>OY759172.1:58662756-61474285 GCA_963662145.1 Sturmia bella
AAGTGTTTATAAATAATGAAGTAACTCAAAGGGAATTTCTTCGAGAGTTTTGAATTTTTTTTTTATAGTTTACAATTTTTTTTTTCGGTACCCATTTGTGTATCTTCGCCAGGAAAATAGTTTTCGATTCCGTTTTTTCACAATTTTCCTAACCATAAACGAAAGCAATTTTCCTGACAAAGGTACACATAGGCAGCTACGCCTATGGAAAACAGAACCAAAAGAGATTTTCAGAGAAATGCAATAATAAAATACAATACTTTTCAAAATGTACTACATGAATGTTATCAAATTTTAATCATAATTGATGTACTTCACAGTCAAAAGTGCTAAAGAGCAGCAGTTTTACGTTTGACAGTAACAAAAACAGCTGTTGTTATTAAATTACACCAAATATACTACCTTTTATACTTAAATTGGCACGTTAAGGATATTTTGGTTGTCTAAACCAGCCATAATAAATAAATAAATAAATAATTTAGCTTGGCCTCTAAGGTATGCTTAAAACAAATTCAAGAGAAGTTAAGAAATTGGTTGTTGGGTTATTCAAATTCAAGGCTGCCACCCCTCTGACGAGCTTATTTGTTATGATTTACACGCCGCCACTACGAAAATTTGCAGGTCTGTGATTTTTTTTGTTTAAAAGCATAATTTGAAAAAGCAACAGATTCTTTGTGATTCAATAGTAGGAAAATAAGTAAATAAATTTAATATTCAAACATTATTCTGTAATAATGAATAACGACAATGAAGCTTTGCAAAAGCAATTAATTATATGCCGCAGCATATTAAATAAAGGTTATACTAATATACAAATTACGAGGTTACCTTGGCTAAATGTAAGCACTATTTTTCAGTTTCAAAAACATTTTTAATTTTTATCCATTTCTTTTCTAGACTTTTTGTTTGGAATTTTATAAATTTTCCAAAAAATTACATACCTTTTTATCGCTCTTAGAAGAGAAGCAGAGACATGAAAAGAGCGATCATATTGAAGTGATATATTTGTGTTTAACACAAATTGTGACCTGTATCAAGCACATGGAAAATACCATAAAAGCGGAGAAGCAACAGGGGACAGCTATATCGGTAATTGTATTTATATATTATGGGGCGCTGAAGCAATACTAATGGCCAACATTTATGTGTATTGTTATCTTGCTAGGCTGCACGTCAACACTTTTTGGATCGCATACATTGGTGTTTAGGCCGGCTGCGCTCCTGCTTGAACTCTGTAAGCTGCGTAGATCACAAAAAGGCAGCTTTGCCCGAACAAAAGTCTTTTGTAGAACTTATGGATAGGGTTTTGGATATGTTAGCACTCTATAGCAGTTATAAAGATGAGACTGATATGGAGCAGAATATTAATGTGGCCGAAAATCAGGCACATGCTTTATTTGATAGCCAAAAAATACGTTCAATTATAGATTTAGTGCTGGGTCATACCTTGGCTTTTGCTAATGTGGCCTTGCAGCAAGACAAAAGAGCCTTAAGTGCTTTATGTCAAAAAGTGTTGCGAGAATGCATGGAATTTCAGGAGGAGTGCTCCAATGCCATATCACCGGCAGCCCCTTTCAATGATAGTAATCGTAAACTTAAGGCAATTTCTTTGGAAAATGCTCTGTATCAGTTGGAAGATTACATCAATGAGGCATTATTGCGTTTAGTTTTTACCTGTTTCTTGGATTTCAATAAATTTTCTATAGATAAAATGCGCAAAATGATGGCAGAGAAAGATGCTGATGATCCAGAGCTGGACGAGTTAATAGCCGATTTTGATGTCAATGTAGACAGGACAACACAAATTGGTATATTTGCTATATCGTTTGCAGCAAGTGTTAAAAGTAAGTTGCTTCTTTAAGAAATTTACTATTTTCAAGTTTTTCTATTATTTTTTTTATCTAAAGCTAAAACTATAGTGCGCAGCTGTTTGGCTTCACTGGAATCCTTAGACTCCTGCATTATACCCTCTTTACAAACAAAAGGCCTGTCAGAGATTTTTTCCAAAATCTTAGAATGTCATTTCAACGAAGAGGTCACCATTTTTAAGCAAAGCATACAAGAGATAATTGACAGCCACGCTTTTGCCTCCAGCTATTTTGAACTATTAACACAAACAATAAAACTTAACGACAAACAATACAATAAACAATCGCTAGAGGAAGTTATAGGAATGGCTGAATTTTTATATGAACATTTCAAAATACCTGTGAACTATCAGCAATTGCAGAAAGAGGCCAATCGATTGGATTTGCTTAAAAACTTTTATCTTATGCTGCAAGAGTGTCAGGCTGCCTTAAAATGTTCCATTGAAACTTTGGAACCCTTAAGAGTGCTTAAACGCTTTAAAATTTTACGTTCTGTTTTAAAAAAACTAATCGATGAATTAAGTGATAAGACGGCGGCCGATGATGTTGACAACAAGTCTCAGATGTTTTTAATGCCAGATGAATTTGAGGACGAGGAGGAGGACTCCCAACAAATCTTCAGTTCATTCGATATAACACCCTCTGTAATAAGTATTTTGTACAATAATAATACTGCCAAACGAAAACGCAGACAACAAGATTTGCTCAATGATTCAGTCAAAGCAAATTATTCCAAACAGGCCACAACATTAGATTCGATAAAAACACCAACTGCTGCTTGTGCTGCAACAGCTAGCCAACAAACGAATACTTTAGCTCCGCAGCAGGCCGAACCCCAGCATAAGAATAGTGCTAAAAAACTCCCAGCCATTTCTATACAACGCGGCAGTTTACGCAGAAGTAAGTTAGCGAATCAAATTATTAAAAATAAAACCTAGACAATTTTAGTAACATTTATCCTATTTCGATTTTATAGCAACTGCTAATATAATCTCATTTGTTTTTAGAAGAAAGTTTACGTACCACCTTGTTTAAAAAACAAAAATCATGTGAGACTCAACAAATTTATAATGTATACAAAAATAGCTCGGATAGTTTACAAATAAGTGGTAAGTAAGACTTTAAGAAAAGTCTGGTTGGTTTGCACAGGAATAGTGAAAACAAGAAAATTTGGCGGATGGTAAATTTCTCCGTTTTACAGTTTTGATATTCTATATTCAGCTCTGATTCGATTTGTTTTTCTAACTTATTTCCTTTCTTTTACAGAAATTCTCGATCAATTAACTGGCCTATCTTCGGATTTGTCAAAGCATGACAAGAGTTTTGTTTTGTTAAAATAAGGCATAATCACATCATTCTGCATTACTTTAAGTTATTTCATGTTCAAAATAATCTTTAAACATTTTTATACATATGTATTTAAAAATGTATTCGTTTGCCTTTTCTCTCTATGCGTAATTGTTTATGAATGAATATTTTTTTTAATATAACAAACTAAAAAGTGTTTGCATAATCCCATTTTACTTGATTAGTTTCAAAAACTATGTACTTTGTTTAAAAAATGCGTACACATTTTGCAATGTATTCGCTTTTGATTTTTTTTTTTTGCGATAAAATTACGGTGACAGGGAAAGTACACATGACGACTAATGGGCTGCTTTCGAATACAAACCACTTTCGTCGTTTGTAAATAAAATGAAAAAAAAAAAAAAAAAAATGAAACGAATCGTATTACCGTAATAAATCTATTGCAATATATTTAAACGATATTCTTGAAAATATTTGTATATTTTAATATAAAAAAAGAAAAATATTTTATTATAGTAAATAGAAATAATAGAGGAAGAGAGCACTAATTTTGTTAATATTTAATGTACATAAAGAAAAACATACATTTTAAGCATTACATTACAAAGTACATACACAATTTAAACATAAATTGTGGGTTGATAAACATACATGTAAAATGGCAGAGAGAGAGAGAGAGAGAGAGAGAGAGAGAGAGAGAGAGAGAGAGAGATGGAGAGCGCGAGATACATTAAAATTTTAATAAATGACTTGTATTTTAACTTAATCAGTTCTAAGTTGTGACAAAATGTTTTTTAAACAAAATTGCTTTAACAGAAGTTTGAAAACTTCTGTGGGAGAATTTTTTTTGTTTTTTTTTTTTTGTTTCGTTGTTATTTTTGCAGGCGTTTTATGAAAATATCACATTATCGAAAATGCATAAATACATGACTAAAAAATAATAACAAGATAGTATTATGAAAGATGTTAGAAAATGTCTGAGAGATGTTAAATGATGGACACACAATTGTGACAGCAACCTGTAAGGTCATGTATGGACAGTGTCCACAACATCAGCGCCCGACATGGTGGAGGAGGCAATCGACAAACGGTGCACATCGAAATACTCCATATTAACGGAAGATGAAGAACTGTCGGGCATATCGACTTCTTCTGGTGTGATTGTAGTTTTAGGTTTAATACGCTCCAGATTATAGTAGACACCCTCGTCATCGATGGTATAGAATTCACTGAAATTTCTATTGGCAAAAATTTGTTTCGCCTCATTGCCATCCAGTTTGAGGCAGGACAATAGTTCCGGTTTATCACAAGGTCCCGTCAGGCACGACCAATGACTTTCATCCTCACTCTTGTCCACACTCTGGCCAAAGACACTGTCATCGTTCAGCTCCTCCGAACAAAAAGACTGCTCCAAACTGGCGCTGTTGTTGGTGTTGTGGCCCAGTTTGTGGCCGGCCTCAAAATTGTTCAATAGTTTGTGTTCCAAATTGAGAAAACAATCCCTTCTCAGCTGTTGACTTTCCACTTTGAAGTCGACTTCTTCGGCGCTCTTTTGCGAAGTGAAACGAGAACTGTGACGCTTTTTATTGCCCACTTCCAAGGGATTGTTGAGAGCATAGTTGACACTCCAAAAACAAATTTGTTCCGCCACACTGACCAGTATTTCGTTTTGCGGCGAAAACAGCAAATTATTGATGGGTTTTACGTGTGATTTCAGACAGTAAATCAATTGAGGCCGGTAGTCATCGTTTAGCCGGAACATTTCAATGTCACCGCAGGAACGAAAGCCATTGTCTGCGGCGGCCGGCTCCAATCCAATAGCCAAGAGTTTGGCATCATTTGAGGCGGTGAGACAAGTTATTTTTATATCTTTGAGTTGCGTAATTTCGGAGCGTTTGTGACAATCTATTATGTTGTCAGTTGTCTTTTCCAAACTATAAATCTACAGAAGGGAAAAATTTAAAAAGAAAAAAAAACGAAATATATTTCTTGAAATTGATTTAAGTACGAAAAACGCCCCAAACTTATTTTTTTTCAAAACCAATTTTTTTTTTGCAAGTTTTTATACTCGTCGACTGGGGAAAAAATGAAGTTAGAACCTTTTTACGCACATATGTATACATGAATATTATTAGAGTGTCGATGTTGTTAAAAATAAAAAACAAACTTGTTACTTGTGTTAGCAAGAAATCATAATTGGATTTTAAAAATTATAATTGAAAACTATTAGAGTAAAAAAAAGGGTGTAAAGCACAGCTTTGCAGTAGTGATTAGTAATCATTAAATTAGATTCTGTGGATGCATTTCGAATTAACTGTTGAGGCATTTTCTCAATTTAAAATGGTGTAGTATCTGTGTTGCTCTAACTAAGCTCTGGATATTGTAATAGGTGGGTCAAAAGAAGTCATTCGATGTTGTTTGGCTTTCAGAATATCGCTCGTACACTATTGATGAGAGTGGGCGTGTTTTTGTGATGTGTAGTCGTAATAGGTGAATGCGTGCTGGGTTTACCTTTCAAGGTCTTCTGTCGAAGTTGTGAAGATGAGGAGGGGGAGATGGCTGCATTACAGATTCTTAAGACCAGTCTAGTGCTGGAGTACTTATGTTGAAAATTCTTGTATAGAAAGAGCTTCAATCGCACTTGGGTTTGTTTTCTTTTTTCTTTGTTAGCAGCAGCGAATGTATGAATGTAGTGCACGAGTCAATGCTATTATTTTTTTATTTTTATTCTTTTCAATGTTAAAATAGCTACAATTTCAGTTGTAGTTAATAATATAAATTTTAGTGAACATTCTTTAAGAAAGTAACTTTGTGTAATGAAAATTTGTGTAATTAGTTTTTATTGGATACACTGCAAACTACACCAAGTTTAAAAAGTTTTTTTTCGAGAATTGATTACCTTCTTAGCGAAAATAAATTTAAGCCAAAATATATACACAAAAGTAAAAAGATACTAAAGTGATGGAAAGAAAACCAAAAAACTGTAGGAAACAAATATTAAATTAAAAGCATATAAAAGAAATATCATAAAAAAAGAGTACATTTTTATAAAAATGATTCTTGATTTTACAAACTGATCTCAAGGATCACTTTTGCTTCACTCTGAAATATATGAAAATTTTCATAGCAAACTTACATGCACTGCATAACTGGAGAATCCTAAAAATAAAACGTTATCCTTTAAATCGCAAGATGCCAAAAGGCAGTACGGCCGTATGCCCACTTTAAAGTCAAAATTTTTTTCGCAATCGAAAAACTAAAAAAAAAAAAAATTATAAAAAAGCACTTTATTATTTCTCCCTATTTCTTCTTTATGTTTTGGTTTTCATACTTACCACAGTGGCACCAAAATTATTAACTATTAACAGATGGCTTTCCATCACCATATTGCAGTACTTTGTCAACGCTTTAATGGCAGTTTCGTTTTCATTAGTCATATGCTTCAAGTAGGTCATTTCTTTTGCTGACGAAGTTACCAAAATGCTGTCGTCTACGGTCTTCATGAAGAATTCCTTACGTACGATTTCGTTGGCTTTAACAATTAATCGTTTTTGCTGCAAATCATAAATATCACCATTTTCGAAAGCCACTATAACAGACTCCTTAAAACAGTTAATACCAATCACTTTGTGTTGTGTCTCCAGGGAGGGTATAATGGACCAGTTTTTAGTTTCAGCAGGACAAATTTGATGTATCTGTAAACAGGAGTATTTTATTCAAGCATTTTTAAGGCAAAGTCATTACAAGTGGTTCACTTATTTGCAACCAATTAAATTTTTCCTTCCGAAAATGTTTAAAAACAATGACATTTTTTTATAGAAACATTTTCCACAACGAATATTTTGTAATTAATGAAAAAAAAATTTTTTACTGGGAATTTCTCTTCCGAAAAACATTCAAAAACGAAATTATTCGCCAATGAAATTTCTCTACAGAATAATATTCACCAATGAAAACGTTTGCTTGAAAACATTTTCAACAATGAACATTTTCAGTTAAAATACGAGAATTACTATAGAAAAATATTCACCAATAAGTTTTTTTCCGTAGAAAAATTTTTACCAACGAGTTTTTTTTCCAGAAAATAATTAACGCCCAAATTTTTAGATAAAAAACTATTCATCAATGTATTTATTCTTCGCAAAAAGTATTCAAATTTGGAAGTTCTTTTATAAAACAATGATCACCAATGATTTCTCTATAGGAAAATATTCTCTATAGGAAAATGTTCACCAATAAACATTTTTGTTTGAAAACGCGATTAAAAATGAAATTTTCATATTAAAAAACTAAAACTTTTGCAAAAACATATTCACCAATGAAAGTTTTCCATAGCAAAAAATATTCACCAACGTTTTTTTGGCAGTAAATAATCAACGACCACATTTTAATGTATAAAGCTATTGATAAGTGATATTTTTCTTCGCAAAAGTCACCAATGAAATTTCTCTTTGGAAAAATATACACCCATGAAAATTTTTGTGTGACTATATGCTCACAAATGAAGTAATTCAATTAAAAAGCTAAAATTATTACAAAACATATTCACCAATAAAATTTTTTTCATAGAAAAATATTTACCAATGAATTTTTTTTTGCAGAAAATAACTAGCGACACAATTTTTGTGTGCAAAAAGTATTAAAAGTATATAAAGTTCTTTTATAAAAGAATAATCACGAATGAAATTTCTCTACGCTAAAATGTTTCTCAATGCAAATTTTTGTGTGAAAAATACTCACTAATAAAATCATTGAATTAAAAATTGTGCATCATTAAAATTTTGTACAGAAAAATATTTTCCATCGAAGGCCGCCATTCACCAACGATATATCATGGCAAAAAAGTATTTAACGGTAAAATTTCTAAGTAGCCAAAAATTAAATCCTCTTCAGAGATAATGCTCACCAATAGTATTGCTCTAGAGAAAAATATTCACCAATGAATATGCAATTTTCTACAAAAAATATTTACCAATAAAATTTTGTCATATTTAAAATATGCACCTACGGAATTCTTCTGCAGAAAATTTTTCACCAATGAAAGCAAACTCTCTTGAGAGATGCTCAACAACAATATTGCTCTATAGTAAAAATATTCATCAATGGAATTTTTTTTTCAAAAAACTAAAATTTCCGTAAAAAAATATTGAGTAATGAAATTACCCATATAAAATATTCAAGAACGAAATTCCTCTACAGAGAATTTTTCACTAATGAAATTTTTTATGAAAAAAGTGATTAGCAAGGAAATTTTTCGAATAAAAACTGTTGATTACTGAAATTTTCTACAAACAAATATTCACCAATGAAATTTTCCCATAGAAAAATATTCACCAACGAAATCTTTTCTCTGAAAAAAAAAAGTTTTTTTTTTCACAGTAAAATGCCACCATTAACCACCAAATTTTTTGATAACAACTATTGTCATAGAGTAAAAAATTTATTTGCTAATGTTTATAATTTATAATTACCCTATTTTTGGAGTCTACTGCAAACAGCGTATCATTCTCTTCGTTTACGTCAAACAAATTGTGACCCAGAAATCTAGTATTTTTAAGGTGTTCTAAATGAGCCAAGTCCTCAGCCTGGTGCGTAGAACTATGCTCCCAAACTAACGAGCCATCGCTGGCGAGACGCAAACCGAAAATATATACTATATTTTTATTGCTACAGCCGCACACAATCATTGACTTGAATTCCTCATCATCTAAATCATAATTATCCACAGAACTTATGTTTTCACTGACACTACTTTGCAGCGTCTCACTGCCATTAGTTACATCGAAAACTTTCAAGCCTTCCTCTGTGCCCAACATGATGTATTGATCATCCAATAACATCTTTCCACAATTAATGATGCAATGCGGACTTTCGTACAGCACCTCAAGTTGGCCATCGAATAGGGGATAAAACTTAAGCGAGAGACGTAATACAACATGATTGAATACCAGCAAAACAACATCACCACAAACATTTTGATACACCAGCTGGGCATTTTCGGGCCAATTGAATTTTTTTGTTTCCTGTTCCGTATTGCGTAGTTTCAGAAATGTGGCGTTCATGGTCGCATTCTCATTGTAGTTTATGATCATATAGTGGGTCTGGATCTTGCATATACTATGGATTCTTTGAATGTAGGTACGATGGGGTATTTGATAAGACTTCTGTTCAAACTCTTTGGTGCGCAGATTCCAATCGAAGAACTTCAGCATGCCAGTGTTTAAGGCCACCAGCAGTGTATAACTTGTCTCGCTAATTACTTCCAAGTAAAATGCTTTTATGTTGGCAATGCAATTTAGGTAATCATTTAACTTTTGTTTAGGCGAAAGCTGGTGCGATCTACAGGCCGAAAGAGTGTTGAAGTTGGCTTTTATAACACGTCTTTGATTTAAAATGCGCCGCTTCTCCACTGAAATATGCCACAGATTTAAGCAACCATAACGATCTAATGTGATCATATGATTGTTATTATCGAAAATTTTTATATCAGTGATATTAACACCCTCGATAAGTTGCAAAAGGCTACATCTAGAGTCCAGAGAAAGATCTACCAGAAAAGTTTTGTTATTGGCCAGCACAACTATGCACAGATCATGATCTAAAATGCGTACAATTTTGGCAGGTTGAGGTAGACTAAAAATAAAGCGCCATTGCTGGTATTGGCCCCTGAAATAAGAGTTGATTATTTATTAATTTATTTAGAAGGGTCAAAAGTCAAAAGGAAGTAATAAATTTTACCTTTCAGAAAACCACAAACGCCTTGGAAATTTCTCGATTTGTTCCAAGGCCATTTCACGAATGAAATCATCCGATAGCAGAGCATATTGCAACAGACAACAATCCGGAAAGTGTATAATTTTTTCTTCTATTTTTGCCAAAAATGCTTTCAGTTTTTTGAAATAATATTTTCTATCGCCCAGTGCAATTTCACTGTCATAATAACGTAAATCGGCCAGAGTGTTGTTGAGACCCACAGCACGCATTTTTTGACCCAGGAAACCAAAATCCTTATAGAGTTTAGGAAACAAATGTTTCATACTAGCACCGTTTAAATGATAACCGATCCAACGGTAGAAGTAACCATCATGTGAATCGAAGTCCAAATCAACATCTTTGCGTATATTTAAGTGTTCTTCAACCCTGCGAAGAAAAAGGTTCATAATAAACTGTTAATTTAGGTCAAGAAGATCTCCTTAATTGTTTTCAGTTTGGGTTTGTTGTTTTTTTTTTTTTTTTTGTATGTCTATACGTTGTTGACAATTCGTTAATCCTAGTCAAGTCGCCAGTAGACTTGAAAAACCTTAAAACAAATTTTGTATTCTGATATGTAAGGAAACTCAGTAAAAAAAAAAACACCACAACTTGTTTCTGCTGTATTTTCTGAAATACTTTTTGTGTACTAAATTTGAAAACGGAAATATTTAGAGAAGAAGACCACAAAACGACCTGCATTTGCAGATTTGCCGGCACTTTCCCGAATAAGTTGTAATTTGACAAATATTCAAAACAAAAAAAACTGTATAGAAAAACCCTCCCCAAGGAGGCACAACTTGTTTCTACTGTATTTTCTAAAATACTTCTTCCTCACAAAATTTGAAAACGGGAATATTTAGAGGAGAAGACCACACAACGACCTGCATTTGCAGATTTGCCGGCACTTTCCCGAATAAGTTGTAATTTGACAAATATTCAAAACCAAAAAAACTGTATAGAAAAACCCTCCCCAAGGAGGCACAACTTGTTTCTACTGTATTTTCTAAAATACTTCTTCCTCACAAAATTTGAAAACGGGAATATTTAGAGGAAAAGACCACAAAACGACCTGCATTTGCAGATTTGCCGGCACTTTCCCGAATAAGTTGTAATTTGACAAATATTCAAAACCAAAAAAACTGTATAGAAAAACCCTCCCCAAGGAGCCACAACTTGTTTCTACTGTATTTTCTAAAATACTTCTTCCTCACAAAATTTGAAAACGGGAATATTTAGAGGAAAAGACCACAAAACGACCTGCATTTGCAGATTTGCCGGCACTTTCCCGAATAAGTTGTAATTTGACAAATATTCAAAACCAAAAAAACTGTATAGAAAAACCCTCCCCAAGGAGCCACAACTTGTTTCTACTGTATTTTCTAAAATACTTCTTCCTCACAAAATTTGAAAACGGGAATATTTAGAGGAGAAGACCACAAAACGACCTGCATTTGCAGATTTGCCGGCACTTTCCCGAATAAGTTGTAATTTGACAAATATTCAAAACCAAAAAAACTGTATAGAAAAACCCTCCCCAAGGAGCCACAACTTGTTTCTACTGTATTTTCTAAAATACTTCTTCCTCACAAAATTTGAAAACGGGAATATTTAGAGGAGAAGACCACAAAACGACCTGCATTTGCAGATTTGCCGGCACTTTCCCGAATAAGTTGTAATTTGACAAATATTCAAAACCAAAAAAACTGTATAGAAAAACCCTCCCCAAGGAGGCACAACTTGTTTCTACTGTATTTTCTAAAATACTTCTTCCTCACAAAATTTGAAAACGGGAATATTTAGAGGAAAAGACCACAAAACGACCTGCATTTGCAGATTTGCCGGCACTTTCCCGAATAAGTTGTAATTTGACAAATATTCAAAACAAAAAAAACTGTATAGAAAAACCCTCCCCAAGGAGGCACAACTTGTTTCTACTGTATTTTCTAAAATACTTCTTCCTCACAAAATTTGAAAACGGGAATATTTAGAGGAAAAGACCACAAAACGACCTGCATTTGCAGATTTGCCGGCACTTTCCCGAATAAGTTGTAATTTGACAAATATTCAAAACCAAAAAAACTGTATAGAAAAACCCTCCCCAAGGAGGCACAACTTGTTTCTACTGTATTTTCTAAAATACTTCTTCCTCACAAAATTTGAAAACGGGAATATTTAGAGGAGAAGACCACAAAACGACCTGCATTTGCAGATTTGCCGGCACTTTCCCGAATAAGTTGTAATTTGACAAATATTCAAAACCAAAAAAACTGTAAAGAAAAACCCTCCCCAAGGAGGCACAACTTGTTTCTACTGTATTTTCTAAAATACTTCTTCCTCACAAAATTTGAAAACGGGAATATTTAGAGGAGAAGACCACAAAACGACCTGCATTTGCAGATTTGCCGGCACTTTCCCGAATAAGTTGTAATTTGACAAATATTCAAAACCAAAAAAACTGTAAAGAAAAACCCTCCCCAAGGAGCCACAACTTGTTTCTACTGTATTTTCTAAAATACTTCTTCCTCACAAAATTTGAAAACGGGAATATTTAGAGGAGAAGACCACAAAACGACCTGCATTTGCCGGCACTTTCCCGAATAAGTTGTAATTTGACAAATATTCAAAACAAAAAAAACTGTATAGAAAAACCCTCCCCAAGGAGGCACAACTTGATTCTACTGTATTTTCTAAAATATTTCTTCCTCACAAAATTTGAAAACGGGAATATTTAGAGGAGAAGACCACAAAACGACCTGCATTTGCAGATTTGCCGGCACTTTCCCGAATAAGTTGTAATTTGACAAATATTCAAAACCAAAAAAACCGTATAGAAAAACCCTCCCCAAGGAGGCACAACTTGTTTCTACTGTATTTTCTAAAATACTTCTTCCTCACAAAATTTGAAAACGGGAATATTTAGAGGAGAAGACCACAAAACGACCTGCATTTGCAGATTTGCCGGCACTTTCCCGAATAAGTTGTAATTTGACAAATATTCAAAACCAAAAAAACTGTATAGAAAAACCCTCCCCAAGGAGCCACAACTTGTTTCTACTGTATTTTCTAAAATACTTCTTCCTCACAAAATTTGAAAACGGGAATATTTAGAGGAGAAGACCACAAAACGACCTGCATTTGCAGATTTGCCGGCACTTTCCCGAATAAGTTGTAATTTGACAAATATTCAAAACCAAAAAAACCGTATAGAAAAACCCTCCCCAAGGAGGCACAACTTGTTTCTACTGTATTTTCTAAAATACTTCTTCCTCACAAAATTTGAAAACGGGAATATTTAGAGGAGAAGACCACAAAACGACCTGCATTTGCAGATTTGCCGGCACTTTCCCGAATAAGTTGTAATTTGACAAATATTCAAAACCAAAAAAACTGTATAGAAAAACCCACCCCAAGGAGGCACAACTTGTTTCTACTGTATTTTCTAAAATATTTCTTCCTCACAAAATTTGAAAACGGGAATATTTAGAGAAGACCACAAAACGACCTGCATTTGCAGATTTGCCGGCACTTTCCCGAATAAGTTGTAATTTGACAAATATTCAAAACCAAAAAAACTGTATAGAAAAACCCTCCCCAAGGAGGCACAACTTGTTTCTACTGTATTTTCTAAAATACTTCTTCCTCACAAAATTTGAAAACGGGAATATTTAGAGGAGAAGACCACAAAACGACCTGCATTTGCAGATTTGCCGGCACTTTCCCGAATAAGTTGTAATTTGACAAATATTCAAAACCAAAAAAACTGTATAGAAAAACCCACCCCAAGGAGGCACAACTTGTTTCTACTGTATTTTCTAAAATACTTCTTCCTCACAAAATTTGAAAACGGGAATATTTAGAGGAGAAGACCACAAAACGACCTGCATTTGCAGATTTGCCGGCACTTTCCCGAATAAGTTGTAATTTGACAAATATTCAAAACCAAAAAAACTGTATAGAAAAACCCACCCCAAGGAGGCACAACTTGTTTCTACTGTATTTTCTAAAATATTTCTTCCTCACAAAATTTGAAAACGGGAATATTTAGAGGAGAAGACCACAAAACGACCTGCATTTGCAGATTTGCCGGCACTTTCCCGAATAAGTTGTAATTTGACAAATATTCAAAACCAAAAAAACTGTATAGAAAAACCCTCCCCAAGGAGCCACAACTTGTTTCTACTGTATTTTCTAAAATACTTCTTCCTCACAAAATTTGAAAACGGGAATATTTAGAGGAGAAGACCACAAAACGACCTGCATTTGCAGATTTGCCGGCACTTTCCCGAATAAGTTGTAATTTGACAAATATTCAAAACCAAAAAAACTGTATAGAAAAACCCTCCCCAAGGAGGCACAACTTGTTTCTACTGTATTTTCTAAAATACTTCTTCCTCACAAAATTTGAAAACGGGAATATTTAGAGGAGAAGACCACAAAACGACCTGCATTTGCAGATTTGCCGGCACTTTCCCGAATAAGTTGTAATTTGACAAATATTCAAAACAAAAAAAACTGTATAGAAAAACCCTCCCCAAGGAGGCACAACTTGTTTCTACTGTATTTTCTAAAATACTTCTTCCTCACAAAATTTGAAAACGGGAATATTTAGAGGAGAAGACCACAAAACGACCTGCATTTGCAGATTTGCCGGCACTTTCCCGAATAAGTTGTAATTTGACAAATATTCAAAACCAAAAAAACTGTATAGAAAAACCCTCCCCAAGGAGCCACAACTTGTTTCTACTGTATTTTCTAAAATACTTCTTCCTCACAAAATTTGAAAACGGGAATATTTAGAGGAGAAGACCACAAAACGACCTGCATTTGCAGATTTGCCGGCACTTTCCCGAATAAGTTGTAATTTGACAAATATTCAAAACCAAAAAAACTGTATAGAAAAACCCTCCCCAAGGAGGCACAACTTGTTTCTACTGTATTTTCTAAAATACTTCTTCCTCACAAAATTTGAAAACGGGAATATTTAGAGGAGAAGACCACAAAACGACCTGCATTTGCAGATTTGCCGGCACTTTCCCGAATAAGTTGTAATTTGACAAATATTCAAAACCAAAAAAACTGTATAGAAAAACCCTCCCCAAGGAGCCACAACTTGTTTCTACTGTATTTTCTAAAATACTTCTTCCTCACAAAATTTGAAAACGGGAATATTTAGAGGAAAAGACCACAAAACGACCTGCATTTGCAGATTTGCCGGCACTTTCCCGAATAAGTTGTAATTTGACAAATATTCAAAACCAAAAAAACTGTATAGAAAAACCCTCCCCAAGGAGGCACAACTTGTTTCTACTGTATTTTCTAAAATACTTCTTCCTCACAAAATTTGAAAACGGGAATATTTAGAGGAAAAGACCACAAAACGACCTGCATTTGCAGATTTGCCGGCACTTTCCCGAATAAGTTGTAATTTGACAAATATTCAAAACCAAAAAAACTGTATAGAAAAACCCTCCCCAAGGAGGCACAACTTGGTTCTACTGTATTTTCTAAAATACTTCTTCCTCACAAAATTTGAAAACGGGAATATTTAGAGGAGAAGACCACAAAACGACCTGCATTTGCAGATTTGCCGGCACTTTCCCGAATAAGTTGTAATTTGACAAATATTCAAAACCAAAAAAACTGTATAGAAAAACCCTCCCCAAGGAGGCACAACTTGTTTCTACTGTATTTTCTAAAATACTTCTTCCTCACAAAATTTGAAAACGGGAATATTTAGAGGAGAAGACCACAAAACGACCTGCATTTGCAGATTTGCCGGCACTTTCCCGAATAAGTTGTAATTTGACAAATATTCAAAACCAAAAAAACTGTATAGAAAAACCCTCCCCAAGGAGGCACAACTTGTTTCTACTGTATTTTCTAAAATTCTTCTTCCTCACAAAATTTGAAAACGGGAATATTTAGAGGAGAAGACCACAAAACGACCTGCATTTGCAGATTTGCCGGCACTTTCCCGAATAAGTTGTAATTTGACAAATATTCAAAACCAAAAAAACTGTATAGAAAAACCCTCCCCAAGGAGCCACAACTTGTTTCTACTGTATTTTCTAAAATACTTCTTCCTCACAAAATTTGAAAACGGGAATATTTAGAGGAAAAGACCACAAAACGACCTGCATTTGCAGATTTGCCGGCACTTTCCCGAATAAGTTGTAATTTGACAAATATTCAAAACCAAAAAAACTGTATAGAAAAACCCTCCCCAAGGAGGCACAACTTGTTTCTACTGTATTTTCTAAAATACTTCTTCCTCACAAAATTTGAAAACGGGAATATTTAGAGGAAAAGACCACAAAACGACCTGCATTTGCAGATTTGCCGGCACTTTCCCGAATAAGTTGTAATTTGACAAATATTCAAAACCAAAAAAACTGTATAGAAAAACCCTCCCCAAGGAGGCACAACTTGGTTCTACTGTATTTTCTAAAATACTTCTTCCTCACAAAATTTGAAAACGGGAATATTTAGAGGAGAAGACCACAAAACGACCTGCATTTGCAGATTTGCCGGCACTTTCCCGAATAAGTTGTAATTTGACAAATATTCAAAACCAAAAAAACCGTATTGAAAAACCCTCCCCAAGGAGGCACAACTTGTTTCTACTGTATTTTCTAAAATACTTCTTCCTCACAAAATTTGAAAACGGGAATATTTAGAGGAGAAGACCACAAAACGACCTGCATTTGCAGATTTGCCGGCACTTTCCCGAATAAGTTGTAATTTGACAAATATTCAAAACCAAAAAAACTGTATAGAAAAACCCTCCCCAAGGAGGCACAACTTGTTTCTACTGTATTTTCTAAAATACTTCTTCCTCACAAAATTTGAAAACGGGAATATTTAGAGGAGAAGACCACAAAACGACCTGCATTTGCAGATTTGCCGGCACTTTCCCGAATAAGTTGTAATTTGACAAATATTCAAAACCAAAAAAACTGTATAGAAAAACCCTCCCCAAGGAGGCACAATTTGTTTCTACTGTATTTTCTAAAATACTTCTTCCTCACAAAATTTGAAAACGGGAATATTTAGAGGAGAAGACCACAAAACGACCTGCATTTGCAGATTTGCCGGCACTTTCCCGAATAAGTTGTAATTTGACAAATATTCAAAACCAAAAAAACTGTATAGAAAAACCCTCCCCAAGGAGCTACAACTTGTTTCTACTGTATTTTCTAAAATACTTCTTCCTCACAAAATTTGAAAACGGGAATATTTAGAGAAGAAGACCACAAAACGACCTGCATTTGAGGATTTGTCCAACTTTTAGCGTATAAGTTGTAATTTGACATATATTCCATACCAAAGAACTGCATAGAAAACCCCTTTAGCGTATAACAAACAAACTATGGAGTAAAAATAGTGTAAAACAAAAACAAAATAAGCAACAAACACACAGTATACGTGACGGAACTCATTCGATAACGAATGCTGTAACTCGACCCCTGGTTTAAAAGTTCACTAGAACATAATCAACGAGACATAACAATTACAAAAAACCGGTTCCAAGCCGTATAAAATATAGCTGGTAATGTAACTGTTCATCGTTGAAATAATTTTCAAAATCGTTTTAGTGACTTGGATACGATCACACATTGACTCATATGCATTTGCCTAAAATAATGTGATCACTATTTTATTGTTGAAGTTTACAACATAAACATTCATATGGATACAAAAAACAAAAAATAAATAAAAATTATGATAATAATAAACAGTAAATATATGTAAAACTGTTAAATTTGCCAACAGAATTTTTTAAGGTTATGTTTGCTCAACGAGAAAATACCAAATTTACAGCGACCAATTATTTGCGATCTTCAAAAAAAAAAAAAAAAAAAAAATATGCACTAACATAACCTCTTATGTTTACACATACACTAGTCTTTACAAAAATAAAAAAAAAAACGTTACCATTAATTTCTTGTTAAAATTTATTACCCAAATGCATAAACACAATGATTCTTCATATGGATGAGAAAAACAGAAAAAAATATATACAGTAAAACCATTAAATTTCACAAGAGCATATTTTAAGGTTATGTTTGCTCAATAAGCAAATACAAAAACAATTATTGGCATAAATGTTGTATTTGCTGCTCGTGCGGAAAACATAACCTCATTATATGCTCTTATCAAATTTAGTCTCATGTTTATACATGAACTTATATTTGTAAAAAAAAGTGACTCCTTTTTTTTTTGTAAAATTTAATTGCACTAAGCTTACTCATGCAGAAAACATAGCCCCAATGTATGCTCTTGTGAAATTTTTTTTTTTACGCTTAAGCATGTGCAAACGTTAAAAATCTAATCCAGCCAGTTGTAGCATAATATGATTTAATTCTTTTAAACCATAACAAATGAAAGATTTAATTATTTCAAATGCATTTATTAATCAGGCAAAACAATATCAGGTATCACTAAAAATCTTATCAACAAAGGCCGGCAAGCACATGTGAATTATTTAAAAACAATGCCGCCTTTGCACCTCTTGAAGTGACCATGAAATGTTTATGACTCGCGTGTGTGTGTGTCACACTTAAGCCCGTCGTGAGAAAATTTATACATGGATTAAATAACAGTTTTGTTTATTCCCACAAAATTAGAAATAGTCACTGCCCTTATTTAATGCAGTTATGCATTTAATAATTTGCCGTAATAACGGCACTTGCAATGCTATGCACATTTGGGGCAAACTAAAACATTCACCACTGTGGGAACAAATAAATATTTTTAAGGAAAATCAAATTTCATCAAGAATTTCCAACAACACTTCCACAGCGCCAATGCATTCACGTTTATAAAAGTAGTCTAGGATATTCTCATAAGTAGTATATAAGCTGAACTAATTTTAAGTTAAAATCAATCTTAATTCAAAAGCAATTGACAGAGCACTTGTTGCTTGATTGCTGAAATAAAGATTCAATTTTTTAAATAATACAAAACAAAATTTAATTTTTTAATTATTTTACATCAATTAATTATTTTACATTCAACTTTACTTTTCTGGTCTTCTTTAAACATGTTGATCACTCCAGTTTTATCACAAAAAATCTTTCTCAATTTTGAGAAAGTAAAAATCGAACTAAAGTCCTGTAAAATTATTACCAATTTTAAATCATACATTTATATTAAATTATTTTTTACCTGGCTCAGGTTCAGCTCTCGGTTGGTAATTTTTTTTTATTTTATTTCAATTAGGTAAAGAAAAGTGAAATTTTTATGGCTAGGTGGACAACCGGCTGTTTCTGGTTAGTAAACACCCCTCATTAGCACCCTATGAACATTGGGCTTGAGCCAGGTAAAAAGTCATTTAATATATGTAAATGTATTACAACACCATATGTAGTTCAATCAATGTAATTAAAAATGTTTTCAGTAAAATGTAAATCATATAAATGTAGTTCGATTATAAAACTGACTTACTGATAGTATTCAATAATTCTGCTATGCAGCTCCTGGGGATTAATTAGCTGTTGCATTTTATTGCAGTTTTTTATATAAGAACTGTAAACATATTTGACCCGGCAAACGATGGTGTCATTGTCCTCGAGTATTTGCTTTTGCACGAAAGAATTTATATGAAATTTTTTAACAATTTCCTCAGCTTCGTAAAGTTTGATGCTCCATAAATAAGCCAAAAGCTAAAAAGAAAAAATACATGAAACAAATTTCCCAAAAATGAACTTAGTTATTTATTCGCTTTAAGAGCATTGAAATGTATTATTTTAGGTCCTCAAAGTTTTCTGTCTTTTTCAGCCGTCTATATGCCGCAGGCATTTTTCTGACATTTTCTGGATTAAAAGTTTGTTTGAACATTTCTGGTTCTCAATTTGTTCATGGGAATTTTAGAATAAGTAGTTGGGTTACAAACATTCCTTTAAGATTTTTCGACGCTACTGATGAGTTGATTAGCATCAACAGAATGTGGGCGGCATATAGACGGCTGATAAAGACAGCAACTTTTAAGGTATATTTTTAGACCTAAAATGAAACATATTACTTTAAATATATACATATGTAATTATTTAAGATTACGAACTTACGCCGGTGTTCATAAAAAATAAAATGTATTTGAATAACGTTTTACTTTTGATGAGTACCGGTGTTAAAAGTTGATGGTTTTACCTTGACTGGAATTTGGGCGTAGCAGGGAAAAACAGCAAAAGTGGCATACATTTGTAATTGATAGGAATTCAGAACCAGCAACGATTTTTCAATGCAACGTTGTAATTTAATATCGGGTATTCTGTGTAACAAAGAAATTAAAAAAAGTAATTTAATGCATTACAATACAGAAGAACAATGAAATTAAAATTTTCGGTAATAAAGAAATTAATTTATATTATTTAAGGGGTTTTTCTAATTCTCTAATATTTGGGTTTTTTTCACCCTTTTTTTACACCGGAACGAGTACTCAGAGGATGACAAAACGCCGCCGAAAACGGATCATTCTTCAACACGAAAATATGAGATGTGAGACACATCGTCTCAAGCAACTGGCATTTTTGGATACCCAAAACATTGATTTAATAAGTCATCCGCCGTATAGTCCGGACTTGGCACCGAATAACCTCTTTTTATTTCCGTACCTAAAAAACAAACTGAGAGGTCAACGTTTTAGGAGACCTGAAAAAACGGTTGCTGCATTCAGCATACATGTTTTGGAGATACCTCCATTAGAGTGGCAAAAGTGCTTCGACAATCGATTCAAACGCATGCAAAAGTGCGTAGATCTTCATGGGGTATATTTTTAATAGCAATAAAGTTATTTTCGATGATAACTATTTGTTTTTATTCTCTAATCATGAAATATAAAATAGCAACCCACCTTTAGCTCCAGAAAATACTAATATTAGTTTTTAATTATCTTCAAAATAGACACTTACTGAAAATTATTTATCTTTTTCATGCACTCGATCCAATTGGACTTCTTTTCACGTATATTTCTGGCAATTATGCTCAACATACAAGGATCGCCGTGACTCATGTGATATATATCAGTGGCCAAATCACTATTGTCCTTGCGCCAATTATATCTACTTCCTATATATTTGTCTAGCAATAAATGAAATTCCTTTATGCTTAGGCCCTCGTCGAGTGTCAAGTGTATATTGAGTTTGGGCGACAACGAATCGCTGACCTTTTTATTGCGCGTTATTATTAAACGTTTACAGCCCAAATTAAATGCCTCTTGGCACTTAACATTTTGTACATTGGCCAGAACCAGCAGGCAGTCGTTGTATTCTTTTGCCTTAAGTTGTAATTTGATGTGTTCCTTAAGTCGCAGTAAATTTTCAGTTATATTACCAGCATCGAATTGTTGCAGGGGATTTAAGCGTATCATGAGGATTTTCAAGGCATTATAATCCTCCTGCTGGGAGTTACAATTTGAGCAATCAATCCAAAATATTTTAAATTTCATACGTTTTAAGACGCCAAACTCGGAGCAAACATCGAGCGAAAGCCATTTTTTGCCACTGCATAAATCGCCCAAGAGCACAACGCTGTTCAAGCCTTTTTTGGGATTGAGACGGCGCAGAGCTGAACGTAGGGATAAAAACTGGAAAAATATTAAAAAAAAACGGGTTCATTAAAGGTGTATTAAAAATAATTGCTTTATTCAAACTATATTTTCAAAAAAAAAAAAAAAAAACCAAAAAGTTTAGAGCTGTTTCCCGTCTTTAAAGCTTTCAGCAGTTCTATATGCCGCCGACATTCCATTTTTCGTGGAATTGTGTTGTTACAGTTTTGGAATTCTCATTAACTGTTTGCAAACAATAGAATATGAAGTAGAATGTTGGAACAACTCCAACAATTTTTTTTTTTATTTTTTAATTAGTTTTTTGGGTGTTTATCAAAAAATTTCTAAAAAAGTTAATCTTTTTTATAACAATTTAGAAATCTTCGTGTGTGTTACAGAATTTTCATTTTTAAAAAATTAACTTAATTATTTATTTGCTATAAGATTCTGATTCCGGATATATAGCCATTTTTTTATATAATTGCAACGTTTTTTACTTTTCTACAAAAATTGTAAATTTCTCTACAAAAACAAAAAATCTGCAGTTGTAATAATTTTTTAATGAAAAATCGTTGAACTGGAAAGATCGATAAAATTATTAGCAATCGTTTTTTCATTCATTTATTCGTTTATTTTTGAAAAATCAATACAAAACATTTAAGGAAAAAATTTGTATGAAAAATTTGTTTTAAAACGTATTTCGACAACACTATATTTTTTTCGAATGGGAACCCATTTTATGGGAAAAGTTATTCATGATCGCACTTTTGGGAAATGGGAAAAAATTTTAGGGGAAAAATTATTCATGATAGGGGTGTATATTTTTCATGAATAGAGGTGTAAATATTTGTTTCTTAAAATTTTATTTAAAAAAAAAAATTTCAATAAAATGCACTCGTGACAAATTTTTTAAAATTATTTTTTTTTTGAACAAAATTTTTATTTCTAAGAGTTTTTTTTACGAAAGTTTTAACTTACCAATATTTTGTATATCTACATATATAATTAATCCCTTCGTTTTTGATAGGATTATAGGGCCTTACTTAGTTCTTTTTTAGATTCATGGAAATAAAATAAGCTATTTTATTTATTCTTACCTGTTTGGTGCGATGTACATTGTAATCGGTATGACTCTGAAAATCTCTTTGTATTGATTTCAGATTTTCTAAAAAATTGATGGTATCATCACTGTGTTCATTGGCTTCAGCTTTTATTTTATCCACTATCCATTTGTAATCGTCATATATTAAATCAAAAAATTTCATAATCTCATCTTCTGTTTTACTTTGCAAAAGCCATAGTAAGTGCCAAACTTGAGCATCGCCTTTCTATTAAGAAACAAAAAAATTTGTTGAGAGTTAAACAAATAAATGTTTGAAAAACAAAATTTATTGCATTTGCAGTATTTTTTACCTCTTTAGCAATGTAATCGAATTCACTGTCTGTAAAAATGCAGCGTACACTATCCTTAACATCATTAAAATCAAAATCTTCACGAAAATCTTTAAAAAATATTTGTATTATCTCAGCATATGGTGTGACTTCGACTTCACTGGAGCTGCGGCTATGAAAACTCATATTGTTGGCGGGCAGTAAAGGTGGGCTCTGTCTATTCAGAAAAAAAAAAATTTAGAGCAAATTTTGTATTTTTCATTTAACCTGTTAACATTACTGTGGGAGAAGTCCAATACTGCAAGTGTTATGAATGAAAATGGCATTAAACATTTTAAGCTACTGGTTTTGAAGGCATTGACAAATACCTTTTATGGCCAGATGACATACTTTTAATTGTTTTGAAAAGTTTTGTTATTTCATTTGTATTTATCACATATTGCTGTATTTATTTTGTTGAAAAACAATTAAACATTTTTTTTTTGTGTTATGCGTCTGTACACACATACAAACATATGTATTTTTGTAGGCTTTTTGCTTTCGATAAAAGCTGCGATAGTTCTTAAAAAAGTTTAACAGGACATGCCAAAATGAAACCTGCATCTTTGGCTTAGTGGTCAGTTTGTGAAAAACTTGAGCCACGCCACATAAAATTGCACTACCAACAGAAGTCAGTTGTTGGTTCTTATGAGTAGAATGCTTACATTTAATATTCACTTCTTCTTTTTCTAATAATTCAATTTGTTACAATCAATCGATTTTTTCTTTCTGCCTATTTTTACCTCTTTTTTATGTTCGACTCGTTCTGAGTTAAGAATTCTTTTATTTTTATTTATGTATATTCTTAAATTATGTTCAGTTACGCTGCTGAATTAAAATTTAAATGACAGCTTCTAATTTCTACAGTAGTTTCCATAGTTAAGAGCTTCTGTATATAACACCTACATGGCTGTTGAAAAAAAATTCCCGCCATTTTCATCAGTTAGTTGCAGAAATGTGTGTTAAGTAATTTAAAGCGAAATTAAGTGTTTTAAAAGTCTATAAAATTAATTAATAGTGTTTCTAGTGTATTATATTTGAAGTTGTGATAATATGCAGTGATAAGTGTGTAGGTAAGCAAGTATCTATCTATAGATGGCTAAACCTTTTTTTTGTCCATAATTTTGTTATTCATCAGATTTTTATTAAAATCTAGGGAAAAGTGCAATTATTAAAAAAGAAATTGTTTTTGTTTGGAATGCAATTTTTCATATTTTCAACGCCACAAGCGTTTTTAGTGAAACATTTATTTATTTTTGTATTAAGTTTATCAGGTTCAAGTTCTTTCTATATATTATTTAATAAGTAAAATATTTCTTGAAAATTTTACATATCTAAGACCCAAGTGGGTTCTAAAAGGTGATCCGCGAAACATAACACTAATTTGGGTATTCCTGTGATCAGTTAACATGGAGCAACTTGCAAGTTGTTATTTGCGCCATTATCTCAATAAGATCATGGCTTTCCGGGTACGTATAGCCCGTTTAAGAAACTAAGATCAAATTTGCTGCCTGCGTTCAGTCATTAATAGTGCTCTCATAACTTCAAAATTTATCTTTGCTAAAAATTGAGGTTTGTGTTCGGGAACTTAAATTCGAATTTATTTTCAGGTAGCCATTAGCTTTTTTGCATAAGAGCAAAAATCTTTGCCGTAAATTGGTACGAGGGAAAGTGATAAATCTTTAAATATTTAAACGTGTACATGAACACCAAAAACAATTTGAAAAATAATATACGTAATCAACATACAGCCAATTATGTATGTGCATGAACAGATTTATAAAAGAAATTGATTTATTATCGCCAATTTTTTATACTCTTAAAAAATTTCTGCACTTGAAAGAAAATTCAAATCAGTCTTTGAGAAAAAAAAAAAATTGAAATTAATTTTTCCTCTAGAGCATTGTTCACAATATTCGATTTGTTATTTATTGAAATACACCTCAAAAAAGAAACAAATTGGCTTGGTTGGCAGATATCAAAGTGAAATATTATTTACTGAGCATGTTTAAGTGCACCCACAGCAAACTTTTAAATAAATGTTGGCCAAATAGGCATATCAAATCTATTAGTTAAAGAAAATAATAAAATAAAGTAATTTACCTACAAATAAATTCGAAATTTCACTTTTTTCATTCAATAATTCTTATGTATGTACATACATATGTATGTATGTACGTAGGTGTAAAAAACTTCAACTCGAAACTTAAGATCTGTAAGAATGAACTGATAAAATTGTTGAGTGCAATGGTAGTAACAACATATTGGTAAGGAAAACAATAAAAATTTTTAAAGAAAAGTAAAAAATCCTGATTTATAACATTAACGTACTTATCCCAACATGTGTTGCTACGCTAAAAATGACACACACTACTTTATTTTGTTATTTATTTAAACGAGCCCTCTGTTGGTTCAATAAGTATGTATGTAGATAAGGTAGCTCTTATTTTAAATGAAGTAATTTATTACATTAGATAATTTTTTTTAAGAACACAAATTCGTACTTGGTGTACCAGATCTTCTCGAAAGAACTATCTATAGGTGGTAGCTTTTCTTAAGAGAAAATTTAATCTATGATGAAATTATTACTATTGCTTTATATGCACCAACAGAAATTTTACAACTAAACACCAATTAAACAACTACTACGGTCAGTCAGCCAGCCAGCCAGCCAGCACACTCACCAACCTGTTTGATTAACAGCAACAAAAACAACAAATAATACGTGCAAAACTAAATTTTAAGAAAACAAAAACAATTTGCTGTTAATAAATAAGAAAATTTGAGAGAAAAAGAGATACCAGCAACAAAGTTGACAGGTAAATATAAGAAAACAACAATAAAGCCGTATGGCAAAGGTACAAATAAGTACATACAGACATACTTATTGATGATTTGCATGTGAAAAATATCAAATGAAATCACAAGAAAGTTGAATGAACTTTAATATTTAAATAATTGGGAATATAGAGATATAAAAATATATGACTCTTTATATTATAAGAATTTTTTGGAATAAGTTATTTAATTGTACCAAGGTCAGTACACAGAACAAATAATAAAACAGCACTTGTTAAAAAAAAGAAAATATATAATAAATTAACAAACACAAAAACAATGAGAATTATAGGTATGCATGGACATACATATGTACATATGTAGGCATGTATGTATGTAATAAGCGCATATTCTTGTCATCTTTTCCATTAAAATAAGATGCATGCGTACTTATTTATTTACTCAAGTGTATACATACATAAATATTTGTGCGCATTCATATGAGCGTACGTACATGCACACAATTATATGTACATATGCATTAATCAAAAACAAAGTTATTTATAATAATTTAGAACAAATAAAATTTCTTAAGCATTTTGGACATGAGAACAATTGTAAGATTTGTTAAAAACCACTTTATATCTATTAATCATCCTCTAAAAACAGAGTTATAAGAGGAACTCTTTGTTTTAATTTATCATCATAACAAGTACAGAGGACAAATGAGTGTTTTTATAAAAACGTATGTATGTAATAGGTACTTACTAAATTATGATATTAAAAAAAATCTATTTAGAATTTTTGTTATGAAATATTTTTTAATTTGATAATTTTATCTTTATATACAATTTATAATTTTGTTGCACTGTACGCATGTATATACTTATGTATGTGTAATTTATTTGTGCTGCAGTTTTTGCACCACCTTTGTGTCTTTGTTTATGCCACTTAAAATAACTTCTTCCTAAAATTGCACTTGTTTCATATTATAAGCTAGTTAAAAATTTATTTTAGCACTTCACAGTCTTTTTCATTTTTCTATTTATATTCTAATTTAAAATAGCGACCGAAATAAACAAACTCATGTAAAGTTTGCTAGCACGAATAAACTTATTTGCGGATTATCTTTTCACCGATTAAACACCATAATGAGGTTTTATTGTATACAAAATTTTTGTGTAAGAATCAGCTTTCATATATATTATACTTTCTCGCATCTTGTACAGGGTGCACAAGAGGCATTAAAAAATTAATAGCTAAACAAAACAACGGTAGTTTTGTTTGCCGCACAGTTTTGGACACAATTTGCCTTTTTTCGAATCGCTAGCCATGTTGTATAATTTTATCTGTTGATTTTCTCTAATTATATTTATGTATATTTTTAATTAGTAAGGTTTTTGAATTTGAATTGAAATGACAGTATCTAATTTGTGGTTGAAGTGAACTCCCGCCATTTTCCACAGTTAGTTGTGTATAAGCGAAGTGATTGTAAGCATTTTCTGCAAAAATATTAATTTAGTAGTTTATAGTGAAATTAAGTGTTTTGAAGTTTTTTAATGAGTGGTAAAAACTAATGTATTGAATGAATAGTATTTCAAGTGTATTTTGTTTAAATATAGTGTTAGTGATAGTGTTAAGTATGCACATATGTATCTGCATACATATGTAGGTAAGTAGTATGCACCTTTCCTTTGCACCTTTCTTTAGGAGCTTAAGCAACTCTTTGGTAATTATTGTGTAATGAACCAGGTTGCTTTTCCATAACTTTATTGAAATTATTCAAAAATTGCTTTCGTTTTGCATGAATCAAAAATGTATGTATGTATGAAACTTTCATTTTATATTTGAATGGAAACCAACAACCAAGGTGTAAAGTGCGGACACTTACCACCAAATATTTTGTAAACTATTTTCAATGTGTTCTTGTTCTTCATTCAAATACTGGCACTGTGCTATGAATTGTAAAATTTTCGTCGTTGTTTGCTAACAAGTGTCAGCTTCTAATTGTTCTGTGCTGACTGCAACTGACTGATTTGAAATGCTTACAATCTTTTGAGTCAACTGCTTTTTGTGCGGAAACGTCTCCGATCAACTTTTAGAAAGCACCAAAGTGATTGTTTTGGCGACTTCCGATTTAGTAGTAATTCTCTGAGTATATTCAGGTGGCTCCGTTTGTAGGATCCAAAGATTCTTCTGTGCGAGCAGGTCGATAACAGTTTTTCGCGGCTACCACTGTTTACCCAGCGAACAGTTGGCCAAGTAGCAGTATAAGCCTTAGCAAGAGAGCCGAAATCTATGGGACAAGCAAGCCTTTAAGAATTTTTTTGATGAGAATGTTGTTTTTCATTGTAGAGCTGTAACATCTTGTTAGAACATTGAACATCTATTATTGATCTGCAATTATACTATTTGGCTTTAGCAAATTGATCCAAATTATTTGAATATCTGCCTTTAGGAAGATGCCACACTAAGGCAGCCTTTTATAAATTTCATAATTTCTTGAGCAATACTTTTAATACATTGAATTGGTTACAAAAAGAACAAAATTTATTTGAAAAAAGAAACAAATTTTTCTTAAATTACAAAATTAAAACTGAATAAAAACTAACAAAATTTGTTATTTCATATGAAAATCGTTGCTATGGATTTCTTCTTCTTTAAAAAACAATTAACTTATGCATGGCTTGATGAATATTCGTCTTCTATTCTTTGAGTTCGTGACTCATGTACATGGGATTGGGCGAATCACAATCTTCGAATACCATGTCCTCGTCACCGGCGTGCCAACGTACGCTGCGTATACTACTTGCTTGAAATCTAAAAATAATTAAATGCAATAAAAGAAGGAAAAATATTTTGAATGATTAATAGAAGAGTTTTAGCATGACAATAGATTACATATAAGGGTGCAATTTGTGTGTTTTGTGATATTTTTTATTTTTTTTCTAGTTTTTTAACAAACACATATAAAATTAATAACGTTGATAGAACCTGTTAGAGGGTGGTGGTGGTGGCGGTGGGGCTGAACGTGGTGGTGTACGACGAGCCCTAGAAATAAAAAAAAAATTGATCTATAATTTTTATTTGATCTTTTTAATTCTTGAAAAAACTAATTTATGCAGCTTCCGAACGTTTTTTTTAACTTTTTCAATTTAATTACAAATATTATTCTGAAGATGCTAGCAAACTGTTAGCGAAATATTGAATAATATTGTTAATAAATTTTATATTAAAAAAAAAAAAACGATCTGAAGCTGCATAAATTAGTTCTTTCAAAAAATTTGATATTCATATGAAAATATTATTTTATCTATAATTTTTGACCTTTATTGTTAAAATTAATAAAACTATTTTTTAAAAACTTTAGGTCTCTTATTTTTCTTTATTAATTTTTCGATATTTCGCTAACAATTTGTTAGCATCGTCAGGAATCTTTAAATAAAAACAATTAAAGATTCCTGACGATGCTAACAAATTGTTAGCGAAATATCGAAAAATTAATAAAGAAAAATAAGAGACCTAAAGCTTTAAAAAATAGTTTTTTTTTTTTTTCATATGAAAATTGTATGCGAAGCGTTACGGAAATTAATTGCAAAGTTCTAGCTGCTTATACAAAAAAATATATCAACTTTAAAGTATTTTGCTTTTCATTCTTGAATTTATATTCAAAATATGAAAATTTTTTTTGTTTTTGTTTTGAACAAACAAATAAAGGGAAAAACCAGCAGTTAAATCCTTCATAAAATATAAAAATTCGAATATATACATATGTATTAATTTAGGTCCAAAAATGAACCTTTGCTGTCTTTTTCAAAAGTTTGTTTGAACATTTCTGATTCTTATTTTGTTCATGGGAATTATGGAATAAGTAGTTAAGTTTCAAACAAACTTTTAAGAATTTTTCAAGTCTACTGATGAGTCGATTAGCACTAATGAAATGTCGTCGACTTATAGACAGCTGAAAATGACAGCAAATATTTTTTTAGAAATATTCAAAATAATTAAGTTCATATTTGAATATTCGAATATAAATTTTGATTATTGATTTAGAATGAATGAATTTTCTCTTTGAGACACTGAAATTAAAGCTTGACGAATATATACATATGTATGTATGTACATATTTTCTTCTAAATGATCCAATTAAATTTTCTTTTTTCTGAATTAGTTGACTGAAAATGTAAGTTGACATTTTATTCGACTTACGCTTGAGCGGCCTGTGAAGTACTTCTTGTCGTGCCATAACTATAGCTATTGTCATCGTCCAATTCAAAATCTTCTGTGTCTCGACGTTGCCTAAAACAAATAAGTTGAAACTTGAGTCATTAAACTGCTTTTCGAGAAATTTCTAGACCTCAAAAAATGACTGTAGTAATTAATCTACAACTTGATTTATGTAAACTAATACTATATTTATTATATATTTATTATTTGTACTGCCACACTGAGTAACAAAATCCGGCAGATTTGATTTTCTTTTCAAAGCTTTAAGATTTTGTACACATGCTACACGATTTCTCATTGATATTGAGCAAATTCCAAATGAAATTAAGAATTTGAGTTGAAATGAGAAAATTCCAAATTAAATTGGACTTAAGATTTCAAATGAAGCCAGGAATATTTGAAAGGAAATTAATAAATTTCAGTTTAAAAATGAGAAAGTTCTAAATGAAATTGAGAATTTTCATTCGAAATTGACAAGACTCCACATGAAACTAAGAATATTTCATTTGAAATTGAGAACATTTTAAATAAAATGGAAAACTATCATTTGATTTTTAGAAAATTCCAAATGAATTTGAAAATTTCAATTTAAAAATTAAAAACTAGTAAACTCAGTTTTAAATTGAGAAAATTGAAAATAAAACTAAGAAATTTCAATTTTAAATTGAAAAAATGTAATCACATAACAAGTTCGTTCCCGTATTCCCCGTTGCGAGTTCACGGCATCCAAATTTGCACAAAAATTGTTCTCGTACATAAAGTTTGGGCAAGTAATAGAGTTTTCGCGAGAGAAATATTCCTGGTCTTTTTGCACGAAACAGCCGCACTGGTTCGGGCCGCTAGAAAAAGTAAGCAATAACAAACATCTGAATCACCCAACATAACAACAATTTTAATGTTTTTCAATTAGTATTTCATATAAAAATACCTGCAAAAGCATTTTAAAATCTAAATGCGTACAGAAAAACATTTCATCTTAAACGAACTTAATTACATATGTATATGTACATATAATACAAACACTACCCAAGCAGTAAAGAAAATTTGAAATTAAATAAAATTCGTAGTACGTATGCTGTAATGAGATCTTCTTAATTTTCTTTAGAGTTTTTTCCTCCCTCAAAATTGTTACAAATTGATACACAGAATTTTATTTGCACTTTTCTCAATTCCAATTTCAAATTGAAATTCTAAATTTCATTTGGAATTTTCTCAATTTACAAATTCACATTCTGCATTTCATTTGGGATCTTTTTAATTTTATTTTGAACTTTCCGAACTTCACTGAGCAACAGTGCAGCTCCAAAGCTATAAAGATAATATACATAATAAAAGATAAAGATAAAGATAAATAATAAGATAAAGATAATATACATAAATCTTAACCGCGTTTCCGAAAATGATGCTCAAAACTTACAATTCTCTTCCACGATTGCCTCGTTTATCGACAATTTTCGATACTGCACGGCTGGTGAGAGAAACACGACTTTTCAATTTTGTTGGTGTTCGAGGTTTTGGTTGGGCTGGCTGAGCATCCGGTCGAGCGGGTAGTACAGGAGTAATTGATCGTCTGGCTCGTTGTTGCTCATTCGGATCTAAATGATGGCGCCGTGCCTCACCACGACGAGGCTCACTGCGCCCTCTGCCTTGTTGCTGTGTTGATTGCCAGGCAGCATCCTCATCGTCTAGGTTGAACTCTTCGGTACCCTGGCGTCGTCTGAATGTGTGTGAGAAAAAAATAACTACATGTACTAATTTCGATAATTTTTTTCTTATTTGGTTTTCTTTTACTCGGGAAATTGTAGATATTTTTCTGCTACAAATTTATTCAATTTTACTTATTGGGCTTTCACATTTTGGTAATTAGAAGACAGACAGACAGACAGATAGGCGAAGTTTGTGGGTGTTTTAGGGTATGGTACAAGTCTAGCTGCACGAATCGTATGTGAAATTTTTTTGGTTATAGTCATTATTAAGTCATTATTAAGTTTGATACTCTACTTTTTGGGTAAAGTCCAGTAAAATTAGAGCAATCAAAAACGTTTCTCAAGAATAGACAAATACGTACACAAAAAAACACATGGTCTGTTTTGATGCTGGAGAGAAAATTTAAACATAAATCTTTGAAAAATTAAATGGTTCCCTGGACACATATTGGTTTTAAAAGCCTGATATCAAATACTAATTGAAAAACATCAAAACATTATATTAAATTTGAACCAATGCGGATCAACTACAGGTGGTCTCAATTCAGTTCTTTTCTGTTGTCATTTGCTATCAGCTTTGATAACTCAGAAGATAATAATAATGCAGAAATGTTGAAGCGAATTGGGATGCGAGCAACTGTGATGGATTCGGCTTGGTTTCATCCCATACTTTTTGGGCAAAGTTCGGTAAAATGAGAGCAATCATGAATTTCTCTCAATAATACATAAAAAAGCATAAGCAGTACAGGAACACCAAAATCCACACTTCCATCCCAAAAAATAGCATCTGGTATATCTTGATGAAAACACATTTTGGGAAAACGAAATATTTTTCTGCACGCATTTAGGTTTTAAAGTGCCTTGCAGGTATTTTTATATCAAAATTATTGTTATGTTGATTCAGTCAAACTGGTTTGTTTGTTATTGCTTATTTTTTGCGACAGCTGACTGTTGAACTACTTGCACAAACTGGCTCGAGGAAAAAGTGCGGGCTGTTTCGTGTAGGTAGAAGAAAAAGAATATTTCTCTCTCAATTTTTCTATCACTTGCCCGAATTTTGAGTACGGGAAATGTTTTCTTACAAGTTGGGATTGCGCTGGCTTCCAGTGTTGAGTAAGGGATCGAAGCTACTATTTCAATGCTCTTGGTTTTGTGGTAGCGCCCGGTGGCTCCATAGAATTTCTGTTTTAATTTCTTGAGAAATGAATGGCCAGAAAATCAGTTCATCTTCTAGTTTGGTTTAATTTACGCTTAAACTAGTAAATCCCTAAATCAGTGAATAATTAAACCACATTTAAACGAAGACAATTTAGCGTTTAAGCACAGAGTATACAGAGGTGAAAAAGTGACTTTTGAAAATCGCCAAAAGCAGCTAATAGACAGTTTGTTTACAGAGATAGCTACAGTATGCTCTTTGTATGAAAAACAAATGTTAACAAAACAAACAGCACAAAGTCACAGAAAAGATTCAGCACAATTGTAGAATCAAAATTCTATAACGTTGTTACTATAACGTTTATATTAAATATTATCAAGCAAAAACACAATTTCAAATTCATTTTTACTATTTAAATAATTTTAACAAAAACCACCACTTTGTTTTACAGCATAAAATCACATAGTAGAATAAAGAGGAACTGAAAAAAACTCTTTTCTTTTGTTTTGGTCACAAATTCTAGCACGTTTCCCAAAACGAGACAAACAGAGTTTTTTTTTTGATTTGTTATCTCGTTTTGGCCGCATTTCACTTCTGTGTAATTTGTGGTTTAAGTCATGATACAACTAATAAGGTAGCCTCATCAGCTAAACTGTTAATCATCTGACTACTTTAGGTTGTCAAGAGAATGCAGAGATGAAAGGCAGCCAAAACGAGACATCAAATCAATGTAAGCTCTGTTCATCTCTCTTCTATAAATGTAGAAGCGGCGGCGTAGTTTTGACAGTTTACAGAAGTTGTGCAAAAACAAAATGCATGTTATTTTTATTGAAGTAGTACTTATTGTGGGGAAAAGGTTACCTTATTAGTTGTATCATGGTTTAAGCTTGAGTCATCAAACAGTGCAAAGCATCAGCTGTTTGGCATTTTTGCAACGTTGCCAAATTTATATTTGTAAAAACAATTAATAGCAAATGGCTCACTGATTTACTGCAATCAATATTTTGAGAGTTTTTAATTTGAGCTTAAGGTCAGTCGTGTGTGTGTGTGTGTTTTTTTTTATAAAAATGTTAGTTTAGTTTGATATTTCGATACTCCGTTGTGTATCTTCTTCAGGAAAATTAAGTTCAAGTTAAAAACTCAAAAATATGAAACAACAAAGCTTGAAAAACTGTATCAAGAATTTACTACAATCAAGTTTAGGCTGCAATTAAACTACAGAAAAGTTTTGTTAAACTAGAGTTTTAGCTCTGACTGATTTATGGGGCACAAGTGTATCGGAATCCACAATATGCCCGTCCGTTTTTCAATAAGCAAAGTTTAAAAGAGTACTTACAATGGTGGCGGCTGTGAAAATCTTGAACGCTGTTGTTGCTGTTGTGGTTGACGTTGCTGTTCCTGTTGCCTCTGCTGACGCTGTTGCTGCTGTTGAGCAGTGCTTCTCATACGTGTTTGATTTTCTTCACGTTCATACGAAGCACCACGACTTGGTGGTCCCGAGTCCAAACTTTCTTCCTCAGTGCCTTGACGACGCCTTTTAATAAAAAATAAAAAAATTAATAAATACACAATAAATACACAGAATTAAGAATTTGACTTACATTTGACCTCTGCGTGCTGCCGAATTATCCTGGGATACTTCACGGCTTCTACTTTGTCTTTCGCGCTCCCTTACCCTTGATCTTTCCAGTTCGCGTTCTCGTTCTCGTTCCCGTTCACGAGAACGCTCACGCTCGCGTTCTCTTTCCCTTTCTCGACCCATTTGAGCTCTTTGAGAGGGGGCATCTTCTAAAGTGTCTATATCCAAAGTTTCTTCGGTGGCCGTACGTTGTCTGTCCATAAAAATGAATACATTAAAAAATCATTCGATGTCACAGTTGCTTCAAACTTGAGCATTCGCAAGCTTTGAGAAGCCATTGTAACATTGTTAAAATTACTCATCAGGCATTACGATGGTCTCAGTAAAATTATGTGGGTAAAGGAAAAATCAAATAATTAAACTTTACTCACAAAGTAGGCTTCGGTCTGGTTGTGCTGCTTGTGCTACGATCTCTGTCACGTGAGGTACTACGTCCACGATCTCTTCTGCGTCCACGGCTAAAGGAGTCCCCCCTTTCGGTTGCTCTTTCTGCAGCACGCAGCTTAGCTTGACGTAGACTACTCATTTTTCTCTGCAGCGTTATCAGATTTAGGCCCACCGGTGCAGCTATGGACCAGAGAAGCAGCGTGAAAAAAGTAAAAAACCATAAAGCATTCACAAAATCGATCATATTGCGGCAGAGAAAAATGCGATTTGCATCGAATATGTCGAAAAATGGACGACATCTGGCAGTTGTTTCACCCAACTGTGATGACATAGTGGCCCTGTCGTTGCTCAAGTAGGTTTTCAGCCTGGAAAATTTAATTAAAAATATACATTTTCATAAAAAAGAAAACCTGAACTAAATCGATTTGTGACACCTTTCCGTGTAGATACGAGTTTGATTTTGGCAAATTTCGTATGCAGTCTTCTCCAAATAACCCTGTATGTTGCGCAAGTGATTCAATGTTTGATTTACTTGCTTAGCCCAGGGATCACGCTGCAACTCTAAAGCTGTTAGATGATAGAGAATTTCATTTTGCAGTTGTTCCAATGGCTGTAAAATGGATGCTTGCAAGCGCTTGGAACGGCTGCCCAGGGTGGTCATACGTGAGGAAGTTGCCACATCCTGTATCTGTATAAGAAAAGGCATCATTATTGGACATAGATAAATATTTTTAACGATGAATTCGCCATAAGGAAATTTCTGTTAACGATAAATTTTTTAAAGCTTTTACTTTGCTCGACCCTCCTTTTTATTATATTATTGAAGCGCCACGAAGAAGAGCGAAATAAAAAGGTCTTCAGCTGAAACAAAACTTTGATTTTTAATAAACTTTCTGTACCTTTATACCAGGTTCAAGAACTGTCAAAATACGCAGCGTAAGCACAGTAAGAAAAAACTCGTTCTAAATTAAAGTTTTTTCTACATGATTCTAGTACGAAGCGTTGTTGAAAATTTAAGTATACAGAACAGACAAGTGTACTCACAACAAACGAAATGGGGATTATTAAAGAAAATCAATCCTGTTTGAGTGTAAAATGAGTCCGAAACTCTTGGGTGTATTTGTAACCAGCACTTGTGTGTGCTTGTTAAAGTATTAAACTTTGTTTCATTTTTGGAACGAAGTTCCTTAAGGCGGCTTGCTGGTAGTGGAAATTAGTAGAAATCATCACGAAAGCGTGTGAGCTGTTTATATGTATTTTGCAATTGTGTATGGTGGGCGGTGTCTCCGCTGACAGCAGCAGAGACACCTATCAATAAATATTAATTAGTTGTGAAAACGGACACTATCAGCTGCTAGATGTCGCTAAAGTAAAGTATGTCACAACAAAAAAACAGCAATATTGAAAAATTTACCAACAGTTGTTTTTCTTCGGTTTGTAGCAGATTTACAAAAAAAGACTGCATGTGTCAAAAGTAAAAAATAAAACATTCCAAAAATTTAAAGAATAATAAAATTTAAAAATTTCAAAAATAACACAAATTACGGGGGGTCCCTCGACCGCATTTCTTTTTTTTAATATATGTAGATTCAGAAAGGCTGTTGTTTTGGCAAAATATTGAAAAAAATAATAATTGGGGATTTTTAGCCTGATAACTACACCGCCCAGTGCTGGGCAAAATGCCAGTTCTGATGTATTTGAAATACAAAATACGAACACTTTTTATTTCATGTATTTAAAATACTTTTATCAAAAAGGTTTTTGTTTCCTTTCATAAACACCAGCTTTTCGAATGTGCTATCAGACAAACAACCTCTTGATGGAGAATGAATAAAACCAGCTGACAACAAAATCTCTCACTCATTTCTTATTAGAAAATGATATATTATTGAAAGAGTAATAGTGGAATTAAGAAATTAGTGTAAATCACTCCAATTTTATCATAAAAAATCTTTCTCAGTTTTGAGAAAATAAAAATCGAATTCAATCCCGATAAAATCATATATGTAGTTCTACAATAAAATTGAAATTAATACAAAAACTTTCTATTTGTTATATATACATACATACATACATACATATATGAAGTTTATCCAAGTCAACATCTGAGTGATAGTTTTTTCACTTCTTGTTTTATATCAGCGGTTTTCACTCTTGATAGTAATTTTATCACTCTGCTATATTCACTACGATTTTTACCACAAAGCTCGAGTGACTTTCTTACCTCAAAGTCTGCATGTTCTTGCATATATTCTAAAACTTGCTGAATTTCTTTATCTGTCCATCTTTTGTTGTAAATTTTGTCACGTTTTCTCTTCACCAGTATATTTTTATTTGTTTTTTCCATATTTTTTATTTTCTCAACACAAAATTAAGTTTTGCCGGCAAAACGATTCACAGCACAGAATATCTGTGATTCTCAATAATTTTTTTACAATGTCTACTAAAGCTTTTTGTTTGATTTTTTAATCACAGCGTAGTAAATAAAAGTTCAGTACATTTTGTTGCTGCAGTGATGTAAACACTAGTACTTTAATCAAATCTGCTTCTTTAACCAAATCTGCAACCGAGTTTACTATCAAGAGTGAGAACCGCTATCAAAATGTCAAAAGCTGTTCCTTGTATTTTATTTTTCATATTTTTTTTTAACTTTCTAACAGCTTGACGAATTTTTCAATGTGTATGCATTTAGTTTCTTTTACTTTACGCAGGTACTTTGAGTTTGATAATGAAATTGTAGTATTGTGATTTTTTTTTGGAAATAAAACACTAGTAAAATTTTGCGTTTTTAGTTGATGTATGAATGAAATAATTTTTACCACATATTTTCTAACATAAATTAAAAATGTATTTGGCAAAATGTATTTTGAGAGCACAAGTATTTGAAATACAAAATACATTTATGGGATGTATTTAAAATATAAATACAAAATACATATTTCAAATACATGTATTCCAAATACTGGCCAGCCCTGACTACACCCACTTTTTTGCAGACTTTTCAAGGTACCACTGTACAGCTGCCGAATATTTTCATTTCAAGTACAATTTTGCTATTTTTCTAAGCCTTCCTTTTGGGCATTAGTTTTCTGCAGCAGAGTTTGTTAATCGTTGTAGGTTTTTCGTTTTAATATTTTCTATTTTTGGAAAAGTGATAGTGTTTGTACAAACTTTTGCATTCCACAGGACATGCTACACTATGAGTTATCCTTAACAAGGTTATTTCTTTCTTAAGCTGCTTGTTCTAACACTGGTCTTTAACAAGACTACTATGTATTACTATTTCTATTACTATGTATTACTATTTCTATTACATTGCAATCGTAATCCTGAGCATCTGATCTAACGTCGTGCTGGTGCGACTGCAATATTTCGGTACATTTCCCACACATCCCATGCCACAAGCGAAAGTTACAACAACGAAAACACACATTACAAGTATTTAAAGCTTTTGGTTTTAATAAACCGACAATAAAATTGTTGAAAGCAAAAAAAAACAGCACCAGTGACCCTCCCCCCCCCCCCCCCCATGTATATTGTATAAATGACTTTAATGTGCAACTTCTTGTGCTGCGCATCTTAATTGTGAATCTCTTACCTGCAATGCGACTCTTTGCATTTGATCGATAAAAGTGGCCAAGTCCTTTTCGGGTGTGGGTGTTCCTATTGTCGAACGGTATGTGGTTAAATTAAACGATGACATTTGCAACATGTTCTCCAATATGGTTTGTATTGTCTGTGTCAATGACAACAGCGTACGTTCAGATACAACGATGGCATCAATGGCCTGTGTGACTTTTGGGAATTGTTTTATATTGGAAATAGCTGTTGTATTAACGAATGCATCCAATTGAAAGACATTGTACGATGCTTCATTTTTCTCACATCCTCTAAAGGTATGTTTAATGTTTTTGTTGTTGTTTATTTATAATTCAAGGCAAGAACAAAAGGAGCAAATGAAAAAGTGTTGTGTGTTGGTTGTAGGATAAAGAAGTTTTGTTTGGTCGGTCATTCATTTGTTGATGAGCGTGATTTTTAAGTTCAAAAAGTTCGTTTGGAGTTTTTTTTTGTGTGTGTTCGTTACAATCCAGTGAGAAATTTTGAGTTGCATCCAGGCATTTGGGACATAAATTAAAGAAGTCACGTGACATTAAAACGAGTTTTTTGTTGTTTTAATTTAGTAAAACTGAATTTCAATGCGGGGTATTAAGGGAAGGCTCATTTCAAGTAAAACAAGGCATGGAAAAAATTTAAACAGGGTAAACATTTCTAAAACTTTAAACTTTTGAAAGGAATTGAGACTAGACTTGAAGATTTTATATTAAAAAGAAATGTGCATACTTTTTGTATTTTAGTTTATTAAGTAAAAACCCTAGCAATTGCTTCTGCTTAAAGTATTTTCTTTTCTCAGAGGTGGGGTGTGTATGTACTATATTTTTAACACATTTACTGGTTACAGTGTTACAGTAGGAAAAAAGAAACACGTACAGTATCGTTAGCTAATTGGTATGCATCACAATTTCCAATCGAATCAAAAGAGTAGAAGTATAAAATGGAAAACTAGAGCAAAATAATCAACAAAGTTTTAAGGAAATTAACATATTTGAAGGAGGGAAAAAGTAGCAAAAACTATAATACTACATAGACCAAAATTATAATGGATTTAAAGGGCAAGCTTAAATGCATTAAGTTTAGTAAATCATATAGAATTTGACATGTGACTGGCATTGACAAGTTCAAGTTGGTTATCAAGAAAATTTAAGGTCAGTACAGCTACTTTCGGCAAGACCGAAGCTTCTCTAAAGACATATTTTCTTAAACCATTACTCAGGCAGACAATTTTCGAAACAATTCTGGTTTAATGACAAAAATTAAAAAATACACAGAATATAAAAGTTGGTCCAATCAAAATGCACGACGTTAATTGTAAAAATAAGTTTTCAAAGATTAATTTTTTTATTATGGGAGAAGGTTTTTTGACAATTATATGTGAAACAAAACGCTTGCCATGACTTCCGTCGCATGCTTCTATGGTCTAAACTTTTAAGGACTCCGAGATGTAATTGAGGTTCAGTGTCGTCAATGTGCCGAATAAGTTCATCTTTGGGCTCTTGCATTATTTTTGCTTTACTGGCTTACAATTTTTTTTTTCTAATATCCCCAAAGAAATATTTGCAATGGTGTTGAATCATGTGTTCGTAGCGAGAAGTTTACATTGCCGTGCAATGAGAATACAGCCATTGGATTTCTGATGTAAAAGAGACACCATTTTCATGCTGTGGGAATCACCCCTATTTCTGGCTACTAGAAGTCCGTTGTCCTCTCTTGATAGCGAATATAATTCATGGCAAATGCTTAGGAAACCTCATTTGCAAAGAAGTACTTTATATTTGCTATTCTCTATAGATTTTCAGTAGCAACTTTCCCGCAAAGTTTCTTTTTAATATTGATAATTAGCTTATAAATAACAATAACCTCCAAGTTTCTTTTCACAGTTCACAAATTTTAATTATATCAGCAAAGTTTTCTTTTGTAAACAGTCACTCTTAGTGGATCCGAGGATTCATAAAGCCATAGTAGATGGATGCAATGGCTTTTTAGCAAGCTGTCGTGGATTGTTATTTTCCCTAATGCAGTAATTCTGTTTGTTAGTTAGTATATATATTAACACAACGGGACCTTTTCTGGGACCCAAGTGAGTCGGTCTCAGGACCGGCGGCCCTCGCAACATAACATCCATTGAAATGAAAGTTGCCTCGTCGCCAAAGATGGTTCTATTTCCTACTACGTTAGCTTTCATTTCTTTCTGATCATTGGCTGAAGTGACTTAACTTAAACTTCAGCTCTTGAGTCCATTGAGACTTGCTAGCGTGTAAATTAAAAACTCACAACAGCGATGTTCGTGAGATGTTCAAGTGTTCTCACTATCGCGTGAACAACAGCAACCTTTTCCAAAGAATAAACTAGAACAGCAGGCGCAAGTGCTTCCACATTTCCTGCAGACTCAGTTTGCTGAAATTTGAAGACGCTTCAACTGATTGTGGACACATTTGGTATACTATGTTGACCAAAAAGAAAATTACGAAGCACACGAATTTCAAGTTATGTATATGCTAAGATAAGTACCTTTCGATGATTGAGTTTGTCCAACAAGGAAATGTTAAGTTAAGCTGCACAAAAACCTTAGCGTCACCACTAACATCGTATGTATTATGGTTGTAACACCCTTTATGGTATTTAAATTTGTTCATTAATATATTTGCCTGTTTTATGCCTACATTGCCGTCTAGAGTAATGCCTTCAAAGAGTTTAGCCATATTTATATAAGAGTACTTTTTTTTGCTCTCCCACCTGTAAATTCTATACATAAAATCGAAAACAATATACTACTTCAATGAACTTAATCATAGCCAACAAACAACAAAACTAAATCTTTTTGCAACTACCAAACAAATATGTCTACATGTGTGTATAACATACATACGTGTTGTAAATTCACATTATTACTTCTAGCTGTACTCATGAACAAGTAATTTGAAGTGGTTTTACACATACCTCAAGGCGGTAGCCAAGCTAACGTTAACAATTGAATTATTCACTCCGTCCGGTCGTAGCAGTTCACCAATAATGCCAGTTTGTGGTTCATGCAAATAGACGTAACCCGGTTTATCAAATAACTTACCCAACACATCGTAGCCATTTCTATTGCTATTGTCTATGGCATTAATACCCCTCGAATTCCATTTATTGTCTGCTGTTGTGGTTGTCATTACTGTCGTTGTTGCTCTTTCATTTCCATCGGCGTACATGGGTTGGCAGAGAAATATTTCCGCATTGCCACCAATGGCCAGGGAAGCAACGCCGTATATCGTTATGCAAATGCTGCCCAAACAAATAATTACCACGGCCACAAATAGCAAAACTCCAGATTTAATGTTCGCCTCACACAGGAAACAACAGTAGGACATAAGCAGAAAAATTAATATCCACACAATGACCATGGCCGTAATCCAGCCACTTGTCCAGTAGATGTTTGACCAGTCCTGTAATTTGGCATATTCTGGTTCGACATTGTCCCACACATTCTTTAAACGTTCCAGCAGCGCATTAATGGTTATCGTTAGCATTTGTGCATTGGCTGTCGTGCGATGACGTATGATTTCCATTTGTTCGAGGGTATCTGTGCGGCAAAAGAAGAGAATTTGTAAAAAAAGCGTTTGAAGTTTACTACTTAGAAAGTTCAGTGAAAATTATGCAGGTTTATGAAAAGAAAGTGGCTGCTTATTTCGGATTAATTGCAAAACAGTTTGTTACCTAATTAATTTTGATTACTTTTAGTGTTGGCAATTAAAAAAAAGAGGAGTTTGTGGGAATGGGTAGAAACAATCAGTTTAATGCTTTCAGAACTGTACTCAGTTTAATTCAGAAAACGTTGTAAACAAAAAAGTTGATTGGTATTGAATCTGTTCGTTTCTTCGCATAAATACATATATTTAAAAGAAAGAACATTTTGCAATGCTTCAAATGTATTTATGAAAACGAGCGAATAAGTTTGATAACGATGAATTAGCAGTGAATGTTTATTTAAGTAGTAACGACAATTTGGGGCTTATCGATTATTTTTTGATGCTTATTGTCTGTTTATGTAACCAAAGTGTCCTTAAATAACCACTTTTTTCCCTTCTTTCCATGGAGAACTTTGGACTACTAGATTTTTATCCTTATAGAATGGGTAACTGCAATCTAGAAGTGTGGGATAGTTCAGTCTCTCAATCAAATAGTAGTAAAGAAAATAAACTACCACCCCAATAGCTGTGCTGTGATTTCTTGCTTTCAGCACTTGCAGTATGGCCATAATGGAAAATATTAATTTTAGATTTTTTTTCCAATTAGACCTTATCTGGCTCTTGAGGTTATCTCCTGCGGCTTGATTGGCATTTTCAGCAGTATAAGCTCTTGGCTTTTTGTTTCAGAGACAAAGAAATGCAAAGGAATCTTAATCATTTCTGTGACCAAGTTTTTAAGGATAAAACCTTTCCGGAAAGAACTTCTGACTTCTGTAATGAAGGTTAATTGGTACCACTGGGATAAATTGGTCCCAGTAAATGATACCTGCATAGCTCATTCTGACTATTCGCGGTTGAGTTGCCCATTTCAGCTGCTATATAATCGAGTGGGAAGCAACCCATATTTGCCTTGTAGGGAACTCGCTTAGAACGGAAAACGTCAAATGGGCTGTTTGAAGGCCAAATGCTTTCTTACAAATTTCACTCTATCAGTCACATGCTGCATAAGCTTTTGTTGCTACAGCGCAAATTGTGCTGCAGGAGAAATTGGGTAGCGTGAGCTCTAAAACAAACTATCTATATACATATATCCTGGGTTGGAGAAACCGGTATGATGGTACTACCTGGACAGGTAGTCAGGTGCTGAGAGAAATCAAGTTCACATCTGTTTCCCAAGGTTTTCCCTGAGAAACAGGTTTTTGCCTTGGTGCTGTGTTTTCTAGGATATAAATGTGCAGACATCACAATGTACCATTCCTTCGGGAGCACCATTCCTAGAGCTACTGTTTGTGGTTTGAATTCAAAGTTGCCAGGAAGGAGCATATTTATGAAGGCGTAATATTCAGGCAAACGATTTTCTCTTGAAATTCATAATGTAATGTAATGTAAATCGGAAATAAAATAAACAAGAAACATACAGCATAAGCGACGATTTGGTGCCCGTGTTGTGTGTTCTACCCTGGTGCGCTTAGAATAAGAAGGTATAACAATAAATGAAACAGCGTAATTTTGGAATAATATCACTATAAAATAGACCTCGGAAGCACTACCATGTAAAGTTGCACTGGAGTTGTTTAATAAAATCCTGCGAACCTCATATTTTTACGCGGTTTAGTCATTCACAGGTATCGCTCATTTTACCATCTTTATAATGCGATAAGTTGTATGCAGATTGTTTTCAGTTTGTCTGATTCCTGTTATATTTTACATCCTTTTTATCTGTTTTTTGATTTCCTTGCAGATATTTTTATTTAACAACTCCGAAAATTTGCCTTAAGATTTTTTTAAACGAAAAAGTTGCATTACTTGTCAGTTTAGCCGGCAATCTCTTTCACAAAAGTTGTTTTCATTTACCTTTAATTTAACTACCAATTACTCCATAAAAGTAATTAATTAAAACTTGCATTGCAACATTTTGAAGTGTAATTTCTCATCTTTAGCACAAACTACCTGACATAAATTCAAATGTCAAATTGTATAAAACTTTATGTTTTCCTTAACACAAGCAACCAAGTTTGCATTCAAATAAATTTTAAAACAAAAAAAAAATCAAACAAAAAAGTGTGTTGCTTAAATGAAACTTTTAACATTTTTCAAACAATTCGTTTCTTACAAACAAGAATTGACAAGTGAGTTAGTTTGTAATTGGCATTTGTAACAACAAAATATAACCTAAAACACAATACCGAACAATAGTACAAAAAAAAAAAAAACTGTAGAGAAAAAACTCAAAAAATATAAGCAGAAATGACTTACAATTTCTTTCATATGCTGTATCCATTTTAACTTGTTGAGGAAAATTACTAAATATTGAACGTGACATTCCCACTTCGGATGATAAATTCTTAACGGTTGCACCAAATTCAATCTCACCCAAATAACGCATTCGAAATATGGTTTGATCTTCTTGCAGCTAAAATAGGAAATACAATAAAAGCAGAAAGATAGAGAGAGAGAGAGAGAGAGAGAGAGAGAGAGAGAGAGAGAGAAAAGAAAAACAAATGCGAAAAATAATTTGTGTGATTGTGCAAGAAAATTAATTTCCAACTTCTTGTCATAACAGGACAAGACAAATATGAGCACATCAACCAGCAGCATATTTGCTACAATAACATGATGTACTACTTTCGTTCAAGTGTTTGTCTTTTAGAAACAAGAAGAAGAAAAAAAAATTATGTTTGATTTTGTCGTTCGTGCTTTCTCCTTCCTGTGTGGAACTTCCTTTTAATAAAGCAATCATAAAATTGTATTGCAACAACTACTACTAGAGTTTTATAATTGCAAACTGGATAGTAAATAAACATTATGATTGATTTATTGTGATGAGACAAAAAGGAAAGTTTGCGAAAACTAAGGATGATCATAAAGATTCTGTTCATTTGAAAGCTTTGGCCCTGTACAGTGTTAATCTTGCGACATGTAATGTACTGCAATGAAGTGTAATGTAATGCTGTGTAGTTCACTGTAATGCAATGTAATGTAAGGTAACTTAAGTAATGTAATATAAAGTAAGGTAATCTAAGGTAACGTAAGCTATTGTAATCTAAGATAGTGTAAGGTAATATAATGTAATGCAATCTTATGTAATGTAGCGCATTTTAATGTAGTTAAATGTAATCCAATCTAATTTAATGCAATGCAGTATAATATATTGTAGCGCAATGTAATGCAAGGGACCCACATGGGCTGGATATCTATCTATGTCACCTCTCAGCAGTCTGTCGATCTAACCTAATTTAATGTAATGCGATGTAGTGTAATATAACATGTTCTAAATTAACGTAAGGCTATATAATGTAGTGTAATGTAATGTAATATGACGTAATGTAAAAATGTAATGTAATGTAGTGTAATTTAATGTAATGTAATATAATGTAATATAATATAATGTTATGTAATATAATGTAATGTAATGTAATATAATGTGATGTAACGTAATGCTATGTAATGCCATGTAATGTAATGTAGTGTAATGCAATATAATGTAATGTAATGTAATGTAATGCAATGTAATGTAATGTAATGTATATTAGCTTTTAAAAAAGAACAAGAAAAGTAAGATGAACGACTTCTGAGCTGTGGTACATACCATGGCTGTTTCACGTCCACTGCGATGCTTTTCAGCATCCTAATATCTTCTAACTCTGGCCATAACTGATTGCATAGTGTTTTTAAGCACCAGCGCTTAGCCGATCATAATTTTATGTAATGTAATGCATTGTAATATTATGTAATTTAATGTAATTTAATGTAATGCAATTTAGTGTAATGTAATGAAATGTCATGCAGTATAATGTGATTTTTAAGACATGCTGGGGAACAGCTAAATATTTCGAAGCCACTTTTACTTTTCTCCCCACAATTCATTTAATCTAGAGCTTAGGCTCTTGCTAAATGGGCCGGTCTCATGACTGGCAGCCTGTGAAAGATATGCTGTTTTCGTTTCTACAGCAAAGGGCAACATTTTTAATTTTTTATAACAATCAAAATTCTGAAAGGCATTGTTTTATTAATTTTTCTTCAAATTATTCATATTAAATTCACTGAAATTTTAAATGAGGCATTTTAGGGAAGGTGTGCATATTTTTAATGCGTAAGTTTGTGTTGTACCGAAAACGGCAATACCCTCTAGCTTACTACACTATTTCTTGAATTACTTTGTCAGGCTTTAGTTAGATTTTACTGCCTCTATAAGCTAAATTAACACTGTTTATTCTTCGCCTCACATCTTAAATATTACTTTTCTTGCCTTTTTGAAGAAATCATAAGCATAGCAATAATTTAAAATATGCATGTGTGGATAGCTGAGAAATCTGATGTTAGTTTTAATATTAATAAAAATAATTATTGATGATGATATTACTTTTAACTCTTATCCATCATAAATTTCATATTCGGTAATTAAATATTTCTAGTTCTAACATTTTCTTACCGTTTTAAGAGCATCAATTATGCCATTCTCCTCAAAACTACGTATTCGCAATGTATCACACAATGGCCGGTCACGATACGTGCACTGACGTTGCAATACGGACAGTTGTATTTGTAATTCTTCCATACGAGCTGATGCTTCTTGTGCCAGTTTCAAGGCTCGCCCCACTGTCTCTTGCAGCATCAGAACACGATAGATAAGTTCAGCATTCACTTGAAAAAAAAGACAGGAACAAAAAGAAATAAAATTAAAGTGAATGAAAATGAAAGCAATAAAAGGATGTTACTCAATTGGTTGTAAATTATTATTGAAAATGTTTAAAAGTCTCTTTTGTGGTTGTTCGAATGCGTGTTACATGTCGTTGCCATAGTTTATTTGACTAAGTGGGTCAAAGTCTTTAATAATATAATTGATTTATTAGGAATATTAATGTTGAAAGTAAATGAAGATGTTTTGTACATTTGCGAAACAAGGACACTCACTCATTGATGTGCTGTGGTAGGTACAGTGGTATTAAAAATATACATATCTTTTTAAGCTAAAAAAACTGAATCACTTTTTACTCTTTAAAACAATGAGAAATAAAGGAAAGAACAGATATTTTGCATGATGAGTAATTTTATGTAAAGTCGGTTTTTTTATTTAAATGTTTGCTCTCGCATCCAACTTGTCAGGTAAAAAAATAATTAAAATCATGTGTTTACATTGTAGGTTGGTATGATGTCATGCCCAGATTTTGAAATACTTTTTATATACATATATCAAATATAATTGTTATTCTTATAGGCATTCATTAATGTTTTTATTTTTTTTTATTTCAGATTATAAAAAAATTAAAAAATGGTAAGTGGATATATTTTATATACATATATTTAATAAAAAAAAAATCCAGCAAAACTAATTAGAAAAATGGGCCTACTAGAGATAATGAAAACCTAAAAAATATACAAACCGAATTCAAACAATTGCCGAGTGGTATTGGCAATCAAAAAACTTTTTTAAATGTTTCTCATTAAGCCGCGCTGCTTACCCACTGTCCAGTTACCGTGACTTTATGTAGTTTTTAAAATATCCTCACTTGTTATAACAATTTTAGTGCTTTGCACAATTACTTTTGTACTTACCCAAACTTAATGTTGCCAAAGAATCGTAGGCCAACTCAATGCCAGTATGAGCAGAAATTTCCGCTTGAATGGGTTCACCCAACAAAACATCCACATCTGAAAAGTCAAATAATATAATGCATGCTTTTCTTTCTTCGATTTTTTTTTAATTATAATAAAAATAAGAAAATAAAATTTTAGCAAAAAAAGGTCACTCTCTTTCACACAATATGAAGCATAAAACCTTTATCTGCCATACAAGTAATTCGTAGTTGGTATTGACTACATGCGATAAATAAGTAAAATGGTACAAACTAAAGTCAAAGAAAATAGAAACGAGGATGGCAGCAAAATAACGCTTTTACAATGAGTCAGTTCACAAGCTTAATTGTATCGCTTCTGACTATTCTTATTTTCTTTTAAAAATAGTTTAAAAACTTTATTGATTCTTCGGTGAGGCAAAAACAATTAAAAGCATATTTCTACTTTGCTTTGTTGTATCGAATGTATTGTGGCATATTGTTGTCAGTAATTAATATTGAAAACTTTGTTAAAAATATGAAAAATATTCAATTTCTTTGCTTTAAGGTGTTCAATATTTGGTTTAATTTAATCCATTTCTATTTAATATTAGTATTTTATAAAGCTAAAGGCAGTTTGTTATACAGCTAGTTGTCCTCTAGCTAAAGGTTTTTGATATTTGCTTTGGCTTATTTAGCTAATATCAATCACAATAGTAATATTATAGAACGAACGAGTTCAAAAACACAAGTGACCTTAAGAGCGAAAATTCGTGGAACTTTGCACAACTCAAAACTAAAGTTAAAAGAGTTTATGCAAATCTTAAAAACAAGTGGCTTAAAGATGCGAAAAACACCAAAATTCTTGAAATTCTTGTTTCAGATCACAAATAGATTTAAAATAGTTTTAAAATTGGAGAAAGACCTAAATTATATTTTAAATATCTAAGAACATAAGCGGTGTAGGAAGAGCGAAAGTTAGCACAAAAATATTCAAAAATAAAAAAACTTTGAGTTTTTATAAAAGCATAAGAAGTACCAAAAGACAAGGTATAAAACATTTCGCTAGTGTTTTTTTTTTAACTGAATTCAATTTATTGAAATATTTCTTGGTTTCACGTTAGCTCCTTCACGTTCTGTTGGGCTTAAATAACTGATAGTGAATTCAAATACTATTGCTGTAATAGGACTAACTGTTCACAAGTACTAAGGCATACATTAAAAGCAGGGAGCTTGTGGTTCTTGGCGAAGAAGTTATTTTTACTGCCTGCCTCGTGTACATTTAAATTCTGGGATATGAAAAACCTTATAGAAAAACTTTTAAGTTATAAAACCGTAAAAGTACCCAGATAATGCATGCATGTGCATGTTTGTTTTCATTTAATATGATTGCAACCAAAAAAACAAAAACAGAGTTTTGTATGTAAATGGCTTAAAATTTGTTTGTTCGCTCGCTACCAACCTTCTAAGTCTTTGACAACTTTTTCAACGGAAACATGAAAACCATTATCAAGTTTGTGTTTTATTTGTAAATGTGTATCCTTTAGAAAGACTTCCATATCATGAACGGTGGACTTAATCATTTCGGGTGACATTTCAACGGTGGTAGCCAAACGGCTGTTGGCATAAAAAATGCATAAATCACATAAGCTGCACATAAAAAGAGAGTTAGTAAAAAAAAAAAAAAACAATGATAAAAAAGGCATAATAATAAAAAGAGCTGAAAATTAATGAACCAAGTGTTAAGGTAAATAATTTAAGCCTTTCGTTTTTTATTTGGTTTTGCTCAGCACAACTTGAAGTCTTAAATTTTTTATTTATTTTTTTGATCATTAAATGCAAGCAACGGAAGAGAAAATGTTTGCTCACCATAATAGTAAAAATACTATCCACATGGTGGTTAATGAAGCTTTTTTACGACATTGCAATGTATCCTCTAAAGAATCGTCCATCATTACCATGGGACCACTGCGCGAGTACTCAAAATCTTCTTCGGGGTCACGACGACAGCAACACCAACAACATGTTGCAAGTATCGGCACCAAAGCCAAAATCATAAAAATGCTCATGAGGGCTATAAAACCGGACTCCGTTTTAATGGACTTGCGTTTTTATTGAAAGAGAAAATAAATAAGCAGGAAACAGAATGAAAAGTAAATTAAAATTTGTTCATTTAAAATAATGTTGTTAAAATTTTATTTGTTTTTGCATACTTACATTTGTGAGAAAGTCTACTATAGTTAAATTGGAGTGTATTAATTGTCTAACTTGTCCTGTGTTTAATGAAATCGAGATACTTGTTTTGTTATTATATTCATAAGAATTTAATTTTACCTCAAAAAAATTTACCTAAAGGTAACTCATCGGGTGTTATCATACCCAAAAATTGGCTGACTAGTGTAAAGACATATGGTCCTGGACTAATGTCCATGCCTGGTATATGATACGTGAAATATGTCCCCGTTGTTGATGAGGTGGTGGTGGTGGTGATGGTGGAGGGCAGTGTCTCATTGTTATTGATCATTGTGTAAAAGCTAAAAAAGGAAATTAGAATGTATACTATGATTAAAGTAATTGTATTGAAATATTATATGTCGGGCCAGCATGGCGTATGATTATTATCAATACATGTATTTCATATAGATTATACGCTGAAAGATTGTTAACTTCTGTTTGGAATTTCTCCTCCCGTAACAATATATATTTTTTTTCTTTTTCTTCGAAAAATATATTAGATAAAACTTACTTTATAAAATCAGCTCACTGTGGTATGTACCCCAGCAGCAAGTCTTTAACTTTTTTTTCTTGTCTTCTTTAAAAATGTTGATCCCTACAACTTCATAAAAAAAAATCTTTGTCAGTTCTGAGAGGTAGTAAAATCGACTTGAGCCTGATAAAGGAATTAACAATTATTAAAAAGTTTCAAAAGATATTTTTTAAAACAACACTTTTGAAAGACTTTGACATTTCGTACACTGGTGCATGTTTGCAGTTGAACTTTTCATATTTTCATATAATGCTACCACCACCTTGTTAAGTAAATGCATCTTGATTTGTACTTCAAGTTCTTATCTATTTTGTTTGAATGACAAAAACTCTGGCTTAAAGCTAAATGTTTAAATATGTGCTTTGAAATTTAAGAGAGAAACGTTTAGTACCTTTCACAAAAATTATTTCAGTTAATTTAATTATGTATAAAATGTGTCCAACAAAATTTCATTATTATTATTATCACAAAATACTGCAATTATTACAAAATTATAAATTTTAATTTATTTCATTTGGAAATTCCCCCGACATTTAATAAACCAAATAAACAATAATTATGAAACAATACAAAAAGCAGAAATTACAATGATAAACCGGTTTTCTAAGCAATTGCAATTTATGTATTTTGTTGCTATTGTTGCCATTCTGGGTATGTACGTGTGTGTTTTTTCACGTGTTAAATTTCCACGGTGGTTGAATAAAATGTCCAATTATAAATAAATTATAAATAAATAGCTAAAATGTATACAAAATATTTAAAATAAATTAGAATAAAATTAGTTGAGCTTTAGAAAACTTTCAAAGCCAGACACAGAAATATGATTGCATTAATTTAAAGCATTCTTGGCAGCAACAGTTCAACCAGGTTACGAATTTTTTTTACACCCGGAGTGTAATTTCTTTCCAAAATGGTTTCTTATAATCCCCGACCACATTCCACATACTTATTTCATTAAGCTGCTTTTCGCCTCAAGAAATATGTATGAACCGATTAACAAATAAATAAAAATAGTTACCAATGAAGTACGATCAAAATCAAGCAATTTTACATTAAAATTTAATACTTTATTAAATGTGCTGCTGTATACCACATACCGGACTATGTTTTTGTGATGAAAATTTCACTTATTTACTACTGCTCAGAAACAGAGCAGATTGTATTCCTTGTTTCTAATATAAGTAGTCAGAACGGCAGCCCAAAATAAAACAATGAAAGATAAAAACATCAAATTTGTCTCAGTAATTGACCACATTTCAAAAACGTAAAGGGATTGCTATGGATAACTTTATTTTTCATTGTTGTAGTTATTTAGTCTCTTTATACAAGGATCTCTATCTCCCCTTCACTGAGTTAAAATCACTACAAAAGCGGAAAATCTTTAAGTGGCAATGCTGATTCCTACTCTGCTCTCTCTCTCACTGTTTCTTCACTTAAGCTATTTGCTCTTGAAATTGAAGAGCCCTTAATTTAAAAATATTGTTGTACCTGAAATAATCCACTCTCTCTCTTTCACTCTCTTTCACTCTCTCACTCTTCCTCCCTTTAGCTATTTTCTCTTTAATTTTAAGAGCCGTTAATTAGAAAAAAATGTTGTACCTTAAACAATCCAATAAAATATTGTTGTAATGAATTTGTGGTTTTTTCGGTCACAAACAAATATTTGTTATATTAAAAAAAATAAAAGTAAATAAAAAATAAATATTTGAAATGATATTTAGAATTGTGGACAGTTTATTTAATAAAATTACATTTAAATTTTCTGTTCAGAGTGCTTGTTTGTTTTGTTTTCTAGCTTGTGTTATGTTGTTGTTGTTGTTGTTTTTTTTTATTTGGGGAAACCACTATTTTTTGTGGGTTATTTATTTTTTTTGTAGCACAAACCAGTTTATTTTGGGGGTTTTTATACACATGGTCGTGTGAGTGTGTGTCTTATTTTTTAATAAGTGGCTGAGTGTGAATTTTTATCTCAGACTCCAAACAATTAAACAAAGCAAAAACCATAATGTCACGTTAAGTATTTTACGCAAAACGAATTTGACAAAAAAAGCGAACTAATAAATATGTATTATTAAATCAGTATTGACAAAAAAAAATTAAACAAAAAATTGAAATAAATAAAAATTAAAAATATTATTACAGTAGTTCTTTAATAAAATTTTCGTTACTGAATACTATTTTTTTTTCATGAAAATCGGAATAATCACGTGCGAGATGTAACATCCTATTGGCACATGTATTTACGGCTGCGTAAATGATCTTCTGGAAGAAGATCTTGCATCAACTGTATCTTTAATGGAACCATTTGCTAATCTTTGTGCAAAATTGTGGCCAAAGTTGTTCTTTAAAAACCAAGCTTCTGATCAAGGCATCGAATTGAGATTCATGGACTATTTTACAATTTTACACTTTTTCTTGAGCTGCAGTAATGTTTACAGCCGATTTTTCAACACTTTGCGATCCATGTGTGGGCTCATCAGCTGCAGTTCCTCTTTCTTCGAAATCATTCACTACACGATAAAAAGCGTGCGTCTTGTTGGCACTTTCTTTCTACCAAAAATTTCACGTAACTTTCTTATCATCACAGTAATCGATAATTGATATTAAAAAAATGTTTTAAGGATTAAAAAACGTTGGCTTACCGAACATTTTTCCATAATAAATTTGCCATGTCTCTACTTTACCACTGCCAAATCTGAACTGTGAAGACTAATAGAAGACCCAAATTGTGGCAAAATAAAGTAGTATTTACAAGAAAATTGAGAACCAAAAAGTTTTTCTCTAAGGAGAAAACAGTAAATGTGAATAACAGGTTTTCTTCTTGATTTTATGTGTTCTACTTACTGATGAAACTAATAAAATTTACCATACGAAAATAATAAGATAGCCCTACAGAAAAATCTTCATTTCCTTCTGCTGGAATATCGCTCAACCTAAATATGTTTCATAGACACTTTCCGCCAGACACCCTGGCGAACTTTATACTTGCTATTTCTTGCAGACTTTTACTGCCAACTTCCAAACGGTTTGCCCACCTCTTATTGAAGACAAATTCCAGCTTTTGATTTGTTCCACACTGCTAGTTCTTGGATAAGTTCCAATAAGTTTTTCAGGACCCCTTCCACATAAAAACAGATTTGTTAATAAAAACTACATTTAATCATATGCAGAGGTGAATTGATGCCAATTATTCGTTTTGTCTTTTGCATGAATAATTGTTTTCTCATGGTGTTGCTGGGCAGCGCTAGAGGTTAAAATAACATTAAATTCAAACTTGAACACATGACAAGAGTTAATAACAAAAAATAAACAGCAAATGTGACCAAATACACTGAGCCAAAACTACCTAATAGAATAAATGAAGTTTTATCTATGAAACATATTTAGGTTAAGCGATATTCCAGCAGAAGGAAATGAAGATTTTTCTGTAGGGCTATCTTATTATTTTCGTATGGTAAATTTTATTAGTTTCATCAGTGAGGAGAACACATAAAATCAAGAAGAAAACCTGTTGTTCACATTTACTGTTTTCTCCTTAGAGAAAATCTTCTTAGTTCTCATTTTTTCTTGTAAATTTGTATAATAAGGAGTTTTTTAAATTTCTTAAGTTATTTAGTTAGGTTTGCTTAAAGGGCATTCCTTATTGGTTTCTCGTGAGTAGGCCATGTACTGTAATTTCTTAAATTTGTTTCAGGGTGTTGGTCCAGTGGCCGACTAACAATCACATGGCTATAGGGTGCAAATTCACCAAGAAGGAGGTCCTTTGAGTAATCAATATGAAGCAAGTATAAGTATACCTCTACATATTTTCAATAGGGGTTTCCTTGTTAAAATAATAGGACTTCCTTATTAACAACAAACCGTAGAGATATCTATTAACTTTTTTTTTCTAATTTGTTAGGTGTTTATTAAAAACTGTTTTCTCTGTGTATATGGTTTTTTTTTCAAATCGTCAGAAAATCCTTGCATTTAGCATTGAATTTGTTGGTTGATTTCTCTTGTAACCATTTTTTGCTTAATGAGCATTTGAGTTTTTTTTTTCCTCTTTAGGTCGAGCAATTGCTTTTCAATATTTAATTCTATTAACGAATTGTGACATGAACATGTGTTTAAATGTGTAATTTTTTCTTTACAAAACGATAAAAACAAACAATTGAAAATTTTTGTTTTTTTATTTTTTACTACAATTTGTTGGTCGTGTCATTTTATGCGAGAGATAAAACATTATTTAGAATGACCAAAAATTAACATGTAATTTGAAATATTAAAACCTTATCTCGAAAGCCTATTCAATGCTTATGAGGCTTTAGTTTAACACTTTTCCAGGCTATAGTTGTCAAGCAAGAATTTAGTACAAGCATTTATTTGGATGAAAAAATTAATGTAATATATTCAAGTATTTGACAGCGTATGATCAATATTTTCTTCCTGTTCAATATCAACCATACGTTGAAGTGCCCATAATTTTAAGACGCTTGAAAGTATGCTTTATTTTTTATTAACTCTGCCTAATATACATAGTGCACACGTTTGATAATCTATTTTGGAACATTGAATAAAAAGTTTAGCTTGTTTCATATATTTTTAATTTCTGATTAGCAGCTTGATAACAATAAAAAATTAACCAATAATGAGACACAACACTACTATTGACCTGTTCAAAGAAAGAAAGAGAAGAAAATGAAAAAAAAATAACCGCAACTATTTAAAGCCAGCTTGGCAGTGTTAAACAGCAATAAAATATTTCCTTGGATTTCTTAAATCCTTTTGGCTAAATCCATTAACCCGCAGCCAAATTTTCAATTTTAATGTCTGTCATTTTGGCCCTGGCGCTTTCTTTGCTTTTCATTTAACCCTAACCCACTCTGAGGCAGCCTTGTTGATTGTTTTAAAGAAAACTGTATGTCTATTTTATTTGTTTTATTTTTTGTATTATTGTTTGTTTTGAACCCCTTTTGTTGCTCTTAAGGGTTTTGTTTATTCTCTTGCTGGGCAAATTGTTTATTTTGTGCCACTCACAAGCAGTCAGTTTTATTTAAGGAAACCTTAAAAAAGCATGTAGATACAAATAAATGTGAGTGTGCAGGTATATAATATGTAGTGTTTTTAGCTATATGCTAAGGGCTTTAATCAGAGTCTCGCCTGTTGGACGGTTGATTGTTTTCCTTTTTTTTTTTTGGCTTGTTTGCTTGAATATTACAGCGACAACTCGACACCCTACTTACTGTTCATTAAAATTAATTCTGAGACTAAGTTCTGGAACAAAAATACTTGTTCAAAAAAGAAGTCCTTGGCAATATCTTTCTAAAGAAGACTAACTTATCAGGGGGAGGTTCTAACATATATTAATAAAAATTATCATTTAATATTTGGTTTTTTTTTTCCTAAAAAAGTACTTTTTTCTAGAAAATAGTAGTTTTTGCTAAAAAAGTTATTTTGCCCTAAAAAGATATATGTTTTTTTTAAAAAGCTCGTTTTTATCTAAAATGTTACTTTTTTTTAATGCTAATTTCTTCCAAAATATCAATTTTTTCTAAAATGATAATTTTTCAAATTATTATTTTCTTGAGTTGAAGGTCTTTTTTTTTATTATAAGTGTACATATGTCCCTTTATTTATTCGAATATTCCTCTCGATATTTCGCTCTCCTTCGGATGGCTTTTTCAGGGGAGCGAAATTTCGATAAGAATATTCGAATAAATAAAAAAATATACATGCCCTAATAATAAAAAAGTACCTTCAGCTCAAGGAGATAATTATATTAAAAATGATCATTTTTGAAAAAATGGTTATTTTTTCAAAAAAGTTGTCATTAAAAAAGTAACATATTAGATAAAATCAAGTTTTTTGAGAAAAAATCTTTTTGGGACAAAAAATTTTTTTTAGGAAAAGTTACTTTTTTCTAAAAAAAAAAAAATACTTATTTAGGAAAAACTAAATTTATAAGAAAAATTTTCTTTTTGTGAAAAAGTACCATTTTAAGAAAAAGTACCTTCTTAAATAAATCCACCGTTTTTATGAAAAACTAACTGTTAGAAAAAAGTGCATTTTGGCGAATAACTCCTTCCTTATAGACAGAACTACTTTTTACATTCAACTACCTTTTTCAAAAAGGTAATTTTTGGTGGAATAGTCACGGTCTTAGAGTAAAGTACCTTTTTAAAAAATGGCTATGTTTTTAAATAGCAGTTTTGTAGATAATGCTATTTTGATTGTTTTGCTTAGAATTACATACATATTACATTAGAAAAAAAGAACATTTGGCGAATTCACAAGCCCAGTCGTATCGGTAATGGATGTATTTGGAGAGAAAATTTCAAACACAAACCTCAAAAAAAAAAACGATTTTCTCAAAAATTATTGCAACTTTGCAACCACATGGATGCCAGAGCATGCGGGAATAATTGAAAATGAGAGAGCAAACTCACTCACATCAAGAGCAAGAGAGTTAAGCAACATAAGCTTAGCACACAGAAAGAAAGAGCTCGTTCTAAATTTAAGTTTTTTCTACCTGATTTTAGTACGAAGCGTGCTTGAAAATTTAAGTACGCATAACACACAAGTGTACTTAAAACAAGCCAAATAGGGATTATTAAAGGGAATCAATCCTTGTTAAGGCTTAAAATGAGTACGAAAGCACACTTGTGTGAATAATTATTGAATGTTGTTTAAATTTTTTAATTTCTATGATGGCTGAATTAGTAGAGTGGCAAGATTGGCAGATGTTAGGCTCCATGATCAAACCAGCAAAGAGACAAATAATTCATAAATTAAGGAAGTAGAGTGGAATATTTCAGGTATGAATTTGGGATTGATTAATAGGAATCAAGTGCATAGTCAATCATCACATTCAAAACAAATTCAATCCTTCCGTGCTTAAATCAATCCCAAACGTTATCAAAAGTATGGCAAGTGGCAATTTTCCTAAATCAAGAACAATATTCTTGTTTTTAAGCACGATTGCGAGCTATACTCAATCCAAAACCAGGATTGGATACGGCTAAAACTAAGTATTTAGCGCTTAAAAAATTCTGGCACAACATACTTGATTTAAGGAATCCGTACTTACCGTACCTCTGACACCGCTTACGATTGATTTAAGTAAACATGGATTAAACTTAACTTTTTTGCCACCCATTAAAATCATGATTGTAAAGATAGCACTTTTGCATATAAACACTCGATATGTGTGTCTGTGTGTGTGTGTGTGTGTGACTCGTTAGCGCTCAAAAATTTCTACTTTCCCCAACTGTTTTATATTAATCTTTCGGGTTATTGGTCTTTAGGCAAAAGAATTAGCACAAACCAATAATAAGGTTCATACAAGCAAATGAAACACTAAAAGGGAAAAATAAAACAAACAAAAAATCGCCACAGCATAAATAAACCTCACAAACTGGGTCAGTTCAAATTCAATACAAATCGAGGCAGTTGTATCTTAAGTCATCTTTTTGCCCATTACTTTTTCTTTTCTTCCACTTTTTTGCTGAAAATCCGTGGCATTTTCGAAGATGCTTGTCCGTTTGTTGCTCGGCCGTTGATGTGGGAAATTGTTAAAGCCGGAAAACGAACAGAGAACTTTTTTATGCAATTCTTCTCTTGTTTTTTAAATCGTTGATAGCAAAAATATGTTTTATGTTTTTTTTTTATAACTTTGTTGCAATTTTGGTATTGTGTGTTTTGGTTTTATTAATGCTCGTTTCATGTGTGAATGTATTTTTAATAGCAATTTTATGGGTATTTATTTCGTTTTATATATTGCTAGAATTAAAATTTGGTTTCAAATTGCCAATAAATATTGGTTTTGAGTTATTGTGGGTGCTTTTGCTGTATTAAAATTGTTATTATGACCACATTGGTAATTCCATTTCATTGTTAAAAAAAAAAACCGGAATAAAAAACATGCCATTAAATTAATTGGTTTTTTAGGGAGAAATTTTGAAAATTGTTATGTTCAAAACGTTTGAAAATTATATTAATTTAATTTTATGGACGAACTTTTATGGTTTACAATTGTTACGGACTTAATCGGGTTTTAGTTCGAATTTACTTCCCCAGAAATGGGAAAGGTATCTTTTGTGGTAAAACTGTAGTGATCAGCCTTTTATTTTAAAGAACTTAAGAAAAATATAGTTGAAGACTTATTGTCTGCGGTATGTAACATGTTTGTTTCGTGTTCACCACGTTGATCATCAGTAGCAAAATTGCATTGAAGCAGCAGCGCTTAGCCATCCTACTACTGGAGCTCTTCATTCTTGACTGTCTATACTCAATTTATTAATAGCAATATAATTGAAGAAATAATTTCTCTAGCAATCGTATTGATTTCTATAAAAAATGTATCGATTCTTAAATTTAACACTTTCTGTTGAATTTTTATAAGCTTTTATCTTTTATCGGTATAATTTTGTCTAATGAATTTTCTAGAGAAAAAGGCAGTTCTTCTTAGGGCCCGAAAGTTGCAGCTAACTTTTGAACTAAGGGGTTCCCCCATGTATGCGGCACCATTTAAATTTTAGATTTTGACTATTTTTGGTATTTGTGTTATTGTAGTGGCCAGGTAACTACATATCTTATGCAAACTTCAAGTTTCTACCTCTTATGGTTTTAAAATTATATCAGAACTTCAGTTCCTTGTGTGGGGACACCCTTTAGTTCTTAATTTGTTGCTCTCTTGGGCACGTAATTACATATCCTGTGCAAATTTCAGGTATCTGTACCTTACAGCTTAAAACTTACGGCAAATTTTTACAGTCTCTTGTATGGGAACACCCTTTAGGTTTCAACATTTTACTGTTTTCAGCATAGGATGCTGTAGCAGAAAGGTAGCTAAATCTCCTGTGGAATGGAGGGCTGTCAGACAGCGGAGTCTCAGTTCACTTTGTTTTCTTAGAAAACTTTTCTATGAGTACGGAACAGTAAAAATTAAGTTCTTGAAGAAAATTTTTGTTTTCAAATACACAAGTTCTACTATCAATACATTTTGCACAACAAATTTTTTTTATCCTTAGTTTTCTATGCACTTTATGTCGGTTAAGCCTCTGTAGAAAATTTGTGGTTTGATAAATTCTCTACAGAACATGTCTGAAATTGATGAATTCTTCATTAACAAGTTTTTGTTAAAGGTACATTTTCGGTGAAAAATTTCTGTTATTCATAAAGTTTTAGTAGACAATTTTTCTACTGGCAATATTTATGCTTGATAAAAACTGCTATCGAGCCGGAAACTTATCGATGATTTTTTCCAAAATTAACTTAATTATTTATTTGCTTTAAGAGCTAATTGAAATGTGTTACTTTAGGTATAAAAATATTAATGTTTTCTGTCTTTTTCAGCCGTTTATATGCCGCGTCGTTGGTGCTAATAAAACTTATCAGCAGACTCGAAAATCTTAAAGTAATATTTGAAACTCAATTATTTATTCTGAAATTCGCATAAACAAAATGAGACGTACAAATGGTCAAATAAACCTTCAGTGTACTGATGAGTTGATTAGCATCAACGAAATGTTGGCGGCATATAGACGGTTGAAAACAAGAGAAACCATTAATAAAACAATTGTTTTTTAATATTGTTTTTGTTTGCGGTGCTTTTGTGCATGCGAACAAAATGCTGCGATATTGTGAGTCAGACACTAAATGTTTCGAGTCAAATTCCTATTGTTGATAAGCTTTTGGAGACAATTTCTGTTATTACTTAAAATTTCTGTCCCAAAGTTTTGTTTGAAAAAATATATTTTTTCTACGCTACAGAGTCTCAGTTTTGGCATTTTTTTAGATCTCTTGTAAGCTACCGTTGCTTAATAAAAAATTTTAGAAAAAGTTTTCTCTAGACTACTATCAGTTTCAGGATATCGAGTCTGTTCGAGGGGTCACGTAAATAAATTAAAAAAAAAAAAAAACAAAATTTTAAAACTTTTCAATGTTTTAAAGGGTTTTATTAGAAAAACGTGAAACTGGCAGTTAAACTTCATAAACGATTGTTTTCTTTATGACAATTTTGTTTAGTAATTATAATCAAAATGTTGTGACAGGCCACACCCAATAAGTCACCACACAAACTACTAAAACGCGAAAGAAGATTATAAAGAATACAAGAAAAAATTTTCACTTTCTCTGGCACAGTGTGCTGATTATATAACTCTTAACTAGCAGGTTGTAAAAAGATCCTTTTAATAGCACCACCTGTAATATCCTTTTAATGCAGCATTTATCCTTTCAATTCACCACTTTATCCAACACATTTGGGGTTTTTTGGAAGCAATACTTGTGTTTTAATTCTTGTGATTTATTATCCAGCGAAATTTTTTTCACGATTTTTTTTTTAAATTTTATTCAAACATATTTAAAATTCAAACAGCTTTTTATTTTTTCCACACAACAAATAATCCTAATGGTTTCTTTTAATGCTTTTTTAATTTTCTATTTTTGCTTTTTTTTTTTTGAAATAATTTTTTATTTGATTTTTTTTAAAATATTTTTTCCCGCTCAATGGTTTATTTTACATAAAAGTCTCCTCGAAACTGAATTTAAAACTTATCTATTTTCCCAAGTGCTTGAAAGAAAACTTAGAAATTCTAAATGTTTTTATTTGCCATTCTTTTTAATGGCAATTTTATCAAGAGATTTATTTTTGCAAGAAATTTTTACTGAATGAAAATTTCAAATTTGTTTACACACCTTGTTTGTATTTAAAGCAACGAAAATTCACCACTTAAACCAGAAGAAAAAAACAGAAAGAGAGCGAGAGGGAGATAGCAAAGAGTACTGTTTAAAATGTAAACTCTTATTTGAGAAATAAAGAAACATTTTCCCTTAAACAGCAAAACTTCATCATTTAAACTTCCGCCTTTTAGACAAGTTCTAAATTGTTCACATTTATTTAATACTTTTGCCAGCTTAACGCTTAAAATCCTCTTAGTGTCTGATTTCAAAATTAACTTATTTAATATTTTGCATTTTCATTGAAATGAAGTTATTACTTGTCAAACTTTTGCCTTGGCTTGCTCTAAGACTCATGTAGCCATAGTTGAATGTCAATATGTCAAAATATTGGCCATTGAATATTGAAATTGGATTTCAGTATGAAGAGCATTGAAAGAAAGGCAGAAGTACAGTACAAAGCTGGTGCCCTGACAAAGATGATGATGGATACCAGTTGGCGTAGTAATAACATATTTGTAAGTCAAGCATTAAAAGCAAATGGTTCATTTGACAAAGTTTTTAATAGAAGAAAAAGTGGAGACAATAATTTAGTTGGGAGTATGCGAAATGATGGAAATATTAAGTCTATAATACGGTACAACCAAATGAAAATAACGATATTCTGCCTATTGAATTTGGAAGAGTCGGCGACGAAAGAGTATACGAATATCGGTGTTATATCTTGAGCTCTTCACGGTTACCAAAATATATTTCACAGAAAATTCATTTAAAAAAGTTTTAACTATAACAATTTTTATCTGATTTAAAAACAATCAACACTTGGGCAGTCTTTCGAGGGGATGCAATTCACATATCTAAATTCAGTGCGCTTTCATTGCTCTCAAAAGTAATGGATTCTCTCCATCAACAAACAGGTACACAATAGCGCAGTTCATTATTTGGTGCAAATGTCTTGCGTAAGTGCGAATGCAAGAAATCGTTGCTTTTTCTTTGCAACCCAACAACAAAATATACAAGGTTGCACTCGCAATATTTTTGCATTTACGCACCGCTAATTACGTGGTGCTTTTTTCGCATGAGTTTTGCGTTTGCAACACTGGCACTCGAACAGCTGACATTTTAAAACAAAGCAAACAAAAAATAGTAGAGATGGAGCCAGCAGTAATTTCCAAAAAAATAAAACGTGAAAAATTAAAAATTGTGTATTAATTTATCAGCTGTTATTTGGAGTGCAATAAAATTTGCAAAGTTGTTAAAAAGGGTGCTCAATATCAGTTGCAATATAATCGCAAACGCAAATAGTCGCAACCAAAAACGCACCAAACGCTGAGTACCGCTAATTATTTTTTTTCTTGTGTGTACTAGCAATCAAACTGTTAACATTTCTTTTCTCTATGCCACTATTAATAGAACTATAATTTCAGAATCCTTTTTCATTTTTAGCCCACAGAAGTAGTCTCTTATTTGCTTCATATTGTACATTATTGCTTTTGTGCTGCAAAAGCTTATTTCAATTTAACTTATTCTATATTCCTAAGAATATTTTTTTGTTTGAAAACCTGTGCAAGTTTTATTAAAATCCCTGTCATTTGAGAAATAAAGCCAGTGCTCTTGAAGTGTTGAAAAAGTGTTGGTTGTTAAAAAGTTTTGAGGAAACTGCGACTTAGCAATTTTACATTTTTGTATGGCCTACTGCTGGTGCTTGTGCTCAGCTTTTATTTTTGAAAGCGTCATTAAAGTGTGCTGATCTTACAAAGGTGTAATATTTTTCATGTGTTTTCCATTGAAATTGCTCTTATCGTTAAGACTTAATTCAAAGCAACGTAAGTAGTTGGTGTTGCAGCAAATATTCGTATTCGATTTATCGAATATAACTCAAGTTTTTAATATTCATATTCGCTAACTTCAATGTTAAATTAACTACATTTTTTATTATTCTTGTAAGTTTTTCCTCTTTATTTATTTATTCATTTATTTATTTTGTTGTATTGCGTTCATTGGGCTTTAGTTTGATCTACGAGGCTACCTTTTTTATTTCAGGATTAGAGAGCAAAAACCAACTGTGGAAAATACTTTATTGTTATTCAAAATATTCCCCATGAAGATCTATACATTTTTACATATGTACATTTGAACCAATTGCCGAATCACTTTTGCCACCCTAATGGAGGAATCTCCAAAATATGCATTTTGAATGCAGGTGTGGAAAAAACGTTGACTTCTCAGCTGGTTTTTTACATATTAGAGCAAAAAGTAGTCATTTGGTACCAAGTCTGGACTATACGCTGCATCAAATCGATATATTATGTGCTTCAAAATGCAGTTGTTTGAGCCAATGTGTGAGAGCTCGCATTGTTGTGGTGAAGAGTGATCCTTCTTCGGTGGCTGGTTTTCCTGATTTCTTGAAAGGCAACAAATCCTTTTGTACTACTTAGAATTGAACGTTCTGTGGTGATCCAACATCACTAGTACACGTATCTCACACACACACACACATACACTTTGCACAAATACTTGCCATATATTTTGTTAATATATTTACTCTATTCTAACGTTGTATACATCTTGTGGTCCTTGTCAAATACTTAAATGATTACACGCTTAGTTGACATTATTAGTGTGTTAGCAGTGGCGTGTGTGTGCGTGTGTGTTTTAGTGTGTTCACAGGTACTTAAGTGTTTGTAGTGGTAACACTTTTCAACATGCAAATCCTGGCACTCTGCGCGCATTCATACACGCACAATGCAAGACAAAGAATTGCTATTAAGAGATTCGTAAGTCATGGTTATTGCATTCTGCGGAGGATTTGCCATGCTTCTTCTTCTTCTTTTTATAACACATACATATATTTTAAAATAGTTTCTTCTGGAGCATAATTTATTGTTACTGGCTTTAATTTTATGTGTGTACTTTTCTTAACGTTATGCAAATGCAAATTTTTATTATCACAGCACATGCATATGTAAATGTTCATTGTATTGCAATGAAAAAGGAAGAAAAGTATTAGTGTGTTGTATTTACATAATACGTATAGATTAAAAAGTTTTAAGCTTTTCCTAGATAATAAAATAACTATTACTTTATTGTTATCAGAGAGGTTGCTTTTGTATGAGCAGTAGTATATTTTAAAATCGAGGACTGCAGTGTCTATGGCAAGAAGTGGCAATTACAGTTTTTTTTTGAACTTAAATAATTGCCTGAGCTTGGAGTAAAAAAATTAATTGAAATATGAATGTATGGAGAGTATTTCCACAAATTTCTGGATGCATCATCAGTATGATTTTTTCATGATTGAAAACAAGTGATGGGTGAATTTTGATGAATGATTAGTAGAGTGATTGAATGAGCGATGGTTTAAAAGTATATTTTACAGGAATATAATTCTGATTGATGTCCTGGGATTGAGGTTTTATCAAAATAATTGAAGATCACTGATGTACGAGAATGATGGATAATTGAATGTATTCGTGCTTTTGATGACTGATAAGGAATACTTGATGATAAAATCTGAATGCTGCTGAATTATTTGTGATCCACCTCATAATAGAAAATATGCTATAATTGATGTGATATACATAGTTGATGAATCATGATTAATTAATAATGCTGTCAAGAAATGATTGATGATGAAATATTAGTGACTGGCAAGAAAATGATGATAAATCTTTCAGGAATCGTAGAGTTATAAAAAATAAATTATAACTGATGTGAAACTACTGATGTGTTAATGATGCTTGATGTGTATTGTGCGATGGCTGTCAAGAAATAATTGATGCGGAAATATACAGATATAATTGACAGCAATGTGATTCTGAATTATTTCTGTTCCGCGGGATTATAAAAAACTTGTGCTTGCAGAGTGACATGATCATGATTGGCAAATAATGTTTGGGGGCCGTCAAAAAGTAATTGATAGTGAATTGTTAACAAATTATTTATGAAGCAAAGAATCAGAAAAATGCGTTATGATTAATGTGCAGTTACTGATGAATTATGATTGACAGATGACAATTGCTTGATGGTGACTAAGAAACAATAGACGATGGATGTATTATTAAAGATTATTAATAAAATGCTGCTAAATTATTTATGACCAATCGAAGTACAGAAATGAAATGATTGATGTGAAATGCTTGACAAATTATGATTAACGAACGATGCTTGATGATTGTCAAGAAAAAATTTATAATATATCAACAATCGTTCATAAAATTTTAATACTCGTACACTTATACATGAGGTTAACAATTCTCAATCATAAATTACGACTTTAAAGCTAAAAAATCGCTAGACCCAGTGAAAAGCTTGACAGCCTTATCATCACTTTCAACAATTGTGAATTATAGGCAGATTTAAGCTCATCGTTTTGTGTTTTTCAGAAATTAGTTTATAATCATAAATCGAACATTAAGGTAAACATAAACCATAAATTTTAGACTACGCTGTAAAGAGGAAGAGTTGAGAGTTCTTCTGTTTTTATCAATTTTAAATAAACAAGTATTTTAACAAAAGAGTGCCCTACCCTTGCAACCCTGGCATACTTTTTTAATATATACTGTGGGTTTCTTTTTCTTATTTGCATTTCAAACTAAGTTTGATAATGAGTATATTAAATAAAAGAAAAATTTTAAAAATTATATTAAGCTTTTGCTTACAAAAATCTAACAAAAATCTTTAGAACTAATTTATATGTTACTGAAACTTTTCCCAATAATGGCCATGCAACAAAAAAAACATATGAAGTAGAAGTATTTATTGCAAAATTTTTAAAATACGTTTTCCCAATTTTCGAAAAACTTAGTTATTTGATTGTTGATTCAAAAGTTTACACGGGTGTTTAATAAGTGCAAAAAAAATTGTAAAAAAAATATATAAATATACAAAAATATATAAGAAATATATAAAAAAATATAAGAAATATATAAAAAATATATAACAAATATATAAATGTTTATAAATGTAGCTCTTCTTCTTCTCAGTCAAAATTTTAGCCAATAATGGAAAATTGAACTTTTTGCGATTCAAACTTGTCATTCGTGAGTTGGTCATGTAAATAAATATAAGAAGGCCACGAACTACACTTTAATTCTTCTTCTTCTCAATCAAAATTTTAGCCCATGATATAAAATTGAGTTATTTGTGACCCAAACTTTCAGAAAATAAATACACATACGAAAAAAATTGTCATGCGTGGACTTTTCAATTTGTATCAAATTTGATACTTTTATCATTGCTTTAGCTTAGTTAAGAAAATAAATTTAAAATAAATAGAGCACATTTAATAGAATGTGCAACATTCGTTGTATAGAATGTTGCAAAGAAAAGTAAAAGTGTTGCAAAACGAAAAAAGAAATGTTTGCTGCGTTAAAAGTTTGTTTGAACATTTCTGATTCTCATTCTGTTCATGGGAATTATGAAATAAGTAGTTAAGTTTCAAACAAACTTTTAAGAATTTTTCAAGTCTACTGATGAGTTGATTGGCACCAACGAAATGTCGTCGGCATATAGACAGCTGAAAAATACAGCAAATATTTTTTGAAAAGGTTCATTTTTGGACCTGAATTAATAAATAGAGCACAGTTCGAAAAAGCGTATGAATAAAATTTAGGCGGCAAATTGTGCACTTAGTATTCTAAGTTGACGACAAAAGCAAAAGAAAGCATTAGCCTTAAAACAATTGATTTGAAATAATTTGTAACCTAAGCAATTTAAAGAAAAGCAAAAAAAAAACAGATCTTAAATGTTATCAAGAATGTTGAAACCTAAAAGTGAGGCAACGAATGACAAACTTTTAACATGAAATGCATATATTTTGAAAGCCTGTCTTGATTCCGCAATCTAGATATGCATGGACTTAGAGCTGTAAATAAAAAAAAAAAACAAGGTTAAATGTCCCTACGCTTGCTGAAACCCTAGAGTGAGGTCACGAAGTCACGAAGGACAAGCTTATTACATGTCACACATGTACTTCGAGCTGTAAGCAACATAATGTCTTTACGATTGCTGCAATCACGAAGTGATAAAAAATGAATGACAAACATATTTGATAACATGTATTTTAGTCTTTCAAATTGGTTGCTGAAAATCTCTCATGAGTATATCAAATGTTTATTTTTCCCTCTTATAGTTAGTTTTTAGTAATTTTTTCAATGCCCTTAAGCATCTTCTGACCAATAATTGCCATTATAATTTTATTTAAAGTTTTATTGTATGCCATTATCTTTTTACTTGCCTTTAATTTAATACAAAATGTTACGTTATTTTTGCTATTTACAACAATATATAGCCAAAGTTTTCTTTAATGTTTTAATTTAAACTTTTATATGTCTCTATCTGCTTACAAATACAACCCGTAAAATCTTTTGTTTCAATTCATTTGATTTGTGTGGATTTTCCCCAACATTCCATAAATATTTAATGTAAAAAGTTTCGAACACATATGAGCTTCGATTTTATGATCTGCAAAAGAAAATAAACCTGATAAAGAAATATATAGAAACAAAAAAATAGTTGCAAATAGTTCAGAAAAAGTTTCTTACTTTAACTTGTCTTACGTGGATATTTTTACACATCAACACATTTTCACATACACGCACATACACACACACACATGATTATTGGCCATGATGGACATTGATGTTAAAAGTTTCGAACTGTATTTATGATGACGTTACTTGGACGTGTTTTAAAAACTGCAAAAATGATATGTGAAAGAGATACTAAATTGGTTTTATTAAAGGAGGTGGGCTTGGCAACTGCCAAGAAAGAAATAAAGAAAACAAAAAAAAAAGTGGGTGCTAATGGTTGTATTTAACGACTTAAAGAAAAGTAAAAGAAACAAAATTGCCAAAAAAAAAAATAATTTAAAGAACTTTATAACACATAAAGAGTCTTAAAAACTTAATAAAAGAAAATTTAATAGAATATTTTCATTTGCTAGATGAGTGTAGAGTGAGCTGCATGCATGGCTTTAATAACTTATTGCTGCTGGCAAATGTTTTCGTACGAAACATTTTAAATTAAGTGGACATTTTGCTTCACCTTTGTATGCTTTATTTCTTTTAATTTGTTTCTTCCTTTTCTAATAACTTTGGAAATTTCCTATTACAATTATTGTGAATATTTGTATGGTATTGTCATGGTTGTTGCTGTTATTTTTTTATTTTTATACAATCTATGCCCGACATACAGTAATGCCATCTTTTCTATTGTTTTGTTAGTTGCAGCCAGTTTCCATTTTGCTAGGGAAACGTGAACTTATCTCTGACTAAATACCATAATATGATCTAAGTTCGAAGCCCATTTCTTTGCTGATGATCACTATTGTGAATGTAAAATAGTCATGGTTGTGCCCCAGCTTTTCTTTTCTTGTGTTAATTACTTTACTTTTGTAGTCGAACTATATGATTTACAATACTTAATTATCTTTAGGGATCACTCCTTGCAAAAAAATCTATATAAACGATCCCTTATGAATTTCGCTTAAGGATTACTGCCTTGTAAAATGTATACTACTAAAATAAATAAGCTAAAATTGGACGTAAGTTTTGAACCATTAGAACTAGATAGCTGGAATTTTCGCGCTCTAAGTGGTTATATAGGCTCTGCAACAACAAATATCCAAAAACACAAACTAAAGAAACTGTAAAAAGTAGTTAAAATTTGGGATAATTAGTTTTGAACTATAAGAGCTAGAGAACAGAAATTTTCACTGGGTATGTGGTTACAGAGGCTTTACATTAAAAGATACCCAGAAAAACAAGAAATTAAAAACTAAAGGGGGTCTCCACACAAGAAACTGTGAAAATTAGTAAATATAGCCTTAATTTCTGCACCATAAGAGATTGAGACGGGATATGTGGTTACATTGGTTCTATATTAAAAATGACCAAAAACAACAAAAAGTTTAAAACTAAAGAATGTTCCAATACAAAAAACGGCATGGAACTGTAACTTTGGAACCAAAATTGATGGAAAATTGCACACTTCATGCATTTACCAGGCCTACAGAACAACAAATACCAAAGATAGCAAGAAGTAAAAATTTAAATGTTGCCCTAAACATGGGGACAGCCTTTAATCTGAAAATTAGTCATAACTTTTGAACAGCAAGAGATATATCCTTGAAATTGAAAGTTTATACTTTAACCGAACGTAGTAAATCATAATGTATCATTTGCTACGCCTTATATATATCAAAACAGCTTCAAGCACATTCAGTTGTACCCCAGCTGAAGTAATAATTTTTCTTTAAACGGACCTTTTGAACTGAAATGTAATAGATGAGTTTTTTTTTATTTATTTTTGTTAAGTCATGTTTAGCTATTATATTTGTTAATGGAACTCTGGCAACAATACTGGTATTATTGTTGACATCTTCGCTTCATTTTCTTCATTATTTAAATGCTTACAAAAAAATTCACTTAAGATTGCTTTTATGTATTCGTTATTATTCCAACAAAACTAGACAATAAACTTTTAACAAAACCAAAACGAGCAACCAAATAACTATAGAGTCAACAAGCCATTCAGCCAGCTATTTCAGCCAACTACTAAACGAGGTACTTATTTACCACTTGAACAAGTTTTTAATGTTTTGTTTGCAAACACCAGCATTGCTGGCAATAAAGGAACAGTGATGGGAAGTACTTAATAAATTTTACAATAATAAATAGTGGTCATATTTTCATCCACGCAAAGACTAGTCTATGCAAAATTAGAAAATATGAAATTAACATGAACTCATGTTGATTTAAAATTTCTTAAGGAATAACATTTCATAATTTTGAAATTGTTTTTGATGTTTATTGTGCTTTGTAAGATCTTTCATTGAGCTCTGTACCAGCCATAATATGGAAAAAAGTTATGTTGTGTATGATGGTGATATTATCTAGTGCAATCTTATGTAAGTCAATGCAATGCAGTGTAATGTAATGCAATCTTATATAATGCAATCTAATATAATGCTATCTAATGTAATGCCATCTAATATAATGCAATGTAATTAACGCCATCTAATGTTATACATTTTTATGCAAGGTAATGCAATATCTAATGATGAATATTTTGTAGTGGATATGCAGCTACATTGGGTTTCTCATATAATTTCACTCTGTACACATAGTTCTTTTCAGCTTTCCCTCACAGTACCTGTTTACAATCTCATAGTTTCACGACTAGTTATATTTAGTTTTAAATGGAGACTCCCACCCAAGTTGTGCTGTACTATCAAGCAATTACACTATTTGGAAATGCCATCTAGCAACAATTAACGTCATACAGGTCTGGTACCCTCTATGAGTAAATGACCTCAGTTAAGAAGGACTTAAATTGTTACTTTATTATGCTAGAAATTTCACATTTCATCTAACATTTGTCGTAAACGCAAAATGACTTAGTGCTGAAGTATTTGCTTTTCGCTCGGCGCTTCTACGAAAATCTTTGTCAGTTTCTTTTCCTCCCCTCATTAATGTACTTAAATTCAAGAGACAATCTCATATAAGTTGATGTGGCATAAAAAACTTAATCACATCACATGTTGTATTACAAATTTTGTTATTTAAATTATAATTTTACATCTTTAAGTTTTTGAGAAAAACTTCTAGATAGACATTTTATGTTAGATCTTCCTCTATAAAAAATACTTCTTTTATGTCCAATGCAATGTAATGTTGTGTAATGTAATGTAATGTAATGTAATATAATGTAATGTCATGTAATGTAATGTAATGTAATATAATGTAATGTCATGTAATGTAATGTAATGTAATTCAATGCAATATAATATAATGCAATGTAATGTTATATAATAAAATGTAATGTAATGCAATGTTATGTAATGAAAATGTATTTTCATTACATTATTTGTCATTTTGCTTCACTCCAGATTCTTAGAAACCCTGATGCTACGTCTGCTTTCTAACACTTTCTGAAACAATGCTAAATTTTTCCAAATAACAGATTAAATGTTTCTGAACCATAATCTAAAAAAATGTATGTACCCGTTACTTTTCCTTATTTTTTTTCCGACAAACACCTATTATTTTATTTCGCTTTTTTACGAAAACTTCTCAAGTACTTTTATCCCTTAAAGTACTTTTTCATCCAAAAGTTTCTCGCCCTATAACAGTTTTTCTATTTTTATTTACTTCTTACTTTTGTTTTTTATATTTTTTCATTTTGAGCCATAGTAATAATTTTAACGGCAACCTGCCTTAACAATTTTCAAAAATAGAAAAAAAAGAACTTAAGCGGCATGTACTGGTAGTAGCTGTGGGGGAAACAATCTGTTTAAGGGGTGGACAAACATAATTACCCTGAAAAGCTCTCCAAATACCAGAAGAAAAAACAACAATAGCAATAATAAAAAAAAATCTTGCTTAAAATTTTACTTTGCGTTAAGATACAAATAAGAATTTTTCATTCACCAAGTACTTTGTGTGTGACGAGTTGTAGCTGTTATTGTTTGCACTCCAACTGAACCGAGATTTTAAGACAAATTGACTTTTAACCAAGGTACTGGCATAAGAATATACGTATTTGAATGATGGTCAAATTAGTTGTTTTGTTATAGAGATGAAAAGAAAATTTGTTTTTATTTCACTACTAAAGAAATTAATGAGGCCAAGTGAAAGCTCTGCTTCCATTGAAAATGATAAATACTGAAGGTTTCAATTATATTCAATAACTAGAAAATAATGCACTCGAATGTAATGGGAAAATAGGGGAGTGTAAACTAATGTAGTGCAGTGTAAGTCATGTAGTTCAAGGTAATTTAATGTCATCCAATGCATTATAAAGTAATACAATCTAATGTAATGCAAAGCAATGTAATGTAATCCAATATAATATAATGTATTGCAATTAATACAAATGCAATCTAGTAGAATGTGTAATGTAATGCATTGTAACATGATGTAATGCTCTATAATATAATGTATTTTTATGTAGTGCAATGTATTGCAATGGAATCGTTTTTAATGCATTGTAATGCTATATAATGTAATGTAATGCAATGTAATTTGATGTAATCTAATGTGTTGTAATATAAAGTAATGTAATGTAATGTAATGCTACCCAGTATGTATATTACATTACATTTTGCATTATTCATTGCAAAATGAATGTAATGTAGTGTTATATAAAGTAATGTGATGTAATGTTATGCAATATAATTCAATGTTATACAGGGAAATGTAATGATATATAATGCAACGTAACTTAATGTAATATAATATAATGCAAGGTAAAGTAATGCAATATAATCCGATATAATGTGATGTAATGCAATGCTATTTAATGTAATGTAATACAATGTAATATAGTATAATGCAATGCAATTTAATGCAATGTAACTTATACATTTTGGTTACATTGTTTGGTGAATTTAAAACAGTGTGTATTAAGAAACTTTTGTAGACAAAAATTCTATTGCTATTATTTTTACAAAAAATCTTACTTACCATGTCAAGGAACAGGATCTGCCCCTAAGAAGCGCATGTTAGTAGATTTTATTGCTCAGCAGTAAGACTTTAAAAGAAACCCCAATTTTTTCTGTTGTTTCTAAACTATGCCTCGCAATTTTCTTGGCTTATTGGAAAACAATGGAATTTGGAGCAAAACCAAAAAACTTTTAAAAATGTTGAAGTAGTTTTTGTTCTCCTGGTTATAGTTTTTAAATACGTTGTTAGCGCTTGGCAAAAATAGCCCACATTTTTAACATGAAAATAATATTATTATCATTCCCACTTTATTATGATCACATCTTTGCCTTTTATTTATTTAGGCTTAAGCTTAATGGCAAGTTTCACAATTTCGACCTGTGCGAGCATTCACGCAAATATATAAAAAAAAAAATAATGACTTCTTGCAATTTTTCTATTCAGCCTTTTTATTAATAAATTAAATAGATATGATTTCTCCAAGCTCTAGGCCAAGTTTTTATATTTTATTTATTTATGTTTTTCAATATTTCGATATCCATCGGATATCATTCTCAATATCTATTTAATTTTAAAAAAATAACTTTAAAATTTCGAACAGGTTCAACATTTAGTTGGAGACTGAGTTACTTTTTTGTTGCTATAAAAATTGAAGCATTGCTGACATTCATGGCAACGACGATGACATTGTTGATGTAATAATAAATGTCAGAATACAAACATAACTACTATAAATGCTTAGGAAATTAAAGCCTTGAAGCCAGAGTGCTAAGGCTTTTCAATGTATCAAAACAAATTCTTTAATTAAATTTTTGGTTGGTTTTCGAGACCTTACTATATGACTTTGGCTTTTGTAACACTTTCCTTTTCAGCTGCTTTATTTACAAGTATAATAATTAAAACATATTAAAATTAAACATTTCCAACAATCAGTTTTGTTAATTTAATTTAACTTTTTTTTTTGGACAAGGTGATAAGCCAAAAACTGTTCACATGTGGGTAATTTGAATTATTTGCAAATAAAGCAATTTACTTTCCCAAAGAAACGAATAAAAAAAGACATTTTAAAGGAAGTTTGCTACGGAAATGAATAAAAATACTTTGTTAAATTACATTTGCTCACATGTTTTATCTTAAAAGAGTAAAGAGTATTTTGGGTGTTTTTTGTGTCCTCAGGAAGGACAAAAAAAGAACATTAAATGGAATTTGTACAAGCAATTTAGTTTAATTTTTGTAACTTATTTTTTCTCTCTACACACGTATCTTTCTCTTACCTGCGAAATTTTTCAATTTAACAAAATGTAAGGAAACGGAAACGACTCAAGCAAACAAACAAACTCACACATGCTTGTATATAAACAGCCACTGCTTATAAAAAAAAACCATACACATGTTGGATACAGTCATTAAAGTGAAATATTTTTTTTATTTTGCTTTTGTACAGCAGGAGGTTAAAGAAACGAAAATTGTCAACGACACTTAAGGATATAAGGAATTGTCTCTGATTGAGCATGCAGCATGGACAGCTTAAAATTAAGGTATTCGCATATTCATGCATATGGGATTTGAGTAATTTTCCATTTTATTTTATTATTATATTTTCAATAGTGTGTTAAATTCTTCAAATCCTTAAAGTATGCCATAAATATTTAGCACAATGTCAGTATGTGTGCTCACACGGGTTATTAGTTTGCTTGGGGGAGTGTGTGTGTGTGTGCACGTGTGTGGTTGTGCAAATTTTACGTTTATGAATAACAAATTTCACTGGCAGTCTGCCTGCCTGCCTGCCTCGTTTTAGCAACTGGCCGGCACTAAATGGCTTAAGATTAAAACAAACGGGAGAGAACTATTTTTTTTTTTATAAATATTAAATTCAACTTGCAAACAAAAGTGCACAAAGCATTTTCATGCATAAAATGTTTGAAAAAATGCTTAAACACATGTATACAGAATCACAGCAGGTGTTCGTATTTGCATCACAAACATACTGATATTAATATAATGGCACTTGTGCCTTTTATGGATTTTAATGTATAAGTTCATAAACAGTGGGACAAAAAACCTTTTTATATATGAAATTCCTAATTAGCCCCGGGTCAATTAGATTAATTATTCTTAGTGATTTCATATCAATCAACTCATCAGTAGACTCGAAAAATCTTAAGGGAATGGCGGCATATAGACGGTTGGAAAAGACAGAAAACATTAATAAGGTCTATTTTTAAACCTAAAATTATTTGATTAATTTCATCCTGCTTTAGTGCAATTTTACTTCCTCAGAATTAAGAAAGATTTTATTTGTGGTAAAATTGCAGCGGTGAACATTTATTATAAAAGAAGATGAGAAAAATAAAGCTGATTAATAAGAAAGCTGATTAATAATGGAAAGCTGATTAATAAGAGCAAATATCGACAGTCAGTAATGAAGAGTTCAGGTGGTAGGATGACTATGCGCGGCTGCTTAAAAACAGTGTACAATTAGTCATGGCCTGGTGGTCGTGAAACAGCCATGTTATGTACCCCAACCAATATGCCTTCAACCTTGCCTTTCTTGTCTTCTTTAAAAATGTTGATGATTTCAATTTTGCCACAAAAAACTTTCTCAACTTTGAGGAAGTAAAAATCGATCTAGAAAGCCCGATAAAACTACATATTAACAATTGTAAATGAAAATAAATTGTCCGAACAGAGAGCAAAACATCGATATAAACTAATAATTAAAAAGTAGAAAAACTTCAGCTCTGAAAAAAAAACAATATGAAACTAAATTGCTTTTTGTTGGACCAGTACTCAGGGGACGACTCCTACATATGCAGTACATTGTACTGGAACTAGGAAAACATGTTTTGCAGAGGCTGAAAGAGGGAGTTGTGCTCAAGTATATTTGACTTGAGTCTTCTGACAGTGTAACTGGAAGCAAATACGTAATACGGAAATACTATAAGGAAATTATTCTACAGCCGGGCGGTGTGGCTGAAGAACTAATATAAAATCCAAACCAAAATCCAATACCTAGACCTCATCAAACTAATAGAAATTGTCGAAAATCCTCAACGACCATGCAGAGCTTCACCCATGCATATATGTTTTTTGGCCTCCTTAGATTCCAAAAAGTCACACTGTCCACTATTGTCTATACAAGAATGTTGCTTGCTTTTGTCTTCTTAAAATTGCCAATTTTGGAAATTTTTTATAATCTATAAAATATTTTCATGTATAAATGTTTCCACAACATTTGCCACCCCATTAACATCGACATGGTTTGTTGCTGATGTAAGTCTCTGTCAACACCAGTGCCAGCCAGCAGCACCAGCGTCTTGTGGCACAAGGCACCGGTAGCAATTTTCATCCAGCTTTGTTCCTTCGGCAGTTCATATTTGTGGTATCCAAAATACAAGCACAAAAAGGTAAATTCTATTTACGTTGTCAACTGGCACGTACACCAGCACAGCCAGGCTCACCATGGGATATTGTTTTCTTTTTACCATATGACCATTTGATTTTGTAGCTTTAAATTCTAGTATAGTTTGACTTTTACTTTGCTCTTTGTCCCACGTCATTTAACTTGGTCCTCATGAAGCGCCTGCAAAGCTTTTTTAAGTGAACTATTTCCACTTGTTTGTGGCTTGTTTAGCAATACAGATATGTGTGTAATCGATTATGGTACACCCAAGTAACAGTAGGAGGTGAAGAATTTCATCAAATTGCCATGAGTGCGATTTTAACATTTTTATAGAGACCAAAATTATTGCAGATCATCAACATTGTGATTTCTGACGGTATTTTTAATATCAAAAAGAGGAATTTGTTGTTTAGTGATTTGCTTTGTGCAGCTTAGAGCACCTACAAGGAATTGAAATGAGCGTAGAATATAGCTTTTGCATTGGAATTGTATACAAGCACTTGGTTAATTGAGTGGTGGAAATGGCCAGAAATTCACTCGACAAAATATTTGAGTTATTTCCTAAGATTAAAAAGAAAAACATGTTGGGGTGGTAATTAAATGGAAAGTCGTAAAAAAAGTTGCAAAAACTTAATACTGTCAGATAAAGTTACTCAAAATGTTTTGAAATAATAAAAATTTATTTTTATTAAATTATTATTATTATTATTTTTATTTTAATTAATTACCATTGCTGAGCATAAATTACCCTACAAAATAAAAATTTACCAAAAAAAGGGAAATTTTTTGGGAAGCGGAAAATTTTTAAAATATTCCCAAATACTGAACATCAGTCATTGCTAATTAGCATCAAACTTGTCAAAAAAAATTTTTTTTCAAAATCAAAATTTCCCATAAAGGAAATTAGAGTCGGTAGTGAAAAATATTGAAAGTATTGTCAAGTTCTACAACTTGACTTTAATGCTCATTGTCATACATGAACTTCGCTAAAAAGTATTTCCAAGTCAAAATTTCCCAACAAAAGGAAAATTATCAAAATATTGCCAAGTTTTATAGCATCAATTTCGTTGGCAATAGATTCAGAATAAAAAATTTTCCATAAAAGAAATCACCAAAATTAAAAATCGTCTGGCTTCGCAGCCATCTGGGTGCTGATAATCATCGTGGTGGACATTAAACAGCCATGGTATGCTCCCCAGCCAATAAGTCGTTAACTTTGCTTTCCTTGTCTTCTTTAAAACTATTGATCAGTACAATCTTATTACAAAAAATAAAATCGAACTGAAAAGTCGATACATATCCTAAGGGATATATGACTTGTTGTTGTTGTTGTTGTTGTTGTAATTTGTTGTTGTAAGGCATACATACACTGTGCGAATTTCGGCTGTCAATCTCTTACGGTTCGAGAGTTATAGCTAACTGTTACTTTACGTAGTATAGGGACTCCTGGTAGTTTTGGACTTGTTGTTGTTTTTAGAATTTGCTATTGTAGAGTATCTGTAAATACATACACTGTGCGAATTTCAGCACTCTACCTTTTACGGTTCGAGAGTTATAGCTAATTGTTACTTTTCGTTGTATGGGGACACCTCGTAGTTTTTGATTTGTTGTTGTTATTTTTAGTATTTGCTGTTGTAGCGGCAAATTACAACAACATCCTGTGAAAATTTTAGCTCTCTAGTTCTTACTGTTTCGGAGAATGGACTCTGTGTCGGACGGGCGGACGTAGAAGTCTCGATAATAGGGTTCGGTTTCACTCTGTTGAGTACGGAACCCTAAAAAGAAGGCTAAAGAATAAAATTATTGAAATAAAAATTGCCAAAATAAAAACAAAATTCCGTTAACAAATTTGAAAACTAATATAAAAAAAAATATTGGAAAATCGTTTAACCTTAAAATCGTCTAACAGTAAATAGTGATCTTTTCTCATTAAGTTTGTTTTTTGGCTTTTAAGGCCAATTAAATTTTATTATTGTATTTATATATCTTTTAGCTGTTTTCCACATTTTTTATGTGTCAAATGACTGCTCGTTGATTAAAAATCGTTATAGTTAATATCGGCCGACCGAGAAATTTAGTCGTTTTATCGACATAAATCGAAACATGAGTGCAGTCGTTAGAGTTAATGTCAGCTGACCGAAAAATTTAGTTGTTATACCAAAAATATTTAAATAATAAAAAAAATTAAAAATCGCCAAAATAAAAATTTTTTTACATTTTAACGTTGTTTTAAAAATGCAATTAATAAATTTCAAAATTAATAGAATAAAATTAGAAATCGTCTGATAGGAAAGTAGTTGACAAAAATGGTTAATAAAAATAATCTAAAAAAAAATATAAATAAAATCTCTAAAGAAAAAAATAGTCGAAGCAAAAATCATCAAGCTAAAAACTATAAAAATACAAAAACTTGTCTCATTTCAAATTTTAACAAATCAAGTTAAAAAATATAAAAATTAAAAAATGGAAAAAAATCGCCTAAGCTAAAAATCGTCTGATTCTTTTTTCGGGTTGTTAAAACCAATCATAACTTATTGTTATAAAGTAAAAAAACATTTTTATAGCTGAATTATATTTTTTTATTTGTTGCCGATATTTTAATAATCGCTGAAAAGCTCTATTCGAAAATTATTAAAGTTGATGGCATGGGGCGGCACCCGCGATATCAACTGTGATTTTCTACAAACGAACAAATTTATCGGTTACGTCTAGAATCTAAAAAAAAAAAAAAAAATAATAAATAAAAAACCTTAAAGGAATAAAGAATTGCTAGAGCAAAAACGTTTTCTTATATTAATTTTTTTAAGGATCAGTATGGGTTGCAACGATGTGAAAATTACAACCTAGTAAACAGCTTAAATGTGTGGACGTGACTGGTATTTAAATAAGTTAAAAAAACAATTTATAGTTTAGAGATGAAATAAATATTTCGTTTTAGCTTGAGCTTCATAAGAATTAAATCTTACATTGGGAAACATTCATTGACTACATTTCTTTCAAAAACACTCAAGTCTGTAAAATGCACACAGTTTCATGTGTGTGTGTGTGTGTGGGTTGGTGTATGTGCTGGCGAGTTCCTAAACACAAACCCAGAACAACATTGCTGTGTGCATGACCTGTCAGTATGTAAGTTTATCTAAACTTTACTACCACACAGACAGACCACAGCAACACTGTACACTACACTAGTCTCACCACACAGCTTTGGCACTAATACTGACAAAACGAATCTTTCATTCACATACACAGACTGAAATGCTCACGTACACAAATATTTTCACATCCCCCTCTCAAATATGTCAAAACAAAATGTCATTTTAGAGTTTTTATTTGCTTAGATTTCTCAACCTTTTCTGCATTTTTGTTTTCTTAATGGCATAATTTTTTTACATCACTCTTATTTATTTCATTTCCTACAAAATTTTATTACTCAGTAACATTTTCTTAATTTGAAGTAATTTTATTTATTTGCTTTATTTATGCATATTATTTTATGGTTTTCAATTTTTTGATATGCATGAATATTTAACAAGTTGTTATGATAGAAAAATTACACAAATATATTTTCTCGACAGATTTTTTTTCTTTCTGTTTGGTTTGCCAAACAAGAAAAAGGGGGAACAGAAATAAAATAAAATTTATGTTTAGAAAACCAAGATTTTGACACTTAATTTTCTTTGTTTGAATCTAAGATGCATATAATATGACATGCATTTTTTATGCAGAAGATTTATATGATTTCAAGACAATGAAAGGATCAACCGAAAATGAAAAGTTAATTTATTTATAAACAAAAATAACCTTAACATGGACCAACGTCAAAAAGCAAAAAAAACACTAAGAAAATATTTTGAAGAAACGGAGCCACACAAAGCGTTACATTTTAGGAAATTTTTTTCAACAATAGAGGGAAATAGAGTATGATAAATATTGCTGATGTTCGTAATGGGTAGTAAAAAGAAAAATATGTGTTAAGGGGAATTTCTTTTAACACAATAACTTTTTCGAAACATTATCAAGCTCTACGATATGTGGAAAAATTTTCAAGGCAATGGAGGGAAGATATAACAATTAATAGGACATTTGTCAGGTCTACTGATGAGTTGATTAGCATCAATAAAATGATGGCTGAAAAAGACAGAAGGCAATTAATAAGATACATTTTTAGACCTACAATAATACACTTCAACAAATAAATAATTCAGTTAATTTATGGAAGGAGCTCATGTAAAAAAAAAAAAAGATTTTAAAACAAAAATTTCCCAGAAGGAAACATTTTAATAGACGACATGCAACATGAATACAGCAATAGGAACTAGCAGATGTTTGAATTAGAATCTAAAAAATAAACATTTCCTATAACGGGCGGAGGAGTTTAGAAAAATTTCCTAATTTGCAAAGTATTGAAAAAAAATTTGGCTTAGAAGTGGGAAATCTCCAAAGTACTTCCTAGTCCCACAATTTCGTTTTAATTAATGTTGCTGGACATTAATTTCATCAAAAGGTAGTTCAAAATGAAAATTTCCCAAAAAGGGAAATTTTTTGTAGCAGAGGTACATTTGCAAAACAATGTAAAATTTTTTAACTAAAGAAGAACTTTCGATAGTTCACATCAATTTGCTAAAAACACGCAAAAATAAAAATTCCCCATGTGGGAAATTTGTCTTAGCAGTGGAAAATTTTAATAGTACATATATCACATTGCTGGACATGAATTTCGTTAAAAAGTAATTCAAAGCAAAGATTTTCTAAAAGGGTAAATTTTATAAAAGTAATGTCAAGTTTTAGAACTGAGCAGATTCAAAATAAAAATTTCTTATAAAAGAAGTGTTTTTTTAGCAGAGGGCAATTTTTAAATTATTAGTAAATCCCACAACTGAAGAACAATCTGTTGTATTTTACATCAATTTCTTAGAGAAAGGGGTCCATAATAAAAGATTTCCCAAAAGGAAAATTTTTCAGCAGCGGGAGGATATTTTCTAAGTATTATCAAGTCATGCAACTCAATTTCAATTTCTATTGCTCTACACATATTTTCTTGAAAAGAAACATTCCCAAAAAGGAATATTTTTTCAGCTGAGAGAAACTTTCGAAATATTACCCCATTTCACAATTCAACTACAATCCCAACAGTCAAGCATGATTTTTTGCTGAAAAGGAGCTTAATGTAAACATATCCTACTTTAAAAATACACAGCCAAGTTTTACCAAGGTCTACCACCTAAATTTGGCATAAAGTTCCTTCAAAAAAAAGCATGCAGCAAGAATTAAAATATCCTGTTGGTGGAATTTTTTTAACAAAGGACATTTTTAAAAATTTTGCTAACAAGATAAAATAAGTTAATAGAGAAAACGAAACAAAAATTTCCTATGAGGTACAGTTTTTTTTTTTTTTTTTTTTTGAAAGAGAAAATTTTGTAAAGTCTAACACTGGTATTCATAAAAAATAAAACATTATTGAAGTACATTTTAGAACAAATTTTTCATATCAAATTTGTTCTAAAATGTATTTGAGCAACATTTTATTTTTTATGAATACCGGTGTAAACATTTTTTAACTCAACTTCAATTGCTTTTTAAGGAAGCGAAGTTGCTTTGAAAAAGCCAAAGGAAATTTTTTTATTGTAACTCTTAGCACATGCTACAAGCCTTTCTTTTCTTATGAAAAAAATATCTTAAATTAAGAGAGTTTTAAGTTGATAAATATTCTAGGGAAAATTTTCAGTCTCTCCTTTTTTTCTTTTTTCACTAAACTTGCTATTTGTTTTCTTTAAACATTCTAAAAAAAAAAAAATAAATGCTTTTCATTTATTAAATTTAGAATTTAAAGAATTATTTCAATCACGCTCTGTTTTGTTATTTAACTTTATTTGTGTTTCACTTTGTTCAATATCCTTTAAATCCTTATTGCTTTGCTTGCGCTTGTGTTGTGCGCATAATGATGCGAAGATAAATAAATACAAGTATTTTTTTTTAAATACGTGTGCGTGTGTAGTTAACTGCTTGGGGTTTGCTAGTGTTAGTTTTTATGGTTCACACGGTTTAGCTGTAATCTTGGGTGAGAAAAAAAGGAAGCATTCAGCAGCTTTTATTAACACAAGCAGCTAGAAAAACTTTAAAGTCTATAGCAATAGATTTTTGAATTTTGTTACATATACAGTATTACACAAAAGTACACGTAAGCGTGTGAAAGCACATAAACACCTCTACTGACTGCATAACCAACGTTAACAAGTTTATTTCTAAAATTTCATAGTTAACGAGTTGAACGCAGTGTTTGAAGGAAGAAAAAATTAAACAAGTTAGTAATAGTAACAGGTTGTGTGCAATGTAATGCATGCAGGTGCATGCTACATTTTATATACACATATGTATGTGTATCAAACATTTCTGTTAGTATTTAAACATTTCTGCAACGTGACTAAGGAGAAAACAAAAATACAAAAACCTCCTTTCTATCAAAACCAGAAACAGTACAACAACAAAAATAGTAAATTAAAGTGCGTGAGCGTGTTTGACTGAACATGTCCTTGCATGCATAAAGTGTATTTATAGTTACATATTACTAGGAAAGAAACAAACCTAAATGTGAAACAGTCTTCTTGATTTTTATGTAAAACAGAAGCCGAACTTAATGAAATATTCACTTACCTGCAACCATGAAATTGTTTCAATTATAAAAAAATCTAGCACCGATATAAAGATGTCGTTAGCCGCTTGTAGAAAGGACCTAATTTGATTTTTTGAACATGATTTTTTTTGTGACTTAATGCTTTAAAGGATGTCATTTTAGAATTTGCAAGAAACTCAAGTTGGAAAAAATGTGAATTATGTTGAGACCAACCTTATGAATAGTCCTCAGCAAACTTTATAGTTGTTCGAAAAGTTATTTGAAAATAGTGTATATATATATAGTGTTTGTAGGTGTAGCTGTGTATGTTGGTTGAGTCTGGTTGTCTCTGTGCGTCATTTAACAAGTCTCGTTTTGATTTTGTTTACAGGACTTTTATGGTCTCTCTAATCTTTATACAACTTTTGAGGTATTTTGTATTTGTTTTTATAAGTCTTTGGGGTGAAATTGTGTCTTTCATGATGCATAAGTTTGCTCTTAAATTGAAGCTGCAGAGTTTGGCTGGCTCAAAGTGACTTCGACCAAACAAATAGAATTTCCAGAGAATATTTTAAAATTAATATTTTTTTCTATCAGAAAACCCGTAAGAGAATTCTTGTGCAAAGAATGGTAAACATATTTAAGGTTTTATTAAAAATATGTCAACGTAGTGTCATTAGGTGCTTAAGATTGTCAAGCACCTCTTTAACTTCATTAAGAGACTAAAAAAAGGAATCAACAAAATGTCTTTAAATAATATAAAAATGGTGGAAGAAATTTTTTTCTGAAAACATTTTGGAAATTAAAAGAGTTTAGAAAAACTATTTTAATAACAAAAAAAAACAAGTAAGAGTGCTATATTCGGCTGGGCCGAATCTTAAATACCCTTCACAATGGTACATACATTTCGATTGATTTTTGGTGCGAAAAGTTGTTTTATTTGCCTTTTAAATGGGCCGATTTTTTCTGAATTTCAATATCAGATCCACTACCGGGATTTAACACAGGCTGCAAAACTTTTATTTAAATAATTCCTAATATGCTCAAGTTCAACCACTGGGTGACACCAATTCTTTTTAATATCAATGAAATAAAGAAAAGCAAAATGTATTTCTTAATTATTTATCAGTTAACTTTATAGTAAAATTTATATAACAAAAAATTGCATATAATTGCATTATTTTTGAATTATAATGCTAAACATTGCCATTAAGTGTGATTTGCTTTTCAATTTACTTATGTACGTATGTATGTGGGTACATGCATACGTATGTATGTATCTATAATAGAAAACTCTAAAATAAATTCTTTATTATTGAATATTTTCAGTGTGTTCCATAAAACAATGATTATATACATACATATATACATACATACATATTTACATTGCTTGCTTTTACAAAATTATTTTTTTCTTGTGCACGTTGTTGATGATCTATTGCGTATCATCATACACATGTGTGTGTGTATGTACATATGTAAGTACGTAGGGAAACCCAAAATGATTTTTTGTGTGAATGAATTTGAAGACGCAATTGTTTAAAAGAATTTCATTGCGTACCCTTTTTTCAACAATTCTTTATATCACTTTCATTTTCAAGCTCGTGTATACATATGTATGTACATACATACACATTTTTACACCAAAGCAAAAAAATTGTTTATGCTAACATACTTGCATGCATACATACATATGTATGTAGATACATACATACCTACATGCATACAAACGTATCTACATACATACATACATACATACATACATACATACATACATACATACATACATACATACATACATACATACATACATACATACATACATACATACATACATACATTCATACATGATCGCAAATATTATATACATATGTATATAATATTATATACATATGTATATAATATTATATACATATGTATGTACCATTATGATCGATTTTTGGTACCAAAAGTTGGGTGCATATGGGCCGATGTCCAAAAATTTTCTAATTTTGCCCCTAAACAGCCTGTATGTACCATTCCGACAAATATTTAGTGCAAAAAACTGTTTCGTTTAGCTTCCAGGCCCGACTTCTTGAGATATCGGGAGGCGCTATATCTCGAACATATATGGGCCGATGACAAAAAGATTTCCAGTTTTGCTTCTGACTAACCTATATGTATCATTCTGATTGATTTTTGGTGCCAAAAGTTGTTTTATTTAGCTTATAGAGCCGATTTCTTGAAAAATCGGGAGACGCTATATCTCAGGTATATATAGACCGATTGCAGACATTTTCAAATTTTGCTTTTAAACACCTTATATGTACCATTCTGATCGATTTTTGGTACCAAAAGTTGTTTTATTTGGCTTTTAGAGCCGACTTCTTGAGAAAACTTGAGGCGCTATATCTCGAGTGTATATGGGCCGATGTCCAAAATTTTACACGTTTGCCTCTAAATAGTCTATATGTACCATTCTGATTGATTTTTAGTGCCAAAAATTGCTTTATTTGGCTTAAAGAGCGGATTTCTTGAAAAATCAGGAGTCGCTATATCTCAGATATATATGGACCGATTTCAAAAATTTTCCAATTTTGCTTTTAAACACCTTATATGTTCCATTCTAATCGATTTTTGATACCAAAAGTTGTTTTTTTTTGGCTTTTAGAGCCGACTTCTTGAGAAAACGGGAGGCGCTATATCTCGAGTGTATATGGGCCGATGTGGAAAAATTTTCCACTTTTGCCTCTAAGTAGCCTATATATACCATTTTGATTGATCTTCGGTGCCAAAAGTTGTCTTATTTGGCTAATAAAGCCGATTTCTTTAAAAATCGGGAGACGCTATATCTCGGATATATATGGGCCGATTTCAAAAATTCCTTCATTTCTAGGATTTAATGAGCACTAAAAATGATATGGTTTAGTTTTTAAGAAAAAAAATTTTTAAAAAATCTGAATACAAAAATTACACAAAATATCCCTCAAAACCCGGTTTTTTGAATATATCTCGGCTATCCGCGGACCTATCTTACTGAATTTCAATAGCAGACCCACTACCGGGGTTTCACACGTTTTAGCGAAAGAATGAGGTTTCTATCTCAAACCGTTTTCTCAGAAACGGTATTTCAACGACTACAGACGGACAGACGGACAGACGGACAGACGGACATCGCTCAATCGTAATCGCTATTGATGCTGATCCAGAATATATATACTTTATGGGGTCTTAGATGGATATTTCAATGCGTTACAAACGGAATCACAAACTTATATATACCCTTACACATTTATGTGAAGGGTATAAAAACAAAATTAATGAATGATTAACCACGTATTTTCCTTTTATAAACTTCTTTTATAGCATACTTTAATTAATTATATGTCGAAGTAGCTGGTTGTACCCCAGCTAGGTTTGTAATTTTGCTTTTCTTTCCATATAATATATTATAATTTATTATAGCTCAGTTCAAAAGATTAATATGACTAATATTAATCTAGTACAAAACGAAAGAAAGCTTGTGGAGCTTAAGCTGGGGTGCAATTAAGTGTTTTAATAGCGCTATGCCTCTCATCAGCTCCCGTTTTGGTCTCAAACTTAATACGTTTTGCTCATATTTATTTGTACCTATTGCTTTCGAATGGCTTTTTGTCATCTCATTATTAGAAGATTAATTTATCTCTCAAGCAGGGTTTCTCACAACTGGTTGTAATAATTTTATTTCAGGTGTTACATTTTCTTTCTTTCGAGTGCTGAGTGAAAGGCTGAGATAGTGGGCTGACTCAACAGCGTTTAGCTGCAATTTGTTATGACCTGGCTGCAAAGCTGTGTGGGTGCTGATGATTGTCGTGGTAGACATAAAACAGCCTTGGTATGTTCCCCAGTCAATGGGACTTCCATTTTGCTTTTCTGGCCTTCTTTTAAAAGTTTAACAAAAAAAAAAACAAAAAAATCGCTGTTAACTCTATTTCCGATAAAGCAATTAACAACCGTAAATCATAAAGTTCGACTATAAAGCTAAATTAATCTTAAATACTACACATTATTCTTGTGAAAATGTGTTTTTTTACATTTATTGAATTTTTTTTTTAATTTTTTTTAAAGTACGTTCTCAAATTGACTTTAGGAAATTTTTTTGCTTAAATATATGTATGTTGGTGTGGCAAACATTGCCCCACTTAATTTCTATTAACTTTAAGACGGCTTCTGCCTTATGCCAACAAATAGTTCCTTTTAAACTAGTTATTTTAGCTTGTTAAGTATTTCTAGGTTAGTAGTAGTAAAATATTTAATGAATGTGTGTAGCACATTTCTGCTATTTATCATCTTGTACAAGAGAAATTGTGTTTTGGAAGATTCTTATATATATTTTTTTTCTTATCTCTGACATCTTTGCCTACATCATCAACATCTTTATAAATTTGAAGGGTTTTCAACAGCATCGAAACAAAAGTGAGAAAAACACATTTTTTTATTTCATCTTCTCTCTTTTTATAATGATATCTGTAGTATAGAAGAAAAATATGACGAAAAAGCGGAGTCTGTCTGTGAAGCACAGCTCTGAAAATATATAGTATTAAGAGTTGCAGATACTGCCAGGCCCACGATGTCACTCAGCGACGCTCAACATTTAAACATTTGTTGTTGTTTTCAGTGGGAGACATTTCAGTTCTAGCACATATTATTCTTTCCATTTTTCTCAGAATTTCTCTTGGTAAATCACTTAAACTTACGCTACCCACCTCGTATTTGTGTACACATACAGTACAGTCAGCTTAAAAACCCTCAAATACAGCGAAAATTATATCTAATAAATTTGTGTTTTATATTCATACACTTGTAAAGGAAACTTATGGCTTGTATCTTAACAAGGTCAATGTTTTACAAGGTTACTTGTGTATGTATTTTATTTCTTATATTTACACACATACACGAAGAATGTCGGTGCTGTGAAATTTGATATACAAAAAAAAAAAAAAAAAAAAAAACAAAAATAAAATTAAATACTTAAGTGCTCCGTATTTTATTTCAATGTTAGTCGAGCGCAGATAATTTTCTTTTTTTTATAAGAAGGAACAGAAAACACTTTCGATATTATTAATGTCATAATTACAAGCCCAGCATAATGGCTGAGAGTGCTGGAAATTATTGAAGAATAAAGCACACAATAAAATAAAAATGAAATGATGAAAAATATTTAGTATGAAATAAAAAAATTTTACAAGGATTAATACGAGTATTGCCTTAAAAAACGTACCACAAAAGAAAGAATTTAAATTACACAAAAAATTGGGGTGAATAAAAATAAGAAAATGGGTCATTGAATTCGTAAGAGTATTAGAGTTTAATGGTTTCATTTAATATGTCTAAAAGAAGAAATTAATTTCGAAAAAATTTACTTCAATAATATTTCCTAATTTTAGCTAATATTTGCTCCCAAATAACGTGACCACTACCATCTTGTGTTGATATTTAATTTTTCTAACTCTATGGCTGTAAACAAGTATTCATATTTTGTCCTTTTAACTTGCCATTGCAACTAAAATCTCTTTTAGATACATTTTGAAGCCCTCTTCCACACACACACACACACACACACACACATGGATATACGCCCACAACTTCAAAGTAGTGCACTTCTCAGTTGCATTAAACACAGATAAAGAAAATTTATTTCAGTTGATATTTTCAACAGTTACGACTCACAAATAAATCACATAATTTGCCTGCCTTTTGGCAGATTTTCGCATTATAAAAAAGAAAATTGTTAAAACGGCATAAATTTTCCATTTATTGGATTTGCATATCATATTATTTTAGCAACAAATATAAAATTAATAAATTTTATTTCGTTTATTTTATTACTTTTATTCAGTTATCAGCATTTATTTTACAGTATTAAATATTCACATTTATTTATAATTTTTTTATTTGTTTTTTTTTTTTATTATTAAATTACATGGTATTGTTTTCACTCGCCAAATTTTTTGTCTTCCTAATATCTAGTGAACACCAGATTTAAAAGTGTGCTTTTGTGCAGATAAATCTTTTGTTCAAAATATGTTAAAATAAATCCTCCTTTAGAGATTGTAAGGCTATCAAATACGTGGTAATAAATTGTACAAAAATTATTTGAAAAGCCATATAGATTTTCAAATGATTTTTTATACTTTATGGATGTAAGCAGACGTGAAGAACATGCTGCTTGATGAAAAAAAAAAAAATTATAATAAAAATTATACAAATCGTATTTTGTATAATTTTAGTAAATCTTTTTTTTTTTTATTTAGCATTTAGTAAATCTTTTTTCTTTAGGTCATTCAAACAGAACAAAAATTCCCAAAAAGTTTAAGATGTGCCAGTAGTTGAGAGTGGCCTGTCATAACTGCCAGTATTCTTTTTAATTCGGGCTTGCTAAGTCTTAGCAGTTTCTCACCTTTTTTTCCTCCTCTGGATCCCCCATAGAATTCTTGAATTGATTCTCACACTTCGTTATTCTAGTGAATTAAATGGGCTCTATGAGCCAAAAAAAAAAAAAAAAAATCCATAGAAGAGAATATAAAAATTGACGATATAATTATTTCTATATTAAGTTTATTAGGCTCAAGTTCTTTCAATATTATCCTTGTGATTGATATTAATTAAATTAGACAAAGAAGACATCAAAGACATTTAGCAGGGTGGAGAACTAGTTGTTTCGAAGCCGCCACACTTTCTCGTCAGCACCCGTCTATAAACTCAGGGGCTCATGTTTCTAAAGCGACAATCATGCCACTCAGCCACCCAAGTTGTTGTATATTTTCTGTCTAAATTTTAATTATATAAAACACACCATTTCTGTTTTATTTTTCTATATTTTTTATTGCATATTAATGACATATTTCTTTTAAATTTCTTTATTTTTGTCCTTTTTGTAATCGTAAAAATTTTTTACACCATAGTTTTGCTATTCAATCGGTAAGAAAATCCCTGGCAAGAAATGGGCAATTTTATGTTCAATGGTGGTCTTAGACATTTTTCCGTTGAATACTCTTTGGTCTTGATATTCAAACCAAGCTACAAGCTGTTTTCTAACAAATTCCTTAATAAAAAAGTCAGCAAATACTAAAATTTTATTTTAAGCAAACCCTTAAAAAACAGGGAAATTTTTTCAAGGGTTCAAGGTTTTGGTTACACAATTTTTATTCTACATAATGCGTTAGACTACACGTTGTGGAATTCTTTAATTAAGGGAAAATTTCCTTTCGGTAAAAGTGATTTTTTTTTAATCTTGTCATATGATCAATTTTGCTGCTCCATAAGAAAATCTTAATATGGGAATTTTATTTTCAAAGGGATTTTTGGGCATTTTTATTTAAATACTTTTTCGTTATAATGTTCAAACCAAAATAGAAGCTTAACAACAAATTTTTCAATAAAAAAGTTTCCAAACAGGAACATTTTCGGAAGTATATTTATTTCAAGCAAAAACATTAAAAGAAATCGCCCACAAAATTTTTCAAAGTTTCTTGTTAAATAATGTTTGTTCTGTTAATGTATTAGAATATAATTTTTTTGAAATATTTTACTTTAGGAAAAAATTTCCTTTTCTTACTACAAATTCTGGTTTTATGTTTTGTAAGACTTTTCCTTCGAGCGGATTAAGGCGCTATTACCTTCAAATTCTTGCTAACCAAACAAAAAGTAGAAGAGCTACCCCCAGGGACATTCAGTAACAGTTTGAAAATATGCAGCCACTATTCTGCAGTTGGTTTATATTTTGGATGTATGTAGTATGTTGTTTATATGTCTGTACATGATTTTATGGTAGTTTGCTGGTGTTGGTGTTACTTGCTGGGCAAATTTTTATAATTACGAATAATGTGGGCAAGAATAGACTGGCGGCAGCTATTTAGCAGCAGTAGCAACATAAATTATATTTTTGGTAGCCGAGAATGTTCATGATTTTCTACTTAGTCCTTTAGCCAGCCACTTTATACTGCCAAACAATATTATGTTTACCCAAAAAATAAGTAGTATGTACACAAGTCTATAAACACATGGGGGACCATAACTCACTTCCCTCCAGTAAGTGAGAATATTCTTACTGCTGCAGACTTGCAGAAGCATGCATAAAACATACGAGTACATGCATTGTTTTTATTACTGGCGGTTGTATAACTCCTACAATCAATCTAAATCGGAAAATATTTGATGATGATGGTGGTGATGGTGGGGGAGAGAGTTATTGTTATTGGTTTTTGATAGCCAAAGCATTCTTTAAATAATGGCCCTCCATGCTGCACATACTGCTTTCATTTTCATCACTCTGTGTGTGTGCACTATAAACGAGTGTTTGGATGGTTCGGTAAATACTTTGTTGACTAAAAACTACATTGTTGCAATATTGTGTTGAGAAGAATTCATGGCAAATCGTGTTATTAAACTAGATTGTTAAATAGACGATGAACAAATTTGTTTAGATTTGCGGCCAATATTTATGGCTTCAAAGCAAATTTTAAATAATGGAAAACATTAATTATATAGCAAGACTTTTCAGTTGCGTTTTGTTTTATAAACAAAGACGGCATTAGATTGCATGAGAATACAGGAAATTTACTGTGTCCGTAAATGAGTTCTTGTTTTTTGTTAACCCCTATTGGATTGAGGAGTATATACTTTTCTGTATATTGTACAATTTAAAAGCCGCTTTGTCGCTTTATCGCTCTCTAGTTTTACCAAGTTAGGGCTCTGATTGTGTACGGAAGCCATCGGAAAGAATTTTAACAACGATAAAAATCTAAAAAAAAAAAAAAATGGGCATAACCAAAAATGAACTTATATATTTAAGAGCCCAGTGAAATGTATTGTTTTAGGTCTAAAAATAAAATTAATGAGTTGATTAGCATCAACGAAATGTCGGCGGCATATGGATGGTTGAAAAAGACAGAAAACGTTAAAGTCTATTTTTAGAGCTAAAATAATACATTTAGAAGAAATGTTTTAGAAATGTTTAAAAGAAATGTTTTCAAAAAAAAAAAAAAAAAGCCAATGTTTGCACCAGAACCAGGAGCGATACACTCCCCAAGAATGCAGAATAATCGTGTCTATGACGAAGTGGACAATTTTTGATAATGAGCGATGAGGCTCATTTCCACCTCAGCGAGTACGTGAACAAGCAAACGTATCGCTTCTGGAGCACCGAAAATCTACAAGTGATACCTGAGGAGCCATTACACCCACTCAAAGTCACTGCATTGCGCGCTGTTTACTCTGGAGAAGTCATCGGGCCATTTTTTTTGCCATGTTTTCTGAGTGTTTTTCTGTCGCAATTGAATGCTTTATGTCTGGAGAACATGTGGTTCCACCAAGACGGATGAGCAACGGCACACACTGCGCGAGCCACAACCAATATTCTGAAAGCCAAACGACATCGGATGACTTCTTTTGGCCCATCTTTTATGAAAACCACGTTTTTTTTTTTTTTTTGAAAGAGTTGTCTATTTAGAATTAATTAATTTTTTTTACCACTTCTTAAGGAAAACCAAAATTTTTGAAGAAAAAATATCTTTTTATGAAAAAGGGCATTAACGTCAGTTTATAGTTATTTCGTGTTTAATTAGTTTTACTCTATATTATTGTTGTGACTTTAATGCTAGAGGCCAACTAGCCACCACACTTCCTATCACCAGCCATCCTTGAACTCAGAAGCTCGTGTTTCTAAAGTGTCATTTGACTCTGCATGTACCTTGGAACTGATTAGTTGCAGGGGGCTGTATTTGGCTCCTTCAAAACGCAATTTTACCCCTACCCAACGAACTTGCCCAATGTGCTCGTTCAGAAGTCAAATGTTTATAAGTTATTCTCATTAATACGTTTTTCGATCACACCGACCCCTTCTATGCCACCTTAGTTGATCTGCCATAGAAAAATACAAAAAAAAAAAAAATTTAACATCGCAGGCCTAGAAAATGATTTTTTTTTATTATGTTGCGGTATAACTTTTTCTTCCCCTTGGCAAAAGCTATCGAAAACTGGTTGACACAAATGACAAATTTTTGTCTATATTAATCCAGCCGGGCGGCCTACTTTGCATACTGAGTACAAGCCTGCTGTCGCACATACGCAATTGGTCACGACTTCAAGGGCCTCGAAATGTGAAATAAATGACTTTGTCGTTCAGCAGCTAAAAGTAGAATGACACAATGGCATAGAGTTAGGGAGACACATTGACAAAACTGCAGAATGGTAGAGTGTCTATCAACTTATTTCGTCTTAAAGCAAACGTTAAAGGTACAGTTGTTTCTCATCAGTTCATATGGGGTTAAGTTAAGTTAAGTTTGCTTTACGCTTAAAATATTATACATTAAAACTTGTTTGAGTTTAATTTCATGTTTGCCAAACTCCATAGTTTAAGTTTGGAAAAGAAAATGAAATCTTTGAAGTTTGATAGAAAAAACTTATAACCAAGAAAATGCAGTTTTCCCACATAATTTTCTTTTCATTTTACATAATAAATTAATAATAAAAATTTTAAAACATTTAATACACTTTTTTCTTGCATGGCTGGCAATAGAAAAGTTGGCTGTTTGTTATTTATTCGAAAATGAACCTCTTTTGGCTCGTGCAGAGGCCGCACAGTGTTTGGTTCGAAATAAAATTCACATTAGAAAAGCTTCGTTATAATGCCGTTGGTATATTGAGTATTGAGCTCAGGCAGCACATAAAAATCCAGTAATCCTCCTATAAGATTTATTTATAACTTATATAAAATCCTGGGAATAAAATGCTTAGATATAATTCTTCATTGCGGGTATGGCAATAAATGTCATTATTAAGCCCCATTTCCAATGCAAAAAGTCAATGAGTTAATGTAAAGTTAATACAATATTGTAGCATTCTTGGCTATAATAAAACGGTTGGCGGATTCTTTCATTGCAAATAATAGCAACTTCGGGTGCTGATTGTAAGTGCCAGATGTTGTTCGAGGTGTACGACAGCTCGCAATTTTGTTAAATCTTATTCTCGGCAGTATGACAGCACCACCAGTTTAAATGGACATTTTTACTTAATGTTATGGCATAATTTAAGGGTGAAATATTAAAACATTTAATTATAAAACTGTAATTGATAACGTAGTTATATGATGCTGACATTCGTAGCAGTATTTGTTTTTAAATATTGACCAAAATTAAACTGCAACACTATAACAACGTTTACATACAGTAGCATACTTTAGGGGGCTAAAATTTACTACCATGGCAAGTGAAGCTCTAATAGTTGCCAAGTTCATTTTATTTATTTTTTTCTTATGTAAAGACTGTTGTTTGACATGAAGATAATTAAAGTGAAGAGAAAGTTTTTCGCATTATTTAAATTTTGTATGTGCAAACAGAAAAGGAATTTTTGTCAATAAACAGAATATTGACTCAATTGAAAATGTCTATCTGAATGGGGTATTGCGAAGTAAATATTCTTTTCTTTTATAATTATTTGTGTATTAATTTTATCAGGCTCAAGTTCTTTCTATATTATCTTTGTGATTGATATTAATTAAATTAGACAAAGAAAACATCAAAGACATTTAGCATGGTGGACAACTAGTTGTTTCGAAGCTGTGTGGCATGGTTGTCGCTTTAGAAACATGAGCCCATGAGTTCAAAGACGGGTGCTGACGAGAAAGTGTGGCGGCTTCGAAACAACTAGTTGTCTACCTTGCTAAATGTCTTTGATGTTTTCTTTGTCTAATTTAATTAATATCAATCACAAAGATAATATAGAAAGAACTTGAGCCTGATAAACTGATAATACAGAAATAATTATATAAGAAAAAGTTCAAATAATAAGAAATTAATTATTCTTTTCTTTATAAGAAATAGCATATTGCCTCACATTTTCAAATATCTTTTGGGCCCCTAAACCGCAAAAAACATTCCTTTTTTTTAAAATAAATTTTGCAAGTTTGTCTGCACCATCATCAACCACTGTACGCCACAAATATTTTGCCTAAAATTATGCTTCAGTTTGTTTGGTTGCATAATATTACATCCTCTTCCTTGCCAAGTGGAAAAGGAAAACTACAAAAATTACAGCACAACTGCCTAAAAGCTTTTAGTATGCTATTAAATTCCTTAAGCATTCATTGAAAAGAACTAAAAGAGAAATAAACCTGGAAGGGGTGGGAGGGGAAAAATTAAATTAATTACAATTTAACATTATTTTGTGTTGAAAAATTTCCATTTCAATTTATTAAAATTAAAACCTGTTTTTTTTGTTTTGCAATTTCCATAACTGCTTTTACATTAATAAGTGTAAGGCAAAACGTTGTTATGAAAAGAAAAAAAATCTTCAAAGGAAATGAACACTTCAAACACTTGGGTGACAGTTTCCAACATGCCTCTTGCTTCAGAAAACCGCTTGCTCTATTACAGATAACCACATATATTTTACACACTCACTCACTATTGCCCTCACTCTCACAACTTAGTACAAGCAGGCTTGCTTATGTGTGTTAATTTGAAGGCTTCCTCTGCACATCTTTGTACCTACACCTTTAAAAGGCAAAGTTAAAAAACTTCTATTAAAAAAAGTATGTCCTCATTTTGTCTTAAAGGAAGTGAGAGCAAGAAAAAAATACTGCTTTGCATGCAGTGGCTTTTTGCTTGCTGCTATTTGCAATTTAACGGAACTACAATTCGAAAAATTGCCTTGGTTATAGACTGCTTTGCATTATTTTTTTAGTCCTTCTTTTATAGAGTTTGTTGTAGAAAACTATTTCTTAAACTACTGCCAGTTTAAGGTGACCAGCAGAACATCAAGAAAAATCGAATAAGAAATCTTAAAATCTTACAATTTGTAGAACAATTTTAACAAGTATAAGTATAAGGATATGCCAGCCTCTCACGTAACATTTGTTCTTTAAATTACACAAATTTTAAAACTTAATTTTAAAAAATGAACTATAATTTGAAAATTTTAGTCTAATTTGTGTAAAAATTTTCATTTATGTCAAGTATGCTTTATATCAAATTAGCGTTAAAATTCTGATAAATCAACAAACAATTGATGTAGGAATACAAAAACGTCTTTAATATCCTATACTTTAAAGTAGTTCTGAAATTCATATTAATAGATTAGACTTTGTAAAATACTTCTACAATGATTTATCATTGCTAATTGCAGAAAGAACTTTAAGGCCTCGTATATATTCTTTATTTTTCAAATTAGTTTTTGAGCCCAAATACATGTATTATTACGACTTGTAAAGTTGTTTGCTTAATCTTTGCTGAAAATCCCATGTCAATTGGTGCAAGGATATGCAAATTCTTCTAATGTTCTTCTGATAAACTTAATACAAAAATAATTATATAAGAAAAAGTTCAAATAATAAGAAACTGATTTTGAAATTCGATTTCATTGAGTACAATTTGTGTAGTTCTTCAACAAACGAATTTACGAAAATTTTATGCTGATTGATGTAAGAATAGGCTAGCTTTCCATATATCCTTTATGAACGAAATTAATTTTAACATTTCAATAAAAACATTACAATTTGTAGAATTGCTTGCTACGTATTTGCCAAGAGTCTTGTGCCATTTGGTGCAGGCATATGCAAACCGCTCTTATATCCTTTATTTTGAAAAAATATTATTATTGTTATTAATGAAATGCAATTTGCACGATTCTCGAGCAAAACTTTTGGAAGAATTTCATGCTGATCGATGCCGGCGTATTAAAGTCCCTCATATATCCTTTATTTTCAAATTCCAACAAATAGACTACGATTCAGTAAATTGCTTATTGAATTATTGTGGAAAATCAACTGTCAATCGCAACAAGCATGTGCAAACCTGTCTTAATTTTAAAATAAGTTTCAAAATGACTATTAACGAATTGCAATTTGCACAATTGTTCAATGAAGCTTTTTTAAGAATTCTACAGAACTAATTTTGAAACCAAAATAAATGGTTTACACTTTGTAAAATTGCTTGAGAATTTCTTGACAATGTCCTTTACTTTAAACTAATTTGAAAATTGAGTTAAATATATTAAAATATGTGGCATTTTTCAGTAATAATTTTTTCCAGGAATTTCATTCTAATCGGTGCACGGATTTTTAAACCTCTTATATATCCTTTGTTTTCAAATGAATCAATAAGTATATTAGAGGTTGTAGAATTGCTCATTGAGTCTTTCTTGAGAGTTTTATGCTAATTGGTGCGAGGATCGCCACCCATCCTTAATATCCTTTATTTTGAACTGTCTTGAAAATTCACATTTGGGGCTGAGAATTTGTATAATTCGTTAACAGCGAAATTTTAAAATGGATGTAAGAATAATGGGTGTAAGACTACGTAAGAATATATCCTTTTTTGAAATAAAAAAAATGGATTACAATCTGCAGAATTGTTCGTTAAATCTTTCTGCAGAAATTTTATTAAATTTTTATCTTGCTAATGTCCTTTGCATTTAGAGACTTGATTTTTAGTTAAATGGATTAAAATTTGTACAAGTTTTGCAGCAGAGTTGCAAGCAAACGCAGCTCATATAATTTTTGTTTTCCGAATTGGTTTTAAAAATATATAATGTGGATTACTATTCCTGTAAGCATACTACTACTGCTACCTTGTAGAGAAATGCACTTCAATTGGAGCAAGCATCTTAAATAATACCATTAAAATTTTCCACAAACTTTCTGGAATTATCTTACGAAGTTGGACCAATCGAGCAAGGACTCAAGTTCCCACCTTAGATTCTTTTTTTCTTAGCTTCTCTTGACCTGTGATATTTTTCAGTTTCAGCGTTTTTTTTTTGCGTGAAAATGGTAACCCTGCTCATTTAACTGAAAATAGCAAACAATTGTGCTGCTCTATGTGCGTGCAAGCATGCATTAATCTGTTTTAAACATTTTCTTGTGCAAATTGACCCAATAAAATTTTGTTCTATTTATTATTGCAAATATGATTTCCCTCTACATCGAATAATATTTAAAACCTGCTGCACATACAAATACATAAATAAATAAATGAATAAAAGGCAGAATGAATGTATTTTGCGGTTGAAATATTTTGCAATGAATTTACAAATGATGAGTATGATTGTTGTGGTTACGTTTCTTAGCAGCAAGAAGAAATTGCTGCCACCGTAGAGAAACGTGTTTTGTTACTTTCTTTTATTAATTTTTATTTATTTATTTATTTTTTTTTGCCTTCTTTCGTTTATCGTGTGTTTTTAAGGCTGTTTTCAACATTTTCAGTTCTGGCGAAAACTGCACTCGAGAAAGTGCTGAATCTGTTTTGTACCATATAAATATAACGTTTGTCTTAAACACTCAATACTGACAGGCTGACTGACTAACTGACTGGCAACTAGTTCTACACATTTTGTTAGAGTTTGGTTATGGACCGTTTGCTTTAATTTATTTGTGTGGGGGTATATTTGTGTGCAAGTGTTTGAGCATGATTGGGCGTGTGTTTGTGTTGAATTGAAATTGAAAATGCATTTACTATTTTGTGTTGTATTCGCAACTGCAGGAAGTTCAATTTCCGCCTTTTCTTCCATTCCATTTAGATTTCCTCTAATTGCAGTTTTACACAACCACAACGAATTTGTTAAAATGAAATTATCAAAACGAAGAACAAAAAAAAAAAAGTTTAAAAATTAAATAAAAACTAAAACTATTTTTATTTATATTTAAGTTCAATTTCAAAGATTTTCCCTCTAATTCATAAAAATTATTTCAGGCTTATAAGACTCCTATTTAACATATTTGTATAGAAAATCTGTCAAATAAGAGTTTAATAAACCTAAAATATTTATTTTGAAAAAGACCTTTTGAGTAGTAAAAATTTTAAATTATTCAAAAAATTTAAAAGCTTGCAGTAAAAATTCTACGTTTTGGTTTTTGGAAATTTTTTTAGATATGTTTTTAACCCCCAAAGAAATAAAGAAAAGAGAATAAAATAAAAGAAAAGTTTTCTCACACAATTTTCTTGTTTTTCTAAATTGAAAACTCAAGAATTTTTTCCCCCACAATGAAAGACTTATTAACAATTTCACTTCTTAGCAATCTTCCACAATTACTGAATTTTATCGTAGGAATAGCGGGAGAAGATGAATGTAGAGCAGGGGTGCCCAAAATCTTCTTATGGAAGCGTAAACACCAATACGTATACACTTTATTGACGCACACAAAGAAAAACAGAAATAAACTCATAACAAAAAATGATTTCTTCAAGTGTTTCATACTCACGAAATCATTAAAAACAACAACAAAATCATGAAAACAAAAAAACAAAAAACAACAAAATTCACGCTTGGCACCAATGTGTACCAACAAAGCCTGCGTTCTTATTGCTGTGCATATGAAAGTGTTGTTGCTTTGAACTTGGGATATGTGTGTATTTCATATTGTATTTCATACAAAGAGTTGTGTATACATATTGGAATGCTCAGCCAATGCTTCGCGCTTTTACAAAAACAAAAGCGTACCAAGCGTATAGGCCGTGGGCATCCCTGATGTAGAGCATGAATGAGACGGAGCTTCTATATACCTATGAGTCAAACTGTTCATGGTTAAGTCCACTGAGCGCACAACAAGCCTATACTGGCTTAGGTGTATGTCGCAAGATATGGGCAAATAAACTCCTCCAATCAAATTAACCTAATCTATTGAATTTTGTTATGAGATGTCTCTGACAGCACTTTCTCTCCCCCTCTCCCTCTCTCTCTCTCTCTCTCTCTCTCTCTGTTAACCAAAACAACACCCACACTTGCTTTTACAGATTATTTTACACTCTTTGGCATATTGTAATCGTTCTGGAGCTGGTGAACGTTTTGCTTACTTCGCTCATGTACACAATTACAAAGGGACCTACTGGAACTAAAGTGGGCCGGTTTCACATAAACATACAATTCGTGTAAATACATTAGCTTGTGCATGATTCTCTACATTTTGAGTACGTAGCTGTATTTCCCTACGGCAGGCACAGGACTTTGCTATAGCATTCCATAGCCATATCGTTTTTAACGCCATGTCTTAGCATTTTCAATTCCTGACCATCTAGAATGCCTGTGGGAGAATGAAGTGTGGAAAATCTTACTTGGCTTATTGTATTTGTAAGCATGGTTTATTTTTATTATCTGACATACACCCACTTAATTGAAAATTTCTTCTCACCACTGAGTAAGATCAAGGTCCATCTTGTTTTTAAAGATTTGAAGGTCTGGGCCTGAAAGATGTTTTAAGAAAGAAGTCTTAGAAAAAGTCTGATTTTGACAGACAGCCGCTGTCAAGAAAATTGTCTGAGAGCCAACAACATCCGATGATTTCTCTACATTTTAATCTCTTGCTACTCTCGCTTCTTTAATCTGATGAACTTATTTTCTAAATGCTTTTGTTTCGCTTATATTGAGAACAGTTGTTGTCTCTGTTTTGCTTCCCTTTGTCAAAAATAAAAATCTATTATTTCCACATCTCTTTTGAAAACAATTAAGTCTGAATTTTCTATTTGTCTTGTGTAGCAGTATTTGTAATAAAATGAATATTGCAAAAATGTGACAGCAAGGTGTTCTGAGTATTTGATTAATTGTTGAATAATTGTCGAATTGAGAAGCAAAATTGATTTTCAATTTCCTCTTGTTTACACTTAATTCACGAGAAATTAAAACACAAAAATTGTCAAAACGAACTGGAACAAATGCAGCCGTAAGAGCACAAACATACATGTGCTTGTAAGTATTGTAAATTACAATTAAAGATATCTACGTTTGTACATACTTACAGGTGGCTGTGCAAGAGAGACAACATCATAAAGAACATGTTGTATTTTCAAACAAGTAAAAATTGCATCACGTTCAGTGCTCCTACAAAGTTAAACATACATATGTGAAAAAAAGAAAGTAACAACACATTCAAACCAGACACAATTGTTCGACAAATGTACATATGTATGTACATATGTATGAGAGTACATGTGAGAATGAGTCAGTCTCCCTCGCTGACAAAAACCTGCACTATTTGAAAAATCTCATGCAAACATTAATGTTTATCTGCCAGTGTGCTTACCTGAGCTGGCTTTAACTACCACATACAGTCCTGGTGTGTCTGTGTGTGCAAATGTTGGTATGAGCATTTTTAACACAATGTCAAGTATTTTTTTTTATTTTTTTTTGCTATTCATTTCCCTTTGCTTATTTTTTTGTGTTTTGCTGTTGCACACAATTCTGCAGCAGGTTCATTTAAACACATGACAATCAGGTAAATAATCATGTTGATGTTATTGCCCGCATGAATGTGTGACATGTTGTGTTCAGGTTGCAGTTTCTGGCAACGAAGAGAAGAAGAGTTCAAAACGATAAAAAAGCAACTGGTTTATAAAAAGGAAAAATATGTTATAAATAAAAAAAAAGCTTGACTTACTAATTGATGATAATAACAAAAGTGATCAAAGTGCACAGGGGAAAATTTTAAATTGATACATGTTTAATATTGATAAATTTTCATTGCAAAAACCTAAACCAAATCTTGTAAAATTTTCTTTAAAAATTTTGTATCTTATAGATTTTTTTTTTTAACTTGGAGCAGTACTTAGGGGACGACCACTATTTATGCTTGCGCAACGTATGGGAACTAGGTAAATAGGTGTTATGGAGGAGCACAGAGGGACTAGTATTTGAGCACATGTAATTTGAACATCTTTACATTGTAGCTGGCAGGGAATACATATGTCTGCAGGCAATTTGTTCCACAGACGAACTGTACGGCTGAAAAATGAAGTCTCTCTGTAATGCGTTGTGCGATTTACGGGTCAATCGTCTACGACAAACGGGTGTGCTCTTGACGATGCACGCATATTGTGCAAAAATATGCGGGTTTTGGGAACAAGATCCCTGATCTCGTCTGAGCAAAATCCATTATAATAGCGATAGAACAGTCTAACACACCCATTTTCTAGATAAAATGTTTACCTCAATTAAACTTTCTACCTCAAGTTGCAGTTGCCTGAAATATTTTATTGATGGGTTTCTTTATAAAGAGGAAATAGAACATTTCACAATTGCCATTTACTACTTTCGGTCTAAAAAAATAGACCTCATCAGTAGACTTGAAAAAGCAAAAAAGAATGTTTGAAGTCCAACTACTTATTCCAAAATTCTCATGAACAAAATGAGAATCAGAAATGCTCAAACAAACTTTTTATACAGAAAGCATTTTACGTCTTGCAACACCTTTACTTTATCGTGCTTTAAATAGATTTTTACTTTCCCAGGATTGAGAAAAATGTGTTCGTAGCAAAATTGTAGGGACTGAAATTCAAAAATGAAGTTAATTATTTATTCGCTATAAGAGCCAATTGAAATTTATTATTTTAGGTCTAAAAATAGATCTTAATGTTTTCTGTCTTTTTTCAGCCATATATATGCCGCCGATATTTTCTTGTTGCTAAACAACTCATCAGTAGACTCGAAAAATCTAAAAAGAAAAAAAGTTTTTCTTTATAAAGTTTTTGTCATTGTTAAATTGTCTGTAGAAAAATTTCTCTCTCTCTCTCTCTTTTAGTAAAAATAAAAAAGATGTTATCGATAAATTTTCCTTAAAAACGTTTATCAACGATAACATTTTTTAAATCAGACTTTTGTTATTCACTTAAATCAAATATTTTTGTTTTTGTTTCAGCAAACATGTGACAAAGTGTCAGAAATCGCGGCATATGTTGCTCAAATGAACAGAATTTCGTAAGTACCACCATGCATTTTCATACATATACCCACATACATTTAAACATTTTTTTTTTCTATATGTATTGTTCATAAACAACACAATCCATCATACAAGTCATTCATTCAAACAGACGACATTTCAATAGGGATTTATTCAGAAAACAGCAAAGAATATTTAAATGTCAAGTCTGATATTGTTGTTAAAATTTTATTGCTTGACACGAAAACAAATGAATTGTTCACTTTCAAGTGTCAGAGTGCTAATTTGTTTAGTGTTGTTCATTTTTTTTTTGCTGCTGCTGCTCTCTTTTTAAGATTAAGATGAATGACTTTCATTTCGACTTGTGCTGGCAATCAAATAAATTCATACAAACATATGTTATTAAAGGCTAAATTATGAAGATAAAAGTTAAAAACTGTTGACGTCAAGAAACCTCCAACTGCTGTCAAAATAATCGAGCGTTTCAAGGGAAGTTTTTTTTTTAGCGATTTTCTTTTTCTTAATTTTGTTTGTATTCCAAGAGTCAAATAATCAGGGTATTTAGAAAGAAGTGACTAAGCACTTTTAAAATAGCTCAAAAGCAAGGCAAGAAGACATACATACATATTTTCTTAAACAATTTAAGCAAGTAACCACAATACACAAGGTGGTCCGAAGAAAATCACCCCACTGGAAGTTGCTCCTTTTTTTGCAAATGGCGGCCAATGTCAATTCTGTTTTTACATATGTGAACTAGACAGCTATAGAATACAAGTGAACCTGCCACTGAGCGATACACTCTCCAAGAACGTGGAATAATCGAGTAAATTTTTTTTTGCGTAACAATTGTCTGTGGTGTTGGCGCGGCGCTTACTTTGTCGCCAATTCACCGGCCATCGGTGCCGGCCATATGCAGGCTTCACCTTGTATACTTTTAGATCAAACAACTGGTTGCCTTTAGATATGACACATACCAGTCAAGTACAAAATCATCAAGAAAAAGAAACGACAGGCATAAAAATGCAACGCAATTTATAAGTTACTTGCTTAAATGGTCTACAGATTGCTGCAATTAAATACTGTAATTTTTGCTGGTTGGAGTTGGCAGACAATATGGATGCTGACAGGTTGGTTATCGCAGGAGTTTGCTGGGGGCAAACAGTCAAGTAGAGTCGAAAATAGCTTGTTTTGGAAACTGACGAGTATTGGTTACAAAGCAACTAGCTGTCCCCCAGCTAACAAGTTTTAATATTGTTTTTCTAAGATCATTTTGTAAAATAGAGCAGTTGGTTGTAAAAGTCGTTCTCGATTAAAATACGCATCAGCTTACCACAAAAAAAACCACACAAATTCCCTTCATTTTACTTTGACGAGTTGGTTATCGCAGCGCAGTTAGAGAAGTATTTTGCTAACTACAAAACCAATAATTGCTGTCCCCAAATTAACAGGTCTTCACTCTTTACTTTTCTAGTTTCTTCTAAATTAGAGCAATGAGTTATAAACTCGTTCTTAATTTGTGTTTAAAGCTTAGTTTAATAATTATCAATTAGCATTCGTTTTTATCACATTTGCCTACCAGCAGAAAAAAAAACCAGACAACTTTCCTTCATTTTATTTCAAGTTAAATTTTTAACAAATATGCAAACCACAATAGTAAAATTAACAGCCTCTTTAAGGATGCCCCGAAAACAATAGCATTCCAACTACAATACAAAACTTGTTAAAGCAGACTATAAATTGATTCGTGTTAATCACATTTGACTAACATCAAGACTCTTCCAAAGTGCTAACAGAATTTTTGTATACAACTTCTCTAAAAACGTAAATTTCGAACACCTTTTTGTAGCAGCTAAAAACTAACATGAGTGATGGTGCAACAGCAACAACATTGTACCAAATTACACAACACAATGAAGTGCAAGACTGACATCGAAAGCAGTTCAACCTCTAACAAAAAAGAACGTAGAAATGCTGACTAAGGGATGTAGAAGGATTGAAAACAAATCTAGCATTTATTCTGTGCGATGGCAGATGAAGATGTCAGCGTGAGTGTTTGTTGGTGGCCGTGTGGTGTTTGTTTTGTATTGACTGCAGGAAAAGTGCGTGAAAGGAGAGCATGTTTGCGAAGGCATTTTGCCGACAGATAAATTTACCTATTGACAGCCTTAGAATGATTTAAGTGATGAACTGACACTAAGCAAGGTTTCAAATGAAGTAGACAAAAGTCAATACAAGAAGTAGGAATATTGTATTTAGAGCTGAAATGAATATTAAATACCCTACAGTAAAGTTCATATGAATTTTGTACAGAAAACTTTTGTTGCAGCTAAGATTTCCATAAAAGTCTCTATAAAATAAAATTACTTCGATAAATTCTCTGTAGACAATGAACATGCTGTTATCGCTTAAGTGGTGGAAAATTTCTGTTATTTATAAATTTGTAGGCAACTATTATCGGACAAATTTTGGTATACATAAATTTTGATTTTTTTTTGCAACAAACGCGGCTTGCTGGTAGTGAAAATTAGTAGAAATCGTCACGAAAGCATGTGAGCTGTTTATATGTATTGGTGTACTGTCGACAAGCAATTGTGTATGATACCAATAAATATCAATTAGCTGTGAAAAGGGACTCTATCAGCTGCTAGATGTCGCTAAAGTAAAGTATGTCACAACAAAAAACCGCGATATTAAAAAATTGGCCAACAGTTGCTTTTCTTCGTTTTGTAGCAGATTGACAAAAAAATACTGCGTGTATCAAAAGTAAAAAATATAACGTTCCAATAATTCAAAGAATCATATAATTTAAAAATTTCAAAAACAACACAAAATAAAACATACAGATTTCACCTTGTATTACATTCAAAGATGAAAAAACAACGTAAGGAACTTCGTTCCTAACGGGGGTCCCCCGACCGCATTTCTTTTTCGAAAATAATAAGCAATAACAGCGTGGGTATTTTTGCTTCTTCAGAAATAAAATAAACATAAACACACAAATTTAAATAAATGAGGGCTCATTTTATTGCTATTACATGCAGCTGCATGAATATATTATAAAAATATTGGAAAATATTTGCAAATTTATATTTTTTATAAATATTACAAAATCAAAAATTTTGCAATTTAAAAAATAAATTTTTTTCTTGCGTTATTTATAATTTCCTCATAACTCTAAAATTATTAACGACACCAAACACTGATTTCAGCAAGACTTAAAGCTGGCATAATTTATAATTTTCTGACGTATTACATGATAAAATCGGACACGCCGTTTTGAAGTTATAACTAGAGGTCTGGATCAACTATTACGAAAAAATTCTAAAAAAAAAACTGGTCCATGGAATTTGATATTTTTATGATTATTGTACTTAGATAGGCATAACACATAAAAAAATTTAGTGATTACTCATGGTCAGAAATTTTTTCCATTTGTTGTATAGTGTTATAGCAAATTTGTACTGTCGCTGTTATCGATTAATTTTCAGTAGAGAATATTGTTTTCCATGACGAATTTGTGTAGATCATGTTTGCTATCGAATAATCTTGTTCAGAAAATTCTTTTTTTTTGATAGCTGTTCCCTCAAAAAAAAAAAAAAAAAAAAAAAAAATTATGTTATTGAAATTTTCGAATTATAGAAATTTTCTTTTACATTACAGAAAATTTTTTTATTGAAAATTTTTTATGGTTAACAATAATTCAGCTGCACAACATTTTTGTAATCAATAAAAACATAATAAATGGAGTAAAGTTTAGAAAAACTAAATTTAGAGAAAATTTTTGTTATCGATAAGTTGCCCAATGACAATTTTTTTCCATCGCTAACTTTTTTGCAGCAAACTTTGGTAATTGCAACATTTTTGTTTATAAATTTTTTCGTCATATTTTCTGCAAGCAGTTTCTTAACGATACATTTTTTATGTTATACATATATATTTTTTCTATAAATTTTTTTTTTTTGTTAGAAAACTTGTGCTATCGATGAAAACATTTATCATTAGCGATAAAGTTTAGGAAAATTTAAGTTATCAATAAGTGTGTAAAAATTTTCATCGATATCGGAATTTTTGCTGTGAACAATTTTTTTGAAAAAAATTTTTTTTCGAGATTTTTTTTGTAGAAATATTTTTTGGATAATATTACCCCATCCATAAATTGTTAATAAAAAATTTGTGTTATCGATTTTTGTTATAGATAAATTTAGAAAACATTTTTCTTGTCGATAAATTTGCTAAGTGAAATTTTTGTTATAGATAAGTTTTCACAGGCAAAAATCATAAAAATTTCTGCTATCGGTTTATTTTCTGAGAATGATTTTCTTTTGTTTTTAAATCTCTTCTGTGTGCAATTTTATTTTATCCATTAGTCGAACTATATGACTTACAACCGTTAATGTCTTTATCGGGCCTTTGTTCGATTTCTACAACTCAGAATTGAGAAAGATTTGTAATAACTCCGGCGCATAGCACGGCTGTCTCGCATAATATTTGGTTTTGATAAATATTGCGTACAAAACTGTTGCTGTCCATAAAAATTTATCACAAATTTAGACAAGCTTAGAGAAAATAGATTTATCTGCATACAATTTTGACAAACAATTTTTCTTGCTGGTGAATTTTTTGTAATTTTTTGTTACTATTGCAAACTTTTAGCTATCGATAAACATATGTATATGTATATAAATTTTCCTCAGATAATTTTTGTTTTCGATATGAAAAATTTTAGTTATCTCTTAATTTTTGTTGTTGTATACTTTTCTTGCCTTCTTTAAAAATATTTTTCACTAATCATTAAATCGTAATTAAGCCGTTTATGTAATAAGCAATTATAAATTATAAAGTTCGACCAAACCTAATGAGTAAATGTTTATTTCATTTACCAACTTGCGAGAGAATGCTTTCGTTTTCGATCAATTTTCTATGGAATTTTTTTGACTTTGCTTTTCATATGATACTTTTATTATTGAAATTCCTCATTTTGAAATTTATTGGTGTTAACAGAAACCTATTTTGTGATCCTGACCTTACACAATAGCAATAAAAATGCATTAAAAAGTATATAAAACTCAGACCAAACACTGCTGAAGCAGAAGCAACGAGAAGAGTAATACACACTTGTTGTTATCTAGTAACACACATAATGTATAACAGTTTTGAAGTAATTTTCTCAAAAGTATGCCTGCTCTCTCACAAAATTTCCAGTGAGCATAAAAAATACTTCCACTAATGGAGACAATTGTGTTTTTCATTTTCTCAGCATCCGTCCCGGTTTTTCATTTCTTGCAAAATGTTGCATACTTTCAGGCTTCAGTGGCCTTTTACTGTTGTAGATAACTACAACATTTAGCTACATGCTGTAGCGCGTGTAAAACTTAAGTCTGTTTTTTATTTCTCCTTAGAGTAGCGTTAAATATGCCACCGTAAAGTCACACTCCAAAAGACTTTTATTTTGTTTTTGTAAATTTATGTTTTATGGAAACCTGTTAGCAGATGCGTTGTCATATTGACACTTATTTTCAAATATTGTTTGGGATTTTATGGCATAATTTTATATTTATGTGATATTTATGGCATAGAAGGCGAACAAATTCATATGCCTTAGTTTTGAGTTGAGGGTTTGAATTTAAATGTGAAAATAAAGCGCCTGCTTTCAGGTATTTAGATTTTAAATAGTGACTAGAATTTAATGTGTCTGCTAGTGGAATGGTGCTCAATTTGTTTCCCTTTTGTTTTTTGTCAAAACGTGCTTTGGTTTTAATTTTGTGAACAAGTTTATGACAAATTGTGTTCGGTTTTGCTGTTTCATATTTAATGGGGCTTATGATTTAAAGATGTTGTAGTTTTATAGTTGAGTTTTTAGTATTCAAAAATGAATTTTGTATAAGATCTAAGTAAACTTGATTATATTAGGCGTAAATTGTTTAATTTAAATTTTTTATACATTTATATGTATTACAATACAGAAGTTCAATGAAATTAAAATTTTCAGTAAAAATGTTAAATTTTTAATGTTAAATTTTTCTTATAACTTCGATTAACCGAACAGCAAAATTTTCTTGAAAAAAAAAAATATTTTTGAATTCTTGCTGAAATGTCGTCGGGGTAAATACTGTATACATAAAACAATTTGTTTGGTTTGTAATCTTTTCACATTTTTTCACTATGGTTCTCATTGTGTTCATGGAAACAATACAAGCTGGGCCAAAATAAATCACCCTATTAGAAGTTGCTCTTAGTTTTGCGGCCAAATGCCGGCCAATGGCAAATCTGTTTTTACATTTATGAACTCGACAGCTGTAGACTACAATAGATCGACACACTCCCCCAACAACGCGGAATATTCGTGTCTATGACGAAGTGGACGAGTACGAGTTGTCAATCAAAATCACATTGAGTGGTGAGGCTCATTTCCACCTCAGCGGATACGTTAATTAGCAAAACTATCACTTCTGGGACACCGATAGTCTACGATTTACGCACGAGGTGCCATTACACCTGCTCAAAGTGACTGCATAATGCGCTGTTCACGCTGGAGGAGTAATCGGCCCATTTCTTTGCGAGGACATCGCAGACCAAACGACAACGCGCTACAGAACCATGTTAATCGAGTTTTTTCCGCCGCCATTAAACGAATTAGGTCTGAAGGATATGTGTTTCCAACTGGACGGAGCAACGGCACGCACTGCGCGAGTCACAATCGATATTCTGAAAGCCAAACAACATCGGATGACTTCTCTTGGCCCACCTGTTAGAATGTGTGGTCAGGTACCAAATATTCCTTTATGTTGTTTCCAGTCTACTGATGAGTTGAGTGGCATCAATGAAATGTCGGCGGCATATAGACAGACGGCTGAAACAGACAGAAAACAATAAAGTCTACTTTTAGACTTAAAATAATACATCTCAATTGAGGTTCTTAGAGCAAATAAATAAGTGGATTAATTTTTTGCTATTACATATTTTAAAGAATATTTTGTTGTGGAACATTTTATGGTAGGGTTGTGCTCCAGATAAAGATTGTTAGAAAATTTTGCTGCTAATAAATATTTCATGATAAGTTTTTTTTAGGGATAAATAATTTCTGTAGAAAATTATTAATGTTAAATTTTCCATATAAAATTTTGGAGATCTGAAATTCGCTTCAGAAATTTTCTACCTTTAATACGTCGTCTATAGAAAACATTTTTTTTTGTTAAATTTTCTATTGAACTCTCTTGCTGCTGATTTATTTGCTGTAAGAAATTTTTACTACCCATAGATTTTTAATAGTAAATTTTTACTGCCAATAACATTTGTGCGCACAAAATTTTTAGTTGTAATGAAATTCTTTTGAGAATTTTTCTTTTTCTATGCATTATCGATATATTTTATATTACAGCATTGTGTTATCGATAAATTTCCTTTAGAATGTAACAAGTTGCTGTCCAAAATATTTGTAGCAAAAAATTTTTTTGAAGATTAACCCCGTAATTTATAAAAATTATTACAGGCTTATAAGACTATTATTTGACATATTTGTATGGAAAATCTGTCAAATAAGAGCTTTATAAACCTGTTATAATTTTTATGAGTTAGACGGTTAATGTACATTTTTGCCATCGATGAATTTTGTACATAATTATATTGAATTTTAAGTATCGATAAATTTCTATTAAATATAATTTTAGTATTGCAAGGTGGTTAGAAAATTTTGCTAAAACTAAATTATTATGAGCAAACTGTCTGCGAACAATTTTTGTTATTAATGAGTATTCTATAGCAAATTTTTGAAAAGCATAAATATTTTCATGAGAAACTTTCTATAGAATATTTTTCTAGTTCAAGTCATAGAAAACAATTTTGATGAAAAATTATTTTTTATCTTTTTTATTTTTGTTATGAGTAAATTTTGTGTACAGACAATGTGTTACCAATACATTCGGCCTTATTGTGTTTGGCTTAGTTTTCGCTGTGATTGTAATTTTAAAATCCCATTTGTTTTGCTCTTTTGACAGTCAAATATGCCATTGAAATTTAATGACGTTCTTTTAAAAAAAACTTTGAAAAGTTTCATAGTTTTTTTTTTTTTAATTCCATCATAATTTTTCCAAAGCGCCTGACTTTCGCCACAAAAACACCAACCACAATGAAAGGATTTTTTCCTAATGAAAATTTTGGTGGTTTCGCAAGAATACTTGAACCTTAATTTAAAAAAATCTCTGCAGTAAAAGCTTAAATTATGTTAACTTACTGAAATTCAATAGAATTTCATATTTTTTTTTTTGTGGTGTGCCAAAAGTCATAATATTCCTCTGCTTTTAATTTGGTTTGTCTAATGATAACTTTTGTTAGAATTTATAATTTTGTGTTTTGCAAACTTTTTATGTCATTAGATGTATTTTTGTTTACATTTCCCTTACAAGGTCTTTTCCAGCTTTACAACCAGATACACCCAAATGTACGTGTGTGTATGTGTGTGTGTATGTACAAAGAGAGCAAAAGGGTTTCTTTGTGATAACAAATTTTCCCAAAACAAAAAAAAATAAAAATAAAACATACAGTGGTAATCAAAACCAATTGTTGTCTTTGAAATAAATCAAAGTAGATTTTTATATTAAAATTAATTAAATTATATATAAAATTAATTAAATTAATTATATTAAAATTAATTAAAATTATTTTTATATTAAAAATTAAGAAAACAGAAACTGTGTTCTTGAAAACCATTGTCAGAGATATTTATAAATATGAAACTTCCATGGCCTGTAATACAGCAAGAGCTAAGAGTTTGTAGCCTAAGACCATGCTATAAATTCTTTGCTTCTCTCAACTTCAGTCTTAAAAATGTTGTTTTTGTATTAAGCTGAAAAAAGGCTGAAGTTACAACTAAACCAATAACTATCGCACTGTGGGTGTATCCAAGAAGAAGTAAATTATTTTTTCGTTTAATGTTAGTTTTGTGCTTTCCATTTCTATCCATCTGAAATGGGGTTGGGGTTTAATTTGTGTTTAAATTCCTGCTGTAATATGTTCATCATATATAATTTAAAGGGTTTGTAAAGTTATCTCCGTTTGAAAGTTATCTCCGTTTATTATAGATATTGAAAAACAAATATGAACTTAATTATTTATTTGCTTCAAGAGCCAATTGAAAGGTTTTAACGCAGATCCAAAAATAGACCTTTCAAATATTTTCTGTCTTTTTTGGCCGCCTATATGCCGTCGACATTTCGTTGATGCTAATCAACTCATCACTATACTCGAAAAATTCTTAAAGAAGAATGTTAGCTACTTATTCCATAATTACCATGAACTAAATGAGAATCAGAAATGCTCAAACAATCCCTTAACACAGTCAACATCAATTACTAAAATTGTAATCAAAATTTAGCAGCTGTGATGGAAACAGAATACTTTTTCTGCCATAAAATGAGCTCGCCCAAAAAACTTCATATTACAAAATATACATATATTTGTCTTTCCACTGTATGTGTTGCTTGGCACAAACTTATTTATGCTTTACAAGTTGTTAATAATTTTACTCGCTTTTTAATTGTACGCATGCACGAGTGTAAACATTTCTAGTTCATAGTAAATTATATGCTCTCATATTTAATATGATAAGTTGGCAATGAATGCGTTTTTGTTAAGTTTTTCCTTTTTCCTTTTTTTGTTTGTTTTGCCTTCTTATTTATTGTCACATTAAACTGTTGTTCAGTTGTGTGTGTGCAGGCTGTGTGCAAGTGAAGTTTAAACAAGTGACTTTGACTGTGTTTTAGACGGCTTAAATGAATGAATGAATGAATGTATGAATGAATGTTAAACATTGTGTGCGTTCTTTGGTGTTGTTTTTTTGTTGTTGTTACTTTATATGCATGCCATAAATTAAGGGCTTTGGATCTCTTGTTATATCCTTGTGCGTTAAAATAAGAAATATGTTTGGTGGGCTTTTTCTCTCCCTTTGTAAACGGATTGCTAAGATAACTGGTTTATTTGGCTCATAAGAAAAAAAAAAAATTATTAATTATGCAGTTTTAAGGCTATATAATACTTTTAATAAGCGCCTTCTGAATTCTTAAAAAAAATTGTTAGAAAAACAAAAAAAAAAAAAAAAATAAAAATAATTTTCTTTTGGATCGAGTTGCCCTAAATGTAATAAATTTTGGCTATTACTCATAAAGTTATTTTAAGGCAGGGGAGATACAATGCTTGAATTCAAACATTTTCTACATATTCTAGAATTTTTTGAAATTATGCAACATTTTGTTAAATATTTTCAAGCCCTTTAAGTCAGGGGCTTTGTAATATTAAAAAAAATTATTTTATATAATTTTTCTTCTGATGCTTTATTCTTGGTTATTGTTTATACGGTTACTATAGACCTGGGCAGATACAGTATATACACCTGTTATTTTTACCTACGACAGTTATTTATTATTTTTGTTATCGATATTATTTCCTCAGACCACTGTGCATTTGCACAATTTAAACACAAATTATTATTATTATTATTGAAAAGTCGAATGGTCTTAAACAGGATTTATAACCTTTTGCAATTTAAATGCATTTTTTCATACTGACACAGTTTGAGCTCTGCCAATATTTAATCTTTTTTTTTAAAGTAATTATTTGTTTATGTTACAAAAGTTAAATCATATTTCCATATAAATATTAACTTTCAGCATTTAATTGATTTTTTTTTCATTTTCAATATTTAAAGCTGTCAAACAAATTGTTTTATTTGACACTGAAATTATTTTGTTTTAAAATAGTTAACAGTATGTTTTTGTTGAGGCCTACAGACAACAAACACCATGATTTGGTCTGTGCACAGGAGTTAAAGTGTTGTGGTGAAAATAGTTTTAAATGTAGTGAAAAAGTCAGAAAATTGAAGTAAATTTTTGAACTACTGTTAATGAAAATGTTGGCAAGCGCTTTAAATTTAAATTTAACTTAAAAACCTCAAATATAGACGGCCGCAGAATTTCTTCTGAGTGAGAATTTCTGATCGAAACAAAGATGATAAGGCAGTTGGTTTTATGGCACCACATATAACGAAGTGGCAATACCGAATTCGATTGCAGTTGCTGCTTTATATTGCTTTTGGCTTTCGCACCGCTCCAATCAATCTGACCTGGCCAACATAATTCGTTGAGTAGTAGAAAAAATTGGGCGCTGCCTAACTTTTTCTGAAGAAAAACGAAATGCCCTTATCGGATTCTTAAAAGCACAAACATTTTGCTATGCCCTATATAATTGCCTTTTATATAGGGCTGATGTTGTCTTTAAATTGTTAGTTTTGGAACTCCTTTGGTTTGTTGTTTTTCTTATTCTTTTGTTACGAAAAACATTTTTTTTTTTTGGAGAATCTAGCAGAATAAATACTGAACCAAAGCAGCTGGCCTTAAAGGTCATTCAAGGAAAATATGCAACTTTTTTTTCCTGATTAAACTTTACCTATAGTCCACATTACGAATAAAAAAGGGAAAAAGAAAAAATATCTCTTTCTGGAATTTAGCACTTGCATAAGTGTGCACATACATACGTATTTACACATGAGCATGTGTAGGCAAGCAAAGACATGCACTGCTTCCACACACACACACACCAAGAGTCGCAAAAATATGTATGCTTGACATTTTGCATAGAAACTGACTAAATTGGTATGTAGGCCAACATGAAAAACTTGGTTTTTTTTTTACATAAAAAACACTTAACCCAGGATATTGAAGGACATGAAGAACAAAAAAGAAAGCCTTTACGCATATGGATTCATTTATGCATACTAAACAATAAAGACAACAGAAAGGTCTGTAAAAGATGTAAAATAAATTTAATAAAATGCGTAGTTGTTGTTGTTCCTGCCAGGGATCGGAAATAATTAGTGTTGGCAATTTCTTTAATTTTAGAAGAGAACAACAACGAAATGGTTTAAAGAAAATGGAGTAAAAAAGAGTTTCAAAATATTCCGTTTTCTATGTCTTGAATACCAACGAAATAAAAAATAGTTATTTTAATAAAAATTTAATTTATGCCTGCAAAAACATTTATTTATAAAGTAAATAATTTTACACTAAATTTAAATTTCTATAGGATTTATTTTATTACCTTTAATACTTTGTTGGTCATCCTCAGGAAGTTATCTTTTTAATATTTATTTTATTATTTTAGTAGTGTCCTATCTTTTTAATACAAGGGAGTATAATCTTTTTAATATTTATTTTATTATATTACATTTTAATAGTTCGATGAAACTTTATTTGAACAGTTTTTTCGAATTTTATTCGATTAAAAGTCGTTTATCTTGAATGGCAGTAATTTTACACAAGTAAAATACATACATATGAAATAAATAATAATTTTAAATGAATAAAATATGGCTACATTTACGTCTCCTGATTGCTACTGCTTTTCCACACCAAAAGAGTTTTTCTTTTGTTTGGGAAATTTATAGTTTTTTGTAGTGTGCTTGTTCATATTTTTACAAAAGACTTGTGTTTTTTTTTTTTGTTAATCTAACACTTTGAAATTATTCTGGCTTACGTTGTATTTTTAATTCTTTCATTTAATAACTTTTACATATTTTTTCTAAACATTTTTGGTAATATAATATGGGAATGAAAAACTTTTACAAAGCATTCAGAAAATCAAATTTACACCAAAAAGCAAAAATAAAAAAATTTATATTTTATATTTTCATCTAAATGAAGGTTGTAATAAATGCCCGTTTTCTTTTTTGGTGCTTTCAAGTGCCTGCGTTTTAGATGAATTAGAAAAAAGTGAACAGAGTGGCAAAAATATTTGACAGAAAAAGAAAATGCTTTCGAATTTATAGGACAAGCTGCAATTGCTGCTATAAAGCTAAACGTTTTTGACTCGAATAAATAGTTTAATCGTATAAAAATTCATACCAAAATTAGTTATTCAATAAAAAGTTATGAAAGATGGTATTAAAATGAAAACAAGTATAAACTGGCTTGTGCCCAAGCCTTAATTGTTCAAATTAGCTACTATATTAAAATGAATTTGAGAGCAGTGGTTTTTAAACATTCTGTACAGAATTTTCTTAGCAACAATTTCAAATATATTTAATTTTTTTTTACGAATATACCACTTACAAAACGATTTATGCCATTACTTGAGCTCAAATTAAATTAAAAAATTGTTTGAAAAAAAAAAAATTATTCGAATAAAAATTTATTCGAGTAAAAAATTCTCGAATAAAAAAATTTGTGGGATAAAATATTTATAAATTTGTTTTATATAACAGCCAAAACCATACTCAAATGCAAAATATGTACGGATTTTATTATATTTGGGCGGAAATTTTTCGATTTCGAAATTTACTATATTCGTATACGAAAAAAATATTGGACAAAATATATGGAACATTTTGGTCTTTAAAGATAATAACAATCTTATTGAAATAAAAAACATGTATGTATTCATTTTTGTGCACTAGAAACTTATACGAATCGAACTGAACAAGTATTTATCGTGGATTTTTGTATATTCTATGCAACCCATTCCAGCATGAAGATGTAAAAATTAGAAAAAATATATTTTCCTTCTAAAACTAATTTCCATCCATTTGATGAGTAAAGAAAAAACTTACGCTCTTGTAAATTTAATGAAATAAAGTGTTGCACAAATTTCTTGTCACTGTGTCATCACACACACACCCATACAAAGGTACAATGGAAATAATTGCTTAAAGGCTAAACTTTTATGAATTTTTGTATGCATGTGAGTGAAAACTGTTTAAATGGGATAAAGATAATTACAAAAAGTAGAGTTTCATAACTGAAGTTAGAATTATGTACTGGTTTTCAAATGCATAGATGAAAGAAAACCGTATTGTTTTCGATAGAAATTAAAATGAAAATGAAAATAGTTCTGTGTTTTTTTTTTTTTTTTTTTTAGTAAATGAATAATGAAGCTGGCTATGTACATTACATATAGTATTCCTTTTTAATCGAACAATGCTCGTAGCATAATATTTTTTTTTCTTTCCAATGGAACATTTTAAGTAGCAAAGTTTTCAGAAAAAAATATGTTGCTCAAATTTTTTATACGGATAATATTCTCATTATGCGTATAAAACCTTGTTTCGATGTTGAAAAGTTAAAAAATTATTAAATTACGGAAAATTTATGAATTTAATTATTTTAAACAAAATTATTTTTTAAAAGCAATATAATTTTGTTCGGTTATAATTGCTTATTACTTTATTGGGCTTGACTTTGATTTTTACTTTCTCATAAGTGAGAGAGATTTTGTTGGCTAATTATATTAAATTAATAAAAAAAAACCATACTATTAAATTATAAAAAATTTTATTCCCTTAAAATATTTCAACAAAAAAATTTCAACGGATGACTACTTTACTAAAATATTATCAAACGGATAACAATTATTCGAGTATAAAAAACGGCTATTCGAATAAAGTTATCTAATCAGTTATTTGAATAGAAAAAGTATATTTTGAATGAATAATATTTGTGTGTATTTTTTTTTATTAAAAAAATTTTATATTTAATAATAATAACTTTTGGAACGAAGTTCCTTAACGCGGCTTGCTGGTAGTGGAAATTAGTAGAAATCGTCACGAAAGCGTGTGCGCTGTTTATATGTATTGGTGTACATCGACAAGCAATTGTGTATGATGGGCGGTGTCTCCGCCGACAGCAGCGGAGACACATACCAATAAATATTAATTAGTTGTGAAAACGGACACTATCACCTGCACTATCAGTCGCTAAAGTAAAGTATGTCACAACAAAAAACAGCAATATTAAAAAATTTGCCAAGAGTTGCTTTTCTTCGTTTTGTAGCAGATTGGAAAAAAAAATACTGCAGGTGTCAAAAGTAAAACAAAAAACATAAAGAATCATAAAATTTAAAAATTTCAAAAACAACACAAAATAAAACATAAAGATTTCACCTCGTATTACATTCAAAGATGAAAAGAACGTAAGGAACTTCGTTCCCAACGGGGGTCCCCCGACCGCATTTCTGTTTTTTTTTTCTAGTTTGCAAAATAAATGTAAACAAAATGTTTCCTATTTGCAATTGAATCAATAATTTTTAGGTACTATAATCGAATAAATACTGCCTTTTCCTCAATATTATTTTGCGGCCACTTTGCTTAGTTGAAAACTTTATTAATTGTCTGAGAATTGTTTGTATCACCATATTAAAGTATTTTGAAAAGCTTTGCACGTAAAATATGTGGTTTAATTTAAAAAATTCCTCTTTTTATAAAGCTTATCCTTTTTATCTCTTTTTTGCAGTCACGGTTTTGTTGTGAACCTTCTTTTTTCAATTTAAGCATTCAGTCTTTCATTTATTCACTGGTTCATTCATTCATTCATTTATGTTTACAACATGAAATTTTTACATCCACTGGATATTGGATTTCGAAAAGTTTGTTGAACCTGAATTTAATTTAAATTTGACGGTATCTTTTTACGTTTGTATGCTTCTTGCACAAAGAAAAATATGATGGGTTTTATTTTTTATTGGCAGCGGGCAAAAAAAAAATGTATTTATGCATTTATATTTCCTGTAAAGACATGTGAATATATTTTATTGGTTGAACACATAAATCAGAAAATATTAATTATAATTTTTTTTTAGAACTTTGATTTGTGGAGCGAGTTATGTATTAGTTTTGTATGAATATGTTTAAACAATTGATTTTAAATTATTGAAAACACAAAGGAAAATCGTTTAGTAAAATTTCTAAGGGAGAGAGAAAAAACAAACCATATGCATGATTATTCGAGTTCACTTGAATACATTTTTTTCGATTATTCAATTCTTGGAGACGTTTTTTTTCATGAACTCATTTCTTTATACATTTTATTTCAAAAATATTCATTCGACAATCAGTTTTTGTTTTGACTCATCTACAAGTATACGAATCCTTTATATTTGATGCATATGTTACGCTTATTTGAATAAATCGTAATCTTTTAATGCAAGAGAATGTGTGTTTTCTTAGACAGTTTATCTAGTTTTAAAGAAAAAAATTCAAATACAAACAAATTAATCTTCATTTCTTAAACAAATATTTGTTGCAAAGAGCACTTTATATATATTTTTGACGAATACGAATATTTATTCGAATAAATAATTTTTATTCGTATAAAAAAGTAAGTATTTTGACTTTTATGTCAAAAGAATGCAATTCGTTTCACTAAACCAATATGCATTATCCGATTGAAAGTAATTTTTTAATCGAATAAAAAAAATTTCATTGATTAAAAACTTTAAAATATGTATATATTTTAAGCTTTTGAAATGAAAGTAGTATTTTACATTTAAAAACATACATATTTATTTTTTAAATACATACTCATAAAAGCTGAATTTCTTTTTTTTTTTTTATCAAGAAATGTTTTTTTGTGTGTGTTTTCATTCAAAAACCGTGTTTGTTCAAAATGAAATCGAATAAATTTATTTCAATAACTAATCATTTTTTCTATCAAAGTCTATTTATTTGGCTGTTTGCTAAATGTCCCCATAAAGAAATCATTTTCGTTCGAAAAAAAAAGTTATTCAAAAAAATTTTCGTTCGATTGAAACCTTTTTCATGGTATTTCTGTTTTGTTCAATTCTTTTAAACTTTTAAATAGAAAATGCTCATAAAAACTGAATTTTTATTTGGTCGAAAATTATTTAGTGTTGATTTTCAGTCAAGTCATGCTTGTTCGAATTTAAAAAGCAATCAAACAAATTTATTCGAATAATCAATATTTTTTTTGGGATTAAATTCTCCTGCTGTGGCTATTGGCTAAATGTTCCCATAAAAAATATTTTCTTTGTCGAACAAAAAATGTATTCAAACAAATTCTCATTCGCTTAAAAATTTTTTCGTGTTATTAATATATTTCGTGTTATTAATATTGTACAATTTTCAGTGACTTTCACAGAGCAGAAACAAGTTACTTGAATAAATTTATTAGAGCTGCCAATTTTCTTGTAAAAAAAAAACAATTTCTATTCAAGTAGAAAGATAATTGATTTTAATTCAATCGAAAATTATTTGTCCGTTAATTTTCTTGTAAAAATAATTTTTATTTAAAAAAAAAAGATACCCGAATACATTACCTCAACTGATCGAATTTTTATTCCATCAAAACTATTTGACTGTTAAATTTCCTATTAAAAATAGTTTGAATAATAATAAAAAAAAGAACAAATGAATTTGTTCGAATTATCGAATTTTTATTTGGTTGCTGATTTTCTAGAAAGAAATAATCCTTAAGCAAATTGGAAAAATTTTTTTTCAAAGTTATGCGAATGAGCGAATTTTTATTTGTTCAAAAACTGCTAATTTTCTTGTCAAAATAATTTTTCAGTAATAAGAAAAAAGAGTCTCTAATAATGTGTATCGGTTGCCGAATTAATCGCAAGACATACAATTTATTCAATTCAAGAAAAAAGTTTCTCGAATAAAAGTATTCGAATTATTGAATTTTAATTTAATCGAAAACTATTTGGTTGTTGATTTTCTTTTTAAAAATATTTTTAATTTATATAGAAAAAAATTTCTCGAATAAGTTTATTCGAATAAATTTATAATAAGATTTTCATTCGATCAAAACTTTAATGACAGATAATGTTCTTCTACAAAATAAATTTAAGAAATAAAATTCAAATTAAATGTATTAATTTAGGTCCAAAAATGAACCTTTTTAAGAAATATTCAAAATAAATTTGAATAAAAAAATTATTCGAAAAATTATATATTTTGTTATTGGAAAAACATTTGCAAGCAACTTGTTTCTATTCGAATTAATTTTTGGTCCATAGCAAAACAGAACCTTTTAGGGTTTCTTTAAGAAAAAGTGTGCATGTGCTTAAAAGTTTGATATTGAAAGAATACATCACTATATAGATTATTTGGTTCAAAATTGTTTCAATGTAATTTCGTTACCACGAATTTTTATAAAATAATTAGTTGACTGCTTAAATTAAATCCTCTTTTAAAAGCCTTTTCACACACAAATATATCCCAGCCTCAGAGCTGGGCACAGCTTAAGGCACATTAAAGAGACTGACAGAAAATTGCTTTAATATCCTTTTTGTATCCTTTAAAGAACACTCAGCCGTCAAGCATTATGTTTTTATATACAATGTACACGGAATATTGGCTTAAAACCTCACAGCCAAACCGTGATGTATAGAAGAGAGGAAAAAAAAAGAAAATTCTGTGTATGCTATGAGTACATTAACATGTTGTGGACTTAAGGAAGCACAAACCCCAGCAACAGACTACAGCAAACCAAACAACCAGCCAGCCAGCCGACAATCTCTTCCAGCAATGAACAAATAGTTGGCTTAAGAAAAAAGAAAACTTTGTTTTTATTGCTCCTTACGGCAGTTGATGCTTGTTTTTATGCGATTTTGCTTTTTTTGTTGAATTTCAATTTACTTGCTTTGGAAGCAGAAAAGAAATAAAAAAACAACGTTTTTTAAAGCGTGTTTCGATTTTGCTTGTTTTAAATTTGGTTTTTGTTTTGCTCCAGTGGTCATATTCAAATGCAGGCTTTTTTTGTGTCGGTAAGTAGTTTTTGTGTGTTTTTAAGGCCATAAAAGTCAATTAAGTCAATTTAATTTCTAATCATGCCTCTGTGCACCTGAAGGTATTAATAATTGAAATAAAAGCAAGAATACTTACATTTTCTTTTTTAGTAATTTTAAGTGTGTACGAAAATTAATTAAAGTTTTTTTGTTTAAAGTCACTGATTGAAGTGCCAATGACCGTAGTCTGTGCTGGAGGAGGCATGAGGTAGAGAAATGATACTGTTAAATTAAGTGAAATTATCGTGCTTTATCTGAAAAATTAGTACGGCAACATTTGTAAATTCTAACAAAAACTTGGTGTCATTAGAGCTCTTACACAAATGGAATATGGAAAGGTAGGAACTTCTTATACAGAAAGTCGTGTGCTGCAACCTCCAGAAGCTTTGTGCGTCTATATTTCAATGTCGTAAATGTGAAGCTCTACTCTCGCCAGCTCTAACCGGAGTTTAAACGGCCAAGTCAGCTGGGTTAAACTGGTATAAAACCAAAATAAATTTCTGCATCATAAGTTTAAACTAGAAACATTCCGGGGACTGAATTTGAAAGTTTCTATAACTCTTTTTTAATAATATCTTGCGACATACACCTAAGCATGTAGATTTAACCGTGAACGGTTTGATCCATAGATCTATAGGAACTCCGTGTCATTCACAACGTTCCTTAATTTCTTCCAGCATATGCCCCGTAATTGAGTTATGTCTGGTAAGGTGTCTCTCCGAAAATATCAGGACCGTATTCGTGGGAAGGCAGGACACTGGCATAAATGGTGCTCTAGTGTCTCGCTCTCTATTCAACTGCTCCTGCTATTCCTATGCGGTTAAAATGTGCCAATTGTGGAGTGTGGCCCGACAAAACTCTCGGGCTTCCGAGGTCTTAGCAGTTTTTTCCTCGTCTGGATCCCCCATAGATTCTCTCGCATTGATTCGAATTGCATTGATTGTTATTCCAGAGAGTTGAATGGGCTCTTTGTGCCCAATTCTTAGCTCCAATTTGACGGCATCGAAAGCTTATGTGGCTCACTTCTCTTGCTTTGAAGCAAGTGAGTTTGATTTTTCACTTCCAGATATTCCCCCATGCCCTGGCAGCCATATGATGCACAGTTCACTGTGAGTCGAATAACTGTTAATAAAATTTTTGCAATCCCAAAATGTTTGTGATTTTATTCGCCCAATTGAAATAGCTCTAACCATCATTTGACTATTCGTGAATATATTCACAGTTCCTGGCCTTCCCATTTCATTGAGCTCCTTAATACAGTCCGTAGCTGCTCGAATTTCTGGCCGAAAAACTGTGCAATAGTCCAGCAAACGGAAAAACAGTTTTATGGTATTTTCTATATAAAATACAATGATGCATCCGTGTAACAATGAAGTCCAATGGGGTCGCTCAGCCAGGTATAGAAGTCAGGAATCAATGTTTCGCAATTGACCTCTAGTTTGGTCTCCAGTATGCAATCTGAAGTACCATTTTCCCATATGGACTCAGCTATGGCTTCAATTGTTTCGCTGTGAGAGCCGCTTCATATATTATACGCATATCGATTGACTCGACGCAGCCAATAAGCTTCGTCCTCTAAAGTTTTTTAAACACAAATTTATTTCTATTCGCTTAAATTAAAAAATGACATTTGATTGTGTTTGGTTTATGATCTCTTTTAATTCTCAAAGCGCACCGCTTTTAATTCTAGTTTTATTAACTTTTTATCTTTGCTGTAGATTGTCAAACTTGTAATAATTGAACCTTCTTAAATTATCTTTTTTCGTATCATTTCTTTTATGCTTTTCTTTTTTCGTACCATTTAAAAAAAAACACACACACACACACACACAAACATTAAAGATAACGCTGAGTTGTTAAAATAAAGTTGTTTCTTTATTAACTTTCATTAACATTTAAATGTAGAACTTCCAGCCAAAGAAGTCACTTCATTAAATATCGTTATTTATTTTTCGTTGTTCTGTTGTTAAGGCCTGTTTAAAGCAAAACCCTTGATGGACTTCTTTACGCTCTTTTTTCTTAGCTGTAATGTTTTGGTCATTAGCATTTGTTTTTAGTTTAATTTTAATAAAGTCCTTTTTTTAATTATGCATTAAGGTTAATTCTATTTTAAATATAAACTTAATTATCTTGCAGTTATTTCATTATCTACTTTGTAATTTGCGCTTTCCTTTCGTTTACCTGCAGCAATTCATTTAGAGGAATATAAAAGAAATTAGTTGAAATTAAATTTCTATGCTTTTTTCTTTTTCTTTTGAATTTGGGTGCTTTAAAGAAAAAGGTTTTAAATTTGGAGTTTAATGAGTATGACACAAAATTTTAGCTGCCATTTTAGTCAGAAAAATATATTAGATTTTCTTTAAAGGTTTCCACATTTGCATTCAGAAAACAAAAACTGTTTATACAACTTTTGCCAAACTTTTATGCAAAACCAATGATTTCATTTGAGTTAGAGAAGAGTTCATGACGAATGGAGCGGGTGGGCTAAATTAACTTTCTTTATCCTTTTTGCAAAAATAAGGCTGATATCTTATGCAAGCAGTCAAGAAAAAAATATTAAACAAACGAACCCCCAATTAAAAGAAACTTTATTTGTCAAAAGTTTTTTTCCTCTTCTCAAAAACTTTTTCTCCTACCTTAAGAAGGCAGGCATTTGTTTAAGTAAGCCACAAGTTTTCTTTTCGGCCCTTAACTTGTATTTAACAAATATTTGCCTGTATTCTAACATTTCGAATTCGGTGGGGCAGCAACTGTTTAGCAAGAAATTTTGCCGCAAATTGAATTTGTTTTTATACATGAAAATATTTCTGTTTGTCTTTTAGTTTGCATTATTTATTTCAGTAACTAATTAATAAATATTAAATGAATACACCAGGCAACATAATATTTTGTTATACAATTGATTTTCAGAATCAAAATGATATATTCATAAATATTATTAAAAAATACCATGTAATGGAGTTTATGGTATAAGACTTCCAAAAGAGCTTCTCAATGAATGAATTGGTGGAGTACCAATTAGAACCAAAATCACTGAGCTCGCACGTTCACTTGCTGCTAAAGGCTTTATGTATTATTGCAGACAAGCCAAAAGTTTCACAGATTTGTGGGCGGAAAATTGATGTCAGTTTTTTAAACGAAAAAATTCTGCTGCCTTGTGTTGTTTTGTTAATTGGCCAATTCTGTTTTTTTTTTCTCGAATTTCTGTCTTATTTTATTATAATTGGTATCATGTGCAGTAAATGTTAAGCAATTAATTAAATGATGACATATTTTTAACCAATTATGGTGTCATCTATAATTATTTTTATTAAATAATATTTTGGGAATTAAATCAATCACCCCAATGTGTTGATTAAAGAGTTTGTTTATGGAAAATTCTCAAAACGTGGTACTAATTACATGTCGTATAAGAGTTTTAAAGCATTTTTGATACCTGCTTACCAGGCATAAGAGTTTTAAAACACCAGTATATTACTTTCTTAAAGTTAGTGAGAAAATATCTGCTAATCCAGATACAAGAGTATAAGACTTTTTTGAGTTAAGGAGGACAAAACTCAAAATATGGTATAACACTTGCATTAGAGTTTTGTGCATAATATTTTTTAAAAGACTTTCAAAGCATTACCATATAAAACGAAATAAAATAGTTAAAAGTGTTATACAGATTAGATTATACAGATTAAATTAGTATCTATTATAAACGTCTTACAAGTCTTTGTCTTTTCTTATTAGATCTTTAAAGTATGGAACTTTTATACTTGAAATTTAAAGCAACATATTTCTAGGCAAGCTATGAACTTATACAGGGTGTCCACCGGAATGGTTTACTACTTTGTTTGCTTATAATATTTGATTAAATGAGAGAGAGAGAGAGAGGGTAGTGATACATTGTGTATTATAGTGATAAATTATACCCAATATCAGATAAGTTTCCATCTCGGTTAGCCTCACAAATGCCAGCCCTTTTGAGTACATTTTTCATTATATTCGCGCACATTTCACGCGGTATTTGATTGAAATTCATCACGAATATTTTGTTTGAGTTGCTCCAGCGTTTCTGGTTTGTTTTTGCATAAACATTTACTTTTCAGATATGCCCACAAAAAGTCGACAGGAACAGTCAAATCAGGCGACTGTGGCGGCCAATCAACATCACCGTTGTGGTGGCAAGAGGCCTCTCAGTAATTCCATTGTAATCCTGACCATACTCGATGTGGCACCGTGTTGTTGATACCACATGTTAACCAAAACCCAAAGCATGCAGTTGTGGCTTTAAAAAGGTTTTCAATCATGTCACGATATCGCTTCCAATTGACAGTTACCATTGCGCCGTGTTCAGTTTCAAAGTGCTGACTGTCACTTTTAATGGATGCATACGCGACTGATGAATATTTTGAGGGTTTTCCAGTTTCCAGAACGGACTATTCGGTTTATTTACATCTACATTTGTATGAAAATATGCCCCGACACCCATTATGCGGTTTTTTTTAATGAAAATCGGGGTTGTCAGGGGCGAGCTGTAACGCGCCCTATTGACGTCTAAACGGGCACGCAAATGGCCCGCTGGAAGAAGCACTTGTGTCAACTGGATCTCAAATGAAAACAAATGCTACCTTTTGTGCAAAATTATGGTCAAAGCTGTTCTTTAAGACCAAGCTCCTGATCAAGACGTCGAATTGAGGTTGATGGATTATTTTATACGCTTTCTTGAGCTGCAGTAATGTTTTCAGCAAAAAAAAAAAATTTAACAAATTTCATAAAAATTTAACAAGAAAAATGTGTTAAGCTGAAGAAAATCTTTTGTATAAGACTTTTTTCAAATTTCTTCTTTAGCCATATACACATAGCTTATATACTTTGTGCCACGTGTGCATGTTCACAAATTTCAGACAACTCCCTTTAGGCATGACAAAAGTTTTTATACAAAAAAAAAAAAAAAAAATAAAATCCCAAACCTTTCTCTCCCTCCCTCTCCCTCCATTATATTTTTCTTCTAAGTTTTTTTGTTTGCTAAACAATAGCATTCACCTCGTTGACTTTTTCACCTACTTAAAATTAATTCTTCTTATAGTGTCATTATTTCTTTTTCAAACTACATACATTTCTTAATTGCCTTAGTTAAAGTTTTTCTTAACGCCTAAACAAACATAAACATGCACATTCTTGCACATTCCTGCACTAAAAAGCTTATTTACTAATATCCTTTAGTACTTAATGCACTCAAATACAGTACAAAACAGGAGAAAGCTTTAAAGTTTTTTTTGCACACAAACACACATTATGCTCAAGTTCTACAATAAAGTGGTAAAATAACTAAGGTAATTAAAAGGCTCCAAACGAATATTACTTTTACCCCAGCAGCATCAAAGTATTAAAGTATATATAAACTGCTTTTTAAGTCTGATCTTTTAACAGACTTTTATACATTTTTGGCTGTTGCCAAAAACAGCACACAGCCGAGAAACAATTAACCCAGTTTGAAAGAGTAGTAAAATTTTTATAGCACGTATTCATATGCACTCCTGTGTGTATGAGCGTGCAAAAAGCATCCTTGCCTGGCTTTAGCGGTTGCGTAAGCAAGAGTTTATATTTTAGGCTGTTTAGTGTAGGAATTTACTTTCGCTCTTAAGAAAAAAGAAAACAAAATAATTTTTCCTCTAAAAAAACTTTCACCTACAATAATAGTTGAAGATGAAAGGCTAAAAGCCTTTGTATGCACTTTTGTGAAAAACTTTTAAAAAGGAATTTATGTGTTTGTTATTGGCTGCATTAATATGAGAGCGAACTGAACCATACTAGAAAAATAAAAAGTAGATATGAAAGTGTTGTGTTTTGAACGGCTATATAAAAGTACTTTTTTTCAGTGGAGGTTTTAATGAACACCAACAGGATATTTAATTTCTTTCGGCTACAATATGTCGCTATACTGTAGTGTCTAGTTGCAGCGGTAACAAAAGTTGTCAATAACCAAAAAATAATTCAAAAGCCAAATTTTCAAATAACGAAAACGCAGCAGTAATACAGCTCTAGTATACACATGATGCTTAATTAAAATATATAATTTTAAACAAACTGAGGCCTATACGTCAGTGTTTTCTGTAATTTTCAGTTGTTCTAGGACTTGTTTTATGTGGCAGAATCTTTATTATGGATTTTTGAGTAGAAAGAGCTTAAGTTGCCTTTTCGCAATGTCAATATTGCATTCGGGTCAGGTTCTTTTCTTTGCTAGAAGCTAAATGTAGCTGAGTTCAGCTCCTTGGTTGACTCTCCTGCAGTTATTCTGTTTTTAAACTGTTTGCTTTTTTCACTGCTTTACTTTCTGATTCGTTTGCTTCCCTCTCTTCACCATTTGTGCTCCTAGCTTCTCCTCTTGTCTTCCCTTTCCTTCTTTTCGATGTTCATTTCTTCTGTTCTCCTGGTACCTTTTAATTTTTTTCTTATCTTTTCTTTCGTTTTCCTTCCCTATTTTTGATCTCTTCTTTTCTTCTAGTTTCCTTTCCTTTCTTTTGTTTTCTTTTCCTTACTTTATTTCTTCTCTTCTTTTCTTTTCTTTTCTTTTCTTTTCTTTTTTCTTTTCTTATCTCTTTATCTTCCTTTTCTTTTCTTTTTTTTCTTTCCTTTTTTTCTTTTATTTTATTTTATTTTCTTTTTTCTTTTCTTATCTCTTTATCTTCCTTTTCTTTTCTTTTTTTTTCTTTCCTTTTTTTCTTTTATTTTATTTTATTTTATTTTATTTTCTTCTCTTCTCTTCTCTCCTTTTCTATTTTGCTGTCTGTTTTTCTCCTTTCCCCTTTTTAACACTTTTTTCTACGCTTTCTCATTCGGCAGGTGAATAAGATGTATGCATTTTAAACTATGGGGCATGAATTCTTGATTCATTTGCTACAATGAAATATCTCAAATTAATTTAGTTATCGAAAGAACGAAAGTTTTACTATTATCTTCAGAGAAAAGAAAGCAGTGTATTTTGTTATTCCATTATCAATTGAGAGAAGATGGTAAAACATAACATTCTCAAATCTAGTTCATGGTAAAATAAAAAGCAGTCTTTTGGATTCCTCAGCTTAATGTTGTCTAATAAATTCGTAAGTATTTATTACTTTTCTCCCTTTTAAGACATATATGGTTTAATTTAAAATAATGTAAATGAAATATGTGATTTCTTTACAAAATATTTATATTCGTAACAATATTTCTATCAAACGTTTTTTTTTTATCATGTTTTAAATTTTACTTTAATAGCTTAGATTTGTTTCCAAACACAAATAGGATTAAATTGAATTATTAGTTTATGCTTGAATTTTTATTTATGAAATTGATAAATTAATAAAAGCCAAACAAAAATGTACTTACATACATATAAAACAGTTTTATAGGGTCTTTTGCAAAGGAATTTAATTGATGTCGTATATCATATCAAAGTAGCCAGATAGCTTTGCAACTAATACAAGAATAAACGCCAGTTTATGTTTATATGTTTTAACAAAATATTCGAAAGTGTCCCGCTCCTATTTAACTTTATTTAAATTTTTTGGGAACTCCTAACGGAGCACCATTTAGTAACATAAATAAATATGAATAAAAAAAAAATAAAAATGTGCAAATAATAAGAAAAAAAAGATGTTTATAAGATTAAGCAAGTGTTTAATTTTATGTATTTATTTAAAACAGAGCACTGCACTACTTATTGTAGGGTGTTGCTCTCTGTCTCTCTCTCTCTCTCTCTCTCTCTCTCTCTCTGTCTCTTGCTTTTTACCAATGAAACTGTAAGGAAAATCTGCATACTTTAGGACAACTGAAAATAAAAAAATTATTGCAAATATATAAATACATAAAATTTATAAATATTTTTTCAGCAAAGAGTTTTTTGTTAGTTTTAAAATATTTTTTTTTTTTTCATATTTTGAAATGTAAATTATGGCTCAAGTTTTTGCCACAACAATTACCGAACAAACCACAGCTCTTTATATGGTGGCAAGAAGAGTTCTTCGCTCTGCCCCTCAATATATGCTATACTTTTCGCCATAAAGAGTATCTGAAATATTTCCGTGTTAAGCATAAGGTGCACTAATTTCTTGCTTCTTATCCACTTCTATTCGTTTGTAATCCTTTAACAGCCTCCTAGGCATAATAATCTTGACTTGATTTCGGTGTGTGTGTGTGTGTTAGTTTTTTAATATCAATCACATACGATTCCCCGGTCTCTTTTGATGGCCAGCTTAAATTGCCGTATAATTGTGCTCTTGTGTACTATAAAAAGGAAATGATTTGCCGTCACCGGTTAGTGATGCGAAATAATGATGCCATGAATGATATTTTTCCTAAACAGTTTTTCATGTTCTGCTCAAAACTTCTGGTGTGTGGGAGCGCGTGTGAATAGAGTTGTTTATATCATGGCTGTTGTTACTGCTGTTGATGTTGCTAATATAAAAACTAATACATTTGATGTTGTTGTTTTATAAGATTACATTGTTTGAGTTTCCATTGCACTTGTTGTGTGTTTTGTTGTTCTTGTTGCTGATGATGCGACAACTGAGCAGCACTGTCAACACTGATGATGACTACAATGACCACAATCAACTATTCAACATTATTTTGCCGTTTCTTTCTTTGTTTCTATGATTTATTTTTCATTTTTGTTCCGGTTTGTGTCTATCATACATATGTGTGCTAAATATATTTCAGGCCACAGCCCAGTGTAGCAAATTTTCTGTCGTTGTAAAAGGGTGTTTTAAAAGTGAAGCCATAAGAGAAAAATCTACGGGATAGTGGAATAAATATGTAGTTTGTGAAAAAAAAACTAAGTATAAGAGTATAAAGTCAATCTGCAGGATTGTATACAGCCAGTTATTACAGGCTTTTTTTTAAAAAAATATTTTTGGTTACATTCATTGAAAATAAAGTAAATAATTTGATTTTTATATTCGAACTATATGATTTACAATTGTTAATAATTTCACTTCCTCAAAATGATGACAAGAATAGTAAAGTTGAAGAGCTGCTCGCTGTCTGTTTCCCGATCACCAGCTGCACCCAAATGTCTTCGAACCCAGGCCATGACTAATTGTATACTACAGTGCCACAGAGACATCCTACCATCTAAGCTCTTCACCTCTGACTTTTTTTTTATTTAATTTTATTGATCAACATTGCATTTTATCACTGTGTTTTTCTGTTGATTGTAATATACTTCATTCATTCTCTCACCAATATCCAATTGATTTCCATATGCTTTTTGAGTTTTTAAACAACAAACACCAAAGCTAATTAGAATTTAATTGGATTGCTCTTCTACATACTCTTATAGGTTATATTATACCCAGTCTTATACGTGCTGTAGTACCATCTAACTTCTGGTATATGTATTCCTATAATTCCTAAATCTGAGCTTTTTGCTGCCAATGAAACAATATACCTGAGATTAATTATGCTGGCATAAAATTGCAGCTTAAGGGAGTTTCTGGTTGGCATAATTTTTCAGCCAAATTCAATCCCGCATTAGCAGAACAAAACTAATAAATTTTACTTTTCTTTACTTAATTGATATTAATTAAAAAAGTAGTGACAAACCAAGGGTTGAACTTAAGCCTGAAAAAGTAATTTAATATAAATGTAATACATACAGACTTATAGAAAACAGGTTCAGTTTTTTTTTCTTCTCATAGAGCGAATTTGGTCTGTGATCGTCTGTCTTGGCTTATGCATGAGGTTAATTGAATAGGGAAGTTGGTCTTGCCAGAGTATTTTGAAGCTGAAATAAAATGTCAAATAAATACAGACAACACTAACACACATAAAGCTGTGTATATGCATAATTTTATGCCCCGTGTGTTTTGGAAAGAACAAAATTTATGCGAACTAAAAAATAATCTCGTTTGATTTCTTATATTACTCTTATTATATCTTATACTCTTATACTTCTATATTCTTATCACTTGGTACTTGTAAGCATTATATGTAAAGAGTTTATATATCAATGATTTATCTATAAGTTCTTGCTTGAAAAATAAAACATATTTTTACATCACTCGTATTTTTTAATGCCCATAATCTTCTGCACCAGCTGTATGGTGCTGCTTAAATATGCAACTTAAATGTTTTCATTTTCCATTGTCATGACGTAAACTGATTCTAATCATATATATCTATAGTGATACTGGCAACAGAATAATTTTGAAATATATTTTTTTTTGCAGCAAAACAGATTTCATGAGAAATTCGTAGAATTTAAATATTGATTTAATTGATAAAAATAATATTGTGAAATATTTGTTTGTTGTGGAACAGAATTACTCTCGTTTTTTGTAGTTGGAAAGAAATTTTATTTCTGTATAATTTATTATCACAACATTTTTGCCAGTTAATGAAAATTATTTTAAAGAAACACTTTTTTTCGTTGGATAAATAGTTTTTATTTCAATTTTAAGTTTATAATGATATAAAAAGTATATTTATCACGCTTTATGAATATTTATGTGGGTATACGAAATTTTCAAATGAAAAGAAAAAAGGTAGAAGCTGAACAATAATATTTTTTAGAGTAAAAACGAAACAACGTGGTAGTCGTGAAACAGCATGGGGTATGCAATACTTAAACTGTGCTTTTTTCTCCTCTTTAAAAATGCTGATCACTCCAAATTTATTACAAAAAATCTTTCTTAATTTGAAGAAGCAAAAATCCATCGAGAAAGCTGTATAAAATTATTAACAATTAAAAATCGCTGGGCTCTGGCGAAAAGTTTGAAACCGTTATTATCACTAATACAATAGCAACAAACATAACAAATCAATGGGAAATCAATTGAACTTTGGTGAGAGAATATAAGACATTTATTCTAATAAACAGAAAAATAAAATGATAAATTGATTTATATTTTTCTGATCTTAAGTTTTGTTTACCTTGTTTGCTTATATTTCGCTACTTTTATAATGTCTACAATAGTGTAATGACCAAGTGGTCCACACTATTTCTAGTGTCGTATTTTATAAATTTATTTTTGTAAAATACTTTCAATAAATAAAGAAATAAATAAATAAATAATGTCTACAACTTTATAATTTTAAGTGTTACAAGTGGAATGTAAGTTCCAATCAAATTTATTTTTTTATATTTTCATGCACAGCAAAACTTAGATTCAAAAACATGTAGGAAATTTCCTCGCTTTTTTTTTTGTCAGTTCTGCCTCTGGGCAGAATCTTGATTATTTTCAAAATTCTTCTCTGTTTGTTACATTATTACATGCTTATATTAAAAATAATCTTGTTTGCAAACAACACAATTTCCTTGTCTTATTTGTTTATCGGTCTGGTGACCTCGATTTTTGCCAGACATTCCAAAAGAAAAACAAAAACTTTTCACAAATCTCTCGCTCTCTGGCAGTTGCTTTTAAAAACAATTAAAACCATCTCCCAAATAGAAAAGAAATGTAATAAACTTAACACAAGAAAACCCAAAAAAAGCATATTTTTAGCTTATGTAACCATTTGAAAGGAAGTTAATTAAAAATAGACCAAAAAAGTATGTTTATGGAAGTTTGTAAGTAAATTTGATTGCGTGCAATTGATTGCCGGTTGGTAGAAACCAAATCTCTTGGAAGTTCTGCAAAGTTTCATTTGGTTTTTCATAAAATCTTCACTTTACAGAAACAACAAAATAGTAACCTATGAATGCACGCACTTGTTTAAGCACAACATAAATTATTTTATAACTTAGAAATTGATCACTTAAAAAACTAAGAAAAATAAATCTGCAACAACTTAAAAAAAAAAAAAAATTTAGCTCGAAACTATGCAATTTTTTTTTCTTCTTAAATTGTTACATCTACAGTATCTGAAAATGCTTCAAAAATTTCGATTATGGATTTACCTACAAAATGAAGGAAGCAAGCACTTCCAATGTGTTGAAAAGCAAACTTCAACGAAAGTTATTTTTTCAAACACAAATATTACTTTCTTCTGTCCTCTTGCTTCTTTTGAACAAAAAGTGACATTTCAATTTAGTTTTCAAAACATTTGTCCCTATCAATTTCTACCGCCATCACAAAAAAAAAAAAACGAAAAACTTAAATAAACTGCCACTAAAACTACTTAAGAAATCATAAAAAATTTTTGGACTTTTCCTTCCTCCTCTTGCAAACATTAAGTGGAAAAAGTAGCATTTTAAGTTTGTGTAGCGCAGTCAACACTTGTGACCAAAAAAAAAAAACTGTAACAAAATTCAAACATTGACGCCCCCGGCAGTGTCTGACTCAAAGTCTACTTTGGGCAAAAATATTTCTGCTGAATAAAAAACAAATCAGGATTTAATTTTTTTCACATCAATAAAAAGGCTACATGCTGTTTTCTTTTATTACGAGCATCAACCGAAAAATTTTCAAAAAACTTTCGTTGCTTCAGCAAAACTATACCAAAAAAAAAAAGAAAACATTTCAGCCACATCAGCTGCAAGACACCAACTACAGCAAGTGCATTTTGCTGTGTCTATTCAAGGTTTTATAAGGGTCAGGACGAAAATAGAAAAGCAACCCAAAAAAAAAGCAATGTCAAATAATAAAGTATAAAAAGTTTTAGGCTACAATATTCTAAAAACACAGGGAGTTGTTTGCGCTCAGACTGGAAGACAAAGCAAAACGAAAAAAAAAAAATATAAAAATCTTTTTGTACACACTTGCTTTATTTAAGCACACTACACCGCATCAAAATGCTGGCTGCCGCTGCCTACAAGTGTGCTTGATTTTATTCATAATTTATTTACACTATGCAGCAAAAAACAAAATTTTTTTTTTTGATACCTTACGGTCTTTAGTATTTCAGATTTTATGGAAAATTAGAGAAAACACCGCCTAATAAACACTTGTATAATTAATTAAAAAAAAAAACCAGAGCTGATAACAAAAAGCAAAACATTTCTGATAATATCAGATGATCACATCGTATGTTTCGAATTTGCTTTCTTACACAGAGTTCTCGATGGACGAAGAGCTCCCGAGGTTTTAGGTTCAATTCCTGCTAAAGGCTCTGGTTTTTCTGAGGACTAGAAGAACATTCGCAGTTTTTTTTTTAGACTGGGAGCAGTACTCAGGATATGATGCCCATATATGCATTGCATTGTACTGGAACTAGAAAAATAGTAGAGAGGGATTGGTGGGCGAAAAACGAAAATAAGTGGTGCTTGAGGACGCTTGATTAAGCAAAAAAAAAAAAATTATAACATTAAAATAGAACATTTATCTTTGCAAAGCTGAGAAAGTCAGGATTAACTGCTGCTAGTTTGTCTGTTTGGTGTTCAGTGTATACAGTATTTATCGGATATAAGAACATCTCATATAAGAGCGAAACGCTTAGAAGAAACATTTGCAAAAACACCTTATCTTTTTAGTGATTTTTCTAACAAAAAAAGTTTTATGTAAGAAAAACGCTTATAAGAAAAAACTGATAAAAGAACATTTTTCTTGAACACCAAAACCACAAAATGTATAGAAAAAGAATTTATATAAGAAACTTTCAACGGCATGGACAACTCTGTTTTCTGACAGTTTTACAACAACAACAACATTTTTTTTTTACTTTTAGTGCTCATGAGAAGTTTTGGTTTCTTGCCTCGTAAATAAATAAATATGTAATTAACTTCAACAAATGTCAGTTCATTTGTTTCTGTGAAAAATGAATGTAAACAAACAAAGGAATTGAAGTTGTCTAGTTTTTTATATCTATTTACTAAGGGGGTTAATAAAATAAAATTTGATTTGTTTTATTTTTCTATTTACATACATACATCTATGTATATACATAAAAAGGTAAAAAAGCTTGTATATTCATATAAGAAACAAATGCCTTATGACCATAACTACTTATATAAGAAATAAGTTTCTTATATAAAATAATTGTATATAAGAAAGCAACGCTTATAAGAAACTTTTTTCGTGGATTTTTCAAGTTTCTTATATCCGATAAATACTGTATACTGTTACGTTTTAACCTTTTCAAAACGTTTTCCGTAGATTCTTTAATTGTAATGAAGTTAAAACACTCACGTCTTCAGTTTACAATAATCAACAGTTCAACACTTTATTTATTTTAACACACTATACTTGTAAACACTTTACTAAGAACACTTTACTAAAAGAACAACACTTTCACTTATTCACTTTTTATTACTTAAGACACTTTACACGTTAGCGCAGCTAAAAATCGACTGACTTCTCAGCGTTAAGCTCAGCTGCTTTTATACCTCTAATGATCATTACTAGAACATGCTAGACATTTACAGAAGCTAATCACGCTACATCTTTAAGCTCTAAACACATAGATGTCAAAAATAAAATGCATGTGTTTAAATGAAAACGATTATTTTGATGGCAGCAGGGCAGCACGACTGCACAACAGCATTTGCTGCTGCTGCCAACTTAAGCTCTAAATACATAGACGACAGCAGACTGCAAATGCTGCCTACTTCAAGTGCAGCCAACTTCAAATGTAGCTCTGAAGTCGGCTTCATAATTATTTTGAAGACAGCAACAACATAATAATCAGCTGGTGAAAAATCAAGGAAAAAGATGAAGAACACTTTTTCAAAGCAACCAGGATGAAAATTAAATAAAGTATCACAAAAAATTAGCTCAAACGAAAAAAAATTGTTTTGATATTGAAAATGAACAGCTGTGTATTTTAGCAATGCTAATTTCAGGGATGCCGTATTTCTTATTTCATAATGAATAAAATTGAAAATATTGATGAAAAATGTAATAATATCACGAAAAAACTATAAAAACACATACATTTATTTATTTATTGTATTTTTGCAATGTTCTTTTGTGTTTAATATCAAAAAAAAGTTTTTGTTCTAATTTGTCCAATTTATATATATAATGGCAACACTATATTTGCTTATTTACTGCCCGTCAAAATAGAAAATATCCTAAGTTGGCAGCAGCAGCAAATGCTGTTGTGCAGTCGTGCTGCCCTGCTGCCGTCAAAATAATCGTTTTCATTTAAACACATGCATTTTATTTTTGACATATTGCTGCTTGCTGTCTGCTGTCGTCTATGTGTTTAGAGCTTTAGGCTATTTTCTATTTTGACGGGCAGCAAATAAGCAAATATAGTGTTGCCATTATATATATATATAAATTGGACAAATTAGAACAAAAACTTTTTTTTTAATTTTAATTACAAAAGAACATTGCAAAAATACAATAAATAAATAAATGTATGTGTTTTTATAGTTTTTTCGTGATATTATTACATTTTTCATCAATATTTTAAATTTTATTCATTATGAAATAAGAAATACGGCATCCCTGAAACTAGCATTGCTAAAATACACAGCTGTTCATTTTCAATATCAAAACAATTTTTTTCGTTTGAGCTAATTTTTTGTGATGTTTTATTTAATTTTCATCCTGGTTGCTTTGAAAAAGTGTTCTTCATCTTTTTCCTTGAGCTGTTGTACACATGTTTTGTAAATGCCCTCCTCATCACGGGTTATATTTACTGGGCGAACCCACCATCTTCGGTTTCTTGTACTATTCGTCTTATGGGCTTTATACACTTCAGCTGTAGTCTGAGCTATTTTAACAATTGTTGTGATAAAATTCGCTAAATTTTCTTCGCTCAGTTTTTATATTTTTAAACTTTGAATTTGTAATATTTATAAAAATGCAAAATTGATTTACACACCAGCTGATTATTATGTTGTTGCTGTCTTCAAAATAATTATGAAGCCAGCATTTGAAGTTGGCGGCATTTGCAGTCTGCTGTCGTCTATGTGTTTAGGGCTTTAGTGCGATGTGCGATGACTCATCATGAACAAAAGATATACACACGCACCGACATACATACACGCGGCAATAAAACTCAAGCATCTGAGCCGCGCACATACATACACACACGAATATTGTATCGTGCGGTGGTGGTTTCTTTTATTTCGCTGTTGTGCCTATTTATCTACACATGTGTGTCAGCATGTGCACACTCGCTGTGCTGCCGTTTTGTTTACCCTGCCGGCAACTCAGTTAACTAGTAATGAATTATAAGCTAACTTTTTTACAACTGGGGGTGGTTGACACTTAGATTATTTTTAATGGAGATGACTGACTATTTTAACATTACGATGTCCTAGGAGGTAGTCAATTGTCCGACGCTGCATTACTTTTCAACTAACTTAAAGTTAGCTACTTAAAAGTCAGTAACCACAGAAAAAAATTTACAAATCAAGGCTGATTTTACATTTCTCGGTTTATTTTATTAAATTAAATTTCATCCTATTGTTTTTTTTTTTTTTTTTGGTTAGCCTCTGGTGGGATTCGAACCACTAAGCCTCAAGACTGGTGAGCAGCCAACTTAACCCGTTCAGCCATCGCAACATTTGAAACGAATGCGACAATAGGCAATTTAATTCAAGAGTTATTTACCGTGTATGTGTGTATGTTAGTATTTAAATTTTGGGTGAACTCTGCACTACGTTTCGATTCTATTGTAGCTAATTTGAAGCTAGTCCATAAAAGTTAACGTAAAGTTAATTATTTTAGTAGTCGACTAACAATTTGCTGGCAGGGTATCAACAAGTTTCTATGTATCCATGTGTGTATATACCTCCTGTGTTCATTTACAAATAATAACAAGACAATATAAGCACATATAAAATAACGATGATTCAGTACGTTCTAGAACAATCACAATCGGTCCGTTCACGACCAAATTTGTAACAATACCTTCGATACTATTCAGCAACAACATTTAACACAACCTCTTCAATTTAACACTAATTTGAATTTTAGGCCTCTCTTATTTCAGTTTTTGGTCATATTTGACGCACCCACCCCACTTAAACAAATATTATTTTCCTTTACGTCTTCAAGTGCTTTTGCTTAATCTGAAATAAAATAATCAACTATCGATCGAATTTCACCAATGAAGTTTCGTTGCAATTCCCTTATATGCAGCTGTATGAGTCAACAATAAAACTGGGAGTTATTTGAGAACTTCTAACATTAGATAATTTTGTGTTGAGTAGAGCTGTTCAGTAAAAGTGATAATTGTACACAAGAAACTGTAATAGTGGCTTTACTGGCAAACCAAAATTTAGGGTTGATATCGGTGGAGGTTTGCATATCTCGTTTAATAGCTTCAGGCAACAAATTTTAATTTTTCCTAGAGTGTCAACATTTTTTTGTGATTTTTGTTTGTTTTGCTAATCACAAAATTTACTACTCTTTTGCCCTAATAAACAACTCAATGTGGCGAAAAATTCCAATAATTACTAAACATGGCTTTAAACAGTAAATGTAAAATACTGCAGTTGCTTTTTTTTAATTGATCTGAGATATAGATGCTTGATTTGAGTTTATGCTTTTTATTTTGCACTGCAACAGCTGCTGGTGCTGGTGCTGCTGTTGGTGCTGGTGCTGCAAGCACTCATCCATTACCATTTAATTTGAAACTCATCACAAAGTTATTTTTGTACTCTCTGTGTCAATACACAAAACTAAAAATCATGTCGATTTGTTTTGTCAGTTCATTTTAAATTTGAACTGGGAAATGTTTTTCTTGTGTCTTTTTTTTTTTTTTTTTGCCAGTTACGAATAAATATTTTATTTCATTGTCCCAACATGAAGTTGTAATTTTCTATAGAGTTGTTGTTGATTTTTTGTGTTGAAAAAAAATATACAAATAGAAAAAAAATTGTCCGTAGCAAGTTTTGTGCACCATTAAGTTTGAATATGTTGTTGATTCTTGTGCCATTTTAGTGTTGCATGCATTTGCTGATTTTTATGGAATAGTAAAAATTGTATTTTAAATACTGGGGCAGTTGTGTGGCCATAAAATTGTTGAAAATATTACAACAAATAAGGATTTTCCATAAAATAAATTTATCAATTCGAACAGAAAGCAGTAGCAAAAAACAAATTACATAAAATATATGAAGTTTCCCTAAAAATAGTCAGGGCAATCAGTGAATATTTAAATTGTGCATTGATTTTTGATGGAAGTTTTTAATTGAAATTTAATGGACAGCTTTTCAATAAATAAGTTAAACTTGATTTAAAAAGTAGTTTCATTGTACACGGGTTTTTAGCATTTAACTTAAAGTTAGGGTATAGAAGTTTGTGTTGTTCATAAGAACGCGTAACAACACATGATGTGCAGAACAGTCTAGATCAGGGGTGCCCAAAATCTTCTTATGGAAGCGCAAACACCAATACGTATACACTTTATTGACGCACACAAAGAAAAACAGAAATAAACTCATAACAAAAAATGATTTCTTCAAGTGTTTCATACTCACGAAATCATTAAAAAAAAAAACAACAAAATCATGAAAACAAAAAAACAAAAAACAACAAAATTTACGCTTGGCACCAATGTGTACCAACAAAGCCTGCGTTCTTATGAAAGTGTTGTTGCTTTGAACTTCGGATATGTGTGTATGTGTGTATTTCATACAAAGAGTTGTGTATACATATTAGAATGCTCAGCCAATGCTTCGCGGTTTTACAAAAACAAAAGCGTACCAAGCGTATAGGCCGTGGGCATCCCTGGTCTAGATAATAAAAACAGCAAAAAAAAAAAAAAAAAAAACTATCAAACAAGCTTATGGCATAGAAGATTAATGATCAGCAGTGCAACTCTGATGAAAACAGAAAACGACGTATGGCTACGTAAAGTCTGCAATTCTCTTAAGCAATTTAGTCTCATATGCGATGTGTTTATAACGTCTAGTTTTCATATAATTCCACTGTAATGCTATCGTTTACTTAAACACAAATTACCTTACACGCTTTTGTTTATGCTTGTAATCCCTCGACTATGATCTCTTACAACCTCTTGTGACCTCTTATAATGCAAACTCTGTTATTACCTTTTACATACTCTGGCATTTTAAAACATTTATTTTGCCACACATCTATGTTTTAATATTTGCTTGGCTTTGTGCACTTATAAAATATGTAAATGCTCACTAAATTTGCAAACAATTTTTTACACTTCCATTTTTTTTAACGAGCATTTCTTTGCACTACTTCATAAGCAATCTACATACAAATCAGCTGCAGCTGCTGCTGCAGAATTGTTTCTGAGGAAATAATTTTTACTTTCATTTCTTCATATGAAACTCATATTGTTGTTTATAATGTCGCATTATAAGCAATATTTTCCTCTTTATTTTGCGTTTTCCTATTGTAACGTTATTTTACAAAAAAAAAAAAAAAAAGTAGTAAAAGGGTGGAAAAAGTAAACACACAAAAAATAAGTAAAAAAAAAACATTCAGCGAAAGCCAGTAATGAAAAGGAAAATTTGTCTGCAATAGCTTCAAACAGTCGACTGACGGAATGTGTATTAATTTTTTATGTTACAAAATTACTAGAGACCCATAACAAGGAATCGTTTTTTAAAACTTACGAAAGTGTATCGCAAGTAAAATACGCACTTTTAAAAAAGTTTAATCGTTTTTTTTTTAAATTGGAGAGACAATAGGTTAAATAGCACGTTCTTGTGCTTACTTTATTTCTAATATTCTTTAGTAGATTTAAAGAGACAGGACCCAGCTCACATTGCAAACCTCTAAAAAATTTTGTCAGCATTAATAATTTAATAATAATGTTTAGTTTGATAGTTTTTGTTTATAAATTCCTAATTAGACTAAAGTTCAATTTTGTGAAGTATTGGTTGTGAGCTATGCTGGGGCACAACTACTAGTTCTAAGTCGCCACGTTTCCATTTGAAATTTATGCGTCTTTGGTATGAAAATTTGAAGTAAAATCTTGTAAAGAAAAAATCTTGGCTGGCGTATTTTGAAGTCGTCGCGTTTTCCATCAGCTTCCATTTAACTGCAGGCGTACTTGGCATGAAAAACTCAAAAAAAAAAAAATTTTAGAATATTAAACTCCTAGCTGGGGTACATCTAGCTACTACGAAACCTCCACACTTTCCATTGACATTAAAATGAACTTTCATCATGCTGGGTATGAAAACGTGGCGTAAAATCCCTAGGAAAGCAAAATTTTAGCTGGGGTACAACTGGAAGTGCCTAATTAAAATTTGCTGGTATTTGTTATGCAAGTGGGCAGAAAAAATAGAAAAGTAATATCTTAGCTGGTGTAAAATCTCGCCTCCCATTAGATCCCTTTTTGAGTTCTCATTGCACTTGATATAAAAATCTGACGGGAAATGTGAAGAAAGAATAATTTTAGCTGGGATACAACTAGCTATTTTAAAAGCACCAAGCTTCCCAGTGGCCATTTCAAAGCCGACACATTTCCCATTAGTGCCCAAATGAAATCAGCTGGCATTTGGCATGCTAAGGTAAGGCAAAACCGTAGGAATTTAAGATTTTAGCTGGGGCACCACTCCCATTTAAGCTTTAGTTGCACTCAGTATGAAAGTATTAATGAACATTTTACAGAAGTAAAATTCTAGCTGAGGTACAACTTGCTGTTTCGAAGCCGCTACGTGTCCTATTAACAACCAGTTGAATTTTGCGGCTGTACTTAGTGTGAGAATGTCAAGTAAAATCTTAGGAAATCAAAATTTCAGTTGCAACATTTTGAAAGCCACCAGCTTTACAATAAGCGCACAATTGAATTTAGCTGGCATTTAGTAAGCAAACGTTAAATAAAATCTTCAAAAACAAACTACGCCCCTGTACCCATTTTTCTGAAGGGGTCGGGTCGTCCTTGGTATCAAAATATAAGTAAAAATCTTGTAAAAGTAGAATCCTGAGAATGTAATCTCAGGATTACATTCTGCTATGAAGCTGTCATGCTTCTCTTCAGCGCCCATTTAAACTTCGTTCGTCCTTGGCATGTAAGTTTTTATTACGCTTTCCTGATTTCTCTTACACTGTTTAGCTCATATGAAGCAATAAGTTGTAAGTATGAATATAAATTGTTTTGAAGTCTGGTGTCAGCACAACCAAAAACAAAAGAAACTAGTTGAGTATATAAAATGAAGTTGTTAGCAGGCGAATTAAAGCACTTTAAAAAGTAAAAGAAATAAAAAATCAGTTTTCAAGTTTCAATTGCATTTTACGCAACGAACGTGTTATTTAATGTGGATTTAAAACAAAATATTTAGATTTTCAATTTCAGATATAAATGAAAATTGCCTTTAAAATACGCCAATTTGATATACAAATTTGTTATTTTTGTTATTTTAGGGAAAGGAAGTCAAGGGTCTAAAACTGGTTTTATTTTTTATATACAAAAATTTTTGTTAAAATACTTTCGTAAAAAGTATATAAGACAGGAGGAAAAGTGCTGGCTTTAAATTGGTTAAATTATTTCACCAATAGATGAACATTTTTTAAGAATTCTTACTGCACAAACAGCTTTGGATAAAATTTAGCAAATAAAGGATATATGGGCAGAGTTCTCATTCTTGTTTCCTTTATAATAAAATTTAAAACAGGGTTTAAAAGAGAAGAGGTTTTACAAATATTTGTAAACTTTCACATGATTCTGAAAATTTTTCCTATTTTTTAACAAAGAATATGTGAAAGAACGGCAAGTTCTTTGGGTATTTTTGCTGAGATTTGGTTTAAAACTTATCAATATCGTATTATAGTTTGTTTTCAAAGAAAACGATTTTTTTTTTTCAGTTTTTCGTAAAAAGGATATATGATAGGAGCAGACGTCCTGGCGTTAAATTGGATAAAATAGCTTACAAAGTCCGAAAATGAAGTTTTAATATTTTTGAATTGTTTTCCTTTTAGAAAAAAATTTTGGCTAAAATTTGAAAATAAAGGATATCTGGGAAGAAAAATCGTCCTTGCTCGCTTTGAAATAAAATTTCTTACATAGATTCGTGTGGTAGTTGGCACACAGTTATGGAATAACAAACTGATGTGATAGTCATAATGTGTTCAGTTTTGTGCCGGGAAAATAAAGGTTATTTAAAATAAGTTTTGAACTAGATTTCGTGGAAATTTTTTTTTGCAAAAATATTTGCTTTTAAATTCTTCCTATTAAAGTTGTTTTCCTAATGCTAATACTATAATAATGTTTGCGAATCTATTTTATTTTGCAATTAAACCATAATATATATTACATTGTAAAATAAACACAATTTTATCATTTATCTTTATTAACTATTAATTTAATCCCCATATAATATGAATTATTTCAAATATTCCCACAAAATAGTTTTGTTTTTGGCAAAACACTATTTACTAAAAATATGCTTTGCAGTTAATTTTAATTTATTTAACTTCTTTGCATATGCGGAAATAACCGCTATTTGCTTAAATTTAAATTAGGCTTAAACAAAAACGCAAACAACTATTATTTGTGAAAACAAATGTAGACAGAGATTTAATTTATTTTTTTATTTTTTATTTCGCCGAATGTGCAAGAGTATCAATTAAATATTTTTACATTTAAGTTTTGTTTTGCAAATAAACAATTTAGCTGTTTAGCAATTACATATGAATACTAAGCATTTGCTATTCTTTTTTTTCCTTTTGATTACTGCGTGTGCATGCATTTAAATTGTTAATTTTGTATTAAAATGTTTGTTAATTAATTGGATAATTAGAGAACTAAAAACCTACAAAGCGTGAGAATAAGCTGGCGAAAGCATGTCCAGTAAATTTTGATTTAATAAAAAAATAAATGGGAGTATATAAGCAGTGAACTCTGACAGGGAATGGTGGGCAATTGTCGAATAGCAGTGTTTACTGAAATAAATTTTTTTGAAGCTTTATTTACAAATTTATTTATAGTTTAATAAAAGTTAGTAATCAGCTTTAAATATATGAAATATTTCACAAAGCTTTGCTTAGTTTAATTTGCCTACTTTCCATGCATCCTTTATATTCAAAATGTACAATAATAATTGAAGTCTTAAATTTAGTGCTATTAAATTACCTTACTATTTCATTTCTTATCTGTCTTAGTGTTTAGGATGCGTTTGGCTTTAATTGGCGTAAGAATTTGACTTTTTTGCATATATCCTTTTTCCTCATTATGAGATATTTTGTTTTAAATTTGACTGCGATTGCCTGCTAGCTTTTATACTAGTCTGAGTTTTTTTTATTTTAGTATTGTAAACTAAATTGGTTCTAGTTGGCCTCACATTACGACTTTCTTCCATATATCCTTTTTTTTATAAAACTATTTTTTTCTTTAATTTAAAGAAAATTGCTCTGGCTTGATGATTATTTTACAAGCAATGTATTCCTGCTATAAAAAAAATTATCTGTTTTAAAGCCGCAATCTTTGTGAAGTTGTAATAAAATGCTTATAAGCTTGCTTACTATTTCCAGTTTTATGTGCCTCAATGTGTGAAATCAGTTTGGTTTTGATTGACGCGAAAATCCTTCCATGTATCCTTTTTTCTCAGCATATGATGTTTTGTTTTGGATTTGAGTGTAGTGCTCGGAAATTTGCTTACTAGTCTGAGTTTTATGCATTTTAATATTTAAAATTGGTTTCATGCGCGTCTCCCTCAAAATGCCACACTCTTTCATATATCCTTTTTAGCAATATAATTGATTTTTTCTTTATTTCACATAAAACTTCTCTAACTTGGTAAAATGTTGATTAAAAATGTACTTCAATCAAAGAATTGCATTCTCCTAATTAAAGACAAGCATGTTGTAGGTCCTTTCTAGTAAAAATGTTAGTAAAATGCTTTTAAATTGGCGTACTATTTCAATTCATATATGATTTAATGTTTAAAACTAATCCAGTGTAAGTGGGAATAAAGATGCAACTTTCTTTCATATATCCTTTTTCTTAAGCATCTGAAATTTTGTTATTGATTTTCTTACAATGCTGCTTAACTTGTGTACTACTTCGAATAACGTGTATGTTAAAGTTTGAAAGACATTTGGCATTAATTCTTCCAAATCTACAGATACCCTTTTTTTAACACAACACAATTTTTTTATAATTTTGCTAAAACTGCTCTAAAACCTTATTACAATTTCGAAAAAAATGTCATCTACTTACAAAATTATTATTTTTTTGTTTTGGAACAAGGACATGCCCTTGAGCCATATATCCTTTTTTCTGGACTATATATGTTTTATTTTATTTTATAAGAAATTTTTAAAAAAAATAATTAAAATGAATTGAAAATAGCCTGGTTATTAATATTATTTGAAATTCTTTTGAGTTTTCGTAGAGTTTTCCCAATTCAATTTGAGATGTTTTAGCTTGATTTTTTTTTGCAATTTTCATAATTTTGTATGAAAGTCTTAAAATTTCTTGTGAAATTGTATGACACTTTTTGATCTAGGATCTTAAATCTCATTGTTATATAAATTGTTCTCAGTATCAAATAAAAATTTTAAAATTTTTTGTTTTATTTTCTTTTGAATCGAAGCTTCAACTCAGTCTCATGTATTCCACATGTTGTTTTGAATCGCTTGTTGAAATGCAAATTGACATAATGTTATGATGTTATAAACCTTAATGTATCATCAACCGTAATCACATCTTGCTTGAATTTTCCAACCAACAGGCTGTTGCGCTACAAAAATACGTTTCACAAGAAAAATGCAAATTTTTTAAGTCACTTGTTGTTTGTTTTCTTTTAGTGACCTAAACAGCCAATTCCTAATTAAAGCACCGCAAGAAGAATTATGCTTTGAGAAATAAAACTTCAACTAATTCCATACACTGTACAGTCTCGTACTTATATTTGAATTTTATTTTTCATGTAGTGTTGATGAGGAGTTTAAGTATTTATCCTAGATTTGATCTAAGCAGCAAAACCTCTTTGAGATTTTTATCCACTTGTGTGTATCACCGTTCCGTTTTCAAGTAATGAATAAATGACTAGCAAGCAAATTGAGTCAATGACCCCCGTTGACCCGGTACACTTGCATACATTTATTTAGTTGAGTAGAAAAAAGGATTTGCAGCAGCACAAAAAAAAAAATAAAGAGAAAATTTATTTATTTTGAGTAACATTTATTACAATAGTTCTCCTACTTTTTTATTTTTTTCTTTCGCTTTAAGGTGAGGTTTCGCTTGAGTGTGTGTGTGTTTGTACGTGCAAGGATGTTAATGTTCGTTGAGCATCTTTTAACTGGCAGATATGTTTACCAGATTTAGACATGAACAAAAAAGATTTTTTTCATGATACGTAGAATTTTTTTTCTATCTCTTTATTACCTCTAAACGTTAATGTAATGCGTAACGGGTGGCAGTTAGAAGTTGAGTTAAGGAAAAAAGGACCTAAGTCAAAATTTTCTCACAAATTTTCAAAACACCCAAGAGAGCAAGTATTAAAAATATCAGAATTTTGTTTTGATATTCATTCTTAGATAAAAATTTTCCCCGAATTTAGCTAAAGTCTTTTTATAGCAAAATCGTAACTTAAATGCAAAAAAAAAAAAAAAAAGTTAATGTATAATAGTGTAAGCATATATGCTTCCTATTTAGGTCCATTAATATAAAAACATAAACACAAACTAGTGTTCTCAGAAAATAAATATAAACAGTAGGACGACAGTTAACAACAATATTTTATGTGCCAAATAACAAGTCCTGTCATGCTGTCGGTTTCTCTGTCTGTCTATTTTTCATTATGTTGCAGTGAGCTTTTCCTTTTTTTCTAATATTCATAAAGACATGGCTCTGTGTTTATTATGCTTCACTTCATTTTACTGTAACTTTAAGTAGTATTCAACAAATATTTATACGTTTTATATGGATTTCTAGTTGTTAGCATTGGGCAAATATTTATCATAAGCTCAGCGTAACAGGCACGCATTTGCCAACAAGCCATTGTAAATAAGTCAGAGACAATCATATGCTATTAAAGAAATAAATAGAAATTGCTTAAAAAACTACAAGAAAAGTTTAGAAATTGCTTGCTGTTGGCAAACAGTTACAGAAAAAGTTAATCACCTAATAAATGGCAACTCAGATTACCCTTGCACTTAGGCTCCTCTAATTTTTTTCTACAATTACAGTCCAAACACTATAAAACTTGATTACTATTTGTAAAACAATGGTTCTAAGCAAGTGCAGCTAGTTTTTCTTTGATCTAAGCAAGCATTAGATGTCTCGTCATATATCCTTTATTTTTAAATAAATATTTTTTTCACAATCACCCATAGAATGCAATGAAAAATTTGTAAAACTAAGATTTTAACATTCCTGTTTAATTTTAAACTTATATTTGCCCAAATTTGCCATCTTTCTATATATGTTTTGCAAAAAAAAACTCTGAAATCTTTGCTACATTGCTTAAAACCCGGTTACTATTTGCTGAATAGCAGTCTTAAAGTTTTTCAGTAGGTTTGGGATTCATAGATTTAGACATATGACTTCACCCCATATGTCCTTTATTTTCAAAATAAATATTTTTGTTCTCAATTACTAATATAGTCACAAGAATAATTTGTAAAACCACGCTTTCAAGCTTGCGGCTTATTTTTACAATTATATCTGCATAAATCTCCCATCTTGCCATAATCCTTTATATGAAAAATATTGAAAAACATACATATATTGCCTAAATTGCGGTTACTACTTGCTGAGTACTTGTCCTAAGCCTTTGCAGTAAATTATGTGTTCACAGATGCAGGTTTATGACTTCGCTCAATGTATCCTTTATTTTCCAAACAAGCGTTTTTTTCCCAAATGCCAAAAGAAGGCAGAGAACAATTTGCAATGAATGTGCGTATGTTTAGTTCTAAGTATAAATGAAAATTAAATTATTCAAACTTTTGTTTCTGCAGCTTTATATCATGTTTCCTTTTTACGCCTGCTTTCAAATATCCCTTATACGAATATCCTTTTTATTGAAAATCAGTTTTTAGGTCAAATGTTGTTTAAAATGTAGGGGAAACATTAAAGCTTTAGTTGTGCAAAGAATTTCTTGTGAAGCAAATTTAATCTATAATTTCTTTCCATGTATGATTTGTTGAAAAAACATAGCATTTAATCGTTATTTATTAGGTTATGGTAAAGCTCGGCTTTTATTTGAAGAATACTACCACTAAGCTCTGTAGAAGATTTGATGCTCGCAGATGCAGGTGCATGACTTTTGCCCATAAATCCTTTTTTTGGGGAATTCCGCATTTATTAAAATTTTTTTTATTAAAATGGGAATAAAAGTAGCAGGAACAACTCGCAGAACTAATTAAGTTATGCCTTGAGTTTTTACCTTAATTATTGCTAAAAACTGCCTTTTACTCTTATATCCTTTTTTGAATGAAAATTATATTTTCATAAAAATGTAGATCAGAACATTAGGAAAACTTTTTTTTGGTTCTTTAGTTAAATTTCCTATATCCTTCCACAAATCCTTAATTTTTTTCACATAAATTGTTGGTATAATTATTTTGCAAAGGCCAGGAACGGATTCATAAACTAATGTGAACGTCACTACGAATTTAGGACAACATTTTTCTTTTTTTATGCAGGTATATTCATGCAGTTTGTTCTTTTTGTATTTTAGCTTTGTGCTAAAAATAAGTTTGCTTACAAATACCTGACTTTAAGCTTATCTTTTGTGAAGGTTCTAATGTTATGTCCTTTAAAATGTTATTCTAGATTTCGTTAAAAATATAGAATTTTAATGTGTTAAAGTATCTTTCATTTTCAGTTTTAAAACTATGTGACTTGAAAGTACATGATTTGCAGAACATACCCTGTATTTGCACTCAATTTGTGGTCATACCTGGTTACTACTTACAAAATATTATTCTGTACGTCTCCAGTAAATTTCCGGAGTAGTAAGTGAAAGTTTATGGCTTGCTTCCAAATATTCTTTTATTTTTTGTCTCACTAACAATTTTTTAGTAGCAAATCGAGGAAAAAAATGCTTGTAGCAATATTAAAAATATAAAGGTTTAATATCAGAATTTTGATACTAATGGAGTCAAGGACATAAAGTCTACTTTCAGTTTGGTTTAAAATCTTGAATTTTTTCAAGGCTCCTTGACTGTGTTCTTACAATCTGGATAATGAGTTTTTGGTTTCTTGTTCTTATTTGTGCATTCGCCGGAAAAATATTTACATGTTTTCTGAACTACAGGTTATGAAAACACTATTATTTCTTTTAAAAACAAAGCAATGAACAGATATCTACTAATATTGAGACCTCTTGTGTTACACAGTTTTCCCTTCGCTTCTATCTGCATGTAAAGTAAGATCTTGAAAAAAACAAATGTTTGAATATTTTTGCCAACCTGAAGAAAAAAATACTTTTAGTTTTTTGCAATCAACTCCTCCAGCTGGTTGTTGTTCCACCTTTGCCATTTTGTAAGCATTTGAAGTAAAGACTTCAGCAATTTATGCATATGGATGGTTGCAATATGCAGGCAGAAAAGTGGCATTTAGTAGTTTAAGAAAACGCATTTATTTTTAGCTGCAGGTTGTTTGCCCGCTTAAGCTTTACAGATGGTACTTGAGAAGACTCAAATTGAGTACAAAGTGTACAGATGGCTGGCAATCAGACAGACAACAGCAGCACACACACACACACACTCACACACACACACGACGAGCATGCAGATTGTAAAAAGCAAATCTAAGCAAAGGCTACAGAAAAACAGCCTTCAAGAAAGGGGAATGTACTAACAAGTGGAAAAGGTTAAAAGAATGAAAATGACCGAAAAGGTAAAATAAAGGCTGGTATTCTTCGTACAAGAGTAAAACAAACAATAGATTTTGAAAAACAAAAAAACAAAAAAAAAAAAGAGAAAAGAAACAAATGCTTGAAAATACATTTTTCCTTAAGAAAAATAAAATCATTTTAAAGAATTCTCTAGAGTTATATATTTTTTTTGGGAAATTTTCCCAAAACTGTAATAAAATCTATAAAATCCCATAAAGAAATTTTCACCACAAAACTTAGGGCTTAGTAATTATATATTTTATATAAAGTATATTCTATACTTTAAATAGAATATATCTTTATTTTGCCAAAATCCTTTCACATAAAAATTTTGCTTGAAAAGGGAGAACAAATTAAGACTAAAAATATACATAAAAATTGTGTACGAACTCAAAAAAAAAAATGTTTTCAAATTCTTATCTGACAAAAAAGATAAAATAAATTTATTCCTTCTGTTATTCAAAGGCGATATTTTCAAAAAACCTAAAATTAAACTAATTACTATTTCACAAATGTTGCTCTTAGCTTATTACAGTTATCCTTGCCTTATTTGGAGCCAGCTGACGGGACCTTTCCATATATCCTTTATTTTCAACATAAATTTTTTTTTTCACCTTGCACAACAGAATACCAGGAACAACTTAGTTGTTGAGCTACTGTAGTGAGTCAATAATGACAATAACAACAACAAGCGAAAGTTGACCAGAAGCACAATTGACTAATACACAAAAAGCAGAGTCAAGCTGAAAACAGGTCCACAGTGCAATAAACTGATATTGCAGCCCATTCAATAATTAGAACTAATTGTCACAGCAGTGGTTTATGCTGACGGTATGATTGTTAACAATGGGCAGAACAACACTAGCAGCAGACAGCAATAGCAGCAACAGCAAACAGCAGCAACGGCAAATAGCAGCAACGGCAACAGCAGCACGGGCAGAGACCCAGCACAATTAATTCGTATAAATAGAGTTAAGTTTTAGAATAAGATAGGACTTGATTGGCATTAATAAAGACGTTAAGTCATAAACAAAAACCGTCAGTCTTTTCCTCACACATAATATAATAAAAGAGCCTGCCATACACCAAACACAGGGTCCCTGAACGGCTCACATAATAAATAAATTAATAACCAAATAAGAAACTGCCTGCGATACCTACGGGTTCCTCCAGGCAGTATAACAAAAATAAAGATTATCCTGTGATTCCTAAGGAGGGTCCCTTATATAATTCTGAATAAAATATGTATTAATAAAATATATCATAACACTACTAAGAAAATTTTATAGCAATATTTTCATAAACGTAACATACATATGTATATCTAATCACCCTTGTCAAAAAAAAGAAGAAAAGAATTTATTTACTATTCGCAGGAGATCGTTTGCAATCTCTGTAGCAAATGCTGTTTGTGTAAACATATTTGAAATACTTTGCTCTATATATCCTTTATTTGGGAATTTCCAACTCAATTTTAGTTTGAGTACAAATTAAAATATTCAAAACTCTGAAAATGAAAAATAGTTCCTAGATTTTATGCTTAAGGCCTAATGTCAAATTTTTCATCATTTGCGGTTGAGAAATTCTCCTACTGTCTTTGCCCCCTCTGAACGATAGTAAGTTAATCATTTCTTCACAAAAAATGTTGATCACATAATTTGAAAACACCTTAAACCTTTAGGATTGCAACCAGTTTTTTTTCGCTAATCAAATCAAAAATTCCTGTAAACTTTTAGAACATATATAAAAAACTTCAAATCAGATACTGCTAAAATTTGTAAAATATTATTCTTAGGCTCTGTGGCAAGATTTGCGCTTATTGAAGCAGCTACAGGACTTCGCCCTATATATCCTTTATTTTGCAAAATTGAATTTTTACTAAAATTTGCTTCCAAATGAACAGAAAATTAAATATATATAATGCTTACAACCAGAGTTTCATATACATATATGGCTGCCAAAGAGTCCTTCTATTCACATATCCTTTTTAATGAAAAATTTATTTTAATTTGCATTTTGGGGGGAATATTTGAGAGTAAGACTTCAATGAAATTAATTTTTATAAAGCACTACAAATGCTTTACATTCTGTTAAAAATAATTAAAGAAATTATTCACTAATACTCATCAGATTGCATAAAAAATTAAATACAAAAAAGCAGAGAACTAATTTTGAGCCCTTTAGCAAATTTCATGTTCATAGATAAAGCTAAACGAATTCGCCTTATATATCCTTTTTTTTTGGGAAGTTCATTATTTACTTAAATTAAATTACCCTAATGAAAAGAAAATGAAAAAGCATGTGTAGAAAACTAATATATCAGACTTTAGAACGAGTTGTATATGATTCGCTTCGTGAAAAGTCCTTTTACGTACTTTAAATTTAAAATAATAATATATTTTTATAAAAACTTTGATCGGCTTGCTAAAAAACTGTGACTGCTTGTTATTAGCGTGGGATATTTCTTTCTTTTCAATCACCACAAGTGCACTGTATCCTTCCAAGTGATATTTTTGTATGAATAAATTTAACGATACTAATTATCAGATTGCAGTAAAACTTTGTTACTATTTGCAGAATATTAGTCTTAAGATGTTTAGCAAAATTAGTGCTTATAGGTTTAAAGACCTGACTTCGCCCCATATATCCTTTATTTGGCAAATTTTAGTTTTATAACAATTTTGGCCCAAACACAAATTTAACGAAAAATATAGTGCATATAACTAAGATATCAAGCTCTTCACATAACTTACTGCCCGGAAAATTCATGCTGCTTGCTTATCCTTTTAAGCAAAAATTATGCATTTAAGTAAAAATATTGCTTGTACTGATGGAATAATCTTAGAACTTTAATTTTTAAATGACATTCTTTTCCATTTCAATAACTACTTGATATACTTTCTTGGGTCATATTTTGTCGAGCTACAGTTATTCGGTAATGTTTATGAGATTGTAATAAAATTTGGTTACTATTTGCAGAATAGTATTCTCAAGCTCAGTAGCGAAATTCGTGTTCATAGATGTAGAATCATGACTTCGCCCCATATATCCTTTTTTTTTAAGTTGAGATTTGATTTCTTTATTTTTGAGTAATATGAAAAAATTTTAAATTGAATCATAAAGCTTAGGTTTCCAGCTCTGCATAGAGCTTCACTGCAAAATGCTGTCTGCCTACATACATATGCTTGGATTTGTTTTTTAAATTATTATTAGAATTTTGCACATGCTTGAAAGCTTTACCAATATTATGTAGTTCTGCTTTTCGAAACAATAACTTTTATTAGAGAAAAATTTCCGCAGAAAATATTTATTCTTGCACAAAAAATTTTCAAATATTCTCATAGCTATTTGTTTTTATTTGTTCCCTTGTGTAAGCAAGCCAATCTTCCTTGACTTGTCATTCATATTTCGTTTCCTTATTTAACTATCTTTGTGGCCAGCCACTATTCATCATTCATTTTGCTAACGGATATTTGATTTTATGAATTGCTTCCGCTTTCTAAAGGCTATTGTTTTATTATTTTGATTTCTTTAGAAATAAAAGAACGTGTGCATCTAAAATGTTTCTTTCTACACTATGAATGCAACGAAAATTAAACTTCGACAAAATGGAGATGCACACATACATACATATGTTGATGCAAAAGAATATAAACATTGTCTTGGTAGTACAGATCTATATAAATGTTTTCGAATGAAGGACAATTTCAATGTTGCTCGAAAAATTTCTAGTTAAACACAGGAACGTAATTTGCAATTCTGCTTTAGATTTTTGTTAATGAATAGAAAGAAAAGATGATTTTTTGGTATTAAAGAACTTCTGTGAAAAAGGCTTTAAAAAAGAAAAGAAAAAACAGACAAGCACCGGTATTTATAAAAAATTAAATTTTGCTCAAATACGTTTTAGAACAAATTTGATATGAAAAATTTGTTCTAAAATGTATATCAACAATGTTTTATCTTTTATGAATACCAGTGAAGGACTTTAAACTTAATATATATTTTTAAAATTGTAGTTCTTAATATTGTAGCACAATGTTTTTTAAATAACTTTGTAAAAGACAAATGTTTCTTTAAGACATTTGTCGCAAACTTAAGCCTCGTTGATCTTTCATCGCACTTCTTTAACTTGTAAATACTCAACACACCTTGAGAAAATCATTTTAAGAAGCTATTCAGTGTATTTTTGCTTCTATTTTGCTGTATTTAAACCTACGAGTAAAAAGAAAGAAATAACAAACTTTTTGAAACACATTTACTTTGACAAAAAATGATTTAGAAATCTCTCGGAAGCAAACGGAAGAAAATCATTTAAGTATTAAATAGATGACTGACAAAAGGTTAAAAAAACATTTATTTTTGTTGATAGTAAAATTTATTTTGATCTTTCAAAACTATACTGTAGAAATGGTACCGATAACAAAACTAATCGATGGCAAATTTATTGACCGCAAAAAATTGAAAACAATAGTTTGATCTTGGAAATTTATTGATAACGAAAACTTTTTTACAGAAAAATCATAGATAACGAAAATCTTGAACAGAACATTTATTTATAATAAAAATTTTCTCTAGAAAAGTTATTGATAATGAACATTTTCCACTGATAATGCATCGATAACAAACGTTTTCTATACAAAAATTTTCCATAAAAAACTTTTTCTATGAAATATTTATCGATAACAAAAATATTCTATAGAACATATACACCGGTATTCATAAAAAATAAAACATTGTTGAAACACATTTTAGAAAAAATTTTTCATATAAAATTTGTTCTAAAATGTATTTGAGCAACGTTTTATTTTTTATGAATACCGGTGTTATTGATTTAAAAAAATATGTTATGGAAAAGTTGTTAAACAAATTTTTTTTTTCATTAAACTTATCAATAACCAAAATATTCCATACATAATTCACCTATTGTAAAAGATTTTAATAGAAAATTTACCAGTAAACAAAATTTGGCACAGAAAGTTTATCGATAACAAAAAAGTTCTATAGAAATTTTATAAAAAAAAAGTTTTTGTTTCGAAAATACCACACATTTGTTATAGAATATTTATTGGCAACGAATATCTTTATTAGAAAATCTAATAATCTAAGATTTTTTCCTTAAAAAATTCACAAATAACAAGAATTTCTTCTATAAAATTAATTGATGACAAAACTTTTCTATATGAAATTTATTGATAACAAGAATTTTTTTTGGAAACTTATCGAAAGCAAAAATTTTCATTATAAAACTGATAGCTGGTAAAAGTTTTTCATAGAAATTTATCAAAATTTAACGATAACAAAAATGTTTTTTAGAAAATGTATCGATAACGGAAATTTTCTCATTTAAAAAAAAAAAAAATTCTAAAATATATATCAATAACGGAAATTTTCTCTGAAATCTTTTGATAATAAATAATTTTTGTAGAAATATTTTTGATAACGAAAATTTATAGAGAATTCTTGTTAATAAGAATTTGTTTTAGGAAATTTATCGATAACAAAAGTTACTGGTAGAAAAAATTTCTGCAGGAAATTTATTGATAAGAAAATATATTGGTAAAAAAAAACTTCTGTAAGAAATTTATCGAATGAAATAATTTTTAATACAAAGTTAGGAAATAGAAAATTTGATAAAAAAAAAAAATAGAAGTGCCCATTGTGCAGAGTATTTAGGATTCAGTTTAGCCCACAATAACACTTTGATTTGTTTTTTTTTTCTCACATTTTCTCATGTTGAAGAAACATCATTTATTTCTCATCACCTTTGGGGGAATTTACATAATGACTTTTGTGATGAGTTGTTTGCTTTGACAAAAGAAAGCAAAAGTTACACATAAACAGTCGGTTTGTGGGAGTCAACTGTAGCAACATCATTTCTTCGCAAGCAGGGTAGCTCTGGTAGAAAAAAATACTATAAAAAATTTTTTTTAAAAATTACAATATCACAGCTTTAAAATTTACATTGAATTCGAATTAACAGAGAGATTTAAATATTCCTGCGTTTGGTTGGCTCTGCAGCTCATCATTATGTTCTTTTATATTGCATGAGCTTTATGGCATTGGATTTTTATCTTCTTGTTGAATTCTTTAATGTTTTATCATTGATTTAGATGCTGTGGTGAAACACATTTTCTTTTTAAAGAGTTTCAAGAAACATCGCTATATAAAAAAACGTATAAATTGCTTAAGAGAATCTACTTTTAAATGATGAACACAAAACAGATAGAAATAATTGTTTTTGTATCACGATTTTATTTTTGCTCCAAACAATTAAGTTTAATACTTGAAATACTGGTTTTCCTTCATGGTATTTTTACTGAGCCATATTATTAACACCAAATTGTCTACCTGCAAGCCTTCGTTTAGTTTCCATTATTTTTAAGTCTTGTGCAGCGAGCAGTTATTAAATGCAACTTTAACTTTGCTGACAACCTGCCAAAATTTACGTGACTGGCCAAGATGGCCAAGAACTATAATTACTTTACATAACAGCCTTTGTATCAAAGAGAAGCTAGGCAAAAGAACAAAATTCAGGAGACTGTAGATGTAACAGCAGGAAGTATTTGAGTTAAACTGAAATTTAAATAAAATGGCGACATTTTTGAAGTCCCTAATTTGGTGTTTTACAAAAGAAAGTACAAAGCAATAACAACTTTGAAAATATTTAACACACTTATTGTTCGTTTGTTTTTTTGCACAGTTTTGCTTCTACTCACTTCTGAGAATTGTGTTTTGCATGTCTGTGCATGCTCCGAAAATTTTAAAATTTATGTTAAATCAATATCGTCAATGAGTTAAGAAAATAACAATTTTATAGCTGTTTCTGGGTAGCAAATAACCAGAAGCCTTGATTTTTATAAGGGTTTAACTTGAACTTGAGTAAAAGTCAGAAAGTTATTTTCTATATTAAAGGATTTTCGAATAAGTAGTTGGGTTTCAAATATTCCTTTAGATTTAGTCTACTGATGAGTTGATAAGCAGGAATGAAATGTCGACGGCATATAGACAGAAAACTTTTAGACCTAAAATAAGAAGAAGTTGGAAATAAACCAACGAAACGTCGGGAACGATTTAAATGAAAACATGTAATTTTTCTTTTAAATGAAAATATAAGCTAATGACCTTGAGATCCCATTTTGGCTGGACACCATAAAAGGAATCAATTTATCTAATTCAAAAAGGTCGATATTAATAACACATTTAATATAATTTTATTTTAGTTTGATTGTACTTCCTCAAAATTGCGAATTGAAATTTTTTATGGTAAAATTGTAGTGATCAACATCTTTAAAGAAGACAAGAAACGTAATTGATTTCTAATTGCTTTTTGAATTTGCTGTTATTTTATCAGTGATAATAAAGGATTTAAACTTTTCGCCAGGCCCAGCGATTTTTAAGCATTAACTTAATTTTTTTTTTTTTATATATAGTGAACTTTACAATTTTTAATCATTTTATCACTCTTTCTAGTTCAACTTTTACTGCTTCAAAATTCAGAAAAAAAATTTTTTTTGTGATAAAATTTTTTGTGAAAAAATTTTTAAAGAAGGCAAGAAACGTAAAATTGAAGATTTACTGGCTGGGGTACATATAATGATTATTTCACATGCATCACGATACCCATCAGCACCTAAGATTGCTTCGAATCTACATAGATCATGACGAATAGTGCACTGTAATTTTATGTTTGTATGATATTTTGGAGCATTTTCTTTTAAATAATTTTTTGGAGCTGCTAAAAATTTTTCATGGATTTTTTCGGGGTCTGCGCACATTTTCTAAGAAAATTTTTTTGTATTCCGTTTTGGGGTTTGGGAAAATGTTCTTTCTTTTTTGTAGCCAAAATACGTTTTGTGCCTAGTTTCTTGCATTAAGATTTTACTCTTACCATCCACGTGTTTTAAGTGCAAGCACTCAAACAACTGCAATCAATAACAACATCTGTCATCAATTTTAATTCTCTGTGTCAGCGTAGTCATCATACTAATACTGGTAGAACATAATTGTGTACTCATGTGTAGATTATTTGCGTGGGACCAATAAAACTATAATAAGTGTTACAAAACACACACACTCACGCACCGGCATTTGCGTGTGTAATTTTGCTAAACCATCAGGAACAATAAGTACTTAGTATTATTATTTTATGCGGAAATAGATTTTGTTACATGTCATTTCCTTTAGTTGCCATAGAATTAAATTCAATTTGTGTAATTTTGGCACGTAATATTTATGCAGATTACAAAATTTTCAACAAATGCTTTTTCTCACTCTCGGTGCCTGTTTCACTTAATGCATCACATTAATACGTATTGCATTGTGGCCTGGAGCAAGAATGTATTTTATACAAAAAAGGGTGAAAAGAAAAGAGGTGGGTTTTTGTGAGATTTTATCCAGCTGGTCCTTATTAGCTCACTGTTCTGGGAAACCTATTGCGAAATTCTTAAGTAATTCTATTTCTTTTAGCATTTTTTTTATCTTTTCCTGGATAACGAATCAAGAAAATGATTTTAGTTTTCTTTGGTTTATCGAGTGAAAAAGGTGGAAAAACTATTTTATATGACTTTTTTCATGTATATGAGAATAACACTTCTTTTGGCTGCAACTCTGTTTACTTTTAAAAATTTCTACATCCCATTAAAATATTGCATTAAACGACAATAACTATTTATTTTAATTACAAATACTAATGCCTTGTAAAACAGTTTTATATTAAAACGTAGGCATTCCTACACACACACTTGCACACACACCTCACAACATGCCTCTTTAGGCCCAGCAAACATTTTGAGTACACTTACGTTTAAAAATTTAGTTTTAGAAAAAATCATTGACCTTAAAATTATACACTTTAACAAAAAATAATCTCTTTTTCGCAATGCATCAACCTCTTTCATTGAAATGTTGGTTGGGTTGCAGCAAATTCATTGTTCAATGGCATGTATTTGTGTGAAGTCATTAATTATTTTGGCGGTTGGAATATTATAAGAAACTTGTACTTGAGACCACACAAATCAGTTGTATGCAGTTGTGGTGCAATTTGCTTAAACACACATCTGTGGTTTCAGCTTTTATAATATGAGATTTTCTCATTTTGCTTTTTTTTTAAGAGTTGCTTGCATTGCAAAGTTGCCTGAAATGTATTGATGCATTGCAAATTAGAAAAGCGGTTTGAGAATTTATCAAATATATTAACTAAAGTGAAAAAAGAGAAACAACAAAAATTTATTAAGGTTTTGATAATATTTATGATGGAGTTGACAGAATTATTTGGTTTCACACTCGCAGAGACTTTTAAAGTAGGGGAATGTTTACCGTCAAAAATCGATATATTTTCAACCTTAAAATTGAAGTAAATTAATCCAAAGTAGCACAAATGAGGGCGACATAAAGATGACAGAAAATAGCTGAAAACAATTAAAAAGGTCTAAGCGCCTAAAATGATACTTATCAATTAACTCTTAAAGCAAGTAAAAAATTTAATTTATATATGAATGTTCAATAAAACTTAAAAGATTTTACAACAAGTTCTAGAAACTAATGGCTCTGGGCGTAATTTCCTTAAAATGTCCTGTGCAAAATTTTGACAGGTTTCATTTCTTTGTTTTGATATTTTATATACTTTTTTCCATAACCTAAAGAAACAATTTTTTTGACAAACGAAAACTATTGTAAATTTATTAAAGTGATTTTAATTGAAGTAATCATTAAAAATATATATATATATATATATATACATATATATAAAAAGTAATAACAGCCTCTATATCATCATCTTTCATTAGGCGCTTTCCATATTTTAACTAAAATAAAGCAAAATCTCAAAGCTTTTTCGGAAAGCAAAAATAGTTTTCAAAAAAAAAAATTTTTTTTTTTGGAGTGTGGAAAACTTTTTCAGTATTGAAATATTTCTAGCCTGAGAAATTTTTGTGTAGAATAATGTTTTCGGAATCTGTATTGAAAACTTTTTCAGAGTCTCTAGGAATTTTGTGCATAAAATTTTTTTAGACCACGAACACGTATCTATGGGCAATTTGCTTAGACTCCGAGGAACTTATTTATTAGGAAGTTAAATGCAGCCTATAGAAGCATTTTATATACACAAATTTTTTGGGATATTAAAAATTTTTCGTGTTTTTATTTGCTAATATGCGTTATAAAATGTTTGCAGAGTCTGATTATATTTTCGCTAGGAAAGGTTTTCGTTTTCTTAATAAAATTTTCTTTGGAAACCTTTTCGGAGAATTTGACGAGAAAAAAGTTTCAATACAAGAAAGGTTTTGGAGTTTTCTTTTTTAAATTTTTTTTTTATTTGGAGTTTAACTTTATTATGTTTTATAAATGAGCGTAAGTTCACTTAGTTTTCAATAAATATATTTTCTATTTATTGATAATTTTTCGATATTTCGATACGCCTTTGTGTATCTTCTGCAGGAAGAAGAAGGCGTATCGAGATATCGAAAAATTATCAATAAATAGAAAATATATTTATTGAAAATTAAGTGACCTTACGCTTATTTATAAAACATAATAAAGTTAAATAAAAAAAGGTCGAAGAACGAGTATCCAGAATATTTGGAATTTAAATAAATTTTTTTTCATAATTTAATTACCAATTGCAAATTTGTTTTTTTGGAATCAAAATAAATTTTTCATAGAAATTTTTTTCGAGATTAAAAATTTATTTTTTTTAAATTGGTTTTTGTTTTTAATTAGCGAGAACAGTTTTTTCGATTTGTGCACAAAATTTCGACGAAATGTTTTCGGAGTCTGAAAAATGTTCCACAGAAGCTTTTATAAAGCTTGAATATCTTTACACAAAAAATTGTATTTGAAACGTGGCCAATAGATTCAGACTCCGAATATTTTTCGGAGTTTATTTCGAAATTAAATATAATAAGAATTATTGTTCACAGCCAAAAATTATTCACAACCAGCACAATAAGCTCCTATTTTACAAATACTATTTTAAATTCCACGAAATTTGATTTCGGAGTCTGAAAAATGTTCCATAGAAGCTTCTCCAAAGCTTGAATAGCTTTACACAAAATTTGTATTCTCGAAAATTCTTCAAAGTTAATTTCGGAGTTATAATAACAATTAATCTTCACAACCAAATATACAATAAATTCCTATTCTACAAACACTCTTTCTAATTCAAAGAAAATTGATTTCGGAGTCGAAAATTTCATCAGAAAGTTTTTAGTTGTCTCATATAATTTTTTTTTATCAGCAACAATGTTTAAAATCCGAATAAATTGTCGTTAATTTTTTTTATATAGAATTTTTTCGGCAGTTTATTACTGATTGAACAATTTTCGGAAAAACCATAAATTTGCTATAGAATAGTTTTCTTTAATCTGAATAAATTTTCTATGTAAACTAATTTTGAAAAATAAAATTTAAGAGAAATTTTTTATCTTCTTACTTACACATACTTTCGAGAGGCAACTATTTTTCGGAGTCAGAAATTTTAATATCATTAATTTCGGTGTTGGGTAAAGCTGCCAAAGCCGTCAGAATTCCTTCTTAGTATTGACCAAAATCGCGAAAATGTTGTAATACAAACTTAGTCGTGCTATTTCTACCTTGGAATTATGGAGGGTGGTCCTTATGGGAAGATCCTATAGACAAAACCTACGGTAAAATATTTGTTATAGTATATTACAAAGCATAACAAAGAGTATAAGTCTCGCTATATACATATGTGCTACATTTCGTGTGCGGTTGTTTGTAACTCTATGCTAAGTGCGTAACTGTGTCGTTTGCTCTCTAAGCATCAGCTTAAGTGTATTGGTATGTTTATAAAACAGCCATTATCACCATCTTTTAGCATTTTGGGTTTTTTTGTAGCTAAAAATTTTCCTCTAAGTATTTTGTGTACGATGCCAGTATTAAATAACAAATTTGCGGATAAAATACGCCAGCGTTGCCACCGATAATGACAGCAACAATAATAAGTAGCGGCAGCAACATTCATGACTTATCTACAACATGTATGCACTCAAGTGTGAATAATTCATTTTAAGTGAAAGATTTCGATACGTTTTTTTTTCTCTCAACTCTTCAAACTATACACACACACACACACACACACACAGCAAATGCAGTAAAAGTCCACATGGAAAAAAAGTTATGCATATAAACACATATTTGCTTTTATAAACGCGCAAATATTGCGGGCAAATTGTGGAAAAAAATCTTTAGCAAACAATAAGTATTTGCAAACAAATACACATACATGCGTGTATATTTATGAATGTATGTATGAAATGAAAATAGTTCTTGACTAGTAAATGGGTTCTAAAGTAGACCATATAATAGAAATCTTTTCTTTTTCGCTGGCAAATATAATGAACTGAAACTTGAAGTAGAAAAGTGTAATTGAAAATGAAGCATACAATGGGGTCTCTTTAACTAAATACATTTTGCCAACAGCAGTGTGATACATATTAACAGCGAATAAGACAACCCAAAAAAAAAGAGAACTTAAATAAAATCCTTAACTGCAATTAAATTTTACAGCAAAGTAGCTTACAAGTTGTGGAACTATTTGCTTTATCATACTGAAAAAATTATGCCTGCCACTTCACAGCAGCTCATAGCTCCCCATGTATCCTTTTTCTAAACTGTTTGAATTTTGTATTTACAATTAAAGGACAAAGTCAGATAAATAAAAAAAAACAACTGTATACTCTGCTTAAGATCACTGAGCTGTTTCAGCTAATAAATTTTCAAATTTTACTGTTCTGCTCTAATTTAAAAATTACAGCTACTAAAATTTCCAAAAAAAAAAAAAAAATCCAATTAATTAACAATTGCTAATTAATAAGAAAGAACTAAGTTTTTAATTTACTACCAGCTAGAACTTTGGAGTGATCCTTTTTCATGAAACATGTTTTTCTAAAACGTTTTTATTAAAAAAAATCATAAAAAGGTTATAGCATTGGGATAATAATCCCTAGAGAGAATTTCAGATATATATCTACCAGGATTCCTTTAGCTACTGTGTATCCTTTTTCATACTAAAAAAAATTAAAATTTTTTCAGTCATCAATATAAGGCTTATATTTAAATATTTTTTATCGAAATATGGTTTTTAGCAAACTCTCCACAAGGATTTGCCCAGCTACCGTCCTTAAATCCTGGAAAATATTTTTCAAAACTAGAAAATTGTCATCATTAGCTTTCTTTATTAAAATGTGAATTTATTTTAATAATTTAAAAAAAAAATGGTCATCTATATTTCACCATTCATTGTAAAATTATGAATTTTTAATAATGTGTATTTTTTCATCGAAGTACCACTAAAATAAGACTAAGTCATGCAGCAAGCCATCAAATTCTTTAGAGAAAAAATTAGATCGATTCCTGCTAGAAACCGCTTTGATATCATTTATCATTTTTTATTAAATTATCGCTGATTTTTTTTTTGTCATTAAAATATGGTTTAAGTTGCCTATATATATCATATTCTTGTATATATCTTTTGCAATCATTTGAATATTTCTAGCATAAAATGTTAATTATTAAATAATTCTAAAACTCCGGGAAAAACCAAACAAATAAAAATTATCTACAACCACTCCTTTTACATTTAAAGCGTGTTACTTTCCTAACAACTTTTGCGGGATTGTTAAATGTAGTTAAAACAGCAGATACATTTGTAGCCAAATTCTGCTTGACGGCGTGCTTCGTTGCCAAGCAGTTAGATTTTCGCAGTCAACTTGTAACTGCAAATATTCGTAAGCAAACTAAACGAAAACCCACTTTAATCAGAATACAACACAGACACAAATACAAACACACACACACAAAACAGCAAATATTCAGTGTTGGCAAACAAGTAACAAGCAACTTACTAAAGAATATCTCTTTTGTTTTTTAGCTGTGTTTTTAATTTTGGATTTTGTGGAATTTTTGTCTAACTGCCAAAATGAAAGGAATACACAGCGAAGCCGCTGTTGGCCCTGAGTTTTGACATAGAAACACAAACTTAAAGAAGAAGAAGAAAAAAACAAAATTATGTTATAGAATTAAATGATGTAAGTGGAGTAGCAGGCAATAACAAAGAGGGCAGGATTTTAATTTAATAATTGTGTATGTGTGTGTGGGTATGCATAAGTACTAGCTGCAAATGCAATAGAAATGAAAACATAACTTACAAATTTATTAAAGTCACGTTTTTTAGGGTTACAAAAAAAAAAAAACAAAAAGAAATTATGTAACAAATATTTCGAAGCCATAACGAAAAAGTTGTTGTTGCTCTGACATTAGTTTTGTGTTGAAATTATTTATAAATAAAATTTTTAGATTTAGATTTCTGCTTAGTACAATAATATAGGGAAATATAAAACTAATTATTTTAAAAAATAGGACCTTGATAATTTTCTCGAAAACGGTAGAAGAAGGGCGAACAAGACCACAAAACGACCTCCATTTTCAGATTTGCCGGCACTTTCCCGAATAAGTTGTAATTTGAAAAATATTCAAAACCAAAAAAACTGTATAGAAAAACCCTCCCCAAGGAGGCACAACTTGTTTCTACTGTATTTTCTAAAATACTTCTTGCTCACAAAATTCGAAAACAGAAATATTTAGAGAAGAAGACCACAAAACGATCTCCATTTTCAGATTTGCCGGCACTTTCCCGAATAAGTTGTAATTTGAAAAATATTCAAAACCAAAAAAACTGTATAGAAAAACCCTCCCCAAGGAGGCACAACTTGTTTCTACTGTATTTTCTAAAATACTTCTTGCTCACAAAATTTGAAAACGGGAATATTTAGAGAAGAAGACCACAAAACGACCTCCATTTTCAGATTTGCCGGCACTTTCCCGAATAAGTTGTAATTTGAAAAATATTCAAAACCAAAAAAACTGTATAGAAAAACCCTCCCCAAGGAGGAACAACTTGTTTCTACTGTATTTTCTAAAATACTTCTTGCTCACAAAATTTGAAAACGGGAATATTTAGAGAAGAAAACCACAAAACGACCTCCATTTTCAGATTTGCCGGCACTTTCCCGAATAAGTTGTAATTTGAAAAATATTCAAAACCAAAAAAACTGTATAGAAAAACCCTCCCCAAGGAGGAACAACTTGTTTCTACTGTATTTTCTAAAATACTTCTTGCTCACAAAATTTGAAAACGGGAATATTTAGAGAAGAAGACCACAAAACGACCTCCATTTTCAGATTTGCCGGCACTTTCCCGAATAAGTTGTAATTTGAAAAATATTCAAAACCAAAAAAACTGTATAGAAAAACCCTCCCCAAGGAGGCACAACTTGTTTCTACTGTATTTTCTAAAATACTTCTTGCTCACAAAATTTGAAAACGGGAATATTTAGAGAAGAAGACCACAAAACGACCTCCATTTTCAGATTTGCCGGCACTTTCCCGAATAAGTTGTAATTTGAAAAATATTCAAAACCAAAAAAACTGTATAGAAAAACCCTCCCCAAGGAGGCACAACTTGTTTCTACTGTATTTTCTAAAATACTTCTTGCTCACAAAATTTGAAAACGGGAATATTTAGAGAAGAAGACCACAAAACGACCTCCATTTTCAGATTTGCCGGCACTTTCCCGAATAAGTTGTAATTTGAAAAATATTCAAAACCAAAAAAACTGTATAGAAAAACCCTCCCCAAGGAGGCACAACTTGTTTCTACTGTATTTTCTAAAATACTTCTTGCTCACAAAATTTGAAAACGGGAATATTTAGAGAAGAAGACCACAAAACGACCTCCATTTTCAGATTTGCCGGCACTTTCCCGAATAAGTTGTAATTTGAAAAATATTCAAAACCAAAAAAACTGTATAGAAAAACCCTCCCCAAGGAGGCACAACTTGTTTCTACTGTATTTTCTAAAATACTTCTTGCTCACAAAATTTGAAAACGGGAATATTTAGAGAAGAAGACCACAAAACGACCTCCATTTTCAGATTTGCCGGCACTTTCCCGAATAAGTTGTAATTTGAAAAATATTCAAAACCAAAAAAACTGTATAGAAAAACCCTCCCCAAGGAGGCACAACTTGTTTCTACTGTATTTTCTAAAATACTTCTTGCTCACAAAATTTGAAAACGGGAATATTTAGAGAAGAAGACCACAAAACGACCTCCATTTTCAGATTTGCCGGCACTTTCCCAAATAAGTTGTAATTTGAAAAATATTCAAAACCAAAAAAACTGTATAGAAAAACCCTCCCCAAGGAGGCACAACTTGTTTCTACTGTATTTTCTAAAATACTTCTTGCTCACAAAATTTGAAAACGGGAATATTTAGAGAAGAAGACCACAAAACAACCTCTATTTTCAGATTTGCCGGCACTTTCCCGAATAAGTTGTAATTTGAAAAATATTCAAAACCAAAAAAAACTGTATAGAAAAACCCTCCCCAAGGAGGCACAACTTGTTTCTACTGTATTTTCTAAAATACTTCTTGCTCACAAAATTTGAAAACGGGAATATTTAGAGAAGAAGACCACAAAACGACCTCCATTTTCAGATTTGCCGGCACTTTCCCGAATAAGTTGTAATTTGAAAAATATTCAAAACCAAAAAAAACTGTATAGAAAAACCCTCCCCAAGGAGGCACAACTTGTTTCTACTGTATTTTCTAAAATACTTCTTGCTCACAAAATTTGAAAACGGGAATATTTAGAGAAGAAGACCACAAAACGACCTCCATTTTCAGATTTGCCGGCACTTTCCCGAATAAGTTGTAATTTGAAAAATATTCAAAACCAAAAAAACTGTATAGAAAAACCCTCCCCAAGGAGGCACAACTTGTTTCTACTGTATTTTCTAAAATACTTCTTGCTCACAAAATTTGAAAACGGGAATATTTAGAGAAGAAGACCACAAAACGACCTCCATTTTCAGATTTGCCGGCACTTTCCCGAATAAGTTGTAATTTGAAAAATATTCAAAACCAAAAAAACTGTATAGAAAAACCCTCCCCAAGGAGGCACAACTTGTTTCTACTGTATTTTCTAAAATACTTCTTGCTCACAAAATTTGAAAACGGGAATATTTAGAGAAGAAGACCACAAAACGACCTCCATTTTCAGATTTGCCGGCACTTTCCCAAATAAGTTGTAATTTGAAAAATATTCAAAACCAAAAAAACTGTATAGAAAAACCCTCCCCAAGGAGGCACAACTTGTTTCTACTGTATTTTCTAAAATACTTCTTGCTCACAAAATTTGAAAACGGGAATATTTAGAGAAGAAGACCACAAAACAACCTCTATTTTCAGATTTGCCCGCACTTTCCCGAATAAGTTGTAATTTGAAAAATATTCAAAACCAAAAAAAACTGTATAGAAAAACCCTCCCCAAGGAGGCACAACTTGTTTCTACTGTATTTTCTAAAATACTTCTTGCTCACAAAATTTGAAAACGGGAATATTTAGAGAAGAAGACCACAAAACGACCTCTATTTTCATATTTGCCGGCACTTTCCCGAATAAGTTGTAATTTGAAAAATATTCAAAACCAAAAAAAACTGTATAGAAAAACCCTCCCCAAGGAGGCACAACTTGTTTCTACTGTATTTTCTAAAATACTTCTTGCTCACAAAATTTGAAAACGGGAATATTTAGAGAAGAAGACCACAAAACGACCTCCATTTTCAGATTTGCCGGCACTTTCCCGAATAAGTTGTAATTTGAAAAATATTCAAAACCAAAAAAACTGTATAGAAAAACCCTCCCCAAGGAGGCACAACTTGTTTCTACTGTATTTTCTAAAATACTTCTTGCTCACAAAATTTGAAAACGGGAATATTTAGAGAAGAAGACCACAAAACGACCTCCATTTTCAGATTTGCCGGCACTTTCCCGAATAAGTTGTAATTTGAAAAATATTCAAAACCAAAAAAACTGTATAGAAAAACCCTCCCCAAGGAGGCACAACTTGTTTCTACTGTATTTTCTAAAATACTTCTTGCTCACAAAATTTGAAAACGGGAATATTTAGAGAAGAAGACCACAAAACAACCTCCATTTTCAGATTTGCCGGCACTTTCCCAAATAAGTTGTAATTTGAAAAATATTCAAAACCAAAAAAACTGTATAGAAAAACCCTCCCCAAGGAGGCACAACTTGTTTCTACTGTATTTTCTAAAATACTTCTTGCTCACAAAATTTGAAAACGGAAATATTTAGAGAAGAAGACCATAAAACAACCTCTATTTTCAGATTTGCCGGCACTTTCCCGAATAAGTTGTAATTTGAAAAATATTCAAAACCAAAAAAACTGTATAGAAAAACCCTCCCCAAGGAGGCACAACTTGTTTCTACTGTATTTTCTAAAATACTTCTTGCTCACAAAATTTGAAAACGGGAATATTTAGAGAAGAAGACCACAAAACGACCTCCATTTTCAGATTTGCCGGCACTTTCCCGAATAAGTTGTAATTTGAAAAATATTCAAAACCAAAAAAACTGTATAGAAAAACCCTCCCCAAGGAGGCACAACTTGTTTCTACTGTATTTTCTAAAATACTTCTTGCTCACAAAATTTGAAAACGGGAATATTTAGAGAAGAAGACCACAAAACGACCTCCATTTTTAGATTTGCCGGCACTTTCCCGAATAAGTTGTAATTTGAAAAATATTCAAAACCAAAAAAACTGTATAGAAAAACCCTCCCCAAGGAGGCACAACTTGTTTCTACTGTATTTTCTAAAATACTTCTTGCTCACAAAATTTGAAAACGGGAATATTTAGAGAAGAAGACCACAAAACGACCTCCATTTTCAGATTTGCCGGCACTTTCCCGAATAAGTTGTAATTTGAAAAATATTCAAAACCAAAAAAAACTGTATAGAAAAACCCTCCCCAAGGAGGCACAACTTGTTTCTACTGTATTTTCTAAAATACTTCTTGCTCACAAAATTTGAAAACGGGAATATTTAGAGAAGAAGACCACAAAACGACCTCCATTTTCAGATTTGCCGGCACTTTCCCGAATAAGTTGTAATTTGAAAAATATTCAAAACCAAAAAAACTGTATAGAAAAACCCTCCCCAAGGAGGCACAACTTGTTTCTACTGTATTTTCTAAAATACTTCTTGCTCACAAAATTTGAAAACGGGAATATTTAGAGAAGAAGACCACAAAACGACCTCCATTTTCAGATTTGCCGGCACTTTCCCGAATAAGTTGTAATTTGAAAAATATTCAAAACCAAAAAAACTGTATAGAAAAACCCTCCCCAAGGAGGCACAACTTGTTTCTACTGTATTTTCTAAAATACTTCTTGCTCACAAAATTTGAAAACGGGAATATTTAGAGAAGAAGACCACAAAACGACCTCCATTTTCAGATTTGCCGGCACTTTCCCGAATAAGTTGTAATTTGAAAAATATTCAAAACCAAAAAAACTGTATAGAAAAACCCTCCCCAAGGAGGCACAACTTGTTTCTACTGTATTTTCTAAAATACTTCTTGCTCACAAAATTTGAAAACGGGAATATTTAGAGAAGAAGACCACAAAACGACCTCCATTTTCAGATTTGCCGGCACTTTCCCGAATAAGTTGTAATTTGAAAAATATTAAAAACCAAAAAAACTGTATAGAAAAACCCTCCCCAAGGAGGCACAACTTGTTTCTACTGTATTTTCTAAAATACTTCTTGCTCACAAAATTTGAAAACGGGAATATTTAGAGAAGAAGACCACAAAACGACCCCTATTTTCAGATTTGCCGGCACTTTCCCCAATAAGTTGTAATTTGAAAAATATTCAAAACCAAAAAAAACTGTATAGAAAAACCCTCCCCAAGGAGGCACAACTTGTTTCTACTGTATTTTCTAAAATACTTCTTGCTCACAAAATTTGAAAACGGGAATATTTAGAGAAGAAGACCACAAAACGACCTCCATTTTCAGATTTGCCGGCACTTTCCCGAATAAGTTGTAATTTGAAAAATATTCAAAACCAAAAAAACTGTATAGAAAAACCCTCCCCAAGGAGGCACAACTTGTTTCTACTGTATTTTCTAAAATACTTCTTGCTCACAAAATTTGAAAACGGGAATATTTAGAGAAGAAGACCACAAAACGACCTCCATTTTCAGATTTGCCGGCACTTTCCCGAATAAGTTGTAATTTGAAAAATATTCAAAACCAAAAAAACTGTATAGAAAAACCCTCCCCAAGGAGGCACAACTTGTTTCTACTGTATTTTCTAAAATACTTCTTGCTCACAAAATTTGAAAACGGGAATATTTAGAGAAGAAGACCACAAAACGACCTCCATTTTCAGATTTGCCGGCACTTTCCCAAATAAGTTGTAATTTGAAAAATATTCAAAACCAAAAAAACTGTATAGAAAAACCCTCCCCAAGGAGGCACAACTTGTTTCTACTGTATTTTCTAAAATACTTCTTGCTCACAAAATTTGAAAACGGGAATATTTAGAGAAGAAGACCACAAAACAACCTCTATTTTCAGATTTGCCGGCACTTTCCCGAATAAGTTGTAATTTGAAAAATATTCAAAACCAAAAAAAAACTGTATAGAAAAACCCTCCCCAAGGAGGCACAACTTGTTTCTACTGTATTTTCTAAAATACTTCTTGCTCACAAAATTTGAAAACGGGAATATTTAGAGAAGAAGACCACAAAACGACCTCTATTTTCAGATTTGCCGGCACTTTCCCGAATAAGTTGTAATTTGAAAAATATTCAAAACCAAAAAAAACTGTATAGAAAAACCCTCCCCAAGGAGGCACAACTTGTTTCTACTGTATTTTCTAAAATACTTCTTGCTCACAAAATTTGAAAACGGGAATATTTAGAGAAGAAGACCACAAAACGACCTCTATTTTCAGATTTGCCGGCACTTTCCCAAATAAGTTGTAATTTGAAAAATATTCAAAACCAAAAAAACTGTATAGAAAAACCCTCCCCAAGGAGGCACAACTTGTTTCTACTGTATTTTCTAAAATACTTCTTGCTCACAAAATTTGAAAACGGGAATATTTAGAGAAGAAGACCACAAAACGACCTCTATTTTCAGATTTGCCGGCACTTTCCCGAATAAGTTGTAATTTGAAAAATATTCAAAACCAAAAAAAACTGTATAGAAAAACCCTCCCCAAGGAGGCACAACTTGTTTCTACTGTATTTTCTAAAATACTTCTTGCTCACAAAATTTGAAAACGGGAATATTTAGAGAAGAAGACCACAAAACGACCTCCATTTTCAGATTTGCCGGCACTTTCCCGAATAAGTTGTAATTTGAAAAATATTCAAAACCAAAAAAACTGTATAGAAAAACCCTCCCCAAGGAGGCACAACTTGTTTCTACTGTATTTTCTAAAATACTTCTTGCTCACAAAATTTGAAAACGGGAATATTTAGAGAAGAAGACCACAAAACGACCTCCATTTTCAGATTTGCCGGCACTTTCCCGAATAAGTTGTAATTTGAAAAATATTCAAAACCAAAAAAACTGTATAGAAAAACCCTCCCCAAGGAGGCACAACTTGTTTCTACTGTATTTTCTAAAATACTTCTTGCTCACAAAATTTGAAAACGGGAATATTTAGAGAAGAAGACCACAAAACGACCTCCATTTTCAGATTTGCCGGCACTTTCCCGAATAAGTTGTAATTTGAAAAATATTCAAAACCAAAAAAACTGTATAGAAAAACCCTCCCCAAGGAGGCACAACTTGTTTCTACTGTATTTTCTAAAATACTTCTTGCTCACAAAATTTGAAAACGGGAATATTTAGAGAAGAAGACCACAAAACAACCTCTATTTTCAGATTTGCCGGCACTTTCCCGAATAAGTTGTAATTTGAAAAATATTCAAAACCAAAAAAAACTGTATAGAAAAACCCTCCCCAAGGAGGCACAACTTGTTTCTACTGTATTTTCTAAAATACTTCTTGCTCACAAAATTTGAAAACGGGAATATTTAGAGAAGAAGACCACAAAACAACCTCTATTTTCAGATTTGCCGGCACTTTCCCGAATAAGTTGTAATTTGAAAAATATTCAAAACCAAAAAAACTGTATAGAAAAACCCTCCCCAAGGAGGCACAACTTGTTTCTACTGTATTTTCTAAAATACTTCTTGCTCACAAAATTTGAAAACGGGAATATTTAGAGAAGAAGACCATAAAACGACCTCCATTTTCAGATTTGCCGGCACTTTCCCGAATAAGTTGTAATTTGAAAAATATTCAAAACCAAAAAAACTGTATAGAAAAACCCTCCCCAAGGAGGCACAACTTGTTTCTACTGTATTTTCTAAAATACTTCTTGCTCACAAAATTTGAAAACGGGAATATTTAGAGAAGAAGACCACAAAACGACCTCCATTTTCAGATTTGCCGGCACTTTCCCGAATAAGTTGTAATTTGAAAAATATTCAAAACCAAAAAAACTGTATAGAAAAACCCTCCCCAAGGAGGCACAACTTGTTTCTACTGTATTTTCCAAAATACTTCTTGCTCACAAAATTTGAAAACGGGAATATTTAGAGAAGAAGACCACAAAACGACCTCCATTTTCAGATTTGCCGGCACTTTCCCGAATAAGTTGTAATTTGAAAAATATTCAAAACCAAAAAAACTGTATAGAAAAACCCTCCCCAAGGAGGCACAACTTGTTTCTACTGTATTTTCTAAAATACTTCTTGCTCACAAAATTTGAAAACGGCAATATTTAGAGAAGAAGACCACAAAACGACCTCCATTTTCAGATTTGCCGGCACTTTCCCGAATAAGTTGTAATTTGAAAAATATTCAAAACCAAAAAAACTGTATAGAAAAACCCTCCCCAAGGAGGCACAACTTGTTTCTACTGTATTTTCTAAAATACTTCTTCCTCACAAAATTTGAAAACGGGAATATTTAGAGAAGAAGACCACAAAACGACCTCCATTTTCAGATTTGCCGGCACTTTCCCGAATAAGTTGTAATTTGAAAAATATTCAAAACCAAAAAAACTGTATAGAAAAACCCTCCCCAAGGAGGCACAACTTGTTTCTACTGTATTTTCTAAAATACTTCTTGTTCACAAAATTTGAAAACGGGAATATTTAGAGAAGAAGACCACAAAACGACCTCCATTTTCAGATTTGCCGGCACTTTCCCGAATAAGTTGTAATTTGAAAAATATTCAAAACCAAAAAAACTGTATAGAACAACCCTCCCCAAGGAGGCACAACTTGTTTCTACTGTATTTTCCAAAATACTTCTTGCTCACAAAATTTGAAAACGGGAATATTTAGAGAAGAAGACCACAAAACGACCTCCATTTTCAGATTTGCCGGCACTTTCCCGAATAAGTTGTAATTTGAAAAATATTCAAAACCAAAAAAACTGTATAGAAAAACCCTCCCCAAGGAGGCACAACTTGTTTCTACTGTATTTTCTAAAATACTTCTTGTTCACAAAATTTGAAAACGGGAATATTTAGAGAAGAAGACCACAAAACGACCTCCATTTTCAGATTTGCCGGCACTTTCCCGAATAAGTTGTAATTTGAAAAATATTCAAAACCAAAAAAACTGTATAGAAAAACCCTCCCCAAGGAGGCACAACTTGTTTCTACTGTATTTTCTAAAATACTTCTTGCTCACAAAATTTGAAAACGGGAATATTTAGAGAAGAAGACCACAAAACGACCTCCATTTTCAGATTTGCCGGCACTTTCCCGAATAAGTTGTAATTTGAAAAATATTCAAAACCAAAAAAACTGTATAGAAAAACCCTCCCCAAGGAGGCACAACTTGTTTCTACTGTATTTTCTAAAATACTTCTTGCTCACAAAATTTGAAAACGGGAATATTTAGAGAAGAAGACCACAAAACGACCTCCATTTTCAGATTTGCCGGCACTTTCCCGAATAAGTTGTAATTTGAAAAATATTCAAAACCAAAAAAACTGTATAGAAAAACCCTCCCCAAGGAGGCACAACTTGTTTCTACTGTATTTTCTAAAATACTTCTTGCTCACAAAATTTGAAAACGGGAATATTTAGAGAAGAAGACCACAAAACGACCTCCATTTTCAGATTTGCCGGCACTTTCCCAAATAAGTTGTAATTTGAAAAATATTCAAAACCAAAAAAACTGTATAGAAAAACCCTCCCCAAGGAGGCACAACTTGTTTCTACTGTATTTTCTAAAATACTTCTTGCTCACAAAATTTGAAAACGGGAATATTTAGAGAAGAAGACCACAAAACAACCTCTATTTTCAGATTTGCCGGCACTTTCCCGAATAAGTTGTAATTTGAAAAATATTCAAAACCAAAAAAAACTGTATAGAAAAACCCTCCCCAAGGAGGCACAACTTGTTTCTACTGTATTTTCTAAAATACTTCTTGCTCACAAAATTTGAAAACGGGAATATTTAGAGAAGAAGACCACAAAACGACCTCTATTTTCAGATTTGCCGGCACTTTCCCGAATAAGTTGTAATTTGAAAAATATTCAAAACCAAAAAAAACTGTATAGAAAAACCCTCCCCAAGGAGGCACAACTTGTTTCTACTGTATTTTCTAAAATACTTCTTGCTCACAAAATTTGAAAACGGGAATATTTAGAGAAGAAGACCACAAAACGACCTCCATTTTCAGATTTGCCGGCACTTTCCCGAATAAGTTGTAATTTGAAAAATATTCAAAACCAAAAAAACTGTATAGAAAAACCCTCCCCAAGGAGGCACAACTTGTTTCTACTGTATTTTCTAAAATACTTCTTGCTCACAAAATTTGAAAACGGGAATATTTAGAGAAGAAGACCACAAAACGACCTCCATTTTCAGATTTGCCGGCACTTTCCCGAATAAGTTGTAATTTGAAAAATATTCAAAACCAAAAAAACTGTATAGAAAAACCCTCCCCAAGGAGGCACAACTTGTTTCTACTGTATTTTCTAAAATACTTCTTGCTCACAAAATTTGAAAACGGGAATATTTAGAGAAGAAGACCACAAAACGACCTCCATTTTCAGATTTGCCGGCACTTTCCCGAATAAGTTGTAATTTGAAAAATATTCAAAACCAAAAAAACTGTATAGAAAAACCCTCCCCAAGGAGGCACAACTTGTTTCTACTGTATTTTCTAAAATACTTCTTGCTCACAAAATTTGAAAACGGGAATATTTAGAGAAGAAGACCACAAAACAACCTCTATTTTCAGATTTGCCGGCACTTTCCCGAATAAGTTGTAATTTGAAAAATATTCAAAACCAAAAAAAACTGTATAGAAAAACCCTCCCCAAGGAGGCACAACTTGTTTCTACTGTATTTTCTAAAATACTTCTTGCTCACAAAATTTGAAAACGGGAATATTTAGAGAAGAAGACCACAAAACAACCTCTATTTTCAGATTTGCCGGCACTTTCCCGAATAAGTTGTAATTTGAAAAATATTCAAAACCAAAAAAACTGTATAGAAAAACCCTCCCCAAGGAGGCACAACTTGTTTCTACTGTATTTTCTAAAATACTTCTTGCTCACAAAATTTGAAAACGGGAATATTTAGAGAAGAAGACCATAAAACGACCTCCATTTTCAGATTTGTCGGCACTTTCCCGAATAAGTTGTAATTTGAAAAATATTCAAAACCAAAAAAACTGTATAGAAAAACCCTCCCCAAGGAGGCACAACTTGTTTCTACTGTATTTTCTAAAATACTTCTTGCTCACAAAATTTGAAAACGGGAATATTTAGAGAAGAAGACCACAAAACGACCTCCATTTTCAGATTTGCCGGCACTTTCCCGAATAAGTTGTAATTTGAAAAATATTCAAAACCAAAAAAACTGTATAGAAAAACCCTCCCCAAGGAGGCACAACTTGTTTCTACTGTATTTTCCAAAATACTTCTTGCTCACAAAATTTGAAAACGGGAATATTTAGAGAAGAAGACCACAAAACGACCTCCATTTTCAGATTTGCCGGCACTTTCCCGAATAAGTTGTAATTTGAAAAATATTCAAAACCAAAAAAACTGTATAGAAAAACCCTCCCCAAGGAGGCACAACTTGTTTCTACTGTATTTTCTAAAATACTTCTTGCTCACAAAATTTGAAAACGGCAATATTTAGAGAAGAAGACCACAAAACGACCTCCATTTTCAGATTTGCCGGCACTTTCCCGAATAAGTTGTAATTTGAAAAATATTCAAAACCAAAAAAACTGTATAGAAAAACCCTCCCCAAGGAGGCACAACTTGTTTCTACTGTATTTTCTAAAATACTTCTTGTTCACAAAATTTGAAAACGGGAATATTTAGAGAAGAAGACCACAAAACGACCTCCATTTTCAGATTTGCCGGCACTTTCCCGAATAAGTTGTAATTTGAAAAATATTCAAAACCAAAAAAACTGTATAGAAAAACCCTCCCCAAGGAGGCACAACTTGTTTCTACTGTATTTTCCAAAATACTTCTTGCTCACAAAATTTGAAAACGGGAATATTTAGAGAAGAAGACCACAAAACGACCTCCATTTTCAGATTTGCCGGCACTTTCCCGAATAAGTTGTAATTTGAAAAATATTCAAAACCAAAAAAACTGTATAGAAAAACCCTCCCCAAGGAGGCACAACTTGTTTCTACTGTATTTTCTAAAATACTTCTTGCTCACAAAATTTGAAAACGGGAATATTTAGAGAAGAAGACCACAAAACGACCTCCATTTTCAGATTTGCCGGCACTTTCCCGAATAAGTTGTAATTTGAAAAATATTCAAAACCAAAAAAACTGTATAGAAAAACCCTCCCCAAGGAGGCACAACTTGTTTCTACTGTATTTTCTAAAATACTTCTTGCTCACAAAATTTGAAAACGGGAATATTTAGAGAAGAAGACCACAAAACGACCTCTATTTTCAGATTTGCCGGCACTTTCCCGAATAAGTTGTAATTTGAAAAATATTCAAAACCAAAAAAAACTGTATAGAAAAACCCTCCCCAAGGAGGCACAACTTGTTTCTACTGTATTTTCTAAAATACTTCTTGCTCACAAAATTTGAAAACGGGAATATTTAGAGAAGAAGACCACAAAACGACCTCCATTTTCAGATTTGCCGGCACTTTCCCGAATAAGTTGTAATTTGAAAAATATTCAAAACCAAAAAAACTGTATAGAAAAACCCTCCCCAAGGAGGCACAACTTGTTTCTACTGTATTTTCTAAAATACTTCTTGCTCACAAAATTTGAAAACGGGAATATTTAGAGAAGAAGACCACAAAACGACCTCCATTTTCAGATTTGCCGGCACTTTCCCGAATAAGTTGTAATTTGAAAAATATTCAAAACCAAAAAAACTGTATAGAAAAACCCTCCCCAAGGAGGCACAACTTGTTTCTACTGTATTTTCTAAAATACTTCTTGCTCACAAAATTTGAAAACGGGAATATTTAGAGAAGAAGACCACAAAACGACCTCCATTTTCAGATTTGCCGGCACTTTCCCAAATAAGTTGTAATTTGAAAAATATTCAAAACCAAAAAAACTGTATAGAAAAACCCTCCCCAAGGAGGCACAACTTGTTTCTACTGTATTTTCTAAAATACTTCTTGCTCACAAAATTTGAAAACGGGAATATTTAGAGAAGAAGACCACTAAACGACCTCCATTTACAGATTTGCCGGCACTTTCCCGAATAAGTTGTAATTTGAAAAATATTCAAAACCAAAAAAACTGTATAGAAAAACCCTCCCCAAGGAGGCACAACTTGTTTCTACTGTATTTTCTAAAATACTTCTTGCTCACAAAATTTGAAAACGGGAATATTTAGAGAAGAAGACCACAAAACGACCTCCATTTTCAGATTTGCCGGCACTTTCCCGAATAAGTTGTAATTTGAAAAATATTCAAAACCAAAAAAACTGTATAGAAAAACCCTCCCCAAGGAGGCACAACTTGTTTCTACTGTATTTTCTAAAATACTTCTTGCTCACAAAATTTGAAAACGGGAATATTTAGAGAAGAAGACCGCAAAACGACCTCCATTTTTAGATTTGCCGGCACTTTCCCGAATAAGTTGTAATTTGAAAAATATTCAAAACCAAAAAAACTGTATAGAAAAACCCTCCCCAAGGAGGCACAACTTGTTTCTACTGTATTTTCTAAAATACTTCTTGCTCACAAAATTTGAAAACGGGAATATTTAGAGAAGAAGACCACAAAACGACCTCCATTTTCAGATTTGCCGGCACTTTCCCGAATAAGTTGTAATTTGAAAAATATTCAAAACCAAAAAAACTGTATAGAAAAACCCTCCCCAAGGAGGCACAACTTGTTTCTACTGTATTTTCTAAAATACTTCTTGCTCACAAAATTTGAAAACGGGAATATTTAGAGAAGAAGACCACAAAACGACCTCCATTTTCAGATTTGCCGGCACTTTCCCGAATAAGTTGTAATTTGAAAAATATTCAAAACCAAAAAAACTGTATAGAAAAACCCTCCCCAAGGAGGCACAACTTGTTTCTACTGTATTTTCCAAAATACTTCTTGCTCACAAAATTTGAAAACGGGAATATTTAGAGAAGAAGACCACAAAACGACCTCCATTTTCAGATTTGCCGGCACTTTCCCGAATAAGTTGTAATTTGAAAAATATTCAAAACCAAAAAAACTGTATAGAAAAACCCTCCCCAAGGAGGCACAACTTGTTTCTACTGTATTTTCTAAAATACTTCTTGCTCACAAAATTTGAAAACGGCAATATTTAGAGAAGAAGACCACAAAACGACCTCCATTTTCAGATTTGCCGGCACTTTCCCGAATAAGTTGTAATTTGAAAAATATTCAAAACCAAAAAAACTGTATAGAAAAACCCTCCCCAAGGAGGCACAACTTGTTTCTACTGTATTTTCTAAAATACTTCTTCCTCACAAAATTTGAAAACGGGAATATTTAGAGAAGAAGACCACAAAACGACCTCCATTTTCAGATTTGCCGGCACTTTCCCGAATAAGTTGTAATTTGAAAAATATTCAAAACCAAAAAAACTGTATAGAAAAACCCTCCCCAAGGAGGCACAACTTGTTTCTACTGTATTTTCTAAAATACTTCTTGCTCACAAAATTTGAAAACGGGAATATTTAGAGAAGAAGACCACAAAACGACCTCTATTTTCAGATTTGCCGGCACTTTCCCGAATAAGTTGTAATTTGAAAAATATTCAAAACCAAAAAAAACTGTATAGAAAAACCCTCCCCAAGGAGGCACAACTTGTTTCTACTGTATTTTCTAAAATACTTCTTGCTCACAAAATTTGAAAACGGGAATATTTAGAGAAGAAGACCACAAAACGACCTCTATTTTCAGATTTGCCGGCACTTTCCCGAATAAGTTGTAATTTGAAAAATATTCAAAACCAAAAAAAACTGTATAGAAAAACCCTCCCCAAGGAGGCACAACTTGTTTCTACTGTATTTTCTAAAATACTTCTTGCTCACAAAATTTGAAAACGGGAATATTTAGAGAAGAAGACCACTAAACGACCTCCATTTTCAGATTTGCCGGCACTTTCCCGAATAAGTTGTAATTTGAAAAATATTCAAAACCAAAAAAACTGTATAGAAAAACCCTCCCCAAGGAGGCACAACTTGTTTCTACTGTATTTTCTAAAATACTTCTTGCTCACAAAATTTGAAAACGGGAATATTTAGAGAAGAAGACCACAAAACGACCTCCATTTTCAGATTTGCCGGCACTTTCCCGAATAAGTTGTAATTTGAAAAATATTCAAAACCAAAAAAACTGTATAGAAAAACCCTCCCCAAGGAGGCACAACTTGTTTCTACTGTATTTTCTAAAATACTTCTTGCTCACAAAATTTGAAAACGGGAATATTTAGAGAAGAAGACCACAAAACGACCTCCATTTTCAGATTTGCCGGCACTTTCCCGAATAAGTTGTAATTTGAAAAATATTCAAAACCAAAAAAACTGTATAGAAAAACCCTCCCCAAGGAGGCACAACTTGTTTCTACTGTATTTTCTAAAATACTTCTTGCTCACAAAATTTGAAAACGGGAATATTTAGAGAAGAAGACCACAAAACGACCTCCATTTTCAGATTTGCCGGCACTTTCCCGAATAAGTTGTAATTTGAAAAATATTCAAAACCAAAAAAACTGTATAGAAAAACCCTCCCCAAGGAGGCACAACTTGTTTCTACTGTATTTTCTAAAATACTTCTTGCTCACAAAATTTGAAAACGGGAATATTTAGAGAAGAAGACCACTAAACGACCTCCATTTTCAGATTTGCCGGCACTTTCCCGAATAAGTTGTAATTTGAAAAATATTCAAAACCAAAAAAACTGTATAGAAAAACCCTCCCCAAGGAGGCACAACTTGTTTCTACTGTATTTTCTAAAATACTTCTTGCTCACAAAATTTGAAAACGGGAATATTTAGAGAAGAAGACCACAAAACGACCTCCATTTTCAGATTTGCCGGCACTTTCCCGAATAAGTTGTAATTTGAAAAATATTCAAAACCAAAAAAACTGTATAGAAAAACCCTCCCCAAGGAGGCACAACTTGTTTCTACTGTATTTTCCAAAATACTTCTTGCTCACAAAATTTGAAAACGGGAATATTTAGAGAAGAAGACCACAAAACGACCTCCATTTTCAGATTTGCCGGCACTTTCCCGAATAAGTTGTAATTTGAAAAATATTCAAAACCAAAAAAACTGTATAGAAAAACCCTCCCCAAGGAGGCACATCTTGTTTCTACTGTATTTTCTAAAATACTTCTTGCTCACAAAATTTGAAAACGGCAATATTTAGAGAAGAAGACCACAAAACGACCTCCATTTTCAGATTTGCCGGCACTTTCCCGAATAAGTTGTAATTTGAAAAATATTCAAAACCAAAAAAACTGTATAGAAAAACCCTCCCCAAGGAGGCACAACTTGTTTCTACTGTATTTTCTAAAATACTTCTTGCTCACAAAATTTGAAAACGGGAATATTTAGAGAAGAAGACCACAAAACGACCTCCATTTTCAGATTTGCCGGCACTTTCCCGAATAAGTTGTAATTTGAAAAATATTCAAAACCAAAAAAACTGTATAGAAAAACCCTCCCCAAGGAGGCACAACTTGTTTCTACTGTATTTTCCAAAATACTTCTTGCTCACAAAATTTGAAAACGGGAATATTTAGAGAAGAAGACCACAAAACGACCTCCATTTTCAGATTTGCCGGCACTTTCCCGAATAAGTTGTAATTTGAAAAATATTCAAAACCAAAAAAACTGTATAGAAAAACCCTCCCCAAGGAGGCACAACTTGTTTCTACTGTATTTTCTAAAATACTTCTTGCTCACAAAATTTGAAAACGGCAATATTTAGAGAAGAAGACCACAAAACGACCTCCATTTTCAGATTTGCCGGCACTTTCCCGAATAAGTTGTAATTTGAAAAATATTCAAAACCAAAAAAACTGTATAGAAAAACCCTCCCCAAGGAGGCACAACTTGTTTCTACTGTATTTTCTAAAATACTTCTTCCTCACAAAATTTGAAAACGGGAATATTTAGAGAAGAAGACCACAAAACGACCTCCATTTTCAGATTTGCCGGCACTTTCCCGAATAAGTTGTAATTTGAAAAATATTCAAAACCAAAAAAACTGTATAGAAAAACCCTCCCCAAGGAGGCACAACTTGTTTCTACTGTATTTTCTAAAATACTTCTTGTTCACATAATTTGAAAACGGGAATATTTAGAGAAGAAGACCACAAAACGACCTCCATTTTCAGATTTGCCGGCACTTTCCCGAATAAGTTGTAATTTGAAAAATATTCAAAACCAAAAAAACTGTATAGAAAAACCCTCCCCAAGGAGGCACAACTTGTTTCTACTGTATTTTCCAAAATACTTCTTGCTCACAAAATTTGAAAACGGGAATATTTAGAGAAGAAGACCACTAAACGACCTCCATTTTCAGATTTGCCGGCACTTTCCCGAATAAGTTGTAATTTGAAAAATATTCAAAACCAAAAAAACTGTATAGAAAAACCCTCCCCAAGGAGGCACAACTTGTTTCTACTGTATTTTCTAAAATACTTCTTGCTCACAAAATTTGAAAACGGGAATATTTAGAGAAGAAGACCACAAAACGACCTCCATTTTCAGATTTGCCGGCACTTTCCCGAATAAGTTGTAATTTGAAAAATATTCAAAACCAAAAAAACTGTATAGAAAAACCCTCCCCAAGGAGGCACAACTTGTTTCTACTGTATTTTCTAAAATACTTCTTGCTCACAAAATTTGAAAACGGGAATATTTAGAGAAGAAGACCACAAAACGACCTCCATTTTCAGATTTGCCGGCACTTTCCCAAATAAGTTGTAATTTGAAAAATATTCAAAACCAAAAAAACTGTATAGAAAAACCCTCCCCAAGGAGGCACAACTTGTTTCTACTGTATTTTCTAAAATACTTCTTGCTCACAAAATTTGAAAACGGGAATATTTAGAGAAGAAGACCACAAAACGACCTCTATTTTCAGATTTGCCGGCACTTTCCCGAATAAGTTGTAATTTGAAAAATATTCAAAACCAAAAAAACTGTATAGAAAAACCCTCCCCAAGGAGGCACAACTTGTTTCTACTGTATTTTCTAAAATACTTCTTGCTCACAAAATTTGAAAACGGGAATATTTAGAGAAGAAGACCGCAAAACGACCTCCATTTTTAGATTTGCCGGCACTTTCCCGAATAAGTTGTAATTTGAAAAATATTCAAAACCAAAAAAACTGTATAGAAAAACCCTCCCCAAGGAGGCACAACTTGTTTCTACTGTATTTTCTAAAATACTTCTTGCTCACAAAATTTGAAAACGGGAATATTTAGAGAAGAAGACCACAAAACGACCTCCATTTTCAGATTTGCCGGCACTTTCCCGAATAAGTTGTAATTTGAAAAATATTCAAAACCAAAAAAACTGTATAGAAAAACCCTCCCCAAGGAGGCACAACTTGTTTCTACTGTATTTTCTAAAATACTTCTTGCTCACAAAATTTGAAAACGGGAATATTTAGAGAAGAAGACCACAAAACGACCTCCATTTTCAGATTTGCCGGCACTTTCCCGAATAAGTTGTAATTTGAAAAATATTCAAAACCAAAAAAACTGTATAGAAAAACCCTCCCCAAGGAGGCACAACTTGTTTCTACTGTATTTTCCAAAATACTTCTTGCTCACAAAATTTGAAAACGGGAATATTTAGAGAAGAAGACCACAAAACGACCTCCATTTTCAGATTTGCCGGCACTTTCCCGAATAAGTTGTAATTTGAAAAATATTCAAAACCAAAAAAACTGTATAGAAAAACCCTCCCCAAGGAGGCACAACTTGTTTCTACTGTATTTTCTAAAATACTTCTTGCTCACAAAATTTGAAAACGGCAATATTTAGAGAAGAAGACCACAAAACGACCTCCATTTTCAGATTTGCCGGCACTTTCCCGAATAAGTTGTAATTTGAAAAATATTCAAAACCAAAAAAACTGTATAGAAAAACCCTCCCCAAGGAGGCACAACTTGTTTCTACTGTATTTTCTAAAATACTTCTTGCTCACAAAATTTGAAAACGGGAATATTTAGAGAAGAAGACCACAAAACGACCTCTATTTTCAGATTTGCCGGCACTTTCCCGAATAAGTTGTAATTTGAAAAATATTCAAAACCAAAAAAAACTGTATAGAAAAACCCTCCCCAAGGAGGCACAACTTGTTTCTACTGTATTTTCTAAAATACTTCTTGCTCACAAAATTTGAAAACGGGAATATTTAGAGAAGAAGACCACAAAACGACCTCCATTTTCAGATTTGCCGGCACTTTCCCGAATAAGTTGTAATTTGAAAAATATTCAAAACCAAAAAAACTGTATAGAAAAACCCTCCCCAAGGAGGCACAACTTGTTTCTACTGTATTTTCTAAAATACTTCTTGCTCACAAAATTTGAAAACGGGAATATTTAGAGAAGAAGACCACAAAACGACCTCCATTTTCAGATTTGCCGGCACTTTCCCGAATAAGTTGTAATTTGAAAAATATTCAAAACCAAAAAAACTGTATAGAAAAACCCTCCCCAAGGAGGCACAACTTGTTTCTACTGTATTTTCTAAAATACTTCTTGCTCACAAAATTTGAAAACGGGAATATTTAGAGAAGAAGACCACAAAACGACCTCCATTTTCAGATTTGCCGGCACTTTCCCAAATAAGTTGTAATTTGAAAAATATTCAAAACCAAAAAAACTGTATAGAAAAACCCTCCCCAAGGAGGCACAACTTGTTTCTACTGTATTTTCTAAAATACTTCTTGCTCACAAAATTTGAAAACGGGAATATTTAGAGAAGAAGACCACTAAACGACCTCCATTTTCAGATTTGCCGGCACTTTCCCGAATAAGTTGTAATTTGAAAAATATTCAAAACCAAAAAAACTGTATAGAAAAACCCTCCCCAAGGAGGCACAACTTGTTTCTACTGTATTTTCTAAAATACTTCTTGCTCACAAAATTTGAAAACGGGAATATTTAGAGAAGAAGACCACAAAACGACCTCCATTTTCAGATTTGCCGGCACTTTCCCGAATAAGTTGTAATTTGAAAAATATTCAAAACCAAAAAAACTGTATAGAAAAACCCTCCCCAAGGAGGCACAACTTGTTTCTACTGTATTTTCTAAAATACTTCTTGCTCACAAAATTTGAAAACGGGAATATTTAGAGAAGAAGACCACAAAACGACCTCCATTTTCAGATTTGCCGGCACTTTCCCGAATAAGTTGTAATTTGAAAAATATTCAAAACCAAAAAAACTGTATAGAAAAACCCTCCCCAAGGAGGCACAACTTGTTTCTACTGTATTTTCTAAAATACTTCTTGCTCACAAAATTTGAAAACGGGAATATTTAGAGAAGAAGACCACAAAACGACCTCCATTTTCAGATTTGCCGGCACTTTCCCGAATAAGTTGTAATTTGAAAAATATTCAAAACCAAAAAAACTGTATAGAAAAACCCTCCCCAAGGAGGCACAACTTGTTTCTACTGTATTTTCTAAAATACTTCTTGCTCACAAAATTTGAAAACGGGAATATTTAGAGAAGAAGACCACTAAACGACCTCCATTTTCAGATTTGCCGGCACTTTCCCGAATAAGTTGTAATTTGAAAAATATTCAAAACCAAAAAAACTGTATAGAAAAACCCTCCCCAAGGAGGCACAACTTGTTTCTACTGTATTTTCTAAAATACTTCTTGCTCACAAAATTTGAAAACGGGAATATTTAGAGAAGAAGACCACAAAACGACCTCCATTTTCAGATTTGCCGGCACTTTCCCGAATAAGTTGTAATTTGAAAAATATTCAAAACCAAAAAAACTGTATAGAAAAACCCTCCCCAAGGAGGCACAACTTGTTTCTACTGTATTTTCTAAAATACTTCTTCCTCACAAAATTTGAAAACGGGAATATTTAGAGAAGAAGACCACAAAACGACCTCCATTTTCAGATTTGCCGGCACTTTCCCGAATAAGTTGTAATTTGAAAAATATTCAAAACCAAAAAAACTGTATAGAAAAACCCTCCCCAAGGAGGCACAACTTGTTTCTACTGTATTTTCTAAAATACTTCTTGCTCACAAAATTTGAAAACGGGAATATTTAGAGAAGAAGACCACAAAACGACCTCCATTTTCAGATTTGCCGGCACTTTCCCGAATAAGTTGTAATTTGAAAAATATTCAAAACCAAAAAAACTGTATAGAAAAACCCTCCCCAAGGAGGCACAACTTGTTTCTACTGTATTTTCTAAAATACTTCTTGCTCACAAAATTTGAAAACGGGAATATTTAGAGAAGAAGACCGCAAAACGACCTCCATTTTTAGATTTGCCGGCACTTTCCCGAATAAGTTGTAATTTGAAAAATATTCAAAACCAAAAAAACTGTATAGAAAAACCCTCCCCAAGGAGGCACAACTTGTTTCTACTGTATTTTCTAAAATACTTCTTGCTCACAAAATTTGAAAACGGGAATATTTAGAGAAGAAGACCACAAAACGACCTCCATTTTCAGATTTGCCGGCACTTTCCCGAATAAGTTGTAATTTGAAAAATATTCAAAACCAAAAAAACTGTATAGAAAAACCCTCCCCAAGGAGGCACAACTTGTTTCTACTGTATTTTCTAAAATACTTCTTGCTCACAAAATTTGAAAACGGGAATATTTAGAGAAGAAGACCACAAAACGACCTCCATTTTCAGATTTGCCGGCACTTTCCCGAATAAGTTGTAATTTGAAAAATATTCAAAACCAAAAAAACTGTATAGAAAAACCCTCCCCAAGGAGGCACAACTTGTTTCTACTGTATTTTCCAAAATACTTCTTGCTCACAAAATTTGAAAACGGGAATATTTAGAGAAGAAGACCACAAAACGACCTCCATTTTCAGATTTGCCGGCACTTTCCCGAATAAGTTGTAATTTGAAAAATATTCAAAACCAAAAAAACTGTATAGAAAAACCCTCCCCAAGGAGGCACAACTTGTTTCTACTGTATTTTCTAAAATACTTCTTGCTCACAAAATTTGAAAACGGCAATATTTAGAGAAGAAGACCACAAAACGACCTCCATTTTCAGATTTGCCGGCACTTTCCCGAATAAGTTGTAATTTGAAAAATATTCAAAACCAAAAAAACTGTATAGAAAAACCCTCCCCAAGGAGGCACAACTTGTTTCTACTGTATTTTCTAAAATACTTCTTGCTCACAAAATTTGAAAACGGGAATATTTAGAGAAGAAGACCACAAAACGACCTCTATTTTCAGATTTGCCGGCACTTTCCCGAATAAGTTGTAATTTGAAAAATATTCAAAACCAAAAAAAACTGTATAGAAAAACCCTCCCCAAGGAGGCACAACTTGTTTCTACTGTATTTTCTAAAATACTTCTTGCTCACAAAATTTGAAAACGGGAATATTTAGAGAAGAAGACCACAAAACGACCTCCATTTTCAGATTTGCCGGCACTTTCCCGAATAAGTTGTAATTTGAAAAATATTCAAAACCAAAAAAACTGTATAGAAAAACCCTCCCCAAGGAGGCACAACTTGTTTCTACTGTATTTTCTAAAATACTTCTTGCTCACAAAATTTGAAAACGGGAATATTTAGAGAAGAAGACCACAAAACGACCTCCATTTTCAGATTTGCCGGCACTTTCCCGAATAAGTTGTAATTTGAAAAATATTCAAAACCAAAAAAACTGTATAGAAAAACCCTCCCCAAGGAGGCACAACTTGTTTCTACTGTATTTTCTAAAATACTTCTTGCTCACAAAATTTGAAAACGGGAATATTTAGAGAAGAAGACCACAAAACGACCTCCATTTTCAGATTTGCCGGCACTTTCCCAAATAAGTTGTAATTTGAAAAATATTCAAAACCAAAAAAACTGTATAGAAAAACCCTCCCCAAGGAGGCACAACTTGTTTCTACTGTATTTTCTAAAATACTTCTTGCTCACAAAATTTGAAAACGGGAATATTTAGAGAAGAAGACCACTAAACGACCTCCATTTTCAGATTTGCCGGCACTTTCCCGAATAAGTTGTAATTTGAAAAATATTCAAAACCAAAAAAACTGTATAGAAAAACCCTCCCCAAGGAGGCACAACTTGTTTCTACTGTATTTTCTAAAATACTTCTTGCTCACAAAATTTGAAAACGGGAATATTTAGAGAAGAAGACCGCAAAACGACCTCCATTTTTAGATTTGCCGGCACTTTCCCGAATAAGTTGTAATTTGAAAAATATTCAAAACCAAAAAAACTGTATAGAAAAACCCTCCCCAAGGAGGCACAACTTGTTTCTACTGTATTTTCTAAAATACTTCTTGCTCACAAAATTTGAAAACGGGAATATTTAGAGAAGAAGACCACAAAACGACCTCCATTTTCAGATTTGCCGGCACTTTCCCGAATAAGTTGTAATTTGAAAAATATTCAAAACCAAAAAAACTGTATAGAAAAACCCTCCCCAAGGAGGCACAACTTGTTTCTACTGTATTTTCTAAAATACTTCTTGCTCACAAAATTTGAAAACGGGAATATTTAGAGAAGAAGACCACAAAACGACCTCCATTTTCAGATTTGCCGGCACTTTCCCGAATAAGTTGTAATTTGAAAAATATTCAAAACCAAAAAAACTGTATAGAAAAACCCTCCCCAAGGAGGCACAACTTGTTTCTACTGTATTTTCCAAAATACTTCTTGCTCACAAAATTTGAAAACGGGAATATTTAGAGAAGAAGACCACAAAACGACCTCCATTTTCAGATTTGCCGGCACTTTCCCGAATAAGTTGTAATTTGAAAAATATTCAAAACCAAAAAAACTGTATAGAAAAACCCTCCCCAAGGAGGCACAACTTGTTTCTACTGTATTTTCTAAAATACTTCTTGCTCACAAAATTTGAAAACGGCAATATTTAGAGAAGAAGACCACAAAACGACCTCCATTTTCAGATTTGCCGGCACTTTCCCGAATAAGTTGTAATTTGAAAAATATTCAAAACCAAAAAAACTGTATAGAAAAACCCTCCCCAAGGAGGCACAACTTGTTTCTACTGTATTTTCTAAAATACTTCTTGTTCACATAATTTGAAAACGGGAATATTTAGAGAAGAAGACCACAAAACGACCTCCATTTTCAGATTTGCCGGCACTTTCCCGAATAAGTTGTAATTTGAAAAATATTCAAAACCAAAAAAACTGTATAGAAAAACCCTCCCCAAGGAGGCACAACTTGTTTCTACTGTATTTTCCAAAATACTTCTTGCTCACAAAATTTGAAAACGGGAATATTTAGAGAAGAAGACCACTAAACGACCTCCATTTTCAGATTTGCCGGCACTTTCCCGAATAAGTTGTAATTTGAAAAATATTCAAAACCAAAAAAACTGTATAGAAAAACCCTCCCCAAGGAGGCACAACTTGTTTCTACTGTATTTTCTAAAATACTTCTTGCTCACAAAATTTGAAAACGGCAATATTTAGAGAAGAAGACCACAAAACGACCTCCATTTTCAGATTTGCCGGCACTTTCCCAAATAAGTTGTAATTTGAAAAATATTCAAAACCAAAAAAACTGTATAGAAAAACCCTCCCCAAGGAGGCACAACTTGTTTCTACTGTATTTTCTAAAATACTTCTTGCTCACAAAATTTGAAAACGGCAATATTTAGAGAAGAAGACCACAAAACGACCTCCATTTTCAGATTTGCCGGCACTTTCCCGAATAAGTTGTAATTTGAAAAATATTCAAAACCAAAAAAACTGTATAGAAAAACCCTCCCCAAGGAGGCACAACTTGTTTCTACTGTATTTTCTAAAATACTTCTTGCTCACAAAATTTGAAAACGGGAATATTTAGAGAAGAAGACCACAAAACGACCTCCATTTTTAGATTTGCCGGCACTTTCCCGAATAAGTTGTAATTTGAAAAATATTCAAAACCAAAAAAACTGTATAGAAAAACCCTCCCCAAGGAGGCACAACTTGTTTCTACTGTATTTTCTAAAATACTTCTTGCTCACAAAATTTGAAAACGGGAATATTTAGAGAAGAAGACCACAAAACGACCTCCATTTTCAGATTTGCCGGCACTTTCCCGAATAAGTTGTAATTTGAAAAATATTCAAAACCAAAAAAACTGTATAGAAAAACCCTCCCCAAGGAGGCACAACTTGTTTCTACTGTATTTTCCAAAATACTTCTTGCTCACAAAATTTGAAAACGGGAATATTTAGAGAAGAAGACCACAAAACGACCTCCATTTTCAGATTTGCCGGCACTTTCCCGAATAAGTTGTAATTTGAAAAATATTCAAAACCAAAAAAACTGTATAGAAAAACCCTCCCCAAGGAGGCACAACTTGTTTCTACTGTATTTTCTAAAATACTTCTTGCTCACAAAATTTGAAAACGGCAATATTTAGAGAAGAAGACCACAAAACGACCTCCATTTTCAGATTTGCCGGCACTTTCCCGAATAAGTTGTAATTTGAAAAATATTCAAAACCAAAAAAACTGTATAGAAAAACCCTCCCCAAGGAGGCACAACTTGTTTCTACTGTATTTTCTAAAATACTTCTTCCTCACAAAATTTGAAAACGGGAATATTTAGAGAAGAAGACCACAAAACGACCTCCATTTTCAGATTTGCCGGCACTTTCCCGAATAAGTTGTAATTTGAAAAATATTCAAAACCAAAAAAACTGTATAGAAAAACCCTCCCCAAGGAGGCACAACTTGTTTCTACTGTATTTTCTAAAATACTTCTTGTTCACATAATTTGAAAACGGGAATATTTAGAGAAGAAGACCACAAAACGACCTCCATTTTCAGATTTGCCGGCACTTTCCCGAATAAGTTGTAATTTGAAAAATATTCAAAACCAAAAAAACTGTATAGAAAAACCCTCCCCAAGGAGGCACAACTTGTTTCTACTGTATTTTCCAAAATACTTCTTGCTCACAAAATTTGAAAACGGGAATATTTAGAGAAGAAGACCACTAAACGACCTCCATTTTCAGATTTGCCGGCACTTTCCCGAATAAGTTGTAATTTGAAAAATATTCAAAACCAAAAAAACTGTATAGAAAAACCCTCCCCAAGGAGGCACAACTTGTTTCTACTGTATTTTCTAAAATACTTCTTGCTCACAAAATTTGAAAACGGGAATATTTAGAGAAGAAGACCACTAAACGACCTCCATTTTCAGATTTGCCGGCACTTTCCCGAATAAGTTGTAATTTGAAAAATATTCAAAACCAAAAAAACTGTATAGAAAAACCCTCCCCAAGGAGGCACAACTTGTTTCTACTGTATTTTCTAAAATACTTCTTGTTCACAAAATTTGAAAACGGGAATATTTAGAGAAGAAGACCACAAAACGACCTCCATTTTCAGATTTGCCGGCACTTTCCCGAATAAGTTGTAATTTGAAAAATATTCAAAACCAAAAAAACTGTATAGAAAAACCCTCCCCAAGGAGGCACAACTTGTTTCTACTGTATTTTCCAAAATACTTCTTGCTCACAAAATTTGAAAACGGGAATATTTAGAGAAGAAGACCACAAAACGACCTCCATTTTCAGATTTGCCGGCACTTTCCCGAATAAGTTGTAATTTGAAAAATATTCAAAACCAAAAAAACTGTATAGAAAAACCCTCCCCAAGGAGGCACAACTTGTTTCTACTGTATTTTTTAAAATACTTCTTGCTCACAAAATTTGAAAACGGCAATATTTAGAGAAGAAGACCACAAAACGACCTCCATTTTCAGATTTGCCGGCACTTTCCCGAATAAGTTGTAATTTGAAAAATATTCAAAACCAAAAAAACTGTATAGAAAAACCCTCCCCAAGGAGGCACAACTTGTTTCTACTGTATTTTCTAAAATACTTCTTCCTCACAAAATTTGAAAACGGGAATATTTAGAGAAGAAGACCACAAAACGACCTCTATTTTCAGATTTGCCGGCACTTTCCCGAATAAGTTGTAATTTGAAAAATATTCAAAACCAAAAAAACTGTATAGAAAAACCCTCCCCAAGGAGGCACAACTTGTTTCTACTGTATTTTCTAAAATACTTCTTCCTCACAAAATTTGAAAACGGGAATATTTAGAGAAGAAGACCACAAAACGACCTCCATTTTTAGATTTGCCGGCACTTTCCCGAATAAGTTGTAATTTGAAAAATATTCAAAACCAAAAAAACTGTATAGAAAAACCCTCCCCAAGGAGGCACAACTTGTTTCTACTGTATTTTCTAAAATACTTCTTGCTCACAAAATTTGAAAACGGGAATATTTAGAGAAGAAGACCACAACAACGACCTCCATTTTCAGATTTGCCGGCACTTTCCCGAATAAGTTGTAATTTGAAAAATATTCAAAACCAAAAAAACTGTATAGAAAAACCCTCCCCAAGGAGGCACAACTTGTTTCTACTGTATTTTCTAAAATACTTCTTGCTCACAAAATTTGAAAACGGGAATATTTAGAGAAGAAGACCACAAAACGACCTCCATTTTCAGATTTGCCGGCACTTTCCCGAATAAGTTGTAATTTGAAAAATATTCAAAACCAAAAAAACTGTATAGAAAAACCCTCCCCAAGGAGACACAACTTGTTTCTACTGTATTTTCTAAAATACTTCTTGCTCACAAAATTTGAAAACGGGAATATTTAGAGAAGAAGACCACAAAACGACCTCCATTTTCAGATTTGCCGGCACTTTCCCGAATAAGTTGTAATTTGAAAAATATTCAAAACCAAAAAAACTGTATAGAAAAACCCTCCCCAAGGAGGCACAACTTGTTTCTACTGTATTTTCTAAAATACTTCTTCCTCACAAAATTTGAAAACGGGAATATTTAGAGAAGAAGACCACAAAACGACTTCCATTTTCAGATTTGCCGGCACTTTCCCGAATAAGTTGTAATTTGAAAAATATTCAAAACCAAAAAAACTGTATAGAAAAACCCTCCCCAAGGAGGCACAACTTGTTTCTACTGTATTTTCTAAAATACTTCTTGCTCACAAAATTTGAAAACGGGAATATTTAGAGAAGAAGACCACAAAACGACCTCCATTTTTAGATTTGCCGGCGCTTTCCCGAATAAGTTGTAATTTGAAAAATATTCAAAACCAAAAAAACTGTATAGAAAAACCCTCCCCAAGGAGGCACAACTTGTTTCTACTGTATTTTCTAAAATACTTCTTCCTCACAAAATTTGAAAACGGGAATATTTAGAGAAGAAGACCACAAAACGACCTCCATTTTCAGATTTGCCGGCACTTTCCCGAATAAGTTGTAATTTGAAAAATATTCAAAACCAAAAAAACTGTATAGAAAAACCCTCCCCAAGGAGGCACAACTTGTTTCTACTGTATTTTCTAAAATACTTCTTCCTCACAAAATTTGAAAACGGGAATATTTAGAGAAGAAGACCACAAAACGACCTCCATTTTCAGATTTGCCGGCACTTTCCCGAATAAGTTGTAATTTGAAAAATATTCAAAACCAAAAAAACTGTATAGAAAAACCCTCCCCAAGGAGGCACAACTTGTTTCTACTGTATTTTCTAAAATACTTCTTGCTCACAAAATTTGAAAACGGGAATATTTAGAGAAGAAGACCACAAAACGACCTCCATTTTCAGATTTGCCGGCACTTTCCCGAATAAGTTGTAATTTGAAAAATATTCAAAACCAAAAAAACTGTATAGAAAAACCCTCCCCAAGGAGGCACAACTTGTTTCTACTGTATTTTCCAAAATACTTCTTGCTCACAAAATTTGAAAATGGGAATATTTAGAGAAGAAGACCACAAAACGACCTCCATTTTCAGATTTGCCGGCACTTTCCCGAATAAGTTGTAATTTGAAAAATATTCAAAACCAAAAAAACTGTATAGAAAAACCCTCCCCAAGGAGGCACAACTTGTTTCTACTGTATTTTCTAAAATACTTCTTGCTCACAAAATTTGAAAACGGGAATATTTAGAGAAGAAGACCACAAAACGACCTCCATTTTCAGATTTGCCGGCACTTTCCCGAATAAGTTGTAATTTGAAAAATATTCAAAACCAAAAAAACTGTATAGAAAAACCCTCCCCAAGGAGGCACAACTTGTTTCTACTGTATTTTCTAAAATACTTCTTGCTCACAAAATTTGAAAACGGGAATATTTAGAGAAGAAGACCACAAAACGATCTCCATTTTCAGATTTGCCGGCACTTTCCCGAATAAGTTGTAATTTGAAAAATATTCAAAACCAAAAAAACTGTATAGAAAAACCCTCCCCAAGGAGGCACAACTTGTTTCTACTGTATTTTCTAAAATACTTCTTGCTCACAAAATTTGAAAACGGGAATATTTAGAGAAGAAGACCACAAAACGACCTCCATTTTCAGATTTGCCGGCACTTTCCCGAATAAGTTGTAATTTGAAAAATATTCAAAACCAAAAAAACTGTATAGAAAAACCCTCCCCAAGGAGGCACAACTTGTTTCTACTGTATTTTCCAAAATACTTCTTGCTCACAAAATTTGAAAATGGGAATATTTAGAGAAGAAGACCACAAAACGACCTCCATTTTCAGATTTGCCGGCACTTTCCCGAATAAGTTGTAATTTGAAAAATATTCAAAACCAAAAAAACTGTATAGAAAAACCCTCCCCAAGGAGGCACAACTTGTTTCTACTGTATTTTCTAAAATACTTCTTGCTCACAAAATTTGAAAACGGGAATATTTAGAGAAGAAGACCACAAAACGACCTCCATTTTCAGATTTGCCGGCACTTTCCCGAATAAGTTGTAATTTGAAAAATATTCAAAACCAAAAAAACTGTATAGAAAAACCCTCCCCAAGGAGGCACAACTTGTTTCTACTGTATTTTCCAAAATACTTCTTGCTCACAAAATTTGAAAATGGGAATATTTAGAGAAGAAGACCACAAAACGACCTCCATTTTCAGATTTGCCGGCACTTTCCCGAATAAGTTGTAATTTGAAAAATATTCAAAACCAAAAAAACTGTATAGAAAAACCCTCCCCAAGGAGGCACAACTTGTTTCTACTGTATTTTCCAAAATACTTCTTGCTCACAAAATTTGAAAATGGGAATATTTAGAGAAGAAGACCACAAAACGACCTCCATTTTCAGATTTGCCGGCACTTTCCCGAATAAGTTGTAATTTGAAAAATATTCAAAACCAAAAAAACTGTATAGAAAAACCCTCCCCAAGGAGGCACAACTTGTTTCTACTGTATTTTCTAAAATACTTCTTGCTCACAAAATTTGAAAACGGGAATATTTAGAGAAGAAGACCACAAAACGACCTCCATTTTCAGATTTGCCGGCACTTTCCCGAATAAGTTGTAATTTGAAAAATATTCAAAACCAAAAAAACTGTATAGAAAAACCCTCCCCAAGGAGGCACAACTTGTTTCTACTGTATTTTCCAAAATACTTCTTGCTCACAAAATTTGAAAATGGGAATATTTAGAGAAGAAGACCACAAAACGACCTCCATTTTCAGATTTGCCGGCACTTTCCCGAATAAGTTGTAATTTGAAAAATATTCAAAACCAAAAAAACTGTATAGAAAAACCCTCCCCAAGGAGGCACAACTTGTTTCTACTGTATTTTCTAAAATACTTCTTGCTCACAAAATTTGAAAACGGGAATATTTAGAGAAGAAGACCACAAAACGACCTCCATTTTCAGATTTGCCGGCACTTTCCCGAATAAGTTGTAATTTGAAAAATATTCAAAACCAAAAAAACTGTATAGAAAAACCCTCCCCAAGGAGGCACAACTTGTTTCTACTGTATTTTCTAAAATACTTCTTGCTCACAAAATTTGAAAACGGGAATATTTAGAGAAGAAGACCACAAAACGACCCCCATTTTCAGATTTGCCGGCACTTTCCCGAATAAGTTGTAATTTGAAAAATATTCAAAACCAACAAAACTGTATAGAAAAACCCTCCCCAAGGAGGCACAACTTGTTTCTACTGTATTTTCTAAAATACTTCTTGCTCACAAAATTTGAAAACGGGAATATTTAGAGAAGAAGACCACAAAACGACCTCCATTTTCAGATTTGCCGGCACTTTCCCGAATAAGTTGTAATTTGAAAAATATTCAAAACCAAAAAAACTGTATAGAAAAACCCTCCCCAAGGAGGCACAACTTGTTTCTACTGTATTTTCTAAAATACTTCTTGCTCACAAAATTTGAAAACGGGAATATTTAGAGAAGAAGACCACTAAACGACCTCCATTTTCAGATTTGCCGGCACTTTCCCGAATAAGTTGTAATTTGAAAAATATTCAAAACCAAAAAAACTGTATAGAAAAACCCTCCCCAAGGAGGCACAACTTGTTTCTACTGTATTTTCTAAAATACTTCTTGCTCACAAAATTTGAAAACGGGAATATTTAGAGAAGAAGACCACAAAACGACCTCCATTTTCAGATTTGCCGGCACTTTCCCGAATAAGTTGTAATTTGAAAAATATTCAAAACCAAAAAAACTGTATAGAAAAACCCTCCCCAAGGAGGCACAACTTGTTTCTACTGTATTTTCTAAAATACTTCTTGCTCACAAAATTTGAAAACGGGAATATTTAGAGAAGAAGACCACAAAACGACCTCCATTTTCAGATTTGCCGGCACTTTCCCGAATAAGTTGTAATTTGAAAAATTTGAAAACGGGAATATTTAGAGAAGAAGACCACAAAACGACCTCCATTTTCAGATTTGCCGGCACTTTCCCGAATAAGTTGTAATTTGAAAAATATTCAAAACCAAAAAAACTGTATAGAAAAACCCTCCCCAAGGAGGCACAACTTGTTTCTACTGTATTTTCTAAAATACTTCTTGCTCACAAAATTTGAAAACGGGAATATTTAGAGAAGAAGACCACAAAACGACCTCCATTTTCAGATTTGCCGGCACTTTCCCGAATAAGTTGTAATTTGAAAAATATTCAAAACCAAAAAAACTGTATAGAAAAACCCTCCCCAAGGAGGCACAACTTGTTTCTACTGTATTTTCTAAAATACTTCTTGCTCACAAAATTTGAAAACGGGAATATTTAGAGAAGAAGACCACAAAACGATCTCCATTTTCAGATTTGCCGGCACTTTCCCGAATAAGTTGTAATTTGAAAAATATTCAAAACAAAAAAAACTGTATAGAAAAACCCTCCCCAAGGAGGCACAACTTGTTTCTACTGTATTTTCTAAAATACTTCTTGCTCACAAAATTTGAAAACGGGAATATTTAGAGAAGAAGACCACAAAACGACCTCCATTTTCAGATTTGCCGGCACTTTCCCGAATAAGTTGTAATTTGAAAAATATTCAAAACCAAAAAAACTGTATAGAAAAACCCTCCCCAAGGAGGCACAACTTGTTTCTACTGTATTTTCTAAAATACTTCTTGCTCACAAAATTTGAAAACGGGAATATTTAGAGAAGAAGACCACAAAACGACCTCCATTTTCAGATTTGCCGGCACTTTCCCGAATAAGTTGTAATTTGAAAAATATTCAAAACCAAAAAAACTGTATAGAAAAACCCTCCCCAAGGAGGCACAACTTGTTTCTACTGTATTTTCTAAAATACTTCTTGCTCACAAAATTTGAAAACGGGAATATTTAGAGAAGAAGACCACAAAACGACCTCCATTTTCAGATTTGCCGGCACTTTCCCGAATAAGTTGTAATTTGAAAAATATTCAAAACCAAAAAAACTGTATAGAAAAACCCTCCCCAAGGAGGCACAACTTGTTTCTACTGTATTTTCTAAAATACTTCTTGCTCACAAAATTTGAAAACGGGAATATTTAGAGAAGAAGACCACAAAACGACCTCCATTTTCAGATTTGCCGGCACTTTCCCGAATAAGTTGTAATTTGAAAAATATTCAAAACCAAAAAAACTGTATAGAAAAACCCTCCCCAAGGAGGCACAACTTGTTTCTACTGTATTTTCTAAAATACTTCTTGCTCACAAAATTTGAAAACGGGAATATTTAGAGAAGAAGACCACAAAACGACCTCCATTTTCAGATTTGCCGGCACTTTCCCGAATAAGTTGTAATTTGAAAAATATTCAAAACCAAAAAAACTGTATAGAAAAACCCTCCCCAAGGAGGCACAACTTGTTTCTACTGTATTTTCTAAAATACTTCTTGCTCACAAAATTTGAAAACGGGAATATTTAGAGAAGAAGACCACAAAACGACCTCCATTTTCAGATTTGCCGGCACTTTCCCGAATAAGTTGTAATTTGAAAAATATTCAAAACCAAAAAAACTGTATAGAAAAACCCTCCCCAAGGAGGCACAACTTGTTTCTACTGTATTTTCTAAAATACTTCTTGCTCACAAAATTTGAAAACGGGAATATTTAGAGAAGAAGACCACAAAACGACCTCCATTTTCAGATTTGCCGGCACTTTCCCGAATAAGTTGTAATTTGAAAAATATTCAAAACCAAAAAAACTGTATAGAAAAACCCTCCCCAAGGAGGCACAACTTGTTTCTACTGTATTTTCTAAAATACTTCTTGCTCACAAAATTTGAAAACGGGAATATTTAGAGAAGAAGACCACAAAACGACCTCCATTTTCAGATTTGCCGGCACTTTCCCGAATAAGTTGTAATTTGAAAAATTTGAAAACGGGAATATTTAGAGAAGAAGACCACAAAACGACCTCCATTTTCAGATTTGCCGGCACTTTCCCGAATAAGTTGTAATTTGAAAAATATTCAAAACCAAAAAAACTGTATAGAAAAACCCTCCCCAAGGAGGCACAACTTGTTTCTACTGTATTTTCTAAAATACTTCTTGCTCACAAAATTTGAAAACGGGAATATTTAGAGAAGAAGACCACAAAACGACCTCCATTTTCAGATTTGCCGGCACTTTCCCGAATAAGTTGTAATTTGAAAAATATTCAAAACCAAAAAAACTGTATAGAAAAACCCTCCCCAAGGAGGCACAACTTGTTTCTACTGTATTTTCTAAAATACTTCTTGCTCACAAAATTTGAAAACGGGAATATTTAGAGAAGAAGACCACAAAACGACCTCCATTTTCAGATTTGCCGGCACTTTCCCGAATAAGTTGTAATTTGAAAAATATTCAAAACCAAAAAAACTGTATAGAAAAACCCTCCCCAAGGAGGCACAACTTGTTTCTACTGTATTTTCTAAAATACTTCTTGCTCACAAAATTTGAAAACGGGAATATTTAGAGAAGAAGACCACAAAACGACCTCCATTTTTAGATTTGCCGGCACTTTCCCGAATAAGTTGTAATTTGAAAAATATTCAAAACCAAAAAAACTGTATAGAAAAACCCTCCCCAAGGAGGCACAACTTGTTTCTACTGTATTTTCTAAAATACTTCTTGCTCGCAAAATTTGAAAACGGAAATATTTAGAGAAGAAGACCACAAAACGACCTCCATTTTCAGATTTGCCGGCACTTTCCCGAATAAGTTGTAATTTGAAAAATATTCAAAACCAAAAAAACTGTATAGAAAAACCCTCCCCAAGGAGGCACAACTTGTTTCTACTGTATTTTCTAAAATACTTCTTGCTCACAAAATTTGAAAACGGAAATATTTAGAGAAGAAGACCACAAAACGACCTCCATTTTCAGATTTGCCGGCACTTTCCCGAATAAGTTGTAATTTGAAAAATATTCAAAACCAAAAAAACTGTATAGAAAAACCCTCCCCAAGGAGGCACAACTTGTTTCTACTGTATTTTCTAAAATACTTCTTGCTCACAAAATTTGAAAACGGGAATATTTAGAGAAGAAGACCACAAAACGACCTCTATTTTCAGATTTGCCGGCACTTTCCCGAATAAGTTGTAATTTGAAAAATATTCAAAACCAAAAAAAACTGTATAGAAAAACCCTCCCCAAGGAGGCACAACTTGTTTCTACTGTATTTTCTAAAATACTTCTTGCTCACAAAATTTGAAAACGGGAATATTTAGAGAAGAAGACCACAAAACGACCTCCATTTTCAGATTTGCCGGCACTTTCCCGAATAAGTTGTAATTTGAAAAATATTCAAAACCAAAAAAACTGTATAGAAAAACCCTCCCCAAGGAGGCACAACTTGTTTCTACTGTATTTTCTAAAATACTTCTTGCTCACAAAATTTGAAAACGGCAATATTTAGAGAAGAAGACCACAAAACGACCTCCATTTTCAGATTTGTCGGCACTTTCCCGAATAAGTTGTAATTTGAAAAATATTCAAAACCAAAAAAACTGTATAGAAAAACCCTCCCCAAGGAGGCACAACTTGTTTCTACTGTATTTTCTAAAATACTTCTTGCTCACAAAATTTGAAAACGGGAATATTTAGAGAAGAAGACCACAAAACGACCTCCATTTTCAGATTTGCCGGCACTTTCCCGAATAAGTTGTAATTTGAAAAATATTCAAAACCAAAAAAACTGTATAGAAAAACCCTCCCCAAGGAGGCACAACTTGTTTCTACTGTATTTTCTAAAATACTTCTTGCTCACAAAATTTGAAAACGGGAATATTTAGAGAAGAAGACCACAAAACGACCTCCATTTTCAGATTTGCCGGCACTTTCCCGAATAAGTTGTAATTTGAAAAATATTCAAAACCAAAAAAACTGTATAGAAAAACCCTCCCCAAGGAGGCACAACTTGTTTCTACTGTATTTTCTAAAATACTTCTTGCTCACAAAATTTGAAAACGGGAATATTTAGAGAAGAAGACCACAAAACGACCTCCATTTTCAGATTTGCCGGCACTTTCCCGAATAAGTTGTAATTTGAAAAATATTCAAAACCAAAAAAACTGTATAGAAAAACCCTCCCCAAGGAGGCACAACTTGTTTCTACTGTATTTTCTAAAATACTTCTTGCTCACAAAATTTGAAAACGGGAATATTTAGAGAAGAAGACCACAAAACGACCTCCATTTTCAGATTTGCCGGCACTTTCCCGAATAAGTTGTAATTTGAAAAATATTCAAAACCAAAAAAACTGTATAGAAAAACCCTCCCCAAGGAGGCACAACTTGTTTCTACTGTATTTTCTAAAATACTTCTTGCTCACAAAATTTGAAAACGGGAATATTTAGAGAAGAAGACCACAAAACGACCTCCATTTTCAGATTTGCCGGCACTTTCCCGAATAAGTTGTAATTTGAAAAATATTCAAAACCAAAAAAACTGTATAGAAAAACCCTCCCCAAGGAGGCACAACTTGTTTCTACTGTATTTTCTAAAATACTTCTTGCTCACAAAATTTGAAAACGGCAATATTTAGAGAAGAAGACCACAAAACGACCTCCATTTTCAGATTTGTCGGCACTTTCCCGAATAAGTTGTAATTTGAAAAATATTCAAAACCAAAAAAACTGTATAGAAAAACCCTCCCCAAGGAGGCACAACTTGTTTCTACTGTATTTTCTAAAATACTTCTTGCTCACAAAATTTGAAAACGGGAATATTTAGAGAAGAAGACCACAAAACGATCTCCATTTTCAGATTTGCCGGCACTTTCCCGAATAAGTTGTAATTTGAAAAATATTCAAAACCAAAAAAACTGTATAGAAAAACCCTCCCCAAGGAGGCACAACTTGTTTCTACTGTATTTTCTAAAATACTTCTTGCTCACAAAATTTGAAAACGGGAATATTTAGAGAAGAAGACCGCAAAACGACCTCCATTTTCAGATTTGCCGGCACTTTCCCGAATAAGTTGTAATTTGAAAAATATTCAAAACCAAAAAAACTGTATAGAAAAACCCTCCCCAAGGAGGAACAACTTGTTTCTACTGTATTTTCTAAAATACTTCTTGCTCACAAAATTTGAAAACGGGAATATTTAGAGAAGAAGACCACAAAACGACCTCCATTTTCAGATTTGCCGGCACTTTCCCGAATAAGTTGTAATTTGAAAAATATTCAAAACCAAAAAAACTGTATAGAAAAACCCTCCCCAAGGAGGCACAACTTGTTTCTACTGTATTTTCTAAAATACTTCTTGCTCACAAAATTTGAAAACGGGAATATTTAGAGAAGAAGACCACAAAACGACCTCCATTTTCAGATTTGCCGGCACTTTCCCGAATAAGTTGTAATTTGAAAAATATTCAAAACCAAAAAAACTGTATAGAAAAACCCTCCCCAAGGAGGCACAACTTGTTTCTACTGTATTTTCTAAAATACTTCTTGCTCACAAAATTTGAAAACGGGAATATTTAGAGAAGAAGACCACAAAACGACCTCCATTTTCAGATTTGCCGGCACTTTCCCGAATAAGTTGTAATTTGAAAAATATTCAAAACCAAAAAAACTGTATAGAAAAACCCTCCCCAAGGAGGCACAACTTGTTTCTACTGTATTTTCTAAAATACTTCTTGCTCACAAAATTTGAAAACGGGAATATTTAGAGAAGAAGACCACAAAACGACCTCCATTTTCAGATTTGCCGGCACTTTCCCGAATAAGTTGTAATTTGAAAAATATTCAAAACCAAAAAAACTGTATAGAAAAACCCTCCCCAAGGAGGCACAACTTGTTTCTACTGTATTTTCTAAAATACTTCTTGCTCACAAAATTTGAAAACGGGAATATTTAGAGAAGAAGACCGCAAAACGACCCCCATTTTCAGATTTGCCGGCACTTTCCCGAATAAGTTGTAATTTGAAAAATATTCAAAACCAAAAAAACTGTATAGAAAAACCCTCCCCAAGGAGGCACAACTTGTTTCTACTGTATTTTCTAAAATACTTCTTGCTCACAAAATTTGAAAACGGGAATATTTAGAGAAGAAGACCACAAAACGACCTCCATTTTCAGATTTGCCGGCACTTTCCCGAATAAGTTGTAATTTGAAAAATATTCAAAACCAAAAAAACTGTATAGAAAAACCCTCCCCAAGGAGGCACAACTTGTTTCTACTGTATTTTCTAAAATACTTCTTGCTCACAAAATTTGAAAACGGGAATATTTAGAGAAGAAGACCACAAAACGACCCCCATTTTCAGATTTGCCGGCACTTTCCCGAATAAGTTGTAATTTGAAAAATATTCAAAACCAACAAAACTGTATAGAAAAACCCTCCCCAAGGAGGCACAACTTGTTTCTACTGTATTTTCTAAAATACTTCTTGCTCACAAAATTTGAAAACGGGAATATTTAGAGAAGAAGACCACAAAACGACCTTCATTTTCAGATTTGCCGGCACTTTCCCGAATAAGTTGTAATTTGAAAAATATTCAAAACCAAAAAAACTGTATAGAAAAACCCTCCCCAAGGAGGCACAACTTGTTTCTACTGTATTTTCTAAAATACTTCTTGCTCACAAAATTTGAAAACGGGAATATTTAGAGAAGAAGACCACAAAACGACCTCCATTTTCAGATTTGCCGGCACTTTCCCGAATAAGTTGTAATTTGAAAAATATTCAAAACCAAAAAAACTGTATAGAAAAACCCTCCCCAAGGAGGCACAACTTGTTTCTACTGTATTTTCTAAAATACTTCTTGCTCACAAAATTTGAAAACAGGAATATTTAGAGAAGAAGACCACAAAACGACCTCCATTTTCAGATTTGCCGGCACTTTCCCGAATAAGTTGTAATTTGAAAAATATTCAAAACCAAAAAAACTGTATAGAAAAACCCTCCCCAAGGAGGCACAACTTGTTTCTACTGTATTTTCTAAAATACTTCTTGCTCACAAAATTTGAAAACGGGAATATTTAGAGAAGAAGACCACAAAACGACCCCCATTTTCAGATTTGCCGGCACTTTCCCGAATAAGTTGTAATTTGAAAAATATTCAAAACCAAAAAAACTGTATAGAAAAACCCTCCCCAAGGAGGCACAACTTGTTTCTACTGTATTTTCTAAAATACTTCTTGCTCACAAAATTTGAAAACGGGAATATTTAGAGAAGAAGACCACAAAACGACCTCCATTTTCAGATTTGCCGGCACTTTCCCGAATAAGTTGTAATTTGAAAAATATTCAAAACCAAAAAAACTGTATAGAAAAACCCTCCCCAAGGAGGCACAACTTGTTTCTACTGTATTTTCTAAAATACTTCTTGCTCACAAAATTTGAAAACAGGAATATTTAGAGAAGTAGACCACAAAACGACCTCCATTTTCAGATTTGCCGGCACTTTCCCGAATAAGTTGTAATTTGAAAAATATTCAAAACCAAAAAAACTGTATAGAAAAACCCTCCCCAAGGAGGCACAACTTGTTTCTACTGTATTTTCTAAAATACTTCTTGCTCACAAAATTTGAAAACGGGAATATTTAGAGAAGAAGACCACAAAACGACCTCCATTTTCAGATTTGCCGGCACTTTCCCGAATAAGTTGTAATTTGAAAAATATTCAAAACCAAAAAAACTGTATAGAAAAACCCTCCCCAAGGAGGCACAACTTGTTTCTACTGTATTTTCTAAAATACTTCTTGCTCACAAAATTTGAAAACGGGAATATTTAGAGAAAAAGACCACAAAACGACCCCCATTTTCAGATTTGCCGGCACTTTCCCGAATAAGTTGTAATTTGAAAAATATTCAAAACCAAAAAAACTGTATAGAAAAACCCTCCCCAAGGAGGCACAACTTGTTTCTACTGTATTTTCTAAAATACTTCTTGCTCACAAAATTTGAAAACGGGAATATTTAGAGAAGAAGACCACAAAACGACCCCCATTTTCAGATTTGCCGGCACTTTCCCGAATAAGTTGTAATTTGAAAAATATTCAAAACCAAAAAAACTGTATAGAAAAACCCTCCCCAAGGAGGCACAACTTGTTTCTACTGTATTTTCTAAAATACTTCTTGCTCACAAAATTTGAAAACGGGAATATTTAGAGAAGAAGACCACAAAACGACCTCCATTTTCAGATTTGCCGGCACTTTCCCGAATAAGTTGTAATTTGAAAAATATTCAAAACCAAAAAAACTGTATAGAAAAACCCTCCCCAAGGAGGCACAACTTGTTTCTACTGTATTTTCTAAAATACTTCTTGCTCACAAAATTTGAAAACGGGAATATTTAGAGAAGAAGACCACAAAACAACCCCCATTTTCAGATTTGCCGGCACTTTCCCGAATAAGTTGTAATTTGAAAAATATTCAAAACCAAAAAAACTGTATAGAAAAACCCTCCCCAAGGAGGCACAACTTGTTTCTACTGTATTTTCTAAAATACTTCTTGCTCACAAAATTTGAAAACGGGAATATTTAGAGAAGAAGACCACAAAACGACCCCCATTTTCAGATTTGCCGGCACTTTCCCGAATAAGTTGTAATTTGAAAAATATTCAAAACCAAAAAAACTGTATAGAAAAACCCTCCCCAAGGAGGCACAACTTGTTTCTACTGTATTTTCTAAAATACTTCTTGCTCACAAAATTTGAAAACGGGAATATTTAGAGAAGAAGACCACAAAACGACCTTCATTTTCAGATTTGCCGGCACTTTCCCGAATAAGTTGTAATTTGAAAAATATTCAAAACCAAAAAAACTGTATAGAAAAACCCTCCCCAAGGAGGCACAACTTGTTTCTACTGTATTTTCTAAAATACTTCTTGCTCACAAAATTTGAAAACGGGAATATTTAGAGAAGAAGACCACAAAACGACCTCCATTTTCAGATTTGCCGGCACTTTCCCGAATAAGTTGTAATTTGAAAAATATTCAAAACCAAAAAAACTGTATAGAAAAACCCTCCCCAAGGAGGCACAACTTGTTTCTACTGTATTTTCTAAAATACTTCTTGCTCACAAAATTTGAAAACAGGAATATTTAGAGAAGAAGACCACAAAACGACCTCCATTTTCAGATTTGCCGGCACTTTCCCGAATAAGTTGTAATTTGAAAAATATTCAAAACCAAAAAAACTGTATAGAAAAACCCTCCCCAAGGAGGCACAACTTGTTTCTACTGTATTTTCTAAAATACTTCTTGCTCACAAAATTTGAAAACGGGAATATTTAGAGAAGAAGACCGCAAAACGACCTCCATTTTCAGATTTGCCGGCACTTTCCCGAATAAGTTGTAATTTGAAAAATATTCAAAACCAAAAAAACTGTATAGAAAAACCCTCCCCAAGGAGGCACAACTTGTTTCTACTGTATTTTCTAAAATACTTCTTGCTCACAAAATTTGAAAACGGGAATATTTAGAGAAGAAGACTACAAAACGACCTCCATTTTCAGATTTGCCGGCACTTTCCCGAATAAGTTGTAATTTGAAAAATATTCAAAACCAAAAAAACTGTATAGAAAAACCCTCCCCAAGGAGGCACAACTTGTTTCTACTGTATTTTCTAAAATACTTCTTGCTCACAAAATTTGAAAACGGGAATATTTAAAGAAGAAGACCACAAAACGACCCCCATTTTCAGATTTGCCGGCACTTTCCCGAATAAGTTGTAATTTGAAAAATATTCAAAACCAAAAAAACTGTATAGAAAAACCCTCCCCAAGGAGGCACAACTTGTTTCTACTGTATTTTCTAAAATACTTCTTGCTCACAAAATTTGAAAACAGGAATATTTAGAGAAGAAGACCACAAAACGACCTCCATTTTCAGATTTGCCGGCACTTTCCCGAATAAGTTGTAATTTGAAAAATATTCAAAACCAAAAAAACTGTATAGAAAAACCCTCCCCAAGGAGGCACAACTTGTTTCTACTGTATTTTCTAAAATACTTCTTGCTCACAAAATTTGAAAACGGGAATATTTAGAGAAGAAGACCACAAAACGACCCCCATTTTCAGATTTGCCGGCACTTTCCCGAATAAGTTGTAATTTGAAAAATATTCAAAACCAAAAAAACTGTATAGAAAAACCCTCCCCAAGGAGGCACAACTTGTTTCTACTGTATTTTCTAAAATACTTCTTGCTCACAAAATTTGAAAACGGGAATATTTAGAGAAGAAGACCACAAAACGACCTCCATTTTCAGATTTGCCGGCACTTTCCCGAATAAGTTGTAATTTGAAAAATATTCAAAACCAAAAAAACTGTATAGAAAAACCCTCCCCAAGGAGGCACAACTTGTTTCTACTGTATTTTCTAAAATACTTCTTGCTCACAAAATTTGAAAACGGGAATATTTAGAGAAGAAGACCACAAAACGACCTCCATTTTCAGATTTGCCGGCACTTTCCCGAATAAGTTGTAATTTGAAAAATATTCAAAACCAAAAAAACTGTATAGAAAAACCCTCCCCAAGGAGGCACAACTTGTTTCTACTGTATTTTCTAAAATACTTCTTGCTCACAAAATTTGAAAACGGGAATATTTAGAGAAGAAGACCACAAAACGACCCCCGTTTTCATATTTGCCGGCACTTTCCCGAATAAGTTGTAATTTGAAAAATATTCAAAACCAAAAAAACTGTATAGAAAAACCCTCCCCAAGGAGGCACAACTTGTTTCTACTGTATTTTCTAAAATACTTCTTGCTCACAAAATTTGAAAACGGGAATATTTAGAGAAGAAGACCACAAAACGACCTCCATTTTCAGATTTGCCGGCACTTTCCCGAATAAGTTGTAATTTGAAAAATATTCAAAACCAAAAAAACTGTATAGAAAAACCCTCCCCAAGGAGGCACAACTTGTTTCTACTGTATTTTCTAAAATACTTCTTGCTCACAAAATTTGAAAACGGGAATATTTAGAGAAGAAGACCACAAAACGACCTCCATTTTCAGATTTGCCGGCACTTTCCCGAATAAGTTGTAATTTGAAAAATATTCAAAACCAAAAAAACTGTATAGAAAAACCCTCCCCAAGGAGGCACAACTTGTTTCTACTGTATTTTCTAAAATACTTCTTGCTCACAAAATTTGAAAACGGGAATATTTAGAGAAGAAGACCACAAAACGACCTCCATTTTCAGATTTGCCGGCACTTTCCCGAATAAGTTGTAATTTGAAAAATATTTAAAACCAAAAAAAATGTATAGAAAAACCCTCCCCAAGGAGGCACAACTTGTTTCTACTGTATTTTCTAAAATACTTCTTGCTCACAAAATTTGAAAACGGGAATATTTAGAGAAGAAGACCACAAAACGACCTCCATTTTCAGATTTGCCGGCACTTTCCCGAATAAGTTGTAATTTGAAAAATATTCAAAACCAAAAAAACTGTATAGAAAAACCCTCCCCAAGGAGGCACAACTTGTTTCTACTGTATTTTCTAAAATACTTCTTGCTCACAAAATTTGAAAACGGAAATATTTGGAGAAGAAGACCACAAAACGACTTCCATTTTCAGATTTGCCGGCACTTTCCCGAATAAGTTGTAATTTGAAAAATATTCAAAACCAAAAAAACTGTATAGAAAAACCCTCCCCAAGGAGGCACAACTTGTTTCTACTGTATTTTCTAAAATACTTCTTGCTCACAAAATTTGAAAACGGGAATATTTAGAGAAGAAGACCACAAAACGACCTCCATTTTCAGATTTGCCGGCACTTTCCCGAATAAGTTGTAATTTGAAAAATATTCAAAACCAAAAAAACTGTATAGAAAAACCCTCCCCAAGGAGGCACAACTTGTTTCTACTGTATTTTCTAAAATACTTCTTGCTCACAAAATTTGAAAACGGGAATATTTAGAGAAGAAGACCACAAAACGACCTCCATTTTCAGATTTGCCGGCACTTTCCCGAATAAGTTGTAATTTGAAAAATATTCAAAACCAAAAAAACTGTATAGAAAAACCCTCCCCAAGGAGGCACAACTTGTTTCTACTGTATTTTCTAAAATACTTCTTGCTCACAAAATTTGAAAACGGAAATATTTGGAGAAGAAGACCACAAAACGACTTCCATTTTCAGATTTGCCGGCACTTTCCCGAATAAGTTGTAATTTGAAAAATATTCAAAACCAAAAAAACTGTATAGAAAAACCCTCCCCAAGGAGGCACAACTTGTTTCTACTGTATTTTCTAAAATACTTCTTGCTCACAAAATTTGAAAACGGAAATATTTGGAGAAGAAGACCACAAAACGACTTCCATTTTCAGATTTGCCGGCACTTTCCCGAATAAGTTGTAATTTGAAAAATATTCAAAACCAAAAAAACTGTATAGAAAAACCCTCCCCAAGGAGGCACAACTTGTTTCTACTGTATTTTCTAAAATACTTCTTGCTCACAAAATTTGAAAACGGGAATATTTAGAGAAGAAGACCACAAAACGACCTTAATTTTCAGATTTGCCGGCACTTTCCCGAATAAGTTGTAATTTGAAAAATATTCAAAACCAAAAAAACTGTATAGAAAAACCCTCCCCAAGGAGGCACAACTTGTTTCTACTGTATTTTCTAAAATACTTCTTGCTCACAAAATTTGAAAACGGAAATATTTGGAGAAGAAGACCACAAAACGACTTCCATTTTCAGATTTGCCGGCACTTTCCCGAATAAGTTGTAATTTGAAAAATATTCAAAACCAAAAAAACTGTATAGGAAAACCCTCCCCAAGGAGGCACAACTTGTTTCTACTGTATTTTCTAAAATACTTCTTGCTCACAAAATTTGAAAACGGGAATATTTAGAGAAAAAGACCACAAAACGACTTCCATTTTCAGATTTGCCGGCACTTTCCCGAATAAGTTGTAATTTGAAAAATATTCAAAACCAAAAAAACTGTATAGAAAAACCCTCCCCAAGGAGGCACAACTTGTTTCTACTGTATTTTCTAAAATACTTCTTGCTCACAAAATTTGAAAACGGGAATATTTAGAGAAGAAGACCACAAAACGACCTTAATTTTCAGATTTGCCGGCACTTTCCCGAATGAGTTGTAATTTGAAAAATATTCGAAACCAAAAAAACTGTATAGAAAAACCCTCCCCAAGGAGGCACAACTTGTTTCTACTGTATTTTCTAAAATACTTCTTGCTCACAAAATTTGAAAACGGGAATATTTAGAGAAGAAGACCACAAAACGACCTCCATTTTCAGATTTGCCGGCACTCTCCCGAATAAGTTGTAATTTGAAAAATATTCAAAACCAAAAAAACTGTATAGAAAAACCCTCCCCAAGGAGGCACAACTTGTTTCTACTGTATTTTCTAAAATACTTCTTGCTCACAAAATTTGAAAACGGGAATATTTAGAGAAGAAGACCACAAAACGACTTCCATTTTCAGATTTGCCGGTACTTTCCCGAATAAGTTGTAATTTGAAAAATATTCAAAACCAAAAAAACTGTATAGAAAAACCCTCCCCAAGGAGGCACAACTTGTTTCTACTGTATTTTCTAAAATACTTCTTGCTCACAAAATTTGAAAACAGGAATATTTAGAGAAGAAGACCACAAAACGACCTCCATTTTCAGATTTGCCGGCACTTTCCCGAATAAGTTGTAATTTGAAAAATATTCAAAACCAAAAAAACTGTATAGAAAAACCCTCCCCAAGGAGGCACAACTTGTTTCTACTGTATTTTCTAAAATACTTCTTGCTCACAAAATTTGAAAACGGGAATATTTAGAGAAGAAGACCACAAAACGACCTCCATTTTCAGATTTGCCGGCACTTTCCCGAATAAGTTGTAATTTGAAAAATATTCAAAACAAAAAAACTGTATAGAAAAACCCTCCCCAAGGAGGCACAACTTGTTTCTACTGTATTTTCTAAAATACTTCTTGCTCACAAAATTTGAAAACGGGAATATTTAGAGAAGAAGACCACAAAACGACCTCCATTTTCAGATTTGCCGGCACTTTCCCGAATAAGTTGTAATTTGAAAAATATTCAAAACCAAAAAAACTGTATAGAAAAACCCTCCCCAAGGAGGCACAACTTGTTTCTACTGTATTTTCTAAAATACTTCTTGCTCACAAAATTTGAAAACGGGAATATTTAGAGAAGAAGACCACAAAACGACCCCCATTTTCAGATTTGCCGGCACTTTTCCGAATAAGTTGTAATTTGAAAAATATTCAAAACCAAAAAAACTGTATAGAAAAACCCTCCCCAAGGAGGCACAACTTGTTTCTACTGTATTTTCTAAAATACTTCTTGCTCACAAAATTTGAAAACGGGAATATTTAGAGAAGAAGACCACAAAACGACCTCCATTTTCAGATTTGCCGGCACTTTCCCGAATAAGTTGTAATTTGAAAAATATTCAAAACCAAAAAAACTGTATAGAAAAACCCGAATAAGTTGTAATTTGAAAAATATTCAAAACCAAAAAAACTGTATAGAAAAACCCTCCCCAAGGAGGCACAACTTGTTTCTACTGTATTTTCTAAAATACTTCTTGCTCACAAAATTTGAAAACGGGAATATTTAGAGAAGAAGACCACAAAACGACCCCCATTTTCAGATTTGCCGGCACTTTCCCGAATAAGTTGTAATTTGAAAAATATTCAAAACCAAAAAAACTGTATAGAAAAACCCTCCCCAAGGAGGCACAACTTGTTTCTACTGTATTTTCTAAAATACTTCTTGCTCACAAAATTTGAAAACGGGAATATTTAGAGAAGAAGACCACAAAACGACCTCCATTTTCAGATTTGCCGGCACTTTCCCGAATAAGTTGTAATTTGAAAAATATTCAAAACCAAAAAAACTGTATAGAAAAACCCTCCCCAAGGAGGCACAACTTGTTTCTACTGTATTTTCTAAAATACTTCTTGCTCACAAAATTTGAAAACGGGAATATTTAGAGAAGAAGACCACAAAACGACCTCCATTTTCAGATTTGCCGGCACTTTCCCGAATAAGTTGTAATTTGAAAAATATTCAAAACCAAAAAAACTGTATAGAAAAACCCGAATAATTTGTAATTTGAAAAATATTCAAAACCAAAAAAACTGTATAGAAAAACCCTCCCCAAGGAGGCACAACTTGTTTCTACTGTATTTTCTAAAATACTTCTTGCTCACAAAATTTGAAAACGGGAATATTTAGAGAAGAAGACCACAAAACGACCCCCATTTTCAGATTTGCCGGCACTTTCCCGAATAAGTTGTAATTTGAAAAATATTCAAAACCAAAAAAACTGTATAGAAAAACCCTCCCCAAGGAGGCACAACTTGTTTCTACTGTATTTTCTAAAATAATTCTTGCTCACAAAATTTGAAAACGGGAATATTTAGAGAAGAAGACCACAAAACGACCCCCATTTTCAGATTTGCCGGCACTTTCCCGAATAAGTTGTAATTTGAAAAATATTCAAAACCAAAAAAACTGTATAGAAAAACCCTCCCCAAGGAGGCACAACTTGTTTCTACTGTATTTTCTAAAATACTTCTTGCTCACAAAATTTGAAAACGGGAATATTTAGAGAAGAAGACCACAAAACGACCCCCATTTTCAGATTTGCCGGCACTTTCCCGAATAAGTTGTAATTTGAAAAATATTCAAAACCAAAAAAACTGTATAGAAAAACCCTCCCCAAGGAGGCACAACTTGTTTCTACTGTATTTTCTAAAATACTTCTTGCTCACAAAATTTGAAAACGGGAATATTTAGAGAAGAAGACCACAAAACGACCCCCATTTTCAGATTTGCCGGCACTTTCCCGAATAAGTTGTAATTTGAAAAATATTCAAAACCAAAAAAACTGTATAGAAAAACCCTCCCCAAGGAGGCACAACTTGTTTCTACTGTATTTTCTAAAATACTTCTTGCTCACAAAATTTGAAAACGGGAATATTTAGAGAAGAAGACCACAAAACGACCTCCATTTTCAGATTTGCCGGCACTTTCCCGAATAAGTTGTAATTTGAAAAATATTCAAAACCAAAAAAACTGTATAGAAAAACCCTCCCCAAGGAGGCACAACTTGTTTCTACTGTATTTTCTAAAATACTTCTTGCTCACAAAATTTGAAAACGGGAATATTTAGAGAAGAAGACCACAAAACGACCCCCATTTTCAGATTTGCCGGCACTTTCCCGAATAAGTTGTAATTTGAAAAATATTCAAAACCAAAAAAACTGTATAGAAAAACCCTCCCCAAGGAGGCACAACTTGTTTCTACTGTATTTTCTAAAATACTTCTTGCTCACAAAATTTGAAAACGGGAATATTTAGAGAAGAAGACCACAAAACGACCTCCATTTTCAGATTTGCCGGCACTTTCCCGAATAAGTTGTAATTTGAAAAATATTCAAAACCAAAAAAACTGTATAGAAAAACCCTCCCCAAGGAGGCACAACTTGTTTCTACCGTATTTTCTAAAATACTTCTTGCTCACAAAATTTGAAAACGGGAATATTTAGAGAAGAAGACCACAAAACGACCTCCATTTTCAGATTTGCCGGCACTTTCCCGAATAAGTTGTAATTTGAAAAATATTCAAAACCAAAAAAACTGTATAGAAAAACCCTCCCCAAGGAGGCACAACTTGTTTCTACTGTATTTTCTAAAATACTTCTTGCTCACAAAATTTGAAAACGGGAATATTTAGAGAAGAAGACCACAAAACGATCCCCATTTTCAGATTTGCCGGCACTTTCCCGAATAAGTTGTAATTTGAAAAATATTCAAAACCAAAAAAACTGTATAGAAAAACCCTCCCCAAGGAGGCACAACTTGTTTCTACTTTATTTTCTAAAATACTTCTTGCTCACAAAATTTGAAAACGGGAATATTTAGAGAAGAAGACCACAAAACGACCTCCATTTTCAGATTTGCCGGCACTTTCCCGAATAAGTTGTAATTTGAAAAATATTCAAAACCAAAAAAACTGTATAGAAAAACCCTCCCCAAGGAGGCACAACTTGTTTCTACTGTATTTTCTAAAATACTTCTTGCTCACAAAATTTGAAAACGGGAATATTTAGAGAAGAAGACTACAAAACGACCTCCATTTTCAGATTTGCCGGCACTTTCCCGAATAAGTTGTAATTTGAAAAATATTCAAAACCAAAAAAACTGTATAGAAAAACCCTCCCCAAGGAGGCACAACTTGTTTCTACTGTATTTTCTAAAATACTTCTTGCTCACAAAATTTGAAAACGGGAATATTTAGAGAAGAAGACCACAAAACGACCTCCATTTTCAGATTTGCCGGCACTTTCCCGAATAAGTTGTAATTTGAAAAATATTCAAAACCAAAAAAACTGTATAGAAAAACCCTCCCCAAGGAGGCACAACTTGTTTCTACTGTATTTTCTAAAATACTTCTTGCTCACAAAATTTGAAAACGGAAATATTTAGAGAAGAAGACCACAAAACGACCTCCATTTTCAGATTTGCCGGCACTTTCCCGAATAAGTTGTAATTTGAAAAATATTCAAAACCAAAAAAACTGTATAGAAAAACCCTCCCCAAGGAGGCACAACTTGTTTCTACTGTATTTTCTAAAATACTTCTTGCTTACAAAATTTGAAAACGGGAATATTTAGAGAAGAAGACCACAAAACGACCCCCATTTTCAGATTTGCCGGCACTTTCCCGAATAAGTTGTAATTTGAAAAATATTCAAAACCAAAAAAACTGTATAGAAAAACCCTCCCCAAGGAGGCACAACTTGTTTCTACTGTATTTTCTAAAATACTTCTTGCTCACAAAATTTGAAAACGGGAATATTTAGAGAAGAAGACCACAAAACGACCTCCATTTTCAGATTTGCCGGCATTTTCCCGAATAAGTTGTAATTTGAAAAATATTCAAAACCAAAAAAACTGTATAGAAAAACCCTCCCCAAGGAGGCACAACTTGTTTCTACTGTATTTTCTAAAATACTTCTTGCTCACAAAATTTGAAAACGGGAATATTTAGAGAAGAAGACCACAAAACGACCTCCATTTTCAGATTTGCCGGCACTTTCCCGAATAAGTTGTAATTTGAAAAATATTCAAAACCAAAAAAACTGTATAGAAAAACCCTCCCCAAGGAGGCACAACTTGTTTCTACTGTATTTTCTAAAATACTTCTTGCTCACAAAATTTGAAAACGGGAATATTTAGAGAAGAAGACCACAAAACGACTTCCATTTTCAGATTTGCCGGCACTTTCCCGAATAAGTTGTAATTTGAAAAATATTCAAAACCAAAAAAACTGTATAGAAAAACCCTCCCCAAGGAGGCACAACTTGTTTCTACTGTATTTTCTAAAATACTTCTTGCTCACAAAATTTGAAAACGGGAATATTTAGAGAAGAAGACCACAAAACGACCCCCATTTTCAGATTTGCCGGCACTTTCCCGAATAAGTTGTAATTTGAAAAATATTCAAAACCAAAAAAACTGTATAGAAAAACCCTCCCCAAGGAGGCACAACTTGTTTCTACTGTATTTTCTAAAATACTTCTTGCTCACAAAATTTGAAAACGGGAATATTTAGAGAAGAAGACCACAAAACGACCTCCATTTTCAGATTTGCCGGCACTTTCCCGAATAAGTTGTAATTTGAAAAATATTCAAAACCAAAAAAACTGTATAGAAAAACCCTCCCCAAGGAGGCACAACTTGTTTCTACTGTATTTTCTAAAATACTTCTTGCTCACAAAATTTGAAAACGGGAATATTTAGAGAAGAAGACCACAAAACGACCTCCATTTTCAGATTTGCCGGCACTTTCCCGAATAAGTTGTAATTTGAAAAATATTCAAAACCAAAAAAACTGTATAGAAAAACCCTCCCCAAGGAGGCACAACTTGTTTCTACTGTATTTTCTAAAATACTTCTTGCTCACAAAATTTGAAAACGGGAATATTTAGAGAAGAAGACCACAAAACGACCTCCATTTTCAGATTTGCCGGCACTTTCCCGAATAAGTTGTAATTTGAAAAATATTCAAAACCAAAAAAATTGTATAGAAAAACCCTCCCCAAGGAGGCACAACTTGTTTCTACTGTATTTTCTAAAATACTTCTTGCTCACAAAATTTGAAAACGGGAATATTTAGAGAAGAAGACCACAAAACGACCTCCATTTTCAGATTTGCCGGCACTTTCCCGAATAAGTTGTAATTTGAAAAATATTCAAAACCAAAAAAACTGTATAGAAAAACCCTCCCCAAGGAGGCACAACTTGTTTCTACTGTATTTTCTAAAATACTTCTTGCTCACAAAATTTGAAAACGGGAATATTTAGAGAAGAAGACCACAAAACGACCTCCATTTTCAGATTTGCCGGCACTTTCCCGAATAAGTTGTAATTTGAAAAATATTCAAAACCAAAAAAACTGTATAGAAAAACCCTCCCCAAGGAGGCACAACTTGTTTCTACTGTATTTTCTAAAATACTTCTTGCTCACAAAATTTGAAAACGGGAATATTTAGAGAAGAAGACTACAAAACGACCTCCATTTTCAGATTTGCCGGCACTTTCCCGAATAAGTTGTAATTTGAAAAATATTCAAAACCAAAAAAACTGTATAGAAAAACCCTCCCCAAGGAGGCACAACTTGTTTCTACTGTATTTTCTAAAATACTTCTTCCTCACAAAATTTGAAAACGGGAATATTTAGAGAAGAAGACCACAAAACGACCTCCATTTTCAGATTTGCCGGCACTTTCCCGAATAAGTTGTAATTTGAAAAATATTCAAAACCAAAAAAACTGTATAGAAAAACCCTCCCCAAGGAGGCACAACTTGTTTCTACTGTATTTTCTAAAATACTTCTTGCTCACAAAATTTGAAAACGGGAATATTTAGAGAAGAAGACCACAAAACGACCTCCATTTTCAGATTTGCCGGCACTTTCCCGAATAAGTTGTAATTTGAAAAATATTCAAAACCAAAAAAACTGTATAGAAAAACCCTCCCCAAGGAGGCACAACTTGTTTCTACTGTATTTTCTAAAATACTTCTTGCTCACAAAATTTGAAAACGGGAATATTTAGAGAAGAAGACCACAAAACGACCTCCATTTTCAAATTTGCCGGCACTTTCCCGAATAAGTTGTAATTTGAAAAATATTCAAAACCAAAAAACTGTATAGAAAAACCCTCCCCAAGGAGGCACAACTTGTTTCTACTGTATTTTCTAAAATACTTCTTGCTCACAAAATTTGAAAACGGGAATATTTAGAGAAGAAGACCACAAAACGACCTCCATTTTCAAATTTGCCGGCACTTTCCCGAATAAGTTGTAATTTGAAAAATATTCAAAACCAAAAAAACTGTATAGAAAAACCCTCCCCAAGGAGGCACAACTTGTTTCTACTGTATTTTCTAAAATACTTCTTGCTCACAAAATTTGAAAACGGGAATATTTAGAGAAGAAGACCACAAAACGACCTCCATTTTCAGATTTGCCGGCACTTTCCCGAATAAGTTGTAATTTGAAAAATATTCAAAACCAAAAAAACTGTATAGAAAAACCCTCCCCAAGGAGGCACAACTTGTTTCTACTGTATTTTCTAAAATACTTCTTGCTCACAAAATTTGAAAACGGGAATATTTAGAGAAGAAGACCACAAAACGACCTCCATTTTCAGATTTGCCGGCACTTTCCCGAATAAGTTGTAATTTGAAAAATATTCAAAACCAAAAAACCTGTATAGAAAAACCCTCCCCAAGGAGGCACAACTTGTTTCTACTGTATTTTCTAAAATACTTCTTGCTCACAAAATTTGAAAACGGTAATATTTAGAGAAGAAGACCACAAAACGACCTCCATTTTCAGATTTGCCGGCACTTTCCCGAATAAGTTGCAATTTGAAAAATATTCAAAACCAAAAAACCTGTATAGAAAAACCCTCCCCAAGGAGGCACAACTTGTTTCTACTGTATTTTCTAAAATACTTCTTGCTCACAAAATTTGAAAACGGTAATATTTAGAGAAGAAGACCACTAAACGACCTCCATTTTCAGATTTGCCGGCACTTTCCCGAATAAGTTGTAATTTGAAAAATATTCAAAACCAAAAAAACTGTATAGAAAAACCCTCCCCAAGGAGGCACAACTTGTTTCTACTGTATTTTCTAAAATACTTCTTGCTCACAAAATTTGAAAACGGGAATATTTAGAGAAGAAGACCACAAAACGACCTCCATTTTCAGATTTGCCGGCACTTTCCCGAAAAAGTTGTAATTTGAAAAATATTCAAAACCAAAAAAACTGTATAGAAAAACCCTCCCCAAGGAGGCACAACTTGTTTCTACTGTATTTTCTAAAATACTTCTTGCTCACAAAATTTGAAAACGGGAATATTTAGAGAAGAAGACCACAAAACGACCTCCATTTTCAGATTTGCCGGCACTTTCCCGAAAAAGTTGTAATTTGAAAAATATTCAAAACCAAAAAAACTGTATAGAAAAACCCTCCCCAAGGAGGCACAACTTGTTTCTACTGTATTTTCTAAAATACTTCTTGCTCACAAAATTTGAAAACGGGAATGTTTAGAGAAGAAGGCCACAAAACGACCTCCATTTTCAGATTTGCCGGCACTTTCCCGAATAAGTTGTAATTTGAAAAATACTCAAAACCAAAAAATCTGTATAGAAAAACCCTCCCCAAGGAGGCACAACTTGTTTCTACTGTATTTTCTAAAATACTTCTTCCTCACAAAATTTGAAAACGGGAATATTTAGAGAAGAAGACCACAAAACGACCTCCATTTTCAGATTTGCCGGCACTTTCCCGAATAAGTTGTAATTTGAAAAATATTCAAAACCAAAAAAACTGTATAGAAAACCCCTCCCCAAGGAGGCACAACTTGTTTCTACTGTATTTTCTAAAATACTTCTTCCTCACAAAATTTGAAAACGGGAATATTTAAAGAAGAAGACCACAAAACGACCTCCATTTTCAGATTTGCCGGCGCTTTCCCGAATAAGTTGTAATTTGAAAAATATTCAAAACCAAAAAAACTGTATAGAAAAACCCTCCCCAAGGAGGCACAACTTGTTTCTACTGTATTTTCTAAAATACTTCTTCCTCACAAAATTTGAAAACGGGAATATTTAGAGAAGAAGACCACAAAACGACCTCCATTTTCAGATTTGCCGGCGCTTTCCCGAATAAGTTGTAATTTGAAAAATATTCAAAACCAAAAAAACTGTATAGAAAAACCCTCCCCAAGGAGGCACAACTTGTTTCTACTGTATTTTCTAAAATACTTCTTGCTCACAAAATTTGAAAACGGGAATATTTAGAGAAGAAGACCACAAAACGACCTCCATTTTCAGATTTGCCGGCACTTTCCCGAATAAGTTGTAATTTGAAAAATATTCAAAACCAAAAAAACTGTATAGAAAAACCCTCCCCAAGGAGGCACAACTTGTTTCTACTGTATTTTCTAAAATACTTCTTGCTCACAAAATTTGAAAACGGGAATATTTAGAGAAGAAGACCACAAAACGACCTCCATTTTCAGATTTGCCGGCACTTTCCCGAAAAAGTTGTAATTTGAAAAATATTCAAAACCAAAAAAACTGTATAGAAAAACCCTCCCCAAGGAGGCACAACTTGTTTCTACTGTATTTTCTAAAATACTTCTTGCTCACAAAATTTGAAAACGGTAATATTTAGAGAAGAAGACCACTAAACGACCTCCATTTTCAGATTTGCCGGCACTTTCCCGAATAAGTTGTAATTTGAAAAATATTCAAAACCAAAAAAACTGTATAGAAAAACCCTCCCCAAGGAGGCACAACTTGTTTCTACTGTATTTTCTAAAATACTTCTTGCTCACAAAATTTGAAAACGGGAATATTTAGAGAAGAAGACCACAAAACGACCTCCATTTTCAGATTTGCCGGCACTTTCCCGAAAAAGTTGTAATTTGAAAAATATTCAAAACCAAAAAAACTGTATAGAAAAACCCTCCCCAAGGAGGCACAACTTGTTTCTACTGTATTTTCTAAAATACTTCTTGCTCACAAAATTTGAAAACGGGAATATTTAGAGAAGAAGACCACAAAACGACCTCCATTTTCAGATTTGCCGGCACTTTCCCGAAAAAGTTGTAATTTGAAAAATATTCAAAACCAAAAAAACTGTATAGAAAAACCCTCCCCAAGGAGGCACAACTTGTTTCTACTGTATTTTCTAAAATACTTCTTGCTCACAAAATTTGAAAACGGGAATATTTAGAGAAGAAGACCACAAAACGACCTCCATTTTCAGATTTGCCGGCACTTTCCCGAATAAGTTGTAATTTGAAAAATATTCAAAACCAAAAAAACTGTATAGAAAAGCCCTCCCCAAGGAGGCACAACTTGTTTCTACTGTATTTTCTAAAATACTTCTTGCTCACAAAATTTGAAAACGGGAATATTTAGAGAAGAAGACCACAAAACGACCTCCATTTTCAGATTTGCCGGCACTTTCCCGAAAAAGTTGTAATTTGAAAAATATTCAAAACCAAAAAAACTGTATAGAAAAACCCTCCCCAAGGAGGCACAACTTGTTTCTACTGTATTTTCCAAAATACTTCTTGCTCACAAAATTTGAAAACGGGAATATTTAGAGAAGAAGACCACAAAACGACCTCCATTTTCAGATTTGCCAGCACTTTCCCGAATAAGTTGTAATTTGAAAAATATTCAAAACCAAAAAAAACTGTATAGAAAAACCCTCCCCAAGGAGGCACAACTTGTTTCTACTGTATTTTCTAAAATACTTCTTCCTCACAAAATTTGAAAACGGGAATGTTTAGAGAAGAAGGCCACAAAACGACCTCCATTTTCAGATTTGCCGGCACTTTCCCGAATAAGTTGTAATTTGAAAAATACTCAAAACCAAAAAATCTGTATAGAAAAACCCTCCCCAAGGAGGCACAACTTGTTTCTACTGTATTTTCTAAAATACTTCTTCCTCACAAAATTTGAAAACGGGAATATTTAGAGAAGAAGACCACAAAACGACCTCCATTTTCAGATTTGCCGGCACTTTCCCGAATAAGTTGTAATTTGAAAAATATTCAAAACCAAAAAAACTGTATAGAAAACCCCTCCCCAAGGAGGCACAACTTGTTTCTACTGTATTTTCTAAAATACTTCTTCCTCACAAAATTTGAAAACGGGAATATTTAAAGAAGAAGACCACAAAACGACCTCCATTTTCAGATTTGCCGGCGCTTTCCCGAATAAGTTGTAATTTGAAAAATATTCAAAACCAAAAAAACTGTATAGAAAAACCCTCCCCAAGGAGGCACAACTTGTTTCTACTGTATTTTCTAAAATACTTCTTCCTCACAAAATTTGAAAACGGGAATATTTAGAGAAGAAGACCACAAAACGACCTCCATTTTCAGATTTGCCGGCGCTTTCCCGAATAAGTTGTAATTTGAAAAATATTCAAAACCAAAAAAACTGTATAGAAAAACCCTCCCCAAGGAGGCACAACTTGTTTCTACTGTATTTTCTAAAATACTTCTTGCTCACAAAATTTGAAAACGGGAATATTTAGAGAAGAAGACCACAAAACGACCTCCATTTTCAGATTTGCCGGCACTTTCCCGAATAAGTTGTAATTTGAAAAATATTCAAAACCAAAAAAACTGTATAGAAAAACCCTCCCCAAGGAGGAACAACTTGTTTCTACTGTATTTTCTAAAATACTTCTTGCTCACAAAATTTGAAAACGGGAATATTTAGAGAAGAAGACCACAAAACGACCTCCATTTTCAGATTTGCCGGCACTTTCCCGAATAAGTTGTAATTTGAAAAATATTCAAAACCAAAAAAACTGTATAGAAAAACCCTCCCCAAGGAGGCACAACTTGTTTCTACTGTATTTTCTAAAATACTTCTTGCTCACAAAATTTGAAAACGGGAATATTTAGAGAAGAAGACCACAAAACGACCCCCATTTTCAGATTTGCCGGCACTTTCCCGAAAAAGTTGTAATTTGAAAAATATTCAAAACCAAAAAAACTGTATAGAAAAACCCTCCCCAAGGAGGCACAACTTGTTTCTACTGTATTTTCTAAAATACTTCTTGCTCACAAAATTTGAAAACGGGAATATTTAGAGAAGAAGACCACAAAACGACCTCCATTTTCAGATTTGCCGGCACTTTCCCGAATAAGTTGTAATTTGAAAAATATTCAAAACCAAAAAAACTGTATAGAAAAGCCCTCCCCAAGGAGGCACAACTTGTTTCTACTGTATTTTCTAAAATACTTCTTGCTTACAAAATTTGAAAACGGGAATATTTAGAGAAGAAGACTAAAAATTAATAAATTTTTTTTTATCGTTTTGTGGGGTCAAAGCACTGTGGTGTACAGTCCACAGTGGCAGGTAATGACGTAAATCAATTTCACATCTGACTGGCAGGCCACATTTTTTCCATTTATTTACTTTTATTCATCTTATGAGTCCCCTGCATAAGCTTAATATATTATTTTTTCTTACTTTTTTGCTTATTGTCCATTTTACACAATTAGAGCATTTTTCTTTTTTTTATAAAATGTTTGCAAGCACGACTGCTTTTGTACAGCATACCCTATGGTCTACTGCTAAATTCCTGCTATTGTTGTGCTTTTCTATGTGCAAATATGACTCAAATGATGCCGCTTTGTTGTAATAAATATTTACAGCTGGGAGTGATTTACCAGCTGTATTAAATACCCCAAGCCAAACAAAAATATTTCAATTTTTTACAAGATAATTACATTTTTCAGCGCCTCTTAATGTGCCATAATTTTAAGTATAAATGACTGTAAATTGTGTGCTGCTGTGTGAATGTTTTTTTCATCTGGTTTTTAGATTTAATTTTTCAAAAGAAAAAATTTCTAATACATCAGCCAATAAGTCAAGCATATCAATTGTTTTTTTTTTTTTTTTTTTTGTTATGCCACAGTAATTTTTAATATGATAAAAATTATAAGAATCAACAAAAAGCAAAACTTGCACAAATATTTTTGTTTTTATTTACGAGTGTATTATTTTTGCAAAATTGTATTTTTTTCCATTTCCTTTTGTTTTTATTTCAATTTAATTAATAATATTATAGAGCAATTTTGTTTCTTTTGTTCAATTGCTGCAATTCAAATTGAGACAGAAAATACATCACAATGGAATAAAAAGAACAACAAACAAAGTTTGTAGCATACTTTTGGGCAAATTAATTAATAGACTGTTTGATCAAATTAAATTCATTCGAGCAAAAGAAAATTTGGCAAATATTTCAATATTTTTTTATATATTTTACTTTATTGTAATTTTGTAACATATTTAAGGTATCGAAAGATAGTTGGGATGTATTTTTGTAATGAAAGTTATAGTAGCTTTATCAGGCAGCCATATTGATGAATTAAATATGGTATTATATACTATTCAATAATAAATAAAAATTATGGCAAAACAGAATAACAATTTCTGCAGACAATAAATCAATCGCGCAAAAAAAATTTTTGAAGGTGACAACAAGTTTTTTTGTGAAAAGTTTTTGCGTAAGCGAAACACACACGAAAGCGGATCAGCAACTCCCTGAATTTTTTAATTAAATTTGATTTTTTATTTTTTTTGGTACAACAACAAATCATTTTTCAATTTAATCTCCTTTTAACTCAATATTCTTTGTCTAACGTTTCTGCAGTCTGTGCATTTGTGAAATAGTAGGTAAGGTTAGGTTGATTGGAGGGGTTTGCTTGCCCATGTCTTGCAACATACACCTAAGCCAGTATAGGCTTGTTGTGGGCTCCGTGTTAGAAATAGTAACTAGTCACTAAGTCGGTCACGTCCAGAGAATGTGACGGACGAGGTAGCAATGCATAGACATTTCTCATTGAGACGGCCCCCGAGCCTTAACTTTATGAAACGGAATTTTTTTCTTGGCCATACGGGACCGTTTTTGGCAGTAAATTCGCCGTGTAAATCCATGTGGATTGTTGCGCCCGAATTCCGAAAAACTGTTGCCATCACCATATTGGCTGACAAGTTAACCTTGGAGATCTTCGAAGCCCATTGTTGAGACTACTGCCTCTACTCTGTAGTACAATAACGGATCCATGTTTCATCCCCGGTAATAAAATGACACAAAAACTCATTCGGATTGCAGTTAAACAGCTCCAAACAATCCTTTCAATTACGTTTGGGGTCAATTGAGAGCAAAAGCCGCACACATCCTGCACACAATTTTCTTAAACCCAGCTGATCATTTAAAGTCGAAACACTACTACCTGGTATCAACTTGGCTATGGCATCAACAATCTCAAGCACTTTTACTCTTCGACCGTCCACGACCACATCGTGGATTTTTTCGACATTTTCACTTGTGCTGACCTCAATGGGCCGTCCACAATGTTCAGCATTGCTTCTAGCCGTGCGATCACAGCGAAAGTCCATCGAAATCGATGATGCAGAGTTTCCAAAGCAATTTCCAGCTTTTCCTTGGTTTATTTGATAGCTTTTTTTCGCAAAAAATAATGTTTAATGGGCACTCGAAATTCACTTTTTTAATTTTTAGACAAATCCACCATTTTCCACGCTTCGAACCGCTGTTAAGCAAAGTAAAAGACAACATTGGCTCAACATTTGACAGTAGTCTACTAATAGGTGATTCTTGATGGGCAAAGTGTTGCTTTCCCATAACTACGAGGGAAGTTCGAAAAGTCAGGGACTTCGTATTTTTCCCAAAGAACATTTCTCAAATCTTGCACAAAAAAAAAAGCTCTATAAAAAATTATTTATTTATTTATTTATTTATTTAGCATTAAGTACATAATAAAATTATAGTAATTATTAGGAAAATATAGGAGTACGAGCTGCCATGGCTATCGACTCCGAGATCTTTATAAAAACTTATATACTTTCTAAAACATTGGTTTCAACAATAAATTTAAAGATTAACCGTCTAATTCATAAAAATTATAACAGGTTTATAAAGCTCCTATTTGACAGATTTTCCATACAAATATGTCAAATAGCAGTCTTACAAGCCTGTAATAATTTTTATGAATTAGGGGGTAATTTTATATTTTTATCAAAAATATTTTTTAAGAGATCTTTGGGTAGCTGGGATCCAAAGATCTTTTTCCTTTGTATGTTGTAAGTGGGGCATTCATCTAGGATGTGAATTACGTGGTTTTGTTTGTTACAGGTAAGGCACTGCGGAGGAGGATTTTTTTCTAGCAAGTGCTTGTGGGAAAATTTACAGTGACCAATTCTTAGTCGAGTTATAACGGATGTTGTCTTTCGAGGACAGTTTTTCGGAAAGATGGCTTTTGTTCCTAACGGGTTGATATTCTTGTAATCGTGGTCATATGTTGACCATTGTTGAGTCTTTGAATTTTGTATGTGAAGTGATACAGCGTTTATAATGTCGTTTGTCTCCCAAGTTGGAAACGTCAGCAGTGGACGTTGTTTCGCTTCGGTGGAAGCTGCGTCGGCATGTTCATTACCGGTTATTCCAACATGGGAGGGAACCCACATTGTTTTTATTTTGTCAGAGTGTTCTATACAAATATTTCTTATTTGATTTATAAGAGGAGAGTCGTTACTAGGGTTCTGTAAACCTTTTATTGATGCGAGGCTATCTGTGCAAATGATATATTTTAATTCGGATTTAGAAGCAAACACAACTGCATGAAATATTGCTAAGGCTTCGGCGGTATTTTTCCCAAAGAACACTTCTCAAATCTTGCACAAAAAAAAAGCTCTATAAAAAATTAGTTCATACTGCCTTTCCCAGTCCTGATTGTCAAAACAAGCTTAAGTATTTATTTAAATACTGTGAAAAAAAAATTCCTACTCGTAAAACATAAGAAAATGCAAAAGAGCAAGTAAAAATCTCTGCTCAAATATTTTGCAATATGTGTGCTTAACTACAAGAAAAATACATATAAATGTTCATTTTATTATTATCATTATTTGTTATTTATTTCTTTTTAGAAATCTGTGGCTCATAGTTCTTGTTTTCATATCATGTCTAACATATTATCGAACCAGAAATGTTTATTGGCAATAAAAAAAATACTATACAAAAGTAAAATCAAAAACACCAAAAAGAAGAAACTGAAAGGAATGAAAGTATGAAATAAAATAAATATAATTTAAAATAAGTTTAGCATAAATTATGTGTTAGACATAACAAGGATAAAAACAAAACGTGTGTTTGTACATGAGTATTGGGGTGTGTTATTTCAGTCATAGCTGGCTGCTGGCTGCTGGGCTGCTGGGCTGCACTTTACTTACTTCAAACTATGAAACAAGCCAAGTTGTAAACAAAACTAAAAGTTGTCTATTTTTTATACAGTGCCTTGCAAAAGTAAAGTGTTCTCTGAAAACTTTTCCAAGGCAGGCGTTTTTAGTTAAATCTTACACTTAAAGAAAGAAAAACAAAATTTTGGCAAGCACTTTATTTGTGTTTATTTATGCTTTGCAGCACAGCAAATAAAAAGCAGCCAAAAAAAATATCATATCAAACAGATTTACAAATATTACTTTTAAGATTCTCCCAAAAAACAAACTACCAGCATCCAATATACATATACATATACATTGTACTGTTGCACTGTTAAAAAGTTTTCTTTTATTTTTTATGTTTTATCAGATACTTTGGTTTCCATTACCAAAGCAAATCCATACAAAATTCTATGTAGAATTATGGCAGCATGCCAATAGTATTACATTATTTGTTTAATATTTAGTTTCACTTAACATGAACGAATTGATATAAATATGCAGCAATAGAGCAGAGCTGCAAGCAGAGACAATGCATTTAATCATGTAGGCGAATTGCTCCAACCTAATTTTGTTTTGTAGAAATTTAGCAAGTTTTCAGAGGACAGTAGTTAACACTGTGATTTTCCGAACATTTTGATAAAAATGACATGTGGCAGCGCTAAAGTTGCTTGCTAGGATTGCGAGAAAACTGGCAAAATAATACTAAAAGAGTAAGTAAGTAAACTCTAAAATATTTCTTGCTGTTTTAAAAATATTATAACAAAAAGGACATGTGGGCACACTACAAATCCTTGCAAGGAGTCAGGAGAGACGATAATATCAATCTATTTTCCATTTATTTGTTGAAATTAATCAAATTTGAAGAGAAAAAATGCGGTGTTTTGTAATTTTCTAAAAATTATTAATAAAAAGGATATGTGGGACCATGTGAAATACCTGCAAACAATGCCACAAAATGTGGTAGCAACATTATGTAACCCTATTTTGCGTCCATTTTTAATGAAAAAGTCATGTTTCTGCGACATTTCAAATATTTTACCAAAAAGGATATAAGTGAGCTATTTGCAAGGGTAATATAAAAGGTTAAAGAAAATATCTCATGTCTCTATTTTATATTTTACCAAAAAGGATATAAGCGAGCTATTTGCAAGGGTAATATAAAAGGTTAAGGAAAATATCTCATGTCTCTATTTTATGCCCCTTTGCATAAATATAAACTAATATTAAGGTACTTCTGTGATTTTATAAGTATATAATAAAAAGGACATGTGGGACCATAAAAAGTACTTGTTAGGAATGCAACAGAATCTGATAGCATCATTCTACATCATTATTTTACATTTTACATTTTGATTTAAAAAAAATATGTTTCTGTAACATTGTAATTATGTTAACAAAAAGGACATAAGCGAGCATTCAAACTTCTTGCAAGGGCATTGCTTAAAGCTAACGACAATATTACACGTCTCCATTTCACGCCCCTTTGCAGAGCTACAGGCCAATATGGCAAGTCTTTTTGTGATTTTATAAATATGTAACAAAAAGGACATGTGATACCATATGAAGTCCTTGCAAAAAATCTATAACATGTAGTAGAAACATTAAACGGCTCTATGATACCACCATTTTGAAAAGCGTTTACAAACTTGTAGCCGCTTGGAAATTTGTGCTCTTTATGATTTTTCAAAATATTTTAAGAAAAAGTACACATGAGAGCAACTTAGTTTTTAGCCTATAAATCCATTCAGTGCCCTAAATTTTATGCTGAAAAGCGGTACTTCTTGAAAGTTTTTTCACGTTCCTTTAAAAAGAACATATAGATCCTTACCGGAAATAAATACTAGCTTTGGGGAAACATGCTAGGCCATGGTGCTAGATTCACGTGTTTCTATATAAATTGAAAGACTTTTTTAACCGAAAAGTGGTGTTACTTGCGATTTTCTTAATATTATAATAAAGGATATGTGAGAATATTACGGTTGCTTGCAAGGATTGCAAAAAAGTTTAGTTAACTATTTTGCTACATTATTTTTATATTCTTTTGTGTAATCATAGACTAAATTTGTGCAGACAGGCAACGCTTCTTTAAACTTCCTACTAAAAGGCCATATAAATCACTACAAGAAATGCGGCATAATGCTTTCCCTGTTCTACACCACAAGTTTATGTCTTTTTTTTTTTAAATTTAGACGAATATTTAGCTATTTAGGTAAAGGTATATGTGCTAAATATAAAAACAAGGATACATGAGAATGTTACCTTACTAAATATAAAATGAGAATGTTATATTACTAAATATAAAAAAAGGATACATGAGAATGTTAACGGTGCTTGAAGGAATTGCAAAAAGCCGTGGTAAAAATAGTTTGATACAATATTTTACGTCATTTTGCATGGTTATAAACAAAATGTTTGAGCATTATTACAAACAGGATATATGCGTCCTTACAGGATTGTTAAACTTTTTGGTTTAATAAAATTTTATTATTTTTTATATTGAGGTTTTATTCAAAATGCTTTCTTCCAAAAATTTATTAATTATGTACATATATATTTTTACAATCAAACTTATTTATTAAATTCAAAGGTAAATATTTATTTTTATATTTTTTAAAAACAAGTAGTATTGTAACAAGGTACTCCGCTACAGGATATACGCCAAAGTGCATAGAAAACAATATACGCCAACAGTTTATGCCTTCTTTTTAGTCAAAAAGTGATGTTACTTGTGGTTTTCATAGTGTTCACCTGAGTAAACAATGTAACGCGTTTTCCATCCCTGTGTTATATCATTAATGCCCCAACTGCTTTGACATTTTTCAGTAATCCTGCTTGAGTATAAAACAGAATAGAAACTGAATTCAACATATCAAGAGGTTTACCAATTCAAGAATTTAACTGTGAAATCGATTATTAATTTCAAGCTATAAGTATATAGTTATAAAATAATTATTATATACGTATGAATTATTTATAAATAGTGAAGGATTGCCTGCTTATCAAACCCTTTTCAAAATAAAAATATTATCTTTATAACGTGTTCAGCAATCCAGGATTTTTTATTTATTGGAAGGAATCCTGCTACTTTTACCCATTCCCTTAAACCCGTAAGAAGACATAGTATTGCCACCAAAAAGGACATGCATGTGGGGCCATAAGACTGCCTTCCTAGAGATACTGACAAATGTAGTGGAAACGTCATATGGCATTGCGTTACGTGCCCTTACATAAAATTTAGATAACGTTTTAGTCATTAAAAAGTGAGATTTCTGGTAATTTTTTCAAAATTAACACACAAAAGGTCATTGCAATCATCGCAAAAACAAGGTGGTTAAATTTTATATATTGTTAAATGTGTTAAGCTTAGTGTAGACGATATATTGAATCAGCATATATATGCTAACAACTGTATGATTAAAAATAACATCAAATGCATATGTCACATTTGTACTATTATGCAAAAAGGTTTCATAACACTTTTTTAACACATCTTAATGTTAGATAATTACAAAAAACTTTTTATATGAACATGCAGAAATGTACTTTAATTAACAAGAAAATATTTATTTCAATTTTTGAGGCTTCGTCTGGTAACAGGTTGAAACTGCAATTTTTCATCTTTTGTGAATAAAATCAAAAGTTGCCCACAGATTTTGGTCATTTAAAGCTCTTTTTGTTTTAAACATAATTTTTTATATACACGGGAAAATTTGTTGGCATAGCTTAATTTTTCAATTTTTTATGCAGTTTTAAAGATCACAAAATTTCAAGAATTTGCAAAAAATAATTTTTTTTTTCAAAAAAAAAAATTTTTTTTTTCTAAAAACTGAACGAATTATATATTAGATTAAAGGCTATTTTATTGCGGAATTTCGGTTTTTTACTAAAGTTCAATAAATGAAAAATTTTTTTAGTTAGTTCAATACATGTAGTGCAACCTTCTCCATTTTTAAAATAACGGTAAATCTCGAAAATGCGAGCTAACCTAGAAAAACGGATAGCACCACTGAATTCAGCGTACCCGAATTAGGTTTAGTCACTGGGTGCCCCGTTTGTCGGTTTTTTCAACTAGCACAGTGTTATTAATCTATTACTATACCCTAGACAATAGTCATTTATTTATGCAGCTATATGGCTCATATAATTCTGTCCTTAATGCAAATTTAATACCGCTCTACGAAAAAGTATTCACAAATAATTGCTAATTCTTTGGGAGACAAGTTTTTTGTGTTTCCCTGTTTTTACTAAATATTTTGTTGCTTTGTTTGCGCATCATATGAAGCAAGAAATATGACACATATAAATCAGTATTTAACCACAAAATCGGTTTTTTTTTTATTTGTATTTACATATGTACTTTGTTCTGCTGTGTTGCACACACACACACATACGCATGCTAAAAAGATTTATGCAAGTACACAAATAAGAAAATTTATGTTTTTATTATTGAATAAATATGGAGAAGCAATAAAGTGAGCAAAAAATCCTTTTGCTTTAAATATTTATGGCTTAAATATTGAAAACGAAAATAATGTGTTATTGAGAGGTAATAAGATTACAATATTGATTTCTGCTATTTAAACTAAGTACTAGCAAAAATATAGCTAGTGTACAACTAGATTTAATGCTCTTGTTTTAATAAATGAAAACGAAATTTGATTTTGAATTTTATATGCTTGAGTAAAGTGTGACTTGTTTTTATCATAGCTAAATTTCAAATTAATTTTTTTTTTTTTTGTTAAATATATTATATATATAAACATATATTTACCTATTTTTGCTCTCCTTTGTTTTTCTTACAGATTACCTTCAATCTTTCTAAACTAATTACAAAAATGTAATAATTTTCCTTGCAAACGTTGTTACCATACTATCTTTAAAACATCCGATAACAACTTTGAAAATGTATTTATTTTTCGTCCTTCGGAGGATTGTGAGCAAAGAAAATCCTAATAATCTAATTTTACTTTTCATTAACTTCTTCAAAAAGAAAGAAAATTCCTGGACAAAACGACAAAAGGTGTTTTGAGGACCAACCCGCAGCTGATGGGTTCAAACAAAAACAAAGAAAAAGAAAAAGTGTGAAAAGGGGAGATTCAAGTTTTGCAAGCAGTGATTTCTGCCACAGCCTTAAAAAGTTGAAAAAGGTAAGAAAAATTAAACATTTTTGTAGACACTAAAAATTGTTGCAAAAGAAGCAACAATCTTTTGGCCTTTAACATGATTTAACAGCAATAATGGTTAAGATTTTCTTCAGCTTGTTGTTAAGTATGCAAAATATTAAGGACAGGGCAATTGCAAAAGTTTTCTCAACTTAATTGTACAGACAAGCAAAAAGCTTTAATCTGGAAAAATCTAAACTAATTCTTAGATATCAGTCCACAAGTAAAAAGCGACACTATCAGAAGACCTCGAAGCGATTCTAATGCAAGCATACATACACACAATGTTTTGTTTTTGCTTAAATTTAAGCAAACTTTTCACCGAAAACTAAAATTTTTGCATATTACCCATAACTACAAAAAAAAAAGGATATACAGGATTATAAAGCTCCTGCCAAAAAAAAAAAATGGTGAAAATATATTACACCTTCCCATTAATACAATACCAACTTCTAGCAGAAAACTAAGACTTTTTAATGATTTCCACGAAGTCGCAAGAAAAAGGACATGCAGGTGGACAAGAAGCGCGTGCAATAAATGCCGCAAAAGTAAGTAAAAATATTACATAGCACAATTCTACATTCATTTGTAGAACACTAATAGGACCATCTAGCTAAAATCGGTGAAAAAGGTCTAACAGATCAAAAGTAGTGCAGCTATTAGAAATCCTTAAAACAAAACTCATTAAAGATTTATTCATACAAACTGTAAGTAAATCTTAATCCAAAAAAACTAAAATTTTTATGAGCTTCCTGAAATTATGACACAAGGATACACAGGACTTTAAAATGTCCTGCCACAAAAGTTACTAAAAATACCACATATGTATGTATGAATTTAGGCCAATCCTCAGCAGTTGTTTCTTATGATTTGCCTAAAATAATAATAAAAAGAACATGCATGACCACAAGAAAAACTGGCAAAAATTGGAAAGAAATCAAAAAAATCTATATAACACTATTTTACGTTCATTTACATTATTATAAGCAAAGTTTACGCCACTTTTTCGGCCCTTTTTTTTAAATCATAATAAAAAGGGATATACCTGGTCATAAATAGAGCATGGAAATAATGCCGCAAGAAGTAGGAAAAGCGTTATAATTCGTTATTTTACGCTCATTTGAATTAATTCAAGCATTCAAGCCCATTTGCACTAATTTATGCTGAAAACTGAAGATTTTTTTTTTTTAGTTTTTAAAACTTGTAGCACAAAGGACATTTCGGTGCAAAAATTGCAAAAAATTTAAAGCAAATATTATACCCACCCCTTTTGTTTTTTATTTTATTTCTTATGGACATACGGGATTTTGCAAACAATACTAAAAAAAAAAAAAATTAATTACTGCACAGTAGTTAAAAAAATCTATATTATTTTCATACGAACGGTGTTATTTGTCAGCGTCTTTGAATGAAGGAGGGTTTTTTCTATTTTTTCCGAAAGAGCATATATGGGGTGAAAGAAAGTCCTTGCAAGGATCATACTAAAAATATTTGCAAAAAAAGTAACGCTCTTTTAGCTACTCTTGGCATCAATTTACTGTGCCTGGGTCAGACTAAGTGGTTGAAATGATGTCACTTACATTTAAAAAAAACAGTCTAAAAACAAATAGTATATATTTTTAAGAAAAGATTGCTGCTCTTAGATAATATTTTGTTTGTACTTCCTTCAACTTCAAGAAAAGGAATATGTAGGTTGGGCTAGGATCAGGGCAAATATTATTTTAACATGGTACTACAACGTTAATGTATTTACGTCCTCTTAAGTTACATCAGTCAGTAAGCACTTGTTAATGAAAAAAAAACTATTCAAAAACTATTTCCAAAGTTGTCAGTAAATTGCGCCGCCTAATTACTTATGTTTTGTGAACTTTTTACGGTTTTCAAAAAAAAGGATATATGGGGCCATCAAGTGTCCTTGCAAGCAGCAAGACAAAAATATTTGCAAATTCTCACTGCCACATTTTTACGTTCTTTTATCGAATTTTGTGGGGTAATTTCGGTTTTTGCATTTGTATCGTGTTAAGTGATGAATTTAAAATTATTAAAAATTAGAAAATTATATAAAAAAATTAAAAGGCTTACACTTTAAGACAAATTTTGCTTCTACGTTTTGCTTTAAATTTCAAGAAAAAGGATATATGAGTTGGTAAGAGGTCCTTGGAAGGATCAAAATTAGTACTTTTTTCAAAACATTACAGCATTATTTCTAAGTCCTTTTTGGCGAGCTGTTGTCATTCAGTGAGTACATTTGTGTCATGTGAAATCAAATCATTGGTTAAATAATTGTTCAAAAAGATTACGAAAATAAAAATTGCGCAAATGTAAATAAATTGTGTGATTTTTTCTTATGTAATACAAACTTTTTCTCTCCATTTTACCTAGTTTAACAATTTTTTTTTTCTTTCCACTGTTGCATTTTTGTCATATTAAGTGATTTTAAGAAAATGCACAACTATTATTAATCGATTTTAAAAAGCACTAATGCACATTCTGAAGCAAATCGTTTTGTTTTACGTGTTTTTCAAAATTAAAAAAAAGGATATATAGGGTGGTGAAAAGTCCTTGCAGTTACGAAGATAAAAATTGCTGTAAAATGTTCATACAACATTTCTGCGTACCTCTAACCAGCAAATGTAGTTCAGTTCATGTTATTACCTGGGCTGTGACATTCTGTTGCGCAAGAAGATTCGTGTCTATTTTACTGCTTTTTGAGTGATATTCTCTTATTTGATAACAATATAAAATGTTGTCGAATGTTCCGAAAATAAGGCTGTTTTGGTTTACCGTTTCAATTTACTATTTGGTTTTTTCCACCCCTGTTTTTTTTATATTATATAATTATTTTCTTGAGCTAAAGGTATTTTTTTGTTAAACATATTTATTTACTTTTGTCGATATTTCGCTCTTCTTCGGATAGCTTCTTTAATTTACATTAAAAAATTCAAATATGTAGCTTTCTGGCGTCAGTTTTTGACTTCGGGCCCACTGTTCAAGGAAAATAAATTTTTATATTTCTTTTTTATTTTCAAAATATAATTTGAAAATCAGTCTAATTTCAAATTATGTGATTGAAGCAAGGACTCAATTTAACTTTTCCTTTTCAGTTTTTTCTTGTGTAAATAAAATTTAAAAGATTCTTGTACAATTTCAAAACAACTGAAAAGAAACTTGAGTGGTTTTTGTTGACAAGCAACCACCTGAAACCGCATTAAAAATTTTACCAGCATTTTTGTAATATTTTTCGAAGTAATTTTGTCAACTTTATTAAAATTATTTTCTATTCATGAATTTAATTCAATAATGTCTGATTTTGAGCTCATGAAACTTACCACATCAGCAATTTATTATTTTGTTTATTTCCACATTTGAATGCACATGTGCGCCAGTTCATATAATTTCGTTACTATGACCGCTTTCAATAATTGAAATACATATGAAAAGATTATTATAGCGTGTAAGTGGATTTGTCTGCTTGTGTTCATGTCTGATGATCCGTGATTTAATATGATGAAGAGCAGAATACACACTCTGACACAACCACAAGTACACACACATACACACGCACTTTTCACTTCAACCCCATGTAAGTTCATTAAAGAGCAATTTTATTTTAGCACTCACACTCGCCCACACACCGCCCGTTTGAAAGAGCCCACAAACACATGAATACTTGATGTATAATTTAAACTTATCCTCTTACAGAATTTTCTACAGATATTTTAACTCAACAGATATGAATGCCTGACTAAGTGGATGATTTGCTTTCGTCTCTCCTGACCAGTCATAGAAACAATCACATTTATCATATAGAAAACGACAATCAAATTGCACTGCAAATCAAACAGATAAAAAAAAGGAACGCCATTCAGGCACGACAATAACAACTTTCATATCCCATAATAAACAATAAGCATCACATAAAAAGCATGAAAACAGGCAACAATAAAAATAAAATTTATATAAAATTAATTGTTTAGGTTTAATGGTATGATATAATTGATTTATTTTCAATAAAATGGGAACAAACACATTGTGAAAAGTGAATAATTTTTGAATGCTATAAAAAGGATTCACACAAGTGTTGTGTTAAAATCAATTGAATATGGCTAGAAAAAAGCTTGACAATGAAAACTGTTACTTGTACAAAAAAGAAAACAATGTTTTTTTTATCATTAAATTATTAGATAAAAATTTGTTCAATACACAGGACAACTCGCGACCATGAAGCCTGGTTTTCAAAATGCTGCACTAAAAGAACGAGAAGTAAAATTAATAAAGCCTGCCTACAAATTCTTTTGAATTTTATTGTTAAAATGTTAAAATTTTAAAATTATTTCAAAGTTAAGCAAGTCATTACTCATTATCTTTATTGGCAGTTTACCTATTGTATACTACAATTTATACCAGACTCTGTAAAGCTCCAATGATTGCCATGACTCGCTGTAATGTAGGCACACAAATAGCATAAAATTATGACTTAAGCTGGGGCACATCTGGATGTTTTGCAGCCGCCAGGCTAATTATCATCCTGCATTTCCGTCATTAACTTATTTTCAATTTCTGTCTACATTAAAGCTAATGAACAAACAAAAAAATTAAAGCAGCTCAAAATGCCATGCTGTGTGAAATCTTAAGAAAAATAAATAGAAAAATCCCATAAAAGTTTTCCAAAAATTTTCTTTGGAGCTCTAATTTTGTAAAATTTTGTATATGAACGTAGAACTGTCATGAGTTTCAGGAACAACAATCTTTTTTTCCTTATCTGAAAGGACTAGGAATGGCGCCATATATCCTTTTTTTAACATAACCATAAAACTGTCTCGAAACAGTTGTATAACGTATAAAAACGTTAAATTCACCACTAATTTGTTTTTCATACGGTTTAAAAATCAATTCTTCAAAATAAGGAGCAAACCAATTTAAGTCCTGCATGTCCTTTTTACATAAACTAGGAAATGTCAAGAAAAATCATTTCAAACCAATTAAGGAATATTATATTCAGCTTCAAACGAAATGGTTCAATGAAGTTGCTCAATAAAAATCCATGTGTTGCCAATTGATGCATTTAAAGAGATAAGTTAAGTGATTAGTGCAATTAATTTAATTCATACACTTTTGACAACGTCTTTACTATGATAGTTGCTTAAAGGAAGACAAATCATGCTGTTAATGTGTTATGGCAAGTATTTGAGGAATATATGAAAGGGTTCTTTATGGCCTAACATATCCTTTTTCTGCAATTTATGCATTTTAGTGAAATAAGTTTTACAAATTTGTAGACATGTGCTGCAATTCTATGCAATGAGTAGTGAAATAGCATATTCATGCTTAAAACTAAATTTCGTTAAAATACATTAAAGCCCAACAAATGGTTTCTATATCCTTTTTGAAGCATTTGTTAATATTTCCCGTCAATCAAAACTATTGCTAAGAAACAGTTTATATACATATTTAATAATGTTCACTAATTTACTAATGCTTAATAGTTCAGAAGTAATGATTAGTATTAAAATAAATATTTAATTATTTAAAGGTATTTAAAACAGCAGAATATACTAAAATTCTCAACAGAATTTCTTCCGATTAAGGGTTTTTTTTTTAGCTTAGTCTTCTATAAAAACGTTTGTTTTTAAATTAATATTATCTAAAAGTTGTAATTTAAATTGTTAGAAATTTGGAAAATTAGTACACAACAAGTCGTTGAATAAAAATTTCTGGCCACGATTTAAAATTAAGCAAAATTCGTTCAAGAACTTCGAAGGATGTCATGTATCCTTGTTTTCCAGCAACTGCCAAAAGGTCATAACATGCGAAATTTCAAAGCAAAAAGATATTTTTCTAGTAGAAACTGCTTCAATAAAAGTTTTTTTTAATAAAAAAAAAAACTAAGAGTTTCCTAAAATATAAGAAAATATACATAAGTACTACGAATTGTTGCTAAATTATTACACAACAAGTCGTAGAGTGACCTTTTTAGCACGATTTTGAAATTGGTGAAAATTCCTCCCAGGACTTAGGAAGCTTTCACATATCCTTTTTTTGTAAATTTTAAAAAATTATTATATTACTGGAAATTTGAGAGGAGAAAGTGGTTTGCCTACAAAAAATGGCATTGAAAATGTAATAAAAACAATCTTAAGGGTATTATTTGCTTGTTTTTTTAATTTTAAACATTTGGTATTTTGAAATATTTTTAAAATATTTTCTTAAAAATCAGCGCAATTCCGTAAATGAAAGTGTACAGTATCGTTAACTAAACTTTGTTAATTAAAAACGAAATAACAGCAAAAATTCAGAAAGCAAAATTTACGAAGAATAATTTTCAAAAATAGTTGCCCACAATTCGTAGAATGCCGTTTAGAAGCATTAATTATAATTTTTGCAAAATTCCTTAAAGACCTTCGTGTGGTCTCATATATCCTTTTTGCTGATAATAAGCAAAAATTTGTATGGCAGGAGATTCAAGAAGACAGATATTTTTCTTGTAACACACACCCAAAAAAATTGTGTTAATTATAACAGCATTTTAAAATATTAATGTTTGTGTGTAACAAAAAAAAAATTTTTTTTAATACAATAACGATTTTTTAAGTATTTTTAAGTTTTCAAACTAAGTACATAGCAAGTTGCTAAATGATAGCTTTTGACATTTGCCAGAAATTAGGCACAATTACTCGAAGCAGCTGGCAGGATGTCATATATCCTTTTTTTACAATTAAAAAAAAAACAACATGATTTTATCGAAAATGGGGATTAAATTTAAAAATAAACAAAATTTCCGAAATTCTCCTGAAATAATTCAAAATTTAGAAATAAAACTGTAATTATCTTCATTCTATTGAAATAATGCAAGAACAGTATACAAGAAGTCGTAAATTGACATTTCGCCACATGGCTTTGAAAGTTAGCAAAATCCACATTATCCTTTTCTTTAAGAATAAATTTTCTTCTTATGATAACAAGGAATGGAAACAGATTTGAGAATATCCCTTGTTTAATTTTCACTTTTGAGTATTTAAAGAGGTTGTGGAAAGCCATTTTTAAGCATTGATTTGAAAATGACAAAACTTCCCAGGGGACTTTGAATGTGCTCATGCCTCCTTTATTCTGATTATTTTAAAAAAATTTCAAAAGAAAAAGTAGTTTTCTTGCCCAAAAAACGCTTCCAGAAAACTAAAATTATAATAATAAGTTACACTGGGAAAATCATTTCCTTGATTTTCTCCTTTTTTTCATTTTCTTTTCTAAAAGTATTAAACTTTTTTTGTAGTAACTTTTGTTAAATTAACAACATGTTGTTAAAACTTTTAATATAACCAATAAAAGTTGTGAATTTTAAACTTTATAGGCAAATAAAATTGCAAGAGACTGTATTAGTAAGTTAATGTACATATGGACTTTTTCAAGGGTTGATGGGTTTTTTTTTTTTGCAATTTCTAACAGCCACATAACGAGCACTTTTTAGTTATTTTTGAAATTTGATGTAACAAAAGTTTTTAATTCGTTTAAATAGCAAAATTTGAAGCTTAAAAGTTCTTTTAAAGCCGAACAGCGGATACACTTTATTACAGTTGGAAACAGTTTTATAAGTAAAATATTTGAGATTTCCTTGTTTTTCATTGAATTTACATACTTCTTAAGTATTTAACAACAATTTAAATATTTATAGCCTCTGATTTAAGGTTTACTGTTGTTATTACTTAAAAGTAAAAGTTTAAGCCATAAAAACTAAGTACTTTAATGTGCACAAACAAAAAATACTCATTAGCAAGTTTTTTTTTTTTTTTTTTTTTTTTGAAGTATAGTAGTAAAGCATGAGGCTGACCACAGGTTTGCCTGCTCACAGACACACACTGTGTACAGGATGTTTGAAGAGAAAAGTTTTCCTATATACTTTGAATTCACATTAAAGTGTGTACTTGTTTATTTAAATAATTGTGACTTCGAAGGCTCGTCGTGTGCATGTAAGTAGCATCATGTTTGTACGTATGTATTAGAAACTTTGTTTAATATTTAATCAGGTTGTTTAAGTCTTACTACTCTTGCTTTGTAAAATAAAAGTTGATGCTAACAGTAAAAATAGTGTTTAAAACACTCAAGAAACAATTAGATTACACTTTTAGTTAGAGTCTTTTACAAGCTCATGTCAAATAATGACAGTTGCATTAATTGAATTCCAGGTAATGTAATTAATATGTAGAATATATAATTAGAGTTGAAAGAGTTTTGATGCGTATGATTAATATACAGTAAGTACCCTGCATCATTCAAAGATGAAAAAAAAAACGTTAGGAACTTCGTTCCTAACGGGGGTCCCCCGACCGCATTTCTTTTTTTTTTAATTCGGTACTTACATTTCCTATTTTATTTCCAAATGAAATTATATTTCTGTATGTATACTTTTATTTATTTTTTGTTTTGATTGCAAAAAAACGATAACTCGAACGCTTCTTGCGTTCGAATAAAAACTCTAATGGTTGCATTCGAACGTTCGCTTGTAATCGACTGCCATCATTACAAATTTCGATACCTTTTGCTGGATAACGAGTGACAGAATCCCAAAAGTAAAAAAAATCGCACGTTCGACTGAAAACTCGCTCGTATGCGATTGCCAGAATTAGCCCCCTGGTTTCGTTTGAGTCACACTTTTTCTCTCTTAGTATATATTTCACTTGGTCCCATATATCCTTTTTGCAAATTATTTAAATTTTGAGAAATCATTCATATATTAATTTTCTTTTTCAATAATATGTTCGTTCTATAAAAATTATTTATTTAAGTCGGGCAATAAAAATGTATCTTTTTGTAAAAAAAAACCTGTTTAAAATGCCTCAGGGTCTTGCAAAACAAATTACTCAACAACTTGTAAAATCAGTACGACTTAAATCAGACTTTTTAAAGAAAGGGAAAAATTTATTTAGATGGTAGAGTAAGTCGATATTTAAACAGTTGGATAAAACTTAATGTCATAATATATTTAAATCACTCTTTTTCAAGGGCTTGTCCCTTTGGAACTTTTATTTATTACAGCAAAATAGAAAGTTTAGTAAAACAATGTAATGAGAAAAATTTGAAAGCTATATGATAGAAAGAAAAATATATGCAATGAATTAAACACTGTTCGGGTAATAAAAATTTTAAAAGGACATAAGAGATAATTTTCATCAGCTGCAATAAATCTTTTTAAATATTAATTTTTTCTCCTATTTTATTTTATTGTTTCCCTCTGGCTGTCGTTGTCTTGGCTAAATTATATTAACACTTCATATTAATGCTTTAATTATTTCATATGTGATTATGACTTTAACTGGCATTTGAGTTAAAATTTTGCTGTTAACGCAATAAAAGTATTACACAGTTTCATAAAAATATTTAGTTTGTGTGCAGGCAGGCACACACACGCCAGCGCACAAATATGCATTTTGCATAACAACCAGCCACCATGAAAGAAACATTTTTGCATTTAAATATGAGTGCGTAAAAACAAGTAAAGCAGCTTAAAAATTTTGGTTTACATTTCATAGGATAATTAAAATAAAATTTTCGTTGAATAAAGTTAAATTAAATACACCCAACAAAATGCTAAGTGGTTTAAATTGTTCATATTTAATGGTGAAAAATCATATTTGCAGTCGTTTAATATAAATAAACACCATTGTGTGTTAAACAGTTTGTCAATTAAAACGAGTAATTTAATTATGAGTGCTAAAAAATGTATAAACAATTTTAAAGGTTATAAAATAAAATTTCCAATCAAAGATATGGTAGCAAAAAGACAATTTTTGCCTGCATTAAGGTGAAGTCTGCCATTATTCAAAATTATGCTAATTTTTATACACAATAAGTGGTTCAAAAGTAGTCAGCCAATGTCGTTTGGCTTTTAAAATATCGATTGTGGCGCCCGCGGTGTGTGTCCTTGCTGCGTCCTGTTGGGGGTCACATGTCCTGCTGACCTAATTCGTTCAACTGCGGCAGAAAAAAGTCGGTTAATATGGCTCGATGGAGCGTTGTTTTTTGACCAGCGGCGTTCTCCGTTGACTTCTCCACCGAGAACAGCGCTCCTTACACCTGGGCACCTCGTGAATCGGTGACCCAGAAGCGATAGTTTTTCTTATTCACTTACCCGCTGAGGTGGAAATGAGTCTTATGGCTCATTATGATTTTGGTTGAAAAATCACCCACTTCGTCATAGACATGATTGTTCTAATTTCTTGGGGAGTGAAGCTCCCCAGGGCTCCTTCACTTCTATTCTACAGCTGTGTAGTTTACAAACGTAAAAATATATTTGACATTGGACGCTATTTGCAAAGCAAAGAGCACTTTGTAGTAGTAAGTTTTTTCAATAGATAATGTTTAGTAAAATTTTTTTATATTATTAACAACACTTTGTCTAGATAAATTTTTTTGTGCTAAAAGGTGTTGATAAGAGTCCCTTAAAACTAATCAATTTGTATTTTTCTTATTTAAAAATATTTTGTAATATTTTTATTTTGTCATATGTTTTTAATATTAGGGACTACAATTTATTTTTTTGATAGAAATCCTTTAGAACTAAGCAATTTTAGAAAATTTAAAAAAATTCCTTTTGGTACTAAAATTTTCTGCATAAATATTAAGTATTAAAAATTGTTTGTATTGACTCATTAGTACTAAGAAATTTCTTTTGAAAAACGCCAAAAGATTTTAAGTAGTTGTCATAAAAATCCAGTACTGTTGATGTGTTTTTTTTATTATTAAATATTTATTATTAAGAAATATTAGTACAAACAACTTTTTTTTGGCATTTTTTCTGTACTCCCTTGTCTAATTCTAAAATTTCGATTGCATTCACTTAAATTCAAATTTTAAATATACTAAAAATATAATTTTGTTTAGGTAATAGCATAATTTTTTTTTTTTTTGCAGAAAGAAGAGCTTGAAAATGTTAAGATAGAACTTGTTTAGTACTAATTTATTTGGTACTAAAACTTTTCTACAGAAACTCTGTAATACTTTTTGTACTAAAATTAGGAAGCTTTATAAAATTTTAAGTAAATAGTATTATTAACTTTTCAAAGCAAATTAGAGTACCAATAAATTTCAAAACCCCAACGTTTTTCAGCATCTACAAACGTCTTTTATAAAAATTCAATATCGAGAAAATTATTTTTTAGTACTAAAATTTTTCCATTCTCTTCTTTCAGCACGAGCAATCGGGAATGACATTTCTTGGCTTAACCTTTTTTAATTGTAAGTTTTCGATTGCATCCTTTTAAATTGAAGAGATTTTTTTCTTTAGTTGTGTTAGAAATATAAATTTGATTATTCATACAAAAGTTTATTATTTCTGCGGAAACAAAAGCTTTCAATTCATTTTACAAATTCTTTAACAAATCCCTATCCTAACAAAAAACAAAAAACAATTAAAATATTTCTGTATTGCAATTGTTTTCCTGGCTGCAGGAGAAATTTGCTTACCAGTTACTTTCAAGGCAAAGACATTTTCAGAAAGGAATTCTTGCTGTATTTCATTTTAGCTCAAATTAATTTTATCTTTAAATCTACTCAGCAACAAAGCATTTTGTTACACAGCTATTTCTTTTTGTATGTTGGAAGAAATCAAAAGTAAAATATTTTCTTGGGTAAAAGTTAAAAATTAACAAACATTGAAAAACAAAACAAAAACATTTTAACTCCCCAGTGTCTTCAAATTAGTTAAGACAGAGAGAGAAAATTTACTAGAAGATCTCTTAAGATTTTAAAATATTTACAGGAAGAAAGTTAGGAACATGCTCTTAATGCCTTCATGCCGACCAGTTAAAGTGCAACTAAAACTTTTCAATACAAAGTGTGGCAGTTTTTTTTTTTTTTTGTTCTAATTTTTGCCCAGAATTCAGCCAGATTTAATTTATTCAACCAAAGTATTTTGTCTTGTTTTATTTGCTGTGGCTTAGAGTAAAACAAAACACGAATTTTGCTGACAAATAAAACTTTGACATTTTGTTTTAGTTTTAAATATCTTAAGAGTTTAAGTGGAATGAATACTAAGCAAAACTTGCAACAAAATCTGACATTATAACTAAGTAATAAGGCATAAAATTGTTACATTTTGCCTGGGGGGGGGGGGGGGGGGCTAACAATTAAAATGTGGACAAAGTTTTCATTTACAACAAGAAAATAAAATAAATAAATTTGTTAGACCAAAATCCCGTTAAGCTCTAAATCCCTATGAGTGTTTATTCGCTGCCAGCCCACATTTATTTGCTGATTTAATTAATTAAGTCGATTGGTGTGACAAAGACTAAAAGTCCAAGTTGTTTTATGTTGCAAAGCTTTAGGAAAATAAACGAAAACAATTGAATTTCAGTAGAAAGAAACTTAAAAGGAATTTTTATGGTCTTAAACAAAGACTTTTATTTCATATTTAAACAGCCTTAGTCCCAATATGACACAATCAATAGTTGAATGCAATTACTTTTACCTTTTGCTTAGTTTGAGCTAATTAAAGCGTATGGTTTGGCCCCTAAATGCCGTCCATTTAAAATTCTTTTCAAAGTCAATTTTCTATCGTTTCCCAGCTTTCAGCTTAATACCTTGTTCATACATGCATTTCTAATTGAGATAATATTCAGTTTATTGACATAATATTTTTTGCATTCATACATACAAATATTGCGCTAACTCAATTAGTATTTGACAGCTGGAAAAAAGTCATTGTTTTTGTTTTGGTAGTGAGAAAGAAAAAGTGAAAAATATTTTCAAATAAGAAAAATGGAAGAAAAACTGCCTTTTATTAAAAAGATTTTAGTTTTGTACAATAAAAATATGGAACAAGTAGTGCGTTCATGTTATCACTCCAAAGCGGCAATAATAAAAAGAAAGAGAAATAAAAATTTTTTATTTTTTTTTTATTATTTTATTTATTTTTTATTATTTTGTTTTGTTTGCTTTTGTTGACATTTATCTCATCATTCATCTCGCAGTGTATATTTTTGCTTATTAAACACATCTTTTACAGTGTTGTGTTTCATCTTTTTCTCAATATTCAAAGCAATTTTGAGTTTATTAAGCATTAACTTTATTGACTTTTTGTATGGAATATTGAACTCAATAATGGATTTTATTGCAATTATCTCAATAGAGGCGCAGGTATGAACATGGTATAAGAATATTCTTGTCTTTTACTGCAAAAAAAAATTATGTTGATTATTATTGGTTTTTCCTACTTTTATGTATTACAACCATTTTTTGTACTCTACACCGACTTTGCATCACCTATTTGCTTTAACAGATTGTTATTAAAGTATAGCAATGAAACCAAATTTTGCCACTCAAGCTGGGATCCATCGAGCTGGTTGGAAGCTGACCAGCTTCTTAGCAAAGCTAAGGGGAAATGTGGTAGTTATGATTCTTCACAATTTATTAGACATGCATGTGCATGTCTCGAAATTTCGTTCGAGTCCGAAACGAGAACGAAACGAAATATAAAAGCAAATGAAATATTTAATGCAAATAAAAGATAAAAATTCGACATACGGAGCAAAAGATTTATTTCAATTTATCTATATTCGTACAAACAATAAGATTTTTTTTTACTTTATTCCAAAATTAGGTTGCGTTAAAATGCAAAACATTAAAAACGAAATTCCGTTTGAAACATGTTAAAACAAAGTTATTTTTTACATATTTAACTTCTTAATTTCTGCATTTAGTAGACTTTTTGTGTCAGTACTTTCCCAAAATATGCATTTGTATGCATAGTGGGGTGGGCTGATTTAGCAGTCTGTATTAAATAATCTATTCTCCTATTGCTTTTGACATGAGAATGAAAAATACTAATACTTCGGCGTGCTCGAACGAAATATTAAAGAGAAAAAATTAATAATGGTGGTGGGTCATAATTTTACCCTAAAGGAGTGTGAGGGGGGGGGGGGGGGAACTTAGTTTTTCAGTGGCCCAAATACGGGCTCCTGAGACTACTCTTGGTCAAATGCATGACCAACCCCCTAAGGACACCCTGAAGCAATATGAATTATAATGGGGTTACATTTTATTATCGAGCAGCCCTAATACGAGCTTCTGGGATTAGTCCGTCGAGGAGTCAATATGACCGGTACTCAATAATTTTTGTTTCCACAATATTTTGTTCAAAGACACTGACCCCTTTCAATGTCTGCTGCCTCACAAAAAAAAAAAACTAAAAAAAAATTAAAATCGGAGGCCTCCGGAATGACTAGGTTGTAGTGGAGCCCCCACCATTCCAAAAACTATCGAAAAAGCGATGGCATAAAATTGAAAAAAAATTTCTGTATTAAGTTTATCAGGCTCAAGTTCTTTCTATATTATCTTTGTGATTGATATTAATTAAATTAGACATAGGATCAATCACAAAGATAATATAGAAAGAACTTGAGCCTGATAAACTTAATACAGAAATAATTATATAAGAAAAAGTTCAAATAATAGAAATTAATTAATTGAAAAAAAATATTTTTTATTTATACAACTCGACCCGGCCAATGTTCCTGTATATACTCTATAAGGTGCTCTATCGATGTTATGGTGCTTTTACTTCCAAGCCCTTGGTTACTTTTTAACTTTTCATCTAACTTAAAGAAAAAGAAAACCCAAAAAAAACATCAACCAAATGTCTGAAAAGTTTCTTTTTTTTTTAGCACAGCCAGTTTTTCTTTTTGTCTTTAGCATTAATTTTCTCTAATTTTCTTTCTCTGTTTTTTCTCAAGCACTTTTTGTCAATTGTTCACTGTCACATTTGTAATATCATGCCATTGTGTTTGTTATTGTTTTGTCTTCCTTTTTGTCTCGTCTTGCACACACTGCTTTTTTTCCCTTTTTCCTGTTTTTTACTTTTGAACTTCAACTATCAAGAGTCTATAATTGGTTTCTATTGTTGCAGCGCCAGCCGTAAGGAAAATCAGCATCCAGAGAGAAAAACTTGCTTATATTACAGTTTTTAAACACTTGAAGACATTTCTTTTATATTTTACTGTCTTTTTGCTGTAAAAAAAAATTGTTTATTATTCTTGTCCATTCTATTCTTCAGTTTATTCTATTTACTGCTCACTATTTTTCAACATAAAAACAATAAATGTAATAAGTTAATGTGTAAAAAGGGAATAATAAGGCAAGAAAAGTTGAAAAAAAAACTTTTTTTTTGTTCTCTATTTAGATTATGAAAGAATAAATAATTGGAAAATTATGGGTCATTCCATTAAAAATAAGCACAATTTAGTTCTACTAAGAGAAAACCAGTTTAAAGCATGAAATTAACGTTCTTCAACTTGAAAAAAAAATATATGAAGGGAAGAAAGAAGCGCGGCTTAGTGTTTACCCTGTCCAATCATCAGCGGATGCCCACTAAAAACGTTTAACTTTACTTTTAGATTCTGTGGTTGAATAAAACTTATTTAAAAAAAAATACATATATTATTTTATCTATAATTTTTGACCTTTATTGTTAAAATTAATAAAAATAATAAGAGACCTAAAGCTTTAAAAAATAGTTTCATTAATTTTAAAAATATACATAGCTTAAAAATTATTTTGGGGAACCTACATTCTGAGGAAATAACATTGTGTCTACCCTGCCACCTGAAGTGATGTTTGTAAAGACACTTTTTCATTATTTGTCCTATGGGATGCAGTATCCTGAAATCTGTTTCAAGAGTCTAGGGCTATACCACTGCTTTAAACATTAGTGCCATACTGTAAGCCAAGATGAAAAAACTTTGTATCTACCCTGCCCAGCAAACACCTTTTCCAGGACTCTAGTTTTCTTGGCTTAGTTAAAACAATTTTCTTTAAGTCTTAGAAATGCCTGACAGAATAAACTTTGTATCTAACCTGCCCCTGTAGATAGTAAATTTTACAATTTAGTTTTAAGTCGATTAAATTAAGGCACTCTCAGAAATTTGTATTAAAAGTCGCTTTAGCAAACTCATTGGCCAGAAGAAATAACTTTGTATCTATCCTGCGGAGCTATGAGTCTTCAAAAGTTCTTTTTATTGAATTTTATTCAATATTACTGAATGACTTAAAACAAGTCGCAGGCTGAAAGATGTGGTTTCGTATCCACCCTAATTTGAAAAACTCTCATTGGCCATGAGACTTTTACTGCAGATTGATGCATGTTTTATTTTAATCTTGGCTAAAGATGGCCTTAGAAAACGCATTGGCTGAGAGCATTTACTTTGTATTATATAGCCTTGCCGAGCTATATAAAAAATGTAGAAAACTCCGCTAGCTCAAGTTCCATTTGATATTTATTAATCGGATTAACCTGCTCTTATAAATTCTACTGCAGTAACTTTGTATTTTCACCCATTCAACCTCCTCCCAAAAATAGGCCTTTAAAACAGATCCATAAATTTAAGGTTCTTAAATTAAATTAAATCAAAATTTTTTGAAAATGTAACTCGAGAGGCCTGAGAAAAGTGATTTTGTATGTACCTACACTGCACACCCTTTTCATGGGTTTTGACGATTTTGAATTGGATGGAAGATCTGTTTCTTTTAATCTGTGCTAAAAAAGAACTCAAGAAACATGTATTCTACTGTACGTTTAAAAGAAATTGTAGCTCTGGAAATGTCCATATGCTGCTGCTGCTGCTGCAAAGTACTTCAAGTCAACAGCAAGCAGCCTCTTGCATTGTATTTTTAACGCACTTTGTTGCCTTAGTAGCCTTGTCTATTGCCATTGTGCACTTAACATTCTCTCTGTGATGTGGTATTCGTATTATTTCAATAATTGTTTCATAAATAATTATTCTTGAGCAGCCGAGCAATAGTTTTATTATCATAATATTGTAATGAAATAGCTGAAACAGCAGCAGTTATTTTTTTTTTTGAGTTCCTAAAATTAGATTGTATGTGTGTGTGTGTCGTTTTTTTTTCTAGCACTGATATTCTATGCACTTTTGATTTGCGTAATGGTGCTCTTTTTTTGTAGAAACTGTTATTGTACTCAAATTCTCTCTGTGGTCCTGAAATAATTTCTTATTAACAGGCATCGAACTGCCATGCAAGAAAAAAAACTCATTTTAATTGAGACCTCGCTCTCCATTCGTCCGTCTCAGCGATTATTTTGTGAATTGTTGAGAGTTTGAGAGCTGATATTTTTACAGTGCACATACTTACCCAGCTGCTACAACGAAAATTAAAAAAAAAACACAAAAACTTAAAAACTACAGGGTGTTTCCACACAACATACTTTATATACTACTCTTAACTTTCGTATCATTAGAGATGCAGGCCTAAAATTTTGCATAGGATATGTAATTACAAGAGATACTAAAAATAATAAAACATGCCCCTATACAAGTAACTGTAACTTTTGAGCCGTTAGAGAGAAACACTTCAAATTTGAGAATTTTCTATTGAAACAATCACAACCTTGTCTGTTGTTTCCGGGCTTCTCAGATACATACACACATATGCACTCAGAAAATTTTTGCAGTAACTGACCGTAGTTTGTTCTAGAAGTAATCATCAGTGCAGTGATTTTTAAATGACAAAACTTTACAAAAAGAATGAAATTTTAATTCTAACTGATTTGTACAGTTGTTAAAAAAAAAAACCCAACTACAGATAAATACGGATTTTCGCTGACAGTTAATAGTGACAGTATACTCAAAATATTTCATGGGTATAATAAGCGAAAAATGTAGTACATTTTATGAAAATGTTCGTTGTTTTTACGCTACGCAATACTTCGTAGTTGTAACTCATGGCATTTGTTTATTTCACGAAATGAATTTTTGTCTGCAATAAACAAAATTTTGTATTTCTACCAACTTTATTTCGTTAACTAAAAAAATGTATGCTTATATTACGAATTCAATTCGTAAAAATTAGAAAAAAAAAAATTGTATATTTTAGTAAATTTCGTAAAAATTCTAAATATATTTTCGTAAACAGTTGAAAATTCTGCAAAAAAAAAAGAATTGGTTTTTTTTTTTACCATCTGCAAAGCAAATCTGCAAAAATCTGTAAATGAAAATACTTTGTAATCGAAAGATTTTTTTTTTGTTTTTTGTAAAATAAAATCGAAATATTTCGTAAATATTAAAATTTTTATTTAATGAAATTGAATTCATAGTCGCATTAAAAAATATTGGATAAGGAAATAAAAAATAATACCACAAATATTGAAATTAATAGAATAATTATATAATATTATATAATATGGATTTCTTCAGGGCAACAATTTTTCGGTTGTATATTAACACCATTTTCTGAAAAAGATATAAGTATTATTATAAGTGCATAAGCACTGGTATATGAAAGTGAAATTTTACCTTGTATTGATTTGCACAGCATATACACAGCTGGGTTAGCAGGACCTTTTCCCACTTTATAGAACTGTAGGTCTAAAACTGTATGAGATAGCTTAAAATGCTTTGAAATAAATGTTTCACCAGGCAAATAAATATCACATAATAACAATTCATTTTTACTTTTTTATATTTATTACTTTTTTATTTTTATTGCCAAATTAAATTAAAATTACAACATATACTCGTGTGTATGTACTTCTTAATCAAAATCACTCATCAAACTGACGCAAAAGGCAAAATCATTATTTTCATTTACCGCTATGTCTAATAAAGCTGCACAATGTGAGGGAAAGAGATGGAAAAATATTATGAACAGAAATTTGTCATTTCTATGGTTAACAAATTATTTCGTAAACATCACAAAACTTGTGTAATATAAAATCTTGTCATTTCTGCAAATACAAAAAATATTAGTATTTTTCAAAATAATTTCGTACTATATACAAAATTAAACCAAAAATCCGTTTGTTTATTTCACGAAATTTCTGATTTTACATACATTTTATATATACTCAAAATGCAGTAAATTAAACGAAAAAATATGTAAAATATACGAAAAAATTTTTACGCAATAATTTTGCTAACATTACAAAATTAGTAAACTTACGAAATCTGTTTTTCTGCACAAAATACGAATATTTTGGTAATATACATACATATATGTACATAATTTTCGTATATGGCACGAATAAAGTTCTACGAAAATTTATTTCGTATTTTTAAGCATAAAATATTTTGAGTGTAGTAACTTATGTTACACATACATGAAGGAACCAAGCTGTTAATACGTCTATATGTACATACATATTTATAATTTGGTTTCTACATACATTCATATGTAGCATACATGCTCTCTACTTAAATTGATTGTTGTTGAATTTGTTCTGATTGTTGCAATGGCTGAGTGGGTATATGGCAGCTGCTTTCAAGTCGAGATGCTGCATGTTCGAATCTCAGCAGAGGCTTTGCAATACAAAAATTGAATTAGCGAATCGAAAAAATATATAAAATGACCACCTAAGAAAAAATAAATAATAATGAATGATTTGACAGTTGGAATTAAGGAAAAATCCGTAGATTTTTTCACATTTAAATTCAAATGAAATAATAAGTAAATTTAAATGGAAAATAAGTAGGACGGTTTTTAAATGAAGTTTCATTTATTTTAAAGAGTGTTTTCAGTTAATTTTACTGACAAAGTTTTCTGAGTGTGTGTGTGTGTGTGTGTGTGTATCTGTTGTCAATTAAACATTTACGTGTGCTAAAAATACCTGCGACTGTTTTGTATTCTCAACATTCTTCTCAAAGATTAAGCAATTCTTGTTTTTTTTTTCTTCTTCACTCCAATTTTCCCTGGTAATAGTCAACTTTATGTGCTAAAATCATGACTTTTGAAATCTATTCAGGAAATTTAAAACTTCGTTGTTTTTTAATTAAATCAATAGCAGTGCAACGTAAGTCACGTAAAGTTCAAATGTAGTTCTTCTGTTGATTAAGCTGGCAAAAAAAAAAAATTTTTTTTTGGCAGAAAACCGAAGAAAAATATGAATTGGTAAAAAAGTTTTGTTTAAGTATTATGGCTGTTGTTTTGATTTAAATGCCGAAGACTTTTTGCTGTACATTTTCTTTAATAAATTTGTTAAAGAGAGTAAAATAAACTATTACGCAACGATGGAAATTGTATTTGGAAATTTAGACTTTCAATAACGAATAAAATAAATCACTTTTGGTAAATTTGCCTTAAACAATAGCTCATAAAAAATAAAAACGCAAAACACTTGTCGAAATGGCAAACAAATAATAAGTTTGCTCCTGTACTCAAAGTTCGGGTAAGTGCGAGAGCTTTTGAGGTAGAACTATTTTTGTTCTTCCTGCACGAAACAACCCATCGTTTTTCTTTGGGCTAGTTTGTGCCAGTAGTTAAACGAAGGTAACTCGTGGTATAGAAGGTTGCAAAGAAAAGTAAAAAAATTGAAAAAGGTAAAAGGTTTGTTAAAACATTTTGGATTCTCATTTTGTTCATGGGAATTATAGAATAAGTCAAGTCTATTGATCAGAGTTGATTATCATCAATGAAATGAAATGAAAAAGTTAGAAAACATTTGAAAGGTGTATTTTTGCACCTGAATTAATTAAGTTCATATTTGAATATTAAATTTTTATGCAAACTGCAACGCATGCTTGAACGTGTTCAAAATAAGTAATCTCCATTACAAGTTTTGGTCTAAGAAGTCTTTTCCCACAAGAGTTTTTTTTTTTTTTTTTTTGAACCGAAATCGAGCACTAAATTTGAGCTGCTTGGAAAAAAATTAACACATAAAATATTCAAAACCGAAAAACTATTTCAACTAAAGAATTTGCTGCAACAATGATTTGCATAAAATTCAAATGAAAATGAATAACGCATTTTATATAAATTTTTGAATATGTGTGAGTGGGCGTGTGTGTGTGTGTGTGTGTGTGTGTGTGTGTGTGTGTGTGTGTGTGCGTGCAACTTCAAGCAAGAGTGTCTACATTAGTTTTGCAAGACTCCGGCTCCTTTTGCAACAACAACAACAGCAGCCAAGATTTTGTGTTGTATGCCAGAGGCATTAAGTAGACTTTGGCGCAACATTTAGAAAGCAAAAAACAAAACAAACTCTGGGATTTTGCTGATTTTTGCCATCCAGTTTTAAAGAAGTAAATATTTAAAAGGCTCCCCACTCCACACTTAAGGATTACAAGAAGAGCTTGCATAACACAAACTTGAAAAGAGAAAGAGGCAGCCGAGAGAGTTAGGTAGTTAGTGGAAAGGAAATAAAAATATATATATTTTTTTAATCTTAGTTGTTATTTCTCGAATGTAACTGATAACGGAGACAACAATGATGATGCGTATGGTGCTGATGATGATGATGCTGTAAATGTGTTTTCATGTTATTTGTCTTTGGTTGATTTACTCTGGTTTGGTTTTTGTTTTTGGTTGAAGTGGCAAATTTTGTGCTGCTTGAGATAAATTCGTAAAGCCTTTTGTGTTTGGCTGTGTGGGTCTATATGTGTGTGTGTATTTGTAATAGTCTTAGGTTTGTAACACTGCATAATACTGGCCAAATTGTTGAAATATTTATGATTTTTGTCCTGAAAATAAAAGGATTATGGAAGCAGGAATTCTTCGAACACAAAATGATAAACTATTAAATATTCAAGGCAATACCATAATATTTAAAATATTTTGAAACTCTTTATAAATGAATTGCATTTCAACAGCTGTAAGGATTACGAAAAGTAAATGTTGGTTCGAGAGAATTTTGTTGAACAATTTCGATAAATTAAGTGAGTGTAAAACAAATATTAAAAAGAAAAATATTTGTAAATGGTATGTCTGTCGTCAGTATATTTTTCATATCAAAAGGTGGCCATAGTAAATATTTTGCTAGCAAACCAAATGTTGAACTTATAATAATCTTGCTGTAAAACCAAGTGTTTGGGTCTGTTTTATTTTTTCTTTTGGTGGGGACACACACACACGCACCTTTTTCCCTCATTTTATATTCAGGTATTTTCGCTTTACTATACCTCAAATAGATATTTTCACATCCATTTTCATAAATGAAGGCTCATTTTGTTTCTGCTGTATGCATATTTATGAATAAATAATAAAATTTGAAAATATTTTGGTTTGTCTGTTTTTGTGCTCTGCAAAAAATCAAAAATTTAAAAATTTTTCTTGGTGAATTTTTTGAGAAAATACATTTTTAAAGGTACATTTTAAAAAGTTACTTGCTTAAAAGCTAATTTTTGCAAAAGGAACATATTTAGAAAATACTTTTTTGTGAATGCAAATTTTTGTTACAGTTGCTTTTCTATAGGTACCTCTTGAGAGACACTTTTTTTCAAAATTACAGCTATTAAAAGGAACTTTTAAAAGCGCACTTTGTTTAGTACATATTTTTTTTTTTTAATTAATTTTAAAATTTTTTTTAATTTTTTCTTATATAATTTTTATGTGTTAAGTTTTTATCGGGCTCATGTTTTTTTTACGGTATTTTTTTGTGATTGATATTAATTAAATGAGACTAGGAAATCATCAAGGATATTTGGTGGGGTAGACAACTATCTGTTACGAAGCCGCTACACTTCTCGTCAGCTCAGTGGCATGAGTGTGGCTTTAGAAATATATGTAAGCATCAAGTTCAAGGGGGAATTTTTAAGGGTGCTTGGTACCTTTGGTGCGGTTTTACCTTACTTTCTTTTTTCCGATGTTTTTTTAAATACACTTTTTTTGAAATGGTTTCTTTTTAAAAAGAATTTTTTTACAAACATACTTTTTTACAAGGGCACTGTTTTTGACATGTTTTTTTTTTTTTTAATCTATTTTGATGTAATAGAATCTTTTTGAGTTGCGCTTTGAGTGGTTTTTCAAAAATACGTTTGTTAATTTAATTTGTTTGTGTTGAAGTTAACATAGCATGCAGTATGTATGTTGTTTTATATATTTGACTTTGAAAAATATTTTATTCACTCTCATTTCTGAATTCATTAAATATACACGTTTTCTCTTTATGTTAAAATAAATTCAAATATTTTCCAACAAACGTCTTTAACTAAAACTATAAGACTTCATCAGTTTGTTAATGTAACTTTTTTATTGTGAACTTTTTTCAAAATTGTTTTAGTATAATAACAGTTTTATAAACTGCCCTTTTGCTAAAGATACTTCTCTTGAGTTTCTTTCTAAACTCTACTCTTTTCAAAAATAAATTTTTCAAAAGGTGTTCTTTTTTAACATGTACTTTTCTTATTAAATGCAACTTTTTATAAAGAGAACTTTTTCTCAGGGCCCAATCAAATAAGATGAAATTTGCAAAAAAAAAAAATATTAATTTAAAAGATATATTATTTTATTTATAATTGTTGACCTTTATTGTTAAAATTGACAACACTATCTTTTAAAGCTTTAGGTCTTTATATTTTTCTTTCTTTATTAATCGATATTTCGCCAACAATTTGTTAGCATCGTCAGAATGTAAAAGATATTCTTTTAGATTTAATATTTAGTTATTTTGACCCGATTTTTTCTTATATTTTATATATTTATTTGATCTCAAGGTCTTTTAGAATTTGAGTAATTATTATTTTTTTTTTTAATATTTCGCTCTCCTTCGGATAGCTTCTTCAGGACAATAATAATGAAAAATGTTTTGATTCTTTTAGGTTAGTAATTTTTTTAACGTATTTAAAAAAAATTTCACCAGGACAATTTTGATAAAGTACTTTTTTTAAAAGGAACTTCTGCAAAAATAGTACTTTTTCAAAAGGTACTTTTTGAGAGGGAGTCTTCAGAAAGGAGTTTTTATAAAAAAGTAACTTTCTTCAATCATTTTTTTTAAAGGTACTTTTCTCAAAACTATTTTTTAGAAAATGAACTTTTTTAAAAAATACTTGATTTGAAGAATATCTTTTTGAAAAATAACGCATTTTAGAAGGTACTAAAAAGACAGTGTATTTAGATGAAACTTTGCTTCCTCAAGGCACTCTAAAAAAAGTCCTTTTGTAAGTGAATATTTTTAAATATCTTAAAGGCAGGTTTTTCAAAAAAGCATTTTTTCAAAAACATGTTTTAGGTTCGGAATTTTCGTCCTATTTTTATGTATTTTGTTTAAAGAATATGTGGTATAATTATAAATAACGAGATACATATATTTAGAGAGACTTTTAAAAAAATTTTTTTGGTGCATCTGAACTAAAAATCAGTTCAAATTGATTTTAATATTTATGAATGGGCCCATATGATTTACAAAAAAAATTTTTTCAAAGACCCCTTTTTTAGGGAGCACATACTTTGTTTCTATAAAAACAGTTACTTTTCTAAATAGTTAAATAAAAAGTGTATTTTAAGAACTGCTTTTGGAAAAAAGTAGTTTTTTAAAAGTACCTTTCTTTGCAGACAACATTCTTAAAGTATACTTTGCTTTCAAGCTTAAAAAAATTTCAAGAAAGTTTTTTTTTTTTTTTTTTAAGTATTTGTTTCAAAAAATACGCTTTAAAAGGTCCTATTTTGGAAGATTATTTCTTGGCAGAAAGTTTTCTTTTTGAAAGTACTTCTTACAAAAACGTTTTGGAACGAAGTTCCTTAACGCGGCTTGCTGGTAGTGAAAAATACTAGAAATCGTCACGAAAGCGTGTGAGCTGTTTATATGTATTGGTTATCTGTCGACAAACAATTGTGTACGTGTCTCCGCCGTTGTCAGCGGAGACACCTACCAATAAATATTAATTAGTTATGAAAACGGTTGCTAGATGTCGCTAAAGTAATGTACATATGTCACAACAAAAAACAGCAATATTGAAAAATTTACCAACAGTTGCTTTTCTTCGTTTTGTAGCAGATTGACAAAAAATACATACAGATTTCACCTTTTATTACATTCGAAGATTAAGAAGAAACGTAAGGAAATTCGTTCCTAACGGGTTTCCCCCGACCGCATTTCTTTTTTTTCCAAGGGTTTCTCTATTGAAAAATAGGTTTCTTTAGAGGCAGTGTTTTCAAAAGTTACTATTTCCTGAAAATAGTTTTAAAAACAGTTTCTGTTTAAAGGGTGCTTTTCTTAAAAGTTTTCATTTATTTTTTTCCATATTTTAATTTCGAAATGCTTTAGATTTGCTTACTCATTAGCTTATTATTAATATTAATATTTAAGCATTGGCTTAAATATTAAAAAAGAAAGATTTTAATAAAACGTTTCACATTAACAGAAAAAAACCCCTTTTGCACACATGTCTTGCAATGTGAAATTATACATGCGCCTGAGAATTGCTGTAAAATATCAACATGTCATCTCCAGCTGTAATGCATTCGTTTAGAAGAAAAAGCAAATTTTCTAGAAACTAAAAAAAACACAATATTAATACACCAGCAACATGTTATATCCGGTACCAATAGTGTTGCATATTCTCTTTCGTAATCTGCTTTGTTTTTTTTTTTTTTGCAATGTTGCGAGAAAAAAGACAAACAACTTTCGAAATGCATTCACGAACACATGTCATAATGCTTGCATATTTTCAAATGCATACATTCTATTTTAAATTGCAAGAGGTTGAGTTGGTGAACGTGTGAGTGATTGCCCTGTTCGAGGCGGTTGTTTTTTTGTATTAAAATGTGTTCTCAAGAAAGACGATGTACAACATGTTTAACATGTGCTTTTTGCATGTCACAGTGAAGGTTTGCAAACGTGAATGTATGACAATAAATGATAAAACTTTAGCCACATTTAGATGTGTAAATTAATAACTGAATTCTTGGTACAATTTTGATGAAAAATATTATTGTGTTTTAAATTGTTCGGTATTAACGATATTAAAAATTTAGCTGCGAATTCCTTCGCTTTATTTTCTTATTCTTCCCTACGGCTCTTTTCACAAGGTACGCCAGCTTCGTCATACAAAAGTTGTGGTTAAAGTAAACGTTAAGTCTTAATCATAGATTGTGAAAATGGCCGTTAGTTGTTTCAAAGTGGTTTGAATTTATGAAATGCTTAAACAAGGGTCTTATTGTTGATACGTGTTTGATAAAATCTTTGCTGTTTGTTGTCTATGGATAGACATGTTGTTTCTTAAAGCCGTATGCAACGTTTCTGAACTAGACCGTTAGAGTTTTATTTAAAGAGACTATATCACACACTATATGTGTGTGAAGATAAAGTTAACTTTAACTAGCGGAGACATACACCACTTTACAAATTTTATGGTTAACAGAGCTCTGTTAACTGCTTAACAGACACTGTCAACTAGATGGATTGAAAATACAACAGAAACAACTTGGGCATCTAGAGGGGTTTTCTATGCAGTTCTCTGATATGGAGTATTTGTCAAATTACAATTTATACGCTAAAAGTTGGACAAATCCGCAAGTGTAGGTCGTTTTGTGGTCTTCTTCTCTAAATATTTCCGTTTTCAAATTTAGTACACAAAAAGTATTTTAGAAAATACAGCAGAAACAAGTTGTGCATCTAGAGGGGTTTTCTATGCAGTTCTGAGCAACAAACATAAAATCGGAATGTAGTATATTTGCATTGCTGTTAGCGGTTTGAATCAACTTAACGTTAATTTCGGATGTTTTGCTCAAAGTTTTATTTAAAAAATTATTTCAGAAATGCCACTAACTGTGCACCTTAGTGGACCTCTTGGAGCACCTTTTCCATCAAGTGGCATGTTTGTACCATTCCATATTTTTCCGGAAAATCCACCTTTGCTCTCAAGAAATTTCGAAAAAAAAGTTATTTTGCTCAAAACTTTTTTTCCAAAATTATTTTTTCAAAAATGCCACTAACTGTGGACTTTAGTGGACTCCTTGCAGCATCTTTTGTATATGGTGGGATATGTGTACCATCCCCCAATTTTCTGGTACGACTGCTTGTCTTTCCAAGAAAATAACATTATTTAAATGGTGTGTTTTGTCCTTGGGAATAGTTTTCAATATACTTTATAGTCAAAGCTACAAAATACATATTCCAGAGAACAGTTTCCACTTCATATCTTCCCAGGATGTTCCTCAGATTGGTGGATATCCCTCCAAGAAAATAATCCATCTATTTGGCAGTGTGTGTTAAGCAGTTAAGAAGAAAACACAAGAAAATCAGGAAACACAAGAGAATCATACTAATAGATGTGTCCTGCTGGTGGCTTTTTAGTTTTTCTTTTAGCTAAATTTTTATTTTCTAGAATTTTTTTGTTTCTTCGTTTTTATTTTTGTCCTTGTGTAAAAGTTGTTGGTGACTAAGAGCGTTTATGCGGCTGATGCATTGAAAATGTTAACCATAATATTTGTAAAGTGGTGTATGTCTCTGCTAGTTAAAGGTAACTTTATCTTCACTCACATAATTTTTGCGGTCATTTGGATTTTCGTAGATTCACTTTTCCTTTACAGTTTTCCAACACTTTTTTTCATTTTGGCGGTAGTTTTATTTCTAAACTTTTTCTCTTGTGGTAGGGGCAGACTGCTTAGCCGAAAGCGGCGCTGTAAGGTCCTTTATACCCTCTGGACCGATAACAGTTTCAACAACGGCATTCAATGGCAAAGGTGGGAAGCAGGCCTTTGCTGAGAGAGAACCCTAAATAGAATGCGGTAGGCGAAAACTGACTGCTGGATCCCCGCCAAGCGAAATCCAACCGTTTTATAAGCCTCGACAGAAAGGATATTAGATTGTATACAAAACTAATGGCAGGGCACTATCGGTGAAACTATCTCTAAAGAACGGAGATCACCCAGCAGTGATTCCTGCAGACTCTGAAATGAGGAGAAGGAAATGGCGGAACTTATCCCTTACGAGTGTCCTGCTGCTTATTGTTGTTGAATACCAGGGACCTCGGTAACAACGAAACTGCAGCCGTAACCGGATTTGTTAATAGTTTAGATCTCGGTCTATGAAGAACAAGTCCTCTACAAAATATGATTTTTTGTTGAGATACACCCTGCTCTCGATATAATAGTAACAGTCTTTCATTTGGCATGATAATACCTTCATTTAAACAGATGCCAGCAACAAAATCAATTTCATTTTCAATTGTAACTTGACCTCTTTTCTGCAGCCCATTTTCATTCCTTTTTTTTTCTTGCCATCTATTTCGTTTTGCATTTTTTATTATTTTTCTTAAAATACTGGCAGCAATAATTAAATTGCAATTACTGTATGCCACGGCAAAAGTAAATTGCATGTTTCGTGCTCCAAAAGCACAAAGTCGTAAGAGAAAACCAGAAAAATTCTAAAGAAGCTGAACAAATTGTGTGCAGAATCATTTCCATAAAAACAACAACCAGCAGCAGCAACAGCAGCAGCAAACATTTTCAATGCATCAGCCGCATAAACGCACTTAGTCACCAACAACTTTTACACAAGGACAAAAATAAAAACGAAGAAACAAAAAAATTTTAGAAAATAAAAATTAAGCAAAAAAGAAAAACTAAAAAGCCACCAGCAGGACACATCTATTAGTATGATTCTCTTGTGTTTCCTGTTTGAGATTTTCATTGTTGGTTTCTAGTTGTTTCATACTTTTCGCAGTGGAGCAGCGTGTATAATTTTCTTTGCTTTCCAGTGCTAGTTAAAGTTTTTAAGGCTGTGCGGCTGTGTTTGTTTGTGTGCGTTTGCCTGTAATTGTAGTATAGATTGATAGTGGTTTGGAAATATGCGTGCTTAGCATTAACAAGGATATCCTTTAAGAAAAGTTAAATGGAGGAAGAAGCCAAAAAAGAGATAAAACAATTGGAAAATTTAACAAAAACTTTAATGTAGAACAAATTTTATTAGATTTTTGTTTTTCAAAAAAAAAAAAAAAAAATATATTGTTTGTTTTGGTTCTCTGCTTTAAAGTTTTTATTCGCATCACAAACAACACGTGTCCTTGACAGTCTTAAAATCTTAGGGCAATAAAATTTATGAGATTTTTGTTCACATTCTATGTTCTGTTTGTTGTTGCGATGCTTCAGATATGTTTGCTTAAAGAATTTATTTTAGTTTTGCTTTAAATGAAATTTGGCTGCAACAAAGTGGATTGTTAAAAAATTATAAATTCATTAATTTTCGTTAATCGAACGTTTCTTCCATAATTAATTTGTACTGATATTAATGAAGTAGGAAAAAGAAAATATCAAAGACCTTCAGCTAGAGGACAACTGGCAGTTTCGAAGCTGCCACACTTCTCATCACCACCTGTCCTTGGACTCATGTTTCTAAAGCGAAACTCATGCCATTCTGCCACCCAAGTTGTTGTATATTTTTTAACTATATCAAACACACCCATTAATTACTTTTACATCTTTGATGTTTTCTTTGTTGGAACAATAAAACTTAATTAATTTAAAAAAAAAAAAAACTGCCTAAAGAAGAAAAGTAGCATGAAAGTCCTTTGTATTATAAAGAAAAGCCCGTCAATGACTATGGGCTTTGATTTGAATATACAAATTGAATATCGAAATAGAAAACTGGATATAGCATTTAATAAAGACAATCAGTAATGAAGAGCTCAGGTGGTAGGATGGCTGAGCACTGCTGCTTGAATACAATAAGCAATTAGTTGTGACCTGACTAAAGATGTTGACCGCTGCAATTTTATTGCAAAAAAAAAAAAAAAACTTTCCCAAATCTGAGAAAATAAAATCGATCTAAAAAGCCTGACAAACGAATCTTTCTTATATTTTCCCATTGCATATTTATCGGGTGAAAGTTCCTCGCCACACAAACGTAAGCAGTTTGTGTTACAACTCACTGCATATTTCCGCCTGGCAGATTTCTTAAATTTTCCTCCAAACTAGTCCTCAGTTTTTTGGTGCTTTTTATCTTGACGTTTTCTGGCGCTTTTTTTGTTGGAATTGCATTGTTTCTTTATTAATGTCAGTCTGGGTAAAACTTGATTTATTTTGCATTTTGCTGTGCGGTCGTGCTATTTCTCTATATTAATTTTGGTTTCAGGAAAATTTTATTTGTCTTTTATTTACCTTTTCGTGCCTGAATTTCGAAAATAGTGTTTTGTTGTTGTTTTAGCGTTATTACCTGTTTTCTGCTTAGGCGATTGTTTTTGGTTGTGCTTACTTTACAAAATAGTTCATTTCTTCGTATTGTTGCATTTCTCTTTTTCTTCTTCTCTGTTTCAAAGATTTTGTTTCAGTTTGAATTTATTTCTTTTACAATTACATACTTTCATTTCCTTTCGGCACACTGTGCCATTTCAATACAAACCAAGCTATTACTTTCCGTTTAATGTACACTGCACAACAATGACAACAACAACAATAGCAATTGTAATGTGACACACTTGTTGTTAGCACGTGTTTATGACAGATTAAAAATTCTTTTTTCTTCTTTTGTTGGAAGCAGTTTGTAAAATAGTGCTCTCTGAACAAATAACACAACTGCTCTGACGTTGCCATTTACTCACTTGTGAGAGGGATGATTTGAGAGCAAATATAACAGTTTCGTTTCCACATTGTTGCAAAGCTGATAAGAATTTTTGTTTCTTTAATAATTCTTGGCCCAGGTTCAATCACTTTTAATATTTCCAGTAACAAAACGCTGCAAACATTTCAACAGCAACAAATTCAGTTTTAACTTGGACTTGCAACGTAACGGTACGAATTAAAAGACGGAAGAAATAGCGGAAATATTTTTGAGAATCTTACACAAAACTAAAAATAAAAAAAAAATAAAAAGATTATAAGAAAAATTTAATTAAAAAAAATAAAAAAGGAAAATAGCCAAAATTGTTCAGAATAAATAAAAAGTCCCTAAAAGAGTTGCAGAGTGTTTACGTGAAAGTAAATAGAATTTTTTCTAGGAAATTAAATTTTGCAAAAAATAATTTAAAGAGACTTAAAGCTCCGCTAACATGCTGATTCCAATGCAATTGATTTTAATATTTAAATAAAAACTTTTTTTTTAAATAATTTAAAGTGTTTCAAATATCCTCTGAGAGTTTTAAATAAAATAAACCTTAAGCCACCATAACAAAAATGCAAAAAAATTAAAAAAAACTGGTTTTTATTTGGGGTTCTGTTAAAATAATTTCGGAATTTCATTGCTAACATTCGGAATTTCATTGACTAACTATATTTCTAGGAAGTTTGAGGTATTTGAGCATCCTATAGTAAAATGGAGCGAAAAGTGTTGCCGCTGTGCTCGTGTTATTTAATAAACAGTTTTTAGCTGTTAAAATAGATAATACCATTTTTTTTGTCATTTATCAAAAAAAAGGATATTCGGGGCCTTAGCAAGTCCTTCTAAGGATTGACTTAAAATTTGGCTAATGCATTTTTATATATTTTCTATAACCTTTCTCCAATTTTCGAAATCATAAACCACATCTTATGCTTTTTATAAAACTTTCTTAAAAAAATTTCTTAATTTTTTTGTTTAAGACATTTGTAAACCAGGCGAATCCTTACCAGGATTAGCTTAAGCGGTGGCATATAACTTTAAATATAGCTTTTACATTTTTTGTTGCAAAATTTTTATTTAAAAAAATGTTGCATTTAGAATGATTCCTTTTTAAGATTTCACACTCATTTCAATTATGTTTTTATTATTTTTTATTACTGATATTACATAATTGATTAGAAGAAATCACTTTAATCAGCTAAGAAACCGATTTAGCAAAGCATTGAAAAAAAGGATATTCAGGAGCATACAGAATCCTGGCAGATATTGCAATGAAACTGAACGCCCACCATAGCAAGTAAAAACTACAACCTTTAAAAAGATTTAAAAGCCTTCCAATTAAATTTAAGGTTTTTAATGCATTTTCAAATATGAGCTTCAGGTGATTCCTGGCATATATTGAGATAGACTGAGACAGAAAAAATTATAGGCCTTATCCGACAGCGTTTAGGAAGATTTGAGATATTTATTGGCAAAGATTTTGATAAAGAAAAAAATAAGTTCATAAAAATTAAATTTGGCCAAGTCTTAACAGCTATTCAGTTAAAACCAGACAGACAAAATTAAAATGCTGCAAAAATTTAAAAAACAGCAAATTCACTTTTAACTTAGTCTCTCAACGAACTAAAAAGAAGAAATTGCGGAAATATTTAGAAGCATTTCAAACGAAAAAAAAAAAAAAATATTACAAATGAGCGAAAGCTTTTATTGAGATTCTATGTTTCCTGAGTTTAAGTAAATAATTTATTAAAAACAGGATATGCGGTAGGACCACGTATCCTTGCAGGAATTGACAATAAACTTTACAAGTAGTAAAATTATTTTATTCTACAGCCTTTTATTAATTTTTACAGCGTTTCAAGGCAATTTTAATGCTATTACACACGTTTTAGCCAGAGGAAAATATAAATTCATAATGGCTTCTTATTTGGTTGAAATTGTATTTTAATGAACATTTTTTCGTGAGGATTTATTGAAGTGAAGTTATCTTGTGGTTAATGCTGACAAAATCGTATAATTTGAGCGGATGAATGGATTCTTGGCCTCCTTCACATTTCCTTGAATTAAAAACAAATTCCACAAATATTTGAAGAAAAAAATCAATGAAATTCTTATTTAGGCAAAACGCTGTGAGGCTTCACAAAAACTGAATATTATTATTGAATTTAAACTGAAAAAAAACAGGTTAGAGCCTCTGTTCATTAGAAAAGAATTCACAGCCAATTCATATCTTATGTAACTTCCCCTTTAAATGACTTGAGCGCTTATTGCTTTTGAGCACATAATTACAACAGTTAAAGAAGTTAAATTCGCTTAAATTAAGCAATATAGTTGTAAAGTTTTTAAAGCAATAAGCTTCAAAAAACAAAATGGTATTTTAAAAATAAAAAATTTTAAAGCATATTTGTTGGCGCCACTTAATGATTAAAACTGGAGTATACTTTTAGGCAGAAAAACTGAAAATATTATACGCTTACATTTTTATTTTTCAAACTGTATAAGATAACTTGACCTTATGTGTTATTTGCTTAAAATTACAATAGGTTCAGGTCTGTTTTGAAACATCTACTATTTGAAAACATTTTCAGTTTGCTGAAATTGTGTGATTTGAAAACACGTGACTAACAGCATATTAGACAGCATGGATGTGACAGCAGTACGGAGCAAATTCGGTGCTGATGATTATTATGTAGAAAGTGAGGCAGCTCTGGTTGTACGCCAAAGTCTTCTCCCACCAAAAACAAAATCGATTTAATTTCTTATTAAAAATCCTAGATTTTTTAATAATAATTTTATAAAACATATTTCAGGGGTCCAAGTTTCTACGAAATAAAACTTAGATCTCTAAACTAAGAAAATAAGTTCTAAGATAATAAAAAAGAAAGTGAAAAAATAAAGCACTGAAAATTCCTTTAACCAATAGTGAAATAAATTTAAATATCCGAGAAAAGAAAACAGCAAAGTGCAATTAAATATTTAAAAAGAAAATAAATAACAAGCGAAAAATCCCTGTGAAAAATATTTGGTCAAATGTTCTGCTAAAAATTCCCATAAATTACAAAGGAAAAATAAAGACAACGTAAACGGTAAACTGGAAAATTTTCAGTTTTTAAAATTCAACAAAAGATACGAAAAAAAAAACCAATACACCAGCTACAAAAGCATACGCTCCAAAAATAGATTAGAAAAAAAATTAAACAAACATGAATTTGCTGTTAGAAAAACCCGTAAAATTTGAAAACGGAAACCGTTGTTAGTAACACATACAAAGCAACAAAAAAAGCAGACACACATAAACAAACAGCCCGGCTTACGTTATTGTTATCAAGAAAAAATAAAAAAATAAAAAACATTGCCAACGAGTTTTTTAGAAGACAGATTTTTGTTTTTGCAGTAACAACTCTTTCTGAGCAGCAAAAGTATATCTGTGAGACTAACAAATACATAAAAGTGCAAGTTTAAACCAGCTTTATTTAAATGTTTCCATGTGTGTGTGTTGCAACACACTAAATCGTCATAATCATCATTATCATCGTTTTATTAAAACATCTTTTACAACTTTTAAGCATTTGGGAATTATCCTTGTGCTGCGACGAGAGAGGATTTGGCTGTTAAAACTCACAGCAAAGATGCTTTCATTTTACAAGTTTTAGAAAAAAAATTTAATTGTGGCATAATATATTTTTTTCAAAAGTAACTTTTGAAAACCTACAAAATTCCCAGAGAATATTGTTTGTGTAACAAAACCTAAAACACAAAAAAACATGGCAGATGACTGAAAACTTTTGGTGGCAAACCGTTCACACCTCCCGGCAAATTCACCAGGGACGAGAAGTTGTTTTAGCAAAAGTGATGCTTTGAATGGTGAGTAAATTTTGTTGCTTTCTAAGAACTTCAGTACTTTCAAAACAGCATGCCAGTTTGATGGTTGTGATATTGAAAAAAAAAAAACGTTTTTGATTGCTGTAAAATCATTTGTGGCATTTTTTTGGTTTTTGGCGTAATCTTTGCCTTTATCGCATAATGTTTGAGAACAGTTCTCTATTTTTGTGAGGTAGTGTTATTTACTAAGTCTATCATCAGCTTATCGGTTCAAGGATATGAAAAGCTCTCTAATACTCACTTCTTAACTAATATCAAAATTTAATCCATTGGACTACAATTTGTACAATTTTTTAGCTGATCTTCTTGGAGAATTTAGCCTTTCATATATCCTTTGTGCTTCATTTTTAAACTAAAATAAAGGGATACTTAATCCTATTTAGTATCCATTGTTTCAAAATAATTTTAGTTTTCATATTAATGGTTTATAATTTGCACAACTCCTTTATTTATCTTTTCCGAGAATTTCAAGCCGCGTGGTGCAAGGGATTTTAAGTCTCTCATATATCCTTTATTTTTAAAATTAGTTTTAAGACTTTAATAAATAAATTACATTTTGCAGAATTGTTAACTAAGTCCCTGTAGAAATTTCCATAAGAATCAGCACAAAAATACGCAAGCCTATCTAAAGTCCTTTATTTCAAATTTATTTTAAAATTAATATTACGGGCTTACAACTCGCGCAGCTCTTTAACTTATCTCCCTAGAGAATTTCTAGTTAAGCGGTGCAAGGAAATTTAAGCCTCCCACATATCCTTTATTAAAAAAAAATTTTTTTTAATTCAAATAAATGGCTTACTATTTGCAGAACTATTTGCTGATTGCTTGTAGAAAATTTCATAAGAATCGGCGCAAAAATAGTCCAGCCTCTCAAGTGTCCTTTATTTTAGTATAATCTTAAAATTCATATTTATGGCTTACAACTTGCACAACTCTTTAACTTATTCTCCTGGAGAATTTTAAGTCAAGCGGTGCAAGGGATCTTAAGCCTCTCATATATCCTTTATTAACATCTTTATCCAGTGATTGCAATCTTATATTTTGCTTTCTTTGATTAATCTCAATTCACAATTCTACATTTCGTAATTAATTGCAGCACAAAATTATAAAATCTTTAGTCGACTGCTGCTTTAAACTTTTCAATTATTCAGTGTGATTGAAATCTACAAGCTGAGCAATAGCTGTTGTTACCCGTCTACTCAGAATGATAAATTTAAATTTTAAAGCACTAAAATATTAACTAAGCTGTTTTCTTAAAAACGCTTCAATTTATTTATTTCCTTTGCCTTCTTATCATTTATAATTAAAACTTTGGCAAAACTTCAATTAAAGTCTTAAAATTTTCTTAACTTTTATTTATTTTATCTGTCGTTATTTTTCTTTTAAAATTGTTATTCATTACAATTTTGTTTATTTTTATTTTTTTTTTTTGCCTGCCAGATAACACTGCATACTTTCAAGTGGTCAGCTATAAAATGACAATTTGTATTCTAAACTCTTTTCTTGTAAAACTCTTGCTCAAAAATAAAACAAGCACAAATTATTGACAGAAGTGAAACAAAATAAAACAGGGAAAAAAATCTTTTAAAACAAACTCAAAAGAAAATAAAAAATAAAAGGAAAACTTTGAAACTGTGTAAAATAACATTTATTTAGAAAAGCACACAGTGACAAGTAGCTACTACATTATGAACAACAAACCGACAACATCAAGTAAAAATAGCAAAATTGCTTATTTGAGGAGGGGAGGGAAAAAAAGAACAGAAAGCCGGAAAAAAATACAAATCCAACATTTTGTACTCAGTGAGTGTGGCCATAAATGCCAACCAACACATTCAGTCAAAGCAGCATTAAAATGTACCTCTTTAGATGTGAGTACCATCAAGGAAATGGCATTAACAAACTGGGAGTAAAAAAGGAAAACAGAAATAAATATAAAAGAAATGAAATGAAAGAATTTCAGCTAAAACGGCAGCTGGACAGACGAACAGATCTGATAAATGACTTTTAAATAAAAATAATAACAAAATTAAAGTAAACAATTTTCAATTGCTGTACTACAAAAAAAAAAAAGATAAATACATTCAAAAGCAAACTATTTGGTTATTTTGGGTCACAGTTGGGTGAATTGTGACACTTTAAGGATACACAAATTTACTAAAATGTGACATAAGTAGTGTTAATAAGACACAACGACTGAATGGATAAATAAAGAAATTATTTATATGAAACAAAAAATTGCTCAGTGAGTTTGTGCATGTGGTCGAGAATACAAAGTGAAATCTGTACAACCAACCAGAAAAAATAAATCACATTGGTTCAGCTGAAAATACCAACGAAATCAAAAAATGAAAACGCCTGAACTTTGAGAGCCCATTGGTTTAAATGGTGGCGCTGAAACTGTGAAATTTAGTTAATATAGGTGCTGATAAGGTGCGTAGCGGCTCTGAAACAGCCGGCTGTCCATCTTCCTCAAAACTTCAAATTTTTGTGTGTTAAAAAATATGTTATAAATCACAAGCAATAATTTTAAAAATAAAGACGTATTAACGCAAAGCTCATATAATAAAAATAAAAGACATCCCTGTCTAGCTTGGCAGTTGTGTATATGCCTCCAACATTAACTTAGCAACAAAAATTATTAAGAGAGCAGCAACTGAATAAATTTATTGTAATCCATTTTTTCGGAGTCTGAAGAAAATTTTTACATAAAGCCTTGAGTAAATTTTTTCGAGAGCCAGAACAAATGTCTTAAGGGAATTTTCTTTCCCAGTGTAAATTAATTTTTATATTAATTTTTTTTTTAACTACTAGACGATTTTTGTACATAACAACTCAAAAGTTTATAATAGAAAAGTGTCTCCGTAAAAAAAAAATGTTCGGAGTCTAATTAAAAAAAATTCTTAATTAATAAATCTTTTACCTGGATTTTTTCAGAGTCTGATAAAATGATTTTCGGTGTCTGAAAAAAAATATTAGCGAACATTTTTGTCGAAGTTGGAATGAATTTGGTTGGATAGTTTGTTCCGGAGTGTGAAAAAAATTTCTTGCAAAGAATTTTTCAGAGTCTGAACAAATTCGTAAGAAATTTTTTTCAGAATATAAATATATCATTTATAAAAAGATTTTTCATTAGGAATAAATTTTCATAGAATTGTTTTTGAATTTAAGCAAATTATTATAGAAAATTTGTGCGGAGGCTGCATAATTTTATATAGGAAATGTTTTCGAAGTCGAAATAAATTTTTATATAAAATATTTTCGGAGCTTTATATATAAATTTTTTTTTTACAGAAAATATTTTCAGAGTCTGCATAAATTTTTATAGAATTTTTATCGGAGTCTGACAAAATCTTTATAAAATTTTTTTTTTGGGTCTAAATAAATTTTTATGGAAAATTTTTTTCGTAGTTTTAAAAAACTATTTATAGAAAATGTTTCCTTTGTCTGAATAATTTTTTTACAATCGAAAAAATATTTTTTACAAGCTTTGTTTGGACTGTGAAGACGTTGTTGCAGAGATTCGTTTCGGAGTCGAAAAACGTGTGAATAGGAATATTGTATGGAATTTGAATAGATTTCAGAAAACAAGTTTTTGGGGCCGGTATGCAGTCTGAAAAGATATTTAAAAAAGTATTTTCGAGGTTTTAATATGGTTTAACATGTATATGATAAATTTTTTTTTTTAATTTTGAAAAAGATTTTTTTGCCGTTAAATATGAACTTCCTTATTTATTTGCTCTAAGAGCCATTTGAAATTTTTTGCAGTCGGTACACATTTTTTATAGGAATTTTCTTTAAAATCGGCATCTAAATAAATAGTTCTAGTAAAGAAAAATATTTTACTGTGAAATCGAAATGGCTGAATGTTTTCCACTGCAACCTATTTATTTTCATTTACTGACCTTTTTAAGTTTAACAATTTTAAATCCCATAATATCATTTTTATGACAACCAAATTTAATCTTTTTAAGGTGCTTTTGTTGTGACAGGAATATTAAGCAAATTTGAAGCCAGAAAAAACATGCTCACATACACTCACGGTATTCCACTAAACTAACAACCAAAATAAATAAAGATTTACAATCAGTGACACACTAAAGCATACAAATTTAACAGTTTTATTCTCCCACTCAAAACCAGTACAAATAAATAAAATGTATTATTTAAAGGGCTTTAAAAAGAGAGTGCGAGTGAGAGAGAGAGGTGGGGAAAGAGAGTTTGAGCAAGTGAGTGAGAGAAAAAGGGAGGGCAATATAGGAGATATACAGTGCATAATAAATGACAAATATACATAATAAAAAAAAAAACTATTTTACTGGCTTTTAGAAGCCATTTAAAATTCGTTTTTTTCCTGGTGCTCCAGATAAAAGCGATAGCAAAAAATGCTTAAGAACACGGCTGAAAAAAAGGAGCCTGACAACAGTTGAAGGCTTTACATAATCTTTATTAATTATAAAAAATAAATATAACAAATATTTGTAGTACCGAGGTGATTACTAGAAAAAATTTGCTAAAACCTGGTAAACTTGTTTTCTTTATGCAAATTGAGAAATCTCTTTAACCAAGATAATAATATATCTGCTGTAACTTAAGATACTTTTTCTTATTTTGATTGCCCCAGTTACCGAAATTAATTCCCTACGTGCTTTAAATTAAAAAAAAACAACGTTGTTTCCTTAATCATTCCCTTTGTGCTTAAAAGTATACAGTTCATATATTTTTCTCCGCTTTATTGCTGCATTTACATATTTCCGCTTTAATGTGTTGTTGACTTCCTGGCCCTATTTAGTCAAATGTGGCGAGCTGTAACAGCGAGAATAATGTAAATAACGAAAAAAAAATTCGAGAAATTTTAATTTTCTCATTGGTGGGGATTTTATTAATTTTCAATACTCTTTCCATTGTTGAGGTGAATTACTCAATCTTTTGAATTTTGCTTCTTAAGCTATTTTCGTAATTAAGGCTCGATTTATGTTCATTCTTTTAATGTACTTTCCCGCTCATCTTGTGTAGTTGTGCACTGGGGATGGTAACTGGCAATAAAATATCATCTCAAGCAACAAAATAATAAAAGTTCATTTATTTTATCTTATATTGACTCCATTAAATATCCTTTTTTTCTTGTTTCTTTAACATCTTTATAACTTGGCTGCTGTATTCTGCGTTAATCCTTGACAACTCTAAAAACTTGAACCTCAAACAGGAATTATCCTGAAACACTTTGTGCAATGTTGAAGAGATAAAAGAATGTTCACAGAACAAAAAAAAAAAAAAATGACTTATCTTCATTTCCATAATCAGTTGTTGTTGATTGATTGTCATTTGCATATTTTAAGAAAATATTTTTCTCCCATCACATCTTTTTAAGTTAAAGAAAAAGCAGAAAAGAGAATTTTCAAGCGTAAAAACAACAAATCATTGTCATGCGTTTACGAAAAAATATTTGGTTACATTTATCAAAAACAAATCACATACTGACACATAAAAGACTCTCACACGCACACACATACTTTAACTCATGGCTTCTGAAAAGCAAAAGAGTGTTGCAAAAGAGTGTTAAAAAAATTATGATGAGCAAAGAAAAAATCTTACAATTACAATTTCAGCTATTTTGTTGTCACATTCTTAGACTTACATGTTTGTAAAGCATTTAATCTCATTGAGACATGCACATGCATGCAAACATGAAAAAAACTTTGTAATTTTTCTTATAGTTTGGTGTGAATTGGTGGGAGAAATTGTCCTGCAGTTAAATTTGTCTAACTACTTGTAGCACTTCTAGAGCTAAACTGATCGATTCGTTGTGTTCAAAAAGCAAAGATAAATGCTGAAATATGGAAAAATGAATATTTTAAAGGCTGAGGCAGAAGCAGAAAGTGGCGACCTAAAACACTTTGTCACAGCCAAAAGGAAACAAGCTGTTTATATAATGTATAATTTTGTATAACTTGTATAATGTATTTTGTTGCTGAAAACTAGTCTTGACGGGAATGAGTAAAATGTTTGCACTTTCAGAGCTGCTTGACTATCGGAGAGGGTGTATATGTGGGCTCTAGTTATATTCATACGTAAGCACGCCCTCATACAAAGCTCTATTTGATGGTACTCCGCCTGGTGAATTGTGCCTGTTTTCCCCATTACAATCGCCTTGAGGAAGTTAGGCCCTACAATTCCAGCCTGCACTGCCATTCTCCAATTTGGAGCTATCTGTAAACCAAATCATTTCTTTAAGATACGCGACCACTAATCACCGCTTTAAAACTCCTCGAAAATTACAGTGCTTTATTTATTCTCTCTGCGAAGGCAAGACTCGAAGTGTCCCAGAAAATGTTTAAGATACCAATTAGTCTAGTGATATTGTCCTCCCTGAATTCAGGAGCAGATCAGGAAATCTAATATCTGATCTAGTAACCTCTGTGAAGCTACCACAAATGTGAAAAGGAGTGCACCCTATTAGCACTACCATGGCGATTAATGGGTACATTTTGAGAGCTCCTGTGATACCCAAACAAACAATTCTATTTGTTTTGTTTTGTTTAGCATCAATTGAGTTTTGACCTGGTCTACTTTTCGCCACCATACTATTTACCCATATGTAGCCATTTTTGGTCGAAGACTCCGTATTTTATTAGACAGCCTTTAACGGTCATATGTCATCCTTGAGGCTTTATTTAGGTGATTGTTCCAAGTCAATGTTTTGTCTAGTATTACTCCTGGATATTGCATTTCTTCGGATTGCTTGATTAGTTTCATTTAGAAATTTCTTCAGTTCACTGAAAAATATTGGTATGTATGTATTTTCATTTCTTTGTCTGCCGGGTGACTGCGTGAGTGTTAGTGCACACATTGTATGCTGGTAGGATTTGTTTTTGCTTGTCAGTACGTGAGTAATATAATTGTGACATTATCACAAAATCGGTTTGTAGTCCTTTTTCATAAGACAATCTGCCTTAAATCCAATTTATTTTTATTGAACAAGAAAACCCCCTCCCCCCCTCACCCCGTGCAAAGCTTAAGGACACTTCTAATTTGCTGCAAAGTTGATCATTTTAGTTCAATGGTTTTTCTATACTCCAAATATTTGATTGATTTTTCTTTTAGAAATAAGAAATTATTAAATCACACGATTTGTAGCACTTAATATAAAGTGCACCGGAAAGTTTGTAAGTATGACTGGCTGTTTGTTTTCTATAGCAAGGACAATGGGAGGTTACCAACACTTTACTGTTGCAGGGCAGTATTCTTTCCATAGAAATGTCCTGTTGACTTTGAGTCCATTTAATTGAGTCACTGTGAAGTTTTATGACTTTAACACTCAGCTTGCGTAGCTCTCTGTCTTTTTTAAATTTCCTGATTATTTTTTTTTGTCGGGAATTCTTTTTTTTCTCACTTTATTTATGTGGCGTTTTTGATTTGATATTTTTTTCCTACGATTGCACTTTAATTGTTGCAAGAAAAACAATGTGAATTATTGCCAGTTTTAGTATTTCCTTTTGAATTTTTATTCTATTTTACTGGCTGATAATGTGTCGTTGAAAAACTTAAATGAAATTTAAAATATTTTGCAAAATTGCCGCCTCTACCACTGGGAAACTTCCATTTAATTTTCTTCTTGTGGGAATTTTTGGTTTTTTCTTTAGTATGCAGATAAACTTGCACAATTTTATCTCTTATGTCTTTCTTTCTTTTGCCAGTAATTTTTTGATTTATTTTAAGATCTAATGCAGCTGCCTGTTGGCTTTTTTATTTCCAAACAGGATTAATGTGTCTGAAGTTTATTTCTTTGCATCTTTTACGACAATGTTTTTAGCTTCAGAAAAAAGGCTTAATATCAAAGGAGAAGTGGAAAACGTGGTATAAAAGAAAGTAATATCTCATTCAGTGAAAATATAATTTCCAGGAATTTTGGGCTTTTAAGCGGCAAGAATATTTAGATTGCTTTTTACACATTAATGCGAAATAAAATTCAGTGACAGAAAAATATTGAATGTATAGAGACTGTATTAGGAAAATAATTTTAAAAGGTTACACAAATTTTATGAGTTCTGAAAGTGAGCAGATCAAAACTACAAATACAGGTATGTGCATTAGGATGGGCAGACTTAGTGATCGAAAGTTCCACTGCGAGGCGCATCATTTGTTTTTTTTTTTTTTTTTTTTTTTTTTGTATAAGAGATCCACCACATTTGACTTCACTACGGGCTCGTTTTTTATAGGAAATGTTTTCGGAGTCTAAATAAATTTTATTCGAAAATTTAGAAAAAAATTTTTTTTGAGTCCGAAAAATATAGAAAAATTTTTATGGAAAACGTTTTCGGAGTCTAAATAAATTTTTATGGAAAAGTTTTTACGGATTAAAAAAAAATTTTACAAAAATTATTCGTTGCGTAAAAAAATTTTTATGAAAAACTTTAGCAGAGTTGAAAACATTTATATAGAAAATATTTTTCGTAGTCTGAATAAACTTTTAGAGAAAATTTGCTTCGTATTCTGAATTAATTTTGACAGAAAACTTTTTCGGATCCTAAATAGCAATTTATTGGAAGTCCGAACAATTCTCACAGTATATTTTTTCTTAACTTAATAAAATTTCTTAAGGGAAATTTTTTCGATGTGTGAACAAAATTTTGTAGGAAATTTTTTCGGAGTAGGAATACAATTTTTATAAAAAATATTTTCGGAGTCCGAATAAAAATTAAAAAGAAATTTATTGGACTCTAAATAAAGTTTGTAACTTTTTTGCTGCCTAGATAAATCTTTTATGAATTAACATTTTTTCGGAGTTCGAATAAAATTTTAATACAACATCTTTTCGCAGTTGAACAACTTTTTATAGAAAATTCTTTCACATTCTGAATAAATTTTTTTATAAAGTTTTCCCGGAGTCTGAATAAATTTTTGTGGAAACATTTTTTTGGAGTCTGAAATAATTTCTATAAAAAATTTTTTCGCCTTCAGAATCAATTGCATGGAAAATGTTTGCGAAGTCTGAATAAATTTTTATAGAAAAATTTTGTTTTAAAAATTTTGAGCATTACATCTTTTGCACGAAAAAGCAACATTGAGGCAGCAAAAGTATAATAAGAGAAACTTCTTTTATTTTAATGCTCTGACACCCAACGAGCTTGAATTTTGTGCAGCCTGAATTTATTTTTCCTTTTACAGATTTTTTTTTCTGCAAAAGATACTTAAAACTTGTAATGTTTTAGAGCGCTTTAAATTGTAACAAATTTAAATAAAATTTTGGCAAATGTTGACTGAAAAAGAACAATTAAAATTTATTTTATATTTCTTGTTTGTTTTCGCCAAAAAAAATATTTCCACTATTGTGGTTCCCAATTAAGCGTGAGTTTCTCTTAATATTTCCGTTTTACTTAACAATGAGTTGGAAATTATAGCAAACAATTTTAAACATATTCGCTTTCTTAAGTTCTTACATTTTTGTTTTTTTTTTTTTTTTGTTCCAAAGAATAAATATTACAAACAATATTTGTGCTGATGACCTTTTGCCATAGAAGTGAATATATTTGTTCAGTATATAGAAATTTATTCCATGTCCTCATAATTTTTTATATTTCCTTGAAAAAATTCTTTGTGGCAAATTCATTTTCTGTTTGTTTGCTTTTGTTCTGTTTTTTTGGCTCAAATAAGTAATAATTTCAAATTGTGGCAAAACAGCCAAACTTTTTTTTTTTTTTTTTTTATATTTGGTCTGATTCTAGAAAATTCTTATTACAATAGAACTACGGGTACTGGACAAAAAAAAAAAACAGAGACAAATATTATTCGTTTCACTTTAAGCAACTCATAAACGGTCTTTAAGTTTGCAAAAACTACAAGCGCTTGAAGAATGAGACAACAAACTTTATAAGTCAATAATTAAATTTTTTAATTTTATTAAATATTGGACTTAAAAGGTTAGACTTTTTTTGTACATGAAAGTCAAACATGCAAAACCAAGGACCTTCATACTGAGTAATAAAACATCATTATTATTATTATTTTGCATGGAAAAAATGCTTCAGACTCTTTGCTGGCAAAATAAAACCACAAATTTTTTTTAATTCAATTTCCTTCGGCAGTATTTATTTGCGCCACTTCAGCAAAAGCAACAATAATAAGCAATCGATGAGAACCATAAAACACTTATGTGACCACTCAAAACACACAATAATATATATAAAAAAAAAGTACAAGATAAATTTATTTATTTGTACAAGTATGTTTTCCATAAAAGACAAAATATTAAAACAGACACAAGCCACAGCTTTAGTGCATACACATACGAGTGTGCACATGACTGGGTACTTAAGGATGTGTATCTTCACACACACACACACTGACATAAATAACTGCCTGCTTTAAATATATGCAGGCATGTAATCTTTGAAAAAATTATTTATTATTTATTATTGACCATTCCTGTACTGTTTTTTTTTTTTTTTTTTTTTTTTGGTTTTGCCAGTTGACAAAAATCAATACAACTTATACATATATTTATACAGATATTGAGAGGAAAGTACATGCACGTGTACGTGTTTGATTTTCATCTTGAGAAAAATTGTTTACGAGCTGCTAACACAATACCTACCTAAAGCATTCTCATTGCTGATTACGAATTACAATTTTGGCGCCGCTGTCAAATATATTTCAATACAATTGGAGCGCAAAAAAGGAAAGAGTAATGAGGGTTAAACAAAAGGATATCGAAACAAAAATAGAATTACACAGAATTAGAATTCTCATTTTGTACCACCCTGTAGTTCTTGTTAGTTTTTCTATGGGATGTGAAATGTACTTGTTATATTTTTTACACCCACACACGGTCATATATCATTGTTTTACAGGCTTTTCTGTGTATGTGTGTGTGTGTGTTTGCCATCAATGAAGCAAATAAGTGATTTTCAATGCTCTATAGTGATGCATGGTTTTTAGAGAACTAAAAAAGTATTTGCGGAGTGAAAGTATGTGTGTGGATGTGTGCGTGTGCGTGTGTGTCTGTGTAAGTTGTTAGTTTTTGCTCTGTAGTTGCTCTTTTTTGTTGTTGCTGTTCATTTTCACTCTGCTAAAACTGTTTGTTGATGCTTCGATATCATATCAAAGCATAACAATAAATATATATTACACAACATGAGTGTGTGCAGTTGATTTACGATTTAAGTGTTTGTGGAGATATTTGTGAATCGACATGTTTAGTTGAAGACTTAATACGGTTGTGATGGCGGCTGAAAAAAAAATTAGAGTTTACAGGCAGGTTGGTGGCGGAAACGGGTCAATGACTTTATAGTAGTTTTTTTATGATTAGAAAAAAAAAACCGTTTTGGGTTACTATTCTTCTTTTCCAATTTATAACAATTTTTCATTTGTTAATAACTGGAAATTCAAAAAGAATCAAGCACTTAACAAGCTTGTTATGAGTTTCTGCTTGCAATAAAAATCTACTGCTTTTCGCCAAGAATAATAAATTTCAATATTTTATGAATTAAATGCTCCCTTAAAAAAAAAGTTCACGGCAGCTGCTCTTGCTATACAACATTTACAAAATAACCAGACACCAAACAACTTAAATATCTTAGATGCGAAGCGAAACAAGAAAGTGCTTTTTTCTGCCACAACTACATTTAAACACATGTAAGAAGCATTTTCCAATTTTTCGTAGTCTTCTTATTGACTGCAATGTTTACATTAAAATTGTTGAGCATGAGATGCCCACAAATTTACTAACAGCAATTTATTTTGATTTGCTGTTTTTTCATTTTTGCTTTGCTTTTCTTTGGGTATTTTTGGTAGAGTATATAAAATATTTTCTAACAAATGAAGGCTTTAGTATCAACAATATATTTTTCAAATTGAAGTTGGAGGTCTTTGATGCCCAGTAGAACCAGTTGCAGCCACGTTACGTCTTTGTTGCCGCTTTAAGTATTGATGCCAACAGGGCATTTTTTGGTTTCTACAGAATATTGTCTGTGTGTTAGATTGTTATTGTGGGTAAATACAAATTTAGTTGTTGAAATTCTTGCTGTTATTAAATTTTGTTTATTATGTTTGTCGTTGTTAGTTTTCAAAGGTTTGTTGTTGTCTTTATTTAAGACTCTTCTGTAATTCGAGATGTTAGAGCACATAAAATACAATTTTTTTTTTTTGCATGTTTGTTTCTATTAAAATGATTTAAATGATGAGAAAAACACTAAGGAAGCTCAGATTTTGTGAAAATATTTAATAAAGTGCAATAATATTTATAAAACTAAAATGTAATATTTACGGTATTCAAAGGGTCGTCCTAAAGTCACAAGTCTTAAAATAATAGCACGAAAATATATGACTGCTGTGAGCAACCTGTCATAAAGTAGTGTGCTATATCAAATATGAATCAGCTGTTTTAAGAAAAGGAAAGCAAGTTAAATATTTTTGTCAAAATGCCAAAATTAAGTGAAAAAACTAAAATAATAGCGAGTTTGTGCGAAAACTAGCTATTAGATGTTTTGATAGCTGATTGAAGTAAATTTGAAATCAAATATGTCCATATTTACGAACATATACATATGTATATATTTTAATGCATTTATTTCTTAAATGATATTAAATTGAATAAATAAGTTTATTCAAACAACAACAGCTGGCGACGGTCGAACGGAGTCGATTCATTTTTTCATATATATATATATATGTATATATATATATATATATATATATATATATATATATATATATATATATATATATATATATATATATATATATATATATATATATGCTTTGATCCTAGTTTCACTTCATTAAAAATTTTAACTTTTTTTAGTGTAATTGTGCAATTTATTAAAATATATTCATATGTGTTGCAAAAGTTTTCTTCAATTTTCACAAAAATTAGAAAAAATCCATCTCTACGATCTATGTCACAGTACGGCGTCATATTTATACGTAGAATCTATTCCAGCTTCATGATTTGAAACTATAGAGCTTATAAACGATAAGTAGTGTTGCCATGTTTACCATGTACCCAGTCACATGCTTGCTGCCGCCGTCAAAATTTTTGCATGTGACAAGGAATTTCGAGCTTTTGTATGGGCTAGTGTAACTAACATTACTTTTTATAAAATCGCTTAGAACAAACAAATCCTTAAAACTATGATCATTTATATTTTGATATTTAATATAAATAACCAACTTTTTTGGGTAAAAACCAAAGAATACTGTAATTATATTTTCTAACAAAATAAGTTTACATACATTACATGTACGTTAGCATTCATAATATTCCAATGTTAAAATTCATATTATTCATAATATTCCAAAGTTAAAATTATTTTTAGGTCTTCTTGGATGGAGCATGCAAATTTAACTTTTAGAGTTTAAATAAAATTTAAAAAACAGTAACGCAAATTCTTCGTTTATATATGTTTTTTATTGCCTGATTTTAAAACAAACAAATAACGAATATTTTTGAACATGGAAATTACAAAAATATTATTATCTCAAATTTCACCTGAGTCAACTTAAGCACTTTTTGCTTATTGCCACATTTATTTTATTTATTTTCATTTCACAAAACCAGCGCACAACCCTCAACTCATCATACTTAAAATACACAATCCCACTTTTAAAAGATCGTTTTTAATACGAATATTCAGGCTTTACAATGCTCTGCCAGTAGACATGAAGAGCTTTGAATATTCTGAATACTCTGTATGGATGGTAAGGTTTGTTCTGCAAAGAATTACTAAAAATTAATTTTGCTTTATGTAATTCAACTTTATTTACTATGCATATTAATTTAATCGCATAACTATAGTCCTATGGGCACGTTTAATTAATTATTTAACTAAATGAACAAATGAAAAGAATGGTATTTTACCCTTTATTTAATCTTAATTTTGTAACCTAGTTTCGAACAATTGCGGACTGAAAAAATCGTTCACAAGTTACGTTGATATCAAGTATGCAAGCAGACTTCTGATTTAAAATCAACCAAAAATTAGTAAACACGAACAAAATGGCTGATCCGTAGGGTAATATATATTAAAAAAAAGTCCTTCCGCTGTTAAAAATATATAAGATTTTTTTCTAGTAAGATTTTTATTGACAAAATAAGATTTTTAGCGAAATTTTCTGGCATCACTGATGCCTATGTTATCAAAAATAAAAAAAAGAATCTTCACGTTTATTCACACGTTTATTTTAAAAATAGTAATGATCAAATATTTTGAAAAACATGTGTACATACACATCGTTACCTTAATATAGAAAGGCCCTAACTAAATTTTTTCTCAAACGCGATTTTCTTGTAGATTTCAATACAAAACCTTCTACTTTTTAAGAATGCAAAGCACTGGACTTTAAAAAAAGATAATGGGCCTTTCTATATTAAGGTAAAGACATATACATATGTTATGCAATTGCATATACATATGTATGTACAAACATACACATATGTACATACGATGACTAATAATTATTTTTGGTAAAAGTTCATACAGAAGTATATTTTATTGTTTTAGTTACTTATTTTCTAATAAATACATACATACAAACATAACATACATACATAAGAATTGATCACATATAAATTTTGTTTACCAGAAAAAAACAGGACCGCTACTTCTGTGTTGTCTCTTATTTTGGGCAACTGCATGCATGTAAATAAATCAAATGCTTTTACATATGGAGACAAACAAAAACGAAAAAAACGTACACATATTAAAATGTTGACTAAAACAATTTATGATTTAGTTTGTCAAATAATAATTTCAAAATGTTATTTGTTCCTCCTGCATGCTTGTAAGAACAAATTAAAAAAAATTTTAAAATTTATATTTGAAAAAACTATTTATTACAGCTTCAGATCGTTTTTTATATAAACAAATTTTTATTTACAATATTATTCAATATTTCGATAACAAGTTGTCATCATCTTCAGGATAATAATTGTTATCCTGAAGAAATATTGAATAATATTGTAAATAAAAATTTGTTTATATAAAAAACGATCTGAAGCTGTAATAAATAGTTTTTTCAAATAATTAAGAAGATCAAATAAATATTATGGGCCATATTCATAATAATTATTGTAAGTTTATTAAGCTCTTATTTGATGTATTTCTACGGAATATTTGTCAAATAAAAGTGTAATAAGCCTTCAAGAGTTTTTATGAATATGGGTGTATATATTTAAAAATTTATATTATTTGACAAACAAAATTTTAAAATATTTTGGCATAAAAGTAACTATCTATTTCTCTAAATGCGAACGAAGTTTTCTTTCGTACATTTGTGTTGAAAATAAAAACAAGTTTTTAGTTTTTATTGTTGTTTTCAATACTAGTATGCGAAAGAAAACTTCGTTCGCATTTAGAGAAATATGCAGTTAATGCTTGTACGTTCTTTCTTCTGTTTTTTTCGTGTTTGTTTGGCTCCACATGTAAGTGCATTTTGGTTTATTTATATGCTTATGTATACTCTTTATAAAACTCTATAAATTCAATTGAAGAAAATTATACATGGGCGGTATTCAAAAAATGGTTGTGAAATTCGCAATGAACGCAAATCATTAGTAAAACATTTGGTAAAACGATTTTTTAATTTAAACAATTAATAATGAATATAATTGATATTTGCTATATAAGCCAAGTAAAGTATATTATTTCATGTCCAAATAGACCTTGCTAATTATTTTCTGGTTTTTTCAGCCGTCTTTATGCCGTTCATGAGAATAATAGTTTCAAATATTCTTTTTTTCGAGTTTATTGATGAGTTTTTCGAGTCAACGAAATTCTAAGGACATACAGACGGCTGAAAAAACAGTAAACAATTAACAAGGTCTAGAGGGACCTAGAATCAAATAGTTTTTAGTGTGTATGCATAAGAACTGAATATTGTAAAACGCTAAAATATATATTGCAGTTTCTAAGCTTTTTGGTCACCATACCAGACTTCACAATTACATTTATTGCTCGAAAAATAACCTGTGAAAAGAAAATTGTTTTTTATGAGAAAGTTATAAATAAACACACAAAAGTACTAACATTTTATCTGTATCTTCTCTGATTGTCGATCCAAGTTTTCATCTGGTGAGGAGTTCTTCTACTGAGTATTGGATTTGCTTTAATTACATCTTTGCACTCTAAAAGACTTGGAAGTTTTACCAATTTTTTGAGGCAGCCAAAATGTGAAGAAATTACTTGCTTTTCTTCGTCTGACCATCGAAACCTTCTAGTTTTGCCAAATGGTGATGCTTAATAAACGAAAAATTATTTATATAAAAAATTATAAATAAATATGTATCTACATATAACTCTTAAATTATTTAATTGTTCCTAGAACTATAACTGTAATATTAAAAAGGAGGAAAATTCTGGGACACCGATTTTGAACTTATTTCACCCTTATTGTGTTTGCGTAATGTTTTTGCTCTTTTGATAGTAAAAAACGGCAAAAATAATAAAGGTGATTATAGAACTTTGAAAACAGGTCCAAAATAATATGATAGAAAAACATTATTTGAGTGTGAGTAGCCGTGCAAGTTTTACACTCAGGAATACTTACTGCTTCTCCTTTTTTTATTGGTTGGGTTCTCCGATGCGTCACTTTCTTCAAGCTCACTTTGCTCATCTGCACTTGAATCCTTTCCATTTGCCCCTTCGACTTCATCATTTACCGAATTGCTGCACATATCGTCTTCTTCGTGATCATCACCGATTGCGTTCATTAATAGCTTTGATACGCAAGTAATTTCAGCCACTGGGATTGACATTCTATACACTTTTTTATGCACATCTTTATGGTGTCCCATAAAATTAGCCAATGTATCCACAGCAGCCTCTTCGATGTTTAATAACGATGTGTAGGTAGCAATATGCTTGCGCAAAGAGGTTCCTCGCAAACTTTCGGGTAAATCAGCACCGCATTCTGATGAAAATTGCTTTAGTAATGGACAAGCTCTAAAGTAATGCTTCGATAATTTTGAAAATCCCTTCTTACAAAAAATAAACTCATTTGTTGTAGGTATCCCCGCACTAACCCTATATTTTACGATGAGGTTAATAGCTGTAACAGCCAGTGGACTCAGTAGCACGCTCACCGTTCTTCCTAATTTTCCTCTTAGTGTAATTCTCACAAACTGCTTAGCGAAGTTTAGGGACTCTTTCGAAATGTTTCGCAATAGGTCTTCATCCATGTTATTTGTTATAACCTCTTTGTTTTGATAGTTGGCTATAGTGAGTCTCTCAATTTCACCCGCCCGCCGCCTATTAAAAATTTGAATGAAAATTAACGTGGATTTTATTAATTCAGTCCACGCATGCACACAAAATTTTTCTTCTAAAATTTCTATTTTCGTTATCATTTTATTTTTCAGATATGAATATAGTTTTTTAATATCATCTTTGGATGGTAAGACAAATTTTTTGTTTCTCTTCTGATTTGCCTGATCCTCTGAAGCCTTTTTATTAATCAGTGTGGGGACTTCTTCATTCCATAAAAGTAGAAAATCTTCCAAGTCTTTTTTTAGAACTTCCTCCTGTATTTTTATGAACTCCGTTCTTTGTTTGTTGCCACATTTTTTTACTAGTGATGTCAGGCTTTGCGCCACTGCTGGTGTCTTAAACCACATTAAAGAGTTATCCCAGTTCGCAACTTTACGCAGGGCTTTAATACATATATTATAACGCTGTGGCTTGTAAATATCCTTCAAAGTTTTTACGTCTGGACATAACTCCATGACTGCAATTTTGTACCGTCCTAACAATCTTAAGTGCGAACGTACCATGTCATGCTGATGTATGAGAGAATATTTTTCTGACATTTTGTTGCCGTACTTAATTATTAGGTCATCATAGCGTATGGCGTTTGTGACGCTATCATTCCTCAAAATGGGAAAAATTGTTGTTTTTAATACTTCATTTGCGTCCTCATGAATGTATTGGGTTAATCGTCTGCTTGATATCATGTTCGTTCTATCATTCTTTTTAGAATTTCCACATTTGCTTAAATGTATGCTCAATGTTTTCTTAGAGAAAAATCCTCTGCAAAACTTACAGCAAACGTAATCACAGGCTGTATTCTGGGCTTTAAGATGTTGCTGCCTACTTACAATAAGTATACCTGTATTTAAGGATTTCGATGTATTGTGTAAAAAATCGCCATCTTTTCTCAATTTGTTAAATAACTTTATGCGGTCTACATGTTTTTTTGGTAAACTTGAGATTGCTTTTACATCCTTTTCTGCTTTATGTTTAAGCAGAAAATGCCTGGCCAAATTTGTTTGCATCGTTTTGCAGAAAACGCAAAAATGTTTTTTCGATTTGCTGCTATATGGAACATTAACCTTTGTTATGTCCAATGGTGATGTAATCTCCTTTACGCTGTTTTCCGTTTCTTCTAAGCATGTATTTGTTGATTCATTGTATTTGGAGCAGCTCCGATTTTCTAGAAATGTGCTTCCATCAGAAAAATTTGAGGTTTTTGTTGAGTTAAAATTGTGGCTGAAGTTTGCTGTGGAGTTTTGTTCAAAACTGATACTATTTTCAGTGCTATTATGGGTCATTGCATTCAAATGTAAGCTTAAAGAACCACTACTAGTATTTTCATTCAGGGTTAATTTTTCCTGGCTGGTATTATTTTCGTTTTGAGTCACTTCCTTCGAATTAAGTTCAATGCTATTATTGATAAATGATGTATAATTTAAACTAGAATTGCTATATTTTTTACTGGTGTATGTATGGGAGCTTGCATCTGAAGTTAAGCCTATTGTCGAATTTTTGGATTTCTCAAAACCGAAATCATTTTGCATAGTAGCGAATTTTTTACCTTTGAATCTATTTATCAAAACGGGTATCTTTGTAATAACACGTTTTGAAGACATTTTTTGCTGGATATTTTCTGTTTTCTTGCTTTTACAAAAATTAGTTGAATTCAAGTTCCTGCTTTGAGTTGAAGTATTTTCCAAGGGATATGCAGTCTGAGAGTCTATAGGGGAAAATGGATCCCGCTGTTTTTCTGATTTTATAATAGTATTTTTTTGGTATAGTGTGCTCGAAGAAGAATCATGCTTAGCAGGGTTTAATATTTTATTCAAAATCTGAGATCCTCCTTTCGCGCGAGAAAGCCGAAATTGAAAGATATTTGGGGAATTGCATAGCGAAGCCGATGTTAATTGCGATTTTTTTGAACCCGCACTCAAATTAAACTCAGATGACGATGCAACTTTATTAGCTTGAGCTGTTGAGTTGTAAAACATTTTCGGTGAAAATGTAGACATTTTGGTGTGAAATTGGGACAATATATTTTATATATTTGTATCTAAATTGAGAAAAACGAATATATAAAGGAAACTTATGGAGTTTATTGGCGGCTTTATTATATACATTTTAGTACTTGATCTACATTTTATTTGCTAATACTGGTATTAATAAAAATTAAAACGTATTTGAACATTTCATTTATTACACAATGGCTGTTTCACAGTGGGGGATTTTGAAAAAAAAGTGGAAATAATTCTGCAATTTCTAAACGGGTGAACTGATTGTAATAGAAATTCACGCACATCCTAATGAAGTATTGGTGAGCTTAAGGCCCCGATTATGGTTCACAACCTTTGTTCATTTATGTATGTATTTTTTGAAAAGTGATTATGGTTTACAACTATTGTGGCAAGTGTTGTCAAAATCTTACAACACATCATCAGATGTTGTCAAAAACTTACGACACCTACTGACGTGTTGTCGTGTTGATGTTATCAGTTAAATTACGAAAAAATAATAAAATTTGTAAGTGTGCATACAAAATGTTTTGCAAAAATATAAAAAGAAATTAATTGTTAAAATTTCTTAACAAAATATAAATAAAAATACATCTATACACACAATTATTACCCATTTTTTGATTATAAAACAGTTTTATTTTGTATTTCCCTATGGGATCCTATTTCCCAGAAATAGGATTTTTTAATATTTTTGCTGTATTTCTTGTATTTTCTGCCAGGTGCAGCTGGCTTATAATTACGAAATAATAAACGTACTTTTTTGCACAAAAATCGGGGAAAAATCAAGTTATTTTAGGAATTTGAATTTAGACTGCGTTTAATTTTTGACCAAATAAGTTTTGCAAACTAATTCCGTTTTTGCAAGATTGAAAATGTTGTTTTAAATTTAGAAAAAAACAGATTTCGTAAATATGACTAGCTTTGCCTTTGCTGTTAGCGAGACAGTGGGCCAGAACAGGGAAAAAATTTAAAATTTCAATAGTATTCGTCGTATATCTCCTAACCTGCAACTGAAAATCCACCAATATTGCACATTTTTTTAAAGCTCTTTAGTAGGAAAATCTACCTGTAAAATTTAGTTTCATTCGGATCAAAACCATATCTTTGACATGCTCTCGAATTTTTCACATACCCGAGGAGGCCAACTTAAGGGGCGTGTAGCTCCGCCTCCTTCAAGTCTATAAAGTTCATACTCCAAACTTAAGCTCAGCAATACTTCCTTAAGATGTGTGTGAATTTTTATAACAATCGGCTTACCCGTTTAGAAATTGCAGAATTATTTCCATTTTTTTTCAAAATCCCCCACTGTGCAGCAGTACGCTTGTGTTTTCGGCAGTTAAAAATAAAAAGCGAAAAACACAAAAAATATGTGATTTGTAGAACATCACAAAATCACAAGTATGTTATTAAAAGCATATATGATTTATAAGTAAATGATTTTCAGAGCAGGCCTGCATCAAAACTTAATTTAATTCTCTACACATTTTTGTGAAGGGTATAAATAAGAACGCGTTCACCTGTTATGACTACACATGTACTTACTTACTGATATGTACTTATTTACTCTCTGTGTACTTATATACTTATATTTTAGTTGTCCGAAGTGCAATGGGGCCAATTGAGGAATTAAGAGTTTGTGCTGTTGTTGAAAATTGCACATTGGTAGCTCAGGAATGTAACGAGCTGGCCAATGTCTTGTATTATTATTATTATAAAACTTAAAATTGCGAAAAGTTAGTTTCTAAAAATGTCTTCATAATTACCAAAATACAAAAATAAATTTGGAAGAAAATATAAAAATCGGAAAATTCGGCGGTATTTCCTCTTAGACATATAAAAAAAAATACCCACACTTAAGCCTGTTTTTGCACAGATAATATTTTTTGCATGGCTTAGGTCGTCGTCAACATTAAAAATGTTGCCTATGGCAAAAAAATATAACGTGAAAAATTTTAGGTGGATTACATTAGAAGAAATGCACAAGATTTACCAAAAATGCGATTGAGTCTTTTCGTATGAAATGTTCTTCATTCTTTGTCACCAACATTTAGCCAGGCATACCTAGCTTGTTTTAGCTTTATTCGCAGCCTCTTTGTTAGCCCTCCTGTGCCAGATGTCATATGTGCCTCTGGGAGAGCACAATGTATGACAAACAAACTGATGGGTGTTTTCTTTCTCAACTTTCCTTATAAAAAAGCAAACTTCCTATCTCCTTCCCTCAGGAAGCGGACTTCCATGCAAAATTTGTTTTAGAAATCTACCTCCATAGTCGTTACTAGCTTCAGAGTGCTTCTGCAGGAGCCAGATATAGGACCAATCCTTTTTAATTATAGCCTTTTTACTCCCATACAAAAAAAAAAGGTTTCTGATAAATTTTTTCTCCATCGTCCTAACTATCGCCTTTTTACTACCCCTGGAGTAAAATGCATGACAGATCGTTATGTTTTATCATTTTTCGACACTCCCATATACAAATCAGCTCCATATCTCTCTTCGTCAGGGTGGTAATTGAAATTATAAAATGAACTTTTTAGTTGAATTATATGATTTACATGTGTTAATCATTTTATCGGTCTTGAGTTTGATTTTACTTCCCTAAAATTGAGAAAGATTTTTATTGTATCTAACATTTTTAAAAAAGACAAAAAAATTAAGGTGGAAGACTTGCTGGCTGGGGGACATACTACGGCTGTTTCACGTCCACTACAATGCTCAGAACAGAAATACATTCTCATGTAGAAAGACCCTAACTCACATTTTGTTCAATCTCCTGTTTTTTCATATTTCAAGATCAGGTTTTTCACTTAATCAAAACATACAAAAAGGCATATTGAAAAAATGCATGTTCAGTCATTTCTACATACGACTTATGTATGTATGTACGTTGCGTACATCGGACTGGGCTTATATCATATGCAAAAAAAACATAAAATTTTCTCCAGTTTTTTCAGGATTATTGAAAAATGTTCAGATTAAATAAAAACAAAAATTTTAGAAATCGGTTCATATATAGCCGAAATATAGCGAATACCGATTTCTCACGAAGTTGAGCCTATAAGCGAACGGAAATAAGTTTAGGTGCTAAAAAGAAAATATTATACTAGGAAGGGATTTGAAAAATTTTTGATTTTTTGCCTTTAAATAATCCCTTCCTAGTATAATATTTACTTTTTAGCACCAAAAGTTTGTGGGGTCGGAAATGAATATTTCTGTGCGTTACAAACGGAATCACAAACATATATAGCCTTAACACTAGTGTGAAGGGTATAAAAAAGCAAAAAAATAGTTTGTTTGTACAGAATTCTTTAGTGCTTTTGTTCGGACATACATACATATGTACAGTGGTGGCCTTATAATTAGAAACGATTTCGCAGCGTACATGTTTCTTCATATATTTTTAAAATTTGGTTCTGCTAAATTTAGACTAATAACTATAAATAGTAAAGTTACAAATTATCATCAAATTAAAATAAAAAACAATTCTTGGGTAACTTACAATGAAGATTATTAACACTTATGCTAATATTTGTTTCTAATTCTGTGACCAACCTGATATGCTACTTTTTTGCGTTTAGCTAATTTTCTAAAATATTTATTCCGGGATTTTATTTGCTTTTAATTGTAATTTTATTCTAATTTGTAATTTAACTATTTATAGTTATTAGTTTAAATTTAGCAGAACTAATTTTTAAAAATATATGAATAAACATGAACGCTACGAAATTGTTTCTAGTTATGAGGCCACCACTGTATGTACATACATACACTGGGATGTAAAAAATACACTTGCCTTTGCCAACATTTGTTGATTTCCTACTCAATTGGTGCATTATCATCCACATAAATAAATAACATTACCGATTTTGGAGTCATATTGCCCTTTTTTTGAAGAAAAAATTTATTTTATTTAAAATTTGGACAACTTTGTTTATTATAATTTTTTATGCATGTTCATACATATGTATTTTCTAGCCAGCCAAGAGCTTGGGTTGCCATATTACATTTTGTGCAGATGCACATATGTATCTCACATGATGTCTACACTAGTAATCTATATGTTCGCTCAACAAACAACTGCCTTAAAATAGCTTTTTTGTGTCATTTAATGTTATATGTGTAATCAAACTTTCTATTCATTACAACTTTTTATATCATTAAAACACTAAAAGTGTTTGATGCCGTTTTCTTAGTTGTTTAATTCATAATAACTACAAGAATAATGTTTATGAGCGAACTGTTGATGGCTAATGGAGACTGCATGTCACATAGCGACCACACCAACAAGTTTGCCAATGATTGCCGTAGCAACTTCCAAATTTGATTGCAAAACTGGGACTTTACACTTGAGACATTGAAAGACAGACAAATAGTGATAGTGACGAAGCTGTGCAGAAGTGTAGTCATAGAGCCAAATAAATGGAAATTTGATTACAATTGTTTTTGTTTTTAAAAATTATACAAAACAAGACAGTGCAAAAAATATGTTGAACTAAAGAAATATAAAATTTGTTTGTAGGTTTTAAAAGTTTTGAGGTGTTTCAGAACTGAAGTTCTTCTTAATACACCTATAAATCATTTTGCATAAATTTATAATTGCTGAATTCAAAAGCTCAGTCATATCGTTTACTGACGTATTTGGAGAGACGATTTCAAACACAACATTAAGCTCACAACAAAATTATTTGAAAATTGCTTTTGTTTTAAAGTTTTGTAGTTGAAATTCTCTCTTCAAATCCACTGATAAATAACACGACTGGGCTTGTAAATTCAGTAAAATGTAATCCAGTGTAACGCAAAAAATCACTAACTCAAATGCAATCTATGCATGCATTTGAATTTTAATAAATGTTATTTCAATTGTATGGTAAAATTCTCGCTTGGGATAGTTTTCTAAGTTTTCCAACTTTTTTTGGATGATTTAGATCCCATTCCGATAAGATCGGATTCTACAACGCCACTAAATATTATATAATTTTCACTAAAGGGCATCCCAGGATGCTATTCATAGAAACAAATTGTTATATTGTTCTTATTAATAAAAGCTTACCTCTTCCTGGAAACTTTCAACTTCTTGGCAATTGTTAGGGTACACGTATACACATGTACGTTATTCAAAAAATTTGTGTAGGTTCCTCTTCCTGGAAACTTCCAACTTCTTGGCAATTTTTAGGGTACACGCATTCACATGTACGTTATTCAAACAATTTGTGTAGGTTCCTCTTCCTGGCGACTTTCAACTTTTTGGCAATTGTTAGGGTACACGTATGCACATGTACGTTATTCAAAAAATTTGTGTAGGTTCTCCTTCCAGGAAACTTTCAACTTCTTGGCGTTTGTTAGGGTACACTTATGCACATGTACGTTTTTCACAAAATGTACATATGTACGTAACTGTAACCTAAAAAATATATTCACACATCCATAAGTACATTGATATGTACGTTTAATGTTTTAAGTAGCAATTTTTATAAATACTTACCTTTGCGCTTCAATTCAATATGTACTTTATTTTTAATTTAATAAATTTAATTATTTTACAAAAACTTTTTTTAATGTCAGTTAACAAATTTTAGACCTGCTATCTGACGAAACTTTCAACGTAATGAAATGGATGATCATGGTTTCATTTTTGTACCGTTATAACCCGCTTGGGTTTTTCAATTGATAACCAGTATTTATCTAAAGAAAAGGTTGCCAAATGGTTGTGTTTTTGCAAGGATTACCACATGATGCAGAACTGATATATATTTGTGCTGCGCGTATGTATGTAGTTTTAGTAGTGTGATAAAATATTGAATTTCTGCTAAAGGTTAAAATAAATTACACAGTATACATTTTCAGTTTGTACATATATGTACGATACAAACATAATTCGTACAAACACATACATACACACAAATTTACCATTTTTGTTTTGTTTTCAACGAATGAACACTGGGTGGACTGCGGTAATATTTCTCGGCATTTTGCTCTTACTTTTTTCTTTTCAATCTCAAATATTTTAAATCAAAACAATTACGACTACCAACCTCTAAAAAGTGTTTAACTAATAAAGAGAGTTTTCCAACTTATAAAAATAAAATTTTTATTTGCTTATTCTTTGCATTTTATTTTCCACAAAGACAGTTAAGTTTTAAAAACCTTACACAAATTTATTAGCAAATCTTTTTCAACCTAATTTTCGGCATAAAATACAATTTTGCACAGATTATATATTATGTGCTTCTTATTCCCTCCATGTCCAAGTCGCTTAAAATTTTCATTGAAATAGCAGATTTTAGAACTGGATAGCATGAACCGTTTGACAAACACCCGGCATGTAAGTCAAAATTTTGATATTCATACAAATATGCTACAAACATTTCCAAAAATTTCCAATACCCCTATAGACGATGTAAATGTCTTAAGTGTAAAACCCGACACCATAGTTAACGATTTTCAAAAACACTTCAAGCCATGATACAATTAACAAGGTAGCCTCGTCAGCTAAACCGTTAATCATCTGACTACTTTAGGTTGTCAAGAGAATGCGGAGATGAAAGGCAGCCAAAACGAGATAGCTAATCCGCGTAAGCTCAGTGCATCTCTCTTCTGTAAATGTAGAAGTGGAGTCTTTTTGACAGTTTGCACAACTTGTACAAAAACAAAATGCATGTTATTTTATTGAAGTTGTTCTTATTGTAGCGAAAAGGCTACCTTGTTAATTGTATCATGCTTCAAGCTATGTTTTTGGTAACCGGTAATTACATTACACATACATCAATTTCATATTGACGGAGCTGGTATTTTAATGAAATTTGTATGCATAGATGCCAGATGAATTAACACTAATATCGTCAAATACAGATCGTCAACGAAAAAAATTATACAATTCTTAGTTTCATATAATTTCTCAAGCAAAATATTAATGTTATTAAAGTAAAATCAAAAAAGAATTCATTTAATTTAATAAAAAATTTACAATAAATCAAAAAGTATATGTGCATGTACATATATGTACATATTTACGTATACATATGTACATAAAAATGAATCATATGGATATGACACATTCAGAATGCTTAACAAGCATGTTTATAGCGAACGAATGAATTAGTGATCGAATGCTTTGTGTTTGTTGTTTATTTTGCAATACATACTAGTGTACACATACATACTGTGGTAGTTTTTTTGTCTGGTTGAAGTGTTAAGGGTATAACATATGTATACATACATGTGTAGGTATATATATCAGTTAACGAAGCAAAATTGTGGATATTATTTTGCCACGTTTGAATAATGAAACCTAACATTCGTGAATAATTACATGAATAAGTGACGAAACATAAATGAACACGACAAATATTCACTTTGAAGTTCGTATTAATATTCACGAATAAAGCAAAGTCTCATATTTATCACTTTTCATATGAGAAGAGTGAAAAAGCAAAATACACTTTATCTCAGCATACATGAAATGAATAACACAAAACAAAAAACAAGTTCTGTTCATAAATATGAGTGTACCGTGAGTGAATAAATGGTACTATAAAAAATATGGTAGTGCTGGTCTAGACGATTGTTTTGGTTATAAAAATTTGTTAGTCGTGGCATCTCTGGTTAAAATGATAATCATTCGTCGCAATAGAGAAGAGCAACTTAAAAAAGTGTACTGATATTTATCGAATCGATGTTTGTTAAAAGTATCGATAGCATAAGTATAAATAAAACTTTTATAAAAATGTACAAAAATTACTATACAAATATATCAAATACGCGTAATAAAAACAATATATCAAATTTAATTGAAAAAAACGAAACAATGGCAGCGCCATCAATTCAAAATTGTTAAATATGTGTTAATAAAAAGGTTTTGTTTGGCTTAGTATCGGCTAGTTATTTCTTGCAGGATATGCATATACATATGTATCTGTGGCAATAAAACATAATAGCTTAAGTTGACATAAGATCTTTTTCGTTTTATTGCATATTCTTAATCTCTGCTTCAAGATCTATCACTCAGAATAAAATATCATTAATTATATATTTTTAATTGAACGTGTTGAACAAAACGAACATAAAAACGCAAAAGAAATTCCTTAATAACTCCAAAACACGAAATTCGGACTTCAGCTATTATGATAAAGATATGTATTTGTTTTAGAAGCAATGTTTCAAATTGAATACCCATACGTCTAAATATATCGACAATAGGAAATGTGTCAGAAATTCGTAGATTTTATAGCAATTTTTATTCCTAATAAATATTGTAGGTTTATTAATCCTTAATTTCCGAATTTTTTGTTTGTTCAATTTGTAAGAGGTTTATAAACCTAAAATAGAGTTTATGAATAAGGATGAAAGTATATGTATATGTACGTTCACGTCTAAATGTAGCATTATTTCAAATTAGAAAATCGTTGTAAATACACAATAATAAATGTACATATATATCAAAATCACTTGAACGTCAATACTGGATAAAAATACATGACCATTGCGTATATGTAGCTAGCTAATGAAATTTTTTAGTTATAATCACCTCATTTTTCTTTTGTCAATATAGGCTAACGCTGCGTCTAAATTAGACAGTGTTGGCAAAACAGTTAATAATACGTTTTAATTGTCAAAATTGATGAGAATTGTCTTCTACACAGTTAGTAGTTCAATTCATTTTAAGCAAAATTCCGAACGTGAACATTGAATTAAAATTTGCCGCAATACGAATTTTACGTGAGTTCACTGCAACGGCTGTGGATCTAAAATAATTTTTTGGTTTTTAAAAATTAAATTCGATTCTCGTAAATAAACATCGTTGAATCGATATATCGGTTCAGAAAGTATCTGCGATACATATCGACTTTTCTTTCGGAAATATCGATATTCTAGTATATCGATATATTCTCCCCACCTCTACGACGTTAAAATGTAAACAAAGAAATAAAGGCTAAAGACCACCGATAATACAAAAACCACGAGGCTTTCGCAGGATCTTTGAATCAACACATGTTGGTAAAAATATGCTTATATATCTATGCCGCATCACCCAAATTGACTATAAAATGGAAGAAGTCTTGGATGTACTTCCTTAACCGAGCATGAATTGCAGTAGAAAAATGGAATAACTTGCAAACATTTTATCATTTATGAGAGTCATGGTTAAATTATAAACCGACAAAACTGGTTATGCTTAACAGTACCATCTTCCACGAAAGCCAAAAAGAAAGTCGCAAATCCGCAATCATTTGTATATAGTAATTAAGGAGCTGCCTTTTTTACATGTGCGAAAACCCTTCATTTAAAACTGCCGTAAACGAATTACAAATTTTAGAAGTCATCAGAATTATTCATATCTTTGAAAATAAATCATAATATCTTAAGTCCAAAATCGTGTTTGAAGATGTCAAGTGTTTTTTGCGTTTTGTGATTGTTTTGTGCAGTACGTTCAATTAAAAATATTGTATAATTAATGTTATTTCATACTTGAAATTTAGCTGAGTGATAGATCTTGAAGCAGAGAATAATATGCAACTTAAGCTATTAAGATTTATTGCCACAGATATATCTATACTTACATACATATTATTTTTGGTTTCATTTATCTTCAATATTAAGGTATGTTTACATGAAACGGGTCCGCTCTTTCCTTGTCGCATATTTTGTGCAACTGCATGCGTCTAAATAAATCAAAATGCATTTATATATTTAGCGAAGCGAAAACGAAAAAAACAGAAAAAAGACTTACAAGCAAAGCGTATTCAATAAAGTAGATGAACCTCGTTTGTAACGCACTGAAAAATTCGGCAAGCTGTCAGAGAATTGTAGAATACAAAGAAAAAACCGGGGTACGAAAAACGATGGGACTATTTTCGATATGAGACAACGAAAAACATTTACCAAAGTTAATTGTTTTTAGTTCCGAAGAGAGCGAAAATATCAAGAATGCAGAATCAAATAATTTTTTAATTTGGAATTCGGGAATATAATTTTTAAAAGTAACAAAACTCGTAAATTGAACTTCCAAACATAATTTTTTTGCACCCTAAAAACAGAGGTTGACATTTTGATGGAAAAAAATCATTAAGCTTGCAGACTTGCATTAAATTTTAGTCGAAACTAATTTAAAATTTTGTTTATCAAATAATAAATGCATACATACGTGTACATTTTTGGACAAGTATTTATAAGAACAAATTTACGTTTTTTCTTTTCGTTCTTGTTTGGCTCCATATGTAAATACATTTTGATTTATTTCCACATGTGCAGTTGCCCAAAATATGCGACAACAAGGCAGTAGCGGTCTTGTTTTTTCAGGCAAATAAAACCCTTTATGTAACCATACTTTTAATCTTATTTATTTTTCATTCAAATTTAGATTTTTAAATATTTCGCCATCAGTTTGTTTGCATCTTCATTAAAACTTAAGGCCTGTTTCACAATTTCGAAGCTGTTCAAGCGTTTGCATAAATACATTTAATACAAAAACAAAATTTTTTAATTTGTTTTTGTTTTAAATGTATTTATGCGAACGTATGAACAGGTTCCAAATTGTGAAACTGCCAGTTAAAAAACATAATATTTGTATGTACATACATACATATGTATGTATATATTTACTGAAAATTTTGTAATACATAAACACATTCATACATACATATGTGTATGTATATATCAATGGTTTTCTGACGTATCCTCGTAATGGTTAACTAGTTTTAAGCCTAATTTTTAATACAACTTGTAAAATTTTAAATATGTAGAATCTGATATAAATGTATGTATGTATTCTGGAGACATACTTTTATGTATTAATTTTAATAAAGATATACATATAAACCAAACTTTATTTTCGTAATTGTTGCTTTGTTATTTATAACTTTATTTGCTTTGGTTAATAAACACGTAAGGAGTAAGTTCGTATAAAAATTAAGACGTATAAATAAATTACTATCTACCAGTTTTTGTAAAAATTTTCATTCGTGTATTTGCAATTGAAGCAAAAACAAATTGGCATATTTTAATGTTCTTTTCAGTATAAATGCACAAATAAAAGATCCAGTGGTATTTGTAATAATAAAAAACTATTTACGAAGCGCAATATTCAAGCCCATTTAACTAATTTTTTGAATATTTAATGTAAGATGCATGTGTACATTTGTGGCAAAAATATTTGAATATATGAAATCCAGTCCCGCTAGTTGATTTTTTTAAAATAAAAGTTTTATATGAATAATTTCTCCTAACATGTACTCCAGGTATACGTTATTTCTTTTTCATACGGGTCTAAAACATAAAAGTTTTGTAAATTAAAAAATTTATAATAAACACATGTAGTGGCATTCCTGTCATTAGTATCCAATTTTTCTGGGATATGGAGACATCCGGGTCGTTTCGATCAATTATGTATCTGAAAAGATGCTTCTTTTTTTGATAACTGATATCTGAAATTTAGTTTGCTTTACCACTTCATGTTTATTCCGCATCTGCGCACTCCTTAAGACGTTCAGGGATGTGCTGAAAATCACTTCACGCAAAAATAACGTAATTTCCGAAAACAAATTGTGTCAAAGAGCTGATTTTAAGCTGCTCTTTTGTGATTTTTGCAATGTTTGTACATTTGAAATGTAATTTAGAACTTCACATATAGTAGAAATGTTTATATTGCCGAAGTGCTGCTCAGTTTGATTTCAGATATCGTTTCTCTTTTACGTTTAACTAAGCATTCGGACCATTCTGTCAGATGTGTGGTGGCCCATCTCACCGACTTCTTACCTAATATTATTACAATTTTGTCAGCCATGGGTCGTCTTACTGAAGCTTTCTTGAGATATCAGGCCGAAATTTTTCTTATAGATAAAAGAAATATTAAGAAACATGTTTTCATAAACTCCTTTAAACCCATCTTCCACACAATGGGACTAAGGTGCTCCATATATTAGCTTTATAAAATGAGTAAAAAGAAAATTGATGCTGTAACTCCGGTAAAACTTGAGATAAGAGCTGACATTTTTTACAGAAGTACATACATAAATAGAGTACAAGACAACTAAAAATTCAGATTTTTTGAGTTATGCATGACTATTGCAGTAAGTGAATGATATCTGAAGGTCTCGTGATAAAATTGAGAATCTCCGTTATTGCATAAAGACACTGTTTTATACACACAATGGTAAAATCTACTCTCTGCTCCATCAGAATAGTGTGTCGAGTATTTTTTTAGATGCCACTAGCCACCAGCACATACGATGTTTTTCGGTATTTTGTTCCTGGCATTGAATTTGGGCATATATACATATATGTATAGACATCTTAAAATATATTAATTAGAAAACACGATGCAAAAAACTTTCATGATATTTTCTGGGTTTTATTTTAGTTTAACAAATAAATACTCATGTATGTATGTATATTCCAACAATTAACTAACAAAGTCACTGAGTGAGAACATTTTTGACGGCGATAAAACAACACAAAACCAAAGAAAATTTGGCAACCCAGTTGTAAATCAATTGAACTATAAACAATTAATTTTACTAGTTTAAGGGCATATATAGGTAAATCAGCGGTGTAACACCGCTATTTAAGTATAGAGGATTCAATACTACTTGTAATTACAAAATGTAAAAAAGTGATACGAAACTATAATGATGTCAAAGTAAAATGGAAATACGTGAAAAGATTGACACCTGAAGTCAAAATATAGAAATGAAGTAAAACTGGGAAGTAGATCGAATTTCTGTAGTGAAAATATAATCAACATATATATATATATATATATATATATATATATATATATATATATATATATATATATATATATATATATATATATATATATATATATATATATATATATATATATATATATATATATATGTATATATATATATATATATATATATATATATATATATATATATATATATATATATATATATATATATATATATACATATATATATATATATATATATATATATATATGTATATATATATATATATATATATATATATCTGCGAAACACATACATGCGTACATTCGTATCGCACACATACTAGTTTAGTCCGTACTATCACACTTTTTGAGCACACATTTCATTTTTACCATATCGTACGACTGAGTAGGATAGTAAAACAAGGCCTTCAGCTATTAAACAAATGTATTCTTGTTTGGGTACATACATACATATAAGCGTTATACGCATATAAGGGTTTTTTTATGTATATATATTATATTTTTTTAGAATATAATTTGCGGCACGCAAATAATATCACCGGCTCGACGAATACGTTTTAGCCGTTCGCCACAGATGTATGCTGTTAACTTATGACGAATCACTAAACACAGTCGATGAAGTCCTATTAATTTATGACTATTTTTGTTTGCAGCACAACAAAACAACAATTTTTTTAAACTATCATAAAATGTTAGTACTTTCTGACATTATGAGACAATATGAGACCGTTTGAATACCGAAATTAATTATTTCAAAATACTATCTCTGATATTGCAAGCCATTTGGCCCCTTCTCGTTTCATTACAAGAGATAATTATTTGGTTTTTTTCGAACTCTGTTTTTATATTTTCTATATTTTTTTTTCTTAAACTAATGAATACCGGTGTAGAAATTTAAAAAAAATCACAAAAGTATACAATTTTTTACTCATACCTGTTTTCTATGTGTGTTTTTATATGAATTTATTTTTAAGACAGATTGAAAATTAAGGCCCCGATTATGGTTCACAACATTTGTTCATTTAATGTTGTGGTTTTTGAAAAGTAATTATGGTTTACAACTATTGTATAAAGTGTTGTCAAAAACTTACAACAGCTAATTAAGTGTTGTCTTGTTGATGTTAAATTACGAAAAAATTATAAAATATTTATAATATAAGTGTGCATATGAAATACATATGTTTTGCAAAAATATAAAAAAAAGCAATTAGTTATTAAAATTTATTAACAAAATACAAATAAAAATGCATCTGTACATATAATTATTACCAATTTTTTTTTTTTTTTTTTTTTATTTTATTTCAAAACAGTCTTATTTTGTAGTTGCAATGGATTTAAACTGCAATGTACAATTTTTTGCTCCTTTCATTATCATAACCAAATTAAATATTAACATAAATTTTGTATGGCTTTGTTTTTATTTATCTAACAAAAACGTTTTACAATTACAAGCATAATTTCTTATGAAATTAAACAGCATCTATATAAAGTCCAGCTCACACAACAACTGAAGCCAGCTGACCATTAACAACGTAGTAGATACGTGCAATGGGGGCTCGAACAACAGGTGGTGGACTGCGATTTTTCAAACAAAATTTTCTGCAGGGATGAAGCACATGTTAATAAAGAAAATTGTTGTGTTTGGGGCTCTGACAATCCTCAAGTAATTGAAGAGAGGCCATTACATCCAGAAAAATTATGTTACTGTTTGAGGCGCTCTTTGGTTCGAAGGTGTGATAGGACCTTACTTCTTCAAAAACAACGACTGGAACGACTGTCACCATCAATTCGGAGCGTTATGGCCATATGATAACAGACTTTTATTGCCTGTTTACCTGCTATTGAAGAATATGACTTGGAAAATATGTGGTTTCAACAAGTGGCATGTGGTGGGTGCCACATGCCATACAACTCGAGCGAATATGGCTTTATTGCAAGAGACATTTCCTGGCTGCGTAATTTCTCGTGGTGGCGATATCCACTGGCCAATCATGGTATTTGACACCATTACACTTGTTCTTTTTGTGGGGCTACGCGAAATACCGTGTTTATGCAGATAAACCTTTAACACTTGAGCACTTAAAAACCAACATTCGCCAAGTTGTGCCTGAGATACCGCCCATTATGTGTCAAAAAGTGGTCGAAAATTATCTAAAAAAAAAAATCAATGCTTGCTACACTTCGCCTGTTGGTCATTTAGATGATGTAGGGCTTCACACATAATGTCAACGTTGAAACTTTATAATAAAATAAAAAAAAGAGAAATATGATGAAAAAAAAAGAAATGCGGTCGGGGAACCCCCGTTAGGAACGATGTTCCTTACGTTTTTTTCTTCATCTTCGAATGTAATACAAGGTGAAATCTGTATGTTTTATTTTGTGTTGTTTTTGAAATTTTTAAATTTTATAGGCGCCTTAAAATTTTTGGAACGTTTTATTTTTTTATTTTGGATACATGCAGTATTTTCTGCTACAAAAGGAATAAAAATTTTCAAAATTGCTGTTGCTTTTGTTGTGACATACTTTACTTTAGCGACATTTATCAACTGATAGTGTCCGTTTTCACAACTAATTAATATTTATTGGTAGGTGTCTCCGCTGACAGCAGCGGAGACACCTACACAATTGTTTGAAGACACACCAATACATATAAAAAGCTCACACGGTTTCGTGACGATTTCTACTAATTTGCACTACCAGCAAGCCGCGTTAAGGAACTTCGTTCCAAAAATATTTTATATGTGTTTTAGTTACGTTTACATTTGAAACCGCAAAATGGATAACCCGTTATAGTTGTGTCTAAATCTCTGCTCTTCTATTTCTGTTCTAAATTCAATTTTACCATCGTACGAATTTAATTTATTCACGATATTCTGTATCTCTTGTATTGGAATAGATGTTTTTATAGTTTATCACTGGTTTGAATATAAATTCTAGAAAACGAATTTATGTACGTTTTAAGAGAATCTGACAGTCAGCTCGCAAATAAATAATTGGAAAATTAGTTTGGTTTTTTATTTGCTACGACCGCTTCAAATCCAATGACAAATAACACGACAGAGCTTACGAGTTCAGACATTTATGCCCAATAAATCAATTCGAGTTAAAATTTTTTTTTTTTTTTTTTTTGGAACGAAGTTCCTTAACGCGGCTTGCTGGTAGTGGAATTTAGTAGAAATCGTCACGAAAGCGTGTGAGCTGTTTATATGTATTGGTGTACTGTCGACAAGCAATTGTGTATGATGGGCGGTGTCAATTAGACATCTACTAATAAATAATAATTAGTTGGAAAACGTTCCAAAAATTTAAAGAAACATAAAATTTAAAAATTTCAAAAACAACACAAAATAAAACATACAGATTTCACCTTGTATTACATTCAAAGATGAAAAACAAAAACGTAAGGAACTTCGTTCCTAACGGGGGTCCCACGACCGCATTTCTTTTTTTACTAGTGATTGTCTTTAGAGATTGTCTTTAGAGATAGAAATTTGGTAATGTGGCTGAAAATGTCCAGCAGCTGATATTTTGCTTGCTGTGGCTTAAATATTCACTGATTTGAAAACTCACTGGCTGAAGCGTAAATTAAACTAAGCTTGACGATGAATTTGCACTGATTACTTGGCCATTAGAAAATTTACATTTTAAAGCAGGAGCTTTTATTAAATTGTGTTATAATTTTAAATAATTCAGCTGTTTAGATTTTCTCTTGCAGCGGCAGCTCCTTAGAGTGATGAGTTTTGCATTGCTTTTATAAAGGAAGTCAGTCAGCCAGCAAGTGCATATTATGTGCTGTTTGCCATTTGGTTGGGTGACCCTAATAAAACTTTCATATTATTTAACGTTACTGCTTGTTTAAGTTTAAGTATGTACTTTATTTGTTGATACCTGATTATTTGTGCAATAAATTTGAGGCCAAGTTGTGCGGAAAGTACATTTTATCAACCATAACAATTCATGTCAGAAAAAGCGTTTTGCTTTTTATATTTTCAAATACTTGTAAGAGTTTATAAAGCAAGTATTTTAAGGGAAAATTTCCCCCTGGAATTGAAAATTTAATTAAGACATTCATAAAATAGTTTAAAAGTTTAAATGTGCAGAAGGATGCTGAATGAATTTCTTCTTCAGGGACATTTAATTATTTTCAAAGAAAGACTTTCACTAGTGTTTCAATATATTAATACTTCACTTGTAGCAGTCAAGGAGGGTTGTTGGCAAGTTTGACTGTCGAAAATTAGCGATAATTTTAATCAAGAAAATTTAATTAATCAACAACATATTACTTGAATAATAAAAACACAAGCACTGCGTTCGTGGGCAGGTTTCAACAATTTTTGGCCATGAATTTTTAAGATACATTTTGCTATCAATATTTTGGGTTAAAACATTGTTCTGTTAAAATCAATTCCAAGTCCACAGCCTCCTGATACCATATGCTACACTTAAAAAAACATCTCTCGTTTGCCAAGTTAATTTTCGTGCTTTTTGCTTAAAGTATTTATTAGTGCAATCAGAAAATGCTGGCAAAAGTTGAACAGAAAACACATAAAAGCAGCAGAAATCTGAAAAACAAAAATTTTGAATGGAAAAAAATTTAAATAAATTATCATTATTATCACTCATCATCGTCATTCAGAAATGTCAGAAGTCATTCGACCGAAAACAGCAAACAGCTGCTTTGTTGATTTTGGATAAAAGACGAGGTTATTTTTTTTGTTTTCTTTTTTTTTTTTAAATACATTTGTTATAAAGAGGAAATTCATTTGCTGGAAAAACAGGCAAGAGGAAAAAGCTTCATTTCATTTTTATTTTCGTTTGTTTGTTTTTTGTTGGCTAAATTTACACAAATAGTTCTGTGTAAAAGGTTGTTTTTTTTTTTTTTTTTTGGTAAATGTAAGTGATTATTTTTTTTTAGCAGCTTAAATTTGTTTGGGGATTTTTTTTTTATGTTTGTACTGGTTTTGGGTTCACAAACATCAATGAATAAATTATGTAATGGCCAAAAAGATGGAGAAATATTTCTTTAAAGTGTTCTTTCTTTGGTTCTATTCAAATGCTCAACTCAAGAAGAAAAAGTGTAAAATTCTATGACAACTGTTACCAGCTAATTGCTGAATAACCCCATCTATGGACAATCAGCCTCTGTTTGCTAATTTTACTTGTTATGCCTGTTTGACATTGTTTATTCATGATGTCACTAAATTATCACTTCTCTTTATGGTTGCGTGAAAACACCTTTTAGCAGCTCATTATGCGGGCTGTTTTCCTAACTGTTTGTTGTTGGCTGTTGTCTTCGACCGTACATCGGCCTTTCATCAGCCTTAACTTTTGTTTCTGTTGAAATTTATTCATTGCGCCATAAATTTAATTATTATGTTTATGCATTGAAAATGAATTTGGTATTAAAATTAATTGATACAAAAGTCTAAGAGGATTGGGCTGTGAACACAACAAAGAATTAATGAGCTTTCATTTGGTTTTCAGCAGGAATTAATTGCGGCTGTTTGTTTACTTCATGCCTTCAAAACAGAATTTTAATTATTTGCCCCCAAAAGTCTATCTAAAGACTTGAAAGTTTTCCAATTGAATTGTTTAACAAAATAAGATAATTTTGGCTTTGTATTTCTGGCAGCTTAAGAAATTTTGCCTTTCTAAAGTTTCGTAAAGGAAATTTCATTTAATCTTATTCTCATGCCTCCTAAAAAAAATGATATTAAAACTTTTTTTTTTAATATTTTTTTTATGATTGAAAATTGTAGCCTGCAACGCAATAGATTAAAAATAAATTATTTATTTCGAAGTAGTTTAGTAATTTCAGCAAAATTGAAGACTTGTTGCTGGGGGCTGTTTTACTTTACATTTATTTACCACTGAAGTTTTCTACTAGAAAATATTTTTGGAACGAAGTTCCTTAACGCGGCTTGCTGGTAGTGGAAATTAGTAGAAATCGTCACGAAAGCGTGTGAGCTGTTTATATGTATTGGTGTACTGTCGAAAAGCAATTGTGTATGATTGGCGGTGTCTCCACTGACAGCAGCGGAGACATCTACCAATAAATATTAATTAGTTGGAAAACGTTCCAAAAATTTAAAAAATCATAAAATTTAAAAATTTCAATATCAACACAAAATAAAACATACAGATTTCACCTTGTATTACATTCAAAGATGAAAAGAAAACGTAAGGAACTTCGTTCCTAACGGGGGTCCCCCGACCGCATTTTAGCAAATTCGTTACATACATGAACGTATCTTGTTCGAAAAGTTTTATGGGATTTTGATGGTTTCTCCCCTGCTTGTTGGCTGCCAGTAACAACTTTATGGCCATTAAAAACAATACTCCCCCCCCCCCCCCCCCCACCTCTTTTAATTCTTTATGCTGCAATATCATTTGCCCCTTTGTTTTTCTGCTGAAATATTTTATTTTACTCTCCCCCAATCTCTTGTTTCTACAACACATCCTTTCTGTGTTCGGTTGTGCCACTATTCCACATTTAAAATAGCAGAAGAATATTTTTTTTTTTGCTAGAGGCGGTATTTAGTGCAAGCGGTTTGGTTTTTATTTTTTTGAATTATGTTTTGGTTGCAAATATTTTGCAGCAGCCTTTTTGCTGCTTTTGGTTTTTGATATTTCAGCCACATTTTTCCAATGCAAAAATATTTGCTAATTCAAAAACTGTATTTTCCTCTGCACACAAAATCGCTTAAAAATTCTGGCGCTGGAACATGAAAGAGATATAATAGAATAATAATACTAATAAAAGATGAATTAAATTATGCAAATAAAGCGGCGAAATGTTGTTTTGCGAGAGAAAATATTGCTGGAAATTCTTAACAAACAATTTCACACAAATACTGTTGCATGTATTGTCACATAGGTCATTTACTTTGTGCTGCATAAATTGAGGCATTTTTAAATTTGCCACAGTAAAATGATGTTAAGGCGTGTGTTCTTTTTTTTTTTGCATGCTAGGGCTTGCCTTTGTGCATATTGGAAATGGAAATGGAAATAGTGCAGCGTCTGGCCAACTTTTGTGCGCTCTTCTGTGCGTTTGCAAGCGTATAATTAGCACTTAAATTAATTACGTTTGAACGTTTTCAGTTTAAAGTTAAATGGGTCATTTGATTTAATGCTAAAAGTCTGATGATACAAAAAAATTACTAAAGCATAATTTATCAAAAAGCATTAAAGTTTATTGGCTTATTAATTTAATGGCCTGTCTTTTGAATAATAACCAAACACTTGTGTGTGTGTGTGTGTGTGTGTGTGTGTGTGTGTGTGTGTGTGTGTGTGTGTGTGTGTTTTAATGGCTAAAGAGCAAACTTTTTATTTAATTTTCTTAAACTGAACTGTTTATTGATGTTAGTTTCTGATTTTATTTCGCTATTTAGTATTAAAACAGCCACTTAAACTGCAAAGGCAAAAGCATATGTTGGCCTTAATTTATTTGTTATATTTGTCATAAATTGCAGCTGGTTTTATGCCAGCAAACACACAGTTAGACTTTTGAAACGACTATCTATCAAGCACAATTTTCAAATGTGGATTTTAAATTGAAAGATACGGTTTTTATTTCTTATAAATTCCAATCTAATCTCAAGCTTGTTTGTTTACTGGGACATTGTTCTAAAAAAAACCCACCTAACCGTTTCATATACACAAATATGTATGTATAATAATTTATCACAATTTAACTGAAATCTGACAAAAACATGTTTCTCCAGAACAGCATATAATAATTTATAAAAATCCGCTTCTTTCATGCATTAAAAAAATAAATAAATATTGAACGAAATTTATTATTCAAAACTGTTTGTCAACGATTTTAAATGTATTATTATAAATATTTTATAAAAAAAAAATTAAAAAAATTAGAGCATGTCACATAAAATAACAAAGGATTTAAACAAGTTAAAAAATAATAAAATCATGTATTGCACAGGCCTGCTTCCGTTTGTTGAAAAGTAGTGCATAAATACATATATTCGCTGCAAATGCATGCGGGCCCAGAAGTAAATAAATTAAGTCAAGTACGAGTCTGGCTCGCACTCTTAGTGTTCCGTACGTATGTATGTGTAATGTATGTATGGAATGGCGTATGTGAATACATATGTACATATATTTTATAAATTTCATCTCTCTGTTTTTAAAGTTACTTTATGTTGTATGGGGACATCTAGTAATTTTCCACTTGTTGTTGTTGTAAGGCATCTGGGAATACATACACTGTGCGAATTTCGACTCTCTATCTCTTACGGTTCGAGAGTTATAGCTATTACTCTACGTTGTAAAGGGACACCTGGTAGTTTTACAGTTGTTGTTGTTTTTAGCAAGTGTTGTGCAAATTTCATCCCTCTGTCCCTCACGGGTCGAGAGTAACGGCTAGTTGTTACTTTACGTTGTATAGGGACACCTGGTAATTTTCGATTTGTTGTTGCTTTTAGCATTTGTTATTGTAGGCCACATGCGAGTACATATATTGTTCACATTTCATCTCTCTGTCTCTTACAGTTTGGGAGTTACGGCTAATTTTTACTCTACGTTGTATAGGGACACCTGGTAGTTTTTGACATGTTGTTGTTTTTAGCATTTGTTGTTGTAGGGCATATGTAAACACATACATTGTGTGAATTTCAGCTCTCTGTAATTTATAGTTTAGCAGCTACGGCTAATTGTTACTTTAGGTTGTATTGGGACACCTGGTAGTTTTCAACTTGTTGTTGTCTTTAGCATTTGTTGTTGTAAAGTATCTATAAATACATACACTATGCAAATTTCAGCTTTCTATCTTTTACGGTTCGAGAGTTATAGCTAATTGCAACTTTTCGTTGTATGGGGACACCTGGTAGTTTTCGACTTGTTGTTGTTTTTAGTATTTGTTGTTGTAGCGGCGAGGTACAACAACATCCTGTGAAAATTTCAGCTCTCTAGCTCTTACCGTTTCGGAGAATGGACGCTGTGACGGACGGACGGACGTACTTGTATCCGTAATAGGGTTCCGTTTCACTCTGATGAGTACGGAACCCTAAAAACAAACTTGTACCGACAATATCGCCGTTTGAAATTCACAATTCACAAAAAACACAAAAATTTAATACACAACACCCTGTTGTAGTTGACACACGTGGCATCGCAAACAAAAGCGAAATTATCACAGCAAAAAAAAAACCACAGTTAACAAAGTACACAACAAAAAGATTTATCGCTTCACTACAAAACAACAAAATACGAACTACATACATAAGCAGAGGGAGCGAGGGAGAATATTATATGGAATATTAATGTTAAGCCTGAATGAGTATGTGTGTGTTTTAATTCCCACGGCAATTTCTAAGCTGGCACTAGAGTCAAGAATAACATAAAGCTAAAAACATTGTCCTTTCCTTTTTTTTAGCTATTTATTGTTTTTACTTGTTGTTGCTGTTGTTTTGTTTGTAAATAAAAAAATTTATGGCTTGCTAATCTGTAACAATTTACATACAAAAAGCCAGATTCTACTTTTGTGTGCATGTGAATTTATTTTTATTGTTTATTTATTTTAAACAAATCCACCGTATGTATTTGCTTAGACGCAAACACAACAATACACCATTTTCTATATAAAATATAAGCCTGTTATAATTTATTTTTATTATTATTGTGGTTGTTTTTATTATTTAGTACAATTTGTTTCAATAAATACACATCCAACAAAATGAAATTGTTTTTGTGTGGCCGACAACAAAATATGAAGGGAACTGGAAAAAATGCGGCTATAAAACGTTTTAAGTAAAAAAAAAACTTTTTGGTTGGTTGTATAAATTAAGAAAAACTGGGTTATCAAAAAACTTTACTGGAAACAAGAGTAAAAAACTTGTTATTATTATTAAATTCCTTTAACTATTTGTAAATGATACTAATGCAGTTCTGCAACAAAACTTTTTATAAAAATTTCACTTCTGCAGCGGCTGAAGTGAAATGGATTGGCACAAGTTCTAGCGAAAGAATCTTTCATGAAATGATTGGCATTTTTAACATGAGACAAAACATTTTTGTAACATTATTTTTTTTCGATAATTTCTAAACGAGGAATCAATAATTTTTTTGTAAAACAAATAAAGTTCTTGGTGGATATTTTTTGAAGAAAGTAATAACAACATTTCTATGGAAAACTAAAGTTATCGACAGATTCGTAAAGTCATCTTTAACTTTTCAGTGAGAGAGTAAAGTTAGTGATAATTATTCTACAGAATAGTAAAGTTATCGATAAATTTTCTGTAGAAAAGCAAAGTTATCAATACTTATTCTACAGAATAGTAAAGTTATTAAAATCTTTTTTTGTGGAAAAGTAAAGTTATCGATACTTATACCATTGTCGATAACTTTTCTGTAGGAAAGTTAAGTTATCGATAACTATTCTACGAAATAGTAAAACCTTCGACAGCTATTCGGTGAAAAAGTAAAGTAATAGATAATTATGCTACAGAATACAAAAGTTATCGATAACTTTTCTGCAGAAAAGTAAAGTTATCGATGCTTAGAACAAGTATTCTATAGAATAGTAAAGTTATCGATACTTATTCTACGAAATAGTAAAGCTATCGATATCTTTTCGGTGGGAAAGTAAAGTTATCGATAAATATTCTGCAAAATAGTAAAGCCTTCGATAACAATTCGGTGGAATAGTAAAGTTATCGATACTTATTCTACAGAATTGTAGATTAATCGATAACTTTTCTAAGGGAAAGTAAAGTTATCGATAATTATTCTTTAAAATAGTAAAGCTTGCGATAGGTTTTCGGTGGAAAAGTAAAGTTATCGAGATAGAAACTATAGAAAATAAAATTTATCGATAACTTTTACAAAAAAGTAAATTTGTCGAAATCTTTTCCTTTGAAAAGTAAAGCTTGCGATTGCTTCTCTACAAAAAAACAAAAAACTAAAAATATCGATAACTTTTCTATAGTTATTGACATTTTTTCTATAGAAAAGCAATCGACAAAATTTTTATAGAGAAGTAAAGTCATCGATAGCTTTTCTGTAGAACAGTAAAATTGTCAATAAAAATATTTTTTATATTCGAATGCAATTCTAATGAGGATCACTTGTTTTTAGATTCCTGCAACTATTTGCTCTGAAGCAAATTCTCTTGATGTATGTATGTAATTAAATTAATTTATCGAGAAAGGTTCTATAGAATAGCGAAGTTTTCAATAAAGACTGTATAGAAAAATACATTTGTCGAGAACTTCTATAAGCGCCTCGATGGATGAATTGGTAGAGTGGCCTGCTAAGTGTCGTCCCCGAGGTCGCAGGTTCGATTCCTGCCGAAGGCTCTGGGTGTTTCTGCAGACAAGCAAGAAGCTTCGCAGTTTTGTGTTTGTTAAAAAAAAAAAAAAAAAAAAATGAATTTATCGAAATATTTTCCTTAGGAAAATAAAGCTAGTAATTGCTTTTCCAAGAAAAAATTTCAAAAAATCGTTAATTTTTTTTTATAGAAAAGCAAAGTTATCGATAACTTTTCTATAGCGATCGACATATTTTCTATGGAAGAGTAAAGTTATCGATAAGTTTTTTTTTTTTTATAGAGAAGTGTAGTCTTGGATAACTTTTCTAAAGTAGAATAAAGTTGTCGATAAGACTTTATTTTATAATCGAATGCAATTATAATATTTTTTAGATTAATGGCCTAATTTTTCTTTTTGTAAATTGAATATTGCTAGTATCTGTAATTAAATTAAGATTGTTTTACAATTGGGAATGTCTTTTTATTGAAATTCCTTTTTGTAAGAATATATTACTTCCTTTTTAGCCTGTGGTGGGTAGCGACTGCTGAAACCTTGAAAGTATTTAATAGTATGTAAAATATAAACTTGCAGGTGCACATTCTCATATGCATGTTGTTTAAGTAAATATATACATACATACTTAAAGTAAATAATAATTCCGGCAAAGAAAATTATAATTTCCATATTGTCTTTCTCAAGAGCAATCTACATATTTTTCCCTCATAAATTTGCTTGAAGAGGAGGAAGAGGAGAATGGAATTGAAAGCGAAACAAAACATAAAAACTGTTATCTTGCTTGTGTGTGTGTGTGTGTGTGTGTTTTTGCATTGAAACAATAAAGAAGGACGCGCAATCCGCACGAACACAATTACCAGACACCTACAAAAATACTCTGGTACACACACACACCCATGCAGTGGAAGATAAACCACTTAAATGTTTTGCAAACACAATTATGACTACACAAGTTCGTGCGTGTGTTGACAAGTGTGTTGTGGGTGGGTTTGTGTGATGAGAGTTGAATTATAAATGTGTGTTATGGTTTTCATGCAGAGATTTTTTTTTAACTTATATGAATATTTGAGGGCTGAATTTCATTAAATTTTGTCAAGTACAACTTTTTAAATTAAGAAACAAATACGCCCTATCAATTTATACTCAGTACAAGCCTCGAAAAAAATAAACAACCGCAAGAATTAATTTAACAGACGAATTTAATATAAACCACTTAATTTAATAATAATAAATCACCAGTTGGAAAAATTTAGATGGATCCAAATTACTGTAGTGTTTTTATTACTCAGAATTCTATAAACAGGTCTGTTCTGAAAATCACTTTGCTTAAAATCACGTGATTTGCAACATATAAAGGCATGAAAACTCTGACTTTATGCGTGTCTTTTGTAATTTTTTGAAGGCTAAATCATTTAAAATGTTATTCAACACAAATCTAGCAATACAGAATGTTGTTTTTTTAAGCAAAGCTAATTTTTTATTTTAAAAAATCATGTGATTTAAAAGCATGCGATTTGCAGAATAAGCTTGATAATGAAAACATTTCATGCAAAATTATATTGGCAAAGTAAAGGACAGACTTGTATTTTTTAGCTTTTTGAGAGAGTTTGTTGTATTGCTTAAGACCAGTAAAATGAAACAAGTAAAGCTCAATAGCAATTTCAGCAGCAGCAAGTATTTTAGCATAAAATTTTTAATAAATTTGTCGGGCTTTATAGTTCGATATTGACTTCCTCAAAATTGAGGATTTTTTTGTGATAAAATTGGAGTGATCAACATTTATAAAAACAGACAAGAAAAGCAAAGTTGAAGACTCAATGGCTGGGGCACACACCTTGGCTGTCTCACGACCACCACGTCGCTCATCAGCACGCAAATTGCTACGAACCCAGGCCATGACCAATTGTATACAGCTCATAGCCATTCCACTACCCGAGCTCTTCATTATATTTAAAATATTTTTTTTTTTTTTCAACTATTTCTTAAATATCTCTGAAGTTTTTTTTGATTAATACTTCACAACAGATTTCTGTATGTTACTGCTGAAAAGAATAAAGTTGAATTTTCTTAATTCATTTTGTTTTCTCAGTAAAACATTATGCTGCTTCTAAAATTTTATATTTCCACACATAAACATTCAACATTCATGCATTGTTGTAAATTTATTGAATTCCGCAGCAACATGGTTGATCTCTGCCACAAAAGACTTCACCTCAAACGAAATTCACACTGTTATTTGTTTTTAACGTTTCCTTCTTTTTTTGCTCAACAACAAACGCCACACGCTGATACGGTGACATTTTTACAAGGTCTACCAGAACGCGTAACCTCAAAACACTGCAAGCGCTCCAATACCTTTTGGCCGCCTCTGACAATGCCAAAGGCAATACGTTTGCCATTCAAGACATTGATGGGGGTGAAGCTGACAGTAAATGTGATAAAATGTAATTTGCTGCCACGTAAGTAACGGCTGGGAAACGAGAGAATACCCGCAGAACTGCCATGATTAACAGCCATGGGATCGTGCTCAATATTGCTAGAGGTCAGGGCATTTTTGTCGGCAAACGCAAGCTCTGTCTCCAGCCAAAGAGGCGACACCAGACGGCTGATATGAAAGTGTTCGGGCTTTTTGGCCAGACACGAGCGCACAAATTGTAACACCACCTCTGGACAGGCTTCCGTAATCAGCTGTATCACCAAGCGACCCAACGGTTTGCCAGTGCTGTCCTGCAGATCTAAAAATATGCTGGGTCTCAGCAGTCTCTGCACTAAATTCCAGTCTTGGGTTAAAGTCACATGCTCGTAACGCTGCCGCACATGCAGTGGTATGGGAAAATCTTTGCAACTACTGCTTGCTCTATAGTCCTCATCGAATGGTAAAAGTTTCTTCAGATCCTCTATTCTCACCGGTAGATTGAGATTCAATTTTTCCCTGCTCTTGCCGGCTGCCAGTGACTGAAACATTTCCAAAAATGTGCAATTCTTGTATTCTTCGCTTGTGGGCTTCGGCTTGGGCGCCTGACTGTCCACCAAACTGGTGGCATTCTGTATGCGCCGGCGATGCTGTTTATAATTCTCTAGTCTTTCAAACTCATTCATTATGGCTGGTAAATAATTTGAAGGTGGCTGGCTAATATTTTCGAAGCTGTAGAATTTTGTTTCAAAACGAAAGATTGAAAATTAAAAAAAAAATTTCAATTTGAAAATTGAACAGTTCTGTGATGTTCTATTTTTGACAAATAATATTTTTTCCACAATATTTGATTTGATTTGATTTAAAAATAAAATATTCTATTAATTCAGGTCCAAAAATGAACCTTTTCAAAATATTTACTGTATTTTCCAGTAAATATTTTGAAAAGGTTCATCTTTGGACCTAAATTAATACATTTCAATTGGCTCTTGAGGCAAATAAATAATTAAGTTCATATTTGAATAAAATATTCGATTTAAAATTTATCGATAGGTTTATTTTTCATTGATCAAATTATCAAAGACTTTAATGATTTTCCTCATAAGGAAGATATGGAGGCCTTGACCTGGTCTCCATACCTGATGAATTTATACCACAGAAAAAAAAGACATAATTTATCAGGCTTATTATGAATTCCGCTGGAGGTTCCGACGGAATTTCGTCAATAGATTACTACTCTGAATTCCCACGGAGTGACGAAATTTTCGAAGTTTGGGATATTGATGCGATGAATTCCGAGTGAAACGATTTCTTGAGAATTTTTTACGAACTTTATGGTGTGTCAGAAGCAGACGCAAGCTGATTGGAAATAAAGCTAAACATAAGAGAGTGTTGTTGATGTAAATAAAAATGATTTTCAATTCAATTGCGAAACCATACTTCGATAATAACTATGATTTTTGCCATGATTTGGCTAAACAAAAATAATATTTACATGTTAACTGTTTGTGTTGTGGATTGAAAAAACCCGCTACAAAGGCATCATTGCCAGCAGCAGTTCCGGCATTTGTTTACCAATGACGACAACGCTTTATATAATTATATAAAAATTAAGAAAAGGAAATTAAGAAAAGAAAAAAAATCTATTTTATTTAGTTTTCTTCAAAAATTCTGAGGCTCATGTTTCCCAAGTTGTTGCATATTTTCTATCTAAATGCATAGATATGTACATATAAAATAAAAAAAATTACTGATGGATGTGTTTGCTATAATTAAAAATTTAGACAGAAAATAGACAACAACTTGTGTGGCTGAGTGGCGTGCGTATCGTTTTAGAAACATGAGCGCCTGAGTTCAAGATCGGACGCTAACGGGAAGTGTGGCGGCTTCGAAACAGCTAGTTGTCTCCCACCTACAGGTCCTTAATGTTCTCTTTGTCGTATTTAATTAATATCAATTACAAAAATAATATAGAAAGAATTTGAACCCGATAAACTTAACAATAATTCGAACAAAAATTAATAAATTTATTAAATAATTTTCTTCTTATAAAAAAAAAATTCAAATGTGTTTGAAAGCTGCCAATAGTCAATTTAATACAATTATTTTAATTTTTCTTATTATTATATTGCACATCCTGTTTGTCATATTGAAATTTTTGTGTAGCCAGTTGTAAAATGCACATCCATATAAAATTAATTAAACTTTATAATAAAGTGCTGCAACAGACAGAAGTGCCAATTCAGGCAACATTATGTGATAAGAAATATTTCAATAAATATTTCGTGGTGATGTTTTATCTCTTAATTGAAATTTATAGATGACGTTTTCAGTCTGGGTATTGCAACTGCCACCACAAGATGCTGCTGAAACTTATTTGCTTGAAAACTTGCTTGTGCGTTCAGTTGCATTTTTTTGTTTTTGCATTCTTTAAAAACTGCAAAGCAATTAACATCAATTTAAAACTTTAATTTTATGAGTTTTAAAAAATAAAATATTAATTTCTGGTGAAAAAATGTAATAAAATATGTCAGAGTTTTTATTCACCTTTAACGAAATGAACTGAATGAAATTACAAGAGCTTAAAAGTGTTTTCATTGGTTTTGTGTTTTTTTTTTTCCAGCATTGCAATGGACCTTAAATCCGGTACTTTACTCGTACCACCAGCAGTTAAGAATTCCAGTTGCTCACCCTCCCGCTACACGTCACACAGTTTTTTGAACTCTGTCGGCATTGCCGAAACCATCGAAGCCGTTCTCATACTCATACTGACACTGGGCGTCATTGGGGCCAACGCTTTAGTCATATTTGTTATAAATAATAGACGCTATTCGCCGTACATACACCAGCAGGTGAGTTTTTTCAAAAACGAAAGTACATATATTTTTACAATATTTCCCCTGCTCAACGTCTACACTTGACAAAATTTCGTTGGGACATCAGGTATATACATCAGGCTCTAGATAAAGTTATTGTTGTCTTTTGATGGTTTTACTGTTTCAAATTAGACTTCAATCGTATCTGCATTAAAAGCATAGAAGATATTGAATATGCAAAACAGCCGTCAATGAAAACTGAAATGCACATGACAGTCGATTCAAGTATGGAAATTATTCTACAAAAAATTACGTTTAAGCCTAAAAAAAACTAAATAACTAAAACCATTTACCGCCCGTTAACAAACGCAAGTGCAAGTAACTTAATAGTTGGACATTTTTCGACTAATACCATCATACTTGTGGGCAAGTGGTGAGCTCACTTGCAAGAGACTTTGATTGCCAGTAATTTTTCTTACTTGCCTTTTTATACAGGTTATATTTTAAAAATGAACTTAATTATTTATTTGCTTTTTCGTTGTGTTTTTGTATTAACATTGAAGCCACGTTACTTATTGACCTCTTTGGCTTTGAATGATCTCACTATTGGCCTGCTTATCACACCATTTGGTTTATTGCCAGCATTATTCCATTGTTGGCCGTATGGTGAAATATTCTGTCAAATTCAGGTGAGTAAAAATTTAAGTTTTTATTTATTCTTATGATTCTGCACACACACACACACACGCATTTGCACACAGTTATAAGGTATTATTTTAAAACTTGTAACTCAATTGCAAATGGGTCATATGCAAATATAAAAGAAAAAATATTTATTGCTGCACGGGATTTATGGGAATACAATGGCAAAGCATTACGATGCAGTGGAATTATAAGTTCGCTGCGGTGTCTTCTTTTAAGTTTAAGTAAATTTATTCTTCCCGTAGAGAAAAAAAGATACTTTGGGAGTTTTAACAGAAACACAAAATGAGAGTCTGATGAACTTTTAAAAGAAACATTTATTATTAAGTAATTTTATATGCACAGACTCAGGGGACTTGTGTCGGGAATATGTAAATAAGTGTAAAGAAAGCAAAACAAATCGGTGCGGTTTTTTTTTTTTTTTTTTGTAAATCTGGCAAACATTTAATTTAACGTTTTGCATTTAAGCTAGATGATTGCCTAAACTCCAGCAAACAGTTTACATCGCAGTTTTAAGAAAATTAATTAAAAATAAAAGACCAATTTTTATGCCTGCAGTACCGGCAGCTTTTTTGGTTTGAAATATAATTTATTTTTGGTTTGCTTTCAGGCTCTATTGCGTGGTGCCCTTTCACAACAAAGTGCGGTAATATTGGTGTGCATGGCAATTGACAGATACATGTGTGCTTTACATCCGCGCAGATATTATCAGCACTCAAGCAAAAAGGTAAGACTTTGTCTTGAGCTCATTTAAATTATTTCATTATTTGTTGTTCAATGAGTTGGTAAAATACATGAGTGCTTAGTGTTTGAAAACCGCAAAATCTGTGTAGAAATTCACTGTAGAATTTGAAATGTTTGCTGTGAAGGCATTTTATTATTTGCATCAGCATTTTGTTTTTAGGAAAAGTTCGGCAAAAGAATTGCTTCAGCGCTTTTGTAAAATTAATTTTTCCAACTTTTAGTTTACGTTGAAGCAGAAATTTCTTTACGCCTAAAAGTATGCACTGTCAAATTTTAAATCGTTTTCGTTTTAAAGGTATTTATTCAGTTTTAAAAGCATTAAATCCACATTTAAAGCAATATTTCATTTGATGAAAATCATGTATTTCGGGTAGCTTGAAATTTTTCAAAAATATGTAAATAAATATTTAAAATTTTAATGGCAGATGAATTATCATGTTGCTGTGGAAGCCTGAATTATTTTAATAATCTAAAAAAAAAAATTAATGTGGTTAATGTTAGTTAAGTACGTATGTAGAAGATAATATTGCGTGAGTTTTTGTTGCCAAGTGGTTTAAGCTGCAGTGTTAACATTGTGAAATTTAACACGTCAAAAGTTCAGAGGGTACTGATGAAGTGTGTTTGCTACCCAGAAACAGCCGCATGTCCTCTTAGCTATAAAATTTTACTTTTATTCACTTAATTGATCTTAATGGAAAAAATTGTTAAACAAAGAATGAACTTGAATAATTTAAAAGTCATTTAATATAAAAGAAATTAATTTAAATCCCTCAAATTCCTTTCAATTTGAAATGCTTTCTACGAAGTATGATGGTCTTACAATTCACTTTTAATAAAAATTTTCATTTCGTCCGCATTTAGCAGCTAGAAAACTTTTTCTTGAGAATTTCTTCAGTAATTTTGTACAACTTGTTTGCTAATTTTTAGTTTACAGGATTTTATTTTTGCCTAAAAGTATGCTGCAGTGTCAAATTTTAAATCGTTTTATATCTTAGAACATTTTAGTTTCCTTCAAACTTAAAGTCATCATTAATATTCTAACACCAGATAAAAACCAAATTTTTCTGGGAGCTTTAAGAAATAAGTGCAGTATTAAATTTTTTAAGCAGTTTTGTAAATTTTTGTAAACTTTACACACATTTTTTGCTTCTTTGCAGACAAAAGCAAAGAAATTATTTTTAAGTGGGTTGTTGTTTTAAGTGTCTCTTGGTTGCCAACTATTTGAATGTGGGTGTTGGCTACCATTTAGAAAAGGATGCAACAAAAACTGTAAAAGTAAAAACAAAATATAAGGACACAGATTCTTTAACGAAAGAAAGTTTTGAATAATTTTTTTTTTTTTTAATAAAAATGAATTATTAAAACAAGTAATTTTGAATTTAAGGAAAACCAATTATTTAGCATTGCAGTAACACATGTTCTTTATAAAGGTTTTAATTTCCTAAAATTCATTTCGAATGAATTTTCTTCTGGTCCTTTAGATTCAGATAAGTTGTTATAATAATACGTTTAAACCAAGTATTGCATACTTTAGGGCATTTACAATTCTATTTTAATAATGACTGTAATTTAAGCCATGTTTTGCATTGCTCTGTCTATATATGCATACTATTCTTATACAATCGCTAACCCAAGAAATGGGAATTAAAGTTGGCTTAAATTAGACCTTCCCTTTTATCACCAACTGTAACCAATTTCCCACAAGTCAACTTGTTTAATATTTTAGCTCCCATCTTTGAGTATTTTGTATTTTATAGAATTATACTATTGTAAAGTTTAAATACTTTTTATGAGTGAGCCTGCTATTGGACTATGTACATATTACACAATGTAAAAAGCAAAACGTTTGAATTAGTTTTTCAGAGCAAGTTTCTGTCAAGAAAGAAACAGGCAGGAAACACAAACCCAAAAAGCAAAATATTCTCATTTGTTCTTAAGCATAACGACAGGAATAACATGAGATTATGAAAAAGTAGTGTCTAGAAACAGGGAGGATACTGTTTTTATTTTTTCCTCAGAAGTAAGCACTAAATTTGTTTTTAGTAAAACAAAAATCTCTACAAATTCATACAATTTATGCAAAACCAAAATGTCAACTATTTTAACATGCTAACACGAAAGTATCGAGCGAAACAAAGTTCATATGAAGATGTATATCTTACAGCGGAGATAGCAGCTTTTTGTGACATATTTCATCTGAGGAAGCTTCTTTTGCCTTTCTCAAAATTATCACATCATGCAGCTATGAAAAAGGATATATGGAAGCCAAGCATAAGCGTAAATATTCATTTTGGCAAATTGTAATGTGCTAAAATTGAAAATTTTTCAATTTGGCACATGAATCTCTGCAAATTTTAGGTAAAGGATATATGAGCGAAGGGTATTAGCCATGCAGTGATCATCCTAAGATTTTTTATACAGCTAATGAATACAATTTGTCAAGCTGTAATCATGTTTAAATGAAAAAAAAAAATTGTACATCCATATTAGAAAAAGACCGATTCTCGCCGTCTACGAGCACGAAATCTAATTTTTAAAAATAGATATGATATCAAAAAGTTGCTGAAGCTAAAATAATCAAATGTCAGAAAAAGGATATATGGAGAGAATGTATACCATGGCAGTAATAACCATACAATTTTTTTTACAGCCAATGAATACCATTTCACGTGTTGTGATCATATTTAAATGCAAAAAAAAAAGAATAATGCATAATTTTTCAAGAAGTATACTTGAGAAATAAGCACAGTTTCGTCCCTCCCAAACTTAAAATCTAGTTTTCAGAAACAGATATGTTAACTAAAAATTACTGAAGCTAAAATTTTTAAATGCTAGAAAAAGGATATATAAAGAGAATGTATATCCTATGAGCAATCACAATAATATTTTTCGTACAGCTAATGAATAGAATTTGACAAGTTGGAACCATATATAAATGCAAAAAAAAATATTTTTTTGTTTTTTTTTCATATAGGATACTTGTGAAATAAAAATATTCTACCCCCAAAAGAGCCTAAAATTATTACTTTAGAAACAGCTGTGCTCATTAAAAGTTTCTGATGTTAAACTGATCAAGAATCAGAAAAAGGATATATGAGAGATAGGCTTATCCTTGCAGCAATTACCATGATATTTTTTGTCCAGCTAAGGCATACAATTTGACAAGTTGTAATCGTATTTAAATGCATAGAATCATGTTTGCATCTATTTTTCATAAGGGATGCATGATAATTAGAAATATTCTAGCCTCGAAAGAGCTTAAAATTTTATTTCTAGAATTAGATATGGTCATTAAAAATTTCCGATGCCAAAATTATCAAGTGTCAGAAAAAGGATATGTGAGCGAATGACATATCCTTGCAGTAATCACCATGATATTTTTTTAACAGCTAAGGAGTACCATATGACTAGTTTCAATCTTAATGAATTCCATAAAATTATATCTATCAGCTATTTTTCATAAGGGTACATGAGAAATAGACACATTCTCACCTTGCCGGAGCTTGCAATAAAATTTTTGGGGACAACTAAGATATCTAGCAGCTAAAGTCAGAATTTTCAAATTTCACAAAAAGGATATATGGGAAGCAGGTATATACCTGGAGCAACCGCAACAATATTTTTTTTACAGCTAAGAAATACAATTTAACAGGTTGTAATAATATTTATTTTTTAAAAATGTTGTTCTGTGCGTGTTTTTCATAGGAAATAGATACATAACAAATAGATACATCGTTGCGCGGCAATGACTTAAGATTTATAGTTTTAGAAGCAATTGTGATGCCTTAAAATTCCTGATGCTAAATATTGTAAATGTCAGATAAAGGATATATGGGAAAAAGGCATATCCTTGCAGCAATCACACTAAAAATTTTTATCTAGATAGTGAATACCATTAAACAAGTTGTTATCATATTTAACTGCATAAAATATTTTTCAGCATTTATTTCCTATTGAGTTATTTTCTCCACTAAAGCAAATGGCTTGAGTAGGGTGTAATATGTATAATTGAAACCAATAATATAAGAAAATAATATAATTTTTTGGGCTTATTGTGCACAGTCACTTGTCTTTCATATATTTAAGTACATTTAGTTAATCTGGAATAAAATAAGTATTTACCCATCGTTTTTCACAGATGAGGGCTCCTTTTTGTTAAGGCATATCAAATACTATAAACTTTGTTTAACATTTATAGAGAATTATTAATTTTGATTTAACATTTACACACCACTAATAGCCTGTCGGAACAGGGCCGGCTCCTTTAACTATACTGATTTTATGGCGTACTTTAAAGCATTAATATTAATGATAATAACATCCTTGCGCCAGCAACAAAACAATTATTATTATAAATTTTTAATCATTTTTGTTTCTTTTTTTTTATAATTTAAGGGTTGCGTGGCCATACTTAGTCTGACTTGGATTATTAGTCTAACAATATTTGGATTTTTGGTTTTACCCAAAGGTAAATGATATTAACACTATAAACGCATGCTTTATATGTAAATGAATTCGACACAATAACACAAACATTGATATCTTCATATGTAAATATTTGTATTTGATAGGCATCTCAAGCTGAGAAATTCTCAGAATGTGAAAATGAGCTGCTGCATCAAATATTTATATATTTTCTATATTGAAACATCTTTCTGCTTTTTGCTTTACACAGAAATATTTCTGGGCCAAATCAATTTGGCAAGTAGACTAACAAGCCACAGTGGGAGTTCTTTAAGATGAAATTCCATATTAGAAAAACAAAAGTATTTTTTAATTAAATTTCTTTTCTTTTCTTTATGCTCATAAAAGTTCAAATTAAGTCTTAAAGTTCAAATTAAGGAAGCCTCTTGTAAATGATTTTAGCTTTATAATTATTAGTTAAAGAAAATACCAGAAAGTAAACTTTGTGCTCTTAAGAGCTAGAGGACTACCAGTTGTTTCCAGTTCTATAGTACCCAAAAAGTCTGCGATTCTAGATTTACGCCTGACATGATCCCTTTGGGACAATAAATAATAATTGCAAAAGGCAAAGCTTCATTAAAAAAAAGTCCAATAAATAAGAGTAATGCTTGTAAAAAAGGACCCAGCGAGTGCTTTAAAAACATATTCTAATTTCATAACTCTCTTAAAAAATTATTGATGCATAACAACCTCTATGTGATGTCCCTTCAATACCAAAAAGCCGCTAGTCTGAGCATTTTGCCTACAAGTGCCTTAAAAAGTTTTACAGTTTTTAATTTTATTTGTTAATTTTCTTCACAAGTCAATAACTTGGGAAACTGTAACTTTATATTAACATTTCCCCCCCTCATTATCTTGGTCCTGAGTAACTGCTATTACAGTTCATGATGCTGTCAATTAAGTTAAACTTATTTATCCCAAAGTATTGCTGTCGAAGTATTTATCTGTTAATAAATTTTCATTTGATATGAACATTCTTTAATCTACTCAATGATTCCATATTTCTGCAACTATCCTGCATCATTTTTTTCCTTCTTTCTTTTTGTTCTCTCTAATATGTTGTTTGCCCTTAAGCATTAATCTTTTGCATTTTTCGAATTCTTTGGCAGGTTACTATTTTAATAATACCGGTCTGATGGCTTGTGAGCCTTTTTATAGTAAACCATCGTATCGTATATTGGCCACATGTGCCTTTTACTTTCCCACCACCATGGTACTGATGTATTGCTATGGTTCTAGTTTTCATATGAGTCGTTTCAGACTTAATGATCCAACGATGCCTTTAACAGCTGCCGCACATCATCCAGCTTATCAGCATCATCCTCTGCATCATTATCATCATCAGCAGCAGCAGCAGCACCAGCACCAGCAGACGCATCCACATTTACATCACTACCATCATCATCATCATCAACATCATCGTGGTAGTATTGGTAGCGGCGGCGGCACAGGACTGGGAGGTGGAGGAGCTGCCAGCACACCCTCGACCATGCTGCCAAACACACCGGTAATGAACTTGAGCATGGCCATGAGCATGGGCTTGGGCTTAAATACCCCAGCAAATATGATTACGAAAAAGGTAAGAAACATGTTTCCCTGTTAAATTTCTTATGCACAAATATAAAAATAGAATAAGGAGACTTACATTTTATTGGGAAGCAATAAATTCTTTGAAGAACCACAAACAAAAACAAAAATCTTATTTAAAGTATAAAAATTTGTTAACAAAATCTTTTTCCAATTTATTTACTAAGACTCTGGTGAGGGATTTTAAGCGGGGGTGGTTGATTCTTATAAAATATTTTGTTGACTTCTAAAAATAAAAGTAATTTGAAAAGTGCTTTATCAAGGACATAAACATACCTACCGCCAAAGCAAAATGGTTTTAAAGACATTCTCTGCACAACATTATGTTTCAAGAAAAATAATTAAAACTGGTTTAAAGATATAATTTGCCATTTTTTCAGGCTGAAGTAATTTCATTAAGAATAACAAGTTTTTTTCCAAGTCACCTCAAAGAATTTATTTCATTGACTTTTAAGCACATTGTGATACTTATTTCTCTGTATTAAAAATATTCACCTGCAAAATTCTTCCACCAAGGACAATTTGTTTATTTATTTATTTTCACCAATAAAATACCCATAGAATACATCCAAGAGGTATATATGTACATACGTAGAATGAAAACTTTCGGTAGAAAAATATTTATCCCGGAAACTTTTTCATGGAAAAATGTTTACCAATGAGAATTTTTTACAGAAAAATATTTACCAATCACATTCTGGTACAGAAAAATATTCACCACTGAACCTTTTCCACAGAAAAACATCCACCAACGAAATTCTTCTACTAAAAAATATTCACCAATGAAACTTTTTTTCAACAATATATTTTGCTGTGGAAAAATATTCACCAACGATATATTGTTACTAAAATATATTCACCCATGAAATTTAGCTACTAAAAAATAGTCACCAATGAAATATTTCTGTAGAAATATATTTTGCTATGGAAAGATTTTCACCAAAGAAATTTTTCATTGATATAGATTTTCTGCACGGGTTGAACTTAAGCCTGAACAAGTAATTTAATATAAATGTTTTACAATACAGAAGTTCAATAAAATTAAAAATTTACAGTAAAAAATTAAAAATTTACAGGCTTAAATTTCTTTATACAGAAATATATTTCTCTATGAAAGAATATTTACCAATGAAATTATTGCATAAAAACATACATAGAAATAAATATACATACATATAAAAAAATATACACCACCAATAAAATTTTTTTACGGGCATGCATTCAACAATAAAATTTTTCCATAAAAAAATATTCAGTAACGAAATTTTTTTTCTACAAAAAAACATCAAGAAATGTAAGATAATTTTTGCACAGAAATATTCTTAAATACAAATTTTTCTTAGAAAAATATTTACCAATAAAAATTTTTTACTCAAAAATACTCACCTAAAAAAATTTTATGCAGCAAAATATTCGTCAATAAAATTTTTGCACAGAAACAAATTCAGCAATGAAATTCTGGCACAGAAAAACATTTACCAAAAAACTTTTCTACTCTTAAGATATTTATCTATGCAAAAATGTTCTCCAATCAAATGTTTGTGACAAAAGATTTTGCTTCAAAAGTTAAATTCATCAATGAAACTTTTCTACAGCAAATGCTGCAAAAAAAAAATTAAATATTCGCCCATGAAATTGTTTCATCAAAAAATATTTTCCGAAGAAAAAATGTCTGCCAATAAGATTTTCCAAAATCTTACCAATGAAACGTTTGTCCAACAATGTCAACAATGAAGTATAGAAAAATTTCATTACTGAAGTTATATTTCTATTGAAAAAAATTAAACAATGAAATGTTTAGAAAGATTTTCACCAACTAAAGCTCACTTGCCAAAGCTTCACCAACAAAATGTTGAATGGGGAAATATTTACCAATGAAATTTTTCGATTGCAACGCATTAAACAATGAAAATGTTTTGGCAAATTATATAGTAATAATTATATAGTAATAAATTCAGCTAATGAAAAATATTTATCAATTCAGTTTTCTATACGAAAATATTTCACCATTAAATCATTTGCCCATAAAAAAAAATATCATGTGAAACTTAAACTAACAAGAGTTTTTTTGTTCTTTTTTATAAATTTTCTTACGCATTCATGTCATACTACTGCTCGCTACTGTGTTGCTGCTATTGCTGTAATTTCATGATGACTGTGCCTCTGGCTGGTCGTACAGATTGTTCCGATACAAGAAAAGAATTCTAGTGGTTCGACATCACGTTCGATGGCAACCATATCATTGGGTTTCATTGTCATGGTTACACCCTGGACAATACAAGAAATTGTTACAGCGTGTACGGGATCAAAGGTAATTCAATCATGGTGATTTTAGTTTATTAAATGATTTTATTTGTTGCTTTTAACACTCAAGTTTTTGTAGAAAAATATTTTGCAATGCAATTTTTTTTTTATTTTTTTTTTTTATAAGAAACTGTGCAACAGTAGATTTTTTTAAGCAAAATGCTCGCGTTTAAATGTTTTACAACATAAAATATTTATACAATAATTTAACTTTTTATTTAAAATTTATGATTTGTAATTATACTTATTTTAACGGGCCTGAGATAAATTCTTACTTTCTCACAAATCAGAAAGAGTTTTTTAGTGGTAAAATTATATTGATAATATTTTTAAAGAAGGCAAGAAGAGTAAAGTAGAAGACTTATAGGCTGGGGAACATATTGTTATGTCAATAAAAATGATTTTTGCGGGTTCTTTGATAGCAAACGAAATAAAACACACTCAGCTATTTCATTTACAGCACTCTCACTTCCGTTCAATCTTTATTAATATTAACATTGTTGGTAAGGCACTTTTTCACTGCTTAATGTTGATGGTAGCACACTTAAAACCCGACTGTCCCAATGCCACTATTTATACGCAGTTGATGAATTCGAGAACTTTCTAATTCGAGAACCATCTACCATGCTGATACTAATGACTTGAGTGCCACCAAGAGAGAAATCGATCTCGAAAGTTCTGAGACAAAAACCCTTGTACTAAAGCTTACGATGTGGCAGCACCTTTCAAGATCCTTTTAGAACAATCTATAGACGACCGTTTATATAAATTGCATAGTGGTGTTTTCTTTTGTGAAGTACAGATGTTGCTTAAAGCAGTACTACTACGCATCACTAACTATAATTTGTAACAATGTCCTGGCTGTTTCTCGTCCACCACGATGATCATCAGCAACCAAATTGCTTTGAAAAATATTTATTCTGGAAGTTGTTTGAAATAACAATGTAATTCCCCATAGGAAAATAATTACTAATAAAAAATATGATATCGAATTCTACCAATAAAACAAAAATCCAATAAGTCGCAATATACATTGCTAACCATGGAGGAAGTGACATTAGTAAAACCCTACTCATTCACTATGGGCATGGTCAGTACAGTACTGGCGACATATTGTAACCCCTACCATGATTTCTCGCAAATGATATTTAACAAATGCTGGCCCTTGAAAATCAAAGGGTGACCTAAGAACTAATTACTAACTAGTTCTAGTGGGACCACATGATGACCGTACTTCATGGGCTGACAGCCGTGAGACCAGCCCTTTTGGGTACCAGAAGGACCCGTTGAGTTATGACGACCGTGGTACCAGCACTTTCCTGTAGAAATTTTTTTTACATTTAACAAGAAATTGTTATTAGAAATCTGCAAGTGATTTATGAACTAAGCAATTGATGGCTCGAATAGAACACCACAATAATTATTTTTAATTTTTTTGTTAGTATAAAAAAATATCAACCAAACTGAGCTTGTACAAATAAGTCTCTGTTATAGTCGTTGCAACTTGTATTTGGCAGATAGTGGCCTCTAGGCTTCCTTCGGGCATCATACTCGCACCCTTCACAATGCTATTAACACTCGCAAACGTTTAAAAAAAAAAAAAAAAAAACTTACTTGTATCGCCTTAAGTAATAGCTATCAAAATGTTTTGTTTCATTTGGTTTATTTTCTCAAAATTCCTTTTGATTTTTGTAACAAATTTTGCACGATTTTACCGCCTCTCTGTTGATTGCAGCTACCACCCTTTTTGGATTTTTTGGTCACCTGGACTGCCTTAAGCAATAGTTTTTGGAATCCTTTCATGTACTGGTTGTTAAATGCGGACTTTAGACGTTTGAGCAAGCAACTGCTGGCATTACGAGTAAGTTTTCGTTCACACTAAACACAATATTGCCTGATAATTCTCTATGCCACAATTTCATTTGTTTGCTTTTTATAGTTTATGATTATGATTATTGTGCCCCAGAGCATAATAGAAAGTTGGGAGTAGAGTAACACTAAAACTACATTCTTGCGACAAGTCCCATAAAAATTATTAACAATACAAGCTCATGCACACGAACACACACACACACACAGTAAAAATAAATGCTACGATTACACACATATACTTGGGAGCAGGACCAGCATAAAGTATGAGATTAAGAGTTTTAGTGTTTTGTTGGTTGAATGTCCAGCATATTTAATATTCTTTGAGTAATAGAATTATTATTCCGCAGGATTAAAGGACAATAAAAGTCAGTTATTTATGTTAACAAGTGTGTATGTGTGTGTAGAAACAAGCTAACAAATACTTTTTAATAAACTGGTTCGACAACTCGTCCTTTGTACCACGTCTGAAAGAAAACGAACAAAACGAAACGAATTTTTAGGAGAGAATTCTTAATAAAAATTTAAGAAGTCTCTAATTTAATTTAAACACTGCTCAACTTAATGACATTTAATTTGGTTTTATTTTGCAAAATTTTTCCAATTCAATTTTCAAATAGAATTAATCAAATTTAAGATTTTATTGGTAAAGCATAAAATAAATAAAAACGAAAATTGAAAGACTTGCAATAATGAGATTTTCGTTCGAATAGCCAGGCCACAAATACACCCAAAAACAGAGTTTAACACAACACACAAGTCGCAATAAAATAAAACCCATCAAAAGATAGTTAAACAGACAAATCAAAATTCCCCACAGAACAAATAAGTTGGGTTTGAAAAAATTTACCACAAACAAAGCAAATAAGAAATTTGTTACTTGGAGACAATTTGTCAATAAAACAACAGCAAGAAAAATGCAAAAAGGTTCATGAATCACAAAGATTATTTAGATTAGCAAATAATTCAAACACGCACAAAATGATTTACTTGCGATGCCTCCATAAAGAAAAATACCAGCGACCCACTTCATTAAGTAAAGATATCTATAAAAAAAAATGAATTTTGTTTCTAACTAAAAGGATGAACCTACAAAATATTAATATTTGTCAAATTACAACTTATACGGGAAAGTGCCGACAAATCTGCAAATGCAGGTCCTTTTGTGGTCTTCTTCTCTAAATATTTCAGTTTTAAAATTTTGTGAGGAAGAAGTATTTTAGAAAATACAGTAGAAACAAGTTGTGCCTCCTTGGGGAGGGTTTTTCTATACAGTTTTTTTGGTTTTGAATATTTGTCAAATTACAAATTATTCGGGAAAGTGCCGACAAGTCTGCAAATGCAGGTCGTTTTGTGGTCTTCTCCTCTAAATATTCCCGTTTTCAAATTTTGTGAGGAAGAAATATTTTAGAAAATACAGTAGAAACAAGTTGTGCCTCCTTGGGGAGGGTTTTTCTATACAGTTTTTTTGGTTTTGAATATTTGTCAAATTACAACTTATTTGGGAAAGTGCCGGCAAATCTGCAAATGCAGGTCGTTTTGTGGTCTTCTCCTCTAAATATTCCCGTTTTCAAATTTTGTGAGGAAGAAGTATTTTAGAAAATACAGTAGAAACAAGTTGTGCCTCCTTGGGGAGGGTTTTTCTATACAGTTTTTTTGGTTTTGAATATTTGTCAAATTACAAATTATTCGGGAAAGTGCCGACAAGTCTGCAAATGCAGGTCGTTTTGTGGTCTTCTTCTCTAAATATTTCCGTTTTCAAATTTTGTGAGGAACAAGTATTTTAGAAAATATTTTATGATTTTTTATAAGGAAAGTAAATATTCACCAATGAAATCTTTCCGAAGAAACATATTCTTCAATGTAATTTTTCTAATGAAATATTTACCAATGAAACTTTAAATTTGGAGAACATTCGCCAGTGAAAACTTTCAGTAGCAAAATAATCACCAATGGATTATATAATATCTTTCTAAAGAATAATATTCACCAATAAGGTTTTTAAGTGAAAAAATGTTTACCAATAAAATTTCTCTGCATTTAAATATTTACCAAAGTAATTTTTATTAAATTACTTTTTCAGGCTTAAGTATAACTCTTGGCTTGTCACTACTTTTAATTAATATGAATTAAGTAAAGAAAAGTAAAATTTAACAGCTAGGTGGACAACCGGCTGTTTCCTTTATCAGCACCCTATGAACTTTGGACGTGTCAAATTTCACAATTTTGGCACAGCCGCTTTAACCACTCGGCAACCAAAGCTCACGCAATTTTACCTTCTGTTTGTATACTTAATTAACATTAACCAAAGCAATGATATTTTTGCAGTCTTGGACGATATTTTATCATCTCAGAAGACTGTTATTTATTTTTTGCTCTCTGTTTATATGAAAGCTTTTTTCTACATGTTCCGTTTTTTGCATCATTGAGATCTAGATGCTCTTTTTAAAAGTCAAAATTATTTTTTACTGAAATAATCACAAATAAAACTTTTAAGTAGAAGAATATTTACCAATGAAAAATGTCAGTAGAAAAATGTTCACCAATGGAATCTTTCTAAAGCAAAATATGCACCAAGGTAATTTTTGAAATGTTTTATATGAGGAAATATAAGCCAATTGAATTTTTAACTGGACAAATATTCCCTAATGCAATCTTGTAGCACAAAAATATTCACCAATCTAATTTTTCTAAAATTGTTGTAATGAAATTTTCAACAATGAAATTTCTCCGTAGAAAAATGTTCACCACATTAAATTTCTCCGCCTGAAACCATTCACCAATGATATTTTAAAATTTTCTCTAGGAAAATATTTACCAATGAAATTTTTCTAAAAGTGTTTTGGGTAAATATTCAGCAATAAAATTTTTCTGTAGAAAAATATTCACCAATGTAATTTTTAAGCCGAAAACTTTTCACCCACAAAATATTCATCTATGTAATTTTTCTGTAGAAAAATGTGCACCGAATTATATAAAACTTTTCTACAATTTTTATAAGAAAATATTCACCAATAAGATTTTTTGCAGCATTACATGTACCTTCATACATGTTTTTACATAAAAATGTTCACCAATTAATTTTTTTTACAAAATTTATAGCGAAAAACTCCACATGGAAATTTTAAGTAGAAACATTTTCAGCAATGAAATCGTTCTGCATGAAAAGGATCGCCAAATAAAATGTTCCCACATCAACTTTTTTGGTTGGAGTAAAATATTCATGGTTAATATTTCTTAAAATATGCAGATAAAAAAATTCAACCATGAAATTCCTTTACGTAAAAATATTTTTTACAAATCAAAATCCTCACCAATGATTTGTTTTGCACAAACATATTTCTCGATAATATTTTGCAGTATGAAATTTTCCCCAATGAAATTTTTTTGCTTAAAACAATTCACCAATGATAAATTTTTATGAAACAAAATTTTCCCTAATGATTTTTTTTTTTCATAAAATATTCACCAATGCTAAATTTTTATTGAACAAAATTTTCACCAATGAATTTTCTTTGTCAAAAGAAATATTTTTGTAACACAAAATTTCCACCAATGAATTTTCTTTGCTTAAAAGTATTCACCAATGACATTTTTCTACGGAGAAATGTTCTTAAATGAAAATTTTCTGTACAAGAACATTTACGAATGAAATTTTGCTGACCAAAAAGGTTCTCCAATTAAATTTTGCTACATAAAAATTTCACCTATGAAATCAGTGTTATTGTATTTGCTATTTTTCTGTAGCAAAAACTTAAGAAATAAAATTTGTTTCACATAAAAAAATTCACCAATGCATTAAACTTCTATGAAGATGTATTCACTAATCCGATTTTTTCTAGCAATGTTTTGTATATGAAATTTTGTATAGAAAAATATTCTTCAATGAAATTGCTTCACATTAAATATTTTTTAAAGCAAAACTTCACCGAATATCTTTCTTTTAGAAATCCAGAGTTTCTCGTGTATTTCTTTACAGAGAAATTCTGCTTTTACAGGAGTGAGTACTTTCACATGACTTAAGTCTTTAGTTGCCCGCAGAAGACTGTAATCGGTTTAAGCAACCACATATTTATCACATTTTGCTGATTGCCCACTGGTTTTTGTTGTGCAAATAGTGTCACGGCGAGAAAAAAAAACAACATCTAAACAGAAGAAAAAATATTTTTTCAAACACTTAAATAGAACAATAAAAAATGTATTGAACCATTTATCTTTTTTCCTGCTTTTAAATAAGTGGCTTGTAAATAAGACACTTTCAATTAAATAAGAACTATTTTATCATTTATTATGTTGTCTTTGGCTGTACACACAAGTTAACAAAACCATTTTAACAAATAAGTTCTTTCTTTCTCTCTTTTATTTCCGTCTTCTTTTTTTTTTGTGGCCGTTTATCATGACTTGTTTGTTAATGATAAACTTGGCGTGCTTGTGGAATTGCTGCTCTATTTTACAGTGTAATGGCCATGAAGACACGCCCGAACACAAATCACCATGTTGTCACATAAATTCCGATTTCGAAATCACCACACTGCCCATGCCACCCGAACCTCCAACATCAAGGCCGCCACAAAATAATGGCAGTGGCGCTGGCACAAAATCTACTGCTTCTGGTTTGCTGGGGACAAGCGGTGGTGGGTCTGTGTTGGGCATTTGTGCCAGAGCGCGCAGCAATAGTTTGAATCGTTCTACATCATTTCACATACGTGATGTAGGAGGCGGTGGAGGTGGTGGTGGTGGTGGTGGTGGTGGTGGTGTTCTGGGTATAAACACCAGCAATGGCCATCATGCACATCATTTTAACACATCCACCGTACGACCCGATATAGAGGGCTTATCTGAGAAATATTGGGGTGAAATATTAGAGCGCACTGTTAGCTCAAACAGCTTACATGCTGCCATGCAAAAATCCTTTATACCCACTTCCACAGCACATGCAGCCCAACACTATGGCTATCATGGCCATCATCCACACCACGCAACGGGCATAAATAATCCCCTGATGATGATGACAACATCGTTTAGCAAAAATAGTGATCTAAATCTTCATATACGCGAACATGAGGACAATTTAGTGGACTCGGCAAACACCATGTCAACAACAAGTGATCTTAATAAATTTTCCACATCAGAGCCGAAATTATGTGAACATTTGACCGAATACCAGCAGCAGCAACAGCAGCAGCAACATCATCTGCCACTACACCCACATCATCATGACATTTATTGTGCCAAAACCAAAGCCAATACAGAGGCCAATAAAACTTTGGGAGCGGGTGGTGTCTGCTTATCTTCCTCTATACCCTGCCCAACAACAGCAACCATCACTACCACTACTAACTGCGGCAGTGTGCCGGATATTTAGTACGCAGAAGATGTGATACAACGTCGAAATAAAATACAAAATTTAGCATTTACAAAATGCTTTAGTCACGATGACGGCGGCAGCAGCAGGAGTATGAAAGTTGCCAGAAAATTTCTTACTCTAGCTAAAGCCTCCTGTCATACACCGCCACCCACCAGACGCGCCGCTGGTCACACACATGCACATCTTTTGCCTCTGCAACAATGTGGGCCACACAAACACCAACAAAATTTACTTTCACGCACCAAATCATGCATGTTTCACTTTCGACCCTTGACAACACCAGCAGCAGCTGCAACTGCAACAGCAATAACAACAACAGCATCCGCCAATGCCACCTCTGCTGGCATTTTAACATCTGCCGCCCCCTCTGCTTTATTGGCGGTCCCCACCTGTACAACTCATACCCATTTGCCGGCCCAGTTTGTTACAGTCGCCGTGCCAATGGCTGAATACCGGAAATGAAAAATGTTGTTGAGTGCAACTTAAAAACAGGATGCAGTAGTGTTTGTTATTTGTATTTTTTTTTTTTTTTGCTCCTGCCTCTTATGCTTCCTTATAAACATTTTTTCATTTTGCTTGTGTTGATAAATTTTAACATTTTATTTTCATATGGAGTTTTTTTGCTGTCCATCTGACAAATATTATGGCCAGCAAAAGCAGTAACAAAATGCCAGGACGTTTAACCAAGTGGCGCTTTTTTATGGGACAGGTTGCATTTTAAGTGTTTTTATTAGGCTGGCACTTTTATGCAGAGAACAAAGGAATCAAACTATGTACTCTTTTTGTTTTAAAATACATAAATGATAATTTACATTCCATTCGAAAGCGTACAAGGTTTTAATAAAAGATGGTCCAACCACAATGCACGAGTGGTTATAAATAAAATAAAAAAGTTTTTAGAGAATTATTTGTATATTTTGTTTATATCGATAAAAGGGTACATGGCAATTATGAGTTAAGAAAGTGTCCCTTAAATGCTTGCTGCATTTTCGGATGTGTACTTTATCCCAGGCTCCTTAATTACAATGACTCAGAGACATAATTGTGCTTCAATGTCTTTAATGTGCCGAATTATCTCCTCTCTAGCTCTTAACTTACTATGGTCTTATTGATCTAGACTTTTTGTATTAAATGTCCAAAAAGAAAGAGGTCCAACTGTGTACAATCATAGGATCGTAGAGTCTAGTTAACACAGCTACGATATCAGATATCTTGGCAATTGACCGTTTTTTTAGACCAATACTCAGGGGACTGTCCCTATATATGCAGTGCCTTGTACTGACTCCAGGTTATGAAGAAGAGGAGTGGGCAGTAGTGTTTGTACAGATTTTATTTAAATTTTTCTACTCTAGAATACTGGAAGGAAAAGCTTCTGCAGGGAATTTTTTTGCACAGCCGGACGGTACTGTTCTAAAGCAAAAAAGATGCTATCCTGTTAGTATCACATATCGTCCAGGTCTATATCCTCTATGTCTGCTTGCCAGAAGCTTGTTTATGTTCGCTAGACTTAATTTTCGAACAACTACTTGATATGTAACATTTCTTATTTTCTTATTTAGCGGCAACTTCTCCGCCAAGTTTCTTTTTAATCTAAATAATTTGTTCATTATTAGCGGTTAACAAGCTAATAGTGCTAGCCACTAAAAAACGGCAAGAGTATTTCAGTGTTTAGCTACTTTTTACAGATATTTATTGGCGACTTTCCCGCCAAGTTTCTTTTAATAAACAATAATTTGTACAGTCTTCAAGTTTCTTTTCATAATTGCTAATTTCTAATAATATAGCCAAGTTTCTTTTTATAAGATGGCATTTCCAGTACGTAAACTTCACCAAGCATGCACTTTTTTGGCACTCATCATTTTTTTTCGCAATCACTTGTCAAAATCAGCCTATTGGGCTGATAGTATTCCCCTTTTCTGAAAGTGATTTTCATTGAAAAGATACTAAAGACACTTCTGGCTATTCAACCAGGCACTAGACGTGTTGACGCTTGAAATGGTCAGTCATTAGGGGGTCAGCTCTTGAATCAATTGACTATTTTAAGCCCGTTAATTAAAATGTTTATTTAAAATTCACATTACTGAAGTTCGTGGTATGTTCAGTTGTTAGGCATGGGCCAAGTTTGAGAAGCTCTTATGCCGTACTATGTTTTCCGGCAACTGAACTGGGCGAGCATGTGCTCATGCCCTTACATTTCCTACAGGTACGACTTCTGAAGTTTGATTATAATTCTGCTGATTAAAAACAATCACAAAGCACACTTACTGTATTTTGATTTGAACGTCCATTTTCGTAAAAGGTTTCAACAATACTAATGCTCTGCTCAACTGTGTTCCCCTCCATGATTAAATTTGTCACTGACTGAAATAAAGAAATGTCGAATGCGAGTGGGAAAAAAGTATTGACTTTAATCGACATAACTTAACTTATTTATTGGTTTAAGATAACTATGTAAACTTAATTACTTATTGTCACATTGTGACAGGTGTAATAACAGTGGGACTATAAAAAAGAAATCTTCAATGTGTGCGTCAGAACTTATATTGTGCATTACAGTTGGGCCACCTGTTAGAAAACTAACTGCTGCTTTCGTTTAAAATCAGACCATTCTCAAATAGCCTTTAAACAAATTTATTTTTGGCTTTTAAATCACACAAATGCTTGTTGTGCAAAAATACATTTTTTAAAACCTTGTTATTTTTGGTTAAAACATTTCATTATCCGAAATGTTCGGTTCAAACTTGTGGTTATTGGGAACGATTTTAGTAACAGAAGTTTTTGCGCACATGGCATCATTATCGTTAGTATTTCGATGGTGGGAGTTTTCTGGCCACTTATGGCTTTAACGGAACCTCTATTATGTGCCAGCCTGTTAGCCTAGTTTTTAACGTTTTCGCTTTCTCCGTCAATCTGCTTGTGCCACACAGTCCAGTCGTGTTCTTTCGCCAAAAAAAAGAAAAAAGGAAGCCATTTGTATAAATGTTTGTCATTCGCTTGTCCAAGAGTTGATTAAACCACCTACAAAATATCCTTTTTTTTTAAGGAAAACGTTTGTTTTACATACTTGCGGGTAGCAATATTATGACAGCTAGGAGAAGAAGAAAAAAAAACTACATATTTATTTGCCTTCATTTGGACGAGATTGTAAGAGAGTTGTGTATGAATGTATGTATGTATATGTATGTGTATGTGTGTGAAGGTATTGGTGTGTGTTCATATGTGTTAATAGATATAAAACTGTAAATGAAAATAGCAGAATCGTTGTACAAAAATGTGTCAATGTAAAAACGGAGCAAACTTAAACGTACGTGTGAATGTGTTTAAATGGTTGGTGTCAGTAGTTGCATGTTGTTGTTTCAGAGCAGGGAAGTCCCTGGGACAGAGATGTGCGTGCAGTGCACCATGTGTTCATGTATGTATTTGTAACTGTAGTTAGCAATTTTCTTTTGTATGTTATTGTAAAAGCAAAAAAAATATATATATAAAAAAATCTTTTCACATGCCATCAAGTGTTTGTTCGGCATCTGTGTGTTTTACCTGCCGAAAACAAACAAAATGCCAAATAAATTTTACATGAACGTGTAAAAAGTTACAAAAGTCATTGGGTTTAAAAACATTTCGTTTCAGTTTTGTCTTCTTGCCGAATTCTTTCAAGTCCAGTATACCTTTATTATCCACAGTTGCCATTTGAAACGCAAATTAAAGTGACACTCACACACCCACACACCATGTGCTCAAGCTTCCACATGTGGTCAAATATATGTTGTGACGTGCAAAAAGGATATTAATTAAACTAAACGACAGGATATGTTTTATTCGTTTGTTAAACAATGTTTTTAACCAACAACGGAAATTGACACGTACTGGTCAACTGTTACAATTTAACGCTTGATGGGGGAGGGGGAAGCAATGGCAGAATGTTGTTCAAATAAAATTCTGTAATGCAGGAATGCAGCATAAAAAAAGTATGGTTGAAAAAAGTTTAATGTAAACCTCTTTAAGATCACTTTAAAACATTGTGTATGGATAATTTTGTGCATAAAAAGCCACTCGAACTGTCGATAGCTTTTGGCATGAGGAAAAAACGTTCCATTACAATAAATCAGAAAAATAATCATTTTCGAGACGTCTAATTAAATTTTTTTCGTTGTATTTTTATATAGAAATGCAGCTAATGTAGTATATAACGGGCTTCGTACGTTCGAAAAAAATAAAGGGGGGCTGTACCTTTATTTTATTCCTCTATGCAGCTGATTAGTTCTAGAGTCCCGTAGTTGAAGGCCTCGAAAATTATTTTTTTTTTCCCACATCACACTAACTTGCCCTAGAGTGCAAGAAGAAGAGGGTGGTTAAATTTAAAGAGCCGATATTGATTTTAAATTGATTATTCAGGCCTATAATAAATAAAAATTCTCTGGGCTTTTTTTCTAATTTCCAACTCTCCAGTTTGTAATGATATCTTCCTGGGCGATTTCTCTATTTTCCTTATTTTAAGCAATTTTCGAAAATGAGCAGAGCGGCGGAGTGCCAGGAAAAAAAAGTAGGCGTTCTGAATGTAGATAAACGACAGATAATCTGACATTTGTTTTTAGAGTTTTAATTCCATCGAAAAGATTTTTTTCTTCTAATCTAAATTGAATTTTACTTCAGATTAACAATTATTTATGCTCTTTCAATATCTTGCTAACAATTTTCTAGCTTCATCGGGAAAAAATAATGTTGCTGAAAAATTATTTTAATTGACTTTTTTGCTTCTTAATACTATTGTTTTTTTCAATGCCCTAAATAATATATTTTCAGCTGCTCATTTGCATGAACGTATTTAGCTAAGCTGAAGTTCAACAAGAAAATAGTGGTCACGTTTCTTTCATATGTGGCCATATCGTTAGCGACTAAGATATATTTAAGAAAAATATATTTGCTGATATCAAGTATTCCTTTGATGATTAAGAGAACTGGGTTTTTTTTTTTTTGTTTTATATTATTTTATGAGTCCGGCAAAGTGTTTTTTTTTTTCTTAAACAAAATTTTAATGTGATTTAAGTGAAGTTCGGTGATAATATCCTTTTAAGAACAGCACTGTGTATAAAAGTAATAAAATTTAGTTTTAAGTAGTTAAAGTTAACAATGGTTAACATGAATTGTTTGTAAAATAGCAAGTAAATAACTTCTTAGCCCAGAAAAAAAATCTTCTAATTTATTAACAAATTGAAAATCGTTAAGCTGATAAACAGCTTTAATGGTGGCTGTTCGAGAAAAAGTGCTTACAAAGTCAATGTTAACTTTAAAGTAAAAGCAGGACCTAATTTTCCAAACTATGAATAATAGTATCGCTTAGCGTTGTATTTGAAAAAGCACTTTCAAATAATATTTCTTACACTAAAAAAGCAGTTTTAGTGTAGGCTTTATTTATATGCCTGCAAAACACCAAATCTCATTACTTTCTTAAAATTAAAAGATTAACTTGTAAAGCTTAAAATAATCTATCAAGATTTTCTAGTCTACTGGCGACTTGAGAACTATCGAAGTAAAGTCAGTGAGATGAATACCGAAAATAATGCTAAAGAATAATATTATGCTTTTTTATTGCTGGTCATGCCAAATTTCATTTCTTTGACACTTTTTCTGGATTGGCTACCAAAAATAATTGTGTGTCGTACTTTTGCTGAGATGAGTGATCATCCACTTTGAGGACAATTCATCTAAATAACTCTTGTCCAAAGGTTTCTTTTAATAAAAATAAAATCTATTTTTGAAGCATTAAAAAAGATATAAACATAAATGTAAAGATTATTGGCAAAACCTATATTACTTTTCATAAAATATGGTAAAATGTCCCTTAAAAAACACTAACAAATATTATTGTTTTTAAATTATTTATGTTACGTTCTATCGCATTTTCTTTTCTAAGCAAGTCTCTTACAGTTTTTCAAGTGTTGCTGTTCGGGGGCCGTGGTGTAACGTCAGAATTGATCCACGTGGTTTGATTCACCGTAGGATAAAGAATTCGACTAAGGTACTGACGTAAACCACTCCACATCTGCCCAAATTCGGTAGTTCTGCAGGCTAACGCATCTTCGGAGGTGAAAAAACAGGTCATCGTCAAAGAAAATTTGGCTTGAAAAGCCACCTTTCACATCTATCGGTATTTACCGATCGGTAAATCGCTATTTATCGTTGATTGAAATCAATTGGCTCTTATAGCAAATAAATAATTAAATTCATTTTTATTTATTTATATACTTTTCTGTTTTAGTTAAAAAAAAATTCATTGTACATATTCAAAAAAAAAAAAAAATACACAACTCTAACCCCTCCTAAAATAATATAATGCAATATTATTATATTTATATTTTTATGGAAACACAAGAAAACTTTTCAAACAAATTATGAGAAAAAATAAAATAAAAGTAAACGAAACTTTGTCTGAATGAGTTTTACAATATCACAACCCCTAAAATACCTAAAATTAAGTTGATTAAGCAAAACATAAATGAATAACAAAACTAAAAAGAACAAATCGTATAATGAGAAAAACTAGATGAAATTTAATTCAAAAAAAGAAAATAAAAACCTTAATTCTAAGTGTTTAGCAATAGTTTAGTATAAATATTTCCAACCCATATACAAAAATTAATTATTAGTCATAATGAAAACAAATATGATTGTGAGTATGAAAATTGAAAAAAAAAAAAAAATAATTAAAAATATCAGAAGCAAAAAAAGTAAAACACCTAAAAGTATATGAAATCAAATAATAAAAGAAATACAAAAATAAAGTAAACACAAATTTTAATTAAAACTGAGTTTATGCAAATAATTTCCAAGCAAGAAAAGAACCAAAGCGAATTCATAGCAGACAAGCTTTTGGCAGTACAACAACAAAACTGAGGAGATAGTTTGTTTGTGCAAAATAATTATTAAATTACATACAGCAAAAAAAAAAACAAGTGTGATTAAAATATCATGAAATTTTACCGCCCATATTTTTTGCCACCATCAAAAGTTTCCTAATTCTCTTCTTTTCTGATTATATTTTATACTGTTTTATGGAACAATTTTATTACAATTTTTATTTATTATATTATGTATATTTTCATCAACAGTTCTTTTATACTCTTATTTTCTAGTTTAATTTCATATTATTTATACAAAAATTTTATTACAATTTTTATTTACTATTTTATATTGATTTTTTTTTTTCAGTTTTATTTTGCTTTTCTTTTGGCACTCCACAATTACGAAACAGAAAAAAGTCATCAGATGATCTGTCAATTTCAGCTGTTATGAATTCGCTTCAGGCAGAACTTTCAACAGGAGAAAGTAATGTGAGTAGCAAAAAAAAAAAGAAGAAAGCTGAGAAAAAAGGGTGAGTTGTAATCTTTTGTTTATATAGATATTTGTTCAATTGAGAGGCATGAATATAACCGTTAAATTAAACCATTTTGACATTTCGCTTGGAAGCCAACTAGCGAGTCCTTTAAAGTAATTTTCAAAATTTTTCCTACTTCATGCACAAAGTATTCGAGGAACATTTAACCAAACAAAAATTTTTTTAGCTAATATTCTTAAGCGAAGCAAAAATGAGCATTTGCATTTTGAATACAAAAAAAAAAAAAAAATCTACTTATAAAAGGCCAAAATACTAAAATGAAATTAAGCATCAATAACAACTCAATTTTGGTGAAAATTTTCATGTTGCTGACTTTTGCACACAACTTGAAATTGGAAAAAAGGAAAAAATTAACACTAAACAGTCAGTGAAAACCGTGCGGTTACGCATTTTTTTTTTTTGCTTCAGTCAGGCATATTTAACTTCATACAAACTACTTTGGGTAATTGAAAGCGCGTAATTCTATTTTGGCTCTTTAAAATATGCTCTAAAATCACTAACTGTTTTCATTTGAAACACTCAAAAAGAGCAGTTTCTACTTAATTTACAAATCGCGTGCCATGAGCACTGCTCTTTTTCAGGGGCTTTTACTTCAATCTTTCGTCGATAAGCAGGCAGACATGAAATTTTAAAGTTGCTGCAGGTAATTGCAGAAACACACAAAATGAATGAATTGAGTCAGCCACTAATTTTATAGGAAGTCAGTATAGTTAGAAATGTTTTAGCTATTTTTATTTGTGGAAAAGATTATGAGCTTCAGGTGGAAAATTGAAAGGCTCAAAACATATTTTTGCACACATTTTGAGCGAAAAAATTAGTTTGTTAAGAAGTTTTTCTTAACAGGTTTACTGTTTGTTGGTATTGAATGCAATTTATTGCTGTGAAACATAAATTTTACCTTTTTTGCTATTTGTATAGTTTTCAATCGCCTGCAAATTTTGTTGGTGTTCCACATCAGTGGAGTTAAAAACTTAAAAATATTGTATTAAACATTTTACTTCATGCCAACGAAAAGTACTTTTTCAATAACATATAAATTTTCCACAACAAGCAATTTCTTCACGAAAAGTATTTTTTTCACTTAAAATGTCTTTTGCTCTAAAATAAAATTTTTCCAAAAAGTACCTTTTTTTTGACAAAAAGTAGTTATTTCCCTAAAAGTACTTTTTTCACTGAAAGTACTTTTTCACTAAAAGTACTTTCTTCACTAAAATTACTTTTTTCACTAAAAGTATATATATCACTAAAAGTACTTTTTTTCACTTAAAGTACTTTTTTCACTAAAAATACTTGTTCCACTAAAGATTCTTTTTCATTTTTTAACTTTTTTCACTAAAAATACTTTTGTCACTCAAATAACTTTTTTCAATAACAGTACTTTTTTCACTAAAAGTACTTATTTTACTAAAAGTGCTTTTTTCACTAAGAGTACTTTTTCGCCAAAGGTACTTTTTTCACTAAAAATACTTTTTCACTAAAAGAACTTCTTTCACTGAAAGTACAACAGCATAATATTTCAATTAAAGTGATTTTCAAAAATTTTAACGTATAAAGCTGCTTTTTATTTCTCTTCCAACTTTCAACCTTCAACAAATTTTCTACATTTATGTATTTTTTATTGTGTTTTTGTTGTTTTTTTTAAGTTTCATTGAGTCAAAACATCTCCAGCAAAACTTTTTTATTTTGTTCTCCCCTCTTAAAGCACAAACATTTATTTCACTACAATATAGATGTATAATTAATTTTCTTTTTGCATACTTAAATAGGAGATTAATTAATATTTTTTTAAATTCATTAACACCATCCGCACAGCAGGGCCGCGAGCAAAAATTTCCTCTTGCACATGACAGTTTAAGAGTATGTGCGGGGGTCCTTAATTTCTCATAGTACTTTTTAATATAAAACGACTGGTGTTAAATAAAGCTTTCGTAATTAAATTACACTTAGTGCTGCTATGTTTGACTCACTGGCTTACTGACTAAATAATTCAACTCTCAACAAACAGCAGAAGCAGTTCGTTCATCTCGAAGGAACACAAGCTCTTCAAATTTCACTAGTGAAGAAAATATAAAAAACTGAGGCAGTTTGCATAAATATTTCATATGTTCTAGTGCATACAAAACGCTCACGATTTTTTATTATTTTTGATCATTTTTTTTTTTAAATAAAAAAAATTTGCTTGACTTAAGAATCATGCACAAACTGGCAGAAAACTTATCAAGGCGTATTATAATTAATCAAAACAGATGTAGTGTATATAGAGTATATATACATACATATATATTTATTATTAATGTGCCAAAAACGAGGGCGGAAAGCAAAATTAAGATCTTTAGTCATCGACAGGAAATACGTGATAAAATTTTTTCATTAGTTTTTTTTTACAAAAAATTTGCTTGACTTAAAAATAATGCTCAAACTGGTACAAAACTTTTCTGGTCATATTGTAATTAACAAAAAAAGCAACAATCATTATTACCAAAATGTACACCTTTAATCAATGACATAAAACACAGTGAGAAAATCAAAAATTAATCAATGGATTAAATCTAGACAGATGTGAGATGATTTTATGTCGGTGGGTGGCTCGAAGCCATGCAATTCTGACTTTATACCACCGCCTCCGAGTAGCTAGTTACACTGCTCGGGTGGCAATTTATTTGCCATTGCTCTTGGCCCACAACGAGCGTTTCGATGTACGAATTGGCTAGAGCTCTGCCAAGAGTCTGCGAGGTTGCAGGTGTCTCTGCTGACAAGCAAAAAGGCTTTGCAGTTTTGCGTTTCTTAAAAAAAATGCTGGTTAAGTTCCGATCCCCTGGACGTCCTTTGGGAATCACGACTACGGCTAGTAGCTCGAAATTCTCAAAAACATCAGGTCTTTGACTAGCTCTGGTGATCCAGCCGTTCCAGTTCCTTACAAAGCAGTGTCTGTTGCATAGCAACAGCACTACAGGCTCATTTGGATCGCCGAACATATGCCCGACGAATATACGATCAGCTTGGTTAGCAACGTTACCTTCCATGTGAACTACTGGTACCAACCACATCCAGTAGGTTTCAGTCAAAGAAGGCTCCTCAGCTTATAATCGGGTTATCCCGGAATTACGTTTCGGTGAAAGGTTCTAGCAGGTCCCTCAGAATACACCGCAGCTCCTCAGGAGCTGCCTAAGATTTTTGGCCACCAGTACAACCGAGGTATCTCGCACCCCTTCTACCCCGGCAACACAGCACCTAGCTGGCAGGACCAGCAAGATTTATTATGTGCCACCGAAGGCATTAAATAAAGACAATCAGTAATGCAGAGCTCAGATAGTAGGATTCTAAGGAATAAATTTGAGCTACAGCCCGATAAACTAATTAAAAATCTTGCATTTTAGTTGGGCAACGCTTGATTTGACGAAAAAAATGGCTTTCTTTTTGGGACAGGGCCTGCTTCCAAACAAACAAAAATAAGCATTCATGGTGCATAAGAAATAAGAACAAAAATAATATAATTTAAAAATTAGATTAAGTTTAAGTTTTAAATAATAGAAGAACATATTTCAAAGATCTGTTAGAACGAACAATAAGTACAACATTGGAAGGCCGGTTTTTTTTATTTTTGTTTGCTTATTCAAAAAAGTTTTATTGGCTCCTCCAAAATCTACACCGACTTATGACAAATAACAATTTCTAATTGTAATTACCTTGGGGCTTTAGTTTTATTTAAGTTCCTTGGAACTGAGAAAGACTTTTTTGTAATAAAATTGTAGTGATGAAACTTACTGGCTGGGGTGCATAACATGGTTGTTTCGCATCCACCACGAAGCTCATCAGCACGCAAACTGCTAGGAACTCAGATCATTAATAAGTGCATACTGTTTTCAAGCAGCAGTACAAAGACATAATACAGTACTGACAATTCATATTTAATCTTGTTGATCAACTTTTAACTTTGTGGCAGTACTTTTCTGTTGATTGGAATAAATTTTTATTTTTTCACCAGCGTCTACTTGAATTTCAGTTGAGTTTTGTATTGGTTACTATTGTAACAGTGATGACAACAGTGATGACAACTTTGTTCTGGGCCCAGTGCAGTCTTAAACATTAATTTAACTTTATACTCAAACTCTATGATACACAAATTATTTCCCTCGATATCTTAATAGCAAAATAAAAAAAAAAGAATTTGCTTTAGAAGGTTGTATTTGCTCAGTAATCAAATAGAACTTAAAATATATGAATTTTTTAAACTTAATACTAAAACATATACCTTTTGTTTCTTTTTTTTTATACTTGTGTTTATATAGAAGAATGTTTTCCTTATCATTTGGATGGCTGAACTTTTTCTAAATAGAAGACTGAAAGCAATTAGTGGTCACGTTTTTAACGCTAAACATTTATTCACATTTGAACTTGAGGCTGCTTTTGCTTTTGTTTTTTTTTATATTTTTAATAAGAAATGTTTTATTAATTTTGATATTCGTTATTTAAGTTTTGCCCAGAAAACGTTTTCGTTAACTAAAATAATAAGATTCCTAAGATAAATGCCTAAAACTTTTTAGCAAAGAAAACATCCTCAAGTCCTTGAGTCGAATCCCGTGTCTTTATTACATTATTTTAATACAGAAACGTCTTAGCGCCACTTTCTTCTAAAAGCCAAGTTTTCTGCAAATTTTAATACAAATCCTCTAGTTCCAAATATGCAACAAACTCGACTTTGTAATAGAAAAATCACTTACGTTTTTTTTTTTATTCTATTCTATCAATTTTGTCAGACAAGCAGCTTGAAAATTTTAACAAAATTAATTTTCTGCATAACAATTATAAAACGTAACCACCTTATTGTATTTTGAAATGCATAAACTTTGTATCTGCTTCTGGTGCACAAAAGCAGAATTAAAAAGAAACAACTTTCTTAACAATATGTTAAATATTTTATATTGTAATGAGCCGAGTTGTTGTGTGTTTTATTTTAAATGCACTCCGAGGACGGCAAACTGTTTGCCTTATCATTTTCATATACAAGCGCGCACATTAAGTTAAATACTTGTGGGTATAAATGAAGGCTTAAATACTCAGGATCGTATTCGAAACAAAAGAAAATTACGCAACATTTTAATCATGTTTACAATAAATACCTTAAATGCAAATTGATTTTAAACGGAAATAAATAATACTTTAAATGGTTGTTAACACTGCAAAACACACTTTTAAATTCTTAATTAAACTAAATTTTTTTTCAAGTCTGGCAAAATGGGGGGTTCTAGTGTAAACTTTTAGCACAGCGATTTCTTTCTTTTTTTCGGTCAAACCTTTTTCCTAGATCTATTCAAATTGCAACTTATTTTGTTCTATAATTTTATCTAAATCTTTTTCTTCATTTAAATGACTGGCTGTGTGTTTTTTGACATATTCTTTTGGTTTCACTGCAATCATTGGTTCGACCACAAAATCAACAGGAATTGAAATCCTCTGGTTAAAATGTTACACTTAATTAAATTTTATACAAACTAGCTGACATTTCTATTATAGTTTTTTTCATGTCTGAAATTGGAAAGCAAATATTTTGTTTCCTTTTCACTCTCTTTTGCCTTCAAAGTCATCGACCACAAAATCAGTATGTTGTGGCTGATAAAGTGTTACATTTCCATTGAGTGTCCTTAAAATTGTCTTTAAAGTTATCCGTTGAAATAATGGAGATGGGTGTCAGATTTGATTGAAATTAATTGGGCTATGTTAGCAAAAAAGTTTTTTAAAAGAATTTGTCTATAAATTCCCTATAACAATTTTTCAAAATATCATAAAGAGTAATTCAGCCATAATGCGCAGTGTTAATTGTAAGACACACTTCAAAAATACGCTGCTTGTCCATTTCAAGTCGACACTTCGTTGCTTCAGTATTTGACAAATTCAACCATAACGAGTTACACATTTGAGCAGAGTTTTAAGATTAATGAAGCATTTTTTTTTTTAAAGCCATTCCAATTAAAAAATATATCATCCAAAACGAAAGAATCAAGTATTTGTTAAAAAAAAAGAAATATTTTTTCGCTTTCATAAAGTTCTCTTCTGTCTATAATCCATTCTTTTTAGTTTAATTAAATTTGTTTTACTACTTATTTATGCGCTTGCTTTTTATCTGCTCAAGATCTTGTAAACGTAGAGGAATAAACAAATTTTGATTTTGTTTACTTTTTTTTTGCTAAATAAAAGAAATAATTCAATGTCGAGTGTCTGAATTGTCAAGTTTTGTTTTGTGTCTGCGTCTGTGTGTGTATGTGTGTAAAAACTAAAAGTGTTTGTCTTTTATTTTCATAGAAATTCTAGTTATTCGTTTGTAGTTATATGTTTTGTAGCAGAAATCACCTCCAGATCAAACGTTAAAAAATAAGCTGTGAGACAACAAGAAATAAGCAGTAGTAGTGGAAAGAAACGGGGTTAAAACGACTCAAATAAGCTCTGCAGCTTAATTTTATAAGCACAAAAACTACAAGCAGGGAGTGTGAAAATAATACAAAAGGTGTGTTTTTAAAACATACAAATAGCATAGCAGGCTACAGTGGCTTGTTGTATAAAAGTTGCTAAGACAAGTAAAATCCGTAGAAGTAGGATTAAAATTTGTTCTGTTGTCAAGATCTGTTTTATTATTTTCAAAACTCTCCTCTTTTTAAATAACAAAATACGCAGTTTTTCTAATAGTTTTTTTCGAACCTGTCAGCCATTTGAAGGCATCAACGTTATGTTGGCCATATCTAGATGGCTGAGAAGTTGGTTAGAAAACAATTAGAGAGCTCTATAGTTAAATAGGCTCTTATAGCATTTATTGAATTCATTTTTGACTTAATATTAGTTTTTTTCTTGAGCTTAAAATCCTTTTTGCCAACTAATATAACGAAAAACAAATATTAAATTATTTTTTTAGCTAAAAAAAAAACAAGTATTTCAAATGCATGTTTTTGCAAGGAAAATTAAATTGTGCTACTCTAGAGCTTCAAAGTCTCTCTTAGACTTGCAAACCAAAAACTCTTCAACTCGTTAATTTTCTTTTGGTGTCTGCCAATATTTTCAATAATTTATGTCTAATTTTATGATTTTCATTGCTTCATTTGGTTGTAGTTGTAAAAGATTTTAAAATAAAACGGTGCAGTTTTTTTCTTTCTCTTCTCGCTCTCACACTCTTCTCAATGTTTGTCGCACAGCAGTGGCGTATGAGTGTTTTGTTTTTCTTTTCTTTTTTTTGCTGCAGATATACACAAAAGCAGCAAAAATATAATAATCATACGCCTTGACGCTGTAAATTTTAATGACAGTGAATCAGTTCAAGGAATTTTTTTTCACTTGTTTTGTCTCTATATATTAAGATATTCTGTATTTGTATCCACAAAGCTATTGTATAATTTTGTTTTATTGTATTATTTTTGAAGCTAAAGAAACCTTTTTTTCTTGACTTGAGTTTTATTCAGATTTTGCAAATGCTGTTTGATAGAAGACCTTGAAATATGCCATCAAGTGTAGAGTAAAAAAAAAAAGATTTTCTATAATTTTAAATACAAAATGTAAAAACATTACGAAAAGGTGAATGTTAAGTTTGCATTGAGGTTTTTAAAAGGAATTGCAAATTGTGCTTAACACTTTCGCTTAGCATATTCTTTAAATTATTTCAATAGATATGATAATAACACAGGCCTGCTATGAGTGTTTTACATAATTTCAAAAGAAGTGTATAGACGTGGGCTCATATAATGTGAATATAGCATCACATCGAGTGCAATGTGTCACGTGTATCATACAATAGTTCATTGATTTAATCAAAAACAATAAAACTTATTAATTTTTTTGTCACATCATGCCCTCATACTTACTTACTTAGCGGAATGGGACAGCCACTAGGACCCAAGTGGGGTGGTCTCATGACTGGCAGCCCGCGGAACATGCCACCATACTTTATTTTATATTTTGTTTTTATTTATTTTATTTAATATCGCTACTAATTTCAAACCTGGTCATAAAAGTCAACAAACAATTTTCGTTTTTCTGTTTTTATTACTCAATTTTGAGAAAATAATAAGAAATTAACAGCCCAGTAAAGTAGTTAATAAATTCCAACAACAAGCTCTCAAAGATACCCCCACTGATTTACACAGATTGGTCTATCTTTGCCACGTATTGTCTTTGAGGTATTTTTTTTTCTGACGCAGTTTATACATCATTCTCTTCTTTTGTTTTTTTTTTCCTATATAATATTTAAAATAGAAAATATAGTTTTAAATGTTAGAGGTTTATATTTTAAAACACATCTGTGTGCGTTTCAGTTTCTGTTTGCTTAGTGGGTAAATGATAGATTGATATGTTGCAACTAAAAGCTTTTCACCCTGAGCAAAATGTGGCAAGAAAATACATACATCACTTTATCACTGGGGAAGCACAACCACCAGTTCCACACACACACACAAAAACACTTTCCTCAAAATTAATGTTCTTGCTGAAATTTGACATACAAGATGTTTGGTAATTTTCTATGGTAACAGATTTAGAATATGTAATAGCTCAAAGCTTATCAGCTCTTAACAACAAGTTAACTAAGACCCAGCAACACAAACTCTGTCAGAAAACCCAATATCAAGCACACACATTCACACGCACAATGAATAAAGTGTTTAAGGCGAATAAAGTTACAGGTTTGCAAAACTGTAAGAAAAGGATATACAGGCAAGCTGCTTAAAAATATTTCCAAGCAATAATTTTCAAGCAAATGAGTTCATTATTAACAATCAAAAGGGAGTTCATTGGCGCTTATAACATATTTCTATAGAGAAGGAGCGTATTTTTAATTAGAACAATGCTTTAATTAGAACAATCAGTGCAGGAAAATTCATTCCTTTTTTCGATTCTATTTAGTAACTCGGAAACAAACAGTTTTGAAGAGTAGGTCTTCGATTCAGAAAAGGGTTGGTGGACCCCAAAACAACATTGAAGTTCAACTCTACTTCAAACGTTCTTAAATAAAACTTGTGTTACCAGGCTTTAAAAATGTTATTAGAGATTCAAGAAGAAATTTATTTAAATTTTTTTTTTCTATTAAACACCACTTAAAATCAAAACTTTTGACATTCTATAGAGTTGCTGTTAAAGCCAAAAGCTAAAATTATCTTGGTTTCATTTTTCATTGAAAAAAATACTCACGTATTAAATGACAACCTTTCAAAGTTAAACTGACACTTGATGCCAATGTTTTCAAATGCACGCTAAACAAACATATTCACAGTCTACTCACATTCATACTGTCAGAGTTACACGATAAACTGAACACACAAATGCATAAAGTCGTCCCCCATCAACAGAGACAAGTTCTTGCATCAAAACAAAAAGGCCAGACTTGTAAAGGGCTGTAGAAACAAATTTTTCATTAAAAAAATTTTGAACTTCTTTAATTTATAGTTAAAGAGAAACTCGGAAACAATTTTTTCCTTAAGCAAAAATATATATAGCAATAAAATTATGCCTTTAGTGGAACGCCATTAGTATGCTTTTCGCTTGTGAAGTCACCCAATTGCTAATTTTTATTTAATTGCATAATTGAACTTGGTATCTTTTAGATATTTTTGCATTACATTAGCGAAGCTGAGGCTCATACCATATAATTTTTGTTATTGATATTAATTAAAGAAGACAAAAAAATGTACCAGAGAAATTTAGACGGGGGACAACCAGCTCTTTCGGAACCGCCACTCCCTAAAGGTGGTTAAAAGCAAAGTAGGAAGGGCATTTGTAACGACTTTTTGTTATCAAATTTGTATAACAGCAGGTGAGAAACGGAAAAAGTGAGGACTTAGTAGCTGGGGTACAACTAGCTGTTTCGAGGCCGACATGTCATTAAGGAGCCTTAAGGGCAAATCAGAAAGGCATTGATGTGGTTAGCTTTTTCAATTAGGCAAAAACAGCAATATTCAGGAGTTGTAAGCTGGGGGCCAACTAAATGTTTCGAAGCGGCCACGTTATAAAGGGGCCTTCATACAAATTTAAAAAAAGCATGCGTAACCAATTTATGCAAATAACTCTTGCAAGAAGGCAAGAAAAAAAATATTAAAGACTGATTAGCTGGGGAACAACTAGCTGTTTCGAAGTCCCCTCGTCATTTGTGAGCCTTCAGTGCAAATTAAAAAAGGCATTTATAATGAATTTCAGCACTTAATTTTATTTAATTTTTTTTTTTGAAGACGGACAACAAGCAGAAATGTTGAAGACCGATAAGCTGAGGGACAACTAGATAGTTTGCATTAATCACAATATTTGACTGGTTTCAAATTCAGGATAATGGGCAGTTAGATACAATTTTAAGGCAGACATAATTAGAACAAGATTTAGATTTATAATTTTTGATTTATTTTCGGTCTACATTTAACTGATCAACCACTTTCACAATGTAAAAAAATGTTTTCTTTTATCCACAAGCAACATCTAAATCTCACAATCTCAAATTCAAACAAAATTGTCTTTAAAGAATGACACCTTTACATTACTTTTTATATGTTAAACTCTAATTTAAAAAATAAACTATTATGAGGCAAAAAATCTTCCTTAAAAAACGTTGATTGTTATCGCAAAATATCGACAAACTAAGCAGCTTTTAGGATCAAAAAAAAAAAGATTGCAGAGTGCAAAAGTACAATGAAAATTTGCAATATTTTCAAGAACAAAAGGTTGACTCTCCACGGGCTTCAGTTTCATATAATTTACTTTTAATAATATACAATGAAAGAAAATAACTTTACCATTCAATTAGACTAAAGAAAACACAGCAAAACAGTTTGCATTAAAAAGCAAAACAAAAATCTCAAGGACTAAAAAGAGAATGGTAAATGCAAATCTTCTTAAGATTTCAATAAAAACAAAGCTGCTGTTGCACTAAAACAATATTTAAATTTAAACTTTACTCTCAACTCAAGGCTTTTGTTTTCAGCAAAATGTAAGTAGACATGAATGTCCCAAAACTATTGTCTCTTAAAATAATTTCGTTCTTCTCTGCGTGTGCACACAACTCACAATCCTTTGCAAACCTTTATTATAACAATAGTTATTATATACTGACAGGACACTTTTGTTTTGCCAACAGTTAAAAGTGGCTTTCTAGCTTTATTGAAATAATTGCTCATTATCCATTTGTGGTTTTATCTTGATAAATAGAACATTAAATGTGAACAAGTCAAGTCCCTGCTTATAAGTATTAACAAACAAAACTCTAGATGATAGATATTACAATTTTGTCATTGACTTTATGGTGCTTCAAACAAAGCCCAGGTATTATGTGGTATTAATAAGATCTTAAGAAACGTTATACAATTCATAAGATGTAGGAAGCTGCAATGTACAGCAATGCAAAGGGCAATTATTTGAAATAAGTTAAACATTATTTTAAATTGATGTTGCTTAATACAGATTTCTTACCAGTAAAAAACTGTTTTATCTTAACTTAGCTAAAGGGCTCTTAGATTTAATTTAAACACAGGTGTCGTAGGGCTTAAAATGCCTTGGCACATACAGTGGCCGTCGCCAACTGGAAGTGCTGCCGTTCGCTGAATGGATTCTAGCACTTTCCGGCTGGTCTTTGCCACTAGAGAATCACCCCAAATTTCGCTGCTTAAATTTTACTCTTTTTATCAGCTTTAAGCAGTATTAATCACTAAAAATATTGGAAAAAAGTTTTTTGTTACAATTTCAAAAAAAAAGGATATATGGGGAGCTTAAACTATTACAGAGATATTCCTAAAAATATTTTTATTTTCAATAGCGACTGTGATAAGACGTCCATTCTGCAAAGTTTATTTCTTTTGATCCAATGACAAAAATTTTAGAGGCAAGTTCTTCCAGAAAAGTTTTATATTATATTTTTTTTTTTTTTTTTTTTTTGTTTGATAACTGTTTTTCATTAAAGTATATATAAAAAATATATTAACACATTATTTTTTATACATGATTTTATGAAAAATAGTTATCAAATGAAAACATATTATTAAAATATTTTAGAAAAGCTTGCCTCTAAAATTTTTTTCAATGGGTCGAAAAAAGTAAACTTTGGAGAATAGAAATCTTATTATGGCTACTTTTGAAAATAGAGAGATTTTTAAGAATATCTCTGTAATTACTTAACCTCCCCACATGTCCTTTTTTTTATTGTAACAAAAAAATTTTTTCTAACATTTTTAATCATTAATACTGCTTAAAATTGATTAGAAGAGTAAAATTAAAAAAATATAAAAATAAAAAACTAAAAAACTGTTCTCATAACAATTTAAAAAAGGAAGTATGAGGAGCTTATGAAAAAAAGGATATATAAACAGCTGCTGAATCTATGCCACCAATTTCGTCAACTATAAGAATAGTTGAAACAACGCCACGCAGTTTAATTCATAATGCAATATTATTTTTAGCAAAAAAAAATTTTTTCCAATTTTTTTTCTTAATTTGCTTCTAATTTATATTTTACATCACCACGAAGAATTTCTTCTCAAATAAAATTCATATTGTTGGTTTTTCCTAGCATATTTATCTTCAATACTTTGCAAAGCTTTCCGGAATTCCATGTTATTTCACATTCGTTTCATGTTTTTTTTTGTGCTCCTAATGACCAAATCAAGTGGTAAATAATTATTTTGTAATATATTAGCTCGGGCGTTCTTAATTTCTTTCATAGTAAACTCAATTTATTTAATGCTTGATTAGATTAAATTGCAATTAAAAATTATAGCAAAACCACCATAAATGGAAAATATGTTCTCGCTATAAATTTGTTCTTGGTATTTTATTTGCACTAAAAACAAAATAAGGATATTAATCATGTTGTTGGTTGGAAGAAATTGTTCATGTCAAAAGGAATGATGATGATGATGGTGATGCATTTGCTAAACGTATTTATTTCTAAACAATATTAGGGCAGCGCTCACGTTAGTAGTAACAAAAGCCAGTATTCAGATAACAGAAAAAAACTATTTACAGCTTTAATGGACATCACACAAAAATTGGGAAAGCATTGAAACCCCCAACGCATAAAATTGGTTTATTTATTTAAGAAGCTCCTTGCTTTCACAACTCGTTTTTTATTAAGCCCAAGCATCTTTATTAAAACTTAACAAACACAAACAAGTACATAAACTTTGTCTTAAAAGATCATTCTCTTTTTTTTTTTTCTTCGTTACAAGTAAAGCAATAAATATAATAAAGTTTTTAATAGATTTTCTTTTGCTCCTGCATCTTTGTGAAATAAAACATTAAAAATTTATATGTGTAATATATGCAGCCCTTATTTTTATACTTTAATCATAAATAAACTTGTGCATGTGCATGCATGGCTTTATTTGGTGCAGATGGTATAGAAGAGATATTCCCATTTCAGCTTTAACCCTTAAGAGACCCAGAAATAAGAAGCAGAAAACTTGAAAGTTTCAGTTATAGAAGTATGAGAAAACTTCTGCTGGAAAAATAAATAAAAAGTATTAGAGCATAAGTGTTTAGAAGCAAGAATGCTCTGGAGGATGAAATGTACTGAAGATTAAAATCTTAAGAATTGCAAAACAAAAGCTTTCAAGCAAATATATTTGGACGTGGTAAAAGTTAATTAATACTTTTCTAAATTCTTTTTTTCGAAGTCAAATATTCTACTTATTTCAATATAAGAAAGATCCCTTAGTTAACCTATAATTATCCAAATTATAAAAATCGTTCTGTATCAAGACAACGATGTTCCTAAAAAGGGATTGGTATACAAAAATCTGTGAGAGAAAAGATAAGCACCTGTAGTTGTAGAGGAATAGGAATACAAGAGCACAAGAACGAAGCATATGAGAGAATAAGAGTTTAACACCAGTATTCCTAAAGGATAAAATATTGTTGAAACAACTTATTATTTTAGATCCAAAAGTTGTTCTGAATCTTTTCTCATCTTTTTCAGCCGTCCATATGCCGCCCCGGGCGACATTTCGTTGAGGCTAATCAAATTATCAGTTGGCTCGAAAAATCTCAAAAGAATGTTTGAAACTCTTCAAACTTTATAATTTTCCAACAAATCATATACATTTTAGAGAAGAAAAATATTACTCAGATTTGAAGTAAATTTTTAAATATTACAAATAATTGACCCAGACTATCAATTTCACAAGCTTTGAGCGATGTTTAGCTTTCGAATGCTGTCTGCGTCAACACTTTTTCGTTTGTGATTATTCATGTTCAATAAAATTCGAGCTCAAGGTCTGTTTTTTTTTTAATCTGTTTTTATTCGAAATTTTTTATCTCAATGCTCCTGTTTCCGCTAGAAAACTTCTGTTTTGCAGTCCCGTTCTTATAATTTATTTTGTGACTTTAGTTTCTAATGTATTGGGGTTGTTTTTGTGGGATTTTGGGTGATATTAGTTCTGTTTTTTTTTTAATTTTTTTATTCGAATTCTTTTAGCCTAATGCTCCACTTTCCACCAGAAAACTGCCTTAGGAAATAATTTGTATAAAAACAATAGTTTTTGCATTAATGTCATCGAGTTAATTTTATATTATTGTAGTGATTGATCCTATTTAAGCAAGACAAAGAAAACATCAAAAACCTGTAGCTGGGGGATAACTGGCTGTTTCGAAGCGGCCACACTACTCGCCAGCACTCGTCCATGAACTCAGAGGCCTATGTTTCTAAGACGATACTCATGCCACACAGAAAAGCAAGTTGTTGTATACATTTTCTGCCTTAACACACAAGCAATCATTTGATCATACAAACAAGCAGCAAGAGCGAGTAATAATTTATTTCAAAATTGTTTATTAACTATTGGTTCACATAAAACTAATAGTCAATAACGTTCGGCTCAGACTTTTCTTAGGGTCTCCTTTTTGTTTTTTTCTTTTTGTTATCTGAGCTCAAGTTTATGTTGTTCTGTGTTGGCTGCTCATTCCCAGCACAAAAGGGAGCACGAATATAGTGGTCACGCTTTTTTTGTCAAATATTTTTTTAATGCTAGCGTACTTTAAAGAGAAACTCCGACACTGTCAGAGTTAAGGGCGATAGGTGTGTCTACTATTCTAATTTCACAAAAATGTGTATTTAATATAAAATAGCCAAGGATCTACATGGCAGTGGGTGAGATTTAGTATTCTTCTGCTTCAGTTTTCGGCTTCCTTGGACCCAACAAAAACATATTTTTCACATGCACAGCCTTGCACGAAACACTACTCTCTTGCCCCAGTTAAACTAAATTTACCATTTCAATCTGCCACCTTTTCAAATTAACCTGCCTGGGGTTAAGTTTATAAAAATATAAATGTTTGACTTTTACTTTCCTCCCACCGCCCATGCAAGTATTGTTAAACTTTACGAAGGACAATAAGCAGCATGTTTATTCTGTAAAACATACAGGCAAAACACTGAAATAGAGACACTTTCATTTAGCCCTTAATGCCTGTTTGTACATGAGAGATGGTATTTTATTTTGTTATGTCCTGTCACAATAGTAAAAATAAACAAAACTGCTGTACACATACAAATATGAACAAACAAACAAACGAACAAACAGACGGCAAATGTTTATTTTAGTATCTGGCTTTTTGTCTCTTAATGCTTATTGTTATGGTGTTTTTGGCAATAAATAATTTATATGTGAACATTTTAAAATGTCAGCACTCATTACCCAAATAATGCAAGTGTTAAAAGACAACAGAAAATTGCAAAATGTAGAACAAAATTTAATAATAATAAAAGAAAAAAAAAACCAAAAGGATAAAGAATTTAATTGAATTTGCTTTAATTTTGAAATTAATGAAACGTATGATGTAGTAAATTAAATGAATGATAAAATATCCAGCATACGCTGCTGGGACGTGGCCGGCAGGGTTCGGAGCTGCCACGCAAATTACTGTATATATGTATAATGATAACATTTTGAATAAATAGCTAAACAATTTCTTTTTTCTTTTATATTTTATATATTTATTTGAGCTTAAGGTCTTTTAGAATTTGATTATTTGAGTATTTTTTTGACAAAACTACTCAAATAATCAAATTCTAAAAGACCTTAAGCTCAAATAAATATATAAAAAATAAGAAAAAAAAGCGGTCAAAATAATTAAATATTAAATCTTTTTTCTTTTATTTATTTATTTACTTAGTGTGAAAAATTTTATCCTTAATTGCATATTTTTTACTCTGTGAAATTCAAAAATTGTTTATTTTATTCTAAAAAAAAATAATTAATGATTCTATCTTCAATTTTATACTTAGTAAACTAAATCCATAAAAATATATTTTGTCTTCCTGCTTGTTTTGCATATTTTAGGTCGATATGTTTAAGTTACGAATTTATGACAAATAAATCCTTCAATATGACCATTAAATGGCTTAAAACAATTGCCTGACTCGAAAGACAGACCGACAGAGAGAGAGATAGAGAGTGTGTGTGTGTGTGTGTGTGTCCTGTTAAATGCCCTTGAGTCGTTATCAATTGTTGTCAAGTGCTTGTAAGCATTTTACTTGGAAAACTTAAGTAAATTTCTAGTTGTTGTTCTTGTTGGTATTGTGTATTTTGTTGAAGATTTATTTGCTTGACTAAAAGACTAGACAGAGTGTATCAATAAGCATAGAATGAACAAGGACCAAGGTAGAAGTTCTAAATGCTGAGCAGCAGTTCAGAACACTTAAGACAGGTTAATCAAAGAAATTTGTTTAAGTATGAAAATTTTAGATTTTAGAGCAGATGGAAAATAAAAAGTTGTAATTATATTGTGAAAAATAAAGGAATCTTTTTTAAGCTTTTGATGTATTTTTACATTGAGGGGCAATTTTTGTTGGCATTGAGTATATTTGGTATTTGTTAGCAAAAAATAAAAATAATTTTTTGAAAAGATAGAGGGATTTCAGCGAACTTGCAGGCTAAAATGGGAAGATGCCTGAGACATTGTTGGCTGTGGCTATTTCACCATAAAAAATGCATTAGCATTAGCATTGTCATTTTATACCATGCGGGCACGAATAAAAGACCATAAATGTGTTTCCATAAATGAAAACACAATACCAGCGCATTGCTATTGGCATTAGCATAAACACAAGCACTCACCTTGGTAATGGCTTTAGCATAGGCATTAGCATTGGCGCTAGCACTATCATTGACATTAGCATCGGCGTGGAAACTAGCATTGACATTAGGATAGATATTAGTATTGAAATTTGCATCGGCATTAGCACTATCATTATCATTGGCATTAGCAGTAACACTACTACCGAAATTAGCTTCAGCATGAGCATTAAGACTGGAATTGAGCTTGGGCTTAGTATTAGCTTAAGGCCTTGACATTAGCACTGTTATTTATTTTCAGATTTTAATACAATATAAGCATAAAAATTTCTAAAATATAATATAAAATAATATTCTAACACAATATTATTATACTTACTTAGATTCCAACAAGCGCATATTATTGCTTAACCATTAGTTTACAAATATTGTTTCTAAACTAAATACTTGTATTAAATTTAATCCCATTAAACGTAATCTGTTTCACTTTATATTTCATTCATTTAAAAAATGTATATCAAATTTATTAAACGAATCAACCATCTGCCACTCCCATCCAGTAATAAACTATTAATTTGAGTTGAAAACAACACGAAAGTTTGTTCAGGTTGCAAATATATTTTTAGTTAGAAATCACTAAATATTATTTTTATTCAATTGATTTAAATTTGAAAATAAATAAAAAGCATACATTTTCTGTACAACTGGCCACTTGAAATAAAAGAGATTTTTATTTTACACAAAAATGCTGCAAAAGGCTGGGCCGAATTTCACGTACCCTTCAGATAATACATGTATGTCTTCAAATACGAGTAATTCCAATTTTATTTCAAATATAGACTAAAAGCAATAATCGGCACTCTTGTATTAATTTTGTCAGTTAGAGTTTTAACAGAACTAAAATTGCTTAAGTTTGCTTTTGAGGCAAATTTTAAATGTTTTATAAACAAAAAGCAAAATGCCTTCCAAAATTTTGAATGTGCCAAACAGCCTCACAAAGTTGTAGATACCCTACACACTTGTTGTTATTGGGGATGAAAGCATTTAAACAAGTACAGAGCAAATAAAATAAATAAGAATAACTAAAAAGGATAATTTTGTGGCCACTGCAAGTGTATGTTGTAAAAGTGTAAAGCGTTTCTTAAGAGTTCAAACAAAATGAGCACTTGTGATGTCACCAGTTGCCAGCTTAAAACCAGTTATAAATGTTTTTTCAACCAATTTGAAGAGGTGCTTATTTTAACACAGAAAAATATTGCTGCTAAAATGTATGACCACATTAAACCGTGATGCACTATGGGGCGAAGAAGCAATGCAGGTTTAAAATAGCAGCATGAAAAATCCAGTGGAGTAATATAAAAAAAGCAAGTTTAGGCTAAAGAACATAACATTTTAATTTCCCAAAACTTCCTGCTACAGGGATGAAGCGAAGTTGTTAATTTTTTGTTCTGTCAAGCGCCCAAGTTTACAATTTTTACAGTATGACTTAGATTTTAACTTTTGCATTTTGTAAAAAATTATAAATTTTACATGATGTCATTTACATTTTTTACACGGTGTAAAATTAAAAAAACTACTTAGAACTTCTTCAAATGTATTCTACATATAAATAATTTCGTTTTTCTTAAGCTTAAAAGCTAAATTAACATTATTTACAGGGAGTAAAATGCATGTAACTGCTATAGGCTCTTCAAACTACAGGATTGTCTTACCTGTTTTGCTTGCGTTTTGAAATTTAATTAGCTTCATTAAAACAGCTAGTTTTTTATGCATACATATTTTTTTTTTTTTGAGCAGAGAACAAATTTGTATTGTTTACAAAATGTAAAAATTGTTTCTTGTGGCATTTCTTAACATTTTTTACATGATGTAAAATATAGAAAAAATAAAAATAAACATATTTTAAGCAAAATTTACGTTATATAAAATTTCAGACTTAAATTTTAATTTTTACATTTTATAAAAAAAAATTTTTCTTGATATATACATTTTTTAAGTGTTTGACATGCGTTAAAAATATGAAAAATTTAAAAATTTTTTAATGTGTATTTTAAGCAAAATTTTAATTACATATGTAAATTTTTATATTTGAACTTCTACATCTTGTAAAAATTAAAAAAATTTTACATATAATTTAAATTTTTTACATAATGTGAAAATATAAATTTTTTTAAAATTTCGTAAAATATATTTTATGCAAAACTTACATTACACAAAATTTTAGACTTGAATTCTTATGTTGTGAAAATAAAAAAAAAATTGACATGATTATAATATAGATAATTTTCATAATGAAAAAAATGGAAAAAAATTCAAATTTTTTAATTTTTAAGTTAAATTAAAATAAAAAAAATTTAAATTTTAATTACATTTTAAAAAAATTAAAATTCTATAAAATTTTAGATTTGAATTTAAAATGTTTACATTTTGTAAAATTTTACATATGATTTATATTTTACATAATGTAAAAATCAGACTATTTTTTAATTTGCTTAAAACATATATATTATGCAAAATTTACATTACATAAAATTTTAGACTTGAATATCAATTTTTACATATTGTAAAAATTTTAAATTTTACATGATATTACTAAAATTTTTTACATAATGTAAAAAATAGCAAAAAAAAAATTTTAATTAAATTATACTTTAAGCGAAATTTAAATTACATAAAATTTCAGACTTAAATTTTAATATAAACATGTTGTAAAAATTTTAAATTTTACATGATATTATTTACATTTTTTACATGATGTGAAAAATAGCAAAAAAAAATTTAATTAAACTATATAAAATTTCAGACTAAAATTTTGATTTATACATTTTGTAAAAATTTAAAATTTTACATAATATTATTTACATTTTTCACATGAGGTAAAAAATTTAAATTCTTAAAAATACATATGAAACAAAAGTAGGTTAAAAGCAAAACTGACATTTTTGACAGGGCGTAAAATTATTATTTTGCAGTAAGTTTCTCAGCCTCATAATCTTGCTACAAACTAATTATTGTGATTGATATTAATTAAATAAGACAAAGAAAGCAAAGACATTTGGCAGGGTGAACAACTAGCTGTTTCGAAGCCGCCACGCTGCCGTCCTTTAACTCGGGGGCTCATGTTTCTAAAGCGTCGCTCATGCCACTCAGCTGACGAGAAGTGTGGTGGATTCGAAACAGCTTGTGGTCCACCCTGCCAAATGTCCTGGATGTTTTCTTTGTCTTATTTATTTAATAGTTATCAATCAGAAAGAACTTGAGCCCGATTAACTTAATACAAAATAATTATATGAGAAAATGTTCGGATAATAAATAATTAATTAATTACTATTTTGCTTTTCAAAACAAATTTTTACACACAAAAACTGAACGGAACGCATGTGTTTTATGTATTTACTGAGAAATTCCTTTTGCTGTAGGAAAACCAAAGCACAAAAACACTTTAAGGCCCATTATTACAACCTGCCAATAGCTAAAGGCAGAATTTTATTAGCCGCACTTCGCAATAAGTGTTCATAATTTAAAAATTCAAATACCTAAAAACTTATGCAGGAACCATCCTTATTTTTACCAATTATAAAATACTGCTGCGGCAATCAAAGACCCACCCCTTTAGCTATTTTATAATTTGTTATAAAGAGCATAAGAATTTTTGTTGTCAATGTTGAAATGTTTTAAACCAATATTAAAAAGAAGTCTGGTCATTGAAAAAAAACATGTTTAAAAAATACAAGTGATTCGTTACGAGAGCAATTAAGAAAACTTGAAAAAAAGAAATATTTCTTGCAGTGTAATAACATACACAATACGCTCGAATGATTTCCCATGTATTACTTACTCACTGGTGCAACCAATTGGTTTGTATGACTTGAATTTGCTTTTAAATCATTTTTTTGTTTTACTCTCCTTTTCCGCTTTTTTTTGCACAAATAATCCATACCTACACAGACACACTTATTCAACCACTTTCATATTTTGTAAAATGTGAAATGATCTCATTTTGGTTTTCATTTCTACTTTAGACTAAATGAACTACAACAACTGGATTTTATTCATTTATTTTTTTTTCTCTCTCTCTCTCTCTATTTTTTGATTGTTGCTTTTAAAGCAGTTTACTTTTACAAATCCTTTTGAATACAAAACAGCACAACCATCAGACAGAAAATCATTCAATTATTTGCAAAATTTCGAAGAGAGGAAAGCTGGGGAGTGTGTGCAATCAGAACAGCACCGGAGAGACGGACAGGCAGACAGACGGACGGACGTACAGACAACTGTTTCTGGAGATGACAAAAGCAAAGGAATTCCATAATACTTTCATATGATTAAAGTGTGAAATGGAGAAAATGAATTTACATAGAAATTACATTTCAAAGGGAATGATTTAAAGAGAAAAAATAACAGACCTCCGTTTTGCTGCCTTTTTACAGACGTTTAAAACTAAAACAAGCAGAAAACTATGGTAAAGCCATCTTAAGTGTGGGAAAAGTTAAGCAGACACATATAAAACAGAATTTCTAATTATTCAAAAATAAATTAAATTCCTGAAGCTGATTTGTTTAGTTCTAAAAACGCCTCCGTAATGTAACCGAAAAGTTAACTTTTATGTCCCAACTTTGATAATTCATTCCTGTTCCCCCTTTAAAAAGAGTATTGATTATTGTACAATACAGTTTTATTTGCTTGTTTTCACAATGAAACAAATAAAATCACTTATCACAACACAGATAATGCCAATATCTTCTTCTTTTTTTTTTGCAATAAAACAAAATCAATGTATTATTTCTATGAATTTATCTTCTCAGCTAATGTTAATGTGATTGTACTACAAGTGGAACACTAGCGAAGAAAATACTAAATAAAGCAATCACAAAAATACATTTATTTGATTTCCTGAAGAAAGCAGGTATCGAAGGATGCTTATTATTTGCTCTTGAAAATGAAATTCAAGTGAAACAGCAGCAACAACATCGCTGCTAAAATAAAGAATTTCTTTAAGAGCACTGTAAGTTTCTTTAACTAGCTTATACTAAAAACACCAAAAAAATTGATATATAACAAAGGAAAATATTAGCAGTAAAAAAATAACCTGTCTTTGTAATATATTATACATACTAAACTAAAAATGTAAAAACAAATTGGTGTACACTTTATTTTGTGGCTCTCTGTAGATAATCTCGCTTTAAAGATAAGTAACAATTAGCAAAATAAGGTTTTTGAAAATGCATTAATAAGAGCTTAACTTCCACTAGCGAGGTGCATACATTCATATAACTCCCCGTCATAAATATATAATATATATGTACTTGTGGTTCTACTTACAGGTTAATATGATTGCAACTTAAGAAACTATGTGCTTCATTTGCTTGCCGAGTTTCGTTAAAATTAATGCCAGGATACGAGTGCTCTCCGCATATCCTTTTTTTCTTTTTTTAATAAAATGATTGTTTTTGTTATTTCTGCCAAGAAAATGTTTGCCCAAATGGAATTAAATAAGAGAGAGAGAGAGACCTACCGACTTACATCCTTTTACTGCTGGGCACATTTCATTGAAATCGATACAAGCACATACCGGCCTTCCATATGTCCTTTTTTCCCAATGGTGCTACAGAAATTGATATTTCAATATTTTAATGAAAAACTAAATAGATCAGTGTACATTTATTTTCTAACTTGCAGCATAAACGAGGATGTGTTTTTCAATTCGTTGGGCAACAATTAGTAAAACTATGTTTTAATAATACAATTCGGAAAAATTTAAATTATATTACTATTCGAACAATGAAAAGATTTTGAAATCATAATCGAACAATTAAGACTCTTGAATAATTGGCAATTATTTGCGAACTATACAGTGACATATTTCAATTTCAAATTTTATCATTAAGAAAAAGTAAAACATGTTAAGAAGGTTTTTTTGATGGTAGAAGTAGCTGTATTTACTATTTTACCACCAATTTAATATCTTTGATGTTTAATTTATAACCTAAAGTCCCCTCAACAATAACCTCTTCTCCTAAACGCCACTTATCCAGGCGCTTCTTCTTTTATGGTCTTTTCATCAATTATAGCAAAAATGACTGAAAAATAACATACAATTTCATTTTAATAACAAAAATAATATAAAAAGTAAAAAAAAACGTTTATGTATTTTTTTTTTCAAGCTAAAAGCCACTTCACACTTAATGAAGCCAAAACCATTTATAAATACTTAAGTACTTTATTTTAATCGAAATACTTCAATAAGTATACGAAAACAACAACAGCAGCAGCAACAACAAATTGTTATTAAAAAAAAGAGCCTGCAGGTTATGACACTTGAAATATACATGCAGGCAAGGCAGCGCAAAAAAGGAAATAAAGTCAAGGTTTTAAATAAAATCGAAATTAAAGCTCAAACACAACAAACAGTTACATGTTTAAACAAACAACCATTCAGTCAAACATCCTCTGGAAAGGCAAAGACATATGAAAATCAAGTAAAACGTTTATATCACTGCTTAGGTCGAATTTTTAATATACTTCACAACGGATATGAGAATATGTGTATAGATTACATATGGCCTTAATTATGATATCGGTGGTTTCCATTTTCGACATAAATGAACATTTTTTTCTTGCCATTTATAGCCATAAAATGGCTACGTCATGGTTTCCCAACTATAAGAATTATAATTTTTGTCGATTGTATGGATAAGGCATTATTTTTAATTTTTTTCACGAACCTCATGATAACAAATTTTGTAAAATCAAATATCGGCCACTTATTTGCCACGATTTCGATGGCACTAGCTATATGCCATGGACTATATTTTCTGAGATATCTTTGAGCTTCAGTATGGTTAATGTACCGAGTTATCTCATCGCTTAGCTCTTGAATAGTTCTGGGCTTATTAACGTATGAATTTTCTTTTTAATTACGCGAAAGAAAGATATCAAATCAAGTGATCATGGTAGGCAATTATCATTGCCACCGCATGAAATAAACCGGTTATTGCATTTCTCGCTGAAAAGAGCCATTATTTCGTTAGCCATGTGACAAGAGCTACCATCTTCAAATCACCCATGCCCATATTTCTGTCCACATGAAGCCAACTATCACCTCACAATAGCGAATACCAGTCAAGATAAGCGCTTGGCCGACTTTATTTTCGAAGCAGTACTTTAAATTTGTTATTTCTTAAAGATATTTCCTGACAACTTTCCCGACAAGTTTCTTTTGATAAATAATAATTCTTAAATATCCGCCAAGTTTCTTTTTTATAACTTGGCACCACTAGACATCGTTGCATCGGCTTTTTAATGAGAATTATTCTACTTAACGAATTTACTGAGGAGAAAGTCTGCCCCATCGCTAAAGATGACTTTTTTTGTAATCTCACTATTCACTTCTGTTTGTTCCACTTATTGATGACGTTCGAAATAGTCGGCTCTCTGTTTTTACGTTTATTAAACTTGTAAACATGTACATATATTCAAATCTTTATTGAAAATTGGCATCACTGCAGTTTGTTGCAGTTGAGGTTGACGGTTCTTCTGCCATTAAACTAGAGCGACCATCGGGTCGAGCATGCCTAGACCCGATTGGCTGAAATTTCTGCACAATTGTTCCAATTTTAAACACATTTGGTCGATTATACTGAGCAAGAAAAAATCACGTAGTGCTTGAAATTAATTTGCAATTGAACAGCCATTTTCGTAAAAGGCTTCAACAATTTTAATGCTTCACCCAATTTTGTGCCTTAGCCATGGCTGAATTTATCAAACACTAAAACAATGAAATGCCTGATTAAGTTGCTCACAATTGATATCGTCGTGCTTTCGGGAACCATAACGTATGAACGACTTCTTAGCCACAAAAACTTTTTCGGTTCTCTCACTCAGCATATTTGATTAAAAATCCCCTTAGACTATATTCTGGTGTAGTGTGAAAATTGTAAACGCAATCACAAACTTAAATATACCCTCATCACTTTCCTCATGCACCATATGTACTACCAGTAGGAAATTCCAGGTATCAGAATGAAATCTATGTATAAAGCAAACAACCTGCAGAATATTTTTGCAAAAGCAAAACAAACAACTGATTTTCAGTTTATTTTTGAGAATTTATATGGAAATTTTCTACCATCAGTTTGAGCCATTATCGACAGCTTACTTTCACACCGTCGTCAGCACACTGCGCGCATTTGTATGTTATTAATTAATTAAAATGGAAAAATAAATAAACATTAATAAACAAGAGATAGGAAACATATATGAAATAAAAACATCACTACAAATGCCTGTTGCAACAACAACTTTACAAGCAACAAAGTTTAAGCAAACGCTGATGAAAAATATGTAAATAAAAATGATTTTCATACAACGTTTTTTTTTTTTCTTTTTAGGTAGAAAGGAATAAATGTTGCTTTTATTATGTGCAATATAAAAAGCAAAACTGATAATGGCTGCATATTTGCTGGTATTAAATGGAAAATTTAAAATCTGAATTATATATGGCAAAAGAATCCATAGAAAATAGCAAGAAATAAATTTGTTTTTGTCGCATTTAAAGTATGATTCGATATATTATTTTATCCTTTTTATTTTCGCCATTAATTATCAATTCGATTATTGTTGATTTTCTTGTCCTGCCTGGAAACTAGTTGACTATAATTTATGATGATTATACCTTGAGATCTAAAATTAAGTGTCATTTCTAGTTTTCCTTTTGAGAAAATATTTTCATAACAATTTTTTCTTAAGAATTTTACCTGCTTAATGACGGATATGTTTTTTTACATTTTTTTGTAAAATTTTCTTATATTTTTCTTCCATGAAGTGAGCAATTTTTCAGCAGCCTCCCATTGGGTGTTTTTTTTTTTTTTTTTTTTTTTTTTGATAGACTTTTACCGTTGCCAGGTAAAGTTGCTATTTGAACCCTCATAAAAAAGTCATTAATTATAGACAAGACGTTGTTGCAAAAACAATGAAAATAATAAAATACGTAGAAGAAAAAATTAATGCAATTATGACTCTTAAACTTAAGTAATTATGTGGGCTTTGAAGAATCACATCTTGAAACAAAAATACTTTAATCGTTCATATTTCCAGCTGACGCAACAGCTCATTAATTGTAAGCAAAAATTGTAGATCTTCTTGTCAGTTTCCATTTCAAAGTTAAGTGATGACCATTTGTGTTGCTTGATAGCTCAAGGCAATAATTTAACAGCTATCCGGTCTGCCACCTCTGCGAAACTGTAACTTAATTTCCACACACTTCAAATTAGATGTCAAATTCAATTTGGTCATAATAATAGTTTAAACATTCAAACAGGCTCAAACGCCAACATATCAGCTGCACACACTTGCAAACAAGCTCTAATAGGACTAATATAAAGTTACATTCATATAAAAATAACATTTTGATGCGTTTAACTTACAGCAAATGAAGTGAAACATGAACAAATTAACACTGATTCAGTGTTCAATACAATTTCTATTTGAAATTTTATTTGATATGTGGGTGTAAAGCTGTTACTGATGGTTCGTTTGTGAGCAACGTGAGAGTAAAACATTTAAGGCCTTGAAATGTCAAGGCTATTTAAAGACATGTTTGCCAAAATATGACTGGTTTTCAATAATCAAAAATATAAAAAGCTTAAGCAAACTTTTACCTGCAAAAATATACCTACAACTCGCAAAATAGCCTAGTCTATGCTGATGCAAAATTTTTATTCAATCAGTTAAAGGATATGAATGCCTCCCATATATCCTTTATTTTAAGTATACAGTTTTTTAACCAAATGTTGATGAAAAAAATTTTTTTAAATGCAAAATAATTACAAAATCATATTAATTTATATTTTACCTTGTGATAAATTATATTGCAAGCATGTCTTATAAATTCCACTGCAAACGGTTTAAGGATATTAATACCTCACATATATCCTTTTTTTTATTCCCATAATTTTTGTATAAACATCACTTCAAAACGCTAAAGTGATACAAAGTTATGATAATTTGTATTTATGATGAAAGTATTGCAGGATAATGAACAATGTTCACACACATACATGAAATTTCGAAAATACGTTTTTTGTTACAACCATTCAGATAATGCTGCAAAACTCAAAAAATGAATCTAAAATTATGGTATCAAGCTTTAGGCTTAAATTTTCTTAAATTGCTGAAAGGACTCAGCTGCCCGCCATATATCCTTTATTTTCAATATTTAATTTTGTAAAGAAATTTGGTGCAATCTACTTTAAATATAATTTCTGGCATCACTGTTAGCAATCCCAAGCTGAGACGCTATATTTTATTTTGTTTTCTTATGGATTTTAAAATTGCCTTACAAAATACAGCCAAATAAACAGGCCTTTTCGTGTTCCTACTTTACTGCTGTAATAATGTTTAAATATAACTATAGATTTCTAAATGAATGCAATGTTTATTCAATGAATTACAAAATTTCCTAACTCATATTGATAGTTGTTAATTTAGCCAGTCAGCCAGCCAGCCACACCACTCATTGAATTGCCAATTTTCTCCGAATTCATTGGATTGTCTTCGCTTAACAATATTACAATAATATACATACATTGTTGTATTCAACTTGTAGAATACTCTCAACAACTCAATTTATTTGAAATTCATGAGGCATAACACCAGAGATAAATAAATATTAATTATTGTGCATACTGAATGAGGGAACCAGAAAAGAAAGCTAAAATAAATTTTTATTTTTTTGCAATAAAATAATTTATAACTGGTAATGTAAGCTGCAAATGAAATGGGTTTGTGATAGTAGAGTAGTCAGTATATTTAACTCAGCATAATTCCGTTAGTGCTCGTGGAAAAAGCAAAAAAAAAGAGAGAGGGTGAAAGAACAACGAGGGTTGGTAGAAGTGAAATTTTTCAAAATTATTTTTTATTTCTAGTTACTTTATTTTGGACTTTAGTTCGATTTTGCTGCCTTGCAACTGCGCAAGATTCGTTTGCGATCACAGTGTAGTGATCAACATTTTTAAAGAAGACAAGAAAAGTAAAGTTCAACATTTATTGGCTGATCACCAGCATTTCCGCTTTTAAACATTCTATCTGAGATTTTAATACTGTCTAGATAATTTTTTTTTTTTTCATTTTGTAAATTTTTTTTTTAATTTATAACAATTTCAAATGTATTTTAAATTAAACTGTTCACACCAAATTCTTGTGATAAACTTTTCAGTCGCAAAGTTTTTCCGAACAATGTTTACTAGACAAGTTCCTCAGAAAAAATATTTCTTTATTTTGAATTCAATGTCAACCTTTTGTATGTACAATTACAAACAAAGTTTTAACCTCTCTTAATTTAACACTTTGACTTGAATTATAACCGCAGGCTGAAATTCAATCTTTTATAAAGAAGCATTTATATTGCAAAGTTAGTTGTTTTTGAAAATCCTGTCAAACTTGATCGAAAAGATGTGCTGCCAACAACAATGACGACAAAGAAATAAATGCCAACAGCCAGTCTGTCTGCCTGACTGACTGACTGACTTGACTGAGTGTGTGCCTGCCTGACTGCCTTAAATAAAAATAATTTCATTAATTTAACACACTTACATGTACGCAAGCATATAATTGCGAGCATGAAAGAAAATTGCATAAAATTAATGAATGAAGAAAATGCCAAATACAAATTGCACAAAAAGAAAAACAGAAATAAATGATGAAACAGAAAATCGTTGCCTGCCGTATGTTCACAGCATGTAATTTTCTGTATGAATTTATAATTTATTTTTTTACATTTTTCATTTATAAATAATATATGAAATACAAAAATTAAAATACAAAGGCACACTCACACATACACACACAGGCACACAGCTCATAATAATTTGTCAGCAAACAACATTTTGTGTAGAAATTGTAATAACTTTGCTCATTACAAACATTTACACACTTTAGTAAATTTGTTCTAACATATGTTGCGTTCCTTTTTCTCTGTCACTACGTATTACTTATTTAATATAAAACAAACATTTTTAACATCATACAATACACACACACACAAACACGTACGCACCAGCGTACATAAATGCCCGCAGGAAAAGTTTTGTTATTTTACTTAATTTCATATACGATTACAAACTACTTTTCTTTTATCCTTTTTTTTTTTTTTTTTTTTTTTGTGAAAATGGCACAACAAAATAGGAAATTTTATAAAATTACTTTGGCTTATATTTCATTCTCAGAACTCAGTCACTCATGTTTCCTTGTTCTGGCTTGCAGACACTTTGTATTGCCGAAAGGATCATAATGACTTAAAGCCTAAAGAGTATTATGTTTTTGGTAAACTTTTAAGAGCATTACAATATAATATAAAAAATTTAGTGACTTTAAGCAAGCAAGTATTTTAAATAAAATGTTATTTCGTATTTAAAATATTGCAAAAAAAAATAAAAAATTAAAAATATTAAAGACCATTGAAATAGAAATTAGGCATTGGGCCGGTCTGACTACTAGCAGCCCGTCAAACATAAGGGCTACCAAAATCCCTGAACACACAGCACTAATTTAAGTTTAACAATCGTATAAAATTGTCCATATACTCACCAATAATTTGGTTTAAATGTTGCCACCAGTTTGTTTAAAAAGTAGCTTTTTTCAAAAAAAGGATATATTCTCAGATTCTCATAAAACTTTTCACAACTATTACACGTACCATTGCTGAGGTTGTTATCAACTTTGATGGCCATTTGATAACTATTGGCGATAGCATTAAGATTTTTGCCGAAAGGATATATAAAATATTAAACTATTTTCTTCTCGCTCTACAGTGTTAAAATATTAAACAATATAAATTAATTTTGCAAAGCATATATTTGAGTGCAACTGCCAAATTTCTGCTCACTCTGGGCTTCTTAATGCAAAAAATAAGACCTAGTTAAAAAAAGTATACTTGGAGGGATGCCATAGCCTTGCTTCAATTTGAAAGAAATTTCGACAAACGGTTACTGATACCTTGCTTGAAGTTTTCACCTAATTTGGATGCCCAGTGATAATTAACCAGAGCAATGATTTTTTTTGCAGTCTTGGACGATATTTTATCATCTCAGAAGACTGTTATTTTTTGCTCTCTGTTTATATGAAAGCTTTTCTCTACATGTTCTTCAATACAGAAGTTCAATGAAATTAAAATTTTCAGTAAAAATGTAAAAAATTTTTCTTCACATCATATTTTCTTTATTTTTTATGAAAGTAATGGAACTCAAAATTTTCCACAAAAACTATAACGCTCTTAATGCACATATGTAAAATTATTCATTAAAATTCTTGGCACAGGTTAACGAAAAGCAAAAGTGAATAAAAATATTACCACCATATTAAGCCAACGAATATAAGTTGATCATAATTATTTTTAATGAAATTTTATGCACTCACTTAAACAGTCAATAAAATCGTTAGAGAAATTATTTGCATATAAGCACGTACACACTTGCACACACTCAAACAAGGGGGAAATAAAATACTTAACCAACCTCATTAGACATAAATAATCAAAAGGATTTAGTTAAGTTGAAACGATTATTGAGCACACACAGCGCCACACAAAGAAAGCAATCACTGACTGCACTTCTCTCAAAACCAAATGCAATAAGGCGTTTGATTTATTATTTATTTACCCAAACAGCCACAACTCGCAATGCTGAATGCAAGTATTTTATATTTTCCTTTAAAGCTTCAAAAACATGTTGACTTTTAATCAACAATATGTACGTTTTTCCTGTTTTTTTTTCATACCTTTTTTGGCACATGATTTATTCAATTGAAGAGGGCGTTAACAAGTACATTAATTATGGCACTTTCACATCCCCGACAACAATTTATGGACTTGACTTTAAAACCGGCGTAGAAAAAAACTGTAACAAAAAGTAATAATAAAATGCACAAAGATATCAGCCAACAAGGACTTGTTCCATCAGAAAAAAAAAACAACAACAAAAAAACGTAAATAAAAAATTGTATATTCGGGCATAAAATACTCAACTACTTTCGCTTTGTGGGCTGCACAAAAAAAAATCCCCAACTTTTACCGGCTGCAGTTGAGCTTCCACCTTTTGGCAAACATAAACAAAATAACCTGTTCGAGTACGTACTTGTTACAACAAATGGTGGCATACAACATCAACTTTATTAAACAAGCAAATTTAAACACATTTTTGTTTTTTCAAGAGCTACTAAAGTGACAAGTGGCATGTTCAGTTCAAGCAAAAACTTGGGTGCCAAGAGAAATGTTTTTAAAATGACTACTCTTAAAATGCACGAAAGCTAAAACTGTGAGGTCTTTACCAGTTGTTAGATACTTGATAATACCTATGATACTTAAAGAGTTTTATGCTGATAACCGCTGAAGGGGCAATGATAAAACTTACAGTTTTGTATTTCACTAGTCAAATTCAAAATATTAAAATGCCAACAAAGAATCATAACCAGGCTTAGGGGCGTGGACACAGTAAATTTACCCACCAACATTATATAAACAAAGAAAATGCTCCAACATGCACTAAATGCTCCGAAAAACTTACAATCCTTCATATACTATCATGTAACAACAACCCATCAGTTACAACCAACCTCCTAAATTCTGTTCAAATACTATTCAAACATATTCCAAATTATATTCTAAACAAATTGTAAAAATTAAATATTTATATTTATGAAAAGGACGAAGGCCACAGCAGCCAGCTCCTGACAAGTGTTGTTATTAATATATAAATTTATTTTCTATATTAATAAATAAAAATAAAAAAATTATTTCACTAGTCATAACAAATTATTATTTAAAGTAGGCAGAACTGTCACTTGATTTTTTACACTTTTTTGTTATCACTATTCAAGAAAATAGGATGCATGGTAAAAAGTTATGTCATTATTTGAACCCAGGTAAAATTTCTGCCAAAACTTGAACCTATTGTTCCACAACCCCTTATCAAATTTTTTCAATATTTTTCCAGAATATTTTTCCAGAAATCGTAAAACTTTGAAATTCCAATTTTTTTTTTAATTTCTTACTTTTAGGGATATATAAAATGTTTTTAAAATGAATCGCCCATAAATTTCGAGTGGCATATTTAAATTAAATTCACCTCCATTCTTATGACTCATCTCGCCCATTTGACTTTTTTCTACGGAAAACAAAAAAAAATGTTTTAATTTGTAATAAATTGCATTTATTATTCGTCTTGTCCAGCTTAAAAATAATATTTTCATATTCTCTACCCACAACTCTTTACACAACACTGTTTGTTTTTACTTCCACATAAAATTTATTTTATGAAAATGTGAAAGTCGTTGGACCAACGCAGTTAATGTAAAAAAATGCCTGAGAACCAGGCAAAAAAAGGCGCAAGAATCAACGACGTGCTTATGTATTTAATAAATGTTTGAGCGTGTACAATGTTAAAGTGCTTAAGATAAAGTTGTGTTTATTTTTCATTTGTCCCTTATTAAAGTATTTTGCAAATTATTTATTATGACACACACTCAGGCAAACACGCACTTAAACTCTGACCTCAACTTTTTGTACTGCTTAAGGATGCACCGTGGAAAATTAATAGAAATTGGAAATCTACATTTTTCCATTTAAGATTCGAAAACAATTTCGAAGATAATATAAGATAGGATAAGAAAGAGAGTAGAAAAGAAAGGAAAAGAAAAGAAAAGAAAAGAAAAGAAAAGAAAAGAAAAGAAAAGAAAAGAAAAGAAAAGAAAAGAAAAGAAAAGAAAAGAAAAGAAAAGAAAAGAAAAGAAAAGAAAAGAAAAGAAAAGAAAAAGAAAAGAAAAGAAAAGAAAAGAAAAAAAGAAAAGAAAAGAAAAGAAAAGAAAAGAAAAAGAAAAGAAAAGAAAAGAAAAGAAAAGAAAAGAAAAGAAAAGAAAAGAAAAGAAAAGAAAAGAAAAGAAAAGAAAAGAAAAGAAAAGAAAAGAAAAGAAAAGAAAAGAAAAGAAAAGAAAAGAAAAGAAAAGAAAAGAAAAGAAAAGAAAAGAAAAGAAAAGAAAAGAAAAGAAAAGAAAAGAAAAGAAAAGAAAAGAAAAGAAAAGAAAAGAAAAGAAAAGAAAAGAAAAGAAAAGAAAAGAAAAGAAAAGAAAAGAAAAGAAAAGAAAAGAAAAGAAAAGAAAAGAAAAGAAAAGAAAAGAAAAGAAAAGAAAAGAAAAGAAAAGAGAAGAAAAGAAGAGAAGAGAAGAGAAGAGAAGAGAAGAGAAGAGAAGAGAAGAGAAGAGAAGAGAAGAGAAGAGAAGAGAAGAGAAGAGAAGAGAAGAGAAGAGAAGAGAAGCAGTCGTATTTACACTGTGCTATCGTTAACGGCGAGCATATTAATTAATAGAATAGGGTAAAAAGTTCACAATGTTGAAGAATTTTCAAATTAAATTCCAATCATGCTCCACATTTTCCATTGTGCGGCAGGAAAATATAAAACAGAACCCAGGCTTACATACACCTTTTTTCATTCATAAATAAGTTAAATCATAAATACATAAAACTATAAGTTTTACTCTCAGGACACATTCCTGCAAGCAATTATTATACTTTTTTTTGTAAGGACAGGATACCGTTTTCCGTACCTGAGAAAATTTAAGGAAATAATAAAAATAAATTATAATAAGCTAAAAAAAATCTTATGAATCTCTTGTCTTTCCTACCGCTTACACTTATTTTAAATTAAAGTTGAGTTATTGATGTTTCCACATATTTACAACAGAGCAATTTTCCTCAATGAGCAGTAATAACCTTAGCAGATTTTGCACTTAATAATTTGCTTCTAATATAAGACACTAAATAACGAAAAATTCCAATTGAAAAAGAAAAAATTAATTAAGAAATGTGCAAAAATCTGTGTACCAAAGCCAAAGTTTTAATATTGAGTTTGAGAATATAAATATGTATTTTATAACCTCACAACCAGTGTTAAAAGTATGTATAAGTTTGTGAATCCGTTTGTGATTTGTATATTTATTCGGAATCGGTATCGATAGAAATATTGATTAAGCGATGTCCATCTAGCTGTAAGCTGCTTAAATAAAATGTCTGAAAAAAAAATTTGACCCGCAGCAAAAATATTTAATGCCAAACTGTCTGTATACCGGGTCAAGTGTTTGCTATTGAGGGATACACAACGAATTGTTAGATAGTCAGTAATGAAGAGCTCAGGTGGTGTGACGGCGATCTACTGCTGCTGCTTAAAAAAGATATATAATTAGTCCTGGCCTGGACTCGAAGCAACTTTGAGTGCTGATAAGCGACGAAGTGGCCATGGTATGTACCCCAGCCAGTCTTCAACTTTATTTTTCTTGTCTTCTTTAAAAATGTTGATCACTCCAGTTTTATCACAAAAAAATTGTTCTCAACTTTTAGGAACTACAAATCAAAGTCTATCCCGATGAAATTATTAATATTTGTACTTATTCTCTAACCCAGAAATATAAAAGCAAAGTTTTTCGTTTGAAATAAATTTAGCTATAATTTTGCGCAGAATTTATATAATTTTTTTAAATTTTAAATTTCCTTGATTTTTTCATAAATAATTCTTGTTAAGATTCCTTTAAAAGTCCGTTTTTAATCCCCATTAATCTTAAGCCACGTTTTTCGTTTTTTGCTTTATCAACTTCTGGCCAGCAGCAAGGAAATTTTTATTAAAATAGAAATTTTTCAACAACTCATGAATTCTTTCCAACACAATGTAATTGCGAAAATTGTAAATGAAGCTTCAACAAGTAAGTGATGATGACATTGATGGCCATTTATAATCGTTAGCACTGGTATGAGTACATTGACTTGCAGTTTCCCTCTTCCCTTCCTTCATACTTCTTCAGTTAAGTTTAATGAGAAGAAATTTAAAAAAAGGAAGATATCATTACGAAGAGAGTGGTGATGGGCGGGAGATGAATCGCATACGATAAAAATAATCACTGCCTGTGTTTTATGTTTTCCTTTGTCGAATACTACAGTTATTGCTTAATTACAACTTCTTAATAAATAATAAATGACAATTTTTCTCATTGAGATGACAAATAATTGCATGTTATTTGGAGACGTTTGCAAAGGAAGAAGAATTTAATCCATAATTATTTCTTTTATAAAGGTAATTTGGTGGCAAAAAGTTTAAATTAATACTCCTCAGGGCTACAAAGAAAAATAATTCTAGGAAAATATTGAGAAAAAAAGATATAAGGCTGCAAATTTTAGAGCTTAATTCCGTAAAACAGAAATGTAAGCAGGTAGTGGTTATGCTTACTTCATTAAATAAATGTTGCACAAAAACTATGTTATGCCGGTTGCTTAAGGAAGTAATCATCACCATTTCAAATTCTATGGAAAGATTTTTTTATAGAATTTGTTTTCTAAAATGCGAGAGCTTTCAAGAGCCATTTTAGTCTCTCATTATTTCACAGAAAAAAAAAACTCTGTTAAAATTTCATAGAATCTGCAATACCGGTGATCACAACACATTAAAAAAATTTAATGGTTACATAAAGTTGATTCCTCTATTAAACGAATAATTTATTTTAAATTATATCCTTCAAAAAAATGTGTTTACTAGTTTTTTTTTAATTGTTAATTACTTTAATGGACTTTAGTTTGATTTTACTGCTGCAGAATTGAGAAATATTTTTTTTTTTTTTTTTTTTTTTGATAAAATTTTCACGATCAATATTTTTAAAGAAGACCAGTAAACTAAACTTTCACGCCCACCACAAGGATCAGCAGAGCATCCGAGTTGATATTTGCTTACTGTTTTTAAGTTGTATTCAACTCATCTTCTAATTAAAATCTTACCAACACTTTAGCTAAAACAAGCACAAAGTACAAACACTTTTTTGAAAAGGAAATTTGGGGAGCTTCAAATGTAATGATTCAATTTATTTGGAAAATCACTTGCAACATTTACTATACTAATTTATATCCTTTTTGCAGGTTTCATTCCAACAGGCCCGTAGCAACCCAGGGGCTAGGGGAGGCTTTGTCCCCCCCCCCCACGTATCTCCTTACCCTACGCGTTTTTCTAAAAAATTAATAGGTTAAAAATTGCAAAAGTTTATTTGCCCCCTCCCCCCCCCACACGAAGTTGGGTTGGTACGGGCCTGCATTCCAATAATTTATTTAAAAATTAAAAAGAAAAACTTCGAAAACAGATTTCTTTAGTAACTGAATTTTATAAAACTTTTTAACACTCGTGTAATTATTTCTTCAAGTAAAGTGATAAGATATTATACTTTGATAAGGAGCGCATAACAAAAACTTTTTTTTAATTTACAAAAAGGAAATATGAAGAGCTTCCAATGTAGTGCATCAAGTTGATTGAAAATCAATTGTATTATAAAACATGTTATTACAAAACATAATAAATTACGTTTTTTTTTTCATTTTTTTCTTCAAAAATTTTTGTTTTTTAAAATTAAAAAAAAATTGTTTATTTTTGCGTACTTTGTGTATGTACCTTTTTCATTTGAGAAATATATTAAATAAGTGATTAAGCATAGTTTTATGATCAATGGGCAAATTTATTAGTTTTATAGAAAAAAAGGATATTAGGAGAGCATGTTTCCTGATCATGCAAATTGCAAAAAATTTTTGTTTTATTGCCCAACACTATAGCTTACATTCATTTGGCAAGTTTTACAAGCTTTTTTTTAATAACTGTAGAAAACATGTTGATTTTATGAAATTTAAAAAAAAAATTTATATTTCTTTTAAAACATCCTTATTTCTTGTCATTTCCTTAAAACTTAAATTAGTTACTCATAAAACTAACTTTTGCCCAGAATTGAAAAAAAGGATATATGGGAAGCTTTGAGTATGGTGCAACAAATTGATTGAAAATTACTTATGCTATGAAACACATTCTTTAACGTTCATTTTGAAATTTTCCTCTTATTTGTTCAAGAAATTTTGTCTAATTCAATTTAAAGAAAATGTTTTATTAAAACAATTTTCTTTTATTTTTTGACAAACATATTAAATAAATAATAAAATATGTATTTAAGTGTAAGAAACAACTTTATTGTGCAGATGATTCAAATTGCAAAAAACTTTTGTTATGTTGTAAAACACCATAGCTTACATTCATTTAGCAAGTATCACAAAATTTCTTTAATAACTGTAAAGACATGTTGATTCTAGGAAATATTTTTACATTTTGGAATTCAATTTTCATGTAAGACATCCTTATTTCTTGTTATTTTCTTAGAACTCACATCAATTACGGATAAAAATAACTTTCCTTTAAAATTTAAAAAAAGGATATATGAGAAGCTTTAAATACAGCACACAAAATTTATTGAAAATTTGTTTATTATGAAATAACGTCATTTATGCCCTCATTGAAAGTTTCCTACTATTTCTTCAAAAGCTTCTTTTAATTGTTTGGTGAAAAAAATGTATTAAGATCGTCACAGTACTCATAATTAACATGCACTATATTTAATGCAGCGATGCTGCTAACTGATCTTTTTTTTATTTAATTTTAGTCTGTATTCAACTTATTAATCAGCGCCAATTTTGTGTTACTGTTCTTTTTCTTAATGATTTTTTTGTGGCTTGAATGTTACTTCCCATCTCTGGCACCATTTTCCTCTACAGATAAAGTGAATAGTAGTTGTTGTTGAAAAACATTCCGATCGTTGTTGAATTCAGTATTTTCTTCAGGTATTGAACTATCAATTTTTGCATTAGCAGCCCAACTAGTCGTTTTGTGTACAGTTGCATACCAGTTAAAGTACTAGTTGCTCTTATACCTACCTGTTAACCCATCAGTTTGTGTCAATTCCTGTTACGTATAGCGTCATAGTAGTTTTCCGTAAACTAGTTTCGTTCTCTTTATACCGGCCTTAAATAAATATAAACCAACTCCCCGTTATCTTTTCTCTATGGAAATTTACACATAGAAAACTAAGCAGGTACAATAGATGCATACACATACTTACTGCCTGGTTTGGTAAAGTGAAAAGAAATGTTAAATACATATATCCTGGTGTTGATCGCGTAACAAACAAGTAGCTTAACTAGTTTTTTATTATGAGAGAAGAGAGAAAGGGAGAAGGAAACGGAGATAGAGAGAGACAGAGAGAGTGACAGAGAGAGAGAGAGAGAGACTGTTTTGTTGTAAACCAGTGCAGTTGAGAAATTAGCAGCAGGGTTTTAATTTCAGTTACATGAATTTGTTGTTATTTTATCACTTGTTTGAAGAGATGCCAGTGTTTTCAATTGTTCCTCCAGCCCAAGCGTTTTTTTTAAGTTAATTTTATTTAGGTGAATTGTCGAACTTTTTATTTTATAATTTGTTTAAGTCTGTTCTGGAAACTACTTTGCTGCAAATCACGCGATTTCCAAAAATAAATTGCATCTAAACAATGACATTATGCTTATCTTTAATGATTTTTGTCATGTAAAGTCATTTCAAATGTTATTTCAGACCGTATTTATAATATAGAACTTTATTTTGTTGAAGTAAAGATAATTTTGAGTTTAGAAATCATATGATTTAAAAGCTCCTAATTTGCAGAACAGGCAGGGTTGTCATACATTGAAAGTATTTCTTTGATCAAATCAATACAAAAACATGACCTCTCTTGATAAAAAATGTTTGCTGTTTACTTGCTTCCTTAATTGCCAAATGAAGACATCGAAAGAAATGCAAATAATAAGACATAAAACTTACTGCTTACAATTTATTTGCCAGTTAAAGCGAGACAATTGTAAACGGGTTATTATATGAATATTCATTCAACTGTAATTAAAACAAACAAAAATTAAAGCACTTCAAAAATTAAATTCCCCAGAAATTATTTTTGGGTGGTATTTTACCACAGAAGTGTTTATTGGAATGTAACAATGAATAAATGTCTTATGAGCTATTGCTTTCTAATGATTGTGTAATTTAATTCAGTTTGCAATTAAAACGATTTGCTTTCATGCAAAAAATCTATTTTGCAAATATTGTATTGTAGGACAATAATAGTTTAAAGCTTTTGGCAAATGCACATCAATTGCATAAATATTAATTTCAGAATTTGATTTTGTAAATAATATTCTTTTTAATAGAAGAGTTTTATTTTTAGCTTAATTAAATTTACATCTGTTTGTTTCAATTCCGAATAAACATCTTTTTCAGCTGAGTTTAAGTTTGTGGTTTGTTTGCCCATCATAATAAAAGTCTTCTTTTTTTTAAATTCTATTTAATCTCAAAGCTACTTAATAAATAATACCGCAAAATAATAATTAGTAAACATATAAACTTCATTACTTCAAAAACAAAACTAAAAACAGAACACATATAAATTATTTAATTGATTTTAAAACGAACGTGACTTTATATAAAAAAATTTAAAATAAAAACTGTTTTTCATCAGAATAAATAAAAAGAAAAATAATAAATTAAGGTCAAAGGAAAAAGAGGTACTAAATTTCGTAAAGCATAAAAAATTATGATAAACGAAAACATAAATAAATATTTTCCAGGAAAGTAACTACTTGAAGGCTGCAAAATAAACTTAATTTTCCATATTTTATAATCTTATTAAAATGTGGTTTATCAAATGGCAATCAACAAAAGAAAATCTAATTATATAATTTTGATTTTTATTTTAAACAACAGCAAGGCAACCAAATACAACAAAACTAATATCATTTTTAATAAACTTCGAATTACAAACATCACAAACAAAATCGGATATTACTGAAGAAACATTATGAAACCTTCAAAAAGAATATAGGACCATGTATTTAATGACATCACAAAATTTTTTTTTAAATTTCATTCTATATTTTCAAACCTGCAACATATCCTTTTTTGCCTAATTAAAAAAAGAGGCAAATTAACGCAAACGAAAATGCTTAAACATTACTAAGTAATAAAATAAGGTACAAAAACAATTCAAACGCAAATTGAAAAAAAAATTCCCAAAAATTTAGTTTAAACAAATTTTATTAAAGTAATGGCAAGAAACTTTGAAAAAGGATGTAAATTAACATATGTTCCTAATACCACTGATTTTTCATAAATTTGGTGCGTTATATTCGAAGCTGTTCGTATATCCTTTTTTTTAATTTTCACCAAATATAATCTTTATTCGCATTTGATCTGAGTTCTAGAAAAGTTTAAAAGTAAAATTGATATCTACTGTTAAAAAAAATTTCACAAATAATTTTCTTATCTTTTAAACGTTAAAGAATTCCCATTAAACTGGCAAAATGAATGTAGATTATAGTGCTTTAGAGCAAAACAAAAAGTTTTTGCTTTTTTATTAATCAGGTTGCAAGCTCCACTAATATCCTTTTTTGCCATCCGACCAATAAATGTACCTTTTAACTTTAAAAATATGCTTAATAATATAAATTATAAAACAAATAAATAAAATAAGAAATTCATATGGTTAAGCGAAATATGCTAACAATTCGAGATTGAAAGAAATGGGATAAAATCCCTTTACAAGGCTTTTATTGTTTGTATTATGCAAATAATAAATAAATTTCTGTTTTGTTTCGTAGTAAAAGAAAACGCATGAATCTTAAACAATGAAAACAAAAATTTTTTTTGGTGCTTGATTCGATGCTCTAATGTCTTTTTGAATTTTATAGAAAAAAATATTTAGGTTCAACTTTTTTTTGAGCATGAAATAAAAGTAATGCTCACAAAACCGGACATTCAATAGGTTTTACTAACGATTTCTGAAACAGGACTCAAGTTTAGCAAAAATAAGCCTTATTTTCTTATTATTGAATTAAATATCATGAAATTTTCAAAAAGGACATGAATTGATATGTTTGATCATATAACCAGTTTTTGAACAATTTGATACGCCATATTCGAAGCTCGCCGTATATCCTTATTAAAAATTGTTCGAAAAACTCAAATCTTTTCGCTTGTGATGCAAGATTTTATCTGGTAATAATAAATAGGAAGGAAAAAATATATTGCAGGTTTATTTTTTTGATCTTTTAGTATTAAATAAATTTATATTTTGCTTAATAAGGAAGGAAAACGCTTCAAACTTATAGAATGAACGTAAAAAATGGCTTGTTATAATAAATTGAAAGTTTTTTGGCGGTTGATTCACCAGGACACTGGCTGTCTTAATGTCCTTTTTTCTTAATGAAAAAAAAATTATTTTTAATTAAATTTTTTTGTTATTATAATTTAAGCAATTTAACTATTTCGCAGTTATTGCTTATTTATAAGATTTTCTTAGTGCTTTTTATGCAAAATTTACCAAACGTAGTAAAAAATTCGTCATCTATAAAATTTTATTCTTTAAGAGAAAAAAAAATTTGTTTGTTTTTTTGCCAAACATTAAATTTCTAATGCAAATATCTGTTTACTAGTACATTGTACATTGACTTTTGCTGCTATTTTTAATTTCATTTTTAAGACTAGCGATTTATTTAGAAGTTCTTTTATTACATAAAATTTCTTAGAAAACATTATATCCTTTAACACTCATGAAAGTTGTTTAGTTGTTTATTTTGAATTTTATAGGAAGCATATGTCATTAATTGCTTTAAATTAATAGGTTTTTCTTTTATCATCAAAAATTTCATTTACTTTTCTATCAAGTTTATTTGCCCCAGCAGATGCCAGCCATAAAAATGTATCTCTCCCCCAGTGTTTCTAGCAGGAAGTTGGCAAGTAGTTGGTAGTTTTTTTACGATTCTTACAAAATCCCACAAAAGTCATTTGGCTTGAACCACAAAAAGAACGAAAATGCATTAAATTTTCTTAATGATTTCGATTTCAATTTTTTTTTCTGTTTACTAATAATTGAATTTTCATTAAAAGCATTTTTCCCCTTGTTTAATTGTTTAATAACTCATTTGATTTTATTTGAACTCAATAGCAAAAAGAAGAAAAAAAAACGTTATTGTATTTAATGAACTCAATTAAAAGATTTTCACACTTTAGAAAGTAAACTCTAGTTAATTTGTTTAATTGAAAAGTTTTGCGTTGGGTTTTCATGGTTGAAAAGCAATTTTCTCTCAGCCAGCCAGAAAGAGAGGCGGAGATGACGAAAACAAACCATAGAATAATGGCGGAGAGCAATTCTTAAAAAATAAATTTCTTTTTAGTTTTCATTAATTCTCAAAAACGTTGAGATTCTGAAATCGGCTGCTTCATGCTTTTTTGCAATTTAATTACAGTTACAGTGCAGCCTAAAGGTGTAATTTAATTTTTACATAAATTGCAGCCGCTTAAAATTTACTTTGTTTATTTTTCGCCAAAAGTACGGCTGTTAAATGTAGTGGGAAAAATTCAAACTAATGCCTCATTTATGATGGCATATTAAGGTTACAGGTTTGTAATTGATTTAAGTTATAAATTAAATGACATATTTCAATACACAGATTATTTTCTGTAATTTTATTTGTATGTATTTATTGCCAACAAAAGCCTGTTAAATATTAAAAAAGTTAATTAATTAAATTATTTATTGTTTTTTCTCATTAGCATTTTTCCAAATGAAAATATTGTTGCACCTGTATTTAAATATGCAGACTTTGTATAAGCTTCAATTATTTCCATTAATACATATTCAAGTACATGCCTACAAATAAATATACGCATGGAAATTATTAAATATTTTGTGTGGCATTTGAAATATTATTAACACAGCTTCTACATGTTAATTTAATAATAGAGAAGGCATTGTAACACATATGTATAATAATCAACTCTAGTAAAAACAAATTAAAGTTGGAACAACAATTATGCGTACTGGTTTTTCGTGGCATGGTTGTTGACTTAGAATATTTTTCAAATACATTTGAAATGCTCGCAAAAAGAATGCGCAATATACTCTCTTTTTTTTGGTCAGGGCTCAAAAATAAGACGCCCTCAAATTAATTGATTGAATTGAAAATTCTACAAAAAAACTGTAATTTTTGCCTCCAATTTAGCTGAATTCTACGAAATGGTATTAATGACGACAGTTGCTCCACTTCTCGTTCCTAGTTTTGTAGAATGATATCAAAGGAGTGTATGATGCAAAAGAAATGATTAGTGTAAAAGGGATCAAATGGCTTGAAGACGGCTGCAGGCAAGGGTCTGTATAGAGATGTGCTCGTGAGTGGTTTCTCGCTCACGTCACGCACGATGAGAATAATTTTTTTCACGCACACTACACCCATACTCACGAGCAAAATTTTTTCAATCACTACTTTTTAGTTTGGCTTGCAGCAGGCTTAATTGCATGTAGTCTATCATCAAGCTTTCGAAAGCCAATCGCCCGATTAATATAAAAAGAGAGGCCGTAGTGGCAATCACTAAGGAAATTGAAGGGCAAACGTGCTCAGTTTTTGTCCAAAATGAATAGAAACCAACATTAAGCAATTATTTATTTATTTTCAATATTTCGCCAACAATTTGTTGGCATCTTCAGTTAATTAATTAAATTAATACTTATTTTCCTGAAGATGCCAACAAATTCTTGGCGAAATATTGAAAGTAAATAAATAATTGTTTAAAATTATTTTTTTATAAAAAACCAAAGATCAAAGGCTTGCATAATTAATTGAACCATCTAAAGATCAAATAATATAAAAATAAATAAATAGAAACCTTTTTGATATAACACAAAATTATAACAAGTTTCGTTCGTTGCATGCAGTTTGCATTTAATAAAATAACAAATTAACTAGTCAAAAGCAGAATTAAAAAAAAAAAAAACAATTATGTATATTAAATTATTTACTTTTTTGGAAAACTTTTTTCAAAGGTTAGTAAAACTTACAACAGTGGCATGGAGTTATGACCTGAGCTCAAAGCAGTTGGGTGCTGCTGACTGTTAAAGTGCACTACTAAGACTTCCTTAAGCCGCTAAATACTTTTGAGTTCTCTTACAGATCGTAATCAATATGGAGCCAATATATTTTTGTTGCTTATCGCCTTTGAAATACCACGAAGGTCAAACACTAGACTTGGGCAAAAGTCAAAAAATATCTAACGAATATAAGCATTAGGCTTGTAACGAAAAATTCGCAAAAAAAACACAAATTATAAAATTCAGTAAGAAACTGTTGAGCAATAGTCGCCTTTAAAATAGTCCAAAGGTTGAAAATTAGCTTAAAGTAGGCTCAGGCGCAAATCAAAATTTATATTCAGGAATCCGCTTAAATTAAATTTGCAAGCAAAAAAAAATGTTTTTTTGATTTTTTGCCAAAATTTTACAAAAGTTGAGGTAACCATGGGAAACTTTCAAAATGAATGTAGATTAGTGTGCTAAATACATCATGTGATTTCCATGCGCCTATCTCTAGAAACATAAAAGCTCTACGAATATCCTTTTTTTATAAAAGTTAAAATTTTTAATAGTAACATAATTTCTTAATTTTCAACGAATTTTTCGAGCAACAAGCAAGCTATGGTGAAAGCGTTGCTCAAATAAGAGCGCCCAATAACAAAGTTATTGTTGTATTGCAAAATGTATGTAACTTATTTGTGACTTTTTTTCAAATCCTTCAAAAAATTGCAGAAAACAAAGTGCGAAATGAACGTAATTTGTATTGTTTAAAAAATCAAAAACTTTCTTTTTGATATTGGGCCTCACTATAATATATTCTGCGAATGTCCTTTATTAAGAATTCGCATAGAAGCATTTTTTAGCCTTTAATCTTGATAAAAATTAAATTTAGCAGACAAATTTGTTGGATTTTGTTTTAAAACTACACATGTGTGGAAACTATGCAACCAAAACTTTTTATTAAAATTAAAAACGAAAATAAAATGTTTGCCAAAAAATTTGGCCATAAGTGAACTCAAAACAGCTATAGGCTTTAAAGAGCATACACAATTGTATTTAGCTTGAAAGCCTAACATTTATACCTGCTTTAGCAAGATTACTTGTCTGGTACTTTGAATGCAGCTTCTAACACAATTATTTATTAATTCTTGCATTGCACAAACAACGTTACGATTTCGAACTATTTTATTTAGAAATATTTTTAATACCTTAAAACTTCTTTTGTTTGACAAACTTCAGTTGTTTTATGGCATCTGACAGGTACGCAAACAATTTATTGTAACAAAACAACCACTCATAAAAGTAAACGGGGGTGGAGTTAAGATCCAAAGCAGGTACACAAATCTTCAGATTAAGGATATTCAACAAATCAATTAAATGCATCATTGTTTGTTTGCATTAATTTGCGGAGATACATATATTTGTAATAAAACCAAATGAACTAGCAAGCCCAGCTTGCCAGCGTTTGCATCCACATCTAAAAGGGTTGAATCTGCAGGTAGCCGTACTCATACTCATGTTACGCTAATGCGCCGACAAAATTTTAATATATATAGAGCAAAGTTTCGCCTTAGATCATCAGTACAAATCGAATCGTCTCACAGTCAAGACTTAAAAACAATCAACTTTGAAATTTACTCGTGCCTTAAAATAACTTATATTCCCTGCAAACATGGACGGCTTCAATTGCCACAACAACAATGATGAAGAATTTAAGCAGACGTTTGCGCTACATTTTCGTAATTTGCGCATTAGTCATTTGGACTCACCGCCAGCAGCTTTAAGCCATTCACCTTCACCAGCCAGCAGTCCTTTTGCTGCTACTCACAACGATACACCACGTCCTAAAACTAAACGCAGAGTAAATTTTCCAGACCAATCATTCAGCAAAGTGTGGAATTTTCCCGATGAAGAGGAAACGCTACAGAACATGAGCATTCTGAATGTATCAGATCAGCTGGATTTAAATAAAACTTATTCGTGGAAGACCATGGATTCTGAGGAGCACAACATTATGCTGTCTGCCTTGGAGGAGTAGTTTTTATCTAAATAAACAATTGTGTTCTTCTTCTATATTTCATTAAAAAAAATTAAACCATTAATTAGTATAATTAGAATTGTGATTAAGTATTTGCCTTAATAAAAGATATTGTTTTAGCTATAAACCCAAAAACAACTGAGCATTTAAATTTCATCCTCGAAAATTTATACACAAATAAATATAAACAGTTAATGAGAATTCCAGAAATGCAGCTCGACCGTATTGCCACCCACATACATATATGTATATGCAAGTTGTTAGGAAAATTAAAATGCATGAATGGAGCAATAATCATTTCTTGTACTGGTTTATATCCTCTTTGCAAGTCCTACGCCAATAATTTACACGAAAATAAGAAAAACTTAAAGAGATTTCCTTGGTAGCTGTACAGAAAGTATGTTTATTTCTTAACACTTCATGTAAAACATTTTTATTTCTTATTACTTTCACAAAACTCAACTTAAATGCCGAAAAAAATTACTTTTGTTCAATACTAAAAAAAGGATATATGGAGAGCCTTAAATAGAGTGCATCAAATTGTCTGAAAATTAGTTATATTAAACATCATATTAATTTACTCTCCTTTTGAAAGTTTATTTCAATTTCTACAAAAAAAAAAATTAAATCTGTAAACAAAAAATTATTTTTTACATTTTTATTTTGCATCTATTATTTTATTTAGTAAACCTATTAAAAATAACTAAGCATGTTTTTAAGGTTAATAGTCAACCTTATTAGTTTGATGGCAAAAAAGGATATTAGTAGAGTTTGTGTCCTGGTCATTAACATTGCCAAAAAATTTGATTTTATTGTAGAATGCTATAGCCTACATTCTTATAGCAAGTTTCACAAGGTTTCTTCAGTAACTATGCAAAAGGTGTTGGTTTTGTAGAAAATTTTTTTTTTATTTGGGAATTTTGTTTAATTAAAACATCTTTACTTCTTATTATTTTGATAAAACGCAGATTAAATGTGTATAAAAAAATTTTGCTTTCAAAACCAAAAAAAAAAGGATATATGTGGAGCTTTAAGGGCAGTGCATCCAACTGATTGAAATTCAGTTAAATCATAAAAGATATTAATTTACGTTATTTTTGAAAGTTTGTTGGCATATCTTTAAAATTTTTATTTTTTAAATCTATGATAGATACAAAAAAATTGTTTGCTACATTTTTATTTTGTATCTATTATTTTATTTGTTAAACATGTTCAGCAAATAATCAAATGTGTTTCTAAGGCCAAAAAGCAAATTTGATTCAAAAAAAGGATATTAGTAGAATTTGCGTCCTGATCATTCAAATTGAAAAAAAAATTTGCTTCCTTGTAAAACACAATAACTGACATTCATTTTGTAAGTTTCGTGCAATTTCGTCAGGAATTGCATAACAAAAAATTTTTTGTGAAATTTGGTAAAACATTATAATATTTTTTTAACTAAAACTTGCTTATTTCTTATTACTTTTATAAATCTCACATTGAGTGCGGACAAAAATAGGTTTTGTCCAAAACTAAAGAAAAAGGATATATGGGAAGCTTCAAGCATAATGCATCAAATTGCTTGTAAATCAGCTGTATTATGCAGCACATTGAACTGTGTCCGCTATGAAAGTTTAATGCCATTTCTTCAATTCAATAATATGTAAAATAAGATTTCTTCGAAGAAAAATTTTTTTTTTGTTACATATACATATATTTTGTATGTGTATCTATTAATTTATTTGATAACCATATTAAGCAGATGATTAGGCATTTTTTTAAGTTTAATAATCAAGCTTATTAGTTCGATGACAAGAAAGGATATTAGTAAAGCTGGTGCGCTGATCGTTCATATCACAAAAAAAAATTGTTTTGTTATGAAGCGCAATAATTTACATTCATTTAGCAAGTTTTGTGATATTTCATCGGCAAAAAACAATACAAAAAGATGGAAAATAACTTCAAGAAAAATCTTTAATAAGGATTATGTATTAAAAAGCATAAAATAAATATAGCTTAAAAAGTATAGCTTCAAAGTAAATTATAAAAAAAAACTTTTTCGTAAAAATTATGATTATATTACGATTTGTTTCAATATCCTATGGTAGAATATTTCTTTATTTGTTTTTACATGCAATCTTACGACCATTGCAGCACTCTGCCAGTTTCTTTCAAGAACTGAATTTTCTTTCCTAATTAAGAAATCAACAAACAAATTCAAAAGCCAGATCAAATTCTTAATAACCGCTGAGCCTTTATATGAGGCGAGTCTACCTAAACGTCTTCGCCTCTAAACGCATTACACATGCACACTTTCTTTGAAAGCGGCTGGCTAAAACAAACAGTTGTGTATTCATATTTGCACAATTTAATCTTAATATGAGTTAAAATTAAATAACTGTATACCTTTAGCAATAAAAACATATTTAATCCCTTTGTACTTGTCATCACATTTAAGCTACTTACATTATTTTATGACCCTTGAGAGTTGAGCTCAGCTCTTTGCCGATAGCAAAACAAGTCCTTTCAAAATCTACTTAAATTTTCAGTTTATTGACTTTGTTTACAAAACGAATCACTACTGTTACCTGCTGTCATTGCACAAAAGATTATTTTAATAAAAATATTTTTACCTTAAATGATCAGTTTAAAGTAAAACGTTACACCGTTAAGACTGGCAAATAAACAACTTTACAATTTATTTGTGCCCTCAAAAGAAAAAACAAACAAAAAACATGGACTACAAGTTTCAAGATGATGACGAATTTGAGGAAATGTTTAATAAATTGCGCTTGACTCAGGCGAGCTCTAATCTCTTGGACTCTCCACTGGGACCTCGCTACTTTTTAACTTCGATGCCCTCCGAAACGCCCTTTCCCGGCAGTTACACTGAAACGCCGCGCTCCAGCAAATGTCTCAATCGAGTGCGATATGAAAGGAAAGCGGCCAGAAAAATGTTGAATTTTTCCCATATTGTGGCAAAGCAGGAGAACATGAATATGGAAGAGCAGCTGGATTTGAATAAAACGTTTACTATCAAGACAATGGATTCCAAGGAGCTTTCCAAGATGTTGTCCGCTTTAGAGGATTAGTTTTATATTTTCTCTAATGTTTGTTTGTAAATTGTATATCAGTTTGGTAAGAGACGTCGAAGTTCTTAAATAAATTGTACATTTTGCCTTAACAACTTCTACATTTTCCTTTAAAAATTATAAGTAAAATTTATATGCGAAAAAAAAATTATTTAAATAAAAATTAACTTATTGTTATCTTCAAAAAAAAAAAAAATATAATAATTTGTGTCAATTAAATGAGTTTATTATTATAATATATTAAGTGTAAAAAAAAGTGGTGTTTACTAAAATTGTACCAACTTTTGCATAACTGATCTTTAAGCAAGGTAAGTTGTAGGAATTAAAACAAGATTCACCAAAGTAAATTTACAAGTCCACAAGTATATGCACACACAAACACTCAGCCCACAAGGACAAAATTTCGTTGTCATCCATGCATGTACCTATCGGCACAATCAAGCATAAGAGTATGTACCTAAACAACAATAATGAATGTTTGCTGAAATTTAATGTCAAAAAAGTCTTTTTAATTCGTTTGCAAAAGGTTAAAACATGTTTTTCATAAAAAGGAAATATCAACTTAAGCCAGGTTTAAAAATTGCTAACACAATATTTTCCTTCTCTGCTTCCAAATTGTGCCAAGTTCAATTGTACCAACTCTTACACACCTGAACATGCGAAACAAATCTAATGCCAAATTTCTTTTCTTTAAGACAGTGGGCATTTCTTTTGCACTTTTTTCTTAAAATGTAATTTTTATAAGCTTAACAATTTGAGATAAGAAGAAAAGATAGTAAAATAAGTAAGAAAAAATTTAAAAAAGAACTAAGCTCGTCCACATTTTTTGTGAAAAACAATATGGAAATTATTGCACTTATTGCAGAAAAGAAAACGGCATAAATTAAAAAAAATAGTAAATTCTCTTACCAAAAAACCACATTTAATAATAATTTAGCTTTTCAATGGCTAATGGCTAAAATTTAGTGGTGAAAAGCGTGCTCAAGCAATGCCAAAGTTATTAACATATACATATGTAAAGGGGTCTATGTGAGTAACTTGTAATTTTTTCCTCCAATTCTTTAGGACTCATAATAAAACTTGCTAAAAGAACATAGATTGTTTTGCTTATAAAAGCCAAGGCTCTATTTTTAATAGGAATCATCAGGACAAAACTGTCTGCTAAGGTCCTTTTTTGGGAAATTCGAAAAATTAGTTATTTTAACAATGATTTTTATTAAAATGAAAATTTAAACAACAAATCTATTAAAATTTGTTATGAAATAAGATATAAGAATTTTTAAATATAAAAAAATTTTCAAATAATTTTTTTTTTTTCATATATTGTAAAAAGTTTTTACTTTCAAAATGAATGTTATTTATTGTGCTCATGACAATGGCCAATTTTCGTGTACTTATATTTAGCGGCTGGAAAGCTCCAGGAATATCCTTTTTTTCCTATTATACATAAAAGTTTGAATTTTAACAAAATTTTAGCAAAACTCTACTGCTACTAGCTACATTCAACAAGTGTAAGGCCAAGGCAAAGTGTTTGTTGTTTACAAAAAGGCTACATAGACCACAATCTACAAATACCCGTTTAGTAAAGGATATAGAAATGTGGCCGCTATTACCGCTCTTTTAGCATAATGTCATAAAAAACAATTAAAATAAGGAAAGGTGATTTCCACGTTATTTTTGATTTTATTTATTTAATATTTTATGCTACTTAAACTCAGAACTGGTAAGAAAAAGGAGTCATAATATTTAATGTTAAAATATTTAATGTTGTATACTTTACAATAGCTTAATTAAATTAAAACTACTCCTCCATGGCAGATAACATTACGGTCAGCTCCTTGGAGTTCATGGTCTTCGAACAATAAGTTTTATTTAAGTCCAGCTGTTCTATCGCACTCATGATACTCATGTCCTGCGGCGTTTCCTCTCCACCGGCAAAACTCAACATTTTACTAGCTGACTGCTCGGGTAAATTTCCTTTAAGCTCATTTTCAGGACGTGGTGTATCGTTGTGAGTGCCTGCAAAGGGACTGCTGGTAAGTGAAGTTAAACGGCGCAGTGCTCCTGGTGGAGTATCCAAAAGACTGGTGCGAAAATTATCAAAATGTAGCGTAAACATCTGTTTAAACTCTTCGTCATCGTTGTTGTGGCAATTGAGATCCATGCTTTGGAGGAATATGTGCAATTTAAAACCAGAATAAATTTCAAAGTTGCTTGCTTTTAAGTCTTAACTGTAAGACAATTTGATGGGTACTGATGATTTAAAATAATGTTTTTCTATATTTATTTAAATTTTACCAGGAAGCAGGCTTCTTTAAAGTAACATTTTTTTGCCAGGCTGGTCTCAGTAAATCGTTGCATTTTTATATAAATGTATGTATCTGTGAGTGAATAAATACATGCGAAAAATGTCCTTAATCTAAAGTTCTACCTGCCTTGGCTCTTAACACCCCGTTTCGCTTTTATAAGTGTTTGTTTTGTTACAATCAACTGTTTGTGTACTTGCCAGGGGCCATAAAACAACTGAAGTTATTTAAACAAAGGATGTTGCAAGGTATTAAAGATATTTCTAAATAAAATGATACGAAATCATAACTTTGTCTAGCGTTAAGGTTAAGTGATGCAAAGAGTAATAAATGATTGTTTTATAGCCTGCACTCAAAGGACTGTTTACCTGTTAGGCAAAGGCATCAGCGCCAGGCATTCGTAGTTAATCAAAATTACATACGCCATATGCAATCTTAGCTGTGGTAGAAAATATTTGAGGAAAACAATTATCAGAAACGAGTCAACTGCTGCCGTTAACTGTACTCTATGGAATTCAGGTAAAATCGGTGTGACTTCAAGTAAAAACATATCGTACTCAACACATATCGTAGTATTAATTTTGCTTGGTTACTTGGCATTAATATTTCAGCAGGTGTCCGAAGTGATGCCTTTTGTATGCATTTTTGTAAAAGCACATACTAAATAAATTCTCTAGCTAACTGTTTTTTCCGTCGTTATCATGGCTTCAGCAGCTGTTATTCTGCGCGGCACACTGGCGTGAAGTACAAGGAGTGAAGTACAAGTATTATAGCTTGATATTATAACTAAAAACAATAGATTTTAGTGATTAAAATTAAAAATTTTTATAAAAATTGCAATTTATCAATTATCCAAAAAAAGGATATATGTGGAGCTTCTTTTCCGCTAAGTCTAAGTAAATGAAATTTTACCGTTATATTAAGCACACTAATCTACATTCATTTTAGAAGTAAAAACTTTTTATCTTAAAAAAATTTTTTTTTATATTTCCGAAAAAAAAAAACTTTAGAGCTAAAAGTTTTTCAACATTTATTAAACTAAATCTCGATAAATGTATATATTGAATTTTGGGTTTAATAAGAGTCAACAGTTGAACAACCATTGCTTCGAAATCAGGTCATAACTGAATGGCACTGTTGAAAGTTTTACAAACCTTTGAAAATAGTTTTCCAAGAAGATAAACCAATAATACAGTTGTTCTCTTAATATTCTATTTTTTTTTCTGGAAGGAAGGGAAAATGACTAACGCATTCAGAACTGTCCCCACAGTTCTGATATGTGGAGCTTGCATCCACTAAAAACACTCCCTTTTTATTTGAGCCAGTCATTCCACCCTGGGACCGCTCTCGCATTGCTTCAGGGTGGGGCTCCCCCTTTTGTTCTCATCGAACCGCTGCTGTTATGCCTACGTCTGGGTCCCGCTTCTTGTGTCTCAACGTCTTTTCAATGAAGACCGCTACATGTCTCCATCTCTTAATACTCTATTGGCTAGTTAACTTTCTGCTTTATTAAATACAAACTGCCTGCAACGAACGTAACTGATTGTAATTATTTGTTATTTCAAAGAGATTTCTTTTGACTTTGAACAAGAAACTTGGATACATTTGTCTCTTATTTTTGTTAGTTTTATTTATTAAAACCTCTCTCTATTTTTACATTGATTAATGAAACAGTGTTTCTAATGTTTGGTTTTAATCGCCGTGGATTAGTTTTCAAAAGTTTGACAACAAACTGCAATATTTCATGTACAGAGACAGCATTACTGGCAGCCGTCCTCTAGCTATTGAATCCCTCTTGTACTGCTTTTGCAATCTGCACACCTTTGCAATCGTTCTGAAAATTGAAAGAAGAAAATAAAACAAGTTCAATTGCACTTTATCATATTGTCAATGGAATACTTAAGGTAAAAATCTAACCAAATAATAAAAAACTATTTATTTTGCCGTAGAAGTAAAGTCCCAACAAGACAAAGAAAATAATCTTTTACAAACTTTTGTACTTGTTACTCAAATAAAAATTAAAAAAAAAAAAAAACAAGACTAGAGAGAGCAAAACAAGTGCAAAGCGAAAAAAAATTGGTAAATAAAGTACCATGTGAACAGCAGCAGGACATGCCAGTCAGTCAGTCAGCCATCCAGCCAGCCAAGCCAACAGTGGCTTAGAAAACTAAAATAAAACTGTCGATTTGAACTTAATTCACACTTAATTCCCACAACACCACTGACTACGAAAAAAAAACATTGACAACAATAGCAGCAATACCATATTTACGCAGGCAGACGTACATATGTATGTAATTTGAACATATTTACTCACTAACACTAACGTTTTAACTAAGTTTCCATTAAACACAAACGCACTGCTCAAAGTGTTTACAGTGGCCACCAAAAAAGAGGTGTGAAAAAAATATGATTTAAATTTTTTCGATTTTCATGAACAAAAAAATATTCGCAGAGATTCCCTGCCGCTGAAATTAAAATTAGATATTGTTATAAAAACACAAACTCACATTCATTTTAAATCTGCAGTGAGATTTTGAAAGCAAAAATATTGTTTTACTTATAAAAATTATTTACAAGCCCAAGAATGAAATGCATGTGCATTCAATATCCAATAAATTGTTTGTCAAAATTTATTTTCAATGCGATAAATTTTTATTTGTGTTTCCAATACAACAAAATACCTTAGTGGAGTACACACCAGGCTTAATATTATAAAACAGCACTTTTAATTTAATAAACAAAACAAATTATGTGTGTTTAGAAATGTTTATAAAGATTCGCAAAGAGTTTTAAATGAAATTTCGAGTATTTGCTACAAATTTGCCGTTGCTTGCCGCTGTCTGAAGAGCAATAAATTTTATTAACCTGTAAAAATTAACAAATATGTAAAAAATAAAAACTTTTTATTTTCAGGAAAAACTCTAATCGAATAAAAATTTGATTTGATTGTAATAAGCACACCAATTTACATTCATTCTAAAGGATACCTACCAGTCATTTGACAAAAATTTGTAACAAATTTTATTTCTTTCGTACATAAAATATTTTCCACTCTAACAAGCTTTACAGAATTCGTTCGCATTAAATATTTCTTGATATATAAAATTTTAATATCGGTAGAAAAACTGAAAATATTTTTTTTTAATTTTTAATTTAAAAAAGGACCTTAGTACGGCCTATTAACCTGGTGCAGCATATAGAAAACGAAACCGCCAATGGAATGAGCAAAACAAAAGACGTTAATTTACAAAGTTTGAAAGAACTTTCACAAACAATTCTACAAATTTTCGCATAGTACTTACGAGTCCTTTTTATATAACTATGTATGGATGTATATATAATAAGGATGTAGTACATATTTCTTTACTTACTGCTGCTTGAAACTGCCTATGAGAGCAATTGAAGCATAATACAAATTTGAATATGTTGCAAAAAAAGGATATTACTAGAGCAAATCATTGTTATTCACATGTACATCATATGCCAACCTTTCTTCAAATTGCAAGCAAGTGAATTCAAGGCAAAAAAAATTTTTTGGTCTTGTGCATATCAGATTAGTACGTAATTTTCTTGTGATTTTATGGCGAAATATCAAGCTGATTTGGCAAAAACTGTCACGCCCATATACATATATATTTGCGCGTATAATTACAGCGCACCTAATTTTTTGGATAAATTAAAATATATGATTTGTGGCATAAAAAAGGATATATACACCGCTCTTTTGTTTGTAAACCAATTAAGCCACAACTTTTTACAACTCATAAGCACATCATGTGGCAACCTTTTAACAAATTTCAGGAAATGGCTTTCAATAAAACTTAGATGTTTGTTAGATCAGCACTTGACCTGCACTATTTTCTTAAATTAAAAGTAAAAAGCTGATTTGACAATAGTTCTCAGGCCAACCCTCCAGCAGATTACAGTATACATATATTTTTTTTTACAAAAAATTTTATTTTTTTTTTTTTTTTTTTTTTTGTAATTAATGCATAAGTCCTTAAGTTGCCAGGTTATTAAAAAAAATCAAATGCTTAAACTGATTTAATAAAAGTGTTCATACAATTTCTTACTAACGTAGGAAATAGGCAAATTAAGCATGATTTCGTTAATACGATAAAAAAAGGATATATGTGGAGCTTTCAGGTTTTATGAGTAATTGAACTGAAACTTCTTAGTATCCATAGACAAATTATGGGACATTCTTTTTGCAAATTTCATAAAATTTCCTCTTATGGAACTTAATTTCTTTCAGTTTTAGTGAACGTTAAAATTATATGCAAAAACAGTTTATTTCTTAAATAACGCAGCTCAAAAAGGGTTTCATATCATGTACAAAATTTTTCAATTATTAATTTGGTAATTTCTATTACATTTCTATAATATAAAATTTACATATTCATTACAGGCAATCTTTTTCCTATAATGTTTTTTTTTCTCCCCTTAACTTGTTGAACTCACTTCAGGTGAAAAGCCTAATTTTAAGCCTTTCTAAAAAAAGGACATTAGCAGAGCTTTTTTCCAGAGTGCACAAATTAAATAAAAATTGGTGATTTTATTCAGCGCTCCAGTTGACGTTCATTTTCCTAGTTATTAGTCATTCCTTTCGTGGTTCGCTTAATATTTTTTTTTTCTTTTTAATTAAATCTAGAAATTTTTCATAATTTTTAGGTGCATCATAAAGCTTAAGCAGGTAGATTTCTATCGAAAACCAGTTGAATTATCAGTGCTGCTAGAAAATAGGATAATGCCATGCACGTTCTTTGGCCACTAATTACTCACTACTGTCTGTGTTTATGAATGTTTGTTTGTTTGTCGCAAATATTTGTAGAAACTGTAATAGAAAACTGTTTGGAAATCGAAAACAAAACTAAAACCATACAAATCATACTGGCTCTTCTGACCAAGACCCTAAGCCAAGCAACCTAAAAAAATGGTAGGAAAAAAAACAAGAAACCGCAATAGTAGCAAACAACCCATGTTGTATTACAAATTGTCTGTTGTTGTAATTGTTATTTTTATCATGTCTACTTTTATTGCTGATGCTGTTACTATGGTTACCCAGCTTTTGTTGTAGCTGTGTTGTTATATAATACAAAAAAAAATAAAAATACTTTCCTATAATTTTTTTTGTTCTGTTTTGTTGGGTAATCAAGTACCTGTGCGGCCAAGAGACTTCCATTGCATTGACTTAGTGCGTGTGAACATCAGGAGAATTTATTTCTTAAGTTCTAAAAAGATTTTCTTTTTGTATTTTTTTCTTTCTTAAAGTAAACCGCTTTATAGCTATTGCATACAGAAAAAGAAAAAAAAGTTTGTAATAATTATTAGATTAAACCATTACAGTTATGACTTGTTAAAAAATAAAGCGTCAAAAGAAATTTGCAATAAATTCTGCCATAATTAGAGAAGTAGTATAAAATGGCGTGGCAATTTGTTGTATAAAAAAAAGTATTAATTAAGCAATTAATAACAAATATTTTATAAAAGACAGGGTTTAATAAGAAATAATTACTTAAACATCAATGAAGAACAACAAATTAAATGATTCCATAAATAATGATAAGCAACTTTGATATAAATTATAATATCAAACCAGAAATATACACAATATATCACAATATATCACAAATATATAGAAATATTGAAATTTACAACCCTGTTTATTGAAGGCGACAAAAAAGGACATATCTAGAGCTGCCGTATTTATACACCAAAAGAGCCCAAAGTTACCTGAACTCTTATGCACATTATAAGCCAACCTTTCTACAAATTTCAGGTAGTTTCTTTCAATACAACTCTTAGTTTTCTTTAATGTATCAGCTCTATACCTAATCTGCAGTTCGTTGCCTTTTGTTTTTTCATAAATTACACAAGTATTGACTTTTCTAAAAATAATCAGAAAACATACGCATTCTTGCCTAATTTTAGGTGTTTTGCAGTCATGTTACAAAAAAGGATATGTGCAGAGGTTCCGTACTTCCTCGCCAAATATGCCGAAAATTGTTACTGGTAATATCCTTACTATATAACAACCTTTCTGCAAATTTTAAATAGTTTTCTTCATTAAAACCATTTTTTTGGTAATGTTCCAAAAAAAGGATATATGTAGAGCTTCCGTGTTTATACGACAACAGTATACAAAATTATGTGACTTAATTTTCAGGTTACAAGCCAACCTTTTCGCTAATTTCATGCAGTTTTGTTTGATATAGCTAAATTTTATTTAGTTTCCAGGTCTATGGTAAATTTGCTCTTGTTTTCTTTTTATAAATTACACAAATATGGACTTTTGTAAGGGTAATAAAGAGACATAAGCACTATTGACTAAAGTCAGGGGTTTTTTTCAGCCATATGGCAAAAAAGGTGCGCTGTTTCTGCAGCAACAAGGCCCAAAACTCTTATTATTGATGTGCTCATTATGTGGCAACGTTTCTGTGAATTTCATGAGATTTCTTGCAATAAATCTAAAATTATTTTACAATTTAATTATGTTATAAAAAAGGAGGTATGTATAGATCCACTAATTAATAAACAGTAGAAGCCTTAAGGAAGATTCTGTAATTTTTTGTAAAACCGAACCAGATTTATAAAAGCCTCTTTTTATACACATTTTTTCTTTGCATATTTTTATTAAATAATAATTTGTCATCATTCTTGGAAATAGTTATCAGCAATACTTTTATTGCGGCGAATTAAATTGAACAAAAAGTGTTTTCATATGGCATTCGTGACAAACGCTGACTTTAATACATTTTTTACCAAATTCAACATTTTTATACCAACAGAAGAAGGAATTTATTTAAATATTTGCCTTTTTTTGTATTTGATTTGAATACGCAAATAAATACCTTGATTTTTTTTTTTTTTTTTTTTTTTGATTTGCGAAAAAACGATATATGGGAAGATTTGCTGATGATGAACCAAATGAAATTAAATTTTGCATGCTCACAAAGCGTATTATTCTACGTTCGTTTGACAAGGGTTTTAAGGCAAAAAAAACAGATTTCTTAATATTGAGTGGAAAAAAAGGATGCATAGTGGGCTTTAATAATAGTGGTTGAACCAGAACAAAATTTGGTGAAAATATTTAACTTAATGTTCTACGTTAGATCTATAAATTTTACAAAGATATTTTAAATATTAAATATTTTCTTTTGTCTTTTTTATTACACCTGTCAACAAGGTGACAGTAAACAATTGGTTTTACTTGGCTGGGGTGCATTTTTTAACTAAAATACGTGGCCCATGTTTTGTTTTCAGTTTGCTATCTTTCACGTTTGGCTTTCTATTATACCGTTTTAGTTTAAAAAAAAAAAGATATCTGTGCAGTTTTTGTACTAGATTTTGTTAAACAAAAATAAAAATAAAAAGTCAGTTTTATATCTAACTTATTACTTTATGCGTTTGGTGTCCTATTATCTGATTTGTGACAAAAACAGCAGCTTTAATTTTTTCATAAGAAAGAATATCTGGACAACTATTGTACTAGTGATAGAAAGTCAAAAAAATTAGATAAGAATATTGAGTTTGATTCTCCACATTCGATCTCCAAATTAAGCAAAAATGTTTTACGTAATAAATAATTTAGGTGTTTGGGTTTTGTCACACTAAAATACATGACCTTTGCGTTCAGTTTGCTACACTTTTGGCGTTACAGAATTTTTGGCCATATATTAGGTTTTATTTATTAAAAACCAAAAAAAAAGGATATATGGTAAGCTTTTGTACCAGCAGTACAAAGAAAACGGAATTTGGCGAGTATATACAGCATAATATTCTACTAATCTTAATTAATATATAGTTTAGAAACTTAAAATAGCACAAACCTACTTTAACAAATAAACGATTGAAAATGTTTGTTTAAAAAAGGATATGTGACCAGCTCTTGTGTTATTGATAGCAAGAGAGCAAGATTTGGCAAACATGCTGAGAACGATATAATACGTTCGATCTCAAAATTTGACAAAGATATTTTAATTAATAAATAATTTAGTGATTTTTGTCACACATAGATATAGCGTTCATATTTTGTTTTCAAATTGCCTCATTGTGCTTTTGGCTTTCTGTTAAACAATTTTTGTGCAAAAATTGAGATTCGAATTTTTTCGTAAAAAAGGACATGAGGGGGGCTTTTTTGTTAGTGGTGGCAGGAAAACAAAATTTTCCCGGCACACTTAGCTTGATATTCTACGTTCAATTTAAAAATATTACAAAGATATTTTAAATAATAAATAATTTATGCAGTTTTTTCTCACTCAAAAATATACGGAATATTCAGAAAATTCGACAAAAACGATATATGACAAACTCCTATGCTGGTTGTCCAAATGAAGCCATACTTTACAAGTACATTGTGCTTGAGGCTCCACGTTCGATTTGAACATTTTGCAAATGTATTTTTAATAAAAATATTTTTACATAGCAAATGAAAAACAAAACTATTATGACTATATTCATTTATTGAAGCTTGCATTCAACTATTGCTTTGTTGATTGTATATTAATTGTAATGCTGCTGTTTAACTCTTGTTAAACAAATCTAATCGTGCATCTTATGAATTCTTGGAAACTTCCAAGACCATGTTGTAATAATATATATAATTATGTGGTAAAAGCAATGCATAGGAATTTACTTCACAAATATAAGCAATTTTATTTATTTTGAAAATCGTAATGTCATGCAGTTTCCTGGTAAGCAATTAATTCTTCACGTTAGAAGATCTCATGCAAATTTATTTTATGCCTAATATGCTTTTAAAGCATACTTTCCATTAAACAGTTAATAAATTGATTTTTTGTTTTCACACTACATAAATATTAATTTCAAGCATAGGTTTTTAATTAAAGTTTTACAGACATGCTGTTGTATTTTTTAAAAGCATTTTACACACATTTGCCATTTAGCAAATACCTAAAATACTTGTAAAAACGTGTGAACCGAACAACACATGCAACAATTCCCAAATATGTCAGCAATATATTTTAACTATTTTTCATTTTTCTAAAATGTTTTTGTTCATGGTGACATTGTTAAACGAGAAGAGAAACAATATAAAAGCAACACGTTAATAAAACTGCAAAAAAAAAAACGAACACCACAAGCCCACACACACACGCACACCCACATGCATTTGTTTTTTAATTATCTAATCATTGTAAGCTATAGGATACACGTATAAAAGGATAATAGCGATATTACAGTTGCGTTGTACTCAATATTGGAAATTGAATATTGTAATTTTAGATGGACACATGTGTATGCATATATTATCATACTAAGAAATTGAGCTCAGTTTCTTTTATTAGAGAATTTTATTTTGAAAATTTAATACACAATTTTATATATTTTTTTATGTGTAACTCCCAAAAAGGGAGTTTTTATTTAAAAACTCATAAATTTTACTGCGCTTGAGAAAAACATAAACTGCTTAAAAACAGTATAAAATGACCTGGGCTGATAGCAATTTGGGTGCTGATGAGCGTTTTGGTGGACGTGAAACAGTCATGGTATGTACCCCAGCCAATTAGTCTTCAACTCTATTTTCCTGTCTTTTTTAAAAATATTGAAATTCCAAGTTTTCCAGAAATTAATATATTCTCCTTCAAAATTCCATCACCTGTGAATTTCACTTATCAACATTTTTCAAATAGTTAATATTTTTGTATAACTTATTTCTAAATACTTAAATTTTGATCGAAAAAAAAATTAATAAGTCAAATTCTAAAAAAAGGATATATGGGACTCTTTGTAAATAATGCATCAAATTAATTGAAACTAAGCAACTTTATTAAAAGCGTTGTTCTACACTCGTTTTGAACTTAACTTTGATACTTTGCATAAAAAATTAAAAAAAAATTTTTATCTCAAATATTTTATGTGATTTTAAGACAGTTTATATGGCAGTTTTTCCATTAAGTTTCTTTTTTCGCTCTCTACATTTTTAATTTCTATACAAATAAATTTAGTTAAATATAATATTAACTTTTAAGCTTTGCATAAAAAATTTAAAAAAGTGTCTCGCATATTTTGTTTAAGACGCTTGGTCCTAATTTTACCTATTAAGCTCCTTTATTCTCCTGACTTACTGTATTATTTTATTTTCAATGTAATTATATTGTGCTGTGTAATTATATTGAGTCAAATAATAATGCATGTGTTTGAAAAAAAGGATATATGGCAGTCTCTTGTAACTGTGCATCGAATAAAGTAAAACTTGACCCACTACCAGAGCTTTATATTCTACGCTCAATTTGAAAGTCTTAGAGATCTGTGATTCAAATTAACTAATCAGTTGAACTTTTTAGATTTGGTGACTTTTGCAGAGAAAGGCAAGTTTCACATTTTGCTCATTTTTAAATAAGCCCACTCTTTGAAATCTATTTATATATTGTTTTCTGCTTTTTAACCAAATTAGAAAAACAGGAAATCTCTTTTATATTATTCCTTTATAGTCACTTTGCATATTATTATATTTTTCAAAGTATAAGAGTATGTGTGCATATAATTTTATACGTTTTTTTTTACCTCAAATGCATTTTTGCGAAGTTCTTTGAAAAAGGATATGTGATCAGCTCTTGAAGGATATTACAAACACAAAAAAAAACAATATTACACTATTACTTCTTAATTATATGATTGAGTAACAAAATTCAAACAGAGTTTTTTTTAGCCTGAATTTGTAACCAGCAACATGTTATTACAACCTCCCCACCTCAAAAAAAAAAAATGCAGCAAAAAACTAAAATATATTGTAATTATAACACAAGTAGTTTTATATTCATTTTAACTTTTAATTAGCTTGTTATGAAAAACATCAAAACATATTTTATGCTTAAAGGTTTTTTATGCTTAAAGGTAATTTCAAATGTAGCTGGCTACCTGCGAAAGAGGTGCGCAAGTCATCAACAACACCGGCAATATTCAAAATGCCTGTTTCCTTAATTTGCCTTAAACGAATCAATTGTCTTATTTTTTTTTTAACCAATTCATCTGAAACGTCTCAATTTGTAGGGATTTGCTTTCTATTATTTTTATTCCTTATGCTTGAGTACATTTTATTCTCAAACTAAGAACAGTCTGCTGCTACTACAATGATATTTCCATATACTACTTGTATGAATATTTTAAAATACATAAATGTTTTAAAGTGTTTTAAAAGAATTTATGTGTTTGCATAAGGATTAAATTATTCATATTGTTCTAGGAGATTTGTAACAAAATTTTGTTAAAATATGATGAAAAATGCATTTAAGATTTTTTTCGTGCATCTGGAAAAACTTAAAAAAACAAAAATGATATTTTATTGAGAAAAAATATGTAGCGGAAAAAATTTGTGCAGACATAAATGAATGCGTTTCTTTTACACAGAATGTGAATGTTATCGATTTTGGTTAAATGAAAAAAGTGGACTGTATGTCTATGAGGACAAAATTATTTACAATGCCGCTTAAAACACAAACACTTCAAAGGTGAAATTTCTAAATCAAATTTAATTTGGAGGACATGCAAAAAATATCCCTTAAACATTTTTCAAAATCGCTTTCAGTCTAGTCAAAGCTTGTAAATGAACGAGCATAAATTTACTCCTTTGCACACAATAGAAAAATTGTGCCACATATACATACCTTATTCCTAGTAATATCAAAGAAATAAGTTTGAAATAAAAAATGTTAAACACTAAAATTGTACCACAACTAAAAAAGTTTTTTCAATTATGAGAAAGTAAAATGGAACTGAAGCCCTGCACAAGTAATTAACAACTAAAAAAAAATACATACATATGTACATATCTATATGATAAATGTAAGCAAAACAAAATAAAAGCCAAATAAAAAAATTTACATTATGTAAAAAATCTAAAAATTAGAAAAGGTATGGTAATAAGATGAAAGTTTGTAAAAGAACGCATTTGAGTGTTGTAAAATTTCGGTTTAAATATTACCGACTGAGACTCAATAGGAAACTAGTGTGCCATATATCCTTTTTTTTACTGAAATCAAAGAAATTAGTTTGAAATACAAAATAAAAACACAAAAGATGCAAATTTATTAATCAAGTTGAATAAAAAGTTAAAATTTGAAGATTCAGCAAAAACCCATGCCATCAAGATTTTTGAAAAACTTTCTAAAAATTTTAAAAATTCTGAAAATTTTTGAAATATGTTAAAAGTTCGTAAATGAACGTGCATAAGTGCTGCCTAGCCTCGCATTAAATATTTCCTATACATACGCACTAGGAAGTTTGTGTTCCAAATATATCCTTTTTTTCCAAAATCAAAAAAATAGAATACAAATAAAAATAAAATATTTAAATACCTTGAATAGGTTGAAAATGGACTATGGTTTAAAATTCAGCAATTTTTTTAAAATAGCAAATTTTTTTTATTCGGATGAAAGTTAGGAAATGAACGTATGTACATAAATGATGCCATACAAAAAAGTTTACAATTTATCCTTAAAAAAATAAAATTGAATTTTTAAGTGAAATTAAAAAAAAAATACGGGTACTATTTGGCAAAAATAAAACCATCTACATTCTGCTTAAATATTATTGATTTTGATGCAATACAAAAAAGGTTCACCATATATCCTTTTTTTCAGCGAACAAAAAAAATTAATATTTAAGGGAAACTATAAAATATGTGGGGGTATTGTTCGACAAAACAAAACTACTTAAAATAAAATGTTCTCGATTTCTAAGCTTGTAAGAATACATTCATTTTCTAAAAGCAAATAAAAAATAATTTAAAATAAAATGCTCTCAATTCGTAAATTTGCAAGAGTGCATCCATTTTCAAAACAAAAAAAATAATGATATAGGAAATTATTACAATCACAGATTTTTTTTTTTTTTTTTTTTGACAATCATTCTAAAAATTTTTAGCAAAATGTGAAAAAAAGCGAACATTTTTATATAGAAACTATAACTATAATTTATTTTATTTCAGTTGTTTATTTTTAATATTTCGCCCATAATTTGTTGGGATGATCAGGCAAATATTTAAAAAATTAATTGAATCATTATCAAAGATCAAATAAATGGATCTGTAGTAATTTGATATGTCCCCAACTAATAAGCCTATTGCAGTTGCAATATATTCACCCGTCTGCCAATATTCTGAATTTTTATGGTTAGTAGATAATCTCGGCTTTACCTCCTCTAAGTTGGAAAAGACTTTTCATTTCAAATAGCAGTGGTCAATATTCTTAAAGCAGTGAAGAAAAGTAAATTTGACAACTTATTGGCTGGAATGCCACCACGGCTGTTTCACGTTCTCTGATATGAGCTCCAGCATTATCCTATGCTGTTAAAAGTATATAAATTGGTTTAGCCTGCAGTCTAACTTATCAAGAAATATCCTTCTTTGGTGCCGAAGAATTTGACTCATAATTACGGTCAAAAAATATTGCAATAATATCATAATCTAAGGATAATACAACAAAAACTTCATAGATTTTCAAAAATGTATTAAATGACTTGAAAGCTCATTAAAAGCTGTGTTTTACTGTCCTTTGATTTTGTTTTTGTTGGAAATAACTTCCACGAAAAATACTTCCAGCCGTCCATAAATCCTTTTTTATTGCAGTACCAAATTAAGTCAGCAAACTCAATGAAAAAAAATTAATAATAAACATTTTTTTAAATTCTTTTTTCCTTGAGCAAACCAAAAAAAAAATTACATTTGAGTGCTGTCACAATCAAACATGCCTTAAATGCAGCAATAAATATGGTTTAACTCATATTGAAATCAAATATTCCAGTAATAAAAGATTATTATCAAACCCACAAAAGTTTAAAGCAAAACACTACAATTAAAAAAAAAATCATAAAAAACAAAATTCGATTGTAATGTTTCTTTAAGTGGAAAAAATATAAAGTTTACATCCATTATCATATCATTTACTTGAGCCCTTTTTTGCTGCACAATATTTTTTTGATTTAAAAATTTTTCACCACTTAAAACACAGAAAATAAGTTAAATATTTCTGCCAATAAAAATATTTTTTAACACAATAAATTAAATGCTTTTTAATACTTTTGCAACACAGAAATAACAATTCTATTTATAAAGTTTTTTTTTAACAATTCAATATACAACTTTTTTGTTCAATGGTCTTGAGCACCTTGTGCGCATGGGATATGATACCTTTATAGCTGGTATAAATACTATTGGTTTCGCCACAAGAAAAAAAAACGATGCATTCATTATTTTTATTAAAAAAAAAAGCTGTGTGCATATGAGTTACATTCATTATATAAAAGGAAAGCAAAGCAGAACAAAAATTTTGTAAAGGTTTAATAAAAAAAAATTAAGCGAAAAACGAAACAAATCAAAGTTACAGCTAATAGGTTGACTATGGATTAATACTTAAATAATCTGTGATGTCGTTATGAACTGAGCTCAGACACAATTGGATGGTCAGGCTCCTTGTCGAGAATCTGAAGAAACCCATTATGTACCCCAGCTCAGAAGAGTCTATTTGAAACAAATTCACTACAATAATAAAATTTCGGATTTATTGCGTTTATCGAGTTTACTCTCATTCCATGTTATTGTTTTGATTGACAGCAATGAAACAAAATACAGAAAATTTCAAGAACCCTTAGCTGGGGGACAAAATTATTAGTAAAAAAAAGTAAAAGACGAAAAAATTGTTTGTGTATTAAAGGCTTGTTTGAATATTCTCATTTTGTTCATGGAAATTTTGGTATAAGTAGTGAAGTTTCAAACATTCCTTTAAAATTTTTCGAGTCTACTGATGAGATTATTAGCCTCAACGAAATGTTGGCTGAAAAAGACACAAAACATTAATAAGGTCCTGTTTTAGACCTAATATAAAACTTTTCAAATACCTCTTAAAGCAAACAAATAATTAAGTTAATTTTTAAAACTTTTAATAAATATTTGTAACGAATATTTGTAAGAAATAGTTAATATACAGAACATTAACCGAACGGTCATTAAGAGATAAACTTAGAGCAATATTATACTCTGTTATTTCATTAAATGATTTCTAGTTTTAAGACGAACTCTTGCCATTTTTGAGTAGTTATTAATTATTAAGAAAATGACAGACATTATCCGAAACTATCAACTATACTATTAAAAAGAAACTTGGTGGCTATTAGTAGATTATTAAAAGAAACTTGGCAGGAAAGTTGCTAGTAAATGTCTGTAGGAACTAGAAAATATAAAGTATTTCTTGGAAAATGAAGCTGGCAAAGCATTTATCATGAATGATGTTGGCTATTGCAGGATAATAAGGGAATTTTTGTAGCCTAGAATTCAGGGTATGAAATCAGAGAATATGCAACTCCAATAGTAACATTTTCCACACCGGCAACGAAACAATGGCTCCTTTGGAAGTATTGCACCAAATTGGCCGCTACGACTATGAGATTTGACACCGTCGGACTTCTTTATTTTTTTTTTATATATATTTAAAACGAAAAAGTGCAGTTCAATAAGTCAAGAACAATTCAATAGCTAAAACGTGAGATTATTCGGCACATTAAGGATATTAAACCTTCAATATGACTCATAGTCATTGAAAACATGGATCATGGTACAATAGAGCTATGGCATCGAAGCTAAGGTCAACTTATATATTGCTGTGCTCATAATTCTTATAGATTTCTCTGTCATAATAAAAGAATATTGAGAGAATTGTTTTCTTTTCAATTAACATTGTACAATTTGGTGAAACTGCATTTTACACACACTTTTTACATATTTTTTGTTTGCTTTAATGAAACCAAAAAAATTTAATTGGTATCAGAAACTTGCGGCCTTTGCTTTTAATGATTAAAAATGTGTTTTTTGCAGAATTTGCTTGATAAATCTAAAAAAATATATATCATAAACATTTTATGCATAATTACGTGCAAGCCTTCTAAAAAACAATTCAAAAACTTGCTGACATTTTCTTCCAATAAAACAAAAAATGTCCTTTTAAATCATTTCAAAACGATTGATGTCAGCTGGCAGTTGCCCTAAAACATTCAAAAATATTCTTTGACTGTGCCAAACAGCTTTTTTCATTTGTTGTTAATGGAATAAGCAACAGCAACCAGCAGCCTGTACGAAAAAGATTTTTATATATATTTTTTTTAAAGAAATTGTTACCATTTAATTATTTAATCAATTAACTTGCAATTATGCAAACAAGCAATTGCCGTACATTCATACATGAAAGCTTAATTTGTTATATAATTAAGGAATTCACATTTCCTTTTAAATATTAACTTCATTAAAGTCTGATATTTATTAGACGAAATAAAACAAGTGTTTATTTTTTTATTTACTAATTTAATAATTAACTTAAAAAGTATTTTACTTTAATGGTTTTTCAAGTAGAAATTTGAACTAAAATTATACCTTATGGCAATGAAGTAGATAAAATCTTCAAACCCATTTTGAAATTTGTTGATATTTGATATTTGGTTTATATTTTAAGAGATTCATTTTAACATTTTATTTACTTCACTTTTGATAATGAAAACTTTTGCCACAGCAACATAATTCTATAACAACAATCACAGTAGACGTGCAAGTTTATTTACTGAGCATGATGAGAAGATGTGTAAACAAAAGTACAGTTGAATATAAATCTAGCAGTAAAGTGATAGAAAATATTTTGCACAAGGTATCTTCAGACATGTGAATATAATACACAAGCAGAAACATTTTTGTAATAAAAACGTGTACTGTAATTTTTAAAATTGTCCGAAAAAAATATTTAGTAAACTTTTTCTTAAACAAATAAAGGATATTCGTAAGCCTTCTATATCCGACAGCCAAAAGAGCTGAGAATTTACCACATGAATTCATATAAAATTAGCTGCTCATTTTGAAAAATTAATAAGATTTTTATGCATCCAAAAAATTTTCTTTGTTTTATTATTTTCTTTGTAATAAGACTCCAGTAGTTTTCAATACCACAATTTTTAAGAGGAATTTCTCTGGTCTTAATCAAAGGATGTCATTAAAAATAATTCTTTCACCAATTTTAACATTAAAAATTTTTAAAGTCTAAAAAAGGACATTCTGTGAACTCTTGCATTTCTAAGTCATATCAAAAGAAAATTACATCATATCATGAGCACAGTATGCTGCGTTCGTTTTGAAATTTTCAAAACAAATTTGAAAATATTTGAAAAATCGAAATAATTTTGTTTAATTTTTAGAGCTATTTTTCCGGATCATGAGTGCAAAAACATGTTTAATAGAACTCATTAAATATATATATATATAGCGCTCGATATCGTTCTTAAGGAATCTCAAAAAAGGACACTCCGTGAACCTTAATTCTTGTAACCCAATCTTGTAACACGATTTTGTTGGAATCAGGAATCTAAAGCTTAAAATTAAAAATAAATCTAATAGTGGTAAAATTACTTCAGCTTTTAAAATTGTTTGCTAAAAACTCAAGAAAAGGACATTCTAGGAACCTGAGTTTTCGTAGGCGAAATAAAGAGAAAATTATTTAGTATTTTAAACATGATCTTCTGCGTTCCTCTTGAAATTCTCAGTTAATTTTAACGCGGATTTTTGTTGGTTTTTGTGCTTTTTAAAAAAAAAATTGTCATGGAAATATTTTTATATAAAATTTTTATTAAGTAAATAAAAAACGTTAAGACTTGTATATATTTAAGAATTTTTTTAACAAACTAAAATAAAGAATATTCGTTAGACTTTCTTATTTGTAAATCCCATAAAAGGAAATTTTGACACAGCAAATCTCTTCACATTTTATATTCATTTTCCAAATTTTTGTAAAATCCAATCTTGCATAAAAATTTAATTTTTTTTAAATTAAATTTTAGTTTTATTAATTTGCTTATTTTTTATTTAAAATATTTATTTTATTATTATCAAAATAAAGGACATTGGTTAAGCTTCTACATTAACACAAACCAAATGACATGAAATTTATATGCTAAATATTTCTGGTAAAGCCATGTATACCGTATCTCAAAATGTGGTTTTTCCAAATAAATGCTAGATCTGATAGACATATAATCATATTTTAAGTGAACTAAAATAAAGGATATTCCTTGAACTTTCTGGTTTGAAAAGCCAATGCAATGAAATTTTTACAAAGCAAAACACATCACAGTCTACGTTCATTGTCAAAATTTCATTAAAATATTATTATTTTTGGAAAAGAGTTCGTCATTTTTTTTTTCATTACTATTATTTTTCATTTAAGTTAATAGTTCTCCTTTAGAACGTAATGGCTTTTGTTGTAAGTGTTTTTCTTCAGTATAAAGTATTGTTATTATCGATATAAAGGAAATTTGTGGAACTTCTATGTTAAGAAACCAAACGACTTGAAATTTATACGGTGCATTCATTTGCAAAAATTTAAAAGATTTTGAGGATCTTAGAGAAAAATAGTTACATATGTACCAACGTATGCATGTGCATATGTCACTTATGCTCTTTTTCTTAATTTTTGTGTTGAATATTTTTTATTTAAAATCGAATTTGCTCTTTTTGTACTTTGTAAGATGTTTACAAATTTATTTTGGCCAAAATAAAGGATATTCACTGTACCCTCACAAATAGAGGCTCCCAGATAGAGCACATATTATATTATACGTTCGTTTTTAAATTGGTAGGAAATTTAAGCTTTATTTAGACTGCCTTGTTAAAATTACATTTGAATGAAAATCTATACACAATAAATTTCCTTACTGTCCTGGCTGCTAAATTTTTCATATACACACACACACATGAGTTAGAATATTATAGTTTGTGTAAAGATAGTATTATGCTCGTATTTTATTTTACAAAATGTATAATATTTTTGTTGTTTGTATTTCTTGCCATTTATTCTATATGTACATCGTGTAGCTGTAGGATTTGTATTTTGCTCAGCTTCTATATTGCAATCAGGCATTTGTTCCTGCAACTTAATTTACTCACATGAAATCATGAACACCCGCTCGCTCATGCAGCACATAAAAACAACTTGTTAAAGTGTGTGTACGTATCTAAACAGAAGGTTAGATTTCATTACACTCGCACACACTTGTACGAATAAAAAGTAAATACAGCATACGGCAAAGAGCACTGTGTGAAAAGGTTAAGTGAGTGATGGGATTGTACAAAATAATAAGAAATCATCGTTACATTGATGGTAAATTGCACACCCAGCTGATACTTACATTGCATTTGTCAGGTTGTGTCCACGCAAGATTTTTCCAGCAAAATTTGTTCACCAAAAAAAGTGCTATAAGTTTTAAGATTTTTAGTTGAGACTTAAATTCGGCTTGGCATCAACCGCTAGCAAAATATTTCTGACAAATTTCATTTTAATATATCATACAACGTATCTGGGGTTTTTAGTCACGCACTCATTTATTCAATATTTAATAATTTAGTCGTGTGCATGTGTGTATAGATTTTTGAATATGTCAATGAATGTGTGTGTGTGTGTGAGCTCTTCAGCTGTATGCATGCCATTCTACTCGCAATCAGTATATCCTTTTTAACAGGTTTTTTTTCTTCTTCTTCTTTTATATGGCTCGCAGTTATTTTTACAACTTTGAGTCATTGAACCAAATAAAATATAAATTTTAGTGCATGGCAAATAAGTGAGTGCAATTGTTGCAGAAATTGCAGCAGATGTATAAATTTAAGCAAATATTTCGGCAATCAGCTACAATGCCATAAGGTGTCTGTAATTCAACTGGATACTTTAAGGCAGCAGTTTTAAATAAGTCATTGTTACATTAATACATTTCATATTAAATACTGTGTTCCTTTGTTGGTTCAGCTTATAAGGCCTAATATTTTTTAGAATTACAACAAAGGATTTAAATATTTTTGCCTCCAACGGTTCGTACATTTTTTGAACGACTTTTCCAAGGGTTTGATAAGTTGTAGCCAAAGAAATTTTTTAAAACATATAGACATACTATACAGAAAAACATTTAACACAAAACTTTCCCTCCTGTAACCTAATGGCACAGTTTATCAAATTATAATATAATTAAAACTTTTGTTTTGATTACCAAAAATATTAAGCCTCACAAGCTGAATCAAACAAAGGAATACTTAACATCAGGAATTGGCCCATAAAAAGCAAAAATTGATTATAAACATTTCATATTGTTTTTGATTTCCCTTCGCTGCCAATATGTATATAAAATTAAATTTGTTTATGTATATAAAATTAAATTTGTTTTGTTTATAAAATTAAATTTGTGACTTCCTACAGGTAATTCAAATTCGGCATAAATTTGCAATTGAACGTAGAGTCGCTATTATAACATCTTTTTTTTTGTGCCATTTTTGGAGAAGCTCCACGTATGTCCTTTATTTCTTACTACACAAAAAACTCCTTAAAATGCTTGTTTACCTGTAATTTTTTTCATTATTTTGGCTTGTGATGAAAAAATAAAATAGCACAAGCCTGATTTTACAAAGGCTTAAAAAACTTTTATTTAGAAAATAAAAACAAAATTTGAAAAAAAAAAAATGTTTGTTTTTGTTTTTATACAAAAATTGTAGCTTACTGATTGCCTTAAGCCTTCTAAGTAAAACTAAAAAAGCAGCAAAATATTTAATATCAGAAATTTTTCAATACGAAATAAAAATTTATAGAAAAAGAAACAGTTCATATTGCTATATAAAATTAGCACAGGTGCATAATTTAAAAAAAAATTTTTTTTTCATTTTTTTTTAAGAAAAAAATTGTAACTTCTTATGGGGAATTTCAAATTCAACGCAAATTTTCAATTGAACATAGAATTATGTAAATATATGACTATCAAAAAATCTTTTTGTTTGCGCCATTTTTGGGGAAGCTCCACGAATGTCCTTTATTTTTCATTAAAAAAAAAACGTTCTTAAAAGGCTTATTTATTGTATTTTTCGGTAAATTTTTTAACTATTCAAGCTTATGTCGAGAAAATAAAGCAATATTAGCTTAATTTTGTAAAGTTGTAGGGAATTTTTGTCTTATTTTTGTTATTCATACAAAATGTATAGTTTATTGGTTCTTCTAAGTTTAATATTTGGATTTGTATTACGTTCAAATTTATGACAAATTTAACACATGATTTAAAAAACTACAAATATTTTTCAAGAAATAACAGGTTTGTTTTTCAATCATGAGCACGGGGCATAGTAAATCATTGCATTAATTTTATATGTTTATAGGGCAAGGAAAACAAAACTTACTAATACGAAATGTTTCATTATTTTCCTGCATAAACGTTTGTTGCTAGAATGACACATCTTCTCGAGAAGACAACTTTATTATACTATGATCATTTTACTTAAGTTTTTTTTAGACTTCAGCTCAAACTATAACGAAATTGACAAACACAAAATACAAAGCATTTTTTGTGAAACTACAAATAAAGGACATTAGTGGAGCTTCCACAAAAATTGCAGAAATAAAACAAATTTTTTTGGGGAACTATATTAACATGCCTCTACGTTCGATTTAAAATTTTCAGAAAATTTTTCAAGTTTTTTTAGGAGCTGCAAATATTTTTGAAAAATTTTTTAAAAAAATTTTTTACTTGAGGTGAAGGATTTTCTTTTATATAATGCTTGTAAAAAAATTTTAAAATTTTTTAGAAAATAAAAGTTAAAGGACGTTAAAAGAGCTTATTCAGCAATAACTCCAAGGAGCTCAAGTTTATGTATTATAGTTCGCGCTTAATTTGAAAACTTAAAAAGACCATTAGGTTGTAGACATAGTTTTTATATTGAATTTTTGCTGCTGTTGTTTTTTATCTTGAAGCAATTCGCAGTGAATAGTTCATGAAAACAGTTTTCGGAGGGGCGGTGGCACTTCTTCAGAAAGTTTAAATTCAAAATAAAGCAAAAAAAAAATCTATTTGAAATTCTTGGAAACATCTAAAACGACATTAGATATGCAAGTTAATTAAAAGTTATTAATATCAGTTATGTTCAACTAACTGAAATAAAAAAAATAGCTAAAATCAAGAAAATAGTTACACTCTGAAGGAAAAGGATGGCTCTCAATTAGGAAAAATGTTTAAGTAGAAGCCAATTTGGTACAAAAGTATGCCTTTGCTCATCCTATTGGAGTATTTTAACTGAAACAAATAACCTTTTGATTATTTTTCTTTTTCATTTCATTTTGAATCATATAAACATGCCAGACACCAATTTAATTTAAAAATTTGTATTTCTTTAAACAGTTTTAATACTAAATATTCTTATCTTGTGTAAGAACTTTCAAAATCATTTCATTTTGACATTTTGCTGCCGCCATAAAACATAAAAGTTAACAATCCAATTACACAACACTTGCAATTTCATTTGAATATTAACGGCAACAAAAAACAGACGCAATCAGCAAATTCAAATTAAATGATCTCTCCTCTCGACTGTTACATTGCGTAAATCTAGCGCAAAAGAAAAAACAATAGAGAAGAGAAGCATTTAATTGCAAAACTGTGTAAAAGAAATTCAAGAACACTATAAAAACTATAATCAAAAAATATTTGTTAAATACGCGTTATCCTTACAACAATTACAATAATAAAACGAACGATACGACAATTTTAAGTACAAAAAAGAAAACTGCACTCAACACAAAATAGCACAGCAATTTCAATTCATAGGCAAAATAAAAACAACTATTTCATTTATTATATGAAAAGGCACTGAAGCACAAATTTAATATTCCCTCCTGCTCGTTTTCCATTTTTTGTTCGCAGACAGGTACGCATACACGTTTAAACAGTACTTGCCAATGAAAACTGTCTGAATGGTAAATGAAAGTACAAAAAGCGACCAGAACACAAATTTTGTGTAACATCAGCTTAACCCACAACAACAGCAGCATTGACGACAATGATTAAAATTTCACGGCAGCCAACACCAGCAAGAGTTACATTGTGGAAAAAAACTGGAAAAAAAGCAAATTAGAAGGGAACATAACTCTTGATTTGCAGTTTTACAGAAAAGGTGTAACTTGTTTTTGGATTATTGAAATTCTTCAAAAATTCGAATAAAACTACCATTTAATCATCAAAACAAGAAGAAAGCTCTGAAAGGTTTTTCTGCAGCAAAAAGCAAAGACTTTGCTTTTTATTGATATAGATGTTTGTTCATTGCAATTCATTATTAGCATATAAAACTGAAAAATTTCAATTGAACCCCCTTTGAACTGGCTGTACGATATGATGTCAATTACAATTACAAGTAGTCAGCATTTCTTATTACAATATTTCATGTCATTTCATTGGCCCTTTTATTGGAAAAATAAATACTTATTACTGCCATAAAGTTATAATGGAACTTGAAAAAACTATTTATTACAGCTTCAGATCTTTCTTTATATAAACAAATTTTTATTTACAATATTATTCGATATTTCGATAACAAGTTGTCATCATCTTCAGGATAATAATTGTAATGAAATTGAAAATGTTGAAAAATTTTTCAACATTTTCAATTTCATTACAATTATTATCCTGAAGATGATGACAACTTGTTATCGAAATATCGAATAATATTGTAAATAAAAATTTGTTTATATAAAGAAAGATCTGAAGCTGTAATAAATAGTTTTTTCAAGTAATTAAGAAGATCAAATAAATATTACATAGTTATAATGGAACATAAAATTTATCTCGTATTTACACTTTGTGTGCCACAAACAGAATATATAGCCTGCGGCTGCTAACTTTCAACGAAGCTAATTTTTAAATGAAAATTACTTACAAAATTATGGATATCGTTTAACAGGGAGTTTAACCCAAACTGCTGGAGCTGAATGCCAGCTAATGACTGTAAGTAGCAGTATTTCAATTAAAATAATTTAAAAGTTATTACAGAAAAATAGGCACAAACGCAGCAAATTTTCTAGGGCACTCTACTTACATTATTCTACGTTTAATGTTGAATTTATAGTAAATTTTATAGCTTTTAGAAAAAGTTATTAATATTTTTCAAAAAATAAATATTCTTGAAAAAATATGTGCTAGTCAAATTCAAGCATCCCTTTAATTTTATTTATTTATAGCGCTTGGAAAAAAAACTAACATGAAATATTTAATATTTTTCTCACATGAACTTTTGTTTCTACAACGGCACATCGTCACTTTATAATTTCAATTCCTCAAGGCTTAAACTCAAATAATGACAAAATTGGCTCTAAAATACGACCTACAAGCGTTTCAAAGATTTTTTTTGTGTGAGAGCAAAAAAAGGACATTCGTGGAGTTTCCCCAAAAATAAAGCAAATAAAACAAATTTTCAATGGTTTTATAATAACATAATTCTACATTCAATTTCAAATTTACAACAAATTTTAGAGGGTTTTTCAAAAATTATAAATTTAAAAAAAAAAATTTTTTCCTAATAACAAAAAAAAATTTTTTTGAGAACCAAGTATTTTTACATATTAAAAAAATATTCCCAAATAAACCCCTCTAAGAAGCTCTCCGAAAATAAAAATTGAAGGACATCAGAATGATTAAGAACAACAAGTTCAGTTCGTACAGTGAAACTTAATTAATGCAGCCTTAACAACTTCCACCTCATTACGGTTAACAAATTGTTATATGTTTATTTTGCTAATTAAAAAGTGTACTTTAATACTTCTCATAAAAGTTATCTATAAGCAATGCCATTATAAGGTTTAAAGCTAATTATAGAAAAGGTTTCAAAAATTGTAAATTGGTGGCTGGTGGTAATGAACTTTATGTTTTAGCAGAAAAGTTAATCAAACTGCTTATGCCTTTAACTTCAGTTTGAAAATTTGTTAACGATAGATGTTGTTATCGTAGTTTACTTTAGGCGATACAAAGTCTATGACAAGCATTTTAGTTAGAGGGCAAAAAGAAAATTGAAATCAGTTTTTTAATTATAAAGTTTTTTTTTCTAAGAAAAAAAAAAGTTGCCATAAAACCCAACATTTTAAATATTGTTTATATCTTCAAAACTGGTCAAATCTAGTTCAATTGGATTATGCAACATTCTTTTTTTACATTTTACTGGAAGAAAAGGAAACAGATCTTGTCATAGAAACATTTCCCATTTTAAAATTTACGGTTTCCGGCGAGTGTGTAGTTGAAACTGCTTTGTCCATTGATATGCGAGGAATGTTGGTTAAAGTTGAGGAACCAGGATTGTTTCTTCCAGGCTACTGGCTCTTATCAGGAGCCTCCTTTTAAGGCAAGCAGGTCGCTTCCAGTTGATTGAACTGCAAGCTCAATTTTTTAAATTTTTTATTTTTTAACTTGAATCAAGACCTTCTTTGTTCACAGGACTTTTTCCTAACAACTTTTTGTCTAACTATCTATTCTGTAGAATATTATTTCTTTGGTGAAAGCTTTCTATAAAAAATAATTTTGGTAGAAAAATGTTGTGTTTAAAAATAAAATTTTAGACAGACATTTCTATAGACAGTTTTGAGGTACGAAGAAAACACAACGCCAAACAAACTGTTTGTCTGAACATAAAAAATGATGTGGGAGAATTTTTTGTTTGAAAAAAAAAAAAACTTGGGTCGGCTTTAGTGTAATCGTACCAATTGCCATAAAATGAAAAAGTGTACTGCCAGATGGCTACAGATTTTGTACGCGGTGCTGCGTACCCAGCCGAAGGCCGGTGGTTAAGAACAAATTTTGCATACCTATGAAAAAAATTTCTGAACTGAAACTAAAAAATAGAGTTTTGGATGCCTCAAAACCGTTAATGGTTTATGACGATTTTATGTTCTGCGCAAAAACTGTTCTCTGACAGCATTTTCAAATTTTCCTTAGTAAACTGCGCAACTTTAGCATCGAATTATTAAGAAACTAACAGTCTCCGGCGCACTTTGACTTCAGTTTTGGAAGGTCCACGACCCCCTCTACAAACCTAGAAAACTCATTTCTTTCAAAGCCTGGCTCCTTATTCGAAAGCTTAACCAAAAACTAGTTCTCAGAAATATTATTGCTTGAGTATAATAGTTTTCAAAAATATATTACGTAATGGAAATATTTTTGTTGGGCAGAAATAATGTTTGTAGAAAATGTTTTTGTGTGACCAACAAATGTTTGTAGGAAAATTTGTTTTACTATAACATTTCTAGGGGAAACTTATTTGTCTGAAATAATATTTTTAATTGAACAAAATCATTTTCTCAAAATATGTTACATAGAAAATGTTTTCCTTAAGAAATATTTTCCACAAAAATATTTTTATTTAGCATAAATAGTTTCTATTGAAACGTTTGAACGAAAACTGTTCCGGGTAACATTGTTTTCAACATAACATTGCTATGGAGAACTCCATTGTCTGATACTGCACACAAATTTCTCTACGAAAATTCCTTTTGTTTGAACAAAAAAGTGTCTATGGAAAAAGTTTTTGTTCGAGCAAAAAAACGTGTGGGGAACAACTTTTTATTTGAGCAAAAAAATTTCAAAAAAACTGTCTGTAGAAAAATTGTTTGTTGGCACAAAAAAATTTCTGTGGAAAAATCTTTTTGTTTGAACAAAAATATGTCTATTGAAAAATTTTTTCTAGAGACGAATTTTTTGTCCAAAGAAAAAATTTGCTATAAACAACTTTTCGTCTGGAAAATTTTCAAGCTATTTTGCAATATTTCATTTTCTATTTCATTTTGTTTTGCAAGAAAATGAAGTGTTAAATGAAAGTCAAGTTTATTGCCTTGACATGAGTTGCCTGTGTTTCTATTAAACTTATTTTTAATTCTATTACCCTTTATCATGACTAGCTATGTATGCATGTAAATGCTTAACGAGCCTAGAGAGTCAGCAGTCTGGTTGTTGCCTGATTGAAGCTTCAAGCAATATTATTGAGTTACAGGAAATTTATTGCAAAAATATAATCAGTCTGAAAAGAGTAAGAAACTTAATTAGAAGAGGTAGACATTTTTGTAGAAAAATTAAAATGTGAGAATACTGGGATTTTTGAAGAGCCTTGAGTATAAAACAAACACAAAAAAAAGGAAACTTATTGCTTAATATTTAGTTTCTCTTTGATATGTTTTTTTTATGTTATCGAACAAGTTTAAACCTTAATTTACTGAATTTGTTGAATTCCTCTAGAGGCATTTATTTGTTTTATCCCTTTGTTTGCTGATTGATCCTTTTGGGTGATGCAAAACACATTTATTTTATCGATATGATTAAATCAAATATTCAAATTTAAATCATAACGAATATGTGAAACAAAATTTAAAAAAGTAACGAACTAGCACAGAGTGTATGAAAACAGAAAACAAATGGAAAATATAAAGAGATCTCATGCACAGTAAAGTATTTTCTTAAGGACATCTCTTTCACATATTTTATTTACTTACCAAACTATTTATTTATTTGTTTATTTATATATTTAATACCTTAATTAATACAATAAAAGTTATCTATATCCTGCATAAACGGGTCTGTTCTGCAAATTTTGTGCTTTTAAATCAAGCGATTTCCAAGCTCAAACAGTTGTTACTTCAATAGCACAAAGTTATATGTTTGAAAAGCAGTCGGGAAAATTATTTTAAGCGGCTTAATACGAGTATTCGAAAAATAACAAAATATCAGCATAAAGTCATTTTTGTAAATAATATGACTTCAAGCCAAATAATTTTCAAAGCATACCTTAACAAATCCTTTTTCTATTTCAGAAATCAAAAATAGAAAATCTATTAAATAAAACTTTCCGAAATATTTAACGAAATCTCATTTCAACTCCGGACAAATAAGTCTAAGCAAAAACAGTAACAAATTTGTATAAATCCCATAGTTAGCATTCAGCCCCGCACCCCGTATAGAAAGCTGCCTAAAACAATAATTTTGTCTTTGTACTTTCCATGAAGTTATATTTTAGTTTTTGTACTTTTTGCGTATCCTTTTATTTCTTTTTTCCCTCTTCATTCACATTTAGATATGGAAAATATTCGATTTGTTCAAATATGTACATATATTTTCTTTTAACGCTGATACAGCCATTTTTCTAATATGTAAATGTACACTCAACACCAACTCAAGCATTTTTATCCCATAGCTCCTTGTTGACTCTGCTAAGGAGCATGTGTTGGTTGTCTTATTAACACTATTAGAAATTTTATCGGGTATTGAAGACATTGAGTGATAATCATCATCAACGTTTTGTAAAAAACAATTGCAGAATTTATGCTAATGACCAGTAACTGATAAGGGAGGATAAAATAATAGAGAATAAAGCAGAAAAAAGAAGAAAATTATCCTGTGAAGGAAATTTTCATTTTACATAGAACAAAAGAAATTCAAGTTCACAGTCAGAATTTAATGACGCAAGCAGTGTAAAATCTCTACTCCAGGAACGAGAGAAAAATCTTAAACAAATTTATAGTTTTTTTTAACAAGTCCCGTGAAAGTAATGGGGTCTTAAAAAGGATATGTGACCGCAGTGCAACTCCTTCGAAGAATGACAACGAAATTTTTCAAGGGTTTAATTTAGACTTTTTTACGAGTAGTAAGAAAATTTTTTGGCATTTTTGACGACACAGCGCTAAAAAAAAAAAGGATATATGAAACCAGTGATAACCGTTCAATAAAAGGCCATTGAGTTCAATGAAATGAAAGAGAACTATAAACTAGATATTACTTCGGTATTTTTGCTTATAATTGAATTCATCTTTCCATCCCTGGGTTATAAAAAGTAGCAGAAAATTTCAAACTTTGTTTTGTCATCAAATTTTATTCAAAAATTTTAGTTTATTGCTTTCTTTCGATGTATACCAAATTCGACTATTACAATTTGTGCTCAAAACCGAACCCTCCAAAGGAAACTAAATTGCAAAAATATTTGCGCTTAAAAAATGAGCATATCATGGAGAAATGTTTTAATATTAAAAAGGAAAATCGGATCGTTGAAAGTAACCAAGAACCTTTGCAGCATCATTTGGATGAAACAAACCAGGAAAAATTACCAGATCAATCAAGTGAGGCAGGAAATGTTATACTTTTAACAGAGACCGCTGAAACACAGCATGAGAGAGATTTGCTACAAACAGACAAAAGCCAACAGCCAGTGTTGGCAAATGGTAGCGATACTTCTTCAAAGGCTGATAAAGCACGCATTCCAACTCCCAACAAGCGGTTGGTTGCTGCCACTAAAACCTCCACTAGCTCGGAGCAAAGTTTAAACTCGAACACATTTAAACACAACAAACCACCAAAACGGTCCTCTTTCACTACGGATTGGAAATCACCTTTCAAATCGATAGTAACAAAAGGTTTGCACAAGCGTCCGCAATCCTCAGAATTTGCTTACGATTTGTCGCGTGACGAATTGAAATTTGCTGGCCATTTTAGCAGCCCCATGAAACAGGCATCAGCAGCTGAACGTCAGCTGCTCCAACAAGGTCAGAGAAGGGACTATTTAATGCAACGTTATGAACACTCACCGGTAGTGAAATACAATTTTCCCGAGGCCACATCTTGGCGCATTGGCTGGCTGCAGTAAAAATACGCAGGTTGCGAACTAATAAAGAAAGTGGAAAAAAAAGACGCCAAAATCTTTCAATTTTAAACAATTTTGAGGAATCTTAAGGAAATGCAAGTGTTGTTACGCTTTACGCATTATTGCAATAGCAAATGAAATAATAACATAGTCAGGTTTCCATTCTCGTGAAATTATATAAACCAGTTATTTTTACACCACCGTAATTTCCACATAGATAATTCATCAAGGACACTGCACTTTCGCCAACTCATCAATTCCCTTAGAGCTAAAGTTCAGGAAAGTTAAAAACGTGTAACTGTCTCACCCGCTTTATAACGTTGCCACAACTTTGTACTAATTTCGAGATACAAATGGCGCTTATTTTTTCCTCAATTAATTTCTTCAAGACGATTTCCTTTAACAAAAACATAAAATTGCTTTATTTAAACACATTTGATTCGGCTTATAGCCAGTAATAATTGTTGATGCGAAAAACTTGTAAAATAGTCTAAGCTGGCATGGCTCAAAATTTCATTCTCCTTCTCTGGAAAGGATTCGCACAGATGTCATATCCCTTTTAGGCTTCGCTTCCATAACAATAAAAACGCAAAAAAGCGTTTACTACTTGCAAAATAGTCTAAGCTAGCACTTAATAAAGTTTTGCTGATATTCCTTGAAGGATACAGGATGGTTTCATATATCCTTTTTAAGCTTGCAACTCTAACAAAGCCATATAAATGAAAAAAAAAATTGGCAGTATACGTAAAAATGTTTAAATTGATACTGTGTGAAAGTTCACAGTCATTCCTTGAAGAGTTTGCGTGATGTCACGCCTTGCTTCTTAAGCACTAGTTGCTTGCCTAGTGATATAAATGTTAAAAAGTTGTTTACTACTCGTAACACAGTCTAAATTTATATTGTGTGAAGTGTCATTGTTATTCGTTCTAGCGCTCGAATTGGTTTCATGTATCCTTTTTTTAAGCTTTCATTGCAGCCATTACTACAAAATTACAAAAACTTGTCAAATAGTCTACGTTGGCATTGTGTGAAATTTCCTTGTTATTCCTTGAAGGATTCTTGTTGGTTTCATATATCCTTATTTAGCCACCACTTACTGCCATAGCCAGAAAGTTAAAAAATTCTGCATACAATTCGTGAAACAGTCTAAAATATCATGGTGTAAAATTTTATTGTCATTCTTTGAAGAATTTATGATGCTGTCACATATCCTTTTTTAGCCTCAATTGCTTTTATAGTTCCGAAAATACCAAAAAGTGGTTTACCACTCGTAAAATGGTCTAAGCTAATATTGGGCAAAGTTTCATTCAATTACGTCCAAGAATTTGTAATAATTTCATATATCCTTTTGTTAAGCTTGCATTTTTCCATCGTCACAAATGTATAAAAAAGTTTCACACCACTTGTAGCATGATCTAAACTGGCATTCTGTGAAATTTCGTTACAATTTTTTGCAGGTTTCTTATAGAGCTTCATATATCCTTTTTTTGAAATTTGAGATAACAATTTCTGTCTGACAAAGACTACTTGTTAGAATGGCTATTTAATGAAATAAACAATAACTTTCATTTCCATTTTTTCAGATACCCGTTTATTTGCATCATAATTTATACAACTGTTTATAGATAAGCAAACTTAAGTTATTAAATATTAGTTTACATGCAAGCATTGTTTATAAATATTAACAATTTCATATGTTTTAATTACATAAATAGTTTATTCTTTTAGGACTTTGGGTACTTTCGTGAATGCAGTATGTTAGGTTAACTTATTGCCAACATTAAGCTAAACATTGCGCCATATTGCATAAAAATATTTTTGAAGAAAAACCACTGCATTTACGAGACTACAGTTTCTCAGCTTATATAAAAATTTATGTAGTTACTAATTCGTTCACATAATAATTTTCCTTGTTATAAATACTTTTGTGCTAATTCGTTTATGAAACAATACTTTAAATCGTTCGTTTTTGATGAAAATATGGCGAAAACAAATTTTTAGTTGAGCCATCAAATGAATAAAAAAAATATCTACAACGTCGGAAAAAACAACGAATGAGATGTTCGATTAATGGCAACACTGTTTGTGTGTACCCAATTTTACTTCAACGAAAAGTACAAACATGCTTAAATCGGTTTGAAGCTGCTAGAAAATTTTATGCGCTTCATTTCGAAAACAAATTTATTTTCACAACTTCGAAATACCGAATTCGAAATATCTCTATTTCACCTTTTCCATTGACATTTCAAATTAGAATTTTAAAATGATTTAAAATGTTACTTTCCGACGAATTTTAAAAACTTACACAAGAACTTGTTTTTTGATCCAATACCACTTTGACATCATAGTTCGAAGCGACTTTCAAAGTTTTGGCTTTTAATGTGTTTTAATGTGTTACGAATGGGTTCGAAACTTTTATTAAAAATTACATGGTTGAACATTTTTGTTCAAAAACTAATTAAAAATCGCTGAAGTTAAAACCGTATAAATTAGAGACAGCAGCATTGTTTTTTGCAAATTCTAAATTTCCCACAATATCGACAGCTTCCATTGAAAACAAATTTTAAGCTTTCAATTCCATTAAAACTCGTGGAGTTTCCATGAAATGTGTTAAGAAAATACTGCACTAAACTTAAAATTTATTGTGTTATTTTTCATGTTCGAAACTTTGCACACAATTTCGAAATTTTCCAGCTCCGTAACACTTTAACTTTATATTTTATTATTTTCATGTTCGAACTTTTTTCCACACCATTTCGAAATTTTTCTTTCATCTAAAATAATAGCATTTAATTTTTAGATGTCATTGAAACTCAAACTTTCAATTCCCTCGTGAGATTTTTCATATCCGAAATTTCAAAATTTTTCATTTTTCGTAAAACAAACATTTTTTAATATTTATTTTCATTGAAACAGTCCAATCATGAATTATTTCAGGGAATTTCATACTCAAGGAGAAACCCCTTAATACTTTACTTTTTCGAACATACATATTTACATTTCTACAAAGTATTAATTTTAAAGCTTTAATTTCTTCGAAACTTAAATGTTATTATTTTTTTCTCGCTGAAAATTTTTTCATTTGAAACCCTAATATTTTCTGGATTATTTTAATTTTTTCTACGGTCAAAATTTTTCAGACAATTACGAAATAAATTTCCATTCACATAAAATATTAGTTGTTAGATTTTCAATGATCATGAAACTAAAATATTTATTTAATATGCGACTTATTTCATGTCCAAAATTTCGAGCTCAATTTCGAAATTCCTAATTTCTGTAACACATACATTTTTAAGTATTTAATTTCTTTGAAAATTTCTTTTAACATTCAACTTTTTGCGTTTTCGAAATTTGTAACTCGATTTCAGCGTTTTTCAATTATGTAATATAACAATTTTAAAGCTTTGATTTCTTCAAAATTCAAATGTTTCTATTTATGCGCTTAAGATATTTTAATTTTTTCCTTGTTCGAAAATTTACAAACAATTTCGTAATATTTTCCATACATTTACATAAAATATAAATTTATAAATTTTTGATGACCATGAAAACTCAATTTCTTTAATATGTGAATTTTTCCATGTTCGAAATTTCGAACTCTATTTCGAAATTTTTAATTTTCGGAAAACATAAACTTTCAAATGTTTAGTTTCTTTGAACATTCAATTTTAGCTTAATATTTTACTTTTTCTGAGCTCGAAGTTTCGTTAGTTTTCAAGTGTTCTGAAATTTAACTATTTCTTTAATATTCAAATATGAACTTAATTATTTATTTGCTTTAAGAGCCAATTGAAATGTATTAATTCAGGTCCAAAAATGAACCTTTTCAAAAAATATTTGCTGAGAAATACAGCAAATATTTTTTGAAAAGGTTCATTTTTGGACCTGAATTAATATATTTCTTTAATATGTGAATTTTTCTCTGTTCGAAATTTCGAACTCAATTTCGAAATTTTTAATTTCCTCAAAACTTAAGTTTTTAAGTATTTACTTCGTTCAAAACTTAAATTTTTCTTCAATGTTGGACTTTTTTGAGTTCGAAATTTCGAAATTCCTCCGATATTTGAATTTTTCTATATTCTAAATTTCGAACTCAATTCGGAAGTTTGTAATTTCCTTAAAACATAAATGTTTAAGCATGTGCTTTCTGGGAGACTTAAAATTTTCTTTGTTGGAAATTTCGTCACTTCGCAAAATATTACATTTTAAGTTTTGAAAATAAATATGAGTTTTTAAGTTTTCAACTCCTTCAAAAGTTATGTCGTTTTTTGTTCTACAAGAAGTGCAACGTTTTCGATGTTGTTTTGCACGAAAACATGACGATAAGCATTGATTTTATTTATGCATAGTTTTCTTATTTATTCATAGTTCTGGCAAACTTTTCTTTTCGTCTTAATCTCAAAAAAAAAACTCACATTTCAAGAACAAAAGGGCAAACAAAAGCACACTGTCTTCCAGAAAAGTAATCGGCATTAATTTTGTCTTTATTTTGGTAATTTGTAAAATGTTCGAACTTTTAGTACGCATTTTCACAGTTCTTTTTTATGTATGTTTGGAAAAGAAGTTTTGACTGCGAAGTCTGAATTTTGCTTTATAAATATTATTGTATTATTCGAGCTGATATCTTCTATTTTGAATGTTCTTAAATGTTTGGCAATATTACCTTTGGACAGCTATAGGAAGCAGGAATTACAAAGAGAAACTCCAATAACAGAATTATATAAAAAAATAATTAAGAAAACGAAAAAGTCTCGAATAAAATAATTTCTTTATAAACTTTAGATTTTTTTAAATGTTGTATAAAGCAGCTTACAAATGGAAAATTTTGAATTTCGCACACTATTCAACGCTTTATAAATGCTGGTTTTATAATTTTTTTTGTGAAGTTAGCGAAAAAATAAGTATTATGAAAGGATTCTTGTTTCCAATTTTCTTTTGTGTTTTTATTAAATTAATTTGATTTTAAAGGTACAATAAAGTGGAATTTATTACTACACAAAAATCTTTAGAGCAAGTTATAATTAGAAAAAATTAAATAAAAATAAACTTAACAAGACGCTGTTCTAAGAGCTACAGTTAAAGACACTGCAAACGGAAAACAAGCCGATACGTAATTTCAAATTAAATTTCAAAATTAAATGTGATTGAGGAAACCTTCTTTAACACATCCCCAGCAGACGTTAATGAAGTCGCCCGTCGAATCTGTCACTTCATGAACAGTATTTTCAATTAAATTAGAAATCCAAAAAGCCCACAAGTGTTAGGAATTAAATTACAAACAATTTTCATTTATAAATTGCACTAACTTATGGACTTTGAGTTTATGTATGTATGTTTTTATGTTTATGTTTTTTTTTTTTTTTTGTTGGAGGTGAAAAGTTATTGTCATATTTTGTAAATGACAAGATTTTATTTATTTTCATTTCCCTTAAAAGTAACAGAGCCGGAGTTGTTTTTATCAAGTCATATCATTTTATCTTTAGTGTTGGTGTGATTTGTTTTGGCGGCCGGCGGTAGCGTTGGAGCTGGTGGTGTTGGTATGATGTCGGACTTGGATAATATTTTATCCTTTTGTTTTTCCACTGCCTCCAAAAGCACATTATCCGTTTTATTCTAAAAAATAAACAACGTTTACTTTTTTTGAAGCATTAATAAAACAAACTTTCAGTACTTACCTCAGTTTTAAGCGTATTTTTCTTGTCAACTTCGTCCAGATTTAAGGCAGTCTCTTTCAGCACTTTAGCGCAATCTTGCAAGTCATCTGTAAATATGGTAGTGGGTTTTGGCGATTGCTTTTTAATATTGTTTGCCTCGTTCGATTGTATTTTTTCAGCCACTTTCTTGGCTTCATCAGCTTCTTTAATACTTTTAGCAATAGCTTTCTCAATTTTTTCCTCAGCTTCTATTATTTGTTCTTTGTCGAGAAGAGCAATCAATTCTTCCAATTGTTTTTCATTCAATTTAACATTTTCACGGCCAATAGCTTCGACAACCTGAAAGAAAAGAATAATAAAATTATTAACATCAGGCATGAAGAACTAGATATTTTCAAAATATAATATGGGTGGCTGAGTGGCACGAGTGTCTCTAAGCTGAAGAACATATGCCGGCGAGAAGTGAGTTGGCTTCGAAACAGAGTTTCAAATTTGAATTGGCGCTCTTGAAAACAAAATTTTTAAATTCGAAAATAAATTGTTCTCGCTTTTAAGAAAAAAAAAAACAACTTGGTAGCATGCCTTGCCACGTTTATTTTCATGCAAAATACCGTAAAAATTCGTTTATTGCTGAGTTCGAAAATTCGAAGTTATGTTCGAATTTTCGAACATGTTTTATTAGAGCTAATATTTTAAATTCAAGCATTAAAAGCAGAGTATAGAGCAAAATATGCTTAAATTCCGACATTCGAATACCTCTACAATCGCTGACAATGAAAACAAAACTCAAATCAAAGCGTTTACAAAACGTGCACCATCAACACACATTTTAAATAAAAATATGTAAATAATATGATTATTTTCATGCAAAACATGGAAAATTTTAGTTTATTTGCTAAGTTCGAAAATTTGTTATGCATTTTCGATTATATTTTATTAACGCAATGAAAATATGTAAGTGGTATGATTATTACTGATTTCGAAAATTCAGTCATGTTCGAAATTAAAAACATGTTTCATTGATGAAAAAAATTTTGAAATTTCGAAATTCGAATTTATTTGGAAGTTAAAATTTATTTCGAAAGCTTAAAACAACCACCCACAGAACTTGCTTCATTATTTTAAATGAAAATATATATGTATATAATATGAATACTTTAATGCAAAATATCGCAAAAGTTAATTTATTTGCTAAGTTCGAAAATTCGAAGTCATGTTCGAAATTTCGAATATGTTCTATTAATGCAAAATTTTGAAATTTTTGACATTAAGAACAAAGTCTAGCAGAAAATAATTACGAAATTTCTCAACTCACCTTAAGTACTTCATCAACAGAAATGGCACCGTCTTTGTCAGCATCCAATTTACTTAAAACATTTTCAATTTGTTTTAGTCGCGATTCGTTTGAAGTTTGCTTCAGCTGCAAAAGCAAAAGAAAATGAAAAAGAACAGGATATAGATTTGGATTTTTTAGTAAACGCAAACGATTTTGAAGAAGCAGAAAACAAAAATACCTGTTTAATAGTGTGAACCAATTCATCGATTTGAACTATATCCTGTTGACGCCGTTTAGCCTCCTCTTGCACCCTGGTCAGCTGTTCGCCCGCGAGCTCGTCTTGAGCCTTTACTTGATGCTGTTTTTCTTCCAAATCCGTTAGCACCTTATCCAATTGGCCAATCATGCTATTAACCTTTTTGAATAGCAATTTGGCGGCACGACTTTCGTGTACGGGCTCCTGCACCACTTGACGTACTTCGCGCAATTCCTCCACATCTTCTTTATATTCTTCCAGTTCGGTTTTAAGATCCTTAATGGTTTCTTTCTCGACCACCATTTTCCGGTCTGTGGAGAGGGTTTTCAGGGCCTCTGACAGCAGTTCCACATCCTTGGAGGAAATAGATTTCTCCTCAGCATCCTTGGCCTTGGCGGTCTCCACTTCCTTGGCTGTTTCGGCTTCACTCAGCACGGTCGATACAATGGGTCGCACACGTTCCAAAGGTGGCACTTTATCGCTAACATCTTTGGCGCGATCAATTAGCTCATTACTAAGATCTTCAATGAGTTTGGCCCGGTCCAGCAGGAGATCCTCCTTCTGAGCCTGGGCCTTGGCTTCTTGTCTTTCCTCTTCGCGCTCTTCTTGGATTTTGCGCACTTCCTCTTTGATAATTTCCAGTTTGACTTTGTTATCAATTTTACCTTCACGTTCGCCAATGGCCGCTTTAGTTTGATTGGCCAAGGAGTCGGGTAATTTTCTAAGAGTCTCCTTGAGCTTGTCGGTGGTAATGGAATCATCGGAAATCGATATAGCACGCGATAGCAATAGCAAAGTGGGCGGCACCTTTTCATTTAGAGACAAATCTATCCATTCCTGTAGTTGCTTTTGCATGCGTTCCTTGGTCAAGCCATAAGCACGCATACCACGAGCTTTGCAGGCCTGCTGTAGTTCCCACAAATCTAAGGAATTGACACCCTCACGCTCTATAACACGGTCATCTGCCGCCAAGGAACGTAATTTTAAGCGCAACTGAAATCTTAAAAAATTCGAAGTGCCCACCGTATTTAATTCCAAAACCCTACACAGGGCCGACAACTGCTCGCCACTCAAGGAATCCAGGGTTATCTCATCCTCGAAACGTTTGGCAAACTTAATGATGTCATCATTGGACACCTGTTCATTGGGATCTCTTATCTTTTGGAAGAACAACTCGAATTGCTTGGCCTCTTCGCTGCGGTGCTCCGTGTGCTGCACTGTCATCTCGTCCAAAGTTTTTTGCAAAAACTTGGCCATTTCCAGGCGCACTTGCAGCGCTTGCCTCAGTTTATCCTCCCTATCTTTGCTGGTTTGGAATGTCGAGGGCAACATGCCGGGGAAAAATTTTATAAACAAAGGCAGCGCCAATTCCATAAACGGAACGATTATAAACACCGAGAAGGGTATCAAACGGAACAGATCCGAGGTGGTGCGCACCAGCAGTTTGTTTTCGCGCCTGTTCAATGTTTTGCCATTGAGTACCCGCCACAACAGCTTGCGGCAAATGTTAATGTCAATGAATAGCAAACGAAAACCATGATAATAATGGACGATTTCCTCCCAAATGCGCGTTTTCAAAGGCTTCTTAATGGCCACTTGTTTCTGCGGGGCCTCCACAATTTTTTTATCACCTGCACTGGCGGCAGCAACCTCCTTAATGATCTCCTCCACTTTTTCTTTTTGTTTGTTTTTCATATTCTGTACGGTAACTTCGACTTTTGAGGAGGGCTGCTCATACAATACCTGTCCCAAGCGAAAATATCGTCTGTCATTGTAACTGTAGGGCGAGAGTAACGTCACATGCTGTTTGTGCTGTGCGAGAGTGTGATAATTGTGTTGGACCGCGGTGCATAAATACTGATGGCTGGTCAACAATGTGTGTCGGCTGACATGAAACTTGGGTCCACCATGTAAATCAAGACGATATTTTAAGCCGCCCAAATGCGACCGATAGTGTGCCGATGAATCTGAAGGAAGTAAAAAACATTTAAAAAAAAAGCAGCAAATTTTAGGGTGGGTTGATTTAGCAATCGATATTGTGCCGTCGATTTTTTTTAATAGTTATTGGCATGAGGAAAAACAGAAAAAAAATAATAATAATTATCGAGGCATACGATTTTCAATTTATTTTTTTTTTTTTTTATGATAGCTTCACTGTGTAGGTGGGGTGGGTACGTGCGGGGTCTGATTAGTCCCAGGGATCCGTATTTGGAAACCTCCAACTTGTCAAATGTCAAATGACCCACCCCCCAATCATTTTTTCTCCCCAATATTCTTGTTTTCTTCGAACATACTGACGACACCCCCTTACAAAGGTGCTTCCATACAAAGATACAAAAAATAAAAATTGAAAATCGCACATCTCGAAAATTATTATTTTTTCGTTATACTTATTAATTAATTATTATTATTTGAACTTTTATAATTATATTGTATTACGTTTATCAGGCTCAAGTTCGTTCTATAATACTATTGTTGTGATTGCTAGTAATTAAACAAGACAAAGAGAAAATCGAAGGCGGCCATTAGCTAGGGGACAACTAGCTGTTTCAAAGTCGGTACATATGCAATCATAGATATAAATAAAATAATTCACTTTTTTATTCAAACTTTTTCTTATATAATTATTTTTGTATTAACTTTATCAGCCTCAAGTTCTTTCCAAATTAAAAAAAAAAATGATGTAAATAAAAAAATTTTTTTTTTTTTGATTCTAATTTTTCGACCTTTGTTGTTTAGTATTTTAATTGTTCGAGCCTTAAGGTCACTTGTTTTTTATAAGTATTTATTAAATTCGATATTTCGATATTACAATGGATTTTCAAAAATTTGTCAGTATAAATTGTTTTTGTTTTGAAATTGTTAAAAAAAAAATTTTAATTCAGGTCCAAAAATGAACCTTTTCAAAAAATATTTGCTGTATTTTTCAGCTGTCTATATGCCGGCGACATTTCGTTGGTGCTAATCAACTCATCAGTAGACTTGAAAAATTCTCAAAAGTTTGTTTGAAACTTAACTACTTATTCCATAATTCCCATGAACAGAATGAGAATCAGAAATGTTCAAACAAACCTTTAACACAGCAAACATTTCTTTTTTCGTTTTGCAACACTTCTACTTCATGGGAATTATGGAATAAGTAGTTAAGTTTCAAACAAACTTTTAAGAATTTTTCAAGTCTACTGATGAGTTGATTAGCACCAACGAAATGTCGTCGGCATATAGACAGCTGAAAAATACAGCAAATATTTTTTGAAAAGGTTCATTTTTGGACCTGAATTAATACATTTCAATTGGCTCTTAAAGCAAATAAATAATTAAGTTCATATTTAAAAAAAATTTTTTTTTTTTTTTTAACATCAAAACATTCCTGAAGAAGATATCCATTGTGATATCGAAATATCGAATTTAATAAATACTTATAAAAAAAACAAGTGACCTTAAGGCTCAAACAATTAAAATAGTAAATAAAAATTATTAAAATTTTAATTTAGACAGAAAATTATACAACAACTTGGGTGGCTGAGTGTCGCTTTAGAAACATGAGCTGGGCGATGATGAGATGTGTGACAGCCTCGAAGCATTTAGTTGTGCCCCAGCTAAAGTTCGTTGATGTTTTCTTTGTGTTGTTTAGTTAATATGAATTACAACAATAATGTTATAGAACGAATTTGAGCCCGATAAATATATAAAAAAAAATAATATTTCTATACCCTGCACAACACGTGTGGAGGGTATACATATATGTATATACATACATACATAGAAGTTTGTTATTCCGTTTGTAACTTTCTTAAGTGTTAAAAATAAATAAATTCAAATCAAAATAAATTAATTTGAAATAAAAGTTGTTGCATTGGGCCTCTAACCAATTGAATGTGTTCAGAAATTTGAAGACTTATTCCATGGCTGCTTCACATTTTATATATAATGATCATGAGCAACCAATTTGTTTCGAACTCAGCTCATAACTAAATCACTGAGCGCTTGATTGCTTTCTATTTATATTTGCGGTAGGTTTTTCCAACACATTCATACATGAATTTTGTTTCGTGTTTTTGTGTTGAAAGCAAAACAAAAACATCTTATTTTGCTATTTATTCATTTTAATATATATTCAAGCATGAAAACTGGTGTGTGTTTCACAAAAAGCCGACAGTTAATGTTTTGATTAACTTTCATAATTTTAGCAATGTGCCACTGATATCTACGAAAAAATTAAGGCTTGAAAATGTGCTGTTACTTAAAAATACTTTGATTTAGTTATGATTAGATTTTAAGTGAAAGAGAAAATATAAATTAGCAAGAAATTCTTAACCCCCTCCCCGCCAATTAATTAGCATCATACTGCTAATTTCTTGTACACCGCAAAGACAAAGTTGTTCGGTATTTGAATTGTTTGTGGTTTTTTGTATTTTAATTTTAGAAATTACTTCAATTTTTGATTACTGGCTGTGTGAAGCATCTCTGCATCTAGCAGAGCAATAAACCAAATTTTACAAACTAAAAGAAGAGCAAAAATTGGCTTTATTTAGATCAAGTTCATTCTGACTTAATTTCAGAAAAGAAAAACAAAAGAAAATAAAACATTTCTTGTGCCAAAAAAAAAAGCGAACGCAAAAAAAATCTTAAAAGCATCGAATTTGTGAAATGAAAGAAAGGTTGCCAAATTGTGTATTAAAATCTTTTGGAAGAACTTCAATTTTATGTACCAAAATGTCAACATGGAGATTCGCAAATATTTCCTTCCCCATATTACAATTGTCGCCGTCATCGTCGTCACATTAAGGCGACGCAAAAACTTTGCCACCTGTTTTCTGGCCATGCACCACAATTAATGGTGATGAATAGACTTTATCTAGCTCTTAGATGTCTAGAAAATGTCCAAGGTTTACGAGGAGAGGAGAAAATTTTTGTCAGAGATCCAACCACAAGCCTAAAGGAAAAAGCGAAAATATGCAAATCGCGTAAATAGAATTAAAATAGTGTATTTCAACGTTAAGTCATGTTCTACAGAGAAGGCAGAGATGCAGTCGAGGAGGAGTAGAAGAGTGTCGAACACTTTCTCTGCCGATGTCCAGCTCTTTCGAAGAAGACAGACAATTACTTGGGCAGACTGACACTACATGAGTTGGCGCATGTATCGAGATGCGAATTAAACAGGATGGAGTTTTCCATCAATTCATCTGGCTGGTTTGTAGCAGAACCAGTAGGTGGTGTGTAGGAGTGTTTCCCTACCACCTCTTTCCATCTGAATAGGCCGGTGTCACGACTGGCAGCGCGTAAGGTATAACATAACGTCAAGCTTTTGCAAAGCAGCAAAAATCCACGAAAACTTTGGTTATTTCAAAAATGGCACAAACAGTTTTTAAAAAAATGTTTACCACTTGAAAGAGGACAAGGTGATTAAAAACAAAGCAAAAATAGGAGAAAACTTAGCAAATCACGAAAATAGAATGAAAATAGTTTTTTTCTAACGCTACACAATTTCAAAGGAAATTTTTGCAAAACAGCAAAAATCCGCGAAAAATGTGCACATTGCAAAAAAGTGTACAGAATATGCATTTTGCTTTTTTGCAATGTGCATATTTTTCGCGGATTTTCGCTGTTTTGCAAAAATTTCCGCCCAAATTTTGCAAATCGCAAAAATTTTGTTAAGACAGTTTTTTTAACGTAAAACAGTTGCAAAGAAGAAAGCTTTGCAAGCTAGCCAAAATACGCAAAAAATGTAGACGTTACAAATAATTTTTAAAAATTTGGTAGCAGTTGAAAGAGTACAAAATGTAAAAAAAATTAAAATACGCGAAAATTTTTTTTATAGTATTTTGTTTTTCTTTTTTAAATAAAACGATTGTAAGGAAAGCCTTACAGTGTGCAGTAGTTCCTTTCTGACATTGAACACATCCAGAAAAGGGCAAACTTAAAAATAAACTGAGTAAATTTGAACACTGGCAAAATATCAAAATAATATTTTAAAACCCTTTAATAGTTCAAAAAGCGAAAATTCGCGAAAAATTAAAAAAATCTTTAACAGTGTAAAAAACAAAAATTCGCAAAAACAAAATTTAAAAGTTGGAAAAAATTACCAAAAAAAATATTTTAAAAATCTTTAGCAGTCCAAAAAACAAACAAAAAATAAAAAATCGAAAAGAATGACCAGAAAACAATTTTAAATCGGGAAAATTTACTTAACATTTTTTTTTAAATGTTGCAAAGCAGGTAACTTTTGCAAAAGTGCGAAACCCGCAAAAGTCTTGAATTCCGCGAAATTTTATCTAAAATGTTGTTTTTTGCGTTAAGCAATTGTAAAGAAGCAAAGGCTGTGAAAAACGTTAAAATCGCAAAAATTTGTTTAAAACTTTTTCGCCAAAACTAATTTAAAACATTTTTTAACGTAAAACAATTTGCAAAGGAGTAAACTTTTGCAAAGCGCGAAAGCTCACCAAAAATATGGGCATTGCAAAAACTTATATAAAATGTTATTTAAAAAAAACTTTAGCAGCTAAAAAAGGACAATAGATGCGATAAAAAATTTTGAAACTGTAAAATTTACACTGAAAAAAATTTTTATTTTTTTTATGATGCAGTTACAAAATTATCAAATCCGAAAATGTGCGAAAAGTTTTTAAATCACGAAAATTTTACGTTTTTTTTTATTAAACAATTACTATGAAGGAAACTTTTACAAAAGCCGGAAAATCCGTAAAAAATTTGGACTTTACAAATTAATACAAAATAGGAAGCGACAAATTTATCATAAAATTAAAGAAAAAATGTTTAAGCAAAAAACGAATATTTTAGAAAAATTTTTAAATCGCAAAAGTTAAACTTTGCGGAAATTCACCAAAAACAAGCAGATTACAAAAATTGGCTTGAAGGACAAAATTCAAAGTTTAACAATGATAACTCAACAGTACATACTTTATTTTTCACAAAAAAGTATGTAACTACACACTTGTTATTTGTGTTTTATTTCTCATCTTTTCAAAATTAGCAACATTTATTTTATTTTTTTAATTGTAGCAAAGTGATTGCTGTAGTGGATATGAAAAGGCCATGGATATTCAAATTTCTTTTAAAAATGTGAGTTGTCAACAGTTTACCACAAAATATATTTTCTCCAATTTGAAAAAATACATATATATAAGTTCGACCGATAATTAAAAATTAATATTTTGCCTTAATTTGGGGGGTCTCATACCAATTTTATCTATTTCTGCAGAAAATCACACGAATTTTTTTTTTTTTTTTGTGTGTATAAAAATAAAACACCGGTCTCCTACTTTCTATCTCCGATCACAGTCTGGCAACTACGACGCAGCAGAAACAATAACAAAACAACAAACCAAAAACACGTCATTCACAATCACCTTGTGTACATTTTTTTTTCTTTCAACTTTTTTTTTTCTTTTTGTTTTCATAGTGGAAAATTTTTTTTCTTAATTTTGCAAAAACAAAAGTTTTTAAAAAATATCCGTAGTACAAGTGTATGTGGGCTCGCTCTACTTTAATGTGTATGTATTTAGATAAAACTTATTACTTACATTTCTTGGATGGCAAAACCAGGTGTGAAGTTAATCCACTTTTCTGATACATCTTGAGGAAGGCATTCATTTTATGAAGCTTTTGTTAAACAAATTTTCAACCCGTTGTGAATAATTTTTCTTTTATACTTCCGCTCTAGTAATATAAAGATAATTTTTAGTATTTTTTGTTAAAAGCACAACAGCAACTACAATTTTATAAAGGAAAATACGTATAAAGGGACAAGAGCAGGTTTTGTTTCTGCGTTAAAGTACAAAATATTCATTAGCTTTGCGCATTCCAAGTGCACTTGATACTTTATTATTAATTGAAAAACATAATTTTATATAATTTACGCTTCACTTGTTTTTTAATTTATTATTATTACACAACCGTGCTTAAAAATTGCAAAAAGTATGACTGGTCGGATTTCTTGTATGCGATAAGCACATTCTTCTTAATTTCCTTTTTTACACCCTGTATTATTTTCTTATTTGCTCATCTGTCACTGCTCTTCTACACTCCAACATATGATGACTTAACTCCATGGTCTTTTTATTACCTTTTCCGAAATTTGATTATTTGCATGTGCACTTTTATTTTGCAATTTTCCAGTCGTTTTCGTAAAAATTTCGTAAGTTTTCAATTGTTACTTTCACTAAAGGCTGCTTTTTCAAAAACGTTTGACAGCAAATAATATTGGGCCATCAGACTTTTGTATATTTTGTTCTTACCAATAGAGCTGCCAGATTTGTAAAAAAAAAGTACACAAATCAGCTCTACAAAATTCTAAGTTAGTGTTTTAAAAAAGAAATAAAATTCTACGCATCAATTTGCGGATTTGCAGGACAAACATAAATTGTTTACAAAAAGAAAATTTTTTTTGTAACCACTAACTATGTGGGTATTTTGTGCATTCAATTGCATCACTGCCTCCCCTTATTGGTGATTTGACAGTTTTCTGCTGTTATTGCCTATTCTCGCCTTCGCAGAGTTAGAAATGTAGTATTAAAAGAAAATGCCAAATTACTGGTTTTGACAAAAATCGTAACAAAACTTAAAAATTCCCGTTTTCAAATTTTGTGCACAAAAAATATTGTAGAAACAAGTTGTGCATTTCGAGGGTTTTTTCTATGCAGTTCTATGGTGTGCTGGCCTTTTTATATTTACAAATTCTTTATATTGTGAAATATTGGTATTTATTTTTGTACAATAAAGGCAGTCATTAAAACTAATTTTGCAAATTTTCATGACTTTTTCCTTGTGTGAATGGGCTTTAATTGCTTGTAGTAAAAAAGTCACCGCACATAAAAAATGTGTATGTATTAATAACAGCTGTTACGGTATGATATTTTTGCAGTATGTTTTGTTGACTTCCGTAAATAAATTTACATTAGCATCTTTACTACGATATGGATGATTTAAATCCTTTGGCTGGCACTGCTCATCTTTTGGAAGAGGTTGACAGTAAGTTCAGTGGTAAAACATCGTTATAAACATTAATATAAACTCGTTGCACTTTAGAAAAATTAATGGTTTTATTAAGAGACGGTCGTACTTTGATTGGATATTTGCGTTCGGTAGATCAATTTGCCAATTTGGTATTGCATCGTACCATAGAACGTATACATGTGGGCAGTGAATATGGCGATATACCCCGTGGAGTGTTTATTATTCGTGGTGAAAATGTGGTACTACTAGGAGAAATAGTAAATATCACCTCTTGAAAGCGAGGCAATTTTGATATATTTGTACATATATTTTGTTCTTTCTCAGGATCGTGAAAAGGAATCCAAATTGCCGTTGAAAGAAATATCAGTTGATGAAATTCTAGATGCCCAGCGAAGAGAACAAGAACAGCGTCAAGAAAAGCATCGTTTAATATCGAAAGCTTTAAAAGAACGCGGTTTGGCAGTTAACACAGATATTATTAATGAAGATTTCTGCTAAGTTTTATAGGTTTAACTGTAAACATAAAATATTAAATTGAAATAAGAAAATTTACTTTGTATTGCTATACTCGACATTTTATTAGGTATATAGATTTCTATTGATCTGCATAAATATGTACAATTAGAACTAAACTTTTGCTTAACATAAAATACTATTCTAGTTTACGATTTACTTTCCTCTAAATCTATATATTTTTCAATTATCTGCATCATTTCCACTTTGGCTTTAATTTTATAACGTGGAGAAAGTTGCCTCAAATATAAGGCTATTGTTTTGGAGAAATACTCTTCTGTATCTACATTCAGATTTGGTTTTGTGTCTTCGGTATAAGAATTTGCCAGCATATGTCTCTGTGAGAGTGAGGATTCGTTGTCGTCTTCTACGGCTGTAAAACTAAAGGCATTCGCTAGTTTTGAACTTTCCGGTTTAATTATGTTTCCTCTGTTGTTCAATGAAGCTGCCAACACATAATTTTCTGCATCTTCTGGGGCAGGAGTTTCGTGTTCTTCAACAGCTTCATAAGTAACTGAAGAATCTGAAATATAAATAGGTATGCAGAGATAAATTGGCAAAAATTTAATTACAATATAAATTTATACTCTCCGCCAGCACTCTGTGGCAGCCCCTACACAACTAAAAAATGTTATAAATTTTATTTTAGGACCAGTACCTAGATGGTAAATCCTACACAGCTAAAAAATGTCATAGACAGGGGTAGAGATAAAATATTTTATTTATAACTTTTCTTGGACCAGTACTCAGAGGGCAACCTCTACACACCTTAAAAAAATAGGATAGGGAGAGGTAAAAAGGGAATAGTGTTTCTGAACAAAAAATTTAAAAAATAGTTATTTTTGCAAAGTTGAATAAGCCAGGATTAATTACTGATTTTACATCGCCACTATCCACTAAACATGACCTAATCCAGCCCCTTTAACATTGCTAAGATTTGAGCGCCCGTTCACCCATTACGACACCACACCTCATAACTACACATGATTACAAAAACACTCACGTTTGGTCTGATCAAACGTTCATAAGCAAATCACTTTGATTTACCTTCAACATAATTGTTATATTCCTGTTCACACTCTTCCTGCTCCATATCATTATCATCTTCGTGCAGGCTTCTTTGCTGCATCGATTCTTGTGACATTTGATCAATGTAACTAAATTTTCTGCACGACAAATTAAGACTGTCATCAGTTATGTAGGATTTCTCATTGCCTTCCGCTTTAAAACCACTCGAATCGGACTTTACTTTATAAAGTTTGAGAGGCCTCGGATTACCCTCACTTTTGGCTTCATCACTACCAGAACTGCCACGCTTTCGTTTTGCTTCACGTCTCTTCACAAAATTTCTTATAAAATCCATACGAAGAAAGAAATCATTTTTACCATATTCCGTGCTGCCCGGATGCAACATTAACTGTTTCAGTTCACGAGCGTAACGATCTCTCAGTACTGTCCAACGCTTACGCGCCTCCCAGTGCGTCATGTCTAAGCCCTCGGCAATGGATTGCCATTCTTGTTCCTTTCTGTGCACAAAACGAAAAGTGGGATCCTTTGTGTCATATAGGCAAGGTGTAGCACGGACTCGATCAATTAGTTCGATATCGCCTTCTTCCAAGGGCCTATGGTTGGCTGTCATGATTGCTTTGAAAAAATTCAAATATTTCTTAATAAAACAGTACTTTTTACGTGTCGTATGACCTTTTAACGTATTAATTTGTAGAGGAAAAATTTACGTCATTTTGTCAAAAAAATGGCGTTAAATTTCTTTTTTTTTTCTTTAGTGCTGCCACATCAGTTAGTAGGGTGACGGCATTCCGCAGGGGGATTTCGAAGTTGGGAATAAAATAAATTATGGATAATATATTTCGGGAAAACTTGCACATACATACATATGTACATATATAGAAATTATGTAGGTAAAATTTTTTATTTTGGCAAATTAAATTACTGTACTATTGAAAAGAGATTTTCAATTTACAGCGCTTAGGCCATGTAATGAAATTAATTCTTGTACATATATAAAAATGTGATAATTTATAATTAGGGCGTGCAAAAAAAAAACATGATTTACGCTGTTGCCACATTGAACCATATTAGAACACAAGTGTGCACCGATGTTAGTACTAATTTTACAACGCTGTCGAAAATCGCCATTTTGCCTTATTCTTTTACTCTTCCTCTTTGTGTGTGCTTGAAAAGAAAAAATTCACACGGTTGAAAGAAAAAATAATTTTGTGCAAAGTTTTTCTTAACAATAGTGTTTAATATTAAACAAAAAGCAATTAAACATCATAATAACTAAAACTTCAAGTGTATATTCCATAAAATATATATAAATTATAATGTATGTATCAAAATACATATAAAATTAAGTGCAAGAAAAAAAACAAGACTGCTTTAATAGTGCAGAAAGAAATAAAAAAAGCTGATTTTTTTAAGGCTGCTGCTCACAAGATTTTTCTTGACAGTGGACCAAGTGACAAGAAAATAATTAGGAATAGAAAAAAGTAAATATGGAGAACGTAGTGGCATTTAATAATGAGGTAAGTTCTTTAACTAATTAATTAAATTCCAGTTGTATAGAAATATCGTTTATTACATAAATAAGGTGATATTACAAAAAAAAAAAGTGGTCAGCGATTTTGGAAATTTTGTAAGTCGATCCGCAATTGTAAAGATGTGTGTGTGTGTGTGAGTGTTATCCTCAGCTACATTCTAAGAGCAGAACACCCAATCTATCCAATGAATCTTTTTGTTAAATATACGGAATAGTTACACAAACTAACAATTTTTCATTCATGAAAGTTTTAATTCACTATTATTTTTAGTATAATAAATTGTTGTTTTGTTATTGTTGATTGCATTGCTAAAAAACAAAAAAAAAAGCAAAAATGTAGTAGCAGTACGATTGCATATTGATTTAATACTTGCATACTTTCTAAAAAATTTAAAGCATATCATTAGGCGCTTCTATAAAAACTTTGCCATAACCAGCAAACAGTTTTATTTATATACCAGCTCCAATTTCTGTATTAAATTTGTATTGCAAATAAATTTCTATAAATTATTCATTAAATTATTAAATGGCCAATTATTCGAAATTGTAACAAAGTTTCGTATATATTTTTTGTTGCAAATAAAAACCAATTTTTATGGTACAAATGAGAATTTGGTTGGCTGCATTTAGGCAAAATATTTTTTGTGGATCTGACTTGGGTGGGTATTATTTTGCAGATCTAAAATGTTGAAATTTTTGCAATATGGCATTAAAAACTTATTTAAAAGAGAAATTTGTTTAAACTGAAAGTATACTGTGATAATAATACGATACCGATTTTCTTTTTGATTTTTAGCTATCCGGGCTTTATGAGAGCAAGCCTCCCATTTCAAAGGCAAAAATGGCTGCAATCACCAGAGCCGCAATGAGAGCCATTAAATTTTATAAACATGTTGTACAAAGTGTGGAGAAATTTATACTTAAATGTAAACCTGAGTATAAAGTACCCGGTCTTTACGTAATTGATTCGATTGTGAGGCAGTCGCGTCATCAGTATGGTCCGGAAAAAGATGTATTTGCACCACGGTTTGCACGCAATATGAAGGAAACATTTGCAAATTTATTTCGCTGTGCACCTGAAGATAAAAGCCGCATTATAAGAGTTTTAAATTTGTGGCAGAAAAATAATGTGTTTGCTCCTGATGTCATACAGCCAATTTTCGATTTGGCCGATCCCAATCATCCGATCTATTCAATGCCTCCACCAGCTGCTACAGTTAGTTCAGCCGGTCCCAGTGGTTCTACTGTTCTAAATTTATCGGATTTGGCAACATCTCAACCGAATGGTGGTCTAACTACTTCAGCCAGCTCCATCGATAAAAGTATAGGTGGTAGTGTTGGTGTTGCGATGCCGCAACAAGATGAAAAATTACCACCAAGTGGTTTAGCCGATTTATCGGTGAGTCTACCCCAAAAGAAAACAATTTGTATACTAATTCCTAGTTTATCTAATATAAAATAAATGTGTATCTAATACTAATCATACTTACTAGTTACATATGCGTGTTTTTTTTTAATTTCTTTTTCTCTATTTTTAAAATGCTTACAAATCATGTGTGATAATTGTTTTTTCTATGATCAAAAAAAAAACTTTACTGTTACACCTTTTTTTTATATTAAAGTCTGCAAGTCCTCACGATCGTTCTCGCAATTCTAGCAACTCTATGCGACAATTAGATCATAAACAGCATAGTAAACGTTCAAATAATAATAACAATAATGCCTCTAATATGGCTTCCACTTCAAAAGCCCGAGAACATTCTGCAAAGTCAACTTTGGAATCCATTAAAATACACCATCCCGAAACTTATAGCAAATACCAACGTAATTCTCATGATTACGAGTATGATGATGCTGGCGGCCATCATATGGCTGATGATGATGCCAGCAGTGATGAGGATGGCGGCGGTGGCGTTGGCGGTTCACCAAAAAATTCGAATAATATTTTGGATGTAATTAATAATGCACATCAATTTACTTGCCTATGCTTTTTACGTTTTCATTTTTCCAATTTATTTGTTGTTTGTTTATACGCTTTTCTTTTCACTACATTTACTAGTGGCACAATGTTTAGAAGCAAAATATATATGTACATATGTATATGTGGTATCAGCTGTGTAGAGCGCTTACGAATCTCTGCTATGGCAATAGAGTTTCAGAAAAGTTATATAAGAGGCATCTTATGCAGTCTTCATGAAAAACTATTTGCCAAACAAAAACCTTTTTCATATCATTAAGCATCTGTTTTGCTTTTTGTATATTTGATGTCTATAACTTTGAGCTAATCCATCCATTTTTTTTTCTTAATATTTGCACCCTTTTCTGTAATGGGGTAACGAATTAAACAAATATTTGCTTATCATTTCATTTTCATTTCTTTATTTATATAATCGAGCCAATAGGGCCATATTTGATTAATACATTTTAGTCAATTGTAATGAACTCTTTAAAATGGGTTAATATTAATCTAAAATTAAATCCATTTATATATACATGTACATATATATGTATATTATACGATTTCAATGTATGCACAAGTAACACTTTACTGGAAAAACATTGGTTCAATTATAAACATTATACAATTTGCGCTTAAAACTTGCTATTATAGTATATTCGAAATTTCTCAGATGAATGGGAAGGTTATTGTAGACTCTGCACACTCTCACTTCAAATGATCTTTCAAACGTAGAGTTATTGATTTTAGATAAAATTAATTGGCGGTTTCGTGTTGAATTTGAGAATCTGAACAATGGTCTTAAGCAGGAATCAGATTTTATAATAAGATAAAAATGAGATAAAATTCTTCTCTTAACAAAATCATAAAAAGAACATTTCAAAAGGGATATAGTATAGTTTGATACATGTTGATAAATCCTAAGTTTGAAAACAAATCTTATAATGCGATTAAAACCCAATTTCAGTATGTTCAAATTCAATGACGTACAGCCACTATAGATCACAAGGCAATACTAAATCTGAGTCATAAGCAACGAATGAGCTAAGCTAATCTTTGTTTTGAGCGGCAGATAAAGATTGAGACTATGTATATAAAGACCTCAACGCTTTATTATCACCAGCTGAAACATTAGATATATGGGCGTCAAAAGACTGCGTATTGTCAAGTGTTAAGCCAAGGCATTTCATAGTGTTGACATTTATTATCAAAGTTTAAGAAAAAAAAAAAAAAAAAAAACGGACGAACATCTGTTGTTGGATTTTGCTTATCTTGAAACACCCATACAGTCGATTTACATGTTTGCTTTCGGGCTCATACGCGTAAATCCACGATTCATCACCTGTCATGATGTCACAGACGTGTTTCGAAGCACCGTATGTTTGAAAATTGTTTGTATTTGAAATAACATTTCATAGCGCATCTTTTGATATGCTATTCACTAAGATTGGAAAAGGGTTTTTCGAATTATGGTCTCAATTCTATAATTGAGGGGGCTCCAAAATACATATACCGTCTAATTCATAAAAATTATAACAGGTTTATAAAGCTCTTATTTGACAGATTTTCCATACAAATATGTCAAATAACAGTCTTATAAGCCAGTTATAATTTTTATGAATTAGGGGGATAGTCTACATATTTTTATTCAAAACACAACCAAAAAGTGTTATTTTGCCGAACAGTGTTATTGCTTAATTTGCACACATTTTTAAAGCCCGTAATTTATTCAAATATGAACTTAATTATTTATTTGCTTCAAGAGCCAATTGAAATGTATTAATTCAGGTCCAAAAATATATACCTTTTTTAAAATGTTTTCTGTCTTTTTCAGCTGTCTATATGCCGACGATGAGTTGATTAGCACCAACGAAATGTCGTCGGCAAAAGACAGAAAACATTAAAAAAAGGTCTACATATATTTTTGGACCTGAATTAAATAGCCCGTAATTTATTTTTATAGTTTTATTTTTTGTAATTTATTATTATGTATAGATATTTATTTCAGCTTATTTCCTTGGAATAATTATAAAAAAGGAACATTTTGCTTATGTGAGCATAATGCTTTATTAAAAAGCTCAAATGAATAGCCTTATTATTTAATATTTTTTATTTGTCGCCAAGTATATTTTGTTTAATTAGAAATGTATAATTTTATGTCTTCTCTTTTATTTATTTTTTTTTAGAATAATAATCTAAAGCAATTATTAAACGATCCCAATGTCTTACGTCAATTGCAAACGTTGCAAAATTTTACAAAATTCAAGCAAGAGGATAAACAACATAATTTGCGTTTGCAGGAAGAGGCTTTCGAAAAACATTTACAAAATGTCTTAAAGGTACAAAACTCTAGATAATATTTTATTAGATTTTTAAACATAACATTTTTAAACAATTTATTATGTTTTAATTTTTTGTATTTTTTTCCGCTTTTTCCTCTTTCGTTTTTTATTTCTTTTACAGAATTCAGCCTCTAGTTCTGGTAACCAGGATGCTACCGATTTCAATAAAGAAGTTGAATTTGTCTCGGAGGAACAAAAAATTGAGGTATCAAATATTGAACATTGCTTTATTTTATTTTATAATAAAGGTATTCATTCATAGCAACTTTGTTCTTTGTTAAAAAGGTGGAAAAGAAAAAAAAATTTATTTCTATGTACAACAAACACATAAAAAGATCAAAATATAATTTTCATGTGATTGTTGTAAAAAAAAAAATTTTTTCTTACAACAAAAAAATTGTTTCCCTTTTCCACCAAACAAAAAAGCTGAAATGTATACTCATAATAAAAGTAATCGTTTTAGCTTTTTCCTATGTTAAAAAAAGTGCAAGAGCAGAAATTTTATTTTTGTTTACAACAATGACATGATAAAATAATTGAACAAATTTTTTCATGGGTTTTTTGTTAAAAAAAAAAAAATAAATGTTCTACCCTTCCACTTTTAAGACAAAGAAAAATGCCGAAGTGAATACCTATAATACTAAGAAAACATATTTTTTTCTCAAAAAAACCATAAAAAGTATTTTTTTAATGAAAATTTTAAACAAAAAATTTACTTTTTTTTTTAATACAAAAAAAAAAAAATAATAATAATAAGAAATAAACCAACTAATCACACAGTTTTGTGGTGTTAAGCGAAGAAGTACAAAACATCAGCTGTTTGATATTTTTTTGCAACGTTGCCAAATTTCCATATCCAAAAACAATCAATAATAAATTGTTCACTGATTTACTACAATCAAGTTTAAGCTCCAATTAAATCACAGAGAAATTTTGTTAAACTAGAGTTTTAACTCTTATACCCAAACAATCAATTAGAGTTAAAACTCTAGTTTAGCACAACTCTTCTGCTGCATGATTGCCTCTCCTGGACTAAATTCGCAAGTTAGCCCGGTTTGGCTGGTGTGCGATTTTTTTTAAACGCCGCTTATTGTCCGACTTTTTTGTATTATTGCCACTTTTTTTTTTAATCTACTCAAATATGTTTCTAATGCCCAAAAAATCAAAAAAAAAAAATTATGCCAAACATAATTTAATTTACGTTTGAGCTAGTGAACCATATTAAATCAGTGGATACCTAAACCACATTTAAACCAAGAAAATCTAGCGTTTAAAATTCAGCCATCAAACAGTACAAAACATCAGCTGTTTGACATTTTTTGCAACGTTGCCAAATTTCTATTTCTAAAACCAACCAACATTCTTATAAATGGTTCACTGATTTCAAGTTTAAACTACAATTAAATCAGAATAGTTTTGTTAAACTACCCGTTTTGGTCCAACCGAATTTTTGGGCTTAAGTCGGCTGAAAAGCTAGACAGAAAATAATATAAGAAAAGGTCTTTTCTGAACCTAACATGCAAAATTTCAATTCCCTCTTATAGCAAGTATAAGAAACAAACAAAAAATACTTTTTATGCTTTTTTTTTCTATTTACTATAAATTTACAAACATATATGTATATTTATTTCCAAAAAAAAAAATAGTTTTTTTTAACCATTCATTCGACCACAATATAAAGAGAAATTATAGGAAATTTTTTGTTTTCTAAGTGTTCACATTAAAGAGCTCCTTGGACTGGCAAATATGAGTGACAAACATGAGTGTTGTAACAACCGATTCTAATGTTCGTACATTTTTGGTATTCTCATTAACTTGTTTAAGAGCAGTTGAAACTATTCTACAAATATTAATACATACTATCATTGCACTTTACGTGACAAAAGTCTTAAGTTCACTACTTGCAACTGTCAAAAAATCTAACGTGAATTATATTTTCCATTCATACTAACACGACGCCATTTGGCTGTGCGTTGCTGCTTAAGAAACAGTATACAATTAGTCGTGGCCTGGGTTCGGAGCAAATTTGAGTGCTGATGAGGGGTATGAGTTTTGTAGGTTTGTAGAGGGGGTCGCGGACCTCCCAAAACCGAAGTCACAGTCTGCCGGAGGCTTTTAGTTTCTTAATAATTCGATGTCGAAGTTGTTGAATTTACTAAGAAAAATATGAAAGTGTTGGTAAAACAGAGCTGCCAGAGTAAATTATTTGGGCGGAACGTATAGTCGCGAATTCATAAACAGTTTCGAAGCTTCTAAAATCCTTTTTTTTTTAATTTCTTATCAAAAAATTTTTCTTGACAACTAAGGAATTTTCTCCCCCATGTTATAGCCAACACCGTCTTCGCGTAGAAAATCTGTGAGCCTCTGGCAGCACACTTTCATTTTATGGTAATCGCTGCCTTTATACTAAAGCCGACCCTATCTTCTTTAAAAAATGTTGATAACTCCAGTTTTAGCACACGAAAAAATCTGTAATTTTTGAGGAAGTAAAAATCGTATTAGAAAGTGTGATAAAAATTATTAACAACATACAACTCATATTGGAAAATCAACTCTGATGTTGCAGCACTGTTTCAGAAATATCAGCTGTCTAATTAGGGGGGATATTTATTGATTTTACCTTTTGGTAAAATAAAAAGCAATTTTTGATCAACTTAAATACGTACATATTTCAGATAAACAGATCTACACGGATACGAGTGTGTACATCTAAAAAAAAACTAGTATTGAGTAGTATTTAATACCCAAATGAAAAGTATTACGTATCATTAAGTAATGAAAAATAGTAGAATTCCAGATCCAACACTAATGAGAATTAAAAAAAAAAAAAACTTATATTTGTCACTTTTTAGGCTCTTTTTCTTTGTGATCACTGCTTTAAAAAAATTAATTAATTTTTGTTTTCGACTAAAATACCAAAAAAAGTTGAATCTTATAATTTCTATTTATTTGTGCTGGCGTGCAGTTTAACAACTGTTTAACAGCAACAATAATGATAATATTGTTAGCTAAAAATAAAATTAGGGCTCGAATCGTAACATCCGTGAACGTAGAACTTGTGAAGTGTAAATACATTTTTGATATTTAAACATGCGTATGTATAAGAGGACAGCGATTTAGCAGTTGATGCTGTGCCATTGATTTTTTTTAAAGTTTTTGGCATGAGGTGAACAAAAGTTGGATGTATTCAGCAATTAATATAATGCCACCGGTTTTTCGATGTTAAAAAAAAAAAAAATTATTTTCTCTTGAAAAACTTTCTTTTCCTAGTTTTGTGTGGAAGCCTCTCTAAGGAGGTCAGTGTGTTCGAACAACATATTAGGGAGAAAAAAAATTATTGGAGGTTGGTCGTACGCTTGATTGATCTACGGGCATCCTGGAATCCTGATTAAACCAAGAGGACCGTACTTGGTCTACTCCAACTTGCTCCAGGGTATGACCATCCTCCAATATTTTTTTTCTCCCCAATGTCTTTTTCCAACACACCGACTCCGTTACACACCTCTTTGGGTAGGCTGCCATACAAAAAAAAAAATGGAAATCAACCTCTTCGAAAATATATATATATATATATACTATATATATATATATATATTTTTTTTTTTATATTTTGTTGGGGAACTTTTTTTTTGTCCTCCTGCCAAAATCTTTCGAAAATGGATGGCACAACAATCGACAAATTTTTTATACATACAAAGCACCCCAGCCCAGTGCTGCGTATACGCAATGTAATTCATTCCACACAGTTCATAACATTCATTGACTACTTATCAATCGAACGATGATTGTCTATGATTTGATCAGGGATGTTACGATTTCATATCAGTGTAAAAAGAAATCAGTCAGCATTAGTACCTTATGTTGTTATACGTTTAAATTCAAACAACTAATTTCCTTCATTAAATGAAAATAAAACAAAACTACTAAACCATATAAAGAGGAAAAAGAATCGAAATAAAGAACACTGAATCTGATGCAGAATGTTCAATTTACTGCAAAAATATAAATTTAATAAATATAACATTAATTATAAAATTACTTGATCTAAAACCAAATGGAATAAAGCCATTGTTAAGCAACGCACAAACAAGAAACTCTTAAAATTATATGTTTTTAGGTAGACAATTTTTAGTGTTTGATTTGTGTTAAGATTTCATGCGAAGTTGTGACTTGAAACTTTCAATCGATCGAGATATGCACTGCATATTGCTGATTTTTTTTTTGTCGCATTTTCTGGTACACTGAGTATTCAGTCTGCAAATAAACTCAAGCTAAAAGAAAAATATATCGTATATTTATTCCAGAATTGTCATTAGTAACGGCTGTTCTTAATACAGAAAGAAAGATTCGAACAAATAATAAAAGTGTGTGATGCAAACCGATCGTTTTAGGTAAAGCAGGCAGATTGCCAGAAACAATCAGCTCACGGCACTCCATTCTGTTCCTGAAAAGAGAGGAAGAAATAAAAAAAGTCATGGGTTTTAATGTAGAAGAAAAAGAATTGCTCTTATATCTATACCTCATAATAAGTTTATAATTAAGAGGCACGGCTTATTAAAACACAGCGTTCGTTGATCTTGTTGTTTGAAGCCGCCAACATCGCCATGAGGCATGTAAAAATATGCAGGTATTTTTTTTCGAACTTTTCATACAAAAAAGCAAATTTTGGGACATTTACGGCTTCTGGGCTTCGGTTATTTTTAACGAACGGTTATTTTTTACAAACCGATTTGACTTAATTTCAATAAGAAAAAACTCAAGTAATTTTTACCAAAAAGTTGATTTCAAAGTCTACAGACGGACACCACTTAATCGACTATTCTAACGATACTGATCTAGAATATACATATGTATAGTTTATTTGATCGGACATTTTGTTGGCTTATGGAAAACGTTTTGCAACATTTTTCTTAACCAAAAAAATTGTTCGCTACTTCTACACAGTGAAATGTAAACAAATATTTGATGACGACCAATAGAGAGAACAATAGAATACGCTTTCTCATATTTACCGTTCTTCACTCGCCATAGCGTGATGCCACACTGTGTAAGAAAAATGGTGATTTTCGTAGCCTGGCAAACTATTCTCACTTAATATTCTGTGCTATGATCAGACGTTTTGTTTGACACTGTTACTGAACAGAAAAAGCTCGCATGAAGTCAAAAAAACACAAACCAAACATATGAATTGTTTTTATTTAGGAAAAATCAAATCGAATCAAATTTAAAACTTAGTTATCAAATACTTAAAGTAGAATTTAAAAAAAAAATGGTATCGACATTTTCACATTTGCTTTAAAAAGTATTAAAACAAACGTAAAACTTTGAAATTAAAAAAAAAAAGAATCACAAAAGGTAAGCTTAACGAACAAACAAAAAAATTCCATATGGATCTGAAGGTATAACAACGTTTGAGTAGACGGCTGGTAAGTTTTAAATTAGTACTTGTTTTAAATCGTTTAAATACATATTTTTTCTATAATAAAAAGGGGAAATAGGAAATTTGCTCAAATTATTATAAAAACCAAATATGCTTTAATAGTGTAATGAAATAAAATCAACGTCAATACAAATGAATGATTAAATTTATATAAATTAGACAAAGTTCTTAATGAATTGTAAAGCGCACACACGTCAACACCTTTTCAACGTCTTTCAAAGAGCCAAACGACTCTTGTTTTTTGTTTTTAATTATTTCTAGTACCAAGCGTATTATCGAAAAATAAAAAGAAACAATGCATTCTAAAAACGCAGCATATCGTAATGATATAAGAAAAAAAAAAAACGAAACTCATGAGAAAATAATGCCATTACAACCATCCATCCATCCATCTATTTCCTTCTACCGCTTCTACCCTTAAATCTCTCTATTTCTGCCAACAACCACAACAATTTCCTTCTATCTCCCTTCTCCCTCCTTATTTCACCTTGCATTTTGTTTCTTTTACACTTTTTATTTTTTGCAATCTATTTTAAATTTCTCTTTAAAATATAGGTTATCAATTTGGATGGCAATGACTCTCGTAGCCCCACCCCAGATCGTGATCGTTACAAGAGACGTCGTAGCCGTAGTCGTTCCCGTTCACGAGACCGTGGCGGTCGCAGTCGACGAGGACGCAGCCGTTCACGCTCTCGCAGCCGCTCACCGCGCTCCTCCAATCGTCGACGCAATTCAAGAGATCGTGAGCGTAGTAATCGTGACAAAGAAAGGGATCGTGAGCATGAGCGTGAACGCCGTAAAAAAGGTCTTCCCGACTTAAAAAAGGAACATTTAAGTGGTAAAGTTGTCTGTAACACAAATTTCTGTCAAAAAGCAAACAGCCTGCTTTTAGGAAACAAATCTATCAGGTGCGATCTGAAAATCACGTGATTTCTAAAAACAAAACGTTAAGTCGGTTGAAATGTTATTGCAGACTTCACTGATAGATAACGTAGAATTTTATCGCATTGGAACTATACTAATTTAGAGCTTCGAAATCACGTGATTTTTCAGTGCTCGTTTGTTTTTTGTCTAATAATCTGTATTTTATTATTTCAGGTACAATTTTTTTCTTTAATTATTCAAAATGTTTCTTTGAAACTAAAATTCCTGGCCCAATTGAAATTTGGTTGCTGTCCATAAGTGCTCTGCTCGTCCATACTGTGAAACATTTGCTTCAAGAATTTTTACAATTTTCTTTGAAATTACATTCGTGTCCATACAGTGAATTTTTTTTTTCGCCATTTTAGTATTTGAATGCGTGAAATACTCAAAGAGATTGAAGTGAGAATGAACTTCATGTACCAGAAATACAGTGCACTTTTCTATGCCTCTCTCTCACCTGTGACACCACAAACTCGATGTTTCTCCAGCAAACATTTCACACTATGGACAGGCACTTATTGAACCATAATTCCACTTGTACTACTGTTGCCAATTCGAACTATTTGCTCTGTAGGCAATAAGTCAGGAGGGAAAGCAGTCTCTGGCTCAGGACATTTTCCCTTAGTTCATAGAATAATTTGTGTGCCACAAATCATTTCGTTGCTTTGCTTATTATAATTTAAAATGAATCCAATAATCACAAACATTCAAATTTAGTTTTCTTTTTCCGAATTTATATCTTACAAGTCAATTTCGCCAACTCTATCTAAATATGAATTTGCAATTTTTTTTTTTTTTTTCGTAAATCCAAATACGGAGAAACGCAAAATGTCTAAGTTGCCACTGAATTCAAAGGCGAGTTTTCTTCAATGCAAATGCTTGGACAGTAGGGAGACTCGATTTAGCAATCGACATTGCGCCCCATCGACTCTTCGTTAGCTTTTGGCATGTGGAAAATATAATTCCACTATGACTTACCAAACAAAAAAAAAAAAAAACTATTTTCGAGACGCTTAAAGTTTTAGTTTTTTTTTTAATTTTGAATGGTGATCCTTCTAAGGAGGCGTGGTACGATGTAGCTGTATTGGAAAAAGATATTGGAGAGAAAAAATATTTTTTCGAACACACCGACCCATACCACGCCTGCATAGTGGGAGGTTCCAATATAAATTTTTTTTTTCTCAATTCTGAGGAAGTAAAATCGATAAATCAATTAACAAAAAAAAAACTTAAGTACGGACGCCTCTTAGGCCTACATTTGACTCCTCTATCCTGTGATTGATTAGTATTAAAGGCCCGTAATTGGACGCCTCGAATATGAAATCTTTTCCCCCTATATCACTAATCAGTCGCAGGGTGTTCGCAGCGGAATCAAATGTACAACCCTAATATTGTTTTTCGAGCCCTTACCACGCCTCCTTAGGTTGGGCGGTTCCAATACAAAACAAAAATCTTTGCCGATTCTGAGCGAGTAAATCAAACTCAAGCCAGATAAAATAATTAAGAAAAAAAAACTGAAATTCGAACGCCTCTAAAATTATAATTTTGATACGTCGTAGTGGAACTATTTTTTCCGATTGATCGATTTTCAAAATCGATCAATTTTTCCCTAACTAATCGATTGTACAGTGGGACAGTCTGGTAGCTCTTGTTTATTTTTTATTATTATTTTTTATTTTACTATTTTTTTTTTTTGTATGTGATTAAACAGTTGTTCACCGTTTCTGTACTAAACAAATGTACTGTACTGCAGCGGTAGCGGTAGCGCCAGCTAGTTTACTGACCTTCAATGATCTCGATTTCGATCTCAATCAGTGCTGCGGGATATAAACTGTTTTCTTGTGCAATCACTAAACAAAAACGTTTAAAAAACAGCATATTTTACAATTGCAAAAAAAAAACGTGTTAAAAACAAATAAATAAAATGCTCTAAATTTTTTTTACATGTTTGTAGTTGTACTTTTAAACACTCACCCGGGTATTCAATAAAAAAATAAAATGCTGTTGAGATTCATTTTGGAACAAATTTTATATGAACAATTTGTTCTAAAATGTATTTCGGCAGCACTTTATTTTTTGTGATGAGTACCGCTGTCAGTTTTTTTTCACCTTCAAATCACTGCAGGCTTTGCTTACGAGTCGAATTAGCAAGTGTAAAAATTAGTATGTGTAAAAACTTTGATCGTGTAACTGTAGCGCTAACCAACAACTACAGTTGTGGTCCAAGGCGAGAACATTACAAGTAGCCGCATTCCCATTCGCTTCAACACTATTGCGCGAGTTGTCATAAGTTTTGTAATCTTCTTTAACTAGTTTTGACAACTCAGCTTTGCTATCAGCTTTGACAACTCAGAAAATAAAATCGTGGAAAAATGTTGAAGCGAATTGGTATGCGGGCACCTGTAATGGATTCGCCTTGCTATCACCCATGTTATTGGACTGCATTAATATACAATTGCAGTCAGTTCGACTGTCATTCATAAGTCAACAAATTCAGTTTCCTAAAAAAAAATTGCTTTAGTTTTTAATTTGATTTTTTTTTTTGCGGAATTTTCGTAAAATATGTTGAACTCACCAGAAGCAATAAGTAAATGAATATGTCTTAAAGCGAGTGAACATGTTTAGTTGATCTTTGAAAAATAATATTTTATCACTTTGAAGCCGCCTGCGAATCAACGAAGACTTGCTAGAATATTTGAACTTTTCAATCCAGTTTTTCTTCTCTTTTTTTTTTATTTTATTAAATATTTGGCATATTTGACGGCCAAGCGAATTGTTGCCGAAAGTATTTAACAAACGAAATTTTTTTTATATCAACTTGTGTCATTTAAAATTGAAGTTTTTAAAGAATAACAATTTGCAAGTTTCTGCAATAACTTCTAGGTCCACCAAATATTCCTTACCTCAAATTTTTCGTATAAAATGCTTCGGCTTGGCTAATTCTAGAAACATTAATGTTTTGTTTACAAGCAAGAAAAATCCACTTTGTTTTATTTTGAGACATCAGAAAGAAGAAAATTGTGTCCTATAACGTTTTGTTTGTTCATAACCTGAAATTTTTTTTTTTTTTAAGTGTAGGAATACCTAACCCTCTAAATTATTATTAAAGTCGTTTTGGTGCAATTTTTTAAGCGATTGTGACTCAATAACAGATGTATACGATATGATTCCATTCATGTATATAATAAAAATATACGTATACATATAAAACTTTTTCTCGCTTACATTCTAATAAGTGTCGGACAAGTGAATCGTGCTTTTTAGTTTTATCTAACTGATACTTAAATTATTTCATTGAAACACTGAATAATACCTTCTTCTTTCTCTTCTTTTACAGAATATGGCTCTTTGGAATGACGTGTGTGTTGTTGGCTAGTGTTTTTTGTGCGTATCGCGAAAATAGAAAAAGTGTGCGTTAAACAAAAATCTATGTTTTTCAACGAACTCGGTCGATATGTATGTGTATGCGTGTATGTGTGATAGCGAAAGTAATAAGCGTCGCTTACGCTGCGTTTACACCTGACAGCGCTGCTAGCATGCCAGTAACCAAGGCGAATTCATTACAGATGCCCGCATCCCAATTCGCTTCAACATTTTTACACGATTTTATCTTCTGAGTTGTCAAAGGTGACGACACCAAACGACAACAAAACGTAAGACAACTCGAGAGAAAATGTTGAAGCGAATTGAATTGCGACCGCAATTGATAGTTGATCCGCTTTGCCAGTAACAGGCCAGCCTAAATTAATGTGCCAAGCGTAATATTGCCGTTTAAACCATCCATTTTGTAGAGAAATTCGTGGCTTAGACAGCAAAAATACGCTTGACCCGCTAATTTGGAATGGCCTGTAAACAATGTGTACTTACTTATATTAGCAGTCAAAAACGCTTATAATTGTGCCCTGCACTGTAGACAGAAATTAAGATAGCTCATAAATGTCAATTTTGTTTAAAAATTTTTTCATTCCCTTTATTACAAAAGTCAAAATTCTCTGCACTTGAAGTCGGCATAAAAAATGTACCCTCAAATACTCGGTTTGAAAAGAAAGTCATAGTCATTAAATGCCCAAGAAACTTCATAAATCCTTTCAAAAAATCAATGATTATGAAATTTTCGTCTTGAATCAAATTATTGTTGTATTTACTACTGTCATCAAAATATTAACGACAGTGATTTAGATCACAGAATTAATGTGTTGCATTTCTTATTACTGTCATGACAGTGATTTAAGTCATGGAAATAATGTGTGGCATTTGTTGTTACCATAATGACAGCGCTGTCAGGCGTAAATCCTGCATTAAACTCATGTCATCTTAAGACTGACTTAAAAGGAAACTTGTTGTCTAAGATACGCTCACATATGAACTAATAGTTGCTCATTGTTGGCACCAAAACAAAAAGCGTAACCACTACTTTTATGTTAACCTTTACATATACATTCAACGAGGAGAAGAAGCAAAAAAACGGAAGACATCACGTAAAAATTTTAAATTTTGTAAGAATATATATTGAGGTTATGTTTGCTCAACGAGCAATAACAAAATCTAAAGCAAGTTTATATTTGCTCTTGTTGTAAAGTTTTTGCAAGATGAAATAATTGTTTGCTTTAAATTTTGTATTTTCTCGATGCGTAAACATAACCTTAAAATACACTTTTACAAAATATAATATTCTTACGCTCTGTTGTCTTTTTCTCTTTTCGTTGATGCTTGCTGCTATATGTATTTGTATTTTAATTGTGTGTGTGTGTGTGTGTTTGTATGTAAGAGAGTAGTGGTCTCGTTGTTTGCTAGCTTATATATGTCAATATGACCGTACATTTACTGCCGGGCCCACGATGTGTCTACATCGCTCGCTTGCATCGTTCTATGAAAAACATTAATAGAGTTCAAAACTTGTCGTTTTCATTTTTTTTTTTTAAGCGTACGATGTCGAGTGAAATTGCGAGCCTGCCACTTTTTGTATCGTAACAACTACAATCTTGTTTCTTTTACAAATCCCATAATAAGAGAAAGTCAGCGGTTTGTTGTGCGGTGTTCGCTGGATAATTGTCGCGAATTTTGCGTAATTTGGCCGTGGGTAGTATAGGAAACAAAAACGCAACAAGTAATCGGTTGGCATATTGGTTTTTATATAGTAAATGAGCAAATTTTTTATACTTTAAACACCTAAAAGATACATGTGTATGTTTACTAGGCTGGTTCGTGTTATATGGACAACAATTTGTCGACATTGTGTCATCGATTTTTCGATAGCTTTTGGCGTGAGGAAAAAAGTTCAACTACGACACATAAAAAAATCATTTTCGAGGCGTCCGATTGTATGGGTTGGTGTGTTTGAAAAAAATATTTTGGAGAAAAAATTATCGGTGGTTGGGCATACACACATTTGATTGTTCGAAAATTTCATTTTCGGGTCGCCCAAATACAGCCCAATAAATTTTTCTCCCTAATATTATGTTTTTCAGCGTACCGACCTCGTACTTCGCCTCCTTAGGGGGTGGCTGCTATACAAAAAAAAAAAAAAAAAAAAAAAAAAATCGAAAATCGGACGCCTCAAAAATAATTTTTTTTTAATTTCATAGTGGAACCTTTTTTCCTCATCCTCAGCCAAATCCATCGGAAAAATCGTTAGTCCAATATCAATTGCCAAATCAATGTGTACTTAAAAAGCATTTGTTGCATGCAAAGTATAGAATTGATTATTCCACGAATCAGTAAAACGAACTGAAAACTGAAATGTTTAGAATTTTGAAGAGATCAAAATTTACAAAGCCTTTTTTCCTGAGAAGTTTTCTAAAGAAAAATTTCATCGAAAAGAATATTTGAAAGAATTTTTTCCGTAGCTGATCAAATAATACAGTTTCCACCAAATAAAAAATTCTAGTAATTTAAAAAAAAAAATTTTTTTTTTTGATTTTTCTGTATAAAAATATTTTTAGAGTTTTTTGTGCAATACCAGAAATGTGTTTATATTCTAAAATATAAAAAGAAAAAAAGTATATTTTATGTGCATGTAATTCTACTTAGTTTGATAAACCTATTGTATATCATGGTGTTGTGAACACAATAAAATATAATAATTTTTACCATAATACATATGTATATGTATTTTAGTTAAAAGTCGTAAAACAGTTTTGGACAGAGAAGATCAACCCCCTCATAATTATTTCTTACATGCGATTAGGTTTGTGTTTTTTTTTTATTCTTTTGAGGGTCCATAAGTGCTCTGTTAAAATCTACAAAATCTTCCAATTGTTGACAATATACTAGGGTACTTATTACGAACATGATTCGATCTTCAACATTCGTTGAGTATCAAACAAGGGGGATCAACTACAGGTGGTCGCAATTCAGCTCGCTTCAACATTTTCTCTCGAGTTGTCATACGTTTTGTTGTCGTTTGCTATCAGCTTTGACAACTCGGAAGCTAAAAATCGTAGAAAAATGTTGAAGCGAATTGGCATGTGGGCAGCTGTAATGGGTTCGCCTTGGTACCGAAGATCGGTCAACAAATGTTAAGTTGATATGAAGAGTTGGTAGCGCTGTTGAGATTTTGCTTTCGATAACATAGTGTGGAGTAGAAAAAATATAAAGCGGTTCTCACTCTTGATACTAATTTTACCACTCTGCTATATTCACTACGATTTTTACCACAAAACTCGAGTGACTTTCTTACCTCAAAGTCTGCATGTTCTTGCAAATATTCTAAAAGTTGCTGAATTTCTTTATCTGTCTACCTTTTGTTGTAAATTTTGTCACGTTTTCTCTTCACCAGTATATTTTTATTTGTTTTTTTCCATATTTTTTATTTTCTCAACACAAAATTAAGTTTTGCCGGCAAAACGATTCACAGCGCAGAATATCTAGCGGTACTCAGCGTTTGGTGCGTTTTTGGTTGCGACTATTTGCGTTTGCGTTTATATTGCAACTGATATTGAGCACCCTTTTTAACAACATTGCAAATTTTATTGCACTCCAAATAACAGCTGATAACTTAATACAAAATTTTTAATTTTTCACGTTTTATTTTTTTTTTTTTTTTTTTTTTTTGCTAATTACTGTGGCTCCATCTCTACTATTTTTTGTTTGCTTTATTTTAAAATGTCAGCTGTTCGAGTGTCAGTGTTGCAAACGCAATACTCATGCGAAAAAAGCAACACGTAATTAGCGGTGCGTAAATGCAAAAATATTGCGAGTGCAACCTTTTTCTATTTTATTGATGCAGGTCAAAAAATAGAACTTTTCAAATGTTTGCTGTCTTTTCAGCTGTCTATATGCCGCCGACATTTCGTTGGTGCTAATCAACTCATCAGTAGACTCGAAACAGAAAACATTTGAAAAGGTATATTTTTGGACTTGCATTAATACATTTCAATTGGCTCTTAAAGCAAATAAATAATTAAGTTCATATTTGTATTTTCTATTTTATTTAATTTTGAGTAACTACACGTTAATTTTAAATTAATGTTGCTATTTTGTGCAGGTCTAAGACAGTAAATACGTAACAGCTAATTTTATTAATGGAGGAAAATCCCCAATTTTCAAAAGGTACTTGCACAAAAGTTTGCCTTTATACACTTACATCTCCAAATACATTTCTCTTGCTCATGTGCTGAAATTCGTTTCATTAAATAGTTGGAAGTATCCCCCAATATAAAATATTCCTAAAAAATTCCACTAAACGTACAGCATTAAATTATTATTGCAAATAAATTTTTATATAAATTTTAATAATCATTCAGGCTCTGTTAATAAAATGTAACTGTTGTGAATAATCTAGGTATATAAACGTAAGTTACAATAGTGTTTATTCACCGAATGACTCATAATAAATTAAAATTCGTATGATAAAATTTTTCGGCGCTTAGCGAAGATCGCGGGTTATTCGCACGTTAAGGACGGACCTACGTAGTATCGTCACTACCAAAATTTAGGGGAAAATGAATACTTTTGTTGCCTTCCAGTATGCATCACTGATCGATCAGCTGATGCCAAAATTTCACACAGTCTGATCTTGTACCTTTTGAAAAAAGTTCGGTAAAGTGAGAGCAATCATGAATTTCTCTCAATAACACACAAAAAAGCACAAAAGTACGGGAACACTAAAAACCACATTTCAACCAGAAAAAAATAACGACTGGTATATTTTGATGCTGCAATAAAAATTGAAACGTACATTTTGGAAAGACGAAGTGTTTTTCTACACGCATTTAGATTTTAAAGCGCTTTGCAGGTATATTTTTATATAAAATACTAATTGAAAAACATAAAAATTTTTGTTAAGTTGGTTGATTCAATCTAGAATTGATTGCCCTGGGGTTTCCAAAAAGAATAGTAGAAATTTATTTGTCGCCAGCGATGTTCATAAATACATTTTTGAACGTACACCTTGCTATAGTTTTGATGGACACTATTCTCTTACAAAATAACGATAATTGAATGTTTCATATGAAATTACTTGAAAGCCAGTTCATTTTTATGACAATAAACTGAAACTCCAATCAATAAACTGCACGTCGATTCCAAGGAAAAGCATATCTGTTATAAAAAGTGTTGAGACATAAGTATGTTTTAAATTTTTATTTTATTTCTTTTAGTTTGCAGTACAACACTATGGGTTGGTCACATATCAAAACTTGTCTATCAGGAGGAGTTATCGGACACTTTTGGAGAATACGGCGATATTGTGAGCATTGATCTAATTTTACCACGCGGCTGTGCATTCATAGTTATGAATCGTCGCCAAGATGCCTACAAGGCCATGCAAGGCTTGCAGAATCATAAACTGCAAGGCAAAGCCATACTGATAGCATGGGCCGCCGGCAAGGGTGTCAAGAGCAAGGAATGGAAGGATTTCTGGGACTTGAAGTTGGGTGTTACTTACATACCATGGCATAAAATTGATGAAACTACAGACTTTGATGCACTTGAGGAGGGCGGTATGTTTGATGAGGATTCTATGCCGGGTTGGCTGAAGGAGAAGATTAACAAACTGAAGAGTTTGAAAGAGAGTGCCGGCGAACATGCGAATTTGCTGGCTGCTGCTGGTGGCATGGCGGGTCCACCGCCAAGTTTATCTTCCGGTGGAAATCCGAACATGATGTTTGGCATCGACACGACACAGCCTCCGCCGGGTCCACCACCTACCGGCGGACCACCACCAATTTTACCTTTGGTTGCGGGTCAATTCTCAATGGCACCACCGATTGGAGCACCGCCAAGAATGATGGGACCTCCACACATGGGCATGCCGTTGTCTGGCATACACATGCCGCCAAATATAGTGCCTCCTCATGCAATGATGATGATGCCTGGCTTTGGGGGAGCCCCACCCATGGGTCCACCTCATATTCCTACAATTGGGGGACCACATGGTACACATCCTGCTCAATTTCCACCACCTCCTGGAGGACCTCCAGCTTCAGCTCTGCCTGCCAATGTGTCTACCGACGATCAAATGGACATTGAAATGGAGGATGAAGAGGGAGCTACTTTAGCTTCCACCAATGTGCAAGCCGGCGTCCCAGCAAACAGTTTGAACTTCTCTCAGCCACCGCCCTCGTTTGCAGGTGGCAACTCAAGTAACGTGGACAAAGCAACACCCGCTGCATCAGAACCATTTAGTCGTGATCGTAGTCGCAGTGGGGGCGGTGGTGTTTCTAGATGGGGAGGTCGTGGTGCTGGTGCCGTTGCCGGTGTAGATGATGATGCCAGTGAGGCTGGCAGATGGCGTGAGAATGGCGGTACTATGCAACAAGGCGGACCACATAATTTCTCCGACGGAGGACCACGCAATGCCGGTGGTCCACCTCACAGAGCTGAATTTATGAACGGTACGCATTTTCTTCTATCACTTCTGCCGTCTTTTAGCATTACAAAAATGCAATTATTTTTATTTTTCATTTCCTGTACAACAAGATTTCACTTATAATTAAAGCACAGAAAAACGTTAAAATGGGAAAGAGTGTTTACGATAGGGGTGTATTAATTGTTTTTTATAGAAAAGTTGGTTTTGTTCGTTTTTGCCTTATTGAATAGAAAGAAGAAAATTTTCAAAACGAAAACAATTGACTCTACCCACTTGATTTTATTTTTGAACAGATTTTGATAAAAGAGGTGGGCCAGGACACCGAGGCGGCGGCGTTGGTGGTGCTGGTGGTCCAAATTTCAATGGAGGCGCCAATGATTTTCATCCCAATATGCAGAATCGGTTCAATCAACCTACCAACTTGATGCAAATGCGTATACCGCCACCAAATGCATTCAATCAACGAGGAGGACCTGGCGGTGGGCCACCCATGTTTATGCGTGGCGGTCATGGGGGTCCTGGTGGTGGTCGTCAACAAGGACCCGGTAAGTTTTTTTTAATCGAAAAAAACTTTTTATTTATTTATTTATTATTATTTTTTTTTAACTAAACCATTTAAATGCTGTGTGCTTTCGCATTCATAATATAATCATATGAAAACCTTAACGAATTTCAAAGAGTACAATGTGAAAAATTTGCAACTTTAAGTAGGATTTTAGCACGTAAAACAATTGGAGGTGCTCAACAATTCCAAAGAGTACAGAAGAGTGCACAATGCCAGAGAAACTCGCAAATAAATTCATGTTTTTTTTTCAAAATGCAAATACTATTGCGATGTTTTGCATTTTTGCAGCATTGTAGGCATTCTTTGCAACTGTATAAAAATGTCAAAAAGTATTTTAAGTTAATGTTTGTATGTTGGAATTTTTTTGTATGCTTTTGCATTATGCAATAATGAAAGGATGAAAGCGAAACCCTTTTAATGAGCTCTCGCTGTGCGTTCGCCCATCACAGGCCGGATTCTCCCAAAGGATAAGAGCTAAAAACTGAAATTTTCACAGAACATGTGGCTACTCGGCTGCTAACGCAGGAAATACTAAAGACAACGGCAAATTAGAAACTATAGGGTGTCTCCATGCAAGAAACTGTAAAATTTGACTTGAAATTTGTACAGGATATGCAGTTGCTAGCTCTGAAATAGTGAAAAACTTAACTCGGAAAATACATGGGGGGCAGCGTTTAGTTTCAGAATTAGCTGTAACTTTTATACCCTAAGAAATGGAAACTTGAAACTTGCCTATATCCTCTACAACAGCAAAAATAACAAAAAGTTAAAATTGAAAGATCTTTGTCTGCAAAATGAAATGGCATGGTAGTACGGAATCCTTGCTGTACGAGTCAGTCTCGTACTTGGCTGCATTTATTTCAATTGCTGCCTTTTTAAGAAGTTGTTCATTTTTTTCTTCTAAGAGACTACTAAGGTTTTCAGAAACTTGCAAAAGTTGATGGATGTAATTGCTCATGAAATCCATTAAAAAATATATATCAGAACTGGTCAAGTCTCGTGCGTGCTTACATTTTCATTCTTCTCTGTCCTTATAAAATGTTTAGAGCTATAAATACCAAAATGTTCAACGTTGCTACAATAGAATTGCAGAATACATACGATCGATCGTAACAAAACGAAATAGAACTTAATGTAAAATACCAAACATGTAAAACTTAACACCGGTATTCATAAAAAAAATAAAACATTGTTAAAACACATTTTACAACAAATTTTTCATAAAAAATTTGTTCTAAAATGTATTTGAGCAACGTTTTATTTTTTATGAATACCGGTGTAAGAACTTCGAAACGTGGAACAAGTGCGGTTTGACTTCCTCAAAATTATTGAACGTTTATTTTTTGTGGTAAAAATTTTAGTGATTTAATATTTTTAAAGAAATTAAGAAAAAGTAAATTTGAAAACTTACCAACTGGGGTACAACCCTGGCTGTTTGACGTTCGCTGCACTTTTGCTTTTAAAATGTTAAAATATGTATGTACATATGTATAGTGATTTATATTGTATGCGAACAAGGCTTTATTTGCAATTATGGCTGCGTGTGACTTTGATTTACGGTTTGAAGTCACAAAATTGGTGTGCTGTGGAACTCGCAATCACAAACACAACAGGATATTTCAACTCGCAAGCAAAGAATGAAGTGAACTGTTATATATTACAAAAACTGAGTGTTAAACAGAAGATACATATATGAGGGTATAAACTAAATTGGATAGGTGGAAGTTTAAAAAAGTGCATTATTTGCAACAACAACAAAAAAAACTTAATGAAAATTTGCAAATTTATTTTTGCTCACATTCAAAATGGCGGTTTCCTACGTCCAGCTGTTTATTTCCATACAAAAAAAAAACAGATGGTGTTACCAGACTTTACATATGTACATACATTTGAGCTGAATGAAACGTGCGATGTTCAGTGAATGAAAAATAAATGCGATTTGCGACTTTGAATTCACAAGTGATTTGAAAAACTTGCGTTTCTCGGCACATGGCTGCTAGTAGTTTTTTCGTAAATTAGTTACTCACAAATATAACACATACCACATACATACATTTAACACTCAAGTATGAACTTGACATCTTATTAATTATTGAAATGAAAAAAAAAAAAATCATAATCTATCTCGATTTCTCAGGATTCTTCAATAGAAACAATCCCTTTGATCGTGATATAAGCGAAGGATTTGGTGGAGGACGGGGCCGAGGACGTGGTGGTCGGGGTGGCGGTCGTGGTAATAGAGGTGGTGGAGGAGGATTTGGCGGTGGCCGTGATATGATGCAAGGCGGTGGTGGCAATTGGAGTGACGAAGAAGGAGACGAGGGCGGTTTTAAAAGACGTGGTGGTGGCGGCGGCGGCAATCGTTTTCGCGATCGTGAGGGCAGTGTCGACCGTTTCAACATGCGTGATAATAACCGAGGTGGACGTCGCGGTCCACCGCGCGATCGCAATGACAGCGAGCGCGACATTAGAGGAGGTGGACGGGGTGGCGGTGCTCGTCGTATATCGCGTGATGATAATAACAAAAAGAAATCACGTTTTTGCGATACCGAAGAGGATTGGGATCGTGAGCTGCAAGATTATGATACCACCAAGAGTGACAAAAAAGATCAAAAGCCTGCCGCAAAAGCCAGCCAGAACTTGAGCAACAACCCAAAAAATACTGACAACTTTGATAAAGTAATAAATGAGGCTGGTAGTACGGAAAAACCAGCACAAGTTCCAAGTGAGGAAAAACCTGAAAGTACCGACAAAAGGGAAGACACTAAAGAATCAATATCAAATACTACAAACACAACAAAAGATGATAGTGACACAAATATGAAATCTGCCACACCGCTCTATGACGAATTGCCGCCACCCAAGGCCATCACAACGGCAGTTGCTGTGCCAGAGAAGCCAGCTAATGAAGCGACTACACCAACGCCTGTAGCCGCAACACCACCACCAGCTCAGCCAGCGGCAGCTCCGCAACTATTAGCAAATGAACCGGCTGCAAATATTACACCTGCTAAGGAAGCATTTGAACCGGCTGCCCAAAGCAGCAGTGATGCGGCAAAAGAACCTGCCCCTGGCAGTAGCCAAGCCGAAAATGTTGCTGCTGAGGCCTAAAATAGGCGCTAAAACACCTGCCTGCCTCTTCAGTGCCATGGCAACAAATTTAGTATCCTGAAGTAGAACAATTTAATAACATAAATTCTCTTACAAACCGGAAAAGAACGAGATTTGAAATGTATATTACATTGAATAAGAAATTTGAACAAGAAGGACACTTGCATACATTATTAGTTTTTATTCTTTGTATTTTAGTTCTTAACTTATGCGTAATAATTTAAAAAATTATAATAAACAAAAAAAGTCATTTAAAAAATTAAACAATCAATGGATTTGCTAAATTGATTTTCCAAAAAACAAGAACAAAAAACCAAAATTGATTTTTCCAATTGGTTTTAAAATACTACTCTTTATACCTTCATAAGTATATTGCATTACATTAAATGTACTCTAAAAATGAAACATATGGTTAATAAATCAGTCTCTTTTTTTGTCATCTGCATAATTTCTTTATACATTTTTTTATTTATCTGCATAATTTAAGTGTTATCAAATGATTTAAATAATAAAAAAAAAAATAACAACCAGCCGACGTATGAAATTATGTATGTTTATACTTGAACAAAACCATCTGTTTTTTTTATAATTTTAGCAAAAATTCAAAACAATATTATTTATGTAGCTTTGTTTAATTAGTTTTACTATAATTTTTTTTTTTTTTAATTTTGTTTAAGCTTATTTACCTTCGCTAACATGAAACATTATTCCGTTTATTTCCACAAATCTGAAGTTACTTTTTCAAGGTCGGTTTCACGACTCGCAGAACTCGCACGTTAACGTTTGCTTGAGTGTTCAAAGTTCGAAAAACTGATTTTAATTTATGTATATCAAATGTATTTACTTAAATTTCTTATAAATTTGTAATTGCAACGTTTTTCTTTACAATATTTTTGCATTGAGAACGTCTGCTAGATTAACGTGCGTGTTAGTGAAACCGACCTCTACTTTATAACAAAACTAGTTTTTTAATCAAACTACTTTTTAGAGAAAGACCCGCAAAATAAAAATACAAAGCATTAAATATTATTCATATACATAGTACATAAAAAAACAAAAACAAAAATAACGTTCTAAATAAAAAAACAAACAAAAGAATCTTTTCAAAGGGCTTGTTTTGCAAAGCGCTATAATTTGAAATAAAAAATAAATAAAATAATAATAAATAATATGGGTATTCATTTCAGTTTTTTTGTTTGTTGAAAAAGTGGAAAAAAAGATTTTTTGGACAGCAAACACATGAAAAAATGTTTTGGAAATTTTTTTTCTTGCGTTTGTTGTTGCAAAAACAAAATTCTTCTCTTTTTCCACTTTTCCAACAAATGAAAAAGCTGTAATGAACACCTATAGTAATTCAAGGAGCTCGTAAAGGTAATTTAATACCAGGTAGCCGCCTAACTACAACAAACACAACACTTCAGGTATTTTATTGATGGAAATTTTTTTTTTAAGTTCTGTCACCGATTTGTGTTCGCATTTGTGTTATGTTCAGGCTAATAAAAGCAGTAGTCAGCTGCCAAGGCAGATTTATTATCAGGTAGGTACCAAGGCGAATCCATTACAGGTGCCCGCTTGCCAACTCGCCTTAACATTTTTCCACGATTTTATCTTCTGAGTTGTTAAAGCTGATAGCAAACGACAACAAAACGTGTGACACAAGGCGAATCCATTACAGGTGCCCGCATACCAAATCCGCTTCTACATTTTTCCACGATTTTATCTTCTGAGTTGTCAAAGCTAATAGCAAACGACAACAAAATGTATGACGTCTCGAGAGAAAAAGTTGAAGAGAATTGAATTGCGACCAACTGTACTTGATTCGCCTTGGTAGGTGCATTTGAATTAGTGTAAAGTAATTTTTGTTGTCAAGGTCAGAATATTTGCTTAACACTTCAAATGTTACATTTGTGCGTTAAACACTTTCCGTCTAATTCATAAAAATTATAACAGGCTTATAAAGCTCTTATTTGACAGATTTTCCATACAAATATGTCAAAAAACAGTCTTATAACCCTGTAATAATTTTTATGAATTAGAGGGTTTGAAAATAAAAATAAAACTATTGTCAACACTTTTCTATCACCAAAAATCTTTAGAATAAAATAGCACTAACTTTTTTTTTGTTAGTAAAGAAAAAAAAATTGACATGTAAGAGCTATTCGATGCATAAATTAAAAACTAATTACCTGTGCTACCAAGTTCACATTGGTCAGCTGCTCTTGTATGGCTACTGGTATACACCATGATACAATTAACAAGGTAGCCTCGTCAGCTAAACCGTTAATCATCTGACTACTGTAGGTTGTCAAGAGATTGCTGAGATGAACGGCAGCCAAAACAAGGTAGCAAATCCGCGTAAGCTTAGTGCATCTCTCTTCTGTAAATGTAGAAGTGGCGACTTTTTGACAGTTTGCATAAGTTGTACAAAAACAAAATGCATGTTATTTTTATTGAAGTTGTTCTTATTGTAGCGAAAAGGCTACCTTGTTGTATCATGGTATACACGTACCTTGAAGTTGTTCTTCTTGTAAGTTTGTTTTCGTACTCAACATTGGAAGCCAGCGGGATACCAATTTGCACGAATACTGTTCGCGTGCTCAAAGTTTGGGAAGGTGAGAGAGCTTTTGAGAGTGAAATATTTTTGTTCTTCCTGCACGAAACAGCTCGCACTTTTTCGTCTGGCTGGTTTGGGCAAGTAGTTAATCAGTCAGCTGTTGCAAACAGTGGCTTTTAGTATGGGAACTTTTAGGCTTTTTTGTGTATGATTGTGGGAAATTTTGATTGCTCTCACTTTACCGAACTTTGCCCAAAAAGTACGGCATCAAACTTACTGTAGGGAAGAGTTTACCTTATCAGTTGTATCATGTCAAAGAAAATAATTCTACAAAGTGGCAACACCACGACAGCTGATATTCTTACCACAGTTTTTAAATTACACTTTTTATGGTTCAGTTGCCGGCTAAAACCTACCACATCCACCGCGTATCAGCTGACTGCTTAAATATAAACAAGAAATTTCACAACATTATTAAAATCACAATCATCACATCAATTACAAGTTATTGTCTTTCGGTGGCAAATTGAACAGAAGAAGAAAAACTATAACTATAATATTTCGTTTTGCTTAAAAGGTATGTATGTATATAGTTGTATGTAATTGTTCGTTGGAACTATTAGTTTAAAAATGAATTTAAAGTCAAGGAGACCGAAAGTACTTTGTTATAGCTATTGTTTCGTTGTAAATATAAGATGTATTTCTTTATGTGGTATTTTGTAATAAATTGTGTAAAATGTTACTGGAAGCATGATACAACTAATAAGGTGGGAACAATTTTAATGAAAATAGTATGCAATTTGTTTTTGTACAACTTCTGAATACTATCAAAAAGACACACTTCAATATTTACAGAAGAGAGATGAACAAAGCTTAGGCTGATTTGCTATCTGGTTTTGGCTGCCTCCCACCTCTGATTTCTCTTGATAGTTTTACGAAGTCAGATGATTAACGGACGGTTCAGATACTGAGTCCTCCTTATTAGTTTTATCATGACCAAGGCAGCTTGATACCAGGTAATCGCATAACTACAAAAAACACTGCATGTATTTTGTTGGTAGAAAAACTGTATAACTGTCATCCGTTTGTTCGCGTATGTGTGTTAGTGTTGTGTATTTTGACAGATATACAGACCAAAAGCAGTAGTCAGCTGGGCTTGTAAGGCTACCTGATATCAAGCCGCCTTGATCATGACTGGAAATTGTTTCTTTACTCTCCCCAGCAAGGAAAGTCATGTAAATAGAGAGAGAGAGAGTCAGAAAATTTACATTTGAATGGCTGAGAAAGTGCAGAATCTTAAGTTTGTACCCGTACTTTTTGAGCAAAGTTCGGTAAAGTGAGAGCAACCATGAATTTCTCTCAATAATACAAAAAATGTTTATCCCAAAAAATAACGTCTGGTCTATTTTGATGCTGTGATGAAAATTGGAACAGTACGTTTTTCTGTACACCTTTAGATTTTAAAGTGCTTTGCAAATACCTTTATATAAAATAATTGAAAAATATCAAAATTGGCGTTATGTTGTATTATTCAGTTCAAGGTACCTCGATACCAGGTAGTCGCATAACTACAACAAATACTTCATGTATTTTGTTGGTAAAAATCATTAATATCTGTCACCCATTTGTTCCCGTTGGTGTGTTAGTGTATTTTGACAGTTCTTCAGGCTAAAAGCAGTAGTCAGCTGGGCTTGTAAGGCTGCCTGGTATCGAGGTACCTTGATTCAGTTGAACTCTTTTGTTTGTTATTGCTTACTATTTACAACAGATAGTCATGATACAACCAATATTGGCTAAACCATGATACAATTAACAAGGTAGCCTCGTCAGCTAAACCGTTAATCAACTGACTACTTTAGGTTGTCAAGAGATTGCAGAGATGAAAGGCAGCCAAAACGAGATAGCTAATCCGCTTAAGCTCAGTGCATCTCTCTTCCGTAAATGTAGAAGTGGCGTCATTTTGACAGTTTGCATAAGTTGTACAAAAACAAAATGCATGTTATTTTTATTGAAGTTGTTCTTATTGTAGTGAAAAGGTTACCTTGTTAGTTGTATCATGGGCTAAACTAGGACGAAGAAAAATTGCGGGCTGTTTCGTGCGAGAAGAACAAGAATATTTCTCTCACAAAAGCCCTCTCACTTGCACGAACTTTCAATGCGAGTACGAAAAGTTTTCGTACAAATTGGGATCCCACGCGCTCCCAATGTTGATTACGTTGATCACGTACGTTTCACCAATTGTTGTTGGTATCGAAAAAACAATTGGCAAATTTTTTATTTCGCTTAACTGGCTGTTCCTCGATGTCGCAAGAAAATGTAAGCGATCGAAATGTCGCTCGATTTCGAACCAATTTGGGTTTCTCTATATTGCCAGCTTGCGAACGGCTTACGTCATGAAATTGTTGGCATCTACCTCACAGTGATGTCAGATCCATAAATTAAAGTTTTGGTTGATTTTTTATTGAAGTATTGACAAGCCAAAGTAAATACATACATACATATATTACATATACTTATTTATAAATACTTATATTATAAATAAGTACAAACTAACAAAGCAAACATTCTGAAAGTGTGGCAATAGTTTTTGTGATGTTTTAAAATTTAAAAGTTTTTTTCTTGTATACAATTAATAAGTACTTTGACGCACTGGACACTGGTATTCCCCTGGCAAACTCTGGATTTTCTTCCATCTAGCGAACAAATGCACCGTTTATGAATGCATACGTATAATTGCTTAATATATTTACTAAATAAATTAAAAATAAAAAATATTTGGGGTTCTAGTTTTATTTCCCAGTTTTTTTTTTAACAAGTAAATATAAACTTTTTTCTATAAAAACACCCACTTAATAGCAAAAGAGCAGGCGATTGATTTTGACGTTTATGTTCGGAGTGCTGACGACTTGATCGATATAGAGGAATCGGATTTTGTTTTCGACTTTTCGATCGAGTCATCGTTCGCATAAAAGAACGTCATAGAGGCACCCAAAACAACTTTCTTTCGCTCATTCGTCATTGAGGAACAGACAGTTAATGTGGCGACATTTGGAAATTTTTTATTTTTAAGTTTATTGGTTGATCACAAAAAGCGGACGCTTGAAATAATTTTTGAACTTTTTTCTTTGTTCTTGTTGAATTTTGATTCGAAATAATTTTTTTAATATTTTTACTTTGTTTTTGTTGAATTTTTGGTTATTTTTCAGAGTACTAAGATACATATACAATTAAAATGAATCACGTCTCCGTTGTTGAAACCAGCAATTGTTGTCATCGAGCAGAAAGTGTAAAATTTGATGCAACAACTCTTAATACTGCTAAGGCAGAATGCTGCTGCGATGAGGCTTCAATTTTCATGTTGAATGACGATTGTCTTGAAAACATTTGCAGAAAATTATCTATAACGGATCAAATTAATTTTGCTCTGACTTGTCAACGTTTTTTCAATGTCATGTGCGTCATTTCGAGAGCGGAACATGTTTATGTAAATACTGACAATTTTTATAGCTGGTCGGCAGAGATAATGAAAAATTTCCTACGAGTTGTGGGAAAACAAATCAAAATTTTGGACATTAAATATTTGCCTAAGACGTCAATATTAAATGATATTGGTTTCTTTTGCCGAAATGTTGAAGTGCTGAATATATATGAAGGACTTTTGGATACAAAGTCAGTGATTTTGTTAATGGATAACATGGAATACCTTGGAAGTTGTGTCATACATATTTCAATAGCAGAGGATAATTTTTTCAAGTACCTAGAAAAATTTAAATACTTGAAAAGTTTGCATATAGTAAATAATCACATTATAACAGGTGAGTCGTGCAGAGTTTGTGTTAATCAAATTAAATCGTGACTGGTAAATGATAAAAAATGGCCGATTTAACGATCTCGAACATATTCATACGCTTTGGTGATTACACTAACAACAAAAACAAGTTTGCCCTAAATGTAACTAGGCGAATGCTAGAAATGCCTACTAGGGGCCTCCATAAGCCATGAACATGATGTCAAACATCGCTCATGGCTAATGAAGACTGCTCATGTTCATATCGATGTTCGCCATAAAGGCCAGAAGCGTAATTCACTGTTTGACAGTTTAGTTCTCATACCACAGAAATCAGGTAAAAAATTATTGAAAAATAGAAACAATAATTCAACGGCTTTAAAAATACCAAAAATGGAGCGCCCGAAAAACGAGAGATGTAGATTAAGCTCGTGATTCTCTATCCTACTTAGGCTTGTGTCATTCATGAATGAATTAATTCAGCCAAATGATTCCTTCAACTGAATGAATGAATTACTTTTGTATTTGTTTTCTATACCTGTCATCTTTCAGTTTACTTTCTTTTTATTTGCATCATACAACAACAAAAATAATAGTGTGTCCGTTATGATGCGACTTTAAAGTGGCACAGAATTCAGAATCAGATCAAGATAGCAGTTAGTAGGATAGTGTACCACGGCTTTTAATTTATTTCGGAGAAATATTGGGGATCATTCTATTGTGAAGCTATTCGTAAATTTTTAGCCTCCTCATTTGCAGTTTGATCTCGATGGGAAGCTGCTTGATCTATAATTTTTCACATCTCACAACGTATTCCAAATCTCACAAATTTAAACGTTCTGATGTACACAAATATTAATACAAAAATCTACATACAACTCAACCCCATTGCTAATCTACCACATGCATATTACATACATACATATTTCATTTTCAGCTTGAATTCGAGGTTTATTAATTTTTTCTTTTACCTTTTTCTTTTGCTCTTCTTATCTAAAGGAAAAAATATAGATCTCCTTGAGCGTCTGGAAAGCCTGGAACTTCGTTATTGTTATAATTTAGCTCCAGAACATCTTAGAAACATTTGCAAGAACCTTAAAAACCTGCGACACCTCGACATAATGTACAACAGTACTTTGAAATCGGGAGACTGTGCAATTATTTCAAAAAATCTTTTACAATTAGAAAGTCTAAAACTTACTTGTTCCCACGGTGATATAAACTGCCTGCCCGAACTGCCAAAACTGAAAAAATTGGCAATACAAACATATGAAAATGTGGATTTTATAAAAAACTTAACACGATTAAGAGGCAACCAGTTAGAGGAGTTAATTTTGGTAACAGGCAAAATAAACGACCAAGAAATTACGGCACTGTCGGAGTTAAAGAACTTAAAATCGCTCGATGCCCGTTGTTCGAATATGGATGATACATTTTTGATGGCCATATCGAAGATAACAGAATTGGAGGTGATAAAGCTGAAGTTTTGTGAGTCGATCAGCGATAGATCAGTATTGGAAATTTTGGAAAAATGTCTGAAGCTAAAACGCCTTGATTTGGAACGTTGCGACTCTCTTACACCTTTCCTCCTACCAGATATGGTAAAATTGTTGCGAAGGCAACACAGTGAACATTTGCGCCAACACCGAATTGTTTTCACTGGTACTGTTTCAGTGTTTTATAATAATTTCATGAGGGTACGTAAAACTAACTTTGGCCCTTATTATGAACAACATTCGATACTCGTTGAGTAACGAAGATCGATCAACGAATGTAAAATTGATATTATGAGCCGATAGCACCATAATCGTCCCCGCAATAAGAGCAACTCCAAGAAAAATAACTTGTATTTTGTTATTGTACAACTTTCGAAAATTGCTACAAACAGTGATATAACTAATAAGGTAATATCTTCCCTACAATAAGAAATACTACCTGCATTTTGTTTTTGTACAACTTTTGACAACCGTCAAAAAGACACCGCAGAGGCAGGGTAACCTGTGTATTCTCATGACAGCTTTACGAAGTCAGATGATTAACGCTTCAGCTAATGAGGCCACCTTATTAATTGTATAAGGAACAGTTAATCCTCAGGTTTTGTTTTTATATTATAATATTTTTGCTTAAGCAAGCACTCCCCATTTTCGTTTTTTCACCCACCAATCCCTCTTTCTTATTTTCCTAGTTCCAGTATAATGCAATACAGGGCTCTTGTCCTGAGAACTGGTACCAGTCTAAAGGAAAAAAAGCAGATTTCACATCGTTTGTTCATCGAATATCAAATTAAAGTTTGTTCGATAAAATTTGTCGGCGATTATCGAAGATCGAATGTTGTTCATAATAAGGGCCTTTAGCAATTGATATTTTGACTTATACCGTGTTCAGGTAGACCCCAGTTATCGCATTATATTCCATTATTGAGCTCAATATTCTATACTAAAAGCTGTTTTGCTCGCTCAATAAGAATATAATTGTTTCATTGAGTAAAATTGAAATGCAATACTATAAAAAGTGGGCTTTACATGATTTTTCTAAGATGGCAACTGAAGCTCTTCTAACCACAAAGTATTCAGCGATGGAGAACGACAAATGTGAGATAGCAAATTAGTATAAACTCTGCATATCTCGCTTCTGGAAATTAAAAAACGTTTTTTTTTTTATTTTAATTCTTTTTATGCGCTAAGAAAGACGTATGCAATGCATAATATATATACATATATCTCTTTTTAAGACATGTTCTATCATCAGATTTGGGCGATTTCCAGAAATCACTTCACCTCTGTGTACTCTGTAATTTATTAAGTAATGAATTCGCCTTGCTTCTAACTAATCCTTTTTTGTTGTTGTTGTTGTTGTTTTTTGTGAAAACTCTCCTTGAAATTTTGAGAACTAAAGTGAAAGCAGATTTATTATTATTATTGTATCAGTAAACCGCTTATTGGCTCAATTGTCTATCTGAACAGGGTATTAGTTTCGTTACGCACTATGAAAGCTTTTCTTCGGCAATTTTATTTATTTTTTTTTTGTGGAAAAACAAATGCCCTATTCGTCCATAAAATAATAATTGCTGAAAGAAAACGTTCATAGTGTACAATTCTCATAGACACATCAACTGTTTGTGACGGTGTCAGTCGTAGCGCTGTATTCTTTTAGTTGCCTAAGTGACAATTGTTGGGTAAGGTTGATAGCAGCTTTCACAGAGATTCGTTCAACTCGTCACCAAAAAGATGACTAATGCTACGAATAGTGGTAAAATTGTCACTTTATTTTTGACGGGGACGATTGTTGCGGTGTAAAGTGACTACGCGAATCAGGCTGACAGTGTAAATCGAGACTTAGGGCCTCATGCTGACATGATACAACTAACAAGGTAACCTTTTCGCTACAATAAGAGCAACTTCAATAAAAATAACATGCATTTTGTTTTTGTACAACTTATACAAACTGTCAAAAAGATGCCACTTCTACATTTACAGAAGAGAGATGCACTGAGCTTACGCGGATTAGCTATCTCGTTTTGGCTGCCTTTCATCTCTGCAATCTCTTGACAACCTAAAGTAGTCAGTTGATTAACGGTTTAGCTGACGAGGCTACCTTGTTAATTGTATCATGCGTGCTGACAGTCACATCCAAGGCGAATCAACTACATACAGGTGGTCGCAATTCAATTCGCTTCAACATTTTCTCTCGAGTTGTCATACGTTTTGTTGTCGTTTGCTATCAGCTTTGACAACTAGGAAGATAAAATCGTAGAAAAATGTTGAAGCGAATTGGGATGTACGCGCCTTGGTCACACCCAATCGTGACATTCATCATTCTCACTTCGTGTGACAATTATCACTTTTTGTTACCATTCGAATGCAAATCTGTGAGGACTGTTAGCAATAGAATTGTCACTAATAGACAATTTTGACTGTCACCGCCACAACCAAGTGACGTAGCTGTGGCTCTTAATTATTCTCTTTTGTTAAATACTTTTTCTTTTTTTTTTTTTTTGGTATAGAGCGCAAGTGGTGCGAATCGGTTTTCAGACTTAATTAGAATTACTATTGAAGGTAAGCATGTTTATTATGCACTACATATCTATTAATTATTTATATTAACGTGCCTTATTTGTCGTTGTCCTCATAGATCTAGTCATTGATATGACCGCTATGCTTGTCTTCTAAATTGAAAGTCTATTGGACATAGAACGCGGCGGCGTCTCTCGCCATATTTCATAAAAAAGAACTAGAACATTTCGTATAGATAAGTCCAACCGGACCCACTGATTTCTACTCATCGCTCAATCTAAATGTTCCTCGATTATAAGCTATACAGGCTATATTCTAATGGAAAGGCAGAGAAGAGTTTATGTTTTGTGAATGGTTGTTTTCCAAAAGTTGCTCTTGCAGTTCCATACCGCTGATTGACTATTCGCTAATGATTTCCCAACACAACTTACTATTGTTGGTATTTATCGAAGCTTTGAAAGTTTTCCTTACGTACCTACAAAAAAAAAAGTTCCCTGACTTCTGTTTCTCATTCCTGGAAGCTTCATGGAAAGTTCAGGCTCGTTAATTTTGGTTCATTAAATAGCCATCCACATTTAACTTGGCAATCGATTTACGATTAATTAAGTTAATTGCTTTTAACGAGTTTTAGTTCGATTTTACTTCCTCAGAATTGAGAGAGTTTTGTAATCAATGTTTTTAAAGAAGACATGAAAAGTTGAAAATTTCTTGGCTGGGGTACATACCATGGCTGTTTCGCGTCCATCCTACTATTTTATTTCTTGCTGTCCGTATTTAATCCTAACGATAAATTTTTCTGTAACTTAATAAAACATAATTAATTTTATAACCTCCAATCTAATGCTAAATGTATATTTTTTATTTATTTTATTTTTTTATAGAGGACAATGGTGGTTTGTGCGATTATGAAGGTATGTATGTATGTATGGCTAAGATTAGTGAGCTGATTCTCATAGTCACATTTTGTTGCTTTTTGTGAAAATGATCACTTTTTGTGACTGGCAGAATGGATATCTGTGGGAAATGATGCCGATTTTTCGTGACAAATGACATTTAAGCGACTATCAGGGTAGAACGCTTTCACTGTGGTGACTGTCACAAACAGGTAACGTTACTATGAGAATCAAGCCCTTTGATCAAAATCAATTTCAGAGAATAATTTGGTTCTTCTATTGGTTTATTCATTAGGGATTTTTTCACCACTCATTTCTTATTCCAAACATAAAAATTCTTCACAGATTTTAATTTTCTTCTTTGACTTTGATTACAAGGCACTGTACTTTTAGATTTACTATCGTGTGTCCTATTTTAAAAAGTCGTGTCAAAACAGCCACATTATTCTAGTTTTGTAGACCACCTGGCAAGGCAACACTGATCGCATGGAAAAAGTTAATTTTTGAAAATTTTCAAAAGATCGGACAGAGTTGTCAAAAATCCTTTCACACAGATACATTTTTACTGTCTGTTCCTCAATGTAGAAGTCGAGCGATTTCATGGCGTAGGCCCATGCGAACGCAAACTATCGATATAGAGGAAACCAAATTGATTCGAAATCGTGCGACTACATGTCGAACGGTTATGTTTTCTTGCGACATCGAGGAACAGGCAGTTAGTCAGCAGTTTTAACTGATCGAATGACTAATAAATAAAAATATATTTGCTTTATATTTCGAAATCTACCCGGTAGAAAAAAATCAGTGATGAGTCGGCCTTTTATTATCATCTTCGAAGAAAAAATCGCAATGAAAACAAATGGCCGCTTTGTCACGATCATCGAAAGAATAATACTGCACGTAGCAAGGTATACTAAAACCGGGCAGCCGCGTAACTACAACAAACAGAACACCAACAAACACTTCTTGTATTTTGTTGGTAGAAATCTTAAATATATGTATGTATGTCACCCATTTGTTCGCGTTTGTGTTGTATATTTTGATGGTTCTTGAGGCTAAAAGCAGTAGTCAGCTGGGCTTGTAAGGCTGTCTGGTATCAAGGTGCCTTGAACAACTTCAATAAAAATAACATGCATTTTGTTTTTGTGCAACTTCTGAAAACTGTCAAAAGGACGCCACGTCTACATTCACAGAAGAGAGATGAACAGAGCTTACGCTGATTTGCAATCTTGTTTTGGCTGCTTTTCATCTCTGTATTCGCTTCGACAGTTTTAAGCTTGATACTAAACTAATAACGGCAACTGAACCGTTAATCATCTGACTGTTGCAAACTGTTAAGAGACTACAGAGATCAAAGACAGCAAGAACGAGATAGCAAATCAGCGTAAGATCTGATCATCTATCTCCTGTATATCCAGAGGTGGCGTCTTTTTGACAGTTTACAGAAGTTGTACAAAAACAAAATGCATTTTTTTTATTGAAGTTGTTCTTATTGTAGTGAAGAGGTTACCTTATTAGTTGTACCATGGTTTTAAGTAGTCAAATGATTAACGGTTCAGCTGATGAGGCTCCCTTATTAGCTGTATCATACGTAGATATGAATAAGTCTTGAGTAATTTTTCATATTTTTTGTTTGTTTTTATTTCCTGAGGCCTTATTAAAAAAATGGAAGAACACAGGGTTGAGGCTTCAGGATCGAAGATGAAGTATTCATTTCAATTCGAAAGAAGTTCAATTTGTTTTGTAAAATGATCAGTTTGATTTGCAAAAAGCTGAAATATCAAGGGCTTTCGAGTTATTTGCGACATTTTCAAGTTCAAAATTTCGTCTTGCGAGATTTCAGTTGCCTGGCTAGTATTTTTTCGATAGCTCTCTTCACAGTCTCATTTCCATATTAAAGACGATAAAATGTTTCCTTAATTCTTTTGCAGATCTAGGATCGTATAATGATTATGATCTCATTTGGGAGTGAACATAACTGAGTGGTGGCCATTTCAATATTACAGGTAATGAATCAAAAAGCACAAGTTTCAACAAAAACTTAAATACATACATATGTATGTATGTATGTATGTATGTGAGCTGGAAGTTTTGCCTGCAATTCAACGCCCAATAAAAATAATGTGCAATCAAAACTTTTATAAAATACTATTATTCATATGAAATTAAGTGGATGTAAATATGTACATAAATAAAAAGAAGCACAAGATAAAATACGACGGTTAACAATTGAAATACCTTAAGCTGATGATAAAAAAGTATGTATGTATGTATGTATATATCGTTGTTCTCATATAGAAAGGCCCTCAACTCGGTTCTTTGCATATTGTGATGAATTGAAGGAAGATTTTATACAGTATTTTTCGGTTAATTGACCCTACGCTTAATTGAACCACATGATCGGGCAAAAAAAATATTGCATACGAAGACCTTGTGAATTTCCTCGGATAATTGAATCCGATTAATTGATTTTCCCGCTTAATTCGTTCAAAATTCATGTCATCAAAAATAAATTTCCAAAAGGAGCAAATCAATGTAACCTCTGTTCATATCTCTTATAAATGTAGAAGCGGTGACTTTTTGACAGTTTAGAGAAGTTGTACAAAAACAAAATGCATGTTATTTTTATTGAAGTTGTTCTTATTGTAGGGAAAAGGTTACCTTGTTAATTGTATCATGGGCCTTTCTACATAAGACCATGATACAACAATAAGGTAACCTTTTCCCTACAATAAGAACAACTTTAATAATAATAAAAATTTTTTTCTATTTGCTTGCAAAAAAGTTGGTGCTATTCTATTCTAAAAAGTCTTGTGACTATAGTTTTTTTTTATTTTCATATTGTTTAAAACACATGTATATCTTTTAAAATGTTTGGCGAATATTTAGAGCCTGTCAAAAAACTCACTGTACTAACAAAAGCATGTGTTAGTTTGTGTGTGTTGGGCGGCGAATGCTAATGCACCTACCGAAGGCAGATTTAATAGGTACAAGCACTAGCAGAACATAAAAAAATACACGAGAGTTGTTGGTAGAAAAATAGCTGTCGAACGTCAAATTCTCTCATTTGTTTTGTTAAACTGGTTGGTGAGTGTATGCAAAAAAGGAAATTAAACAAATTTCATAAAACAAATTTATTTAAACCACTCAAAAATTATTACTTTACTTTTTTATTGAATAAAAACAGAAAAATCACTTTATTTAATTTTTTCTTCAATAATAGCTACAAAATAACTTACACATTTCTTAGAAATCAGAACACGTTAAACGGCTTGTAAACAAACTTTTGACAATTAAGAGATAATAACCAACGAGCAGCTGTTTTAGTGATTTTACCTGTTTTTATCTGCCTTGCACCTACCTGGAGTGAATCCATTTTGTGTGCTAACCAAGTTCACCTTGGATATCGTTCATTACAAATGAAACTATCGATTATATTGCAGCTCTAAGAAAATTATACTTTGTGACTTCGGCGGGTTTAGGGATGGATGGGCGACAGGAAATTCCACATGCTCCCCGTTTATGGTTTGTTCCGAGTATGTGTAAGTGTTTATTGTGTTGAGGTTCAAGAGAATGTCTACATTTCTATTTTTGGCACTGTAACGAACATTGGTCCTCCAGGTTGAGAACACACCTCTGAGTAAGGCGAATTGAGTTAGTCTGGCGACTCGATTAACGAGTGTGATTTATTCGTTACGGTAACAAAAATGTTAACATTCAGTAAATTTCCAATTTGTTCAGCTCACAGCCGGATGATAGTTGCTGCTGACCATCAAAAATTTTTTGTGTTCTAGCCGAAACAGCTTCTTTTTACATACATATATTCTTTGATTAATGAAAATGAAGAATATATAAATATAAGGTATGCTTTTATTCCTAATTTAGCAACTGTAAGTATAATTTACGTGTATGTGGTAGAAATTTAAAAAGTTTCGTTATTCGGATAATTAAGAACAAGTGGTGGCAATGTAATAATTCTATATGCAATAGTGTTCAAGTAGTGCCCGACTTTCAGCCGCCGCCGATTCTGTTTCTCTCAGCCGCCGTTGCCGACTATTTAATGACGTCTTGGACCTCTGATTTAAAGTTGCTGAAAATACTGCAGATGTACACGTCTGAAATTTAATAACAAACAATGGGTAATTTATCAACAATCTTTACAGAATCAAAAAACAATTTATAAATATATGCTTAATTTTAGATGGGTCAAAACAAGCTGGTAGAGGAGAGGTTCGTACAAAGGATGGAATCATTGTTTTTAATATTCTTGCCTGCCAGGTACCAGCAGACGTAAGTATGTAGCAGGAAACAAACTGTCTTTTAAATATAAATTTTTGTCTTAAAGTACATATGTAAGTCATAAAATATAACTACTTTAGGCAACAATTCCTCAATTAAAAAAATTTTTTAAAAAGTTTGGAAAAGTTAAGAGTGTGCATGCAAAGAGTAATAATGGGACTGTGGAAGCATTTCGCACGCTCTTAAGTGCCGGTGATTTTGAACAAATGATGAACTCCAGCGAAGGTTGTGAATATCAAATACAGTTTGAGAAAGCAAAATCTGCAGCCAGGTAAATATGTATGTTTGCACACAAATAAATGTATACAGTGGGTAATAAAATTTTTAAAGACAATTGCTTGCATGTTATTAAATTTTTTAGCATACAAGCAAATGATTTTAATAATGGAGTAATTTTTGTAGATATGTATATTGCTTAATAGTTTTATTGAAATTGTTTAAAACCACTAAAAATTTAAAATTTATATAAGCTTAACATTGTGTAATAAATAAATAAATACAAAAGGCCATATTCATAATAATTATTGTAAGTTTATTAAGCTCTTATTTCACGTATTTCTACGGAATATTTGTCAAATAAACGTGTAATAAACCTTCAATAGTTTTCATGAATATGGGTGAAATTCTTTATTTACGTACATACATATTATTTCCTTTTTGCAGAGCCTTACGGAGGCACCAGCACAACTTTAACCATAAAGTTATTTATGTTGAACCCTGTGCTAGCATAGACCAACCAGGTGGTCAAAACCTTCTTGAACAACTTAGTCCAACTTGCTCTAGTAATACAACACAGAACAATTCAGCACCTATTTTAACTCTCAATGATGATTGTCTGGAACACATTTGCAAGTATTTAAATCCGTCAGATCAAACTAAATTCGCTTTGACATGTCGACGTTTCACCACCATTTTGGCTTTGCATTCAAAATCTCAGTACAAAAATGTTGATCTTAAAATTTTGAAAATGATGTCACCTTTTGAAGTGTTTGCATTTTTGGAAATCGTTGGTTCACAAATCAAAAGTTTAAGAGCGGAAATGTTTATCCTTGAAATTCTGTTAGCGTGGACGGAGACAGCACTGGATAAACATCTTGAAAAGGTTTTATGTAACGTTGAAAAACTTAAAGTGATTGAAAACCGAACCGACACTCTATCAAAATTCATTAAAAACATGCATTTACTACAAGAGCTGGAATTGTTTAGTCCAACTATTGATGATGAATTCATAAAATTTTTGCAATCGTTCAAAAATTTGAAGAAATTAAGTATTATTGAGAATGCTGATATTACAGGTACGTACAAATATATGTACATATATACATATATAAATAACACAGTTTGATAGTGAACGCATAAGCCAATTCCGTTTCTACATAAAATTACACAATTGTTTTTTACCCTTTTCCTAAAATATCACTTAAAATTTGAGTGAAACTAAGATCAAAAGAAAATGTCGCCATAACCATAAATAATTCAAAAAATAACACGGTTTGATGGTTGGGGAGCCACTTATTGTTTTATATTTCTTCTCCTTTTTATTACATTTTTAAGCAATATAAATTTATACCTTAACATAAACTTTTTTCATATACTTATTTCTTTATTATTTAAGATGACATTTATGTACATATATATCTGAATATACATGCATAATAGGCCTTATAGGCTTCCAATGTATTAAAGCAATGAAATAAAAAGAAAAATAGAAAGATTGCCATAAATAAAATTAACAATGTTGCCCTTTTGCTATGGAAACGAAAACGGCAATACTTGCTAAATGGTCTTGTGAGGCCTGTGTATATAAATTTCGATTACAGTATCACAATGAAAGTTCTCGATAAATACGATTTCTGTTGGTACTTTGTTGACAAAGAATTTTTTTTTTTAACAAGCAGCCAAGGCACCTCGATACCAGGCAGTCGCTACAACAAATACAGCACCAATAAACAAACACTTCATGTTTTTTGTTGGTGGAAATCTTTACTATCTGTCACCCATTTGTTAACGTTTATGTTGTGTATTTTGCCGGTACTTCAGGCTAAAAGCAGTAGTGCGCTGGGCTTGTAAGGCTATATGGTATCGAGGTGCCTTGCCAGCAACCTTGTCATAATATAGGTGGTTATCCGAACAAACGTGCTAGTGAACTGAATCTATACATAGAAAACTATAACAACATTTTAAGAGAACAAACAAATATTTTTCTTTTCAATTCTTCATATTTGGTATTTTTTGTTTTGTTTGGCAAGGAAAGTTTCACCTCTTAGGCGTGTTTTTAAGAATAGTCACCATTATATTTAACAAGAGCTGATTTCGACAAATTCCTTTTGTTTTATTCTGTTTGTTTTTGTCAGTTTTAAAGTAGTGGGCAAGATGTTTCATTTGAGTGAATCGTTGTTGTCTTTCAGAAAGCTAAAGAATGAATTAATTCATTCTTTTAACTCATCTTTCTGAATGTTAGACATAATTCAGAATGAAGGAAATTGAAAGTGTCTCATTCATTCAAGAGTTTTGCTTCCTAAAACCTAAAGTGCTGTTTTATAAGCAAAGCGGTTAAGTAATGATTAGTAATCATAATCATTACTAATTAGATTATTTTTGTTTTAAGGGTAAAATAATTAATTATAATATGATTAATTTCGATTAACTACAATTACAAGAAATTTAGAAATAGTCGTGCTTACTTTAGATTATTTAAAAAGAATCAAAAGTAGTCCAAAAATAGTGCGAATTATATCAAGTATTATTCTTGATTCTTTTTGATTATTTTTCACATGTCTTCATTTCGTTTCAGTACAGATTTAGTTCGTTTTATTCGCCATAAATATCTGGCAAAGTGTAACAAACTAAAAAGTAATTTTATGCAAAATCAACTTTTGCAGTAGCGAAGCTGCAGACGTAATGAATTTTTTTTTTAATTTTTTGAATTGCATTTTTGAAAAGCATCTGCTGCTACCTGCATTTATAGCGGTCATTATTTTGTGGCGCAATATTGCCTTAAAGGTACTGAGTAACATTTTTTCTCAACTCTTACTCAAGTATGTCTGTATGCATATTCCTATGAAAACATCATTTTTGATGTACATTTTGTGTTTTAGCTGTAGTCTTTCAAAGCCCGATAGATGTTGAAATTATAAAAATCATTTGAACAGCCACAAAGAGTACAACTGAAGCAGCAAATCGAAAACATATGCTACAAACGTATTATCAAAAATTTAGAAAGTTTCAAGCAACACAACTGGACCAAAAACGCAAAAATTCGAAAAAAAAAAATTTACACGACACAAAAAAATATTTTTATTTTATTTATTTATTTCATTTAAATACATGGGAAGCTTTCCAAGGCCAATTTTTAATGTGTAACTTATTTGTTCAATTAAATATTAATCCATATATAATATAAAAAGGATTAATTTTCCCTTTATTGTATACATATATACATAAATAAGTATGTATAAGTTTTTGAACATTTGTAGACATGTCTTACATTGGTTCCCCACCAATAACTTAATCTCTTAAAAAGTTTGTTTTTAATAACAGAAAAGTACAATAGGAAGTATATTGTCCCTGCCAGAGAAAATTTAATTTGTTGAGCGATTTAAATGATTCAAAAGTTTTTTTTCCCAGTAAGTTGGAACAGTGTTTGAATAACGCCTAAGTTCTAAAGGTAAACCATTCCAAGATCTGGCCACTCTTATCGCAAATGATTGAGCAACAATTTCATAGTTTATGCGAGGTATATATGTATGTATATTTTTGTAAACTGTGGGAAGAACGAAGAAAGTTAAAGCTTTCACATAAGTTATGAGGTACATCATATTTTAGGGCTTTAAAAAATCACAATAAAGTTCTTAATCTTGAAAAGCGTTTAGAAAGTAACACAACTGGACCAAGAGCACGAAAATTCGCAATAAATTTGTACAATATTTGTACCAAAAATTAATTCGAAATGGCTTAGAAACGATTCAGTCAGTTGCATTTTTAAGCAAAATAGCAACGTTTTAGTAAAAAAAAAAACCTGTATAAGAGATTTAAGAATAGAAGAAAACAGCATTGGCAAAATTTTATTTTATAGAACAGAATTTTTAATTTGAAAAGAACTCGTATTATTATTAGATATTATTATTTTTTTATTTTTTGTCATAAACATTTTTCATTTATTTAATTTTTTCCACCATAAAGGCGCAGATGTTCCAAAATTAACCGGGCTGGAACACCTTACACTCTATGATTGTCCAGAAATTATGCCTCAGTTTAAAGAAATTTGCAAGAATCTTTCAAATTTAATTCATTTGGATATAAGAAGTCATAAATTTGTGTGGACACTGTCCACTGAAGATTATGAACATATAACAAAATATCTTCCAAAACTTAAAACCCTAAAAATTAACTGCAACGAAGGCAACTACAACTGCCTAGCGCAACTGCCAAATCTCACGAAACTTCAAATAAATTTTACCGGTTTGGAAGTATCTGAAGAATTCTTCAAACATTTAGCCACTCATCAAGTGAATCAATTAGAGGAATTGTCTATTTATTCACTTAATCTTACCCTGGAGGCTGCAACTTCCATCTCGAAACTGAAAAAATTAAAAATCCTACGATGTAATTTCAATGTGGATGCCAAAATCATGATACAATTTTATAATATAAAAGGCTTGCAAGAAATAGAATTTGGCGAAATGTCAAATTTGACTGATACGGCATTTGTGAAATTATTGAAGAATTGTCCAAAACTAAAACTTGTCAGCTTTTGGTGTCCAAGCGAAGAACAAGTCGGTTTAATTGGTAAATCACGCAAATTTCTGGAGCAACAACGAACAAATGGGCTTCACACAGGCGCCCCCATGCATTTCATTTTTAAAAGGCATGCCTTTGATGTGGTAAGTTTAAAAATTCGCATGTATGCTTAGTAGGTAAAAGGTGGCCCAAGGGAGGGGAGTAGTTATTGTAGTGAAAGGTAACCTTTCATACGGATGCAATTGTTCAGCAATCATTACTAAGAATCATTTGTGGGTTCATTTAAATTGAATTGTCTGTCGTTTAAGACAATTTTCAGTCCATTCCATTTCTCTTTTTTATCTATTTGTATTTTCATCATTCTTTCTATGTTGTAGGATTTGCTGGGAACTGTAGAGACAAGGAATTATTCAAACTTTCTTAAAGTAACCGATGAAGTTATCGACATAATGAATGATCAATATTCTGATAATTTCATTCCATATGATGAAGATTTTCATCAACTTGATATTTCTGATGATGATTTTTATGATGGCTATGACATTGACTACGACAGTGATTATGATCAATCTGATGATGAATTTGATCATCCATACGATCTTGATGTTGATGATTTTCTTTTCTGAATAATAAGGTAAGTCAAAAACTAGTAGCTATCTACTACAGGTATCAGTGAAGGTTTCCTTTTAAAAACAAAAATGAGTCAATTCATCATAATTATTCTTCTTTTATGGTGGATTCATTAGTATGACTAAAGATGAGAATGGCAAAGGATTTATACTTAAGAAAAAGTATTGAAAAGCGGTTAAATGGAAGCGTCTAATTAATGTTATCGAACTCAAATCAGAACAGATTTCTTGAAATAAAAAAATATGCAGTCACATCTTAATCAATAAACCAGCAAAAAAAAAAAAAAAAAGTGAGGTAAACGAAGAACATAAATCACCACAACTTCTTTGCCGAATCACTTGCAATAATACTGAGAAAAAAGTTCAGAATTTCACATTAGCATACCGTTACCCCACATTTACACACGCAAGTGCAAGTAACTCAATACATTGACATTTTTTTACTAATACCATCTGCATACATCTGCAAGTTGTAAACTCACTTGCAACAGATTTCGATTGTCAGTAATATTTTTTACTTGCATGTCGGTAACATGACAAAAAGCAGAAACAGTGTTACGATATAAATAGATAACTTGCAAGGAATGATCGTTAGTACATTATTATTATATGATCTTACATACCGAAAATTAAGATCAAAAATATAACAAATTTGAAGTAAAATATGGTTTTTATCGATTTGTAGTATAAATTTACTATTTATTTGATAAAAAAAAAGGATATTCGTACAGTTTGCTTTCCCATAACAGTTCGTATGACAATACGTTGGCAACCCAGCCATTAAAAAGTCATGTAGACGGGCAAAAACAGAATAAATATTACACAAAAAATGCAAAAAATAATTTTAAACACCACAAAAACTATGTCCGCACTTTCAAGATATTTGCTTTTTCATTTTGTACCTATTTATGTATGTATTTGCTTTGGCTTGTCAGATACAGCTGACCAGTTTCATGAAGGGTTGTATTTACAAAAGAACAATTTAGTAGCTTTTGCCAATATTTCAATAAAAAATCCAACCAAAACTTTAATTTATCGATCTAGCATCTCTGTGTAGCAAATGCCAAAAATTTCATGACGTAAGTCCATGCGAACGCAAGCTGTTGATATAGAGAAACCCAAATTGATTCGAAATCGTGCGACTACATGTAGATCGCTTACGTTGTCTTGCGACATCGAGGAACAGGCAGTTAAAAAGTGTTGCTAACTTTTTTTTTTAACTGTAGTCAAAATTAAAGTTGGCTTTAAGTTGGACCAACTTTAAATGTGTGCCAAATTATTTACCATACAACCATTTACAAAATTCAAGTTGTTTTCAAAAAGAACCAACTTTAGTGTTTGACTATATTTGAGGGCCATTGTGTTTGGTGTAGTTTAAAACCGCAGTTCTTTTTGCACTTTTGACAGTCAAATACGCCCGCTACGATTGAAATTTGTTGCTTTATTCCCATACTTTAGTCTTTGATATACATATGTATATTTAACGTATGCTTGACTTTATTGCAAAGCAGTGTTGTTATTGTTAAAAAGAGAATTGTAGCAACAATCATTATAATCAGAAGATGTAATTCCCTGTCTCAGACGGGAAATTACAACTCCTGTTTGATTGATTAATTATTTTTTCTTTTAGAAATATCTAAGCTACTTTGCCATAAGAGACTCGACGAATGCAAGTTTAGGAATGAAGCAGTGAAATAAACTCGAAATCGAGCCGCTTTCTATGTAAAACCTAAAACTCCAGCTGGTGCTAGCTGGAACTATTTTGTTTCAATAGTTTTAATAACGTTTTGCCCTGAAAACTTTTCGCATTTACGAAAATCGTTTTCCAAAAAAAAAAAAAGTTGAGCATTTATTTTGCAGTCTTTTCTTAAAACGTGAACATATTTTAGTGAGTTTTAAAATCGAAAATAAAAAAATAAGAAATACTCATCTGCATCATCTAAAAATGATGCACTTATTGTAAGAAAAAGGACGTCAGTGTGTGTGTGTGTGTGTGTGGAAAATGGAAATTTCTTTTGTATGTTAAAATTTTGTCTTCTCTTTCCAATTTTCAGATATTGAGTTTGAGTCTTTTTTTAAATCTATTCTACAAAATTTAAACGTAAGTAAGTATCATTTTACTGAAATAAAATCAACTTAATACTTCATTTCATATATTTTACAGATGAATTTTTTGCAGCAAACGCATGATTTTTTTTAAGGACATACTTATTTATAAAATTATTTCATAATTTAATTTGCTATGCGCTATTACAGTCAACTTGTAATTGATAGAATTAAATAACCGGAAAACCTGTGGTTTCATATTATTATTTTTTGCCAGCCTTGTTTTAAGGCGTACGAGAATTGCTGGCGGACTGTGCAGCAATATGAAATAGTTTTTTCTATGTGAAATTATCTTTGAATTTTTATTTTTATCAATAAATAATACTGGTCAACACAACTATTGTTGTTCTGTTATTGGGTACTTCTACGAGCCTGACTACGAAAAAAAAAAAATAATTGTGGAAGATTCAATTGTTAATAATTTTACTGGGCTTGAGTTCGTTTATTTACTTCCTCAAAATCGAGATAAAATTGGAGTGCTCAATGTTTTTTTTTTTTTTTTTTTAAGAAGACAAGAAAAGTAAAGTTGAAGACTTACTGGTTGGGCTATATACCGCGGCTGTTTCACGGCCACTACGTTGCTCATCAGCATCCAAATTTGCTTCGAACCCAGGCCATGACTAATTGTATACTGTTTTGAAGCAGCAGCGTATATCCATCCTACCTGAGCTCTTCATTACTGACACTGCCTATATGTAATCATATTGATCAACTTTCCATTTTATCACTGTTCTTGTCTGTTGATGGGAATATATTCTATATTCTCTCACCAACGTCCATTTGATTTCTAATTAATTTTTGTGTTTGTTGCTATTGCATCAGTGATAACCACGGTTTCAAACTTTTCGCCTTGCCCAGCGATTTTTTAAAGAAGACAAGAATCTTTGGGAGATCGCTACAATTTTATTATTTCGACAAAGAAGTAATACAGATACGGCCAGAAAAATAGGTGTTCGTTTAAATATTTCCATTATTTAGCGAGGGAAGCTCCTTTTTATAATCCCACCTTCAATTCTTTTGTTTGCCGTCTTGAAAAGAACTCAATAAAATGAAAAAAAAAGAAGTTCGTTTCGAGAATGATATTTTTCATTGTAGAAACGAAATTGTGCATTCGTGCAGTGAAGAACATTCAATGAAGCCCTCTCAATACCCGAATGAATGAGTTTTCTCTTCTCTTATTGTACACACTTTTGCGTGCGTTTGAACCAATTGTCGCAGCACTTTTGCCACTCCGAGTGGGAAAGCAGCAACCGCTTCTTCAGGTATCGACGAACATTGACCTCTCAGTTTGTTTTTTACATTCGGGAATAAAAAGAAGTCATTCAGTCAGGACCATACGGCAGATGACTCATCAAATCAATGTTTTCGATATTAAAAATTGCAGTTGCTTGAAACGTTGGGTGAGAGCTGACGTTGTCTTGGTGGAAAATTATCCGTCTTCGGCGTTTGGTTTTCTTGATTTTTTTTAGAAGACAACTGGCAAACAAATCGTTGTGTACCCCTCAAAATTTACAGTTCTGCGTTGTTCCAGTTAAAAAAAAAACTGGCTATCGAACAGGTTTTGTTGGATTTTGCTCATATACATACATATGTATGTACATATGTAAGTACACGATTCATCCATTACCTGTCACGTGGTTGTTGAATCGCGCTCTTTTTTTGTTTTTTCAAGCGATTGATAAACTCTGTGTGGGATCCAATTTTTTTTGACAGTGAAATGTTTATGTAATATTGAATGTATGCTGCTCCCATTAAGGTTGTCTTGAGAACGGATGCTGGCGAGAAGTGTGGCGACTTCGAAACACGGCTAGTGGTTCACCTAGCTAAGGATCCTTAATGTTTGCTTTGTCTTATTTATATAATATCAATCACAAAAGAAATATACAACGAACTTAAGCATGTACATCATTTTCACTTTAATTTCGGGCAGTAGTAATCAGCAGACTTATTAGAGTTACCTGGTGTAAAGGTGTCTTGGCCGCCGCCAAAATCGCTTGCGCTGGCTCTGGAAATGGAAATTAAAAATGGGCCAAATCTCTGCAAAGTTATTCAAAATAAAACTGCAAGTTTGTGGCTTTCTATACACATACATATGCCTATACATACATATGTATGTATGTATTTTAATGTTAATTATTAATAAATATTTCGAGTTAACATGAATAATAAAATAAACAAAAAATATTACTATGTAAATAATTTTTGTTCATACATACATAAATAGTTGAAAACCTAATTCGTTGCTCATATAGTACATAAATAAAATTCTTTAATTTTTCATTAATTTTTTATAATTGTTGCATTTGTTTTGTTTTTTAGTTTTTTGTAAATATAGTAGTAGGTTTAGAAAAGAGAATAGAGTTGATAAAATTTTGGAATAAAATTGTTTAAACTGTCAGTTAATATTATTATTTTTATTTATTTATGTGTATAATTTTTTTTTTTTTTTTTTGTTAATCTCATGCGTGTTATTTTTGTGGCCATTTTTAACTTACAATTTAATTGACTGTCTTAATTGCACTAGAAAACAATTTCGTGTAATACTGAAATAAACAGGTTTTAATAATATTATTAGGTGCCATTATTACAAATTGGCAATCAAGTTGTCATTGTTAATTAAAACTAACTAACCTATAAACAAACATGTTTTCATTATTTGTTTAACGTGCCGATGAGCAAAACTGTTTGTTTTTAATGTGTGGCAACACCATTAGTAACTGCCGGCCATGATCGAATTATTATTATTATTCAATTTTGCCAAGAAATTAATTTCTAGACTAAATGTACATAAAAGGGGGGCATTAGCTGCAAAGGGCATCAGCCCATGATAGAATTAATAAGGACCAATTAGCTGAAAACTGTTAAGAAACTGCAGATATGAAAGGCAGCCAAAACCAGATAGCTTTCTCTTTTGCAAATGTACAAGTGGCGTCTTTTTGACGCTTTTCAGAAGTTGTACATAAACAAAATGCATGTCAATTTTATTGAAGTTGTTCTATTGTGGTGAAAAGGTTGCCTTAGTAGTTGTATCATGGTATGTACTACACTATAACTCACATAAGCTGCACTAAATGTCAACAAATTTTTGTTAAGAGCGGTTTTACACTTTGGTAATTGAAAGACAGACATTTTTTTTCAATTCTCTTTTGGTCTGTCCAAAGTTGGAGAAATTAATAGCCCGAATTTCTATACAGCCACTGCGGGCACACACACACACACACACATATGGCGATGGCATGAGCAAAATGTGTGGCATGCTAAGAAAATCTGTAATTTTTATGGCCAAGAAATATGTAGCAAAAGTGTTCCAAAATACTGCAACAAAAAAGATAATGAGAAGATGAATACATGGCCAGTTAGCTGTTTTAATCGTGACGAAAGCTTTTTCAAACACTTCCGAGTAAAACACGATTTAGTATTTTGTCATGTGTTTATCAAAACCCACTCTTTATCTCTCTCGAAAAACAAAAGTAAAAATGTATCTGTTAGAGAAGGAAGCAAAATAACACATACGCAAAAGTTTCCATCAGTTTTCTCACATTGGCCTTAGAAAAATGATAGAAATGTCAGTCAAATGACCGTCATGCTTCTTGTTGCGAAGAGAGCCATGTTATGAGACTGGCCCTCTAGGGTCCTAGAAGGTGCCATTGTGCCACCCGAAAAGGCGGTAGGGAAACAGCCCTACACACCTCCCACCGGTTTCGCCCTGAGCCAGCCAGATGAACGGATGAAAGATTCCACAATTTTTAATTCGCAGTCCGACACAGCCATACGACTGCCAAAATTTCACACGTATTTTCTTTTCATTTCATTACATACTGAATTCAGACAATTCCATTTGTAGTCTCCTACAAAAAAATTGTTTTATCTCGTACGTGATGTATTGCCGTTTCAGTCCTAAATACATCGTGGCGGCGTAAAGCATTACCGTCTAAATCCTCCACTATATATGTATGTAGAATGTAAAATTCTTATCGAATTGAAGTTTGTTCACGTTTATAAAGAGTCTTATTGATGCTAAAATGACGGAAGGTAACTGAAGCACAGGTGATTACAGCAAAAAATTTAAATCTGATTTGGTTTTAGTTGACTATGCTTAATGCTAAAAACTATATTTTATACTGTTAACGTTTTTTTTTTTATATATATTTAAGTTAATGTTATTTTACTACATGATAAATTATTGTACTCATTATAAGGTATATGTATGTATGTATGTAATATTGGTTATTATTCCTTAGCCTTTAATATCAGGTGCTAAATTTGGCTTACAGCTAAAATAAGTTGCCCGTGGGACTGAGGTGAAAGGCAGCCAAAACGAGCAAGTAAATCAGCGTTAGCTCTGTTCATCTCTGTTCTACAGAACAGAGAGAAGTGGCGTCTTTTTGACAGTTTGCAGAAGTTGTACAAAAACAAAATGCATGTTATTTTTATTGAAGTTGTTCGTATTGCAAGGAAAAGGTTACCTTATTGGTTCTATCATGATTTAGTATTTAGCGTTGTTTTCGCAGACATTAGAATTGGAGCGAGACCACATATGAGCGAGACCATATATGATTTTTTAAAGCCAAATTTAACACCTCCATTTTATTTTATGTTTTGAAGCAATCTTATTTTCGGTTATAAAATGTGTTTTGTCAATAGGAAGTCGTCGCTCGTATTATTCAATTTTCACTGTTGGTGTTTCGTATATTTTTTTAACTAAGCAATTAATTTTTTATTCTCGTCCAGTTCTATGCACCTGGAATTGCAAAAAAAATCTGATCTCAAATAAAATTGAAAGTATGACATTTCTTTTGCTTAAGATCAGTCCGTTTCCTTTCAAGCAATTTGTGTTTTTTAAATTGTTGGTGCTTCCTTCTCTAACGTGGGACAGAATGTACTTCCATCCCTTTTACTATCGTACATATTTTTCTTGTTTTTGTAAACAATTAATTGCTTATTTACTAAAAAAAATATATTACTTCAGGTCCAAAAATGAACCTTTTCAAAAAATATTTTTTGAAAAGGTTCATTTTTGGACCTGAATTAATACATTTCAATTGGCTCTTAAAGCAAATAAATAATTAAGTTCCATATTTAAAAAAAAATATATTTAAATTGTGAATAATTCTGTGTAGGTTTTTTCGTATAATTGTAGCACTCAGATTAATAATCACTATCACCGCTTATAGCTTGTTCGTCTTCAGGGCCAGCGGCGCCAGCTGTTTCGTCATCGTCATCGTCTAGCATTTCGAGGAAAGCGCGTGGTACCAAACCCTTTAGTAATCCCTGTTTGCCATACATGTAATCGGTGTTAATGGGTGAACATTCGGCCACTAAAATAACCTGTTAATGCAAAAAAAAAACAGTTTTCGATATAAGTCATATTAAAAGAGGCAGAGACATTTAGGCCAGTCACAAATTATTCGCAATGATTGTGATTGCGAATTTGCAATGCGATCGATTTGTTTTTATCTCATTCAGAATAATTTACTTAATTTCCACAAGTTTTGAATTTATTATTTTTAAGTCAAATGCGATAGATAGTATTCTCAAACCGAAACAACATATGGTTGGTTACGAAATCAGCGAACAAGTTCGCTTACAAGGTGCTCGCAATTCTATTCGCTTCTATTCTCCAGTTCTAATAAGTTCTCAAGGCAAATCCATTACAAGCAAGGCGCAATTCAGTTCGCTTCAACATTTTCTCTCGAGACGTCACAAGTTTTGTTGTCGTTTTCTATCGGCTTTGACAACTCAGAAGATAAAATCGCGGAAAAATGTTGAAGCGAATTGGTATGCGGGCACCTGTAATAGATTCGCCTTGATTACAAGTGCTCGCATCCCAATTCGCTTCAACATTTTTCAACGATTTTTTCTTCTGAGTTGTCAAAGCTGATAGCAAACGACAACAAAACTTATGACAACTCGAGAGAAAATCTTGAACCGGATTGAATTGCGCCGAATTCCGAATTCGTCTCGGTGTAAAGTCGCCTTGATTTCCGCCGCCAAGCAGGAGACGGACTTTTACATTATATACAAATGCAAATAGTACACTTAAAGAAATCTTACCTCATTTGCGCTTAATGTCAATTCTGTGTGGTCTTTGGCATCGTAGTCACACAAAATGCGTGCTCGCTTCATTTGATCCGCATTTACACTGATGGGTGCATTGCCAGTTTTATTGTTTGCTCTTGCAAAAGGATTTCCTCCCTGTTCTCTGCCCACTGCTGCTTGATGCTGATCCATTTCAATCGGCTGATAAGGTGTAGGGCCTCCCAAACTTTATTGTTTTATATTCAACATATTTGTATGATATTGTTTTTGTCAAATTTGTATGTACATATGTATGTATGTATGTGTTTTGTTTGTTAAAGCATTCAATTTTGTCGTTTTTTTTCGATTTTCGTTATATGAGTTTTTTGATTTTGGAAAAGTTTTTTTTTGAGAGTTTTATTGAGTGTATGAAAAAGTAATGATTTTTTATGAGTTAATTTACATATTTAATTTTACAAAAATGCAATAAATGTTTTTTTTTCGTTTTTCTTATTATTACTATTAACCAATATGCAATCATTAATTAACAAAGCATTTTTCTGCTACATATTGATTAAATGTTGTTGTATACATAGTAAATGTAAATCAATAGGAAAGGTTTTAGTTTGATTAAAGAGTTTTTAATTGTCAAGCTTTTAAAAAATAACACTAACAATAGATTTGTCTATATGCATAAATATTAGTTGGTTTAAAGTATTTGCACACTGCTTTAAGTTTTTTAGTTAATTTTTTTTATGAAGCCGTTATTTTTTTTTTATAAAATTCCAAATAAGTATTAAGCATTTAATTTAGTTTCGAAGCAATTTTAACTCGAATCCAAAAAAAAAAAAAATGGTAGAAAAATAGTCGATATTTCAATATTCAATGACGAATGGCTGTAAAATACCCAAAATAAGTATACCCTGGACTTTTCGAGCCACATGTATATTTATGACACGACGCGTCGAACTATCACAAGAAAAATAAAGACAGATTATATTTGGACACATGTACATACATACATATGGGCGTTAGAACTAGACTCATCAATCAATTATTCCGAATAAAATTTGAGTAGTATCGCATACTCATTTGCAAAAGTGTCGAGCAGTACATATTAAATAGTTAAAACATGTCTATACAGCTAGAAGTGGTAATTGGGAGTCATGACCGGTTTGACTTGGTCTAATTCGTCCTGTCTAGTGCCAGGGTAGTAGAAAAATTTCGTGATAAACTTTTTTTGGTTTTCATATCACAAATATAACTTTTCAAGAGTTTAGCAATTATTTAGACAAAATTTACTTTACACTAAAAATGGCAATGGTCAGTTTGTATGTGTTGTGCGGCGAATTCTAATGCTTCTACCTGGTAAAGAATTTGCCTTGAGCAAGGCGGATTAAAAACGGTGGACTTGACAGCTCCGTTGATTATTTTTTGCTTCCCACTTTTTTCATCATGTGTCAAAAGCTATGAGCAAGGCGAATCAAGTATAGGTGGTCGCAATTCAATTTGCTTCAACATTTTCTCTCGAGACGTCATACATTTTGTTGTCGTTTTCTATCGGCTTTGACAACTCAGAAGATAAAATCGTGGAAAAATTCTGAAGCGAATTGGTATGCGGGCACCTGTAATGGATTCGTCTTGGCTATGAGATCGAGTGAGCAAGCCATCTTCTAAGAATTTGACAAAGCGATAAGATTTTACTCTAACAAAATGTGTTGGATTTTCGATTGCAACCACCTACTTTAATTCGACTTGAGCTCTACAAAAAACCAGGTAGCCTCATCAGCTGAACCCAAGGCGAATCAACTACAGGTGGTCGCAGTTCAATTCGCTTCAACGTTTTCTCTCGAGATGTCATAAGTTTTGTTGTCGTTTTCTATCAGTTTTGACGAACCAGAAGATAAAATCGCGAAAAAAATATTGAAGCGAATTGGGATGCGGGCACCTGTAACGGATTCGTCTTGGCCGAACCGTTAATCATCTGAATACTTAAAACTGTCAATAGCATACAAAAATGAAAGGCAGCCAAAACCATGATACAACTAACAAGGTAGCCTTTTCGCTACAATAAGAACAACTTCAATAAAAACAACATGCATTTTGTTTTTGTACAACTTATGCAAACTGTCAAAAAGACGCCATTTCTACATTTACAGAAGAGAGATGCACTGAGCTTACGCGGATTTGCTATCTCGTTTTGGCTGCCTTTCATCTGTGCAAACTCTTGACAACCTAAAGTAGTCAGTTGATTAACGGTTTAGCTGACGAGGCTACCTTGTTAATTGTATCATGGCCAAAACGAGAAGCAAATCAGCGTAAGCTCTGTTCATCTCTCTGCTGTAAATGTAGAAGTGGCGTCTTTTTGACAGTTTTCAGAACAGTTTTGAATTGTAAAGAAACAAAATGCATGTTAATGTTCTTGAAGTTGTTCTTATTGTAGAGAAGAGGTTACCTTATTAGTTGTGTTCATGGTCTAAGCTGTTATTGGGTTTTCATTTAAACACGGGCGTTGCGTTGCCAGTTACACAATTAGGGCCTTAATGTCCTTATCTATCATGAAAAATGTATATCAATTTTCATATCATCATCAAATAATTCCAATAATCTAAGAAAGGAATTGTTCAAAATTAAAGCAGTGAGTTTTTTTTTGGGGGGGCATAGCAATTCTTTTACGTTTCTTTCTGTTTTTGTCTGTTTGTCATAAATTCCTATTTATATTGATGTTATAGCAGTGGTATCGTACTTTAAATCACATTCGTCTAAAATATTGGAAGGATTTGTTTCCTTGCTACCTGTTGCTGCTGCGGCTGCGGCTGCTGTTGGTGACATACTGAAGGGGTTTGTTGTGGCTGTTGTTATATCAATGGTTTCTAAGTTATCTAAATCTACACTATCGTATTGACAATAAGAGGCTAATGATTTTGCATTCTTGGCAGTTTCATTGGCGGCCACAGCAACGGTTACGATTTTATTTTGACTAGATTGTGTGGGATTGTTATTAAAATTAGTAGTAGTAGTAGTGGTAATTTTAGAGCTGTTGGTTGTTAAAATAGTTGAATTTTGAATGTTAAAGTTTTGGTTTGCATTGGGAGGCCCTGTATCTATGTCTTCACTATTAATGCGTAGACGTGGCTTTTCTGGCTTTAGTCTGCAAACCAAGTTTGGAATTTGTTGTTTTTTGTTTGTTTTTTTTTTTTGTATAGACAATTTAACGTTCAAAATTTATTGAATTTTAGAAATTGTTTTTATTTTGAATATAGTACATATGTATGTTGCATGATATAAACATATTAGGAATTTTTCTCAAATATAAAGTGCATGGTTTTGTTTATTATTCTTTTTTTTTCTTTTTTTTTTTTTGAGGGTGCATTTATGTGACTTCAAATTCTACTGGAGTGTTGTGATGTTGTTAGTTGCGCAACTACAGATGTGTGTAAGTGTGTGTCAACTACTTATTTTATGTTATCGCTTTAAAGTTAAGTTAATAATTAAAAGAGGCACCAACTTACTTGGCCAAATCAAGCTGCAATTGATCCATAACATCAGTGCAGTGTTTGTAATAACGTACTTGATTTTCTATAAAGGCGTGCAAGTGTCTCAAATGTGAAGCCTGCGAGGTGCTTACACCTTCTAGCAACGATTTCGTTATGTCGGCTTGGCGATCAAATTCCGATTGGGCTACACGCAGATCTCTTTCAGCCTTTGTAAAAAAAAATTACTTTGTTAATACTGTTCGAAAATGTACAAACATTTTTCTGTACCTGTTCCAAGACAGCTTCAGGTGATACGCCATCTTTCTGCTTAGCAAAATGGAGAAACATTTTTTATTTATCAAAATTGCTTTATTAAAATAACCACTACCCACCGCTTGTTGACCCAGCATGCTGCGAGCCTTAGTAACACGCTTTTTACAGGCATCCAGATCAAGACTAGAAAAGAGAAAAAGAAAATCGCTATAACTGCCAAAAGTTATGAAAAATGATGTTGTTACAGTAAATCGCTCATATTGTAGGGAAAAGGTTACCTTATTAGCAGTATCATGGCTGTGAGAGTGAGCGAGCCAAGGCGAATTAAACCAAGTGGTTGCAAGCGAAAATCGTATACATTTTATTAGTGTAAATTCAAGCCGAAGTGATTCCTCTTGTCAGGGTCTAAATATTCGCTTAACACTTTTGTGCTTTAAATAGTATGAAAATAAAAAAGTTATTGCCACAAAACTTTTCTACCACCAAAAATATTTAGAATAAAATGGCACCAACTTTTTTGTAAGCAAAGAAAGAAAAAAATTTGATATATAAGAGCTATTTGGTGCCAGAAGCCAAGGCGAATCAACTACAGGTGGTCGCAATTCAATTCGCTTCAACATTTTCTCTCGAGCTGTCATACGTTTTGCTATCGTTTGCTATCATCTTTGACAACTCAGAAGGTGAAAATCGTGGAAAAATGTTGAAGCGAATTGGAATGCGGGAACCTGTAATGGATTCTCCTTGCAAGAAGCAAAAATAGTTTCCAATGCTACCAAGCTCACTTTATAATGAATTCACCTTGCTTGCAACCACCCAAGGCGAATTCATTTAAGGTGAACTTGATAAGACAGGTGATAATTATTTTTTTCTTGCGTCAAAAAGCTCTTATATGTCATTTTTTTTCTCTGCTTAGAAAAAAGTTGGTGGCATTTTATTCTAAAGATTTTTGGTGACAAAAAAGTGTTGTGACGACATTTTTTTTTTATTTTAATAGTGTTAAAAGCACAAATATAACTTTTAGCAAACCTTCAGACCTTTACAACAAAAATCCCTGTACGCTAAAAAAGCATGTTTTAGTGTGTGTGTGTGTGTGTCTTGTGCGGCGAATTCTAATGCTCCTACTTGGTAATGAATCTGTCTTGGAAGCCACCTTGCTTAATTCGCCTTGGGTGTCTTTTTTTACAGTTTTCTGAAGTTGTATACAAACAAAGTTCGGGTTATTTTTTAAGGTTACTTATCGTTACGTATCATGCCCTAATTGGAATATTTTTAATCTTAGATTTTTTGCATACTGATTAAATGAAGGATTAGGTATGAAAAAATATCGAGATTAAAAAAAAATTGAGCAATGCCTATTCTATACAAGACCAACGAAATGCTTTTAAGAAAGCATTTTCTTTTCATATAAATTTTTTTTGACGAACGTTATTGTAATTATGGACACGATTAATCGTGGTAACCAATTGTAACTCGTTGTATAGAGGTTGTGAAGAAAAGTAAAAGAGTTGCAAGACGACAAAAAATGTTTTCTGTATTAAAGATTTGTTTGTACATCTCCGATTCTCAGTTTGTTCATGGGAATTATGGAACAACTAGTTCAGTTCTAAGAATTTTTCGAGTCTACTGATAAGTTGATTAGCATCAACGTATTGGCAGCGGCATATAGTCGGCTGAAAAAGAAAGACAATACTAATAAGGTCTCTTTTTAGGCCTAAAATAAAAAATAAAAAGTTTTTATTACAAGCAGGCTGTACCGAATATTCTTTCAAATTGACAAGCTTTATAAAAACGAAAATTTTGTTTTTAAATTGAGATTGAACAAAATTACACTAAAAACTTGAGAAGAAAATTTTTCTTTGCGAAAAACGTTTAATAAAAACGGGTTTGCGGATTCTTCGATTGCAAATGAAACACACTCAGCTACTTTATATACAGTACTTTCACTTCCGTTCGCTCTTTTTTAATTATTAAACTATGTTAAGCACTCTGCTAATACACTTTTTCACTGTCACACAACTACTTTATAAATTCGATCTGCTTGATGTTGATGGTAGCACGCTGAAAAACCAGACTGTCCCAAAAATTGCTGAATTATTGCTTATAGTTGGTCGTACTAGAATCCATTATTTCAGCCCTTATGCTTAAACCATTGAATAAATGGTTTCTTACAAACTTTTATACACACATGACCTGTATTTGCATGTGAATAATTTGTCGCATTGGATATAATTGATTAAAAGAAGAAAAAAAGAAAGAAAAAGTTTTGGCACTACAAAACAGTCAAAGATAACACAAAGAAATGTCCTTAAACGAATCGATTGTGTAATCTAGAAATGATAAATCAAGCAAATAAAATTGTATTGAACAAATCTTCTTACCGTTTTGTTTCTAAAACACCCCTTTCTTTGGTGATAGTTTTCATTTCACCTTCCAAAAATTTACGCAAAGGAGATGTAAAACATATACTGGAAGAAGCAATGAAATCTCGTTCACATTTGCCCAGCCGTTGTTCAGCTTGACCAACTTTTATTAAGGCCTGACCATAAGGTAAGTCTTGGCCAAAATCCGCACCAGCTTCTAGCATATCCAAGGCCAGATATTCGAGATTACTCAAACGTTGAGGCTTCGATTTGTCAATTTTCTCAAAAATAAAATCTTCTACACGATTTTGAGGATTTGGCACTAAAACAGACTCAACATCCTTGACGATTTTCTCTGTCCAAGTTTTAGTGACATCAGCACGTTCAGCCAGATTTTGAAATTCCGCATCGTATTCTGTGCGTTCAGTTGTACCCAAACGTTCTTCAGTAAGCTGTTTGCAATTAATTGAAAAAAAAGAACAGCTTAAAAAATCAATCAAGGATGGCAAAAGTGCAAATATGCCAATTAATTGCTCAAAATATGCATAAAAAATTAACCCCTTTAAAATAATAACAAAACATTCCAATGCTAAAATTTACACACAAACACTTGCATACCTGCACTACTCTTGAAAATGTACTGCCAGCTTCTTTGACGAAATTTTTCATATTAAAATTTGGTACAGAAAAATTCATTTTGTTAATTTAGTGTTTTATTTATTTTTTATCTCGGAAACTATTAACAGTTTATGTACAAACGTTTCGTAAGCAATGTTTTTTAAATAATTTACAATCTACTTTTATTTTGGGTTAGATAACTTTTAAAAAATTTATTTTCGTAAGGAAAAACTTGTACTGTTTCCAGCGGATGTTAGTAAATATTGAATTTCCAATAAGAATTTGAGAAGGGAAATTGCTATGCATTGCTTTAATGGTTTGAGTGCGTATTAACGCTGATGTTGCCAGATGTATATAAATACTGTTAATAAAAAACGTGATTGGCAATACCCTGGGAAACATATGATGCTTGCATATGTTGGCTATCCACAGTTCAGTGGTAACAAAAGCGTTGTGAAATTTAATTTAGTGTTAAAAATAATGTAAATAGCAAATTATGGGTAAGTTTTTATTTATTAACGGTATAATAACTTAAATATGCAAATAGGGAACTGTAATTGATATGATGCTGCATTTGTTTTAAAAGGTTTGCAAAGAAAGAATATACATACACCTAAAAATTAAAGCTTGTAACCTGCTTCATATATACATATGTATCGTTGGTCTCATGTAGAAAGGCCCTAACTTGCTCTTTTTTCGAAATTAGTTTTTTTGCGATTCCAATGCATTTAACGCAAATACACGTCCTCACAAAAATTTAAGGCAATTTGATCAAAATTAGCGGTTATTCAAGTAATTTTCTAAAAAGCCCTAACTGATTTTTAAAAAAAAAATATTTATTTTTTTTTGCCCTATCTCGCCAAATTATGTGTCGTTGCATCGATTTTTTTTAAAATATGCAATAAAGAATAAGCGAATATATTTTTTATTGTGATACAATGTTGTAACGTTACTTTGAGCTTATTATTATATTACATATGTACTACAAAACAACAACAACCTCAATATAAATCGCACTTGATTAACAATAGTGTATTAACTAAAAATTTTTTAAATCTCACTTTTTCAAGAAATCAACTAACAACATCAATATCTATCTACTGTAAAGATTTCAACTTATTTGAGTTGCTCCTTCATCTCTCAAACCACATTTTAGACAATTTTCGTGCTAGAGTATTGACTACTAAAAAATGGTATAAACCCAACAAATGGATTTATTTGGCAGTAACAGTTAAAATTTTAAAAAGCAAATGTAAATACATTTTCAAATTAAATTTTCTTAGCATTATGTGTCCGAATTTCCAAATTCTCAAAATGTAACTGCAAACAGTTTTATGCCGATGTTCCACAAGGGGCCAACGCAATCACATAAGACCTGATTTTTTAGAAAATTGCTTAAGAAGGTTACCAAAGCCGGCAAACTGCCGCGCCGGCAATTTCACAACCTTACACCCGTCGCGGTCAAGAGCGACTGATTGCTGCTTGCGGTAGAGCTGCTTTCTCAGAATGATCTATTAATGTTTTAGTTTTTGTCATATTTTAACTTAATTTTTAAATTTTTCTGCGTGATTGTAAAAACATGGCTTAGACGATCGTTAACCGTCGGTTTTTGCTTTGCCGCCGGCTACAATTTGTATGTTAAGCTATCTTTTATCATCGGCTTCGCTGTTGTTGTTTATGTATTTGACATTTAGAATTTTTTTTCGAACAGAAAAGAAACTTCGAATATCTAAAAACATGCTGAATTGAGAACACCAATTTATGAATTATGCGGATTAAAAAAATGTTGCTGAATCAATCCGAATCGGAGTCTAGAACAGACCCGAATATAAATTTATGGCCCCCGCTGAACATGATTTCTTTTCTTTTTATCTTGAAAGAACCAAACCGGTTTGTGGTAAAAACAAAATCAACAAAAAATGTTTAAACAAACCAATTTTTTAAAGTAAATTATGAAGTTTAATGAACTCATTTTATTTATTATTATTTTTTAATTTTTTTTACGTTTATGTTATTAAAACATTAATTTAGTATTTGAGATTAAACATTAACGACCTTATTGATATACATATATATTTTTTTTACTAAATTCTTGACAAATTTCTATACAATATTTTGCCAAACAAGTATTTGTATATAATTGTTCTTCTTGCTGCTTACAACATAGTATTTTAACTTAAACTAAATTAAGGAAATGTAAACCTTTTATCAAACTGCCACTGTGCGTATCCAGTTCTCTAAATTGTATGCCATCTATTTGTGATGAAAATAGACTGCAAGGATATTCAGCACCCTGACTTTGTTCTGTTCGCCAAATTATTTTAATTTGATATTCTATGTCGGGCGATAAAACCAAACCCTTGGACCATTTTATACTTAAATCACAGTTGTATTTTGTCAATTGCTTAACAATCTCATGACACCATTTCAGGTTATTGTTGTCGGCTCTGGGCGCCGTGATTTCTATGCATAAATTCTCTAAATAATCAGTAGGCGCTTGTAAGCGCGCCAAATGAGGTGTCAGGCGGCTGGATAAGGTGAGGCCTTGCAAAGAAATAAAGCGATTCGCTTTAATGCAAGTCAGCCACACACAATTGTCATAATCAATGTTAAAGGGACGACAGGCCTTGTAATAAAATCTTTCTATTGTCTGCATAAATTGGGGTTGTAGCTTGAGATCAGCTTCATTACAGACCACTGGTTCTGTTAAATTTAAATCTTCTATAATGGCAGAGCATTCGCTGGACTTCAGGCCCATTTCAATGCACTCCTGTTGACACCACTCGTAGATGAACCATAAGAGATTTTGTGTGGGTATTTTTTCTTTGCATAAGCTTATTATGGTTCTAACACAATCCTTGGACACATGGTAATAGTGCTGCTTCAAATAGGCCACAAATTGAGCATCACACAGACAACAGCGGGTGAAAAAGTTCATGCAAATATTCAATAAACTACTGAGATCCAAACAAATGCTTAATTCCAAAGAGGCCAAAATATTGGAAAATCTTAATTTCGATTGTATATTTTCCAAGCACTCGGCCTTCAGGTCGCTGAGTAAATATTTCTCGGCGCCATAATACAGCTCTATGGTCTCCTCCAGTGAGAGCTGATGAAACTCAATCGATCCCTTGTAGATGTATAAAATCATTAATTGAAATATTTCCAAACTCATGTCTAAAATTTCCACAAAGTTGCCGATTTCACTGATGGGCCCATAAAACATGGCCTCAAACACCGGACTGGCCGAGGCCAATATCAATTTGTGGCACTTCACTTTGCCCGCCGATCCCAATGCAAAAACACAATCATAGTATTTTTCCGTAGTCAGCAACTGCTCATAACGCCGACTCAAGTTCTGTTGTTGTTGCTGTTGCTTTTGGTGGTTGGATTTCTTCAAGTCTTCTAGGAAAAAATCGTTCTTTAAATTTATTGCCGTCAAAGTTGCTGCCATCTAAAAGAAAAATAGCACAAGAGAAAGTTGAAATTTGATTTACATACATGTGCACAATGTGCATACATACTACATACATACATACATATAAAAAAGAAAGATGCTTATGTATGTATATATGTAGTTTAAATAGAAATTTTAATGAATATTTATAAGCTTTTTAATTACAAAAAAGCATACATACATATGTATCTAGCTGAATCGTTTCGTCAGCTTGACAATTTTTCAAAAACTCGCTGTTATTTGAATAATAAAATATTTGCGATAAACACATACATACATAAATAACACAATGTTGCGAAATAGAAAAAAATTATGCTTTCGAAATGACCCCGAGTGGTGCGTTCTAGTAGAACGTTACTTGTCAAAAGTGGCAATCAAAAAGTACCAGGCCATTAATTTATCAGGTCAGTGTAAATCTACAAAAACAAAAAACCTGCTTGTGCCTATTTTATTTGTGTATTAATAAGTTCCATCCCGTACTCAACATTGAGAGCACGCAAGATCACAATTTGCACAAAAACTGTTGCCACACTCAAATTTCATGCACGTGAGAGAGATTTTGCGAGAGAAATATTCTTGTTCTTCTTGCACGAAACAGCCAGCACTTTTTCCTCGGGATAGTTTGGGCCATGATACAACTAACAAGGTAGCCTTTTCGCTACAATAAGAACAACTTCAATAAAAATAACATGTATTTTGTTTTTGTACAACTTATGCAAACTGTCAAAAAGACGCCACTTCTATATATACAGAAGAGAGATACACTGAGCTTACGCGGATTTGCTATCTCGTTTTGGCTGCCTTTCATCTCTGCAATCTTTTGACAACCTAAAGTAGTATGATTAACTGTTTAGCTGAGGAGGCTACCTTGTTAATTGTATCATGGTTTGGGCAAGTAGATAAACAATCAGCTGTTGCAATAAGTAAGCAGTAACGAACAAAACAGTTCAACTGAATCAGCCAATCACTATGACAACAATTTTGATGTTTTCCAATTAATATATCAATATATAAAAGTACATACCTGCAAAACTCTTTAAAAATCTACATTTCATTTTCCCAGAATGTAAGTAAGTAAGGACATGTGCAAAAAAGTTGTCACTCACGTTGGATTGTGTGATTGTCGTTGTTTATTTTAATAATTTGCTGCAGACATACAATAAAAGACGGCAAACATCATAATTTTGGTGACTTTGTAGCGATCGTTTCTGTTAATTTTGTCTCGCACAAAGATAGTTTTCAACAAACTGTAAAATTTTCCATCACTTCGACAATTGCGTACCAAATAACCTCTTTTCATCATTTAAGAAGGCTTCAAGTATACATACATAAAAACTTGAAAATTTTTGATTTTGCTTCAATCAATGCCAGAGAGAAGAGAGTTCTCGATTGATTTTGCATAGTAGAATGCATTTTTTCTATGTTTATGATGTATAATTTTACCCCCTAATTCATAAAAATTATTACAGGCTTATAAGACTGTTATTTGACATATTTGTATTGGAAAATCTGTCAAATAAGAGCTTTATAAAGCTGTTATAATTTTTATGAATTAGACGGTTAAAATTTAAATTCCCCTGTAGTAAACTGAAGAAAGGCAGCAAGAATATTGTAATGAATTGTCCATAAAACAATAACACCCATATTCATAAAAACTATTGAAGGTTTATTACACGTTTATTTGACAAATATTCCGTAGAAATACGTCAAATAAGAGCTTAATAAACTTACAATAATTATTATGAATATGGCCTTAAATCTACATTTTTGTTATTTCAACGTCAATATTCGATATTCAATAGCATCCACATCAAACTCAGTAGTGGAGAGGCTGTTAAAAGTATAACAACCACAACAGCCTGTAAACTTTTGACAGTTTCTTTATGGAAACACACACAAAATCATATGGAAAGATGAATTGACTTAATAAATGGGCCTGGAATTCTTACAACTTCGTAACAGCTTTTGGTTACTAAACAGAGCTTTTGCCATTCTCAAAAATTCAATTAAACGAATCGTAGTTTTTTTTATACATATTTTTTTTTTTAATTTCTCAAAAAGCTTATTGTGCCGATACTTCGATTTTGAGAGTGTAATCGAGTTTCGAAACCGTGTCAACCCATTGATCTGGTCAAGTCGGCCGGCCCACCACCTGCACCACCTTGAATTTTAAGTTATTAAGCAGAAAAAGATAAGACACATCTGAGTTTTTAAAATGGTAATGCGGAAAGATTTTAAATGTCAGGTGTTTTTTAAAATTTCTTTTCCGCATTTCATTTCATTTAGTTTCTTTTTTTTTTTTGTTTCTTAATTTTTTTTAACTGATACAGTGGTAACTATGGTTTATTTACACGCCTTTTATATGCATTTAGGCTCTTAAAAGCTGATTTCACAAATTTTGTTCGAATGAAATTTTTGTCCGAAAGATTTCGAGAGCAGTCGTAAGCATCAATGGCTTTAATAGTAAAAAACAATCATACCATATTCTGGTCAAAGACGTCACACAATTTTATAAGGATTTGTTTGAGCGTTGAGCATATTATATTTATACCCGCAATTCGACCTGCCGTAATGTTTATTGTTTGTAGAAACATATTACACTACTTTAATTTCTAAACTTTTGAAAATAATACCCATTAAGCTTCACATTTTTTTTTCTCAAACAAAATCCCAACAAAAAAAAGTGATTCAATTTGAATGCTAATGTTAAGGTCACATTTACATTTTTCAGTATTATTATTTTATTCTATTTTTGTTTGTTTGTTTGTAATAAAGCTTTGCTTTTATTAACACGTGTAATTGTTTTATTTGTACACTCAAAATATTATGTGGGTAAAAACAAAGGAAAATGAAATAGAAAATAATTGAAAACCGCTTAACTCATTTTCCTTAAAATTAAACCAAATTAATGTTATGTATTTTTAAATGTCGCAAAAACTACGGATCTCAACTTTTGTCTCAATAATAATAATATACATATATAATATATATGATATAATATATATAATATATGTATATAAATAATAGCTATCATTTTTGTATTGCGATACAACTTAAAGCTGGAATAATTAAAAAAAAATTTGTTTCTATATTACATAATAAAATGACTAGAGGTCGGGACCGACCTTTAGAAAAAAAAATGCTAAAAAAAACTTATGCATAGAATTTGAAATTTTTATGATTTTTGTAATTAGACAAGCATAAAACATAAAAAAATAGAGTGGTCAGCCGAATTTATTTGCTTGTTGCGCAGTGTTGCGTAGTGTTATTCAAACGGTATTTTTATTTGGTTTTTTTTTCCTTCAAAAGCCAACTTTGGCATTTTTTTAAGTCCCACCTCGATGTGAGATGGCCAGGCAAGGCATCTTGCCTGATGAATCGCGGATTTACGTGTGTGAGTCCGTAAGTAAAAAGCAGTCGACTGTATGGGTGTTTCAAGATGAGCAAAATCCAACAAAAGTTGTTCGCGCACGAAGCACTTCCAAGTAATGGTTGCCTGCTTTTTCGAAAAAACTGGACATGTCGCATTAGAACAACGCAGAACAGTCAATGATTTGTTTGCCAATTGTGTTCCAAGAAGTCAGGAAAACCAACCGCCAAAGACGGATTACTCTTCACCACGACAACGAATGCGAGCTCTCACCCATCGGCTCAAACAACTGCATTTCTGAGCACCCAAAACATCGATTTGATGAGTCATCTGCCATGACTTTTATTCCCGTATGTAAAAAAAACAAACTAAGAGGTCATCGTTTCCCTACACCTAAAGAAGCGGTTGCTGCAGAATGCATGTTTTGGAGATACCTCAATCAGAGTGGCAAATGTACTTCGACAATTGGTTCAAACGCATGCAAAAGTGTGTAGATCTTCGTGGGCAATATTTTCAAAAACAAAGTGATTAATATTTATTTTTGATCTCTAATCCCGTAATATAAGAAGGCAGCCCTTGTAAAATAATAAACATTCATTTAATTTTAACTCAACGGAAAACTTTTTAAACGCGCTACAGTCAGTAAATGTAAAACTTTTGTGAGTGTCATGTATGTACACTGTATGTATAATAATAAGCTTAACTTGTACCTGACAAAATAGCCGATTAAATCAGATGCATATTTTAAAATCGTGACGCTATTAAAAAAAATTATTATTAATAAAAGTATTAGTTAATGGTACGATTCTATCAGCCAGATATGTAAATCATTTTTCTTAATTACATCTCTTTAAACTAAAAGTGAGCTACAAATCAATCAACGGAAAGATAACACTATGCAATAAGCAAAAAACAACAACTTTGTATAACCCGTAAATTTCTTTTTGATGCGATATGATCGCCCAACTACAAAAATCATCAGTATTTCGGATTCTGTGGATAAGAGAAAAGGTAAAATTTTGTATTCTTTTCTAAGCACTTTTGCCTTACCAGCGCTTAAATAAGTATTTACTAAAGGGCTGCATCAAATAATTCATTTGTTTGTATGCCCTGAATAATTACAATATTTATATCAAATATACAATACCGATTTGTAGCTACAGAGATCCACCACACAAAATTATACAGAGGTGAAAGGCGACCAAAACGAGATGGCAAACCAGCGTAAACTCTGCTCAGCTCGCTTCTTGAAATACTCTAAAATTCGTAGCAAAATAAAAGAAAAAACATTTTCCACAGTTCTTTTTATGCGGTAAGAAAGAGTATACAATCCATAGTATACCTATGTATATCTTCTTAAGAGACGTTCTCTCTCCTGATTTGGTCGGTTTACGAATGTCACTTTTTCATCCATGTGTACTCTGTGGTATGACGGACACTACTTTTAACTTGCATTAATTTCTACTGTATTGATAGAAAGAAAGATCAATTGCTAGAAAGAACTTAATATACAAAGTGTAAGCAAAGCACTTTTAACACTTTTTGTTTGTGTTTTCCTTTAGCTGTTGTAGTGTAAAGAAGTTTAATAACAAACAAAAAGTTAAAAAGTAAAGTGAGTCCCCATACAATAAACTGTGAAAATTAGTTAAAATTAGCTGTAGCTTTTGAATCATAAGACATAGAGGTTTGAAACGGCAACGACAACGGCATATACCAAAACACCAAAAAAAGTAAAAACTAAAGGGTGCTTCCATATAAGAAATTGCAATTAACTGTAACTTTTGAAGTAGACATGAAATTTACACGGTGTATGTAACAGGTGGGCCAAAAGAAGTCATCCGTTGTTGTTTGGTTTTCAGAATATCGGTTGTGGCTTGCCTAGTGTGGGCCGTTCCTCCGTTCTGTTGGAGCCACCTGTCCTCCAGACCTAATTCGTTCGATTGCTGCACCAAAATCTCGGTTAACTTGTCCGGCCCTATAGCTTGTTGTCATTTGACAAGCGGCGTCCTCGAAAAAAAAAATGGCCCAATGACCCCTCCAGCGTGAGTGAACAGTGAGTGCATCGTGCAGTCACTTTGAGCGGGTGTAATGGCTGCTCGTGGCTTTTCGGTGCCCCAGAAGCGATAGTTTTACTTGTTCACGTACCCGCTGTGGTGGATGTGAACCTCATGGCGCATTATGATTTTGGTCGAAAATTCGTCCACTTCGTCATAGACACGATTATTATGCCGGGGAGTGTATCGCTGCATGGCTTGTTCACTTGTATTCTACAGCTGTCTAGTTCACAGATGTAAAAACAGATTTGACATTGGCTGCCATTTGCATAAATACGAGCAATTTCCAATAGGATGATTTCTTTTGGCCCACCTTGTAGTTGACTGGCCTCTACAACAACTAATACTAGAAATAATGAAAAGTTGAAAAGGGGTTGTCCACCTACCACTTGTACGGCTGTGCGGAACCCTTGCTGCGCGACTCAGTCTCGCAATTGGCTTAATTTATTTTACACTTTGTAAATATATTTTTGCATTTGCAAATTTTCCGCCAACTTTCGCGTTTCTGCAGCTGTTTAGCTTTTTAAAAACAAACCATTGTACTTTTATATTTGCAAATCTTTCTCCAATATTCTCGGTTTTCAGCAGGTGTGTTTGAAAATTTTTATAAATTTCTCATTTCAAATCAGTTTTTGCTTTTTGTACATTCAAAATTTATGGATGTTGGAGGGATAGCGTGAAAGTTGGGGGGGTTTATTTTTGCGAAAATTATTTTTTATCACTCTCAAGTACATTCAGAGAAAAATGTACATACATATGTACATATGTATGTGATAAAATCGCTATTATACTAGATATATACAATATTTTCTTTGCTTATTTTATGCCATAACAATATGAAGTACATACATACATATGTATGTATGTTGTAGTTAAATACAAGTTTATAATACACCATGTGCTTTTGAATTTACATACATACATAAGTATGTACATATGTATTTAGGAAGCTGTCTTGAGTCTTCTCTTTAAATAATGAATTTCTTACCGTTTAATTTTTTTAACTCCGCAGTTAGAATCAAGCGTTGTCTGTCTGTCTGTCTGTCTGGCTGTCAATCGTTCACAACGATTTTTATTTTGTAATCGCTTTGTTTACGTTGGTGTTGTTGTTATTAATTATCTAAGATTAGTTTGCTTTTAGTTTTCTTTATATTTAAGCAAAACGATTTTTTTTCTTTATTTTTGGTCAAGTATAAATAAATTATTGCGCAAATAAATGAAATTTGTGTTTAGTACTTTTTTTTTAGTCTGACAAATTAAAATGACACAATTGTTTAAATTTTCTCATACTTTTATTGGAACATTTGAAATGTTTCATTGAAAGTGTGTATTTTTCTTTTTGTTGTTGTTTTTAAACAAATAAGATTCTTGAACTTGACCAATATTGCGTCTAACAAGCAGATCTGATAAGTGTAATAATAAACCGCGAGCAAAAACACATTGACGACGATTTAACTGAATTCGTTATCGTTCACTTTTCATTTGGCGGCACCGCAACGTTCTTTTATCTTTCACTCTTTTGCCTCAACTGCTTCAAATAAAGCACAACTCAAGCATTTTATGATCAATTACTTTTCAACGTTTGTTCTGATAAAACTCTCTTATTTATTTTTAGAATTTATATCTCTTAAATAACTACAAGCATATGTACATACACATGTATGCATATTTAGCAAAGCCACTAGATTTTTTGTATTCTTAGAGAGGGGAAACCTGAATTTATGGAGGCTTCCTAAAGAATGGTCAAATTACAGTCTGTATTTTTTCATCATGGTTTTTACGGCATCAGGGGGACAATTACTGCAAATTGCTCTGTGAAACGATGAATGGAAAAGTTTTTTCATCTTTTCACAGTAGTTTCGATTCTTGTTCAAGAAAACAAAAAATTTAAAACAGCACCAAAACATTTTCATATGTAAACAAACATTGAACCGAAACTAAATATTTTTCACCGCTTCACAACCCTAGCGATTCTTTATTTGTGAAATAGTGCAATCAACTGTCAAAATTACTTCATGAAAAGTTTTCCACAACTAAAAGTTGTGATCCCGTACTCAAAATTGAGAGCCCGTGGGATCCCAATTTGCACGAAAACTATTCCCGTACTCAAAATTTGTGCAAATGAGAGAGATTTTGAGAGATCAATTTTCTTGTTCTTCTTGCACGAAACGGACCGCATTTTTCTAGCATGATACAAATAACAAGGTAGCCTTTTCGCTACAATAAGAACAACTTCAATAAAAATAACATGCATTTTGTTTTTGTACAACTTCTGTAAACTGTCAAAACGACGCCACTTCTACATTTGCGTAAGAGAGATGCACCGAGCTTACGCGGATTTGCTACCTCGTTTTGGCTGCCTTTCCTCTCTGCAATCTCTTGACAACCTAAAGTAGTCAGTTGATTAACGGTTTAGCTGACGAGGCTACCTTGTTAATTGTATCATGGTTGCTAGTTTGAACAAGTAACCATCAGCTGTTGCAAAAAAAGTAAGCAAAACCATACAAAAAAGCAACATAATAACTGTGATCAAATTTAAAGTTGATGAATGTATTAAATATTGTATGTAGATAGATAGTCAGTAACGAAAAGCTTAGATACTAGGCATTCTAAACTTAAAATAAACATTACTTCAACGAGATAAAACTCTTTAGTACAAAGGTGGCTCAAACGAAATCACCCTATTGGAAGTTGCTCTTATTTTTGCAAGTGGCAGCCAATGTCAAATCTGTTTTTACATCTGTGAACTAGACAGCTGTAAAATACAAGTGAACAAGCCATGCAGCGATACACTCCCCGGCATAATAATCGTGTCTATGACGAAGTGGACGAATTTTCGACCAAAATCATAATTCGCGAATACGTGAACAAACAAAACTATTGCTTCTGGGGCATCGAAAATCCACGAGGAGTCATTACACCTGCTCAAGGTGACTGCATGGTGCGCTGTTCACGCTGGAGGAGTCATTGGGCCATATTTTTTCCAGGACCATATTTTTTCGCTGGTCAAATGGCAACACGCTATAGGGCCGGCCATGTTAGCCGAGATTTTTCTGCCGCAATCAGACGAATTAGGTCTGGAGGACATGCGGTTCCAACAGAATGGAGCAATGGCATATACTGCGCGAGCCACAACGGATATTCGGACTTCTTTTGAACCACCTGTCATAACTGAAGTCTGGAATAACATTTTAAACGACTTAAAAACTTTAGAAAAATCAGCTAAAGTCCATAGGTCTTAGATGCAGTTCGTTTTTGGATATCACATGATTTCAAGCAAAGTGATCCACTTTTTTTAAAATTATTGGTAGACTAAAAAAACAGCCATGTGATTTCACCTGAAGTATTCCCCCACTAAACAGATATTTCAAAATAAAAGACAACCTATTGAAAGGCTTGAGAGTTGAAAAGTTTTTGCATAAGACGCGATGGAGTGACTAAAGTAGCCCATTCATAATAAATAATATTATAAAAATGTCAGCTGACTAGTTTCAGAAATAAACGATTCAATTTTATTTACAAAGTGGCCACACAGAATTGGTTAACACTGTTTCACCTGTTCAACGAACAGTTCTCACTAAAAGACTAAAAGAGAATGTTATTGAAAAATTTAAGAGCAATTTATTTATTTTTGTTTTTTCGAAATGCTATAAATAAATATTGCATTCATCCAACACAGCTGCTTTAGTTTTATTTGCTTAAATAATAATGTTTTGTACAATGAATGAACTGTTCAGTTTTATCAAACAGTGCAACGTTTTAAAACACCTCATCTGTCTTTATTGTGGCAGTTCAAAATCTTATAAATTTTGAAGTCCTATTAATTCTTTCTTTTTTTTTCTTTGTTTTCTTACCATCTTCTTTTAAAACCTTGAACCTGTTTTGTTCTGCTGAAAAACCAATCGACCAGACACAAAATTTATTCCTTCGTCTGCTGTAGTGCAGCAGTTTTTTTTTTTTTTTTTTTTGTTCTTTCATCGACCTCTTGTTGTTGTGTGCACCAGCCAACATTAAATGAAACTACAACCACAATAGCAGCAGCATTTTTTCAAGGAATCTTCTGCATTGTTTAAATGTATTTATGTGTTATCTGACCAGGAGTTTATTAAAGAATTTGTTGTTAGTTATTTATAGAAAGAAGAAGAAAAAAAGAAGAAGTAAGATTATGACCATAGTTCTTTCCACTAAACAAAAGTATACCTGCCCACTGCAGCATATCGTTGCGTCACTGGTTAAACCATGTAAGCGCCAACAAGTGATTTATCAGAAAATGAGAAATATGTAAGAATTTAATTATTTATTTGCCATAATAGCCAATTGGAATGAATCTATTATTACCTTAGGTCTGAAAATATACGTTATTTTCTGTCTTTTTCAGCCGTCTATATGTCGCCGACTTTTAATTGATGCCACACAACTGGTCAGTGGTTTAAGTTTTTTCGAGTCTGCTGACGAGTTGAGTAGCGCATCAACGAAGCGAAAACATTAATAAACCTAAAATAATACCTTTGTAAAAAACTATTTAAAATACTATTTGCTTCTTTTTTTTTGCAGTGCTTTGCTTTAAATACATTAAACGACAATTTTCTCACACGCGTTTCCTGTTCTTGCTCATAATAGTGCTCAATACTTTGGATACAAACCGGCACCTCACCAAGCTCCAAAATGTGTATAGAACTAATTTCGAAAATGATCTGACATTTTGTCATAAATGTTTTAAACATCAAATAGAATACTGTGTAGATTTCTTTGAGCAAATTCAGGATGATAATGAACTTTCTTTAAGGCAGCTATTGACTTTTTTCCCACAAGTATCCTGGAAACGAAATCATCAATTGATAAGACTGAACAACTCTAATGAGAAACTAATAACAAAATATTTATTTAAACGTAACGAAAATGTGCGAAACAACTCTGCAAAATATTTATTAAGGAAAGAATTTGTCCAGCAGCAAGAGAAGTTGCAGGGCATGCAATACGCTCCAGTTAAAACTGTGGATAATTTTATAGAGGAGATGCAGCTATTTCACAACGATCTTCCAGATGTTGCTGTTTGGCATTATTTGCTAAACAATATACAACCCTTATTATTTCCCTTACTATTTGATAAGAACTTTCCGGTGCCCAAGACGTATGCGTTGTGCGGTTTCACCGTGTACCAACAATACGCAGGCCACGATTTGTATAACTTTTTCCAAACAGATATTTTAACGAAATTGGAAATTTCACAACAATTGTTGAAGGCAGCTATCCAATTTTCTCATGGTTTCAATGGCTATCGTTTATATATAACCGATTTTACGGCTGATAATATAGTTTATAATGCAAATCTCAAACAAATCTTTTTCATTGATTTGGATACAGTTTTCATAGTGGACTCCTCGCAAGCAAAATACAAGTCGTTAATCCATAAACACAATTATGTGGAATGCCATGGTTGCTTTGGCTATTCGTCGGACGATATCTCTGCCTATAATATCAGTGATATAAACATCTACCTGACTTGCCAGTTCTTAAGAGAAGATCTTTATAAAGATCAGTCCAAAGGATTCCTATATCCCCTACCAAACGAATTCACAACTGCAAATTCGAAACTGTTGTTGCTTTTAAATAAATGTGTCGATTGTCAAGACGGCGAGTGCTTGGAACGTTTTACATCAGCTGAGCAATTGATTGCGGAAATACAACAAATTCTAAATGCAGCCACTTTATTCGAAGGCACAGGCGAACTTTAATAAGGTAAGTGAGATTCTTGCTGAAAATATTGATACGCAAATAAAATGAAAATAATTATACTTAATGATTGTTAATCGCAATAATTACTAATTTGATTTAAAGGTAAACTAATTGTTTACAATATGATTACTTTTAAATTACAAACAATTTTGAAATTATCAGAATTACTTTACGTTACTCAGCAAAAACTAATTAAAGTATTTCCACATTTTGAAGTACTTTCAAAATTTATAAAGGTTATGTTCAAGTAGAGATGCTTGATTGTGCGTTTTTTGGTTTACATCACGCATGCTCACGATCTAAATAATTTTCCTCATGAACTTTTACGCACGACCAATTTTTTGAACCTCAATCACACTTTTTCACACACGAAAAACTAAAAATACTCTCATTATCCAAGACGTTTGTATTGCAACAAAATATAAACGTGAAAAAGTTGTATTTTATTTATATTCATACGTCTGTTGTCGGAAGCGATAACGGTCTAAGTCTTAAAACATAGTTTCTAGAGAGCCATCTGTTCAATGTAAAACAATTTCTTTGAAAAAATCGAAAATGAGCAATTTAGAATAAATTATTTCATTAAATTAAAGATTATAGTGAGGGTTTTCACGATGGGTAGTGCAAACGAATCAAATCTGAGCAAAAATGCTCTGTTTTCTTCACACAACAACAAACTGTATGTATTTGCACTTTGCTTCATTTTTCCTCATTTGCACTAAACAAAACCTTGAGCAAATAGAGGTGTGTAAAAATGCTCAGTTAAAAAAAATAATGTAAACAACAATAGATAGAGAAGCCGACTAACAATTTTCTGCGGAGTAGACGAAAAAATATAGCGGCGAGTTAAAGCAATAAAAAACAAATTCATGCGAATTAAAAAAAATTTTTTTTTCAACAAATGGCGACAGCGTGCCAACGATGGCCTTCGCCCTCTGTAACATTTCGTGCATACAAATACAAAATACGTATTTGTATTTTAAATATGTATTTCAAATACTGCCCAGTTTTACAGTAACGTTATTTAGAATTTCGAAATAAATAAAAAGCGGTGCGCTCACGATCAACAACAAAATGTACTGCAACCTTGCACAAAGCATATTTGCACAGCTACCATCGTGAAAAATCTTATAGTATTTAAAAACTGTTCAACATTTCTAAACTCTGTTTTTAATCTCTTTTTGCACTTTGCCAATTTATTGTTAATGTTTTTCAGTTGCGTTCTCTGCGACTGCGACGTTTCCAAAAATAAATTCGACGACGTCAAGCCGATTTTTCCCAAAATGTTGTGCGCTCACGCTAGAGTGTGCTCCTTGTAATTTTGTAATATTTTCATAAGCTATTTTAGATCTATTTTAGCCTCGTCTATTTTTTTTTGCAAGTTTTCGCAAACGTTGTCTTTCATTCGCAGTTGCGAAATTGGCTCATGATTTGCTCCACAAAATAATATTTCTTAGCTAAAAAAAAAAAACGGAAATTTACATCCAGTTTCACGAAATCGCGAAATTGGCAGTTGTTTTATTTTAATATTTTCTCTTTTAAACTCAAACTTTCGCCTCCATAGACTTGTCCAACATTTGTATATCGTTTTTTAAGTCTTTTAATTGACCCATCATGCTTTTCATTAATGCACCCTCTGGCGTCTGTTGAGGTTCATACAGCAGCATGCGAATGGATTCCTTAAACATCGCCTCACACTGTAGCAAATAGTTTTGTAACTCCTCTTCGTTTAATTCTTTTTCGCCAAAACGCAAACGATACAACTCAGCCGAAGCATTCGCCAACTCATATAAAGCGATTGCTTTCAATCTGGATATACCGGGCAGTATGGTGTGTAGCACCATAACTAGTTCCTGACACAAACGAACCTTTCTCTCATATACCCGGCGACCAGGTCTTTGCAAACTGTTCTTTATGATTGAACGCAGCATATTGGCAATGTTTTGCTTCAAATCTACCATAATATAATGGTTCCTGTGCAAAATGGTGCTGAGTTTGGCCAAAAGTATTTCATAGCGTCGTAAATCGTCTTCAGCATGAAAAACTTCCTCCTTGGCTTTGTCTATAATGGTTTCCACCTGTTCGGAGCGCAGGCTATGATTGCAATTCAGGCATTGCCACTTTTTATTGGACTGTTTGACAATGAAGCCCTCTTTGCGATTGCTGGCACATGGGGCACAAATAAAACTGCTCATGTGAGAGCCCATCTCGGTTGGGTCTTCACAGCGTTCACACTTACAAATAAAATATTTTCCTTCCTGCAAAATATGGCGTCTTTCTTCGGTGCCCTGAAAAGAGAATAAGCGAAATGCCAGCAAAATCATTGCAGTTGAATTTTTCACATAAAACAATGCAAGCTTTGAGAAAATAGTTAAACTTATTTTATAGAAAATATGATCGAATATTATTCGAAAAAGCTTTCACAGAAAATCTAATGAAATAACTATTCAAATAATTTTTCAAGGAACATTGAAACTAAAAATCATTGAATCGAATAATCATTCGAGTATATAGAATAATTTTTATAGTTTTCTATAGAATAATTATTGGAAGAATTTTGTATTATGTCGAAAACTGAATCGAACCGTTATCAGAAGTATTTTCTATTTAGTCGAATAACGATTTTAATATGTATGTATGTATATAAAAATTATTGTTTGATTGATTTTTAATGATAAATTCAATCAAAAATATACATATATCAATAAATTTGAGCATAAAATTTCATGAAATATTCTACCATGTCAAATTGAATCGAAAAATAATTCACATTTCATCTTATAGAAAACTGAATCTATTTGAATGAGCGAATCAAATAATTTTTTAAAGAATTTATGTCCTATAGAAAATTTAATTGAATAGTCCTTAGAATAATTTATGTAATTTTCAGTGAAATAATTATTCGAATAGTTTTCCATAAAGCTATGTTGAAAAATCATTCCAACAAATTTCTATCAAAATGGAATATTGATTACAATACATTTTTATTGAATCAAAAAAATATTTGAATAATTTAATATTTAGTTATTTTGACCCCTTTTTTTTCTTATATTTTATATGTATATAAAAAAGGTCTTTTGGAATTTGAGTAATTATTTTTGTCAATATTTCACTCTCCTTCGGATAGCTTCTTCAGGACAATAATATTACTATTATTGTCCTGAAGAAGCTATCCGAAGGAGAGTGAAATATTGACAAAAATAATTACTCAAATTCCAAAAGACCTTGAGCTCAAATAAATATATAAAATATTTTAATAATTAAAAAAAAAAAAAAAATAAGTTAATTGATAAATATGTACGTAATTGAATAATTGTCACAAAAAATTTATTCAAATAATTACTTGAAAATTGAATGGAAAAATAATAATATTTTTTGATAGGAAATAGAATCGAAAAAAATTTTATAGAATAATTGTTGAAATAATTTTCTATAAAAATTTGAAAACTGTTATTAAAACAATTTTCTTAAAACAAATTTGCATGAAAAATTTAATTAAATAATTTAAATAAACTTTCTAGAAAAACTGGAGAAAATTTAATCGAAAACTTTTCTATTATTGAATCGAACAATCGTTAAAATAATTTTCTATGGAATAATCTTTTAAATAATTTGGTCTAAAAAGTTGTGTGACATTTTCTATATTTAATTATTTGGTTTAATTGTCGGTTTATTATTTGAAAAATATGCAATTATTTCAATGTGTATTAAAATTATTCGTATAATTACTCGATTTAAATTTTCAAAAGAAAATGTGTGACTTTATTTTATCTTGCATTAAATAGTTTTTTTTTTACAGAAAATATAATCGAATAATCGATTATTCATTAATCGAATAATTTTTATAGAAAATTTTGTTACAAAATTTAAACAATCCGAAAATTTAATCAAATAGTTCTTCGAATAATTTTCTAAAGATACTAGAATCCATGCAGAAAACTTAATAACATAATTCAAATAATTCGAAGAATTTTAATATTGAAGAATTATTCAAATAATTTTCGAATCGAATAATTTAAAATAGAAATTCGCATGAAAAAAAATAGCCTCTCTTTAATCCTAATAAGGGCGCTGAGGTGACCTTTAAATTTATGTATTACTATTTTGTTAAATAAATAAATAAAAAAATGAATTTCCATAGAAATATAAATCAAATAGTCATTCATGTGCCAGCAATATTTTCGAATGAAACTTTTTGTAATAGTTTAATGGTGTATCGTCCTACCAACAAAATGTTTGTGTAACAATTTGTAATCATTTCTTCTTTGTCAATGTCACGATTAGAATAAATCTTAATGCGATACAATTCGTCTATGGCAATATTGGCATTGGGACAGCAGTTATGGGTCAGTAAAGATCCATTTAGGTATAGTGCACCCATTGAGGCCACATCTGGTGCCCTTATCTCATATATATTTACATCCAAGACACCACATAAATGTTGTAAATATTCCTCATCGATTTTATCAGCCAATTGGAGATATTTCTTTATGTTTGATTTCAAAATCGGTTGAACAATTCTTTCATTACGTTCTTGCCATACTGCTGTATTGCGCCTCTTTTCCAGATGAGACATTAATTGTTGGATTTTGATGAAACCTTCTTTTCCCTCAGGATTCTCCGATAGCAAAAGACACTTAATGATACCATAAACTTCAGGAAACTTTTTTAACTCTTCATGTTTTAAATCGGTCATGGCTTTAAGTATGTTGCAGTCAAATGCACTGTGTTGGGTACAATCCAGGCATAGAGGCGAAATGTGACATTTACTGAAATTACAAGAGAGGTTCAATGCAATATTTGCATATAAAATGTGTATATTTTCAACCTTATGTTTTTAAGTGACAGTTAAAATTTCCTAACCACGGAAATTTTCAGTTTTAAAACTGTAGCAACAATTGCAACAAATTTTTTTTTTTTATATCTATTTGACTAAATACTTTCATTAAGAACTCTGGCTTGCAGGAAACTTGTATTGAAGAGAAACTATCAGAACTCTGGCTTGAATGAAAGTTCTCTTGAATGGAAACTATCAGTTTTTTTAGATAAATTTCGTTTATATTTAGCATAGACTTTTGTAAAAAAAATATATATGTACATATGTGTATTGAACAAGAATTTTTCAATGGAGAAATCTTTAGATTAATAATATTTTCTTTATATTTTCCTTAGAATTCTTTGATATAATTTTAAATTTGCATTTAGCACTTTATACTGAGCAAAAATTTCGCATTGAGATTAAAAAATTTCCCATTAGACAAACAAATTTTCCATTAAAGGGAAAAAAGATTGCCATTTAGGGAAATTTTCAGCTTTAAGACTAAAGCTGAAAGCGAAAACTGTCATTAATTCTTTAAGTATTTATTAAAAATGTATATTGAGCAAAAATTTGCCAGAAGTGTTATTCTATTAACAAATTAGTTTAACAATTTTTCAATTTGCAAAACTTACCCACAATAACTTTGAGCATACTTGAAACAGTTGCAGCAACGTTTATCCCCCATGGCGGCTAAAATTAATATCGGCTTTTCCAGCAATAAAGTTTCGCCGGCTCTAATTTCGTCCGAGGCCTGGACATATCTGAAAACTCACTTAAAAATTAAATTTTCTGTTTTCCTTCCTACTGATTTTAGTGGCGTCACCTTCCAATTTCAGGATTTTCTTTAATTTCACATTTAGTACTGAACTCTTCAGTCATTTTAAGAATTTTGTAATTTCCTTTTATTTATTTATTTCTATGTATATTTTTTTTTTTTTCGTAAAAACACAAATTAATTTTTTAATTCATTTAATCAGTGTGCCTTAGCAGGTGTCAACTAAACCGTCAGTCTTACAAATGTACAATGAATTTGTCTTTTTTAAAATAATTAGTTAATTAGAATACTACAATTTTGCTGTTGAAGCGAAAATGAAAATGAAATAAGTTACAGAGCTGAATCCGACTGAGACGCAACTTATTTGGTCTTCTCTTGATTATTGACAAAATTTTGTATAAATAACTTGAATTAAAATGTATTTTAAATTTTTTCAATAAGTACCTTATATTTTAGGCCTATTTCTTTTCTGGAAAAAAATGTCCGCTTATATTAAATTTTATTTTTTAAATGCGATTTTTAATTATGAATCAGTAAAAAAATCGACTTTTTTTGTGCAAAACAATATTGAAAAAGTTGCACTTTTTGTAGGCAAGAAAACGGCAATAGTTTAAAAAAGTTGCCTCCAATTACTGAACTGTGTACATATAATTCAGTTATGCTCTGCAAAATAATACGATTTGAAATCACTAGAATTAAAAAATTAAAGAACATCAAGTAAACCAATGAGTAAAATTATTCAAAGTTAACTTGGAATAAAGTAAATAAATAATCAAAAATTAACTTAATTTTTTATTTGCTTTAAGAGCTAATCGAAATGTATTTTAAGTCTAAAAATAGACCTTATGAATGTTTTCTGTCTTTTTCAGTAGACTTATTCCCAAAATACTCATAAAACCTAATTATTTTAGAAGACTTTTTATTTTAGAAATCCAGCGGTTTTAAATCGCAACGTTTTGCAGAACATGCCCGAGCATATCTTCATCAGCTATCAGTTATCTTCATAACTTTCGTGTAGGGTGTAGTTGGTTCGCCTTCGTCGTTTCATATCTAGTGTTTTTTTTTTTTGCCAGCATAAGTTCTTTTCAATCAATCTTATTTTTTTGTTTCTTACTTTACTTTTTTAACGAATAAATTTTGCATGCAAGTATTATTTTTGGCCAATAGTGATTTTGTTGTTTTGTATTTTATTTGAAATTTCATTAAATGAGTGCTTTTATATCTTCTAACAACAACAATATTAACACAGACAATTAAGTATCATTTGCTTTTGGCCAAATATAATGCTCACTTACACCGGAGGTATTCTTAATTAACACAGTGGTCGCCAATCTGCCAAGCAAAAAACGTAGTGTCTTTACGATAACAAATTCAATTAAAGCTCATTATTACAACTTGCCAAAAGCTCAAGGTAGAATCTTATAGGCTTCATTTGGATAAAATGTTTTAACGATTAAAACACGTTGATTTCTTGATTATTTTTCATAATAAATTTGCCATGTCTCTACTTCGCGACTGCCAAATACGAACTGTCAAGCCTAATGTTTATCAAAATGGCGGCAAAACAAAGTAGTAAACCTTTCCGCTGGACACCCTACCATGTACTTCTTTACAATACAAAACCGCTAGGAATAATTTTTTTAAAGAATTTTGCCAACAAATGCAAGTTTTTATTTACTATTAATTTAACTTGTTGTTGGTACTTTTATGATTTCCAATTGCAAACTATTTATCGGGTTTTAGTACAGTTGTTACTTGCTCAAAATTGAGATAGATTTTTTGTGCTAAAGTTGTGAGGGATCAACATTTTAACGTGGAAAAAAAGAAAAGTAAATTTAAACACATACGGACTGTTTCACGTTCACCTTAACAATAAAGCAGCAAGTTTTTACTATTTAGGAAACTCTGAATACAACACTTCTCTACTATTGTTTTTTTTTTTTCTAATAAGAACCAAAATAATTAAATAGCATTAAGTGATGTAATTTTTATATCACAAACCCATGTATTTAAATAGAGAATTAAACTTCATTCTATTGTTCTAACATTTTAACATCTGTTTGCAAATATTTCAATTCCTGCATCATTGTAACCAATAATTTTCCTTCCGGCGTTTCTTTAGGTTCGTACAGCAACATGTGTATGGCATCTCGCAACATTGCTTCAGACTGCTGCAAAAGTTGCTGAAACATAAAAATTGGCAAAATCAAGTACTATAAAAACTACACTCTGCATGGTTAAAATATTTGGCGATTTTTCAAAAAGTTTCACCCGAAATAAGTTTTGAATTAGTATTGTTCACCTACCCTTAAATCAGTTTTATTCAATTCCTTTTTCTGATAAAGCATGCGATTATATTCAGCGAATGTGGTGCCCAGTTCATAAACAGCTATGGCCCTGAGACGTGATATGCCTGGCGCTATGATTTTCAGCACCTTTAGAATATCTTGGCACAAGTCAATTTTACGTTCGTATACCTTGGGACCCGGACAGCAACTTATATCATTGATTATGGCCCTCAGGGCTGAGGCTATATTTTGTTTTACATCAACTATCAAATAATGTTGGGGATGCAATAATTTTTGCAACTTTTGCAACTGCAACTCTAGTTCGGACAGGCTTTTAGGATTCTCTAGTACTTCGGGTTGTAACTGTTTCAACATACTGTCTATAACTTCAGCGGATTCTTCATGCTTGCATACCAGACATTGCCAGTTTTCTTTTTGATTTTGCCTCTTTATCATGTATCCATCATTGCGACATTTGCTGCTCGTACATATTATGGTAGACATGTGGGAACCCAATTCAGTTGGATCCTCACAGCGTTGGCAGGTGCAGTGGAAATATTTTCCTTCTAAAAGAATCTTTTTGCGATTCATTGTGTTCTGCAAAGAAAGAAGCAAATCAAATAATTATTTAAAACTCCACGTTGAAATTCTGTCGAATAATTTTGAATGGAAAATTGCTTGAATGATATTCAAATGAAACATTATTCCAATAACAATGCAAATGATTATCTCTAGAAAATTTTGTTATTCGATAAATATTTTCCGTAACAAATATAATAGAATAAAATTTATTCGAAAAATTCTACTGATAAACAAGATTAGATCTATTTCTATAGAAAATTCTAACGAATAAAATTTTGAAAATATTTTCGTTTCAAACTCTACTTTGTTTTGAGCAAAAAATATAATAAAAAAAAAATAAATAAATAAAATAAATAAATAAAAATATGATAAAAAATATAATAAAAAAAATATAATACAAAATATAATAAAAAAATATTCTAAATATAACAAAATTATAACACAAAAAATACAATAAAAATGTTTAATAAAAACAGTTCATAAAAAAATATTTTATTCAATAAAATAATTTATAAAAACATAATTATAAGAAAAAATATATTAAAATTATATAATAAAAAATATTTCCTATAGAAAACCTTATCGAATAAAAAATTACTCGAAAAATTCTTTACATAGTAGAAATTATTTTAAAACTTTCCTTGGGAAATTGTACCGAATAAAAATTATTTAAACACCTTTTTTGTATCAAACGCTATACCGAACCAAATTATTCGACAAGTTTTCTCTGGAACTAAATAAAATATTATTCGATACATTTTCCATGCAAAACTATAAAGAAAAAAATTCTAAATATTTTCCTTGAAAACTTATTACCAAACTATAACTATTCGATTAACTTTGTATCGAGTAAAAATTATTTAAAAAATGTTGCAATGTATTCGCTAAATTGTATAAGAATTGTTGAACTGTAACTTTTGTTAATAATTTTATGAGGCTTGAGTTCGATTTTTTACTTCCTCGAAATTGAGAAAGATTTCTTCTGATAAAATTGGGTATATACCAGGGCTGTTTCACGACCACCACGTCGCTCATCAGCACCCAAATTTGCTTCGAACCTAGGCCATGACTAATTGTAGCAGCGCTTAGACATTCTACTACCTGAGCTCGTCATTACTGACAATTGTAACGAAGGTTTTTGCTAAATATTTTCTATAGAATTGCACTGAAGAAATTTAAAATAGTTTTTGCGAAAAATTGTACTCAATAAAAGTTATTCAATAAATTTTGAAAATTGTACCAAATAAAATTTAACAGAAAATTTTAACTATTTCCAATAAAAACTAAAATAAAAAAATCTAGAAGCAACTGCGCCAATATTACCAAATATTTTCAGTAGAAAATTGCATTGGAAGACAAAATTCGAGAGTTCGAATAAAAATTATTCGAAAAAAGTTCTATAAAAAATTGTAACGAACAAAGCTTATTTGACAATTTGAGCATAAAAATAAATGAAAAAAATCATTCTCTAAAATGTGTGGCGAAAAACAAAACTCTAAATGTTTCTGTGTATAGAAAATTATACCGAATAAAATTTATTCGATTAATTATGTAACTGTAAAAAATTGTTCGATGACTTTTTTATGGAAAATTATAGCGAAACAAAAAGAAATTGTGTCAATTCAAATTTATACAAATAATTTTGCATCAAATAGAAATTATTCGATAATTTTCTATAAAAGAATTGTATTAAATAAAAATTATTCGATCATTTTTTACAAAAAAAATTTCTTAAACATATTGCTAATAATTGTTAATAATTTTATCAGGCTTGAGTTCAATTGTAAATACTTCCTAAAAATTGAGAAAAAGTTGTTGTAGTAAAATTGTTTTGTTTAAGGAAAGAGAGAAAAGTAAAGTTGAAGACTTATTGGCTGGGGAACACCATGGCTGATGATCGTCGTGTTGGACGTGAAACAGCCACTTTTCTTCCCTTCTTTAAAGAAACATTGATCGCTACAGTTTTACCACAAAAAAACTTTCTCAATTTTGAAAAGTGGAATCGAGCTGGAGCCCGATAAAGTAATTAGCAATTATAAAAAATGTTCTTTGGAAAAATAGAAAATTATAGAAAATAAAATTATCCGAATAATACTTTTAAACTTATTTCATATTGTTCAATTAAATGCAGTAGAAAATGAGTTAAGAACGAATTTTATGAAAATATTGTTTTTGATCAAATTTGAGTAGTTTTCTACAAGAAAGTTTCATTTGAGATATTTTCTGGTAGGAATTAAATTGCATATTTTATTTCACTTACCAACAAGATATTAGTATAGCAATTAGTCACAACTTCACCACTTCTTATGGCTCTGTTTGCATAAATTTTCATACAATATTTATCATCAATTGCAATACAGGTATTGGCCACGCAGTCATGCGATAGCAGAGCCCCTTTAACGTATACTCCCTTCATTGAGCCGGCATCTGGAGCACGTATTTCAAAACTATTCACATCGATTAGAGCGCACAGGATATGCAGGAATTCTGCATTGATTTTAGCTCGATTTGATAAATATTTCACGATGCCGGAACTCAAAATAGGTTCTACAACCTTGTTGCTGTAATATTGCCAAATTTTTGTATGACGACGTTGCTCGAGATGCTTTTCAGCCTGTAAAATAGTATGGAAATGCTTTTGTGTCTCAGGATTATCTTGTAGCAGTAAAAATTTTAAAATGCCATAAATATCCGGAGAATTTCGTAAAACATTGACATCTGCACCGGACATGTTGGTGAATTTTTCACAGTCATACAAATAGTGCTGTTTACATCTGTGACATAATGGTGCTATAAAGCAGATTCTAATAATAGATTTTGTAAATCCATTTTTAACGTTCTATAAGTTTATACATTTGAACTTACTGGCAGTAATCGTGTGTCAAATAGAAGCAGTTTTGACAGCGCATTACTCCATTAGAGGCCATTAACAATGAGGGCTGCTCCATCAGCAAACAATCACCGGCTCTTAAGTCATATTTGGCTGCCACATACCTTTGTTTCAAAATTTTATTTATAAAAAATATTCCCTTTTAACAATAGTTAAATGTTTTAAATGTGTTTACCTGCCGAATTTTTCATTACTTTCTATTTTGCAATTCTTTTCAAAAAATTCTTCCATTTCAATGAATTCTCAACAGCACTTGTCTCGTTATTAATAAATGTCTATCTGATACATTGTCTTTCTTTTCAAAATGTGTGCGTTAATAAGTCTTCAAAATTCTATTGCTTGTGCAAAATTTTGCAGATCTTTGCAGGCGTTAACCCTTGGCAGTCAAACATTTCTAAATTTGTTTGCGCGTATGCACAATTTGTTTTAAAATTTCACATTATACTACTCTATTGTTTTGATGTTGCATTTATGTACATTATGTGGAAGTCCATTCTGACTTCCACTCCACTTTAGAAGCAATAACTTATTGACTTTTTGTATAGAATATTGATTAGCCTTAATAATGAATTTTTTTGTTGCGATTATTAAGGCTAATCAATATTCTATACAAAAAGTCAATAAGTTATTGCTTCTAAAGTGGAGTGGAAGTCAGAATGGACTTCCACATAATGTACATAAATGCAACATCAAAACAATAGAGAAATTTCAAAGAATATAAGTGGGGTTTTCAAAACGAAACCAACAGGGGTGACGGTGATGGAAGCCCCTGCTCCCTCCGTCCATCCAATCGAAATTCGTATAAAACACGAAGCAGCTCTCACAGCGAAACGATTGAGATGATGGGTGAGTGGATCGATCAGGGACACGAATCGCATGCCGGAGCCGAGACGAGAGGCCAATTGTGAAATATTAATTTCCGACTTCAATTCCTGGTTAACCGACCCTTTGAACGTGATCCCTATGGGGTGATCACATTGTTACACGGATGTATCAAGGGCGAGGGGAAAAATGGGACTTGGTATTTATATGGAAAATAAAACGGAAGTGTTATTCCGTCTGCCGGGCTATTGCAAAGTTTTGCAGATGGAAATTCGTACAATAACGGATTATATTAGGGATCTCAATGAGAAGGGAAGGCCAGGGCCTCTGAATATATTCACGAATAGTCGAATGGTCATTAGAGCGATCTCAGCTGAGCAGATGAAAACATAAACAGTTTGGGGTTACAAAAACGTTATTAAAAGTTACTCTAGACATGGTGAATTGCGCATCATATGGATGCCAGGGCGTGCAGGGATAACTGGAAATAAGAGAGCAAACTCACTTGCTTCAAAAGCAAGAGCGCTAAACAACATTAGCTTGTTACGCGCGAAACCTTTCGATGCAGTTAAATCTGAGCTAAAGAGTTGGACACATAGAGCCCATTCAACTCTCTGGAATAACGAAACTGTGGAAATCAATGCAAAAATTCTCTTGGAAGGTTTTCACAGCTGGCAAATGCTTACGAGCAACTGCATTAGTTAAATTTTGTATGTGTGAACGGAAAAATAATTTTGTCACTAAACAGAATATGGACTCAATGAAAAATGTCTATCTGAACACAGGGTATTAAAAAGGAACACATTTCAAATTTGCTGACCTCTCAACAAAAAGCAAACATGTTTATTCAGAAAAACATGTTTATTCAGAAAAGTGTGACGAAAGCAATTCAAATGACATCAGAAGGGTTAACGCTGATTTTAGTGATTTAAGTATGCAGAAACAAAAAAACGTGTACCATTTTTTTATTTATAAAAATTTCCCTTCAAAAGTTCTTACATAAATTACAACATGCGTCTAGAAACCTGAAACACATGAACTATTTATTTGAGAATTACATTTGCTCTATGAACAGTGTTTTTTCAGTGATAATTTTTGGTTCTGCATTTTTTTTTTTTCAAGTAATTATTTTATTTAATTTTATAAAAACTTGCAAATATTTGTTCCCTTCAATGTTGTGTTAAAAATAATTCGAATAATTATTTGGCTTAAAGTAATGTAGATAATTATTCTGCAAATGTTTAATTCCCCTGCCGAAACCAGGACTAATCCTTATGCGCGTGTAAAAAGTACACCACAAGAGACCCGGACTAGTCCAAAAGTAATCCCAATATATGGGAAAAACATGCTCCATTTTACATTACAATGTCCTAGGAGAGGACCACGAAATCAAAAATAAAACCTGACTTCAGATTAATCTAAAAACTAGTCCAAGTAACTACTCCATTATTAACACAGGGTTAGTCTTCATGTCTCTACTCTATGGACTAATACATGGTAATCATGTGTTGCAAGTATGGCCAAATAATTATTTTTTTATTCATCATGGTCCGTGTTTGGATTACATCGGACCATGTTGTAACTACTCCTTTTTACTTAAAACGGATCATGTACTACAGTAATTTCTGCAGGTTCAACTTTCGCTCAAAAATTGTTTCATTCGATTTTCCACAGAAAATTGTTACAGTAATTATTTAAGTAGATTCCCTATAGAAAATGACTCGAACAATTATCCGATTAAATTTTTACGGAAAACTGGTCTAGTAATTTTTTCATTCAATTTATCTATGGAAAATCATTCGAATGAATATTCGATTAATTATTTTGTAGAATTTTATTTTAATAAATAATCGTTTAATGTTTTATCAAAAATTATGCAAATTTTACAACAACAAAATTTCCAAAAAATATTTAATACAATTTTTTTTAATAATACTTGACTAAATCTTCTATAAAAATATATTCGTTTAAATTGTCTATGAACTTTATTCGATTATATTTTCTTCTGAAGTTTGTTAAGTTAACTTTCTTATAAAAACCCAATTGACTAAATTTTCTCTGGAAAATTATTCGACTAAATTAATCGATTAAAATTTATATTGAAAATTTTTCGAAAAAACTTTTTCGATCAATTATTTTTTTTTATTTCATTTTCTATAGAAACAATTTTGATTAATTATTCGCTTCAGTTTTCTATTAGGAACTATTAACTTTATTATATGCCTAAATTTTCCATGAGAAATTATTAAAATAATTATTCGACCCAAAGTTTTATACAAAATTATTAGAATTTTTATTCGATTCAACTTCCTACAGAAATAGTTTTGAATAATTGTTTATCGAAAGTTATTTGCATGATTATTCGGCTGAATTTTTCAAATTATCCAACTAATTATTTGTTAAAAATTTATTTTTGAAAGCTTTTCAAATGATTTTCGTATCATTTTTTTTTTCTTTTTGTACAAAATCTTTTGTTTAAACATTTTTTCATATCCCATTTTCTATGAAACTTTTGTTGAATATATGTATGTATGTGTGTAATAGATTTATTAATTAATATACAACTTTTGCTAAAACTGCTATTTATGGCTAAGTTTGTATTGCTGTGAAATTTTGATTTTTATGTGTTTTAACCTAAAATTTATTTGGCTGCCATCTTATTTAAACTTTCATCGATTTGTTCTTGTTGTATGGAAATTCGCCGCACCAAATGTCCCTCAGGCGAATTCGATGGCTCAAATGATAACAAGTCTTTCGCTTCAGCGGCAACTTCTTTGGCCCATTGCAATTTTTCCTGGAAAAAAATATTTATTTTTGACATTTCATAAGAATTCTAAAAGACTACATTAGATTACATGGTAAATGTCCTTGTTTATCTCTTTGCAACGAAAATCCAATTCGGATAATTCCAAAAACGACAACAAATACTCGTACAAGGCAATTGCATACAGTTTTGAATAGCCTGGTATCACACACTTGACAACTGGTAGTATTTCCTCACACAAATCCAAACGTCGCTCTAGAACTTCTTTCCCGGGCTTGTACATGGGATTCATTAGTATCCCTCTCAAAATTGTGGCAATATTTTGTTTCAAATCAATCATAAGAAAGTGATTTGGATGGAAATCATTTGCATATTTTTGTAATAACTCCTCATATGCCATTATGTCGCCATGGGCTTTTGCCATTTCTTCCGAAACTTCAGTGAGAAATTTTTGTATTTGCATGGCATCAATGCAGGCGTTACACTGTCCACATTGCCATTTGCCACCAGTGCAAGTGACAAAACCATCACTACATTCTTTACATTTAATTGAACTCATGTGTGTACCCAACTCAGTGGGATCCAGACAACGACTGCAGCAGCATTCGAAATGGCGCGTCATGCGAAGATGATGTTGACGTTGAATAGTGCCCTGGGAATTGAAAGTGCCAGTGTTCGAAATAAAACATATGAATACAATAGATACAATTAATTTAGAATGAATTAGTAGAGTGGCTGGACTGGTAAATAGTAGTTAAGGTCAAAGAGATAAAATTATTTATAAATTGTTATTAAATTAAGAAAGTAGAGCGGAATATTTCAGGTACGAATTCGGGATTAAATGGGCGTCAAGAACATCGAATCACAGTTAAAAAAAAAAGATTCAATCCTTCTGTACTTAATTCAATCCCAAACAATGTCAAAAGTACGACAGTACCAAAGTTCTTAAATCAAGTACCCCGTGCTTGTTTTCAAGTGCAGAAATCCGAAATCAGGTTGCAAAACAAAAATCATTTCACGTGGACCAAAATTTGCAACATGGTTGGGTGGCAAAGCGGGGCAAAACCATCGGTCTCCCGCAAAAATGAAAGCTGGTGGCGGCAAGGCAAGGAAAATGTTCCGATTAGTGTTCGATTTTTTTTTGTGTTTTTGTATAAGTTTCTGAGTGAGAAGGGAGAAGGGAGGAACCTTCTTGAGTGAGTCATATGCGCAAAGAGTAAATCGGCGAACTCCCTGGTCACTGCAGCTGCAACATAAATTAAGTATTTAGCGCTTGAAAAATCCGTGCTTAAAACAAGCACAACGTACTTGATTTCAAGACATCCGTACTTACCGAACTTCTGACTCCGATTGAGATCGATTTAAATACAAATGAATTGAATTGTTTTGCCAGTGTAGGAGTTGTTTAATTTACAACATAATGCAGTAATTATTTTAATAGTTTCTCTGGAAATTTCTGTATAAAAGTGTTATATAATAACATTTTGTTTTTGTTTGTTTTTTGCTTACCATCAAAGGATTTGTAAACGAATTGTATATTATTTGTCCCGCTTTAATCGGCACTCCTGCATAAATTCTCATCTTACAATCATCATCGATTGAAGTGGCCGCATTCGGTACACAATTGTGAGGCATTTTTGCCGCATGCACATAAACTCCTTTCAGAGAGTCTCCACTTATTTTACTGGACACCTCAAAAGCATTTGCATCTATTAGTATGCACAGCTTGTGTAAAAAATCTGCATCTACTGAATTTGTCTGCTTGGTCCGGCTTAAGGTGTCCATGAGACCGGATTGTATTAAAGGTTGCACAATATTCTCTTCATGATCTTGCCACATATCACTGTCACGATATGCATTCAAATGGAAATTATGTGGCTGTAAATCTTTACAATTTTCCGCTGTTGCGGGATTTTCATGAAGCAGCAACAATTTTAGCAGGGCATTGATGGCATAATTGTTTATGAGCAGATTTTTGGAAATATTTTTAGCTTCGTTTTGGAAGAAATTGCACTCAAAACTGTTGTGTTCCGTGCAATCCATGCAGAGAGGGAAAAATTGGCATTGCCTGTTTTAAGTGAGAAAATATGTAAATGAGTAAAAAGATTTCTTTTTTCTTTGGCGACTTACTTGCACATAACAAACGAGTCCTCACAACATTTGGCGCATTTCAGTTGATCGCTTTCCCAATGTGTAGCGACCAATAAGGGTTGCTCTTCAATTAAAATATCGCCCGGTTCAATGTCAATTGCTGCTACCAAATGTCTGAAAAGAAATCAGGTTTCGAAACGTAACAACAATGAATGTAGAATACAAAATCTGTTAATAAAAACGCCTCAAATAAGCAGCTGATTATTGGCGTTAACATGCTACACCAGTCAACGTGCGTTTACATTTTTTATTATTTACAATTGTATATGCACTGCTGCTTAAAAACAGTATACAATTAGTCATGACTTGGGTTCGAAGCAATTTGTGTGTTGATGAAGGTCGTGGTAGACGCATATACATACATACATACATACATACATACATACATACATACATACATACATACATACATACATACATACATACATACATACATACATACATACATACATACATACATACATACATACATACATACATACATACATATAATGAGGTATAGGCATGTGGGGGCAGAGTATGTGCTACAAAATAGTCAAAGATCTTTCTGACGTCTTTTGACGGTGGAGGGTTTGCGCTCTGTGAAGTAGTAAATCGAGCCATAGCCACCAGGCTATGATATTAAAATAAAAAAACTACCACTTTGAGTAAAAAGTGCAAAATAAATGCATAATTTTTTTATACAGGGTTTTTACGATGGTAGTGCAAACTGTGCAAAAATGCTCTGCTTTTTCTCACCCAACAACAAAATGTATGTGTTTGCACTTTGCTTCATTTTTCCTCATTTGCACTAAACAAAACCTTGAGCAAATAGAGGTGTGCAAAAATGCTCAGTTGAAAATAAATAATGTAAACAAAACAATAGATGGAGAAGACGACTAACAATTTTCCGCAGAGTAGACAAAAAAATAGCGTCGGTGACAACGAATTTTAATACAATAAAAAACACATTCATGTGAATTAAAAATACGATTTTTATTTAACAAATGTAAGCATAAACTTTACTTTAATAGTAAAAAAAATACATCGCGTTTTAATTTTGGTTTATATGAGTGTCTTTCCAAAACCAAAACAAGATCGGCAGCTGCTTGTAACACAAAAATAAAGTCGGCAGCGACTGTGTGCCAACTTGAAGCCCTCTGTGACATTTCGGGCATACAAATACAAAATATGTATTTGTATTTTAAATACTTATTTCAGATACTGTTCAGTTTTACAGTAACGTTATTTAGAATTTAACCAAAAAAGCAACAGCTGTGTTCTTATGAATAAAATAAAGAATTTGTTAACTCAAGCAATTAATTTTCAAATCATCAACAAGCAAAGATTCAAGACTCAGGGATAAACCAAATAGATTTGCACAGAAAAAAAAGCTGTGCGCTCACGATCAACCATAAAATGCACTGCAAATTTGCACAAAGCACTGCATATTTGCACAACTATCATCGTGAAACCCCTTTAAAATGAAAAAAAAAAAACTGGCATAATTGATGACTTCTATTTTTCAGCCATTTTCGATCGTTTTAAAAATGTTCCTGTTTTGTTTTGTTGTTTTAAGGCTGTTTCCGAACTTTGTAATATATTCAATAACACTTGTTTTTTTTTATTAAAAAAAGACAATAATAAATAAGCTCCTGTGGTGCCTCAATTTATTTCCTTCTATTGACCTTGATCTGACCAGAAATGCATGTACCTCACAATCACTTGCAATACAAATGGAAAACACAATTGACTTTTAAGTTTTACCTGCCCAATTTTTCGTTGAACACAAATTTTACATTTTCACTAAAATGTTGCATATTTTTTTTTTTAATATTTTTGATTTTATTTATATTTTATGTATGTAAAAATTTTCTAAATCTTCCGTTTCGACACACAGAGACAGTTCAAGTATTTATGTTTAATGTAACGAAAGAGATCGATTAACCGATAATTTCTTTTCGTTGCTGTGCTGCTGTGCGTTTGAAGTTGGGCCAAAAAAGACTAAATGATTTTATTGTTTCATTAATACATACATACATACATACATACAAGTGTACGCAAGCGAGAGCCAAAAAAAAAAGCACTAAAATTGCAAAACGTGCACACTGGCATCAGAACAAATATTTTATTCAAATGTTTATTTCATTGAAAGGAACCTCAATTTTCTGGCATTCCTGAAAAGAGATTGTTGGGTCTTGCAGGCCAACGAGCGGATATAGGAAGCTTAAGATCAGTCCAGCCCAATGTAGCACTCTTACTTGTTGGTTCCTAGAACAATCACTTGACCTACATTACGAATAAAGCCTTAAGGATTACTTATGCATATTTTATCATACAAAATGTTATAGTGCATCTTTTGATGCGCGTGCTATTCACTAAAATTGGAGAAGGCACTTCCGAATTATGGTAAAATATATGGGCGTAACTCTATAATTTAGGGGGCACGCCCGTAAAAAAAATCGTTACGTGATAGAGAAAAACTGAAATCAGATTTGAGTTTGGAGCACTAAAATACATATAGTCCACATATTTTTATGCAAAACACAAGCAAAAAGTGTTATTTTGCAGAACAGTATAGATTTGGCTGGTCGTTGAAGTTCGTCCCAGAAATTAAACACCAAAAACAGCCCACTGTGCAGTGTTGCGAAAAGTAATTTTAGTGATACTTCGGCTTTTTTCTTTTCTGTGTTTTTTTTTTTTTTTTTTACAAAAACTGCCGGGGAAGCAAAAAAAAATAAAGAAATTGAATTTACTTAGAAGAGAGTTTTTGTGAGAATATAAAATTTAAGGTGATTCATGGGAGAAGGCGTCTTTCAGTCAGCAGCAGCAACAACAACAGTTAATAATTTACCGTATAAGTTGTAATTTGACAAATATGCCATACCAAAAAACTGCATAGAAAACCCCCCGAGATGCACAACTTGTTTCTACTGTACTTTCTGTATTAGTTAGATAATTACCTCTAGTTTATATGTATATTATTAAATTTTTTAGAAATTTAAAGATTGTTTTTTTAAAACAATTTTTGCAAAAATACAGAAAAAGCGTCCTTTAACAAAAGTTTTTGAGAAATAAAATTTTTTTGAAATGCCTATAAAATTTTCATTTTTTATATTTTTTTATAAAACTTTGCAAAAATATAGTAATTTATAAAAGAAATAAAAATTTTTTCCAAAATGTAGAGAAAAGATAATACGAATCCCGAAATTCCCAAAAATGGGATTTTTTAGTTTTTTTTTTGCTGTCATTCCAGCAAATATCCTGGGGGGACAAATTGCATTTGCATAGAACTAAAAAATACTTATAACTATAAAAAGCAAGTAAAAATATTTAGGTTAGAGGCGTGCGATTTGAGAAATTTTGGCCTAAAGTCGGTTTTGTCTAAAGAAAAAAAAAAAATGGGTTAATTTCAGGATGCTACCCTTACGCAACAGGACATAATTTTCAAAAATTTTTTTTTCTTTAAAAGATTTTTTAGAAAAATATAAACAATATATACTTTACTGTGGAAAGTTCTTCCAGAAATAAGAAACAATAAACTTACTTTTTGCCCTAAAAATATGCTAAAAACTGACTTTTTTCGAATTTTTAAATTGTGTTGAATATAAATTTTTTCTTTATAAAAGATTTTTTGCTCAAATTTTTTTTATGGTATTGAAAAAAATACTGGCAAGCTAATAAAACTTATTTTTGAAAAATCGGTTAAGATTTGAGCTAAAAAATGTGAAAATACTGGACCAGGGTTGGTAAAAACACGAAAATTTACTTTTTAAAACTTGAATATCTCGAAAACTTTAAGAAATAATATATACGTGTCGCGACGTTTTTTGAAGGCCTTGATTAAAAGAATTAAAAAATAAAAAATAAAAAATAAAAAATTGCAAAAGAATTGGAAATGAAGAAAGTAGATCGTTTTTAATTTTTCACATACCCCAGGTGGCCTACTTTGGGGGCGCGTGGACACGCCCACTTGAACGGCATATAGTCCAATCTCAAAACTTAAGCATGAATACACCTCTTTTATGCCTGTCTGAAATTTCATTGCAATCGAGCCATCCGTTTAGAAACGGCAGAATTATTTCCAATTTTTTTTTTTTTTTTCAAAATCCCCCACTGTGCGTCACAGGCGAGGTTGGGGTCTCAAGAACAGATTTATGCAATTTCAGTTCCTCAAAAATGTAATTAAAGTTTTGCCAAATCGCCATTAAACCACAGAAATCCGTGCGGTGCCTTAAAGGCCAGTTACACCAACTTCATTTAATGTAGTTTTTCTACACAAAACTAAATATCAATTGATATGTATGTAGAGTTGATGAAATAGTGCAGAAATTTATTAAAGAAGCATTAAATTTTTTCAAAGTTTATCCGATAAAACTTTATTCGATGGATACTAAACTATTTTCACAACCCATTGAACGAACTGCTTGCAGATCAAATAAAATATCTTTTATTTCAAAATAATTTGATTTAATTTTATTTTTTTTTTTAATATATTAAATAGTTTTAAATTTCAATGCTTTTCTCAAAAATAATTGTTTTGTTTTTTCAATTTCGATTATTTATATTTTTATTATTATTATATTTATTGAATCTTAAGGAATACAATTCAAAGACTAAATTTTAGAGAAAGAGCACTAGCAACAGTGGCCATCAGCTCTAGATTATTTGTAGAATTGAATAAAGTCTTATAAATTAATTTTCAGTACCATTATGTTGTGTGCCGTTTTCTTTGCGCTCGAGCAGGTTCGAAATCGTGCAAGCGGCATTTAAAATATGCCCGCTATTATCTATCTTAACAAAGACATTTTGTTTCATTCTGTACAGTTTTTTTTATCAACATAAATTCTATTTTCCGCTGAAATCAGAATGGATGTCTCCGCATTAGGTATCAGCCAAACTGTTGATACGAATTATCTAACAAAAAAATATTTTTGAATCTTAAAATGTCTGTTTTTCTGTTTGAATCTTCTTATATTAAATTCAGAAAAAAATTAATTTGGATTTAAATAAACTAAATTTAAAGCGCAAAAAATTCTATTTAAAATGAAAGAAAGAGTTTCAATTTGAAACAAAAATTAGTTCCGAATAAAATCGAAGTTTTTGAATATGAACTTAATTATTTATTTGCTTTAAGAGCCAATTGAAATGTATTAATTCAGGTCTGTCTTTTTCAGCCATCTAAGTATATGCCGCGACATTTCATTGCTGCTAAGCAACAAACATTATTTTAAGAATTTTTCCGAGTCTGCTGATGAGTTGATTAGCATCAACGAAATGTCGGCGGCATATATAGATGACTGAAAGACAGAAAATATTAATAAGGAGACTACTTTTTGACTTAAAATAATTATTTAAACAATTTCATTTACTTTTATTTAAACGACTTCAGTCTGTTTTTAAATACTTAACAATAATGAAACCACTAATTGACCCCCAGTTAAAAACGTCTATTTTTGGACCTGAATTACATCGAAGTTTTTGTTTGGCTCTAAAAAAAAGTGTAATTTGATTCGAAACCCCGTCAATTTGAAAGTAAAAATCTATATACGTAGATTTTTTTTTAGAAATATATTGCTGATTTTAGAAAAGATACCAATTAAAATTGCGTATGTGCGTACGTCGTTTGTATCAGAATGAAGCCATCAGCATGCAATTATATTTCATTAAAAATACAACTAACTCATAATGTGGCAATTATATTTACACAGTTCGTATTTTCTTAACACACATACGAGTACATACATACGTACATATTTTCATGCCTCAATTGTGCACAATGAAAGCGTTTTGAAATAAATATGTAAATACATTTTACAATGCATATTTATACACATGCGAGCATCTCGATCTCTTGTTTGACTAGTACGCATATGAGTTCTAAGAGCCAGCAGCTGGGAGCAAAAGTGTAGCATTTTATTTATTTTGAAAGCCTGGTAAAAAGAAGCATATAACTTCTAAATGTTCAGGCCTGTCACTGAAATTATTCGAAATTAAAATGGCAAATAACTCCGTGTCAAAACGCAAAATGTCTGTTTTTAACCCGTACGCATTTATGGTTTTTGTCTCCAAAGAATAGAAATTTTTCATTACAAAAGGGCTTTCCCTAAGAGAGAGTTTCCTTAAGAATGAATCCCCCTAATCCAATTGATATCATCGTCGTCGCATATGTCGACGCCTTCTGGTTGCCAACAACAATTGAAGGAGATTAACAAGCTTTATCTAGCCCTGAGATCTAGAACATGTGAAATGTCCAAAACAATGCAGAAAATCATGGTCGAAGAAGAGTGTACAAGTGCGAGTTTTTGTTTTGTGTTGACTTCATTTGATTTGACTCATAATTGGGTCAATTATGAAAATTTTATGCTGAAACACTCACTTTAGGAAAAAGTATTTATGTCTTGTAAATATGTACATATGTATGTGTTTTGCATATTAGAAATATCAAAAAAAAAATCGATATTCCAAAACAATAGAATGTTACGTCGAGCTGATGTAGCAACGATTTCGGGAATATCTATCTAAACTATCGATCGCAATCGAATTTAGTAGAACTCGCTAACTGCAATAAAATTCTTGAGCTTTAAAAATTTATTTTATGTACTTTCTTCCAATTGTTTTTTATATCAAATTTTCGACCTTCTGTTTAATACTATTAATAATGATTTTTTGAGTTTGAGGGGTCACTGTTTTCAGTTTTATTTTATTTGGCGTAATTTTCAATATTTTGGTATGCCTTGTGTACCTTTGTCAGAAAAATTGTTTTCGTTTTATAAATTTGAAATTTTTCAAATTTATAAAACGAAAACAAAATCGTTATTAATATGTAATTTAATTTTTAATCATTAATTAATCATTTTTAATCTTTTTGTATATTTTACAGATTTTTTACGCAACCGCATGAGGGGTCATCACAAAGAAGCAGCTTCATCAACAACTACAGGATATAAATTTTATAATGAACTCCATTAATTTCTTGTTTGAACTTATTACGATCAATTAAATTGTAAAATATCATTTTTATTTCACATATGTATATAAAATTGTCGAATAAATTAAATTTTTTAATGATTTTTATTAAATTTGTGATTTTGTTGAAATTTAGTAGTCTCCCCTTCAAATGTGTGTTTCGAAGAAATTTGGCAACCCTGTCGTCGCCACAGCGAAAATGCACTCTTATTTTTCATTTAGAAACACCAGGCACACAGAATTTTGCAGCAAGTAGCACTTTTGGGGGAAAAATTTATTGTGTAGAAAACCGTAGCATACTTTTAGGCGCACAATAATATCTCACCATGTTGCCACACGTTTGTCGTACACCTACACCAAACCCTCGAAATCCGCCCGACTTCAATAAATCAAGAGAAAAAGCATTTTTTTGTTTGTTTTCATTTTTATTAGTTTCTTTTTTGTTGTCTCTTTATAATACAAACCCTATTATAAAGACGAAAAAATTGCCATAATATATATTTAAATTAAAAGGAAATACAATTTATCAAGGACCAATGATTATAAAATCACATGTGTTTCAAAAATCGCCAGAACATGTTGTGAAGTTAGAGCTGCTGTTATTTAAAACTAAATTCTTTAAATTTTAAAGTATTAAAATCATTAAATAATTGAAAAAAATAAATGAAAGAAGACGCCTTAAAATTGATTTTCCGTTTTTTCTCATAAACTTTGTTTTTAAAATTCAATACAACTTTATTGCTTGCCATTGAACTCGCCCACATGCTTTTTTGCGATTATGATTTTAAGCCGTCAGAAAGATGTGCTATAAATTCCAATTATTTGGACGAGTTTAATTTACAATTGCATGTTGAATTGCTGCATTGAATTTTATTTCAGTAGATAGTTTTGTGCCAAACTAATTTATCAATTTGTTTCCTTATTTTTTATAGAAATTCTTAATAATTTTGAAGACTTAACACTAAAAACATCAAATTTAAAATACTTAAATAAGTGTATGTGCTTCTTGATCTACAGACCGCGAAATACAGACATACATACAATGTATATAAATTATGGATTTTCAAAACACATGCGATTTGCTAATCACATGTGCAAAAATGACTGTATTAAAACCAATAACATCATGTCTGTTCTGAAAATCAGTTTGCTTGAAATCACGTGATTTTTAAAAATTAATTGCATTAAAAGCTCTTAAAGTTATTCCAGACTTCTTCACTTTTAGGTTTAGTCAGACTATCAAATATTAACCGTCAAATAACGAAACCACTGCTCTTTTCTTTTAGCCAAGCGCATGGATACAGCCAATTAAAAACGCATATATACATACATATGGACACATCAACAAACATCAGCAAAAGCAAACGTCGGTGAAAAAAAAGAGTAAAAGCATCAAATTTCACAAAGGTATATTTCAAGGTTTTGTTTGATTAAGGAACAAATCAAAATTTACAGCGAACAATTATTTGAACTTAAAAAATTATTTTTTATTTGATCTTACAAGAGCAAATTCAAAATTTGTTTCAAATTTTGTTTTTGCACTCGTTAAGCAAATAAAACAATCAAATATGCTGTTGTGAAATTTATGTTTAATGTTTTTTGATGGATCTGTATGTATAAGTATGCAGTTTTAGTTGTTAATATGTATTTAACATGTATTTGCCTAAAATGACGGTAAAGAAGAGAGTTGTGGTCCCGTTTTTTTTTTAGACAAAAATTGACAAACAAAAGCTTAAGTGTGACCGCACCTTAACATAAATAAATAAAATTTTATGTTATTGATGTAATGCTTATTTTGAGTTTCGAAATCATGTGATTTGCAGAACTAGCCCGAATACTTCTTTTATACTTTTACATTTTGTTCAAGTAGTTCAAAAATAATTTTTTTGCACTTTTCCAACGAAAAAAAAAATGCTGAATTGAACATCTATATTTTGCTTTTAATATGAAATTAAATTTACAAAACTTTTACATTAAAATAGAATCCTTAGTGATTCTTTTCCCAAAAAAAAAAAAACGCGTTTTTTCTCGAAGTTGACAACGCTGCGTAAAATGATTTTAAATTCAACTCAAACAGTGTCTCGATTTTTTTCGGATTTACGAAAACGTTTGAGTTCGCGAGAAGCACTTTCGTACACATCTGTGACACACCAGAGCGACTCCTGGAAGTCTGAAAATAATTGGCTATTTTTGTTTCAACGAAACTGGGAACAGTAGTTTGGATAGAGTTTTGGTTTTAATTTATTTGTGTTACTATTTAAAAATATGTTCTTTAATTTTTGTTTTTTTTTTTTCTTCTGTAAACTATTGCGTTTAACAAGCCAAGCTAAATTAGTGCATCAAGCGTATTATTGCCGTCGAAACCAGTCATTTTGTATGGAAGATACGCTTGACGCGCTAATTTAGGTTGAACTGTAAAATGTATGTGTAGTACATTTATGTATATTTAACTGTATGTTTAGCAAATATTGTTTCAGAACTTAAGTGCCGAGAAAATTGTAATAAATTTTGCAAGAAGTGTTAAATTTTGCGAAAAAAAAATATGTAGGAATGTCATAGAATCTGATCTTATACTGAATCAGATTTGAAACCGACAAAAAATTACTTTGGCGTCATGAAATTTAACGGTTGTTTTCCTAAATGCGAATGAAATTTTCATTCGCATAACTGTTGCGGTTTTCACGCTTCGTATTAAAGTACTATTGTAGCTCTTGGGGATATTGTAAATTTAATAAATCTTAATAAATTTAAAACTCGGCAACAACAAATCACATAAATTTTTAATTTACTAAATTAAAACCTCTGCAATGCCAAAAATAGTAGTAGATTTGCTAAATGTAGTAAGTGGGTTTATTTACAAGTATGAAACAGCTGACAGATTTGGCGCCACATTGTTTTACATATAATAAAGTGAATTGTACATTTCTTAAATTTGCAATGGAAAAGACGAAACACCAATTGAAAAATTCTTTTGTGTACTTTTGGCGGTAAAATATCTAAACAAAAGTCAGCTGTTTCAACTATTTTACAATACCAAACAAAAAGTCGCTCACACTTACAGTTTTAAAATAGTATTATATTTAAAAGTATTTTAAATATAAAAAAAGTGTGAACACCGCTAATATAAAATTTTTATTGTTGTTTTCAATACATGTACACGAATGAAAGCTTGCTTCGTATGCATTTAGAAAAACAGCCAGTTAATGTTATCGGCATTTTGTTCGAACTAAGCACTAATGTCGGTTCGTACAAAAAACCCGATGCCATTGGATTTCATAACAGCAAAGTAATTTTTTGTCCGTTTCAGAAGGTAGTACTACATTATTGCAACAACAAAAAAACAATAATAAATTGTAAACTTGAAAAAACAACATTAAATACCATGAAATTTTCTTTAGTAAAATAAATATTAATTATCTGATCTATTCTGAAAACCACTTTGCTTGAAGTGCCATGATTTCTGAAAATAGGTTGCATTGAAAACCTGATTTTATGCAGATATTTAATGAATTTTCTAAAGTTGAGTCGTTATTCCAGACTTCCCTAGCAATATACATAAAAATAATATTTATTTTGAGCTTCAAAATCATGTGATGAAGGCACGTGGTTTGCAGAACAGGCCTGTATATCGTGTATAATTTAATTACTGAGTTGCTTGTTGCTGTTGATTTACAATTTTGCTTTAAAAATAGATTATCCAACTGTTGATCTTTTCTTCTTCCTCTTCTTCTTGGTATCAATTTCTCAAGTATATTTAGGTATTATAATTAGTTATTAGAAATTTACTTCTATTTTGTGTTCTTTTTTATATATGTATAATATATATAATTTTTGTGTATTTAAAATTAGTGGGGTGACAAAAAGGAGGGGGGAGAAATGGGTTGAGGGGAGAAAGGGAAAAATTCTTAAAACTTTAGTGATTTTTTTTCATATATTTAATTAAAAAAATTTTTCTTTTTTTTTTTGGTTGATTTTAAATTTTTTTCTTACTTACGTTTATTACTAGAGTTATTGAAACATCTAGTAGTTTTTTGTACTCTACGTGCTTTCTTTGTTTCTTGAGATGAAATGGCCTGCAGGCTGTGAACATCCTCAGTTGAAGGACTCACAGAAGCATTTAAACAGTTATCACTGCTGCAATTAGAACTTACCATTATTAGCGGCTCAGCTGCATGACAACAATTGTTGGTGTTTGCATTTTCATTGCGGCCGTTTTCTGTAATTGAAGTTTGTATTATTTGAGGAGCTTCACTACTAACAACAATACGCTTTAGTTGGGATTGTGGTGACACAATGACACTTTTATGTGGCAGCAGCGTATTGGTTGTTGTTTTTGTGATATTCGCAGAACCATAAAATAGGCGAGTGGAGTAGCCAGCTGTTGCAATAAAAGCACTTGAGCTGGTCGAAGCCTCATTGAAGTCGTGAAATTCTGTTAACTCTGTTTCGTTGTTTTGTGATAATTTTATATTATGTATATTGGACGTTGTTGTTGCTAATGCTGCTTCCTTTGTTGGATATTGGCGTTTTAGATTTTTTGCTGCCGTATTAACAGCCAATAATTTGGCGGTGGTTATCTCATCTGGAAACACAAATTCATTGCTTAAATTATTACAGCCAGTGTCATTCATGCTGATACCATTTTCAGCATCTGCATCATCGCTTAAATTAAGTATTATGTCTTCTGGTTTGACTCCCTGATTTATTAAAGCCTGATAGTCTTCGGGCGCTAAAGTAGGTGTTACTTTGTGACCGCACGAATTACACGTGGGTATGGCTGGACTTTTCGAGCGCCAGTATTGTAATTCAGTTTTACATTTATTAAGTTCCTAGAGCAAAAATAAAAATACATCAATTTCATATTTACACGTTGCATGCAGTCAATTGTTTCAAATTTTTACAGATCGAGTTATTCAAAAAATGTTTCCCTTTTTCCAAATCAAATTCGATTTTGAACATAAATAAATGACAAACTTTTCAAAGTAGCGAAAATAATTTTCAAAAATCTATTTACAAATGGTCGAGTTAGTTCTGAGAAAATCATTTTTTTCATTTGACATCGTTTTCGAAAACAAAAAATTAACTTTTTCAGGCTCAAGTTCAACCCTTGGTTTGTCACTTTTTAATCAATATCAATTAAGTAAGGAAAAGTAAAATTTTTTTTCTTGAGCCTGAAAAAGTAATTTAATAGATATAAATGTACATAAATGAGAAAAAGTGAACAATAGTGAGGCTTTTCACGATGGGTGCTGCAAACTGTGCAAATGTGAGCAAAAATGCTCTTCTTTTTTCACACAACAACAAAATGTATGTATTTGCACTTTGCTTCAATTTTCCTCAATTGCACTAAAAAAAAAATTGAGGAAATAGAAGTGTGCAAAACTGTTCAGTTGAAAATAAATAATGTAGCAACAAGTGAAGCCGGCTAACAATTTTTCGCGCAGTAAAAAAAATAGAGGCGGTGACAAAATATTTTAATGCAGTAAAAAACATATTCATGTGAATAAAACATTACGATTTTTTTCTTTAATTTAATAATAAAAAAATACATCGCGTAATTTACATATGTATATGGGTGGCTTTCTAAAACTAAAATAAGATCGGCAGCAGCTTGTAACACTAGAATAAAGTTGGCGGCGGCTGCGTGCCAACTTGACGCCGATAGACTTCGCCCTCTGTGACATTTCGTGCCTTATTATTTACATATTACAGTAGCGTTATTTAGAATTTCGAAATACATAAAGGAATTTAGCCAAAAAAGCAACAATTGTGTTCTTAAAAATAAAGAATTTGTTAACTAAAGCAACTAATTTTCAAATCTTCCACAAGCAAAGATTGCAAGAAAGAACAAACTAACAGATTGTGCAAATTTGCACAAAAAATAAACGGTGCGTTCACGATCACCCATAAAATGCACTAGAAATTTGCACTGCTGCCACCGTGAAAACCCTTATTGTAATAACTGCAGGAACGTAAGAGAAAACAATCCAAAGAAAGGAACCCAAGAATGTAATCTATTTACCGGTATAAGTGTCATTTTTCAATTGTATTTGGGAATTTTTAAAAAATTTATGAAAGTTTGACTAAGTAAAAATTGTTGATCTCTGAAGGAATTCGGGCATATATGGGCACATTTCTAGAGTATGACTCAATTGACTAAGTAAAAAATTGGTGATCTGTGAAGGAATTCGGGCATATGTATATGAGCACATTTTTAGAGTGTGACTCAATTGGACCACATGAAAAAGGAAGCCAATAATGTGTTCCATTTACTGGGATTTTTTTTTAATTTTTGAAATTTTGAATAAGCGAAAAATTGGTGATCTCTGAACAAATTTGGGCACATTTTTGGAGTGTATATCAATTGGACCACATGGAAAAGGAAGCGAAGAATGTGTTCTATTTAGTGCTATAAGTGTAATGTTTCACTTGCATTTGAGATTTGCTTCTTTAAAGTTTAAGTAAAGCCTAAGTAAAAAAGTTGGTGATCTCTGAAGGAATTCGGGCATACATGGGTACATTTTTGGAGTATAACTCAATTGGACCATATGGAAAAGGAAGACAAGACTGTGTTATATTTATTGGTATAAAAGCCATTTCTCAATTGTATTTGAGAATTTTTCCAAAAAATTTTGAAAAATTGGTGATCTCTGAATGAATTTGGTTATATATGGGCACATTTTTTGAGTGTAACCTAATTGGACCACATGGAAAAGGCTGTGCCAATATAAGGAAGATAAGAATGTGTTCTATTTAGTAGTATAAGTGCAATTTCTCAATTCTATGAAATTTTTTTTTAATTTTGAAATTTTTACTAAGTGAAAAATTGGTGACCTCTAAAAGAATTTTAGCATATATTCATGACAGCTATTGAACCATTAACATTCAAAATAAAATACTGCACCAATATGATTTCATTCTACATTATGAAATTATTTTTAATAGAACGAGTTACATAAATTCAAAGTATTACTTTCAAATTTGATTGTTTAACTCCTTAACTCCTAATTTGGCTGGTGTTTTTTAATTCTTTATTGTTTTATTTTTTTTTCTAAATTTCAGCGGTCATGAAATGAAATCTATTGACTTTTGTAAAAGTTCGCTATTGAATTTTTTTTTAATTTTTTCTAAATATTGCTTTAAAAATACAGAATATATGTACATATAAAATTTTCTGTGACACGTGTGAATAGTAAAAAATCAGGAACCAGATCGTCAATTTAGATATCGAATAGACTATCAAGTAAAAATACCGTAAAACAAAAACAAAATAAACAACAAAAGCGAAGGAGATCGTTCCATCACGAATGCGATGATTTGGCCTCTGTGAAATTGTAATAAATCCTCGATAGTACAGTGATTAGTAACCCCAACGCAGAAAAGTTTCAAATTTTAGAGAGTTTTCAAAAATGAGTTGAAAAGTTTTTCCTACCTGCAATAATGTTGAAAATTTCCGTGACAACTCTTCATTCTTTTTATCATTTTCATCTAAACGACTGGCATACTCCAAAGTCTGCTTGCGCTGTTCAGCCAATATTTTTTGCTGTTCAGCAATTTGCTTACCCTGCTCAGCAGATTTACGTTTGCAAGTACGCAATTCATTGCGTAAAACTGATAACTGATTATTATAGATTTTCATTCCTTGTTTAATTTTTCTTATACGTAAAACCATATTACTTTGAGGTGGTGACGGTAAACTAGCAGGGCTATCCGATGAATCAGAAGATATAACCAAAGCTACATGTATTTAGAGTGGTTATTAACTTTCGCAGTTGTCGTTTTATTTTAAGTGAACTTACGTCTGGGTATTTTAAAGAAATCCTTATTAAAATAAGCAATGCCGGGCAAAGTCGGCTCAATGCGATCACGAAAATATTCCATGGCCATTGTCGATAAATCAAACAGTTCATCAGTCACACGATATGGTCTTTCCAAGCAAGAGGTATTTTTAATATAATTTAATATTGTGTAAACCTCGTCTAATATCTTAAAATAAAATAAATGAAATCAAATTACTAGCATTTTTCTTTTTTACTTTTACTTACTGCTCCTGGAAAGAAACAACAGTGACCACGTTCGATATGTTTACCAAATGTCATTTGTAAAAGTGACAATCGCATATAACAAGTTTCAATAATGTCACACTCGCAAGCAAGCGGATGATTACGTCTAGCCGATTCACGTCTTGGCATATTGGCTTTTATGACTTGAAAGCGATTAAAGGTTTTTGTGATAAGCTTCGAAAAGGTGGAATTCAAAATGTGCATACAAACAGCATTCATTTTGTGTGAAACCTAAAAAAAAAGATAACAATTTTATGAATAAAAACTATGTACATTTTATTGCTTCCTGCTTTCTCTTAATAAATAAATAAGTTCTTTGCTCACCACACGTAATTGGCCGATTTTTTTATAGCCTATATATGACAATATATGAGATAGCAGCTCCTCAGGCAAATCTAATAAATTAATACTGTGAATTTGTTCCTGATTGCAACTATTTACTAAAGAATTTGAAGCAATCCCATTAGTTTTAAGCGACTGTGTTTGTCGTACACAACTATTTGAGACTGATGATAAGAAGGCTCCCATTGTCGATATTGTAAGAGCAGTTGCAGACGGTGATGATGATGATACTGTAGAAGGCGCATTATTGACAACATTTATTGAATTGGATTGTCTTGTTACCACTGAGGGACGCAGAGAGTTTGAATCTTCTGGTGAGGAAGTATGTAAGATGGAATTTGCTGCACCATTCACAACATTTCCTCCACTATTACTGGTTAACATTTGACGTGTGGAGACCATAGCTTATATTATTATTAAAAAGATATTTTTAAATAGCCTTTTAAAATCTTTATTATTTTGATAATGTAAACAAATGTTTAAAAATGCTACGGCTTCCAGATTTTGTAGATTTTTCTGAAAGGAAAAAAAACATACATTAGTGTTGTATTCACTTCAATAGTTGATTTATTAAGGATCATAAATTGTACACAGTGATGAATGTAAAAATTATCTTAACAGTGTTACGGGATAATACGCGGGTGTCATAGAGTCCGATCTTATCACAAGCGAATTTGAAACCGGTCAAGAAATAGCGTCTTCTACGTTCTCCATGATAATGCTAAATTAGCAGATTTTAAATCGATTGGTACAATAGTTGATGGCATTAGCAACAATTGAGACGTTTGATTCATGTTGACAGAACGTATAAGCGCATCTGGACTATTGTGATGGGTTGGGTGAATACACACCAAACAAGGAAGAGTGCTTTATCAGTCAGTTTTCCCAAATTTTTTTTAGCTATATACATACATATGTATGTACCGATGTCAAAAGTTTTAATTTTTTTTCCTCAGTTATAAATATTTTCATTTAAAAAATCCTACTTTTGGGCACAAGACTTGTTGAAATTCGGTCACAAACCCAACTACTTGGGAAATCGGTATATCATGGCTATACATATATAGACCGATGTGAAAACTTTTAATTTTTTTGCTTAAAGCAAGCTTATTTTGTTATAACATCAACTTTGTGGCTCCAAAACTTGTTTCAGCTCGCGTACAGGTCCAACATCCTGAGAACCCGGATTTTTGCTATATCTCGGATATATATAGGCCGATGTCAGAAACTTGTCTCGTTTTGGATTTTAATGGCAATGCCAAACTGCTGGTCAACAGTATTTTAAATTTAAAACAAAAAATAATTTTTGAAAAATGTTCATACAAGAAAAGGAAGTTGTTTACATTTCGCGGTTTTCTGGCTATATACATACATATATCTCCGTTATTCACAAAGCGATGTTGGTGAATTTCAACAGCAAACATATAACACGAACAGCTTGGCATTAAAAAGGTTTTTCTGACTTTAGTAGTTTTCTCAGAAACTGTATTTCAACGGCCTATAGATGGGCATCGACAAATCGACTTTTCCAACAAAACTGATCCAGAAAATACATGCATCTATACTTTATGGGATCGGAATTTAAATTGTGCAAATTCCAAATGGAATCACAAACTTATACATGAATAGAGATATATACCGCAAAATAAAAACAACAGCTTATCTTTTAAGCTATTTACGATTTTAAAGCCCCCCCACAACCTATTTATGTTATTTTGATATTTAGAGATTTTATAATAAATAACGGTTACTTTGAAATAAAACAGAAGTAATTTGTCTCTTGTACGCACTAGTTTTTAATACACAATTTTGTCCAAAAATGAAAAAGTATTTTAACACTTCCTGTTTTATATAAAGATTTTGTTGCAGATTCTTAAGTAGATGTAATATGTATATAAATATGTATGTATCTACCTACATTGTTTGTTAATATGTACATCTGCATGTGCATACACATTTAAAAATATACACATATTTACCTTCTATTCTTTGATTATTTTCTTCTACGTCTTCTCCCTTATTTTTAAGGAATTTCTAACAAATTCTACTGCTGGCGCTGCTTCTGCTGCAACTGCTGCCTTTAATGGCTGCTGCTTGATGTTGGCTTGATATATGCCTTTTCATGTTTTGTTAATATTTTTTATATTTTTACACTCTTATCACAATACTTTGCATTTTGTTGATAATTTGATTCTTTTAGTATGAAATATTAAAAACTATGCTCATTAAACTTTTTCTACACAACACAACTTTTCTTTTGGAATATCTATAATAATGGCCGACTTTATCCGTTCACGACTGAATGAAAAATAAAACAGTGTTTAATTTAGTGTTGCCGTTCTGGCGAGTACTTTTGACATTTTAAAAGTAGTCGGGTTAGCGAGGGTACTTTTTAACAAAGTTGTATTTTATTTCAAAATACTACAAATTAGAAGAAACGTATTTTTGTAAGTTACATCAGTTTAGAATAAAGTAAATAATTTTTGTAGCTAAATCAAGAGCAACCATTCTGCACCCTATCTGAACAATCAAAGTTTTGGTAATAGAGAAGACATTGAAAGTTATTTTAGTGCAATAGATGTACTTATGTTACATTTTAATCTGACTTCTATATATTGAATAAAATTAGTTATTCCATAATATATTAGATTTTGAAAGATGTTTATTATTTTATTTATCGTTTATTGACACAATAAAAATATTTAATAACTTTAAGCAAATTATTTATTTATACATAAGTATGTATGTATGTAGTATATGAATTGATAGCTAAAACTTAATTTCTTCTTCGCCGCACTCTTGATATACGCCAGGCATTAGGTTCCTCATATTTGTTATACAAAGGTTCAAGACGCTGATTCTTTTTAAATTTGCTTAATTTTGTTGGATCAGAGAATCTAAAGAAGGAGGGTGCAAACTCTACTAACCATTTCGGGTCACAAGTAGTTACTTCACGCATATATTCCTTTGTTGTTTGCACCAGTTCATGATATATAACCCATTCGGGTTGACGATTGAATAAAGCACTTGATGGATGTATATAAACAACTTGTGAGTCCACCAATGTACGATAACCTTCTTGAGGATCTTTTTTGGCAGCATTACGAAAGAAACCAGAGCATATGGCTTTTTGTATGCGAACGGAATTTTTTCCAGCCGATACTACATCTAATTTGTGTCTGTCCATTATACCCAACAGTTGTTTGCGTACATCTTGTGACCTCTTAAGAGTTCTTATTTGTACAAAGTTTTCATAGCACCAAGCGTTAGAGAATTTGTTATTTTTCCAGCTGTTATATACCGCCAAGAGCGTCAAATGGTCACCTTCTATTTGATTAAATTTAGCTTTTTTCTGATCGGCTACAGCTTGTTTATCCTTAGGTCTGTAGAAGACATTTTGAACACTCAACATGGAGACGATGGTTAAAATTTCATCGGAACATTGCAGAGCCACAGACATAATTAACATTTTAGAAAGATTGGGCTCCAAGGGAAATTCGGCCATTCTGCGGCCCAAACGTGTTAGCAAACCTTCATCGTCTAGGGCTGATAGAGAATGTAACTGCTCTAAGGCCATTACTAAGGATTCGACAGGAGGAGCATCCATAAAATCGAAATGCAGTAAATCATTTATTCCCATAGTTTTTAGTTGCAAAACCGTAGTGGCCAAATTTGTTCGCTGTATTTCTGGTACTGGAGTGGGCAACATTTCATCGCGATAAGCTCTCTCGGTATAAAGCCGATAACATTTTCCCGGACCGGTTCGACCAGCGCGACCAGCACGTTGTTTAGCGGCAGCCTACAAGAAATAAAAATATGCTTGGCGTTTTATTTAAAGTGTATTTGAAAAATATTTACTTACTTGCGATATTGGAGTTACCACCAGTGAGTCCATACCAGTTTTAGAATTATATACTTTTTGCTTCACAAAACCTGGATCAACCACATAGAATATGCCGTCTATGGTTAGAGAGGTTTCTGCAATATTAGTTGCTATAACAACCTTACGACTACCGGGAGGAGCCGGATCGAAAATTCGTGTTTGCATTTCAGAAGGCAATGCCGAATAAACTGGTAAAATAATCAATTCAGGTACATCAGGTCCCAAACTTTTCATTCGTTCATACAAAATTTCACAAGCAGTATCGATTTCTTCTTGGCCCGTCAAGAACAGCAAAATATCACCTGGAGGTTCCCGCAAATGTATCTGCATAACCGTTATTAAAGAAGCATCTAAATAATCCGTTTCTGGTTCCTTAGTATACAGCACCTCTACGGGAAATGTGCGACCGGGTATAGTGAATATGGGTGCTTCGAAGAAGTATTGCGAAAATTTTACAGCATCTAAGGTAGCTGATGTAACTATCAGTTTTAGTTCAGGTCGTTTTTGTACAGCCGTTTTTAGCAAACCAAAAAGTACATCAGTGTGTATGGTTCGCTCATGAGCCTCATCCAACATAATAACTGAATAGCCCTTCAAATCAGACTCGATAAGACATTCTCGCAACAACATACCATCTGTCATATATTTTATAGCTGTTTCCGGGCTGGTGCAGTCCTCGAATCGTATAGTGTAGCCGACCTCTTGCCCCAAACGGCATCCGAATTCCTCGGCTACTCTCTTGGCTACAGACATGGCGGCCACACGTCTGGGTTGTGTACAACCTATTTTACCTCTGGCTGTAAATCCACATTCAGCTAAATATTGTGTGATTTGAGTTGTTTTTCCAGAACCGGTTTCTCCAATAACAATCAAAATTTGATTATCGGTAACGGCTTTTATCAAATCATCTCTAAGCTTATAAATGGGCAGTGATTGTCTTTGTTCTACCAAAGACATGTCAGTTTTCTTGCCAAACGAAGACTTTTTGCCACCAATCACATGCTTTTTCCATTCTGGCACCTCCATGGGAGCAGAACCCATTCCTCTGACATTCGCTGCTAATGTACGACCGGAATCTTCATCTGGCAAAGGATCAATCCAATTTTTACTCAATCCTGTAGGGACAGCATCCATATCTTGTTCTCTTTGCAACATTTTTTGTTCTCTACGTTCTTTTGAAAGAGCCGATTGCATCATAGCAGCTTGTGCTAGAGAACCATCTGGATTTTTAACAATGCGTACAGGAGATAAATCATGGAGAGCACGGCCATGACCAGCCAAGAATGGTGGTTCCTCTTCAACAATTTCAATTTCGATATCCTCCTCATCGTCTTCATCTTTTGCCAACAGACCAGTTTCTTCATCGAAATCGGGCAATTCACTACGATCTAGCACCCCCGAGCTAATCATTTGTTTGATTTCCCAACGTTCGGGGCTGGAAATCCGGGTAACACGTTTTCGAGAATCATCTTCATCATTATCACCGCCACCCTGCAGATTTAAAAGTGAAGTTCCGCCACCAAATGGCCGATCTGGATTCCGATCCTTAAGCTCACTGTCCGGCGGAGGAGCATGGCTAAGTGGATTTAAATCCTGTCCGGTTACCTGATCAACTTCTTTCATTGAAAGTGAGACTTTTTGGCCAGTAACAGACATGACTTTCACTTTGACATTTGAGTTTCTATTAACTACTTCTGTAACATCTGTTACACGACCTTCTGAACGTAGCTGAGATATATGAACCAAGCCCTCCCAACGTTTACGCAAACCAAATATTTGCACAAAACAGCCAAAAGGTACAATATTCGCCACTTTTCCCGAATATATTTTACCAGGTTCGGGGTCGTCACTCATTGGTGCGGGAGGAGGCATTTTTTCACGTATTTTTGTTTCATTTGAACGTGATCGTCTCCTGTGGCTGGAACGATTACCTGACCTAGATCTAGAACGTAGTCGTCGAGATCGTTCTTTGGATCTAGAACGATTCCGGCGATCAGTTTTCTTTTCTCTGGAAGAGGATCTAGAGCGTCTGTTTCGTTTTCTCGGCGATCTAGAACGAGATCGTCGATGTTTTTCATGGGAATGTGATCGACGATGTCTCCCACGAGAGTTCGATCGTGAGCGCCTACTATGATCCCTCTCCCTATATCGATTCCTATCACCACCACAATTTATATCTTTGTCTCGCTTTTGGTCGCGTTTGCGTTCCCTATCCACATCTCTGCAGCTGTAACGGTCTCGTGATTTTGATCGAGACTTTCTTTCCGCTTTATTTTTAACACTTTTTGAACTCTTGTCAACAAAACCAGGTGCTAAGGCTTCAAGCTCCAACATAGCCTCATCTACAACCTCCAAGTCCATTTCAGCAACTTTCTTCTTAACATCACTTTTGCACTTTTTTTCATCGGCTGAGCTTTCGTCTTCTGATTCTGAAGATGACCTATCAATTTTACTGAACTTATCATTAGCTAGCGCTAAGCCCGGAAACATCAATGCAAGCTCTTCAGTTTTTTTAAACGTTTTACTTGAGGAAGCACGATTTCCTTCATCACCCTCGAATGTTTCATTTTCTGTAGTTGGTTTCATTAATTTTATTATGCGCTGAAGATTCGAAATCAGTGAATCTGGAAATTCAGCACCATTTTCAATAAGAGCCTTACGAAATCCTTCGAACGTTGGATTCTTTGATTCCAATTCGACAATAAATTCGGCCAGATCTTTATCGTTAATGCCCAAGTGATTGTCCAATTCCGTACACAATTTTGATACCAAGGACAAATGCTCAAGTTTTTGCAATTCATCCATAATATTATTTTACTTAATTTTCTTGGATAAACATTAGTTTTTTATATGAAATTTATTTCACTCCTTGCAACGTTTGTCTAAAAATCTAAACAGAAACAAAACAAAATCTGCCTTATCTACACTGTCAGCTGGCTGTCAATAGGAGAAAAGGTTGCCACACTCTAATTCTCTTAATATATAGATCATTAATTTTGGGAACCAAGCTTTTAAATTCAGGATGTCTTAATTACGCCGCGCATTTATCACAAATTTTAGCATGCCGAAATTTCTTTAATACTAATAACAGATAAGCTAGCCAGTAAAAGAAAAACCTGGTGAAAACACTTGGTATGAATATTGTTTTTTCATGTTTTGGTATTTACTAAATCATTGGAAAATGAAGAAACAAATTTTATTTCCTTACTGTAACCAGATTTAACGCCACACCATAGCAACGTTTTTTCAAAATCTTGTAATACATTTCTAAGTAAAATGTACTTCTTTCAAAATTTCACATTTTCACTGTTTACTAACAATTTGCAAAATAAATAAATAAATAAATAAATAAATAAAATTGTCCTTTCATCCACAAAATACTACAATCCGATGAATAATACACAAAGAAACAAAATTAATTTTTTGTATATTTAAAATAAATTTTTATTTCAGTTTTCTTTATACTAATACTACTATTTAACGAATAATTAATAGTCAGAAACCCCAAAAAGGCGGAAATAAATTTTTGTATTTCAAATATTTTTAAAATTTTATTTTGGTGCAATTGAAACTATAATTAGGTATTAATTCGAATAATAAAATAGAAATTACTTCTTGCAAAGACTACTTACTTACTAGCTTTGTCAAAAATAGTTTAGTAAATCTCTATGAAATTGATAGCTAACATAGACAATACTTTGAGCATTTGCCTTATTTTAAATCAAGTAGGCAATTTTATTGTTTTTAACAATAGACTTTTATACGACAGTAAAATAAGCAATTTCAAAAAATTCAAACTTGTTCCAACACTGGTTTACATGCTATCATGTAGACAGGAAACAGTCCCTTAGGAAAACTTTTTTGTTGCGCTATTTTCATGATGCGAAAACCAGACTGTTTTAAACTAATTTCATATGCTTTAAGTGGTCTTGTTACAGAAGAGTCCGTTTCATCTTTCACCACTTCGCCAGACTTTGTAACATTTTCTTTCATCACAAAGATGCCTCCTGATTTTAAGCTTGTGCGTACTCGCTGAAAAAACGATATCAAGTCGTCATCTGTTAGATGCCCCAGTACCCATTGCGACCACACTAAATCATATTTTTGCGGATCAGGGACAAATTGCTGCAGGCCTATGTTGTAAACTGCACCTAGACGATTAGGATATCCCAGCGTTGAACCAGCGTCTGAGGTACAGTATGCTCTAGCTTTTTCGGCGAATGTTGGATCCTGTTCAACCATATCAACTTTATCAAATATTGGCATCAAAAGATTTTTCGTTACTCTGCCAATGCCAGCACCGCAGTCAAGAGCATATTTTTTATTAGTTTCATTAATTTTCAACTCACGCAAGAATGAGTTCGATCCCTGTATATCAATGGCATTTATGTAGCCAAGTCCACCCAACATGCCGTTAACAGTAGCCGGCACCTCTGACCAATATTGCTGTGCTTTTGTATAAAATTCTTTTTGTGGTTTTTCATAGCCATTGTCTTTTAATAAAAGTTGGGCATTCGCGTTTTCACTTAAAGTTATTTGGTGCATTTCTATAAAACACTACTAATTTATCACAAAAAAAAATTTTTATTTTTCGACAAAAATTTTCACAGCAGATGTTAAATTGATTATACTAGTGATGGGAGGAACAAAATAGTGTACTATTGTTTTGTTTTAGGATGTCATGTGTTTATTGAAGGTCAACTCGAGGTTTAATTTAGACAAACTTTAGACTTGGTTATCACAATGCGTTATGTTTACCAAAGAATACACGTTTCAAAAAAATCAAATAAAATTTACTCAAATTATCGAGGAAATTTCTGAATAGGGATCAAAAAGTTTATTATTGCTTTTCGGGAGCACTTGCATATATAAATAAATCGATAACATTTATTATGTTATCTCCAAGTTAGCTAGGTTGCCACACTACTACAATCAATGTTTTCGCCTGTGCATTCACACGGACTTGTCAACACATTGATAAGTCTTTTCTTTTGATTGTTGAGTTTTCAAAGAAGCGACGTGTGTTGGACGAATAACTAAAATATAATTTCTTAATCAATCTCATAAAAGTAAATTAATAAGGAAAAATGAATTTGCCACCGGTTTTTATAGACTTATCTATGGACGAACAAGTAAGTATTCAGCAAATTCAAACATTTTTAAATTTTGTGGGACTAAAAAGTGAGGTTATGTTTGCCTAAATGGCAAATAAACAATTCTCAAAATATTTTTTTATTTAATTCTCTGGTAACTTATTTAAGGTCCAAGAATTAAGAAAATACTTCAAAAACTTGGGTGCTGAGATCTCATCAGAAAAGTCCAGCAAAGGTGTGGAGGACGATTTGCATAAAATCATAGGTGTGTGCGATGTTTGCTTTAAGGATGGGGTGCCCCAACAGATTGATTGCATTCTCAACAGTATTGTATCCATTATGATTACGGTATTTTTTAATGTTTGGCTTAACCGAATTGATTTTTATAATAAAAATAATATCTTATAGATACCTTTGGATCGCGGAGAAAATATTATTTTGGCTTATTGTGAAAAAATGACTAAAGCTCCAAGTGTACCTTTGACAAAGGTATGCCTGCAATCGTTATGGCGTTTATTTAATAACTTAGATACTGCTTCTCCGTTGCGTTACCATGTTTACTATCATTTGGTTCAAGTTGCTAAGCAGTGCGATCAAGTTTTGGAAGTATTTACTGGAGTCGATCAATTGAAATCGCAATTTGCAAACTGTCCCCCGTCTGCCGAACAAATGCAGAAACTCTACCGTCTTTTACATGATGTCACCAAAGACACAAATATGGAACTTTCTGCGAAAGTCATGATCGAGCTTTTGGGCACCTATACTGCCGACAATGCCTGTGTAGCTCGTGAAGATGCAATGAAATGTATTGTAACGGCATTAGCCGACCCCAATACATTCCTCTTAGATCCTCTGTTGGCTTTAAAACCTGTTCGCTTCTTAGAAGGCGATTTAATTCATGATTTATTGTCTATTTTCGTCTCTGACAAACTTCCCTCTTACATACAATTCTACGAAGATCATAAAGAGTTCGTAAATTCACAAGGCTTAAATCATGAGCAAAACTTGAAGAAAATGCGTTTGCTGACCTTTATGCAATTGGCTGAAAGTAATCCGGAAATGAGCTTTGAAACTCTGACAAAAGAATTACAAATATCTGAAGATGAGGTTGAAGCGTTTGTCATTGAGGTATTGAAGACAAAATTAGTTCGTGCTCGTCTTGATCAAGCCAACCGTAAAGTGCATATCTCATCTACTATGCATCGAACATTTGGCGCTCCTCAATGGGAACAATTGAGAGATTTGTTGCAGGCATGGAAGGAAAACTTGAGCACGGTGCGTGAAGGTCTAACACAAGTTTCATCAGTTCAGTTGGATTTGGCTCGCAGCCAAAAATTGGTGCATTAAAATGAACATAAAATTATAAAGATTTTTTGCAAGAGCAAATCACGTTTTATATACATATTCGAAAGTTTTTAATAAAAAGAATAAGTTTCTTTAGAAAGTTTTGGTTACATTTACTTTTTTAATTGGTGGAACGTAACGTTTCGTGGCTCAAATCGTTTGAAGTAGCACATGTGAAGTGTGGTGTTCTAGGCTTCCCTATCTTAGTAAAAAAAAAAAAATCAATTAATTTACAAATATGTAATTAATGCTTTGTTACATTTTTTATACGTAGATATATATGTATATATATATTTTATTTCTTAAAAAATAGTTCTACATCTAAACGAAATATATGAATTTTTAAATGCAAATAGAGATTTGATTGAAATAAATCTTTTGAACAACTTCTTTTTAAAGTTCTTCATGAATTTTGGAATGTTGTCTTTCTTTTTCATTCGGATAAGCCCAGAAATATGAAGGAAATCCACTTACATCACGTTCCCTTTTAACAAAAGCCGAAAAGGACGAAATACAGTTGCCGATAAAATGGTTTGACTGTCCCATAATTGCCAAGTCCAAGTGTGGATTATCTTTTTCCAAGCGATGTGCTGTTATATTCATGCGTTGCAAGGCATGATTTAGTTCCATTATCATGTGGTTGTTATCAGAGGCAACAAAAACCGAGCGCACTTCATTTCTTGGATGGTCCTGTTTAACATTTTTAATTAATCGTTTCAATTGACGAATAATGAGTTCCTTTGATGGCATACACAACTCTGGGTATAGATTACCTTTCTCATTGTTATAACCTAGACATTGAGGAGAAGCAAACAATTGCTGACTATCTTTAACATGTTCACAAGCTCTGACCCAATCGATGCCGTTGCGCAAATGTATGCCAATAAATGCACCCTTTGGCAAGACATTCCTTATATATTCTGATGCTAAGCTGCGGTATTTGTTATTCCATTTTAAGTATTCTTGAAGATGACGATTTTCGTTTTGAACCGGATAGCTGGCTGGAGCACCAGTAAAGGCCAATACTGGCCATTCTGATGCCAAATACTTCTCTTTCCATCTTTCAGATATATCACTATAATGCACATCGAAATGCAGTGGACCATAAAACTCTGAACCACTAAAATCTATATTAAAAGTATCCCAAAACGGGCCAAAAGGATTTCCCTCTTTAGCATGACAACCCACAACTGAATTGTCCTTTATTTGTAAGGATTTGCGTTCCATATAACAAAAAGATACTCGCTTTTCTTTAGGCCATATTTCAAAAGCCAAATCCTTCATAAAATCATCCATTAAAACGATTCGGTGGAATTTTTCCAGAGGTTTGACAGCAAAATAATTGTTGAAAGGCACCTGTATAGAACGCATTTCACCTCTTCTGTATTCCACCCAGGGTGGAAGTATCAAAGTGCGGTTAAGAGCTTTAGCAAATGCCAGTGCTCCTAAAAAATGATCTGCCTGGTTGCCAAAACGACCTTAAAGTAGAAAACATGCTTACCAATTTAACTTTCAATGAAATGAAAAACTTACCCATACAAGGGCAGTAAGCTACATAGCCATTCTCGTCTACCAATTCATTAGCAGTGGCGTTCACCACGAAAATCAAAAACGCTACGAAAGTGCGCATTTTGTGGGCTTCACTTAATACTTTAGTTATGAAAAAATAACTTCTTGCTAATCGAATTTTGTCATACTAGTTCGCTTCAGCATTTAATTTTAACATTATATTTAACCTCCTTGCCAAGGAGGTTGCTTTCTTTTACCAAATGTTATACTTTTGAGCGTTATTGGGCAGTGCAATGTTGGTTGGATTTGAATGGCAAAAAGCACAAAGTATTCTGTGACAAAAAGTGCACCGCGCCGCAAATTACTCCGTGACTATGATGAAAACTTGAAAAAGAAACAAGAATGGCGTTACGTATTTTCTCTTACAACTTTTTGGAGGTTGGACAATTTTTGTTTACGAACAAGAACACAAAGTGAGGTAAGAAATATATACAAGACGAAAACACAAACACAATTGCCAGAGCCGGTTTGACGATTTCTTATGGTGACGATTTTATTCAATCTTTAGGGCAAACCATGGTACAGTTAATAAGGGGTCGCATTAGCTGAACCGTTAATTATCTTACTTCGCAAAACTGCCAAGAGGCAGCCAAAACGATATAGCAAGTCAGCGTAATCTCTGTTCTTCTCTTTTCTGCAAATGCTGTAAATATTGTAGTAGTGGTGTCTATTTGACAGTTTTCAGAAGTTGTACAAAAAATAAATTCATATTTTTCTTGAAGTTCTTTTTATTGTAAGGAAAAGGTTACCTTATTAGGTGTATCACGGGACAAACTAAAAACTTAAAGTGTCAAGTCAATTCAAAAATTAAAATAAACTCAGTTGTTCGATTATTTATTTTTGATAAATTTCCAAATTAAGAGATATATGCTACATAAAAAGTCCGTTTGAACGCACACTTCAAGTCGTTTTTCTTTTCCTCGGTAAATAAACGATTTGCTCACAATTTCTTATATATTTTTTCTATACCGGTAAATTATCAAGGATCATAAATAAAAAATATATAAAAATATTTTTTTGTGTCCCCAAATATGCTCATATATAAATATTTTTTTGAGCCCCAAATATGCTCAGCTGCTTACCTAATATTAATGAGTCTGGCAGCACTACTGAGAATACCCTGCCTTATCATCATAGTGACAGTAGTCTGTGATGTCAACAAACTGCTGTCAGATCATGAACGTGAAACAGTTGTTGCAACGTGGAAAATAAAATTTAAGTTATTAAAGAATTAAACTAAACTTTTTTTGCATATAAAATGGCTAAACGTCTGCAGCCTTTGTGGCAGGCACCATCGTCAGTTGAAAAACCAAAATTGCGTCTATTCAACAGCTTGACCAGACAAAAAGAGGAATTTGTTCCACTGGATGGTAACAATGTCACTTGGTATAGCTGTGGTCCTACAGTTTACGATGCCTCACATATGGGTCATGCTAGGTAAATGAAATTTGTGAATAAGGGGTAAACTGAGCTTAATCTTTTTTCTTAAGGTCCTATATTTCATTTGATATTTTGAGACGAGTGCTATCCGACTATTTTGGCTATAATATTTTATATGTCATGAATATTACTGATATAGATGATAAAATTATTAAACGTGCCCGTCAGAATTTTTTATTCGACTGCTATGTAGATAAATCGCAAAACTATCCAATGTTAGATTTATTAGAAGATCAACGTGCAGTTTTAGCACATTTCAAGGATACTTGTGCAAAAAATACAGATCCAGATAAAAAAATTATGCTGGACAAACTCCTTGTGCGCATGAATGATGCCGTGGAATTACTAACAAAGGCGGTGGCAAGTGGAAATGCTGATGAAATTTCAAAAGCCCGCAATCTTTATTTGCACGAAGCTAGAGATCCAATCTCTAATTGGTTAGATTCAAAAAAAGGTGCTTCCGTGAATGACAATTCTATATTTGAATCACTGCCGCGATATTGGGAAGATCAGTTTCATAATGATATGAAGTCTTTAAATGTAGGTTGGATAATCGTCATCATTTTGTTAATTAAAAGTTTCATTTTTAGATTCTGCCACCCGATATTTTGACTCGAGTTTCCGAGTATGTACCTCAAATTATTTCATTCATTCAGCGCATCATCAACAACGGTTTGGCATATGCCGCCAATGGATCCGTTTATTTTGATGTTAACGGTTTCGATAATAAAGAAAAACATTTTTATGCTAAACTGGTGCCTGAAGCCTATGGCGACACAAAATCTCTGCAGGAAGGTGAAGGCGATTTATCAGTTGGTGAAGAACGACTTACAGAAAAACGTTCTCCCAATGACTTTGCTTTGTGGAAGGCCAGTAAAGCCGGCGAACCGTGGTGGGATAGTCCCTGGGGCAAAGGTCGTCCTGGCTGGCACATTGAATGCTCTGCCATGGCTTCAGATGTTTTTGGTTCCTCTTTTGATATACACACCGGCGGGGTGGATCTAAAATTTCCACATCACGACAATGAACTGGCTCAGTCTGAGGCAGCTTTCGATGAAGCCGAATGGGTTAAGTATTTCCTGCATACTGGCCATCTGACAATATCTGGTTGCAAAATGTCCAAATCTCTAAAAAACTTTGTCACCATACAGCAGGCATTGCTAAAGCATACTCCTTGCCAATTACGTTTGGCATTTTTACTTCATTCATGGAAAGATACGCTGGACTACTCAGAAAATACTATGGAAATGGCAATTCAATACGAACGTTTTCTGAATGTAAGTTAAATGGAAGGAAGTTTTGCTATACTATTTGTTATAAATATAAATGTATATATATAAACAATTTCAGGAATTTTTCCTCAATGTTAAAGACTTAACACGGCATGTTACTACTGAGAAACCTCGTAGACAGTTTGACGATTGGACTCGTATTGAGACTGCCTTACAAACTAAATACAATGAAGTTCGAACTATGGTACATAATGCTCTATGTGGTAAGTAAGACACACAAATTTAAACAAATTTCGTTTTAAATTCTATACAGAATGTTTCTAGATAACGTTGATACTCGTAGCGCTTTAGATGCCTTAAGAGATTTAGTTTCGGCGGCTAATATTTATATACGCGATAATAAGGGTCGTTTGAATTGTCTACTTCTACGAAAAATCGCTTCTTATATAACGGATTTACTACATGTATTTGGTGCAATTGTTGGTCCTCGCGGTGGTATTGGTTTTCCTGTTGGTTCTGGTATTAGCAATGGCAATGCAAATCTTGAATCTACCATTTTACCATACGTTGAGGCGACTGCAAGCTTCAGGAATGAAGTGCGAGAGCTAGCTAAGTCGTTAAAAGCAAACGAAATTTTAAATTTATGTGATCAACTACGAGATGAAGTCTTACCCCAATTAGGTGTGCGTTTAGAAGACAAGGACGGTGGCAAATTCGCTGTTAAATTAGTAGATCGCGAAACATTAATACGAGAACGTGAAAGTAAAAAAGCCATAGAAGCTGAGCGTTTGGCAGAAAAAGAACGTAAAAAACAAGCTGCAGCTGAAGTAGCCGCCGCAAAAGAAGCGCAGAGAAAAATCAATCCTAAAGAAATGTTTTTGAAAGAAACCGACAAGTATTCACTATTTGATGAAAATGTATATAACTCACTATAAACTGTTACAAAACCTATTTTAATTCCAAATTTCTTTTAGGGCCTACCCACTCATGATAAAGAAGGCAAAGAAGTTAGTAAAGGTCAGCTTAAGAAGCTGCAAAAAATGCAAGCCCAACAGGAACAGCGTTACAAGGAATATTTGGCTGTTAATTCAGCATAACTTTGTGTTTTCTTTCCTAAATAATAAATAAAACAAATTTGATTTATTTCAACTTTTGGTTATCCTTTTTTTTACTTAAATTGTACTTTCCAGAAACATAATTTACGGTCATAGGCGGCTGCTATATAAGGCAGGCGATAATGCCAGCACAAACCAGAATATAATTTTAATGGCGTCTCTAGTAAGGGTACTGATGTTTTAGTAGAGTAAACTTTTAAAGTTATATCAGGTCGGCCAATACTGGCAACTACATATTCAGACGTAGGAGACATTCGTACACAACGACCTCCATCTTCATGAATTTGTCTAACATCAGATGGCGAACAAGGACGGCGAGACAAGTCCCAGGTAACCAATTCACCAGCTGCCAATGCTGTTATAAAATGGCAATTATTTAAAGACCAATCGGCCGACATTAAAGGAGACTTTGGTGTTTCCAGTGAAACAATGGCCTGTTGTGATTTAACATTGTACATATGTATAATACCCTTCTTTTCGGCTACTAAAACTTTGTGCGGTTCTTCGGGATGCCATTTTACCGACATTCCAGCTGATGATAAGCAAAATGTTATAGCATTTTCATAGTGTGATTGTTGACTCCAAATTTTGCAGCTGTGATCATCGCTCACTGAAGCTAAATATTCACCTTCACTGTCCCACGCAAGGTCGTTGACGTAATTAGAGTGACCTTTCAAAATTTGTACAGTATCGACATTTTGTAAGTCAGTTCGAAAAATGCGCAATAAAAAATCTGCTCCGGCTGCACAAAATGTTACCGTTTTTGGCATAGACAACAAAGAAGTTTCGGGAGCAAAGCAAATGGCGTGGCAGCGGCTTTCATGATAAATATCTTTCAAACGTTCCCACTCAAATTGTTCGCTATCAGATTCCTCCTAAAAACGCAATTTTTATTATTTTCAAATGCAGTTGCTTTAGTTCTTCTGCAAACTTACTGGAAATCTGATCAAGCCCAAAATAAGCTTTTTCTCAGCCGCTATGCAAATTAGGTTAGAAGCAAAATCAGTCGCACAAATATCGAAACAAATGATTTGTTCATTAAAATTAAGGAAATGCGTAGGTGAAGTGGAAGATCTCATTGTGTATAAAAGTATATTTGTAAAAACACTTTTTTCTTTAATTCTTAATGTTGACAACAAAATTTAAACCGGCAAAATGTTAGACAAGCTACTTATAAAGAAGGTACAAAAACTCAAAACAATTCATAGTTATCGAAATATATCGGGTCAGTGGTGATAAAGTTGATGCATATGTATTTGTTCGGTGCAATTTGCAAAATTGTTCTCTAGCAAATTTCAATATGTCATTGATATGCATTGATTGCATATTTATTTGACAGCATGATACAATTAACAAGGTAGCCTCGTCAGCTAAACCGGTAATCAACTGACTACTTTGGGTTGTCAAGAGATTGCAGAGATGAAAGGCAGCCAAAACGAGATAGCTAATCCGCGTAAGCTCAGTGCATCTCTCTTCTGTAAATGTAGAAGTGGCGCCTTTTTGACAGTTTGCATAAGTTGTACAAAAACAAAATCCATGTTATTTTTATTGAAGTTGTTCTTATTGTAGCGAAAAGGTTACCTTGTTAGTTGTATCATGTTTGACAGCGGAATTTTTGACGTTTAGTTTATTCCTGTTATAAATCAATATCAATATGGAAGAACACGTTTTTGATGTATATTTTCAATGTAGAGAGAAGATTGGTTTGGCTTTTGGAACAAACCTTTTCACATAAATCTACACAACTATTTTATCGTGTAGAGATAGTTGTTATATTTCAAACGTGAATTTCAATAAGATCTAAAGAAAAATTTTTCAAAGCTATGAATAAGCATTAAAAAATTTACAAAATTAAGCATTAAAAATTAACAAAAACCATAATTTTGTACAAAACAATATAGAAAATGTTGCTCGTATTGTGGAAAAAAAGAAAGCGACATAACACAGAGCTGGTAGCTCTGTAGTTTAATAACGGTCTGGTAACTTCAATCTCCGTGCACGTGTGTTTTTACTTTGTTTATATTTTTTTTATGGATCTGGTTGGCTCCTCAAATATTTCTGCGTGCTTAGAATAAATATAATTAAAAATAAAACTAAAATAAATTTTCTGAAATGAAATTTTCCTATAAAGTAAGTTAATGACAAACACATACATTTTTATAAAGTTATTAATTAAAAAATTTCAGTTTTCCAATTTATTGGGCACTATTTACCGAAATGGAAATTTGCTTTTTACACCGGATGGAAATTCCATAATAAGTCCAGTGGGCAATCGTTTGACATTGTACGATCTTAAAAAGTAGGTTAAAAATAAATTTGAATATGTTAATACGTTATTGAAAAAGCTTTTCAGCAATAAATCTCTTACCTTGTCTTTGGAGTCTCGCTACAATTACCAGAGTTTGGCCCTGTCACCAGATGGAAGCTTGTTACTGGCCGTAAACGAACATGGCGAGGCACAGCTTATAAGTATGGTTTCCTGCACAGTTATTCACAACCATAAATTTCAACATGCTGTACAGTGTGCAGCTTTTAGCCCCAATGGAGCTCACTTTGCAGTGGCTATGCATAATTTGGTTTTTATTTTTAAAGCACCTGGTGAAATAACAGGCGAATATAACCCATTCGTTTTGGAACGTCATTATTTAGGAGGCTTTGACGATGTCACGTGTCTTGATTGGTCTACAGATTCGCGTTTCTTGATCGTGGGGTGTCGCGATAATTCTTCGAAAGTAATAGCCATAAATTATATGAAAAATTTTCGAACTTATATACTAGGAGGACATACAGATTCTATGGTAGCTTGTTATTTCGAAAACAATAGTCTTCATGCTAACACTGTCAGTCGCAATGGACAACTGTGTTTGTGGGAATGTAGTTTAGAACTGTCTGAAATTGAAACTGTAACATTTAATAAAAACACAGAAATGAATCCGTTATCTTCGAAGAGTAAACGAAACAAACAAAGTGATGCCGAATCGGCAGAAGAATCTGAAGACGATGTGCAAGACACAGTAGAAAAACACAATACAAACCGCACTACTGAAGAGGATCAGAATGAGATAAATGATGAGGATGCCAAAAGAAGACATCCATTTTTCTACAAAAAGCTTGCGCGCCATTATTTGGCCGATGAGCCACGTAAAGAACATCGTGATGCTGTTTTGACTACAGCACATTATAACCGCCAAATTAAAGTATTGGTAGTAGGATTTAGTACAGGGTCATTTTATTTATATGAACTACCCGATGTTAACATGATCCATTCTTTGAGTATATCTGATTATGCACTTTCATCGGCTTTATTTAATAACACAGGTGATTGGGTGGCTTTAGCTTCTAGGGAGATGGGTCAACTGTTGGTTTGGGAATGGCAATCGGAACAGTATATAATGAAACAACAGGGCCACAGCAGTGAAATGACTTGTATATCCTATTCACCTGATGGCCAGTACATAGCAACTGGTGGCGAAGACTCTAAAGTCAAATTATGGAATACGCAGAGTGGTTTTTGTTTTGTTACATTTGCGGAACACACGAGTGGTGTAACTGGTGTACAATTTAGTAGAGGCAAAAAGTTTCTCGTGAGCTGTTCGTTAGATGGCACTGTTAGGGCATACGATATGACACGGTAAATCTTTGAAATTAATTTACCAACTTCGAAAATGTATTATTGTATTGTTTCTATAAAAAGCTACCGCAATTTCCGTACTTTTACCTCTCCCACACCTGTGCAATTTTCTTGCGTGGCTATGGATTACTCAGACGAGTTGGTTGTTGCTGGCGGCCAAGATGATTTTCAGCTTTACCTCTGGTCTATTAAATTAGGAACTCTATTGGAAGTTATTAGTGGGCATGAAGCGCCGATATCATCAATAGCTTTTGCCCCTATTGCTTCTTCGTCTACAATGGTATCTGGTTCATGGGATAAAACTATTAAAATTTGGAATTGTTTGGAAAACAAGTCGGAACACGAGACAATTGATTTATTATCGGATGTAACTTGTGTAGCTTTTAGTCCTAATGGTGAACATGTGAGTGCTGTCATCAAATTGAAATTATGTATTTAACTGTCAAATTTGTTTGTTTTCAGGTGGCAGTGGCCACTTTAAATAGTAACATAAGTGTATTCGAAGTTAAAACTGCGAGCCAAATAAGTACCTTAGAGGGTCGCAATGATTTAGAAAGTGGCCGTTTGGATACCGATGTTATAACGGCAAAAAAGAATCAGCAGGGCAAGTAAGTAAAGCACATGTAAGGTGTATTTCAGCAAATGTAGTATTATCAGATTTGCGCGCTCGTGAAAGTTTTAGCTGTGAACATTTGCCGGTCCTCTAAGTTTCTAACTCATCCCCACAATTTCCTATAATTGGCGAATTTTGTTTGCTAATTTTCATAAAGCACCTATGAATGTGCATCAATATAATACTATGTATGTAATAAATCAATCTTTTTAGATATTTTTCATCTCTGGAATATTCTGCTGATGGAGAGTGCATCTTGGCTGGCGGTAAATCGCATGTCATTTGTATTTATCACATCAAACAGGCCATGCTGTTGAAAAAGTTCCAAATTACACAGAATCTTAGCTTCGATGGCATGAATGTGAGTAGCATTTTAAGCTTAAAATACCTACTATATATGTATATGCCATATGTAATTACATCTTATACATATGTATGTACTTACATACATTTTTTCGATTATTTCAATAGGAGTTTATAAATCGCCGCAATTTGACCGAATTCGGTAACATGGCTTTAGTGGAACAACGAGAAGAATTAGAAGGCGGCAATATAGCCCTACGTTTGCCTGGCGTTCAAAAAGGCGACATGGCTGCACGAAATTTCAAACCAGAAGTGAAAGTATTTTGTGTCAAATTTTCGCCCACCGGCCAATCATATGCAGCTGCCTGTACAGAGGGTTTATGTGTTTATACTTTAGACAAAGGTTGTGGAGAAAATCAAGCCAACAATTGGAAGAAACTTAACATTATTTGTTTTTTTTTTTTATTAATTTAGGTGTGGTATTTGATCCTTTCGATTTGTCTTTGGAAGTGACGCCTAAGGCTATTAAAGAATCTTTGCGACAACAAAACTATTCGAAGGCTCTTATAATGGCCTTGAAATTAAATGAAAATAATCTTATTAATTTGTGCTTGGAGTCAATACCTTATCAGGACTGTAAGTACAACATAAACAAGTTCTTCATTTATTCACAATAACTAAATACAGTCAAAGCCCGGTATAGCGAATACTCAGTTTAACGAATATCGGATATAACGAATGGCGAAATTTTTACATTAACTGTCTTATGTAGCGAATGACAAAAAAAAATAAATCTCGATTTAACGAATGGCAAAGCAAAATACATTTAAAAAATCGTTACAAATCTGCATTTGCAGATTTGCAGGCACTTTCCCGTATAAGTTGTAATTTGACAAATATTCAAAACCAAAAAACTGTATAGAAAACCCCTCCCCACGGAGGCACAACTTGTTTCTACTGTATTTTCTAAAATACTTCTTCCTCACAAAATTTGAAAACGGAAATGTTTAGAGAAGACCACAAAACGACCTGCATTTGCAGATTTGCCGGCACTTTCCCGTATAAGTTGTAATTTGACAAATATTCAAAACCAAAAAACTGTATAGAAAACCCCTCCCCACGGAGGCACAACTTGTTTCTACTGTATTTTCTAAAATACTTCTTCCTCACAAAATTTGAAAACGGAAATGTTTAGAGAAGAAGACCACAAAACGACCTGCATTTGCAGATTTGCCGGCACTTTCCCGTATAAGTTGTAATTTGACAAATATTCAAAACCAAAAAACTTTTTAGAAAACCCCTCCCCACGGAGGCACAACTTGTTTGTACTGTATTTTCTAAAATACTTCTTCCTCACAAAATTTGAAAACGGAAATGTTTAGAGAAGAAGACCACAAAACGACCTGCATTTGCAGATTTGCCGGCACTTTCCCGTATAAGTTGTAATTTGACAAATATTCAAAACCAAAAAACTTTTTAGAAAACCCCTCCCCACGGAGGCACAACTTGTTTGTACTGTATTTTCTAAAATACTTCTTCCTCACAAAATTTGAAAACGGAAATGTTTAGAGAAGAAGACCACAAAACGACCTGCATTTGCAGATTTGGCGGCACTTTCCCGTATAAGTTGTAATTTGACAAATATTCGAAACCATATGCAAATACCGTTGGATTGTGTGTGTTTTTGGCTTCTTTCTTTGTATTGAAAGAACACGTGTGATGCGTTGCTTTTTTCGTTAAAATTTTAGTAGTTTTATTTGGTTCATTGTGAAAACGAGATGTCGATTTCTTAAGAAATGAATAATATGAATGAAATGTAATGATAAACCTACACATGTTAATAGCATCCAAACTTAGCTAAATATGTACATATATGCCTCTATGTACATTTATGATTTTTAATGAATTTACATATTAGAAATAAAAACAATTCTTAAATGAACGTTAAAATATCAATTAAAGTTTTATTTCTACACTGAGTTGTCATTACAATTAAATTTTGATGTTTTTAAAACTGCGGACCACCGTCTTTTATAAAATTTTAAGATAAAAAATTACTGTTCGATATAACGAATATCTCGGAATAACGAAAGGTCTGAACATTATATCATTCGTTAAACTGGGCTTTGACTGTATTGTAAATCCAATTAATTTGTGCAGATTTAGATCATTTTCTTTTAGTTTTTTTTTCATAAAAAATAAGCAACAGGAAAATAAATTAGAATAAAAAAATGTAAATTTATACAAATAACTAGCTGAACCGGTCATGCGTTGCTGCCGCTGTTGCAATAATTTTGAAAAAAAAATTAGGTTAAATTTGGAATTTACAGAAATTGTGAATCAGCAATAACAGAATTAACCTTCACAATCGGTCTATAAATGGTCAAGTTATTGAAAAAGTATTTTTTCTATATAGATTTTTAACAAAAATAAATGTCATTCTAACGAAAATTCTTTCAGCAGCCAAAAAAAAAAATGCGACTACGAATTATATTTCGTAAAAAATATTATATATTATTACAAAAAAGCAGAAAGAATTCCGAAATCAGTTTATAAATTACTGAGTTATTGAAAAAATACATATTTCCTTCCATGTTCGAAAAATTGTCGTTTTCGAAAAAATATATACACTCATTAAAAAAACGGGAAATGATTTGGTAAATCGGTTTATAAATGACTGAATTGAGCAAAAATAATTTTTTCGAAATCGATGTCGAAAAAAGGTTAATAAAATATTTATTAATTGATTTCGAAATCAAAGCTATATTACAATTTTACTGACAAAAAAAACTTTCAAAATACATTCTCAATTTACTGACAAATACTTTAAAAAAGCAGAAAGAATTACAAAATCGGTTTATAAATTACTGAGCTATTCAAAAGATACGTGTTTCCAAGTTCGAAAAAAATTTTTCGAAAAAAGTTTATACACTCATTAAAAAAACGAGAAATAATTTTGAGTTGTTCAAAAAAAGTTTAGTAAAATATTTATAAATTGATTTCGAAATCAAAGATATGACAATTTTACTGACAAAAACTTTCAAAATGCAAATAGAATTTTAAAAATCAATTTTCTACACAACTAAACTTATTAAAAATATTTTTACAGTTATTAAAATATAATTTTATTGCCGAATTTCGGTTTTTGTGTTCTTTCCAAGATTTTAAATCGTTTTTGAGGTAAGGTAAATATATGTTGTGCTACCTCCTCCATTTTTAAAATAACGGTATATCTCAAAAACAAGAGCTAACCTAAAAAAACGGTTAGCACCACTGAATTTAGCGCACCTGAATTAGGTTTGGTCACTGGGTGCCCAAATGACATATCGGTAATTTTCTTCTTATCTTATGCTATATTTCTAACATTTGAAATTTGTATTTTATTTTTTTTTTAGTAAATTTAATATGTTCCACGCTGCCCAATCAATATGCACACCGTTTATTGCAAGTACTAGCTAAACTTTTGCAAACTTCGCCGCATGTGGAATTCTATTTGAGATGGTGCTGTTGCCTTTTATTTAGTCATGGCAACAAAGATGGCGTATTCAAACAAACTTCACTACTAGCTTTACACGAGTCCATTTCAAGAAAATATGAATCCCTCAATAGAATGTAAGTTTCTTTTCGTTTTGTGCATGCCCAGAAATATCGAACATATTTATTTCTTTTTTACTTTTTTTAGCTGCGATTTTAACAAATTCACTATACGTACCTTATTAAAAACGGCTAACAGTAAAAATGCAGAATATACCAAACAGATTATTACAGACACACTACAATCCATAAAGTCTTTTAGCGACGATGATGAAGATGAGGATATGTTGCTTATCAGAAGAGGAGAGTCGCAAGAAAAAGATGAATTTGAAGAAGATGAGGAAAGTGAGGAAAGTGAAGGAGAAAATAATTAGTTTATTATAAACTTTTTTAAGTTTGTATTTCTTCCAAGTGTGTAATAAATTCGTTCGAAGAAAAGAAAAATGTTATGAGAATATGGTCAAAGCAGGGCAACGTTCACAGGTAAAAAAATATTTTAAGTTTTCTCTTTAAAATACAGCAGACTTATTAAGATTAAAATTTATAAAGAAAAGTGTTATTAAAAAGATTTACTGGCATACTTATCTATAATTTGCTTGAAAACTGTTCCCGCATTCAAAGTTTGTGCCAGTGAGAGATCTTTTGAGAGACAAATATTATTATTTTTAATTCACAGGTCTTTTTTTATTGTATTAAATTTTTTCGTCACCACCGCTATTTTTGTCTACTCCGCGGCAAATTATGTCGGCTTCGCCATCTGCTGGTGCCATCTACATATGTTGTTTACATCATTTTTAACAGCATTTTCGCACACTTATTTGCTCAAGGTTTCTTTTTAGTGCAAATGAGGAAAAATGAACCAAAATGCAAATACGCACATTTTTTTGTTGTGTGAAAAAAAAGCAGAGCATTTTTGCTCACATTTGCTTCGTTTGCACAGTTTGCACTACGCATCGTAAAAACTTTTAATTGTTTTGAATATTAATTCACCAATCAATATTTTTGTGTGGTTTAAAAACCAAAAAACAAAAACCAACATATTTTCGTGTTAAAAGAGTTTTATGCGACCGACCCAACAGGTGCGACATCGATGACATCTGCTAGACAGTCATTAACATAGTCCTTTGCATTCCATTGCGTTCCAGATTAGCGGCAGCTGAATAAAACCACCTTTTATATATACATGATTCGTTTTATTTTATAATTTATTCGTTTTTGTCTTGTAATTTTATATTATCTAAATTTCGTCGTTTCTCAATGCAAATCAAAAGCATTTGCTGATAGAAAGTTGCTATTTATTTTCGCAGATCTAATATACATATATGTAAGTGAGATAAGGTTATTAAAAACTTAAAATCAAAACTAAAACATTTCACTTAAACGATAATTTGATTATCATATTGGTTGGTTTTGCAAATAATGATATATAAAAAATATCGTATGTACATATGTGTGTGTATATACAAAGCTTATAAGGCTTTAAGCATTTACTTAACTTAAAAAACTCTACAAATTGATAAGGTCAGTCACATGTACATCAAGTTAAAAAAAATTCTGTTATGCCATCATTTTCATACAGTTTTTTATTTCCCTTTTTAGATAAAAAAAAAGTATAAGAAAAATACAACTGACCTTATCACTTTGAGGCTCATTTCAGTTATTATTTTATTTATCATTCTGTGATAAAGTGCTTAAATTTTTAAGCTATTCTATAATCTGTTTCGGAGTTTATTTTATAATTAATTATTCCTCAAATACTCTTCAAATCTTTATATGTACATCGATTGTACAAATTCTGAAATATATTAAAGCTAACATTTAATTTTTTAGTACGTTTATGTCTATGAAATGTACTTTTTCAAAATATTTTTGATAATATATAAAACTAGTTTTTGTTAAAATTATGTGTACTCAAGACTTTTTGTTGTTGTCCACTTATTTTTTGGTGGTGTATTATTATGTGCGTTCAATTGGCAAAAAGCTTTAAAAAATTGCATTTTAAGTTTATATTAATAAGGAGTTTACAGCTATTTTGTACAAATTTTGGGTTTTTTCTTTTACAAATTTGTTGTAAGAAGCACCAAATATCTTATGTGAGTTTTTTATAATTTATTAGTTTTCATTGTATAAAATCAATTTCTTGGGCTCTAACAATCATATCTAAACAAAAGCGGAACGGGTTTTTTTGTTGTCAAAAATTCTCCTCCCCATACAATTTGTATGGAGCTTGCCGAAATAACGTGGCGACAAAACTTTGCAATTGGAAAATGCGATTTTGACAAGGTGTTTCATAATATTGTGGGAAAAAATATAAAAAAATAAATATACATATATACAAATAAGAAAACAGAAGAGAAAGCTTCGATAAAATAAAAATAAAAAAAGCAAATGTAAAAAAATGCTTTGCCGTTTTTGTTTAAGTATGACCTTTCAGCGTAAAAGCCAGGCGGGAGAAACCGTCCCACTTTCCGTTTTTGTTTTGGTTTGATTGTAAATTATATATAAATATTTTTTTTTTTCGCAAAAATCGGAATTTCACATAGTTTTTAGAAAACACATCTGTTATAACCTGTTTTTATTTTCATCCTTTAAAACTTGCGAAATATTTTGCAAATTTTTTACAAATGATAGTTAAATATCAATTGAAATATAAATGAAAATAGTAGCACTAAATAATGAACTGCGCCATTATGTTGCAAAGCATTGGATTGATGAAACATTATTCGCCAGTTGCACAATGTGACTTGACATCGATCGCTTGCTTAAATACTCGTACATGCAAAACACTAACAAATTTTAAAATGTAGTTCTTAGTGATTTTGTGTAAGCGTGCGGTAACGAGTGACATCGTGAAACTGGCAGTATATGGGTGTTTCCATGGTTACGCACGTGACATTTGTACACGTTTAATTGTTTTGAATATTATAAAAATATAAATGGGTTGGAATTTTTGAATGGAATTTTGCCATTGTTACATTTAATGTGATGAGTTCCTTCCAAAAAGTATATATATTGGAAAATTTAGCACTGGGTACCCAAGTTCCATGCGATCAAAGTTGACTTACGCACGTGACAAAAAACGTAAGTGCCTTTTAAAGCAGCATGAAATATTGCAAAAGTAGACGAATTGTAGAAGATTTTTATTTCGGAAAAAATGTTTTTATAAAGGTTATTAATGGACCTTTATAATCATGGTTTGTTCAAAAACAAGTGTGCATGGGTTGGCTAAGAAAAAAAAATTTTTTGGATTACGCACGTGACACTTTTTACCTTCATACATATTTTTGTAATTTAACATATATTTTCAGAAGTTTTTACCATCATTTAAAATTATTATAAGTTAAAATTTTTTTTTAAATAATAAAATGTCAATAGTTTTTTTTTTTCAATTTTCTGTGCTTAAAAAAATTGTGCGAGCGTTTTCAGTTTTTAACTAACGGTGGACCATTTCATGGAAAAACCCATATTGGTATAATCATGTAGCTTTGTAGCTGAAGCAGTTATATTATTTTGATTAAAAATAAACTTTCTTGAAAGAAACACATTTTTGGATTATAAAAAAGGTTCAAAAATAATATAAGTAATTAAAAATGGTCAAAATGTTGTAATTCACAACGCAACTGCAGAATTTATATGATGAAAAACAATAAAAAATTTTAAAATGTTTTTAAAAAATTGTTGGCTTGCGCACAAATATAAAACTCAAATTTCATATGTATGTATGTATATGAACGTCTTCTTTCTGTGACATTGAAAATATGAAAAAACTACAAATTTGTTATTGTTTTACGTTTAAATTCCGGCGTTGCGTTGTAAATTACAAAGTTATGGCCAAAGTGTTGAAATCGATGAATTTAAAATACACCGTTTTTAAGAAGCAGTCAAAGCGTTTTACGTTTTGTCGTTATTTTCCCTCTTTTTAAATATACGCCTGTCCTTCAGGAATCTGGCAGCAGAATTTCTTAAGTAGTGCTTTCATTTCATTTTAAATAGTGTGTAAGTCCCAGCAAACATTTCATTGTTGAAAACAACTTTAATCACCAAATGGCATTAGGAAAAATATAGATATACATATACATATGTATGTATATGAAAATTAAATAAATATTTTTAAAGTTAAGTCAATAAGCATTATTGATTAATTAATAGAATTATGAAATTATTTATTAGGCCTTCTCGTCATTCGATAAGTAAAAAAATCAAAAGTTTTTTGTAATATTTACAACTAATTATGAAGAATGTATTGTATGCATGTATATAAAATAGAGTTGTGTATGTATGTATGTATATTAATTTCTCTCATTCTAAGCATTTGAAGCTGTGTTTCAAAAGTGTATCATTGTTTTGGTTTCTTTTTTAACGGAGTCCAGAAAGGTGTGCTCTGGAACTCCCTAAATCCTAGGACGACTTCATTAGTAGTATTGGCCAGTATAAAAGCACAAAGACAAAAAATAATATTGGAAATACAGCACGTGATACTTTATCTATTTCTCGCCACATTATCTTCTCTACTCCAGTGTCTATGTCCGTCCAGGCTACTGACAGTAAGCTTTGTCGTCTTGCCGGTTTTGGTGGACCACCGTTGCCTTGTAATGAAGTCTAAGCAGATAATTACAGGTATATAAAAATTCTTGATATGTTAATAAAATCATATGAAACTTCTCATACTTACTTGGCCGGGTGTTGTGGGTGTTTGTGTTGCTTTGCGTGATCTAACTGCACCACCTTCCCAGCTAGCCACCGTTGCACATTGACCTTTTTCCATGTTACTTATGCGCTAGAAAAAAGAATAGCACATTGTCACAAACTTGTTCATTGGAGGGATTATATGTATATAGATAGATGTATGCACATATATTGCCTTTTTACAATCTCAAAAATGCCTTAAAGTACTTTCAGAAAACACTTATTTAGAGAATTTCTTACCATTGGTAATGTCTTAGGTATTTTGTTGATCTGATATTGATACTGAACATCTAAAACTTTAACGACTACAAATTCAGCTAAGGCCGCAAATACCGATACCATACAACCGGCCATCCACAAATCTAGAGCCTAGAAAAAATGAATTTCAAATGTGAAATTTTTAAACAAACCAATTAAAATTTTTAAAAATATTATTATACCTTAACATAGGCAACAGGTGGAATATCTGCTCTTAAACCGGTAAACATGGTTACTAATGTGAGCATACAGGTAACTAATAGCGTAACTCTGCCGGGTATAGCATCAAGACCCAACCAAAAGCTAAACCATGACAACATTACAACCAATGAAGAAGGAGCAAATGTTTGTATTAAATGATGACCAATTTGCCGTTCGAAACGAAAATATACCGTTAAACGGGAGAAGTTACCAACTTTTTCCGGCATATAACCATCGCTCTCCTCTAGCTCCAAAGGTTGGCCTAAGTTGTACTGCAAAAGCTTTAACTCTGGATTCAGGGTAACTCCAGAATCGGACCAGCGCAGTTTTACTTTTCTGTTGTTTGATGAGACTGTTTTTTTTTTGTTTTTAACAGAAAAGAATTATTTAAAAATTAATCTAATTATTTGATTTATTATTATAATCTTATAGCAAAGAGCCAATTGAAATGCCTTGTTTTAGGTCTAAAAATATACCTTACTAAATGTTCTCTATACTTTTCAGCCTTTTGAAAAAGACAGAAGACATTTAATAAGGTCTATTTTTATACTTAAAATAAGGAAAACTATTTTAATAATATTATTAAAATAATATGTTCTCTTCAATATTTTTTTTTCGAACATACCGACCCCGTATTACGCCTTCTTAGGGGTGTTCACTACAAAAATATGTATCTATATACTATATATCTTTTTTTAAACGCTACACCTAATACTGAACTGTTTTAGTGCTCTCTTATTATGTACATATATTTTTTGTTATATTAAATTAAAAAGTATAGGTTTTTAAGTACAAAATGCTTAAACATAATTCAAAATACTCACAGCTCTCTATGTATATTGGACAAACTTGTATGTCCATGGGATATAACTGAAACTCCATTTGACAGGCTATAATTGCATGCATACGTGCTGCGTAACGTACGGTCTTATTTTTATACAAAGTCACCGAAGTAAATTTGTGTGTTAAAGTGGCAATTTCTAAAAATAAGACAAAGAGAAAAAAAAAACAGGAGATGGCAAGAGGAAAAAAATAATATTGGCATGTTTTAACATTTTAATTACACTCAAAAACGAAGTTATAAAAAGCAAATGTCTACAAACAAAGACAGACATGTTTGTATGTATATTTAAAAAGAGGTCAACAAGAAAACATTGTTTTTGGCGCCAGAAAATATAACGTTTCTGATTTTTCTAAAAGAATTTTATGTAAGAAAATTTACCGAAAATAAGAAATAAAATCTATTGAGTTTAAAACTTTTCTTTGATTTATAACAAGCTCGTAAGCTTGACAAACTTTAATAGCTTGCAAATATGTTTCAACATATTTTTAAAAATAATATATTATAAATATATTCTATTATAAACATATTATTTTTAATCCGAAAACAAATACATTTATTTTTTATTTTCTAAGGCCAACAAAATTATTTCTTGTTAATAAATTTCTTCACCCCAATTTATTCAATGCTAATTTATAATAATGCAGTAAGCTTAAATGTTTTTAGTGATTTTGTTAATAACAAAAGGATTTTCATAACTTAAACGCAAGACCATACAACATATTGAGTAACATATAAAAATATACGTTTCTATATACATATGTACTATGTATAACCGCTTCAATACGAAACAAGGTGATAAAAAACTACTCACACCATGTGGCAACATCAATCAAATATGATCCGTTATTTAGTATGTTGCTTTCATTTTCTTTATTTCTTTTTTGTTATGAAAATCCTTTTATTTTTTTTTATCGATTCGATCAACCAAAAAGCATACATACGTTTACAAGAAGCCACTAAAAAGTTAAATTAAATACATTTTTTTCTTTAACATAGATTTTTTGTTATTGATCAAGAAAATAATACTCGTACATAAACACAACACTTCACCACAAAATTTTGTCTTCCAAGTATTTTTTTTTTGTTCATTCCAAACAACAACAGCAACAACAATAACAGCATTAACAAAACTAATAGTATGTGATACTAATTTTATCTTTAAGTATACGGGAAAAGTACATATGTATGTATGTAGGTTTTGTATTCGTTAGCTAAGACAAGGACTATAATGAAATAAGAATTAGACGATTTATTATTTTTTGTTTCTCCGAAACAACCGGGACAAAAACAATTGGGGAAAAGTATTGTGTTATTAATTTGAGAAAAGGAAACAAAAACGTGTGTTGCTAAAAAGCTAGCTTGGCTGTAGTTTGTTGTTAAAAAATATTAAAAATATTTAAAAATATTAAGTGTTGAGTCAAAAAGTGCATTGGTTTTTAGGGGAGATTTGGTGTCTTGTATTGAAGCCAATTTAAGGTTGAAATAAAATCTGTTATTTTTTGGGAGCAGTTTTTTTAAATTAATAAATATAATGAAACAAAGTTTGCTGTTAAGCGAACAGTGGAGCAAAAGTATTTAAAAGGATGTTCGACTTCCTTGAGTCTGTATGCATGCATGTACTGGCTGACACTTGGATTACTTTTCAATGGAAACACCTCACTATTTTAGCATTTTAACAAACTTCGTTTGTCTGTCTGTCTGTCTGTCTTTTCATCGTCAGAGTGAGTAAAAACGCACAAAAAGGTGGTCCGATTTGGTAAACTTTCATATAATATGTAACCATTAACGCTCTGAAGTTTGGAACTTGAATATAATAGCTTTAACGAGTCAAAGTGGGTCATATTGGGTCAGCCAATCAAATATGCCCTATTAATGGTTAAACGTTTTCTTGGTTTAGCAGATATGCCCTTTTTACCTACCTTTGCTCACTGCTTAGCTAATAACAAAGTCAAATCTAGTCCACGAAAAAAGTTCTATTGATATTCTTTGTTTTATCGTAATACTCCATTGCAAGGTATCTTAATGCCAGGTAGCCGCATAGCTACAAGAAACGCAACACCAACATATACATATACTTCATGCACTTTGTTGGTAGAATCACTCTCTATTCTGTCGCCCATTCGTTCGCGTTGGTGTGTTTGCGCTGTGTATTTTGACAGATCTTCAAACTATTTAGAAACAGTAGTCAGCTGCTCTTGTAAAGCTATTTGATATAAAGATACCTTGCTCCACTGTTGTTATGAAAAAAGCATTTTAAAAAGGATTTTAAAGCAAATAAAATTGTGCACGTGTGGATGTACTATGGATATATGTATGTATATAGGACAATAAATAACGACAAATAGCAGCTGATTACGATTGGACTGATTCGAATGGATTTGTACATCTCCCCAGAAAATAGTTTATGATACAATACAGTGATGACTGATAGTTAACGCGTTTTTTGGACAAATAGTATGCACTGAATTGAGTAATTGCATCATTTGTTTTTTTTTTTTTAATTTATGTAGTTAATTGTTTTGTATACTTAAAGTTTTGTTCAGATGAAAATTTTTCTTCTCTTTATCGTGTTTATCGCGTAGTAGAGAAGTTGATGGAACAAATGGACTTCCGAATCCTAGTTGGTTTGGGCAGACATTGTAATTTATTGATTTTCAATTTATTTTTTATTTTATTTCGATTCATATTTTTTTTTTTTTTTTTTTTTGTAGAAGTGGTGGAGGTCGTGGTTATTATTGTTTTGTTTTATTTTAAGAAACACAAATAAAAATGTTAAAAAGAAAATGAAAAGTTAATAAACTTCGTTAGGCGTTGAAAATTTAATGTTACATAATAAAAAAAAAAACATTTACTTTATTTGTTTAAATACAACAATTAAATATTGATTAATGCATTAAAAACAGCTAATGAAAATATTAATGAATGTATATATGGAAAAAAAAACCTCCCATAAAAATGAGAAAATTCTAAATTATTTAAACATTTATATCAAATATACTAAACAATATCAAGCAAATGCAAAATGGCATTCGTGAAAAAGAAAATACTGAAATCAAAGAAAAGTACATAATTAGTCTCAACTTAAACGAAATCGATTAACGTGATGCTGGTTGAATCAGCTGTTCTCATTGGGCATGGTTAAGTCAAGACTAATTCACTTTTAATACATAAATTAACTTTTTTATTCAGGTATGTAATGGATGTGGAATAATTTCAGTAAAATTTTCAAAACTACAAAGTCGTAATGTAGTCCTATCGATTCAAATCGGTTAGGCCGCAACCATAATATGCATGGGCTGGCTTAAGACTAGCAAATGCTTAAGTAAATTGAAAACTACTTTTAGTCCGGTCAATTTCGTACTCTGCTTAATGGTAGAATTAGCACAATCATATAGCAGAGTTGTGTATCAGCAACTCTGCTATACGTTACATAAGTTGTACAGAAGCAAAATGCTTGCTGATTTTCTTGAAGTTGTTTTTATTGTAGGAAAAATGTTACCTGATTAGTTGTGTCGTGGATGTCATTAACTTACACCAACAGTTTAACGATACAACACTTTCTACTTGAATGCGATACGTTTTAACTAATCTACCTTAAGCTAGTGAAGCTTAACGAAACTCAATGAACATAAAGTTGCTTAAGTATAGTTTCACACATTTTATGTCACGCCTTTGTTTTTTAAAGGTAAAAGTTTGTATATCAAGTCGTTTTTATGAAAATGGAAAATATTTTTCAGCACTTTGCAAGTTTTAGATTGACTTGCCCTCGAAATCCGTTTCTATTACATACCTGATAAGTAAACTCTAGTGTAAATTTATTTTTAATTATAAAAAAATTTAAGTATGTATTAGATGTATTCGAAACTATAACTTTTTGTTTGTTTCTTAGTCTGACATTCGAAGAAGAAATACAGTCGAGTGTTTTGATTTGAAATAAAGGCTTAAGGAATATTAACAACTTACCAGCAATTTTGGAATTAAGAAAATATGGATCCGGCTGCCACAGATTATCAAAAAATTCTGGAAGTAATGTTACGTAATCGTCTCCTTCTTCGAATATATCATCGGATATTTCCAACCTAGACTCTAACCATTTTTGGTGTATAAACATATCTACTCTAAATACAAGAAACACACAATTAGTTAAATTAAACATACTTGAAAGTTAACAATATAAGAAATCGTTGCCTACAAAAATATTTATGTGCATATTTTAAGAGACTTACCGAAAGTCCATATCCTCTACATTGATTGAATTTATATCTACGACAAAAATACTAAAATCTACTATAACTGGAGAGCCCTTCTTTGAAGGTGGCCGTATTTCTGAAAACAAAAGAAAAAATTATTTACACATAAAAAAAGGCAAAACTTTTTAAAGTGGCAAAAATTAAAAAAAGAAAAAAACACCCAAAAACGTAACTACTAGCAACATTAAATGTAAAGTTTTAACTAAAATATAATTAATTTAATTATCAAATGAACAGCCAGCTCAGTCAACAATAATAATTCCCGCGTAACATAACATCACCTCTCGTATAACGAATACAAATTTCCTTAGGAAAACTCTAGCAGAGAAATAACGTGTGCATGTATGTATATATGTACATATGTATATCATATACATACATATAAAAAAAAAACGTTAGAATATCTCCAGTTCCTTCTCCAGTTTTACATGCGAGAGACAATACAAAGTGCACTTGTCCAATAAAATTAGAAAAAGATAAAAATATGCAACACAAAATTAAATGTTTAATGCAATAAATGATGTGAAGGACCGACAGACACATTTATTAAAATCAAAAGCAAATTTGATAAATTTTTACAAATTAAACTAAAAACAAATAATTACACAATAAAATAATGTCAACAAGCAAAATGGCTGGCTGCAAAACGGGATGATGCCACTCGTTCTCTTTTTTTTTTGTTTTCAAAGAATATACACACATACCCACAATGGGAGAATATTTTCTCCAGAGAAGTATTTTCCCTGAACAAGAATTTTTATGAGAAATTTCATGATTGGGCTGAAAGAGAGCAACGGTGGTTCCAGGTGTTATAAACAAAACTAAATGAAAAAGTGTGAAAATCATCATCCGAACTTATGAGCTTTTTAAGAATGGAAGAAAGTTTTGAGTCTTATTAAAGCCATGTAAGTTGACATATTAAAAAATTGCTCTTTGTACTGGTAACATTTCAGTTTAAACTTTAATGCACATATTTTGTTTTTGTCTTTTCATATTTTGACAGATGGTTTTAAAAAGAAAATCCTGAAGCAAACTGGTTTTATGAATACCAGTTCGTAAAAAAGTAATACCGGCGTTGTAGCAAATGCTTGATGTAAAGAAATATGTATGTATGTAAGTAACAAATTTTCTTTTAGTACTCAAATTATATGGCAATTTTTTGTTCTACTGGGTGGACAAAACATGTAGTTTTATTTGATTACATCCATCAAGTCTGTTCCACGTTCCTTGAAATCATATGATTTCTGAAAACAAATTGAATCAAAAAGCTAATTTTTCACTAATCTCATAAAATAAAAAAATGCTATCAGAGTTGATTTGTTAAGGCTGATGATGGAAACATACTATATGTAGTACATAGGGGTAAAATTGATCATGGAATTATTTCCCCTAACGACTTTTAAAATCATTGTGTATTAAGTTTATCGGGCTCAAGTTCTTTGTATATTATTTTTGTGATAATTATTAATTAAACAAGATAAAGAAAACATCAAAGACATTTAGCAGGATGGACAACTAGCTGTTTCGAAGCCGATACACTTAGAAATATGAGCCCCTGAGTTCAAGGACGTGTGCTGACGAGAAGTGTGGCGGCTTCGAAATAGCAAGTTGTCCATGTAGCTGAAGGTCCTTGGTGTTTTCTTTGCTTGTTTAATTAGTATCAATCATCGAAATAATATAGAAAGAACTTGAGCCCGATAAACTTTATACAGAATAATTATATAGGAAAAAGTTCGAATAATAAAAATTAATAGATTTAAAATTTTTTTTCTTTCTTACAAATGTACATTAATCACATATATGTGTAGCAGAAATTGAGCTAAACATAATTCAAAGAAAAAGTTTTTTTAACAGAAAAAAGTTAGTGTTATAACTTTTTCGTGAAAGTTCTGGAACTGTCTTAAGAGCGTAATCACGCACGATATTTCAATTCTAAATCACACACTCACTCGTCATTTTAAGAAAAGTTGATCACCTGCTGGCGTTGGTATGTTGTCGGTGTCAAGCGTGACTCACGCGTGACACCACAACTGCACATCTCTAGTACCAACATAGCCAATCGAATGTACACAGCCCGCTGAAATTTTAATGTACACCTTTTCTTTTGAACAAACCTCGTACATACATACATGTGTATTTGTTTACTTTTTTGTGGTGCATAAAGTTGAAAAAGCAAACAGTTCTAAAAAATTTTAGGAATGTAGCTGTATTGTTTTATAAATTTTGTTATGTATCATTTACTACATTTTTTTCTAGCAATTTTGTATTTCTTTGCTAAAAAAAATCAATATGCGTTTTGCATTAAACAACAGTAACAAGTTTGCCTTAAAAATAACGGTAATATTCCAGGTGGCTTATTTTGTGGGGGAGGGGGGGGGGGTGCTATTCTACACAGTACACATGCATATGTATGTACATATGTAAGTGTTAAATTCACGTGCCGTTACACAAAACAGCAGACTTAAATCAAAACAAAGAACAAACACACTCGTACATACATACAATTCATTTGTCTGGTATGTATTTCAGTATGTAAACCGTGATTAGCTAAAGGATTCGTGTTAGCAATCATTTTATCAGGGATCGTACAACTCTTTTTTTCTTTCTTGACTTTTGCTTTGCTTTTTACTAGTTTGCCTGGTTTTATTTGGAGTGTCCATGTAAATCAATTTTTTAAGTTTATGTTTGTATGTGGGTATATAAAATCAGCTCTCGTGTGCGTGTGTGTGTTGGAATGAATTTTAAGGCGACAAGTATATATGCATTAAAAGACCTTGAATTACAGTGTCAAGTTCAATGTTAGTTAAATTCCAAATTTTTTGCCTTAGAATTATACCCACATACTTTATTTTTAATCAATAAAAATAAAGTTATAGACTTACAATAAACATGTTTAATGTTTGCATTGAATTAATTTCGAATAACTAAATTATATGTATGTATGTATATGGATGCATGCATATATGTTGTGTGTTTGCAATTTACATATGTATATAGTATGTGCTTGTAAAGAAGACAACTAACTCACCCTTGACATAATTAGGTGGTAATACCACTCTTGGCTTTGCTGTATAATTAAGGTTTGCTTCCGTAGATTCGGTTAACCTGAAAAAAAGCAATCAAAAATAAATATACATATGTATATGTAAACATTTGTGATGATATACATAAATTTACATTCTTATTTATTTATACACATACATTTCACTACATGTAGCAAGCAGGGCAGTACCTGGCGGCTAAACCCAATTCGTATTTTTTAGGTAATTAAAAGTGGGCGGGAAAAACTTTTCATCGGCAAGATGTTTCTTTTGATGCGTGTACATATACATATTCAATGCAATCAATAAATGAAGAGGTAAAATCAAACTAAAGTCCGACAAAACTAATTACCGATTATAAATCATATAGTTCGACTAAAATTTTTTAAAAAAAATAGGAAATTAAAGAATACATAAAGTTCGGCTATAAATTTAAATTAAAGCTTAAAAATCGCTGAGCCTGGCATAAAGTTTGAAACCGTTGTCATCACTGATACAATAGCAACAAACACAAAAATCAATTGGATGTTGGTGAGAGAATAAGAATATAAAAACACAGTGATAAAATTGAAAGTTGATCAATACGAATAAATATAGACAGCCAGTAATGAAGAGCTCAGGTAGGATGGTAGGATGGCTAAGCGATGCTGCTTGTGATTTAATCAGCTTAGCTGGGATCGCTCCAATGGCCATTTGACTATCTATATATCTATAGCTCCTTAATACACTCCGTAATTGTCCGAATTTCCGCCTGAAAATATGAGCAATATGAGTCTGCCCGTCCGGCAGACAGCATAACAGTTCCGTAGTATTTTCTATATAAACACCAATTCCTGTTTTTCCCCTCGCCATTGATCCATCCGTGTAACAATGAAGCTCCATGGGGATCTTCAAAGGATCGGTTAACCAGGAATGAAAGCCAGGAATTAATGTGTCTGACAATTAAGATGTTTTCCATTTAATTGCCTTGCAATTGAAATTTCATTTACCCTAATCCTTGCATTATTATATAAGTTCTGTACAAATTCATTTCAGCCAATACCCTGGCTTGCACACACGTACATACATACTTAGTATACTATATTAGATTTCGTGCTAAGGTACCATTAAATAAAGTTAGGATTTGTTTAACCTTGAGCACTTTGTCAACTGTTTAATATTTTTAAACTTATCTAGGTCTAAGACATATCGATTTTCTTACTTTTGCATAATTTTTATTGTCATTTTATTTTGCAAAACAAAACAAACAAAAACGAAATTGTTTAATACGGCTTTCGTGACTTTGCGTCTGCAAAATGGAATGATTGTTTTAATACAATTTAATACGCTTTTATTGTACTCTTTAACCACCACACACATTGTACAAAAATTGATGTTTGCTTAAATTTCAATAACTAGCAGTGAAAAGCAAGTTTGATAATTATAATATAACATTTGTAAAAATTATGTTCCACTTACCACATTAGTATGACACCAAATCCGAACGAAAACGCAAGATTTGTGTAACGGTCTAACATTATTGCAAAGAGCCGTTGAAAATTAAAATCGAACAGAAACCAAAAGAAAAGGAAAACAAATTTCAAATCATCTCACTCTTTTACGTTGCACTGTTTTCATAGTGTTCAATTCTTTGCTACGTTAGGGCTCGCTTAGGACTCTGTTAACGACACTTAAAGTCTTTGTAACATTTTATTTGTTTTTCTGTTTTTGAGGTTTAACATTAATTTTTATTTTTTTTTTTTTTTTAAATTCTCACTTGTTGTTGTATGAGCAACAGAATTTATAAATGTAATTTATAGCATTTTTTCCAATGAGTAGTGTTTCACTTATGTATATTTAACCAGGTTGCTAGAATTGATGTTGAGTTAAAAAAATATTAAAAAAAATATTTGTCCTTCCACACATAAAAAAATCTTGCAAAAATATTTAAATCTCATTAAAAGCAACAGGATGCGAGCATTTCATTATTATTATTACTTTTTTTTATAGCAACTTCGCTTTTATAAGCCATAAATATTAATTTTTATTTGCTATTAATTACACGGTTTTAAGCATTTTTTCGTTATATATATTATATTTTTAATATACTTAAGTATTTGTGTTGTATTTATTTTTGCAACCGTTTGCTTAAGTAGTTGTTCATTGAATAAACTTGCAAACCCAAAGAAAAAACTAAATACATCGAATTATCACTGCCTGGCAATTTGTAGAAGAAGATAATACTGGTGATAATAAAGATATTCATCTTTTTTTAATTTTCGTTACTCAAAACAAACATGATCGTAAAAAATGCCCACTCAAAAAAATAAAAAAATAAATAAATAAAAAAATAAATGCAAATTCTTTGCCAGACAGAACATATTTCAGTGCCCTACACAAATATATTAAGTTTGAAATATGTTTGTAGTACATATGTATGTTGCTTCAAAAATATAATGTATTTTTAGGTCCATAAATAGAACTTATTAATTCATTCTTCTAACTGGCTCAAGTTCAACCCTTGGTTGGTCACTTTTTTTTTATCAATTACGTATTATGTTACGTTATGTTACGTGGGGTGCCGGTCATAAGACCGGCCCACTTGGGTCTTAGAAAGGTCCCTTTGTGATATATCAATTAGGCAAAGAAAAGTCAAATTTTATAGCTAGGTGGACAACCTGCTGTTTCTTTGGACGTGTTAAATTTCACAATTTAAACACTGCCTTTTAAGCCACTCGGCCACTAAAGCTTACCTTATTAATTGTTTTCTGTTACATCCATATTCATAAAAACTATTGAAGGTTTATTACACGTTTATTTGACAAACATTCCGCAGAAATACGTCAAATAAGAGCTTAATAAACTTACAATAATTATTATGAATATGGCCTTTAGAGTTTAATGCTGTTGCGATTTTATTTTAATTATTACAAGCATTAAGGAATTAATTGCTGGAGCGAAAACTGTCCAACATTAAATCATCAATAAAATGTGCTTAAATGATCAAATGGACAAGCATATGTTTTATGTAAATTAATAAATTAATCTTAAAAACAAGATGTCGAATGTGAAGCAGTCATGACAACGCTTTTTCTCATGCACAACAAAGTTGCCACTGTTACATACATTTTCCATACATTTCGTGAGTTGCGTTTTATTTTGTTCTGTGTTTTGGGCCAGTTTTATTTAATTGTTTTCTTAAGCTAAATTTTATTTTAATGCATGAAATTGAGAATTAAATGCATCATACTCCTTCCTTAGTGTAGTGCGATAATTGTTCAAAAATGTAAGCAAATTTTTTTTTATCAGGTGTGAGTTTTTTTTTTTTCAAATTTATTGCCATCAGAGTGGAGTTATTATTAAAATTGTATTGATAGAAAATTTAATTTTGTTGAAGAAATCATTGTGATAAGAAAAATCAAGTAGGGTAAAATTGTTGCCACTTTCTGTTTGTTATTCTTATACTTCCCACTGATTTTTGTTTTGTTTTTTGTTTTTTTTTTTTACATACAAATGCAAGTATTTAGCTACTGAGATGATGTGATGATAATGATGAAATGGGGGAAAAAACGATTTGTCGTCAGTTAGTTTGTATTTGGTAGTCAACGAAAAGTTTTAGTGGCTTTTTAAAAACCTGACCATTTGGAGGAATCGTTTAAATTGAGCTTAATAATTGAATCGCGTGCCGATTTCATTTACAGAGATCTACACTACACCTTCTCTATTATATGTTGTTACTTAAACATTATTTCGGAAATGAATACAAAACACTTGAGAATTGTTTTTTATAAGTTGCACTTTTTATATACAATTTTTTTTTTTTCTGTGCCAGCAGCCAAACAGACTAGAGCAATTGAAAATTATTTGAATACTAATAGGGGACAAAAAATAAACAAGATAAATATTAAATAAATGATATTTGATATCGGTGATATGCTTAAATAAAAATAAAAAAGCAAGTTACAGTTGGTAAAAGAAATTTGGGTATGCATTTTCTTAGAAATATTTGCCAGTTCCTATTTCAGAAAATGGTCGACATTGAGGTTTTTAATAATCGGAAATTCGTTTTTCTTAAAATTGCGTTTCCTAAAAGAAGTCTAAGAAGTGAAACTTGGGATGGCAAACAAGAACAAAATATGAAGAGTTGGTTGTGTTTTCCATATATTGCAAGTATCAAATTAACGAGTTATTTAATCTCGCGTATCTCTCTCACTAGCGAACGGTAAATTTTGTAAGAGACTCTAAAGCAATTCGTTTATACTCTGAAAATGTTGTTCTTGTTTTCTATGTAAACATTCACTTCCAAATACGTTTTCTCAGCCATTGTTAGTGTTGCCAACTGATGCGTATGATTGATAATACATCGTTTGAACTGTATGAACTTGCAGTATGTATACGTATGCTTCAATATGTTTTTACGTGAATGAATTGTGCGTTCTATGTTTGTAGCGTTCAGCTCAATGAAACATTCACACGAAAACTTTTTTAGCATACTGTTTTTCTATAGTTCAATATAAGGAAGTGTTCGACATTTAAACTAATTTCATTTTTGTGGTTTTTCACATGTGTATATTCTTATCCAACTTAGATAAATATAAACTGGGAAAAGTTACGTAAAATTTGCTTCATTTAAATTGATACGCTTGTAAAAATTTCTATTTAAACAATCAATAAATAATTTTCCTCAATAAGTTTACATAATGCCTTAATTAAATGGAATTTACTTATTCAAGACGCAAACTAGCATAATGAATTGAAGTAAATGCATGTGTATCTTGAAAAAAATCACTTTCAGAATTAATTATGCTTGAAATTTACCAGGAAATTTTCGTTTGAAAATAACAATTATAATGCTGTACTTGCATCTGTATGAAAAAAAAGAAATGCGGTCGGGGGACCCCCGTTAGGAACGAAGTTCCTTACGTTTTTTTTTTTCATCTTTGAATGTAATACAAGATGAAATCTGTACGTTTTATTTTGTGTTGTTTTTTAAATTTTATGATTCTTTACATTTTTGGAACGTTTAATTTTTTTACTTTTGACACACGTGTCTCCGCTGCTGTCAGCGTAGACACCGTCCAGCATGTCGACAGTACACCAATACATATAAACAGCTCACACGCTTTCGTGACGATTTCTACTAATTTCCACTACCAGCAAGCCGCGTTCCAAAAAAAATATTTCCATGAAAAGTCTGTAGTAAAAATAGATGTTATATTCACACTAAATCATAAACAATTTTTCAAAATCATTTTTTTTATATATTTTCATAATAACCTCTAAAAGTTCATTTATGTTCTATGTATTTTGCAAGTGGCCTGTACAGCTTTACGTTTCATCTGCAATCGTGTATGACGACAGTCCAAATTTGCAGACGGCCTATACATAAACAAAAACGGAAAGTGGAACGGTTTCTTCCGCTTGACTTTTACGCTGAAATGCCATACCTAGGCAAAAGCGTTCTAATTCTTATTTTATGTTTTAATTTACAAATGTTTCTAACAATACTATCAATTATCTTGTCAAAATTGGATTTTCCAATTGCCTGTGTTTCGGTATGCTCCTTTCAATATGGGCATACGAATTTCGGACAACAAAAAACGCTTTCGGCTTTTGTTTTGGTATGCCTGTTACACTAACAGGCATTAAAATGTTTTTGGTTTCACCTGACATAACCTATAAAGTTTATGTCAAAAAATAACATATGATATATTTTGATGCCGTAATCACAATCCAAATACACATTTTGGAAAAATTAAATGTGTTTCTGTACGGTTTTAGATATTTTAAAGTCTTTTGCAACTACTTTCATTCAGATGAACTTTTGTTTGTTTGTTATTGCTTGCTTTTTGCAACAGCTAATTGTTTAACTACTTCCCCAATTTACCACGAAGAAAAAGTGCACACTGTTTCGTACAAGAAGAGCAAGAATATTTCTCTCTTAAAAGCTCTCTCACATGCCCGAGCTGTGAGTACGGGAACAGTTTTCGTGCAAATTGGTATCCCGTGGGCTGCCAATGTTGAGTACAGGATCACAACTAATGTTTGTATATTTGCCTTTCACTAGCACAACAGCTGGTTGCAGGCGTTCTTATCGTCCAAAATGGATGCTCTAATTAAAAACTTTTTTTTAAAGTGATCTAACAACGTAAAATAAGGTTTAACAAATTTTAAAAAATCTCAGCTCCTTGCGTTATAAATGAACTCAATAAAATGTCATACTTGAAGAAAATCTTCAAGAATCACAAGGCAGTAAAAAATGTAACACCTCTTAATATTATCAAAAATCTGCCAGAACCAGATAATAATTAAAGAAACAAAACAAAAACAATAATTAAATTTTTACTTTCTAAATCTTAAAAGCTGTAACAAACAAAATCAAAACATATAAAATAAGGTTATGTACACATGTACTAAACTCAAACACGTTCATTAAAATCAGTTTCTTAAAGAGTTGTTGCGTTTTATAAATCAAGAAATGAATGAATTTTTTGTGTGCATTAGTGCGTTGACACATGTATGTATGTATTACAAATACATACATATGTACATATTAAGAGGGATTGATTCAGCAATCGATATTGTGCTATCGATTTTTCAATCGTTTTTGGCATTAGGAAAAAAAGTTCCACTACAACATATCAAAAAAATTATTTTCGAGGATTCTCGAGGAGCCCATACAAAGATATAAAAAACTAAAATCGGAAACCTCCAAAATAATTTCTTTGATATGCAAAATTTCTTCAAGCAAAAAGCTAACGAAAAATCGATGGCATAATATCGATAAATTTTTGTGCATACAAATCGATCCAGCCTAATACATATGCATACACTCAATCCTCTAAACACATACTCAAGAACGTGTAATTTGAAATACGATATCAACACTTTGGGACAAAATCACATGGTCGGCAAAGTATCAGCAATTTTTGAACAACTCAAAGCTGGGGTGTTCGCACTTGCCTTTTACGTACATACATACATACACATATGTATATAAATACATGCATATGCATGTGTACTACTTTCCATCCGCACGAGACGTGAAATAACGTGCCGTCTACATCTAACATGACATCATTAATTCAAAAGTTAAAACTTCTAATTATATTGAGAATGATGAAATAATAGTTTTATTTCTTTCTCTGTCTTTCTCATCGAAAAATCAAGATTAACAGTTTAAAAAGTGCAACGGGAAAAATTGACACCGTTGCTATAATCCTTGTGTTAGTATTTATAGTATTTAAATTTCAACTGGTGTTGCTGCAACAGCTGGTTTAAGAAAAAACAAAATGTTACCCAGCGTCTACATTGGACATACAGCGTCTACATTGGACAGTGCTGTTAAGACAAAAACTAAGCCAGACAAAATATTTCACTACTACATTCAAATATTTCAATTGTCTGACAATAAATGGAGACCGCAATTCAGACAATAATTTGACGTATGCAGACAATAATTTGAAGTTTTATAGTTAATGATTGTGCGAAGAAGACGATGAAATTGAGGAACAACAGTTTAAAGTGGCAAAATTCAAAAATAAAAAACTCTCTTTTCTTTACTTCTTTTAATTGTAGCTTATATACAGGGTGCCGGGTCGCTCACATAAAATCCATATTGCAAAAACTTGTAATTCCATAACCATGTTGGGCACTTTATTTAAATGAATTTGCTTAATTACTGTCCGAACGTTCGCTGTGTAGAAGACAATTCTTATCGAATTTGATAACTAATACATATTATTAACTACATTAGACAGCACTGTCTAATCTAGACGCAGCGTTAGGTACTGTGATGTTAGCAAGACGCTAATGAGGCTGACTTATTAGTTGTATCATGACTACCTGTACTAGATAGTTTGTGGATATTTTTTCTTTGTTGTTGTAATTTTCATGTTGTTGGTTGCTTCACATCGGTTTTCTCGTGCCATCGTAGAACAACACACTGCTGTTAGCAGTGTGTTGTCCATGAATTTCTCGGCTGCTAATGTCCGCCTTTTAATTTCGTAACTCTAAACTCGTAACTCTACAATTTGCTGCGAATTTTTTCGTAAAACGCATACATACATACATATTTACACACAAAACTGTACTACTTAAATTGTTTTAATTACTTAAATTTGACTTCAGTTTAGTACAAATATAAATTGTGCTACTGATAAGTATTTCTTGGATACACGTTTTGTTTTTATTTTATTTTATTTGTTTTTGTTGCCGTTGAGTGCTATAAATTAAAATTGAAGGTCAGTTTTGTCATTTTAAAGCTTGGCAAAACAATTAATTATAGTTTAAAAAATATCATATTTTTTTTTTTTTTTTTGTAACTAAAACGGAAAGTGAGCCTGATTTTAGCATATATAAAACATATAAAGCGGTAGCTTTGTTTTTTTTTTTTTTAATTTATTTTAGTATGTGCATAGAAATAATTTTTGTAATTTTATTAAACTAATAATGAAGAATAATGATCTGAACATTGTTTGCAAGAATTTAAATGAATGTGATGTTTAGTATTGAGGTTGCTGAAATAAGAAAAACACACAATAATTCTGTGATAAAAAGCAATGAGTGCTCAACAAAGTCAACTTTGTTGTAAGTGTAAGTAAGCGTTTATAATAATTATTTCAGCTCTAGATTGGCATCATCTAAGTTCGATATTTGCCGCTGGCAATTATTTATATTTATATCGAGTTTACTCAGCGAAAGACCGCACTATACGAGTTGTTATAGATCGGGGTGTCTTAAAATGAAGCCAAGATTAATTCAGGGGTTCCGCAAGGTTCTGTTTTTGCTCCTAGTCTATATTTTATATTTCTTCTGTCTACTACTTCCAATTCTATCCACTCTTTTGAAGATGACAGCAGCATTTGACATTCGTATTCATTCGAATGGGGTTGTAAGAGCAGGGTCGAAAATTCAATGCACACAAGACTCAATGTTGTTTACAAATACATAAACGTTGTCTGCGGGTTACTTAACCAGTTTTCACTGCATATGTAGGAGTTGTCCCCTGAGTGCAGGTGGAAATTAAAAAAACAAAATACTCGCAAATAAAGCAAACTCTTAAGTGCATAAGATACGCTCACTAAACTCGTCGCTCAGTTGGATTGTGTGCGTGCAGTCGTGCTTGCTCATTAGGTCTGGAAGACATGTGGTTTCAACAGGACGGAGCAACGGCACACACCGCACGAGCCACAACCGATATTCTGAAATCCAAACAACATCGGCTGACTTCTTTTGGCCCACCTGTTAGATGCCTTTTTTCAGTCTACTGCAGGGAAACTTAATTTTTAAAAGTGTACAAAAACATGGAAAAATGCATTCCAAGATAAAAAAAAATCAATCGAGAGCGGCAAAGAAATTGTTAAGTTTTTTATTCGCTAGGAATTTTTTCGTAGCGAAAAGTATTTTAATAGGCATGTAATCACTTCGACAGTTATCGAAAAGTGTGCGGATGAAAAAAAAAAAATATTTTTACGATTTATTGAACACTATCTTCGTACGAGACAAAACCATGATACAACTAATAAGATAACATTTTCCCTATAATAAGAACAACTTCAATAAAAATAACATGCATTTTGTTTTTGTACAACTTCTGTAAACTGTCAAAAAGACGCCGCCGCTTCTACATTTATAGAAGAGAGATGAACAGTCTCGTTTTGGCTGCCTTTCATCTCTGCATTCTCTTGACAACCTAAAGTAGTCAGATGATTAACGGTTCAGATGATGAGGATACCTTATTAGTTGTATCGTGGAGAAAACAGTTCAAACCAAAACTAACTCACTAACTCACCTGACCGCATAATAGAAACGAACGCTATAACAGTCACAAAAATCATGATGTTTGCCGTCTTTTATCGTATTTCTGCGGAAATACACATCAAACTGAGCGACGAGCTTATCGAGCGTGTCCTGGGTACTTTAAAGGAAGTTTAAAAAATGTTAAGGTCATATGACACTTCACTACCCCTTGAAACTGTGAAGGCCATTTAAAGACTTTGGCAACGCTTTTTAGAGCTGTTGTTCACACCATCTATGGAGGTTAACAAACAAATTAAGATGACTTGTTAAAAACTAGTGGCAAAATTTTATGCAACCAAGACCTGCCACTACCACTTTCTAATTTATAAAATAACAAAAACTCCCTGGGTGTTCATAAACTCAAGTTCATATGACACACATTTAATGCTATTGGAGTATAATGAAAACTAGCATGGAATACAACAATTTGCTTTTACATTCAATTCAAATTTAAGAAGATAGTTGTATGCACAGTTTCGTTAAACATTCAGTAATTCTGCAAAAAAAAAAAAAATTATTTTGATTTATTTTATTTCACTTCCATGTTATTGGAAAAAAACTGGCTTTTCTATTTTAATTTTTCAAAATTCCATAATCTTAAGGACGCTTTTTCTGTTACATTTCAAATGGCATTGACTTCAACCTTTGCTTTGCGGCACCAAAAATCACCAATGTTCTTTACAATGAGAACAAACTCAATCAAACAGGCACATTTGCATTCATGCATGTGTGTGTGTGTGTGTGTGTGTGTGTGTGTGTATGTAGAGGAATGTGCAAATTTACAGTAATGCGCATACGCAAAGATTGGTAACAAGATATTTTCTTATTATTGTTACTTGAATATTATTTAATAATTGGTTGTTATTATTTTTGCTGATTTACTTTATTCTTTTGTAGCACTGTTGTTATTGTGAGAAGTTTTTCTTTTTTTTTCTGTGTTTTTTTTCACACAACATATGCCAGTTTATTTTAAATATGTACATATAAATATTTTTGTACTGTTAATTTAAGTTATTTCATTTTGTTTGATTATTTTTTTTTTTTTAAACAAACTATATTTTTTCTACTTAAAAAAAAAAGAGTATTTTGTGTTAATAATACAAGGAATTTTCGTTTCTGTGGGAATTAAGATATGTAGTGGGAAATTCCATTATTGTTTGTTGCGTGTTATTTCATCACAAAATTACGAAACAGTTTTGGAGATTTTAAAATTTCTTATCTGGCATAAGTTAAAGTGATCCGTAGGCATTAACGTTTACTTTGTTTTATTTTGAAATTTTTGTTAATAATTTTTTTTATAATTGCAATTTTTTTTATTATATATTTTTTTAATAAGCATTTTGTTAATTGTTTGTACAAAGGAGTTGCGTTAGGATCCTAGAGCTACCGTCAAAGAACTGAGCGAGCGTAAAAACGCGAATGTCTTTGCTACCAAACAAACTGACGAAATTAACAGCAATCGAAAGCAAATTGTGAATGTTGGGTTTTCTTGTTTGCATATTTCATATACGATATTGTTTGCATTACTGTTATTGTTGCTTTATTGTTATTTTTTTTATATTGCTCATGAAACGTCTAAAAGCGTGCCATGCTAAATCGGCGTCAGTAACATTTCAAATACAAGCTAGATGTTTGTGAGGATGGATGCATGAGAGGCAGACTGGCTGACTGACTGACTGACTGACTGAGTGGCGGGTTGGCTGGCTGGAATGTCTAACTGAAAAATGAACTTAAAGTATGATTACTGTCTACTTAGTTAGTGAGCTTGGTTAAAAAGTTTTACTGCTTTCAATTGGTTTGATAATGATGTTAATAAATGGCATGCAATAATTTCCTTCTACATATGTACATACATAAAGAGTTAACACAGTTTAGGTAAATCTGAAAATCGCTAAGAAATTATGCCTTGAAAAAATGTTAACTGGTTTTAAAATTGGAAAACGAAAAAGGTGTGCATATAGAATACATATGCACATACGAGTAGATCGGTCCTCATACTCGTACAGGGGAAAAAATGAATTCATTGTAAAACATAACAAACTATATCGTCACCTAAAATCCAAAGGGCCAGCAGTACACATTTTACTTTCATGCAGTAGAAGAAGCAAAACACGTTATTTCTTATCTCTTTCAAACTTCAAACCGCATCCATTATTTTGCAGATGGCAACAGCATTTGTCATTCGTATTTATTTAATCATAGGCCTAGTATAGCGCAGATCAACGCCAAGAGGTAGAGTATAAGTCATACGCTGAATGACGATCTGCGTTTAGTTTCCAAATGGGGTTGGTTTTAAAAACAGGGTCGATTTCAATGCTCCTAAGATCCAGTGTTGCTTATTAACACATAGACGGACGACCGTGGATGCGGCCTCATCTGTACTTATGAATGGTATAAACACTAAGGAGTCGGAAGCTCTTAATGTTTTTGGTATGAATATTCAAGGCGATGTCCGCTGGACTGAGCATATTTTTCATGGGCCTTGCCTCTAATCTGCTCACTATTTATACCACCTACATATATGCGATGAAAACTGGAATATAACTCTCATGTCTGGGCAGCTCGACCGTGAGCAGGAGAGGGCGAAGAGGCTTATCAGTGACAGTAGGGTTCACTGGAGCATCATGGTAGTATGGAATATGTTACACTGTTCTATCGCTGCTATTATGGCTTCTAAGCTGATGAGATCAGGAATCTTGTTCCCGAAACCCGTACACAAACACTACTCCCTCTTTCCTCCTCTCCAAAACCTACCACCTCTAGTTCCGGTACGATGCGCGTGCATAGATAGGGGTTATCCAATGAGTACTGGTCCAAGTTAGAAGAAGAAAAAAATACTTTCGGTCTAAAAGTAAACCTTATTAATTGTTTGCTGTCTTTTTCAGCCGTCTACATGCCGCCGACATTTCGTTGATGCTAATCAACTCGTCAGTAGTCAACTTGAAAATGCATTAAAATAATGTTTAATAACTTTTCTACATTTTCTACTATTATTCCCACGAACACAATTTTTAATTTTGATTTATTGAGCCTTTCTGCAGTTTTGTTAACAATAAAATCTTAAATTTAAAACAATAAATGAGAAAAAAGTTTAACCCCCAATTTTTGACTTGGATTTTAAATGCCATTTCAATTTAAATTTGATTTAAATACAAAATTGAGTCAAACAGTTAATATTTAAATTGAACTTAAGCGGCCTGCCGTGCCCATTTAAAATCGATTTAAGTTTTTCGTACTGCCATATGATTTTGACAGTTTGGTTTTGTTCTGCAAATTAAGAAAATTGCACATGTTTTTTGTTTGTTTCATAATTTGATTTTTTATTATTTCCAGAAGGTAATCAACTTCTGTGGCAGTGAAATTGGGAGTCCTTTTATCACTTTTGCTACTCAATTTAATAATTTTTACAAAACAATTTATTATTTTCTAAACTTTTCACAATTTCACTTGCTTCCAAATTTGTTTAAACAGCTGTTTTTTATTGAGTTATCGATAATGTTTTGACACTTACATTGTGCTGCCGTACTTTTATTACAATTAATAACCAAAAATAATTTTAAACTGTAAAAAAGAAAGCTATTTTAAATCCAACTTAAATTTTAAAGAAAATTTACTAATTTTGTATTTAAATCCCACGTCAAAAATCGGGGGTAAGCAAATTTTTAAAACAAATAACATTTCGCGTACGCTCTTGCTCCCGGAGCTTTCACATTTTTGAAAGTCCACGAACACAATGAGAAACATAAATGTTCAAACAAACCTTTAATATAGCAAACTTTTTGACACTTTCAAGTTGTGGTAATAATAATAGTCAATACTTTTTCTAGTAGAAATATATTTTTTGGCATCAACTCTTAAGGATACAAAATCACAATTTCTCTAAGCTTTAACGATTAACAAAACAAGCCAAATTCCTTTGCTTGTTACACAGAGAAAAAAGGTTTATTGAAACAAGCGGAAATTCTCGTAAACAAACGGATTTGAATGTTTTTAGTTTTGTAAATAACAACTTGTTCTACAAAATGCTAAACCATAAATTGCTAACAAATAGCTCAAGTCTAATTTTAACTTCACTTTAGGAAGTGTAAGTAAAAAGCAAAGACAAATATATTTAGAGTTTCACATTTTTATGGCAAATAACTCTTTCCCTTTTCTACCCTTGACCCTCTGCATGTGTGTGTGTTGTCTTTGGCCAATTAGCTCTGTCTTTATTAGTCATATAAAACACACAAAGCAACTTGTGGGCATAATTGCCAACATGCCTGCGTATGAGTGCTATAAATATAACGGTATTGAATGAATAACCATAAGTATAGATATATTTTTGAAGAAATATTTGCATTTTAAAAACTATTGAATGAATGCTTTATTTAATTCTATTTTGGTTTAGTTTTCATTTTTGTTTGCGTGTGAACCTGCATGGATGTAACTACATATGTATGTATGTATTTGTATGTGTGTTGCTACGTAAATTTGAGAACTTTGTATATTGGGTTCTTTTGTTTCATTCGAATTTCTTTACTACTTAAATATTAATTTCTTTTGTGGTAGTTTACTTTCTCTATTTTTCAAGGGAGATATTTAAGCAATAAAGTGCTCAAAAGAATGTTAGTTTTGTAAATAAACTTTTGTATTTTATGGTCAATAGCTGAGTAAAGCCTGGGCGTATGCGCAATTGCAAACAAAAAATAGTGTTAACTATATTAATCATGCGTTTATATTGTTTGTGCAATTTCACACTAACAACATTTTTTGTGTGTACGAATTTTGTTTGTTAAAAAAATAAGCTACACTTGTCAAAAACAATGACCACAACAGCAATGAAAATGTGTATATGTTCTTAGAATAGTTTTATTCTTTTCCTCAACCTTATGTTTTTCAAATAGTTGGTAATTTGTTTACCTACTTACTAAAATCTAAATCTGACAATAGTTTAGCTCATTAAATTAGGTATATACAAAAAAAAAAAAAAAATTCTTGAAGAAGAGCGACGGTGGAGCTGGAAATATTGAAAAATAAAAAATTATGATTATTGTTATATAAAAACCTTGATTGTCTTATATGTAATTTATTGATCAACTTTCAATTTTATCACTGTGTTCTTCTGTTGACTGGAATTTTTTGAATTTTAGTTTTTTGTGTAAATTATTTCTAACACTATTATCAAACGACTAGTCAAAATTGGACTTGCGAATTGCAAAGCATTGCCGACGTTTTGCTTCGGCATGCTGCATACAAATTGTATGGGCATGAAAAGTTTTTGAGAATAAAAAAACGCATTTACACTTGCAAGTAACTTGTTGCGAGTTATGTGTACATATTACCAACCAATACATAGACAGAGACAATAAAAGCTCTTGCTACTTGCTTGATTGTTCACACCGGCAAGTGCAAGCTCATTTTCAAAATGTCATCAAAGAAAATTGCTTTACTTTACAAAAAAAAAAAAAAAAAAAACAAAAAAAATGCGGAAAAAAACTACAAAATCACTGATCCATTTTTTATATTTAAAAATCACTATTTTTGTTTTTTTGTGCACTTTTAAGTGGCTTGGATGCCAAAATATTATCCTTTGAACCTTTGTTACGGAGGAGCAAATTAGACGAATAGCTTTTTTTTAATCAAATAAATAGTAAATTTATATTATAAATCGATAAAAGGCATATTTTACTCCACCTTTTTATATATTTTATCTTATTTTTCGGTATGTAAGATCATATAATAATGTTCTAAGCAGCATTCCTTGTAAGCTAACTATTAAAATTAAAATATAATTTTTATAAGGCAACACTGGTTTTGCTTTTTGTCATTTTACCGACATGCAAGTAAAAAAAATATAACTGCAATCAAAATCTCTTGCAAGTGAGCTCACAACTTGCAGATATATAGATGGTATTAGTAAAAAATGTCAATATATTGAGTTGCTTGCACTTGCATGTGGAAATGGAAAAAACAAATTTTTGAAACAGACACAAAAAAAAAAAAAACCTAATTTGAAATCATGGACTAACATAAGGCGAGAAACGAAATTGTGCCCCTATTCCGCTGACGTTATTACCACGACAATATAGTCAAAAGGTAAGGCGAAAATTTCTGTACATCAATAGCTTTACACCGATATTCATGCCTTAAATATTTTCAACTGTAGCCCATTCCTATTAAACAATATAAATGTCAGAATTTTATTGAAATAGTTTCGTACATATAGTAGCGAAATATTGTCCTTAATTTTACTTAACGAAATTGTCCCGTTATTCCGCTGACGTTATTACCCCGATATTTACGGACAATCTAGTCAAAAGGTGAGGCGAAAATTTCAGTACATCAATAGCTTTACACCGATATTCATGCCTTAAATATTTTCAACTGTAGCCCATTCCTATAAAACAATATAAATGTCAGAATTTTATTGAAATAGTTTCGTACATATAGTAGCGAAATGTTGTCCTTAATTTTACTTTTTTCAACATGTTCATGCATGTACTTTGATACATCCATACATACGAGTATGTATGTATATTATCGATTGGCTTGAGTTGAGGTTAGCACGTCAGCCAGTTAACGTTTGTATTGTATATGGAATTAAAACTCTCATACTCCATTTGCAATTGCTCATTTTAGAAGTGGTAAAATCAAAGCACGCTAAAGAATGATGTATTTTGTCTTCCTATATATTTTTTTAGTATATACTACCTCCCGAAATAAATCACATTGTACGTATGCGTAGCACAAAGAATGACAGACAGTTAGTTAATAGAGTGATAGACTTTTTTACAAACAAGTTTTTGTACTACTTTTTTTGTTTGTTTGTTTTTCAATGTAGTTTGTTTAGATTTTTAACTATTTTTTTTTTTAGAAAGTAGTGTGAGAGCTTGTGACGTCAAATGCATTAAATACTTGCAAGTTACCAATTTCTGTTAAAAGCGGTATGTTTGGCTTTCATTTATTTTCATGTCGCATTAACTACTGCATTTTTACAAGGATTGAGCATTTTAATGAAGATTTTCCACACACAACTATACAAAAAGTGCATATTGCACAATGGTTATGTACACTAAAAAATTACAAAAATTAAAATCACTTAAAAATTATATATACTTACTTACATAAGTATATAATGAAATGTGTTTAAGTACAAAATTGTAAATTATTTTGTAGGGCTTGATTTCGATTTTACTTCCACCGAATTGAGAAAGATTTTTTTTTGTGATAAAATTGTCATGACTTGGGTTCGAAACAATTTGGCTGCTGATGGGCATCGTGGTGGACGTGAAACAGCCGTGGTATATAACCTATGTAACCTATTGAATATCGACTATTGACGTTGTAATAACAAAAATGTAGATTCCTTGTTTCATGGACAATTCACTGTAATATTCGACAAAAGAGATGACTTCCTGCTGCCTTGTAGGTGCCTTTGTTCAGTTTACAGCGAGAATTAAATTTTTAAAAGTGTACACAAATATGGGAAAATGCATTCAAGAATACAAAATCATTCAAGAGTTCTTTTATATTTTTCTGGCTTTGAGCCAGGGAAAGAGAAAATCTCATGACAAAAAGAAATTTCTTTTGGATGCAATTGTCTAAGCGATGGAAAAGTGAGAGGATGAAAAAATTCCATTTAAAATGGTGCTGCCGCTTTCTTTATACCAGACGAAACAGCATAAGGTAAAAATAACCACACGACAGCATACTAGAAATAAATACTGCAACACAGTGTGGCTACAATAATTATGATGTTTGATGTCGTTTATGCTACATCTGCGTCAAATTATTAAAATAAACAACAACACTAATCCAATTAATGGAATGCAAAAAATAATCACCTGAACTGTCAAGCTCACATTGCTTAATCCAGTGTAACCACCAAGGCAGATTCATTACCAGGTAGGTGCACTAGAATTCGCAGTACAGCACACGCAAACTAACACATGCTTTTGCTAGTGTAAAATGATTTTTGTCGTCAAGGTTTGAATATTTGCTAAACACTTTAAAGGTTCTACTTGTGCTTTAAACACTGTGCAAATAAAAAAATTACTATCTCATACTTTTCTACCACCAAAAATCTTTAGAATAAAATGGCACCAATTTTTTGTAAGCAAAGAGAAAAAATTTGACATATGAAAGCTATTTGATGCAAGAAGTCAATAACAATCACCTGTGCTACCAAGTTCACCATGTATGAATTCGCCTTGGTCAAAATGTTGTTTTGTTGTCGATGTTATCGCTATTACAGAAAACATCGATATATTAAACTATCGGTAGTCTTGCAACTCTATTGATGTTTCCACGTTAGAAATGACGCAAACACAAGACTCAAATTCGGAACGGGATATTAACGATATATTTGATGATATTGTCCTGACTGAAGAACGGTTGGCAGAAAAAGGCTATAAAGAAGGTTTTGCCGAAGGTTGCCAACAAGGTGAAGTCGAAGGTTATCGTCTAGGCTTTGCTCAAGGTTTGCTTTTAGGCGAAGAACTTGCTGAGATTTATGGTTTAATTGTAGCATTGCAGCAACAAAACAATCACACAGAAAAGGTAAAACGTTGTATGGAACAATTGAAATTTTTAATAGAACTGTTTCCAAGAGACAATAATCCAGAAGCTGACATAGTTGGTTCGTTGGAACAAATAAGACAGTTAAATAAGAGGCTGCGTATTTTGTTGGGTTTTAAGACTACATCAACAGATTTGGTACCGAAGAATACAAAGGATTTGTCATTTTAGAAGAGTTAATAACATGACTGCTCAATCAATACGTTTTCGACTTGATGGAATTTTGCAGTTTATGGCTCCTCATTGGGCTTGGGTTAACTGCCATATGGTAAATTTTCTAACAGATGACCATTGGAAAACCTATGTGCCTGAAGAATTGCAAAACGAGATTTCCTCTTCGGACACCATAGAACAATGTATAGAAACAGTTTTTTGGAATTTGCACAATCAATCGGCAAATTGCGGTACAAGTATATTTCCACAATTTAAACAATTTTGTGAACGTGCTCAAATGCATTGCTTACATGCTTTTGAAGATATTTTATTAACGCGACAGGAGTTTGAGAAGAACATACTTGGAGTAAAACCAGTACTAAAGCCACAAATTGCAATAAAAGATTTTTTTACCGAAAAGAAACGACATGAGGTAATTTTATTAAAATAAAAAAAATAAAATAACGAACCATATTTAAAATGTTTGTAATATAGGTAGAAATTGCTGCTAGTTTAGTAAATAATATTATCGTTACTAGTGCTTGGCACGATAACAGTTTGATAGTGGATGCTGGTGATGGCAAAGGTTATTTATCTTCACGGCTAGCCTTGGAATATGGTCATAAGGTATTGGGCATCGATAGTAATATAACAAATACGGAAAACGCCATAGAAAGGAGCAAAAAGTTAAAGGTTGGATTTATTAAAAAAATGAAAGAATTGAGTTTTTCCTAAATCTAACTTATTTTGCAGAAAGCCTGGAATGGTTTAAAGGAAAGAGCCGAACTGGCATCTAAAGGCATTACTCCTGCTCGTAGAGGCAATTGTAAGCAAAAACTCCAACAAAAATCTCTTGCAGATAACCAAATTGGCTCTACCGTAGAAAACAACAGTTATAAAACCATCGCCAGATTTATAACCCCTGACATGGACTTGGATGGTCTGATTAGAGAAAATTTCAATATTTCATCTAATCTAAGACCCACAATATGTTTAACGGGCTTGCATACATGTGGAAATTTAGCAGCCACTTGTTTAAAACTCTTCCACAGTCAGACATCTTGTAAACTTATGTGTAATATTGGTTGCTGCTATCACTTGCTAAAGGAGGAATTCTCTGGTCCAGAATTCTTCGGCAACAAGAAAATCTTAGATTTAAACCAGTGTAATGGATTTCCACTCAGCCAATATTTAAAAGAAAAGCATGTTAAAATGGGCCGGAATGCTCGCATGTTGGCTGCTCAATCAATAGAAAGAACATTGAAGGCTAAAGAATTGCCGAATATTTCGCTATTTTACAGAGCTTTGCTAGAGTTGTTGTTGTGTGAAGAGCATCCGGATTTAAAGGAGTGCGTGCAGGTTGGCAAAGTACGTAAATTCAGTAGTTTCGTAGACTATGTAGATTTGTGCAGAAATAAGTATCCCAATTTGAATTTAAAACCTGAAAAAATTACTGAAGTTGCAAAACTCGAGGAGCTGCAACAGAGAAAAAAGTACTTGGATTTATTCTATTTGCTGCGTATGACCTTTGCTCCCATCTTGGAGTCACTTATTTTATTGGACCGGCTTTTATATTTAATAGAGCTGGGTCACGAGCAAAGCTATATAATACCAGTTTTTGATCCCGTGGTGTCGCCAAGACATTTTGCCATAGTGGCTTTAAAAAAATGAAGTGAAATTTTGTGCACTAAACTTTGTAAATTTGATTAAATTAAGGGAATTTTTTTCGCAAGCGAAATTTAAAATCTACCGATAGCAGATTGAAATATACTTATTCTGAATCGATTTTTCAAGATCCTAATAATAAGGCTCAACTTTATTTTTTATAAAAGAATTTTATTCTGAAAAGGTTTGAAGTACAATTATAAACCATAAAAAACCATAAAAAAAATTATTTTTTATTCTTTTCCTCTGCATATTTGTAATGAAGTTCCATACAATCTGTATTGGAAATGTTAATCCATCCATTTGGAGTCATGTGATAAACACGCACAATACCGCCAGAGTAAGCATCTCTATAAGTAGCGTGGTAAATAGCACGTCTGCCTAGTTCTTGAGCTTCTTCATCTTTCAAATCCCAACGATAACCGGAATCCAATACACCAAAAGCATAAATGGAACCACTGCCTACAGAAAAAACGTTACCCGGTGTACGGGAGCCTTCCGAATCGACATAGTAAAGACCTGGGCCACGTTTATCATAGCCAGCCAACATCATACCCATGCTAAGACCCATACCCTTATACTCATGAGCAATATTTGCCATTATTTTGCTTGCTGCAGCCACTGAGATGCGTTCCTTGTTGCGCAATTCATGCAAGCGACACTCTTTGGCCAAAACACGATCCCAGTACACACAATCTGCAGCACCACCAGCCAAAGTCCCCAGTAAATACTGATTTATTTCCACAATTTTCTTCATTGTTTGCGAACCAATAAACTGACCTCCAGTGGCACGGGAATCTACAGCCAATATTACACCGCCTTGATATTTGAAACCCAATGTGGTTGTACCATGATCGAAATCGATTTTTATACCGGTTTTGTCGCTATTGGCCTGAATTTTACACAAATTTTCCATAGGATTTTCGAATGGTGGAGCCGACAAGACGTATGGGTTGACCAAATTTGATGTGTATTGCTGGCAGTCATCCTCAAAATCATTGGGCATATAGTTACGCTGCTTCATGTACGGTGCATTCGATATATTACAAATTTCAGCTAAAGCCATTTTTTAAATTAAATTTTTTACTTTATAACAAATAATCTGCTCACAAATGACAAAAACTGTGCGCTGCTGTTTTTGCTAATTCATGTAGTTTGCTGTCTTTTTCATTCATTCACATTAAACTGTTAGCAGTTGTTTGAAAGAAAACAACGACAGATGGCACTGATAATGTTAAATATACTAAACCACGAGTCGACTCGCAAGTCTGGCCGTTAAATTTTAAAGAATGTAGAAATATTAATTTACAACCATATACATATGTATATAATTTCATTTATGATATTTACAAGACCATATACAAATATATGTATGTATGCATGCTAAAAAAAAAAACAAAAACATCTCAAGATTTTCGGAGAGGCGTAAACTACCCTCTTCAGATCCTTCTGCTTGTCAAGTTAAATTTTTGCATACATACACTGCGTCTTCACGGGACATGTTTCGAAAATTTTATGTTTTGTAAATTTACAGTGTCAACTGTAAGTTTTGTGTTCGAACACATTTTTGGAAATATAAGGCTGCATTATTATGTTGGATACAAGCTGTCAAATCTGTGATATTTCTGCAAGAAGAAAACAAAATACAAATGAAATTTTAGCGGGGAAAATATAGTGAAGTAAAACAGAGTGAAAAAAGAAAAAATTTACAAAAGTAAAAAATGGTTGCTGAAAAAGTAAAAATAAAAATCATAGAACAAATAAAGAAAATTTAATAATAAAAACGCGCACTTTTTAGAGATGCATTTAACAACGTTCTTTCATAAACTGTGTGCAAACACAAGTAACTACGTTAACGTAAGTTTAAACACAAAACATTTTTTGTGGCGTCATTCTGTCGACGTTGTTTCTTATGGGCATAAAAATAAAACTTGCACGTCTAGAAGTACTGTAAAGTGCCCAGGACATGTGCAATAAACTTCTCACTCGTTTAATTTTTTACAAGCGGTTTTTATTTTATTTTTTAGACTGCAACCAGTATTTAATGGATGACCCCTATGTATGTATTGCATTCTTCTGGAACTAGGAAAACAGGAGAGAGGGAGTGGTGGGTGAAAAATCGAAAATGGGAATTATAACATGAAAACAAAACATCTAATTTTGCAAAACTGAGTAAGTCAGAATTAGCTGTTACTAATTTGTATGTTTAGTGTCCAGTGTATATACCTTCGACACTATTCAGTCAACAACATTTAACGCAACCTCTTCAATATTGCAAGACGTTGACTATACAGATAAGAAAAACTATACAATAACCACGATAAGACCTAATGCGAATGTACACTTTGACTGACTTGTTTTGAAAAATATATCATGTTTATTAAGATCTCTGCCGTTGTAGCGGCGAAGCAACTACATGTCCTTTGAAAATTTCATACTATTATCTCTCGAAAATTGCAGACTATTTTTGAGATTTTTTGTGTGAAGACACCCTTCAGCTTTTTAGTTTAGTTTATTTTAATTTTATTAATTATTGATATTATTCGACCCTTTTTTTTAGTTTAATATTACTTTATTATTCGAGCTAAAGGTCCCTCGGATTACGAAATATCGCTAAATAAATATTCATAATTTTTTAGTATTTTTTGTTGTAGCGACCTGGCAACTATATAACCTGCGAAAATATCCTTTTTCACTCCATGAGTACGGAAGTGTATAAAAATTCTACTTCTTCAGTCATTTTTATCACAAACTAATTCATTTACATGACAAATTTGCATATTATAAAATAAAAGAATTATATAACTTGTTTTGCTAAATCAATTAATTGCACGCATGCATTACATTAAAAATGAAAAGTGTATTTATAACACTAATTAAGTTACACAATAATGATTTATTCTAAAAGCACAACTTAAGTGTAAGAAAACTAATTTGTGTAATATATGTATGCATATGTGACAAAAATTTAATTAATTTAATTTAGTTTTCTTCTCAAAAACGTTGCTTTATTTGATGTGATTACCTGGCCTGCACGAGAGATACCCAACAAGCATAACGTTGTGAAAACTACAAAAAAAAAAAATATATATATATTTTTCGACCTTGTTCACCAAAACATTCCTGAAGAAGATATCCATTGTTATATCGAAATATTGAATTTAATAAATACTTTTTAAAAAAAAGGGACCTAAGGCTCGAACAATTAAAATACAAAAAAATATATATGTATATAATATACATACATATGTATATAATTAAACTTTTTTTAGTAAGAAAAATTGGGAGAAACTTTGCAATTTTTTAGAAAACTTATCACTGCATATAACAGGTGGGCCAAAAGAAGTCAGCCGATGTTGTTTGGCTTTCAAATAGAGGTGTGCGGTTGTCGTTAAAATGTGATCGTGATCAAATTTTAGGAAAATCACGCGTGAGCGGGATCTAAAAATAAAATTTCGTGCGCGATAGGGCGTGATTACTATTTTAAGGCAGTTCACGAAATTTCACAAAAAATTAAAACTTAAGTTTTCTGGTTTAGAAAAAAAATCTCACACATTTTTTCATGAATTGATTTTCAATGCTGATTATTTTAGCTCAATCTATATGAGCTACAATAACAGAATTTCATATTCATATGAATTTCAAATTAATGTCACCGACAAAATTTGTTAAAATTATACAAACAAAACAGAATTTAAGTAATCCTTAATAAAAGTCCTATAAAACTTGCAATGAGCCCGAAAATGTCCTAGAAGGCATGTTTTTTTTTTATCAAATCTTATATGCATTCTTTAATATTATAACTTTCAATTTCCATTTTTTTTTTCAAAGAAATTGTTCTATATTGCAAATACAGCTTTCCCGAAACTATGTTTTAAAACTTAGGCTGTTATCGCTTCCGACCACAGTTTCTATTTGGTTTCAATACAAACGTGATTGTTCGTCAGAACTTTTTTCTTCGTGCGTGAAAGTGCGTGATTGAAAATAATTTGCTCGTGAGCTTGCGTGACGAGAGGAGCAACAAATTTTCATGCATAAAAATGCGTGAGGGAAATTATTTTGATTGTAAGCGTACGTGACGTGAGCCAAAAACACCCACGTGCACATCTCTACTTTCGGAATATCGGTTGTGGCACACGCAGTGTGTGCCGTTGCTCCGTCCTGTTGGAACCACATGTCCTCCAGTCCTAATTCGTTCAATTGCGGCACAAAAAACTCGATTAACATGGCCCTGCAGCGCGTTGTCGTTCGACCAGAGGCGTCCACGAAAAAAAAAAATAGCCCGATGAACAGTACACACCATGCAGTTGCTTGAGCGGGTGTAATGGCTCCTCGTGAATTTTCGGTGCCCCAGAAGCGATTGTTTTGCTTGTTCACGTATCCGCTGAGGTGGAAATGAATCTGACTGATGGCGCATTGTGATTTTGATCGAAAAATCGTTTGCTTCATCATACACACGATTATTCCGCATTCTTGGGAAGTGTTAGTTTTATTGTTTATTAACAGTGCTTGTATTTGAATCTTCCATGTGTCAAAATTCTCCTTATTTAAAGGTTCTATTTTTACTGCTGCATAGCTCATCTTTCAATAGATTTTTTTTTATTTTCTATTTATTTTCTATTTGATTCGCGCAGTGGAAAGCGTTTTCGGGACCATAACCTGTTAGTTTTATTGTTGAAAGTTCTTATTCGATTAAAAATCTATAAAGTTTTATGAAAAACTTTAATGCTAACAATTTCAATGCTTTTTAACGATTGGAAAAATTCAAATTATTAAACAAGTTAAAACATACATTAGTGTTGCCATAAGGACATATTTATGATATCAGATTTGTGTAAAGGAAATATAATATTGAACAGGAAGTGTATCGAATTGCATTTTTATTTTGCTCCCGGTTTTCAAACGAATCGGATACATACCTTCAACATCATATAAAACATCAACATCATACATACAACAACATATAAAAAAAGTAAGGTATCCGCACATCAAACTTTAAACGTTTGACTTTATGTGTGTTGGGCTAATCACACCTGTATATGTACAGGCATAGATTACAAACAGATGGGCATTTTATTTACATACTGCAAAATTAACTTATTAACTTTGTTTTCAAATATAGTTTTATAAAAATAATAGAATAACAAATAACACACTTAACTGTCTGCTTTTTGTTTTTTGTTCCTACCAACACACAATTAATTAATTATCATGTCATTGAATATAAAAATTCGTCAAATCGTTGAAAACGCTTTAGTGCTTTTAAATCTTTACAAAAGATCGGTTGATAACTAAAATTGGTAATATAAATATAAATGTACATACGTAAGAAAACTTTTTTTTCCCAAAAATTATCCTTAATCCGCGCGTTTAATTGGGTCTTAAAGGAAAAAAATAAAAGTAAAAGTGTTTAAAAGGATTTTTTTTGCACAAAAATAAAAATTGCCATGAAAGAATTGTTTTCTTATGTGTTTTTTTTTTTATAAATCAATTATGAGCTACGAATTTTTTTTTTCTCAAGAGCTTTCATCAAATTTGTCATTTTTTAAAGGAGCTTGCCAAATAAAAGCAATGTTAAACTATTTTGTTTTAGCAATAAATTACAAATAAATATTGCGACGTGTTGCTGAAAAAAAAAAAAAAATAAAAGAAGGCTTAGCAGCTAGACAAAAATATTTATTTATTTATTTATTGAAAGTATTTTACAAAAATAAATTTATAAAATACGAGACACTAGAAATAGTGTTACACTACAAGACAAAAATATTTTCGCGGCAAAAATCTAATCTCAATTATGAAATATTTTCCATTTCCATTTTTGGGTTACTCTGAACAACACAAATAGCGCTCTTATGTTCGAAAACATTCTGAGTACGTGTAACCTCAAAAATGTTCAACTTTACGATAGAGCTGTCAGTTGCCAGATTGCAACATTAGGGCAACCAAATCCCATAACATAATAGTCAAACCTCATACTGACATCGCTATAAAATGAATATAAATTTGTTCAAATTCCTCTTTGTCCAATATTTTGAATAAAAGTATTCGTGTTGAATGAACAACTATCCATCATTATCATAACGATACTTTTTGCAAAATAATGGTTGTGTAAAAAGATTTTGAAAAAAAAGAAGAAAAAACAACCCTACTCGTGCACAAACAGTCTAGGTAATAATGTAATCTCATCTAAGTATTTGCTTACATCACGAAAATAAGGATGACCCTGACTTTGCATTTTGCGCGTTCTATAGTCAACACTTGACAATTTGTTTACATAGAATGAAAAATAAAAATTGTAGAAAACAAATTACTATTACGTACACATTACAAGTTGTACTAAACTGATAAGATTATTGACTAAAAACAATATTTTTCTTAAGCTAACAAATGTAATGTTTTATTTATTTATTCTTTTTACCATAACAGGAAAAACAATGCACGCTTCCAGTATATTGATCTTTATAACATTTCTACTGGCTGTGGCCTATTGTTGGATTAAACGAACTTATAGCTATTGGCAAAGGCTTGGCATACCGTACATTAAGCCCACGCCTATAATTGGCAACACTAAAGAAGCCTTTCAACTTAAAACGAGTTTTGGTCTTCATCTGAACGACATCTATAACGATCCGCAAATGTCCAATGAAGCAGTTGTGGGCATTTATACTTTCAATAAACCTGGCCTTATAATACGAGATCCGGAGCTTTTAAAATCTATACTAATCAAGGATTTTCAATATTTTAATAATCGTTTTTCAAATTGTGATCCTCATGGCGATTCTTTGGGTACAAATAATTTATTTTTTGCCCGCGATGCGAATTGGAAGGAGTTGCGTACGAAAATATCCCCAGTTTTTACCAGCGGAAAAATTAAACAAATGTATCCGTTGATGTTGGAGGTGAGTAAGCAATTTCATATACATTCTGCCATTAAAATGCACGCATACATTTCATTTTTGTGTGAGACAAAACTTTGCTTGAAAGTAAAAGTTCGTCTAAAAAGTAAAATTAATGTATTATGCCATTAACACATACGCCACTGCAGGCTACATGAACACACACGACCGCAAGCTGCATAAGTCGTCTGATATCCAGCTACTTAAATATTTTGGAAGGGCAGTTATTAATATAATGCAATTAATATATGTAATGACAAATTCAAACAGCAACAATTTCAATTCAAACAAAATTTTAATGGAAAATGCAATTTTATTTGCATTGAGTCAGTTAAAAATCATGTATTAGATTCTAGTTCAAGGTAATACAAATTTCAGTAAAATGTTAACAGCCTCCGTTTATAGGAAGCGACTGGTCGGCCGGCAAAAAGCGCTAGCTGTGCATTATCTTTCTTTTTTCAGTTTATAGGGCACGACCATTTGCGAGCTTTGTCGTCAGGCGTTGTAGCTGTCAATTTATTTTATAGGAGACGATTTCTCTCAAAGTCAGGCAAACAAAATTTGCAAAAAACCTGTCGGTCACATGAGGCATCATATGATGCGCACTGCTGATGGGTTTGTACATCATAGTTTCTATCATGAAAATGAAAAAAAAAAAATGATAACTCAAGCCATAAAATAAAATTAACAACCTTAAGTCACACAGCTCAATTATAAAGTTAAAATTAATGTATTAATTCAGGTCTAAAAATGAACCTTTTCAAAAAATGTTTGTTGAAAAAAAGGTTAATTTTTGGACCTGAATTAATACATTTCAATTGGCTCTTAAAGCAAATAAATAATTAAGTTCATATTTGTTAAAATTAATGTTTACATTAGTAGTTAAGATACGCTTTGGATCTAGTTTCGCTAGATCTAGAACTAACGAAAAAATTGATGTCATCAAAACTGCAGCCACAATTTACATTAACGGTAAATTAATAGCTGATAAAGGGTATGTAACCAAAATTTTCAGAATTTTTTGCCACTTGTCGATTTGTGTCACATTTCGCGCCATTATGCGAGTAATTTTGAAAAATTTTTCGTGCCATTTTAAACTTGTAAACATGAGAAAAACAAAATTGTAAAATTATTGTGTATGAGTGAGTGTTGGGGATGTACGGGCCATATTTGTTGCGTATACGCATGAGTGATGCATACACTAGAGCCTCCGCTTGCGTTCTTCATTTTATTGATTTCGATTATTCATTTTTGCAGTTAAAAATTGTTTTACCTAAAAAATACTTATAAAAAATTTATTATCGATATTTCGCTAACAGTTTATAAACATTATCCTTTAGATTCTAACAAACTGTTGGCGAAATAACGATAAATTGGTTACGTATTTTTTATATAAAACGATATATATAAGTTTATGTGTTTAAAACAGTTGCGTTCAACTCATATGCATAATGTGCAGGCTTTTACAAAAGTACTTTTGTTCTTTCACACCGACAAAGACAAAGACCAACTATTCTTGCTGCTTATTTTGCAAACAAAAAACTACCAAACATTGAACTTTGATAAAACAGCTGCCTAAATTAGTTCACTTCCTTAAAGGGAGAAAATCAAAACAACCAACAGCCATTCATCGTATACCAACCGTCCTTTTCAGGACGATATTAAAATATTACTTCATAGAACATGCCTTCATATTTCGTTCGAAAGTGCAGCCATCGACCATCCGTTTCATATCATTTGAGTTACGTAAATGAACATCAAGGCCCATCGTGCTCATCTTGTTTATTTTCCAAAAATTTGCAGATCAGCTCTCAGCTAGAGCAACATTTAGCCCAAAAAGGCGAACACTTCGTAACTGAAGTGAAAGAAATCTGTGCGCTTTTCACAACCGATCTTATTGCCACCATTGCCTTTGGCGTTAGTGCCAATAGTTTAAAAAATCCGAATGGAGAGTTTCGTACGCATTGCCGCAAGATGTTTCTGTTCGACCTAAAACGTGCCATAGAGTTTTCGGTGGCATTTTTCTTGCCCAAATTGGCGACTCCTTTGCGCATTAAAATCTTTACGCCAGAATTTTCCCAGTTTTTACGTTCAACCATAAACTACGTTATGCAAGAACGTGAACAAAGCGGCAAACAGCGTAACGATTTAATTGATATTTTAGTGACTCTCAAGAACGAACAAGCCCATGCGCATATAAATAGAGAGATTGCCAAAAATCCGGATGTGCTGGTGGCTCAGGCCGCTGTATTTTTGACGGCTGGTTTTGAAACCTCTTCTTCCACCATGACGTTTACACTGTACGAGATGGCAAAAAGGCCCGATTTACAAAATAGACTAAGAACAGAAATCAACGAGGCGTTGGTCAAAGAAAATGGAGTTTTATCTTACGATACTATTACGAATTTAGAGTATTTAAATATGGTGGTCGATGAAGTGTTGCGTCTTTATCCGGTATTGCCGTTTTTAGATCGTCAACATAAACGGCCAGCGGGTGAAAAGAATGGCTTCAGCTTGAAACCATTCTATAATTTTACTTTGCCCGATGAAATGCCCATATTTATACCTATTTTCGGCATACAAAGAGATCCCAAGGTAAGAGAATTTTTCTTTGAAATGTTCCCTTAAAATATGATATTAATTTTTCCCATTCCATTCCATTCCAGTACTGGCCCAATCCCAATACTTTTGATCCCGAACGATTTGCTCCCGAAAATAGAAAACTTCACCACTCCATGAGCTACTTGCCCTTTGGCACGGGTCCACATAATTGCATTGGAACTCGTATTGGTTTATTACAGACCAAAATTGGTCTGGTGCATTTTCTTAAAAATCACCGTGTAGAACCTTGTGAAAAAACCCCACCCGAAACCAAATTTGATCCAAAAGCTTTTGTATTACAGTTTGAGAATGGCATGCATCTCAATGTTATTCGAGACAATCTTTATGACAGGAGGGGACAACAACACTACTGAACTTTTATAACGTTTTAAAAGTTTTAAATTATGCAACGCATACGAGCATTATAGAAATTTATAACAATTTATAAGCAGGGGCCGAATTACAGCATTCGTGATCGAATGAAATCGTTAACGCAAACTGAACATTTATAATGTTTTAAAAACAATTATGCATTGCATACGAGTGTTATAGAAATTTATAACAATTACAACGTATGCTGTGCGATTGTTACTTATTTTGTTTTTGTTTTTTGCATTTTGTTTTTCTCAGTAGTTCTTCTCAGCCACGAATGCCGTAATTCCACCCCCAGGGTTTTGTTGTTGTTTTTTTTTTTCAAGTGTATTCAATAAAGAGAGAATCTCGCCAAGCGGCCAGAAAATTGTTGAATACAATATTTGATATTGAAATGGAAAACTAGACGAGAAAAGAAAATCAATCAGCTGCTGACTTGAACAATCTTTATTTAATAGAATTTTGCTGCATGCGTGCGTACATACATATGTATGTAGTTGTTAAGCAATTTTGTTTATATTAAATTAATATTATTGTAACATAAGAAATACACATACATATAAGTTATGCTTCTTGTTGCTAAACGTTGTATTATTTATGTATTTCACATTTCCTTTTATCCACAAGTACAAAAAAGAAATCTGAGTTGAGAGGCTGACTGCTCCTCTAAGGCAAAGCGCAGATGCACAGAGCAGCAAAACTATCTAATAGAAACCTATAAACTCTTTTAAGGCTGGGGCCAGCGCTGCCAAAAGAAGCAAAGGTTTTTCTATTAGGATTCCTTATTATTTTCATGTGTTAAGTCTTACTAATCAATAATAAAATCAAACACAAAATCAGGTTGAAAACTTATTATCCGCAGTGTTCTGCACCTAATTTCCGTTTTTCTGGTAACAAAATAGAGTTCATAGAGAAAACCTTATTGATTATATTAGGTTTTCTTGCAAATTGTCTACAATAACGAGGTAACCTTAGGTTACCTTATTAATTTTTTTATGAATCAAGAAGGAATGTTTTTATTTTACTGAAATTTTAATTACATTGAACTATGATATTGTAATACATTTATGTATATTAAATTACTTTTCAGGCTCAAGTTCAATTAAGTAAAGAAAAGTAAAATTTTACTTTTCCTTTCCTTAATTGATATTGATTAAAACGTGACCAACCAAGGAAATGTTTTCATTCGGTTCCTAATGATCATGGGTAAATCATGTAATGTATTCCCTTAAATGTATTTCCTTAAATTTCCGACTGTCAATCGCAAAGTTGTGGGTTCGAATCCAGCAACAAGAAGTTTTCTTAAGAAACCACCAGGAATACCTAATAACAATTGTAAGTTTCCTCTTTGATTTTTTTTTTAATCAGGTTTTGCTTATTAAAACAATAAAACTTCCTTTAGTTTTAAATTTGTAGTAGAACTATGTATATGATTTACAATTTTTAATAATTTTCTCAAAATTGAGAAAGATTTTTTGTGATAAAATTGAAGTGATCAACATTTTTAAAGAAGACAAAAAAAGTAAAGCTGAAGACTTGTTGGCTGGGGGAACATTTGACCATGGCTGTTTCACGACCTCATCAGCACCCAAATTTGCTTTGCATACTGTTTTTTAAGCAGCAGCTCATATCCATATCCTTTCTCAATTTTGGGGATATAAAACTTTGTTTTATAAAGTGTTTCTCTGTTTTCTCTGTGTGTATTCTGTGACGCTGAGTGTAGAAATGCGCAGTTAATGCTGTGATGTTCAATGGCATGTGAGCTCAAAAATTGTGAGTGGTAATCCACAAACACCCACGCTTTCTCTTTAGCTTTTCAGCCATCTATATACATATAGTCGACATTTCGTTAAGGCTTGAGCGGGATCTTTACAACTTATTCTATTATATAGAGATAAATCCGTGGGAAACTTTAGAATAAGGAGGAGAAATGAGTTTTATAGAGGGTGTCATGGACCTCCCAAAACTGAAGTCGATGTTGAAGAAGCGAAGGAAAATATGAAACTGTTGGTAAAACAGTGCTTCTAGAGGAAAGGTTTTGCACAGAACTTAAAATCGCGAATTCATAAACTCTCTTAAGCATCCAAAATATCATTTAAAAATATTTCATTTCCTGAATTTTTTTCATTAGTATGCAAATCTTGTTCTTAACTAGAAGCGAGTTGAACAGAGTTTACGCTGATTTGTTATTTCATTGCAGCCGGCTTTTTTTACTCTGTAATCACTTGACAGTTTAACGAAGTCAGATGTGCGGTTCAGCTAATGAGGCCACTGTATTATGTAGTTGTATCATGGAAGAGAGCACAGAATTTTTAATTAACTAGAATACATTGAGAAGTAAATTATTTATTCAAATACATACATACATACGAGTATGCGCATATGTGCGTCTGCGCAATACATCCAGCTTTGTATACTCGAATGTCCATTGACACCATCCAATTATGTATGTATGTATGTATGTATGGTCTAAACACGTGCGTACGTGTGTGTGTGTGCGTGTCTTAACTGAAACAAATTATTTTCATTTCAATAATTATTATCTTCAAAAGTGTTATTAAAAAATTATTAAACCAAATTACTAAACAACAAAGTAAAAATTCAATTTTGATGATAAACCAAATGTTTGCATGTTGATATATTTTTTTTTTTAATTAAATCTTTTTTTTTTTTGATGGACGTTTTAAAAAATACAACTTCATAAGATTTTTGTATAGAGTGCTCTTAAATTATTTTATTTTTTTTTTTTTTTTATATAAAGAGGTGAATACTCTCATCAACATCGAATACCGATCATGTGTGTGGCAGGAAAACTTTGGCGTTGCCGCCCACACAACCTGCGTGAAGTATTTTCAATATTTAATGAACTCTGCTGCTTTGGTTTCTTTTTTAAAATTATATTCTTGCTACCGTTTGAACAATACATTCATATAATATGTCTGTACATAGATAATAGGCCCATAAATATGCAATGCATGGTTTCACTGTACTTCATTGCATGTACCAGAGAACTGAACGTGACACCCGCTCTACCAAAAGTTTACCGGCTGCGTACACAATGATGATATTCAGGTTTCCACTTATTTTTTGAAATAGACAACAAGAATCATAATTTGAATATAAATTAAAAAAAGTCACCGCAAATGATGGTACGAAAAGCTATGATGTACGTATGCATATACATATGTATATGTTTTTATTTCTAAACTAATTAATTTCTAGTATTCGAACTTTTCTTCTATAATTATTTTATATTTTTTAAGCCTTTAACGAGCTTAATCGCACTAGAAAAGTGCGATTAGTAGAAATTAATGAATTTAAAAATTGCTGGGCGCAACAAAATATTTGAAAAAAGAAAAAAAAAATCCAGGAGGTGAAAATTAAAATTAACAATATGTTAGTGAGAATGAGTCAAATGTATGACCCACCCCAATAATTTTTTCTTTTCAATATTTTTTTCGGACACACGCCTTCTTAGCGATAAGAAAAATCGGACGACTCGAAAAATATTTTTGAAATATTATTTTATTTTTTGGAGCTTTTGGTCTCCCTTAAATTTATTGGTTTCATTTCGCTCTCTTTCGGATAGGTTTTTCAGCGGCTCCATTCTATAACTCGCTAAAATTAGAGACATCGCTAAAAATCTCCAAAATGTCCGACATTGGCATACACTTCAGCGTGTATATTGTATAAACGCACACAAAATAAGCACTCGTTGCACTTCTCTGGTAGGCGAAATGTATTACTAACTCCATTATATGAAAACCTTTGCAATGTTTCATCGGTTTAAGAAGAATTTTCCATGACAGTTAATGCAATATTGCGTGCTTCTCTTAATTATTAATTAATAAACGGTGACAATTCTATTCAGTTACGAAATCAGCACGCCAATTTATTTTCATTTATTTTTATTTTTTTTATCTGCCTTAAAATGTATCTCTTCTTACTTAAAATAGAAATGCATTTCAACTAAGATTAGTAATCTTACAACTCTAATCAAAAAAGGTATTGTGAAATATTCGTAGTATTAAATAAAAAGTACAAATACCAAAATAGTTTAGCAATCTAAAGGATCGCGTATAACCGTCAATTGTATGCCGCCCTCGGATTGTAAAATTAAGGCTTTGGGATCTAATTTGAGGTGAGGAGTAGTTTTCTTGCTGAATGTGACGCGATGATTGCGTAGAAATTGTATTAAGCCAATTTTTGTTTGCAAATAAGCAAAACGTTCGCCAATGCAGCCATGAGGTCCCAGGCCAAAAGGCATATAAGTGTATGGTGTCATTAGTTGGCGATTTTCAGGCGAGAAACGTTCCGGTTCGAATTGCAAAGGTTGCGGAAAATACTAAAGAAAAAAAAAATATAAATACCCGGCGGGGCATAAACTAGGTGTTATTCATACGTTTGCTTACCTTTTCATCCATATGCAAAGCATAGACTGGTATGTACACCGGCATGCCTTTCGCTATGCCATATTGATGAAAGGGTTCCAGGGAATATAAGTGTTCACTTTCTGTGCTGCAAACTCTGTCCAAGAATGGCAAGGGTGGATACAACCTTAGGGTTTCGCTAATGATCATGTTCAAGTATTCCATTGAATCGATTAATTTTTGCGTAATTTTCCCATTGTGCTCTGTCAAAGCTTCTCTTATCACTTGTCTTAGTTTCGTTTGTATTTGGGGGCTACGGGCCAGTTCGTACAAAGCAAATGACATTGTGGCCGAGGAGGACTCAAAGCCTGCTGTGAAAAATATTGCGGCCTGGGCCACCAATAAATCACCTTCAAACACTAAATTACCTTTTTTCGATGCCTCCAATTTTGTGGCCTTCTTAAATTCAATCAAAATGTCTATTAAATCGTTGCGTGATTGGCCGGATTTTTCTCTTTCGCTCAGCACATAGTTCATGGTCGAGCGCAAAAATTCCGTTTGCTCATCGGGCACTACTTTAATGCCAAAAAACGGCACCAAATACGGCAAGAAGAAGATTATGCTGAAATTTAGGGCCCTGCGAGCGTTAAAACGAAATATTTCACGACCATTGCGGCGAAAATCGCCATTAGGCAATTTAAATGAATTCGCCTCGACTCCAAAAGCCACCGTTGCGATCACATCGGTGGTATATAAGGCACAGAATTCCTTCATTTCCAGTTCAAACGAATTGTCTTTTTCGACAGGCATTTTCAGCAGATGGTTGTTGAGATTTTGACCGATCTGTGTCAAGTGAAATGTTAAAAAAAAAAAGATGGTAAAATACACAATTACCCATATTTCAATTGTCGTCATCGACATTATCATCGCGGCGACGCATTTGTTAAGAATCTTATCAGGCTTGATTTTTACTTCCTAAAAATTGAGAAAATTTTTTTTGTGATAAAACTGGAGTGATCTCCTACTGCCTTTTGTGGGGATATCTGAATGGCATGGTTCGCGCAAACAAAATATTCGCAATGAAATTAATGAAATACCGCGTGAAATGTGTGAGAATGTAATGAAAAATGTGCTCAAAAGGGCTCGCATTTGTGAGGCTAACAGAGGCGAACACTTATCTGATATTGTATCAGATGCCGCCATTAAATAAAACATTCATCAACATAAGATCCATTCTCTTGCATTTAATCAAAAATTATAAACAAAGCAATCAGTATACCTTCCCGGCGGACATCCTGTATAAGGCAGCGGGAAGTAACCTCTTTTTGTTTTATATTGTAATGCGTGGTCCATGAAACAAGGAATCTATATTTTTGTTAATATAATATCAATAGTCGATATTCAATAACATCCCCATTTAAAATGTTTATAATAAATAGTATTTTCGGTGGTATTGTCAGTGGTACAACTTATCATTTATGATTGAGACAAATCACTGCAGTCACATTTCTTGCAGGGCATAAATAAACTTCGAAAGCCCGTATGACACTACATTTTTCTTGCATTGTTCAAATTTTGGAGAAGAGTGCAAATATAATGTAATAGTAGAATTTAGTATGTGCAACGCGTTCAGCTATATTAAGATAAATGCAAAACTGTCAACATTTTTGTTGAAGTTATCGATAAAAAATGAGATTATGTCAAAAAAAATGTAAAATTTTTCAACTTAAAATTGACATTTCAAACTTGAATGTTGCTGTGTCAGCGGTTTATGGACAATTTTTGCGATTTAACGCTTCTTTTTGGAAAATTTTTATTTCCTAGCGCTTTCTTGAAATAAAAAGAATACAACACTTACAAAAAAGATGCCAGTTTTGTTTACGTTTTGTATATTTGGTTCTTTCTAGCAATTGCTGTTTCTTTCTATCAATTCTATACCGATTAATGAAAGAAAAATGAAGTGTCATACGGGCTATATGTACGTACATAGATACACCCATCCAACAAAAATAGGCGAAAATTACACATATTGCTTCTGTGTTTTCGTTCACACATTTTTGTGTCTATCCACCACGAAATTTCAAACCAAACAAGGTTTTTTTTTCCCAAACAAAAGTGGGGACATGCAAATAAAATGGCTTCAACAAAAATATCAAAAGCTTTTGATTTCGTTTCAAACAGAGCCAAACAAGCACGACCACACGCACCCAATCAAACTGTGGGAAGAGTCATGTTATTTTTGAAAATAACATGACTATCAGCGAAAGGTGGCATAAAGACAACATCTTGGCCTGAAAAATAAACGCTATTATTTATAAAGAAATTTATTACTTACCTCTTCAATTAACGAAAACATTTGTTTTAACTTTCCACTTGTGAAAAACGGGGTCAGCTTGAAGCGTATCTCTTTCCAGGCAGGATTTCTCAAAAAGAAGAGATTCTGTGAACCCAAAGGATCGCCCACAACATCCGAGTTTGAGTAGCGATTACAAAATTTGCTAAAATCCCTTATGAGAACACGTTTAATCAGTTCGGGATCTCTTATTAATAACGCCGGTGTATGAAACAAATAAATGCCCACAATTGCACTGTCCTTGGCATTTGGATGATGATAAATGTCCTGTATGACATTGGCGGAACTTTTGGACAGGCGTAAAAGAGGTCCCAAATTGCCCACCAAAAACGCGGGTGGTACTTGAGGCACCCCGCACCGCAACCAATAAGTGTAACGATATTTCAGATATATATAAAAAGTAATGGCTAGAATTAGGATTAATATGACAAAAATTTTGAAATTGCAAAACAACCACCACCACATCTTTTCAAGTTTCCACAGATTACTAACGACTTTCGAGAGAGAATGCCTCTTAAAAAATATAAAATATGTGTTTCTATTTAACATAATTTATTTTGTTTTGTATGCACTTAAATACTACATACAGATATATATCTATACAATTCGAATAGTATGCAAATAAGAAACTAAAACATTTCCCCCAAAAGTTTATAGGTTAAAAATGTTACAATACATATACATGAGTTTGTAGGTATTTATGTATGTATGTGTGTATGCATTTGTTGCTTTATGGCAATTTTTCGCCATTGAGGGAATTGACATTTTGCCATATACATATATTTAAAATTTTCAATTGTTTGCAATATTTCTGTATGGAAACTAACTGAACACAATTTACAGTGGAGCCATTCGAATATACAGCAATGGTGATGATCAAGAGCCCAGCTTTTTTCAATCTCCGGTTTTTCTTTCTTGGTACATTTCAATATATGTATCTTGCGACTGGCATCCTCATCGATAAACCAAAGCGTGAAAATCCAAAAACAGGGAGAATATTGCTGCAGTAGCAGAAAGTGTGCGTGAAGCGCCATCAACATCAATTCACCATCGTTCTCAACAATTGAACATTTCGGAGATGAATTTTTTAAAATTCAAATAAAAAAAGAAATTTGAGAATTTATTCAGTAGCATTTTCAAAAAAAAAAGTTATTAGGCGGACCCTTTACTTTTACTTTTCTTAACACTTCCCCCCCCCCCCCCCAACGGGTTACCATCGGCTACCATAACTTCTTGGAATCATCAAAAAGTAAAAGTGTTTTTGAATGTGCAAAAATTAACTATGACAGCTAATTGAAATGTATTATTTTAGGTCTCAAAATAGACCTTAATGTTGTAAGGAAGTGTTAAGAAAAGTAAAAATGTTGCAAGACGAAAAAATGTTTTCTGCATTAAGAGTTTGCTTGAGTCGTAATAATATTTAATATACATAACATAAATTGAACATAAATTCCTACTTTCAGCTCCTCAATGATAATTGTGCTCAAAATGGTCATCCCGATATGTCTTGTGGCATCTGTTATATATTTGACTGCAAACTATTTATATTCCTATTGGCAGAGAAGGCGAATTGTATTTATCAAACCTTGGCCTATTTTTGGCAATCTCTTCGATATTCTTTCATTAAAAGTGTCATTTGGTGAATTATTTCAACAATTTTATGAACATCCAGACCTTCAGGAATCAGACTATGGAGGCATTTATCTCTTACATCGGCCCGCTTTAATAATACGGGAACCCGATTTAATCAAAAAGTTACTTGTTAAAGATTTCGATAATTTTTTAAATCGCTTTGAGGCTGCTGATAGTGAAAATGATCCGATGGGATTTTTGTCGTTGCCACTTTCAAAGTACCCAATTTGGCACATTTGTAGAAGAAAAATGGCTGAAGTTTTCACTAGTGGTCAAATTAAAAGTCGAATGTATCCTTTGATGCTTGAAATTGCCAAAGAACTGGAATTGTATATTTTAAGACGACATGACTGTAATTTGCAGCAAGATTATTCTGCCACTGAAATAGAGATTAAGGAAATGTGCTCCCTATTTACAAGAGATCTTACTTCCGTTCTGCACTATGGCATCGATGTTGAGGGCTTAAAAACTGGCAGCTCTGTATTGCGACAGCAGACCAAGGAATTGGTTAAAACTAATTTAAAAAAAGTTTTCCACTTTATGATAGTATTCTTTCTACCTCAACTTACCGCTCTTCTACACGTTAAAGTTTTTAGCCCAAATTATATGAACTTCATGCGCCAGTTTACCACGCAAAGCATTCAACAAAGGCGACACTTAACTAAGGATTCTAGAACCCAAGGAGATTTATTGGATATTTTGCTAAAATTCCAAAAATATGATGGCACAAATCACACCTTTGGCCAACATCCAGATTTTATACCCTCTCAAGTGGCCATATTTTTGTTGGCAGGCTTCGAAACTTCGTCTTCAGTGTTAAGTTTTATTTTATACGAGTTAACCAAATATCCCTGTATACAACAGCGTCTACGTTTGCAGTTGAAGCAGGCTTTTGCAGGGGATGATTGTTTGTCATATGAAAAACTTCAAACTTTGAGTTACTTACATCAAGTGGTTTGTGAGGGTTTGCGCTTGTATCCTGCTGCTGCTTTCATTAACAGGGAGTGTACACCTGGCAGAGACTCGCCACAGGGATTTTACCTAAAATCTGATTTGTTTGTGCCCAGGGGTATGCCGCTATATGTTTCCATATTGGGTCTACATAGAGATCCAAAGGTGAGTAGCCTTTTTCCAAAGTTCGAAGAATTAAATAAAAAATTGATAAAGCAAAATGGATTCAGAATTAGAAATAACAATAACACATGAGACAATTAAAAGCAAAAATGCAGTGCAAAACAATCGAATGACAAAAAAAAGAACAAACAAAAATAATATAGAAGTATTGTAAATGTGAGTGGGAATAAATTAACTCATGCATATCTCTGGTACATAGAAGTATACTTATTCATTAATACGTTGCGTTTTTTACATTAGCTACATTTAGATACACTCAGCTATTTTATTTTATTTCAGTTCAGTTCAGCTCAATCTTTATTAATTATTCAACTGTGTTAAAACACTTCACTAGAACACTTTTCACACTGTTACACCACGGACTAGATAATACTGATCCCAATTTCGAATGCATGCCACTGTTTATACGCCAACTTAACTTCCAGAACCATCTAAAATGCCTAATGACTTTTACACGGTGCGCATTGACTGCTATCAATCGACAAATTAATCTCGAAAGTTCTAAGACAAAAACCTTTGTGCTAAAGCTTAAGATGTGACGACATTTTCGAGATCCTTTGTTATTTAGATTACATGCGCTACATTAGTGTGGTGTTTTCCTTCGTTTAACACAGATGTCACTTACAGCAGTACTAATTAATCACTTGCATTGGATCATGATACAATTAACAAGGTAGCCTCGTCAGCTAAACCGTTAATCAACTGACTACTTTAGGTTGTCACGAGATTGCAGAGAGGAAAGGCAGCCAAAACGAGGTAGCAAATCCGCGTAAGCTCAGTGCATCTCTCTTACGCAAATGTAGAAGTGGCGTCGTTTTGACAGTTTGCATAAGTTGTACAAAAACAAAATGCATGTTATTTTTATTGAAGTTGTTCTTATTGTAGCGAAAAGGCTACCTTGTTAGTTGTATCATGCATTGGATTAACCCTTAACACACCACTAACTAAAATTTGTAAAAATACATGTGTTAAGAAAAATGTCACAGATGCTTATTTATTTTTCAAGATCGCCAACCAAAACATAGGACTGAGAATGTACCTTTAGTTGCAATCAAAGTATACAAATTAAATATCTACGCTCCTCAATAAAAACAAAAGAGTGAAAGAAAATAGTTTTTTCTTTTAAAGCCTGATAAAACTATTAACAATTGTAGATCATATAGTTCGCTTATAAAGTTCAAATTAAAGCAGCGAAAGTTGATTTTCAACAAATTTTATTTTTTAAACATGAGTGCAATTTAAATAAAATATGGACAAATTCATTTTAAACAGATCGATCGTACGATTGAATAGGATAGCGTGTATCACGGCCTTAATTTTATAAGCGGCTTTGATTGTGTTTTTGGTGTACTTTTTTTCAAACAGGCAACTTTTGTTTGCACGGAGTGGAATTTTTTAGTTCAAATTTATAAAAATCACAATTGTTAATTATCACAGTTGAAGCGCTTGGCACTGAGTAGATTTGGGCAGATTTTGCCAAAATCTACTTAGGAAGTATATTTCATTTTGTATGGGAAATCTCATCAAAATCACTCCAATTTTATTACAAAAAATCTTTCTCAATTTTGAGGAAGTAAAAATTGTTGAACTAGAAAGCCCCATAAAATTATTAACAATTGTAAATCATATAGTCCACTATAAAATTAAGTTAATGCTACTAGATTTTGATTTCAATCTCGAAAAACTATATTTCGCTTTGGTGTAAATGGTATGAATATCATACACTTTTATTTCATCATATTTTTGAGAAGTTGCAGTGGTGACGGTGCTATCAATGCCATGTGAATGTCACATTGCTAAAAGAGGGGAAAAAGTCATGATACAACTGACAACCTTGCAAGAACACTACCAGCTAAATGACCGGTCATTTAACTGGTAGTTCTGACTGATATTTAGCGCTTCTAGTTAGTTTATTTAGCGCTTCTAGTTAGTTTATTAAGAGCAAAACGAAAAACCTAACCGAAACTCTTGTGTACATGTGATTTTGTATCTCTGTCTATCTAATTAATTTCAGATAACTACATAGCATATATCTGTGCTGCTTACTCTGCTTAGTTTTATTGGTCAATGATAACCAATATCTTGGTTAGTTCTAACCAGTCAGTCATAACTTAAATATCGGTTAGTTCTAACCAATCAGTCGTAACGTAAACTAACGTTTTTTTTTTTATAAATTTTATAAGCAGATTTTGTAAAAAATTAGATAATTGTTATTTTTAATACATATATTTTTTACTTCTCACTTATATTTCCCATTAAAAAGTTTTGCACAGAAAAGGTCTACTTCTGACGAAAGCCGCGTTATTTTGAAAAATAATTACAAGCATTTTTTTTATGTACATTACATGTCTCACTCTAACATATACGTTAGAGTGAAAGAACTAGTGCAATATTTGCCTGAAATGCGAAAATTGTAGCATGTGTGTTAGTGAAAAAGTTTTGTTTGTGTTAGTTTCGGTCATTCATTTCTTGCAGGGAAGGTAGCCTTTTCGCGGCAAAAATGTATTTGATGATAGTTTTTGCACAAAACTCCAATCAATTTATCTGCTTCAGCTGTGTTTTTCACTTTATTTCTTTAGTCTTGGTTTACACTATGACAGCTTCAGCAATTTTCAGTTTTCTGTGAAGACAATAAGTAGAGTATACTCACACAAAATAAAATTTTAGTGCGAAAAAAAACTTGTATAGGTAGTGTGAAGCGAAACTTATAAAACTCACTTTAAGCTTCAAAGCTCATGTTTAATTTTCATTTAATTTTTTTTCTCCATTAGTACTGGCCAGATCCTAATGTTTTTCAACCGGAACGCTTCGCAGCTGCTAATTTGCCAAACATACACCCAATGACATATTTACCTTTCGGTGCGGGACCACACGGTTGTATTGGCAGCCGCTTGGGCCTGCTTCAAGTGAAGCTGGGCTTGGCTCACATACTTAAAAAATGCCAAGTGCAGAAATCCTCCAAAACACAAAGTGAAATCAAATTTGACGCCAACTCATTTATGCTGCAGGCCAAGGGAGGTATTTATTTGAAGTTTATTAAAGATGAACTTTAAAAGGAGTTCTTTACTGCGTACATACATACATATTTAAATAATGGCTGTGTATTTGATATGTATGCGGTAATAGTGTATTAATATAACATTTGCAATTTTTCTTCAGTGTCTGTACATATAAAATCATTGCAATTTTTGGTTAATATTCTATAGCTGCAAAATAATATAATAAAACATGTTTTGTTTTCTTGTTCTTACTCATCTACTTTTATTAATTTTGTACTTCTTAAATTAAAGGATCTCTTACAATATTTAGATATATGCCATCAGCCGATTGTATAATTAAAGCATACGGACTTAATATCATTTCCGGCGAAGTCTTTTCACAAACTGTTACATAGTGATTGCGCAAAAAGTTAAATAATCCGACTTTGGTTTGTATCAAGCCAAAACGCTCGCCAATGCAATTGTGTGGGCCAATACCAAATGGCATGTAGGCACCCATATTGTTGTATAATTTATTTTCGGCATTAAAACGATCCGGTTCAAATTTGTCGGGTTCAGGGAAATACTAGAACAGAAGGTTTATTAATTTATTATTAGCAATATAATTTAACTGTATTAATTTCCCTAAATTAACCGAGGTTAATGCATATATTAGAGCGAACCCGATATCGATGCCAGCATCGTTATCTGCCATATTTCATTGTCCAGACAACCCAACTTCTTTGTAATTTTTTTATGAACAAACAGTTTTTTTATTTTTATCAAAATATTTTAGGTTGTCTTAATATAAATAATGGCTGGTTCACGATGTCCTTTCGTTAATGTTTAATGTTCGCCAACATATTGGAGTTCATAAAAGTCTTTTGCATACCGTTTATGAACTATCTTTGGTCGAGTTGAACTATTATTGCAGCATATCGTGATTATATCACTTAATTTGCTCTTAATCTCTTTTCTGATGCTCAAAATGTTGACGAACGTTAACGAAACGACATCGTGAGTCAGTTAGATACTTTACTTATTTTGTTAATTTTACCATTTTTAAATTTACTTTAAAAAGAAAATGTTAGCTATTGAAATATGGCCACAGTGTTTTACTTACTTGAGGATCCTTTTGTAGAGCATTGGCAGCAATATACACTGGCATACCGGGAGGGATTGTGTAATCGACTCGAGGTTGTAGCGAATAGCCCCGCTCAGCCGTACATTCTCTGTCAAGAAATGGCAGGGGTGGATATAGGCGTAACACCTCCTGAATAACGTTATTCATGTACTTCAATTCATTCAATTGCTCGTAAGTCAGTATTCCATTGTTGGTTTGTTGTAAAGCATTACGTATTTCTGCTCTGAGCGATTGCTGTATGCTCTGATGCTTTGCCAATTCATAAAGTGCAAAGGACATTGTGCCAGAGGATGTCTCAAAACCAGCTGAGAAGAAAACGGCAGCCTGAGCAATTACCGCATCCAACTCATTAGCAAAGTGTGCCTGGTCGGTTTCAGCTTCCTTACGAAATTTGATTAAACTATCGATGAGATCATTACGTTTCGCGCCCGACCTGGTACGTTCATCCATTATGTATTTAATGGTTTTGCGCAAAAACTCTGTGGTTTCAGGTGAGAAAAACTTAAATTTGAATAATTTAACTACTTTGGGTAGAAAAAACATGCAGGAAAATTCAACAGCTCGGCGTTTGTTGAAATCAAAAATACGCTTGCCATTTGTGCGAAAGTCACCCTGAGGGTTTGTTAAACTATTAGCGTTGATGCCGTAAGCTACAGTAGCAATTACGTCGGTTGAATACAGAGCGTTTATGTCCTTGACCTCATGAATATTTTCTTTGGGAGTTTTTTCAGTTAAGTTGCAAATATGTTTGTCCAATTCACGCCCAATCTGTAAATGAATGAGAGCGAGTAATTAGAAAATAACATGCCTAAAAATTAGCTTAGTATGAATTTACGCATATAATATCCACTAAAGTGGTTTCTTTCCATGCAAAAAAAAAAAAACATGTCTCAGCTGTTTTTTCTAGGAATAAAGACAATAATTTAAAATAATTAAAAAAAAATTGATTTAACTTTATAGTCAAACTATATGATTTACAATTGTTAATTATTTTATCGGGCTTGTGTTCAGTTTTTACTTCTTCGAAGCGAGAATTTTTTTTTTTTGTAATAAAATTCTATTGCTCAACATTTTTAACGAAGACAAGAAAAGTTAAAAAAAATTTTTTTCTCAATTTTGAGGAAGTATAAGTCGAGCACAAGCCCGACAATTGTAAAAAATATATTTTTTGACACGCCCTTTAACCTTGCTCTTTTAGTTTTAATCCGATCGTTAAATTTCGTAGACCGTTGGCTCTTGCTTTAAATTGAAGTTGTGACTTCCCATCTCTGGTTTCTAACCTCCGTAATGGCAACTATTTGCAAACTATTTAGGGATATTTAGACCTAAAATCATAAAACCAAAAAAAAAAAAAAAAAAAAAAATTACAAGCTTTTGAAAAATTAAAATTTATAAAAGTACAATGTAATCAAAGGTCACTGTGTGGCAACCATTTTCGGCTTGGTTTTTTTTATCGAAAACAAATTGCATATGAATTTTGATTTCTCTAAGACTTGTAACTTTTTTGCTCAATTTTTTGGGACCGCCCTAATATGCATTATTTCAATTGGTTTTTTTATTTAATTAAATAGTGCTCAAAATAGTGAAAAAGAATTCAAGCGATCTGTGAAGATCTTATGCGTTTCACTTTAATATGAAACATTTCTTAAAAACAAAAATAAAGTGTAACGAAGCTGTCATTTTGACAGCTTCGTTTCTGTTTAATTTTGAATATAGGCAAAATTATTGGAAATGAAAAAAAAAATCTCGTGAACTACATGTAGTATTTTTATTTAATTTGTTGTTGATTTTTTTTTTTTTTTTTTTTTATTAATTTTGTGTTTATTGCCTAAGCTTGAAGTAACTACTACCAAAAAAATAAAAAATAATTATAAAAAAAATTGTGAATTTCATTAAACGACTTAAAATGCCATTTATGCATTTTTTGCCATATCAAAGAAGTGATCTTTTTGATATGTCGATGCCACCTAGCGGTGGATAGCATAAATGAGGTTTGTTTATTCGCGTAGAACAACTACAGCTCACTTCACTGATTGTGGAAAAAGGCGCGTTGTTTGACGTTTATTATTATAATTCTCATGTTTTTTCATTGCATTGCTTAAAAGTCATAAAAGTAAAATATTCTTTAGAAAGCGAATACAATCGGTTAAAAGCATTAAGCCAGATAGATGTCTTCGTTGTTGCCTAAGTGAGTTCCAAAATAACACAAACGAAATTGCAAACAGTTAAAACGCTTATAGTATTACGCATTAAAAAGCCATTTTTAAATTGTGTGTGTGTGTTCTTTGTCAATCGTAAATATGTCCAGTGCTGCTACAAAAAAAGTCTTCATCCAGGTGGAAACGGCGGCCGAGCAACAAGAAAATCTCAAGAATCAACGTAAAACATTCAAAGTTTTGCAAGGCGTTGCAACTGATAAGGAAAATCTTACCGGTCGCACACAATTAGACAAACTGAGTCGCCTTAAAGCAGCAGCCGTCCATGAGACCACAATCTCAAATAATAGCCTTGTTTATGCCAAACGTAAAAAGATAGAAACTAAAGTAGCTGAGACCCAAACAAGTCCTGACACGAAATCTTTAGCAAATGCTAAGAAAATTACTGCCGAGGATTTGTGTAGTGAGGAAAAGCCCGGTGAGCATTATTGGGAACGTTTAGCCGAAAAGAGACGCGAGGCTTTGGAACAGTCTTTGGAGGAAAATCAGCGTTTGTATGAACGTATTGAGGGTTTGGAAGAAGAACTGAATACATCACGCCAGCAATTAGAAGAAGCTAAACATCTAGTAACTGTTTTAACTGAGATGCTGGAGGAAAACGTGGAAGAGGAGAGTGAAGGAACTGATGTTGAAGGTGTAAAAGCTCTGCCAGAAGACAAGGATTCTAGTGTTGAAGAATCTGATGAGACCAATTCATCTACAGCTAAAACTGAAAACTGATGTTAGAAAATATTTTGGTTTTCATTAGTACCTAGTTTAAGTTTTTTTTAATCTCCACTAGCTATAAAAGCATTTATTCCTTTTTCTATTGCCACACAAGCCAAATGACATTTTTATCTACCAATTCCTTAGTAGTATAAACAATTTGCATAATATTGATTCTACAATATAAGTGCATACAGATAATTTAATGCATTACTCAGGAACTTTAATTAATCGTTTCAACTCGTTCGAACTTTCGTTTTGATTTAAAAAAGATACTGAACTTTACACATAGATGGATAGAAAGCATTTCACTATTTAAGTACATGTTTTGGAAAATGCATTTTATATACCCATTACGTTGTTAACATGCTTGAGAAGAGTCTACATACTTTTATCGTTTTACTTTAGTTAAATTACTTTTTCAAACTATTTTTATATTAATACCCATTTACCAGTTCAATTTTGACTTCTTGAAACTAATAAAATACCCGTATGAATAAATTTTTGTTGTAGCTAAATGTCTTTTTTATTTTGATTTTAACTAAATTGCAATACAAGTGTTCTGCTAGTCTCAAATTGCTATGCGCTTTCGAATTTAAACAAATAATGTTTTAAAGCAACATAGCTCACGATTTATCTTAACAATAATATTACTCGTTCTCTTAAGGTTACAAACGCAATACAATTAGTAAGCTAGATTGAAAATTGTTTGCGCGCAACTTGCAAAAATGCATTTTCAGACGTAATCGAATTACATCACAATCGTATAAACACTTGACTAGTAACATTACGAATGTTAATAACCGCACCGCACGTATTGTTTTTTTTAAAGGCTTTCTAACATATTCCCGCTTACAGTCTTAATAATAATACTTCTATTAACTTTTTTTAATTTCAATGCTCTTAATTTTATGCGCTTCTTACCTCTTCCACCAAAGGAAACATTTGCTTAATTTTACCACTTGTGAAAACGGGTGTCAATTTTGCTCGTATATTTTTCCATTTGGGATTTTTGGCAAAGAACAAAGTATTGGCACCCACAGCATCCGAGTGTGGATCCGAATACGAGTAACGATTAGAGAATTGATTAAAATCTTTAACCAAAATATTTTTAACCAAATCCAAATCTCTTATTAATAAGGCAGGTCTATTGAAAATGTATATTCCAACTACGGGATCATTGTTGCTTTTGCTACCCACAACATCCTTTTCTTGGTATAGATTTTGAAAATGTGTACATGGATCGGTTTTCCACAGGATAATATCCTTTATATTGCCAAAAATAGGATGAGCTTTAATAAAGGGCACCTTATAACGTTGCCAATAGTTATAGTGATATTTAAGCCATATCATTAAAGTACTAATAATGCCAATAATCAAGATTAAAATTTCCGTTGAATACATGTTGATTTTGCAATTTTTACTCTACACTTTCTAACTTTCACTCAAGACTAATCATTATTTAAGCAAGGTCTTGCTTTTATATTCATGCAACTTTTTAAATTCTACATTCCTTATTTTCTTAATAGAAAAATAATTTGTTTCTTATCGTTGAATAAATTATTTGGTTTGTTTTTATTTTTTACATTTGTTGTGTTTTAATGTGCATATGTATTATTACATATTTATTACATTTATCAATTTCAAAATTGCCATTCAACCTGTCTGTGTTTCAGACAAGTTGCTTATAGAAAAAAAGCTTAATTTCCTCAACGTAATGACGTCGAAAAACGTTTTTCCGTCACGTCTAAAAAGTAGTTTTAATAAAACAGTAATCTGATTTTAATTACATGTAGCCCTTCTGCTTGAAATTGCTTCCTTTTTGTTTATTTAAAAGAAAATGGTAATGATTTATTTACTGATGCAACTGGCTTCAATTTTCGTTATATGCGATATTCTGAAAAAGAGTAAAGAAGATTTCTAGCATTATGCCAATCAAGACTATTATAGCTCGTTTTTGTGCGTTTCGCATTAAATAGGCTTCAGTCTTGATTTCACTTCCTTAGGATTGGGAAAGGTTTCTTGTGGTAAATTATAGTTATTAACATTTATCAAGAAGACAAGAAAAATGAATTTCACTTCTTTTTTCACAGACATACATATGTAAGTATTCTGTGGCCCTCAATAATCTATATGGCGAAAATGAAGGCATGCTTATGTACGACAAACGCAACTGTAAAATGGAGTAAGTGCATACAACACCGATAAAAAAAATTTTTAAATACTTTTTAGAATAAGTTTTATATGGAAGATTTGTTCTAAAGTGTATTTCAACATTTTATTTTTTATGAATACCGGTGTAAAAATGTCAACAATATAAAATTTGGCAAAAATTAAATAATTTACAATTTACTTGTAAAAAATTTAATTTAATTGTAATTTACTTGTAAAAAATTTAATTTAAACATATTTTTAAATAATGAAATTTTTACGTTTGTATATTTTGTATGTAATCTCCAAAATTTTGAAAGCCATAGCCATTTTTTTGGGATTCTGCTATTTCACATAGCATAGATTTTATTTCCTTTGCTAAAACCAAAGCATAGTTCAGGGCAAGGCAGATTAAACAGGTAAAATCACTAAACCAGCTGCTCGTTGTTTAATCTGCCTTGGTTCAGGGGTGTACCAAAACCAGGAAGCAAAAAATGGGTTGGATTACATAATAAATACATCAAAGACAGCAACCATATAATTCGCCAAAAAAAAAAAATAAAATGATATGGCCATTTCTTTGAAATTTACCATGGGCTAAATAAACACTTTGAAAAAATGAAGAAAAAAATTTTTTTTTAGTTTTGGTAAATTTTGGTCTCATCGGAAAGGGATTCTGCTCCACTTTACAAAACTGCATCAACTTTTGCGATATCTCAAGTATTTTAGGAGATATGGCCATTTCTTTGAAACGCAGATTTGCTGTAATCAATTTTATTTATTTAGCCGAGACACGAATAAAATTGGAGTTAGTTCACATTAAGTATAGCTCAGCCAATAACTTTGTGGATTGTGTTGGCTCTTAAAATAAAAATACCTGCCATTTTTTTCAATTACATAATTTTAATGCTATAAAATAGTTTTTATTTTAAACATGCTGCATTATATCATTTAACTCTTGTCCTTCATATTTAATATATATAAATATTTTATTGAGATTTAGTTATAATGACAAATTAATAGTCGTGAAAAGTGCACTTGCTGAATTTCTCTTCAATATCCTTAATGCGACATCTTATTTCAGGTGCTGAATCTTTTTGGAATTTCTCCAAATTCTCTTCAAAGTTTTGCCTTATGGTTTTTAAATGTTTCATATCTTTGGCATCCATAAGGCGCTTGGTTAATATCAAAATTATGTTCAAGGCTTCTTTTTTGAGGCCCGTATGTGGTATGCCTAAAGGAGAGGGGAGGGAATAAAGAAAAAACACTGTATATAAGAAAGGAACAAATTTTTCTTTGCTTATGTGCGTATACCTGAAGCATAAGTAACAGCCGATAATATATCTTGGGATATCTTGGCGATTATACCATCACGTTCCAATTCTACATCAACCTTGGCCTTTTTCTCTTTATTACCACCACCAGCGGAGGCGGTCTCTTCGACTTGTTCATTGTTGAGCACTTGTAAACGTTCAATAAATTTCGTTAAGGCCACCATTAAACTGACTTGAACAGATCGCGTATTATCCCGCAAACATTGTGAACAACGCTCGGCAAACAATTGTTGGTATTTTCTTTGAGTTTCTATAGAATTTTTCGGCCAAGATTTGCCCAATGTTTCACAAACTGTTTCCTTAAGTTTATTCAAAATATTGGCACGTTTGTTGCGCTCATCAGTACTCAAGTCCTTGAAAGAATTAATTTCGTCTTCGTCATCGGAGTTAGACAGATGGCGAAACTCCTTGCGGTCCAGCAAATACCAAATCATATTGTAAACCTGTCAGACAATGTCTTGTATAGTTAAATATTTTTATTCAATTATATATTTCTGTACCTCTTCAAAACGATCTTGTTCCAACTCTTCTAAAATGTCACCCAAGCTGGCCAAGGCCAGAGTACGATATTGCGGTTCCTCTTTGCGGCATTCTTTCATCGCTGATTCAATTATTTTATTACAAATTTCATGTTTGTTGTTCAAACCCTTGCACAAGGCCGCCAAGGCTTGCAGCAACCGTTCCTTGCCCTGAAAAGTTCTTCCTTGCAAAGCATTTATCAACAACGCAATCAAACGTAAGCGATCATTTTCCTCCAGAGATGTCTTTAAACGTTTCGCTATGGTTTGTATGGCATTCGCACTCTGAGCTTTGCGTGACCAGCTGGCATCGTTAAGAGATTTCTCCAATTTAGGCACTATGACATTCAGATTCAAACGTATGCCAGTATCGCCAGGGCTTATTTCATTCCATAGATCACGCCACAATTCAATGGTGCTTTTATTCTCGTCACTGGGCTCTTCGTGCATGGCAAAAAATATTAAAGGCAAAACACTGTCCAAGTAATCTTTCAGTAACTCATTGTGCCGTTTATTAATGGACTGGATGACCAACACGGCTGAGCGATTGGCAGGATTTTCCATGTACAATTCATCAAGTTTGGCAAACAGATTGCGTATGGATTGCTCCTACAAAAAGAGAAGAGAAACAATTCAAAAAATTTATACATGTTTTAATTACTTGCTCTCATTTGAACTTACTTTGGCTAAACCTATCAAGTGTCCAATGGCACTTGCATAGTATTTGCGCACCGTAGCATTGCGATCTTTGAGACCCACAAAACAAGCACCCAAATACTTTCCCACCAGTGGAGCCATTTCGTCGCCAATGCGAATGCTAATCTAAAAATTTGTTCAAGTCTTATTATATTGCAATTTATGCGAAATGGTATTTATTGCACGCCTACCAAACATATAAAATGGGCACAGGCGATTTTGGTGCCCAAATTTACACTCGTCTTTATGAGATCCAAAGTAGCAGGTGTCATTTTCTCCAAGGCTGGATAGTCCAAGAAGCGCACGCACTACAAAACGATAATAAGTAACAACAATAATAAAAAAAAGAACGAAATTTCTTGCTGATCAATGAAACTAATAAAATTAATAGTCGCTAATGTAAAAAAAAAAATTTGAACATAACCTTAAAATATGCCCTTGTAAAACATACCGACAGTTTCAGGATGTTACTCGACATCGCTCGCTTGCATAAAAGCACTGAAAGCAACAACAAAATTTTAAAAGTTTGTTGTTGTTTTGCATTAGCACACGAGACCTTCTAGGACCCAAGTGGGCCGGTCTCACGACTGGCAGCCCGTGAAGCACATTGTTTTGTATGTATCGAAGAGAGCGAGCGATGTCGTGAAACTGACTATTAATATTTTTACGTTCTTTTTTTCCAGCTTTTTTTTTGCATTTTATAAATAACGTGACTAGTTTCTTGTTGTTTTCATAACTTTTTATGACTAAAAAGAGCTGTTCAAATTGTTTTCTGTGGACTCGAAAACCCCTTGCATGACTATTTGAAACTTGACTACTTATTCTATTATTTTTGGGCAAATAACGATTCAAAATAATAAATAAATATGTATGAATAAAAAATAATAATTTTTTTCCTTACCTTTGCTGTTGTTTCTGTTGTGTGATGACTTTTGGCCGCCTCAGCTCTCAAAGAATCAACTTTCTCTTGAGCATCATGATCGGCACCCAAACGTGTCGAAAGGTAAGATAATTTTGTAGACTCCAATTCGCCGGTAGCCTTGAGCAAACAGGGTATCAGAGATGGTAAGTGAGGTGCAATCAAAGCTCCTGATGAATCGATCATTTCGGATATTGTTTTAATGCTGATTTTGCGTATATCGTCGACTGTATGCGTGACACCGGTTTCCAGGAGGAATGGCAAAATGGAAGATGCCACAGCAGTGCCCGATTTGCCGTGATCGGAAGAGGCAGCTATAACACAAAGCTGGCGAACAAGCATAAAGAAGAAGTATTAATGGCTAAGGAATCTTTTATTTAGGCAATAATTAAATAAATTAAGGTTGAGTCCGGAACAAATTAATTTAAAAAAATTGTTTATCTTAATTAAACTTGTTATTTTGTATTACAATTATCGGGCTTAAGATCATTTTGTATTCTTTTTATGATTGATATTAATCAAAGAAGATAACGACAACATTAAAGGCCTTTTGCTGGGGGACAGCTAGCTGTTTCGAAGCCGGCACACTCCTAGTCAGCAATCATCCTTGAAGAACTCAGAGATTAGTGTCTCTAAAGCGACACACATGTCTATCAGCGGCTTCGAAACAGCTAGTTTTCCCCCCAGATAAAGGTCTTTGATTTTTTTTTTTTTTTTTGGTCCTGTTCAATTAATATTAATTGCAAAAATAGTTAAGAACGAACTTACGCCCGATAAACGCAGTACGAATAGTCATAAAAGAAAAGTTTGAATGACAAAAAGGAGTTGATTCAATTAAACTTGCATACCTTGCTCAGAAACATGGCTGAGCCCTGGGCCGCCAGTCTGGTGCCTTCGTGGATGTCATCCATTACCCTGAAAAGCTGAGACCACAGCTCTTTTAATTCAGGCTCCGGTACCTCATCATCTTTGCAAATAGAATTGAATTTTTAATATAAATTTTTTCGCATTGTTCGAACTACACTATCTAACATAGATTTTATTTTGATTTCCAGGAATAGTGTATTGATATTTAATAATTTCAACTAAAATTATACAGCAATGTATCAAAATCTTACCCACTTCCATTCGGCTGCTCTTTGAAGGAGACGCTATTGGGCTTACTTTCTCAATGGCGGCAAATTTCTTTTCATCTGTGCGTAATTTCAAACCATTGGGCCGTCTTAATAAGTCCCTTGTGGCCAGACAACAAGCAATACGTACACGCCATTCATTAAATGTCAAATTGTCCAAAATCTCACGCAATATTTCCCAATAATATTTTTCCACTACCTCTTTGGGGTCACTTACAATCGAGTCCCATATGGAAATCATGGAGTTTTGTATTTTTGGCGTTGGATCGTATTTATAGCGGTAGAGACGCGGCACAATTTTACCAAAGTAGGGTTCCATTTGGGCTTTTGTCTCACTCGACAAAGACTTGAGGCCAAACGCTGCACCAAGTTTACTGGTCCAGGCAGCATTATGATTTGCCAGTTGCATAAATTGATAGATCATTTCGGGCTGATTCAGATCCGAGGCAAGTGAGCACAACTCTTTGTAAGTAGTTATATTTCCGCTTAAGAAATTAGCAAACGGGTTTTTTGAGTTTTGAATAGGGAACGCATTAAAAAAAATAAATAAAAACGACCTACCCAGTCGGTGTTTTGCCCAGCATACCTTCCGCAAAAAGTTCTGTATCTTGAGCCACTTTATTTACTTTTCTTTTGCCGCCCATCAATTGATCCAACAATGAGTTAGCCAAATCGTTTTGACTGCTTTGATCGGACAAACTGTATACCAGACCCAAACCACGTGAGGCCACATCTTGAACGAACTCTGAAAAGCAAAGTATTTCTAGTGTATGAGCAACATGGTCCAATTTACTAGTGCCAGCATCTTACCGCTATCATCTGACAGCAATTCGGTGAAAGCATATTGTAACACTTGCTTTTGATTCAAAATTGACGGTCGATAACTGCCATGTTTTACCACGGCCAACAGCCAGACCGAACAGGCTTGACGTGAATGTGGATTCGGTTCGGGTACCAAATTTATCAAAGCATTTAAAAATTTTTCAAATGCCTCATCGTTACAGTGGGGATTTACAAAATCAGATGCAGGTGGTCCTTCACCCACATCATAACCGCACAGCGTAGAAGCGATGGCATCCGAAATGGAAATATTGAGAGCAGCATCCTTTTGTACCTTAACCATGGCCAGGAATTTATCGAGATTACGTTGGGTAAAGTATGCACCATCACCGATGGCCAGATTGCCCAAACATTTGGCTGCCTCTGCGCGTATTTTGGGGCGCACAGAAGATTTTAGCAGCAGACGATGGACGACAGTAAAAATGAAAAATTTTGTAGAGCCAGTGGCAGCTAAAACGGCAACAAAATTAATAAATTTTTTAAGCACATACAACTCTACATGTAAATCACTAAATCCACAGAAAAGTTGTCATTTTGTAGCGCCTGCGTTACGATGGATGTTGCTTTACATCAATAACATTAAAAACAAAAGGAAAAAGTTTTCTCAACAGGCTTTTTCGTTTCATTGATTGATATGCAGTAGAATTTATTGCTATGCACGCGCTATAAAATATCAAAATTTGCGTGGATTTCCTTCCTTATATTTTTTAATAACACCTACTAAATTCTGTCATTTCCTCATCTTCGTCGGTTTCTTCGCTTTTTTGGAAAGTTATTTCCAATTCGACATTCGGTATTTCAGTGCATTTGCCAATCATGGAAATACATTTAACAGCAGCAGATATGAGCAAATCTTGAGGCCCTTTAACTAGGATCTCAGCTGGAAAAGAAAGCATAGTATTTTGAGTTTAATGAATGCATGAAAATAAACTTTCGATACACGTAATAGTTCTAATATAATTCTATTGAATGCAATTTTTTCTGACCAGCATTAAGCTGAGTTTTAATCTTCAATTTGAAAATATTGAAATCTATTGGATCTAATTAAATATTAATTCAGTTGCAAGAGAAGACACGGTCTCATTAACAAATACTCGCTCACAAACAAAGTGACCACTACACTCTTAGTGAGCTGTTTTGGCCAGGTACATGAATACAAAGAACTAAAAATGCATATGTATTTAATATGAAATCGCCAAGAAAATAAAAAAAAAAACAGAAAAAACTCAGAAATATTAAATTTCACAAGAGCATATTTTAAGGTTATGTAGCTCAACAAGCAAATACAACATTTTGAGCAAATTTGTATAAGCTTTTGCAACATTTCTGCCAAAGCTGAACAAAAAACAGCTGATTTTTTAATTGTTGTCCAAACTTACCCAAAGAAAAAGTTCGTGCAAATTTGTAAAGGAAATGAAAAAAATTTCTCTCTCATTCGCTCTTATTTGCGCAAAAATTGTTACGTTTGGACAGCTTAGGACTAGTTTGGGATGTGTTTGGAACATACCTACTATATCGCCTATAACTTCACTTACCTATTACTTTGATAGCATCTATAAACTGGGACCAATTTTGAAAGTCTTTTTTAATATTGCTGTCTTTGGTATAACGTATAAAACGGCTGAAAGCATGACCCAATACCAAAAGCCAGCCATGTTTATGCTCCAAACTTTTCTGAGGCAAGCTAACCAGACATTCACTTATCTGGAAATAAAAAGTATACAAAAATTTTTATTAAAAAATATTTGAAAAAAAAAAAATTAAATTATTTTATTTTTTCTGAACAAACCTGCGCTTCAAATTGTTTTTCATCTTCGCCATGTGCCCATAATATACCCACAATTTGTGAAACATTCAAACGCATCACTTCAGACACATCCCTTAAAGAGTTACTTAAAGGCTCCAATAAATACATTTGAGATTTGCTTAATAGATCAGGAGCAGCATCGAGTAAATCATATAAACATAATAAATTCGATTCGGCTAAAAATACAAATTTGTTTCATTTGTCTTTTATAGAATATTTTTTTTTTTTTACAACTACTTACTTCTTTTTGCTTCAACACTTTTTTGTATGAACAATAAATATTGATGCAATTCATTATTTTCAGATTCCTCATAGTTGGAGCGTATATAACTTTTCAGCTTGTGCATAAATTTGGTATCGCCGGGGGCACAGCGAGCTCCAGCAGAATACCATAAACATACGCGTAAATAATCTAAAATCTAAATTATATGTTACTTTTTTGCCAAACAGAACAACAAAATGTTTTGTTGCCACTAACCTCTTCATAGACTTCCAAGGTGAAAGGCAATTTGGTGCGACCCACTACAACCGATACATTTTTATTCAACCTCTTCTGTGAGGTTTCATTCACATGACGCATCATCGCTTCAAAACTGGGCAGAATAACACGACGTTGTTCTGAGTTTAATTTATTAAAATCATTCTTATTGGCTTCCAAAGGAAACTCAATGGAAGACAACATGTTATAGTTAATATGATCTTTCTTAGACACGCCATACAAATAAGAAGTAACATTCTCACGCAAGGAATTGCTTGAAATTAAACAATAAAAATAAAACTAATTAAGTTTTTGTAAAAGAAAATAATTAATTTTTGCTCACCGCTCGCCTGCAATGAGCAAAAGTAGATATCTAGCCGGCGCATAGTGTTCGGGATAGCAAGTGGTCAGAAAAATGCTGGTTACATTTTGCACAATATGCAGTTTCGATTCCGCATTATCAGATAACATGGCCAACAATAAGTGTTGCTGGCCGGTCAGTTGAATTTCCTGTGCATCCGCGTCATTATCATCTTTAGCCTTCCAAGCAAAGGCGGGAGCCATGGCTACTAAAGCTTCTCTTATGGAAGAATGTAGTTCGGGTGTTGAATTGGTTAAGTGGTTAAAGAAGGATAAAACAATTTTCAAATCCTGATTGACAGCAGAGGGGCAAGTGCGTGCCAATTGAGCCAAAGCGGAGTAGGCGGCGTTTTGTACATCATTTGGTTCATTTGATTCCTTGCCCACAAGTTTAGTGAAACCAGTCAACAGAACTTTGGATACTTTTGTTATAATATCTAAAGGGCCTCTATTTAAGCAACAACAAATAAATAAATCTAGTCATCTTTTAAATTAAAATTATATACTTACTCTTTAATAAGAATTTCTGCAAATTGCAAAGACAGAACTTTACATTTTTGGCTGGTGTTGTTGCCAAACAGGCCCTCAAATACCACCTGTATACCCTTGGGTACACTAATGCCTTTATCGCGACATTTGATCAGATACAACAACAGCTTTTGCCGCACACGAGAACAACAAGGAGACGTCTTACGATCAGGCACGGTGGAATTGTTGCCCGAGAATAGAGTGTACAAAGGCATGGTAACCTGGGGGTCATTGAACTCCAGTATAGTACAAACTTTACTAAGCTCAGCTATAGCAGGTGTAGCCACACTGAAACGTGTATCAGATGAGGCCAAAACCAGCAAAAGAAATACTTCCGTATCAGTAAAAATGCTGGAGCATATCAAACGTACAATGCCCTTTTTAATCTAGATTTTAATATACATAGATATGCATAATAGAGATAAAATAGCAAACAATCTTAACAGTCTTAGTTAATCTTACATTTTCCAAATCTTCTGCTTTCCAATTGTTGACGATAACTCTTTTGAAGGAATAAGCACTCATGCCCAGTGGCACAGCCTGTTCCTGCGTTATGCCGTACGGCAATAAAAGTACATCTTGCAATAGTGACAAGAAATTTCGTTTAATATCCGGCTTTTCATGTAAATTTAAAACATTTTTACGCTCAGTAGGGTCATCAGGAAATTTAATGTCATTCAAATCCGGCAAAATCAACATAAAAAGTCTACGAAAATTTTGACTTAAAATTTGTTGTGCATTGAAGGAACTGTAACATTCTTACTTGTCTTGATAGTTTTGCAGCTTTGGCTCACAACAAACAACTTTTGCTGCCAATCGACTACGTTGTTCCAAGTCGAGACGTGGAAAACCCATGGTAATAAAAATTATAGCAAAATTTTGCAAAAAAGGTGAATCTGCTGAATTTTGATATTGATCAATTAATGCCTCTACCGGTATTTGCACAAGAGGACGCGAGGTCAAGCGACGTTTAATGTGTGTCAATACTTCCACAACCTAAACAAAAGAAATGATTCATGCTGAGACCGATGAAAACTTTCAATAAATTTCCTCTTAAGTTGGTACCTTATTGCGAACATTGTCATGTGGAGAAGTAATCTTTAGAATTACTGGTGTCAGGAAGCGGCCGACGCATGATTCCAATTTTTCATCAGTATCCGCACAACCCAAACGCAGAAGCACACGTTCCAAAAGTTCTATTAAAGAAATTTAACAGAAACTTAATTATATTTCTAGCAAGATGCAATGAAAATAAACACATTATTGAAAACTAGTCCGCAAAAAAAATATTTGTATAAATTATTTAAAATTATTTAATTAAATTTACCAATTTCTTCGGCTGCAGTGGATGACATTTCACTTTTGTCTTTGATGTATTTTGCCACAGAGTATCAGCTGTTTTTCTCTATTTTTCTTTGCTGCCTTTTGTATTATTAAACAAACAGTGATGCATCACTAGGGATTTCTGTGCAAATGATGGGTGCAAGAAGAGAACAAATATTGGACAATTATTAAATAAACAGCAATACAAAGTATTTTGGAAATTATGTAAATTTGGTTTTACCCAGACTTTTTCGTTTAATATTGGTGTTTTCTTGGGCCAAAGGTTCTTTATTACACATTTTTTACATTTCTTTGCATATTTTTGACGATATTTCGCTCTCTTTCGGATACCCCTGAAGAAGCTATACAAAGGAGAGCGAAATATCGGCAAACATAAAGGAAGAAATATAAAAGATATATAATAAAGGACCTTTAGTAAAAGAAAATACCACTATTTTTAATTTTTCTATTGTCTCTAGAGGTAAAGTTTTTTGTTGCAGGAGTCAACAATTTTATGCTCCTGGATATTGAAAATTATTTAATAGTTTTTTTTCCTAATTTATTTTCCTCTACAAATCCACTGCTTCATTAATCTATATAAGATTAAACAATAACTTAACATTTCTATGAAAAATTAAAGCTTTACTTGTTTACAAAAGTTATCGATAGCGGACTGTTTTTTATGTTCAAGTTTATTTTTATGAAAAAGTTGTAGCTAGTTGTAGTTTTTAGAAAAAAGTTATCGATAACTTTACATTTTTATGCAAAAGATTTTGATAGCTTTACTTTTTCATACGAAGCTTTTGATAATTTTACTTTGCTACATAAAAATTATCGATAACTTTACTTTTCTGTGGGGAAAATATAAAGAATTTTCTTCGCTATAAAAAATTAATAACTTTACATTTTATACATTATCACTGACGTAATTTTTTTTTACAGAAAATTCATTTTCCCTTTTTAAAAAATGATTATCGAATCCTTGACTTTCTGCAGAAGATTTTTCGATCTCAACATATTTTCATAGCAAAGTAAGCGATAGCTTTTTTTTCATAGAAACTTTATAATAAAAAACATATCGATAACTTTTCTATACAAAAGTAAACTAATCGATTACTTTGTCTTATTATACAGTCAGTGTAATTTTTTTAATAAAAGTCATCGATAACCTTGTTCCATTCTTTCGCTTGACTTTTTTATATAAGCTGTATATATAAAAAAGTCAAGCGAAAGAATGGAACAAGGTTATCGATGACTTTTATTAAAAAAATTACACTGACTGTATAATAAGACAAAGTAATTGAACTTTTTTTTATATAAAAACCAACAATTAATTTTGTAATCTATCAACAAGAAATGGCTGAAATAGTTTTCCAAAGAAGAACGAAGCATTTACTAAAAATTTTTAATAATTGGTTTTTATATAAAAAAGTTTTCCAAAGAAGAACGAAGTATTGAATAAAAATGTTTAATTATTGGCTTTTTATATAAAAGAGGGCATTGAGCTCAATTGCTATTTTCAAGATTTATAGTTATCGATAGCCCTATTGAAGCTTATTAAATATCTCATCGGTAGCTTTCCTTGGTAAAGTTATCGATAATTTAATTTTTTTTATATAAGTTACTCATAACGTTGTTATTTTTCTTTCAATAGAACAGTTATCGAAAACTGCTTCTCTGGGGAATTTTTATCTACATTTCTTTATAGAAGTTATCGATAGCTTTAGTTTTCCACACAAAAGGAATTGGATTGTTTTATTTTTTATAGAAAAATTATCAATAACTTAATATCTCTGTACAAATACAGTCAATAAGTGGGATTTTATACTTGGGGCATTGAAAGAGGTGGTGCGGTAGAGTGAATGTGTGACATGTGTGACCCCTTCTTCAAGCTGGAAGCAGTAGTCAGCTGCTCTTGTAGTGCTAACTGGTATAAAGATAACTTACAGGACTATCAGTACGAGACATTTGTGGGCAGTTTTTGTTTGTTGTTGTAATTTTCAGGTTGTTGCTTCACATCAATTTTGTCACGCTATAGTCTATAGTTAATGCTGTAACCTGTGTGTGTGTGTGTGTGTGTGGCTCTGCGCAGCATTTGGGGACGGGACACCATGGTATTCAAGGGGCCCGTATTTAGGCGTCTCGAAAATTACATTTTCCTCCCATCACACTAGCGTGCAGCAAGATGCCCGTAGAGGAGTCAAATATATGAGCAGCCCTCAATAATTTTTTCTCCCCCATATTTTATTCAAACATGTCTACTTAAGGTGGGATCACACGATTGCCGCAATGCACCAATTTTACACAATTTTTATTGGGCTGAATTGGAGCATAATAAAAAATTTGTCCCAATCAAATTCTCTGCAATCACATGATTGTGACATTTTACTGAAATTTTATTGTCGCAAATTGCCGCAAAACAATTTAGTACCAATAATTGCCGCATTATAGTCACACGATTGTTATATTATACGGCAACTGTGAGAAACAGCTGTTGTAGCTGATGACAAACTGTGTTTTCCAAAAAAAAATGAAAATAAATGAAATGTTAAAAATATGGTTTGTTCATTAAAAAGAAAGAAAATTGCTTCGGCTATTATTATAATGTTGTGCGGGCTGAAAAAAGCAAGAAATGAATAGTAACAACAATTGAATTTTACTGATTGAAAAGCAGAAATCATGTTTGGAAAACGCGTTTAAACAGTTTTGAAACTAAATACATGTATACATATGCATATTATTGGCGCGTATTGTCTTCTTTGGTTGCCGCATGAGAACACAATAAATATTGGTGCATTTTTAGAATTTTTATTGGTGATTAGTTGTATGTAAAGTGCTCACATGGTTGTAGCATCAGGGTTGTATTTGATTGGGACAAATAGGAACAACATTCGTTTTGGTTGCCGCATGAGCCAATAAATTGTGCTTTCACACGATTGGCACACAAAATGTAACAAAAATTGGTGCATTGCGGCAATCGTATGATCCCACCTTTAGGAGGACTTCCTACAAAAAATAAAAAAAATTAAAATCGGACACCTTGAAAATGTTTTTTTTTTTTTTTTGATATGTTGTAGTGGAATGAAATTAATTTTTTCTTTTTCCAAAAGAGAGAAGAGACGACAAACAAAATACAAATAATACTTTGTCTGTACAAAAATTTTATTCGAAACAAACGAGCGAGTTCAGCTTAAGGGTCAGTCATTTTATTTTTACGAGAAAATTTAATTATGTACATCAAAAATATATTCTTTTATGTATGTATAATACAATCAGCAATTGTAATGCTTAGATTAATGGCTAAATTATCGTACATCAAAAATATATTCTTTTTTGTACAACAAAATAAGCGATTGTAATGGCTCGCAAGATAAATTACCATTTACACTCAAGATGGCCATTGAGTTTTCTTTTTTAATAGAAAGCAACCTTAGAATTTAACTTATTAAAAAATCTTTTTGATATTTCAAATAGAAAATATATGTATGTATGTATGTATCTTTAAATTAAACAAATCAGCTACACAAACATTGAAAAAAAACTAAAAGCCTTCAAGGCCTTGTTATTTGCATCCTGCACATGCATGCACATACATACTTTTGTACATACACGTGAATATTAGATTTTAGACACTTGAAAATAAAAATCTTTTAATAATTATAATTTTTATCTTCCTAAAAGATGTTTAAATTTGTTTGTCTGTCCTTGAACATCATCGTTTTAAACATTCTTTGTAATAAACAAACACTCAGAAGTCCTCATAAGGATTAGAAAAACAAAAAATAAATAAATGGAAACCAACCCCTTTGATATTCATTTTAAATTGTTGAAATGTGCTTCTGAATTATGCGCTGAGAAAGGAATTTATTTAACCCTTCACTGATGCATGCTGCCACAAACATTTTCTCTTCAATTTAAAGCAAACCGCATTCATCATGAATGCAATCAGTTCAACCAATCGCAGTTGAATTCTTCGAATGTAAAACGTATTCAGGTTTATTTGATTTTTGCTCTCTATCTATTTCGTTCAGTTTGACCTCAAATGTCACAATATAATTCATTGTGTATTAAGAAGGGTTAATTTTCAGCGTTAAATTTTTTTCCTCTGTCGTTCGTTCGTTCGTTTGTTGTTTTTTTTTTTTTTTTTTGGAATTTTTGTATAACAGTCAAGGTTGCTGCTTTGGAAAAATGTGATAAAACAGTTGCAGGTGTTTTGTTGGTTTAAATGCTGCTACTGATATTGCTGCTGGTGGTGACGATGATATCATTGTTGTTGTTGTTGTTGCTGTTGTTGCTGTTGTCGTTGTATTTGGGTCCTTTGTGATGCTAGATTTTAACCAACATCACAGATAAACCTTGAATATTAACACATACACATACACAGTTGTTCGCACAATCATGCAAACCTATTTTGTTAACCACATAAAAACTAGAATTTATTGTGAACATTTTATTTGCGGCAATGCACTGAAAGAAAAACTGTAAGCTTCACTTTTCCTTGTGATATTCAGAGAAGCAGGTCTATCTCTATCCAAAAGTTTATTAAAATCTAATTTTCATTACAATTTTTCAGTTCTCAGAATAATAAATTTTCAAATTCCAATTTTCACAACATACGTATAAAAACTAATTAATTTCTATTATTCGAACTTTTTTCTTATATAATTATTTCTGTATTAAGTTTATCAGGCTCAAGTTCATGGCATGGTTGTCGCTTTAGAAACATGAGAGCCCCTGAGTTCAAGGACGGGTGCTGACGAGAAAGTGTGGCGGCTACGAAACAACTAGTTGTCCACCCCGCTCAAAGACATTTGATGTCTTCTTTGTCTAATTTAATTAATATCAATCACAAGGATAATATAGAAATAACTTGAGCCTGATAAACTTAGTACAGAAACAATACGTATAAAAACCTTAAAAACTGGCTATAATAATTAAATATTTTACAAGGTAGAATTAAGGGAAGTTGGTCTCCTACTTATACAAAAGCATAACAACCTATACAAATGTTAGCCTTAATCCAACAATATTAAAAGTTAAAATAGACAGAGAGTTCATGAAGAAGACAGACATTTAAACCAATAATTCTATCTGACTACAAAACTTATTTGATGACTAGTTTTTAATTATTCTTTAAATGCAATTATTAATTATTTTATTGGGCTTGAGCTCGATTTTTACTTCCACAGAACTGAGAATGATTTTGAGGAAGTAAAACCCAAATCTGGCCATTTTGATGAGATTTCCCATACAAAATGAAATCTACCATCAGATTAGGTATTGGCAAAATCTCCTCAAATCTACTCAGTACCACCAGGTGATGAAACTGGTGGTACGCTTGCAGCACCACTTAAAGAAAAAGGCACTTAAACGTGGTGTACTGGCCAAGTGAACCAATTTGTTCTGTCAAACAGCTCACAAAAATGAACTTTATCTAGCAAGATGTCAAAGAATGATAAATGTTGACGATTTTAATGCAAATCGGCTAGACTTGGTGTAGATGTGAAAGTAGTATTAGCATGGCACCATTTCACTGGGACGAAACACTCTTTATTATAGCAGTGCACCCTAAATTAGAACGTAAGACGCTTTTTATCTGTCAAAAATTCTCATGCCCATACAAAATATATGAATAATGACACCACCAAAAGAACACGCGGTGTCAACGTTTTGTAATTGGGAAATTTGATTTTGACAGAGCGTAAAAAGTGAAGTCGAGTGCAAAAAATTAAAAAAGAATAGTTTTCTAAATTGTGTTTGTTATTGTTTTTCAAGTAATACCAATACAGCTGCTTTCCAGTCAATTTGGCGATTTTATCTTTATTTATTATTTCTATTTAGTGGTTTTATTAAAAGGAAAAAGTAAGTAAACACTACTGTTTCTGGCACAACGTTGACGTTGTTGTTTAGTTTACTCAATAGAGCGTAAAGGCAAGGCGCTAAATTAAGTTGCGTCTTATAAGCTTTTTACACTTACTCATGAATCTTACATCTTTCATCATTTCGGCAAGATCTTAACATCTTCCTATACAAATTCTATATGAAAAAAACTCTCTCAACATCTTTACAAGATGTTCATTTCTCATTTTGATGTATTCAACATCTTTCGATTATTTTTAATGTCATCACTAAAAAGAAGTTAAAAAAAAAAAATGATAAAAATTCATACCATCACTAGAAAATATACAAGTGTCAAACATTTTTACAATGAGCATGAACGCACAATGTAGGTAAATTTTAATTAAATTAAACCTAATATAAAAAAATTAGTAATACAATACTTTTATTTATAGTAAAAAAGAATAAAATACTTCGTGTTGTGTAATATTTTTTAGTTTGCTCAAACACGTGAAATAATATTTGCCGGATGAAAGATGTTGAAAATGTAATGTAAACAGCTTTTCTCAATATTCAACATCTTCAACACACATCTCAAAGATGTACATATGTATGTAAATCCGCTAATACGCTCTAATTTAGGGTGCACTGTAAGATTTCAATTTTGAAAAGTATGATTGATTTGTATCTGTTGAAGGTGTGAAAATTACTCATACGCCAGTAGTTCTTTTAGATAATCGCGAAATGCAGAGCATTTTACAATTTGACCCTGTTTTTTTGCTAAGTGAATTTGTGTTGTGTTGTGTTGTGTTGTGTTGTTCTTCTTCCTACAGCAATAGAGCCATACCTGAAGCGAAGGTAATTATCCTTGCAGAGAATAAACAAAATATGGTATGTATTTTGTGTGGTATTAGGGGGCGCCCAATCAAATTCGAAAAACCTTTATAAGTGTTTTTTTTTATTATTGTAGAAACAATTGCCTGAATGATGGCTAAAATGATACTTTCGTTTTGCTTGGTTTTAATTAAACAAATTTCTATTTGACAAAAATTCTTAACAAAAAAGAAGTCTGCTGCTTAAAGTTTATAGCCATCTTATTAATGTGTGTGCACGTCTGCATGTACCATAAATATACAACAACATAAACACAAACAAACTCATTTGCACACAGTCGCACGAAAGCGCAAACAATACTAAAGCTGCATATTTCAAAAGAAAATAAGTGAGAGAAACAATAAAAAAAAGGAGGGGGAAAAAGTATCAAAAAGGTTTAAACAGTTTTGTTTTGTGTTCAAAGAGTGTGAGAAGAAGAAGAAGAAGAGAACAACTGAACAATTTTTTTAATAGTTTATCCTTGTAGATTTCTCTTATGGCAAGGATCTATTGAGTTTTATGCATTTGCATACTTATGTATACTCGTACATTTTTGTAAGTACCTCTGTGCCTACAAACAAGCTTATATTTATCTATATGTATGTACATACCTTTGCCATTATTTTTTTTTTTTTTTCTTTTATCAACATTAAACAGTACTTCTTTGCATTAAATTAAATATTTGCAGGAAAACTTTTTCATGTTTCTAAACAATACGTACACAACACAGCCAACGCATAATATTCTTGCTGGCTTCTTTGTGGGGAGCAAAATGAACACGAAGGAGAAGAACAAAACGCTGTAGCAGAAAAGTGTACCACATGCCATCGGGCGGTGGGTGGTTTTAATTTAAAATGGCTGGAAGGGAAGCAGGCAGGAGCCGGCGAAACGACTTCTTTGACAGAAACAACTCATTTTGTTTGCACAATTTCTGCTTTGAGTTCAAACGCATTTACTTATGTGCATGTATGTATGTATGTATTTGTTGTCGCTTTGAACAAAGTTTCATTGTTTAGTTGTCCATTTAAAATGCGTGGCGCCTGTTATTGTTTGTCAAATTCTAGTTTCCCTGTAGGCGGGAAGAATTGCATGGCAAAAGTGGGTGTCTTGTTATTTAAGTTGGAAAATTCGTGCTGCCCCAAATCGCAAAACTAAGTTTTATCTTGTCAGAAACTAAAGCCGCTGTTACATTTTATGTGTGCTAGTCTGTCAAACTCTCCACTGCAAAACTCGTACACACGAAAAAAACTTGCTTCTACGAGAGTTGCCTTTTATATTTCGGGATTAGAAAGCAAACATCTTTTCGATGATTAAAATTTGTTATTGTTTTTCCAAATATTTCCCACGATATACAGTGTATACAGTTTTGCTTGAGCTTGAACCAATTGTTGCAGCATTTGTGCCACTCTGATTGTAGTAACTCCAAAAAATGCAGCCAACGCTTTTTCAGGTGTCGAATAATTTCGCTTTTTACGTACGCGAATAAGAAAGAGTCGTTCGGGGACAAATCAGGGGTAAAATTGTCGCATTCGATATCGCATGAACTGTCGAGTAAAAATAATGCAGAACAAAAACAAAATAAACAACAAAAACGCAGCGTAGAGGACGAATTACATTCGATCAGGAATGCGACGATTTGGCGCCAGGACTACACGGCGGATGTCTCATTAAATCGATGTTTTGGGTGCTCAAGAATGCAAAAGTTTAAGCCGATGTGTGAGAGCTCGCATTGTCGTGGTGAAGAGTGATCCATTTTCGAGGGTTGGTTAGCAGAAGCTTTTGCACTGTAAAAGTTTTCAACTGTCCAGCGTTTCTCATTTTGTTCATGGGAATTATGGAATAAAGTAGTTGGCTTTCAAAAATTATTTTAAGTGTTTTCGAGTCTACTAACGAGTTGAGTAGCATCAACGAAATGTTGACAGCATATACAGGGCTGCAGAGGACAGAAAAAATTAACGAGATTTAAATTTAAACCTAAACCTAATAATATGTGAAAACTTTATTTGATAGCGATCGAATGTTGTTATTGATCAACCCGACAGCTATTGAGCTTTATTTTAATTTCATGGTAAATTCAATACCGAAAGCGACATGCCTCTTTGCGATAACGTTTTTTTTTTACCTCTACGAAAAAAACTGTTAAATTTTGAGTTGACTTCAGTCACAGAAGTTGCCATTTTGTACAGACACCACACAGCGGCATCAGCATAAATATTCGACTTTATTGCTCGTGTGAAGGGAAAAAATTCTGTTTACAAACCATGAAATGACAGGAAAAATAGCAAATTGCAACTTACAATAAAATAATAAAAACATTCCACTCTATTCATGTAATAGATGCTGCTGATGCTGCTGCTGCGGCTGCTGCAATTCAATTATTGTTCTCTAATGCAGAAAAATGAATTGCTTGAGTGCTTTTTACAATGCAATATTGTAAAATGAGCGGGTATGGTGTTCGAATTCAACTGCAAAATGCTGAGTGTTTTGAAAAGAGGTGTAAATTCATGATTCACTAGAATTCATGATTCACTAGATGTGACAGCAAAATCTACAACTCAAAAAAAAAAAAAAAAAAAGGGGTTGTTGTTGGTGCCACACAATTAATGCCGGTGAATTCTGCGACTTGTCATTACTCAATGATACTCAATACTTTTTATTTGAGTATTCAATACTACTATTTATTAGTTCAGGTCCAAAAATAGATCTTACAAATGTTTTCTGTCTTTTTCAGCCGACGACATTTCATTGGTGCAAATCAACTCATCGGTAGACTCGAAAAATTCTTAAAATAATGTTTGAAACTTAACTACTTATTCTATAATTCCCATGAACAAAATAAGAATCAGAAATGTTCAAACAAACCTTTAACACAGTTAATATGTTTTTCTTTTTCTTTTTCTTTTTTTTAAATTAATTAATACATTTCAATTGGCTCTTTTATACCTTGTTCAGACATGCATTTCTAATTGAGATAATATGCAGTTTAATATTCAGTTTATTGTGCTAACTCAATTAGTATTTGACAGCTGGAGAAAAGTTGTTGTTTTTGTTTTGGTAGTGAGAAAGAAAAAGTGAAAAATATTTTCCAATAAGAAAAATGGAAGAAAAACTGCCTTTTATTAAAAAGATTTTAGTGTTGTACAATAAAAATATGGAACTTGTACAAGTAGTGCGTTCATGTTATGACTCCAAAGCGGCAATAATAAAAAGAAAGAGAAATAAAAATTTGGAAATGCTGCAATGTTTAAAAATTTTTATGTTTTTATTTTTTATTATTTTGTTTTGTTTGCTTTTGTTGACATTTATCTCGTCATTCATCTCCCATTGTATACTTTTGCTTCTTAAACACATCTTTTACAGTGTTGTGTTTCATCTTTTTCTCAATATTCAAAGCAATTTTGAGTTTATTAAGCAATAACTTTATTGACTTTTTGTATGGAATATTGAGCTCAATAAAGGCGCATGTATGAACATGGTATTAAAGCAAATAAATAATTAAGTTCATATTTGACTACTCTTTATTTTTTGAATGGTTTTTTGAATATTTAAACGTGTTTTTTCTTTTTTCTTTAAGTGTACACACACACACACACACACACACACACGCGCATAAAAATGTACCTGAAATATGTACATATCTCTACAAACCAGAGTCAAAATGGAACAGATGGGGGGCCTAAAGGACTAAAATATCAAAAATTAAGTATTTTTATCATATCTAGCTCTTGCTTAGTTATTCTATGAATTTATTTTTCGTTGTCATTTTTTTCTTTCTTATTAATTTTGCAAAAATTAATTAGGTTCAGTATTAAGCGTTCCCCCCCCCCCCCCCCCCCCAATTGATGTATGCCCTGGTATCAATACATTTCAATGTATTTTGGCAACACAAGGAGAAGAACAAATCAAGTTTATTGTAATCTTAATTGAGGCAATAAAATCTGATATTGAGTTTCTGATTGAACAATTAGAGGCCAGGATCACTTAATTAGCAATTAATTGTTAAAACGGAATTAATTATTAATGAGAAAAGATAAACGAAACTTACTTATCTCCATGACCTAAAGTCATTGCTTGTTTGATGCTGTTTATTGTTTTATTTGCAACACACAAAATCGTTTGTAGCGCTGAAGCATGTTCAGTGAGTACCATTCAATTTATGATGCCATTATGTGTAAATCACTCAATTAATTATTTGAACTCTTAAGTGATAAATTCAGTTCCACTCTGACACAAATTATGCAAAATCCCAGACAATCAGACAACAGGCGCTCAATGTAGATTCTAAAAATAAAAATTTCGAAAGAAATAAGTTTTATTTAATGGCTTCTGTAAATTGCGTTTTAAAATCGTTAAATTGAATGCTTAGGCATAAGAAATCGGTAAATGTTAGAGCCCTTGCTTAGCAAAACTATCAGTTTATTTTAATTTAGTTTAAGCCATTCATTCATTGTCGGCCACCGATTCACCCAGCTTAGGAAGTTTTTCGGGCATTTTCTGCCTGTTGACGGCAGTAAGTCCACCACTAATTACAAGTGTTATTGTAGAGCGCGAGCAAAATTCAAATCAATTACACTGTACAACAGTGAAAACTGTAATAGTTTGTATGTATACATTTGGTCATACAATTACAGCATTTTTTGCATTTTGCAAATTATTACAATTAGAGATACCTGCTGTAAATTGTGTATACAATCAACATTTGCTTATGGATTTTTATGATTTATGGCTTATTTTATTTCTTAGACAGGCTGAATTTAGAAAAATGTAAAATGCTGAACGTTTTTATTTATTTTTTTTATTGAATATTAAAAACAAAAAAGAAACGAATTTTGCATGACAAGACTTTTTTCGCCCTTAATTTCTGAAATGTAAATAGATAGAAACAATTTGTAGGCCAGAATTTGAAATAAAATTTTATAGCTCATCTTTTGATGTGCTATTCACTAAAATTGGAGAAGGCTCTTTTGAATCATGGTCTCAACTCTATGGGTGGCCTATTTAGGGGGCCAAATTAGCCACACCCATAAAAAAAAATTCTTACGTGATAGAGAAAAACTGAAAGTAGATTTGAGTTTAGAGCACCAAAATGCATATAGTCTACATATTTTTATTCAGAACACAAACTAAAAGTGTTATTTTGCACAACAGTGTTATTTGACGTATTAAAAGTGAAGCCCGTATAAAAATATTTGTTTGAGTTACGTTCAAGTGGCTGTTTGAGTGACACGTTACCCATTAATGACCTAGACGCTGACGAATTGAATTTTACATTTTCCAGAGAACTTTCTGCAGATACCTTTAATCCATTCACATTCAGGCCACGAACATTTTCCGTTAAAATTTTTAAAAATAATATTTCCTTATCTTCACCAGCAGCTTCTCATCTTGGTGAACATCATTATTGTAGAAATATGCGGTTGTCATGAAAACGTGACACGACACGCGTGTCCAGTTTATTATTCATATTTTTCAAACTAATGGTTGGCAACAATGCCACAAAAGTGGATCTTCCAAACGTGTGCATTATACATTTTTTTCCCTCAATTTTTAGTGAAATGTTCACTGACCTACAGATCACTAGCTTAAATACAAACTAAACCAAAAAGCAAGATTAGCTGCCAGGGATGATTTTTTAGCCTTAAGATGACTTTTGAGCCTCTCCCAAACAGGAGTCATCACGACGGCATTGCAACGACAGTGTCAAAGAAAATTGAAACAGCTATTGACTACGTTTTACGGTTGCATACTTGGAAAAAAAATGTTAATACACTCATCCAACTTTGCCATTTATAACTAAAAATATGTACGTCTACATACGATTGGTATACAAATGAGGATAACTAGAACAACATTGTTAGTGTTCTCCAATATTAATTGCACTTTTTGCATTTTTTTTTCTTTTTTTTTTTGCTTATAAGAAAAATTAGCTCAGGGCCTTTTAATTGCATGCTCTTTAAACTGAAAAATGTAAAAACATAACTTTAAACAAAATTTGCACGCAACAAAGTAATTAACTCTTTTTGCGTGGTGGGTGTTATGCTTTGCTTTATTGAGTTTTTCTATTTTAAAACTTAAATTTGACTTAATGCCTCCCAAACGTAAAATACTTTTTTTCCAATATTTTATTTAGTTTTGTAGCATTTGAAAGATTAAAATAAATATTAAGTACTTAGTACAACGCATTCAGGTATTACCCCCCCCATTTACACATGCAAGTAACTTGTTGCAAGTTGTGTGCACATATTAACAACCAATACACTGATAGAGACAATAAAAGCTGTTGCTACTGGCTTCATTGTTTACACAGGCAAGTGCAAGCTAATTTTTAAAATGTCGTCAAAGAGAGTGGTCTTAAAGAAAATTGCTTTACTTTACAAAATAAAAGAATTAAATGAAAGCAATAATAATAAAATAATTATGAGGAAACATTACAAAATCACTATTCCATTTTTTTATATTTAAAAATCACTATTTTTTGTCTTTTTGTACATTGTTTATTCTGTTTTTGGTCGTCTACATGATTTTAAGTGGCTGGGTTGCCAAAGTATTGTCCTACGAACTGTTGTGGGGAAGCAAATAATACGAATAGTTTTTTTTTTTATCAAGTAAATAGTAGATTTATATTAAGAATTCATATTTTACTTCAACTTTTTTAAATATGAACTTAATTATTTATTTTTAAAAAAGACAGCAAATATTTTTTAAAAAGGTTCATTTTTGGACCTAAATTAATTCAACTTTTTTATATTTTATCTTATTTTTCGGTATGTAAGATCCAAGAAAAAATCATGCCTTGTAAGTTATCTATTAAGATTAAAATAATCATATATTCATATATAAGATATACCCTATAAATATAAGGCCATATTCATAATAATTATTGTAAGTTTATTAAGCTCTTATTTGACGTATTTCTACGGAATATTTGTCAAATAAACGTGTAATAAACCTTCAATAGTTTTTATGAATATGGGTGATAAACTTTATAGGATAACACTGTTTTTGCTTTTTGTCACTTTACCGACATGCAAGTAAAAAAAAATTACTGGCAATCCAAATCTTTTGCAAGTGAGCTCAGAACTTGCAGAAGTATGATGGTATTAGTAAAAAAAAAGTCAATGTATTGAGTTACTTGCACGTGCGCGTGTAAATGGGGGGTTAATGTATTGCTGATTACTTAACAGACGGTATGGCAATGCTGGGAATATTAAGTTGCCACTTGATGCATTAAGTATTTCACAATGTGGCTAGATTTGTACAGCTATTCATTTTACTTAACTTGGGGGTTACACGATCAAGTTTTGCCTTTCAAGTTTTAATACATTCACACTTTTTTACTAATACACTTACAATTTTGAAAATTGATGCAAACTTGATGACAATTTTTGCTTTCTGTAGAGAGCATCAATTCACAATCAACAAAAGAGCTGACAACAATTTTTATTTCTTCTGCTTTTATTTTCTTTATTTCTGATACTAATTTTAATGAAGCAGCTATTTTTAATTTTCTTCTTGACGGCATCTTGAAAACGAATTGTTATGAAATTGCGTGAAGCCTACGTCACAGCTATCAATTTTATTCAATTTTGACAAGCAGTATGTGAAAAAAACTTGATAGCAAAACTTGGTCGTGTAGCTGCAGTGTAAATGATAACTTGAAGCGATTTCACACCTCGGCAATTGAAAGACAGAAATTTTTTTTTTAACTCTCTTTTGCACCCACACACACACACACATACAAAAAATGACGATAGCATGAGAAAACCGATGTGAAGCAACAAGAAACAAAAAATACCTACAAATGTTTAGTACAGATTCGTTGTGTACTATACACTCCATCGCACCGATCTGGTTCCTACAAATTTCGCTGTCTGTCTGTCTGTCTGTCTGCCTTTCAATGTTCCAAGTACAGGGTGTTTGCGGCGAAAGAATACTACTTTGTTTAAAGGTTTTAATGAAATGAAAAAGAATGGATCTTGTATTGATACATGTTTTATTTAATGTCGGCCATTATGGATGGAATACACTATCAGATATATGTCCGCCGCTGTTGCAAGCCATTTTGTGCACATTTTTCATTCTTTTCTCACACATTTCACGCGGTATTTCATAACGAATATTTTGTTTGAGTTGCTGCGGCATTTCGGAGTTGTTTGCTTGAGCTTTGCTTTTCAGATATCCTCGCAAGAAGAAGTCCGCAGCAGTTAAATCAGACGACCGTATTTGAAATAAGTTGTTGTGGAAAGTAAAAAGTAAGTCTTGCGGTAATTCCATTGTAATCCTGGCTGTATGCGGTGTGGCACCGTCTTGTTGATGCCACAAGTTAATCCAGCCCAAAGCATGGAGATGAGGCGTTAAAAAGTTTCCAATCACATAACTATATCGACCCCCCGTCGTTTTCAGTTACAAAGAATTGAGATCCAATGATTCCTCCTGACCGAATTGCACACCAGACTGTCACTTTTAATGGATGCAAAGTTGTAAGATGAATAATTTGAGGGTCTTCCATTGCCCAGAACCAACTATTCTGTTCATTCATTTATATATTGAAATGAAAATGTGCCTAGTCACTCATAATGTTTTTTTTTCAGGAAAATCGGGGTTGTCATGGGCGAACTGCAGCTGCCTATTGTCATATTTACGGCGGCGTAAATGGTTTTCTACAAGAAGCTCTTGTGTCAACTGAATCTTAAATGGCAACAAATGGAAGTATTTGTGCAAAATTGTGGCTGAAGTCGTTCTTTGAAGACCAGGCCCCTGAGTACGGCGGTAGCTCGCGCTATTCTGACTCCTATACGATTTTCATTTTTTATTTTTACAACATTTTATTTATTATTTTCTTTTTTAAGATATTATTTTGTGGCTAAGAAAAAAAAAACACCTCCTTTTGAGAACTGAATGGTCTCACTCACTGTTTGTTGTCTTAATACGAGCATGAATGTTTTGTCGCAACTACAGCGTGTAGGTTTTAACTGTAATTTTTCAATCAATGAACTGTTAAATATAGAATTTCCGCAAAATTATACAACACAGCCAGCCAATTTGAACTGCTGGCTGGCAAAATACTTAACCTTGTCTCTCTCTCTCAATCTGTCTTCTTCTTCTCTCTAATTAAAGCAGCCAAAACAAAAAGAAAAAAAAAACTATTTATGGTTATAGTTTAATAAAAAAAAAAAAAATAATGCTAATTTTGTTGCCAAAAAATACAAACTAGACATATTTAAAATTTGACATGAATACGCCCCTTACGTTTGACCAGGAGCTCGTTGTTAAAGTGTAAATTCGCCACATTTTCGAAACAACATTTTGAAGTGAAACTGCAGCTTCCAGGAACGTACAATTAGTTAGATAAAAATATACATACATAAATATTAAAACCCACGTATATGTGTTGTAATTCCATACAGTTCACGCAATGACTTATCAATTCGCATGTATCAATAGTACGGCGATCATACGAGGGTTGCCTTGTATTAGAGAATAAAAACAAATTTGTATTGTTTCTCAAAATATTCTCCATGAATATCTATACAAGGTGTGTAAAAGTGAAAAAAACTTGATTTTTACGAGCGTTGCTTTTCATATTTCGGGATTAGAGAACAACAAGAAATACGAAATCAACGAAAATCAATTTATTGTTTCTCAAAATATTCTCCATGAAGATCTATACAATTTTGCATGCGTTTGAACTGATTGTCCAAGCATTTTTGCCACTCTGATTGAGGTATCTCCAAAACATGCATTCTGAATGCAGCAACCTCTCTCTTCTTCAGATGTCTCGGAAACGTTGACTTCTCAGTTTATTTTTTTACGTGCGGGAATAAAAAGAAATCATTCTGTGCCAAGTCAGGACTATACCGCAGATGACTCATCAAATCGATGTTTTGGGTGCTCAAAAATGCAGTTGCCTGAGCCGATGGCTGGGAGCTCGCATTGTCATGGTGAAGAATGATCTGTCTTTGGCGGTTGGTTTTCCTGATTTCTTGGAAGACAACTGGCAAACAAATCGTTTTGTATCACTCAGAATTGGCTGTTCTGCGTTGTTCTAGTGGTATGGTTGCGACATGTCCTGTTTTTCCGAAAAAACAGGCGGCCATTTGCTTGCTCCAAATCTAGCTCATCTTGAAACACCCATACAGCCGACTGCTGTTTACTTTCGGGCTCATAAGCGCCAATTCACGGTTCACCACGATGTCATCGATTGTATTATTTTAACATTTCTTTCGACCAATCTATATGAGACTTTTTTTTTGAGCGATGGGCAAACCTATTTCTTCATTCGGCTTTTTAATATGCATAAAACACGCTCATTCTCTAGGAATTTCAAAGTTGTGATTAGTGGCCGCGAATCCTAGAGAAACGATAACGTGGTTGCTAAACAGGGTTCCCAACTCTGGTTTACAGATGGCCGTGCAGGCGCCGGAACAGTTGGGCCTAAGTTTCAGGAGGCGCTTGCAATGCAAGCTTTGTGCAAGGGAATGCTTACGTAGGAATAAATCTAGAGCCGTCACAATCATCCTCTTCGAGATATTCAAGCAGCTCTAAACACGCTAATATCTTATTCTTGCCAGTCAAGACTAATCGTTATGAACGTGTTATGAACTTCTTCAGGCGCTATCTTTGAACAACAGATTAGTTCCCATATGGATACCGTGCCACGAAGGACATGAGAACAACGAAAGAGCAGACTGCTGCTTGTATATTCTCTGTCTGATTTTTTTTTTATATCAAACACACCAATTCTATTTTATTTTTTTGTTATAATTAAAAATTTAGACAGAAAATATACAACAACTTGGGTGGCTGAGTGGCATGAGTGTCGCTTTAGAAACATGAGCCCCTGTGTTCAAGGACGGGTGCTGACGAGAAAGTGTGGCGGCTTCGAAACAACTAGTTGTTCACCCTGCTAAATTTCTTTGATGTCCTCTTTGTCTTATTTAATTAATATCCATCTCAAATATAGTATACAAACAACTTGAGCCTGATAAACTCAACAAAAACAAAAATAATTATATGTATAAGAAAAAGTTCGAATAATGAAAAATTAATTAATTAAAACTTTGCAAAACTTCATCGCGGTTGGTGAGTGAACTTTTTTTAACCTTAGCGAAAAAATAATTATACGTTCCCTTACAGTATTTCATGCTCTAGCGGACAGTTTTAATAATTGTTAAAAAGTTATGGCCCTAATGTACATACTTACATGCATTCATTGGCTTCAACTTTGATTCAACACTTAAATAACAAAAATTTGATATTGTACAATTTTTTTGTTTGCATTGTTTGCTGTTTCGGTTAGATGTGGCTTTTGTGAAAAACAGTAATAAAAATAGCAGCAGCACCAACAGCAACAGCAACAACAAAATTGTTATTGTCTTGGCTCCTGGTATTGACATTTGATGTGGTTACATGGGGTTTCTACAACAGTTTCCTGTTTTATATAATATGGTTCCTGCGGGTGTGGTGCCAATGCATGCACGTATGTGTGTGTGGGTGTGTGTGTGTGTTGAGTATGTTTGCAAAATACATGTGGTAGTACTTACTCCCACCAGCAGAAGAAAGAAAGAAACTTTCAAAAGAAAATGAGGTTAAGTTGAAATTAGTAAAGTATTTTTGTGTGTGTGTGTATTGAACAACAACAACAACAAAAACAAGAACAATCTGATTTTTGTCTGCTCCATGGATCTCGCACATTAAAAGCCAACACCCGCACCACATACATACAACCACACACACACACACACACATTCGCAAACATTTAAATTTATTCATATGGTTGTCACCCTTTAATGGCCATGATTGTTAAAGTATGTTCGCACACAGTGGGAAACTGTGCTTAAAGTTGGGTTATTAACTGAAATTGTTTTTCTTTTCATTCCTCTTTTTATTGGCCATAAAATTGTTTGCTTCATAAACTTGTGTGTAGTTTTTTAAAAGCATCCACAAAATTGTGTTGAATTAACTAAATTCTGTTTTTTTATTTCCTCTTGACCCTGTAGTTTCTAAGCCAGCTCTTTCGTTTTGTGTTTTTTTTAGCTTTAGTTTTGGCTGCCTGACCCCTGACCCCTGCACCCAAAAATAAAAAAATATTTTTTTTATTTCAAATAAATATGTATATTAATAAAAAAAATGTCAAAACTTAATTTATATATCGTAAAAAATTTCACAGAACTTTTTCATCATCACAGTAATCGATGGTTAATTTTGATAAAGTGTTTTAATGATTAAAAATGCCGGCAAAATAAATCAGTATACCTTACCGCTGGACACCCTGTAAATTGAGCATTAAAATCGATCCCCATTCGGAAATTATACTATATCATTCAGCATATCTGCCTTTAGGCCTTGATCTGCGATATAATAGGTGTCCTAACAAGTTTGGACAAATATTATACTCATAAGTTAGAAAACTGTTTAAATTTTAATTTATTACAATGCAGTCTTTTACTTACCTGAAGTTTATATTGTGAATTTAATTAAATAATCTTTTGTACTAAATGTTGCTGTCTTTGACAGATGGAAACTTCCATATGAAAAGCGCGGCTTTTCCAAAGGGCCGAACTTTTTTCTTAAAATGAATTTTTATATCATTACCATAGAAACCATTATCGCTAACAGCAGCTTATGACTGGTACAATTTACTATTCAAATAAATAAATTTATCAACCTTAGTGTAAACCCTAAACCTACCTATTCAAAATTAGAATTCTAAAGGTAAATATTGACAAACAATTATCTACAAAAAAGGGGAAACTAAACTCATTTCATTTTCCTTTTCCCACTTCAAATATAATTTACTCATTGGGAGTAAATTGTATTTAATAAATTTGTGCAAAGGAGTTACTTCAGACAAATTTATTTAGCACAGAATTCTCGTCTCCCGTATGTTAATTCTGTTCAATAGGCTTAAATGATTAAATGAACACTAATGGCAAATGCTGCAGGCATCTGCAAAAAATTTGACAGAGAAGATCTTTGATAAACATAGAAAATAACGTAGGAAAAAGAACGGAACCTTGTGATACCCCCAGATTCAACGTGAAAAGGCCCCATCTATCACAACACGTACATATAGTGCGGTCTTTGAAGAAACTCGATATGAATCGTGAATCGAGTTTCTAGTGTAAATGGCAGCAATGGCAGCCCTAAATAATACAATCAAAGTTAAAAACATCAAATTTGTCTCTAAAGCTGAATAGATTTCCACAAAGCGTCAGTGTTACGTAATTATTTATTCTCTGTAATACAAGACTCTCTATCGGAACTTTACAGATTTAAGGACACATGAACCATGATTTTATCAGTATGACTTATTGCCAGTGATTTTTTCAACAGTTCGCCACCAATGACGTCAGTTCGTAAGCCTCTTTTCGACTGCAACTTTTTGCCGCTGTTACAGTGTCTCTTATTTATGGTGTATTTTCTAATTAAATCGCTGCTGGAAACTTAATGATTTGCCAGAAACCTCCACTAAGAGCAGGATAAAACCTATTGATTTTGTTTTAAAACTTATTCGACAAAAACAAAAAACCATGTCCTTTACATTGAAAATGTTAAATTGCTTAAAAATTTCAAGCTTTTCAACAGTTTTTCATTATCCTTTTTTTTCTAATGTCATGGGACTATTATTAGTTGTTTACAAACACATTTAGGGCTGTATTTTCGTGTGTGTGTGCGTGTGTGTGCTTAACCATAAGTATTGGTACAAAAAAAATAAATAAATAAATAAATAATTTTTGCTTAAACAAAAAGGTTTGTTTTTTGCACATCATGATACCATGTGTATGTAATTTATTCAATGGCAAATGTAAGGCTGGGGAATTTCGAAAACATGCCAAATCCCCAAAAAGCTTTTAAGCTGGATATAATTTTATATGGGAGTGTTGTTTTTTTCCTCACATATGTATGTAAGCAGTATGTACTTTCAATTAAGCCACATAAAAAAAAAAATGACAGAAAATCGAATTAAAACTTATTTAAGGCCTTGAGTTCGATTTTTACTTCTACAAAATTGTGATAAAACTGAAGTGATCAACATTTTTTGAAGAATTATTTGAGATCTCAGAATAGACCTTATTAACGTTTTCAGTCTTTCTCAACCTTCCAATAATACATTTCCATTGGCTCTTGACGCATATAAATAGTTAAGTTCATTTTTTAATTTTACAATAACTTTAAATTTAATATGATAAAAGGTGTGTATTTTTGCCACCACTGTAAGTAAATAAGCCAAAGGGTCGTAATACAATTCTAGAAGGGTTTCATGCCAAACACTAAGCCCCGGGGATTCATTACCATGTTCATGTTGTAAGTTCTTTAGCGTAATTACAAAATTTTAATAAAAGCATAAAATATGTTTTAAACAGCACAAAGTTAGCAAGTGATTAAACATTTACTGCAAAGCCTTTAAATATTTCAATTTAAAAAATAATGAGAGGGGTGGTGCGAGAGCGGTGGAGAAAACATAATCAGCCAGGAAACTTCGCATCATTCATTTGCACAAAACAAAACCTGCAAATTAAGATGAAAACTCTCAGCTGTGACAAGAACGGGAAAATCGTAATCAGCATGATAAAACAAACGAACGAAAAATAAAATGAAAAAAAAAAACAAAAACAAAAAGGAAGAACCATCCGACCAGTATTAAGGTTAAACTATTTTTCTTATTACTCTGTCTGCCTCAGATCAAATTGGGCCAAATGTCCATAAAAAAAAATCAATAAACTTTACATACGCCACCACCCACTCACTCTCAAAAACCCCCTCCCCCCCCCCCCCCCCCACCAAACAACCATTTGTTTGCCTTATTAATGGTTTAAAGAAACAAACAACAAAATAAATAAATATTTTGGTAGCACAGCGGCGAAGGTGGCGGCGACTTCAATGCGAAAGTAGCAGTAGTAATCTAAAGGAAAAGCAGGAGCGTAGCCGATTTAAATTGACAAATTTTAATAAATCCAAACCTTAACAAATAAAGTAAAGTAAGCAGTTATTTTATCTTTCACAAAAAGAAATCCGATGCAGTGAAATGAGAAGAGCTTGGAGGCCAATCAACATTAGACAACGAAAGAAGAGAAAGAAAAGGATATACGTTGGAGAGTGGGAAATGCAGTAAATTATAAAGAAGATATTGACAAGCTCAGCGCCAACTGCAACACAGTTCTAATATAATTGACGACATTATGCTAAGAACACAACTGGAACGAACGACGAATTTTTCGCAGCGAATATTCGCCGTCAAAAATAAAGCACATTGGTGCAAATAAAAATGCACACAGTCACAGCGTCGGTCGAAATTCGTTGTACACTGCGAACTTGAAATAGATTTATTTCTATTTCTTACGGCGGCGAACGACGAACAAATCAGTACAATGTGGCCATTTTGAGTTTAGTTTTTAACACCCATATTCATAAAAACTATTGAAGGTTTATTACACATTTATTTGAAAAGTATTTTTTTTTTTTTAACACAAAACTGCGAAGCTTTTTGCTTGTCTGCAGAAACACCCAGAGCCTTCGGCAGGAATTGAACCTGCGACCTCGAAGACTCTACCAATTCATCCATCGAGGCGTATTTCCGTAGAAATACGTCAAATAAGAGCTTAATAAACTTGCAATAATTATTATGAATATGGCCTTAAGTGTTTTAGTAAAAACAGTTAATTTTTACTTTAATAGTTTTTATTTTAAGTGCTAAGCTTTGACTTTTTGCATTTAAAATAAAAAGCCAACATATTAGATTATAAAACATGTTTGTAGTGTTTAATGTTTTGTTTTTGGTAATGCAAAATTTTTTAGCAAACCAATTTTTTTAATATGGTCACCCCATCAGCTGTTCAACTATAATGAGATAAAATTAAAAAACTGAGAAAATGGATACAAGTGAAATTTAAATAATTGAAAATGTTAAACTTCAAGACTTTTACCATAATGAACATGATGTTCTTCATTATTTTAATTATTTTTACAAAATTTGAAATTCTTTGATCCATTTAATTTTTTTTTTTTTTTATCTTTGAACAAACAATAAGCAACTTTATCAATTATAACAGATGTTTTTATTTTTCGTCGTTATTGTGCTTCACACGACGAATTTACACAGCGAATTTTAACCGGCGTATTCGTCGTGTTGGGCGAAATTCGTCGTTCGTCCCAGTTGTGTTGCTAGCATTAGTGAGATTATTTGCCAGTGATATTTTCTTTTATTAATTATTTAATAAATTATTTATTTTCGTGTTTTTTAGGAATGTGCCGTTTACATCACAAAACTATGATATAAATAAAGAGTCCGCACAAATAATTTATTTTTTTTTTAAACGGCGCAATCCATATAGTGTAGCTTCGGCTGTATTGAAATTGTAGTGTGTAGCGCCGTCCTATTGAAACCAAATGTTACCAATATCCTCCTCTTCAATTTTTATGAACAAAAATTCGTTCAACATGGCCCGATAACGATCGCCATTGAGAACGGCCACTCCTTGCTCATTTTCGAAGAAAAATGGCCCAATTATGCCTCTGGACCAAAATCCGCAGCATACAGTGACTCCTCGTTTTGGTTGCGTCGGCTTTTCAATGTATGCGTGCGGGTTTTCTGTGCCCCAAATGCGACAATTTTGCTTGTTTACATACCAGCCAAGATCAAAACGAGCTTCATCTGAAAGGCTAATTTTTTTTTTGGCAAAATCTGCCTCTTCTGTAAGTCGATCGCAGGCCCACTTAGCGAAGCGCGTACCCAACCATATTCGTTCAGCGGAAGCATAAAACTAATTATCTGTCAAATCAGACATGAGCTAAGTCTTACCTGCCATGCCTGTTAAACGTCCACCACGGCGCTCATCAGCCGCCAAGTGGCTTCGTATCCAGATCATAACTTATTGAATACTGTTTTTAAGCAGCAGGCTTTTTGGAATAAATGGAAAATCTTTGTTCATGTGTGACCGACCGCACCTTTGGAGACATCATTGCTACTGGAATTCTATTTCCTATTACCGTTCATTGACAACATACAACAATAAGAAACAGGCTGTCGATTTTGGGATTTTTTTCAGTTGCCTGAATTGTTGCCGCATTGAACTACGCTGTCGTTTCGCTGTAGTTGTTTTGACCGTAAAAAAATCACATGGTTCTTGGTGTTCAGCAAGTTCTGTTTCTTTCGCTTCTTCTTTAAATTTAAAACGAATAAGAAAACAACAGGAAAAGTTTTTTTTTCGCAACAAAAAGAAACTTATACTAAGTCAATTAGTTAGTTAAACAGTTGTTGAAAAGTTCTTTGCCAGCAACAAACCGTATGAAAAGTTGTTCTAAATTGTTTGTATGTATCTAAATTGCATACGATTTGTAACAGTGAATGACTGGGGACAGGGGGACAGGCCGAAAGAGGATAAAGATAAGTGTCAGCGCATTTAAGAAAAAGTATCGTATAGCATGAGGTCATTAGGTGAATTGAAAAATTAGAAAAAATGTTCTGAAGCCCTGAGGGAATTAGCCAACCGACCGCACAGCCCCAGCGCCAGCCCAGCCACATTAATAAGTCAAGCGAAAACGAGCGAGCCACTTGTGTTGGCTGTTTGTGCGTGAAAACGGGAATGAGTGGGAGTGGGTGTGTATGTGTGTGTGTGTGTGTGTGTGTGTGTGTGGGTGTGTGTAATTGTTGTTAAATCTAATTATTTAAATTGTTAACTACCTACCAACAGGTACATGGACAAAGAAAGACAGAAAGAAAGACAAATGTGTGCCTGCACTTAAAAGAAGTCTTAATAGATTTGCCGCAAAACAAAACCACTGGGTGTAATGGTTTAATTTAAATAAAAGCATTTTGACTTTTGCAGCAACAATGAAAGAATAATTTTCTCTAGTGCAACCTAAATGTGTTAGAGAAATTTGAGAGAAAAAAATATTAGAATTTAAAAGTTGTTGGCCAAATTTGCAAACATTGCAAAATCAATAATCAAACTTATAAGCGACAACAAAATGCTTTCAAATTGTTAATAATTTTATCGGGCTTTCTAGTTCGATTTTTACTTTCTCAAAATTGAGCAAGATTTTTTTTTTTTTTGTAATAAAACTGAAGTGCTCAACATTTTTTGAAAAATTATTTGAGGTCCAAAAAATAAACCTTATTTTTCTTTTCTGTCTTTTTCAGCCGTCTTTATGACGCCGACATTTCGTTGCGGCCGATCACTCATCAGTAGACTTGAGAAAAGTTTCAAAGGAAAGAAAAATCTTAAGGTTTTTCGGCAACGAAAAGACGGCTGAAAAAGACAGAAAAGAAAAATAAGATCTATTTTTTCAACTAAACTAATTCTTCAAAAAATGTTGAACGCTTCTTACTCAATTTTGAGGACGTAAATATCGAACTAGAAAGCCCGATAAAATTATTCAAAATTGTAAATCGACTATAAAATTAAAATTAATAATTCAGGTCCAAAAATTAACCTTTTCAAAATATTTGCCGTATTTTTCAGCTGTCCATATGCCGACGACATTTCGTTGGTGCCAGTCAACTCATCAGTAGACTTGAAAAATTCTTAAAAGTTTGTTTGAATCTTAACTACTTATTCCATAATTCCCATGAACAAAATGAGAATCAGAAATGTTCAAACAAGCCTTTAGCACAGCAAACATTTCTTTTTTCGGTTTGCAACACTTCTACTTTTCTTTGCAACCTTCTATACAACGAGTCACCATTGGTTACTATGATTTGTATTTTTGAAAGTATCAAAAAGTAAGAGTTAGATTATTATTATTGCTAGGTCGGTCCAGAATGGCCCTTCGCACTGCGACCATGAATGATCTATTGTGCAACCCTTTTCTCTCACGAGTTTAATACATCAAGAAACAGTACTAGCTCCTTCTGTGGAAGCCCTTGCAAATCCTGTGAACCCAATGTATAGGCCTGCAACAGCCTGTATCTTCTGTGGCCAAGTGCCACATTGGTTGAACATTTCTCAATTTGTTCATGGGAATTATGGAATAAGTAGTTAAGTTCCAAACAAACTTTTAAGAATTTTTCAAACCTACTGATGAGTTGATTAGCACCAACGAAATGTCGTCGGCATATAGACAGCTGAAAAAAATACAGCAAATATTTTGAAAAGGTTCATTTTTGGACCTGCATCAATACATTTCAATTGGCTCTAAAAGCAAATAAATAATTAAGTTCGTATCAAAATTAATAGTTCAAAGAATTATGATTTGTTTGCTTGCAAAGCTGTTTTGTTTGTCTTAGATTTGCACTGAATTTTCCGAACCAAAAATGAAATGTAAATAAATGCGGAGTCTACCAACAGAGAAAAAAAAGAAATGCGGTCGGGGGACCCCTGTTAGGAACGAAGTTCCTTACGTTTTTTTTTTCATCTTTGAATGTAATACAAGGTGAAATCTGTATGTTTTATTTTGTGTTGTTTGTTTGAAATTTGTTGTTTATTTGTTTGTTTGAAATTTTGAAATTCTGAAATTTTGATTCTTTAAATTTTTGGAACGTTTTCCAACTAATTAATATTTATTGGTAGGTGTCTCCGCTGCTGTCAGTGGAGACACCGCCAATCATACACAATTGCTTTTCGACAATACACCAATACATATAAACTGCTCACACGCTTTCGTGACGATTTCTACTAATTTCCACTACCAGCAAGCCGCGTTAAGGAACTTCGTTCCAAAAGTGGTGATTTTTGTAGTCCGGCCCATCTGTGGTTTTTGGATTAATAAATTGGCTTCAATAATAAATAGTTCGTGCTGGCTGTGCGCCCGCTAAAATTCTAATTTACCTTCTTTGAAGATGTTAAATAATGATTTGAAAAATTTAACTTGAAATTGATTTGAAACAAAAGAAATATATGTATTTACACCGGTATTCATAAAAAATAAAACGTTGCTCAAATACATTTTAGAACAAATTTGATATGAAAAATTTGTTCTAAAATGTAATTCATCAATGTTTTATTTTTTATGAATACCGGTGTTAAAATGTAACATATTTTAAAAAAATTAATTCGCCAATGACTTTAACCTTCACATCGAATAATTGCCCAAAGTAATAATTTTTGTTAACAAAACCATTTCTTTTTCTTTCTTTTTTTTTTTGCAATATGCAGCAACAACAATATTTAATGTTTTATCCTGCAGCTTGTGGTATGACATAAAAGCAAGGTATTGTACTTTTGTGACACAAATATACAAATATATTATTCTAGTTGTTTATTGTGTTTTGCAATTTGTAGCCATGAACCTGAAAATTATACCCTGACTTATGATTATTAAATGAAATACAACAATATGTCAATACATTTGAAGGCAAAATAAAAAATAAAAAAATGGAAGAAAAATACAACTTGTAACATTCATGTCATTATCATGTCGAGAAAGAATTTACGAAAAGCAGTGGTCTACCTACCATTTGCCATAGACACTCATTCTTCATATTGCAAAGGAATACATATGAAATAATATTGAAAGCGAAAGTGGTTGCCAATATAAATATGGATTCTATTATTTACAAGTGTTAACAATTGTCCCATTCACCAGCACACTTTTGTAACAAGTGGATACAGAGTACATACATGTATACATATATATTTACATGTGTACACATGTAAAGATTCGAAAACTATTCTCAGTATTATTATTGGCTTGTTCCCATAAATTAGTATTCACTTTTATCGCAATAATTGGATTATTGTACTGTCATTTAATCAGAGCTAAATGGTAGTGTTGAGTGCTGCGTAGACTGGCACCTCGCGGTAACACTCATTATGATTCTTGTCGAAAAATCTTCCACTACGTCACGGACACGATTATTCCGCGTTCTTGGGAAGTGTAATGCTTGTTTGTATTCTACAGCTGTTTAGTTCACAAATGTAAAAATAGATTTGACATTGGCCGCCAACAGGGTGATTTCTTTTGGCCCACCTGTTAGACTAATTTATACATTTTTCTCGTGTATGCTTGTAATCAAAGTCTATTCATATAAAGTCTAGGCAATGGTTTTTTTTTCTTTTCTAGTTTTCCCTCATAATGTCAAACTCGGTTTTCAGGTTAGGAATTTTATACTTGCGGTTTCAATTCATTATTTCACCTTTCACTTTCACGTGTTATTTCCTTCGGGGACAAGTTAAATATCTAGAAAATATATTATCTGGGGTATAGTAAGTCAGTCACCAGTACTGGTGACCAATGTCAGCAGTTCGATTGCATTGCTATCATGTAATACAGGGTTGTCATAATAATTGTGAAGTGGTTGTCGTTGCACTTGTATGTAAATTCTTAAACGCCTACAAAATATTATTTATTTCCGCGACTTAAACTCTCTTTTGTTTTTTGCTCAACCTGATTTTTTTTCTTTTTTTTTTTTTTTGCTGCGTGTTAAACATTTGTAATGTCTTCTTGGTGGTAACAACTTTCTGTTTGCAATCGTAATATTAGAATATTAAAATACCTGCTTTAACATCCCTGGTTACTTGCACGATTATTTTTTTTTCCACTAAAACTAAACTTTTCAGATTATAATAAAAAAAAAAAAAAAAACTGAAAAGAAAAGTCATTAAAGTGACAGGGTGGGTTCCTTACACCTTTCACCTGCTTCTCTTATGGTCTTTCTCTTATTGCGAGTTTTATTTGCCTGATTTCTGTTCACTGACTAACTGACTGGCTGACTGACGTGTTGATATGGGTGAAATTATTTAATTTTTTTTCTCTTAGTTGTTGTTAATGCATTTGAGTTACGAATAACAACAATATAAGAGTACCCTGCAGATAAAAACAACTGATATGTAATCACAACTATAATACATAATTGTTTTTTGTTAACGACTTATGTATGGGTGTGTGTGTATATTTTGATAATGAAAATCAGCTGACAAGTTTTTGCGACGTAGAAAACCTGACAATTTTCGTGGATAGATAAATTTATTGTCTGGCCCTGAAATTGTAAATATAAACTGATTATTTTCTTATTATTGATAGTTTTTCATTCACAATAGACTGCCAGCAAGTTGTTAGGTGTTACAATATTGTAAGCTCTGACAACCGTCTGCATACAGCTTAAGTACTATATCTCTAAATTTAGCTGCAGGGCTTGCATATGACTACGTCTAAAGATATTTGCGTGTTACATGCATATACTTTTAAGGTGCAATGTTTATTATTATTATTATTTTTTTTTTTTTTTGTAATTAAATCGAAATTTCTTGTTTGTGTTGTTGCGGTTGTTATGGCTGGCTTATTTTTGTTGTTGCCATTTACAATAATAAATATGGTTGTTGCGTTCGCCGTACTGTAACAAGTTATTGCTGATACATATATAATTTTTTTTTTCTAGATTAGATCAATGCAAATGAATAAATTAGATTTTATCATCGAAAAGTTTCTACTTTTTTCTATTTTCAGGACAAAAGAAACAAAGGAAGTTTGTACATTTATAAAAGTAAGTACAGTCATAAGTCAGCATTGGTTTTAAGAGTTTTTAGACTGGGGAGTGCATGCGAGTAGTGGGTTCTGTAGATTTTTTAACATTCGAGTTCAACTGAATTAATGAGTAAATTTAAATGAAAAAAATAAGTGGGACGATTTTTAAATGAAGTTTCATTTATTTTAAAGAGTGTTTTCAAGCGAATTTTACTAACAAAGTTTTCTCAGTGTATAGTTGGCAAAAGTGTTGACTAGTCTACACTTGAGCTCAAGCTTCCTTTAGGGACTCAACCCATATAAGCACTGTTATACCAAGTTCTCTGCATATACGCATTTGTATGTATAAATAAAACTATTTAATTTGTATGTATGCGGCACACAGCATAAGCACGAATTGAAATAATACCCACCCAATCGTTTCTATAATAAACTACTACTGTTAGTAGTGCAGAAACATATGAAAAGAAAAACAGCAAACATAAATAAACATTAAAACAACAACGCAACAACGCAATGTGAAAGTAAATGTAATTGCATCCGTATCCTTTAGGGCACTTTTCATAAATTCATACACAAATTTGCCGCACAAGAACATGAACTCATTTCTGCGTCCAGTGCGTACGAGTACATACATATGTAAGCAAATAAGTACGATACACACGGTGTTCGTTCGCTTGCAACAACAGCCATCAAATTAATGACAAACACGCAAAGAGCGCAACAAGGTAGTGCCCAGCAAAAACCGTACTAACGATTTTAATAGCGATAATTTTCATTCACCTGGTTTGTCAGCTGAAGAAAGAACCAAATTGACAGAAATTTTACTTCGCATACAAAGAATTAAGCACATTTCTTATGGCATTATTACTATAAATTGAAATTAATAAAATTCACTTGCTCCACAAAAATGTGGTTGGCGTCAAATGAAGCAAATATTGGTAAGTGGCTTAATTGAGCTTAAATTGATTTTTATTATTATTCGGCAGCTTAATAAATCGCTAAGAAAATAAAACAGTAATTTTTTAAAATTTGCTGGGGTACAACTTTAAAATGTTATTGATTGAGCTTAAATAAATTTTTATTGTTATTCGGGAGCTTAATAAATCGCTAAGAAAATAAAACAGTAATTTTTTAAGATTTTGCTGGGGTACAACTGGAAAATGTTATTGATTGAGCTTAAATTAATTTTTATTGTTATTCGGGAGCTTAATAAATCGCTAAGAAAATAAAACAGTAATTTCTTAAGATTTTGCTGGAGTACAGCTGGTAAATTTTATGTGTCTGTGTTTGACGAGATGTGTGTATATGTGAGGGCCGTCCTTTATGTTTCGGGATTTGGCAACTCGAAGTGTTGCAATCTGACAACTGACAGCTCCCTGGTAAAGTTGGACACTTTTGAGGTTATACATACGTACTCAGAGCGCTATTTATGTTGTTGTCATATTCGATTATCAATTCTCATTTTAATAATTTATCATCATTAACAACAAATCATTTATACTAAAAAATAATTTATTATGAAATTATTAAAATTATTACTTTTTTGTAACTTAATTTGCTTTATTTAGGTTTTTAGTTTACTTTTCGTTTTATTTTAGTAATAATTTAACTTTTCCATGGAGATTCCCACTACACTGCACTTCTTGCTCGCAAATCGAAAGAGATGAAACTTTTTCTTTTATACTTGATGTGAAAACGTTTGCGACGCGTTTGCGTTGTGTTTCTTTATGGAAAGTAAAGTTTCTGCTGGGTACGTGTACACGTTACACTGGTCACGTAGAAAACCATAGAGAAAAACTGTTTATTGCCCGAAAAAATTATTAAATAAAGAGCTTGAAAAAAAAGTCGTTTAATTAAAATTTTTAAACCGGGGTTTAATTACCAGCAGACTTAAATGACGTATATTATTTTCAAAATAAGAATTTCCTTTCTGGCGAAATATTTATTACTTAAAATGGTTGAAAATGTTGATTGCAAGCATGAAAATATATTAAATAAATTTGTTAAAATGTAGGAAGGAAATGTCAGTAGGTGACCAGTACTATTGGCATATTATATACTACCTTACAACGACGCTTTCTTCATCTACTGGAATTTAGCATGGGCTTGTCATTGAAAGCCAACTAGTGACCAGTTGGTTTCAATGGGACCATATCATGACAGTGTTAACTAATGTTTATCTATATAGTATTGTTGACATATTTTTTTATTCCATTTCATATGACATTGCCAATGAAAATCTACTAGACTTGCCAAATACAAGGTGGGCCAAAAGAAATTATCCTATTGGAAATTGCTTTTATTTTTGCAAATGGCGGCCAATGTCAAATCTGTTTTTACATCTGTAACACAGACAGCTGTAGAATACAAGTGAACAAGCCATGGAGCGATATATTCCCCAAGAACGCGGAATAATGGTGGAATGGTTTCTATGACGAAGTGAACTATTTTTCGACCAAAATCATAATGAGCGAACGTGCACAAGCTAAACCATCACTTCTGGGGCATCGAAAATCTACAAGAAATGCACGTGGAGCCATTACACCCGCTCAAAGTGACTGCATGGTGTGTTGTTCACGCTGTATGAGTCATCGGACTATTGTTTTGCGAGGTCGGCGCTGGTCAAACGACAACGCACTGTAGGGCCGCCGCAATTGAACTAATTATGTAGGTCTGGAGGTCATGTGGTTCCAACAGGACGGAGCAACGGCACAAACAGCCAAACAACATCGGCTGACGTGTTTTGTTAAATTATTCAATTGAAATAAATAATAAATGCACATGTTTTATTCTTCATCCTTTCAAAGGTCGGCGTTTTTTTTTTGTAATGACGAAATGTTGACAAGAAAGAATAAATGTATAAACATGACACCATAAACTAAGAATTTTGGCAAAAAAAAATATATAAACAAATGTTTTATCGATAAATCGTGCAAGTAGAATAAATATGGAAAACGAACCAAATTTGCCAACAAAAAAAAAAAAAAAAAGGTTATACGAATTGCAAACACACACCCACAAACATTTGCTTGTGACTGGCATACGTGAGCATGCTTTTAGTTTTTATTAAATTCTTTAGGATGAAAATCCTCCTCCTAATCCCACTCATTTTCTTTGTACATGCCTTCTCTTCTTCTTCTTCTTCTTCTTCTTCTTCCTTAACTTGCTTTTTTTCTTCTTGTTGTTTTTGTTGTTGTATAACTCATTTAACTAAAAGTCCCAACAAGATAAAACTAACTGTAATTTTCCTACATTTTTTTTTTTTTTTTTGCTTTGTTCCTCCCACCTACTCTCTCATGCTCTCTGCTCCCGCTCGCACAGTTTGTGTTTGGCATATGATGTCATTTTGCCAGATTTGTCCGTTTTAACCATTTTAGCATTTGCCAAGATAAAAAAGCGAAATACAATTAAACACAAAACGTTTGTTAATAAATGTCTTTTCTGAGATGTAACAACTAATTGTTCCCAGCACCCACAATCATCAATTTATATTCTTCTCTCTTTTTTATCGCTATATACATGTGTATGTATGTATGTAATATTCTTTAAAGTCATTTATAAAATGCCAACATTAAAACTTTATTTTCTTTTATGCTTTTTTTTTAGAAAAACTTTTGTGATCTGAATATAAATTGGGATCAAAATATTTAATGTGATACGCTAAAGCATTTATACATATATATGTAGTACATATATAGATACATCTATATGTACCTACATATATATTTTATTTTGAAAAACTGTGTCACTCCAATAGAAAAAGTTTTTTTTATATGTATTTTTCTCTTATCGATGTTGTAAAGAAATAATACCAACGAAAAGGGTCTTAAAATATGCAGCAGCCCAACGAGAAGTCTTTACTGGTTTCATTTTAGGCAAAATCTTTTAAATTTATGAACTTTAATCAAATGTAATAAATCGGCAAACACGTTATTTCCCAAGCATTTTAAAGCTGAATTGAAACCGATCGAAATCGGTTCAATAGCTTAGGAGCGATATGCCTATCAAGTCAAACTAAAGCCCATATACAACTGTTATATTTCTCTGCAGAAAATGTCATTAGCAAGACTATAGTGATTCGCTATTGACAAGGTCACCACTATTACTGACGTATTATATCCCATACAATACTTTGTTTTATTTTTATGAATTTATTAATTAGCGACTTAAGAACTAGTGACTACATGGCTCTATAGAAACAATTTGCCGAATGGGGTCCTAATATTTCTCTGTAGACATTTTCACCAGTGAGGCTGATGCAATACTCTTTTGTTAGTAGAAAAATTCTAGTGACACACTATTGACAAGGTCACCACTACTACTTACAGATTATATCCCATACATTGTATTTTTCTATTGACATTTAACATGTAGTGGCGATGATTGAAAATCAACTGGTGTCTTAACAACTGGTGACTAGATGATTCTAAAGAAATCATTCGACGACCGCGGTCCTGGGCTTCTCTGTAGACATGTTCTCCGTCAGACTGCCATAGTAAGCTGTGCCGTTGCTACGGGCCTTGAATACTTTAAATAGCATCAATAATATCGTTAGCATTGATTTTTCGTTGCCGATTACCGATTTTAAATTGTTATTAGAATATAAGGATTTATTTAATATATTTACACCGATATTCATAAAAAATAAAATGTTGCTCAAATACATTTTAGAACAAATTTAATATGAAAAATTTCTTCTAAAATGTATTTCAACAATGTTTTATTTTTTATGAATACCGGTGTTAGTAATTAAGTTACTATTAGCCTGTAAGGATATTGTATTCCATAGTCTTAGATGGATAAATAAATAAATAAATAAAATTGTTGTTTAAGTTTGTGCACTGGAAAAAAAGCAGGAAATGTCACTAGAACAAATCCAGTGATTCACTATTTACAGGGTCAAAACTTTCTTCTAGTAGACCTTAAACAAGCGATTGTCCTTAAATATCAACTAGTGACGTTAGAACTGGAAATTAAATAGTTTCATGGGAACCATATGATGACCGTGGTACTGGTGTTTTCCTGCAGACATTGTCGTCAGTGTGGCTGACATAGTAAACTCCCTACAAAACCTTTTGTTATCGACATTTACCATGGGGCTGTCATTGAAAACCCATTTAGTAACTTGCCAACCAGTGGATTAGATGGTGCTAATGGGACTACATAACAAATAGTGCAGCCACTTCGTTGGCAATGTGCACAAAGGAGTCTCCGATATTGGGGACAAAACTAGAGGCTTGGAGACGCTTCGGGGCTTCAGAGTTATGCCGTCCAAAGTACTGATTTTTAAATAACTGCAAACTATTAACTGCCATGAGATTCCTGTGTAAGCGAAGGAAAAAGCCGTCTGTCGTTTGGTCTGAAGGATATCGGTAATGCTGTCACATTTTAAGCCTTAGCCCAAAGGTTCTTGTCTTAGAACTTGCAAGATTAATTTTCCTATTGATAGCAATCAATGGCCACGGCGTACAAGTCATTAGTACGGACATTATTGGCATTGAAGAAGGTTCTCCTCTTAGAAATTTCTAGAAGTTAAGTTGGAGCACAAATAGTGGCACGCATTCGAATTTGGAATCAGTTTTGTTTTAACAGTGCTCTCGTAAACCAAAGGCTCATAAAGCAGCAATGGTGTAACAGTGAGTGAAAAGTGTTCTAGCAAAGTGTTTTAACAGAGTTGAAAAATTAATAAAGGTTGAACTGATCTGAAATAAAATAGCTGAGAGTCCGCAAACCGGTTTCTATTAAAGGGTAAAAACGTAACAATATGTCAGCTGGATTTCACCCGAAGCACCCTGTGATGGGAAAAACAATTTTAATTTTAGGAAATCATTTATATGCAGGTTGGATATCACCTGAGGCACTCTGTCATCAGTTGGTCACAATATTTGATATTGAAAAGATCTCATTACAACTTCAGACTCTAAACCTAAACATACTAATTGCGCTTGTTTCATAAGCCAGAGTGTTCATTTTCATGTGTGTGTGTGTGTGTGTGGTGACGTATGTGCAAAAATGTATCTTAAATTACCACTACTAATACATTTTAAGCTTCATGACATTTAACAGCATTTTGCGTGTTCTTATCTGGACTTTTAGACTCAGTAACTTCAATAAATTGCGAAATCCATTAGGACTTATTATGTATTAATGCCAGATACAATTTAGAGCATGTTTTATTGCATTTTGTTCTCACATAATGTAAAAAAAGTGTGCTGAAAATATATTGAGTAAATACCCTGCAGCAAATGTGGATGCAAGTGTGGGCAGATCCACACTTTGTCAGCGTTATAAGCATCAAAGTATGTACAATAAACGCTCTGAGGAAAGCGCCTCGAAGTCACGCAGTTTTGTCGTCTATAACGACAATAACTTATTTATACACATTGTCAGTGTGTGTGTGTGTGTGTGTGTGTGTGTGTGTAGTTTTTGTTTGATGTTTATTTATATTAACAGGAGTAATAAAAGAAAAATTATTGTGAGGTGCCATTAGAATCACCAAGTCACTAGTTCAGAAATCACTAATGTTAAACGTGGGGAGTTTAATGTGTCAGCAAGACGGGCAACAATGTCTAAAGAGAGTCGTCTATCACGGCCGTCATATGGTCCCACTAGAGCCATCTAGTCACTAGTTCTTAAGTCATTAGCTAATTTGCAATGCCAAGCGTTTGTTAAGTCTCAATAGAAGAAAGTACTAAATGGTGATTAATATGTCAGCAGCAGTGGTCACCATGTCACTAGAGATTTTCTACTGCCACGTCCTTTAGCGCAGTGCCACCAAACCTATACCTGGGGCTGAGTCAATTTGTTTGCACAGAAATTTGGGAGCAGGCATTTTTCGATAGGAAAAACAAGTTCCACCACAAATTAAAAAAAAAAACGTTTCCAGGCGTTCCATTTTCTTTTTTTCATTTTTGCATGGAGTTCCCTGTAAGGAGGCGTAGTAGAATGCTCTGTGGTATGGTAGTAAGTCATACTTACTGGAGACAGTGTCAATTGTTACTCGTTTTGATTTACCACTGACATTTCCCACAGACCGTATAACAGATGGGGCAAAAGAAATCATCCGATGTTGCTTGGCTTTCCGAATATCGATTGTGGCTCGCGCAGTGTCTTCCGTTGCTCCGTCCTGTTGGAACTGCATGTCCTCCCATGACCAAATTTGTACGATTGCGGCAGAAAAAACTCGGTTAACATGGCCCTACAGCCCGTTGTAGTTTGACCAGAGGCGTCCACGAAAAAAAATAGCCCGATGACTTCTCCAAAGTGAACAGCGTACCAAGTAGTCACTTTGAACAGATGTAATGAAGCCTCGTGCATCACTCGTGGATTTTCGGTGGCCCCAGAGGCGATAGTTTTGCTTGTCCACGTACCCGCTGGGGTGGAAATGAGAAAAATCGTCCACTTCGTCATTAGCACGATTATTCCACGCTCTTGGGGAGCGTATCGCTTCGTGGTTTGTTCACATACATTCAACAGCTGTTTAGTTCACAAATGTAAACACAGATTTGACATTGGCCGCCATTTTCAAAACTAAGAGCAACTTCTAATAGAGTAATTTCTTTTGGCCCACCTTGTATTTGTTAATCATTTGTAAAGCTTTTAAATGCAGGATTTAATTGCGCATTATTTTTAGAACCTTTTTAACTCTGACGCACAACAAATTGTTGTGCAAGAACTTCTTCTTAGCATCTGAACGTAAATCAATTGTTCATCTCTTCCGACCCCCCCACCAACATTTTACGAGGTTATAAATACTTATAGAACTCATTAAAATTAATGAAAAAATGTCCTCCTTATCTTCTAGTTAATGTATTCTTAATTTTTGTCAATTTCTTCCCAACAACTTTTATTTGTGACAAGTTGAGCATGTTTTCTTTTTGCACCTTAAGCAGCTTAAATATTTTATATTTTTTCTTTTCTGCCTTTTATTTTGTATTTGCCACCTTTCGCTATTTACCCATTTCAATATGTTTATAGATTTTGACTTAAGCCATTTCGTTACGGTCCCTCCCCTCCCCTCCCCTCCCTTCCACCCAACCTCCATCCCATCCGTTTTATTTTATGGCTGAATGAAAATAATTTTTGCCTTCTCGTGTTTTCCTGACAGCACAACAATCTCGTTAAATTTTCCCAATAACATTTTCCATAAATAAATATCAAATTATTATGGGGAAGAGATGTATAAACAGAACAGAACTGGAAGTTGTTTTTAATTAACATTAGGTTTTTATAGGTTTCTAGTAGAGGTAAACAGTGTGGCCAAGTGAGTGATTTTGTTTTTTTTTTTTTTTGTTTTTGCTAAAAGACTTGAAATAAGAAGAAGCCCCAAAACGGGAAATTCTTAATTGAAAAGAAGTTTCAGCAAATAATAATAAAAGGAATTTGAAAGAAAGCAGTTTTGATAAATTTCCATTAAAATTAAACACTGTTAAACAAAACTGTTCTCTGTAATGCGTTAAACGATTCACTGGCCTAACGATCGCGAATGAAAGATGTCTGGCTGATGAACGTGTATTGCGTAAAAAGGTTTCGGCAACAAGATCGCTGATCTCTTCAGAGCAAAATGCATTGAAATAACGATAAAACAGTAGTGAAGCGCCCCCTACACTGCCACACTGACTGCAGTGAGTCAATAGAATTGTATACCCTATTGTCACCGATGAGCTTCTTCGCCCTCTGCTCCAAACATGAGAGTTGTATTCCATTTTTGGTAGGATATGGATGATACAGACGTTGAGGGGATCGCATGGAGTGAAGTATATCTTACACCGTATATCAAGAAACCTAGATAAGTACTTAAATGCTTATTGGCGCCATGAAAAATGTGTTTAGTCCAAAGGACATCACTGTGAATTTTCATTCCCAGAACATTCTGATTCTGCAAAGTCTCTGAGAAAACATTAAAAACTTGTGATTCCTCAATGTCTATACAATCCATTAGTACAGAAGAAGCAGCAGCGGCGGCCATGCGTCTCTGTGTCTTATGAGGTTTGAAATTGACTCTATTTTGTTGCGCCCCCCATACGGAGATTATTCGTGTATCGTTACGGAGTGTAACATGCATGTTTTAATTTCCGGAAAGTTGAAAGAGAAGGTCATTAAGAAAAATAAGAAATAGAGTAAGAAGAGAAAGAACGGAACCTTGCGGTACCTCTGAATTAATCTTCAACTCGTTTGATGGCAGCCCATCTATAAAAAGTCGTAGGTATAATGAGGCATCTGAGAAACGTGATATACATATAAAATACCTTGGAGATATCTGGAGCCACCACTTTACTCTCACTAAAATTACGGATCGAAGGATGCCACCTTTCGGAGAGATACACCAGGAGATCGCCCATGAAATCCATATTAACGGTCACTAAGTGAACTGTGCTGAGGCTCCACATACATACCTCACAAGATGATAGCTAACCCTACTTTCCAATGGTTTAGAAAAAGCAGAGGAAATTGCGATGGATCTTCAATTTGCAGGGTGCTTGTTAGAGATGTTTGTTTCTTAGAGCATTTTAATCTCATCAGAACTATGGATCAAATGGCACCAGTTTTTGCAGAGAGAGGCCAGGAGATTGCCCGTGGAGCAAGCGTTATTGTTTGTTAATATTTGTTATTAATATGTATTAAATACGATACTAAATCAAAATTATTTTATTTGATAATTATTTGATGACAGGCCACATGGGCTGTGCAAAACCTACAACAAGTGCTCAATAGCACGTAGGACTGTATTCAGGAATCTGCTTAAATAAATTTATATTTTTTGACAAAATCTAGTAAAAAATTATTTAAGGAATCCTATGAAACTTTCAAAATGGACGTAGATTTATGTGCTGGAACCATCACGCCATTTTCATGCACTTACCTCTCTCAGTATAAAAGCTCTACGAATATCCTTTTTTTCATAAATAATAAAAATTGAAATTTTAACATCATCTCTTAGTTTACAACCTAAGTTTAAAGAAGAAAGCTATGCTCCAGTAAGAGCAAGCACTAGTGGAGTTATTAGTCATATTGCAAAGCGTATGTAAATTTTTTTTCTTAAAATTTCTTAAGAAACTGCAACAAAAAAAACTTGCAAAATGAACGTGCATTGTTTTGTTTATAAAAATAAAAGTTTTCTTTTTAATATTGGGCATCAGGATAAAATATACTGCTTATGTCCTTTTCTGAGAATTCGAATAAAATCGATTATTAAAGTATAGTTTAATTAAAAATTAATTATATATAAATAATAAAACACATTTTTCGAATTTTTGTTTGAAACTGTGCATTGAAACTACATATATGCATAAAAATGTTGATTTTTTGACAAAATCTAGTAAAAAAAATTATTGAAGGAATCCTGTGAAACTTTCAAAATGAACGTAGATTTATGTGCTGGACACATCAGGACATTTTGATGCACTTAGCTCTCGCAGTATAAAAGCTCTACGAATATCCTTTTTTTCATAAAAAATAGAAATTGAAATTTTAGCATCATCTTCGTTAGTTTTCAACAAAGTTTATAACCAAAATTTAATTAAGAAAACTATGCTCCAAGTAAGAGCAAGAAATAGCAGAGTTATTGGCCATATTGCAAAGTGTATGTAACTAGTATTTATTAAGAAATTGAAAAAAAACTTGCAAAATGAGCATGCGTTAATTTGCTTATAAAAATTAAAATTTTCCTTTCGATATTGGGCATCAGGATAACATATCCTGCTAATGTCCTTTATTGAGTATTCGAAAATAATAGGTTTTTAAAATTTAATTTTATTAAAAATTTTTGGAATTTTTGTTTGAAACTATGCGTTGAAACTATGTGGAAAAAAAGTTTTCCAATCAAAATTAACAATTAAAAGAACACGTAAAATTTTTCTCAAAAAATGAACGTGAAATAGTGTGTTTGCAATATCAAGCAATTTTCATGCAATTGCCTTTATCAGCATAAAATCTATACGAATATCCTTTTTTTATAAGAAATAAAAATTGTCATTCTACTCATTTAACCGTTGCCTATTTATTCTTTTAGAGAAGCTCATCCCTGACCACCAGTTTGGATTTAGACGTAAGCATTCTACTATCCAGCAAATACATAGAGTAACAAATAAAATAGCCACGGTTTAGAAATCTGAGGCATCTGAGAAATCAAGCACATTTAATTTAAAAACTATGAAACAAATACAATCTAAAATACTGCGAACTATAGTCAACGCTGAATGGTATATTGGAGATGAACACCTACTTCGAGATCTAGATGGCAAAACAGTAAAAGAAGTCATCCGTGACAGCAGTCCCAAACATGCGACTCGTTTAATACAACATTGCAATGCAGAACTCACATAAAAGAAGACTCAAACGGTATGCACATCTTCAGAGTTAGTTTACCGCTTCTAAAAGTTTTATTTAAGTAGGTATTACTTTTCATTGGACATACATACATATGTAAGTTATTTTGTCTATTGACTTAAGATAATTAACACATCACATGTCACATTCGGACAGGTGTAATAAAAATGGGATATTAAAAAAATCAAAATTAAAACAAGCTAGGGGACAGCTAACAGTTTCGAAGCAGCCTGCATACCTATTTGCATGTAAAAGCTTTGAATCAGTATATTTTATTATCATTACTGTCAGCAAATAATAAGCAACTGTGTAACCTTCTTTCTACATACACGCATACATGCAGACCTACCTACAACAGCAACAACAACAGAAGATAGAAAATCATCAAGGCAACAATGATTTGGCTTAAACATACACCTGCATACTTCCTCAAACACGCACTGACACACTCACAAATATGAATATACATATGTATATGTATCTCCATACATACGTGCATATGTACATATGTATGCATGTATTTATGTGACAAAAAGTTTGCTGCTTAACTGTGTGTAGAGAAAGACCAAACATTTTTATTAACTTGCCTAGAAAATGGCAACAAAATCAGCAACAAAAAATCAACTTGACAAAAACAAAATTAAAAAAAAAAAAAAAACAAAAAAAAGACAACAATTAAACAACCCAAAAAGGAAACACAACATTTGTGCTATATTTGATTTTCGCTTTTATGCGCAACTCTCATGTCTTTTTGGAGCAAACAGCCATGACAGCACCAGTGGAAGTGGCGTTAAAACAAAAAACTGTTATAGGTTAGATTTATTTAACCGCGTAAAAAAGGGGAAATGAAATGCAAAACTCTTTATCATTCTGCAGAGAAGAATTTTGTTGGTTAACAATAACAACAACAACAACAACAACAACAACAGAAGAGCACCCTGTGAAACGGTTCAGGAAAACAGTAACAGAAGACATAGAGAGATAGAGAGAGAGCAGAGTCGCAAGCAAGTACGAGAGACAACTTGTTTGCAGAACCGTTTTTCTGCGGTAACTTTTTACATTACCATTCATCATTGGGGCAAATATGTACTTGAAAATGCAAACACACGTACGCACACATGTGACTGACATATCGTGTTGCTAATTTATGGCAGTGGGCATGCTCTAACGAAAATATAACGAACGATTTGTGTTTTAAAATTTAACGAGTGCCAAAAAGCATAATAAAACACCCAAAATCGTTTACATTAATGCGGAGAACATGAAGAGAGCTTTCCCGTTTTTTATGATTTTCAACATAAAACTGTTTGCGTATGAGCGTTTTTCACTCAATTTATTGCGTTTATCACTTTCGTTTTTTTTTCTTCTTTTTTTTTGTGGTACCCAGTTCTTATCTCCACTCTACTTACTATGCGTCATTTTTTACGGCCTTTCGTTTAAGTTTGTACCTTCTTTGCCAGTTTGCTTTTTGTATGCCACTACATGTTTCTTTTTCCACAACATTTTGGGGTTTGCTACATACAATCACATGAAAACACACACACTTGCATACATACACACATACATATGTATGTATGTAGGTATTCTTTTTTTTTAAGAAAGTATGCAGAGCAAAAAGCGATAAGTAGGTATGAAATATTTTTAAAACCTTGAGTCGCACAGTGGCTTTAAATGCTTTCACAACAAGCGTACCTGCAAAAAACATGTGTGCATGTACTTATGTATGTTGGTCTGACATCCGGCTACCTCTAACGGTTTGAAAAGGGTGTCCCCGTGCATGAACACCAATTAAATTTTATTTATTTATTTTTTTTTTTATATTTTTGGTATGTATTTGTTGCTGTAGAGGCCTGCGAACTGCACATACTGTGAAAATTTCAAGCCTTTGTCGTTTACGGTGAAAAAACTAAAGTCAATTTTCAAATTAAAAGATGTCCCTCTATGAAGGGAAACATTTAAATACTCACTTTTTGCTTTTTTTTCTTGGTATTTGTTGTTGTGTAGGCCTGGCAGCTTTATATCCTGTGTAAATTTCAAGCCTCTATTTCTTATGGTTCAAAAGTTATAGCCAATTTGAAAACTAAAGGGTGTCTCCATATATAGGGCAACACTTTTTCGCTATTTGCTGTTGTGTGCGTCTTGTAAATGTATATACTGTGCAAATTTCAAAGCCTCTATTACGGTTCAAAAGCTATAGCTAATTTTAAAACTATAGGGTATCCCCCATAATTTAACATTTAATTTTTTACTTTTTGTCATTTGTTGTTGTGTAGGCCTTGTAAATTCATATTCTGTCCAAATTTCCAGCCTGTAGCAATTATGGTTACAGCTAATTTCAATTTTGTAAATGGGAGCACCCTTTAGTTTTTCGCTTATTGTTGTTTTTCGTATTTGTTATTGTAGAGCCTGTTGTAGAATCACATATCCTATGCAAATTTCAAACCTCTATCTCTTATGATTCAACGTCACAGCTAATTGGCACTGTTTCTTGCATGGGGACCACCCCATGCAACCCCCCAACAATATCCCCTTAGTATTTAGCCTTTTGTTATTTTTAGTATTTTTTGTTGCAGCGGCCAGATAAACCCATGTACTGTGAAAATTTCAGCTCTCTAGCTCTTAGCATTTGGGAAAATGTGGCCTGTGACGGACGTAAAAGCCTCCGTAACAGGGTGCCGTTTTCACTCTATGGGTACGGAACCCTAAAAATCACGTAAGACTTTTATTTTATCTTCATACATACATACATATGTAAGTATGTACATATGTACTTATATACATATGTATGTATCAATTTACATTTTAGATCACTGTCATCGTTTATTGAACTCTCCAAAAATTTTGGCATTATTGTTCTAATGTATTTTTTTGTGTTCGGGTCATGTTTTTTTAAGTCTGAGTAGAAACTCGACTTTTTAGCGTCTTTATTTCTTAGTTTAGTTTTTGGTTTTTATCGTTGTTGTTTTGGTTTCTTCAAAGAAAAAAAAAACAGCAATGCAGCATTTCCACGCACATGCCTTGTTTGCCTGTTCGTCTATATATGTATGTATGAATATGTTTGCACATGAGTGTGTGTGTGTGTGTGTATTGGTATGTATTTTTGCCTTCGTACTCAACAAAGTGAATATGTAGGTAAAGATATACACATAAATATACATACGTACCTATGTACATGTGCGAGTGTATGTGAGCCTATTCATTGGAACATCTCAATTGTAATTTTGTATACTATTGCCGCACCATTATCACCAGCTCCCTTATATTTGGGTCTTTTGTTTTTCTTTGTTTCCTTTCTTTTGTTAACTTCCCCACAAAATCGCATATTTAGACATGTGCATGTGTGTGTGTGTGTTTGTATGCACACCATACCCTAAAAAGCACTTTAGTATGTGTGCACCTATTTCAATAAGCGATTTACTTGTTGCTTAATACAAACATCTTGTAAATTTCCCTGTTTGTAGACATCAGATTTTCTTAGCGCTTTTTTTGAAAAAGAAAAAAACAGTTTTCCTCTGTTGTAAGTTACATGCACGCACACAAAACCATCTACAAATTCATACACATGCACTATTTTAATGGCGAAAAATTCTCGACGTTGAGATTGAACAGTGGGCTCGAATTGAAAATCGACATACATATGTATATGTAGCTACCCACTGTAGACATGAAAGTATGTAAGTATGTACGAATGATATGCATAGGTATACCCATGTATAAATGGTTGCACATATGTAACTCCAAAAAGAACGAGTGAAACCTTAAGTGAACTAATTGCACACGACTCTATTTTAATTTGGTAGGTATACAAATTTGCAAATTTTTCCAATTCCAAATTCCATTTTATTCTTTAGCGACTTCCCCAAAAATATTCACATGTTCATATACATATTTATGCACATGTGTATGTGAGAGTAGGTTCTCTTCTTATTGCAAACCATGGAGCGTAATCTTCTTTAACTGTTCAATAATATTACCAGTTTTTTTTTGACATTCAGTGTTGCCATTTACGCTTTTTGAAAAATCTTGATATCAATCAATAATAATCTTATTCGCAAGGACAGTATGCAATTCGTTATATCCCGCATTTAAAGCAATACGGGTGCTGATGATCATCGTGGTGGATGTGGAACAGCCATGGTATATACCCCAGCCAATAAGTCTTTACTTTTTCTTGTCTTCTTTAATAACATTGATCACAACAACTTTATCACAAAAAAAAATCCAACAATGAACTTAATTATTTATTCGCTATAAGAGCCAATTGAAATTTATTACTTTAGGTCTAAAAAAAATAGACCTTAATGCTTTCTGTCTTTTTTCAGCCGTCTATATGCCGCCGACATTTCGTTGCTGCTGAACAACTCATCAGTAGACTTGAAAAATCTAAAAAGAATGTAGTTGGGTTCTTGAGGATTATATTTTATTTGCAGCACTTTGAGTTCAATCTTTATTAATCATTTTAGCTATGTTAAGGCACTCTGCGAAAAACATTTTTAGACTGTTACTCCACTACTGTAGAAATTCAGAGTCCCTGCTTATTGTTGACGGTAACACAGTTAAAACCAGACTGTCTAAGCGCAAGTATTGTGCCACTATTTGTATATAGTTGCCGACTTCCACAGCTTTCTAATTCGACAACTATTTGCCATAGCTAATACTTGTAATGACTTGTTCACCATCAACGGACAAATTGATCTCGAAAGTTCTAAGACAACAACCTTTGTGCCAAACCTTACAATGTGGTAACACTTTTCGAGATCTTTTTAGAACAATCGATAGACGACCGTTTATTTAAATTGCATAGATGTTGCTTAAAGCAGTGCTACTCAATTACTTGTATTATTATTAACCACTAGCTATAATTTACAACAATATGAAGGTCGTGATATAGCATAAACCGATTTTACAGAATTATGCGCATTAAGCGAACTAAAGCAATTTTTGTCAGCTTAAAAATACTTCTGATAATATACAAATTTGCAATATCGGTACACATATGCACATCCACAATGTTGCATAAGCGATTTATTTAATATTTCCAATAACATATTTAAAACATTTTCCGTGATGTGAAACTCCAGCCGAAAAAACAGCAAATATAATTATGTATGGACATGAGCTTTATGAAGGGTATTTATTTATTGATTTGGCCCAGCAGAATAGGTATAATACTCTTACTAGTTTTTACTTAAAATAACACCAATAGGTATATACCTATTTAGTAAGGAATATGCATATACATACATACATATGTATGTATATCCATACACATATTTTGTGAAGGTAAAAAAGGGTAAGAAATTTAGCTCCTTTTTTTGCTCCAAATCGAACGTTTTAACTACTTTTCGAAGGCGATTCAATTCACCTCATTTTAAACTTTAAAATTTTTACACCCGGTATTCATAAAAAATAAAACATTGTTAAAATACATTTTAGAACAAATCATATCAAATTTGTTCTAAAATGTATTTGAGCAACACTATTTTTTTTGAATACCGGTGTTAGACTTTAAAATTTAAAGTCTGGTCACACGGTTGACATGCTTCCATTAAGAAAATTCAAACAGCAAAGCAACAACAGCAATTAATCTCCCAACAAAGAGAGTACACAACAAATGAATTTTAGTATTATGTATCCAATTGAGTAAATGCTTTTGCCAGAACAACTCTCACATTAACCGTTACACACGACAATGAAAAGTATACGTTGAATGGACGTGTTTGGGTGAATGTGTGTGCTTAACAGCGGTGTTGCTTAACAGTGGTATTTACATACATACGTACACACACACACATACATATGTGTATGTTGTTCTTTTAAGAAGCAACTCAAAACTTTTACGAGTGGCAACAATTTATGGTTTTGCCTTCAGGATGGCAGAGTTTTATAGTTATACAGAAGTGATGATAGCATTGGTGTTTTGTGCTACTTTTTATTGGGATTAAAATTATACCATGCTCAGGCCTCATACATACATCCATACATACATATGTACATACCTACACATGTACATACATACGTATTTACATGTCAGCGATTTTGAGTGTTTGTTTGTTTGTTCGCCTTTACGCCACAAAATCTACCCAATTGTCATAATGCGACACAGCAAAGAAAACAAGTCCTGAAACATTTACACAAATGTTTAAGCAAACAAATACATACATATGTACATATGTATGTATGTTGGTACCTACTTCTGCTTTTCATTTTGTGCTCACGTTTCTTTTATTTGAAATGATATTTTTGTTTTGTAAATATTTACATGCATGTGTATGTACATATGTATGTATGTATTTGTTCTTATGGTTATTTCTTGCCCTTTTCTTATATGTAAGTCTTTCAAATGTATGAACATTTTAGGCCAAAATAACACAAAAGTATTTAAATTTTTGATACACTAAAATAAACTTAAAAAAAACAAACAACTTAAACAACAACGTTTTGCTGATGTTGTTTTAATGGAATATTGACATGGCTGGAATTTGTACAGGACACAGCATACTTTTTAATTAAGAAGACACTTCCTCAAAAATAGAAAAAATTTAATTTATGCATACATATGTATGCCTACTTTTAGCCCCAAGAGGAGCGAGCATAAGGCCATGAATGGCAATTACATGTATGTATGTATGTACATATGTACCTAGCTATCGATAGTTTTTCCTATAGAAATAAAAAATTTCAACATTTATATTAAATATGTTTTTCAGGCTCAAGTTCAACTCTTGGTTGGTCACTTTTTTATCAATATCGATTAAGTAAAGAACAGTAAAATTTTATAGCTAAATAGATGGACAACCGGCTGTTTCTGGGTAGCAAATACCCTTCATCAGCACTCTATGAACTTTGGACCTGTCAAATTTTACAATTTTGACACAGCCGCTTGGTTAATTCGGCAACCAGAGCTCACGCAATTTTACTTTCTATTTTTACTTTCTATGATTTTTTTTTTTTTGTACTTTAGTCTGCACACTCTTTTCAATGTTATCTATAGCTCATTTATGGAAATAGAAGCGTATAGAAATAGATTTGGAGGTTATAATTATTAATTACTTTTTCGGATTTTAGTTCAATGTTACTTTCCCAGAATTGTGAAAGATTCTTTTGTGTGCTAAAATTGTAGTGATCAACATTTTTTAGGAAGACAAGAAAATTGGCATGTACCCACCACATGGCTGTTTCACAACGCTCACAACTGATTAGTAAACTCGAATACACTAAGAAAAATCTTAGAAAAATGTTTCAAACGCAGCTACTTATTCCAAAATTCAAACAATACACTAAACATTTGTTTTTCATCTTGCAACACTTAACAACTCAATGCACGTATACATTGATTTAACGAAATTCTTCACTGATTTTCATATATGTACATACATACATAAAATTTGTTCTGAAATGCATTTCAGCAACATTTTGAATTTTATGAATACCGTCGTGAATATTTAATGAGAAATTTTAAATTATTATAAATACTAATAAATAAATACATAAATAAAAAATAAAATTTGATGACATGTTTTCACAAGTCTAATGACATTTTGTAACGCAATTATGACTACTAATGAACAGCTTTTAATGAAATTTATTCATTAGAGCTATGAAAATACATTGCCATAATGAATATTTTGATTGGATTAATGAAGAAATATTAATGAAATAAACTCATTACTACTATGAACGAAAATTCTTTCAGTGTATATGCCGTCCACATTTCATTGATGCTACTGAGCTTGTCCTAAGAATTATAGCTTATTAAATGAAGGCTTAAAAAGTTTTTTAAGTTGTTGCGACCTGACAAGTTGAATTCCAAGCTTCAAAAATTTATGGCGTCCTACAGACGATTATAATGTTAAACAGAAAACAATTAGAGACAGCTCCTAGGAATCAAGCTTTAAAATCCCCCCAATATATTGGGGGGAGCCTGAACAAGGACGAAAGAAAATTTCTAACAGTGTAGCTGCAAAAAAAAACACATGATTTAAAATAGACATTTGTAATAAAAGGAACTTGTATAATTTTAAAAACATAATGTATCTTTCTTTGTGCTCTTTTGAACCTTCGTTGCTTAAGCTAAAATTTTGCAAAGCAAAAAATTAAAACGAAAGTTTAGAAAAAAAAGTCTACCGACTTATTGACGACTTAATAAAATAAAATGTGTGTGTGTGTACATTTAAAGTACGTACATACATATGTATTATGTGTATTATATGTATATAATTAAAATTTTATTTAATGTGTAAAATACTCTGCATAACAGTACATATGTATACATACATATGTATGTGTATTTTCATTTCTTCTTTCTTGCTGGTTGGTGCAATTGCTGTCGCACTGCGAAATTTTTTCCCATCTACGGCACAAATTTATAAAGCTTATACATTTGCTGCACACAACCACACTGTTTCCCATTGAAAATGTACACACAACATACAACAACAACAACATACATGCAGAAAAAAACTTTTTCGTTCTTACAAACTTTTGTACACACACACACACACACACACACACATGTTTTCACATCCATACATTCCTCTATTTAATATTCATTTAAAATCAACGAAATAGAATAAACAAAACAAAAGCAACTTAAGTATGGCGCTTATTGACCGGATGTCATAGTTGTGCTTTTACTCTAAGCTTATGAATGTGTCCGTGTGTGTGTACAATTCTTTAGATTGTTAACAGCACTCATTCACTCACTCACACAAACACACACACACACACGCGCGCGCCATATGTACATATTACGTAGCCTCAAATTTACATTTATAATGTCACGCGTGACACATGTCGACTACAATGTTCACCCCTTGACATTATGACACACACAAGCAAACAAACATCTTAAGTTGTTACTGTTAACAAAACCAAAAATAAGTTTCTCGCTGCAATCGCAGTCACATCAAAGAAACACTATCAATATAAATATTTTTCATACTTGGAATTGTGGAGAGATTGACTGACGTGCACACAAGCGGGCAAACTTAGGGAATCGGCCAGAGTGTGCAACGCATGGCACGACAAAAGAACGGCAGATGTCTTTTTAATGTGGCAAATTTCACAAAACGACACTTGAAAGGTACTTTTCATGGCATGTACTTTTCGTTCGTTTTTGAAATGGGAATTTTAAAAAGGGTTTTTTTTTAAGAAAAACTTATTTTTATAATATTATAATAGTAGGCAATGTTTTATAAAAAGGTACTTTTATCAAAAGCATTTTCAAGAAAATATATTTTTATGAAAGATACTTTCTATTAAAGGGTCTCTTTTTTTTAAAAAAAAAGTACTTTCTGTAAAAGGTACTTATTATTGAACTTTCGTTTTATTAAAAAGGTACTTTTTCGAAAAGGTACTTTTTGTAATAGGTACTTATTATTAAAGAATTGTTTTATAAAAGATACATTTTCTAAAAGGTAAATTTTTAGAAGAGGTACTTTTTGTAAAAGGGTACTTTTTCTAAAAAGTATTTTTTTGTAAAAGGTACATTTTATATAAAGGTAGCTGTTATAAAAACATATTTTTTAAATTTACTTTTTATAAAATGTACCTACATATTTATAAAAAAAAGTACTTTTCACAAATGTCACAAATGTACTTTTTTATGAGAGGTATTTTTATGCGAAACGCACTTTTTTATAAAAGATACCTTTTTATAAAAGTTACATTGTTTTTTACGCTAGCAAGTTTTTAAAAACTGTACCTTTTCATAAAAGGTATCCTTTTGCAAAAATTACTTCTTTTTATTACTGGTGGTTTTTTGTAAGAAAAAAATTTTAAAGGCTATTTTTCTGTTAAAATAACTTTTTTATAACAGAAACTTTTCTATAACAAATACTTAAAAAAAATTTTTTTTTATAAAATGTTCTTTTTACGGAAAGAACATCTCTATTCAACATAGTTTTTATAGAAGCTACATTTTTATAGAAGGTACTTTTTGTATATGCTAGTTTATTTATAAAAGGTACTTTTTATAAGATGCTTTCTTACAGAAGGTACTTTTCATGAAAGATATTTTCGATAAAAAGTAGTTTTCATAAAAAGTAATTTTCATAAAAGGTACTTTTTGTACAAGGTATTTTCCATAAAAGGTACTTTATGTAAAAGATACTTTTTGAAAAAGGTACTTCTTATAAAAGGTACTTTTTGTAAAAGGATATTTTTTATAAAAGGTACTTTTGATAAAAGGTACTTTTCATTAAAGCACTTTTTATAAAAGGTACTTTCTATGCACGTACTATTAATAAAATAAAATTTGGATAAATTATACTTTTGTATAATACTATGTATTATTTTATAATACATAGTACCTTTTTATAGTACATAGTACCTTTTTATAAAAGGTACCTTTTTATCGAAAATATTGTTTTTGTATAAGAAATAGTTTTTTTTTTATAACTATTTCTATAGATTAAAAAAAAATGTATAAAAGGTACTTTTATATAGAAATTTTATATAAAACTTAATTTTTTTTTAAGAGATGATTATTTTATAGAAGGTACTTTTTCTAAAAGACAATTTTCTTAAAGGCCTTTTGTTGCTTTTTCTATAAGATAATTTCATTTATGAGGTAGTTTTTTTAATAAGATTTCACAAAAAGCATGTTTTATGGAAATTATAATACTTTTTTTTTAAAGTGGCCTTTTTTAAGTACTTTTGCTTAGCAAGCAAGCACTTATAGATTAATTTATATTTTTTTGTTTTGTATGCTTGTGGTTGTCAAAGTCTACTTATAGAAAGTCTCTGCAATGATTTTGTTTTTTCTTTTCTAGTTTTCCCATTCCCAAACTTAAAACTAAAATTGGGAATAGATTTTTTTTTTTTTCCTTTTTTGCGTTGTCTACGGCAAAGAAAAAATCAACTTTATTTTTATTCTACAATTTTCTGACAGCCTGTGTTGAATTGCATCTACTTTATTGCATACACACACACACACACACACACATTCATATGTATTAAAAATAGTTGCGCTTAAAATGCGCCAAGCAAAACATGTTGCCCACCGCTGCTTGTCGATTAACAAGCAGAATAAAAATTGGCGCATTGCTGTTATTGCCGTAGTCGTCACTTTGGCTTATGGTTCTTGAAAATCTGGTAACCGTTTTCTCAGTCTGCATGTAAATATTTTTTAAACATGCACCATCAACCAACCAGCCAACATTCACCAATTCTTTCATGCCAGTGTATGTTCATTAGGGAGGCATCATAATAATATTATGCTGGAATATTGATAATATTTTGGCGCTACACGTCCAGTTGAGCTCATCTTAAGTGCCCCGGGAAACGCTCAATAAACTCCTCACTCTCACATTTGATTGTGTATGTATGGTTTATTTTAATAATTTGCTGCGGATTCGTTTCTGTTGGGCCATCGGGTGGTAAGTTTTTTTCGTCTTGTGCTGTTTTGTCTCGTACAAGATAGTGTTCAATAAATCGTATTGCCTTGTGTAATCTGGCTCTTTATATCGAATCGCATGTGCCAGGCTGATTATTTTTTCTGGAACCCCCTTAATGTTCATGTACAGCTATTTATAGCTGTATTTTGTCATTGTCTTCTTCTAAACTGTTTTATTTAACTATTTGTTATAATGCGCTGGAAAATATTATTGAAATATTCCACAACAAGAACAGCAGCAGCAGCAGCAACAACAACCAACATCAACAACAACAACAACAGCAGCAAAAGTGCAGCTCGACAAACAGCCGAGAATGCGACGCTATTAATGTGTGTGCCTTGTTGATGTGTGTGTGTGTGTGTTTTAGTTGCGATGCGTGTTATTACATTGATTGGTTAGACAGTCAATGTTAACAATGAATTTGCCGTTTAAAAGCAACAACAACAACAGCTGCAACAAATAAAGAATGAATTACAAGAAGAAGAAGAAGAAGAAGAAGAAGAAGAGGCAAAAAAAAAAAACAGTGCTGAAAGAAGAAATGCGGCTAACAAAATGCGACATGTTGCGACAAATTTTCCAAGTTGCCATGTCGTTGTTTAAGAGAGTGTGTGTGTGTGTGTGACCCTGTAGTGCTTGCGTATGCGTGTGCATGTGAGTGTGTGTGTACGCTTTAGTTATCACCCATTATGCATACGTATGTATGTATGTATGTATCTACATGCTCATGTACGCTTGTATGAAAATGCGGTAAAATGTTTTACACCCATGGGACAACATTTTTGCAGTTCTGCTTCCCTTTTTTGTTTTTGTTCTCCCTTTCGAGGCACCGACCGTTTGGTTGCTTGTTGCTCAGAGAGAGTCAATGAATATTAGACGTGCAATCATGGGTGCGACAACTAATAATCCTTAAGGATAAAAGTCCTGTTAAGTTGTTATACATATGTACATTGTACATACATACATGCATACATATGTATGTATGTATGTAGGTATACATTAATTTATTATTGGATTAACCTGTATGTGGGCATAAACATGTTAAAAAAAACTGCAGTGTTTAGTACGAATTGTGGTTTTAAAATTTGTTACTTTTCTCAAAAAAGTCCACTCACGTACACAAATTATTATAATGGGTGAAAGTGAAAGCAATCACTGCAAAAACAAACGAGCGTGTGAATGTTGTATAATTGTACAGTTGGGTGGGTCGATTTTTTAAGCGATTTTTCAAGTGTCATCGATTTTGCGATCGCTTTTGACATAAGGAAAAGTTCCACTACGACATGTCAAAAACTTTATTTTCGAGGCATCCGCTTTTCAAACTGTTTTTGCTTCCCTTTTTCCTTTAGCTTACACTGCAGTTACACGACCAAGTTTTGCTATCAAGTTTTTTTCACATACTGCTTGTCAAAATTCAATAAAATTGATAGCTGTAACGTAGGCTGCAAGCAATTTCATAACAATTCGTTAGCTGCTTCATTAAAAGTACTATCAGAAATAAAGAAAATAAAAGAAGAAAAAGAAAAAAAAATTGTTGTCAGCTGTTTTGTTGATTGTGACTTGATGCTCTCTATGGCAAGCAAAAATTGTCATCAAGTTTGCATCAATTTGCAAAATTGTGAGTGTATTAAAACTTGAAAGGCAAAACTTGATCGTGTTAGGGGAGCTAAAGAGGCGTGGTATTGGGGAGAACAAATTATTGGGGGTTGGTCATACATTTGACTCCTCCATGCGAGCACTGTGGGTCTGATTAGTCCCAGGGACTCGTATTTGGGCGCCTGGAAAATTAAATTTTCCCTTCGATCACACTAACTTTTCCCAAACAACTCGCTTAACACAACATTCCAACGTGGAACTCGGACAATTGTCGGCCAAAGAAACCCGGGCAGCCAGAAGACTCAAGTGATATACAGCTTCAGAGCTAATTTGAAGCGATAAATAAGAGGGTCATGACGATGCTTAAAACTAAGTTTTATTTATGTACATGTACAAATTCAGGTCCAAAAACATACCTTACAAATGTTTTGTGTCTTTTTCAGAGTAGCATCAACATGTTTACTCTAGGGCTCATACGCCCGATGATCGGCTGCAATTATATTTTTTGAGCAACATTTTTCAAACAATTTTGAGTGATTGACAAGTTGTGTGGAATCTAACGCGAACAAATTTTTTTTTTATAGTCAAATTATTAAGCAATATTGAATGTATGCTGGTCCCACTAATGTCCACTAAGATTGTCTCAATCTCACGATAGATCACATGACGATCTTGCAACATCATTTCGCACACAGCATCGATGGTTTTCGGAACAGCAACTGAATTTGTTTGGGAGTGAAGTCACCATACCATCGATAAACACTGGTCCTTGATGGAGTTTCATGGCCAAAAATTCAATTAAGTTCATCCATGCACTTTTGCTGAGTTAAACCACGTCGAAATTTGTAAAAAATAATCACACAAAAATGGTTACGATTTAATTCCATTTTTGGGCCAAGACGAATCTTTTTAATTTGGTGAAAGCAACACAAATAGCGCTCGTATGTCAAAACATTCTGAGTACAAATACATACCTATAACCATGATACAACTAACAAGGTAGCCTTTTCGCTACAATAAGAACAACTTCAATAAAAATAACATGCATTTTGTTTTTGTACAACTTATGCAAACTGTCAAAAAGACGCCACTTCTACATTTACGGAAGAGAGATGCACTGAGCTTACGCGGATTAGCTATCTCGTTTCGGCTGCCTTTCATCTCTGCAATCTCTTGACAACCTAAAGTAGTCAGTTGATTAACGGTTTAGCTGACGAGGCTACCTTGTTAATTGTATCATGCCTATAACCACAAAAATGTGCAACTTGATGATAGAGCTGTCAGTTGCCAGACACTAGGGTTGCCAAATCCCGATACATAAAAGGCCACGTATTGATATTTTGAATTCAGGACAGGCTTCTTTTGTATTCTTACTTTCTTTATTTTGCTTTTATTTATGTTTTAACGTGTGTTTCAATGCAATGGTTGTTTGGTTGATATCTGCATGAGATCTAAACCAATTCGTAGTCATTTGAATAATATTCAATTTGAAGCTAGTGTTCTTTTTTTTATCAACCGTTTATTTTATTTTCTACAGGGAATGTGTAGATTCCTGCCTGCATACCTATTCATACATTTTTTAGATACATACATATGTAAGTAGGTAGATACCTGGCTGGGTATAAAACTATTTTATTGTTTGTTTATTGCGTATAATTCATTCATACCGTTTAACTGATGCAATTAAATTCATAAAATATTAATAAAGACTTGCTAAATACCAACTCAAACAATTATTCATAATAGGTAGGTAGGTAGGTAAGTATGTGTCTCCTTGCAAGCTTAAACGCACACAGCTGTCAACACTACAAGAACATTAGAGAAATGTATAAAATTGCAAACGTTTAAATTGAAAAGATTGCTATCGAATGGGTACCTACCCACCCAGCATTATTAATTATTAACAATTTTTGATTGGTTTTGTTTGATAAGTAATTTATAAAGTGTTTTTTTTAATCCTCCAAAGAAAAATTTATTTTAGCTGCCCGTTCCTCTAAATGCGATCGAAGTTTTCTTCAGCATATTACCTAAAGGTTCCGCCAAATAACTTTTGTTTTGAAAACGGCGCAAAACATCGAGTATAACTACGTACGGCTGTGTGGCACGTAGCGCCGTCCTGTTACCATTCACGAAATAAGTACTAGTTGAAAAAAAACGTTATATGGCGAACCCTGTACATAGTATGTATATAGCATGGAAAACAAAGAAAGCAATTTTAAAACTTATTTTTGGTTATAATAGCAACTTGCTTTTAGACGAACAGAGGCGATATACTTATGTATGAAGAACTGAAAATGCAGACGTGGCAACGCTGTTTGGTTTGTAGGCCAGCAAAAGCATAGAGTGGTCTTCCGGTTTTTCTTGTTCGTTTCTAATTTTTGTTTTACAAAAATTGTCATTGATATTTAAATACAAATGCATGTTTACACACACACACAGTTTCATACATCCCTGCCGGCAACTCAGTTAACTAATAATGAATTACAAGCTAACTTTTTTACAACTGGTGGTGGTTGACACTTAGATTATTTTCAATGGAGATGACTGACTATTTTAACATTACGATGTCCTAGGAGGTAGTCAATTGTCCGACGCTGCATTACTTTTCAACTAATTTCAAGTTAACTACTTCAAAGTCAGTACATACAGAAAAAAATGTACAAATCAAGGCTGATTTTACATTTTTCGGTGGTAATAGTTATTATATTTTATTAAATTAAATTTCGTCACACTTTTTTTTTTTTTTTTTTTTTGTTAGCCTCTGGTGGGATTCGAACCACTAAGCCTCAAGATTGGTGAGCAGCCACCTTAACCCATTCAGCCATCGCTACATTTAAAACGAATGCGACAATAGGCAATTTAATTCAAGAGTTATTTACCGTGTATGTGTGTATGTTAGTATTTGAATTTTGAGTGAACTCTGCACTACGTTTCGATTGTATTGTAGCTAATTTGAAGCTAGTCCATAAAAGTTAACGTGAAGTTAATTATTTTAGTAGTCGACTACCAATTTGCTGGCAGGGATGCTGATCAAAGTAGCAATTGATGTTAATAGACATGTGTGCAAATGTGTGTGTCGACCTCAGCTTATTTTTCTCACTTTTTTATCTCCCGTATTTTCTTGTTGGGGTTTCTTTGTGAATGTAAACATTAAGATGTTTGTTGTTTTTGTTTTTTTTTTAGCAATAAAAAGGAACAAGGTTTGTTGTTGTGTGCAGAAATGCAGACACCACGGAGAAATGCCAAGATGTTGTTTTTATTGTTGGTCACTTTCTTTAGCATAATTAGGAGAGCTTTCGTTACCAGGTTCATACAATATCAGACATTAACAGCAGCATAAGACTGTGTATGCGTTAACAGGCAAGTGATGAGCGTGTGATGCCAGATCATAATTTCATATGGTAGGCAAACGCGTTGTAAGGTAATACGCCTATTCGGGGTGCCATAGCAAACGATCTTATTGGAATTGGAACAAAAAAAAAAAAAAACAAAACAAATACATTGGCAACATGAAGCTCCAACTTGAACTTGTATCGGCTTTAGATGTTGCAGAATCATTTATTTTTATTGAAACAATTTATTACTTTAGGTTTCAAAATCCCTGCAGAAATTAAATAAAAAGGAGTAGTTATAACATGGTCCCATATACATATGTATAATGCAAACATGATCAATAAAAAAAAAATATTTTGCAATACTCGCAACACACGATTACCATATGGTAATCCATGCAATAGGGCCATGAAGTAACTTCAATACTAGTCCTGTGTTCATAATGTGCGGAGTAGTTACTTGCATTACTCTGAAGTAATGTTTTTTGGATTGCATGATCCTCTCCTAGGACATTGTAATGTGAATTGGAGCATGTTTTTATTTTATGGACAAATTTCAAAATAGAGTTTAGATTTTTCTTTTTCAGAAAACGCCATCAGTTTGCTTTCAGTTTCTTAAGAAGGCATAAAAAGTTTGGCAATTTTAAATTTATGTTATGCTGGCTTTGAAATCTGGCATCTCACTTTACTACAAGGTGGTGGTTGTGTAGAAATGGCAATACAAGCAGAATCGAGAGCACAGTGGAAAAAATGAAACGGTTATAATTGAGAAGGGGAAATTAACAGCAAAAAATGCATGTTTTAAAAAGTGGCTACAACAATATTAAAGGCAAATTAACAGAGCAAACAGCACTGACTATACCCATGGATGTGTGTGTGTGTGTGCGTGTGTGTATTTAAATGAATCAGAAAACTCAAAAAAGAACGAAATAAAAGTAATAAACGTATCTGCACATACACATTCATATGTATGTATTGAATATAAAACTAAACGAAACGTTTTCAAAAAGTACAAGAAGAACTAGAAGAAGCAAAAATCTCATATAAGGAAAAAAGCGAAAAAAATAAGTTAGCTAAACATAGAAGAGTCGTACAGAAAACAGCTCAGTTGCAATTGAATTGTTAACCGTGGCTGACTTGAAATATAATCGAGTTCTCTCGTAATAAGTTTTTATAAAATAAAAAATAATATACATAGATAAAAAAATAAAAGTTTTACTACACACCATAAAAAAATGTAAAGTTAAAAAAGATTTGCAATTTATAAGTAAAACTTAAAAAACGAATTGTTGCAAAAAAAAAAAATTATACAAATATCTAAACATGTTAAACAGCTTTAATATACTTACAAATTGTCAAGTTTTTTCTTTTCACTAATTGGCCCATTCTGTTAATATTCTTGAAACGGTTAAAGATAGGTCAACGTACAACAAAAACGGTTTCTTTTTTCAAACACTTTAATTTCCTGTATTTTCAAGTTATTGTAACTCAAAAATTACTTTGTGTTCAGCAAAATATTCCAGATTTCTTAGAAATTGTTTTGTGCAATCGATTTTTCTGGCTAAATTAAAGGTGTTTCTTTTTTCCATTCTCGTTTCGATAGTTTTGTTGCAAAGTAAATTCCCAAAAAAAAGAAAAAAAACTGAAACGGTAAAAATTAGGAAAGCAACAAAATTGTACAGCTTGAGAGATTCGTGATCTCTGCTCTCTAGTTTTTTCCATCTCTTTTTTTTATTAACACACTTTTCTGGTTCTTTTACACTTTGTCTGCAGAACCGCTAAATAAACGAAAATTAGCAAATATTTAAGTAAAATAATTTTATCTTTTTTTTTTTTCAATAAACTTGTGCGAACTCAAACCTCAATATTTACACAATTTTTTTGTTTGTTTTGCAGTGCTGGCCTTTTTTTATGGTAAAAATCTTAATTAAACAGTTTTATTTTTAAGACTGTAAGCACGAAGGGTGTGGAGCTTTTTAGGGCCGTCAAAGACTTAAAAGAAAAAAAAGCAAGCATTTTTAAGTTAAAAAAAAAAAAAACAAAAAACCGTAGTTAATAAATTTCCAAATAAAAGGATTTAATACTACATACTCTCAACTAAAAAAAACCACAGCTTTAACTTTTAGAACCTAAAACAACCACAAAAACACATTTAAAATGGTAAGTTATTTTATTTTTTTTATGCATAACTTTTTTCACTTAAAGAACTTGAAAAAAAAAAAAATAAAACCGGTAACGCTTATGTTAAGCAAAAGATGACTAAACGGGTTCGATGAAAGAAAAGTAGATTATTAGTGGGCCGCTAATTATAAAATACACAAACAAACACACACACTCACACTTGGTCATTCATTGTATGCAAAATCTCCATTTTAAAGTTTGTGTTTTTTCTTCTTGTTTAACATTGATACTCACACAAAAAAGTTTCCTTGCAAAAAAGGGTGTGGAGTAAAAGACAATAACAACAACAACAAAATCACATCAACAACTGCAGCATGTAAAATGTTCATGAAATTGTAGATTTGCTTACAGAGAGCAACAAGGTTGCCAATTGGTTTGGAATGTGTTCGAAAAGAATTTTTTTTTTTGTGGGGGGAATTGTATAATTGCGGTATTAATGCAAATTAAAAATCTCGTTAATGTTGGAAATAAAGCAAAAGTTTGTTTTTGATATAATAAGTTTTCAAAAAGTTTAACTAAATTATTGTTATATGTATGTATATAATAACACTTGTTAAATTAAATTTTATAAAAACCTGCCAACATTTTATAGTTATGATGATGGTATTTATTCAAAATTAGAATTTATGTAATACCTGCCAGACATGTTAAAAATGTTTTCGTATGCCATTTTTAGAAATAGTAGCTATTGATCTCATGTACAAAGAGTCAGGATCAAATTTTTTTTAATTTTAAAGAAAGTTTTTTATTAATATTTATTTGTGGAGCTTGAGGTCACTGTTTTCAGCTTTATTGTATTTGCCGTAATTTTCAATATTTCGTTACCCCTTTGTGTACCTTGGTCAGGAAAATTGTTTTCGTTTTATAAATTAAAAGAAATGTTAAATTTGAATTTGATTTGTTTTTCAAATTAATTAAACGAAAACAATTTCCCTGACGAAGGTACACAAAGGGGTACTGAAATATTGAAAATTACGCCAAACAAAATAAAGCTGAAAACAGTGACCTCAAGCTTAACAAATAAATATTAATAAAAAAAAACAACAACATAACAATTAAATTGAATTACAACTTTGTTTTAAAAAAATATCTGTTCGTTTTCTTTGCTCTAGAGCATTTTTTTCAATACTGCAATTAAAAGCTTCATAGAAAAAAAGCACTAAATTTGTAATTCGCAACAAAACGTCAGAATTAAATAGTAAATAAGGAAATTTTACAAATTAGTTGGTGGTTTGTTCACAAATAACAAAATTCAAACCCAATTTTAAACACCTTTATGTGGCTTCGAAAATTTATATACAAAACTAAGGTTTTTTTAAGGAATTTCAAGTTTCGGGGGTATCAGGCAGAATCCAGTCTTATTGAAATCGGATTTGACAACGTTTTAAAAAATAATTTGGTGTCATGAAGTCGCATGTTTTCTGTGTTTTGTCCGATCCAGGAATTAATTCTAACTCTTAGAAAATTCCAATACCATTTGATTTTCATAACACCAAAATAATTTTAATTGTACGTTTCAAATTACGATTCCGATAGGATCGGATTCTATGATGACACCCTCCTTATATTTTTGTTTGTTACTTACTGTTTCTCGTTTTAATTATGGCCTTGCATTATGATTTAGAAAATTAGCACCTTTTATGTTTTTTAAATAACAATTTTTATAAATAAAAACAGGTTTTTAGTTCGAATTTACTTACTCTGATTTGAGAAAGATGGTAGAATTATAATGACTTGCAATTTTAAAGAAAAGTAAAGTGTTCGACTCATTGGGGAAGAGCTCAGGCAGTAGGATGGCTAAACGCTGCTGCTTAAAAACAGTATGCAATTCCGGAAAGATTTACTTTAATTTTAGTTTTCAAACATCTTTCCAGGAACAAGAAAAATTCGGATATTTTAACCAGCATAAAGCATATGTAAAAATATAAACATATTTAAGCTCTAATTATATAAAGCTGCAGCACATACCTATTTCTAGAAAAAAATAGTTAACCATATTCCATGAATACCAACATTTCTGAGTTGCTAACTATTAGAAGTAGAAAACGAAAAATATTGCTTTTTAAAACTAAAAATCCCACACCCTGATCTTGGCCACATATACCAGGTACACATTGCCTGTATATGTACCCACACATGTATATCGCAATCTAAAATTAAATCTTGACTTTCCCTTAAACAAAAAAAAAAAAAAAAAAATAAAGAAACTGGCACCAAGTGGAATACCTGCGTCGATAAAAAAAATATTCAACGTCAATGATATTGTTATCATATTCATTGAATTATAAAAAATGTTAATCTCTGTCATAAACTGGTTATCAAATAGATTAAATATTATTTTGAAAATATTGTTTATAACTTCAAATAGTTACATAAGTGTCTAAAATTGATAGTATACTGGGAAAAAAGTGATTTATAGTTGTTGTTGTCAAATTACCTGGGTTAAAGTGGTGCAACGGATGATCAAACAAAATTGATTCAATCAATACCCATGGAAAAAAGCAACATTCGTTTAAGTTACTCCCAAACTTTTTAAGTATATGATTTTCATGCAACTCTTTTTAATTAATCACTTTGTGTATTAATCAAGGGTTTGATTATGAGTGTTTGATAACCGCTCGGTACTTATGGATATTTTTTGGGTGCTTGGTTTGAGTGCAACCAAATGTTTTCAACAACTCTTTTTGAATTCATTGGCAGTCAGCACATTTTTGTTCATGAGTGTTTGAATTGATTACAAACTTATTTCTATAAAAATTACAAGATTTAAATTTGAAAAATAAATACGTAAAAAAATTTAACTATTATGTGAAAAATTAAACTTAAGTTATACCTCTACAAATATCATAATAAACGGTCAATTGGCAATTTCTTTTAGCATTAACTGCTGCACATGTAATCAAACACATTTTCAAGCGGGGCACATGTAGATTTATTGCTCTGGCAATCATATTTGACACTTGCTTTTGGCATTATTGCCCAAGTAAGGTCCTTATATGAGAACAAAAAATAACAAAACTATCGGCGTGTTTTTGTTCCTGCCAAAATTATGCATTGATTGTTAATTATTTTGTCGGGCTTGTGCGATTTTACTTCTTCAGAATTGAGAAAGATTTTTTTTTGCAATGAAATTTTGGTAATCAACATATTTATGGAAGCCAAGAAAAGTTAAATTGAAGAATTATTTTGGCTGGGGTACATTACATGGCTATTTCACACCCACACCACGAAGCTCATCAGCAAGCAAATTGCTTTTGATGTTTGCTGAAAATAATTTGAAGTTTAAGGCCTGTTCTGAAAATCACTTTGCTTGAAATCATGTGATTTCTAAAAAGGAATTACATTAAAAACCTGACCTGAATTATGCACATCTTTTCTGATTTTTCTAAAGTTGAGCCGGTTAAAATGTTGCTACAGACCTTATTATCAATATAAAAGTTTATCTTATAGAAGGTATGCTCATTTTAAGTTTCGAAATCACGTGATTTGCAGAACGGACCAGAACGAAATTAAGAAAAACGAGTTTAAAGTTGACAAATTAAAAAAAGTCAAACTATCACGTAAATCGTGTAGATATTGCGGAGAGTTGCATTCAATGTTCACATGCGGTATTTTGCTTAAAATTAATTGTCATAATTACGCGTCTGGACGCCTGCTGTGCAGAAGACAATTTTTATCGAAGTTAATAACTAAAGTTATTGAATGCAACCAAGGATACTAATTCAAAAATAATGTTTTAAAATTGAAAACTCTAATTTACAATAAATTAAATGGATCTACCAATGAGGGCATACAAAATTATACACAAGTTCGTTTCACTACCAAACAAGTGGCAACACTGTGCAGAATGTTAACACTAAAAAAATTATTCTGCTAAATTTAATATGTACATACATACATGCATGTAGTAGGTAGGTATCTTTTAAGCAATTTATGCCTTGATGAAGGCTAACAATTTACCCATATATCGTCAATTTAAATGCAAACGGACGTAACTTAATTGTTATGTTTTCAGAGGAGAAGCTAAAAACAACACTCCCAACTCAATAATAAGGCCTTTTTGAGACTTTTAAATACTGATAATGATCTCGATAAGGAATAGGTATGTGTATGCTTCTTAAACTTCTTACGAAGTGTACAGAAACTAAAATATTTTATGTACATACATAGGTATGTATGTATCTATTAGCTATTTTTTAAAAAAATCTGGGAATTTAGGTTGGTGTACCTATGAACCAGATTACAGAAAATTTGCAATACGGCTGTATCTACATACATACTTACATACATATGTATGTATGTATGTACATAGTATGTACCTACATACATATATAATGCTTAAACAAAGGGACACGTGCTTAGCCAGTAGGTACCCACCTAAACTTCTCAAACTTTCAAAATTAGTGGGCAAGTACAATATTTTCTTTAGCTTATTCTTAAGTTCAAAAGCATAAGTATACATTTAGATATCAGCTGCCTGTCATTCTTTTAATTTTTGTAGGTTTTTATGATAAAAAAAAAAACATATGTACCTACATAATTATGGGTACCTGCATACATTGTACATACCTACACATACATAAGTATGTATGCATGTAGCTATGTATTGTTTAAATTTAATTTACTGTATGTCTGAATGTAGTTGAAAGCAAAAATTAATTTAAAACAAGGTAATAACAGAAAAAAAGTTAAATTGCCGTAGCACTTAACTTTTTTTTTTCGCATACCTATAAGTTTGTTATTGGTATTTCTTTTTTGCTCACTTTCCTGTTTACATGCAAAAATACTTATGTATGTAGTACGTATTTTCTCCTCTTTAGCAGTTATCAGCTTAACCGTTTCACGAATTCTTTTTAGAGTAAGCATTAACAGAAAACCGTTTGGCTTACATTTCAATAGCGAGAGTATGTTTGAGTGTGTATGCCTGTAAATAAAACAGAGCGCCAGAAATCCCAGAGAAAGAGAGCTGATAGGAAATTACTTGTATACATTTTTTCTCTCTTTTTCTCTCTCGCTGGCGCTCAATAGAAATTTCTGCAAGAAAACAACCACTTTGCAAAACAGCTTGCATTTGTCGAGCATGCTGGTGCTGTATATTATTGCGGCGTTTCATGCGTTTGTGTGTAAAGTAAAACAAAAAAAAAAAGCAAACAAAATATTTTCTCCCATATGTTTTCATTTTGTTTCTGTGTTCGCCCGTTTCGTACCGATTCAATATGCCGCATTGCGGTTATTCTTAAGTTTATATTTTTGCTCGTCTACTCTATGATTTTGTATTGCTTTCCGTTTTTTTTTACTTTTCCTGTGGTGTGGATTATTTTTTTTTTTTGTTATTTTATCTTTGACTTTCGCATTTATTTATTTTTTGCTGTCTGGCGTTAAAAGCAGCAAAAAGTACCAAGTATTTAACAGATAAGTAACAACAACAATAGCAACAAAAGAAAGCGATATGTAGGTAGGTATTTATTGTACGTTTGTAACAGCGATTAAATGCTTTGTACGTACAGTATACATACATACATACGTATGTGTGTACATATGTATGTATGTGCATACTATCCCTGCCAGCAAATTGGTAGTCGACTACCAAAATAATTAACTTCACGTTAACTTTTATGGACTAGCTTCAAATTAGCTACAATACAATCGAAACGTAGTGCAGAGTTCACTCAAAATTCAAATACTAACATACACACATACACGGTAAATAACTCTTGAATTAAATTGCCTATTGTCGCATTCGTTTTAAATGTAGCGATGGCTGAATGGGTTAAGGTGGCTGCTCACCAGTCTTGAGGCTTAGTGGTTCGAATCCCACCAGAGGCTAACAAAAAAAAAGTGTGATGAAATTTAATTTAATAAAATATAAGTAACTATTACCACCAAAAAATGTAAAATCAGCCTTGATTTGTACATTTTTTTCTGTATGTACTGACTTTAAAGTAGCTAACTTTAAGTTAGTTGAAAAGTAATGCAGCGTCGGACAATTGACTACCTCCTAGGACATCGTAATGTTAAAATAGTCAGTCATCTCCATTGAAAATAATCTAAGTGTCAACCACCACCAGTTGTAAAAAAGTTAGCTTGTAATTCATTATTAGTTAACTGAGTTGCCGGCAGGGATGTTGTATGGCTGCAGCCGTAGCCAAATGTGTATGTAGGCATGTGCAAGAGGAAATATTGTTGCAAATACCTATGTACATACTACATACATATGTATGTATGTATCTAAGTAGGTACATGCTAGTAGTTACATGCCTGTGTACCTACATACATACATGCATATGTATCTTGTATGAACAACAATTTGTGCTTGGCTTGTTGATACCATACCACTGTGTTTTTTTTTTTTTCTCTAATGGTGTTGTTTGTTTTGTTGAGATTTGTTGCTGTTGCTTCGCTCAGTAGTTAATCAGTTAAATTTAGTTGAGTTAAATAGTAACGGTTTTTTCATTTACATGAATGTTTGTTTAACTTTGCTTACATACACACACATATTCATACATACATATTCAGGTTGGTATCAGCGTTGCCATTTTAGCATTTTTTTCACTAATACGTTTTGAAGGGAAAAATATTTTTTTATTAAATTACTTTTTTGCCAGGCCAGGAAAAAGTTTATCAATATCAATTAGGTAAAGAAAAGTAAAATTTTTATACCTACATAAGTATGTATGTAGCTAGGTGAACAACCGGCTGTTTCTGGGTTGCCGAGTGGTTACAGCGGCAGTGTTAAAATTGTTAAATTTGACACTTCCAAAGCACATAGGGTGCTGAGGAAGGGTGTTTGCTACCCAGAAACAACCGGTTGTCCACCGAGCTATAAAATTTGAACTTGAGCCAGGTAAATAGTAATTTAATATAGGTACATAAATATTACAATACCATAGATAGTTCAATGTAATTAAAATTTTTTCAGTTAAATGTTAAAAAATATTTTTATTTAAATTGCTTTATGGCTTTTTTTTTTATACATAGGTATACATATGTACATACATATGTATCTACATATGTACATATGTATATGAAATAGGTACCTACATAATATGATTTACCTACAATTGTTAATTAGGCATTTTATCGGGTTTGAGTTCGTTTTTTACTTGCTCAGAGTTGAGAAAGAATTTTTGTGATAAGATTATACCTAGTGCTCAACATTTATTTTAGGCTTAAAAAAAGACCTTATTAATGTTTTCTAATTAAGTCAATTTTTGAGTTATCAACATTTTTAAAACACTTCATTTAGTAATAACACTGAGGCCCAATTCTGGTCTTCGTGATCCAATGAATTCCGGATCGAATACTGTGTGTCTCTTGCCCAGTTTGAGTTTGTATTGCTACTTTACATTGTTTTTACTATCGAGTATATTCGATCACGAAGACTGGAATTCGGACCCTGAGTAGGTAGATATAAAAACTGTGTAGGTATTTACCTATAAAACATAACCTTCACTTAAATCCTTCGAACGGAATATTCAGTCCCCTTACAATCTCTATTAGGTAGGCACATATTTATTTACTTTTATCTTAAAGTGTTTGTCCCTCAATGCATATTTTTTTAATTAATCCCATGAATCAACATTTCAAGTAATTTTGTTATTTTTATCTTTTTTTTAATACAGCAGTTGTATTATTATTTTGTTTGGTGGCTGTGTCGCATACATATGTACATACATATGTATGTAGTTATTTAGTCGGCTCATTATTTTAAAAATGATTCATAAGTATTTCATTTAAATGAGCAATAAACAGCAGTACAAGTCGTTACAGTGAATGACAAAATATGACGTGTTTTAGACATTATTTCAAGGAACTTTTCTTTAAAGTTTTCGTAACATACCTATTGACTAACTAAAAATTAGGTCACCGCCTGACATCATTGCCAAAGTTTAACATATGGGGCATTATTTGTGAAGCGTAAGTTCCAAAAAAAATTTTTTTTATAGGAATAAATTGATATTTGACAAGTATCTGTGTGCCAAATATTTTGTTATGACGTTTATTTGCCGAGTTATGGGATGCGAAAGTGTTGCCGCTTTTGGCATTTTTTTCATTGTTAATTATAATTTTTTTTTTGTAGTAAAGAGCCATAAAACAACATAAATAAATTAAATGGGCGATTCTTGTAGTGACTTAACAAAAACAAATTTTTTTTGTTGTCCGCTTCAAAAATATGTAATAATCCATATGTACTAGAAATTTCATTTGATTACATTTTGCTTTGAGAATGTGATTATGTACTTCTTTTTTCATTACAATAAAATTGAAAAAAAAAATTTTTTTTTCTAAAAAATAATTTGAAGACTTGTATTTTTTGAGAAATCTACTGGCAACACTGGTTTCGATAATGGAATACCTCTACGAAAGTTTAAATTAATGCTTTAAAGAGTATTTGCCTTCTTTGCTTACCTTTGAATACATGTTCGAAAATTCGAAAGTAAGTTCGAATTTTTCGAACATCAAGCAAAAACTTGTCTAAATGTTCCAACTTGCAAAGGATCTTAAAGAAAATTTTAATAATATTATTTCTTTGTGAAGTGAAGACTTTCTTTTGACATGCGCTGCGTTTTGTTTTCGAAAACATTGAAATACATATGTAAATGATCAAGCTGCAATTAAAAGAAATCATTGTTCACTTCATTTTCGTTTGCTTTAGTTTTATGAAATTAATATAAAAAAAAATTTTTTTAAACCATAAATTTTAACTTTGTCGAATTGTAGGACTTGCAATTTTTAACAATTCCTTCAACATTGAGAACGATTTTTTTTTTGGGATGAAACTGGAATGATCAAGATTTTACTTGTTATGCCTTCTTTAAAAATGTTTAGTTTTATCATAAAAATTTTTTTTCTAAATTTTTAAGGAACTAAAGATCTGTATTAATTCAGGTCCAAAAATAGAACTATGAAATGCTTTTTTTTTGGACCTGAATTAATACAAATAAAAAATTAAGTTCATATTTGGAACTAAAGATCGTTAAAACTATTAACAATTTTTGTTGTTGTCATTTTTGCGTATTTTCTAGTTTTTTGATTTTTATCATGTGGTTTTTTCGAAAACAATACAATACCTACTTTGTTTATTAAGAAATAACTAATAGATTTTTCAAAATTGTTTTGCCAGTTTGTTGTGTACATTTTTGTTTTCAAATTTAAATACCTACAAATGTATCTGATCTGAAAAATAAAAAATAACTACAATTGTAAAGAAAATTATTTGTTTTCACATAAAGCATTATTTGCCAAAGATTGTCCGTCTGCGTTGTGTGTGTGTGTGTGTGTGTATGTGTTTTTTTAAATATGTTAATATTATACACATTCTTTTGAAACTTATTTTCAAAAAGACAAACGTATTTATCTAATATTTGCAGTCAATAAAACATAAGTACAGTGAAATCTCTGATAGGCGGACACCTTCCAGTGGCGAAGGTCTTGTCTGCAACTTACGTAATTTGTCCTATAACTGTTCGACTGTTTCACGATCGTTTTCGAACTCGCTAAGTCGTGTAGAAAAGTGCTCTGCGCCTTACGAGTTTTTGTGACCGCAATAGAGTGATCTGAGCAGACATCTGCGTTCATCCTCGTCAGCGTCCATTGTGAGCCCAGGTATTTGGTGTAGGTTTATGAAAACGGCGCTTGAGACTTAAAAAGAGCTGTCCCCTTAAAAAGCCTTGACTGTACGTACATACATATGTATGTACATACATTAGCGCGCACTTCTTTTTTTATTTTATTCATCGATTCATTATTTGTCACTTTTTCTGCCAGGTATGCAAATATCATTAGCATTTTTAAGATATTTGCTGACGTCAGATTGTTTTTTGCCGCTTTAGAATTCTATTTGCATTTAAATGAAATGAGTGTTCATATAATACATTCATACTTAAGATGACTGTAGAGAAAAGCTATTCGAAATTCAAAACCATTTTTACATACATACTACATACATAATTGTTTTCACTTCTTGTTTGTTTCGTCATTGTTAAAATAAAATAATTTAACATTGTTTATTAAAGGTAAATAAGATGGAAAAAGTTTATTAAAATACTTTAAATTGTTTTAAAGCAGTAAAACTTTATTAATTGAATTTCTCAGCTCAAAATCTTATGTCGCATACGGAATTTAATAAAGAAATAATACATATGCACAAAAGATCTTTTTGGTCGAGGTGCGTAATTGGCAGCAAATAATAATAATAATGTAAATTATTGTGGATGGATTTAGCAATCGATATTGTGCCATTGAGTTTTCAATAGCTTTTGGCATGAGGGTAAGATATCATAAAAAAATCATTGTCTAGTCGTCCGATTTCCTTTTTTTTTTGTTTTTTTTTTTGGTATGAGAGACCCTCTAACAGGCTTGGTACGGGGTAAATGTGTTAAAAAAAACCTATTGAAGAGAAAAAATTAAGGAGGGTTAGTCATCAATTTAACCCTCTACGTGTGCTTATAAGAAAGTTAGAATGTGAAAATGGTTGCAGTGGACTCGTGCAGTTCACTGGTATGCACTTTTTTCATTGAACCAAAGTCCCAATTAATATATTTTTTTAATTCAATAGTATTTACGATTCATGAGCTTTTCAAAACTTATGTCGAAAATTCGAAGTTAATTTCGAATTTTTCGAACATGTTCAAAATTAGTATTTTAAGGCTCAGCATTGAAATTTTTTTTTGAAGAAAATGAGATACACCCTCTCTTGAGGCCTATTCAAAAAATTATTAGCCAAAATTGCCAACGAAGTTTGGCAAAGAAAAACGATATACGTATGTATGTATCGAACAAAAGTTTTTTTTTAATAAAAGGGAAGAACTAAAGAAAAAAAATCAAATTTCTATTTTTCTTGAAACTTATAAATTCATACTGTTGAGAGCTTATTAGCTTCTTAAAACTTGTTACGAGAACTCAAACCTAGTTTCGAATTTTTCGAACATATATTTTAATGCTCCGCATTGAAAATATTTGAAAAATAATTTTAGGTACATACTTTTTAGTGGCCTCTAGGATTTGTGAGCTTTTTAAAGTGTATTCGATTTTAACTAAACATTTTTCGAACATGTCCAAAATTGTGTTTTATTGTCTAGCATTCAAGATTTTTCAAAAATATCATGAAATACACAGTTTTTGCTGAGTTTAAAAATTTAGTAGATTATTAAAACTTTGTTTTTGGAAAATTCAATAAAAAAAAGTTTTCGAACATGTCCAAAAATAAAAATTTTAGAAAAGGAAGCTGAGGTACACACTTTTTGTGGCCTTTAGGATTTATGAGCTGATTAAAAATTATTTCGAAAATTGCAAGTTAATTTCGAAATTTTCGAACATGTCCAATATTAGTGTTTCAATGCTGAGATAGACATTACTTAGTGGCCTTTAGTATTTTTGAGCTGATTTAAACGTTTTCGAAAATTTCGAATTTTTCTAACATGTCCAAAATCATATTATGATGCTTAACGTGTGAACTTCTTAAAATGTTCTGCTTCTTTTACATTCCAGCGTGTCCGAATGTGTCCGCATTTTTCAAAAACTAACTGAAGTGCACACTTTTTGTGGCCTTTAGGATACCTGGGCTTATTTAAACGTATTTAACAAATTCCAAGTTGATTTCTAACTTTTCGAACATGTCCAAGTATGAGTTCTGCATTGAAAATTTTAGAAAAAAAAACTGGGGTACACACTTTGTGTGGCCTTTAGGGCGTGAAACCGAATTTCGAATTTTTCGAACATACCGAAAACTAATGTTTTAATGCTCAGCATTGTTTGCTAAAAATAAGGTATACATTTAAAATTTATTATGCGAAACTCAAAAGTTGCATTAATTTCTATCGCTCTTATGCTGTTTCAAATTAAATTGCAAATTTTATCTATATGCAAATAATAAATTATGCTGCTTGCAATATAAACATGTCTAGATTTTATTGAATCGAATGAATGAAAACTTATAAAACCAAACAGCATACGATTTAAAATTCAATTTGAAGTAAATAAAGAAACTCTTTATTGTTCCACAAAATAAGTTGACACAATAAAATCAAATAAAAGAAAAACGAGTTTAAAAAACAGCTGCTGGTACTAATAATTCTATACTTTTTTGCAATACCAAGAATTTTAATATTTGCATTTCTCGTAAATATGGTACGGATTTATTTTTTTTTTTAAGTTCTTTTATGTTGGCCAGTCACAGGTCACACTGACATAAAGTACAAGTTTTGTTGAAATTTTAATGTTTTAAATACGTATTCATCTTGTTTTCCAGGCCGATCAACTCACAGAAGAACAAATTGCTGAATTCAAAGAAGCATTCTCACTATTCGATAAAGATGGTGATGGCACCATCACAACAAAGGAATTGGGCACAGTCATGAGATCGCTTGGCCAAAATCCCACAGAAGCTGAACTACAGGACATGATCAATGAAGTCGATGCCGATGGTAAGTTTTTTTTTTTTTGTTTTTTGCCAGCTTATTTTGAAGCCAATTATTTGCTGGCGGCAAACAGTAACAAAAGTATTCTGTAGGAAAAGGGTCTTAAATTTTTTTTTTGCTAAGAAGAATTGTGAAATCGAAGCATCTTCTTTACAATCAGTACTTTTATGTGAAAAAACTATATGAGTAAGATGTTTTATATTTATGTATTTAAAAATGAGTCCCACATGATTTTTTTTTATTATATAATTTAACATGTTTTTAAGTAAATAGTGTTTGTGTACAAAATATATGTGTACATTAGGGTGGTTCGACTTGGCAATCTATATTGTGCCATCGATTTTTCGATAAAAAAGTTTCACTACGAAAAATCATTTTTGTGGCGTCCGAATTACAATTTGAGGAGGCGTGATACGGGGTCGCAAATTACTGAGGGTTGGTCATGCATTTGTCTCTTATTTTTCGTACTGATTGCTATTAAAGGTTCTAACTTCTATTACGGTGGCACAATATTGAGAATTTTTTGCCCTTACAAATCGGCACACTTTAATATACATACTATTTATTTATATAACTATTCCACAAAATGTCTCCCTATGAATTGAAGAATGAGCCTAAGTATGTTCTGAAAAGATGTGGGTACATTTTAATCCGCTAGAGGCGCTCTAGAGCTAGCAGAAAACATTTTTTTATGAAAATCACACAATTTTGTATGGGGACTACCTTAAAAATTGAGGATGAAGCTTGAATATATTCTGAGAAACTGTTGGAATGATGAAAATAATCGGAGTCCGTCATACAATTTATTCCGCTAGGGGCACTCTTAGAGCTAGTAAAAAGAAAATTTTATAAAAATGAACAAATTTGTATGGGGATCACCTTAAGAACTCTAAATGGTGGCTGGGTATGTTCTGAGAAAATGTGGGAAAGATAAAAATAATGGAAGTCGGTCATACATTTTATTCCGCTAGGGGCACTCTTAGAGCTAGTAAAAAGAAAATTTTATAAAAATGAACAACTTTGTATGGGGACCACCTTAAGAACTCCAAATGGTGGCTGGGTATGTTCTGAGAAAATGTGGGAAAGATAAAAATAATGGAAGTCGGTCATACATTTTATTCCGCTAGGGGCACTCTTAGAGCTAGTAAATAGCAAAATTTCCAAATATGATATAATTTTGTATGGGGACCCCGCTAAAAATTGGAGATGAAGAGTGGGCATTTTCCGAGAAAATATGGGAACGATAAAAATATTGTAGGTTGGTTGGTCATGCATTTTACTTTTCTATGGACTAAGAAAAAATGCAATGCAACACCTGTGTAAGAGTTGAGAAACAGGGCTGAGATTCACTTAATTCATTTTCCACATCTAACAGGGTGAAACTGAAAACCGCTAATTTCTATTTCTATTGTAAAAGTTTTTCACTTAAATCATGATCGATTGTTTAACCTTTAGTATTTATTGCAACCTTTTTTAAGGCCTTTTATAAAATTTATTTATTTCTGAACGGAAAACACTTTAACTTTCAGTAATTTTGTAAATTTATTTATTTAAAATGATTTATGACTTTGAGGCGTTTAAATCTAAAACAAATTTATGCACAAAAAAATATTCGAATATTTTGTCTCGTCAATAAAATTTATGTTGTATTTTTTTACGTGTGCTTTGTCATGGTGGCTGCTGCCGTTTTTATTTATTCGTTATTTTTTTTTTTTTTTTCTTTTCTTTTTCAATTTATATTTTATTAAATTTCATTTTATTAAGTTCTATATATACTTCTACTCTACTTATGTGTATTTTGTACATAATTTATGTCCACGTGCTTTTTCGTTTAACAATACAATACACACAATTTGTTCTATTGTTAAATGAATGCCTTTTGTATTATTTGGCTGTGAAATGAAGCTTTAGAACGAACACTACTACACCATTTTTCATGGAAATTGAGAAAACACAAAATGAATTATTGAACAATTTTCAATTGAGGAGGAAACTCTTAATGAAATTGAGAAATTGAATTTGAAATTTAGACAATGCCAAAGGAAATTGAGAAATATGGTATTAAGGATGAATATTATTAACCTTAAAGTAGTGCGTTGTCGCTTTTGTTGGGATTTTTTAAAATAACATTTTTGTATTTAATTTTTACTTTGAATTCCATTTTTTTTTTTTTTGAAAACTATTCTTCTATAAATTGTTAAGAATTTATAAAAACACTTTCTGCTTTCAGTTTGAATATATGTACATACATATGAAAAACTTTTATTCATAAAAATGTTTAAACTATAAATAGTTTAACGTAATTTTGCTGCTTATGAAAATGCTTCTTTCTGTATGTAAATGAAAAGTGTCATCATTTCATTTATGCATACCATCATGCCCCACAGCACACAAATTTCTGGCTTTGCATTTTTGCAAACCCATATACGAGTACATATGTACATATGTATGTACATTTATTCTATACATATATTTATATGCACATATGTATATACAAAAAAAAAGAAACGAAAAGAAGAATAAGTTTTATTTTTGGAAAGGTTAAAATCCTCTAATGTCTGCTCTGTAGCCCCAAGCAGCAGCAGCAGCAGCATCAGCAACAGAAACAGAAACAAATGGCGAGAAATATGCATAAAAAAATATTATTTGAAATGAGAAATTCATAAAGAATTTTATCATAAATAAAAATGTAAAAAGAGCACAACAGAGATGACAACGAATAAAACAACACAATGTGATGCCAAAATTAGAACGACACATGCTGCAGCATACATTATTTTCTAGTAATAATTGTTGGGATGGCAGCGGCCAGAGATTAGTTTTTACCACTCGTATTCTCCCCAGGCGTTTTAAAAGGATATTTGCAGAATGCATTTCTTTCCCTAAATTTTATTAAAAAAAAAAAAACAACAACAACCACTATTGTTAATGAGTCTGCCTCTTTGCCATAAGGTTAAATGGAATTTTTTCTCTATTGTTGCGTTAAAAGGTGCAAGCGTAGTTTTATTTTAGAATAAATATCTTATAACATTTTGAGTTAAATTAAAAAAAAAAATCAGCGCCTTCAATTTGCCAAATTTTGCTATTATATTTTTCTGTGCCTAAAAATTTATCTTCTATTATTTAGCAAACTTTGTGTAGTAATTTTGATTTATTTATATTTTTTCTGAAATCATGATTTTCATTGAAATTTTTCTTAAAAAATTAATTCAGGTTCAAAAATTGTTTTCTGTCTTTTTCAGCTGTCGTCTATATGCCGCCGACATTTAGTTGGTGCTAATTAACTCATTAGTAGACTCGAAAAATTCTTAAAAGAATGTTTGAAACTTAACTACCATTAAATATTTCATATTAAATTTTCATATTTTCCCAAAAAAAAGTTTTCTATCTTATCTTGACTTAAGATATTATAACAAAACACCACCACGTAATTTTTGTAAATACATGAGGTTGCGTCATTTTTGAGCGATGCCTGTGGTGTTATCAGCCAATGCTGCTACTTAAAAAAAAATAAATAAATTAGGAAATTAGGGAAACCATTTTAAGCCATCTATAGAATTTCTATAAAAATATGAATGTATCGATAACTTTTTATAGAAATAGAAAGTTATCGATAATTTTTCTATAGAAATAGCAAGTTATTGATAAATGTTCCATAGAAATATCAAGTAATCGATTACCTTTTTATAAACATAGCAAGTTATCGATAACTTTTCTGTAGAAATAGAACGTTATCGATAAATTTTCCATATAAATAAAAATCTATCGATAACGTGTCTATCGAAATGGATAGTTATCGATAACTTTTCGATAGAAATAGCAAGTAATCGAGAAGTTATCTGTACAAATAGAACGTTTTCGATAAATTTTCCATTGAAATGGAAAGTAATCCATAAGTTTTATATCGAAATGGAAAGTTATCGACAAAATTTCTATCGAAATGGAAATTTATCGACAACTTTTCCATAGAAATAGTAAGTTATTGATAAAGTTTTCATAAAAATAGCAAGTAATCGAGAACTCTTCTATCAAAATAGCAAGTTATTGATGTTTTTTTCTATAGAATTAGAACGTTATCGTTAAATTTTCTATATAAATAAAAAAGCTAGATATTTTTTCTATAGCAATATAAAATCATCGATAACTTTTCTGCAGAAATAGAAAGTTGTCGATAACTTTTCCAAAGAAGTTAAAAGTTATCGATCATTTTGCCGCTGTAATATAAAGTTATTGATAACTTTACTACAGAAATGGAAAATAATTGGTGCGTGTTTATTAATTTTTTTCTATAGAAATAGTTTTCTATAGTAATGCAAAGTTATCGTTAATGTTTCAATTGAAGTAGAAAGTTATCGATAACTTTTCTCAAAAAATAGAAAGTTATGGTTGACTTTTCTACAGAAGTAGAAAGCTATCGATATTTTTTCTGCAGAAATAGAAAGCTGTCGATAATTTTTCTACAGAAATATTAAGCTATTGATAATTTTTCCACCGAAATATAAAGTTATCGACAACTTCTACAGACATGGAAAGCTGTCAATAACTTTTCTATAGAAATTTAATGTTTCAGTTGAATTAGAAAGTAATCGATAACTTTTCTCCAGGAATAGGAATTTTTCCTATAGAAAATTAAGGATAACTTCTTATTTTTCTAAAAAAAAAAAAAAAATGGAAGCTATCGATTACTTCTACAGAAATAGAAACCTATCGATAACTTTTCGAAATAGGTAGACAATTACCGATAATTTTTCCAAAGAAATATAAAGTTACCGATTACCTTATTACAGAAATAGAAATCTAGCGATAATTTTAACAGCAATAGAACGCTGCCGATAACTTTTCTAATAGAAATAGAAAGTTATCGTTAATTTTTCTGTAGAAATGTTTCAGTTAAATTAGAAACTTATCGATAACTTTTCTCAAAAAATATAAAGTTATCGATAACTTCTCCGCAGAAATAGAAAGCTGTCGATAATTTTTCTACAATAAAATTAAAATTATCGATGTCTCTTATATAAATAGAAAGTAATAAATACATATGTATGTATTTTGTGAAACTTATTGATAATATTGCTGCATAAACTAAAAATCATCGAAGATGTTTCAATAGTTTTTACTTAGAAATTTCAATTGAAAATTATACGATATTGCGAAATAAAAAATTTATTAGAACAGATAGTTTAAATTCCTTAGAATTCGATATATTTTGGCTTCTATTTTTGGTTTGTTTTGTTTTTCCTAAGAATTTTTTCATTATTCAATTATTCTCTCCTCCCCCACCACCAGGCAACGGCACAATTGATTTCCCTGAATTCTTAACAATGATGGCCCGTAAAATGAAGGACACCGATAGTGAAGAAGAAATCCGAGAAGCCTTCAGAGTATTCGATAAAGATGGTAACGGCTTCATTTCAGCGGCTGAATTACGTCACGTCATGACAAATTTGGGTGAAAAGTTAACAGACGAAGAAGTTGACGAAATGATTCGGGAAGCTGATATCGATGGTGATGGTCAAGTCAATTACGAAGGTAAGAAATTCAAATGTAGCTCTACTTAAACGCAAAGTAATTTATGTATGTCTTTCCTTACTCCATTTTCTTGGATACATCTCTATGAATCTTAATTTCATAACTTGCGTTATTTTTCCAATCAGCTCTAAACAGACTTTGAAACAAAACGAACTTTTGGAATACAAATTCCCTAATTTGCAACTATTTCTGAATAATGTAATTTCATTTGTGTTTGCGCTCTTCTTAATTAATTGAATACATTTATGGTGGAGGAGTAGTTTCGCTTTCCATCGATCGTTATTATTACTTTTTTTTTTCTCTTTGGTAGCTTGATTGCGTTTTAGTTTCACAATTAATGTGCCTGCAAACATTTGTATTGATAGTAAAAACAAATTGTCGTATTTTATTGCTGTCGTCCGTCTTCAGTATAAATTCAAAAAACTAAACTTTTCTTCTTCTCATTTTCGACGAATTATTAGGCAGCAAGCAAGCAGTTAATTTAAATAAAAGCATGCCGCACATTTTTACACATGTATGCTCTCGTATATAACGAGGCATTGTGGAATAATGTTTTGAAAAAGTTTGATTCACTGCTGTGTTGAGATGAGGGCTCGGGAGCCATTTCAACCTTTAAATTAAATTCACGCCTCTTTGAAAATATTAACATAAAATATGTACATTAAAGAAAACTGCAATATATACATATGTATGTATGTACATGTTCATTAACCAAAATTTATCCAAAGCATCAAAAACATTTTGCCACAAATTATAAATAAATGTTTACCTTACTTCGGTGCAAAAAAAAAAAAAAAAAAAAAAAGAATGTAGAAAAATACACATGTTAATTTATTTCCAAAGAAAACAAAAAAAAAATTCAAAAAGCTGATCTAATATTGATTCGTTCACAAAAGAGAAAAGTCTATAAATGTTGTTCTAAATAAAAACTTATCGCCAACTTCTGTGGAAATAGTTGCCGATAACTTGTTGTTTGAAGAAACATTTATCTATTTTTTTGTTTGTTTGTTTGTTTGCTCTAGTAGCAAGTGATTGAATTCAAATCTAAAGTGATATGATGTGGTATGAAAGCAATAAATTAAAAATATTAAATTCAATCAACTACAGTGATTGGTATTTATATAGAGAATACCACGGAACTGTTATTTCGTCTGCCGGACTTTTGCACAGTCTTTCAGGCAGAAATTCGGGCAATTACGGAGCGTATTAGGGTGCTCAATGAAATGGGAAGGCCAGCATCTGTGAATATATTCACGGATAGCCAAATGGCCATCAGGGCGATCTCAGCTGAGCGGATTAAATCACGAACAGTTTGGGATTGCAAAAATGCGATTAACAGTTATTCGTCTCATGGTGAACTGCGCATCATATGGGTGCCAGGGCATGCGGGAATAACTGGAAATGAAAGGGCAAACTCACTTGCTTCAAGAGCAAGAGAGTTAAGTAACATAAGCTTGGTATGCGCGAAACCTTTCGATGCAGTTAAGTCTGAGCTAAAGAACTGGGCTCATAGAGCTCATTTAACTCTCTGGAATAATGAAACTGTGGGAAGCAATACAAAAATCCTATGGGGGGATCCAGAAGACTTAGCAAGCCCGAATTAAGTAGATTAATGGGAGTTCTGACAGGCCACTCTCAACTACTTTCACATCTTAGCCGCATAGGAATAGCAGGAGGAGATGAATGTAGAGCTTGTGGGGAGGAAAGCGAAACATTGGAGCACTATTTATGTCAGTGCCCCGCTTTCTCACAAATACGATCCCGACATTTTGGGAGAGACACCTTACCAGACATAACCCAATTACGGGGCGTATGCTGGAGGAAACTAAGGAACTTTGTGAATGACACGGAGTTCCTATAGACCTATGAGTTAAACTGGTTCACGGTTAAACCCACGGAGCGCACAACAAGCCTATATTGGCTTAGGTGTATGTCGTAAGACATGGGCAGAAGAACCCCTCCATTTAACCTAACCTAACCTAAACTACAGTGATCGATTGCATTGAGGCCGATAAAGAAGTATGAGCAACTATTTTATAGAAGTCAAGTTATTAGATAACTAAACGGTAATTTTTCTATAAAACTAATAAGAAGTTTACGATATAAAATTTGCATGGAATTAAAAAGTTATCGGTTATCGAGGTCGTTGTCATAGAAAGTAGAAAGCTGTCAGTAATTTTTCTATAAAAATGGAAAATTATCAATAATTTTTCCTCTACAGAAAAAGAAAATTTTCAATATTTTCCATAGAAATGTAATGTGATTATAAAAATATATAAATATTTATTAAATTTCAATGTAAATGCAAAGTTTTCGTGAACTTTTTTTTTTAGAAAATTAGGATGTCACGGGTAATTTTCTACTAAAATAAAATGCTATCCACAAGTTTTCTATATTTTCTATAAAACTAAAAAGTTTCTGATAACTTTTCAATAGTTATCGTTAAGTCTTTGATGAAAAACGAAATTCTTTGTTAATTTTTCAAATAAAATTAAAGCAGTTGTAGGTGATTTTCCCTTAAAAATAAAACGTTATCGATCATTTTTTTTTCGATACACAAAGTTTTGGATAATTTTTCTATAAAAATCAAAAACTATTGATATCTTCTGTGAAAATACAGTTTTGGATCATTTGTTTTTTCTCAATAAAAGTAAGACGTTGTCGATAAGTTTTCATTAGAAATAAATTTCTTAATAGAAATAGAATATTATCGATCACTGCTGTGGAAATAAAGCGTTTGAAAATTTGTCTATAAAAATTAAACAGTTATCGATTATATTTTTGATGCTAATTCTTCGACCTTTGTTGTTTATTATTTTAATTGTTTGAGCCTTAAGGTCACTTGTTTTTTTTTTTATAATTGTTTATTGAATTCAATATTTCGATATCACAATGGATATCTTCTTCAGGAATGTTTCGATGTTTTTTCAAAAAAAGAAAAGGTTTTTGAAAAAAACATCGAAACATTCCTGAAGAAGATATCCATTGTGGTATCGAAATATTGAATTCAATAAACAATTATAAAAAAAACAAGTGACCTTAAGGCTCAAACAATTAAAATAGTTATCGATTACTTAATATTATTATTTTCTTGTTGAGTTGTTGAAGCTCTTTCTAAAAGGATCTTTTTTATTATAATGTATTTATGTATATATATTTTTCGTTTATTTGAATATTCTTAACCAGAATATTCTGTTATTGAGAAGAATTTTAATAAACAAGGTGGCCCAAAAGAAATCACCCTGTTGGAAGTTGCTCTTATTTTTGCAATTGGCGGCCAATGTCAAATCTGTTTTTACATTTTTGAACTAGACAGCTGTAGAATACAAGTGCACAAGCCATGGAGCGTTACAATTCCCAAGAACGCGGAATAATCGTGTCTGAGATGTAGTGGAAGATTTTTCGACCAGAATCATTATGAGCAGGAACATGCACAAGCAAAACTATCGCTTTTGGGGCACCGAAAATCCACTAGCGATGCTCGAGTAGCCATTACACCCGGTCAAACAAATCTATCTATGAATTACTTTCCATTTTGCAAAGATTATTTATTAAAATTGACCAATAGATCGATAACTTTTCCAAAGAAACCGAAATCTAGCCCCATAACTTCTCTGCAGAAGCGTAGAGTTGCCGCTATTTTTCGTAACAAATAGAACTTAAAAAGCAGCAGCAAATTTGCTCTACTGTAAAAATACACACGCACTTCCACGGCAAAAGACAAAAATATAAAAAAAAGCAGGGAAATGAAAAATATTTAAATAACATTTAAATAATAAGCTGTCAAGATCAACTGGCATGGAATTCACCTTGGAATTTATTATACATCTTATGTTTTGTTTTCAGGTTAGTTAACCCGGTGTCGAAATCATCTAGAGCGAGTCGGTCGCATCAACTGTGTTGATCATATTTCTTAATCACATGTTTTTCTCTTTTTTTTTTTTTTAATAATAAGGCCTTTGTTACATTCAGTTTAAACGACCGGTGTTTTAATATCTATCTGTACACATACATTAACAACATGCCAACACATACATATGTACATACATATGTATGTACATGTATTTTCAATTTCCCGACCACTTTTGTTTACAATTATTTATTTGAATTTTCTCTGCAATTACTGGCATCCCTTTCTCTCTGCTCCCCTTTTTGCTTCCTTATTATCAGTCTCTTAAGCCAATAGTCTTGATTATTATTGTTTTCCTTGTGATTTTTTCTGTTTCTGTTTTTTTTTTTTTTTTTTGGATTGCAGCCAAAAAATCATCTTTAATTTTTATTTCAAAATTTATTGTTGTCTTATTTTTCAAACAGTAAAATTTGTATTTAAATGATGATAATAGCAATTTTATTATTACTCTGTGTGTGTGTTGTTGTTTTTTTTTTGCTTCGCTCTCTTTTGAACCGCAAAAAACACACGTACACAACATGTGTGTGTAGTATTGTTAATTACTTTTTTTTCTTCTTGCTTAATTTTAGCACAGAAATTAAGTTAATTTTATTGCTCACTTTTATGTAGCAACATTCATGCAAGATGTATATTTTATATTTATATTAATGTACTTTTTAAATCCACATTTTTTCTTCCTACGATCTTCGAGTAGACGTATGTACATATGAAACCTGAACCAGGGCTGCCTGGATGTGGCAGCAAATTAATATGACTTGTGTCTTGCGGCGTTAATGCAAGAGGCTGCTTGATAGATACTTAGATAATAACACCTTCGAAAGCATAATCATTTATTTACTCAGTAAACTAATTATGTATCTCTGCCGATGTCGTATGTACCAACGCATCAAAATAATATTCAAATACATAATTCTTAGTAGGGCATCCAAATTTTGCTTAAACTGAAGGTTGTTGAATAATAAAAAATAAATAAATAAAAAAAAAAGAACAAAATGACAGCATTGATAGATTTTCGTGTTTTCAAATCACAAGACATTTTTATCACATCACATGTTTTACCCAGTTCTTTCTTGCAAAAGAAAATAAAAAGAATTCCATTTTCTAAAATGGATTCGTATTATAATTTATTTCGTTGTGCAAAATGATCAAGATATTATTTATAACGATTTAAATATTTGAGAATTCTGTTATCAACCCCAACCTATGACAACTTTGTTGTATCGAAACGAGAAATATAATAAATGTTTTTTACATTTATTTGGCCATTAGCTCGTCGTGGTGGTGGTGTTGTTCTGTTCGACTCAAAATCGTGACGGCGAATCTGTGAATATGTTTTTCTTTTACTTATTTGGCATACGTTTTCAAATTAGTCACAATAAAAATAACCTGTCTTTGAATTAGTAATAGTTTTAAATTTATTTACATACATACATACGTTTGTACATACATATGTATGTATTCTTGCAAACAAACCTTTTTCTGCCCTCTGCCGTCCGCCGGCCATGCCCTGACTTTTCAAAATCAATGTGTTTTTGCCAGCAACAACATTACGATCATCAGTTCTTTTTTAGCCGCATGTTTAGAAAAATTTCAGTTAGTTTCTTTTCTGTTTTCTATTTTTTATTTTTGTATTTTGTTTTAAAAATTGTGCCCCCAATTTTAGCAGGTGTTTGCATTTAATATCTAAAAATAACTAACTACATATTTTCAATATTTTGTTGTTACGAATAAGATACAAATTTTCAACATATCCCAACAAGAATGAGGAAAAAAAAATTTTCGCTAAATGAAACATACAATTGTAGACAATACATTGAAATTTGCTTTGTTTTCGAAATCGGCGGCAGCGGCGGCAACATCACATCTCAAACAGTGTCCGACAAAATGTTAAGAATTTTTGAAAATTTCTCACACCAGACACAAATTTGTTTGATTTTTGTTATTTACTGTTGCCGCTCATAAAGAAATGAAATGTTATTATTTTAACACCCAAATAATTATTTTTTTTTCTCTTAATTTTCTTTTTTATTTATTTATAAACTCTGTATTCAATTGTTTATTTAGTTGTTTCTAATTAATTTGGGAATGTGTGCTGGTACTTGTTACTTCTGAAAAAAAAAGAAAAAAATAATAAAACATCATACTTGTGAGATGTAGAAAATAAAAAATTTGTGAGGACCAATTGGGATTCTTTAGTAAATTTTCGATTGTAAAATAGTCGCATACTAGGAAAAATAGGCCCACGATATCGCTCGACAGCGTTCGCTCGCTTAATTACAAGTTTTACATGTAAAGCAAATCGTAAACACTATTGGTGTCAAGCTGAAACTCTTCTGCAGCTTCCAAAATTTCTTAAATGTTGAAGAATATTTGCGTAAGGCTTCGAAAAATTGAAATAAATGAAAATTAATAAATAAATAAAAAATAAATAAATAAAAAATAAATAAATAAAAAATAAATAAATAATAAATAAATAAATAATAAATAAAAAAAAATAAATAAAAAATAAACAAATAAAAAATAAAAAAATAAAAATAAAAAAATAAATAAATAAATAAAAAATAAATATAAATTAAAAAATAAAAATAAATAAATAATAAGTAAAATAAATAAAAAAATAAATAAAAAATAAATATAAATTAAAAAATAAAAATAAATAAATAATAAGTAAAATAAATTAAAATTAACAAAATAAATAAAAATAAATAAATAAAATTTAATCAAATAGAAAAAAATTAAAACAAATAAATAAATAAAAAAATATAAATAAAAAATCAATAAATAAAAAATTAATAAATAAAAAATAAATATAAATAAATAAAAAATAAAAAATAAATAAATAATAAATAAAATAAATAAAAATAAATAAATAAAGTTTAATCAAATAGAAAAAAATTAAAACAAACAAATAAATAAAAAAATATAAATAAAAAATCAATAAATAAAAAATTAATAAATAAAAAATAAATGCATAAAAAAATAAATAAATAATAAATAAATAAATAAAAAATAAATAACAAATAAATAAAAAATAAATAAATAAAAAATAAACAAAAAAAATAAATAAATAAAAAATAATAAATAAATAAAAAATTGATAAAATAAAAAAAATAAATAAATAAAAAAAATTGATAAAATAAAAGAATAAGTTAGTTAGTCAAAAAATAAATTAATTCTTAATTTACAGAGTGGTTTATTCTGCCGATAATTTACCGCTCACTTTTTATTAAAGGGAAGTTGTAGTAGTGAAAAATGGTTTATCTGCCTGATAAAATCCTACCTTTAACTTTCGGCAAGTTGTAATAATGTCCTTAAACTGTGTATTTTTAATACAATATCAAATTTGTTTGTTTGTTTGTTTATATACAAAATACTTGTTACTAATTGATCACTTTTCTCAATATCGTTTCAGAATTCGTGACTATGATGACATCAAAGTGAGCAGCTAAATTACTTCTTTTTAAGCTTTTCTATGTTTTTAAGATGTTGACGAAGACTGTAGCCGGGCGCAATTACATCGCGCATTGCTGCTGCTATGGATAAACAACAACAACAACAATATATTTAAATGGAAAATCAACAACAACAACCACTATGGAAATCTTAAAAATTTAAACAAAATATTATTATATAAATAAATTTAAAAATGATCTAAATGAAAATTTTAAAAAATGACACCTCCCCCTCAAAACAACAACAACAAACCAACTTTAAAACTTAAACGTAAATTTAAAAACAAAAATATATATATAAAAAAGAAAAAAAAACCACAACAACATTTAAATATAAATACAATTAATAAAACCTAAAAAGAGAAAGAGAAATAAATACAAACATTAAAAAGAAACCCAGAAATTATACTATAATAAAATTACAACCATAACAGCAACAGCAACAACAACAGAAAAATCAAACATTATTATTTAAGCTGAAGAATTACAAAGAGAACAGTTGCTAAGCGCATTACAAGTTGAAAACCAAAAGCCTGAAACATCCACACAGGAATCGCAAACGCAGAAACAACGCCACACACTGTTTCTATCCGCCTTTTATTTATTAATTTTCAATCCCCTACCCCCCCTCTTTTGTTCTCTTTTCAAACAACAACAAGACTTTTCTCATCAGCAAATATACAAATTTAGCTGTGAATGTTTTAATAAATAAAATCCTCCTGGATTTTTATTTCAATTAAAAAAAAAAGGAAAGAAAACAAATTGTATTTAAAATTAATTTTTAAGATTTCGTTAAAATTAAATTTCATTAAAACAAAACAAAGCAAAGCAGTCAGCCTGGAGAGATTTTTGTAATAGTTGGCATTAAAAAATTATTAAATTTAAATGGTTTCTCCTTTGAACGTGTTTAAATTTTGTAGTTTTTACAATTGCAGTTACAATTATTAATAAATTTCTGAAAATCAACTTGCAGTCTTCGTTGATAGTAAGTTAGTTAAACAATTATAAAAAGAAAACTTTTTTTTTCAAATCAGATACTTAAATTTAATTTAAAAATATAATAAAAAAATAAATAAATTTAAAAAAATTTAACACTTACACTTTCTTAACTCTCATGACTCTATATTTGCAAAAACAAAAGCAAGAAATATTACAGAAAAAATATATATTAAATGAAAATAAAAATGATGTTACAACAAAAACAAACACATTTACATAAATGTAATGTTTAAAAAAAATATATATATAAAATTTTCTCTTTTTTTACTCGTTTAAGCTTTAAAGAATAAATATCAAAAAACAAAACAAAATTTGCGAAAAATTTTCTTTAAAACAAAAAATTCAACATTTTTTCCCACAAATTTTCTTAAAAGAAGACTTAGAATTAAATGATTATTGTTTGATTCCATTTAAAAACAATAATTATTTAACAAATTCTATTTGTTGCTTTTTCAAATGCTTTTAACGAGTATTAAATTAAACACACACTTTTATTTTAAAGAACCCGATATATAACAACAACAAAAATGATAAAACAAAACTTTAAATAAAACAAAAAAAAAAATCTTTAAAAAAATTCCTAAAAAATTGATTTTTTTTTCTTCTCCTTGAAGCCTTCAAATACTTTTTCATATGTTGTTTAGTTTAAAATGAGTGTCGAACATACAGCAAAATGGTAAGAAGTTCGCTTATTTACCCAAATAAGTAGATATTTTTTTGTTCATTTATGCATAGAGATAAAGTTTTTTTTTTTTTTTTTGAAAAGCTAAATTTTAGCTTATTGTAAGAGCCTACTTTTAGCCATTATTAAACAATGTTTAAGATTGTAATTTAAGAATGATGGAAATACACGATATGGCCTCTCTTTTGCAATACATGGCTGGCATCATTCGACCGTGGAATCGGAACTCGCGGAACTCGCGCTCGATCACGAATGCGACGATTTGGCCCCTGCATTTCCATCACTCTTGTGATTGGTAATAAAATTCCCTTGTCTGTAATACGAAACAGTAAAATATTAGAAATTCGAGTATTTTTTCGTTCGAGAACCGGAATAGTTCTCGAAATGATCCGAGGATTTGTAAAGAACTCTTCTAAACTCTCGAACAGTTCGAGAGCGTTAATAAAGCACGATTAGACTTTGGCAAAAAGTATTTTTTTTGCAGCACGTCTGCAAAAAGAACCAAGAACTCATTATGGACACCAAGGCGTTCATCAATGTATCATAAACCAAGTTAAATTTCAGCATTTTCGTGACAATCAAAACTTCACCCACTAGCACACGCATTTGTGCTAGTCGGCGAAGTCGGTGAAGGTGGTGCTCGAATTATTTAGGATCTTGGAATAGAAAAAATAGGAAATGCGAGCACTTTTTCTTTAGACTCGTACCAACATACATACCCAAGTGGGCCGGTTTCACTACCGGCGACCCGTATAACATACCAACATACTTCGAGTAGTGTAATAAGCATGAATGCTTCAACTGTCACCGTCCCCAAATAGTGCCATGACTGAGAATCAGGCTCTGAATTTCTGACTTTTCTACCTATTCAGAACAATATTTTCTTAGGGAAATACATATATTTTATAGTCATATCATATTATGACGATCGACAAAATCAGCAACAAAGCGACAAGTTATCACTTTTCATAGCTGTCACTTTAAGCGGCTAGACTGTCACCGTCATAAGCAGACTCTAAATCAATGTTTAAAGGTCATTCTCCAATTTCATCAGTTTTTAAAATTTTTTAAAGTTTCACTTTGAAAAACTATCAGGTCTGTCCTGAAAATAACTTTGCTTGAAATCACCTGATTTCCAAAAATAAATTGAATAAAAAAGTTGACATTGTGCAGATAATTTCTTTCCCCCTAATTCATAAAAATTATAACAGGCTTATAAGATTGTTATTTGACATATTTCTATGGAAAATCTGTCAAATAAGAACTTTATAAACCTGTTATAACTTTTATGAATTAGACGGTTTATATTCTATAGTTATGCCACTTAAAATGTCATTTCACACTTTACTTATAGAATTTTATCTTGTTGCGCAATGCTTATGTTGAGGTTAGAATTAAAAGGACGTCGTCATGTACAGAACAGGGGTGTATAAAAAAATATTGATTTAGGGTGTAATTACTGTTTATTAAATATCCCTGGCTGGAACATTGTCTAAAACACTTTTTGTAGTTGTTGTAGTTGTTGTCGTCAGCCAGGCGCTCTCATTTAACTTCTACAGCTGACAAACTTTTGTTAGCCAAATGTCAAACTTTATGAAAAAATAAAAACGAAACCAGAAAGACAAAAATAATTTCATATAGAGGCTGACATATGTCTCAACAAAATTTTGTCAAGTGTAGACGTTAAATCATATTTGTGGTGCTTATTACGTAACTTGACGTCTACACCAGATAACATTTTGTTGAGTCATACCTCAATTTCTATATGAGAAAACAAAACAACCCAAGACTAGAATAATTTCACCTCGTCTACACTTGACAAAATTTTGTTGAGACAAATGTCATGCTGTATATAAAGTAATTTTTTGTTTGTTTTGTTTTTTTTTCATACAGAGTCTGAGGTTTGTCTTAACGAAATTTTGATGAGACAAACTACATATGTACGTTTTGATGCTAAGTAGTAGATTCGGTAACTATGTCAACTGAAAATTAACATATTATCAGTTAATTGTCTTGCACTGGACTGGGTCTGCCGTTCCTTCTGACAAATGTATTACAACCGTGTAAACTGACAACTATTGCAACGTGGTGACAGCATATTGTTCAACCAAACAATATCAGATAGATGTGTCATATCTGATAACCGTCTGAACAGAGCTGCATGGTTCGTGTACCAGCTGCTGTATATGAAATGACTATGTACATACATACATATGTATGTAAACGCTCTTATATAGAATAATTAGAAATTATGCAAAAAAAAAAACAGTCTACTTGAAGTGCAACTTAAAACGTGAACAATGTGTGTTCTAACGTGTACTTCATTTTATAGTTTTAGCATAAGGGCAATAGTCTTTAGAATTTCATCAGTTAATCATATATAAAAATGAATTGATATTTTAATTGAGTTAGTTAAACCATATGTCTGTCAATTCATTTTTAAATGTTTTTTTGTGTACATAACGATATTCAAATATCCACAGATTTTCATTTCAATAAGTTGTTTGTTGTGATTTAAAGAAAAAACAAATTTAAATTAAAGTAATTTTTAAAAATTTATTAAGCCGGTAATTTTAATCCCCCGCAGTATTCTGTGAGAAGTTGTGGAATGGATCGTTACTCGATCTATTCAACAATTTGGCATAGACTAGGAAAAAAGTTCCGTAAGCACAAGTTACAGAGCACCTCTGTTTAATACCGTGTGAGTACGATTTGTTGAATTCATGCAGTCTGGAATGATAGCCTGAAGTATGAGCTAATTATTTCAGGGTTGCATTTAGTAACGTTTGCTTCAGTCAGAGAGCATATACATATAACAAAATAGCAGAAGCTAGTAGATTACTAGTATCACATAATAACAAAACTGATCTGTAATAATGCTAGATCAAGCGTTTTCGGGCTGAGTTAATAACTTTAGGTACAGATTAGTGAAAACGTATTATTATGAATAAATCTCAACTGTTTAATTCTATTTTTGTAAACAACTGGTATTACGTTTGACGTTTACATTTTCTACGTGACACGAGTTACACGATACATTTTAAAAAAAGAGTAATGGCACAGTTTCTGTCAGCTGATTTCAATGAAAGTAATATTGTTTTTGGATAAAGTGTTATGCTTTTTAAAACAGAAACTTAATAATGAAAAGTGCCAGCACTTCAATTTGTGTAAACGTATAGAAACGAAGTCGGCATTTAAAGATTTGCAAACAAAATGGGTTCATTGTAGAATGATCTAAAATTTTGCAAGCTGCTTGAATGAAATATGTTGTCATTACAATAGAGTAATTGTTTCAAATAATACAATAATTGTTGCTTTAAAAAGTGTTGCCGCCTTTAATTAAAATTAAATTTTTGCAAATACATCATTTTCTTTGCTGTTAATTGGAAAAGCTAAAATTTAAGAGAGATTATTCTCCTAGAAAAATTTTTTAATTCAGGCTTAAACTCTGCGAGTTATAATTGTTTTCTACACACATTTTTGATAATACGAGTTTGTGTGCAAAATTTCCTCAGGAGTTTTTTATTCTGTTCTAAAATTTCAGTCTAAAAATATATATTTTTTGGAAAGTAGCTCACCCGCAGTCCTCGATATTGCACCTTTTAATTCGTTCGTTAGCATAAATACATGCAAAAGCATAATTTTAGAATTTGTTTTTACTTAAAATTGTTTTTTTTGCGAACGAACAGATTCGTTATTGATGAATTGCCAATAACTTTTGCAGTGGGCAAACCGCTTTCATCCATTCACTGTGAAGTGCATGCCATCGAGCCAATAATATTCCAACATTCCGTAAACTAGTCTGCTTATTTCTCATCCTTTGACTAGGAAAATTGCTACCAAACTGCTATTGCTCACACACAATATAATGGAATTGCATTTATTGAAAAAAAACTTCAGCATTGAATAACTCTTAAAAATAAAACTTTATTTACAAATAAAGGTTTTACCTGGTTTCTATCTATGGAGTTGTAAGATTCATAACCTAATAATGATGACGTCTTGCACAATTTTACAATTCCTTTTAAACACATGGCTGACTGCTTCTTTAGGTTTGTATTCATAAGATTTGTACCTATAAAATTTTTTTTGAATTGGTTTAAATTCCATATAAACTATAAACTAAATATTCTTTTCTTCTTTTTTTTATAGATCTTGTTTTAAAAGGCCCAAATAAAATGTTGTACCCCCTGTGTTAAGGCTTAAAGTAAAAAACATTAAACCACATCTTTCAAATCACAAAAAGAAAAAAAAAAAAAAACATGCAACCACCTTTTCATTTAAGAAATAAAAAATGTTGAAAATTACAGTAATTTAAAAGAAGAATTATATTATTTAAATTTAAAAATTATAAATGTACCTTTATAACAATAAATTTAAATTCATTTAAGTCTTAGTAGATACTCGTATATAAAACTACATATTTAAATAAAAAGTGTACACATGAACTATAATTTTTATTTATTTTTAAATACACAGGCAACACTTACAATTAAGTGATGAACAACAGCGAATGTAAGAAATAAGCGTTTTTATTTCTACTACATTTATATTTACATGAAACACAGTTGCTATTAACACTGATTGTTGTTGTCGTTTTAAAAAAGGCCAACACAACAATGCAGGCTTAACAAACACAAGCCGCCATTAAAAAAACAAACAAAAACTGAGAACTCTGCGAGCAAGTCACTCATTGAGAACATCATTTTGTTTATTGCAACAACAAAGTAAGCCAACAGCTAAATGTGACCAACTGATAATGTGACCAACCAACCAACAAACATCCAGAGTGAACAGAGCAACTGGAGTAAATTAACTGTTAATGTATTCATACATTATAATTTTATTTTTTTACTTTCATTTATACAAAATATTATAATATATATTAAAATTTATGAAATATTGCTAAAAAAAAAAACAAATGTATTTTAAATTTATTTAAGCACGAAAGAAACACAAGTATGATGTATGATTAAAATTAAAAAGTTGATGTTGTAAAAATAGAGTTTAATATTATAATTAATAGAAAACAAAAGATGAAAACGTGTCCTAATACCGAACAAAATATAAACATACATAAGCATAAAATTAAGAACAGCAAAAGCAGAAGAAAAGAATGCCCTCTCTCATTTTAATTCAAGATCAACTTAAGACAAAATGCATGATAAAGGTGACGAAGAAAATCACTTAACATAATGAATGTAGTAAGAAAATATACATATGTAACTGTAAGAACTAAGGAAAAAAATTACGTAAATGTTAAAATTTAAATGTTTCAAATCTAATTCAATTTCACTTAAGTAAAAATCATATGTCGGTAAAAAAATAAATATGTATCACAGTTTTGAACACTTATTGAATGTAGTAGGAATTCAACTTAACATTTAAAATATTGAATATGTATGTTTTATGCAACAACAAAAACAGCAACAACAACAAGTTTAAAAACTTATGAAAAAAAAAAAACATTATTTGAGTATAAAGCAATTAAAAGCCTTTGAAATTAAAACAAAAAGAAAGTTACAAACACGTCATATATACATATAGTAAATAGTAAGTAAACATGTTAAACGTATGTATGTTAAAAACAGTCAAGTAGCAAGGATATCTAATTAATAAACTAGTTTATGAAATAAATTGCAAAATTGAAATAAAATCTGGGTTTTTTTTTTCTCTAAATAATGAAAAAATACAAGCAAGAAAATATTAACATCTTGAACTCTTCATAAAATCATAAAAAAAAAATGTTTTATATATATATATATATATATATATATATATATATATATATATATATATATATATATATATATATATATATATATAACTGAAAAAAAATATTGTACGTTTCTGTAAAGAAAAAAAGATAAAAAAAAATAGCAAAATTAAATGAGGCAGCCACATGTTTTCGTCTCTTTCTTCCTTATTACTTAAACATAAAAGTCTTTAAAATTAAGAAAGAAATATATATATATATACATAAAAAAAAATTAAAGCTTTACAAAACAAAACAATATAATTTATTAAAATTATATTGATTAGTATATATTGAAAATAACAAAATATATTAAAAACAAATACTTTTTTCCAGAATTTTTAAATGTGTTAGCAAATAATTTCAAACTTTTTAACTAATTTAAATTAAATAACAATTTATTTTTTATAATTTAGAAAAATAGTTTGTACTAGAAAAGACAAGACAAGAAAAATTTCCAAAGAAAAAATTAAAGCGTTTAAAAACTTTTATAAATTAAAAAAGAAATATATATGTATATATGTATATGTATATATATATATATATATATATATATATATATATATATATATATATATATATATATATATATATATATATATATATATATATATAGAAATATTAAAGAACTTTAAACGTTTAAATTTATTTGGAAAAACATAAAAACAATCAAAATAATTAATATATTTTCTAAATTTGGCTACAAAACAAAAATATGTTAAGTTTTTTTTTAGCAAAGACAAACAAAAAAAAAAAAAAAACTAATTACATTGTTTATAATTATTCAAATGAAACGATTTGCGAAATAAACTCATTCTAAATTAACCTAACAAATACATTTTATTAAGACACAAAAAAAATTATAATTATTAAAAATATTGATGTGTAATTAAAGGATTTAACAACAGCAACTCTTGCGCTGAAAAACAAATGGCGAAATATAAACAGAAAATAAGAATTTTTCATGTTAATTTGTATAATCCGTTGGAACAACAAACAAAATAATTGAATTCATTAAATAAGCAACAACTAACATGTCTCTTTATTCAATTTAACTGAATAATAAATAATAATACATCCAAAATATCTATAATATTAACAAAATCAGAGGAAAACTAAATAAAAATCTTTAACTTATAAAAACAAAAACAAAAATGATGTTATTATTTTGAAGGTTTAAAATGGGCAAATGCAGTAAAATATCCCACTCAGTTGTACGATCTGTTTAAAATGAAGCGTGTGCCCAGAAAGTGTGATAGTTTGAGAAAGACTTTTCGCCAAGTCTGTGCGATTTGGTAATCTTTTGAAAATTTTCAACATTTATGTTTTTCCATGCGTTAAGAGTTGTTTTGTCGAAGTTGTGTGCAAAAGTAAAATAGTGTGGCCGTTGTGATGCAACTTTTTAAACTAGGACAGAATTCTATCAGACCTAGCTAACAGTTTCCAGTGAATGAATAGTACGATTGTGTAGGATACAGACTCATGGCATTAACTGCAAATGCTCGTGAGACTGAGGTAAGTATTAATGGATCACCATAATGCCATGATAATAATCAACTCTTTTCGGCCATGGGAGGGAGTCTAATTAAAACGAAGTTTGCCCGGGTCAAAGAAATTTCAGTAAAATAGATGCAGTTTCGATGGCTCGATTGATCAAATCTTAAAGTTTGCTACTCAAACTGCGAGTAGTAGATATTGCCAGCCGAAGAATTGCAGGTCTAAAATTGATCCTCATGAAATCAATGCCAGTTCACCTTCGAGTTTGGTTTAATTAACGCTTAAACTAGTAAATCTTTAAATCAATGAATACTCAAACCACATTTAAAGAAAGAAAATTTAACGTTTAATTTTCAGTCATTAAACAGTGCAAAACATCAGCTGTTTGACATTGTTTGCAACGTTGCCAAATTTCTATTTCTAAAAACAATTTTATTTTGCATCAGTACCTGCCTCGATGGCCTAACCTGGTGGTGGATCAAACGGAGATGGTGTAATTCTAACGTTGCACTACCACCCCCGAGGAGCCGGGGCAATTTATTTGCTGCTGTTCTTTTCCCGTAGCTCAACCCCTTGCTGGGGAGTTTGGACTATCTGTTCTCTGCTGCAGTGCAATTCTCTGGACGGCCTAAGGGAGTCAAGGCTACAGTTGGTAGCCCGAAATTCCTAGAACATCAGGTCTTTAACTAGCCCCGGTAATCCCTCGATTCTAGTTCCTTACAAAGCAGCATCTGTTGCTTAACAACAGCGGGTCCATTTGGGCCCCCAAAAATACACCCGAAGGCCGTATGATCAGTTTGTTTGCCAACATTACCTACCATGCGAACCAACCACATCCAGTACGTTTCAGCTTATGATCTGGCGAGATGACTGCGCAGAGTCATACAAACGAAATCAAGCAAAGGTTATTGTCTATAGAAATTTCGAGATTAGATGTTTTATATATGGTTCTCGACTTGGAAAATTTCTGGAAGCCAAGTTTGAGTATACATAGTGGTACGCATTCGAGTTGGAGATTAGTGTTGCTTTAACTGTGTTACAGTCAACAAAAAGCTTATAAAGTGAGTCTGGTTCCTGCAGTCGTGGTGTAACAGTGTTGAAAATGTAAAGTGCTTTTTAGCAGAATTAAATAAAGTTCATAAAGCTTTGTACTAAAAACTGCTATGAATAAAATAGTTGAATGTGCTTTATTTTCATTTGCAATTAAAGAATCCGCAAAACCGTTTTTTATTAAATTGTAAAAAGGTAACATTATTTTCCTTTTAAATTTCTATATAAACACTGTTTGTTGGTTTTGGTGAAACAGCTATGGTACGTGCTCCAGCCAGTAAGTCTTCAATTTCATCTTTCTTGTCTTCTTTAAAAATGTTGAACACTTCAGTTTTATGGCATAAAAATCTTTCTCAATTATGAGAAAGTAAAACCAATAAAATTATTAACAATTGTGAATCCTTTTTAATTGATCAATAAAAATGTTTGCTGGGAAATCAAAACATTAACAATGTGTTTTTAAATTAGTTTCCTTAAAAATCTATTACATACAATTTTCCATTTCCGTAGAATTTTCTTTTATAGTGCAGACATCAACCAAAGTGGTGCTATTTAAATTGCTTGGATAAAGCTTTTTCTTTCATGGATAAAGCTTGTCAGCACGTGTCACTAAAAGAGCATAAAATTTTATTAAAAAAAAAAAAACAATTTCGAAAGGGACATATAAAATAGTATACGCTTATTTTTGTTGTTGTTGCAAAAAAGACAACATGTGCACAAATAAGGTACCACAACAGCCTCCTTCATACTTGGAACCTTGTTGAAAAAAAAGCCGCTTGTTTATATCAGTTGTAGGCAGGATATTGCAGGCAATAGACGTTTAGAAAGCAGAACGGTTTTATTTTTTATTAGAAAATAAAATTTATAATAATGAAAATATACAAAAATTGCTAGTGGTGAAACGTATAATAGAGGCAACAAAACGAATGGCAAAATGCAAAGCCACTAGTATAGAAAATGTAAATAATAGTTAAAAGAATGTGATGAAAGTGCTTTTTAGCTAAAATAATATAAAAATATACTTTATTTCAAATGAAAAACTTTAATTTTTTATTCTTCAAATATTAAAGTCAACGAAAAGAATTTTGCAAATTATTGAAATGAACGTGTAACACTGAAACAATTTCAATTATTTTTAAATCAACAACAATTATAGTATAAAAGCAAAAAAAAAAAAAAAAAAGAAATAGGGAAATATTATCTCCTTTATTAATGCGAATATAATATAGTGAGTGAGTGTGTATGTGTGTGTCTGTGTGTGTGTGTCTCTGTGTTTTTCAAAGTCTGCCTGATACCGTTGCTCTGCTGTGAAACGCGTGCTTGCTCATTAGCACATGTGTGTGTGTGTGTGTGTGAAAAACATAGATTATTTCTTTGAGTTGAAGTATATACCGGGTTGTACCGCATATTATTGACGCTTATGTCCTTGTGATTCTTTTCATTTCCGTAAAAATGTGTAGAAAAAAGAATCTCAATCATATTTTTCAGTTTTTCGTTTTTCGTTTGCATTCAACACCCTACTTATGAAGTCATGGATTGTATTTAAGATATATTGACATGCAAATCAAAATGTTTTTAATAGTAAAAACTAATGAAAAATAGTGAAATGAATTTTCGTTGCAAAAATTTTTTTTCAAAAATTATTAGAACATTTTTTTTCGAATAGTTGTTCAAATAGATTTTTTTTTTAGATTAAGTATACTTTTCCCATTTTTCAACAAATAATTATTAATATTTTTATTCGATTAATTACTCCAATTTTTATTCGAATAATTATTAGCTAGTATAACATTATGGAAAATTGTCAACTGAATTTTTGGTTGCGAATAATTTTTTAAAACTTATTAGAAACTTATTAGGTTTTTTTTGAATATTTTTTTAAAATAATTCATACCAAATACTAACATCGGTATTCATAAAATTTTAAATGATGTTCAAATACATTTTAGAAGAAATTTGATATGAACAAATTTTTCTAAAACTTATTTAAACTACATTTTATTTTTTATGAATACCGGCATAAAACATTACATAATTTTTTCCCCATTTTTCAATAAATAATTATTTATATTTTCATTTGAACAATTGCTCAAATTTTTATTCGATTAATTATTCGCATAATTGCTAGCACAACATTATTAGAATAATGACAAAAACTAGTTGAGCAAATGGAAAATAGTGAAATGAAGAGATTTTTTCTTAAAATATTAGAATTTTTTTTTTCGAATATTTGTTCATATAATTTTTTTAATAATTATGTATAGGAAATATTATGCAATATACAATATTTTACGCATTTTTTAACAAATAATTATACATATTTTTACTCGAATAATTCGCATAATTGCTAATTTTGTTCGAATAATTAAACGAATAACAATTAAGATGGTTATTTGCTTTTGTACAATACAAACGATTTCAATAATCTCTAGAAGAATAATACAAGAAATTAATCGAATAAGTAATTTGTAAAATTAGGGATCTGGGGTTTTTCTCACAAATTATGGTTCTGCAGATATTTTCTTCCTTGACAAATTCTAAATGCGAACGAAATTTTCATTTGCATACTCGTATTGAAAACCACAATAAAAATTAAAATATTGTTATTGTTTTTTTAAAACAAGTATGCAAATGAAAACGTTGTTCGCATTTAGAAAAATGTGAACAAAGTAATTTTTTTTATGTATATATTCACAATTATTCGTCTAATTAAAAAAAAATATGCGAACATTTGCATTGTTTTTTAAAAAAGAACTCTTCATATTGTTTTTATAATCTTCTCCTTGCAAAAACTCATCAATTGATCCCGTTTTTCAAATTGCCATTATGAAATTTTTTTAGGCAAATTTTGCCAATGAATGAACCATTTCAGTTTGGTATTATGGTAATTGCCAAAGCTGACCCTCCTGTTAATTTATGGACTGGATTATTGTGCCGATAATTTACCGCTCATTTTTTGTCAAAGTGAAATTGTAATAATGAAAAATGGTTTCCTACCCGACAAAATTCTTTAGCCTTTTGACTAATTAACGCCAAGTTGTCATAATGGCCCTTAATGGGGTAGATTTTTTTGAAGAAAGAAATATTGAAAACCTTCTCCTTGTACCAGCTAAATGCGAAACCTTTTTACAGATTGTTCAAGGTCTTAAAGCAATTATTGGCCGTAAAATTTAAACATAAAAGGGTTGTATGGCCTTAATCAATTAAAGATGATGACATGTATCCCTTTCAAAAGTTGCTAAATGAAAAAGTTATATAGGCTTGGCACTCTCTTTAAAAAAATATATATTTTTTAGATTATTGCAGGCACAAAGTTTTCTTTTGAAATTTTATTTTTCCCATTGTAAGGCTTTTTGCGTGAAGTGCAAGTTTTGTTTCTGAAGTATGATTAGTAATTAATTCTTTAATAGTTATTATTATGTATACGCCACCTTCTATTGTAGCAAAATTTTTTATTTTTGCTACGTACCGCTCAAATGATTCGCCTTCAGTCAGCTTAACACAACTTCACTCTTCTCTCATATGTTTGAACGTGTATGCATGTTAATATTGTTGAACTTGTATGGCAGTGTGTGTGTGTGTGTGTGTATGTGCGTGTCAGTTTCAGAGTTTTTGCCTGCACATTTCTTTGGTCGTTTGTTTTGTATTTTAAAGTTTTCCCATGTAGTTTTTGTAAACACTTTAAAACGTAAACATTCACATGCATGTAAAGTACATACATACATGCATACTTACATACATACATACATACAGGTGTGATTGCATGTGCACTGCCTCGTCTAACCGTAGTATGTGCACACACTTACTCGCTCACCTGCTCTGCTCTTAAATACAGTTGTAGTTTTTGTTTGAGATGTGATCTGAGTCTTAGAGCTTTTGTTGCTTTTTTTCTTTTTGTTTTTATACGCTTAAGAAGGTTACATTCATGCAGAGCCAAATGAATCCAAAGAGAAAAAGAGACCCTTAAAATAATAAATAGAAATATTAAAAAGATTTGTAGAGCCTACATCTGCATAAACACACAAGTATCTATAAAAAATAGGAACAGCAACAACGTTGTTTGCCTGAGTGTGTGAGAGTGTTTCACAAAATAGTATTTTGTGCGCTCAAAATAGCATTAACTCAAATGCATTTTTTAACAGCATACATTCATTTGAATATGTACATAAGTCATACATACATACATACATGTATGTATTTCAAATGTGAAAATGTCATGTGAAAAATGGGTTTATAACATGCGGCACAGATACAGGTATTTATTACAAACGAGTCTTGAGTTGAGGGTGGGCTGTTATTAGAGTGCTAGAGTTTTCATGTGAAGAACCATGTTTTTCTTTTCTTAATTTTTGATAAACTTTAGAAAAAATCGTGGTGTTAAAACTTTATCATGATCAATTATTGTACTACGAACAAATGTTAATTAAAATTAAAAAATACTACCTTAAATTTTATTTAATGTAATGGGCAAACAGAAAAGCATATTCCAATAATTATCTACCTCCGTTTTTAATATTTTAACCGTCTAATTCATAAAAATTATAACAGGTTTATAAAGCACTTATTTGACAGATTTACCATACAAATATGTCAAATAACAGTCTTATAAGTCTGTAATAATTTTTATGAATTAGGGGGTACGAATGTAAAATTTAAAAAATTTTTTTTAACATATAAAGTTTTCAACAATTTAAGAAAATCCCTAAGAAGAGCAATTTTCAGTTCATAAACAAGCAACTACATACTTGGAAATATAAAAATTCGTTGAGTAAGAAATTCTTGCATGAACTGATTATTCGAATAAATTTTAAATAATTTTTTTTTTCGCTAACTTAATAAAAACTTAATTCATTTGAAGCTATTTGAGTATCTCCATACACATCCATCTTTAAGCTAATCGATTAATTGTGTATCTATGTGTGCATTGGAATAATTGTTCGAGCTTTTTTATTCAAAATATGCCATCTTTGTCACCGCAAAAAAGTGTGTATTCATAAGCTGGAATTAACCAATAAATATATATTCGAACAATTAGCCGAATAACTAATCGAATTATTACATTTATCGTCTCAGAGTCTGCCGTTGTAGAAGTGTAAAGCTCATTTTGACATATTAAGAGTTAGTTTTTAGTTTGAAATATCGAAAACATACACAAAGTTTGCGTTTTAAAATGAAAAATTAGTAATATATTCGAATAACTACACCTCAAAACATAAATAATCAGTTTCTTTAGTGCAATAAACTTTTGTTTGGAATAGTAAAAATAATAAACACGAGTTCAAAAATATTCGCATCTTAAATCGAGTAATTATTCGAACAATTAATCGAATAAGTTTTATGATAACTTTTAATTTTTTTTTTTCAATCAAAAAACAAAAATAAACACTGGATACTTATTGAGTATTATGATGAGGAGCATAGCTATGTATTCGAATATATATGTATATAGTTCGATTTTCAAATAATTAATCGAATATATTTTATATAAAATTTTATTATTTAGTTTGGAATAGCAAGAAATGTTGAATATATTTTGCTTATTAAAACATAAAATCGTTATACATGCGACTAGTTACATATTCGAATAATTATTCGAATGCATTGATACATGGAGTATTAGTTTTTAGTTTGAAATAACAACAAGTATTAAATATGATTTAAGTATTAAAACAAAAAAAGTAATTGTATAGTCGAATAGCTACATGAGCCTTTGGGTTGGAGGATGTGGGCTGACGAGTAGTGTGGCGGCTTAAAAACTGCTAGTTGTCTCCCAGCCAAAAGTCTTCTTTGTGCTTAATTAGCATCAATCACATCAATCATACAAAATACAAAATTATACAAAAGTACAACAAAATTTGAATAATAGAAATCCATTAATTTATTATAATAATTGTACGAATCGGTTTTCGAATAATCATTCGAGTACTTTTGTGTATTACTTATGTAACTACTTAAAGTTTTTGTGTATGTGCGGTTGGGTGTGTGTTTTTGTTTCCTTTTTTATTACTACATACTTTCTTTTCTTCTTTTCATACATTCTCGTAGTTGTTATGATTAAAAAGATCTTTTATATATTCTCCACTTGGTCTGGTTGTACAAAAATTAAATTTTATTACAAAAAAAAAAAAAAAAGTTCTCTTCCAGTCGTTTAAAGCCCGCAGGCTGATGATTACACAATGTTGAAGTGACATGGAAATGTCAAGAAGCCTAAGAAATTTTTGATTGTTTGCAGTAAAGTTTTTATATCTCAGCTTTGCGGGTTACACAGATGCAAACTGTTGTTGTTGTTGTTGTTGTAGTTGAATGGTTTTAATTAAATGAATTTTAAGTTTGCCTTTTAACTAAAATCAGAGATTAAAAGTTGAACAGTAAAATGCTTTTGCGGTTTTTGGGAGAAAATCATTTAATGAGTTTCCCTTGTGCGTATGAGTGTCATGGCAGAAGCATTTTATTAAGCATACGCCTCTTGTACTCCATGTTTGGCAAGTTGAGTTGAAAATTTCAAATTTAATTCATATGAAAAGTTCAGTTGTCACAAAACTTTTTCTTTCACCAGTTCTTAAGAGTTTAAAAAAATTTTTTTTCTTTTTTGATAAACAATCATTTTGTGTGTCCCCAATATTTTTTATTCAACTTTTCTTTTCACTTCATTTCAAAGCGGCAGGCAACCAACAAATAATGAAAAACTGCCAAAGAAATCAACGAAATTATATGGTAATAAATAATGTTAAGTTTGCAAAAAGAAATAAAAAGTGTAACACTAATATCAAAGAAAAAATGGAAAGCTGATGTGTACATGTGCCTCTAGTTCTTCTATTTTTTTTAAACACTTAAGGAAGCTGCCAAATTGAACAAAAGTTTCAATTTTATAGAAAAAAAAAATAAATAAAATAATAATGACTGTCGCATTGTTACGTATGTGTGTCTATTAAAATTCGTTTTTTTTTCTCTTTCAATTACCATATAAAAACGGAGATAATTAAATTAAGCGTAAACTTCGTTATGCATAAATCTGTTTAGCAACATTGACTGATTGCCCAGAGCAGGCAACAGCGAAAGAGTGGAGCAAAAAATGCAAATGCAAAAAATAATCAAACTAAAGTATTTAAATCGTGTTGTTGGAGAGTGTATGTGTGTATGTGTGAGTGGCTGCCACTTGTTTAGTTTTTACGAATGAGTGATCGCATTGGTATCAATTCATCAGCAGGCCGTTATGCTCGTGTGAGTCCTTCGCCGGGTCGTGGCACTAAAGTTGCATATGCACCATGCCCTCTCTTCGATGCCCAGGATGTCGATTCGGGTGGCAATTGCTTGGCCATACCAATGTCATCATTGCAGCCGCCGCCGGCTCATGGCAAACCAGCCGCTATAACCAATGGAAATAATCACTATAAAAAGGGTGAGTGGTAGCTAAATTTTTCTTTTTTACAAATAGAAAGTAGAGCAAATATCTTTATTGCCAACTAGAGAAGCTTTTAATATATTAAAAACTTTGCATTGAAATTAACATTGAATTGGGTCTGGTAACTTAAATGATAACTTATGATGTTATCGAATTTCATTTCGAACAGAAAAACTGTGTCAGAAATGAAAATGTGTAAAAAAAAAAAAATCAAAATCCCACTAAAACTCAATTGTTTACAGCATGTCAATAATAGGTAAATAATGTCAAATAGCGGACATTTCCCATTACATAAAAATAAAACTTTTTTTTATGCCTGCAATGAACTTCAACACATTGTGTAAACAAATGTCCATGTGAAGTGTTCAAAATAGTGCCGGTTTGAATATTTCAGGTGCAAATTTGTATTTTACAATTTTACTTAAAATAAACTATTTACATCGTGTCAAAAATAGGTAAATAAAGTAAAATTAATCGTGTGAAAAATGCAAATACATAAAAAATATTCCAAATCACATCTAAAATCAATTGTTTACACCATGTCAACAATAGGTAAATAATGTAAAATAGTCAGTATTTTGCATTCCACACAGATAAAACCTTATTTTATGGCTGCAATGACTTTAAACTCAATTGTTTACACAATCACATTGTGAGGTAATGTATGCTAAAGCGTGCTAGTTTAATATCTAAGGTGCAAAAATGTAATTATTTACCTCATATCAACAACTGATAAGTAATATAGAACTCATGGTAACAAAAATGCAAATATGTAAAATATATTCAAAATAGCGCTAAAAATCAATTGTTTACACCATGTCAACAATAGGTAAACAATGTAAAATAGCAGCTGTTTTGCATTGCCATAGATAAAATATGGTAATACTCTCATAGTGAGCTTAGATTCAATTGTTTACATAATGTCAATGTGAGGTAAGGAATTGAAAATCGTGATACTTTGAGTACTTAAGGTGCGAATCTATGTGTATATATGTTTAGCTATAATATTGCTTCAAAAACTAATTTTTTACACAATGTCAACAATAGGTAAATAATGTAATATAATAACAGATTCGCATTACGCAGAGCTAAAATTTTATTTTAACTCTGTATTGAGCTTAATTGTCCTGTTGAGTAAAAATTTCTAACTTACGCTAGAAAATTAATTATTTACATTATGTCAACAATGGGTAAACAATGTGAAATTATGGCTAATTCGTATTAAACAGAGTCAAAACTTTGTTTGATCTTTGCACTGAGATTAAGTTTAAGTTTACACAATGTAGACATTAGGTAAAGTAAGGAAAATTAGGCTAGTTTGAGAACATAAAGTGTAAATCTATTTTTAATCTTCAAACTGTAGCAAAAATTTATAACTTACACCGTGTAAATAATAGGTAAATAAAGTAAAATAATGATAATTTTGTGCTATACTGATTTTCCTGTTTATTATATCTTGGTGTTTGTCTTAAATTTAATTGTTTACACAATGTCAACAATAGGTAAAGTATTCATATCGGGCCTATTTAAGCATTTAAATGATATTTATGCTTAAGTTTTTAAATTTTATTCAAAGTGAATGATTTATACAATGTAAACAATAATTAAAATTATGTAAAAAAGCTGTTGTATGTACATATTTGAGAGTTATAATTGAACTGTTCGACTACATACATACATTCATACATATGTATGTATATTTGACTTGAGTTGAATTGTTCAGCTAGAGTCAATAGCAAGTAAAGTATTCGCAATCAGGATATTTACTGCAAAGTAACTATATATGTCCGATTTTTTCTGATGATTTTTCTGAAAAACTATTTGTTTACACAATGTCAACAATAGTGTAAGTGAATGAAATAATTTTCTTACACAAATTTTTGTATGATCTCTTATAAAATATTGACAATATTTTAATTTTTTTCTAGAAAATCCTGCTTAAATTCTTGCGTTTATTGAAGTTGTATACGTTAATTGTTTACTTAATGTAAACGCTTCTGAAGATATATTGTTTTTTTATATTTTACTCGTAAAAATACTACTTGCGCCTCCCTACACTCACTCCATGACTTTAGTACCATCTAAAACAGAGATTATTTTGCAGGATAAAAGTTATTTTTATTTCATGTCATTTTACCCCCCTTTAATTTCTCTGTGTTATTTGTTACCCATTAAATTGCCCTCTTGTCATCATTATTTAAATTGATTTCATTCTTCATGCATTTCGCGTAGAGTGTGTTAAGCCCTTGTTACCTTTTCTTGTCAATAATTGAAGTGCGATGCTGCTTCAAGAGTGCTGTTGAAACATACAAAAAAAATGTGTCAGACATAAAAAGTGAAAGAAATTTGTTTCACAATTCTCAATTGAATTTGTTAGCATAGATAAATGTTGATGGAAAACTTTGAAATTTTCAAGTTACCATGTCATTTTACCCCATTTTATTTCTCTCATTTCGCTTCAATGATTTCATTTAATCAATTGCTAATTGATGAAATTGCTAGAACAGAAAAATATTGAAAAAGGTGCACATTTTTCTTATTTTTTTTTTAATATTATATAATAAAATTATTTACATTGAATGAAGTCTACAAATTTATTGAGAAAAAAAGTACGAAACTTTAGAACAAAGAGCCAGGATGTGATAGAAATGAGGTTTATGGGGCTGTAACAGGGATCTTAGACCTCTCAAAACTGGATCAAAGTCTGCCAGGGACTTATAGTTTGTTCATAGCTCGATATTAAAGCTGCGGAATTTACTAAGAAAAATATGGAAATATTGATTTAAGAGTGTTGCCAGAGGAAAATGTTTGCCCAGAACGTAATATCGCGAATTTAAAGGTGGTTTTACACATCCAAAATCGCATTTTTCAAATTTCAGTTCATAATAGTTTTCAAGGGCTGGGCTAAAGAATTTTCTCCTACGAGCTATAACCAACACCGGCTTAACGTACAAAATTTGTAAGCATCTGGCAGCATTTTACGGCCATTGGTCCTACTCGTATTATACTAAAGCCGACCCAAGTAAAGCAATTGTTGACATGATGTCATAAATGGCTAAACAATACCAAAGACGCAATTTCAGTGTGAAATTATATTTTTTACTTAATTACATATTCTATTTACACATTAATAAGTTGAAAGTTTTAACTTGATTTCTTCATCCTGTTTTCCTTTGCTTCGACCTTTTTCCTTTTAATGTGTGAAAAATGCTTGAGATGAAAATTCATTGTTTACTTTTAGATACACATGTAGTTTTGACTTCAAATTCCATTTGAAATATTTGTTTTTATCTACTGGGTACACTTTAATTAAATTTCATAGATTTTAAAATTTTAATTCTTTTCACATTGTTCTTAAGCCAATTTTTAGCATTGCTTTTAATTTTACCGCCCACTGTTGTTTGTGTTTATTTTTAAAGCTCTGCAAATGATCGTTTATTTTTTTTTTTCACCATTTTCTTTTATCTTTTGTCGTTAATTATGTATGTTGACAGAAAAAAATGTTTTTGCAGCGCTCTTAATTTTTGAATTGAATCAGTTAAAATTTTGTATTCGAAACGTCAAAACACGCATACGTTTTTTAGTAGAAAAAAAATTTTTTTAATAAAATAATATACAAAAAACAAGCTAAAAATATATTTAAATACATTTTAAGTTTGCAAATCAAGTCTATAGACAATCATTTTAAATTGTGCTTAATTGTGTGCAAAAAGTTTCAAAATATCAAAAAAAAAAGAGAATTCTAAAAAAGAAAAACAAATTTGCAACAAAGAAATTAAATGATCAAAAAGTAACAAAAGTGCTTATTTTTTTTGTATGTATTTGTATGAAAATAACAACAAAAAATATTTCCGCAGCAGAAGGAAAATTTTTCTTTCTTATTAATTTCTCTTCTGACCCCAAAACAATCAGCATTGAAATTTTTATTTATTTTCAATAGATTTCGCCACAAAGATCAATAACCAACCATTTTGACACTCGCAAGAAAACAATACAGTTTTTGTTTTTTGATAATTTTAATTAAAAAAAAAAAAAAAACGAACACTTTTTCAATTCTGCACAATCAAGGTCAAGGGCTTTAACGTTGTCTGGGCAAAAAAAAAAAAAAAAAACAAAAAACAAAAAATCTCTTTGCGCGCTCTCTCTCCCTCTCTCTCTCTCTCCCTCTCTTTGTCTTTTATAAATTAACTGTATGATGTTGTTTGTTTGGTTCGCTCAAAGAACTGGGGGAAAAAAATTAAAATTTCATGTGTTGTTGTTGTTGTTAGTTCTTTTACACCGCTCTTTTCTTGAAACACAATATTCACTCATCATTTTAGTGAATAACAATATACTTAGAGGAATATACACAGAAAAAAAAAACAAAACAAGATAAAATTCACTTTTAATTACTTAAAACTTTAGAACATTATTCTTCTAAAACATGTGCATTTGAACAGCAATGTACACATATTGAAGACAGTTGAACCTTGAGTGTGTTTTAATTATCCATGCAATCTGCATATGAGCACAATGTGAGCATTTTTTTCCCTCATTAAGAACTTATAACACTTCACATTCATATCACAATCTACAATATCATCTTGATTAGCGAAAAAATTTCTTTGTCATCCTTTTTGAATTTGTAATCCAACATCTATTTATTGCCTAATAGATGTTGTCATGTAATTTATCTCTGTGGCAGTTAACAATTATTTAAATTATGCCAATTTTTTGCCAGTTTTTTCATTAAAATATCAGCAGACAACCAAATGTCTTAGAATCAGTTTAAACTGAACATGACAGAAACTTGGCAACGAAACGTTTTGCATAAAATGAGATTCGAGGATAAAATCAAAGTCAAACTTTATAATAAAAATTGCTGCGCTGCAGATTGAATGATGGCGAAATATTACTGCCTGAAAAAAAAAAAACAAGATTTCTTACTTAAATTGAAAGAAAAAGAAAAACCGACAGGCAGGCAGGCAGGCAGGCAGGCACTTAACAGCCTATTTATGTATGTATGTATGCCTTAAGAAAACTGTGTGGTGGATATGTATAAAAAAAAGAGATTTTTTTCTGGGCTTTAGATTTGAGCTGCTAAAGTAAAAAGAGGTTTGAGTAAGAAATAATACATTTGTCGTCTGTAAAAAATTAAAACAGGCACATACGCATAACTTATTTAGATAATTGTACAAAATAACAGAATACAAAAAAGTTTAAAAATTTTAATGAATATTATTTTTATCATGTATAATATGTACATTAGGGCAGATCGACTTAGCAACCGATGTTGTGCGATTGATTTTTGAATGGCCTTTGTCATAATGAAAAGAATTGCCACTACGTCATGTAAACAAAAATATTTTCAAGTCGGCCGAATTTAAATTTTTTATATTTCGCTAAAGAGGAGTGCGTTCGAAAAAAATATTGGAGAGAAAAAATTGTTGGGGGTTAATCATACATTTAACTGCTCTAAGGCACCCTGGGATTGATTAATAACAGCAGGAACCAGTTATGTTTCATGGGTTGTCTGCCTACTTGGGTCCTAGAAGGTCCCATTGTGCTACCCAAAGAGGCAGTAAGTACAACAGCCCTGCACACCATCCACTGGTTCCAAGCTGAGCCAGTCAGATGAGCGATTGAAAGACTTCGCCCCCCTTAATTCGCATGCCGGCACAACCGACACATCCGACAACCCATGTAGTCTCGATCTGCCCAAGTAATCCGCTTTCTTGTTAGAAAGCGCTGGACATCGGCAGAGGTAGTATTCGACACTCTCCTCCTCCTCCTCCATCTCTTCATCTCTGCAGCCTCTACAGAAGTCATTATAAAGAAGATTTAGTCTTCTCGCAGACAGGCCACTGTCAACTCTTGGCATATTTTAACCGCACAGGAATACCGGAAGGAGATGAATGTAAAGCTTAAGGGGAGGAGAATACATTGGAGAACTATTTATTTTAGTGCCACGTCTTCTCACAAATACGGTGCCGCTATCTTGGGAGTGACATTTTACCAGACATTGTCCAATTACGGGGCATATGCTGGAGGATTCATAATTATTATACTCAGTTTGTTGTTAACACTTTTTTCTTTAAAATGTCTGTAAGGATTATTATCCCATTGACATATAATAATAATAATTATTATTATTAATATTGAGGGGAACTCCAACGAATTAGTCCATATCCTCTTATTGTAAGCGGTTACCAGATCTCGCCAGTAAATCTGTCACTACATTGCCGGACACACCAGTTCAGGTACCCAGAGAAGCTCCAGGCCTGAATTTCTCTCTCTCTCTCTGTCTCTGTCTCTCTCTCTCTCTCTCTCTCTCATTTAGAGATAGCCTCCATTCATGAACCAACCTAGATGTTGTGTAAACACCTGCAAGCGCGTTTATGGCGGCCTTGCTGTCAGTTGATAGATCAGGCCAAACTCCCCGTATATCCTGTGATACTTTATCCAGTTTACCAAAAACTTTATAGCAGCAACTTCAGCCTGAAGTTTATTTAAACAATTTTTATTTCATATAAACTCTCATTTTTCTGTCCTAAAGAAAACTTCAGAGCGCTGGAAATGTATTTTCATTTAAAATGATTTGATAATGTGGTTTTTATGCATTTCATTTGCTTATGGCTCAATAAATTTACCTGTACACTGTTTTTTTTAACAATTTGGCTTCTCAAGTTTGTTTCCCTCAACAAATAAATATTCAAATCAATTATCTACATTACAATAAATTACGCGCTCTTTAAGTTTTCTTACAGTACCAGAACAAAAAAAAAAAAAAAAAACAAAAATTAAAACGAGTTGTGCAAAATATTTGGCAACGAAAAACATTCTAAGGCCATAAGGAAAACTTTTAAACGCATTAAACATTTGCATTTGAAAAGCGACATTAATATTGTGGGAAAACTTGTTGCTCAAGCTTGAGAATTGTGGCCAAAATAACACTGGGTAACAGAAATGTGGTTTTCCTCAACCAAAGATAAATCGTGCGAAATATAAGAAACTCAATAAACTGTTTCCAGCAAAAACTATTGTACAAAAAATTTCATGCGAAATAAGAATTAATTACGCTAGAGAAATAATGTTGCTAGAATTAGGGTACTATTTTAAAAATGATGAATAGTTAGAACCAAAAAATTAGTTGGTCTAGTTTAACAAAACTTATCTGCGTTTTAATTGCACTTGAATGTTTTTAGAATTAGAAGTTTGGCAACAGTGCAAAAATGGTCAAACAGCTGATGTTCACGCCGTGTATGTTTAAATATTCACTGAAATAGTCATTTCAATGTTTAAACGTAAATTAAACTATACTGGAAGGTGAACCTACACTGATTTCTTGGACATTTAGGAAATGTTTCTGGCATTATGTGTTTTTTTTTTTGAAAATAAATTTTTTCTGGCAAATTTTTTTTCAATTTGAAAATCAGATGCAATAGTAGAGCGGGTCGAATTATGTGCACAATTGCATGCTTTTTTCGATAGTTTTTGGCACGAGGAAAAAGTTCCAGCACGACATATCAAAAAAAAAAAAAAAAAACGAAAACAATTTCCAGGCTTCTGATTTTAAATTCTTTGTATTTTTGCACGCGAGGCCGTTTTTGTACGAGGCGTGGTATGGGGACGGCGTATTAAAATATTGGCGAGAAAAAGCTTTTGGGGTTTGGTTGATCATACATTTGACTGCTCTACAAGTACCGTGGGTTTCATTTTTTAGGCGCGCAAATATGGAACCCTGGCTGAGCGTTTCTACTGAAGAACAGCATACTATCAGTTATGACCTGGGTACGATGATTATCGTGGTGGATGTGAAGCAGCCATGGCATGTTCCCTGAGCCAATAAGTCTTCCTTTCACTTTACTTTTCCCGGTCTTTTTTAAAAATGTTGATCACTACAATTCAATAAAAAGAAAATCTTTTTCACTCCTGAGCAAGTAAAATTGAGCTAAAGCCTGATAAAGTAAATAACAATTGAATATAAAATTAATTTAAGGCCAAAAACAAAAAAAAAAAAAAATATTTATCTTTTAAAAAGTACTCACTCACATTACACTTAAATTAATTAGAAATTTCATAAATGTAAAATTTTTGCAGACAGGCGAAAAGTTTATTGTGATGGAAATTAAATATGTTTAAAGCACGACATCAGTGTCTTGTATTCTGCCTTCTTTTTTTTTTTGGTTTGAAAAAACAAAAACAGTTTGTTTTAAAAAACACGCTATCTTTTCATTTAACTCTTAAACTCTTTTAAAATAATCATGGTCTTTTAATAACATGTTATTTTTTGCTTTTATTTATAATGGAAATGGAAAATATAATTGTAATGTTAGTCACGCGGGCTAAATATTTAAATAAACGAATATGAATCAGGAACCAGGTTGAAAAGTAAACAAACACTATGGGTTCATAAAAATGAAAAACTAAATGAAGAAAAAACACATAAAACTGTGAGGCTTTTCGCTTGTCTGCAACAACATCTGGAGTCCTTCTCGGGGAGACGCTCATTTCAATTAAATGTGTCTCTCTTCTGGTAAAAGTGTTACTAATTTCCAAATAATTTGGCTAACAGGCAAATTTTTCACATTTCTTTACATTTTTCATTTTAGTAAAACACATTTATTATCCGTTTAGCAGCTATTGACGGTGTTTATAGGCGCGCAATGCGGATATTTACCATTTCCGCATCCTTAACCACACAGTGCTGTTTTTTTTTAATACACTTGCATGCACATGCAAAGCTAAAACTACTTTTACTTAAAATCTTACGAAAATGCACTAAATTGTTGAACCATGAGTCAAAGTAAAAGAAACAGCCCTGTTGGAATTATAGCAGCAATTAATATTAAACTAATTTTAATAATTTCAAATGGCAGAGGTAAGGCTCCAATTTTGCAATACGCAAACAATAACAAATTTTAAAGTATTCGAAAGATTTCTTGCTGCTTGGCTCAGAAAAAATGTAAGGCTCAAGCTTCACATACATATGGACGCCTAAATTTTGTTTACCAAACAACAAAAGTTTTTTTTTTTTTTAATTTGTTGTATGCGTTAGAAGCGGAAAACTTAAGACCTCTCTTTGTGATTAAACAGTTTTGTGCCTAAAATCTCAAGTTGCTCTCAATGCCAGCTCTCAATTTCGTCTATACGAATTTATTTCGAACTAGCGAACTAAAAGAGCACTTTAATTCAATGAAAAGAGCAGAACTAAAAAGAGCTCTCATTCAAAAGAGCTGCTGAGCACAACTCTATTAAGCAGTATCCCATTCCCACTCCCAATGCACATACACACAAAAGTGACGTATGAGTATTATTTGGACACAAATTATACACAATAATTGCAACGTATACGCATGGGTGACGATGCATTAAAGAAAAAATATTGAAATGTGGTTCAAAAATGTGTAATAGACTTAATTGTCTCCTGAAATATCGATACAAATAATAATAAATGTTGTGTTTATTTCAAAAAGTTCAAGGACAAAATCGTTACATTCGTGATCGAATCAATTCCCTCGTTTATGCTCTGTGTGGTTTAGTTTTGCTCGATAGTTCACTCGATATCGCATGCGACGATTTAACGCCCAGAATTCGTTTAACTGGTTAATTAAATATTTACAAATTCAATACTTTTCTTATTCTGTCTGTATTATCTGTAAACTAAATTTTCTACTTGCACTTAAATCCTCAAAGTGTTGATTCAAATAACAGAGAAAAACAAATTTAAGCAAATATTTGCAAAAAAAAGCACTGCAATGCTTTAAATAAATAACAAATTCGTACAAAAGAATTTTCACATGCAAAGAAATATTTTTTCTTATGTTTTTTTTTTTTTTTTTAAATTAATAAAAGCCTAAGGCCTTAAAATAAATAAACAATAATAACAACCCACAAACAAACATTTAGAAAAAACACTTTACAAACAGTTACAACAATAATAGTAGAAGCAAAACAAATTATAAAATATATAAAATATATTTTACTTATAAAAGAAGAAACAATTTCAATGTATTGTACTAGAAACAATTAAGACAAGTTCTATCTAAAGACAAACACAGTTCGTTTTCACAAATAACAATCATGAATTTAATGTTTCGTAAGAATTTCCGTGAAGGAGCCAGCGGTAAAACCGGTGGTGGCGGTAACAAATTACAAACAAAAGTCACTCGTACGAAACGCTCGCGTGATTTTGGTCTCACATCATCACAACCGGAGGATATACACTATAGGACTCATCTATTCTTTTCACCCAGTCGACCCGGCTATGATGTGGGCGAAGGTAGGCGCTCACACACACACAAACACACACACACACACACAACACAAACAAAGAAAAACACAACACAAACAATTATACCTACACACACACACAGACATCTCTTTTTTTTCTATGTTTTTTTGTTGTTGTTGTCGTTTTGCAAAACAAACACAAAACAAGCAACGCATAAATACAGCAAACAAGATGCATCATCATTCACATTAACAAAAGAATACTACTTGGCCATTAACAAACACATTTAAATGAAGAAAACTAAAGTTAAATGCATTAACAGCAACAGCAACAGCAGCAAAGCGCACTAAAACAAAGCCGCTGGAGAAGCGAAAAAGATGAATGCCGTTATAGTTCTCTTTTCATTCTGCCTTTAATCACTCACATGTTAAACGCAGGTCTATTAATTAACAGTTGCCAAGCAGGTGAAATGTTGCCATTTATGTATAATTGTAGCAACACAATTAGAGCGTTAAGCGATTCGTCATTAAAGAGGCGGTAGTGAGTGGGTGGTGCAATTAAAAGTACATACATATGTATTAAAATTCAAAACGAAAGTTCCTTTTGGCGGTGCTATTAAGTAGTAAAGTTTTTTTTTTTTTTGAGATGCTAAAAAAGGTAGTAAAACAAATGCCATGAGAAGAAAGAAGATGTATTTAAACTGTTTAACAATTTTTTAAGCTAGACATAAATAACCAAGCAATGATGTATCGTAGTTGAGTTTATAATCAAAATTATTGCGCTAAAGTGTGATATTTTACAGCGAACATTTTTTAAAAAAGTTTTAGCTAGAAAATGTGGCAGCCGTTATTGCTTATGTATTCATTTACGAATTTCAGAAGGTGCTACTTTAAGTATTATTATTTTCTGTTTAATAAAAATTTTCCAAAAGATTATGTTAAAATTGTAGGCCAAGAGAAGTCATCCGATGTTGTTTGACTTTCAGAATATCAGTAGTGGCTCCTTTCTGTTGGAACGACATGTCCTCCAGCCTGCCTAATTCATTCAATTGCGGCAGAAAAAAATCGGTTAACATGGCTCTATGGCGCGTTGTCGTTTAACCTGCGGCGTCCTCGAAAAAATATGGCCCGATGACTTCTCCAGCGCACCATACAGTCACTTTGAGCAAGTAAATCACTCGTGGATTTTCGGTGCCCCAAAAGCGATAGTTTTGCTAGTGCACGTTCCTGCTGAGGCGGAAATGAGCCTCATCGCTCATTATGATTCTGGTCGAAAAATCGTCCACTTCGTCATGGACATGATTATTGGCGCATTCTTGGGCAGTGTATCGCTCCATGGCTTATGCACTTGTATTCTCCAGTTGTATAGTTTACAAATGTAAAAACAGATTTGAAGAGCAACTTCCAACAGGGTGATTTCTTTTGGCCCACCTTGTACAACAATTAAAAAACAAATTATAACAAGTAATTTGAAAATCTTTGTAGTCTACAAAGTTTTTAAATTTTACTTACACTCAGTTTGGCTGCAAATTAATACTAAAAGGAAAAAGATTAACGTGAGCAAGAATTCTATTTTGGAAATTTGTATTGAAAACAAAAATAGTTTTTGAGTGCTTTGCCTTCATTTTGGATATGAATTAACATAAAAAAAATTCTTTTTTTTGCTGTCTTATAATTTTGATTTATTTTAAAATTATAAATCCACTGTAGAATCATTAAGGCTGGGTTTTTGAGATCTCAGTTAAACTAGGTTTAGTTAAACTGAAAATTAATACGAGCTGCCGTTGCCAATTTTATATAAATAACTTCATTTAAAATATTCTAGAGACTCGTTCTTCGACCTTTTTTATTCAACTTCATGTGGTTTAATAAATGAGCTCAAGGTCATCTTATTCTCAATAAATATATTTTCTATGAAGAAGATACACAAAGGAGTATCGAAATATCGAATAATTTATCAATAAATAGAAAATATATTTATTGAGAATAAAGTGACCTTGAGCTCATTTATTAAACCAAATATAGTTCATTTAAAATACATCCTAATTATAAGCCCAGCTGGAGATGAGATGAGTTTTAAACTCAATTTTATTCTGTAGTCAGTGTTTGGAGGTTTCAGCTCTGTAGTACCATCATACTAATTAGCAAATATGGCAGCACTGTTTTACATATACTCCTTTTTTGTTGGCATTTTTTTGCCACAGCTGTTTATATCACATCTGCATGTTTTGGCAGCTTTAGATTAGCAATCAAATATTAACAAATTAAATATTTAAGCGATTTATTAATTAGAGTCTTAATCGCCATGCCAAAATATGGGCCTAAACGGACGGCAACTATTCTTTTTCTCTTCCTCTCTCTCTCTCTCTCCCTCTCTTCCCATACGGCATACACATGTATATACATATGTACATTTGTTTGTACATTAATTTTCAACTCAAAACTGCTTAAATCATCATCACTTGCTGCTAAAAATAATATGAATGTGGAAAATATTTTCTAAAAAATAAAATATATTCGAAATAAATTTTTTTGAAACATTTAGCAAACACAATATTTTAATGAAATTTATTTCAGATTTGTTTTAGATGTGTACATATGTGCATAAATATCAAAGTTGTGTGTTTTTGAAATTCAATCAATTGAAAAAATTCAGAAAAGAAATTAACAACAGCTGACTTGTGGCGTGAACGTGAAACTAACAGCTACGTTGTTTGTAAAGCAAAAACAAAATTAATAATAATAATACGAAATTCGAACTTAAAGCAATAAAACGATTTTATGTATTAAAAACATTTTTAACTAAAACAGCATATTTATTTATTTTTCTACTAAACTTAACAAAATAATAACAACAATTAAGCAAATGGCTCCATGTAAGTTTTTTTGTTTTTGAAATAAAATAAAATAAAATAAAATAAAATAAAATATACTTAAAAGCAAGAAGACCGACTTTGCCTGGTTTGTGTAGAATTTTTAATTAGAAATGGCAAAAGTAGAGTAGAGTTTGAAATGGCTCGTTAAAGTGGCTTTAATTGATATGAATCGATTACAGCGCTCCAATGCACTTGAGGGAGCGTGCTTAAGTAAATGAAACTAATTGCTTAAATTAGATAGATCCAGCAGTAATTTTATAACCTCCGTTATACATACATACATACATTCATGCATACAATATTGAAATATAAACCCTTAAAACCTGCCACAAACACCAACCAACCAACCAACCAACCAACCAACAAACACTTCAGTGTGCATTCTTTTTACAAAATAAACTTTTTCAAATGTGTTTTTCCACCCAACCAAACCAATGCTGCAACAACCACCCATTCACCACCCTCCACCCCCATAATCCATACACCTTTGTGCGTGTGTTTCAAAAAAAAAAAATATATATATATATATATTTGAAAAAAAAAAACCATAAAATCAACAGAACAAGAACTCATTGCAGAACGTTGCAGTGGCTTTACAGGTGCTTACACACAAACAGCCAACAACGCCGCCACCACGCTTTCAGTGCCCGTCATGCAGCATGAGCAGGATGCGCCCCAGCCTTTAGTTGATCGCAAGCCCTCAGTATCGCTTTTACGATGGAACAGCACCAGCCACAGTAGCAACTACAATATCAACACAGCCACCACCAGCTCAAGTACAACCATCTCCTCCTCTTCTGCCCACGCCATCAACATGCACAACTACAACAGCAATACCATCAGCTGCAGCCCACCACCACACCAACAGCCACCACTACAGCGACTTAACCCATCTAACAACAGCAATCGTAGTAGTTTTAAGAGCCAAACAAACACCGTGGGGGGTATTGCGGGCTTGCCCTCTACCTCCACTGCTGCTAGGCAAGGTTTGAATTTGTTCAGCCCCTTAAAAATTTGTTTGTTGTCTTTGTTATTAACAAAATTTTTCCAAATTTTTCTGTTCTACTCTTTTTGTTTTTCCAAATTAACTCAAAATTCTTTTTATCAATTTCTAATTTAACCACAAATTTTCTTTCGTTCTGTTTTGGCATATAAAATAACAAAGACTAAAAACAGTGCCACGGTCCCTGCCTACCTGCCATCCATTCTCCTCTACCTGGTCCGCCTCCCCCCATCAAAAAAAAAAAAAAAAAAAAAACGAGCCAGTCACTAAAGTTTCATAAGGAAGAGATGCTGGTAGTGCAAATAATTTTAACAGAGTTCAATGTTAAAAAAAAAAAAATAAAATAGAAAAGCTTTGTCAATAAAAAGTGTAATTTCATAAATAAAAAAAGAAACATTTTGCTGAGCATCAGGGTACCTCGATACCAGGTAGCCGCATAAACACAACACCAACAAACACTTCATGTATTTTGTTGTTAGAAATACTTGAAATTCTGTCACCCATTTGTTCGTTCGCGTTCGCGTTTATGTTGTGCATCTTGACAGCTGTTCAGGCTGAAAGCAGTAGTCAGTTGGGTACCTGGCATCGACGCACCTTGGCCATGCAGCAAACAGAGCAAATAATAAATACATATATAATTTATTTTCATTTGTGTACTTTTTGTAATTTATTATAGTATATAGAGTGTCAAATTGTTTAAATATATTTAAAAACTAATAAATTTAATCACAAACAAGTACTTCCCAGTCCCCTCATGAATATTCTCAGGAAATTTTGTTGTCAAGAAAGTGTATTTTTCGCAAGAAAACATTTCTGCCATATTTTCTTTTGGGCTTAAAAACTCTGAAAGAGTGGCATCACCTGGTTGGGAAGCGAGCCATTTTCATTAGCGTCATGTGGTTCGTTCTCCATATAAAAAAAAAAAGAAAATACTTGAAGAAGTCGTGCTCCAGGACTGAATGTAGTTTGAAGACAATTCCAAAACTTTTTTTTTTTATTTTTCACCACGCCCTTTTACGTTGTCCTTTTGGATTTCGAATTTTTTTGTAAAGCGTTCATCAAATTTTGTTTACCTTTGTTTACGGATATTTAACAATCGCATTTCTGTCCATCAGCCCTTAAATGTCTACCAAATTTTTTAAATATCTTTAAAAACTAATAAAGTATTGGCTTTGACCACAAATTGAAATTGTGACTTTTCCATACCTGGTTTCTTCGGGCAAAAATGGCAACTGTTTGTAAATGCAAAAAACTTTTTAATTTCATAAAAGTTTTGTTTAAAACATATTCATTCTTATTATAATTAATCATATAAACTTTTTTCTTCGTTGGAAAAGTGAAAAGGAAAGAAAGTGTATTTTTTTTTTTTGACAACAAACACATGAAAACAATTTTTTTGCAAACTGTTTTCCATGTGTTTGTTGTATACAAGAACAAAATTTTTCTCTTATCCACTTATCAAAAAAGATACAAAGCTTTCAAAAAAACAAAATTCACAGGCAATTCCAGTGCGACAGCAAAAACAAACATCAAAGCGTTGCCACATGTGGCGTTTTTATATTATATTGTAAATGAATTTTGAGTTTTTTTTTTTAAATTGTGTAACGTTTTTGTTTAATAATCAAAATTAATGTTCTTCAAACAATATTTTCATGAAATTAAAGTGGCTTTCTTTATGTTTGCAAATACTTGTTCATTTGGTAAGTAGAGAGCAGGGATGGAAAAGTGTTAACTTCAGCCTTCAAACAGTAGTTCTTCAAACAATATTTTCATGAAATTAAAGTGGCTTTCTTTATGTTTGTTCATTTGGTAAGTAGAGAGCAGGGATGGAAAAGTGTTAACTTCAGCCTCAAGACCTAGCCAAAAATAGTTACAGACCCAAAAATAAGTAAGTTAAAAAGCCTGGCAGCAAGATTTAGAAAACTATGACAGGTTTCGGTGAAAAAAGCTTTTCATATCATTTCAAAAATATGTACATTTTGGTAGTCACTGAAAATTGCTTATTGGTTTAGAGGCAAGCATTTTTTTAATGTTATTTATTCTAATGCTTAAACTGTGTTCGTCCTTTTTTTTCCACCACCATTTAAAAGCTTTCCCTTAGAAATAATAATATTTTAACCGGTTGCTTGAAACGTTCCTCCTTAACTTCTATCACAAAACACATCCTGTGAAGAGTGTAAACTTTAAATTAACAAAAATTATTTGAAGAGATTTTTTCCAATTTCCAATTTTTGAATTCATTTTGCTTAAAAAGAATTCATTGAAAATTTTGGCAAACAAAAGCACTCTTTTGACAGGCCAAAAAAAGAGCCGCAATACTTAAAGCTTTATGTAATTTTTTCTTAATAGTTTTTTGTTTTTTTTTTGCCTAAAAGCTGTTGAAATTCTGTTTTTTTTTTTAATTTATAGCGAGTTTTGCTACTGGCAGCGGTGGCAGTGGTGGCACAGCGAATGCCCCGGGAGCTACTAATAATGGCCTGACAGTGAGTTGTTCCAGATCCGAACCCATATCATTGGCCACTTTGGATCGTGACTGCTTTATTATACCCGTGCACAGTGTAGATCGTTTTCTGCCTGCTGGTATACCGGTAAATGTTCTTAATTAAAAAAATTTCCAAGTGTTTGCAATCGAATTGATGTGGCATTTATATTATTTATATTTCAGCTACCGCCTTCTCCTGTGGAAGGCCCTGGCACAAAACCGGCCAGCCCATTAAGTGTCTTGGAAGTTTCTGATCCCAAAATGTGCATACTGGTGCATTTAATGAGTCCCCTAGAGCCGATTGATCCAGTTTTAGAATCACCACTGGCCCATCCGCTGCTCAAGCAACGCGCTGTGGCCTCAGAGCTTTTGAATGAAGTGCAACAGGCCAATACGGCTGTAGGCGGCATGCTGCTGGCCAATATGGAAAAGTGCTGTAAGTCGATTTTTGGCAGTTCAAAATTTTAACTATTTCATTTATTTACTTTCTATAATGCGCCTTTAGCCGAATTCCCCTTCATTGCCTATTATGTTATAAATACAACGCAAACGGATCCCGCAAACTTTTACACCGGCATCAGAGTTTCATCTTTATCGAAATTTGAGCCAAAAAATTTAAAGTCAGTGTACGCAGAACTATTCTGTAGAGAGTTTATGGCAAATATTACATTTATTTTCAGATACACTGCCGCTCATACCTTAGATTTGTATAGTGAAGTGGCCGCCATATGTCGTCCGCCTTTACAACTGGCACCGAATGAAACGGGCAGCTTTAAGAAATCTCAAACACCAGCTACTGGTTACATAATTTCAGTGTTCAAGGTATGATTTGAAAATTAGCAGGCAAACTAAACTTCCCCACATGGTCTTTACAAAGCAAAGGAATTTCAATACTTTACAATTCTTTAGTTTATGAAATTCGTAACTCAGCTGGCAATTAAAGGATTTTCGATCAAAATGTTAGCAAAATGAGTCTCTTAAGTTTCCCTTAAAATAGTCAAACATTTCTTAATTAGCGGGCGATCGAAAAAAATATTGTAAAACCCTGATACAAGAGCTTAAAAAGCGACAACATTTTTTAATGTAAAAAAAAAAAATTACAAAAAGTGCAAGTAAAACAAAATACAAAACTGATTCCAAACAAACTCGAATGCTACTCAAGTGACATGAGCTGTGTAGGTGACTCGAAAAAAATTCAAAAGACTACAAATAATATTATATATGTAAATGGCTGGAAAAATATTCATAAAATACTGCCAGGTGATTGATCGAAATTGAGTCGCAATGGTTCACAAGGCCGAATCATAACAGACTCTTCCAGAAGAGATTGTCCTGGGCTACCGTTTTCGACTCATAAGTGACTATATTTATCGCACTGAGCCATCGAAGAGCACTCGAATGCGATTTAAAATTGCCCAAAAATGCTAGACGGTTGAAAAAGACAGAAAACATTTGTAAGGCTATTTTTGGACCTGAATTAAGTCCAACAAATAATAATAGTCATCGAAAATCACTTTTTAGGTTTTGCAATATATTCCCCATAAAGATCTATACACTTTCGCATACATCGCAGCACTTTTGATACTCTGCTGGAGGTATCTCTAAAATATGCCTTCCGAATGCAGCAGCCGCCTCTTCAGCTGCCGAAAAACGTTGACCTCTCAACTACCTTTAGACTATAGCTGACCTTGACTTTGAAACACATTAACCAACTGTTTGAAGAGCATAAAGTTGAAGAAAAGAACAAAACTATTCTTAAAATTAGCCAGTAATTGTTGAGGTTATGAGACCCTTAAGATTAATTAGCTTTAGTCACCCTGCAGCTCGCTGTGTATGTGTGTTAACAGAGTGACCCGAATTGCAATATTCTTAAAGCACAATTACACTCCTCTATGGTTTTGCACTGTACATTTATGTTTTAATTGCATTACGAGTTTCAAAGATAATTAAGATTTTGTCCATTCTGGCTGGTTAAATATAAACAGTTTTTAATTTATTCTTTAAAAGCAACACTTTTTTTTGCCACTTTAATACTTTTGTAAGAGATACAAATGTTATACATATTTAAAACTAAATTTTCTTCCTTCCTTCCTTCCTTTCTGTGTTCATGAAGGTCTTTGAAGGTGATGATGGTGAGAGATTTGAAAAGAATTGGCTGTACTGGACGGGCGCTAGAATGTTGTACAGGTACATATGTATGTAGTAAGGTCCTGCCTTAATAAAGAGACCAAGTTTTAATAGCACTTATTTAAACTTTATGCCTTAAATATTAAGAAACTTTAATGAGAACAAACTGTGTTAAAAAAAAAAAAAAATATTTACTAAAAGCAGTAAGTTTTAGCTACACTCAGAAAATAAATGGCTTCAAAGCCTTTAACAACACAGCTTTGAATCAATTACAACTTAACGTCTACAGCAGACAAAATTTTCTCAAGAAAAATGCCAAATGCTCTATTTACATACTTTTTATTTTAATAAGTTTTTTAATTTTTTCATGCAAAGTCTGGCATTTGTGCTAAGAAAATTTTGTCAAATGTAGACGTTAAGTAACAATAACAACACAGCTTTGAATTAATTATAGCTTAACGTCTACAACTGACAAATTTTGCTTGAGACAAATTTCAGGCTCTACATAAAATAGTATTTGTTTTGGTGTTTTTTTTTTTTGATTTTGTCATACAAAGTCTGGGCATTTGTCTCAAGAAAATTTCATTAAAAAAATTTTTTTTTCAGTGCATAACCTTATCAGTCTGTTAGGCTGTAACCAAACTGCATTTATATGTATATTTTTTTGTGATGTGAACTTTTTGCCCTCTTTTTCTGCTTCTATTTCCTATAGATACCTGCCACGTGCTGCCGGTTTGAGGCGCATTGCTCTACATAAAAGTACTTCACAAAAGGGTGATAAAATGTATTTGTTGGTTTGTGAATGTGCCGATTTGTTAAAGGACATAACATCAGCTGCCGTTTTAATACCTGCCCTCAGAGCCAGACTGTGTGGCTACACAGGACTTTATAGACCAATTCAAGCATTTTGAGTTTTTATGTGCTTTTATTTTTTGTATTACTATTTGTTTTTTTATTTGCCCTTTTCTTTGCTTTTAATATTATTTGCTTAACTTTATTAAATTGTTTTTGTTTTGTGTTTTTTATCTGCTCTTAAATTGTCCTTTTTTTTTAAACAATAAAAACTTTATAAATATTAGAGGCAAAACTTTTTTGTGTTGTTTAAAGCAGTTTAAGAAAAAATTCGTATGAAAAAGATGATGATGGTGCAAATTTGGAGGAAATTTAAATTTTTGTTTTTTTTATGTACATATGTTTAATTTAATATTTAATAAGAATTATTTGTAGAATGATGGTGAAAAAAGTTGAGGAATGGCATATGAAATAGTCTACAAAAATATTCATTGTAACTTTAAAATAGGATTATTTTGGGTATAAAAATTAGATCTTAAAATTGTTTTCTATCTCCTTCAGCATTTGCCCAAATAGAAAATAAAATAATTACTATTTCATTAATTTGCTATTGGCTGATGTTGAATACAAATTTTTGTTAAAGAGTAATAATGCTGTAGTCGTTTGACTACTAATTTGTAGATGATGTATACAATAAAAAGCTTTTATGAATTAGACCGTAAGAACTTGAGTTGATGTTTGCAGACATTTTTTTCAATATGCTGTTTAAGCTTTAAATTTCTTAGCTAAAAATAAAAAAAAACGCCATTACTTTCATTATGCTTTTAAAGGAGGTATGAAATCATGTTAACTGTGATCCAGTGTATTGAGGCGTATGATTGATATGCCAATTGTATAGAGTAGATGAAATTACAGAACGAATACGTTCAGCTGTGCTGCCAGATTAAACTTCGCCGAATCTGTTCGATTCTTTTTTTTATCGCAACAGAAAGCAATGAAAAAATTTAATGTTTTTCATGTGGAGTTTCTTAAGGATTGGGAAAAAATAGCTTAAAATAAAATTTTTAATTTAGTTTACAACAAATTTATGTGCATGTGCGAACAGTTTTAATATCGTTAAATGTTTTGTTCAAAAGAGTAAAATTTTTGTTACTAAAAAGTGAAAATGAAGCTGAAACTCAATTTTCACTCACACCCAGCTTGCACAAGTCCAGTCGTCACTAAAAATCGCTTAGTTGAGATTAGAGATTTTTTAGCTATAGAATATTAATGCTGGCTTAAGATAAATAAAACCAAGATTATGCCAATTTAACATTATATATGAAAATTAAACTAGATTTTTTCCTTGAGTTCCATCGCAAACATCATTATATTAATGCTCTTGATTTATATCAAAGCTTTGTCTTGCAATTTGTTTTATTGGAAAACTTTTCAATCGTTTTATAATTTTTTTTTTGAGGTTAAAAGCTCTAGGGTAGTAAAAATCCATATCATTTGTAAAAAAGGTAATTTTTAATTTAAAATTAAAACTAACAATTAAATCAAATTATAACAAAGATAAACTTCCAGTTATGTAGTGTACTTATGAATCGTAAATATCCTTTTGGACCACAATAAATCGCCACAAATTTAAGATTAAAATATATTAATATAAAATTAATAAAATATATACAGAGATTTTTTCATGCAAAGCTTGTAAAATAATCAACTTAATGAGAAATAAATTAAAGAAAATCAAATATTTTTCAAAGTAGAAATTAAGATACTTTTACATAAGAATATTATAGCATATAACTATATAGAAAAAAAAACTAGTCTAAAATTAACTAAGCTGGCGTCCAGGAGGGCGAAAAGTTTTGTAAATACAAATATGGCAAACAATAGTGGTAATCACACTACCCAGAACGTATCAAGCTTAAAGACAGTACCCAGTTTACAGAAACAAATTCTGAATTCCATAAAACCGGTACAAGCAAGAAAATGAAAAGTTGTTTTGCCCATGATATTTACAACTAACAAGATAGCTTTTTCCCTACAATAAGAACAACTTGAAAAAAAAAAATTACAACCATTTTCTGAAAACTGTCAAAAAGACGCCACTTCTATAATTACAGAAGGGAGATGAATAGAGCTGATGCTGATTAGCCATTTCATTTTGGCTGCCTTTCATCACTGTATGCTCTTGACAGTTTTAAGTAGTCAGCTGATGAGGCCACCTTATTAGTTGTATCATGGTTTTACCTCCCAGCCTTACAAAAGTGATGGAAATATATTTGTTTTTTTTTTCTTATAAAATTTGACAGTTGTATGTCTTGACAAATCCTTGTATTAATTTTTTTAGTAAGTAAAAAAATTTTAGTAAGTAACAAAATAATTTACACCCGACCTGGAACTTTATTACCATGTTATGTGCTTCTTAAACAACTGCACATACATACATACGTATACTCTATTAATTTATTAAAAAATTTTGGCAAAAAATAAAGCAATTACATCAATCAATTTCTAAGGCAAAATTTAATTTTTTCTAAAAAAAAAAAAAAAAAAAATTTCATTTGCTGTTGTTGCTTTAACATTTTTTTACAGCAATAAAAACATACATATGTACATATGTATAAAATGGCACAACGGGAACTTCTAGCACCCAAGTGGGCCGATTTCACGACTGGCAGCCCGTGAAACATATGTATATATAACTTGTATTTCTTGTGTAAAATTTTCATTACAGGATCTGCATTGCCATATTGCCAACCACAATGCGGCAATGTTAAACTCCCCTGTTCTGTTACAGCGTTGCCATGCCTTGGGTATTGCCATATTGTATTAATGAAATCAAGAATAAAAGTATGGCACAGCAAAAGACTTAAATTGTTTTCATTGCAGTTCAGCAAAGAATATCATTTGAAATGTGTTGCTTTTCTTTGCTGGACTACAGTGGGTCTGCTAAGCACAACATTTTCATTATTGTTTGATTAAAATTAAACAAAAATCACATTTACTTACTACGAAAAATATCAATCAACAAGTGCTAAAATAATTATTTATATATTAAGCTACATTTTTGAAAATAACCAAATAAATTAACCAAAGTGCATGTGATTTTTTTCTAAACTATATTTCAATATTGTCTAGCCAGTAAGTGATTAATATAAAAATAAAATAAAGAATAACATCAATTTATAAAAATTAAATTACCTGCCAGGCCCACAATGCCACGCGACATGGGACATCGGCCGCTCGCTTAGTTACATAAAACACAATAACAAAATCCAAAAAAAATGTTAATGTTTTCAGTGTGATTGTGTAAGCGCACCATGTCGAGTGACATCTCGGGCCAGGCACTATATAACACAAATACAAATGTGATATCAAGTCTTAGCACAAATATAAAACTATCGAAAACTTCTTTACAAAATAAAAAAATAAACTTCTTATAACAATTAGAATTTAAATAATTCAAAAATGCCTCCGCCAAATTAACAAAACAAGTATTTTGTAAAAAAATTAAGATTTTAGAATTTAAAAAGAAAATTTTCAAATTTTTCTGTGCTATGCTCTAAACACAATTGCCCAATTCACAAGCTACCTTTGTATTCTATTTGACGAGCCTAATCGATACCGAATTTCGTTTCACAGGCAGTAAATTATCAAATTAGTATTAGTTTTTAAGCCTGATAGAACTTGAAATTGTAAAAAAAATTTTAATTTACTTCATTTCATTTGTGAACATCCTGATAAATTTATTTTACTGCCAGTTTTTATAAAATCTACACAAATTTATTTTAGCAAATTTTTGTTGAAAAAAAAAAAACGAATTTTCCAATTTTGATATTGTTTTGAATATAAATTCAAGTCAGGAAATATGTGTTCGTTTTATAAAAACCGGTAGTTAAAGCAGCATTATTGCTGTTCGCCTTCGTCCAAGTATCATGATTTTAATTGTTAAGCAAATTTTATAAATGATTAAATCCAAAAAAAAAAAAAAATGTTTTTTCTTAAAAAGCTGTGATACAAAAAACCAATAAACAACACAAAACAACACTCTCTCTCTCTCTAAACTCATCACTAATTAGTAGTTAAGCAATTGGCGCCAAGGTGAATAAAAATTGAATAATAATATAAAAATTAAAATTTATAAAATAAAACAGCACTAAAGTCTATTATAAAACTGAAATATAGATACAGATATGAAGAACGTTTACTTTTTTTTACTTTAAGTGCCAGGTCTGCGATGTCACTCGACATTGTTCGTTTACAGAAAAGCGCTAAACGAGCAAGCGATGTTGAGATACAGCGAGGGCCGGGCGAAATGTTTTAAGAAAAACTATAAGTAAAATAAAAACGCAAAGATCTTAAAGAAATACATATATTTAAATAACATGCTAGAAATTTTATTTAAAAAAATCGTTTTTTTTTATCCTAACTTTAATATTTTTAACGCACAAACTCGTTCTATTTTGTATTACCCTGTAGATTAGGTTTTAGAAATAAAAGCATCAAAAAGTTGGCAACACCTCGTTTTGAAACCAGCCATTTTGTTTGCTTGTATGTTTCGGCATTTTTGCTTAGTTATTAAATTTTATTTTCAGCTGTTCATAATTGTGTATTTCATAACATTTTTAGAGCTAAATATTTACATTTTGTTATCAGCTAAAGGCCGGTGAGGAGGTCTTGAGGGTCTCAACGTTACAAATACAACTGTGTGCAGAAAAAAAAACTTACAAAGTTTCACTTTGGTAAATTTCTTATGTTAGTTTCCGCACACGTGTTCGGAGTTGGAAAAAAAAGTAAACTGAATTTTTTATTATTATATGAATCAAATCATCATATGAATCAATATGCATCATATGAAAGACATTGTTGGTGGATTCATACATCATAGTTTCTATCATTTTCTTGAGGTCAAAATGAAAAAAATTATTTAAACATTCATGTATGTATGTACGTGTGATTTTTTTTGAAACCAGTGTTACCACCTCAGCAAAGTGATCAATCGTAATATTTTTTTTCGAAATCCCCGCAAAATTACATGCAATGCTTTATTATTAAATAAAAATAACTATTTTAGAGATACATTTAGATAAATAAAATTAAAAGAAAAATAGTAGTCAGTGGCAATTTCAACAAGAGAAGACTAAATCATATGGAAAAAACTTCCGCAGCACCAATTTTTTTTCTCAAACGAAATAAGACAAAAGAAACCAAAAAAACCTTAATGCATAAACGAAGTTGCACATGAAATTACCAAATTAATACGGGAAAATCGAAATATTAGAAAAAAAATCATTGTAATGGCAACGCTGAAAGCTATAAAATGGCTCCATAAACCGTAAAATGATTTTTCTTTTCATCTGTGTACTGTTCCATCACTTCGATAATTGCAGCCTAAATTACTTTTTTTTAAGTCATAAACATTTGATTTTGCTTCAATCAAAAACGTAGAAAGAGAAAAGTATTTTCAGGAATTGTCAGTAGTACAACTGACTCAATAATAACTTAGTCACATTTCTTGCGAAAAAAAACTTTATAGGTATGCATAAAACAAAAAAACAAAAAAGAAGCAAAAACTACGCATATTTATTTGGTTTTTTCACTCGCACATTTAAGTATCTGTTCATGACGAAATCTCAAACCAAATGAGCTTTTTTCTGTCACACAAACGTGGAGACGTGCGTATAAAATGGTTTCAATAAAAACATTAAAAACTTTTAATTTTGCCTCAAACAGAGCCGACCACGTGCCCACAATCAAACTGTGTGAAAAGTTAGTTGAGCGTCTCTAGAGCACTTAAGACCTCCGTACTGGCCTTAATCAAGAAAATAGTTTTGTTCTAAGGCAGAAAAAAATTATTTAATATTTGAAAACTTAAGAAAATTTAAGAACTTTTATATGATTTATTTTCATTATTTTTTTTTAATTCACCAGATACGAGTATATTCTTACCCTCTAACGTTTTAGCATTGACTGCAGTATAAATAATCAAATTAATCAATAATTGAAAATATGTGAATAGAAGTATAAAATCTAAATATAAAATATATCAATAAGTGATTCAAGAAATATTCAAAACACAGCATTAAACAATAATCATAGAGAGTAATTTAAAAATTTTTACTTACATAAAGAGAAATAAAATAGTCAATTTAGAAAATCTAAAACAAATCTAAGCTTAAAATAGTGCTACAAAAAATTAATAACAAAGGCAAATAAATTAATAATAATTTCAAAATAAAAATGAAATATTTGAAGTTTTACTAGAGGATAATGCCGTTGTATAAAACTGCATTGATTTTTTATTATAACTGCAATATTCTAGAACATCGTGAAAACGCTTCAGAACTGGAATTCAACAAGCGCTGCTATAGTCTTATGAAGAATTAAACCAAAAATTTTATTTTTTTACTACTAATGAATTTTGCCTTGATGGCCAGAAAAATGTCATAATAAATAAAATATGGTTTTAAGATAAAAGGCCTTGACAAAAAGCTTTGCTTAAAAAAAGTATACATACGAGATATATTTCAAACCAAATTATACTACACAAAAACGTTAGTTTAGTTAAAAATATTGTCATATATTTTCTCCCAGACAGTGGCATCCTTAGCACAGTCTTGAGGCAAAGTTTGGCGGTAAATAGAATATTCCTTTAGCAGCTTAGATTCCAAGGGACCCCAGTTGGAGCAGGGTTGTATGGAATTGAAGAATTTCTGTAATATTTTTTTTCGCTTTATTAATGTTATTACTTAGGTTTTAAGGTTTCATAAGAATTACCTCCTTAATAGAATTGCCAGGCTGTTTATAAATTGTATAAAGAGCCCATAGTGGCAATTGACTCACCCCTATGGCCCACATTAGCCAGCCAATAATCTGAGCCTGCTGGGGATAAACAACTTCTTTGTATTGCAGAGGCTCAAAAGTGATCAAGGTATAAATTAGCACCAAAAACATTAAGCCAGGCGTGATAATGCCCCAACAAATGCGCCAATACAAGCTACTTTTCACGCCCAACATAAATTCAATGTCCTGGCAAAAGCGTTTGACACCTGCAAGTCATATGTAATACATACATATGTATGTGAGTAAGTGCTTATAAAAAAAATGTATGTGAAGAAGGTACACAAAGGCGCAACAAAATAAAATCACTAAAATTTCGGCCCCTTATTAACTGCCTGTTGCTCTAAATGCGATCGAAGTTTTCTTTCGCACATTTGTATTGCAAGCAATCAAACCAATCAAAAAATACATATTGTTGTCGCTTTTAATATAAATATGCGAAAGAAAACTTCGTTCGCATTTAGAGGAACAGGCAGTAAGAATATCGTTGCCGTTTGTTTTTTTGTGTCGAAAACGCCACGTTTTTATGAAATGGCTGGTTCTCTTTAAGGAGTGACGTAAAACCGCCAAATTGCAACATTTTAATTAATTATGAAACAACCTGTGTTCTAAAATATATTACTGTCGTAAACTTTATTTGCTTGCAAACATTTTATTGTTATTATTATTTTTTATATCGAAATGCCAAGCGCTCATAAATCATGAAAAAGTTTAAAATTTCTGAATCTAATGGTCGGCGGTCGTACGCTGTAAAAACTTTTCTTTATAAAGTGCTTAATGACAACACACTATTTTAACTTTTTCAACAGAAGTCTCTAAGGCGTTGACGCGTTAAAGGTGTTCTGCGCACTTTGGCCATATTTGCAAAACAGAAGTGATTGCGAGTTCTCAACAATATAATAAGAAAAAATAAAAAAAAAAACTTTAAATACATTTTTTTAATTCAATAAATTTTTAGCTACATACTTATGCCTTTAATACACTCACCATATATCCAGCCCACTGCTATCAGCTCTGCTATTGCCAAAAATAGCGCTATAAACGAGCAACCAAAGAAATCCACTAAATTCAATACAAATTGACCGCCAGGTGTCATATAAATAATGCCCAATAAAAAGCCTATACATGCTGCTGCCGCGGACAAAAACCAATGCGGCAAATGCGTAAAACGATCCTTGATAACCGTTATAACACACGAAGCCATGCCGATGTTGCTGCCCATACCCAGAACCAATAGCATTAAAAAGAATAGCACCGCAAAAACTTGAGGTAAAAATTTAAATTTTGCTATAGCTTCAGGATATGAAATGAAAGCGAGTCCAGCACCACCCTTCACCACATTAGCAATATCAGGGGTATTTGTTTCATAGGCCAAATTTCCCAAAATACCAAATATAATGCAGCCCGCCAAAATTGAGGTTAACGAATCGACAGTGGTGATGATGATGACATCTCTGTGTTGCGAACATGTGTTGGAAAGAAGACTCAAATAAAATAAAGCCCCTGCATATGTATGTACATATGTAGTTTAAAATCAACTGACCTGTAAACATTTTTGCGAAAATTATTAAATGAAGCGTACATCACTAATGTGCCAAAGCAAATGGCCAACGAAAAGAACATCTGAGTGATGGCGTTATACCAGACCTGAGAAAATAGTGAGAAAAAGTTTGAAGGAACAATTAAGTGTATAATAATCGGAGATTAATTTAATTCACGTTTAAACTAGTAAATTATTAAATCAGTAAATACTTAAAACGCAGAAAATTTAACGCTTAAACTTCAGTTATCAAACAGCTGTTTGATATTTTTTGCAACGTTGCCAAGGTTCTATTTCCAAAAACAATCAATAATAAATGATTCACTTATTTACTACAGTCAAGTTTAAACAGCAGTTTTAGTTTACAATAAATTTAAAGTTAAACTCTAGTTGTTAACTCTAATGCCCAAAAAATCAGTTAGCGGTAAAACTCTTGCTCAACAGAATTTGTCTGTTATATAATTGCAGCTTAAACTTGACGGCAGTAAATCGGTGTATCATTTACAATTCATTAAGTTTAGAAGTAGAAATTTGGCAACGTTGCAAGAAATATCAAGCAGCTGTTACCTTGCAATGTTTGATAAATCAAGCTTAAGTGTTAAATTCGCAGACAATGCGAGTTTAATCCACAAATTCTTATTAACAGAAATGAATTTAATTATTATTTCCCATAAGAGTCAATTGATAATTAATAAATTTAAGACCTGAAATATTTCTTACTTACTTTTGGATTTAACAATTCACTCCATTGTGGCTTCAAAAAGTACATAATACCATCCCAAGATCCCGGCAGGGTAACCGCTCGTCCCAATAAAATGAACATCACCACATACGGAAATAAGGCTAAAAAATATGAAGCTTTGCCCGAACTATGTATGCCTTTTATTAAAATAGCACCAATTATTAACCAGGCCACCAACAAACATAATACCAGATCCCAATTGGGAGAGCCTAGACCCTGTTCGATGTTAACACTTTCACGTAAAACAGTGTTTGTGAAATACAACTCTGCCGAAGAAACACGTTTGATGTCAGTTACATTAATGTGATTAAATGAGTCCGAACTGGCCACACAGGTACTTCCCCACTCGGGCAGGCAATAAGTCCAGGGTAAAATGTCTGACAAAGAAGCTATTAAATACTTTAAAGTTAAGGCCATGATGCTGGCGTAATATGTTGTAGCCAAGGCAGTGGCATAAACCTGGCCATACGCAATACCTTGAAAAGAAAGTACAAAATTAATTAAGCTTTTTGATATCTTTCCAACTAAATATCACTTGTTCAATTATTTACCCTTCATTAGGGGCACCATGTCAAAGGCCTTTATGCAGCCACGGCTGGAAAACTGTCCTATTATCACTTCCATATAATAAACCGGGCGTCCTATAAGCAATAATACTATAATATAGGGTATAACAAAAGCTCCGCCACCATTCGCCAAAGCTATGAAAGGAAAACGCCACACATTGCCCAGACCCACGGACAAGGCAATGCAAGAAAATAAGAACTCAATCTCTTTGCCCCATTTCTCACGGCCCGTATCAGAGCTGCTGTCGCTATTAGAACTAGTTGCCGAAAGCTTTCAAATACATAAATTTGGAGAAAGCTTTAAGTTAGATGAAAGTTCTTTCTTGTTTTAAGAACAAAACGAAGACAACACTTACCAATGATTTGTCTTTGCTGAAGGTAATACTTTGTTTGGCTTGGCCATCGCTTTCAACATGCAAAATATTTATTTGCTTTTGGGATAATTTATCGTAATGGGCATCCATGTTGTTAAGAGAGCTTTGAGGTATTAAATGGGTAAATAATAATCCTATAAAGGGAGATTTCCCCAAATTAAAAATTCAATTTCAATAAATTTAAGAAATTGAATTTAGGTTCTTTTAGCGGACACTATGTTTGCGAGTTTTCAATAAGGATTGCAGAGCAGCAAATTGTCTTCAATGTTGCCATACTTTCTTTTTTTTTGAAAAACTAAGAATTTCCCCAAAAATCTGTTATTTGCAAAATAAATAAAATTGTCAACTGAGTTTACTCGCCTTAAGAGCTCACAGATAAACCCAAATCAAAAACTTAGCCCCACTTTGTTGTTGGAAATTTTATTGAAACATTTTTCTCTTCAGTCCCATTGCTCTTTTAAGGGAAATAAGTCGAATGACTGTTTTTAAAATTTTCTTTCCACAAGAAACATGAATTTGAAATTTTCAATAAATCGAACAATTTTATTAAAATTATAGACAAGGTCAAGAGTCACCTAAAAATTTCCTTTATAAAAAAATTTCCTGTGAAGGGAAATTTTTATTTTTGAACCACAAATATATTTTTACTCATTTTATTAAAATCTCAGTTTAAAATTAGGAGCCGCTTAGAAACTTCCTTTCATGAAGGGACGTTTTTGTTCTGCTTCTCTGTTTTTTGTTTTGGTTAACATTCTCGTATGGAGGAAGTTTTCCTACACGGAAAATTTTTATTTTTCACAAGTTGAGCAGAAAAAAATTTTTCTGATTCTCTCCATTAAAATTACAAACTGAATTTATTATAGAACGAATTTTTGTTGAAAAGTGCTTCTCAGTATCAATACATCAGTATTTGAGAAATTTTTCAGTAAGAAAAAAATTTCCCTGCAAAGGCAATTTTTATTTCTCATAAGTTGAGCAGAAAAAAAAATTTTTCGGTTTACTCCATGAAAATTCCAAAATGAAATGAAGTGCCTTTCAGAAATTTCCATTTAGAAGGAAGTTTCCTTTTAATGGAAATTTTTATTTTGCATGAATTTCGAAAAGTGCTTCTCGGTTATTTCTTTTGTTTAACATATTAAAATAAAGACATCAGTATTCAAGAAATTTGCTAGTATGGAAAAAATGTCCCTTTAAAGGTAATTTTTATTTTTCATACATAAGTTGAGCAGAAAAAAATTTTGCGATTTACTTTATTAAAATTCCAAGCTGAAATTAAGTGCCTTTTAGAAAGTTCTCTTTAGAAAAAAGTTTCCATTGAGGGGATCTTAAAGTAACTCACAGTTTGTTTTCTTTTAGGTAACATTTAATATAATACAGCTGTATTAAATAAATTTCCTCTGTTTAAAAAAAATTTCCCTATAAGGGAAATTTTCATTTTCCATAAGTTTAGCAAAAAAAAAAAATTTTTTTAAGCGCTATAATAAAATTTCAGAATGAAATTAAGGATCATTTAGAAATTTTATTTTATAAAAAAATTTTCGGCGAAGGGAAATTTTGCTTTGCATGAATTTTAATGTGCCGCCCGGGTTTCTTTCTTTTAAATTAAAAAAAATATTTGAAAAATTTCATGAAACGAACACATAATTCGTTTCCTTCTGGTTCACATATTCAAAAAAAAAAAAAAAAAAAAAAATACGTATGCGAATTTAGCCGATACTCAAAAATAATTATCTTTTAAATATGATACGGGGCACCCTTTTTATATTTTTAGCTTTAAAGAATTAAGACAGTTACATCTCATTCATCATTTGATGCTTTCTGTCGCCGTGTTATTGACATTCGCGCACCAGTGATTCTCATGAACAGACTAGCCATATTGTTTTTTCATTTCTGCTGTAACTTTTGCATTGATAACAGTCTACACAATCAAACATCAGTATTTGCAAAACAAGTAAATTGCATTTTATAAAATATAAAACGCATAATTGAAACATAAAACATTTTGGCTAAACAATAGAAACAAGTAACACAAGTAGAAAAATTTTATTATTTTGACTTAATAAAGACAAGATAAATCTCTTGGTTGCTTTGCGTTAGAAAAGATTTCCATTCGTTTTCAAAAATCTGAATAGATAAATAACAAGGTAGATTTTGTTAATTAAACAACTGATTTAAGAGTCGTTAATTTTTGATGACACTTCATATTTCAAGTGAGCTGTAAAATTTGTATTTATCTTATCGCTTGTTTGTAAAAACACTTTACTCCCAAAAATACAAAAACACTAAATCTTATCAAACGCGTTGAAAACGATTTTTAAATAAATAAGATAAAAACATTTTTGAAATCCAAACTACGGGATGCTTGACAATAAAAAGAAAAAAAAGAAACGTAATTGTTTTTTTCTAAATGCCTTACACACCCACTGATTTTTAAAGGTTTTTAACAGCTTCATAAATTGAAGATATTCCCTATTAAAAAAATAAAAATTACATGAATTTCGAATGACAAAATACTAATAATCTGTAGGTCTTAAAAGAAAAACCTGTTTGAATTATCAGCTCTATTATAGAAATTAATTTCAACAAAAAATTGTTTCGATTTCGAAGTTTTCTTTCGCTTATTTGTATTGAAAACAACAAAAATAATTCTAAAATTTGTTGTTGTTGTTGTTTTCAATAGAAATATACAAAAGAAAACTTCGCTCACATTTAGAGCAACAAGCAGTAAAATCGAGCGATGATCACTCTAAATGAAATCACTCCGTTTAAAGGTCGAATTAGTAGCTTCTGCATGTGATGAAACAAAAAGAAATTTAAAGCATTTCGGGCGCCTTTTTACCGCACCTTATTATTTCCTTGCATATTTTTGTCCAAACATCAATGCCAAATTTGGTTTAAAAATACCAAAGTAAAAATTTGTTCTCGGAATGAAGTAGAGCGAGCAAAGTGTGCAGAAGGCAAAACAAAATCAAAGGAATTCAAAATACGTAACCAAAACCATATTTTTCTTTTCTATTTTTTTCTTAATTTTTACTGAAAATTTTAATTTCATTGAACTAAGAAGGTATTGTAATACATTTATATTAAATTACTTTTTCAGGAACAAGTTTAATATAAATGTATTTTTTCTTTTCTTCACCGGCCAACCAAAATTAGCTTGTCATGGTTGTTTTCGCCATCTAAGCCACCCTTCTTCATACAAAATGAGTGATTTAGGCGGCAATAATGCGCTTTTTAGGTGGGACTGTCAGATTCAGAAAGTGAAGTACTGCTAAAAACATTTTGCCTTACGCCACTTGGAAGTCATTTTTATATAAAAATACAAATTGATATTTTTTTTTTATAGATTTTTGTCTCAATGCACCAAATTTTTCCCACAGCACGAGGCACAGCGTTTCGACTCGTCGTAGACACAAACAGGAAAAAAAATATAATTTTTAATCTGCATGGGCTCTAATTCAAATCATTGCTATTGCTGATATCAATTTCAGGGCCAAAAAATAAAGCCAAATTACGACTTGAGCTGGGGTACAACTAGCTTTTTCAAAGCCGCCATGTTTACCACTAGCTTTGATTCGGCCACAAATTTAGTGATTTTACTTTCTGTCTATATTTAAGCATAATATGGGTGTTAATGAGAAGTGTAAAGGCTTAGAAACAGCTGGTTGTACCCCAGTACTCGCTGTCCTATTTTCATTTATAATATTTTATATGTAGTCATATAGAATATATTGAAAATTAAGTGCCAGGCCTGCCGTGTCACGTGACGTTGTTCGCTTACACAAAAACACTGAAAGCAATAAAAAAAGTTTTACATTTTGTTATTGTTTGGCAGGCATCTAAAGGCCATGATACACTATCCTACTCAATCGTGTGATTCATTCAGTGATTTTTTAGTCCTTTTTTTTTTGATAACTTTGACTTCCATGATACATGTCTGAACGATTTACTTAAATTTATTCGGCATACTTTTTTCATCACCTGGAACTTTGAATTTTTTTTGTTAAGGACCCCCCTAAAAAAAAGCATATTCCAGCTTAAAAAATATTTTAGTTACCAAATAAAAGTTTCCTTTTAGAAATTAACTAAGCTTAACTAAAAATAACTCTTGCTATTTCTATTTTTTATTTGAAAACTATACGTATGTAACACTTTTTTTAATTTTATTTTGTAAGAATTCGTGGAATTTCGTTGTAAAAGATGTGTTTGTTTAAGATCGTTGATATATTTTTTATTTCTTTTTTTTTTTATAAAAAATACAGATTTAATTTATATCCTTTTCTTTATTGTTTTGTGCCCACTGTACATCGTTATTTCATTTCTATAATATTTGCTTTTGCTTAAATTTTTTTTTTTTTAAAACCACCGTTTGTAGCCACGTAAAATCATCAACTGACAGCTTGATAAGATGCGCTGTTAAAGTTAAACGTTATTTTCAATTTTACTCTCACTTAATCACAGTCGTACAGCGCTGGCATCCGTATCTTTTTATAATCGTTTTGCTTTCATATAAAAAATCCCAAATCGTACCACTGAAATACTCTTTCGTAGACACATACATACATACATACACACATACATATTTAAAGTACAATGACATTTCTGGTCTCTGCTGTCATTTGCATAAATAAGAACATTTAACAAGTTACAGCCGGTTTGTTGGAGGGTTAATTAAGGGCTAGTGCAGATTTAGAACATGTCTGGGATGTAGAGCAGGTCAGTTTTATAGACTGCAAGTACACTCTAAAAAATGGATTTAAAACTAAGAAAATTGTTTGAATTCTTGTTAAATTACTTGGCTTTCTAAATTATAATTATTAAAAAAAAAACTAAGAGAATGTAAAGTGGAATGTTCATTTTCACTTTATACTATATGATTTACAACTTTTAATAGTTTTATGAAGGATTTTGTTTTTCAGTGACAAAGAATTTCAAACACAAGCTTACGTGTAAATGAATTGAATATTTTTAATAATTTTATCAGGTTCGAGTTCGATTTTTGTTTCCTCAAAATTGAGAAAGATTTTTTTTCTTGTGGTGAAACTAAAAGGATCAACATTTTGAAAGAAAATTAGAGAAGCATAGTTGAAGGCTTATTGGCTGGGGAACGCATCAGGGCTGTTTTACGATCACCTTGTCGCTCACGAAAAATTACTTGGCAATTACATCCACAGTCAGTTTATTCTACAGAGGAACCGCACGGCGGAAGAAGGAATTTTATCAATCAATATCCTGGTTGATGTTCGGGTATTGCGTAGAAATATGTGGGTTTCCCTGATTTCGTCAGAGCAGAAGCCCTTATAGCAGCTTTTGGAAATACTTTGAATTTGAATATCAATGTAAATTGTTTTTGTGTTTATAACTTGATTCTATTTTTATCGAGTAGTATTTGATTTTATATATGTATGTATATGTATAATTGAAATAATCAAGGAATCAGTTTTCAGTCTTGTCAAGAATTTTCACAATGAAACATCGTTTATAATAAATGCTTTTTATAAAGAAGAGCTAATCATCCTTTATTTAACAGCAGCGATAACACAGCATGACACATGCCACCCAGCGACAACGCTCCAGTGAGTGAGTAGAGTTGCATACCCTACTGTCACCGATGAGCTTCTTCGCTTCTCCTACTCATGGTCGAGTAACCTTGAGGTAAAGGTCCAAACATGAGAGTTAGTTGCGTTCCATTTTTTGTCGCATATGGATGGTATAGATACTAAGGAGATCGCATGGAGTGTAGTATATCTTACACCCTTAAAAAAAAAAAAAACAAGGCACTTTAATGCTTTTTTGGCAACGTAAAAAAATGTGTTCAGTCCCGCGAATGGGCTTCCGATTGTTCAATATTTACTCCATCCATCCTTGTGTACAGATGGTCACATGGATGCTGCAACCTATAAGCCTACAGATATTTCACAAGCTACTAGTTGATCATACCTTCCATTGCTTTGGAAAGATCGCAACAAATTGCGATTGGATAGTTTTGTCTCTGTGTGGACTTAATGGCTGCCCTACCAACAATATCGGTATTCTGCATCCAGCCTCAAGAAATGAAAAAGGAAGCTTAAAAGTATACTTAAATGTTTGCTATATTTTTAATAATAATTAAAATTATCTTTATTTCGCTCAGACACTTTATTCACGATTTTGTTTGCCGCAGCATGTTCCTGAAATTTTTATTTCTCAATTGTATAAATTATTATCTGCATTTATACGAGTATTACCATAAAACATCATATAATATCAAGGTTTAGGAGAGTAGATTTGTGAATTTCCTTATGATTTCAGGCGTAGATAAAAAATAAAAGTAGCCAGAGATAAGACAAGACAAGTAAATGTGTTTAGATCAACAAAATCGGCATTCGTAGCAGTTGTCTGGTTTGCGATAAATTTGTTGTCAAGAGAAAACAACTTTCGTGGATTTTTCCAAACCTCTAAAAAAGCATTAATGTATAGTACGCAAAAGGATGCAACAACATTTTTAGGGTTCCGTACGAATAGAGTGATAACTTAACGCTGTTACTGAGACAGACTACCGTCCGTCCATTCACCAAAACGGTAAGGACTAGAGAGCTGAAATTTTCTTAGGAAAAATATTGGTTTTGTTGTAATTTTTGCCAAAAAAAAAAGTAGAAAACATGAATGAAAAGTTTAGAAAAATAAGATTTAAACATACTCCATGCACTGCTACTGATGTACTCAAGGCAAATAAAATATTAAATACAAATAATTATTATTTGTTTGCTTACAAAGCTGTTTTGTTTGCTTTTAGATTTGCAGGGAATTTTTCTTAGCAAAAATTAAATTAAAATAACAACAGAGATAGCTGTATTAATATTTTCAAGTTTTCTGTCCTTCACTGGCCACACCAGCACGCCACTTTCATGAAATTTTATAGAAAAATTGGCAATTTTTGTAGTCCGGTAACACTGGTGACCCTTCTGGTGCATTCTGTGGCATCGGCTTGCTTGCTAAAAAGGCAAGTCTTCTGGAGTCCACAAAAGTTATAAGCTGGTGTTTGCAAATCGATATGTTTCTTTGTATGCAACAGCTTTGTTCAATTTAAAATCTAACCTGACTTTTTTTTTATAAAGAAATCGAGAGCTTGAAAATTGCGATGCTTAAATTGCATTAACTGATTGTCTGCACACATACATATACATATGTATGTATGTATATAAAAATCTAATGGCACGCTGTTTGTTAGCTTTGTGTAACTTAAAAGCAGGCTATTCGGGTGTCTTCTAGAATCCAAATTCACTCTAAAGTGGATTACTTTAGCATTTTTCGTGTTCCCATGTTTTTATTCGTTTTCAATTAGAGTAACACACAGAGTGAGCTCCAGGCAATTTTAGAAAAACTTTATTTTCCACTTAATCTTTTCTAATTAAAATAATTTAAAATTTTTTCAACAGCTGATAAAAAGCTGTTGTTTATGTATTTGATTTTAAAAAAAAATTTTTTTTCGAACTGAAACTTCGAATGTTTAAAAACATGTTGAATTGAGAACACCAATTTATGAATTATGGGTATTCAAAAAATTTTGCTACATCAATTCGAGTCAAAATCTAGAACACACCCGATTATTTCCATTTTTACGAAACATGAAAGAAATGTGAGTTTGGAAGTTTTTACATGAATCCTGATGAACGATTTACATATACAAATGCTCTTAGTTTCCACATATTCTTCTAAATTTTCCATGGCTTTACCAACTTTATAACACGCCACTATCATTTGCTCCACGCCACGTAGTGCAATGATCTCAAAATGTTGCGTTGCGTTTTCATTTGCTTTATTAATTGAAATATCGATTCAACATCTTTTAATTTAACCCTGTGCTAATTTGTTAAAATAATTAAAAATCTATAACAGAAGTAAGACATCAAAAAAAAAAAAAAAAAAAAAGAACGACACAACTGATTGCTTATAAACACATACATTCATTAAGGGATTTGTGTTTCTGTTTCTCTGTTCATTCAAAAGAAATTTTTTGTTCAGTTGTGCCGCAAATTTCAAGCAAATAGAATTTTACATTTACACACAAAACAAGGCAACTACATGCACAAATTTTTCACAGATTTTCACAATATTAAAACATACCAGAAATTTGAGAGGGAAATTAGGCTTCATATTTTTTAACATTTATATCGATGTGACGCTTTCTTTTACGTTGACTTATATAATAGTAGAAGTTTTCACTGTAGTTAACATTTGTGGGAGGACTACACAATAAATGGCTGTCACTGTTGTCTGCTGCTAACGGTTGGGCCTGATGAAAAGCTCTGTAAATCAAGTGTAGAAAAGAACACATTAATTTGAATTTCAAACTGCCGACTTAATTGAAAGCTTTATGCTTTAAGCCCCAACGGAAAACTTTTGAAACATAAAGCTTTCAATAAGCTCGTTTTAACTTAAATAGAAACGTACTTTTGTTTGCCTTTGCTGTGGACATTTAGATGTTTTATACATGTTGCACAAAGTTTTCCGTTGTGCTGGAATTTTTTTCTTAAGCGATTGTTGTATTCGAATGTGCGTGCATGTTGCCGTGTTAGTAGGGCATTATTAGTGGCGTCTGAAAATGCGTTCGATAAATTTTGCTAAAAGGGAAGTGTGAAATTTTTGGTAAGAAAAATCAGCAGGTTTAAAGGTAAATGAAAATTGTATATTCCTAGAATTTCCAAGTTGGTTTTTTTAAATTTAATTCGCTATAAGCTCTTCATAGCCAATACAGACACACACACACATACACAAAAAAGTTCTACTTAATTTAGGCCTTGATTGAGTAGAATACACTGTTACAAACTTTAAATAAAGGTGTATCCTTAGACTCTGTTACTTTAGTTACTCGAATAGTAGTGATTTGTGTTTGGAGGAAATTGATTTTATTTATTCAGCCCAATCATGAATGATAATTCCGTGAGATTTTTTTCTCTTTTCCCATTCCTCTTATTATGTTGATAAATTCCTTAGGAAATGTTTTTAACCTTCCCTGTTTTAGCCACATCGATGGGGAAAAATTGTCGGCGGAGGAAAAAATAGGTATTTTAACGTATAGTTTATTTGATCTTTTCTTTTATTTTAATAATAAACTAAATTTTTAATATTAAAAAAAATATTCCTGAAGAAGCCAACAAATTGTGGGCGAAATATTGAAATAAATAAATAAAAAATATAATTGTTTTGTTACAAACATTTTTATAAAAAGATCTCAAGCCTTAGAAATTTCATTTATTATTAAAAAAAATAGGTATTTTAAAAACATATTTTTTGTTTTTTCCTGTAAAAATTTTTAATACTACCAACTTTTATTTTTTTGTTTCTCAGGTATTTTACGATTGGAGGAATTTTTTCTCGAGAAACGTATTTTCCTTAGGAATAAAATTCCTTGAGAATATTCATGATTGGGCTGATTTTTTTTTTTTTTCAAAAATGAACTTAATTATTTATTTGCTTTAAGAGCCAACTGATATGTATTAATTCAGGTCCAAAAAAAGGGGTCATTTTTGGACCTGAATTAATATTTATTGTTTTCTATAAATACTGATGTTAGTCAGCTGAGCTTTTGAATTGTCAAAATATATTTTCTAGTTTTAACTGCATATGAAAATCGTTTGGTTGACCTGCTAATGAATAATGTCCTTAACAGTGTTCTTCCTCCCCCTCAATACAATACATTACTTACATGGTCTGCCTTAGATGTGCCAACTCCTCTTCCAAGCGTCCAATCTTTTCTTCATGTTTTACTCTTAACATTTGACTGCGCTCATTACTTTCTTCCAGCAGTTTCACAATATGTTCTTGCTTTGCAACCTCTACTTGTTTGGCACTCAGGCTTGTAGATAAATTGCGAAATTCTGTAGACTTCATTTGCAGTTCACAATTCAGCTAAAAATTTTAAATTATAAAAAAAAACAGAAAATAGTTCAGAACTACGTCGTTCGATATAAATAACAGTATGTAAGCAACTAAAAATGCATATACTCTCAGCTAGATACAAAAAACTGAAACGAAAAGAATACAGCAAAAAGCACCTAAGAGCTTTAAATTTCATAAAATCGTATTTTAAGGTTATGTTTGGCTCAAAGAGCAAATATAATATTTAGAGCGAATTTATATTTGTTTTTGCATAGTTTCTGCTAAATCAAATAACTGCTCGCTTTGAATTTTGTATTTGCTCGTTGAGCCAAACCTAACCTAAAAATATAATTTAGTGAAATTTAATATTTTAAGGTTATTTCTGGTGTTTTCATGTTCGTTCGCATTTCGTACAAAGGCCAAACAGTGTGGCAATGTGATCGTACCTATAGAGTTGCCAATGCAGCATATCAAATAATTAAAAGCAGCATATATTAAACAATTTTTAATATTCATAATGAACGATTTGTATTTGACCATATGTCATATGCATACCTCATTTATAGTATTATTCTTTTCTGCCACTTGAGCGAATAAATCTTCAATATGAAGACGATTAGATTTTTCATTCTTCTGCAGCGAATTAATTAAGCCGCTACGCACATCTAGAAGCTGCTGATCACGCTGAATTTGTTGTTCCAGCTGGCAAATACTGAGTTGAGTCTTAGTTAATTCACTTTTAAGTTTGTCAATTTCACGTTGCTTTTCCGCTTCCATTAGACGTAATTTGGCAAACTGCAATATAGTTATAACTCGTTAAAAAAATAAAATAAAATTGAAGAGCGCCAGCGCATGTGTTTAGAGTGAATGCATTAATTTTTAGATGGCTTATTAGAAAAACATATTTCATATTTAATAAACCTTTATTATTTATAAAAACATTAGTTTATTGAACAAACATTGTATGGCTTTTATAAATAAGTCCATAGACATGCCACTCATCAAAATATAGAATGTATTTGGAATGAGTTTTGGAAAAATTGAGTCTGGATTTTTTTTTGCTTAAAACTCATTACAAATTCATTTTAAATTTTATGAAATTAGTTACGTAAAATGAGCTTGCAAACCAACCTCCATTTGAACTGCTCTGCTGCAGTCTGGCACACTTGCCAGCTCCGTTTTCCTTTTCTCGCACTCTGTTTGCAGCTCTCTAAAAAAAAGAGTGCAATAAAATTTTAAAATTTCTCTCTCTCTCTCTCTCTCAAGATTAACCAAATTACTTACTGCAGTTTATTATCGCTTGCCACAAGCTGTTTTCTAATTTTTTCCATTTCAGAGACTTCCTGCAATTATAAAATTTATATTTCAGACTTGCTATTTTAAACATGGGCATAAGGACATAATATCAATATTATATCAGCGGCCCTGTTCTGTAATTCGCTGAGATCCTAGCTATCATTAAAAATCTCTAAACTCAATTAAACTCAATTAAAAATCTAGATTTTGCTATTGGAGAGTGGGCCGACCGCTTCAAAAGTTATTCTTCATATTAGACTAACTAACAGGAAGCCTGGATACGACTTTGACCACTGATCTTGGCACACTCCAGCCAACGGAGCTGTTTTAGTAAGCTGGACAAGCAATGCATTATTGAAGAGTGGGCTGACCGCTTCAAAAGTAAATCCACTTCCCGCAGTAACCAGGAATCGCAGTCAGAGTTAGAATACTACTTTGAGGACGAGCCCAGTACTACTCATGTCACGTCCACAGCTCCCTCATAAGTGTTTGAAAAATGGTAGTGTGCACACTAGAGCGCACAATAATTTTCGTCCTTAAAATAAATTATTTTTTTATTTCTTTTTCTTTAATTTATTTAATGAAGTGACGGACAAATAACTTATAGTAATTAGTATATAAAGTAAAATTTGATATTTAAATTTTTGGACTCCACAAATACTCCTGCAAACAGCGAATTTGTGACTCAGCTCAAACGGTGCTGTTGAAACGTGAATTTTAGCGCCGTCACTAAAACAACTCAGTTCATACAAGTCTATTCGTGGCTAAGAATCACTGAGCGATATCTCTAATTTTTGCGAGTTACAGAACAGGGCCGCAGAACTACCGATGAGTAGGATGGGCCATATAAAATCGTGTGCTTTTAAATCATGCGATTTCTAAAACCAAAATGACTATTACTTCAATAAAATAAAAATCCATATAATAAATGATTAAAATTCAAATTACACTTCTGAAGAAATTTTTCAAAGAAAAAACGAAATCAAAGAAATCTTATAAGTAATATATTAAATCCTTAATTCATAAAAATTATTTTAGGTTTAGAAGACACTTATTTGACATATTTGTATGGAAAATTTGTCAAATAAGAGTTAATTAAACCTAAAATATTTATTATGAATAATAATTCTATTAGTCTAATTCATAAAAATTATAACAGGTTTATAAAGCTCTTATTTGACAGATTTTCCATACAAATACGTCAAATAACAGTCTTATAAGCCTGTTATAATTTTTATGAAGTCTTTAATAATATTTTAAATGATCACAAATTCCAATTATATAGCTGATATAAGACAGAGGTGTGCTGGCATATTGATCTGCATCAGCCCAATTATCCATATTCTTGAAGCATTTCTCTCCATTGGAAAACATATTTCTCGAGAAACAATCCAGCAATCCTAAAGGACTAGGGAACAAAAAAGTTGGCAACACTTCGTTTTGAAATCAGATATTTTGCTGGCTGACATTCAATTGTCTAATTTTTGGGATTTTTTGGTTGACTGGCTTAAAATTTTAATGCCTATTTTTTACCCGGCAATTTTTCAGAAATAAATTATCATTCCTAATCGGTGGTGTCATAGAATCTCATTTTATCAGCATCGATTTTGAAACCGACAAAAAATTACTTTTGTGGAATGAAATCCAATGGTCCTACCAAAAACTCCGAAGTAATTTTTTTGTCGGTTTCAAATTCGATTCTTTCTATAAAAAAATTATGAATTTATCTTGCACTTTTTCCCAAAGACGAGAGCTTTAATCTATAATTGTGAGTAAGATCGAAAGAAAATTATGTTAGTTACCACCATAAAAGTAAAAAAAAAAAATATAAAAAATTCTAAAGCAATACTCTATTGCATTTTCTTTGCAAAATGTTGCATTTCGTGGTAGAAACGAAAACAGCGTAAGACTCACCCGTATAGAGGGAATTGGAAAAGAGAACATACTTTCATGCAAGTTTCCTTTAAAATTGGGCTGTTGAAAGCATGCGTATACGCAATGCAATTCCACATATGTCATACAATCGATTATCAATCATACGTAGCAGGTATGCGACTGTCTATACATATAGACGTATGTATATGTATAAACCCAGCCGGTTTCTGGCGTAATTTTACTTTTGTAAATCACGTGATTTTAAATGAAAATGATTTTCAGCACAGACCTGATTGACCAGACCAGATATGATTTCATATTTTTCTATGGCTTATATGTATTACCTGTTCTAACTTTTCAATGTGCTGTTGGAGAGCTGCGTTGGCAGTTTCTAAGCAATTGTTTTGATATGAGAGTTCTGAAATTTGCCTTAGAAGTTCATCGCATTCCGTTTGGGCTTTTTTATTGATTTCAGTTTGCAGCAATTCGAATTTCGTGGTCATGTTGGCCAATTCTTTCTCCAATTTCTTCACATCATTGTCCATCTTTTTTATGGTTTCATTTTTAGATTTTATATCACGTTTTTCCTGCTTCAGCTGTTGTTCACAATCTTGTAATTTCTTACTTGTCGTTGCAAGGCTTTATGAGAAAAACTTAATAAATATTTTTTGCGAAAATATTTAGATGAAGTCATATAAAGAAATAATAAAATTCTACATCATTGGCACTGAACTCAGTCGTTCCTTTGCATTAATGCACTTGAAACAAAAAAGAAAACTTTAATTCTTTTATATTTTATTATTATTTAATAATATCTTCAGTGAAGTTACTTTGCATTACATTAAGCGAGCTTAAAAATTTCAGAATTTTTGTTATTTTCAATGCGCGTAGAAGCGAAGGAAAACTTTGTTTGCACTTAGAAAAACAGGCAGTAAGTTATGTTTTATGTTATCAAAGTGATTGATATTAATTAAACAAGATAATGAAATCCTCAACGATGGGCAGCTAGGGGACAACTAACAGTTTCGAAGTCGCTGCACCTCTTGTCAGCAGCCGTCTTTGAACTACGAGGCTCTGCAGCATTTTCTGTATTTTGTTTTTGTTTGCCATGTAAAATTTCCTTTTTCTCGGCGCTCGGCAAAGCGCCGTCAATTACTAGAACTTACCTATCTTTACAGCTTTTCAGCTCTTCTCGTAATTTATCCCTTTCCATTTGCATAGATTCTTTTTCCTTTTCCAAACTTTGTACACTGCTTTTGAAGGTATTGATTTGTTTGTCTTGAGCATTAGATTTTCGTTGCAGCTGTGGATAGAAAATTTATGAATGTGATAAATTTTCTTATAGAACATTTCCAAAAAAAAAAAAAAAAAAAAAATTTGCTGATAAGAAAATAAAATCTATCAACATGAAATATTTTCTTCAGAATATAAAAAAATTTCTATAGAAAAAAACTATCGATCAGACCAATTTAAAATGAAATTTAGTTGAGGATTTTTGATCTTTACCCAAATCTATTATGACTAAACATTTATTTGGAAAAAAAACTTGACACAGAAAAAAATTATGCATTTGGCAATAAAAAAGAACTTTCGATATATCACACATATTCCGATTTCACTGCCTTATTTACCTCTTTGATATCTTCCGCCTTTTTGGCAATATCGCTCTGTGCATTTTCTGTCGCATCCTTTTCCCATTTGACGCTGTCTGCTTCATACTTTTTTTTTAAGACATTGTATTTTTCTTCCATTTCCTGGAATGAAAATATCAATAAAAATTATTTTAGTACCCAATTAACCAAACAGAATGGTGTTTTATCAAAGAAAAGCACCTCTAATTCCTTCTTAAATTTTTGAGGGCTGGTGTCCTTATAATTGGCACAAAAATCATCGACAAGCGATAAAATCATGTCTGAATTGGAGCTCTGAAAAAAAATGTTGTGTTTTTTTTTCATATAATTAAACCTATTGATGTATTTCTAGAGTAATTCGTTTTATTCACCGCAAACTTTTCATCATCACATGGCGTTAATTTATCAGTTTCTGTTGCAACGAGTTTACCAGTTTCCATATGAGTTTCGATTTTACACTTGAGTTCAACAGCATTCACTTCTAAATCTTTTTGAGGAGTAATTGGTAGCAATTCGTTCTGCACCGGTTTAGTGTCCTTTTCAATGTTCTGAGTTGCGATGCCATCGCCAGCAGCAGATGCTATTTTATCTAAATTTGTTTCTTCTTCGGTGGAACAGGGAGTGCTGCGTTTGGATACATTGGAGGCTAAAATAAATGTAATTAATATGTGTAGGTATTCATTACAGCTGTTTTTTTTTTTTTTTTCGTTGTAAAAGTGGGGAAACAGAGGATTTTTTTTGGCAGCAAATACACGAGCAAAATTAAAAAAAAAAAAAAAAAAAAAAAAATCAACGTGTGTTTGTTGTAAATACAAACAACATTTTTCTTTTTTGTATTCAAATACCAGCTTAATTACTTATTTGTTTTAAGAGCCAATTGAAATGTATTAATTCAGGTCCACAAATAGACCTGACAAATGTTTTCTGTGCTTTTCAGCTGTCTATAGGCCGCCAACATTTCGTTGATGCTAAACAACAACTCATTAGCAGACTCGAAAAATTCTTAAAAGAATATTTGAATTTTTGTGCATGGGAATTATGGAATAAGTAGTTGGGTTTCAAACATTATTTTAAGAATTTATCGAGTCTACTGATGAGTTGTTGTTTAGCATCAACGAAATGTTGGCGGCATATAGACAGCTGAAAAAGACAGAACACATTTGTCAGGTCTATTTTTGAAACTGAATTAATATATTTATCTCTTTTGCTGTTGTTTTCGTTAGTCTTTCGCAAACTTTCCAACATTTCGAGAACCAGAACAAACACGAAGTTCTATCAAACAAATGCATCATTCGTGAATTTGTAAAAGACTAAAGAAAAAGTTCTAAAATTTTCTTAAGTCTATTCCAAACTTTCGAACAATTCGAGAGCCGGAGTAAGCACGATTAATACATTTTATATGGAAATTTTATATGGAAATTTTCACCACACATTTATATCAATCAAATAATTTCCCTTAAAAGTTCAAAATCTTACCACTTCTATTCTTTGTGCACAAAATGGGCCTTGCAGAGCTGGAACGTGAACGTGCCGACTGACAATTGCTTTTGTTGGCAGGCGCTACAGAATTGGGTTTCTGAAAGCTAGATTTAGAAATACTGGAACTTGTTTTTCTGACTTCTAATGACTTTGAGTTTTTGCTGTGTAAAATCTGTTTCTGTTTGATTTCCGGTTCCTTCTTTACGGGCTGGGGTTTTTGGTGCAAACTTTTCATTTGCAGAGCTTTTGGTTTATTTAAAGATTTTGATTCCGTGGAAGTTTTAGTGGTGTCCAAGGTCTAAAGGAGAGTCACTTAACAATTGGCTGCTCAATGGCTTTTAAATAAATTTACTCACTGATATTTTTCTAGCTGGAATTTTGGATTTAGCAGTTGGACTTATACAACTGGAAGATTTTGAAGTCATACTAGATGACATTTTGCCATCTGTTTTTCTTGGTTGAGCTGAAGAAATATCTTTGGGATTTGCTTTATTCAAAATATTGTTTGGAGTTTTAGTTTCAGCTTTAGCCGGGACTCTTTTACCGGAAAATTTATTTGTTTTGGGTGCAATTGCTTTAAGGTTAAAAAATTGTTAGAAACTAAAGTTTTTGCAAAACTTTATATTATTATTAATTATGAATGCGCTACTTTTTATACAACGAGTTACCATTGGTTACTACAATTTGTGTTGTGGCAAGTAGTAAAAAGTAAAAGTTCTTTGCATATTCAAAAAAGACCTTAATTACTTATTTGCTTTAAGAGCCAATTGATTGCGATTAAGAGCTTCAATAGCGCAGTTTTTTAAAATGTTTAAAAATGCTGGCATGGCTCCATAAAACTCACCGCTTTTAGCATTTCCCACAGCTGATCGAGTTGGGGAGCTGTGTAAACTCTTCACATTTGCTTTTGAGTTGTTACCAACTGATCGGGTTGGGGAATTATGTAAACTCTTTACATTTGCTTTGCAATTGTTGCTTTCAGCAGCTGTGCTTGAGAGAATTTCGTTGCATAATATATTCAATAAATTTAACTGTTTGCATTACCTTTCTTTTCCTCTACAACAGATACCGCGCAGTCATCCATATTTCAGTTTCAAAAATGTTACGTTTTGTTTCTTTTTTCAATTTGGATTTCGCAATAATTTTATCTTAAATATTCTATAAATTTCTAATATTTGGGCAAAAACAAAAAACTAATTCGTAAACAAATTGTTTTTTTTTTATATAGAGGAAATTTTATAAAATAATAAAATTTATAGCAAATGTTGCTTGGTTTTTGAGGTTTCTAAGTCCAGAGTCACACATTCTATGGTTTTAGTATCGATTAACTCAGATGCTACAAATGAAAAAATTAATGCATTTTAAATGATTTTTGGAACGAAGTTCCTTCACGCGGCTGGTAGTGCAACTTAGTAGAAATTGTCACGAAAGCGTGTGAGCTGTTTATATGTATTGGTGTAGCTGTCGACAAACAATTGTGACAGCAGCGGAGACACCTACCAATAAATATTAATTAGTTGTGAAAACGGACACTATTGATTGACAAAAAATGCAATAAAAAAATAAAACGTTCCAAAAATTTTAAGGAGCATATAAAATTTCAAAATTTCAAAAACAACACAAAATAAAACATACAGATTTCACCTTGTATTACATTCGAAGATGAAGAAAAAACGTAAGGAACTTCGTTCCTAATGGGACCCCCAAGACCGCATTTTTTTTTTTTTTAATAAATATGAAACCGGCCCACTTGGGCCCTAGAAAGGTCGCGTTGTGATACATGTCATATTATGTTATGCGGGAAATATGCATACATATATACACAGATGGACAAAAGTCACCGTCATTTGGTATCTACAAAATTATAACAGCTTCTATACCCAGAAAACTATGGAAACATGAAAAGTAGTATATTTAACAAAAACTAAGATTTATTTAAATATTATTTCAGGCTAAACATCCATTTATAATTTGCTTTATTTTTATAAAAATGTAATAAAGGTCCCGTTGTGATACATATTATATTGCGTTATGCGGGAAATATGTACATATGTATATACTCGTATACCTGATAACATTTTGCCATTTATCAGTAGGAAAAATTTTATCCAAACACATTTTTTTTTTTTGGTTTTTAATACCTTTCCTTGTCAATTTTTTGTTCTTTGTGTAGAAAAATGTTCGCCCCAAAATCAGTTTACATATTCAAACAGCTGTTGAGAAGGCGCACACATTCATTGAGCAGCTGACAGGCGACTTCAGATTTTGACAAACAAAAACTATTTACACTAAAAAAATTAATTTCTATTATACGAACTTTTTCTTATATAATTATTTCTGTATTAAGTTTATCAGGCTCAAGAAAATATACAACAACTTGGCTGGCGACAACTATGCCTCAGCCACTAGTTGTCGCTTTAGAAACATGAGCCTCTGAGTTCAAAGACGGGTGCTGACGAGAAAGTGTGGCGGCTTCGAAACAACTAGTTGTTCTCCGTTGTCGCTAAATGTCGTTGATGTCCTCTTTGTCTTATTTCATTAATATCAATCACAAGGATAATATAGAAAGAACTTGAGCCTGATTAACTTAATACAGAAATACACTAAAAAAAAGGCATGAGCTAGTTTGTGTGTTCGCGGAGAATCTCAGTAATGAATTCGCCTTGTACACTTATAAAAAGCATGTGTTGGTATCAAGGCGGATTAACCAAGGTGAACTTGAACTTCTTCAGATGACTATTTTTTGCTTCCCGCTTTTTCCATCTTTCATTTCATTTTTCATTTATGTCAAACATTTTTTACAAGCCGTCTGCTCTGCTAGGAGAACGAGTCGGCAGAGCTATCAAGGCGAATTCAGAATTTGATATAGCAAAAATATTTTACACAGAACAGAATGCCCGGAATTTTCGCTTGCAACCACTTAGTTTAATTCGCCTTGGCTGGTATGTTTTGCAGCGAACTGGTGGCAATTCGCGAATACATCTATTATGTAAAAAGGCCCTTCATATACAAACCGGTTTGTTCTTGCAATGCTTTTTACCGACTGCAGCGCACTTTGTGAAAGAACAATTTGCTTTTTGTTTAGAATAGCAAAATGAAAACAAACTATTTAATAACAATAAATGAATACAACCAAATAGAATTCAAAGCCGAAACAGAAAAATAATAAATAAATAAATACAAATGCAGAGCAAAACACACAGCCATAAATCATCAGCACAGTGCCATACACAAATAGAATAAAATATTTACTCGCGTGAATACTTTTACTCAGTATAATTTGCGATTTAACAAAAAACAAAAAAAAAAAACAAAATTCTCATTTTCGCCCTTTCAATTAATTTACTTAACTAATAATGTTAGTGACACTTGTGTTCCTCCTCCCAGTACGCCGACACCCACTACACATGTGCACACACACCAACGCTGGGACCCCTCTTGCATTGTTTGCTTTCACGATTCAAAAAAAAAAAAAAAAATTCAAATGCATCGCACTTGAATTTTTCATTTAGTTGACCATTAAACGTTGAGCATTCGAGACATCGAGACAACGGGAGCAGCAGCATCATCACTATCGATCTCATCAACACCAACGAGCGCTGGAACAGCAGGAAGATTATTATTGAAGTAATAAATTAAATACTACAGGAGAAATTCATTCAATCATACGTTAAGTATGTTTGGTGTGTGTGTGTGTGTGTGTTTTTTTTTATCATCTATTCATTTATTCAATTGAAACGAATTTAATACAATTTGCTTAACAAAAACTGTTTACACAATTTTGCAATTAAGAAAATTATTCATCACACAGTTTTTCGGGAAACCTTACAAGTGAAGATTTATCTATTATTTTCTAGCGAAATAAACAAGAACTGAATAAATATTTAGCGGCAAAAGTCAGCACTCACCACTATTACAGAAGGTGAAAAAAAAAAAATTATTATGAAATGGTAAATGAGCCAAAAGTAACGGGTCTTTTGAAGTGTCTCTTTATTTAGAGGAAGTTAAAATAAAACAGTGTTGCCAGCACAATTAAATATACATTATGTAAAAATTATTGTGCAAAGTTAATTCTTATATTATGCACATATTTGCATTGAGCGAATCTATTTCTAAAAATAAAAATATTTTCCATAAATAAACTTTATTTAATGAAACATTTTTGTGCTAAAAGTGTTGTTAATTAAAAGGTTTTCTGCGAAAAACATTTTTTATATGAAAATATGCCACACAAAGGTTTTTCCATAAGAATGTAAAGAAATGTATTGTTTTAGATTTAATAATAGACCTTATTATTGTTGTTTCTTGTTTTTTTTTTTCTATATGCCGCAGACATTTCGTTGATGCTCATCAACTCATCGGTAGACTGGAAAAATTGTTAAAATGATGTTTGAAACCCAACTACTTATTCCATAATTCTCAAGCACAAAATAAGAATCAAAAATGTTCAAACAAACTTTTAGTATGGAAAACATTTGTTCTTTTAAGAATTTTTCGAGTCTACTGATGAGTTGATGAGCATCAACGAATTGTCGGCTGAAAAAGACAAGAAACATTAATAAGGTCTATTTTTAGACCTAAAATAATACATTTCAATTAGCAAATAAGTTAATTGTTGACTAATCTAATCTATATATCTTTAAACTAGTCATTCCTGTATCAAAATCGGCTCTAACGATTTTGATACAACTCGCTATTTAGGGGCTTTCGGATACGAAAAGCTGATCCAGCATGGACACGTAGTTGGGGTTAAATCGTAAAGTGCTAAAAATGGGTAAAAAGAAGGTAAAATCGGTAACTCAATATCTCCGGACTCTATCAAGTTAACAGTCAAAAGTCTGATAAAAACAAATGGACACGTGTCTGGTACTCTTTTGAAATTTTCAACACTAACGGGATAAAACTGAATTTATAAGCACAGGCAGAATGAACAGGCAGAAAGTACAAATTGAATTTAGCTTCCTTTAAACAAATTTCAAATACACTTTATAATTTTTAAATGTTCTAGATACTCGTTCTTCGACCTTTTTTATTTAACTTTATTTGGTTTAATAAATGAGCTCAAGGTCACTGTTGTTGTTCAATAAATATATTTTCTATTTAGTGACAAATTATTCGATATTTCGATACTCCTTTGGTTTATTTATTGAACAACAGCAGTGACCTTGAGCTCATTTATTAAACCAAATAAAGCTTTATAATTTTTTTTTTTAAATTTACACATTTAGGGGCTAAAAAGGGAGGCTACTGAAAGCAGCAAAAGAGTTCAAAAAAGACCTGGGGCCAAATCGTGGCATTTGATATCGAATGAACTATCGAGTGAAAATAATGTTAAACAAAAACAAAATAAACAACAAACACACAGCATAAGCGCTGAAGTTCGTTCGATCTCGAATGTGACGATTTGGCCTCTAGAAGGAAGCCTACTAAAAATGAGTGGACAGATATCTGCCGATTTTTTGAAATTCTGAATTCAGGTGGCAAAAGGGATGAAACAGAAATTTGGTACTTTTTTCAATTGCAGAGACGGATGGAAGCAGGAAAAAAGCAAAACCAGAATTATACTACTAGGAAAAAAATTTCAAATGCACTATGCCATTTTTGTACTTTTTAAACATTTAGGGGGCAAAAAGGAATGAAAAAAGATAAAGGGCCTTTTTCTCAACTCAAGCAAAAACAATATTCAATATTTTGTTTTTGTTTTCAATGTAATTGTGCGAACGAACGACAACGTTCGCAGGTGAGAAATAGGCCCAAAAAACGGTAATTCTTTATCTCCGAGCCTTGTGCGAGTAGAAAAAAAAAAATAAAATTAAAAAAAAACCTGAAAACCTAATACAAACAAATGGGCAGGTGTCTGGTACTTTTTCGAAATTCTAGGCAGATCTAAGGGGGCAAAAAAAATTTTTATTTGTTGGTTTAAGTTCCTGAAATTGTTCGAAAAATATTGATTTAGCAATACTCTTGTCATTTATTGCATATGAAAAGCTCAAAATTGTTCTCTAAAATTCCGTGCCAAGCTCGGCCTGCCCAATACTTCTGTGTAGCAATATATAACATTCAGAAAGATGATCAGCTGAAACATCTTGTCCAATACTAATTGTGTAACTCTTTCTGAATGAAAAATTAAGTTGGGCAAAAACTTGTCGTTAAGATGTGACTCACAATTAATATCGTGCATTATGGTTGGCTCACCCTTTTTATATTTTAATAAAAAATGAGCAACAAAACACAACTACGTTCATTTTTTGCTTAATTCGTTCACAATGAATTTCACAAGTTTAGATTGTGTAGTAATTTTTATGATTGAATAGCAAACAACGATCCAACAAGTATCGGTTACATCATTAAAACTTTGGTGGTAAATTATAAAATAATTTTATTTTCCATACGACAGCACAATGAATTGGTTATCATTGGCCATTTCCATCTCAGCTACTTTGAATGTAGCGTTGGCTTGCAGCCGCGTGCCATCAGGTACAACGGCGGCCAAATCGCCGGCTGACGAAAGCTATGTACTTTCAGTAAGCGGAAATCCCCAAACGTATGTGCCTGGCCAGAAATACAATGGTGAGTAGTGCATGTGAAATCTCAAATGTATTTGAAATTTTAATAAACATTTGGCTGGAGCAGTTTCCATTGTGGCCAACAATGATGAAACTTTTATAAGTTTTATGCTGGGCCTGGAGTCGGAAACAGGTGGCGGCGTAGAGTCTCAAGGCTCTTTCGAAATTGTGGATTTGGCCGAAACCCGCTACAGCCCCCGTTGTGCCAATTTAGTGGAAAATACTAACACAAATGTCAAGACTCGAGTTGAGGTTGTTTGGGTGGCGCCTGCTGCCCCCAATATGGGTTGCGTTCTATTGAGAGCCACTGTAGTGCAGCATCGTGATGTTTGGTTCATGGACGATGGATTTTTGACCAAGAAAATGTGTGAAGAAGAAGTGGACGATATCGATAGTCAGCCCAGCATAGAAGATCCCTGTTGTGCCTGCAATGAGGCCAAATATGAGTTGACTTTTGAGGGGAAATGGTCGCGTCACACACATCCCAAAGATTTTCCAGCCAACAGTTGGCAAACACGTTTCAGTGACATTATAGGAGCCTCCCATACGGTGGACTATCATTTTTGGCGTTATGGTGAATTGGCCAGTGAGGGTTTGAGAGAAGTGGCTGAGCATGGTTCTACCAGGACGTTGGAAAGTGAGCTAAAAGATCAGGTGAATTTCATTTGAAGTCGCAAGGGAAGCAAAGAATATTTAAAATATATATTCGATTTAATTTTTAGAGCGATCAAATCCGTACCATTATCAAGGCCCGCGGCATTACCTATCCCAATATAACAGGCAAAACGTTTGCTGTATTTCGTGTCGATTCTAAACATCATCTCATCTCCTTAGTATCTATGATTGATCCCTCACCGGACTGGATTGTGGGCGTTTCTGGTCTAGAACTATGTTTGCCAAACTGTAGCTGGGTGGAGACTAAAGTTCATAATTTATATCCCTGGGATGCGGGCACAGACAGCGGGCCCTCGTATACGGTAAGCGTGATCATAAGCGATGCTAATCACGGTGAAAGCATTTCATTTTCCATTTGTTTGGTTAGTCTGCCGATCAGCCTCAACTGCCACCCGATGTGGTAAGACGTATCAAACCAAATTTCCCCAACGATCCGCGTTCTCCATTTTATGATCCCTCTGGAGCACCCATGAAACCATTGGCCACTCTGTATATTAATCGCAGGCGTTTGTATGAGAAAACTTGTGAAAATGATGAAAGTAAGTACCTTCCAATAGGTCTTTAACTTTACTTTTCTTGTCTTCTTGAAAAACTTTACCACAACAAAAAAAAAAAATCTTGTTCGATTTTGGAGCAGTGAAATTGGAGATAAAGTAAATAACAATTGATAATTATTGTCTTTCCAGACGAAAACGAGCCGCCTGAGTGTGCCACTTTTGCCTGGTCTGGTTGGGATGAGTGTAGTGCCCAATGTGGACCTGGCAAACAATTTCGCACACGCGAATTCAAAAATCCCGCTTTGGCCAGACGCTCTAAGTGTCGCACAAGTTTGCGCGAGGAGCAGGACTGTACAGGCAACCAGTGCAATTCGTTCAATGAGGAAGCAGCCACCGCCATTGAAACACAAGATCTACACATCGCCCACAGACCGGAAACGCCAGAGTGTGCTATATCGGATTGGGGCGAATGGTCATCGTGTTCGGTGTCTTGCGGCACAGGCACAGAAAGACGCACCAGGCATTACCTGAATCCGCGAGCCAAGAAAAAATGTCAGGTAAGTACATATGCATATTAAGGCTCGGAGGCCTTGTAAATTGTGTTCCATTATCTTCACTGGCATTCTCTTCCATTAGCAAGTCAGTCGTGTCAAGCTGCAGGAACAGCGTACCTGTAAAGGTGTGGATTGCGGTGGTGACATAAATGGTTTGAGTGGCAGCACGAACGATGACACCGAGAACCAAATTGACGGCACTAGATCGTTGTTCGGCAATATAGATGACGATACACGTTATAGGGATTTGGAGAGTTTTAGCCAAAAGCTCGATGATTATATACCACCTGAATGTGGTGTTTCGCATTGGTCGGATTTTTCTCCCTGTCTGGGTCCTTGTGGCGGCACCGGTACCAGTGAACGTCAACGTGTGGTTTGGAATAATGACCAGGTGTATGGCGTGCGCAGGCCAGATCATGATGACAACTTGGATCCTTGTCGCCATATAAAACGAAGAGAGGTTGTTAACTGTAGTTTGCCGTCTTGCGATGCCATTGTGCCACCCTTCTGCTATGAAGATCTTAAAGTTAGTTCTTGTCGTGATAGTGATGTGGCGAATTATTGGTTCTATGATCATATGAGTGATCAATGTGCCATTTTCTGGGCTGATAAGTGCGATAGAAATCGCAATAAATTTTCGTCCAAAGAAGCCTGTGAGGAAACCTGTCGCCAGCCTAGACAAAAACTGGAGCTACAAAGCGAAAATTTGGAAATACAAGCGGTAGACTGTGTGGTCTCAGACTGGGTGGGTTACGCTTGTAATGCCACCTGCGGTGAGGGTTTGCAAATTAAAACTCGCAAGGTTTTAAGATCACCAAAATATGGCGGCAAGCCTTGCCCTAAGCATTTAATTCGTTTGGAAAAGTGTTACCAACGTTGTGATGACATCTATTCCGTGGGAGGCTACACGTCAAGCAATAATTTCGGGGAACGACGACGCAATGGCATTAAGCATCATCACAAAAACGAGAAAAGTGAATGTCGCTATTCTGAGTGGTCGGTATGGACGCCCTGCACCGTCAGTTGTGGTGACAATTCGTATCGCCAAAAGACGCGTACGCTGCTTAACACAGATTTAAATTACAAATGCAAAGATCGTGTTCGAATTGAGAAATGCTCAATGATGCCATGTCTCTTAAATGGCAACGATGAGAATGACAAATGGTAATATCTTTATATAGAGATTATTTCGATTTTAAACATACATTCACACACATTTTATGTAGTCACTAGTTTAATCAATTATTTGTAGTGTATCTACATATAACAAGTAATAAAAAAGTTTGTTTAACATAGAAGAAAGCATATCTACTTCTGTTTCATTAGCAAATCTGAGTCCATATAAAGTCCACACCTGTTAAAACCAAAGAAACAAATATAACTGCGCTGAGCGACAAATTTGTATGGACTCATGAGAAAAATGTTTTCTCATAAAGAGGAAATTCGCAAGAATTTGATAATTAGACTGATTAGTTATAAATCAGTACCTCAATATGAGGTGCAAAGATTTTGACCTCAAAGATTTTGACACAAAATCATTTAATTTATTAAAATACAACTCGGTCTTGAAAAATCGATTAAAACTTTAGCTTGCTAAGGCTGGGTTCTTGGGATCACAGTTAAACTAGGTTTGTTAAACTGAAAATAGATATGTGATACCGTTACAGCGAAATTGTATAACTAAGTTGTTCCTTCAAAAAATTTTATATAAAATTGATAATGGCTGCACATATTTATTTTCAGTTTAACTAAACATAGTTTAACTGAGGTCTCAAAAAGCCAGCGTAAGCGAACGAAAAGTATATACATAGGTGCACACGAGTCTAGGAATATATGTATGTGAATATGTTGATACCCAGCGTTAAAAAAACATTCGTATACACACTTACATGGGCATAAGTGTATCGGCCTTTAGAAAAGACTCTGTGTATTTTCAAAGAAAAATTGTTCCCCTGGAAATTGAGCTATCAACATTTAATGAACGCTGTGAATGAGTTCTTCAAAAATATTCATAGTGATGCTGTTCACCTGAGTAAACAATGATGTATTGCATTTTCCATCCCTGTTTTACTTCACTAATGCCACAATCGTTTTGAATTTTTTTTGGTAATCCTACTACTTGGGTATAAAACACAATAAAGAGTGTATCCAAGATTTTTTATTTAATGCAAGAAATCCTGCTACTTTTACCCGTCCCCTTGAACCCGCTAAAACGGAAGATGCATTTCACTGTTCGGTGCAAATAACCGGAGAAAGTGCAATTTCTCTCTTACCTTAACACACCAATACACATGTATTGCACTTTTTTTAATTTTTTAATTTAAGAATATTGCATTTCCTTATGCCTTCAATTTTACTACTGGGTAGATTTTCATAAATTTTTGAAACTTTTATTAAGCCCCGATAAGTATTTTATTTAGTTTTTTTTTTTTTTCTTAGAAAAAAAGTTTATTAACCTCAAGAGCAACTCAAATATGTACCAAAAGCAATCAATCACCAAATCACACACACATATACATGCTTACACACAAAATGATTTGCGACATCTTCTCTACAACAATTTAGAGCGTGTTGAAAATTTTATGACGCAGCTGTTTTATTTCAACGCGTGTCAATATTTTACTACATGGTGAATACATGAATGAATTATTTACCCCATTGGTTGTTGGTATAATAAAATCATAAAAGCAATAGTGACGTATGCGAGTACATGTTGTATGAAAATAAAGACTGCATTTCATAAACAATAAGCAAAGAACATTGCACAGTGCTTTGCTGCCATATAAGAAGAATGGCTCGAAAATAGAAAAACGGTATGGCAGCAAGTAATTTTCTTGAAGCAAAATACAAACTTTTGCAAAACTTGGACACAAACGGCACACAAAGTTGAAACGATGAAATCGGGGGGAAAAAAAACGTATTGCTGCTTACTACGGTTCACGCATTGTGCGGGAGTTTGCAAGAGCTAAAAAGAGAATTCGACTAAATTTTCTTTAGTCTTTTATCAACTTTCGAACATTTCGACATAAACACAATTATGGTGACAAAAAATTTGTGATTCCGTTTGTAATTCAAGCCCATAAGTTGCAGACAAGGTTTGTTCAAAAGAAAAAGTGAATTTGGAATATTTTATTTAAAAGTATTTATTTATTCAAATAAATATTTATTATGATGCTTCCAAGCCTCAAAGCACTTTTGAAATGAGCATTTTGGTATGGCCTTCAGCCCGTTCTTCGATTCTCACTTTATCTCATCAACTGAGACAAAATGATTTCCTTTCATTCGTCTCTTCAGTTGGCAAAATAACAAAAAGTCGAAGGAAGCAAAATCTGGTGAATAAGATGGTTGAAAGAAACATGATTGGGATATTGTTTTTGGTTAAAAGAAAATCACACCTTTTGCTCAAGAATTTCAATTACATTTTTATATAATTCTATAACTTTTATCTAAAAGACACAACACTGTGCAACGTCGTCGTTCCCACACAGTGGCTTGACAAAAAAAAAAAAAAAAAAAAAACTGTTTCTATCCCGTTACAAAATGTTCTGCATACATGATAAATTAATATCGCATAAATGAAATTGTTTAATGAAAAAGGGGGGAAAAATGGAGCAACCGATAGATGGATGACTGATTGAACGAATTGAACGAAATGGGGTTTATGCGGATGACCGGCTAAAAAGACATGGTAGTTTTGAAATTAAAGTAACCAACCAAATCAATTACACATTTCGTAGACAAAAAATGAAAAATAAATAAATAAGAAGACAGAAAACTATGGCAATAGTTTAATGAACAATGCTGCTGGTACTCATGCATAGAGTAAGTACATGAAATTCAGTCTTTATTTTTAAGCGGAGTAGTTGAGATCGTTGAGTTAATTTGAGCGCTGAGCGAAAATAATGCAAAATCTTTATGGAAATAAATTTAAAGTGGGTTTAATTATTTTAATTCTGAAGCATATGGAGTTTTGCTGTGGCTCTTGTTATCGCAAGCCGCAAGGAGCCACTGGAGATCGTTCGCCAGTTGACGAGAATTATCAAATACATATTGATGGCAATCCTTTGGCTTATATACCGGGCCAGCAATACAATCGTGGGTTTGAATTTTGTTTAGTATTTTGTGGGCTGGTTTAAATTATTCAATTGTTATATTTGTTTTTTAGTTTCGATTTCCTGTGCCAATGGCTTGAAATTTATTAGCTTTACTTTATTGGTGGAAGCGGACACCAGTGCCTCGCTGCTCACCACTGACAGTGCGGGTGGTAAATCAACAGCTTTGGGCCATTTCGAGATTATTGATAACGCTGAAACCAAGTTTAGTTCCTTGTGTGAGAACATGATCGAAAGCAGCAATACCAACACCAAAAATCGCATCGATGTAGCCTGGGTAGCTCCCTCGGAGCCGGACAGTGGCTGTGTGTTGTTCAAGGCAGCCATTTTACAGCATCGCAATGTTTGGTTTATTGATGATGGTTTCCTCACAAAACGTTTGTGTCCCGAAGAAATCGATGAAATGAATAGTCAAACTCCGCCCGTCAATCCCTGTTGCGCTTGCGACGAAGCAAAATATGAGGTGATGCTGAAGACGGTTTTTTTCTCTCTTTTGAAAGTTGTTAAATTTTTATTGTTTATTACAGATAGTCTTAGAACGCAAATGGAGACGCAATACGCACGCTAAAGATTTTCCTTCGGAGCCTTGGCGCACCAAACTGGGTGAGGTGGTGGGTGCCTCTCATAGTTTGGATTATCGTTTCTGGGAATATGGAGGTCGTGCCAGTCAAGGTCTTCAAGAGCTGGCAGAGCATGGTGCTACAAAAACTTTGGAAAATGAAATTAAGAAACAAACCAGAGTAAGTAGGCTGGATAAGATAGAAAACGAGGGGAGGAGGAGAAGGTTCAGGGCTGCCACCCCAGGGTGCTCTAGAGCCTTTGGGGAACTTTGGGCAATGTAAAATGTAAATCATAATGTGAGCATGCAATGACCTAAACTACTCCTTTAATCATTTCTCTTGCATATCAGACTGGCAGCATACGCACCATCATCAAAGCTCCGGGCATCAAATATCGCCTGAATGTCATTGGCAAAACTTTGGCCACCGTCCGAGTGGGACCCCATCATCATATCATTTCTCTGGTGTTAAAAATTGATCCCTCACCCGATTGGATTCTAGGAGTATCAGGCTTAGAACTGTGTCTGGCTAATTGTACTTGGATTGAAAAGAAAGTATTGAATTTATATCCTTGGGATATCGGCACTGATGCAGGACCTTCTTATATGGTAAAATATACAACTTAATTATCAATATTTTAGCAGAGTTTCTCCGTAAAGGGAAACGGTTTTCTTGAGAAAAAAAATTTCCTACCATTCTAAATTCTAATTTCCTTGAGAAAAGTTGGCAACACTTTGTTTTGAAACCAAGATCCAAATCGTCAATCAATCTCTAAAGCGACGATTTGGCCGGGGCCATTTTACTTGCTGATTTAAGGTCTACACCTGACAAAATTGTAGTAACCAACGGTAACTCGTTGTACGAAGGTTGTGAAGAGTGTTGCAAAACAATTAAATTGTTTGCTATATTAAAGGTTTGTTTCAACATGTATGATTTTGATTGGGTTGTCATGGGAATAATAGAATGAGTAGTAAAATTTCAAACATTCTTTCGAGTTTTTTAGAGTCTACTGACGAGTTGAGTAGCATCAACGAAATGTCGGCGGCATATAGACGGCTGAAAAAGAAAAAAACTCCTAAAATAATTTGGAATTAAAATAATAAATTGGCTCTTGTAGCAAATAAATTCTTTTTTGAATATATATACATATGTAGGTATATATATTTTTTTTTTTATTGAAAGGAAAGACTAGAAAAAAATTAAATTATTTATTCACTTCATGCATCAAATATTGTAACGTGAACGGTGTCGCTGAAATTCGATGAACGTAAAGTGAGCGTTCAATTTCTTAAAAGTTTTGTTTGATATTGAATTTTTACATAATGAATATTTTTACAGTAACTGACCGCAGTTTGTTCCAGAAGTAATCAGTGCAGTTATTTTTAAACATTTAAAAATGAATGAAATTTTAAGTTTAACTGATTTGTACAGTTGCTTAAAAACTACCAATACGGATAAATACCGATTTTCGCTCACAGTCAATAATGACAGCGGTAACTTGTGTTACACAGGCATGAAGGAACCAAGCGTTTGATGTTAATGTGTATATACACATTTATTATTTATTTACTTTCTACATACATCTGAAGCACACATACTCTTTACTTAAATTGATTGTTTGTTCTGATTGTTGCGATGGCTGAGATGTTGAATATTGGAATCTCAGCAGAGGCTTTGCAGTACAAAAATTAAATAAGCGAATTGAAAAAGGAGATAATACAGATAGAAAACTATACTTGAATAAAATGCAGTAAAAAAAATCACCACCTAAGAACACATTTTTACAAGTGGATTACACATTAAGAGTTTGACAGTTAGAATAAAGGAAAAATCATTATTTTTAACGATTGGGTTACGCAGACATTTTAACATTTAAATTCAACTGAATTAATTAGTAAATTTAAATGAAAAAATAAGTGGTATGGGTTTTAAATGAAGTTTCATTTATTTTAACTAAAAAGTGTTTTTAGTTAATTTTACGAACAATATTTTTTGAGTGTACTATTTTAGAAATATTTTATTCAGCAGTCTCAACATACATTTTTCCCCGAGAAATTCTTCATATTAAAAACAATGCTAAAAAAAAAACAAAAACTTTCAAGGAATATTCATTCAAAATTGGTCGAATAATTTAATTTGTCTTCTCTTTCAAGTCACCCGATCAGGCGCAGCACCCGCCAGATGTAATACGGCGCATAAGTTCTACATTTCCCAGTGATTATCGTTCACCATTTTTTGACAAAGCTGGTGCTCCCATGAAACCTTTGGCCACGTTGCATGTCAGCAGAAAGCGCACCTACGAGAGGGAATGTGATTTTGGTAGACTTTGCTACTAAGCGCCAAGAGAACATATCGAGAGCCTCAAAGAGTGCTATCGCCATACACAAAATTTTATTGAGGAGCAAAAAGATGCAGGTTTTCTCTGGCTCAGGGCTTCATAATGAACTTTTATTAAAACTAGTATTTATTATTCATTTGTTTAAAGCTTTAGAGAATATTAATTCAGGTCCAAAAATGAACCTTTTCAAAAAATATTTGCTGTATTTTTCAGCTGTCTATATGCCGACGACATTTCTTTGGTGCTAATCAACTCATCAGTAGAGACTTGAAAAATTCTTAAAAGCTTGTTTGAACATTTCTGATTCTCATTCTGTTCATGGGAATTATGAAATAAGTAGTTAAGTTTCAAACAAGCTTTTAAGAATTTTTCAAGTCTGCTGATGAGTTGATTAGCGCCAACGAAATGTCGTCGGCATATAGACAGCTGAAAAATACAGCAAATATTTTTTGAAAAGGTTCATTTTTGGACCTGAATTAATACATTTCAATTGGCTCTCAAAGCAAATAAATAATTAAGTTCATATTTGTATTAGAGAATAATTACAAATTATAAACTAATGTATGTATATATCAGGCCATGGCGTCGAGGCCTCAGACTCTATTAATACTAATATAATTTACATGCCCTTTGTAAACAAAATTATCTACTAGAATTTAACTGCTGCTCCTTGGATTGGAGAAAAATCTCCATTTCTTTGCTGTCCAGTAAAATTTTGATTGTACAGATAGCATTTTTTGAATATAAGCTGACGATATGGAACTACTAAAAGTGAAACCGCACTAGACGACAGGACACGACACCACAAAATCGTATGTCACCTGCATGGAGCAGCAACTAAATTAAGCTACCAGATATAAGAAATACAAATATTGCAGATAATATTTTGTTGCTGCGTGTCGTATCGTCCAGTGCGGTTTCACCTTAAAAATAAAAAATAAAAACAATTATTTTCGAAACTTTTCAGAAGAAACTGGACCACTGGAGTGCTCTACACATCCCTGGTCGAGCTGGACAGAATGTAGTGTTAAGTGTGGTGCCGGCACGCAATATCGTTTGCGTTCCTATAAAGATGCTAAAGTGGCAGAAAATTTCAACTGCAATGTAGTCTTAAGGCAAAATCAAAATTGTGTAGGAACTCAATGCGGTTTGGCGCAAGCCGAATTGCCCTCGGCTGAGTGTGAGCTAACGAATTGGTCCTCGTGGTCGGAGTGCTCCAAGAAATGCGGCAAAGGTATGCAAACCAGAACCAGAGATTACAGCAATCCCTATGCCCGAGAAAAGTGTCAGGTATTATGGAAGCTAACTGCCTATTGCACGATGTCATTTCGTTGACGTATCGCCCACATAATGAATACCAAAAAATTATTTTCTGAGGCCAAGTTCATCCATCATTTGCCTTAATGAGCTCCATTATAATGTCGCGTTATTTGCTTTTACTCATTTTTTTTTTTGAGGCTCGAAATGTTGGCGAACGTTAACGAAACGACATCGTGAACCAATACACATGTACATATATTAATCACTGTTCTTTAAACCAGGCTGGTGTCGCCGTAGACCTGCAACAGACGCGTTCTTGTAATGGCGAAAATTGTGGTGGCAATATTTTTTCTTCTGCCTACGACGCCAATGCCAACAACGATATGTTTGGCCCAAAGTCTGGCGAGGAGGAAGCCAATTCGAACGTGTACAAGCCCACAAAATTCTATAGAAAATCTTTTGGAAAAGGCCAACAACATGCGAATCGGGGAGCTGCCGACTCTCAGGAGGAGCCCGCGAACTTTGATGGCTTAGATAACAATATGAATTCGTATGGTGAAAAGCCGGAACTTGGCTCTCAGGATCCAAATTTATATGACAACAATGAAAGTGAGGAAACTGAAGATGTGAAAAATATTTATGGCAATGAAAAATTGGTGGGTGGCAGCTCTCGCCAGCCATTTAGCCCCGAACGCATGGACAATACAAATTTATTTGACGCTGGTTTGGAATCGAATTTTGATAGAAGTGATCATCGCAAATATGAGGGCTATTTGGAAAAGAAACGTCCTGGTTTTGCTAACGCTCCCAGCACTTATTACAATTCACGGCCTCCTTTTGGCTTTAAGACCATTGAGTCAGAGGAGCGGCATCAACAAAAGAATAACTTTTGTTTGCAAAAGCCTGCCCCTCCCAACCGGCCCTGCAACAAGAAACGTCCGATTGTGAAAAATTATTGGTTTTACGATGCCACAGATGGTGAATGCAAACTTTTTACGGCCGACAATTGTGATGAAAATCGTAATAAGTTTTTGAGCATGGAAAAGTGTCTGGAAGCTTGTTCTGATAGCACTGTTGAGGATAATCGGGATACCAACTTCTTAAATAGAGGACACTACGATGGAAGAGGCTTTGGGGTGACCACTCAGTCACCATTTCGCTCGCGTTGGCATTATATTTAAATATGAACAAATTTTTTTTTTATACACATTAATAATAATAAACCTTTTGATAGAATTCAAAATAATTGGTATTGGAGTGCATGTGCTTCATGCTTGGGAAATTTCATGCGTACCTAACCTGCTCTATGTTCGTTTCACTCATTTGTTTCGAACAAAATTTCTGTCCAGAATACAGAAAATTTAGAGCACTTGTAATCTTTTGCAGCAAATGGCCAAAACTATGCACCAACTGAATGCAGTTCTCTAGTACTTCGAGTATTCTATGTAGCCTCTTTCATCACGACCAGGAAAAGTAATAGCAGTGTAAAGAGCGATTTTTCCTAACGATATAATTATACCAAGTCAACAGTTTTTGAGCTTGCTAATCATATTCCAGTCTTTTGGCTTTGGGCATTTATGAAATCAGAATAGGAATTCATTTTCCAATCATAAAATATAATTTTGTATGCAACTAATTTGATTAGTTTCATGCCAGGAACACAACTGGCAAAAACGACGAATATTCGTGGTCAAAGGAATATTCGTGGTCAAAAATAAAACACATTTGTGTGTGTGTATGAGAATATACTCAATAGTGGCGGCGAATGAAATTCGTCATACGCACCGAACTCCCAATACATTTTTTTTTGTATTTCATACGCCAGCGAACATTTCAAACAACGTGACCATGTCTGAATATTGTGTACAATTTGTTTAATGAATAAGGAGGGCTTTCTCATTTTAAATGTATATGAAAAATACTTAATTATTTATTTATTTGCTCATGTTTTATTATAAAACGTTTCATTTTTTTTATTTTTGTAAAATTTTTAAAATCTTAAATAATAAATCGTTTTTATTTGTCTTAAACAAATAAAAGGGATTTATTATTAATTATTAATTCTTTGATTGGACTTTAGTTTAATTTTACTTCCTCAGAAGTGGGAAGGGTTTTTATTAGGTGGTGATGAAATTGTGGTGATCAACATTTTTATAGAGCACAAGAAAAGTAGAGTTGAAGGCTTATTGGCTGGGGAGCCAATAAGTTTAAGATTCATTATTAATATCTTTCGCTAGGTTATCGTAAATATACGTGGCAAAAAGCGATTTTACTCGTTCTTACTAAAATTTTTCATTTCATATTTGTTGCAAAGTAGTCATATCTCTAAAAAAAATTAAACCCCTTTAAAACAGTATGTGTGGATAATAACTTTTTGATTACAGGTACATGTGCTGACGATAAATGTGGCTGCTTCGAAACAGCTATTGTCCACTTAACTAAAGTCCTTTGATGTTTTCTTCGTCTTATTTAATTAATATCAATTACAAAAATAGCATAGAAAGAACTTGAGCCTGATAAATATATTACAAAGCTTAACTTAATTATTTATTTGCTTTAAGAGCCATTTGAAATGCATTGATTTAGGTCCAAAAATGTTCGAATAATAATTATTAATTAATTTGGCAGGTTTCATATACAAAATTATTAGGCAAAACTTTAGTCGATTACATGTAAATCAGGATTTGAAACATACATTTTTGATTTTTTTGTTCATATTAATTCAAACCTTTTTAGGAGAAAAATCAAATCACAACTCTTTTCTTTTATAAATATTTCCATTTGAATCTGTGGTAGCACAGCTGTATAAAAATATTTTTGTACTTGCACAAGTAAACAATCAAGCAAGTTGTATGCAAGTGGCTTTTTTTGCGAGTGTACCGCACACATAACTTGCGCTGCAAGTAGCATGCAGTTGTAAATAGAAGTTTAGACTGTGCATTATTCCCAACGTATTAGTGGTGCTGGCCGCAATTTGTTGTTCATATCAGTTGTGTGGCCAGCATTATATCACTTAAAGTAACCAAAAACTTTACATGAAGATCATTCAAATGCCAGCTGGGTATAGACAGTTGTTTTTAATTTTTTCTTTAGCAATTTCAGTCATGTGACCATTTAAGAAAATCATATTAATTAATCTATAATATTGCTCTGTCATATTGTGTTTATTATTTACAAAACTTGCAAAATTTCCCAAGAAATATTCAGAAAAATCCAACTGAAGCTCTCTCTCCCTCCCTCTCTCTTTCTCTTTTAACGTACTTTTTCCCATTGTTCTCCCTCAAATATCAATCGAACGAAAACCAGTAAAGTTTGGTTATAAATTTAATAACATGATAACGGATTCAAAACTATATAATTACATACTATAGACTTTGTTACACTTGTTATTACTTGGATTCAACTAAAGATATGATTTTATTAGAGGAACCAGGGCACAAGTTACGGCTTTGTGTTCGTATCAATTCCGCCACGTCAGCTGTGAGTTTTAAAGCTTACAGAGTTTTTGTTTTATATGGTTTTTATTCGACAGTTCATTCGATCACTGATGCCCTAATTCGGCCTCAGCTGTCATGACTCTCTCATTTAACAGGTTGTTCAAAATATTCCCCCAAAAAATATTCGCCTTTGTCGACACATTGAGACGAGGTAACAAATTTGGCACTAGCTTTCTGGTTAACACCTTTTTTTAGCTTTATTTAGCCCTTAGGACCAGAAGATATTAAATATCTACAAAACAGCAGACAATTGTGGTCGAAGAGCAGTAAACAAGCATGAATAACAAATTTTCTGTTGAAAAACATGTTGCTTTCATTTGGTGGCTGTTTACCATAAAAATGGCGATTTCAGAGTGCGCAGCTGTTTATTTAGAAAATACAAAAATTAGCACTACCAGACTTTGCACAAGCACATTTGCGTTGATCAAAATGTGTGATGTTCAGCACCTAACAAAATGAGCTTTGCAAATTCGTACAAACAAGTGATTTAAAAATGTTGCGACCGGCGGCCAACCTCATACTTGATAGAATTTATTCTTCTACTCAACTGAATTTAATTTTCTACTTCTGAAAATCACATGAAGTTATTCTTTCAGCAGCAGATTCTCAAACACAATATGCTCCCCATTGGCGCGCTTAACCTTGAAATTACGAAAAGAGCGTAGTATGTACATATGTATGTATGTATGTATGTATGGAGCTGAAATGCGATAAGAAAATACTGTGTGCAGATTCTCATTTATTTTGAATAAATTTATCATCAAAACAAAACAAAGTTTAATCGTAAAACGAGCACGGAGAATGAATGCTGCTGTTTCAAAATAAAAGAAAATCTAAATTCGTTTGAAATTACAAAAATCTATTTAGTCTACAATTAAACAAGCAACTGTAAACATCTACGACAATGAAGTGGAACAAAATATTATTTCTTCTATTATTTATTATGCCACAAGGTGTTTTAATGCGGCGTTGCAGTCGTTATCCTTCAAATACTTTCACACCAAAGTCACCGGTCGATGAAAATTTTGGCATAACTATAACGGGAAATGTGCAAACCTATATATTGGGGCAAATCTATAATGGTAAGCGTATATTATAAATATATACATATGTAAACATAAATGCGTGTACAAGTTGTCGGAAGTGAGAAAATCAAAACAAAACTCAATCAGACGACGCGCCTCTGTGTCTGGTCATAAGTGTCATAATATTTGTGTATGCTCCATACGATGGCATTGAACTTAAACTTGGCTCGAGCAGAAAACGGTCATTTAAATGTTCTAATCTTTACAAGCTACACCATTTCCAATTTAAAATATTAACTAGTTTGAACTGACAGCGGTGGCTCTATTCCCTGCAAGAAATAGCTGATGGAAACTAACACATTAACAACTTAATTACTAACACTTGCAAAGCAATTTTATAGGTTTCAGCGTTGCCATTACAATGATTTTTTTTCCAATATTTCGATTTTCCCGTATTAGTTTATGCAGGATCATCTGTTAATTTTTTTCTAAATATATTTTATTATATTCTCTTTGAATTGTTTTCTGAAAATTTTTGAAAAATTCTTTTTTTTTAGTTAATAATAAAGAAATTAATAGCATTATATGTAATTTTGTGGGCATTTTGCAAAAAAGATTTTGAATGATCACTTTGCTGAGGTGGTAACGCTGGTACAAAAAAGAAATCACACGTACACATCATTTTTTTCGTTTTGCCCTCAAGAAAATGATAGAAACCCTGATGTATAAACAAACCCATCAGCAGTGTCGGTCATATGATGCATCATATGACCGACACTGTTCTTGCTGGGTTATTTTTAGATAAATACGACTTTATACTATTTACTAAAAGGTTGAAATAACAAATGTTTGTTATTTTAAACGCCGTTCTTTGAAACCATTAGACAATTTATTGAACTTAATTTTGAATTACTCAGTTTTTAACCATCTCTTCTTGTACGTTATTGAAAATGGGTGAAAGCAGGCTTAAATTACTGAGATATAGAAATAAATTTAGTCAAGTACGAGGCTGGCTCGCACACTTAGGGTTCCGTACGTATGTATGTATGTGTAATGTATGTATGGAATGGCGTATGTGAATACATACATATGTATATTTTATAAATTTCATCTCTCTGTTTTTACAGCTATTTTATGTTGTATGTGGACACCTAGTAATTTTCGACTTGTTGTTGTTGTTGTACTTTGCTGTTGTAAGGCATCTGACAACATAAACTTACACTGCGAATTTCGGCTCTCTATCTCTAACGGTTCGAGAGTTACAGCTGTTACTCTACGTTGTAATCATTCCGATTATTTAATCGATTAATTGTAGCTTAAAATCGATTATTTTTTGAAGTCGATCAACATATTTTACATAAAATAAACGCACTACGACTTGAATTTTTACATGGTGCCAAGCGTGGCTGGGTGGCACTTTTTTTTTAATATTCACTTATTTTGTATTATAAATTGCACGTTTTATTTCATCAAATTTTCACGTTGTCAAGAGAATGCAGAGATGAAAGGCAGCCAAAACGAAACACCAAATTAATGTAAGCCCTGTTATCTCTCTTCTATAAATGCAGAAGCGGCGGCTTTTTGACAGCTTACAGAAGTTGTACAAAAACAAAATGCATGTTATTTTTATTGTATTTATTGTTATTGTAGTGAAAAGGTTAGCTTATTGGTTGTATCACGTTTCGATTAATCGACGCCAAAAATCGATTTCAGCATAAAGTTGGCAATGCATAATCGATGCGAAAATAATCGTTTTTTAGGACTGAAAATCGATTATCGAATACAATCGAAATCGACTTACCATTCCCTATCTGGCTGTTTCATGTCCACCACGACACCCATCGTCAGTCAAGTTGTTTCGAGGTCAAGTCATCATAATTAATTGCATACTTTTGCACTTTACAAAATTTTCGCAGTCCCTCACTAATAATAAATCGATTAGTGCATGCCAAATTGAGGGCAAAATATAATCTTTCCTGCTCAAGTCTGCCATTGATATATTACAGTACAGCAGCATTCATAACCTTCGTTTAGAACGGGTGTTATTTTTAGCGGAATTTAGGCGAGCAAGAACACGTTACATTTTTAAATAACAGCCATTTCGCGGAAAAGAGTAAAAGACAACCGATATTTATTAGGAAGAAGAAAAAATCTCCTTCAGTTGTAAATTTCAAGATTAATTCCGATTGCTTTAGGAAATTGTGTATGCACTGCTCTTCCCGCCTGCAGTTGCTTTCCCGCCTGCTAATTGCAGTATTGGCAACTAGATTAAATAATAATTATTATTCTTTTTTTTTTGCTGCTTGTTGGTGGTGACTTAATTTTCGAAAATTTTCTGAAAGGTTATTTGTGAGACGTTGAATTGATAAGAGCAGCTTCACAAGAAATGTGTAAACAAGTTGTGGCTGAGAGCTGACTTGTTTGCGTCTTTGCAAGCTTTAGGTTTTTGTTTGTGTTCCGTAAAGTGATTCATGTACGTTTTGTTTTTATTAATTAGTGTGTTTTTAAAAGCATTATTTTTAAGTATCTTTGCATGCCTACAACGGTCATCGCTTTGTAAGCGCCAAGCTGGTGTTAGAAAATGAGAATGGTGAGAAAAGTTTTGGTGATGATTTGGGCCGTTTGGAAGTGGTGGATCCGGTGGAGACGCGCTACAGCCAGCAATGCATTAATATGATAGAAAGCACCAATTCTAATCCCAAAACGAAATTGGAAGCCATTTGGATAGCGCCCTCTGAGCCGGGCAATGGTTGTGTGCTAATACGAGCCACAGTATTACAGCATAGAGATGTATGGTTTATGGATGATGGCGGCCTGACGAAGCGTGTGTGCGAGGAAGTGGTGGACGATGTCGAGAGCCAAAAGAAAGACAATGAGGAAATGCCCTGCTGTACCTGTGATGAGGCCAGATATGAGGTAATTAAATTGCTTTTGTTTTTCCCTTTTGTTTTGTTTCCAATATTAACACTTTTGCTTTGCTAAAAGATTACCTTTGAAGGTCTCTGGTCTCGCAATTTGCATCCCAAAAATTTTCCCAGTAGCGGCTGGCTGACACGTTTTACCGATATAGTGGGTGCAGCTCATACCTCTGATTATCGCTTTTGGGATAAAGGTGTTTTGGCCTCTACAGAAATGCAAGAGTTTGCGGAGCATGGCTCTGCGCAAGGCTTGGAAAGGGAATTCAATCAATATTTTAGAGTAAGACAGCTAAACATTATATTCATATAAGTAATTCAGATTAATTCAAATGATGTTCTCCATTTAAGGAGGGAAAAATACGTACTGTCATTAAGGCGCGAGGTCCAGCATTTCCCTACATTAATACACCCTCTGTGGCTTCTGTGCGTGTGGATCCTCTGCACCATCAAGTATCTATAGCTTCCAAAATTATGCCATCCCCCGACTGGATAGTGGGTGTGCCGGGCTTAGAGCTTTGTTTGAGCAACTGCACTTGGTTGGAGGAGAAAGTGATCAATTTATATCCTTGGGATATTGGCACAGATGCGGGCCCTTCATATACGGTGAGTTATGTATGGCTTATTGATACAGGACGTTCCCAAAAGGCCTCAAACAGTTACTACCTTTACGTCCAGAGCCATACTGGCCATTCACAATCGGGGTTTTAAACGGGCGATTAGAATTAACGGAAAGGTGGCCATCTATGAAAAAACAAATGCTGAGGAGGCATGTTACAATAGACTTATGATTATAACTACATGTATTACTCAGTGCTGGATGCTCACTGTCAGGGTACAATATGCTGAAAAGGCCTCCTAATGCAGGCGTAAAGGTCGAAGATTACTGTTTCTAGACCAGTGTTGAAATGCCTTGCGGTTCAGAAGACTTGTTTGTATTGAGATCTCATTAAAGGGATTGATAAGGAAATGAGAAAAAGGTCGCTAAGGCTGAGACATTTACATACAGAGTCGTGACTACGAAAATAACTTAACCGCCAAAAAGTAAAAGTTCATAGGAGCAGTTTTTTTTTCTTTTGTTTTTCTATTGTCTGCAAACGTTAAGCAAATTTAGATTCAATCTGCAAATACTAGTTTCAGGTTAAAAAACGATTATCGCCATTAGGGTTTGTTCTGTTAATGATTATAAATGATCTAATGTTTTTTTTCTAGTCCCCCGATCAGCCTCAGTTTCCTGCCGATGTTATAAGACGTATGAGCTCTGAATATCCTCCAGATCCCCGTTCACCGTTTTTCGATGAATCTCATGCGCCCATGAAACCTTTGGCCACTTTGACCATCAGACGCCAACGTCTTTACGAAAGAAAGTGTAAGGAAGAGGAATGTAAGTTGTAAACTAAATAAATATTACATAATTTTATCTTGCATTAGTGTAAGGAAGTTTTTCTTTGCAGCGAATAATCCCGATACGATACCCAGAGAATGTTTTACCCATCCCTGGTCGGCTTGGAGTGACTGCACAGCCGAATGTGGTGAAGGACGTCAGTATCGTACACGTGTCTACAAGCAACCAGATGTGGCTAAAATCTATAATTGTGATGTGATGGTGAAAAGAAGGCAGGAGCGTGAGTGTCAAGGTGAAACATGTTCTGGTGGGGCCTCTCAACAACTAAACGACCTGAATGAGGAGGAAGAAGAAATATTTGAGCCAGCAATGCCACAATTGCCCGTCAGAGCTGCCAAAAGTAAAGCAGAGTGCAGGGTAGGACAGTGGTCCTCTTGGTCTCAGTGTAATGTTACGTGTGGCACCGGCATAATGGAGCGTACCAGAGAATACATTAATCCCTATAATGAAAGAGAATGTCAGGTTTGTTTGGGTGCCACCGAAGCATTGCAAGGGTGCAATTAGTGTTGACTTAAGCCTAGTGGCAAGGCCGTAATCAGCAGCAAAAGCAGAAAGAAGAAGGTTCTTTCACTTGAAAGAATCATTCAGTTGAATTAACCAAATTCCGTAGTTCCGGTAAATTTCACCTATTTTTGAGAGAATTTTATTATTGCTCTCATCTGCCTGAATTTTACTTAAAACGTAAAAAAACACAGCTTTTATAGGAAGCACTGCAAAGGCCATGACTCACTATCCTGGAAAATGGGAACAAAACCAAATTTGTAGTCCAAAATAAAACATATGGTATGTCTGATACTGTAATGAAAATTGGAACGCAAACTTTGGGAAAATTAAGTGCCAGGATCATGATGCCACTCGACATCGTTCGCTTGAACAACAGAATTTCAAAATTTGTTATTATTTTTCATGTAACTAAATGAGCGGTCGATATCGAGTGATATCGTGGACCTGGTTGTTTTGCTGGACGAACTTAGACTGTAAAACCTTTTGCGGATATTTTGATGTACAATGTGGATTGAAAAACATCAAAATTCTTGTCATATTGGTGGATTCACGTGAACTTTTTTGCTTGTTTTTTTTTTGTTTTTTCAAACAGCTGGAGAATAGAAGAATTTTGTTCTCTTCAAACCGCTCTCAGCTGCACAAATTCAAAATACGGGAGAGCTTTTCGTGCACATTTGGATCTCGTGGGATCCCAAAGCAGAGTAAAGAAACAGGGCTGGAATTAGTTGAAGCAGCCGTTTTCTCTGCTTAAGTCAAGTCTAATTGCATCTTAAGATTTAACATTTCATTTACTATGTTGTCCAAACTATTTTTAGGAGGTCTACTATCTTAAATTGCGAGACTATAAAAATTGTCAGGGTAAGAATTGTTTGGGTGGCATTGCGAATATTCCTCATGATGCTGCAGATTACAACGAAGATAACTATGATTTTCGTTCACCGCCTAAGCCCTACGAACCCTTTAATAGTCCCCCGGAAAATACCATGAGAAAACGTTTCAGAAATAAACAATATGATGCGGAAGATGAGGAGCAACTGCCCGCTAATGGCTATAACGGTCAAAACTCAGAGGAGGCAGAAGACGAGCTGGAACAAGAACAAGAAGATAGCTTTCAAACTGAGGACTTAAAACAAGAATCGTATGAAAATGATTTGAGCAATAAAATCGCTAAAAAATATTTCTACATTCGGCCGCAAGAAACCCTCAAAAATATAAGACTAGCCCCTGGAAGGGGCGATCCCACAACCGATCGTCAAATTCAGCCAAGACAAGCACCACCAGAGTATTGTCATCAACCCTTAAATATAATACCTGGCTGTTTTGATCCGCGTGTGGTGGGAAATTTCTGGTTTTATAACTTTTGTGCGGACGAATGTATGCTGTATGCGACAGATATTTGCGATAATAACAGAAATAAGTTTTCTTCGCTGGCGGAATGTGAAGAGAATTGTGCAACGCCCGTGAGAAATTTTGGTGGGTTTTTGAGACAAAAACAAAGAGAAGGATGTCGAGGTGGACGACCACTGGAGCGTAATTTTAAAAAGCGAAGAGATTATTACGATTAACTGGAAACAAAGATTTCACTATTTTTAGAATATTTATAGTTTGCTATTTATTAATTTCTATTATTCGAACTTTTTCTTATATAATTATTTTTTGTGTATTAAGTTTATCAAGCACAAGGATAATATAGAAAGAACTTGAGCCTGATAAACTTAATACAGAAATATAGTTTGCTATTATTATTATTGTTTTTGTATATTGGAATTAAAAAAAAAATGTTATATTCAACAATTTGAAACCTCATCATATGGTTGATAAGGAAACCTCTTTCTGACAATGAGGGCAACTTCGGGGAAAAAGATAACAGGTATTTTGTTTCTGTACAACTTCAGAAAATTGTCAGAACTGCTACAAACTTTAGAGCATTTACAGTAGCGAAATCAACAGACTTACGCTGATTTGCTATCTCGTTTTAGCTGCCATACACTCTTGATAATTTTACAAAGTCCAAAGGATTAACGGTTCAGCTAATAGAGTTACCTTCTTAATTATATCAAGCTTAACCTCAAAGTAATTGGGAATATTCACATGGATTGAAGATCAACTTTTTATGGACTGGGTACACACAAAATTGATTATTCTATCTAAAATTGTCTACACAGGAGGGTTGCCTTTTATGTTTCGGGATTTGGCAATTCTTGTGTTGCAATCTAGCAACTGACAGCTGTAACGTAAATTTTGAGGTTATACATACTCAATACATTTGACATATGAACCTAGCAATCGGTTTTCTAAACTATAAACAAATAATCCCATAGCTTTATGAAAAATGTCAAGAAACAAAACTTACTTGTGTAATAATATACTTTGCATTGTTCCGTAAATATTGATTATTTTTGTGATATGAAATGACCTTCCAGCTAAAATATTCTTTTTTGCTTGATGAGAAAAATGTGATTGAAATTTATATGTACGTTTGCTTCAACTTTAGTTCAATAATTTGTTGATTTATTTGAATTTGTAATATTGATATCGTTCATCCGCTTAAAATAAAAAGAAGCAAAAACATTAAATGATAAAAAAAAAATTTCAATTTAACTGCAGTTTTCTTACAGTGTAATTAAATTGAATTGAAAAATTTTAAAATTCATTATCAAATCCACACAGTAGGCATCTCAATCGCATTTTTGTCCTTTTACATATTTCCACCAAAACAAGTATTTTAATGTTAAAAAAGAAAAGCCTAGAATAGTTAAAGCTAAAGGTCCTTTATAGGTGTGCGGAATAGAAGAGGAGGCAGCTGAAGAAGATAAATGGTGTTCGATATTGTAGTATGGTGTGGTGGATAACTTGGAGTAGTTGCGTTTGGTAAAAGTTATGTTTGTTAATGTTGGGTCTACTGACAGTCATTGACTGTTGCCACCAGGTTTGCTTTCAGTCACTGGAGCCAGGGGCAGAATGCTGAATTTTATCATATTACTCTTAGTACGCTTTTGAACAATTTTTCCAATCGTTAGGGGATTTTTTATATGTTCCTCTATCGATTTAAAGATTTTTTCTGCATTGGCTAAATCTTGTTCGGAGGTGGCTTGTATCAAGACTTTTACTTCATGCTGTTTGTTTAGCCATTTTGAAATATTTTTTAAGCGCGCTGTTAAATCGTGTTCCCCTATGCGCGATCCAATACTAAGGGTCTTTTCGGCTTTCTTTAAAGCAGCGTTTGTTGGTTTTTTTGTTTCAGATAATTCGTTCTCTAACATTTCTGCTGCTGTTAACAGTCTAGAGTAAAAACGTTACAAATTTTATTGATTTCAAAATTTGTATAAAAGACTTACTTGTAGACAGGCCTTTGGGTTTTTGGATCAATGTCCTGCACTTTAACCAAATGCAGAGACCTTCGTTTGGCCAAGTGTTTGGCATCTTCCAGGGCGGAGACAGTCATGTTTCCATTTTGTAGCAATGTTATTTTAGGCGAATCCTTTTGTTTTTTGTTTGGTTTGGACGTTTCAATTGGATGTTTCGCAACCGAATACTGCTTGCTGGGACTGAAAACTACACTGGCTGTTTGTAAATTTTTCAGCAGGAATTGATGGCCTTGCAGTAGGTCTACCGTGATGAACGGTTTAGATAATTTAAGAATATTTTTTAACAAAAGTGCCATTATTTATTTTTAAAATTTATTAATATTTTTATAAGCTTTGTTCTTTCTTGTTGTTATTGAACAGCTGTTAGCGGGTTTTGTTGCACTAGCGACAGTGATGCCACACTCGAAAGTAAATCTTTATATATTCAAGTTGCCAGAATAAGAAAACCCGTTTTTTTAACGGATAAAATCTTCAGTATCTGTTAAGATCTTAAGAGCAATAATAAAAAGGCATATTTATAAAAAATAGTTAATTGATTTTTAAATTTACATAAGTGAATTTATTAGGCAGCCTTTAAGGTGTAAACTTTTTTTAAAGTGTGTTTTTGTTCAAGCACCCAACAGCATCCATCTTGGCTACAGAGAGTAGCCGGATCGAGTAGAGTGTAGATAAAAACCTGTTGTTTTTCAAATTATATAAATTGATCTTTTAACAAAATTGTTAATCAATTTTATATAAAAACGGATCTGAAGCTGCAAAAATTAGTTTTTCATAAATTAAGGTCAAATAAAAATTATATATCTAATTTTGCTTTATTTATGTAATTATTAAATTGTTCATCTGTGTAACATAATACAATAATTTATTATTATTTATTTGCTTAGATTGGAATTAGTGGTTAAATATAAATAAATTCTTTATGATCAACATACATATGTGTAACTTAAAAAATACTTGTCTATATAATGTAACTTAATAAATTGCACATAAACTACTTAACTAAATACACACACAAAAAAAGCTATAAATATTAGAGATACAAAACATACTAGCAATTAAATACACAAGTATGAGTTTGTCTATATCTTAAAGATTTCCTTATTTTATTGCGTTAATCTCGAAAATATTTTATAATTTTTGAAACTATAATCACTTAACTTTACAAAATGTAGTGTACATAATTTGAAAATCGTTTCAATTTAATTAAAATAAGCAATCAGAAAAGGTTTCTTGTTAAACATTTGTAAGGAGATAAGAACGTGTTCTAGGTTGAGTGCTTTTGAGCAGTTTAAATGTATACAAAACGTTTTCTAAGCGCTGCTAGGGATACACATGTTTAATATTTGTTGCTTTGGAATGATAAGAATAAATGGAAGGGGTGCGAAAGTGTTTTATATACAATATATATTCTGCTGTGGTAGGAAACAAATTGTTGTTTATTCTATCGATAGTTTTAGAAAATTGTTATTCGTACTTATATTTGTAGGCTGCCTTTAAGCGAAAAAACGTTTTTGGGGTCTTTGCTTTTTAGTTATTAAAAATACGTACTCCGATAACTTATTTCAGTAAACACAAGAAATAAAAAATATATGCTTGCTTATGGATACAAATAAACCTTTACAGCACAATTTAGTTTTTTAATAAGATCTCTGTCGCTGTATTTCTCACCTTTTTAGACCCTTTGTATTTCAAACAATTTTACTTCAGTGTCATACCAAATGGCCGGTTCAATATTACGTAAATATATGACACCCCAGATGTAGGTGCGGAACCAGGCAGTTGTGCCAGCATTTGCTTGATATTTTCGTATGAGTATGGGATGAGGTACAGGCAGTAAGCCCACCAGAGTGCCATGCTGTAAAAATTTCAAAATTTCCGATTCATCTGTTAGGCCCTTGTCGATGCAAATCTTTTCCACTTGTGGCACTAGAACTTGCAGCAAACGCATTATGGTTTGTAAAGGTAGTTTTGAGCGCCACGAAACAATCCATTCGGGAGTGGGTGTCCAAACTTCGGCAGAGGGCTGATGGACCATGCGAATGCTGCCACGTTGCGATACTGATAAACGACTAAAATGGGATTTTTCTTCGGCAGGATCTACATGACCATTGGGACTAGCGGTGCGTGACTCAGGAGGCGATCTTTCGTTTATTTTATCGAAACGTACTATATCAGAAGTGCCATCTATGGTGGGAGTTTGTTCGGCTGAACCTGGATGGGCTTGCTCGCGCTCAGTCATTTGGTTTATGCCTGGTGTATCGGGTAGAGAAGCTTTGAGTGTGCCTGGTTCCGCTGGCATGGCGGGAAAAGCACCATCCATCATTTGCTGCTCTCCCTGTTGTGTATGCGATTCAGTCTCGGATTCCTCTATGGGAGTACTGTTATTTTCTTCATTTCTTGTCCTCGTACTAATTGAGACTTTTTTCACTTCTTCTTCCTCCAAATCATCGTCTTCTTCGTCATCCTCATCTTCAGCGGAATTGGGTAACGGACTATTAAAATTTTGTACTGCTGTTGTCAGTCTCTTCTGTCTGATGGGTGGTAAATTAAATTTTCCAACTTTTCGTCCGCTCAAACACTTTGCTATGCCTGCCATGTCGCAAGGCAGATTTGCCATGGCATGAAATACATGCCTTTTGCGTATAATCGTATAAACCAAATTCGAGTTACCATCAAATTGGTACTGTATTATATTGTTAAATATTTCGAGTAAGAAGAAAACTAAATGATGGTTGCTGGGAGCCGATAGCAAAAACCAGGGAGTGCTGAAGGCCTCTAGTAAATGCAATAATTTAACACTGGCCACCATGGACAAGGTCTTCAAATAAGGAGAAACATTTACTAGAATTGTCAATAAGCAATCAAAGAGGGGCTGCAGGCGTTGATGGCCGGTGGCTATTATTTTATGGAAAACTGTTATTAACAGATCTGCATGAGTGCCAGTGAATACAGGTATATCCATGGGTACCGTGGCCGTATAGGGTTTATTTAAGCGTACCCCAAAATTACGTTCACCTTTGAAAAGAACACTATCAAATTTAAATTGCTTTTAATTGGACCCAACTGCAAACTTACCTGATAACAATAGAAGAATAAACACACCAATATGCATGAGGCCCACTTTTGACTGGTCCGCTCTGGAATAGTTCAGGTGATAGAGTATGGGTATCAATATATCCAAAACATCTGAGCTTTTCAAAACAAAATACAGAAATTTTTTATTGTAGTCACAAATTTTCCAAAACAAAATCAATAGTTCTTGATGACAATGCAAGCGTTTGGTAGAATTCGGCAAGTAATTTTGCACTAACGGATTATTAAGCAAACGTGTTATGCCTTTCAAAATAAAGTGAAAGTCTTCGTCACGATGTACACGTGACAAATAGTTGATGAAAAGGTTGTCACCGCTGGTATCATCATACGACGATGGTGCAATTGCAGAGCTGCCTCCTCCCTTAACGTGTCTCTGTAGTTCAAGTTGATGTTGTTGTTGCATTATCATATCATGGTCCAGAGTAACAATTAGTATTTGTAAACAGGCTTCTACCAACGGTTCTGTGGTATCAGTGAAGAGCAAATGATTGTAAGGTACACCAAACCCCACAGGATCATAAGAACAAACAGTGTTTAAAAAGGAGGTGAACAAAGGTAAGGCATGACGATTATCGGCCGAAGTAAAATATGCTATCCACTTGTTTGGCTGCTCGGTGGGTTGAGGGGTGCGATACATTGGCTCAGAAAAGCAGGTTAACAGCAATTTCAACAACTCGGTTCGTCTACGCTCCATATGAGCGTTCTTTGGTGGCGAATGGGCAAAACCCACACCTGCCTCCCATATATATTCGCAGCTATCAATATTGGCCAACTCTTCAGCCTTGTCTGGTCCAGGACGGCGGGTTGCGGTGACCGTAAAATCAGGACAAAATAATAAATCGCAAATGGCATTCAAAAGTGATTGTGCTAAGGGTACTGTGTGATTTTGTGTGGCCAAGGGCTCTCTTTCAACTCCTTCATCTACTCCATCAGCCACATGTTTTTGGTTTGTTCTTTCGTGGCTGGCTGGTAAACTGCTCCAGAAGAAATGATTCCATTTTTCATCCTCAAATATATAGGGTAAAATGCGTATGAGTAAACGCACACAATTTAACACACACTGTTGTTCGGCCTGGGTACGACAACTGCTGTCTACCGCCTCCGCAAGTTTTTCTACAGCCTTGTAACATAAGGTAGCCAAGTTGGCAGGATTTTCGTTACGTATATTGCGTATCTCACTTGCGGTTACTAAAGCAAACACATCTTCTAGGGTTGTTTGATGGCCAGACCAGAATTGTTCCCAAAATGGGTCATCTGCATCGATCTTTTGGTTTTTCTGTGTCAACTGGACAATGGCTTTGCGAAAATTCAATTTAGAGTCTGTATTGCCCATATTTAAGAAGTTCCTTTATACTTTCTTTGTTCTTCTTTTCTATCAATACTTAAACCAAATAAAAATATTGATTTTTTTTCAACAATTTATACAAACTGTGCACTATTTTATCTAATTTTTCTATTTTAATCAAAACACGTACTAAAGAAAAAATTTTCTTTGACACATAATTCTATTTTTTGGTCTGTCTCTATCTCCCCTCTTATTCTTTGTAATAGAGATGCCAGATGATGAAATCATAAATGCAAGTGAACACAGGCTGTCTCAAATAAAGTTAAAAAATTTTGCAACTTGTTTGAAGAAGATTTTCACGAATTTTCACAAATCATTATGCCTCTAAGTCAAATATTTGTGTGATTCAGGAAAGTAATCGGGGAAAAATATATATTTTATCAATAATATATGCCATACTACATATTGCTTTCAACTTTGACAGCAATCAGTTGTTGTAGGCAATTTTGACGTTTTGCTTTGTTCTACGAAACGTCATCATTTATTGAAAACACACACCAAAGCAAAGTCAGCAAAGTTTTAAAAGCATAGAAATCAAATGGAAAAAATTGGTTTTCTTCTTAGTTTTAGTGGTTGCGTGTTACAATTTTAATGAAAATATAAAATGAATTGCTTAAATATATAAAACTGATGCAGAAAGCTTAACGTTTTAAAGTGCTAGTGAAAATTCATCAAACGAGAAATTATTGCTGCTAACAACACCCTTCAATTATACTGACACACATACATATATTTTTAAGATTTTAAAGGAAACATAAATTTCCTTACGTTAGTTTAAAGAAACCAAAAGAATTTTATCAAGGTTTTTGTTTATTAAAAAGAAGGAAACACACATACACACATCATGTCTTTGCCCGGCAATGGCATATTTGTGGTACGGGGTGAAATGTCCACTTTGATGACGGCTATGCGTCGAGGCTCCCGTTGGAATGCAACCGCATACGTGGTAAGTTTATATTCGATAATAACTATAGTTATGTACAAAGTATTTGCATATGTACCTACATAAGTATATGATCATGTGTGTGCGTTGCATGGATTTTCTTTTATTATTTTTATTAGTGAATCATGTACATACCTATTACTTATTGAATTAATGAATTCTTGTCAATTAATCTTTCATGCAGGATGAGGAGAAAGATGCTTTAATGAAATTATTTATGGATCTGAAGCAGGTCTTAAATCGCATAGAAGACCTGCGGCTCATAGATCCAAATGTATTTTTGGCTCCATTTCTTGAAGTTATACGCACCGAGGACACCACTGGAGCGGTTACCAGCTTGGCTTTGTCAGCCATTAATAAATTTCTTTCGTATGGTTTGATAGGTGAGTTTATTACATACACATCCATACATACATTCATATGTAGACATTAAATTGATTAATAATTTTCATAGTTTTTAGACCTTAAATAATATACATACATATGTATGTATTTCATTTGGCTCTTACAGAGCAAATAATAATGAAGTTCATATTTTATTTATGTGCAAACAAATAATAATTTTATAAAAACAACTTTTTATATACATATAACAATATGAATTACTATTTAAGGGCCTAATTATATTGCATTGGCTGCCAGTCTTGGGATCAGCCCACTTAGATCCTGCTTAATACCGTTAGGATAGAAAACTCGATCGCTTATCGATCACTTTTCTTTTACCGAAATTTTAGGTGATGTTAATTAATTTTTCGAAATAAAATTTATCGATTACTTGACATTTTCGTGGAAAAATAATAAAATGAAAAACATTTTTCATTATTATTGTCCTGAAGAAGCTATCCGAAGGAGAGCGAAATATTGACAAAAATAAATATTCAAATTCCAAAAAGACCTTAAGCTCAAATAAATATATAAAATATAAAAAAAAAAAAAATTAACTTTTTTTTACAGCATATTGAAAATGTGAAAAAATTACGAATTCTTTAACGAGTCGTGGCTCAATTTTTTTACGGCAATAGATGGGTTGAAGTTTATATAAAAAAGTGAGATAAATATAGAATATATTTTCTATTAAATACCGCAGTAAATGATCGATCTTAGCGTTGTCTGGTTGTAGCAATTCCCTTTCTAAAAATTCGCAAAAAATAGGAAACATCAAATTCTTTTTAATTTTTTTTTATAAAGCCGCATATTATGGAAATAAAGTGAACTATTATTCTCAAAATCAAAATATGTACAGCAAAACATAACTTCATATGAAAGTAGTTCATGAGGCCAAACTAACTTTAAATCAGTCTTAGTAAATATTTTTGAATACCTTCAATACAACCAGATGAACCCAAATGACTCGGATTCCAAAAAATAGAACAATATTCCAAAATATTTCAAACCAAAAAAAAAAAAAAAATATACATACATATGTACCTATAATGATATATGATATTAAGGATATAAGCGTGTTTATACTCTTTAGAATTTCTCATAATAAAACACACAGTCAATTTGTCTAGAAAATGTTAATTTTGAATGGAAAATTACCCCAACATCCTTCACTTCAGTTACACGACTAAGCAGCATGCCACTTATAGCATACATAATTAAATTTAATGGCGTTCATAATATATAGTTTACGATAAAAATTCTTTCCGTCAACTTAGTATATGGCCTTCCCTTGGTGCGTGTCACAAATTTCAACATCAAGTTCTTTTTTTTTTTTTCTCTAAAAAAAAAAAAGAAAAAAAGAAAGAGAAAAAAATAGAAATAAAAATTTTCTAAAGTTATTTTGTCTGTTATTAAAATACCTTTATTCGAATTAATCTCTTCTTTATCACATATGAAATTATTTGTTTTAATTCACATATACTTTTATATATTTTGCAATGTACATACTTATCTTAAGTTGTAGTCTGGTCAATTTAGGCCCTATTGGATTGCGACATGGATTTTGAAATAAATAAATAAATAAAAAATAAAATATTATACAATATTTAGAAAAATTTAAATTTATACCATTTTCTGAACACCAACCTGTCCAGATCTTTTTGGAACTTTTCAGAGTTATCAATATTAGATATACTTGAGTACAATTTTAGAAAATCGGCGAATGAGAGATATTTTGAAAATTTAACGGTTAATGATTATTATAAAAAATAATGGAACAATATGAGTTTCTGGAGGAATACCAAAATAGGCAGCGCTTAGAAATGAAGAGAAAGTATTTTGAATACTTTGAGTTTTCTTTTTTCGGTTAAAAAACTTTTGAAAAATGATAAAATATTATTGGAAAAGTCTATTTTACCAAACTTACCCAGTAAAATATAATGGGTAACTGTCTTAATATAATCGGTACAATATTACAATATCAGGTAGAATATCACAATATCAATAGTATTGAAGTTTTATACATTTTTCAAACAAAATTTCAAAATTGCTCAAGCTTTTGATCTTTGGTTTTTTATAAAAAATTATTTTAAACAATTATTTATTTATTTATTTTCAAAATTCAAAAAACAAAAAACAAATTGTTTTATAAAAAATAATTTTAGGCAATTATTTAGTATTTTTTATTTATTTATTTTCAATATTTCGCCAACAATTTGTTGACATCTTCAGGAAAATATTTATAAAAATCAGAAAACAAAAAAACAAATTATTTTATAAAAACTAATTTTAAACAATTATTTAGTGTTTTTTATTTATTTATTTTCAATATTTCGCCAACAATTTGTTGGCATCATCAGGAAAATATTTATAAAATTCAAAAAACAATTTTAATTTTTTTTTTTTAATTTTACAATTATTTTCCTGAAGATGCCAACAAATTATTGGCGAAATATTGAAAATAAATAAATAATTTTTTAAAATTATTTTTTATAAAAAACCAAAGATCAAAAGCTTGAATAATTAATTAATTTAACAATCTAAAGATCAAATATAAAAATAAAACATACATATATATGAAATTTTTATTCGACACAAATTCACTTTGAAAAAAATATTAATTTTTTAATTCAGGTGCAAAACTGAAAATTTTTTACAAAATGTTTTCTGTCTCGAAATGTCGTCGGCATATAGACAGCTGGAAAAGACAAAAAACATTTTGTAAAAAGGTTCATTTTTGGACCTGCATTAATACATTTCAATTGGCTCTACTTAAGCAAGTAGATAATTAAGTTCATATTTGGATAATAATTTCTTTCAAATGCCCCAAAAGAGGCTCTTATGCAATTTTACTGCCCGTTGTTAATGCAACGTTAATGGTTAAATCCAGAGAGCACACAACAAGCCTACAATGGCTTAAATGTGTGTTGCAAGACATGGACAAACGAACCCTCTGCAATCAACTTCATCTAATCTATACTATACCGCCCGTGTGTAATATTATGTGCTATTTGATTTTATTTTAGCAAGATCGTTATTTAGTTCATTTTATTCTTCAAAATGTAAATGAGTTTTAATTCAAAAATTCCATAACATTTTTTTTTTGAAAACTCATTGCAAATACAATTTATTTTGTATGAGTGTATTCGCCCTTATTTGCTAGAATTTTTCTTTGGCAGATTTGTTGATAGCTTGTTAGGGAAGTTGTCGTGACCGAATGTTAACACATTCATGATCATTTTTTATAAAATGATTTTTTTTTGTAGATCCCACTTCTCCAAACCTGGCAATCATCATCGAAAACATTGCTGATGCTGTTACGCATGCTCGTTTCATGGGCACCGATCAATCCTCCGATGGCGTCACCCTGTTTCGGGTGGTTGAAGTTTTGCACACTCTCATGCGCAGCCCCGAGGGTTCGGTGCTGACCAACGAATCTGTGTGTGAGGTGATGTTGAGTTGCTTTAAGATCTGCTTTGAACCGCGCCTCAACGAACTGCTTCGACGCTCGGCTGAACAGGCCCTCAAAGACATGGTGCTCTTATTGTTTATGCGTTTGCCACAATTTGCCGATGATCGCACCGAATCAGGTTTGTTGAAAAAGTTTCAAATGATGGCTGCCTCCATGGAACAGGATAAAAAACAACGCAAGAAGTCAGCTAAGACTCAGCTGACGGAGGCGGGAAATAGGAAACGCAGTCAAGCAGGCACTAAAGCTGGATTAGAAGAGCAGCAGCAGCAGCAGCAGCGTAAAATATCTGCGCACTCACAGGCAGGGGAGGAGGTTAATAACTTGCAGGCCACGGGAGCCTCAAACCATTTAAAAGCGCCACCTTTGGCCACAACACCGGCCACACCGGCCGGCAATATTGTGGATTTACAGGGGAAAATTACACAAACTCCCACCTCTGCTTTAATGCCAGCTGAAAGTGCCGAGGCAATTGGTGATAATGCAGCAGCAGCAGCAGCACTAGCTTCCGCCGCTGTTGCTACTTGTGACTCTAATACGCCTGCCATAGCGGTGGAGGCGGCTTCGCCAGCACTCAATAGTGCCGAGAATGAGCCTGAGTATCGCCCCCATTCGCCACACTCTCAAGGAGGTAGCAGTGAATACATTAATTCAGTTGGCGTACGTTTCACCCAACAAAATTCGGTAGATGGTTCGGAGGGCATGGCGCCCTTAGTGCCCTACGGCTTGCCTTGCATACAAGAACTGTTTCGTTTCTTGATTTTATTGTGCAATCCCCTGGATAAACAAAATACCGACACCATGATGCATATGGGTTTGAGTTTGTTGACGGTGGCCTTCGAAGTGGGAGCAGACAATATCGGCAAATATGATACTCTGCTGCAACTGGTCAAAGATGATTTGTGTCGCAATTTGTTTGCGGTAAGTATGAGCATTTATTGCATATAAATGTTTTTTTTTTCTTAAATCGCCTTTTCTCACAGCTTATGAACTCTGAACGTCTGACCATATTTGCCGCCAACTTACAAGTCTGTTTCTTGCTGTTCGAATCCTTAAGAGGTCACTTGAAGTTCCAATTGGAGTTCTATCTAAAAAAGCTTTCCGAAATCATTGCCAGCGATAATCCCAAAACTCCGTATGAAATGCGCGAACTGGCCTTGGATAATCTATTGCAAATGTGGCGCATACCAGGTTTTGTTACAGAACTTTATATAAACTACGATTGTGATCTGTATTGCAGTGACTTGTTTGAGAGCATAACAAATCTGCTCTCTAAATACACGTTATCAGCTACAAATGCTATTTACAATACGCATATAATAGCCATGGACACTTTAATATCTGTGGTGGATAGTATAGAGAGTAATTGTGCTGCCGCCAAAAATACGAACACCAATCAAAATAGGGCCAGTGCAGGAGATGGCAGTAATAGTGCAGGCGGCTCAGCAGCGCTTAGACACTCGCGTCATAACTCTGGCTTGGAGGGCATAATCATAGATGACCCCAACAACTTGGATGACACCAAAGTGGAAAATATTTCCAAATTTATTAACACCTCGTCACGTTTGCGCCTGCTATCGGGCGATACTGCTGCTGAAAAAGCCATCACACGTGAATACTTGAAAGATGTGAAACACAAGAAACGCATACTGAGCCAGGGTACCGAACTTTTTAATCAGCGTCCCGACAAAGGCATTCAGTTCTTGCAAGAGAATAATATTTTAAATTCGCAATTGGACCCCATGGAGGTGGCTTTGTTTTTACGCGAAAATCCTGGCCTCGATAAGAAAATGATTGGTGAATATATATCGAAAAAGAAGAATGTAGACTCGAAGATCTTAATGAATTTTGTGGAGTCGTTTGATTTTCATGGTTTGCGGGTCGATCAGGCCTTGCGTTTGTATTTGGAGACATTCCGTTTGCCCGGCGAGGCACCTTTAATATTTTTAGTTCTCGAACATTTTGCAGATCACTGGCATGTAAGTATTCAAGGGCATATGTTTCAAAAAAAATAAAAAAAAACACAATTGAATTTTAAAAACTTTCATTGAAAAAAAAAAAACAAAAAGTGGTGAAAGCTAAAAGCTGTTTAAAATTAACTGCCTGTTTTTGCAAATGCAAATGAAGTTTTCATTCGCAGACTTGTATTGAAAATAAGAATAAAAATTAAAAAATTCTTATTATCTTCAATACAGGTACGCGAATGAAAATTTCGTTCGCTTTTAGCTAAAAGGTTCTTTATATATAAACAAAAAATCACAATCCAAAAATGAACCTAATTATTTTTTTGCTTTAAGAGATATACATACATACCTGAAAGATATACCTGAAAAAAACAGAAAACATTTGTAAGTTATATTTTTGGATCTGAATTAATACATTTCAATTGGCTCTTAAAGCAAATAATAATTAAGTTCATTTTTGAAAAATCACAATCTTAAATTTCTTTGAAAATAACAGAGACCGGAAATAAGAGTTATTTTTCAATTTTTGAAGAAATAAATCCTACATAAATGAACATCGTAGAAAACTTTCAATTACACCATCATGATTTTTAGGCGAAATGCATCCAACATATTGCATGATTTTAAAATTTTTGATTTTTATTTTAACAATCAAAAATAAGAAAAATAAAAGTAATTTTTGATTTTTATATTTTTAAATGAAAAATAAAAGTAATTTTTGATTTTTATATTTTTATATCAATAATAAAAATTAATTCAAAACTCTTATTTATTTTTTGATGCCGTATGTATTATAATATGCTGCTTCATTCAAATTTCTATATGAATATTATATATTATGTGACTTATCCATTATCAGCTATAAAAAAAATGAATGCATAGAAATAGCTTGTAAGTTTTGGCTGCCATTCAAGTCTGTGTTAAGAGGTCGTTTTCAGGTGTTCAATTTTACCATCATAATTGATTTTAAATTTTCCTCAGATAAATTATATGAATACGTAACAAAGATTAATAAACATATTACCTATGTCACGAATTTTGAATTGATTTTTATTAATGATATAAAAATATAAAAATCAAAAATAACTTATTTTTCATTTAAAAAATAAAAATCAAAAACAACTTTTATTTTTCTTTTAAGAATATAAAAATCAAAAATAACCTTTATTTTTCATTTAAAAAAATAAGAATCAAAAATAACTCTTATTTTCTATCTAAAAATATAAAAATCAAAAATAACTCTTATTTCTTGATTTTTTTGATAAAAATCATAAGAGTTACGGTCCTTGGAAGATAAACTGGGTGTCCGCCGGCAAGGTGTTGATTAATGTTTTTTTGATATCAACAATTACATATGTATGGATTACAATATCAGATAAAAAATTTTGATCAATATTTTAGGCGTTTGGATTTAACACCAATTTTTTTTTTGTTCCAATTAAAATATAATCAGACTTGGTGTAAATTTTCCTTAGTGTTGGAGACCTAAAATAATAAGAGATGTAGACTTGAAAGTTTTATGTTTTGCTTATTAAAAAATGTTTTGATTTGACAAGTAAACGTTTCGTTTTTATTTTCACGTTCCTGTGACGTTTTTAACAAGCTAAAATGACGATTTTCTCCGCTAAGTTTCTAACGATGTTCATTCTCCCCATTTTATCTGGCAGCTGTGCGTATGAGTGATATTAATTTCGTTGTCTACTGTTTTTGCGCTCTGCCCGCGTCAGCTGTTGGCAGAGAATTAAACAGGTCTGAAGGAGAATGTATGTATGTTATATTGATAAATGTTTTGTTTAAGGTCGGCAATTATGCAGGGAATGCAATATTAGATAAATGTGGGCCTCTCTTGAGCACATTTTTCATTACATTCTCACACATTTCATGCGACATTTCATTAACTTTATTACGAATATTATGTTGTTTGCGCTCCAGCGTTTCTGGCTTGTTTGCGTAAACCTTGATTTTCAGATATCCCCACCCGGTGCACAAAAGTACGGGAACAAACTTATTGATTGATTTTTTCTTAAATTTTGCTCATTTGGCCATTCACAAAAAATGATAATTATTAAAAGTAAATATTTTTTTTTTTTTTTGCAAAAAATTGCCAGGGGCCAAAAGTGGGTTTAGAATCGATTGCCAACCCTTAAAGCAAAAAATATATTTAAAATAATTAATTACTTTGTCGGACTTTAGTTCAATTTTACTTCCTCAGCGCTGCGAAAGATGTTTTTGCAGTAGAGTTGTAATGATTGAAATTTTGAAAGAAGACAAGAAAAGACTTATTGGGTGGGATACATACCAAGGCTGTTCCACGTCCACCATAACGATCATCAGCACAAAAAAATTAATTGGATGTTGCTGAGAGAAAATATTCCAATCAATGAAAAGATGATCAATACGATTAAAAATAGACAGACAGTAATGAAGGGCTCAGGTGGTAGAATGGCTGAGCACTGCTGCTTAAGAACTGTATGCAATTAGTTGTGTCCTGGGTTCGAAGCAATATGGGTGCTGATGAGCATCGCGGTGGTTGTGAAACAGGTATGTTTCAGGTATGTACCCCAGCCATTAAATCTTCAACTTTAGTTTTCTTGCCTTCTTTAAAAATTTATTTTTATATTATTTGACATTGAGATTATTAAATAAATAATTTAAGCTTAAGATCTCTTTTTAAAATATAATTGGAAACAATTATATTTATTTATTTTCGATGGCATCGTCAGGAAGATAAAAATGTTGAAAAAACTATAGTTTATAAAATTTTTATAAACACTTCTTTTTTTTGCAATAAGAGTTGTACGAAAATTTATGCAATATTTTTAGAAACAAAATGGTGAACCCTTTGCCAATACCGATGCTGCTTTTAGTGTGGCTTATGCTGTGATAATGTTGAATATGGATCAGCATAATTTGAATGCAAAACGCCTTAATATTCCCATGACCCAAGAGGATTTCTTGAAAAATTTAAGAGGTCTAAATGGTGGTGGTGATTTTGATCAGGAGCTGTTGGCCACCATATTCAATGCCATTAAGTAAGTTTTTATGTCCTTTTTGTTTTCTGTGTAGCAAGCGATCAGATAGCACATACATACATATGCTCTAAACACTTTCCTTAGAAACGAAGAAATTATTATGCCAGCCGAACAGACTGGTCTGGTGCGTGAAAACTATTTGTGGAAGGTGTTGCTGAGACGCGGAGCCACAGCAGATGGTGCCTTCAATTATGTTCACGATGCCACTTATGACATGGAAATCTTTAATGTCATCTGGGGCCCATCGTTGTCTTCACTGAGTTTCATGTTTGACAAGAGCAGCGACAATGGTTATCAAAGGACTTTAAGCGGCAAGCTGAAACATATAAATATATATTTTTTTTTGGGCAAATTCTTAATAAATTGTTTTTATTTTATTTTTTATTAGGTTTTACCAAGTGTGCTGGCATTTCGGCCTTTTATAGTTTGCATGAAGATTTTGATGCTTTAATTTTGACTCTTTGCAAATTCACTACCATTTTGAGCAGTGCCCAACAGGAAGCTCCGAATCCCGCTTTAAATGAAATTGTACAGGCTGTTAATTTTGGTCTGAATCCCAAAGCCCAGGCAGCCATGCGTACTGTGTTTGCTTTGGTGCATGATTACGGTGACTCTTTGAGAGATGGCTGGCGTCATGTGTTGGATATTTATTTGCAACTGTTTAGGTTGAAATTGTTGCCGAAATCGCTAGTGGAAGTGGAAGATTTTTGTGAACCTTCTGGCAAAGCTCAACTAATATTAGAGAAACCCAGCCAAAAACAAGAATCTGGCCTTTTTTCCAGTCTCTATTCTTATCTGTCGTCGGAGGGTCAACGTGAGCCGTCCTACGAAGAGCAGGAATTTATGAAAATTGGCAAAAAGTGTATCAAAGATTGTCAGCTGGATCAAATGATACAGGAATCGAAATTTGTGCAATTGGAGTCCTTGCAGGAGCTGCTGAAACAAGTCTTGGCTTCCCTTAAGGCTCCCAACGCCCACAAGTCCATAGGGTTGCCTTATGCTGAAGATATTGTGGTATTTTGGATGGAGTTTTTGGTGAAGATTGTAATATACAACAGAGATCGCATGATACCTTTGTGGCCTGCTGTCAGGGACCAAATGTATCTGCTCTTAATGGGCAGTTCATCTTGTGGCTATGACTATTTGTTGAACCGTTGCATTGTGGCCATGCTTAAGCTGGCCATTTATCTAATGCGCAATGAGGAGTTGTGTCCAGTGGTCTTGAAGTCTTTGAAAATGCTGCTAATGCTGAAGCCCAGTGTTATATTGCGCATTTCGAAACAGATCTCTATAGGCATGTATGAGTTACTGAAGACCTCCGCTCAAAACATACACTCCGAGCAGGATTGGCAAATAGTATTTACCATATTAGAGTGTGTGGGTGCGGGTGCAGAACCACCGGAATATGAAGATGCTTCGCTGCCGCAGCCGAATGTTATGGCCGCCAAATCAGATGGTTGTGTGAGTAGTGAAGAGGATTCCGGCTTACCGGATCGTGGCTATATCTCGGACTCCGAACTTGTTGGCGAGCAAACTCGTGCTCAGAAAATTCCCCAAATACGAGCACAACAAAATTCCAATACCAGCAGTCCTTTTCCTTCAAGTCCTACAGCAGAAAACTGGATTTTAGTTAATAAAGATACCGATTTGAATTCCTCTTCATCCCGACCTCAGTCACCTCCCGAATCAATAGTCGGTGTTGTGGCCTTATCACATCTTACCTACAACTGCAAACTAATGGATCACACACCGTTTGCTCTCTTCAAATGTTGGGACTCTTTGGCTTTTATTGTGCGCAATGTGGCCCACATAACGCCCTATAACTTTGAAAGCTGTGTTCGTTGTATACGTACCTTTGTGGAAGCCTGTCGTGATGGCGGCATACGCCAGCGCCGGAAATTCGAGGCTGCCCTGTTGGCCGGGACCCAGCATCCCAAGAAAAGATCTTCCAGCCGGCGCAATGACAGGTCAACAGAGCGTTCCAAACAGAATCATGACAACCAGGGCTATTTGGAACACACCGGCGAGAGTGCCGAAGATGCCGACGAAAGCGATTTGGCCCAACGTTATGAGACGCTGTCGATCCAATTGTTGGATCTCATGTACACTTTGTACACACGCACGGCACAAATATTCCGTTGGTGGGCCGAAGAAGGTTGTGCTGTGCCCCAATGCTCGGCCTTGTGGGCCCAAGGCTGGTGCCCTTTGTTACAGGGCATTGCCCGTTTGGCCATGGACAGGCGCCGTGAGGTGCGCACTCATGCCATATCGTGTTTGCAACAAAGAGCCTTGCTGGTACATGATCTGCAAACCCTGTCAGGCACTGAATGGGCTTCTTGTTTCCAACAAGTTCTGTTTCCTCTGCTGAATGAGCTTCTGCCCGAAAGTTCGACCATAGCTCTCTTAGACCCCATACTCCTAGAAGAATCACGTATACGCACCGCCACCATCATGTCGAAAGTGTTTCTGCATCATCTAACGCCGCTCATTGAATTGGGCGAAGACTTCAACGAATTGTGGATGCAAATCTTGGACTACATAGAAAAATTTATGAAAGTTGGCTCCGATATGTTGTCGGAGCAAATGCAAGAAATTCTTAAAAACATGCTGTTAGTCATGCACTCAGTGCGTGTTTTTCATAGCAATGATGGTTCGCTGAATGTGGCGTTGTGGGAGCTGACTTGGAAACGCATAGGAGAATTTTTACCCAATCTGAAAGATGAACTCTTCCGGGACGAGGGTAAGTCAGCAAGTTTATTTCTTTCTAATACACCATAAGCACTTTCATTTCTCTCATGGCAAAAGAAAAACCCCCCTACAGACCATTTCAAAAGCTTTTTGAAGCAAATCATTAGCTAACAAAAATTTTTGGCCATTATTTATTATATCATATATTCTTGTGATTTCCGTTTGTCTTTGGAAAAATATTCAAAATATTGATAAAATATTCAAAAAGTGTCAAAGATCTCGAGAGGTTTGCAAATGGTGAAATAGGTTTAAAATAATTCATAAAAGCTTCAAACAGTGAAAAAGAATACAACTGGTGAAAAACTGTGAAAGATTTGCAAAATAGATTTAAAATAGCAACTTATAAAACTGGCGAAAAACCGCGAAAATTCATGAAAATCAGGCAGGAAGAAAAAATCGATTTAAAATAATTCATCAGGACTTGAAATGAAAATCAATACAACCGGAAAAATTTTTCGAAAAACTGTCAAAATAAATTATGAAAATTTATAGCTGTAAAATAGATCACTACTTCAAAAAGTAAAAAGCCAAAAAAATGCAAGAAACACAATCAACGAAAAGGCGCGAAAATTTGCGAAAACTTAACAAGATCTTAAAATTGATAGCAAATAATTCAGAAAAACCAAAAATAGCGAAAAAAAAACACGGTCGGCAATTGGGATCCCAATCATGAATACGAGAGCACAACGATTGTGAATGTCTTTTTGAACTTGCTCATTGCGAATAGATAACAAACAGGTAGTGCGTTAATGTCTGCTAAAAGTTTGTTTGGCGAAAAAGTAAAACTTTTGGCGTGCGTAATTAGTTTTTTTTCAATTATCATCCCTGGGTCAGAGCCTTAGAAGCAGCATCTTTTACTCTACTTGGTTTGGCCTTCTAACATTTTGGCTAATGAAGTTTTGCACATGTTTTAAAACAAATAATACAAAATTTAATGAAATCCATTTCATTTTACATTTAATTCCAACACGCTTTTGCCGCTACCACATACATACTTACACACACTTAACTCAATGCAAATACTCAATTCACCTCCATTCTAGTGTAAGAGCTTGTTAATAAATTTGTCTCAAAGAAGTCCTAAAAGTTTAATAAATTTTCCAAAAAAAAAAATATTTAAGGAAATCGCGCTCACGTTATGCATCAATCGCAAACGACAACAAGTGCTGACATGATTAGAATGCCAGCGGTGGCCATATTACCACAACCGACGCAGCCACAACCGGACAAACAGCAGCTTGTCAGCGCCATTCAAGGTTTGCAGTCACCTTTGCTTATGTCACCCGTGGACTCGCCACGCCATAGTATTATTTTGCAACCGCCTGAAGCGGGCATTTTACAAAAGCCCGCCTTTATTCTGGGACAAGTAAGAAGTCATTGACTTATTTTTGTGTGTTTTTCTTTTAACTTTACGTTTTTTTTGTGTGTGCTTTTTTTTTCTTTTGTTAAAAAAAGATAACACCCATGCCTGTGATTGTACCTCAACAACAACAGCAACAACACCAGCCAGACTCACATTCTTCAGTCGCAGATGATGTATCTTCTACTAGTGATATATTAATTTCTCAAACAATAGAACCAGAATCCAACTCGGCTAACAATCCAAATCCAGGCTCACTCCAACTCAAATCTTCTGAGGAAACTGCAACGTCCGCTTATGAGGCTCCTGCCGTTAACACCCTGCCCTTAAGTTCCACCCTGGGGGATGCAACTGCTGCTTGTACGTCTTGTTCCATCGAACTATTTGATGCTCCACCATCGCCAGCAGTAGTAAACACAACACAAGCTGATGCGCCGCCACAATCACTACCACTACAGCAAAGTGAACAACAACAATATGAAAAATATTATCAAGACTATCAACAACATCAGTTGCTGCTGCAGCATGCGAAAATGTCCAACAATGATGATGCCTCCAACACCAGTCACTTTAATAGCTCAAATTTAAGTGGCAATGATGTGGCTGCAGTTGCAGAAAAGGCCGCAGAAGAATTGAGGCCACCCACAACTGCTACGGCCAGTGCAGTTAACAGTCAGGTTAATGTGCCAATTTCTCATCTAATGGCTGGAAATGAGTATCCCTCGTTCCACAGAATGCCACCAACTGCCATTTTACAAAGCTTTACACCCGTTTATAATCCAGCGGCCCAGCAGCGCCAAACCGAACACGACATCTATCAGGAGTATGTGCAGAATCCTTATAATTTAACTCTACAGCAAAATCACACTGCTATGAACGCTTCGCTGGCGAGCGGGGAACAGTCTCAATGTAATTTGCAGCCATACCAACAGCAGCCAACAGTTTCGCCGGAAGCCCGCAATCACTCAGAAGCATTTAATAGCCCTGCCAACTATTTCATATCCACAGTGGATCTCAATTCTATACCACCTGGCTCGGAAATGTTGTTTGGTCAACCCTAAAATGGTATTTAAATTAAGGGGCTTCTGTTAAGAATTTAAACTAAATAAATAAATAAATAAAAGCAGGTTATTTTTATGTATAATCAAACCAGAATTTATGTCTAACAAAATTGTAAATAAAATGCATATTAGAATCAATTAAATACAACAACAATAAGCAGAGTCTTTAAATTTGTATATTTTAAATTCAAGACTCCTGGTTGCAGGAAGAGGCTGCCTTATTAACTGTATTATCATGAGGTTAAGTAATGTTTTTGTAAAAACAAAAGATCGTGCACTTTTTCAAAATGTTGAATATAATATTTCCTTTTTTTAATTTCAATATTCAAAAACAATAATAGCGAACAACAAATATTCTAAAAATAGTGATATCTTTGTTTCAAGTTAATTCCGCTCCAGTGGTCGGTCGTCCACCTCGACTGTCGTCTCTTTGTTTTTGTCTCAAAAAATCCTCCAAACATTTCGCCAGCGCAGAAAACTTATTTCTGCTATTATCGCAAATATCGGTCGCATACAGCATACATTCGTCCGCACAAAAGTTATAAAACTGGAAATTTCCCATCACACGTGGATTAAAGCTTTTTAGCAGGCTGGACAACTAGTTGTTTCGAAGCCGCCAAAGACGGGTGCTGACGAGAAAGTGTGGCGGCTTCGAAACAACTAGTTGTCCAGCCTGCTAAATGTCTTTGATGTCTTCTTTGTCTAATTTAATTAATATCAATCACAAGGATAATATAGAAAGAACTTCAGCCTGATAAACTTAATACAGAAGTAATTATATAAGAAAAAAGTTCGAATAATAGAAATTAATTAAAAAAAAAAAAAATGTTTCAATATAACAACGACGTTTGGTGGCTGGCTCTGCACATTGTTGAGCGAACAAATGTTTGAACAGCCCTGTTTGACCAGAAACAAAACACGTTTCTAATTAGTGGTCGAATTAATGTTCGTCCCAGAATTTGCACGATGGGCGAACAATTCGATGAATTTAAAATTATTTTCTTCAGTAAAGAACGGAAAGTGAAACAGTAAACAGTAATAAGGCCTTCACGACTTATTTCATGTTCGCTTAAATGTACATCTACTTTAAAAGTATCTATCGCTCTTGATGTAATAGCACCTTTTCGCACCGGCAAGTCCATTTGAGCTCGACCAAAAATACCAGGCTGGCCACTATCATGCCACCAACATAAATGTACAAAGTATATGACAAATCCTGCAAACTGAGCGTCACATCTCGTTCGGTATTGTTTGTTGTTGTTGCTTGAAAACCATTGGTGTGGTTTATCTGCCAATATATCATGTTGCTCCATTTAATGTCGAGGCCGGACATCTGCGAATGTAGAATGAAGTTTTGTAGCGAATAGTAAAACGGCGAATTGAATTGTATGGGCAAATTGAGATACACATTGGGAATGCAGAGCTGGGGAACGATTTGAAAGTGTGGTTTGCGTAGATGTTTTTGAAAGTAGTGTTGCACTAGTTGCCACTCTTCATGGTAAACGGTGTAGGCATAACGGGTGTCCAGTTGACTGAGATGGTAGTACACTGTATCGGCGTCCGTTATAATCAAGTTTTGGCTGAAACTCGGCGGTATTAAATCCAAATATTTGTATGTCTCGTATATGTGAGCGGTCAGCATTATAGACAAATTTGCTTTTGCCAAGTCTTCCAGAGATTCAATTTGCTTGGCATATGTGTTGCTGCTTGAATAGAAAGATGTCATGGACGCAATGATCACCAGGCTAAAGATCATGCCAGTCAGCAGCAGTGGCATGTGCAGCCATATTTTTGCCCGGCATGAAACACTATTCTTAGAAATAGTTTTAGAGGGGCCCATATTATCGACCGGCATGTAAAGCATTCCCTTAAGAGTGGTGGAAAATGCCAACCAGGGCCTTAGACGTCCATGAATGCGGCGATTGATGTACATGTAGGTGAAGTGAAAAGCAGCAAATAAAACAATCATTGGTATCCACAGGCCTAAATTGAGAAATTGTGGTATATAGAGGCTCAAATATATATCCTGTTGTATGGGCGCTATAACACAATTGTTCCTATTGCTTATCGGATAACTTGTGGAAATTGCCGAACAGTTGTAGGGCACTAAAGCTGTTATAGGATGTATGGAAATGTCTATGATGCGCGATTTTAACAAGTCATACATATAGTTCATGTTAAAGTCCATCGCACTGCTGGTTTCTTTGATTTTGAGCTGCTCAAATGTGGCATTAACGTTTTCAACATATTCCATAAAGATTTTGCCCGAAATTCCGGTAACAGTTGCCAAACCAGTTAACGGGTCTGGGGTCTGAAAAAAATGAAGGTTTCATAATTTCAAGATTTTTTTATTTAACATTTGTAAGCAATTTGGCAACAGAAAAAAAATCTGCAAAGGAAAAATTTTCTGAAAAACAAATCTCAAGATAATACAAAAGGCCTTTTTAATTATGTCCGTTGTTTTTCAGCCGTCTATACACCACCGACTCAACTCGTCATGAGAATAATTGAATAAACATTACTGCTGTCCAAAATTCCTTAGATTTTTTTCGAGTCCGCTGACGAGTTGTCGGCCGCATATAGATGGCTGTAGAAGACAGAAAACAATTAAAAAGGTCTATCTGGACCCAATAAAATAAATCTTACGTGCCTCTCATACACAGAAAGAAAAAGCTCATTCTAAATTTTAATTTTCTTTACTTGATTTTAGAATGAAACATATTGAAAATTTAAATACGCAGCATAATAGACTCTATAATACAGAGAATCATTATAAAGAATCAAACCTGTTAAGGTTTAAAATGAATACGAATTTCTTGGGTGTATTTGTAACCAGCACTTGTGTGTACTTTTATAAATATTGAATTAGTAAACGGGCTGGACTGGCAGCAGTTAGGTCGCCAGTTCAAATCGGCAAAGAGACAAAACAATGTATAAATTATTATTAAATTAAAAAAGTAGAGCGTAATATTGCAGGTACGATTTTGGCATTAAATAGACTTCAGAAACAATGAATCACACTCAAAAACGATTCAATCCTTCCGTACTGACATCAATTCCAAACGGTGTCAAAAGTATGGAAGTACCAGTGTTATTAAATTAAGTACCACGTACTGGTACAGTACAGATTTTAGCTATATTCAACCCCATATCAGGCTTAACATTTCTAGTAAATTATACAGCACAATCATGAATATTCTCAAGGAATTTTATTTCTAAGGAAAATACGTTTCTCGAGAAAAAATTCCTCCAATCATAAATTACCTGAGGAACAAAAAATAAAAGATGTACGAAAAAACAAAACACATTTGTTTTTAAAATACCTATTTTTTCCTCCGCCGACCCCTTCGATGTGGCTAAAACAGGGAAGGTTAAAAAAAATTTCCTAAGGAATTTATCAACATAATAAGAGGAATGGGAAAAGAGAAAAAACTCTCACGGAATTATCATTCATGATTGGGCTGATACATTTTTCCTCCTAACTAGCTCCAGAGTCCCCATCCCCAGGAATTTTTTCTCGAACACAGCGGTCTCGTACCACGCCTCCTTAAAACGATTCTCATACAAAAAAAAAAAAAAAAAAAAAAAAAAAAAAAAAAATTCGAAATCGAATGCCTCGAATAATTTCTTCCTCATGCCAAAAGCTATCGACAAAATTGATGGCACAACAACGATTGCATGTGCATAGTATTGGCTATGATACAATTAACAAGGCAACCTCGTCAGCTAAACCGTTAGTCATCTGACTACTTTAGGTTCTCAAGAGATTGCAGAGATGAACGGCAGCCAAAACGAGGTAGCAAATCCGCGTAAGCTCAGTGCATCTCTCTTCTGTAAATGTAGAAGTGGCGTCTTTTTGACAGTTTGCACAAGTTGTACAAAAACAAAATGCATGTTATTTTTATTGAAGTTGTTCTTATTGTAGCGAAAAGGCTACGTTGTTAGTTGTATCATGGTATTGGCGAATTTGAGTGGGAAAAAGTCTTACACTTTAAAAAAATACTCCCTCTCACTCTCTCACTCTCTCTCAATCTCCCGTTTATCTAATAGGAGTTATTCGATTTTTGTTAGATATCAAAATTACCTTAAAAACCAATGGTTTATCTGGTTTTATGGGCGCCTTGAATGTATAGCCCAACAAATTGCTCGTGCGACTTGGAAAATAATCTTGTGGTTTTTGTTTCGTTAACTGTATAATTTTGATGGGCCTCGGAAATGGTGTATATGTATAAATCTCCAACTCGAATTCCTCCAGACTCTGCGCAATATGATTCTTTTGATAAATTAGAATTGCATTTAGAATATTTTTGGACCAACACCAACGAAAAAATTGCTCAAGTTTGTGAAAGCGTGCAAATGGAAATACTCTCGTCATTTCATAACCAATCGAAAAGAACACAATTTTCGTTTCCAAACAAGCACCCAACGACGAAGCCACAAACTCCTTTAAATCAACATTAAATATATCGTTCAGTATGACTATGACCAGATTTTTATTGGTCAAAATATTGCCCAGATTCGGTATGGGCTTGGTGATGTTCACGTACTCCCACGGCGAAAAGGTGAACAACACTAACGGTCTTTGTACTTCCGAGGACCAAATGAAATCGGCCAATATATTGCTCACACTGCTGCCCAAGATTTCTTCATGCAGATATTCACCCTGGCCCCGGTTCCTTAGAGCTACAAAATTTGTATGCGGTATCACGTAAGAAGTGCGCGAAGCTCTATACAATACAATATTCTCGAAATGATGAATTTTATGCAGTTCCACAATTAGTTTTTTCAATGAGTAAACCTGTTGCTGGATGACAATTTCATCGGCGGGCAGGGCTTTCAGTGTGTTGGTAAAAGGACTTAAAAGTTGTAGTAGAAAAACACCAAATAGTGAAAGTTGTAAAGCCATGGCTGATGTCAAAAACCAACTGAAGAACATCTTGTCGCTTCCTTTGGTATTTATGGCACATTCATTCGTCTTGGCTGTAGTCTAACTGCTGACCAAAAATTAGTTTCGTTATTTGAAATTAATTCAATGTCAACGGCTCGGTGCTACAAAAGCTTAACACCAAAAATTTGTATAATTGAACTAATAAGTCAGAAACTGTATTTTTAGAATGAAATTTCTTGGGAGAAAATACTTATTTGTAACATTATTATGGAACCTAATTCGTTGCTCACTACTGTAATTATATAATTACGGGAAAAGTATGCTAATTAGAAGCGCACAAAAGAAAAACGTAAAAAAAATGTGAAAGAATTATTTATGCTAAATATTCAGTTAGAAAAGAAATTCTGTTTACGATTCCCTGCTCATGGAGTACGAAAGCGGAACCCTATTACGGGGACTTTGCTGTCCGTCCATCCGTCCATTACAGCCAACGGCGAGAGCTAAGGAGTTGAAATTTTCCCAAGATGTTGTTGTACTTCGCCGCTACAACAGCAACTACCAAAAACAAAGAAAAAATTAAAAACTAAAGAGTGACCCAAGTCATACAAATAACTGCAAAAATCAGATATAGCTTTCGCACCATAAGAGATAGGGAGCTGAAATTTGCACAGGATATTCGAATTCCTGCATGTCCTCCTATTGCAAACGGGCACCACATCTTGCCAGTTCATTCAACACTATATGGCCAGACACAGTGTTCTTTGATGACTCAATGTTGCCAAGTGTTTCCTCTCATTTCTATTTCCTTCAAAAGTTACTAATGCAGAAAAGAAATTATTATTAAATTGCAGCAAGTTGTCTTGCTCTCACTCCTTCAAACAGCTGTACTTCAATACAAGCACAGCTGCCTAAATACATCCATATTTAGTTACAACATATTAAAAAATTGTGTGTCAATACGTCATCACAGCACATGCAATAAAATTGTATTGACCTTTTCCTGCAAATAATCTGATAGATGTCATATTTTGTCACTTTTTATTTCATAAATGAAATGAAGTAAATGGATATTTTGGCGTCATCAGATGATGACAGTATTAAACTGTTAATTCATATACACGTGCATACATATCCATGTAAGTGCAAGTGTGACATGCATGTATAAAAGAGTTGTCAGAAAAAGACAGAGTTAAGTTGAGTTAAATTGTTAAAAGGAAAGTGCTCTAAAATGCTCTACAATCAGCAAGAGAAGAGAGGCCATTTGCCTCTTCGAGAAGCACTCTCGATTATGCTTAAGACGCTGGGAGTTAATTTGATAAAAAATACATTTTACTATGGCAGCCCTCTTAAAAACTCAGCTTCACACGCCCAGCAAAAGTATCGAGTTTCCCTTGTTCTAAAATATGATCAAGAAATGCCATAAATATGAATTTAATCTCTTCTATGAAATTTTTGTTTTCGACAGTAAAAGTAGCTGAGTGGCGTGTAAAAGGAATTTTTGTAAGAAAATAATAATTTTATCTGGGTCATATTTTTCACACACATACACACCCGCACAAACACATATTATTTTTCTTGATATACATATATTCGAAATTGTATATGAAGAAAAGTAATACTTTTGCTTTAACTAGAACAGTGAAAGGGCGGACAGACAACAATAAAAACATAAAAGTATTCGTAATACTCCTGCTTTGTCAAAAGCTTGTCAACTACTGAAGGGACAAATTTCATGTTGTTTTTATCTTTGATGGTTTTATTTAGGGCTGCCATTGTTACTATTTAAATTAGAAGCAAGGAATACAATATGCTCTCTCAGTGGGCAGTAGTAAATGAATGAAAGTGTCATGACACAAGCACATGTATGTGGTATTCAGCGCATTTCTTAAAATGTTATAACACGTGGGCCAAAAGAAATCACCCAAAGATGTGTTATTATTCACTTGTGTTTTTTTTTCTATTCTTCTAAATAAAATAATTTCACTCACCCTTCAAAAATTAAAACCGATTTTTAGCTTTTATAAAACTTTATTTTCACAACAACTGAATGGCCCAAAACATAAACTCATAATTCTGTAAGTTTCACTCTCAGCCAGTCCAAGCGTTTTCGCACTGCTCTCTTAATGCCACCAAACGTTACACGTTTGACCTCCAGCATGAAGGACACACCAGCCACAGTTATGCCAAGCCACCACACAAACCACACTGCACGAAAATAAGTCACTGTCAAAGGTCCCACGTTCAATTCGATCAGTAGCATGGTCACATAGCCCATAAATAAAGCATCCAGAAACGCTTCCGCCTGCCAATGGAACATAAAACCATACTGATATGCAGCCAAAATGAAGTGCTGCAACGGTTGGGACAAATGCGAATCTCTTTGTATGGGAAAGACATGATAGAAGGGTCCAATGCATATGGAGGAGGCTCGAAACAGGGGTTTCTTCAGACTGGCTTGTTGTTTTTTGACAAACCACCAACGATCTGATTGCGTACTGTAACCATAAGTGCTGTTCAAATGATCACGATGGTGCTCCATGTCTGTTTCACTGCCCACAATAATTAAATCCAGAAATTTTTGTGGAAAATTCTCCATTTTCAATTTGGCCAATTCATACTCCGTTACCATTATGGGCAGTTTATGATCTATGACATCCTGCAAAGTATCGATTTGTGTTTGCGGCGTAGGGGAGGTCAAGTAACTGGTTATTTTCGACAAATACATGTTTGTGGTGAAAAATCCCATTATAAAGAGTATTATAAATAAAAAACGCAAACGTAAATATGGCAGGGATAAGAAGCGCAAAGGCGCTATTAATACCAACGAGCATATGGACTGTAGAAATGCCAGCGAGAGGTCTCTTTCCCACGAAGGAGTGCACAACCAGATGCCCACAGTGGTGTAGAAAATGCTGAATAGTACGAGGTACCAGCTGTAGGAGTGAAAGGCTCCCTGTACATAAGTACGTTCGGGCGACCGATTCTGATAGGGCACCATAATGCACCAGTCATTTATTCCTATGGGATAACTGGCCCCCAGCAAAGAAGGCATCATGGCGGTATAACTATTGACACCAATATCCAAATCGTTTCGCTCTATCAGCTGTCGTATTTGCAGCGCATCTACATTGTCAGTATCTGCTGCCAGAGAGGCATTAGTGGTAGCATTAATAGCGTTCACAAAAGCCAAAAACATTTTGCCTGTCACACCACTAATCACTTCCTTTTTGCGTCCCCAGTGAAAGCGTGTCATCCGAAATACACGCGGCAAATCATGACGTAGCATGGTTTTGATTTCATAACCCTTAAAATTCATACTATAATCCACAAAGAAGTCAGTTGCTCGCCAATCGCCAGTCTTATTCACAATATTCGGCTTGGGATAGGGTTCGTGTATGAAGATATTATTCCCGGCTGTTATCAACACCGTATTCAGAAACTGTTTTCTCCACACCCACTCATATACGGTGCGAACTTTTCTATGCAACAAATTCTGCTCCAGCAGGCGGCCAAACAACTGAGACTGAGGCCTTATCAGGGGAAATAATACAAAAATTGTCTTAATAAAACGAGCACCTGTCATACTCAAGGCTGCCACTTCCATTATGGGATCCTCACGCTCCGTGGTGAGTATTAAACACAACGAAGAGGAGCTCAAGAAACCGGCCATTTTACTGGGCCGGTTTATTATCAAAACAATGGGCGCCGCCGGAAATGCATACCAAAACTCATTGAAAAACACTGTAGCGGCAAACGAGTCGTTGGCCAAACGTTCCGATACAAAGAAAACAACCGTTTCGAACCCATACAAACTATTCATGCTGCTGACCACTTCTATGACCAGACTGTTATTCACCTTCTGGGGTGGAATTTCGCTTTTATTAGTGGCCCGTCTTGCGGACGAATTAAGTATCAGCAAAGCAATTGTTGTATTTAAAATCATGCTGTTTGTGTAGGAAAAAGAAACGCGTTTTAAAATAAATTTCAAATAAGTGTTAAAACATCAGAAGTGAATGACAGCGTTGTGTCAACTGAATTTTATTTCATTGCAAATTCAAGTGGATACTTAAACGATACATTTTTACATTTTTTACATTGTAAGTAATGCAATATTATCATGATATTTGCAGAATTATTTATTAGCCAGCGGATAAAAATGTACGAGGATTGTTGCAAAAGTTGCAATTCAAATTGGGTGCACAACTCTTACTTTAACTAGTAATTTCTCTGAAATATATAAATCATGTATGTGTTATACATATCTGGGGTGTTTCATCTTAATATATTGAGTTGATTTTTTTCATTATTATTTCTTTTATTTGCAATCTATTCAATTTGGATAGTAAGCTAAATACATATACATATAAATTAATAGTTGACTTTTAAAACCTAACGTTTGTATTCATAAGAAATAACGAAATTAATGAAATACATTTCAGCAAAAAATTTTCATAACAAATTTTTTATGAATAGCGGTGTGAAAAAAAATTCAAGTTTATATATTGCTTTACTAAAGAATTAATTTTGTATTATTTCGTAAATTTTTTAGTAATTTCGGTTTATTTTTATTTCACCTCAAATTCAGTTGTTTTAGGAATTTTACTTAAAAATGATTTTCTGTCTTACTATAGGTATGTAGATATGTATGTATGCCTGTAACTTGATATTAATTACTCTTTGTTATAAAGAGAACAAATTCTTTATTCAGGTATATATGTACATAAGCCACTCTAAGAAAATCACCAGAAAAAGTAACTGTTATTGGTTTGATTTATCTCTCATTAATGCATCTCTCACCAAAAACCAAACAAGTATGTGTGTGTACAAACAAACAAACGTAAATACGTGGCTGAGAAAATGAAGATTTTGTTTGATGGTGTTAGTAACAATTTAATAGGCGTATTTTAAACTGCTGAGCCAATTTTAATCAAAGAGTTGCCACATTTGATCTTTTAATTACATGGTATTTGAGCTTTAATATTTTTTTTTATAATTTATAACTTTTTGGTTATGGAAAGAAAAACAAAAATTTTTTTAAGTAAATGCTTCTTGAAATTAAAACAATTCTCCTTACGCCTGCAAATAATTTGGCCATTATTGCGGGTAGAAATCAGGTATGGGAAAGTCGCAATTTCAATTTGGCATCAGAGCCAAAAAATGATGCCTTGAACAATGAATGGTATGCAATATTTAACGATTGGCCCATAAATAGCGACATAGTGTATAAAAAACTAACCCAAATGAGTATAAATGGCATTGAAAGATATTTGGGGAGTAGTATGATTTCTTGCCATGTCTAGCGCTAGACAAAAATTCCTCTTCTCTTAGTTCCAGCTACATGTACAACCAAATTTTCCAAAAAAAAACTTCATTTAAACACCTTATGCCCTACACCTTTCATAAACAGCTAAAAAATCTGTTGCTTGTGCTGCCATAACATAAACTAACATCTATTTTGCTGTGACTAATGGTTACAGTCATTCACTATCCAGGGCGGTGTTAAGAATCTAAACAATAATACATTTATAATATACATTCATTACATACATATGTACGTAATATTATGATTCACAATTTCACCGACGACATTATGCCCATTGCTGTGACATTTGACGCACTCTAGGAATAGTTACCCGCTTAGATTCCCATAAGAATGTCAGCACACTCAGTAGCAAACCAAAAAACCACACAAAAAAAATGTAATGGAAAAAGTCCAAAGATAATGGTATAAATTCGTCTTCACTGCTAAGGATGCGAACATAACCCAAAAATAAAGCATCATAGAAGGCTTCATTCAACCAGAATGAGGTTAAACCCGATTGCTGCACCTCCAATATGAATTCCATAAGTGGTTGAGTTAAATCGGAATTCGTTTGCAAAGGAAACACATGATAGAACGGTCCAATACATACTTTTGTACGCCGAAATAAGGGCTTCTTTAAGTACTGCTGTTGTTTTGTGATGAAATCCCAACGATCCGAAGTGATTATGTAACCATAGCTGGTATTCAGAAAACTCTCACGATGTTTGACCATTAAACGTTCGTTGACAGGCATCATTAGACTGTTGAAATCGTCAGAGAAATTTAAGCTCAACAGCGTTTTGTGGTCTTTATACGACACCATTATGTGCAAGTTTGCAGCTACAACATCTTGTATGGTATTTATTTGGCGCTCATCCTTGGAGGCGGTCAGATGGGTGGCCATCTTGGTTAAATACATATTTGTCAGACAGAATCCTATGACAAACAAAAGCATGGATATAAAGCGCAAACGTCTGTGGGGCAGCATTAAGATCTTTTGCGGTGCTATAAACAGCAAAGAACAAATTGTTTGCAAGAAGCATAAACTTAAATCTCGTTGCTGCACCGGACTGCACAGCCAAATGCCGACTGTTATATAGAGGCCGGCAGACACAAGCAGTAGCCAACCACTTTGCTGGAAACTGCGCAGCAAAAACATATTCGCGGTTGAACTGTTGCGAAAAGGCACCATTAAACACCAGTCGTTTATGCCCACCGGATAACTGGTGTCCACTGCAATGTTGTACATGGAGGTATAAGAGTGCACACTTATTTCCACCTCCAGATCATCGCCCTCCAACACTTTCAATAGATCCCTCGATTCGAAATTTTCGAACTCATGCTGCGCTATTTGCGATTCATTAAAGCTGCCGTTTATGTATTTGACAAAGGCACCAAATAGTTTTCCCGAAGTTCCCGACAAAATACTATCACGTTTTTTCTGTGGATAGCGATGCATGCAAAATACCCGCGGCACATCGTTGCGTACTGGCGTTTTCATTTCCAAACCCTTTAAATTCAATGGCTTTTGCCTTAAAATATCATCCAGCTGCCAGTCACCGGTCTTGTTGATGATAACTCCTGTGGGATATGCCTCGTACAGATACAGATTGTTGTGGATGGTTATCAGCATGCTGTTGAGGAAACGCCTTTCCCACAACCAATGATATAACAAATGTATTTCGTCCTTAAACTGGGCGTCCTCCAAAGGAAAGTACAAGAATATTGTTTTAAAATCACGATACCCGTTCAAACTTTTGGCCGTTACTTTCAACACAGCATCATTCCATTTCGTGAGCATAACGAAACACAAAGTGGGCCGGTCCAGCAAACCTAACATTTCCCTGGCATTGTCGGTAATAATCATGGCCGGCATCATGGGATGTCTGTGCCAAAAATCATCGATTAGCAGCGCAGCCTCCTCCCCTTCCTGATACAAACTGGGCGACACGTAAAAAACAAAGTTTTTGAATTCAATATTTTGCTGCAAAAGACCAACAATACTGATGACAAATGTGCTGTTTACTCGTTGACGTATTGTCGTCTTTCGGGTGTCCCTCCATGTACTCGCTGTTGAGGCCATTAAAAGAAGCTCCCACATATTCTTCAACAACATACTGTACGGTTTTTGTTGTAATTTCAGCGGCTGGTGTTGTTACCCTAAAGTTTGTTTCGGAACTGAAGCCTGTATTAATTTCATACCCATACATATGAAGTGCATATGTTTTAATTACACACAGATGTATGTATTTATGTATGTACATGCAATGTGAAGTGCTTGTGCGAAATTTTTTTTCAATAAGCTTTAAATAATTAAAATTACATGACAGTCCATTTAGTATTAATTAACAGCAAATTCCCATTAAGAGAGAGAGAGAGAGAACAACTGAGAACAGTGGGCTAGACAATGAAGGCGAGCAGAAGCAAAATTTCATATGAACAGGTCTAGAGCACAAGGGAAGAACAGCCTCAGCGCTTCAAGTGTGAGTTGCTCGACATACCCCTACTCCAGACCAACTCCAGTTTGAGCCAAAACTGCTCTCAAATCCTGTGAATCTTAGCCCTATTTTACATACAACTCGTTTCTGGAAAAATACTTTTATACCAATGGCGCCCTTAGCGGCTGATGTATAAAATCCATTCCTCAAAATTTCGCGCATTGCCTAAGGGATACTTATTGTCTGTTTGCGATCCTTTTGAACCACAGCAAACTGTTTGAGAGCAAACTAACTGATCTTATGGCCGTGCCATGTCGCTGAACTTTTATTGTCTTTTATCTTGGTCCACTACTCGGGGACTTTTTTCTTCTTGTGCAACACATTGTTGCACTCACATTCATTTTCTGTCAGTACAAAAAACATTAAACTTGCTGGGCTCAACAATTCAAATAAAAAACGGCATGTATTTGTTTTGCAAAAGGACTTTCAACTCGGCAAATATTTGCTTCGCCTAATTATCGTATTTATAAGTTAAAAGCAGCAATAAATGTAAAAAAAAAAAATCTCGGCGCAAATTTATGAAATTATCGCCACACACGCAACAGAGTTTAATAAACTAAACATTTATTTCCATTTTCATGACGACTAGAAAAATTTGCATGCTCGACAAGAAATCGCGAATATAAATAAATTTTAATTTTAATTAAGAAATGCTACAATGTTTCTTGAAGAGGCGTGATATGTGAGTGGTGAATTTAAACGACGGTCACTGCAAAAATGCAGTTTTTTAAAATGTTTTTTTTTTGGACGCATTATGATAGTGCTGCAAATAACAACAAATACAAAAGATGATTTTTTTTATTATAATTCATGAACGTATTTATTATGGTTCTTACATTAAAGTATTGCCCCAGCGCCTTGAAGACATGATTGGGGCGAGTTGACAATTTCAAATTTTACATTATATACATAAATAAATTAAGAAAAAAAAATGTTCACAACATTTTTGATTCAATATAAAATAATGAAATACAATGAAATCAAGCAAGTTCGTGTACTTAATCAAGTAATTAAATTCTTCATATCATTAACATAAATATTATGCATCGATTAAATTTAAATATCAAAAGAATGCTCAATAAATATTCTTTACAAGATGATTTAAAAGAAAAAATACGATTTGAAAATCTTATAGTTGGGGGCAACTCGTTAAAAGCCTGCAAAGTCAATTCTTTGTTTACTTTTTTCAAGTCTACATCTGGGAATTCTTACGAGTCGTACAGTTCCGAGTATTGATATTTTGCTGTAGTTGAGAGAACGTTATGGTATGGTATGGTGTCCAATATTATTGAGACATTTAAAAACAAAAATTAACACCTGGTATTTATGTAAGCAGTAAATTGGTCAAATTGTTTTGCATATATCTTTATATAAAGTTAAAGTTGATTTAAAATCCAGATTTTATGGAAGTAAAACTACATTTTAGCCCATTTATTTCTTTATGAAATCATCAAAATACGCATCCGCGCCACACACACTTACACACGCATTCTCACAGTTTCATACATTTTCAATCACAGAAGAGCGTTTTTGCTCGTCGACGAACTCGTTGGTTATTCATGTAGGACTCCTCTTGCTCGAGGTAATTGTTCTCCTAAAATGCTTCTACAATTCCTAAACGGTACTTGTGGTAATCGTAGAGCGAGTCGTTTTGAGAGTAATGTAGAGATTATCTAAAGCAGGGGTGCCCAAAATCTTCTTATGGAAGCGCAAACACCAATACGTATACACTTTATTGACGCACACAAAGAAAAACAGAAATAAACTCATAACAAAAAAATGATTTCTTCAAGTGTTTCATACTCACGAAATCATTACAAAAAAACAACAAAATCATGAAAACAAATAAACAAAAAACAACAAAATTTACGCTTGGCACCAATGTGTACCAACAAAGCCTGCGTTCTTATTGCTGTGTATATGAAAGTGTTGTTGCTTTGAACTTGGGATATGTGTGTATGTGTGTATTTCATACAAAGAGTTGTGTATACATATTAGAATGCTCAGCCAATGCTTCGCGCTTTTACAAAAACAAAAGCGTAACAAGCGTATAGGCCGTGGGCATCCCTGATCTAAAGAGTCTTTTGCAAGAGCGTGTCACGAATCGTATGAGACTCATTTAAACATTGTGTTACAACTCACACATACAACTCCTGCACGATGCATGCAGGTAGTCACAAACTAGTCGTTCGATGATGGTTTTACGAATCAGATATACCTACATACATACATCTATCTTATTTGAAACATTTCAAGACTAAAGGACGAGCAAGCATCCTAGAAAATGTTTAAAAAATTATAATTATTAAAAAAGAAAATAGTAAAGTATTGTTATTATCACTTGTCGCATCATCTGCAGACGAGTCTTTTAAGTGTTGTATACTAATCGTAATCGTTTTGCAAACCACTTAATGCTAGCTGGGCCTTTTCCTCCTGCTTTGCTTTGTTGCTTACCTTTATGTTATTTCCGGAATACAAATTAACAACAAAATTTTTGTTTTATTTATTTTTTATTTTAATAATGATTTATTTGTTTGTTGTTGTTGTATTTGTATTTGTGTTTTGAAATAGTTCTTAAAATGTTTTGTTTACTTTCAATGTTTCATGGCGATACTTTGAAGTTTTTAATTAAACTTTTTTTTTTTTTATTACATTTATTTTTATATACAGATTTCATTTGTGGGACTCCAGGCAATTTCCATTGTTTTATTAAAATTTCTCTGTATGTATTAGCGTTTAACAATTTTCTGTAACCTTTTCTTTTGTATGCATTGTTGCTGTTGCTGTTGTTATGGTTGCTTATTTTTTTTTTTTTGCCACTAATACTGTTTTAGTTTCAATTTTCATTTATTTACTTTTCTTTTTTTTTATTATTTATTTCGTATTCAATTTTAAAGTGTTTCAGTGTAGTGTGTATTTTTTCAATTCAAATAACAAATATGTATTTTCTTTTTATTTTTAAATTTTTGGGTTCATTTTTGTAGCAATTAAATAACAATGTTTTACATGTTTTTTTTATTGGAGTTTTTTGTTTTGATTTTGATAACAAATTATTTTAATAAAGTTTTTTAGACTTCTGTTGAGATAAAAAATTCATAAATAGAAAATAAATTCAAAGCACTGGGCCTTTTGTTTTCACAAACAATAGTGTTTGTGCTGAAAATATTTATATACAATTTATGCATTGTAAATTAAAGGGCTTAAAGTAAATTAAAAAATTAAATAAAGTCATAGAAAACTTGAAAACTAAAAGTGCCATAAAATGAGAATATTCAAAGTTTTAAGTAAAAAAGTTTTCCCGATTCGCTTGCGAAGTCAAAGTATATCTGAAAAGAATTGAAAACTATTAAATAGTTATTTGCTTGTAATGAAATCTATTTTCAAAAAACCAAGAGATCTAGAGCTGTTTTCTGTCTTTAAGTTTCCGTTGGTGCCCACACGCTAAGAACGAACAGTTTAGTATATGATTGCGGCAACAATATTCTATGGTCTATAACTGTGCGAGAGGTTGCGACAAATAAGATATTTTTATTTTAAATAACCTAAACAATGTTTGGTCAACGTAAACACAAACATAAACACACTTTGATCATTTTGTTGTCACCATCCACTTAAAATGAAATATGATTATATGTACATATTTGAAAAAAATATATACATATATACACTAGAGCCCCGACTTGCGTCGTTAATGGGGACCGGAGAAACGCGACGCAAATCGAAACGACGCAAATCGAATCACTTTTTCTTATATAAATGCACTGAAATTTAATTTGTTGGGAAAACTACTTAAAACAAAGCAAAAAATGTTGTAGTTTTGATAAAAAAAATACTAGTATGAATACGTTTTTATTTATTTAATTTACTTCAACAAATGTTTATATATGTATATTATAAAGAAATAACAAAACCATGAATTAAGAAAAAAAAACATAAAAATTAAATATATTTACACACATACATACTATGTATACTATTTACTTTGACTCATGTTTTACGTCCTTATGGCATATTCTGGTGAATCACACACTAAATTGTTACCATAACCAGACAGCTGCTCTTAGCACCACTTATATAAAAAAGAAAAGAGGATTCCCCTATTTTCACGCAATCTAAAAATTTCTTAACGTACAGGTGACAATCGTTGTTGCCAGAAGTTGTAAAAACTAATGAATTCAAGATGCTAAATACATACTACACCATGATACAATTAACAAGGTAGCCTTTTCGCTACAATAAGAACAACTTCAATAAAAATAACATGCATTTTGTTTTTGTACAACTTATGCAAACTGTCAAAAAGACTCCACTTCTACATTTACAGAAGAGAGATGCACTGAGCTTACGCGGATTAGCTATCTCGTCTTGGCTGCCTTTCATCTCTGCAATCTCTTGACAACCTAAAGTAGTCAGATGATTAACGGTTTAGCTGACGAGGCTACCTTGTTAATTGTATCATGTACTACACTACAAATGCTAAAAATGGTAGTCCACAATGATGCAGTAAAAAATGTAACCGTGTTTAGCGACGCAAATCGAAATCAAAACGATGCAAATCGAATCGACGCAAATCGGGGTCAAAACGACGCAACTCAAACCGACTCAACTTGAAATCGCAACGACGCAAATCGAATTTTTCCAGTTTTAAAAAGCGACACAAATCGAAACGACGCAAGTCGGGGCTTTAGTGTACACATATGCAACCATTTTATAATAAACATTTGGGCAAGCTTTATTTGTAACAAGCCTAGTATTTTGGATCTGTCAAATGGTAACCGAATAATAAACAACAAAAATACCAGCCTTCAGCAATATGTTGAAAACTCGAAAGACAGCAAAGAGTTCAGAGCTTTTTCGTTTTCTGAGAAGTAGGTTAGGTTAGGTTGAATGGAGGGGTTTGTCTGCCCATGTCTTACGACATACACCTAAGCCAATGTAGGCTTGTTGTGCGCTCCGTGGTCTGAGAAGTAAATAATCTATTATTTGAAATCTAGTTTCCGTGGGCTCCTTTAAGATATAAAATGAAAAAAACAAAAAACAAAAAATGGCGCAATAAGTTTCAAGTTTAAAAATAATCTGTATTATTTATAATAACTAAAAAGAAAACAAGATAATTTTTTTTATTTTATGTCTAATTTTTTTTTTGCACATTTCTCATTAAAATTAAATCTTTCTTCTTCTTCTTCTTCTTCTTCTTATTTTTGATACTTGAACTTTTCCTTAGCATTTATGTTTTATAATATAATGTTTTATTATAATAATATTATGTTTTAAATATCACTAATTTGACACATAAAGCAGTTTGGGTAGGGATGGTATATTTGTTGTTTAAAACACTTGTTTTGTTTTCTTTATATGCGTGTTGTACAAAAGAATACAAAAGAAAAGACATTTAAAAGTGTTTATTGCTAAATTGCAAACATATAAAAAATGTTTTAAAGCATTTGTTTTGTTTTGTTTTGTTTTGTTTTTAATGTATTTAGGTATGTTTGTTTTTATTTCCAGAAAGTGTTTCATTAAATTTGACCTAAAATGTTGTATCACATCTCGCAGCTTTTATGCGGAAATCGAATTTCTGCATTTCCATAATTTATTTAAAAAAAAAATTCTTGTCAAATTCAATTAAACCCTTTGAGTATTTATTATTCAGAAAAACAAAAAATCCCGCTTTACTTTATAATAATTGATATTAAAATAGATTCGTTTTTGTAGCAAGTAAAGTTTGAAATCGCCGTTCTTGTTTCGTTAGTAATGTATTTTCTTCAAATATGTATGTATGTATGTATGTATGTATGTATGTATATGCCTGTAGGTATTATGTCTGTACATAAGTAAGTATTTAAAAAGATATTTCATATTTTGTTTGTTTTTATCAATAATTATATGTAATTAGATTTAGAGTTTTGTGGTGGTATATTGCAGTCAGCGTTAGATTAGAAGGATTATTTATATAATTTCTTATAAAATATGGTTTTGTATTCTTGTTTTTTATTTTCTTAAATCTTAGAATTCAATAATTTAGGTTTGTCAGAATATTTGTGTTAGTTTAATTTTGTTATTGTATAAGTGTGTTGGCAAGTAAGTTGTTGTTGTTGTTGCTTTTTTCTTCTTCTTCTTCTTCTTCTTCTTCTTTTTCTTGGGGTATTTGTGACCGGTTAAGTATTAAGCTGTAAGTGTTTTGTAAATTTCTGTTAAATATATTATTAAGAAATTATTTATAATATACATATATGTATATGTATATATATATATATATTTATTTATTTTTATTCTCATATAAGTATGAAGTCTACAAATATAGTTTAATAAAGGCGGTGGCTTTAATTGGACTCATTTTACAATTACAATATTTATTATACCATTTTACTTTTTGTAGTTTTTCTTTGTTGTTTTAGCATTTCTCTTTGTTTCCATCACACTATAAGTAATTTTATTTTTATTAGAAAAATTGACTATTTATTTAGTTAAAAAAACGAAAAAAAAATATGCTCTTAAATGTGTTTTCAAATAAAGTCTTTTAAGGAAGCAATATTTTTTTGACAATATGAATGGCTTAAAGTTTCAGCTGACTAATCAAAAACATTTATCACCACTTGAAATGTATTTTTAGCACATTATTTTTTATCCATATCTTTTATATCCTATACCATAGGATAGGCAGAAAGCAATAACATAGATATTTTTGTTTTTACGGTTTTGCAAGAGGAGCTGGAGAAAAATCCGTAGAGGAATTAAATTTTTTTTCACTCGCAATTCAAAGAACACTTTTTTAAATACATATATTGATCTTTGGTTTTTTTATAAAAATAATATTAAAGAATTATTTATTTATTTTCAATATTTCGCCAACAATTTGTTGGCATCTTCAGGAAAATAATTATAAAATTCAAAAACAAAAACAAATTATTGAAAAAATTTGATTAATAAAATTTTTTTCAATAATTTGTTTTTGTTTTTGAATTTTATAATTATTTTCCTGAAGATGCCAACAAATTGTTGGCGAAATATTGAAAATAAATAAATAATTCTTTAATATTATTTTTATAAAAAAATATTAATATTATTTTTATAAAAAATTCAATAGCTTGAATAATTAATACATATAACAATATAAAGATCCAATAATATAAAGATAAACTTTTTTAAATACTTTAGGTCTAAAAAATAGACCTTAGTGCTTTCTGTCTTTTTTCCGCCATCTATATGCCGCCGACATTTTGTTGCTGCTAAACAACTCATCAGTAGACTTGAAAAATTTAATCTATTTTTTTAGTCCTAAAGTAATAAATTTCAATTGGCTCTTATGGCGAATAAATAATTAAGTTCATTGTTGAAAACTTTTTTCATAATAAGAGAAATGAGAACAAACTCTCATGGAATTATCGTTTAGCATTGAGCTTATTCTTAGCAATCACTTTAAACACATGTATATGTACATATGTACATAATTAAGGTATCTTTATACCAGGCAGTCTGAAAAGAGCAGCCGTTCTAGCCGTTGAATGGTCAAAAGCTTGTTTACAAACGGCCTAAATGCACAATTTAAACAATTGGGAAACAGAGTGTAGAGTAATTCCACCAACAAAATACTTGAAGTGTTTGTTGGTGTTGTGTTTGTTGCTCATATGCGGGTCTGATCTGGTATTAAGATACCTTGCTACATAATATATTTTTCAATACAAACATTAAAATCTAAAAATAATAAGAGTCACTTATTCACGTTAAAGCCAGCCGGCAATTCTGTTATTACTCCAAATTCCCCTGGCTTCTTCATTTCATTTTGATCACGCTCCACCCACCTTGCCTGCAGATACATACATAGAAATACCGTGAGAGTCTTATAAATACACACATCCATATAATTGCTCACTTCACTTTTAAGTATATCAATTATGACTAATTGTGCCGTTAGTATTTGTTCTCTTTTCTCACTTCTTGTGTTATGAATAAAAATTCCCACAAACAACTCGTTCTCAATTTGAAGCTAAAGTCCAATAAAGTACTTAACAATAATAAAAACTTCCTTGAGAATGAGAATTAAAAACAAAGTTCTCTTCGGCTTTTTCTCCAGCTCTTCTGATAGGAGATAGTGAAAAATGCATTTGTAAAATTGCAAAAAAAAAACGTGTAAATTAAAAAGAAAATTTTTTATTAATCAAAAGATACATTTTCAATGAAGGAATTATATAAAACATACAATAAATTAAAAGCAAATTTTAAAATTTCTCCTGCATTGCTAAAAAGACCAGAGAGTAAACAACTATGAAAATGATAGGCTTCGAAATGAGAGGATGTTACTCTCTCATGTCTAATGTTGCCAACAGATTGTATACTTGTAAGATTCTTTTTTCAAGAAAAGAGAATAGAAGAGAAACCCCTAAAAGAATAATCATACAAAAGAGAAAATAATTAATTAAATGAGGTTTAATATAATCAAATGGGTCAACGGCAAAACACATTGTAAGATCGTTGGTAGATGAGTGGCTTAAGCGGCTACGCTAAGATAAGGAAATTTGACACGAATAAAGTTCAAATGAGTGCAGTGGCTTCAAGCTTCGAGCTGTACACCTGCTCAAATTTTTGTCCCTCCTACTTTAATTAATGTCAGTGATTGTGGGTCATAATTTAGAAAATTATGATTGATGTCAAAATACACAAAGACATAAAATTAAAGGAAAATTTTAATGTACATATGTATGTATATGAAAGTGAAAACATTTTTTTTTAATTGTGTTAAAATTGTTTATCATGTTGTTGTTCTCCAAGTAATATGTATTATGTTGACTGGAAGTTGCGTTACAACAACATGTTGGGAACTTAACAATTGTCAAAAGAATTTTTGCATCCTCAAAAATGCTTCTGCAAAACTATAAATCGAAATACACTTGTACTTATCACGTAAAGAATTTATAATTATTTTGGTACGCCAGGATTATTTTTACAAAATTTTTTGCTTTTAACAAAAGTGAATTGAAAATAATATTTCATAGTCATTCTTGTCTAGAATGATTTTAACGAAATTTTCTAAATACATATTGTTGCTACTATGTTTTGTTTTTCTTTTTATATATATTTTTTAATTTTTCAATTATTTTTTATTTTTAACAACTACATTTGTTGTAAGTTTAACTTGAAATTGACTTTAGGATCGTTTTGCTTTTTATATTTATATAATTTCTGTTCTCTTTATATATGTATATTATTATATGTATATAATATTTATTTAAATACTTTTATAGTAATATAGAAATTTATTAATTGTTTTTACTCAAGTAAAGTATTTAAGTCTAAATAAAATTTGCTAAAAATTTTAAAGCCAATGAAATAAAATCATGTTTAATGAGAACTTAGTGCGTTGGCTGCAAAAAAAATACATTTTTCTTTATAAAAACAAATTTTAGTTTATATTTAAATTTCTCTATAATTACTTATTTAGCTTTTGTTATTAATTTGCAGTTGTGTGTATATGTATATGCCTTAATTTGCTATTTATTTCAATAGTAATAATACGACTTTTAAAAAAAATTTCCCTAAATATTGCTTTGTTAAATGTACAAATATTTTTTTTTCTTTTACTTTCTTTAATTTTAATCGGTTTTTGGGCTTAAAAGCTTGCTTAACTCTATATTATTTTTTTATTAATTTAGATTTTTTCCTTCAAGTTTTATATAAATATATTAAAGTTTTTGTAAGTTTTGCAAATCTACTAGATAAACAATTAAATGCATGCAAAAGTTATAAAAGAAAGTAAACAGAAAAATATTTTAATTTTATTATTTGTCTTTGGCGAGTTTAAATAAATGATGTATGTATTTAGTTAAATTGATGAGGATTTATTTGCAAGAAATCGCCTTTAATGTTGTCAACTTTACTTACCAAAATTTTCATTCCTATTTTTTTCTTTATAATTTTATTATTATATTTATAATTTTATTTGAGGTGGGTTGCAGCAGCTGCTTTTCATATTCCAAAAAAATTTAATACCAAAAAACTAAAAAAAAAAACTTTGCTAGTAAAGTGAATGTTTACATGGAAAACAACAACATAATCTCAAGAGTACCAACAAATTGTTACTTTGTGTCTCATACAAAATTTACGGTTTGCTGGTGAGAAAGATATTTGTTCTCCCACAGTGTATGCAAAGCAACGGGGATTCTTTATATTTTGTTGGTGTTGCCATACAAAATGTCACTGCCTTGTCTTATTTCTCAGGGAGTCGTTTAAATTTAGAACATACATATGTATACGTACTGTAATTCCAATTGTCGTATCAATCATACGCATCGATCGCCTGGTTGTTTTTCCTTTCATGGATTTCAACAATTTTATAACTGGGGCGTGTAATCCCGACCTTCGTGATCGAATATACAATGTAAAGCAAAATCAAAATAAGAAAAATTTGTTCGATCACAAATGCCAGAATTTGGCTCCTGCACATACAAATTGTTTTTTTTATCTTAAAATGCTCAAATAAGAATTTAACCATCAGATTTACAAAATTTAAGGTTATTTATTTACAAGACTATCCTTGGAATTTGCAAAACGTACGTTAAGCTCCCGCACTTGTAACAGCATCCGAAAAGAAATGACTTTATTCATGAAACTACTATGAGGTGGACTGAATTCCTGAGCTATACACGAGGGCTGTCATTGTTCTCAGGCAAACCAGAAAATAAAAGAGCCGAATGAATTGTTGTTCTATATAGACGGCATATAGACCACTTTTGAGCGTTCAAAAGCTCAAGTGCATAGAAATGTGTATAATAAATGCTTAAAAACTACGTTTGTTTTTTTTTTATAAATAACATCGATAGCGTGTTATTATAAAAAAATAGCCATGTCATATTTTTTCTAACTAAAGCTGCTTCGAATTTTTCAATCTCATAATTGAAATCACCATCAAAATCAATTAGTCCAATATTGTGTAACATAAGCCAAATGCTGTTGTGCAGTGTAATCACTAAAATTTAATTCAAAATTAAAATTCATAATTTATGACTCATGACTTGATTTTATTAAACATTAATGAATAACACATGTGTATGTATAAAATACTCAAGTCTAGTGACTTTTGCATCCCTGTGACTACTCGATATTAATTGAGAGAGAAAGGCGTTCTTTTGTTTTACCGCTATTTTGCTTAGGCAATAATTTAAATGGCTATTCTAGTTGTTGTTGTTGTTATTGTTGTTGCTGTATCTCTTGTGTTTCAAATTGTTTTCATTACCTGTTTAAAAATATGTCAGGTAATTATTTAACAGAATTGCTAACACCGGTATGTATGTACAGATGTATGTATACATTCAGAAAAAATTGATACATCTTGAAAGTGTTTATTAAGAACATTTTGTGTGAAAATTTAAAATTAAAATAATTTTCAAACATGATTTGTTTTCATTAAAAAAAAATCATGTCTCTAGTTGAACCAAATATGGCGAAAATTCTTCTCACACTGAGTATATTTCGCAGTTGAAGGTAAATTTTTTTAATGTGACATATTTGTGTAATGGTAATAGACCTTAAAGTTTGTAAAAATGTTTGATTTCTTATAACAATTCGTAGATTTAAAGGTTCTTCTATTTCAATTTTAGTTTAATCTCAAATCATTTCAGTTTTAATTAAAACTACATTTTTCTTTATTTTGCTCTAAGGCATGATGTCTGTTAAAGCCGATTAAAATTTTTATCAAGCTTTTGCAAATAGGGGAAAATATAAAACAATTCTTAATACCTGCATATCGACCACAAAAAATGTACACAATCGCACAACAAAGTGATGTTCTTTTTTGCATACCCCCCCCCCCCCCCCCCCCACACACTCTACTTCCAAAACCAATAAATTTTTTATTTTTTGTAAAAAATTAATGCATACAAACAATCAGAAAATTCGCAATAAATGTGTGCAGTGATAAATTGAAAATCAAAATGAAAACATTTTAATTTAGATAGATGAATTAAAAATTAAAGCGATTGTAATAAAAAAAGTTGAAATGAAACAGTGGGCTAGAAGAAGTAAAAAAAGTAAATATATTTTTTTTAAACAAAATAATCCTTTTTTCATTAAACAAAAAAATCATGTTTCTACTTGAACCGAATATAGTGAAGATTCTTTCTAAACAAAATATATTCCGCAGCTGGAGGTAAATTTTTTACTGCTCCGTATTTGTGCAAGTCCATGTATAAACCTAATAGGATTCTCAAATGGTATTCAATCAGCATTAAGGTATGTTAACATTGGCAAATAACTGCCTACAAGCAACGTGACCACAACTCTCTTATTCAACTGCGGCCAAATACTTGGTTGCCAACAACTAAAAATGCTTATGCATTCATCTGAATAGATCAAATATCAAAAGAGAAAAAAAAAATAACCCAAAACCATTTCAGCATATTTTGAGGTTAGGTTTGCTCAACGATCAAGTACTAACTTTATAGCAAACATTTATTTGTTGTTGCATCTATGTCAATATTTATGTACTTTTACTCATTTTCAGCTGCACATTTGTTCAAAGTAAAGATGAATAAGAAAGTAGTGGTCACGTTTTTTTTTTTGGAAAATGGGCAAACAAGATTTCAAATGTAATAAACCAGTATGGTATCTATCGTTTTATTAACACAATAATTACAAACCAACAACAAATATTTTAAATATTTTTAAATTTGTTATTGTTTTTCCTTTAAATTCTGGCATTGCGTTGATTTTGACAAAATTTGCGTCTTTATTTCTAATGGCTCCCATTGTATCCACTATTAAAAATTTTTCTGATCAGTGAAAGAGGATTTTTATGGAAACAAAAATTTCTTTGAATAAAATTTATTCTATGTTTTCTAAGAAAATGTATTAAAAATATTCATTGCAACTTTTTCAAAAAAATTTTCATGTGTTTTTTTATTCCACTTTTCCGAATCAAGGTACCTCGATACCAGGTAGCCGCATTACTACAACAAACACAATACTGACAAACATTTCATGTATTTTGTGGGTAGAAATACTTTAAATTCTGTCACCCATTTGTTCGCGTTTCTGTGTTTGTGTTGTGCATTTTGACAGTTCTTCAGGCTGAAAGCAGTAGTCAGCTGGACTTGTAAGAGTACCTGGTAGCGAGGTACCTTGTTAAGAACGAAGGAAAAAGCTGAAGTGAATTCCTATATATTTTTCTTGAAAATGAGAAAAATTATTCTCTACAAAAAATTTTTCGGCTTTTATCCCACTGTGTCTATGAGGGAAATATATTAATGTATGTATGTGTGTGTGTGTGTTTGTATGCTTACCCAAATCAATATAAAACAATGACGACAAATAAATTGCAGAAAATAGATGATTTTGTATCTCTATTCGCCAGTCATCACTTTGTTATTAAAATTATAAAAAAACAAATGTTGTTGATTTTAATGGAACAACTGCTGCAGGAGAAAAATTGTACTGCCAGGATTAAAATAAATCCTTGTATAATTTGCCCAACAGCATAACAATATTTATGGACACAAAATTAAAGTAAAATAATAAATGAAGAATTGAAAAAAAAAAATTGAACGCAACTGGCCAGAAAAAGAAACATGTGCACAGCTTTAGAGTTCACAGTTCATTTATCCCATTTTTTAAGTGCAGCAGCAGATTTTAATTATTGTGATTTTTTTTTATTAGAAAAACTGAAATTTTTAAAAATCCCTTTACAATTTTCCATTAGTTTTCACAAAGTGAATTTCATTTCCTGTGGAGTTTCTACTTTAATTTTAAATATTTTTTTTCTTGTTGTTTTATAACATTTGAAAATTAAATTAACGCAGGTATTTGTGGTAATTTAAATGCCTTTTTCATACATGTGTACATATATTTATTAAATTAATTTAATTAATTCACTTGCATAAATATGTCTGTTCAAACAAGCATAAAATATAATTATTTAATTGTTATAGAAAAGTTTGAATGAAAAAAAAATGCTAAACGCGATTTAACCCTCAAATGCCTGAATTTTTTTTTAACGTGAAACTAGTTTTGCGAAATATTTTATTAAAGAAACATATGTATCTCTTTGCGGCAAAATTGTAGTGATCAACATTTTCGTAGAAGGCGTTTGTTAGTGGTAAAAGTTAAGTTAGACATTTAAACAAACCATTATTTTAAATATCAATACTCTACATACTTACCTTTTTTTTTAAAGATTAAAAGAAATTATTATCTAACTACATTTTTTGACAATTCAAGTAATTGTCCTTAACCCAAATAATTAACTCGTATTTCAAATTTGAAAGAAATAATTAGAAAAATAATAGGAGAACTATGTCTACAATTACTATTAACACAATAAAATAAATCCATACATTACAATTTACAATAACAAATCAAAAGAAATAGATAACAAAGAATTCAAAGGCTGGGACTTGAGTTGTTTTTGTGAAAATGTTCATGTTAATAACAAAAACAAGGGTCTTGTGGGAGGCCTTCTCAAAAAATGTAAAAATGTATGTAAATGTATACGCTCCTTGTTTCTTAATGCTCCATTTGTAAAAAAAATGTAAGAGAGTAAAACTGTACTGTGAGTCTGTTGTTTTTATGGAGATTGGTTTTGCTTTGAAGAGGGAGAACAGTTGTTTTTTTCTTTGTGATTGATTGTTGTTGGAGTTGAGTAGTAGTGGTAGTAGTAGTAGTAGTAGCAGTTAGTGGCAGCTGTAGTTTGTAGTTTTGTTATTGGTATAGTTCTTATGCAACAATACAACATTAAAGACAATCACACAATGGTGGCAACAGAACGATAAAGTCACAATAATTTTTTGTTTTATCAAGAAAAGAAAATTAAAGTATTTGTTATATTTAAACAATTGTATAAATTTTTGTAATAACAGTGAAGCTACTTGGCTGAAGTATACTATATACTTGATAGAGTGGGGAATTTCTTGTGGTCTTATTTATACAAAAAATATTTTATCAGGTCTGTTCTGAAAATCACTTTGCTTCAAATCACATGATTTCTAAAAACAAGTTGCAACAAAAAACCTGACTTTATGTGGATCTGTTGAGATTTTTCGTTTAAAATATTATTCTGGATCTCACCGAGAGCGTAGACTTTTATCTCATTGAAGTAATACTTATTTCGTGCTACTTCGAAATCACGTGACTTAAAAGCATGTGATTTGTAAAACAGACCTGTATGTTGATTGATGAATTAGTTTTAGATTTATTTCTGTCAACTGTTGCAATGTCAAATTTTCAGAATTATTTTTATTCATTATTTATTTAAACTTTTTATTTTCCGAACTATTTATATTCTTATTACAACTTTATACATAAAAGTTCAATGGAATTCAAAAACTTATTTTCCCCAGTAATTTACTTGGGGGATCGAAATGTTAAAAAAGTATAGTCTGTAATATGTGATTTTTTTTTATCTCATATGAAATATATACATATCTATCTGCCTGTTCCTCTAAATGCGATCCAAGTTTTCTTTCCCATATTTATGTTAAAAGCAACAACAACAAATTTTTTCGATTATTTTTGTTGCTTCCAATACAAATGTGCGAAAGAAAACTTCGATCGCATTTAGAGGAACAGGCACTTAGATTCGTGGATAGAACAGGAGTTCGCTGAGCATAAAAACGAAACATTCTAATTAATAAAGGTGCATAGAAAATTTCAAGTGGCAAACGTACTTTAACTTCTGTGATTTTATCTCTCTCTCTCTCTCTCTCTCTGGCCCCATTATGAACAACATTCGATCTTCAATATTCGCCGTGTGTCGAACGAATATAAAATTGGTATTATGAGTTGGTAGCATCATCATCAAATTTCGTTGCTCAACGAATTTGTAATAATTGATAAAGTAGCGTAGGAAAAAAAATTATTTCTATTTTGTTAGTAGCACACTATTGAATTTTTCATCGAATGCAATTTTGCTTTCGATAAAGTAGTGTAGAATAGGAAAACAAAAACGAATATTTTCCATTTTGTTTAATTTTGAGTTACAGAAAATTAACTAACTCCCTAATTTATGCGACTAAATATAAGACAGTAAGTATGAAACAAGAGCTGGAGAAGCTGATTTGCACAAAAGTTTCGTTCCATACACAGTTTGGATCTATATGCAATGGCATCTGTTTTACTTTGTATGTTGGAAAACATTTCCAAAGGGTTGGAAGCATCCCCCTTTTATTCCTACCTAATGCCTCTGAACATTGAGTAGCAGTTTATTTTAAATAAACTTGCAAACAAATAACTTACACCGGTATTCATAAAAAATAAAACATTGTTGAAACACATTTTAGAACAAATTTTTCATATAAAATTTGTTCTAAAATGTACTTCAGCAACGTTTTATTTTTTATGAATACCGGTGTTAATATTTTAGGCTCAGTTGGTAAGATGTAACAAGTGTATTTTCAAAACGCCAAATTAAAATTCATTCGAGAAACTTTTTCGGCGATTATCGAAGATCGAATGTTGCCCATGATAAGCATCCTAGATATTTATGTATGCATGCATGTATAAAACGGCGAAAGAGATGTTAATGATGGTATGCTTATTGATATGAAATTGAGTTTTCGATAATGTGATATAACAAAATATGTTCTGCATATGTGTGTTATTTCTCTATCGCCTGTCGTTGGCATTGTACAGTTTGTCTTAGAGTGTTGTTGTTGCTGTTGTTGTTTCCTAGTTTGTAGCGGAAATAAAACAAGTTGTTTGTTTTGTTTTTATTAGGTGTATAATTTGAAATTTTTAGTTTTTATTGAATAAATTTTTTTTGGTAATATTTGCATTTGTATGGTTTTTTAAACAAATTTTTTTGTTACTCATTATTTCAGAGTTTTCAATATGTATTTAATTTTTTTTGCTGTTGTTGTATTGTATTTTGTATTGTTAAATATATTTTTGTTAAGTATATGTAGTATATAAGTATGTATTGATTTACTTTTTTTTAATCTCTCAATAGTTAGTATTTAAGTAGGTATATATTTAAGTAGTAGTATTTTTAAGTATTTTCCTGGTAGTATAATGTTTAAATTTATTTAAAATTTCTTCTCTTTCTTTTTTTTTTTTTTTTTTTTTTGGTTTGTTATTCATGTATATTTTTGTGGTTTTAATGGTTTCTTTTTTCTTTTTTTTGTTAGCTGCTACAATTAAATTTGAGTGATTGGTTTTGTTTGTTTGTTTGTTTTTCATAAATCAATAAAATAAAAGATGGCGGTTTTGATTTAATTTTTATCATTGGCTATTTTCTTTTACATGTATTTAATTTCACTATGAATTGTGTGTTTGATTGAGTGATTGAAAAACTAAAAAAAAAAAAAAAAAAGTGAGCGAAAAAGAAACGGTAAATAAAATTAAACAAACAACTTTATGGTATTCATTGTTCTCACAGGTGAGTGAGTAACTACTACATAGCACTTGTTGTTGTTTACTGCTCAATTCGTTTTTCATTTGTTTGTTTTTGTTTGTTTGCTAAAGTGTAAAAGTGTGTTTACAAATGCAAGTGTTCGTATGTTTGTATGGGAGTGTTCGTTTCATTTCGAAACAAATAGAGTGGGAGTGCGTAAAAAGAGTTGGTTGATTGTTTTGTGAGTTTAGGTGAATGTGTATGAAATTATTATTAATGAAGGTTTAACGTCTTTGTTGTGTGTTTGTATGTATGCAATTTAATGTTGTTGGTTTTTGTTTGTGTACATTTGAGAATAATGAAGGTAATGGCTGGCGGTTTGCAAATCCCAGTTGTGTTTATGTATTTTGCCAGAAAATACGTTTTGTTCGTATGATTTTAAAGGATATGATTTGTGTGAATAAAAGACAATAAATGTTTAAGAAGGTATGAAAGTGGGTAGCTGTGCTGTGCACCAGACATTTTTACCTAAAAAATAATGCTGGCCGATAGTTGGCTACTCAAAATCACTGGTATTCTCATAAATATATGACATACTCAAATATATGTATGTATGTATATTTATACACTAAGAACGAGTAAGATGACCTAAGAGAAGTGTTAAAAAATCCAAAATGCAACAAAAGTCTAGAATCATTGCTATAGTTTGACAATTCTGGACTTGTCAGAAAGACTGTCAAAGTTACAAATACTTCGAGGCCATTAGAAAATGATGAGACTATAGGCGCGCCACAATATTTTAAGGTAAACTGCCACAAGTGATTGATTCAATGTAGGACATGTGAAAATATGTATATAAATTTATCAAGTATGTGTTTAGTATACATACATGTGTATGTATGCATATATGTGTATGCGTGTCCATTTGTATAATGTAAGATATTGTGTTTTAGCCGAGTTAAAATACTTAAAATATTTTACATGTATGTATTATAATATAGTGTATGTATGTATGGATGTATGTTTTTTGTATGTATGCTTAAGAGCTTTACATACTAATTGTGTATGCAATAAATGTTTTATGAGTTAGTGTAATGGTATGCATATTGTAAGTATAATTGTAATTTATAAATGTTGTTTTACAAACTTATGTATGTAAGAGTATAATTAAAGTATATGTATGTATTATAATACTTTAAATTTTATGTGTTTTAGTGTTTAAAAAGTGTTTCCAAGAAGTTTTGTTTTGTTTAAATGTGTGTGCTGCATGTGTTTGAGTAGCCGGTATTATATTCATTCAATTCGATTTATGCCAAATTTTGATTTGAAATGCTAATCAAAAACTACTGATATAGGACATTGTAAAGGAATAGTTAAAACTCTCAATTTTATGCCTTCAATTTAAATGTTAAATCAATTCTTATTTTGCCTTCAAATCCTCAAGCTGAAAAACAAAAGTTACTAAGAGTATGCATCAAGTAATTGTGTGATTACGTGTGTGTGTGTGTATGTGTGTGCTTTAAATAATATGTTTTCTTTTATTTTAACAAATACATAATTAACAAAATTAGTTTTGTTCAAAGAAAATCCAATTGCAAGAACTGAAACTCAATAAAATGGATTTTTACTTTTTCAATTCAACTATGTGTAGGTAGTTTTTGTTTAACTAAGTCAATAACAGGTGTATGATACAAAAGGGACCAAACGGGGTGAAAAAGAAACAATTATACAAAGGAAATATTCAAATTTGTAACAGAACATTTGTAAAGGGGGACCTCAAAAAATTACCTGGCATTTAGCCGCTCCTTTCTGGAATCTCTAAAAAAAAAATTTCTTTTCGTTAGCATTTTTTGTTTGTTTTGTTTTCAAACCCCCCCCCTTTTGGTGTAACAAATTTCTTAAAAAAATAGATGTATATTAAAATTGAATTACATATTGCACACTTTCTCTTAAATGTAAGTAATCTATTAATGACTTTCTCGGCCAGCTTTTCTTCCCACTGCTGGTGTTTATGCTGACAGCATGGTGTTTGCTTTCAGTTTTCCCTCCCTTAAGTCTAAGATGCCTAATAATACTTTTTGTGTTTTTCGAAAAATTAAAACTATTTGATACATTGATATGATCTACAGTTTTGTTTTTGTTTGTTTTTAATTTACGCTTTCAAAGAAACAGTACGATACTACAAATTCGCTAACAGACATTTAGTAGGAAAATTAAGACAAAAATAAATACTCCAAAACATCGATTAGTCATAATTTTCTTTTTTTTTATATTTAATTCGTTTCTCTAGTTTTCGTTTAATTGTTTTATTTTCTTTCTTCAATATTCCTTCTTTGCAAAGAAATTTTTCTTCAAATTGCAAAAGAACAAAATGTTTTCTTTGAAAAATTTGCCTTGGAATAATTGCTAAACTTTTCTTGAATAATTGTAAAATATTTCATATAGACATTTATGTAATAAAAAATGATTTCATTTTTGGTTTAAAAATTTAGTACTAAATTTTCTTGTTTTTATTTCTTTATTTTTTTTTTTTTTTTTTTATTATTTTCTTTATATAATTTTTGTTTTCTCAAAAAAAGGTTTTATATGTTTTTTATCACCAGTTTTTACGATTACACAATGTGGTTTTTCTTGTTATTGTGTTTAGTGTGTAAAAATGTGTAATTGGATTCTTTGCTCCCAAAAAAAAAAAAAAAAAAAAGTGAATTTAGAAAAGCTTTTGTAGCAGACAGTTTAATTTTGCAAAAGATATGTATCGTTAAACGGAGAAGCGTGAAAAACTGTATAAAACCGTAACATTGGGGACCAAAGCGACAAGAAGATAATAAATGTGTTCGGTACGTATGATTGATGAGCATGAACTAACTGTATGCTATTACAGTACGTATACGCAATCTTTAATTTGTTTTTTGGCTGACGAGTTAACTCTTCAAGGATGTTACGATCGGAGCCCAAAACTTGTGAAAAAAATAACTCTTCTTTTGGTGAAGAAGTACATTTTACGAGCAAGTTATTTTTGTACAGCCCGTTTAAAAACATTAAACTTTTCAGAGAATGCCTTATCAAAACTCTGTCTTCGAACAGGTTCCATTAAAAAAAATGCCCATTACTTAATTATTAAGATAGCTCTTTCATAAAACAATTTTTTATAAAAAAAATTACTTATAAAAAATCCACCTTTTATTAAATAAAGCCATTTAGAAAGAGTACCTTTAACAAAAAAGTATATATTGGAAAAAGTACTTTTTTGTTAAAAAGTGTAGTTTGTGGAAGAAAGGTACAATAAATGATAACTTTTAAGAAAAGTGATTTTTGTAAAATGTAATTTTTCTCAAAAGTACTTTTTATAAAAAGGTTTTTTATGAAAGTACCTTTTGTAAAAATTTATTCTTATAAAAAAGTACTTTTCAAAAAATACCCTTTGCAAGAAGTATCTTTTACAAAGAAGTACCTTTTATAGAAAACTACGTTTTAAAAAATAGTACCTTTCTTTAAAAAACTGCTTCTTATGAAAAACGAATTTTTGCGATTAGGTACCTTTTAAAAAACATTCTTAATAAAAGAATAGATTACATTTTATAAAAAAAGTACCTTTTAGAAAAGTAGCTTTTATAAAAAAGTGCCTTTATAAAAACGTACCTTCTATGAAAAAATACCATATACAGAAATTTATCTTTTGAAAAAGAAAGTATATTTTATAAAAAAGTTGCTTCTAGAAAAAAATCAACTTTTTTAAAAAAAGTACCTTTTATGAAGAAGTATTTTTTTTAATGTAGCTTTTATAAAAAAGAAACCTTTTATAAAAAAGTACCTTTTATAAAGAATCACCTTTTATAAAAAAGTACCTTTCTTCAAAAAGTACCTTTTATAAAAAAAAAATTACAAAAAAGTATCTTTTATAAAGCGCCTTTTTTAAAAAAGTAACTTTGATAGAAAAGTACCGTATACAAAAAAGTATTTGTTGTTCAAAAGTACCCTTTATAAAAAAGTACACTTTGTAGAAAAAGTAACTTTTAAAAATATTAACCTTCGTAATAAAATATCTTTTATAAAAAAGGAACTTTAAAAGAAGTAACCTTCATAATAAAATATCTTTTATAAAAAAGTAACTTTTAAAAATAGTAACCTTCATAATAAAGTACCTCTTAGGAAATAGTGCCTTTTATAAAAAATACTTTTTATAAAAACACTTCTCTTCAAAAAATGCCTCTCATGATAAAATGTTATAAGACAAAGTTTTTTTTTCAATAATATACTTCTTTAAAAATAGTTTCCTTGAAAATTTTCTAAAAACAAACGCTTGTTGGAAAAAGTTGCCCTTTTTCCTTTGGAAAACCAAAAAATTACTTTTCGATAAAAGGATTTTTTTTTTTCTGTTTTTCTTTATTGAAATTCATTAGCGGTTCTCACTCTTGATAGTAAACTCGGTTGCAGATTTGATTAAATTACTAGTGTTTACATCACTGCAGCAACAAAATGTACTGAACTTTTATTTACTACGCTGTGATTAAAAAATCAAACAAAAAGCTTTAGTAAACATTGTAAAAAAATTACTGGGAATCACAGATATTCTGTGCTGTGAATCGTGTTGCCGGCAAACCCTAATTTTGTGTTGAGAAAATAAAAAATATGGAAAAAACAAATAAAAATATACTGGTGAAGAGAAAACTTGACAAAATTCACATCAAAAGGTGGACAGATAAAGAAATTCAGCAAGTTTTAGAATATTTGCAAGAACATGCAGACTTTGAGGTAAGAAAGTCACTCGAGCTTTGTGGTAAAAATCGTAGTGAATATAGCAGAGTGGTAAAATTAGTATCAAGAGTGAAAACCGCTATTGTTTTCTACAAGTATTTTTTTCAAGTACCGCCCATAAAAAAAAGTAGCTTTTAAAAAAACCTCTTCAGAAAACAGTACCTTGTCCCGTCACTGCCATTTCAAGAAAAGCACCTTCATGTTCTTAAAAAAGATTCATTTGTGAGAAAAGTGTCTTTTCTAAATAAGCAGCTGTTAGTTACAGAGAAAGGTATCTCCTAAAAAATAATTAATTTTACAGTAGAATATTTTTTTTCTTGCTTTCGCCATTTTGTTTGTGTGGAATCTTTGGTGTTTTTTTTTTAATGTTGAAATGTTGTTGCTGTTGCTGTGGAATTCTGTAGTTGTTCTTGTTGTCTGGACATATTTGTGAAACTTGCAATGCAGTTGTTGTATAGTGTGTGTAAAAGAGTGGCTCCATTGTGAGTGTGTTTGGCTGTGTGTGTGTGTGTGTGTGTGTGTGTGTGGGAGAGTGTGTTGTGGGCCAACAAACAGTGATGGATGGATGGATGAGTTGAGTTGAGTAGAGTATGTTGTGCCTGCATTCAAGTGTCGTTTGTTTCAATCTAAAAGCTGTGATGTTTTTTGTAGAGTTTAATTGTATTTGTGTTTTTTTTTTTTGGAATTTGTTGCAATTTTTTAATTTTGTTTCCTTTTTTTTTTTTGTTTCAAATAAAACAAATTGACACTTCCTTTACAAATATTTTGTTGTTGTGTTAAATCTACATGTGCTGCTGTTTTATTAATAATGAAGAAAATGTTTGAGTAGTTTTGAAGAAAAAAAAAAAAAAAAAACATTTGATAAGTGTTAGTGTGTATGTATGTATGTGAGTATGCATGTTACTTTGTTTATTAAGTTTAAGTATTTGGATATCGTTTACGGTTTGTTTTATATTTTCTGCTGCATGGTGTTTGTTACATGTAATATTTTCTTATGTATTTTTGGAATTGTTTTTTTTTTTAATATAAACAGATTTAAGTATATATATATGTATGTATATGTATGTATGTATGTAGAATTAAATTTAATTTGGTTTTGGTTTAATTACTTTTATTGCATAATGCGCATTACCTATTCAAATCGGTGTACAAAGTTTTGTATTTTACTTGGTATTATTTAGAGAATATTTTCATCTTTCTTTTCAACTAAAACGCAGAAAACCGAACTGGAAACTTTAATGCAAATAAAAGTCAGCCAACCACATTTGAAAAGTTTCATTTAAAGCCACCCAGCTACAACAATGATTTGAAAAATAAAGCGGGCCAGTAAAGGCCGACTCGTCTCAATCTCAACAATGTCATATGACGACGCTGAGGCAACTTCAATTGTAGAATGGCAACATAAATTGTGGAAAAAATATATAAAAAGGGAATTTTTACTTTTTGCCTGCAAAAAAAATGATTTTTTCAAGAACGCCTGTTTCCCTTATCAAATGTGGCTGATTTTTATAATCAAAAGCAATTCCTTTTAGAACCAAATTTATCAAATTAAACTCTTACTACTTGTACTAAAAAGAAAACATGCAAAACAATTGGCAAACAAAATTCGTATTCAAGAAACAAACTAAGAAATCATTTCAATATTTCGCTTCAATAGAAACTATTTTCATTAAAAAAACCATTCAAAACTTTGAAGATGAAAAAACCGAAATTGAACAAATTGAAAAGAAAAAACTTTACAAAATTACTTTAAAAAATATTTAACAAAACTGTGTTTTTATTTGCTATTAACTTTTTTTTATGTATATTATTAATAAAATAATATTTTATTATTTGCTTTGTTTTAAATAAATAGGAATTATTGTAAGTCAACTGACAACCCTTTAACAATTTGTTCTCGAGAAAGAAAAACTGTTGTTTTGCTTATTTGTATATACTATACATACACAAGTATGCAGGCATGCACTCGTACACACATACATACATATGTATGCGCATTGTGAACAAGAAAATCATATAATTTAAATGAAATCCAAATTCAATTTAACTAAATAGTTTTTAAAAATTAGTTTAACTTTAATATTTTATTATTAATTGTTATAGTTTCTTTTTTGTCTAAATAATTTTGCTAAGGAACTGAAAGGGAAATTTTGGCAAAATTAATTAATGGTAAACAAAATATTTTTTTCATATAGAAAAACAAAAATAAAAAAATCTTTTTTTTTTTTTTTTTGGAAAGAAAAACAGTTCTTTAAAACTTTCTTAAGCTTACAACTATTTTTTATTATCTCTTTTTTTATAAACAATCTGTTCGTTTTATCTTCTAAAAAAATTTACAATTTCTTTAATTTCGATATGTTAAAAATTCAAAATATTATCATAATTTATTTTGTAGTTTTGGCATTTTCTGTTGTTAGGACATCTTTGAAAATAATTGTTTTCGTTCTTTAAGGTAGAGGACTGAGGACTTTTAGCGCATTTCGAAATGAAAGAGAAAACAAATGAAACAAATCAAACTTATATTAATGTTTGGGAATTCATGTATTGAAATCAAAAAAACACACACACAAACATGCAGGCACCAAGAAAATGTATTAATGATTAATAAGAAGTACTAAAATTGATGTGCTAAGTGTGCACTGAATTCGGGGTTGATTTAAGAAAAATGAATAACAATTTCAAATGTAGTTTTCTTCAAATTTTCCTTAAAAAATTTTTATAATTTTTTTATATGCACATATGACTTTTTAGTACAAAAACACACATACTGAAAATAATTTAGTCACAAAAGAGAGCCACATAGCCACACAAAAATATGTTCCAGTATGTACTAAATGTGCCTTTGTTCTGAAATTTTTATGATTTAGAACCAAATATTACTGTACTAAAAATTTGTTAAGTCCTAAAAATAGCTAATGCTAATACATAGGCACTAACATGTTCTTGTTTATGTATGAACTAAAAGCGTTCTTGTTCCAACATTTTTATGACTGAATGTTTTAGTATTGGAACTGTGTACTAAAAATAAATTTTGAATTTCCATTAAAATATACATATTCTAATACATATGTACTGAAAGTGTTTTTGCTGCCAAATTCTTTTAAGTAAATATTTTCAATAAAAATATTTTTAGTGCTAAACATTTTTGTACGAAAAATGTATGCGTCCTGAAAGATTCTAATGGATACTAAAACATATGCTAGTTTGTACTGAATGTGTTTTTATTCTGAAATTTTTATCACAGAATATTTTTAGTACTATAAGTCTTTGTACATAAACATAAATTGTTCATGAACTGCCACGAAAATATGTTTTAGTATGTACTGAGTGTTTTTGGTGTAGAGTTCTGCTGACTAAATATGTGTACTAAAAACCTGTTACTCAAAAAATTTTTTTCATTAGTAGTAAAATGATTCGTAGTTTGTGCCAGAAGCGTTTTTATTCTAAAAACTTCTTGACTGAATGCTTCTAGTATCAGAATTATTCGTGCTAAAAATAAATTGATCATAGAACATTTTTAATGGGCACTGAAATACATACATATGTATGTATGTATGTTCTTATACATATGTACTAAAAGTTTTTTTGCTGTGAAATTCTTAAGACCTGTTGGCTTTGTATTATTTGAACAAATCAATAAATAAAAAATAAAATAAATATTTTTAGTACTAACAATTTTTGTTCTAAAAATGTGATTCGTTTAAAAATTTTAATAGGCACTAAAACATGTTCGAGTATGCTCTAAAAGTTCTTTTGCTTTGAAGATTCTATGACCGAATACATTTTTAGTACTAGAAATTTATGTACTAAAAATATATTAGTCACAAAATATGCTTAATTGCCACTAAAATATGTTCTAGTATGTACTGAAATTGCTTTTGTTCTATACTTTTTAATGTCCAAAGTATTAGTGGTACTAAAAACCTGTGTACTAAAAATATCTTTACGCCAAAAAGTTTTTAATATGCGTTCTAATATGCACTTAACTTACTTTTGTTCTAAAATTTCTATGATCAACTAGTACTAATAGTGTTTTTGTTCCACAATTATTGTGACTAAAATATTTTTAGTACTAAAAAAATATTTTATTCTTGAGAAATTTTTGATGTGTTTTAAAATATGTCATAAGTGTGCCCTACAAGTTTATTGTGCTAAAATTTTGATGAAGAAAATATATCCAGTATCAAAAATTTTTAGTACTAAAAGCACTGAAGTTTGGAAAATAAATTACAGACCTTAATAAGTTTTTGTGTAAAAACTCGAACTGATCTCCAGCCGGATTATTGCAATAATCAAATTTTTTCAACAAGAAAAAAAAGAGAGCAGGAATATTTGTAAAAATAAAAGGACTTGGTTGTAAATTATAAATATTTTTTTATTGATTTTCGGTTTGACTTTGTGAAATGCAGGCATATGTGTATGTATGGGGATGTATAAGTGTGTCTTAACATAAATTTCTTGGCATAAAAATAGTTTAGATAAAGATGGTTGCTAATGTTTGGTAAAGAAAGAAAAACAATTAAAAAATATTTAAAAATATTGTTTACCTAAAACTTAAAATCAAAAATTTTCTACTTCAATTAAAATGTTAATTGGTTTAATTTATGATAATTAAAATATAAAGTTTGAAATTGCACTGCTAAAATGAGCTAAATATTTGTTTTAGTTTTTCTTTTTCTTTTTTAAGAAATTAAAATGTAGTTCGTTGATGATGCGTTTTTTTTTTAATTTTTAAGTCACTCTGCCTTAAAAATGAGAATTTTGTCAGTAAAATGATTTTTAAGTTTTTTTTGTTTTTTGGCTTTTACATTATTATTTTCTTTTCTCTTATTACAAAGTAATTTTTATTATTATTATTTTTTTTTTACTAGAGTTAGTTTTTCTTAAATTTTGTTTTCTTTTTTTCAATACGCCATTGATATGGTTGGTTAAGGTGTTGCCTTTTATTGCTGATATAGATTTTTGTTTTAATTTTTCCATAAAGTATTTATCTCAAAAAATTTCTTTCATTATAATTACAATTTTAGTTTCTTCTTCATATTTTTGTTTGTTTGTTTATTTTCAGTTTAAAAAAGGAAATTCAAAAATATTTTTGTTTTTTGTTTAGCTCTGTAGATACAAATTTGTTTTCTCTTTTAGTTTGATAATTAAAGAAATTATTATAAAAGCTGTAATATAAGTTTTTAAAAAGGGTAGGTAGTCCTTTCTCACATGGAAAATATTTTAAGAAATTTTGATATGGTCACCTTCTTCTTATGCTCTTTTCGTCTTTCTTACAAGGTTTAAAGATTTATAAAATTGTACATGAAGAACCTCATTCTTGTCATGTCAGTTGATGGCGAGGGGCACCGTTCACGTTCTCGCTTCAGTGATAAACGTGATGAAAAACAATTCTTACACATGTGCGCTCACGAAAAGTCACAGTTCTCATGTTCACTGTCACTTTTAGGCACATGCACAAAAATTAAAATGAGCTTGATATGACTTTTCAACTTCAAAAATTCCCTACTAAATATTTTTTTCACTCATTGGCAATAGATTTTATTTATTTTTTACAAATATGCCAGTGACAATTGTCACGTTGTCATGAGACTGAAAAGTGCCGCCAATAAATCACAGTTAGGTCCTTTAACTTGGCAAAAACGCCTTCAGATTTGATACATTCGGGTATGTTCTGACCATCCCAGCTCGCACAATCTTTGCGATTGTGGCTTGAACTCACAAAATAGGTGTTCTGTAACACGCAAACGTCAGAGTTCAAATCGTAAAAAAAAAAATAATACTGAAGTGAAGTGATGAATTTACAATTATTAGTTGTGTCATGGTTTTAGCATTTCCAAGTCACTTCAATCAGGCCTGATTGAAGTGACTTTACTACTTTTATCCTTTCGAATTTCCTTGTGCCTGTCACCTTTTCCTTAAAAATACACACAACTGTTTGATTTCATCAAATTTTAATTCAATTTCCCCAAAGATCAGTTCACACAAACAATTGGCTTAGTGACTACTGAATGTTGCTTTAAATTGCTAGCAAACTAAAGCATACTTTTGGGGCTGTACTAAACATAATCTATTTAGCCAGGACAGCCACCATTTCAAGGCCATATTCATATATTCATGTGCTTGATTCAGTGAATAACCCATAATTTGGAATTTATTTATCGTATTTAAATCATTTCTTCTGCATAGGAAAGCCCAAAAAACTCCAGCTTCATTCAGTATGGATTATATTACAATTTTCCCTTAAGATAATCTTTGTATTAAATATGTAGTTGAAATTGAAAGATGTAGCAAAACGAGCGGGGCAGAAAAGTTGGTATGTAGAAAATTGTTGTTAAATGTTTTTGAAAAATGCTAAACACGGTAAACCATTTGGCATTTTTCAACAAAAGCCGAGGAAGGATTATTAAAGAATTCGTTGCCAAAGTAAGTAATGTTTGCCGATTAAAACGAAATCGAAAGAGCTCGTTTTTAAAACGATTTTATATTGAACAAAAATTAAAACTAAGAATTTACTAAATTATCAGGGGCCCAACATGAGACTCGATATCGAGCGCTCTTCCGAGAGAAATGAAGTAAATCTATATACATATGTATATAGAAAACAATAACAATAAATTCATACAAACTTTACCGTTTACTGGCGATACATGCGGTCAGTTGTCTCATTGACTTTATTCTTGCCTTGTATGGAAAACAGAAACAATTCCTGAGATTTTCTTTTTATTTGCCAAGCAAAGTTTCACCTCTTCGGCTCCTTTTTTCACAGCAGCCAACAATAACAAATTCGAAAATGTCGAGATGTCGAGCGAAATCGTCAGCCTGGCGCAAAATGTATGCGAAATGAGTTTAAAAAAAATTATAAAACTAATTTCGAATTCACTTTAATTTAAAAAAAAAAACTGCCCTTCAGTAATCCGAATTAAATACAACTTTCTTGTTTTTTACTACAGCCTAAAGATGCTCCAAAGATTCTTTTTAAGGAAAATTCTGCCTTTATTATTTAGTTTTTTTTTTCATTTTTGCAAAAAAAAACCATCTCTTTTGGCTCGTTTTTGAAAAATAATGATGTGATTTGCAAAAAAAAAAAATCGAACGTTTTTAAAATCTACTGCAAGAGAGCAATCAAATTTTAATCGTGGCTAGAGTATTTGACTGATAAAAGTGCGATTTTAAAATCGAGTCGTTTTTAAACTACTTCAAACACATTAAGGTGTGATTGTTATCTCTTGAGCAATGGCCCAGAAAAATAACCAACACTAGTTAAGGATACCACCAAATTTGACACTCAAAATATTACCAAGAAACATTTTGAAATTGAAACGAAATTTTTATGAGCCGTTATTTTTCTTTTGGAAAAAAATCGCACCCTATTGTATATCTATTGCGTTTTATGTAGTGTTTTCTTGTTTACAAAGATATACAGCATTTAATAACGAAAGAAAACAGTCAAGTCTATTCCGAAGATCACAGTACTTGAAACCAAGTGATTTCTGCAAATAAAAAAAAAAAAAAAATTACGCCAAGAAACGATGTTATGTTTCGGGGTTGTGGTTGTTCTAATGTGAGGACATGTAATAACGTTATTTGGTACATGAGTTATAATACAAAATTTTATTTTACTCAAATAATGTCCATGACGAATTCTGTAATCACATGATTTTAAAATATCATTTGCAGAACAGGTCAGAGTTTAAATCGTTTAAAAAAATACAAATTCTGTCACACTACCGATTGTTTGACCTTCTTGAGATGTAGATCGGTTTACTTCATTTAAATGTTATATAATATTATGAAAATTAGCACAGAAAAGATGAAAGTGAAGTAAAAAGCCACCACAGAAACGATCTAATTTTGTTTTATTAAGTTTATCAGGCTCAAAATGTTTCTATATTATTTTTGTGATTGAAATTGATTAAATAAGATGCAGTAAACACCAAAGACATTTAGCTGGCTGTTTCGAAGCCGCCACACTTCTCGTCAGCACCTGTACTTCAGAAACAAGATGTAAAGAGGGGTTTGCTTAAATTAAAAATTATTTTCATTACTTTTTCAAAACGAAAATTTTGCCAGAAAAAGTTGTTCAATACGTTAGACATTCTTTTGTGACCGTGGGGAATTTCTGGGTTAAAAAGAGCTCAAAATAATCATTACTTAATAATTACTATTTAACCAGCTATTTTTTTTTTCACTCTCAAATCGAATTTCATTTAAACCCCCAGACAAGATCAACCAGCTGATAATCATCACCAGTGGTTGGCGATGGTGTTTGTTAACATTTCTTTTTTTTTCAGATTTCAATGCCGACAATACTTCAGAAACAAGATAAAAAGAGATATTTGAAGTTTTGCTTAAATTAAAAAAAAAAAAAAAAATGTATAATGTTGACCTTTAATATTAATATTTATTTATAAAGTGAGTTCGGCTCACTTTATAAATAAATATTATTGGTGTAAAATTATTTACTGAGAGGACCTCAAGCCGAACTCACTTTATAAATAAACAGAAAAAGTTGTTTAATACATTAAATTTTCTTTTGTGACCCTGGGGAAATTGTTCGTTAAAAAGAGAAGGTGACGCAGACGCATCTAAAATTTACCTTAAAATTTATTCACACACACATTCATTTTTCAAAACTTCAGCGAATTTGCTTTTATTGTTTTGTTTTTGTTTTTCTTTTTCTTTGCTCAGAGACCTTTTGTCCATTCTTTTATCATTTTAGTTATTTATTTAGATTAAAAATTAAATTGCCATAATAATTATTAAAAAAAAAAAAAAAAAATTGAAAAGAAAAGAAAGTAGAAAAGAAAATCAAACAACTAAAATTGAAATTAATTGTAAATAAGTTTTAATTAATTAAAAATAAGCACAAAAAATGTCTTTTTATTTAAAATGTTTTTGGATAAAATTGTAAATTTGTAAAAAATTGTGCAATTTTTCTTTTGTTTATATTTATTTTGTTTTTTTTCGTTTGTTTGTTTAGAAATTAAACAAATTTACGCCTTCTTTTAAAATACAAAAATGTTGAAATATTTTTTTTTTTTGTTTCATTTAAAGGGGCGTGTTTTTATATGCAGTTGTTTTTTTTTTTGTTTGTTTTTTACAATTTAAGCACATGTCACTTATTTTATAAAATTAACATTTATTTTTTATTTATTTATTTATTTATTTATAAATTTTAATACTACATTTCTGGTTTTAGATTTTACTCCATTTGTTTTTTTTTTTTTTTCAATTTAATTTTCAAGCAAAACCCAATCATTCTTTTTGAATTTCGGTTGTCCTTTAAAAATTCTGCTTTCAAGTTCTCTGGTTGTGGTTTTAAAGGGTTTTCTTTTGTTTTTGTCTACATGTCTAGCATTTTAAATATTTTTGTTTTCTTTTTTTTTTATAATATTGTCAAAAATCATTAATTTTTTTTGCTGTTTCTTTTTTTTTTTGTTGTAATTAATTTAAATGAGTTTACATTTGTTTAATATTCAAATTAAGTGAAAATTAAAGCAAGTTCTGTGTGGTTTTGTTTTTTAAATAAGCATTAATAACAATTAAGATTTCTTTTCACCAAAGAAAAGCTTTACAATTTGTTTAGAACAAAATTAAGAAGAAAGTAAAAAAGAAGAGGAGGAGGAGGGGGGAAAGAATAGTAAGAAAATGAGAGAAGAAGATGGGGGGGAAGATTAATTATATTAATTAAATTTACAACTAAATTACATAATATTTAAAAATAAAACTAAAAAACACAACGTTATATGTATATTTTATACATAAAAATTAAAAAAAAAAAAATTAAAATCAAAAACAAATTAAAATAATTTAAAGTAACATAACAATATTTATATTTTTTAAAAAAATATTAATAATTTAAAATTCTTTTTGTTTGTTTTAATAATTTAACATGCGTTTGTTTGTGTGTTTTCACCGCTTTTTAACAAAAAGTTTAGTGAAATACTGCTGCTCTTTATTTGTTTGTTTGTTTTCATTCGAATTGCTGCCTCTAACTACTCTGCTTCTGCTTCTGTTTCTGCTTTTGTATATGTTAAAAAAACATATTAATTGTTGTTGTGGTTGTGGTTGTTGCTATTATCTTGGGTGTGTGTGTTGTTAAATTAATTCAAGCCAATAACATTTTCTCAAAACTGATCTTGTTTAATTTCCACCTCATTCTCTTTTTCAATCATGCCCTCATTTGTCGCATTATTCCAAGCACCGTTCATGCTCTTCGAGGAGGAGAAGCACAGTTTCATGATGAATGGAAATTTGGTGCCTGCAAGAGAAAGAAAGATCATCAATTTTGCAATTTTCAAAAATATTCTACATCATTATTGTGCATTACTTTTTTTTTCTATATTATCTGATCTTAGTTTAGATTATCAAATAAATTATTCAAGCTTAAGATCTTTTATAAAAAAATTGTCAGAAACAAATTTATATACATATTTAATTATTTTCAATATTACGCCAACAATTTGTTCACATCGTCAGGAAAATAATTATAAAATTCCAAAAAAAAAAAAAGTTCTGAAAGGATGCTGAATTTGCTATAGAATTTTACTTTTGCTTATTTTTTTTTTTTTTTTTTTTTTTTTTTTTTTTTTGAAAAAACATTCCATTGCGATATCGAATTCAATAAACACTAGCGGTTTTCACTCTTGATACTAATTTTACAACTCTGCTATATTCACTACGATTTTTACCACAAAGCTCGAGTGACTTTCTTACCTCAAAGTCTGCATGTTCTTGCAAATATTCTAAAACTTGCTGAATTTTTTTATCTGTCCACCTTTTGTTGTGAATTTCGTCACGTTTTCTCTTCACCACGGAGCGCACAACAAGCCTATACTGGCTTAGGTGTATGTCGCAAGACATGGGCAAGCAAACCCCTCCAATCAACCTAACCTAACCTAAACTTTCTCTTCACCAGCATATTTTTATTTGTTTTTTCCTTGTTTTTTATTTTGTCAACACAAAATTAGGTTTTGCCGGCACAGAATATCTGTGATTCCCAATAATTTTTTTTACAATGTTTACTAAAGCTTTTTGTTTGATTTTTTAATCACAGCGTAGTAAATAAAAGTTCAGTACATTTTGTTGCTGCAGAGATGTAAACACTAGTACTTTAATCAAATCTGCAACCGAGTTTACTATCAAGAGTGAGAACCGCTACTTATAAAAAAAAAACAAGTGACCTTCAGGCTCGAACAATTAAAATACTAAACAACAAAGGTTGAAAAATTAGCATCAAAAATATTTTTCTTATTTAATTGATATTTATAATAGTAAAAAAGTGACCCGCCAAGGGTTGAACTTGAACTGGGGCCAGTTAAAACTCATGTAAATGTATTACAGAATTTTTGAATTTTATAATTCTTTTCACAGATATTTTTAATGCTAATTTATTCATTTTATTTTTGAAAAAACATCAAAACATTCCTGAAGAAGATATCCATTGTGATATCGAAATATCGAATTTAATAAACTCTTATAAAAAAAAAACAGGGGCCAAATTCTGGCACTCGTGATTGAACGATTTCGTTATAGAATGCTGTGTGTTTGTTGTTCATTTTATTTTTGCTCTACATTGTTTTTATTCTCAAGTATATTCGATCACGAATGCCAGAATCCGGCCCCAGGTGACCTTAAGGCTCGAATAATTTAAATATGTATATGTTCACAGATTGTTGGCGAAATATCGATAATAAATTTAATTGCTTCGAATTATTTTTCACGAAAGATCTTAAACTTGAATAATTTATTTAATATTTGGTATAACGTTTATCGGGCGGCTCAAGTTCTTTCAAAATTATTTTTGTGTGTGATATTATTTAAATAAGACACAGAAAACATCAAAGACATTTAGCAGGGTGCATAACTAGCTGTTTCGAAGTCGCCACACTTCTCGTCAGCAGCCGTCCTTGAACTCGAGGTCTCAGGTTTCTAAAGCGACACTCAAGCCACTCGGTGGTCAGCCATCCGAGTTGTTGTTATTGTTTCTGTCTAAATTTTTAATTACAATATCAAACACACTTACTATGACGTATTTATTTATGTATGTATATGTATCATTAAAATTAATTAATTTAATATTCTATATCATGGAGCAATTTCCATGAAACCAACATAGAAGCATTTGGTTCAAGCACTTTTTTAATATTTCATTTGCAGACAACATGAAAGCAACCTCAATAAATATTCAAATTTGAGTTTCTTATGTGCATTTGGTTTAAGAGTATTTTTTTTGTTGCGACAAACGAAAAATTGCAGGGACGGCAACACGTTTTTTGTTTTTTTTAATTATCAGAATTATATGAAAACGTTTGCAGTTTAGAGCAAGACAAAAGGTGCAATTAAAATTAAAACTTACCTTTACCCTCGATTGGCAGATGATTGCATTTCATGATGGCCAAAACAGCCTGCGATATATTTGCAAACTCAATCAGACCCGAAGAGGAACGTTCGGTTTTCAAGGGGAATAAACGGACAGATGTGGCAGGAACCTCTTTAATATTGAAAATGCCAATCAATTGATCTTCGGTGAGGCCGGGTGGTGTATTGAAGAAGTGTAGAATCTAAATAGAAAGCAAATGTGCATACATATGTAAAGCTCATTGGACGCCTTTGCCATTGCTTACCTTGCTCGGTGGTTGTATACGATTTTTGCTGGCCTGGGCAGGCGATAGGAAACGATTATTTTTGGAGCCAGTGTATTCTTTGAAACTGGGTGTGTGATCGGGCAACAGGAAGGGATTTATAACTTCAGAGAGAAAATTTTGTTTTGAGAAGGCAATTTGTATTTTGCCAGTTGTGCCAATCGGAATGTTGTTCAAATGTTGAACGCATCGTTCCACAGCGACGGCGTCACCCATCTGTACCATGGCGGTACCTTCTTTGGTTTTTAAAAATTTAATCTGTAAAAAAAGAAAAATTTTCCTTTAATATGCAACTTGTAATTCTATAATCAAAATGTAAAATAAAATTCTTTTTATAAAAGAAAAAGAGTTTAATGTGGCCCAAATTACATTGGTGAACTTCTTGTTCGTTGCCATAAATAAATTAGGAAAAAAAAAAAATAAAATCAGTATACAGTTAGTCATGGTGGTCTGGGTTCGAGGCCAATTGGGTGCTGATGAGCGACGTAGTGGATGTGAAACAGTCATGGTATGTTCCCCCAGCCAGTAAGTGTTTAACTTTACCCTCCTTGTCTTCTTTAAAAATGTTGATCACTTCAGTCTTATCACAAAAAAACTCTTTCCCAACTCTGAAGGAAGTGTAAACCGATCTAAAGCCTGATAAAGTAATTAACACAATAAAAACTGTTTTTGGTTTTAAATTTTGATTAGGATTAGTAATCGATAACATTGTTTTTCAAAAAGTATTGTAATGATTATAAAATTCTTGTGTAGGCAATTTACGACTAGTATTTGATTACGATAACAAAGAATATGAAAGTAATTATGGAAAAAAAAACAAAATAAAAAGTAATCCCAGTATATATTCAATATACATACAACTTTATTCGAAGCAAAGACCTCAAGCTTCAAGAACTCTACCGTGGAAGAAAATGTAATTTCAAAGTTCAAAAATTTCAGCTCAAAACTTATTTCCAATACGTAAATCCATCAATATTTATTTCTGCCTCTAATATCTTTAATCTACTTTAAAACAAAATTTCCCATGAAAAAGTTTCGAAGCCGGTTAATTCAATTATTTTGTTGTCTATTATTATTATTTATGTAATGCCTTTTAAATTTGATTTATTCTTCGTTGCAATAAAATTTAGGCATCGAACAACTGCTTAGCAAACTTTTCTACATACACACCTGCCCCTTCGCAGCTACGTGCTATTTTTTTTTTCAACAAATTTATTCAATGACCATACGAGTACTTGTTGAAACATGTTTTGACTTGGTTGCCTTGTGTTCTCTTACACTCGAACAACAACAAAAACATATTTTAATATTTACTGTATACTTCTTTTTTTTTACTTTCAAATACTTTTGGCCAAAACAAAATTAAATAGAGCTCAGCTGAACAGAAAATAATTTGGATTTTCACAATTAGTTGGTACATACTAGTGTTTTTTACTTAACTTCAACCAGTTTAATAAACTCTCTTTAGTTGGAAAATGTTAAACAAAAAACGAAACAAAAATTCAAACAACAATTGTATTAAACTCAATAAATAGTAAACTAAAAAAAAAAAAACCCATGGCTTAAAAGAAATAAAAATGTATGGCAAATAAGTGTTGAAAGGGTGTTACAAGAAAAAGTGTTAAAACCATATAGACATTTCATATATGAAATTTTGCATATCAAAAATACAAAATTGTCCAATATTAACATATTGATTGTGCCACTACTGAAAAGGATTTCTCCTCCTCTTTTCAAAACTGCATTTGTCTCTGTGATACCGCTAACGGTTTCGAAGTTATGGCCATTTCTTTTAGAGAGGCTGTTAACTGAAATTTAGCATGAACTAACAACCCCTTTTGAAAAAAATTTTCAAAAATATAAAATTGTCCAATATTAACATATTGTGCCACTGCTGAAAAGGATTTCTGCTCCTCTTTTCAAAACTGCAATTGTCTCTCTGATACCGCTAACGGTTTCGAAGATATACATATGTATCTATAGAAGATATTTCTAGGTTGTGGTTAACATTTTGTTTTAAAATTTTTTCTTAAAATTATTAAGCATGCAATCACTTTATATTAACGACAATAATGAAATAAATATTATTATACAAAAGAAAGAAAAACTAACAGCCATCATTATAAAGTTTTAAAAGTGAAGAAATAGTCAAAAACTATAACCAGGTTTATATGATGGAAACCAGTTGTTGCAACGTTCACTGTTGGTGAGAGCAACGAACAAGTTTTAAGAAAAAAAAAAAAAAAAAAAAAAAAAGTTTTCAATTTAATTGAATTTCTTCCGAACGTGTTTAATAAAGTTCAATGAAATAAAAAATTGCAGCATGCACTTAAAATGTTGATTAACTACTAAAATGGCTTTTCAAAAAAAGAAATTCTTCGTTTTTCTTTGCATTTCTGACCGTTAAGGATTTTTCACTTTCGCTCAAATCAGCGATTTTGATAATCACCACCACCATCGTCATCATCATCATCATCATTATTGTGCCTATTCAGTTGATGATGAATGAGGCATGCAACTTTGCCAGCTTGCTGGAGAAAAAAAAATCATATTTTTTAAATGTTCGCAATTAAAGCACACAAATTGAAACGTAGTCAGGTTGTTTGCAACACTTGCCTTAACAAAAATTTAGTTTATTCAACTTGGCTTATGGTTTTTTTTTCCAGCCAATTGCTACCAAATACAGATAAACATTCGTTAAAAAAAAAAAAATAATTACGTGTGTTATTAAAAACAATAATTTATGCCAAAAGCAGGCAAAAGCGAAACAATTACGACATCGATGTAAAATTATTGAAGCAATAAAAGTTAAATGAACACTAGATAAGATATTACAAAATAAATGGAGTTTGGTAACAACTGGTCAAATCAGTTTGAAAGTAAATGGCCAGTTTCAAATCATGGAAACAATTTTTGGACGCAAATTGGTGCGAAAAACTGCGGAAATGAATTGCTGCAAAAGGCACAGAAAACAAAATGTAATATACACAATTTCCGAAAATAGTTCGAACTTGATTTCGAAAATTATTTTATAAGACTTACATATTATACCATGTTCATACATGCTAACTTTATTGAGATAATCGCAATAAAGTCCCTTATTGAGCTCAATATTCCATACAAAAAAGTCAATAAAGTTATTGCTTAATAAACTCAAAATTGCTTTGAATATTGAGAAAAAGATGAAACACAACACTGTAAAAGATGTGTTTAATAAGCAAAAGTATACCATGCGAGATGAATGACGAGATAAATGTCAACATAAGCAAACAAAGCAAAATAAATTATTTGAAAATATTTTTCACTTTTTCTTGCTCACTACCAAAACAAAAACAACAACTTTTTTCCAGCTGTCAAATACTAATTGAGTTAGCGCAATATTTGTATGTAGTATGAACGCAAAAAATATTATGTCATTAAACTGAATATTATCTCAATTAGAAATGCATGTATGAACAAGGTATTAAATTATGACATGTGGCAAAATAGCCGAAATTGAGGTAATATTTGCGTATCGTTAACCTGATCTTGTAACAATTGAAATCGCTTTTCGCTCTAGGCATTAAATCGTTTTGCACTGACATCAATGGGAAAACCTCGAGCTTTGTGTTACGATAACGACATTAATTAGTGATATAAATTAAAAAAAAAAAAAAAAATACGATATTAATTAACGCCACAAATTAACATCACTAAACAGATTTTACCCTTGCAGATTCATTCGTCCCCTGTTCGATTCCGTAAATAATGCCTTCTCTCTGGAGCATCAAAATGGGGTATATAGCAAAATCATTTTAATTGCAGTTAATTGCTTGTAACATCGTAACATTTTTTTTTTATACATATGCACACACAAATTATTTTATTTAGCACCTGTGAAAATGTGGCAAAAATAATTATAAAAGTTAAGCCTGGTGAAACAAATTATTGCTTTATCTTCCTCATTCTGACAGCACAGGTTTGCATACACAAACAACTTAAAATGGCGCGTTACGTTGACACTTATTTCTAAAATGGCAGCTTAAATGCACAAAATAGAAATTTCTTGCAGGCAAAGGGAATAAATACCAAGAAAATGGCAACTAAACCAGGGAATATTATATAAAAGAGGAGTTAAATAAAAACACATAAAACACAGCTTTGCTGAAGCGTAATAGTTTTCAAATCAGCAAACAATCCGTTCCTACTTACTCGTACTAGAAACATTAACATTAAGAGCAACATATTTTCAAAGCAGGTCATACACACAGGTACAGTAAAAATACGTGCAAAAATTATTTATGTAGTTAAATGCTGATGTTTTAAATGAGATAACTTCTTGATTGAAGTTAAAAAAATAATTGCATTATTATTAAAAAAAAAAAAAAAAATTTACCAAAAATTCTAAAAAACCAGCAAATGTTACACTTTATACACTTTTAGATATTTTGAAATATCAGTGACATGACGATCTCACTCGACATCGCTCGCTTGAACAAAACCAATGCAAACAACAACAAGTGAATATGAAATATATTCCAATCAACAGAATAATACAGTGATAAAAGGGAAAATTGATCAATATGATCAAATGTAGACAGTCAGTAATGAAGTGCTCAGGCAGCAGCGCTGCTGCTTAAAAGCAGTATGCAATTAGTTATGCCCCGGGTTCGAAACAATTTGGTTATATACCCACCATGGCATGTGCTACTACAGTAAGTCTTAAGGTGGGATTACACGATTGCACCAATTTTACACAATTTTTATTGGGCTGGATTGGAGCATAGTAAAAAATTTGATCCAATCAAATTCTCTGCAATCACATGATTGTCACATTTTACAGAAATTTTATTGTCGCAAAACAATTTAGTACCAATAATTGCCGCATTATAGTCACACGATTGTTATATTATACGGCAACTCTGAGAAACAGCTGTTGTAGCTGATGACAAACTTTGTTTTCCCAAAAAAAAAAAAAAAAAAAAAAAAAAAAAAATAAAATTAATTAAATGTCAAAAATATGGTTTGTTCATTAAAAAGAAAGAAAATTGCTTCGGCTATTATTATAATGTTGTGCGGGCTGAAAAAGCAAAAAATGAATAGTAACAACAATTGAATTTTGCGGATTGAAAAGCAGAAATCATGTTTGGAAGACGCGTTTAAACCATTTTGAAACTAAATAAATGTAAACATATGTATGTATATTATTGGCTGGCATTGTCTTCTTTGGTTGCCGCATGAGAACACAATAAATATTGGTGCATTTTTAGAATTTTTATTGCTGATTAGTTGTATGTCAATCGTTCACACGGTTGTCGCATCAGGGTTGTATTTGATTGGGACAAATGGGAACAACATTCGTTTTGGTTGCCGCATGAGCCAATAAATTGTGCTATCACACGATTGGCATACAAAATGTAACAAAAATTAGTGCATTGCGGCAATCGTATGATTCCACCTTTAAACTTTACTTTTCTTGTCTTCTCTAAAAATGTTAAGCACTCCGATTTTATCACAAAAAAAAAAAAATATTTCTCAATTTTGAGGCAGCAAAAATCGAACTAAAAAGCCCGATAAAATGATTCACAACATTTTTGAAGTTGTTGTTGTCTTACATGTAACTACGCGAGCGGTCGATGTCAAGTGACTTAGTGGGCCGGGAGGAAAAATTACGGAAGGAAGAGGAATTGCAATAATTTTGATTTATCAAATAATATGTTTACATCTGAAGCTTGCAGGTCTAAGTAAAAAATATAACACCTCTAGCAAAAAAAAAAAAAAATTTTTTTTGTTCCATCGAAAAATTACATCTTCATTAAATGGCGTTTTAATGTTCTTTTTTGCCAAATCAAATAAATTTTATGATAAAAAAAATTATGATAATTTCCCATTATAAGCCAAGCAATTAATTTTCATGGTCTTCTTCCGCCCTCCCCCATCATCATCTTGAAACACGAAACATTTTTGTTTACTTGTTATTTATGATGATAAAATAAAATAAAAAAAATAAAAAAAACCAATATTCAAAACAAAATGAAAGGAAATTTCTCCATACAAAACGTTTTACATATTATTACACTCGTAGTTTATTGCTGTGCCAAAGAGAGAGAGAGAGAGAGAGAGAGAGAGAGAAAGAGACAGAGATCCATTGTTTCAGCTTGAGGTTTGTAGCACCGTTATAAATGTTTTAAGAGAATATGTGTAAATGAAGTTACACATAGTGTTTAATTAATGTTTTGTAAATCATTTTGTTAACATTGTCTTTCAGCTCATGTTGTGTTTATTACGCACACACATACAAACACACATACTACATACACATGTACAAATTCGCATGTGTATTAAAGCAAAATACATGCCACCTCAAATTTCGTTTTTGTCATGAACTTTTATGAAAAAATGTTTATTTAATGAATTAATTTTGTTTTCATGCTGAATATGGATTAAATATGTATATACATATGTATGTATGTACATATGTCTATATTAAGCCTGTTACAAGCACAACAACAAAAGAAAGCAAGAAAAGGAAAATGCCAACAAATCATTTTTAATATTTAATGATAATCGTGCTTTGTGTAACAGCAATTAATTATACACTCTCTGCCCCAGTGCGATTATTTCAACGCGTTTATACTTTTTTTTTTTTTTTTTTTGCTTTTTTTGAAATATTAAAGATTCTTGCTGTTGCTCTTGCTTTTCTTTTTGTAATTTTAGAATAAATTTTAACTTCTAAAAATTATTAAAGAAAAAAAAAAAAAACGATTGAAGATGCCAAATTTGATATTTCTAAACAAATCTTATTGCATTGTCAACACTTAAGTTCAACAAAAAATCTAATTTGTTTTAATTTACAAAACATAGAAATAAATAAATTTGTGTAAACACAACAACAACAACAACAACAAAATACATGTGTACAAATTTTAGTAAATAATTTTTAATTTTAGAACAACGTGTTGTTTTTGTATCAAGTTTTCTGAAAAAAAAAGAAAAACTATACGGCCTGTTCCACAATGACGACGGCAAACTAATTATAGCGTTCTTTATAGATCGAGCGAGTTTTTTGAAAATCTTTAAACTTTTTAGGACTGTTTCACAGTTGCCACAAAGATCATCAGATCATCCAATTGCTTCGAACTCAGGTCATAACTACATAATTTACACATTTCCTAAACCACTCAGTCTTGTTCGTGTTCTATAAACTTCGTTAAAACGAATGATGGACGAACTTGTCAAAACAAAGTTCATAAACTTTCTACGCCAGTATTTTAAGCTTCAATATATCAGCGTAAGTTAATGTGTTTTTTTTTTTTTATTAAACAATTTATTTCTGTATGTCCATTGAATGATGCCATTAAACAGAGAACATTTGATTTAATGGCATGGTAAGTTTGGACACATTTTTTTTTTCTCTAACAGCTGTTCAATGTGAAACTTTTCTGTAGATATCATCATTAAAGTTTATTTTTTTTTTTTTTTTTGACAACTGTAAATATGTTCAGAGTTCTTATCTAAAATGTTTGGACGAAAAACAAAGGACAGCAGAAAAATTAATTGAGTGTGAAAAAGTAAAGACAGTGAAAATATTGTTACTTTAGTGCAAATGTTTTCAAAAGGGTCCTTAAGCATACAAAATGTTTTGGCCATTAGTAAATTATTATATATATTTTTTTTTGTTATACAATTTCTGTTGGATTCAAGGATAATTTCCACAGTTTTGGTGGCATGACACAATTTTCTGCCATCCATGCCATCCATGTATGAATTGACTTAACGATTGTTGCTGTATTTGTGCCCTCAAACAAGCTCAAACTTATTATTGAATCTCGTATAGTGTGTAAAAAAGAGACAAGAGCTGAATACAAACAAACATACAAAACAGACCAAAATTCAATTAGTTGGAAATCAAAAGGAAGAGGAAAATATGTTATAATTTAATTGATAATTAATGGAATACACAGAGAAAACAAGCATTTACGAAAAATTAATTATGTATGCATCATGTGGGATTTACATTTGTTGTAAAAATAGTTTTGAATATTTCAAAATGTTGTGATGAAGATTGTGCTTATTTAAACAAGGATGTTGAAAAAAAAAAACATTTTCTACTTTTTAGCTTATGCTGAAAAAAAGTATAAAATAGAAAACAGAATTAAATTTTAATGCAACAATAAGTAAATTGACAATAATCAAACAATGTTTAAATCTACAATTAAAACTGTGCCCTAATGCTCATTATCACTATTGATTTAACAATGGTTTGCTCTGTAAAAAAAAAGTAGAAAAGAATTCAAGTCTAATTACGTCCATTTGCATTTAAGTTGCCGATGCCTGATGATGATCCCTGCAACAACTAAATTGGAGTTGATATATTCAACACACAAGTTGAAATTCCAAGAACTGTGAAAAAAATGTAACACACAATATAAAGGATATATGACAGGACACATTAATCCTTGTACCAAATGAAATACAATTTTTAGCAAAGATTGCCGGCATAATTTAACAAATTATTACTAGCTTTCTTGTAACAATGTTCATACTTTTAAGCTTTTAAAATAAAAAGCATAAAAATTGTCAGGATAATCCTTGCAGCCATAGACATAAAACGGCTAATTTTAGTACCCAAACTCTAATTCCAATCCTGGTGATAATTTTTCCCAGCATATTAAGCGTAATTAAAGGAAAAATATATTATACGATATAAAGGATATATGGCAGGATTTACTAATTCTCACGCCAAATGAAATAGAAATTCTAGCAAACATTGCCAGCGTAATTTTGCAAATAGTGGGCAGTTTTTTTGGTCCAATTATAGAGCGTTTAAAGTAAAAATCAGGAATTGTTACGGTAATCCTTGCAGCCATTGACATGTAATGATGAGTTCAGCTCCCAAAATTTAATATCACAGTTTTCGCTACATATTGAACGTAATTGAAGGAAAAATATATTATACGATGTAAAGGATATATGGCAGGATTCATTAATCCTTACGCCAAAATGAAATGTAGTTTTTAGTAAAGCTTGCCAGCGTAATTTAGCAAATTGTTATTAGTTTTTTGAATATATTTTGTCATACTTCAAAATTTTTAATATAAAAAAATCCTTTAAAATTTTATGCTAGTCCTGGCAGCAGTTGAAATAATATTGGTCAATTCGCCACTCAAATTGAAATTCCAGTAATTTACGCTGCTTTTCTGAGCAGTTGTCTGAAAATATGTAACATGTAAGTATAAAGGATGTATGGGAGGATAATGAATCCTTCAGCCAATTACCATAAAATTCAGTACAAAACTTGATGATACAGTGTAGTATATTGTTATCCTTTATCCTTTTTTCCAAGTGCTGGACTTGGTAACATCGATTACTGGCTTGTGGAGACAACTGAGTTTTTTCTAACCTCACCGCTTAAATGTGTTTTGCAGAAATTATAGAATAAACCTTATTTTCTTTTCTAATGAAATACAGCAGATTAGATTAGATTCTTAAACCAATTGCACTAGCATTTATCACAGAAGTATTTGCTTTATAAATGGCTACGAATGAATTGTCCTCGACTTTTGATTATTCGCTAAACTATCGTTTCAATAAGTGTTTTCTTTAAATTCCTGCCAAAAAAGCCAAAATAAATCAAGCTAAAAAGGAAATTATCTTACAACTGATATTTAGTTATCCATCATTTGGTTAATTTTTTTTTAAACACCATTTATAAAGTGTCAGTACAATTTCTTGATTGTCATGTTCGAAACAAAGAAAATACTTGTGCAGGCCAATATTCATTTTAGTTTTATTTTTGTCAGTTTTCTTTTTGAAAAGTCTTGTTTGCTTTATGCCCTGAAGATGACGAAAGCTGCTTCTTGATGGCAAAAACTATTTCATAGTGTTTCCTTTCAGAGCTGATTTATATACAGTTTTTATCAACGCCTTGTCACAATGATCATTTATCATGGTGTATGACATCAAAGGACCCCCACAAAAACAAAATTGGATAACAAGAAAATGTCAGTTCAATTTTCTTAGATTTGCTTTCAACACATTGATTAAATAATAAAGTCTTCTCACTCTTTCTCTGTATGCACATTTGCCTGGTCTTGTACTCACTCGTATCATGACCAGGCAAATCACTTGAGGGGGACAACCTCTGTCAGGGGTTCTTGTTTCTGTTAATCGCTTGTGCTTTTGAGTATTCGTATAAGCAGTGACTTTGGTTTGAGTTTGATTTGGTTAGTGGCAAATTCTTCTAATTTTTGTTGACATTCGAAAACAATTTCCCTCAAGAGTTGCAAGTTGTTTAACCAACTTAAGATCTCAAAGGGGTTACAACTTAATAACAATAATAAACAAAATGTGGCGATAACAATCAAGCAATAAGCAAGGGAAAAATGTTTATATAGAGGTTAGTTTTTAAAATAACAAACTGATAAAAAAAAAAAAAAATAAAAGAAAAGAATAAACAAAAAAGTTTTCATTAATATGAACATAAAAGGACATTCAAAGTGCTAAAGCTGAAATCTAGTTAAGACAAGGATAAATGAAACATTACAAAATTCTTGTGGCGCATGCCAGCAGCTTTCAAAACTATTTTACACTCTACCTGCGTTTTCATTTTTAAGACATATAAGAGAGGAAGAAGTTCCTTGGATGAATGAATGAATAAATTGGCTTAAAATTTTCGTTTTATTTATTACATGCAAATGAACGTTGGAATTACAGATAATTTATTTTGAAACTCTTAAATAGGCTCAAGTTTAATTGAATGAAAATTATTGCCTATTAATTTGAACAATGAAGTAATCCTGTCAGTTTATTGATATCATGGATTTAAAACAAAAAATAATTAAACAATTGGGTTCTGCTTTTAAATGTATTTGTGCGAACGAACAAACGGCCAGGTTCGATATTTATATTAACGATTTTTATTTTATCTTTATATTATTTGATCTTTATATTGTTAAATGAATTATCCAAGCTCTTGATCTTTGGTTTTTTATAAAAAAAATAATATTAAACAATTATTTACTTATTTTCAATAATAATTATTTTCCTGAAGATGCCCACAAATTGTTGGCGAAATATTGAAAATAAATAAATAATTGTTTAATATTATTTTTTATAAAAAACCAACGATCAAGATTTTTATTTTACTCATTTTATCGGGCTTTTTAATTCGATTTTTACTTCCACAAAATTAAAAAAAATTTTTTTGTGATAAAATTGGAGTGATCAACATTTTTAAAAAAGACAAGACAAGTAAAGTTGAAGACTTACTGGCTGGGGGAATATTATGTCGCTCAACAGTACCCAACTGGCCTCGAACCCGGACTAATTGTATACTGTTTTTAAAGCCTGAGATCTTCACTACTGACTGTCTATAGTTAAACCAATTGATCAATTTTTCACTTTATAACTGTGGAAAAAATACAGTGATAAAGTGGAAAGTTGATCAATAAGATTAAATATAGAATTTTATTTTAATTTCTTAATGAGGCGCAAGCTCAATTTTTTTTCAATTACCATTTATGATTATTATATGTTAGAGAACAAATTTGAAAAATATTTGAGCTGGGGTACAGCTGGGTGCTTCAAAGCTGCCACGTTTCTCATTGGCACTCCTTTTAACTTTGCTTGTGCTAAATTACCTTATTTTAACACTGCTGTTTAAACTACTCGACGGTCTTTGTTAAAAAGATCATATAGAAAATAAATATTTTTAACACTTTGTTAGAATGTCCTTTCACAATGTATTGTACTCCCTTATCTTTCGCTTGTAATTACAATTATTTTTTTAAATTTTTCCTTTAACAGCAACTAAATTTTTAAACATTTTTTAAACAATTGGTAATTTTTATATGCTTTCTTTTGGGTGTTGTTTCTCTTGTTTTGTTTGCATTTTATTGTGTGCTGTTTATTGTTGTTTTTATTGTCAATTGTACCTTTGAGCATTTAATTTTTTTTTCTTTTCTACTCTTATTTGAGGCCTTTAAAATTTTTGTTTTCATTTGTTTTTTTTTTTATTTTTATCAAAAGCCTTAAAAATTATAATTACGTATGTATGTACATATGTATACTTTTCTTTATTGCTGTTAATGGAAATGCTACTGTGGTCCTTTAAAAACAACTATGTATGTACATACATGCATACATATGTATAAAATATTTAAAGAGAAAACAATAATGAGCAAAAACAAAAGCCTAGATAAAAAGGAAAACAATAAATATAAAACGGGTTTAATTTAACGTATTATTTGCATACAACGCAACACAACAACAACAACAACAGCAGCAGCAGGTTCATATACATACAATCATTCACCTGAACCTGTATTAGAGAATATGTCTAAAAGTGAGAGTGAGAGTGCGAGGGAGAGCAAGAGAGGAACGGCACAAAAATAAATTATGGAGGTTTTGTAATTTGAGAATAGAAACGGTATTTAAAGATAAGTGCACATGGGGTGTTGTTATTGTATTTGTAATTATATTCCATTTCTTTTTAATCACCTTGACATGAGTAAAAGCAAGAGTTTAACTTACAGCAGAGAATTCATACAAATAATAACAACACCAACAACAATTAAAGAGCAGAAATTAAATATCTCAAAATGCAGGGGCAAGTGTGAAAGTGTGTGCTGTGTGTGTGTGTTTGCATGATATTTCAGGGCCACTCTTAAGAGGAAAATCTTAAGGAATTAAAAAGAATTTATTTTTATTTGCTAAATGTTTTCGAAAAATAAGTTAAAAGATATACTGAAAAAAAAATTGTTTTGTTAGAATTTAAGAAAATTTGAATTAAATTGCATTTGAAGTTTTTGAATGATAATGTCTTCTTGAAAAATTGTCTGATTTAAATATTTACAATCATTTTTCTGGCCAACTAAGAGAAAACTAATTCAGGTATTTCTATTTATCACAAAGCTAGACAAGAAAATTAATGAGTTTCTTAGTAATTCAGCATTGCTCAAAAATTCTAGGAATTATTTTTTTTTATATTTTTCTGTAACATTTTCTAAGCAACCATTTAACACAAATTAAAATTGAATGAAGGTCATTTCTTGCACAAAACCATTTTTTTTGCTCATCACTTTAAGCTAATTTTTACGTATAAATAAAAGAAATATTAAAATAACTCTCTTACCCTTGCAACATTTCCGTATAAGCAAACCAAATTGAAAAGTTTATCGGTATTCGATGTATCGTGATCCAAGCCATAAACCATCATGACAGCACCCTAAATGAAGAAGAGGGGAAAAAATCAAATAATTATTTCATTGAAGAAAGGATTAACTACTAGATGCACATTGTCCAACCTGGTCGAGCGTTCGCATATAATTTTTGTCTTAAATATATTTGTGCGAACGCTCGAACAGTTTCGAAATCGTGAAACCAGCAGTAAGTGAATTTTAGTTTAACATATACGCTTTGAAAATTTTTAAAAAGCGAAAGCGTCCTTGAAAAAATAATATTTACCGGCCTGTTCTGCCAATCATGTACTTTCAAACCATATTTCTAATTCAATAACATAAAATTCTTAATTATAAAGTCTGAAATAAAATGTTTAATGACTTTACGTAAAAAAAAAACTACTAAAGATAAGCATAGACAGGTTTTTGATGCAATTTGGTTTTGGAAATCAATGTGATTTGAAGTAAAGAGAAGCACTTTAATACTTTATTGCCAGTTTTTCTTTCGTAGATTTGTATGGAAAATAAAAACAGATTTTCATGTTTTGTTATTGTTTACGATATCAAATTCAAGAAGGAAAGTTTGTGTGTTTTACGAAAACTGGCAGTAAGACAATACCCCATATTCTACTTGTCGTCACACTCGTCACATCAAGTTAATATCTCTTCTTCCAAAATATTTTTCAGTTTCTTTATGGACATCTAGAGCCTACAAATCATCTCTAATTATCATTGGTAGTGAAAAACCAAGTGCCAAATTGCTTACGTCAGTCAAATGTGAGGCCATTGCCGACTTTTGGTATAGGGTATCCCATATACCTATGTTTTTGGTGGCTATTTACAATGAAGACATTTGAGCTATTTGCATTTTATTGGGAAAAGTTTGCAATTGCTACAAAAATCTTGAGTTTTTATTTAGATTGAAATTATTCTGAGATGTCTGTGGGATCTTAAAAAAATTTAAAACTAATTTTTTTTAGTTTTATTTCCTTCGAATTAAGGAAGAAAACACTTTTTGCCATTTCTTGAAAATATCCTCATTTTGAAATCTATTTTTAATATTTTTTTTTCCTGTTTTTTTAAGGTCTCTTATTTTATTAAGAAGATGTAAACATTTACCTGTGCTTGTCCCTGTGTGGTAAATGCAGCTACAGTAGCATTACGGCCCGGTACAGCAGCTGGCTCTTTGATCAAACCGGCTTGATGTATGGTGGCTCCTTTCCAGTTCTCCGGTGCAGCGGGATTAAATTCTTGGGCAGCAAATTGTGGAAATGCAGCACCCGGACCCAACAATGGTTGTTCTTTAAAAAAATTTGTTGGGTTTGAGATTAAGCCAACTTCGTTTTGGTTTTTTATTTTTATTTTTTTTTATTTTTATTGTTAAGTTTTTAAACATGCAATAGAGTGACAGTGAAACAGTACGTCGAGGGAATGTTGAGTTGTATGGTCGATTGGGTTACCACATTCGTTTTTTATTTTTTAGATTTATTTGATTTTTGGTTTTTGAAAAGGATGAGCGGTATTTTTGTTTACAATAAGTGGGCATGCAATTAATTAGAGCGACAAATAAAGGCAACATAAAAAGAAAGAAAAAAAAGTACAAAATAGGAAATATTAAAATAAGACAAGTTATATGACATTGAAATAAATAAATACTTAAAGAGGTATTAATAAACTGATTTTTATATGTATGTATATCAAAACATATTTTATGAAACACTTGTTTTTAACAACTATTTACAAAAAATATTTTATATTTCTCGAACGTGGACCTGCCAGAAAGCAACTACAAAAAACATCCTTAACTGCTGTTTTTTCTATCTGTTTAGCCTTAATAGTATAACTAGTAAACTCTTTAAATTCTAAGGTATTTATGGTTAATACTTTCTTCTGGTTCTTGTTTTCTTTGGGATGTCCTTATAAGATTATTTTTTTTTTATTTTGAATTGTTAATAATAATGTGACCTTAATAGCAAATAATAAACTCTTTAATTTCCATTGCATTTAAAGTTCATTCTTCCTTTTGTTTCTTTCCCCCCCCCCCCCCCCAACCTCTACAATTTTTTCCCTATTTTGATGTAACCAAAAATAAATTTGAGTTTTTTGTGCGACTCACTCACCCATTTGGTTTGCTCTATTTCCCTTCTAATGGCAAGGTTAAACAAACGATTAGTATATTTTTAGTTTAATCTATTCTATTCTTTTCTTTTGTTTTCCTTTCGTTTCAAGCTTTTTAAATATTTTTTTGCCTTTGTTAACAGGGTGTGGGGCGAGCTGGCGAGCAGGGTGTTTTCTATGACAAGTGTAAAATAAATTTATTTTTGTCTATTTAACGATAATACTTTATCATTTATTTATTTGCTAAACACAGGAAAAGAAAAAAACCGACTAAATTTTACTATATATAATATTTCCAAGCCAATGACTGCATCATTAATATTAATTTAAAAAAAAATGTCTGGGAAAATTAAATTTCTTTTCTGATTTGAAGTGGACTTTTTGAAGAAAAAAGAAAACTGAAAGCAAAATGGCATGTAAATAAAAATAAGCATTGATTTAATTGATGATTTATCTACGCTAAACACTTCACTTTACAAAGAACAGAGCGGGAGAGAGAGATAAAAATGTTGCATACTTTCAGGATGAGTAATGGTTGAGAGGAAAATGAGTGATGAAAATAAAACATAATAAATAATATAATAGAATTGCCAAATTATCATGTGAAAGAAATGATTTATTTGCGCCGAAAGCTTGTTGTCAATTTTATATCGGGAAAACATTGACGTTCAAAATCAGAAGAGTCTTGCCCAGCAGTTTAGGAATAGAATATCAGCTTGTTGTCAAGTTTATTTTGAGAAGCCATTGATGTTTCGTTATCTATAGAAGAGCTCCTGAGAAACACTATCAAAATCAGAAGAGTCTTGCCCAGCGGTTTAGGAATAGAATATTACCTTCGCAAAGTGGAAAGGACTCACATTTCAAAATTATATTGGGTATGGAAAAACACAGTACTTGTAACCAACTAGATTCAATTGTACTAGTGTGCATTGACCAACAATGTTACTAGAACTTTTCCCATCACAACCAGAGATAATTTGAGCTTTTGGCTAATATAGTAAAGTTTTCAGTTGTGAACGGGAAGTGGTGATTTTTGTACTAGCAGAATTTTAGTTTCATACTAATGTATGTCATGCAGGGCAATTTTTTTAGACACTGCATACTTTGAGGAGTATATATGTAAATAAAAATCAATTGCAACAACACAAAGAAGTTTAATAAGAGCTATTTGAAATATATAAGAGTAAAATGCGATCGTATTTTTAATAATTATACACATTTAACATATACAAGGATGTTTACCAATATTCATATATTTAAGACGGTGCATACTTTAAGGATACAAAATCAATTAAATAAGAGCCGCATATACTCTACAAACAAATGGCATACTTAAAAAATTATACTGATAAAACAAGTAAAAGATGTTGCCTACTTTAGGGAGCATATACACAAAAGTCACTTTTAGCTATAAAATAAGATTACAGCTTGTTGAATATTTTGCTAGAAAACCTTATACTATAAAACTGGCAACGATTTGATTCACAAAAATTTAGACTTTTTACAAAAAAAAAAAAACCTCGATAGATGAATTGGTAGGGATAATTCTGCAGACAATAAAAAAGCTTCGCAGTGTTGATACTTCTAAGTGGTTTTAGAACCTGTGGCAAGCAAAGTTTGTGCGTTATTTCACAATGTAACACCGGCATTACTGAACTGATATTTAACACTAGTTTTATGAGAAAAATATACTGAATAGACTTTCAAGTTATTATCAAATAACACGGCTGTAAAAACCAGACTGACTTTCTATATGACAGTTAAAATAATATTTATCTCAAACTCGAATGCCTCTATTCATTTAATCCAACAAAGTTTTCAGAGATATCCAAGTCGAGAACCATCTACGCCTGATGCAAGTATTATCGACTTTGCATATCCATTCCCCTTGCATTGATCCAGATCTTTGTATTTCCATTACCTTACGATATGGCTGTTTCATTAACTTCGTCTGTATGGCAATGCCCTTAGTTACTTAGATTAGATCTCTTTACTGAATATGGATGGCATACTTTAAGGCATGTTATAATTGAATTGAAATTAGGTTAGAGGTTGTAAAACCAACATGATTGTGTAGCCATGATAAAGATTAAATTCTATTCTAAAAGTTTCACTTTTTATTTTTTTATTTTTATTAAATCCTGTTGGTATTTTGTTTTCGAACTCATTTTCTTTTGGTTACGTTTTATATTCAATTATTTATTTTGCCACACTTAAAAATATTGTTGGTTTTTGTTCTTAAGTGTTTTAATAACCATGAATTTTTGTTTTTCATTTTCTTGTTTGTTTTTCGTTTTAGAAAGCAGCACAATAAAACAGACTCTTAAAGTATTATTGTAAACACAAAATAAAAGTGCTCCATTTCGAAGCGTTAGAAACCCAAAAATTGGGGGACAAAATTGTTATATTTTCTTTTGTTTGCCAGAAAGTTTGCGGTACTTGACATTTCAAAGTGTGTTTTTGTGAAAGAGAGGAAAATAAAAAATAAAAAAACGCAAATAAAAGAAGTACTTGAAAGTAGCAAAAACTGAAACACATGAATAAATTGTAGAATATAAAATGGAGGCGAATATAAAATATGATTTTGAGGAATTAAGGAAATCACAAAGGGCTTTCAATGGCACTAAAACTGAATGCGAATTGATTGATTGGTAAAATTTGTAATGAATTGAATTTGGCAAAAAAAAAAAAAGAACCACATTTTTTAGCATTTTGATGCAGAATTTAATAAATGGCATCGTCTTGAAGTAATTTTTTAATAAGAGTGAAGTACAAGCAAAAATAGGGAACGACAACATATCAGAAAGGATATTACGCTTGCTCACGTGCATCACGCATTTTCACACACGATTAACCTAAAAATTTCTAACGTTCAATGTAGTTTCGATTCCCACGTGACACGTTATTTTCACTTTGTTCACTTGATAACAATTTTTCGATAGCTTTTGGCATGAGAAACAAAGTTCCACTGCAATATATCACTTACAAATCATTCTCGAGGTGTCAGATTTAAAAATTTTTTTTTCTACATTTTTGTTTGGAAGTCTTGGGGAGGAAAAATATTTAGAGGTTGGTCATGCATTTGACTGCGTTTCAGGCACTCTGAAGCAGGCAAGTGTAATGTGGGGAAAATTTCATTTCCAGAACTCCCAAATACGGGTCCTTGCTGACGAGTGGTGCCAGGGTGCGCGTAGTGAAGGCAAATGTAAGATCTAACCCCAATAGCTTTTTTCCTTAATATTTTTTTTCGAAGCTATTCCCCGCGTGCCATAATAGAAAAAAAAAGAAAAATTTAAAGTTGGAGGCCTTGAAAATGATTTCTTTGTAATGTCGTAGTGGAATTTTCTTGCTCATGCAAAAAGCTATCAACAAATAGATGTCACAATATCGATAGCTGAGCCAATCCAGCCTACTGTAGTGCATATAACCAGAAACTTTTGTCTTATAAGCATGTTAGCAAAAGTATTCCATTTTAAGCCTCCTAAATTCAATAGTACGATCCCAATTTGTACCGCGTTTGCTGCTATTATTTTCAATCTAATAAATACTCCTTGAAGTAAGCAATGTTTTATCTAGAAATAATTTTCCTTAAATTTTTATAACTCTAAATACAATGTTTTCTTAAAAAGTATTTTTCTTAAATTTTTAACTCTGATATTGTTTGCAATATGATTTATTGTTTGTTATTAAGGCTAGTTTCGTTTTAAGCTCCTTAAAGTATGCCATATTTTTTATATATGTACATATATTTTTAAATTTTACCACAAAGTTTTAAATTCAAAAAATTAATTCACATTTTTGTAATTGTTTGTATCTAAATCTGACGGATGACTATTAAAAAATGCTCATGCAAATTTAATAAAATTTTTCAATTAATTATTGTTTAATAATTTTTTTTCTTTCTTCTTTACAATCTAACAATTTTTCAAATATTTGTTCTCCAAATATTTAATGGCTAATTTCTCTTCCGAATTCTTTTTTTTTTTCCTCCAAATTTCTTGTCTAAACAAATATTTTTACAAGTGCGAAAATGAAAAATGTTCTTTAATTGTTTATAATGTTTATTTGTAATTAAAGAAACTTTTTCAATGGCCAATAACCATTAAATAAATTAATTTTATTTACTAAAACAGAGAAAAAAAAAATTAGATATGCTGTCTAAAATACTTTAGAGGCAAACGAATCTTCGACGTCATAGAAAAAATGAAGACGTTTCAATATTAAAAAGAAAAAATACTCAATTCAAGATAAAAAAAAAAAAAAAATTCAGTTGTAATTGAACGTCGAAAAAAGAGAGAAAAGTAAATGTTTTATACCATATTGAAACTTTTAAAATTTACGTCATGAAAGCATGGGGAAATAATAAACAATCAATTTGAATGCCAAATGCAAGAAAAAAAAAATTTTAATAAAAACAGAAACAAGGTAATCAAAATTAAATTACTCATTAATAATACACACACATGCACGAGTACGAGTACGAGCACATGTACATATTTATTTATTAAAATCGGAGTTTTATAAGACAATGTTATTCTCAAAATTTTGAATGAGCCTTAAGATTGATTTTATATATTATAGCACTTGCAGTAGCGAAGGAAAGGTATACGTTTTTCTGGGGAACGTCACGCTTTTTATTGTAAATACAAGTTGTTAGTAATTCGTGACTCTTTTTTCTAATATAGAATATTAGCATGTACGTTATTGTATATGAAAATATAAATTGCGGTAAAAGCAAAAACATACCACAGGGCAAGTGATTTATCATTCGTGACTACAAATCGATATTTGTTATTCGCATATTTGTTCCCAACATCGATCCAGTTCAAAAAGAAAAGGAAAGGCTGTGTGTTTTAGTTTAAAAATATACCTGGCAAATAGTTGTCATTCCCGGGGCTTTGTTGCCATTTTGAGTGAGTTAACGAATGACATAAATATTGAGACGATAATAGGGTAAAATGAAATAACATACTGCAAAACAGCAGGTGCTGCTATGATTTACAATATTGTTACGTTTTCAGCCTTTAATAAAAATGGTTTTGCGGCTTCTTTAATTGCAAAGGAAAATAAAACGCACTCAGCTCTTTTACTTACAGCACTGTACAGTCCAACAGTTAATTAACTATTCAACTTTGTTGCAACCACTTGAACTTGGAACACCTTTAATACTGTTACACCACGGCTGTAAAAACCAGACTGCCTTTCTAAGCTTTCTGTTATTAAACTCAAATACTCATATCAAACGCGAATACGTGCCATTATTTATAATCCAACTTAGCTTCTAGAAATTTCTAAGCCGAACTAAGTCATCTACAATGTCCTATGCTCATACTAACGACTTCTGCTGCCTCGCGATAATTATAGAAAAATTAATCTAGAAAGTTCTAAGACAAGAATCTACGTTATTTATGCTAAAGCTTGGGATATGTGACAGCATTTTCGAGCACCTTTTTTAGCCTATTTCCAAGGCATGCGCTTCGCTCTCTATTTGTGCCTAATACCCCCAAATCAGGAGCGAAGCAATGTGCTTCGCCATACAAAATTTTGAGGGTGAGTGAATCAGCTTCATGTTGAAGCAACATGCGACGAAACATGAAAAATATCTGCCTTCTCTAATTTGTATCGCAATTGTATTTGTAAAAATCATAAATAAACACACAAAGAAAACGTAATTGTCGCATAAAAAATAAAAATTAAGTTCTGCAATGCCAACTCCAAAGACAGTTGAATATGAATGTGGAAACTTCACTTACTTCTTTTGTCCGTTTAGAAAAATTTGCTTCATGAAATGAATGGAAAATTTATTAAAAACAAAACTCAAATCGAAACACATCGACGAGTCGTGTAAACAGTGTGATTCATAAATGTAATTGAGAGAGCGAAGCGGGTGATTCAACTCGTAAAGGAAACATGCTATGAAGCATAGATGCCCAAGGTAGTAGTATTGGTGAGAGTGACGAAATAATACTGGAAGAAAACAATTTGCTATTCATTTTATTCATGTCTTTGTGAACATCTTCAAAATGTTTTTTTTTTTTTTTTTTAATTATATTTCTTAGTTTTTTTAAATGTCTTATGACAAATAAGACATTTTGTAACATAAAATACTTTTCGGCTGACATCGCAATAATTTGAATTTATGTGTTCACTGACAGCAGCCTCGATGACGATTAAAATGTAAAATAAGACACAAAATTTCTGCAAGTGTAGTTTGTATCTGCCACTCAACGTGGTGATTTCCTATTGGCTGATTGACGATCAAACAAAAAGAGTGTAATAATTCGTGTGAGTTTAATTTGCTGATATCAGCCACTACTGCGCATTTGTGCCGTTAAGGCATATTGATTCACAACTTGGCAGCACTTAAAGATGTCGCTTGCGGCAGTTATTCCTATTCGATTAACCCTTAACACACCATTAGCTAAAATTTGTGACACTACATCATATACATACATACATATATTTTTTATGAGTAGCGTGACAGTTTCGTAGCTAAAATTCTTTCATTTCAAACATTTTGCTTTGTTTTTTTTTTTTTTTTGGAGGAGAATAGAAAAGCTTTGTTTTCTAAAACAGTCAACCTTCGCCGCCCCCCAAGAGTTCTTGTGCAACTACAGCTGTTTTTTTCCCCCCTATCTCTATATGGCAACCTACCAATGGCTTTTTCCTCCCCCCGGAAAAGTGTTGGCATATATTTTGTGTTTTAGGATTTTAAATTTAATCATGACTGACATTAAACCTTTTATTTATACATAGTTTAACAAAAACTGATGGCTTGTAAATAATATTTGCCTTCTTTCATATTTCACAAACCTGCCAATTTATATTAAATCTCACACACCCATCCATTTGATTAAGAGCATAAAAACACGTTCAATTTTATGGAAAATCATTGTTAGTTTTGACATTTTGCATAATGGCTTTTTGAGGTTATGGCTGGTGTTTCTTTTATATGAAATAAAATATTTATTTATTTGCTGGCTGTTTTAAATGAAACAATTTTACAATACAATAAAATATTGCAATTAATCATGTTTGCGGTGAAATATTTCAATGTCTGTTATTAATAAAATGCTGTTACGTTTTGAAACGAATTGTGGCAACTGACAAAATCATTAATCCCAATACAGAAACAAGGCACAGCATAATCAAATTTGATAACAAATATTATTGCAGATTCCAGACGTTTATGAAGTTATTTTTAAGTTGTTTATGATTTATGCACCAAAGACAACTGCGCAACTCTGCTTGGCATTGGCTCAAGAATTGCCAGGAAAATGCCCATACTGTTCTGGGCCTTGAAAACTATGATTGAAAAAGAAAAATATTTTCTTTAAAAAATTTGAGTCATGTCTTTTTGAAAATAAAACATATTCGGAGGAAAAGGCTGCGTATCGTATTTAAAAAGCCCGTCGGGCAAATGCTAATCGAAATTTCTAGCTTCGAATTAACTTTGAAAGCGGTAACGCATGACAAAATTATTTAAAAAAAAAAAACGCAAAATGCATACTTATTTGATGATGCTGTTATTTTCTTACAATATTTTAAAATTTCAGGTTTAGAAGTTTTTATTTGTCAGATTTCCATAGAATATCTATCAAATAGGCCTCAAAAAACAACATGACGTAATTTTTAAAAATAAATCATCTCAAAATAAAAAAAAATCCACTAATATATTTCTTAGCATCCTGAAAAAATGATTTTAAATTGATTGTATTAACATCTTTCTGCACTAGGCTTTTTCTTTACTGCAATAATATATTTTTATTAGGCTCTCAATGCTTTTCATACAACCTTTAATGTTTTCTTTTCTCTTCTTAATTAAGTATAAATTTATGCAGATATTTTGCATTTTAATCAAAATTTACAAGGAAGACATTTAAACTACAACCAATTACTTTAACTGAACTCATACATTTTCAAACATAAAACTTTTCTCAAAGTCTTTTTGGAATAATGCAAACTCTACATTGAAATCAAATTTAAGCACAAGGCAAAACTTTTCCACTTTTCAAGTGAAAAAATTCCATTTTCTTGCTTTTCAAATGACAAAAATTAAAAGGAATAAAACAACTCGTATCACTTGGAAATAAAAGACAAGATTGCTTGTGTTTTGGGCTTGATAACAGGCACATAAGTTTTTATCCTGCCCTGCCGTGCCTTCCGTTTTCTCGTTTGCGGTGTATTTTTTTTATATGTATATGTATATTTATACTCGGTTCGTAATGGAAATGTAAGTTAAAACTTAATTTTCCACTCGCATGCAAACTTAATTTAATGTAAGTTTCAAGTTTTTTGTTTTTTTTTATTTTAAACCAAAAATGACAGTTACTGGCTGGCTGCTAGGCTGCATGTCCGTCCGGCTGTCCGTCCGCCTTAATGGCAACAGCGACAGCAGCACAAGTTCAAACTTGCAAACAACATTAATTTTTGAAAATAGCAAACATATGAAGGAAGAACTTTTTTCGTGTTTTTTTAACCCCTTATTTTTAGACTAGAAGAAATTTAAAGTAGAAAAGGAAATCAAATAAATATTTCAACAAAACACCCACTTTCAGGCGGGCTCTGCAAATCTTGTGCTTTTTAGTCACTTCTAAGCCGCGAATGAGCGTTACTTACACAGCATGAAATTCTATAACTGCAGACGGGATTAAACTTGACTTGACAAAAGTGCAGCAAAAAGTCAGGGGACAAATCGTTGTATTCGTGAGTGAATGAGTTCAATCGCGAATGAAATTCTATATTATGTACAACTGAACACTGGAATAAATTTAACTTGCTAAAAGTGTAGCATAAAGTCAGGGGCCAAATCGTCGTATTGGTGGGTGGATGAATTCCATCGCGAATGCTGTGGTTAATGTTTATTTGTTGTTTATTTTAAATTACTTTTCTCGGTTACGATGGCTGTTCCCCCACCAAGGGTCTTTAATATCTTTTTTGTCTTGTTTAATTATTGTCAATCACAACTAAAATATAGAATAAACTAAAGCCCGATAGACTTTATACAAAGTATTATAAATAAAATGTTTAAAAAATAAATATAAAAAACTGTGGCATACTTCAAGGAGCATAAAACAAAACTAATCTAGTAATAATGAAGTACAGTTGGAAAAAATAACGTTTTCAAAAAACTAAAAGTTCCCAAAAAAAATTTGTTTTAATATAAAGCACTGCATAATTCAAGGAGTAAATATATCAGAGGCAGTGCTCACTTAAAATATCAAATTTTATCTTGAGGAAGTAATGATCATTTTGAGTTTAGAAATCACATGATTTAAGAGCACTAGACTTGCAGAAAAAATCTGATAGTGTGTTTGAGTTTGTTGAAATATTCTTTTGGCTTTCGTTTTTGGAACAAAGTATCTTCTGTCTTCAAAAGCACCTAAAAGTATGCAGCATTTATATTTGAAATTTTTCCAATTGTCTTTTTATAATTTTATTGCAATACATAATGAAATTTGCAGAAAACTAATAAGATTTTGCTATGAAAAACTTAAATTACTTCGACTACCCCTAAAAGTATGCAAAATTTATATTTAAAATTTTTTTAAAATTTAATTTGTATTTTGTAATTATGAAATTTATATGAAATTTGCAAAAAATACTGAACTGTTATAGATCAATTAAAATGTTGTGAAAATTATTTCTATGCTAATGCGAACAAAAAAGAGTGAAAATTAACCAAATTTCATTTTTTTGCACCAAATTTATTATTAAAACTATTAACATATTTAAAATATGATGCCTTTAATAGCGCTGTTTTAAATTTATATGCAGTTTTTTTTTTATAACCAGCTCCATTAATTCTCAATTACCAAATGTTAAATGAATATCTCTTAAGGAAAATGAAGCAAAAGAAAAACACATTTAAAACGAAAATTGCATTTTAAATATGAAACACATCTGGAAAATGTAAAATGCAACCAAAAGTCAATAATAATGGATGCTTTTCTTTTTTGCCTTCTTTCTCCTGCTTTTCAAATATTTTTGTGGGATTTTTCACTGACATCAAAAGCGAAAAAATGAATGAAAAGATGAAAAAAAATGTTTTCTCTAACGATAATAAATTGAAAACTCAAAAAGATATTTAAATGACTGAACTAAACTTTTGTATAGATTTTGAAGGAAGCAAAAAAAAAAACGAAAGAAAAAAAACATATAACAATAAATTTATAAATTGAATAATAATGCATTGGAAATGGTAAATAAAAATAATATTTTCGAACACAGCAAAAAAAAAACATGCATTAATGTCTACAGAAATATTCTGGCTGAATGTGTGGCGTGGTATATGTATATAAATAAATGATTTATGTTAACGAGTGCTTTAATGGAAGCACAAAAAAAAATGATTCGTTAGAGAACAACATTTTCAGTTGTTCACTACAAACTGAAATTATTTAAATTATGGAATTTGAATTTCATTTTAATAGAGTGTAAGCTATTAAATACCAGCAATTATTGAACTTTTTGTTCATAAATTTTTAAATGAAGACATGTAATTTTTATAAAGCGCAGGAAAAATTGATAAAATTATTGTTTATTTAATGATATAAATCATATGGAAGGCATTGTGGATATTTTCGGCAGTAAAATTAAGATAATTTAGTTTGAGGGAACTGCAAAAAAAAAACCAATGTAAACTGTTAAAAATATCAAAATAGATCTGTAATGTAAAAAAGTGATCTTGCAAGGCCTGTCTACTAAAATATTTATTTTAACGCTAATATTTGAAAAGTATTGAGCAGATTTAAATTCTAAAATTCATTCATAAATCCATTTAATTATTATTTGCTATAAGAGACAATGAAAGGTATTTTTTTTTTTTTTTAATTTGGCCCGATACTCAGGGGACAACCCCTCCACGTGCACTCTGCCTGAACTAGGGAAATTGGTTACATGGAGGCGCAAAGAGAGTAGTGCTTGTGTAGATTTGAGTTGAATCTTTCCAGGCTGTAGGTGGCAGGAAATAAATTTAATATGAAAATTACTTCTTCCAGTCCTGATTTAAAGCAAAATTAATTTTGGGTCGAAAAGAAAGGTCCATGGAAAGTGCCTCAATAACCAATTCACCTTAATAACTGCCACGTACTAAATCCACCTTGAAGTGAGACAAAAGTGACCTACAAACGAATTACATAATATCGCCCCAGCTTTAGTATAAGTTAAATCAACATTTGCCATTTTGTAATAAATATCTGCCATGCAGCTTTGACCACTACTTTATTTTCATTAAGTAAATTTGTGTTTTGTTTTCTACTCTGCTCTTTCTGCTGAAACACATACATACATGATTGTTTTTCTTTTTATTACTAAAGGTCAATAGTTCATTTAATATAGTTCACGTTTTGCTTTAACTGAAGTGTCACCTACACCCACGTTCTCCTTGAAACTTTCGCAGATATCTTTCGTTAGTTTGAGAAATATTTTGATATTATTTAAATGTTTTTTGTACGTTTTATGTTTTGTTTTCTGCTTCTTTTTTCCCCTTTGTAAACACGAAACCTAAACTGTAGTTAACTTTGGGAAAGTTTATGTTAAAAGCAGCAATTGGAAGAATAACTCAAGTATACTCTCTACTTACACAATTGTGTTCCAAGTAATCAAATTAAAATAATATATACATACATACTAGATAAATACAAACAACATCTTGGCAATACAATCAATAAACGAAATACAACAACTTCAAGTCGCAAAGACTTTTGATGGGAAATGGAAACTTACCTAGAAAGAGAAAAAGAAATAATAATTGCATTAGACAAATTGAAAATAATTATAGAAATGCAAATAAAATTAAATTTATAAGAACATTTAAATATGTAGTAATTCAATTTCAGTATTATTTGTAGCAAATAGACAACACAAACATGTCGACTTTTTCCAAATTTTATTAAAAGGAAACAAAATATTGAAACGAAAAAATTTCTCAACCACTTTTTAGTAGAAAAAATTTTTTTAAAAAAGTTATCTTTGAATTTTTTGTTCTATTAAAAGTAGATTTGTTTTAAAAATTAGAATCTATAAAATTTACTAGACTAAAAGGTTATATAATTAGCTATTAAATAGTCAGCCTTCTGCAATTAATTTGTAGTACTAAAATTTTTTTTACAATATTTTAGCTTAAATTAGAATTGGTAAATAAGTGGTTTCATTTAAAAAGTTCAGCCTGCTTTGAAAAATTTCACTCAATTTGTTATTTACTGCAAAGTGAATGAAATTCTGTAATTTAAAATAGACATGAAAACATCTTTTTTGAGTTTTGAGACAAGGTGAATTTGTTTTATAAACTTAACTTGTTGGTAATTTGTCTTCTGTAGTAACGCATGTTAGAAGGTTGCTCATTTCAATGCTACTTTTCACTTAAAAAAGATCTACTCAACAACAAAACAAGGATATTCGTTGTTTTCGACGAAACACTTGAGAATAAAAAGGTGTTAAAACGAAAAGTACTCAGATATTTTCATTTTTTATTTCGCCTCAAACGAAAGCAAATAAGTTGAAATGTCATAAAGGGATTTGTTTTATAAGTTCAAGTATTTACTCGTATTATTTGTTGCCTCTTCATTTATCACAAATACTTAGAAGGTTGTAAAAGTTACTTAAAGAATACATACAAGTGCGTGTGAATGTATACGTAGATTTGTTTACATGTCATGTAAAAATTGGCATACAAGGTTATTGAAGAAAAAATTTGTACTAAATATTTTATTTAAGAATTTCACACTGCTTCTATAGTAATTTGAAAAGATCCTTTGATGTTTTAAATGCTGAAAAAAAGTTCAACGAAAATTCTTAAGTACTTGAATATTTCTTGGTGAAATTTGTTGCGCAATAAAAAAAAGATAGATATTTAGCAGGTGGTTTTTTTAGTACTAAATATTATTGAAAAAAAAAACAAGCAAATGTTTGAAAATAAATTTCTTTCAATACAAAAAAAAAAAAAAAAATGTGGCATTTGCCACAATTAGTATTTCTTTTGATCATCCGAAGTCTGCCGTTAATTCAGTATTCTCCCATTAAATATGTTACAATGTTTCCAAACAAATTGTGCCACCAATTTATTATCTATTCATTTAAACACTAAAATCCCATGAAAATACATGTAATGACTATCTTTGTAAAATTTAGCAGGAAACAATAAATGACAAATGCAGAATATTAAAATTTATGTGGAAGCATTACTTTTATTAAAGAAAAGACGTTTTAAAACAATTAAAAAAGGGGAAAAAAATCCAAAGATTACAGTAAGGAGAAAAAGAGACAACAAAATTTTAGAGAAACTTGTAACATTTTTCTTTTTTGGAAAAAACAGATGCGGAATACGTATGCACAATAAGGCAACAAAAAAATTCTGTTTAAATTTTAAAAAATATTCTATACATTCCTTTTTGAATTTTGAATCAGCGCTGAGAAAGAGTTTTTGTGGTAAAATTGTAGTGATTAACCAGACGAAGAAGTCTTTGACAATTCTGAGAAAGTAAAATCGAACTAAAAAGCCCAATAAGTTAATTAAAGTAAATTATACATCAAAAAGTTTGACTATTAAGTTAAAATGAAAGTTTAGAGACTGTTCTAATTTTTGTACTAAAATCTATTTACATTTTTTTTGATAATAAATTTTTAAATAAAAGAATGCCATTGAAAATGTCTATGGAAATATTTTGTACTAAAAGTTTCTGCAGAATTTATTGCAACAAAAATTTTATAAAAAAAAATTTTTCTAATATTATAATTCTACCATAAGAACTTTTTAGTACAGTTTTCCTATAAACTTTTTGAATTAAAAATATTTAAAAACCTGTTGTAACTAAAATGAGTACATAGCTTTTTTAAGAGAATTGTATTTACTAAAAATATTTTAGTACTAAAATTGATTTAGTACCTAAAAAATGTTTAGTACTAAAAATTTCAATAAGTACTTAATTTTTTGGTAGCAATCAATTGTACTACAAATCCTCTGAAATATTCGCTTGCAAAACTATTTCTTTACGGATACAAAATTTTTTTAATCAACAACTTTTCCTATAAAATTTTTAGAACAAAACATATTGAAAAAAAAAAGCTTTTTGCTACCAAAATTATTATGAAAATGTGTACTAAACTTGTTTTAAGGAAATTTTGTGTATTTACAATCTATGAAATATTTGCTTACAAAATGTTTTCTTTGCTAATATATTAATTTTTCCCACAAAAATTTTAGTACTAAAAATATGAAAGAAAGTTTTTGGTACTAAAATTATTACGGAAATAAGTGCTTAGTTTTTTTTTTTTTAAAAAATTTATTGTACTAAAAATCTATTGAAATGTTTGTTTACAAAATTTGTTTAAGGTGTTTTTGAAACTAGTTCCGATTGGTATCCCTAATTATGTTTTTAACTTATGCCCCTCTATTTATTTGCCTTTACAAAAATACCACTTTTTTAGATTTAAGAAACTTGCTACAAAAACGTTTTGTTTTAAGTTTGAAGTAAAATAAAAAAAAAAAACTACAATTTTGAATTCATGTTTTATTTTCTTAACTGGCAATTGACCTAAAGCTAAAACGCATTATGTGGTTGTCATGTACATTCATTTTGCCAACTACGTAGCAAAAGCAAAACGTTGGCAGAAGAAGTATTGCGAGAAAAAATACATCAACAACACCTGTTTCACTGTCTCCATTTCGAAAATAAAAAAAAAATAAAAAACTTTCCAAAAAAACATGAAAAACTTTTATGCTGCCAAACTATTACATGTTATCCAAAAAGGAATAAATGCAAAAATACGAAAAAGTGCACGGTATCCATTTCCCCACTCAACTTTTTGCTTCTTTTTTTTGCAAGTTTTACACTTGTTAACAAAAAATAAATAAAAATAAAAACAATATTTAGAAGAAGAAAAAAAATTAAACACAATTACTGCAGTGTCGCTGTAACGTGCTGTGAAAAGTTTTAAATGAAAATGTATTTTTAAGTGCGTAACAAACAATTACTGCTGAAAAAATGCTGACGTGTAGAAATTTTTGGAAAAAAAAAAATAGAAAAAAGTTTAAAGCAAAACAAATTATTGTTTGCGAGGAATAAAAGCGAACCCCTCCCCCTGCTGCATTAATGTGGGATTTGTGGTCAGGTTGAAGAGCCAACAGAAAGCAGTATCAGTATCTGGAGGACTTTTAGAGTTGGAGGAAATATAAATTTTCAAGAATCCTATGAATCCTTGTGCTAATATTTTAAGCTTGTCTGTAGAGAGAGAATGTTGGTATTTGTCTACTACTAGACATGTTTATATTGCTAACTACATTTTTCTTTCTGTTATTTCCTTGGCTCATGGTATTTTGTTGTTGCTGTTGTTTTATTTTTAATAAAAATTCTAAAATTTTCTTCTCGAGAAAAACTAAAAAAAAAAGAACTCTAGAGGCCATTTATCATCATTCAAGAAGAATTTCTTTTGAAAATTTATAAAACAGAAACCCCCACTGATGACTAATCGATCACAAGATTAATTTATTAATTTGAAAGCAAAACAACAACAACAAAAAACAATTTGTTCATCTTCAGGTTTTAAAAATAAATCTTTTTTTCAATACTATTTATAAATTGTTAACGAAAAAACAAAGAAACAATTTAAAATTTTCGTTTTTCTTGTCATGTCGTGGCTGCCATCACTTGCAGGTGTCAAATGATATAAAAATGAATTGAATTGAAGCAACTGAAAGTGTAATGAGTGAATGTGTAGCTGACATGGTTATTTTCAATTAAAATTAACAGCCAACGTACAAAAAAAAAATTTTTTTTGAGATTATAAAAAAATAAAACAATATTAATTGGATTATATGAAAAATTGTGAATGAAATATTTTTAGTACTAAAAACAATAGCGAGCACAAAAACTAAAAATCTGCACAAATACATAAGCCATAAGTTTTTGCAAGTTCATAAATTGAACAGTACATTCCGCCTTTTCGTTTTAAATTATAACCTCAACATTTTTAATGGCAACTTCTTTACCAGGAAGACTTTTCTTTTTCACTAATAACAAGTTTCGCTTCCACTCCAGTTAATCATTAAAATACAATATCCTACCTGATTTATTTTCTGCAACATCTTTGTGCGTGAGATTTGTACATTTCCGGTATTGACAACATTGTTTTAATTTAGCAAAATTTACAAAATGAAAAAGAAAATTATGTTTTACCTCCATGTGGTTGTTGGAAGTAAAATGCTTCGTAATGTGTAAAACAACAAACTGTAGCAATTTATCTCTAAATTTTTACTTTCCAACTTGTTTGTTGTTTGTTAAGCCGGGGAAAGGGGCAGGGGGGGAGGGAGGGGAATGTGTGCAACAAACTAAGAAATATTGCTGCAACAACAACAACAACAACAAAGAAGAAAAAAACTTGTTACACACTTTTTATGAAAATTGAAATTATAACATTTTCAAGTTGCAAGTTGGCTGCCTGTTTTCCATTGCAATAGAAATGTTGCCACTATTTGCAAGTCAATGAACTAAAACTGAGTATTACAAGTGAATTTTTTTCTTGTTCAACAAAATTACATAAGTTTGGTAATTTCCTTAACTATAACAAGAGGAACAAGTTAATAAATTAAAATGAGAAATAATGTTGTTGAAGTTACAAGTCCTCTAAAGAAAAAAAAAAAAAAAAGAATCGGTAAAAAGGTAAGGAGAACTTGTTTTTTGAACGTCAGTGAGTAATTTAATTGAATGTTTTAATTAGCAATGCGCGGCCACGAGTAGTCGTCGCTAAATTTTAGGAATAACAAGCGTGGATACGTGAGCGTGGTTTAAAATTAAACTTTCGTGCGTGATAGTGCAGGATTAATATTTTAAGGCAGTTTCCTGAAATTTCATGAACATTTTTTTTTTTTTTTTTGGTTTACAAAACATTTCACAGATTTTTCCTTGAACTACTTTGCAATTTAGTCTATTTTATTAATTCGGGTCCAAAAATAGACCTTTCAAGTGTCTTCTGTGTTTTTCAGCCATCTACAGAAAACATTTGAAAGGTCTTTGTTTTGCATCTGAATTAATGCATTTCAATTGGCTCTTAAAGCGAATAAATAATTAAGTTCGTAGTCTATTTTATCTCAATTTCTACCACTCACGCAAAGTACATTAGCCTGGCTTGCATTGTGTGGAAGGAAAAAAATCTATGAGTACAAACAAAAAATTAAATAATTAGTTAACAAAAAAAAAAATTTTTTTTTTGTTAACTAAAAATAAAAAAATTTTTTTTTTTTTTTTGTCAAAACCCATGTAACATTTTTTTGTTTATGAATAGAAATTAACACCCTGAAAGCATAAATTTCATGACATTAAATTCAAAAGTCATAGATTGCAAAGGGTAAATGAAATGTTCGAAGTAGATGCGATGTATATAAGGAGATGTCTTGCTCACCAGTTCTGCAGGATCAAACGTTGAAAGACGTTGAAGGACGAAAGATATTACATTTCAGAAGAAAATAGTTCGGAAAACAGTAGTATTGAAAATTAAATTGCATCACAGATCAAAGTAAAAATCAGTACCAGCTATAACATATTGAAGTACTGGTAATATGGCAGTGATAATCCACTTATAAAGCAATGAGCAGATATTAAAAGGAAAGCCAAGCCGCTTTTGCTCGTGAGCGTGCGTGACGTGAGGCCCAAAAAAAGTTGTCGTGGGTGCCAGGGCGTAAGGAAAACTATTCTGATCGTGAGCCATAACACAGTCACGCGCACATCTCTAGTTTCAATAATAAAACAAAATAGATTTTAAAATTTTATGTGCACTTTTAGTACTAAAACAATATTTTTTTTCAATTTTATCAAAGTTTAACACCGGTATTCATAAAAAATAAAACACTGTTAAAACACATTTTACAAAAAAAATTTCATATAAAATTTGTTCTTAAATGTATTTGAGCAACGTTTAATTTTTTAAGAATACCGGTGTAAAATGTTTGGACTCCTTGTTAGTTACTTTATTAGGCTTTAGTCGGGTATCACTAAAATTTTTAATACACATTTTAGACAGGAACTAAATTTATTGATCGCTTTAATCTGCTTATTGCTTTGATATTGTGGCAAATCTTTCCGATATCTCTATTAAAAAGATATATCCAATTCTTTTCAGTCGGCCAAAATTCATTTTGAAGATAAAATAGTTATAAAATCAGTGACCAACTAAGGCTTATAGTCAATCCATACAACAACAACGTGGTTTAAGTACTCAAACTTTCTATTACATAAATTTCTAATATAAAAATTTTTCTACATTTAAAACATTTCGTTATTGATTGTTACTAACAAATACTCAACAATATATTTTGTATCACTCATCACAAAAAAAAAAAAACAAAGACATGTAAATTCTTACAAGTCAATCATCATTCATTTCTTTCCTTAATAATAACATCAAAAGTTTTTAATAAATTTTTTACATGTATATTTAGAATTTCGGCAAAATTTTCAGATGTTTTTGTGTTATAAATAAATTTTTACAAACAAATTTTCGCCGAGAAATTATTGATTCTATTCATAAATACAAATTGCATAAGGAAAACTTTGAAATGAAATAGAAAACATTTTTGGTTTTTGCTAAAATTGAATACGATACGAATATGAATTGAGCAAAAAAGAATTAATAAAATTTATATTTTTTTGCACTTTGCGAAATTTAGTTTCTATATTTTCAATTCTGATTGCCAACAAAGGTCAGTGTCAAGCATTTTGAGTGTTTTTCAATTGCTTGCACAGTGTGTTTGTTTACGAAACAGCATGATTAAAAGCATGTGTTTAATATTTTAATTAATAAAAACAAACACATACACACACACACACGCGCGTATCTATTGCGAGGAGAAGCGATAAATAAAACAACTCAAGGTAGATTTCCATTAGTTTTACTGTCAAAAAAAAAATATAGAAAAAATAAACTGAAATCTTAAAATTAATTCCTTTAAACGAAACTTTGGGAAAAAATTAATATTTAATAATATTTTAAGTTTAAAAAAATTATTAAACACAAAATAAAAAAAAAATTGGCAAAATTCTTAAAAATGTAAATTTGAGTCTAGAATTTATAATAAAAAAAAATTTAAGCACCATCATTTCAGACGGTGATGGGAAAACAAAACTTTGATTAACAATTGTAAATTCAATTATACAGGATGTGCGGAGAAAAGATATACATACTACTTTGTTTTGCCACTATTTTGCTAAAGATTCGTCTTGAAAATTCATTTTTGGCAGTTGTAAAGTAGAGACGTGCCAAACTTACTATGGAAAAATATTCGGTTCTGGGCTTGATTAACATGTGGTATCAACAAAACGGTGCCACATCGCACTTCTTTTTGTGGACAGATCTGAAAAGCAAGGTTTATGCAAAAAAACTGGAAACGCTGGAGCAGCTCAAACAAAATATTCGTGATGAAACTAATGAAATGAAACCGCGTGAAATTTGTAAGAATGCAATGGAAAATGTGCTCGCATTTGTGAGGTTATCCGATATTGTATTCCATACACAATTGCCAGCCGTTAATTAAAACATTTATTTATAAAGGATCTATTCTCCTTCATTTCATCAAAAATTATACACAAACAAAATAGTGTACCTTGCATAGTATGAGAACGAAGTTTAAAGAACTATTCAATTCTCTGCCAACAGCAAAAACTGCAGACAACGAAATTAATATCACTCATACGCACAGCTGCCAGATAAAATGGAGTGGATGAAAATCGTTAGAAACTTAGCGAAGAAAATCGTCAATTCAATTTTGCTAAAGGCGTTACGGAAACGGGATGATAAAACATGTATTTGTCATATCAAACGATTTTTTAAATGAGGAAAACAGAAAATTTACAAGTTTACATTTCTTATTATTTTGGGTGTATAACACTAAGGCGCAAAATATAACTGAGGGTTAAAATTCTGGTGTAACATAACTTTTATTTTATTCAAATTCAGTTTATCGTTATTGGTTCAGGCTTTTCTAAATAATACTACAAAACTCAACTCGCAAATGTTTTTGCAGTGTATTTCTAATTGGAATTTAAAGGCACAATTCTCTTTCTTTAATGGCAGTTTAAACATTAACACCCATATTCATAAAATACATTTTTCTAATGTTCACTTGATTTTCCTGTTTTGAATACAAAATAACAATTAAATTAAATTTATTTCCTTTGCATAAAATATTACCTCAATTAATAAAATATTCATAGATTTCCACACTGGTGCTTTTCCATCTCAAAAACTACTTCAATGATTTTACACTCGAATACCTTTTTTGTGGCTTTCATTATTTTACTATTTATAAATACATACACTGCACAAATGCAGAGGCATTTTTTGTTTCTGTTGTTGTTGCTTCTTTTTATAATGAAATTGTTTCAATATTGAAATTGCTGCAATAACAACAAACTATTAAATAATTTAATTACACAGAACTCGAAAACATTTGTATAAATATTTCTTCATTCGAAATTAAATTCGATAATTTTGTAGTATGAAAAGAAGAGCAAGAGAAAAAAATAAAAAACAGAAATTGTTCAAAGGCGAGAATGCTGTTGATTAAATATAATCATGCTAATTGCAGTCTAGTTAATTAAGCATGTCATCTAAATGCAAACATTTATTTAAGTTGCTGCTGCTCCTGCTGCTGCCGCCGCCGATGTTGTTGGCTATTGCAAAACTGCAAATTACAATTGAAAATGTGTTTTCCTCTTCTTCTTCTTCTTGCTAATATTTTGCAAACGTAAGACTTGCACACATGCTGATCGTGCAGACAGACATTGTTGGTTTCAGAAGAAGATACATTTTGAAACAGCGTCTAAATTTCTAAGCGATGAAACATCATTCTCTGCCATTTACACTTGACGCAGTCAATTAATTAATTAAGGCATTTTGCAGTTGTTGCCATTTTGAGGCAAAAACAAAAAAACCAGAAAAAAGAAATGAAATTCAAAAATGCATAATGAAGCAAAAAAAGGCAGAGAAAAAGTCCTAGGAAGAAAAGACACTCAAAAAGTATACTCTGCCATTTAATTAGATAAAAAAAAATTTTTTGGGACAAGTTTGTTCTTGGCTTCTCAATGCAAATTGCTATAGTCTAAATTAAATGCTTTAAAAGATTTAATGTTTTGACATTGCATTTCGTTTAGTAAAAATGTATTAAATACTATTCCGAAATGTACTGGCCCAAAATATTTATCACACCCGGAAACCACAAAATATGTACATGGTCCAAAAAAATATAAGAAAGTTAAAAAAAAAACGACGGGACTGCCAAGACCAAGTTGAGTAGAATAATAGGAGTTATGACTGGGCACTCTCAACTACTGGCACATCTTAACCTTATAGGAAGAGGGGAAGGAGTTGAAGGTAGAGCATGTGTAAAGAAAGCGAGACATTAGAGCTCTATTTATCTTGGAGGAAATTAAAAAACTTTGTGAAAGTCACAGAGTTCCCAGAGACCCTAGATATACGGGACTCCTATTTGGCTTAAGTGTATGTCGCACGACATGGTCAGATACATGCCTCTAATCAACTTAACCTAACTAAAGCAAAATACATTACACTGAAAAAATATTCCAAGTCACTCCAAGCCAATAAGTGTTAACATACATTTGTATATCCATGCATGTAGGCATGTATGTGAATACATAAAGTATTGTGGAGAGCGAAATATCGACAAATAAATAAATAAATAAACAGCAGGACCTCTACATTAATTATTATACCCCGTTTTCGCTTATGATCATTACTGGAGTGTTTGGAAATATTTTTGTTTTTCTCCAGGTTCACAAGATATTGTGAACAAATTTATGTTCATTATTATTTGTATTCATAAGAAAATATTGCATTTTTGATTTATTTATTTTTTTATGTATTCATTTCCTATTGGGTTTGGCCTGTTTACCTGTTTATATGTTTTTGGCCATTTTAATGCCAAGGTATTGCAAATTGCCCACACGCTTTTAGACTTGCACTTTTCCTTTTTCTGTTGTTGTTTTGTTGCTTTTCTGACATGCAATTTTGTGCCAGTGAATAAACCGTTAATTAATCATAACGTTAAAGCTTGAAAAAAAGCTTAATGAGGGAATACTTGAAGGAAAAACATACACAAATTGAGAGAACTGTCAGTTGTGATGATGGTGAAAAATCTTTGATTTCAAATTGATTTCTTAAATGATTAAATTAAACAAGACGTTTAATTTGTATTAATTTTGCATTAATTTTGATTAAGGAAGCCGCAAAGCAATACATTAAAAAGTATATGAACAAAATCTGTTTAAAAAAAAACATTAAAAAACAAGATTCAAAGCACAACTAAGAGGCTATAAAACTAGCAGGGCATTTTCTTTTCTCTCCCAAGAAGGGCATTTTATGTCACATTTAGTGTAAATATGAAATTTCAACGAGAACACCTTTCAAAAATGAACTTAATTATTTATTCGCTAAAAGTCTAAAAATAGACCTTAATGTTTTCTGTATAAAAATGTCTGATACTCATTTTGTTCATGAGAATTTGGGAATAAAGAGTTGAGTTTCAAACATTCTTTTTATATTTTTCGAGTCTACTGATGAGTTGATTAGCATCAACGAAATGTTGGCGGTATATAAACATCTGAAAAAGACAGAAAACATCAAGCTCTATTTTTAGACCTAAAAGAGAACTCCTTTCATTTGTGTTCTCTCCTTCGTTTACACTGCTGTGCGAAGTATAATTGATGACACCAGCGAGTGACAGACATATGGGTGGTGGGTGCGACCTTTTCCTTCTCAAGAAGGTCCCTTTATGTCAGCAACACTAAATATGAAATTTCAACGAGAACTCCTCCCTCTCATTTGCGTTCTCTCCTTCGTTCACACCGCTGTGCGGCGTATACTTGATGCCACCAGCCTGTGAATCGTTATTCAGCTGAGTGCGTATGAGTAATTTTAAGCCGGTTAATTTGAAGCCATTAACAATTCTAAAGTGCTAACAAGGTTTACACTAGTATGTATTTACATATATTCAAGGAGATATCAATGTGAAATTTAATCTTAAAGCAGCTTTATTAATAATCTTTGGCATAATGACTTGTCAATAGCGAAATTGCTTTAATATTGTTGCGAAAACAAGTCATTAAAAAGCGCTTCGTTTTGTTAATAAAACTTGATGTTTATTTTCTTCTCTTAACAAGTATTTTATTTGCGCACAGTCTGCTCCTCCCTTTAAATGATTTATGGTTTTTAAATATGCCTCACTGTCCGTCTATTTGTCTGCCCAATTGTCTAAGTTAGAATTTGCATACAGCATTGTGCTCTGCACTGGCATTTAAAAGCTGCTGGCTGGCTGGCTGGATGATTCATGAAATATGTCTTTGAATGTTTTCTGCTGCCACTGCGTAACGTTAAGTAGGCGGTTTCTATACATATTTTCTTTTACAACATATTCCGTTTGTGTGTTCATCTCTTGTGTGAAATAGTGTTCTTCACAAATTTGTATTTAAAAGTCTTAATAAAATTGTCAAATTGAAATTTTTATTGTACATTTATGACAGTGACCAATCAGAAATTCATTGAGTATATACATACATTAAAAATGACCAATAAATATACTAAATAGCAAATTTTCACAAATATCTACATATGTGAGAGTGTCTTTTCTTTTTGTAACCATTAAAAATTTTTTTCTAAAACATGTGTTCAAAGAGATGCAGAAAATAATAAAATAAGAGACATTAGAGATGCTATAAATTTAAACAAATGATTCATAAAAGAGGTGGTTTACAAACATCAAAAAACCCCGCAAAGATATTTATTTTAATCTTTTAAATAACAAGTTTTCAGACTTGCAATAAAAAAATATAAAAAATGCAGGTTGGCAAAAATATGTTTACAAAATGCGAGGGCCCCTTTAAGTCTATAATTCCAAAATTTTTGGTGGCAAAATGTTTTTTTCATTTTTAGATTTTTTTCCATTGTCTATTAATTTTTGGTAAATTTTCTCATTATGCGAGGGTCGTCCAATAGCATCTTTTAATTTTTATTTTTGATTTTAAAAGTTGTTTTTGCCATAATTTTAATTACTTTAAAATTTATTTGATAATTTTTGATTGATAGAGGAATTTTATATGTAATATGCGAGGGTGGTCTGATAACTTAACTTTTGAAAGTTTTATTCAAACAATTTTTGTTGTTGTTCTGTTACAGCTCGTTAAATCTTTATATGTAATAGATTTTCAATAGATATTATGACAGGCTCGTAATTGTATCGATGTTCAATTGTAAATGTGTATGTACGTACATACTTACAATAAAAAACGTTTCGCTGAACAAATTCTTAAAAATTTCACTGAGCTGTTTTAAACTAAACCATCCGTACAAAGCAACCGCAATTATGAAATGATTATTTATTTATTTTATTGCTATTTTTGTTTTGACATGTTGCATGTTTATGCAGCTGTTGCCTTCAAATAAAAAAAAAAACAATATTAAACCTATTTTGTAAAGGATTTTACATCGAAAAGTAAACGAACCAACAGAAAAACTGCAAAAATCTAACAATTTGTAAAAACTGCATTCTTCCTGCCTCTCTGTTGCAAGCAACTGAAGCCAATGGGAAAATATTTTAAGAATATTATTTCGCACAGATGAAACCAACACAAGAAGGCAACATAAGAAATATTTGTACATATTTTGAGGCATAGCAAAAGGATACAAGCTTCGATAAGGATATTTATTAATAAGAAAAGGAAAATCACCATCCATCATATATAATTTTTAAGCAAAAACTTACAAGAAAAACCAAAAGACTTCAGGTTAAGAAGGATGGATAAATATTTAAGGATTAAAAAATAATAAAATTTCTTTAGCAAACACATGTGCGCTGGCTGTACACCCACACACACACACACACACACACATCACTCATGCTCATTCTTGCACAAACATGTTTGGCCACTGAAGAATTTTCGAAGCAGCATTTTTCACACTTCAGTAAGCTTTTATTATTAATACTCATTCTCATATGGGTAAAATGCAAAGGCCTTAAGAAAAATAAAACCGAGCAACATACTAAATGAAAAGAAAACTTAATGAAATGAAAATAATGTATGTAAATTGATTTTTCAATTTTACAAATTAAATGTTGCCTAAATATTCACTGCATTTCTTTTCACTTGACTTTAATATGAGTGGGATTTTTTTGCGCTGCAATTTAATATCCTCTTTTGTAATCATTCTTTTTTTCCGAAATGTCATTTAATTAATTTGCCTCTGGAGAACAAAGAAACCACTAAAGAATGTTTTATTTTATTTAAAAATATTTCTTATTTGATTTTTTCCTCTACGTGCTTTGCTCATTAAAACTTTGTAACCAGTGGAAAAAAAAGGGAAAAACTAAAATAGTGGCGTAATGCCACTAAACCATATTGTAACATTTTGTGGCGAAAGAAGATAAATTTTAGAGAAGAAAAATAAAAATACAAAAACTAAATACATTAACAACCACAAAAGAATTCTTTAAATATTACAAAACTTAAAAGAAAGAAACAAAGTATCAGTTAAAAGTTTATTGCGTGGGAATGAAACGAAATGGACAAGAAATTAACGTTCGATATGAGTGAGATAACTTAATTTTAATTTGCCGCCGCATGATATTTAAAATTGGACCAGTCCAAGAGAGCCATTTCGAGAGCTGTATTTAAACGATAACGATTTCGTTTTCCGCAGGAGTCGAAAAGTTACACGTCTATTTCAACCATATCACAGCGAAGAAGAGAACCTTGACTCTGTTGAATTTTCTGCGACAAAAATTGCACACCCTAGCTGCTGTTCTACAACGGCTATTCGGTGACATGGGAAGGCGAGAAGACCAAAATCTTCCGTAACTTGACTTCTGCAGAGGCTGCAGAGGAGATTGTCGAACATTTCTTCTGTCTTTCTAACAAGAGATCGAGTAATGCATAACGGATGTATGAGTGTGCGAGTTGAACAGGGTGGAGCCGTCCGTCCATTTATCTGTCAGATTCAGGACAGAGCCAGTGGGTGGTGAGTAGGGCTGTTTCGCTACCGCCTTCTCGGGTGGCACAACCGGACTTCATAGGACTCTAGTGGGCTGGCTGGCCTCACGACTGGCAGCCCAGGAAACATAACATAACATATCACCGTGGTCCACGGGTGACCAACAAAATTTACAATATTAAAAACTTCTTAGCAAATGTATTAGAAATTTTAAATTTTTCTTTAAAAAAAAATTATTTTTATTTTTTAGAAGCGAAACCAATTTTACACAGAATGTGCTTTTTGAACTTTTAGATAATCATACACCGTTTTACACTAGACGCGCTTTAGCTCAGATGATCACTATGAGTGTTATTAATGAAAATATGATTTGAGCTGGGGCACATCGAAAAATAAGATTGCACATATCAGATCAGATTTAATGCATGCAAAAGATATAAACAAGTTTAAGAGGGAATTCAGTAGTGATAACAAACGTGGTGGCTTCGAAACAACTAGTTGTACCCCAGCTCAAGCGATCATTTTTCTTTTATCTATGTAGCCTCTACTTAATAATTGTTTTGTAACTTCCTTATCATTTTATGGAACTGTTTTATCATTTGCAGTAGCTGGCAACTCAAGTGAACTTCGTTTGCCAGATGTAAACGCGCCTTGAGACTGACTAAATATTTAAAAAGAATACAGGACAGTTAAGTTATGCAGCCAATGACATAGAATTTTATTATAACACTTGAACTCTGCAGTAATATGAAAATTTGTGCTGGCCAAATGGAAATTGAAAATGTCCTGTCTTATAATTGGCTTCTGCTTATTTTCCATCCTTCATTTTCTTTTATCACTTTTCTGGCGGAGTTTGCCAATTGAAAGGGCTTATCCTGCTCTACAATTTATTTGAACACTAAAAGTAGCCATCATTGCACGAAAATCCTTAAAATGACACACAAACATGTCATTTCTTTGAATGTTTTAAAGGCTGCCGCTTTTGTTCAGTTCTACTTTGTTTTGTTTCTTCTTAGAAATCGCCGAATGGCTAAATTTTAATAATTTGGTTGTCATAGAATATTCTAAATTAAATCATTTTTACTTTTGGCAGCCGCATTATGTCTCTCCATTGTCATTGTTAATTTATGTGTTTTTTTTTCTATGGTGGACTTCTTTCACGATGCATTTTTTTCTCCAAACACTCAATTTGCTGGCTTTTGCTCTGGAAACTCCCCACACACAAAATGATGGGTGCTATATTTTAAGTCTCTATAAAGCCTGGCGATGATGCCTTAATGTTTGTTGGTATTTTGTGTTTCTCGTTTCTTTTTTCTTTTTGGGATTAAGGAAAATGAGCCCAGTTCGTGCAGCAACAATAACTACATTTTTCAATCATTATAAACCCTGTCTTTTCCATTCCATATAAAAATGTAACGACCAAAGTCCTTGGGGAAATTAGTTTTTGTTCCTTCTGATTTTGTTCTTTTTGCACTTTTTTTTTTTTTTGCTTTTAAAAATTCATAAAGAACAATTCAATTTTTCGCGTTTAATTTGTGTGCCTGGGCTGTTGGTCGGCTTGATTATGTTCTGCTTATATCAGTGTTATAAATAAAAAAGCAGCTTTAAATATTTAAGTGGGCAGTGAAAATTGAGCAGAAGGAACCAGTTTAAATATTTTCAATTTTAAAATAAATTTTTACAGAAAATAAAGGGGCACATTCTTAGATATCGCCATCAGAAGAATTAATTCTTGAAAATTAAAAACAAGTTCCAAGGGGCATAGGCTTATCACAGGACAGCTAGAGGATAGTTATTCCAAAATAGAAGAGCACAAAATCCTTATATTATTAAAAAGAAACCAATTCTAATATACAAATAACACATTTAGGAATCGAGATACTAAAGAAGCTACATATATAAAAAATTTACAGCCAGTATAAAAAAGAGAAATTTTGCTTGATTAATTACAGTTATACTAAGAGTACCAGTCTAGGCACTCTTTTTACTTCAGGCATTGCTAGAATTTCCTCGGAAATAAGTAAAAAAAAAAAAAATCACTAAATGTAAAAACTTTTTCAAGTGTTCCTTTGCATGGGCTGCAAAACCAGCAAACCTGTTAAAAATATGTCTGGCATGATAATGTTAGAATCTCGTTAGAGCAAAAAAAAATCCTACTTCACAAGCCACCCCTCGTATAAGAAATAATTTTGCAGTTAGACGCGCATCAAAACCAATTGAATGGATTTTAAAAGCATATAAAATGGCTAAACTAGTAAAAAAAAATTTATGTAAAAAAGCTAAAGCAACCCTCGTATATTGCGTTAGGGAAACATTTTATTCCTTTTTTTGCTTTGGAATTTTTCTCTAGACGTTTCAAATGAAAACAAAGTATATTTATTTTATCCTGATTTAAACTACCCTCGCATATGGATCAAAACCAGAAAATTTTGAAATTTAAAGTATGATATTGGGAATATCTCTTAAGAACAATACATATAAATGAACTCATTTAAAATTGCTGCAAAAGCAATTCAATGGATTTTAAAGATATTTTTATGACTAACAAATAAAAAATGTATAAAATAAAACCACCCTCGATTATCGCTTTAGAGATAAATTTGAATTGATTTTTTGCTTAAGATTATTTTTTCAAACGATTTCGAATGAAAAAATGATGTCAGTTGTAATCACATTTAAATCGACGCTACCCTCGTATATGGTGCAAAGCAAAAGCTAGTAAATTTATTAGAAATTTATGGTATGATATGTCCCGTTGGAGCAAAACAAAGGTTTAAAAAACATCAGCTCTACTTTAAAGGCAGCAGATAAACACACTAAAAAACCATTTTGTAAACTGAATTAAAACGATCCTCGCACAAAAAAAACTATCCGCAAAATATGGACTAATGATGACTTTTGCAGTTGCGGGACCATAGCCCATAAAAAAATATGAAAGCTTTCTTTCATTTTTTCCTTCCAAGAAAACTTTCAATGTTTCAAATTGCCTTCGCAATAAGTTTAGCATTACATTTTTCCTATTTAACTTTTGAAAACCATTTACATTATTTCTAAGTAATTTCCCTGAGTTCAGCTAAAGGAAAATACCATTCACCAGAAAGACAAAAAATACAACAAAAAATCTAAAGCCTCGTTAGTGGGTGTTAAAACTTCTTACTTGGCACTACTAACAATATCCTGCCTGACAGCCGAAAAGGACAAGACAACAACAAAAGTGAATAGCAAACAACAATGTTATTATCAGTAACAAGGCAACCATGCAACCAGCCAACCAACTTGGCACGAAGAAACGAAAATGACTTTTTAAGTGTTTACTTAGAGGAAACACACCATGCACAATAAAAAAATAAGAAAAACAAGAACAAAGTATTATTCTCCTTCTCTTGTGGAAAACTTTTATATCCGTTATTGCCTGCCCAAACTCTCCACAGCGACACACCGAGTGATTGCCTGCCTGCCACCTGATTTTCTTCAAATTTTCTTGCAGACGTTTATTTATTAACAACTTGTTTTTCTTGCATTATGCAATTTTAATTTAGCTTTTCTATATTTTCTTTATTGCTCAAGCTTCTGCTTAACCACCCCGCAGCGGAGCTGCCAGGACGAAGAACAAACTTTGCACAAAAGTTTTTCCTGGTAAATTTGACTACAACCATAAACCAACATATTGGGGCATGAGCAAAGCGGGATAAAATAGAACGAAGGCTGTTAGTTATTACCCACGGACTACGGATTCAGATGATGACGCTGCTCCTGATGATGATGATGCTGATGATGTTATTATTAATGTAAACGATATACTACATATAATTTTTTTTTATTGTTACATAAGAAACTAAAATTTCTTCTATGTTGTTTCTCATTATTTTTAAGTAAGACGTAAAATATATTGAAAGAAATTAAAACATTCAAGGATTTTCGACAAGTAAGTGTTGACTGACTGGCTGCAGCATTCATTTCTCTTACTAATTAAGTCTATTAAAATTTATTCAATTTATTCTTTATAGACTCCTCCCTCTGCTGCCTGTCTTTTCCTTCTATAATTTCTATACACGTTTTGTAAACTTTGGTTTGGTTGGCTGGCTGGCTGGCTCTAGAGCAAAGCATCAGGCTTGAATGAGTAGAAATGAAAAGTAAATATGTGTGTAAATGCAAACTGTCAACTGTATGCAGTAAAAGCAATTACAGGAATTTATTTCCGTAAACTGCTTGACCCAGTTGCAGTGCCATACAGCCGGTAAATAAGGAAGAAGACTGTACAAGACCCAATAGAAAAATTAAAGCAAAAGGATATTTGAGTTGCAAGACAAATGCAAAACTGAATTTGAGTGACAATAAAAACCATTCGGTCGCTGATGATTGATGTGGTGGACGTGAAACAGTCTTGGTATGTACCTCCGCTAACGAGTTTTCTTTTTCTTTCTTGTCTTCTTCAAAAATGTTGATCACTGCAATTTTATCACCAAAAAAAAAAAATCTTTCTCAATGCTGAGGAATTAAAATTGAACCAAAACCTGACAAAGTAGCTCACAGTTGTAAATCATATACAAAGATTATAAAGTTAAATTAAAAATCCAAAATCACTGGGCGTGGCGCAAATTATGAAACCGATATTAACACTGATACAAGAGCAACAAACACCGAAATCAATTGGAAAGCAATTGGATGTTGGAGAGAGAATATCAAATATATATTCTCCAAGTCAATGAGTCCTCAAAGCCCGAAACAATAATTAATAATTGTAAATCATATAGTTATAGGTTTGCTTTGTAGTCGATTATTTTCAAGCACTAATTTTAACTTTCTAGCCGACCTATATAACATGCGATTGTTAATAATTTTCGATTTTTACTGCCTCAAAATTGAGAAAAATTTTTTTGTGATAAAATTGGAGCGATCATCATTTCTAAAGAAGACATGAAAAGTAAAGTTGAACACTTGCTGGCTGTTCACCTGCTCACCAGCATTCCACATTTGCTGCGAACCCAAGCCATGACTTAACTGTATACAGTTTTTTAAGCAGCAGCGCTTAGAAATCAACTGAAAGTTGGTGAGAGAATATGACAGAGTCCAATCCACAGAAAAACTCAGTGATAAAAATGAAAGTTATTCAATAAGAATTAAATATAGACAGTGGGTAGTGAAGAGCTTAGGTGGTAGGATGGCTAAGCGCTGCTGCTTAAAAACAGTATACAATTCGACATGACCGGGGTTCGAAACAAATTTTGGGTGCTAATAAGTGACGTGGTGGTCTTCATTAAAAAAATGTTGATCACTTCAGTTTTATCACAAAAAAATCTTTCTCTATTTTGGGGAAGTAAAAAATCAAACTCAAGCCATATAAAATTATTAACAATTGTCGATTATTTTCTTCACAGTTATGAGGCTTTAGTCACAAATAAACTCCCTAAAACAGATATTGTGCCAGGCCCACGAGGTGCCACGACATCGTTCGCTTGAACAAAAGCACTGAAACCACAAAAAAAAAAAATTATAAAATCTCTTATTGTGTCAATTCTAAAAGTTCTAAAAGTAGACCATATTAATGTTTTCGGTCTTTTAAGAATTTTTCGAGTCTACTGATGAGTTGATTAGCATCAACGAAACGTTGGCGGCATATAGACGGCTGAAGGGGACAGAAAACATTAATAAGGTCCATTTTTAGATCTGAAACGATACATTTCAATCAAAAAATACCAAGTTTACATTGGGCCTCAAGTCTTTTTTTTTTTTTTATTAATTTTTAAAATGCAGCATCCTAGAAAGTTATTTTTACTTTCCAGAAACCTAGAGATTCGAACAACTGCAACGAAATGAAAAGTGTTTGCCAAGTTGTTGCTTATACATAAATAAGCATCATATGCAATTAAACTTTCATTCTCCTTAAATAAATAAATTACAAATTGTTGCATAAGAATGTGAACAATAAGACAAAGTATGTCAAAGGTTTCTGTAGCAGCTTTCTCTACGCTCTGCTCTGCTGAGAAACATTGGAAAAAAAGATTTAAAAAAAAAAACAGAAAACAATTCGAAAAGCAACAGCAGCTCTGTAGTCTGGGCAGGGAAACGAAGTATGGAGGTTTCCTGCAAGGGTTAGAAAACATTTCATTAGTTAAGCCATTTAAAACTCAGGTTATGCTGTATCCACACACACACACACACATACACACCCACACACGCACGCACACCCACACACACACACACTCTCAGTTACTCTCGCCCACACATTGAAACCTTACAACAGCAGGCTCATTTATTTTTAAGCTCAAGAGTATGCAACTTAAAAGCTTAAATACACTTAAACAGAGAAGTAGAAGAAGAACAAGAAGCAAAAAAAAAACGCTTTAATTAAAGTCAAGATGCAACAGTTAGGGAGTCATGAGAAGATTTGAAGTGCTTGCTCGACTGCTGACAAATGAAGTGGAAGAAGGTTTTGTTGCATTTATGAAAAGTTTATAATCTTTTCAAAAGGATTTATTCGTAATTGAATGTGAAACAAGTTGCTGAGTACTCAAAGACCCGCTTTCAGCCTCATTAATCAATTTAAATCCAACTTAAAACCAAATGACAACAAAACTACAAAATATATTTTTTTTTGTTTGTTTTAGTTTTTAATGAGCTACTTACTGAATTGCTGATTGCGATTTCCATAGAGTGGCTCCTGTAGCAAAGGTGTACGTCCGTTAGTGATTTCTTTAACTAAAATTAGAAAAAACACAAAAAAGAAAAGCCTTTTTAGCAGGATAACTAAAGCACTATTAAATAATAAATGGTTTGTTTTTGGGGAGTTGTTTTCAATGGAAATTATAATATTAAAAAGCAAAAAAAAAAAAACTAAAAAGAAAATCTTCCCATACCGGGAATCGAACCCGGGCCTTCTGGGTGAAAGCCAGATATCCTAGCCACTAGACCATATGGGATATACCCGAAACTACAGCATCAGCTCATCAACATCAGTTACGCACTACACACACACACACACACACACATGTATGTATGTATGTATAGCAAGACAAGAGAAAAATATATTGAATGTTAAAAATAACAAACAACTGAAAATGCGTCTAAACTGTTCATTCAACAACATGCCTCCACAATGAAATAAAAACTATGAATTATTAAGTGATGTTTGATGGCATTGTATTTGGTTTTTGTTGTTTGTTGTCTTATGTCTTGTTTTATTGGCTATTTTTAGCTTTAAACATGAAAAAAACTAAAAAAAAGCAAAATAGAGAGCAGTAGCAGCACTTCGATTAACCCTTGCGCAACCGAGTTTCAACGAGTACAAATGTAATGTTCTTGGAAGAAAAGTCAGCAAGTTATAAAATAATTATTACTACAAGTAGAAGACGTCCAGGCCACGGGAAGCCCCAAGGGAGAACTATAAACAAAAATCTAATTTAGAATTGTAAATTCGATTTTCACAGTATTTGAGCAGCGTTATAACAACTTGGACAGTGTCAAGCTCTCTAGCCAGGAGCGAAAAATTTATCATGAAACCATTAAACCAAACAATTTACAGCAGTTTTCTGTCGTTAAAGTTTGCCTGTCTATATGCCGGCGACATTTCGTCTGTATTTCATAAACGTTTTCAAGTGTACTGGCACCAAGAAAACTCCGACATCGTATAGAAACATCGTATAAAAACAGAAAACAGCTCTAAAAGGTTTGGTGTAATGATAAAGATTCATAAAGTTAATTAATTTCTATTATTCGAACTTTTTCTTATATAATTATTTCTGTATTAAAGATTCATAATAAATCTTCTGCTTGAGACTTAAGAGCCTGATACTGCCCTAGTTGTTAGAACGTGGCCCAAATACTCTGAAAAAACATTTTGGGGTTTTTTTAAAATTTACTTTGGTTTTTATCGCAAATAATAATATTACACAAGAAAATAAGTTTAAATTTTGCACACGCTAGCAAATAAAAAGCATGAAATTAAAAAAAAAAAATCGTAGTGCTATCGACCAACAGACATATTTTCCAAATCAATACATATTTCTTAGGTACATTATTACAACTTGCCGTTAGTTAAAAGTAGGATTTTATTGGGAATATAAACCATGTTTGCTTATTACAGCAATTTCCCTTTAACAAAAAGTGAGTGTTAAATTACCAGAACCATAATCCAACCGGTAAATTAAAAGGACGTTTAATTTTTCCATTTACTGCATTGGTTATGTCTTTGCTATATCCAAACGAAATTGTTAATTAATTGAAAAAATTTCACTGAAAAAATTCAATGTTCATGTATTTCCTCTTCCTCTAGACTTCATTTAGACTTTCAATTTTTGTGTTGCCACAAATTAGCAAAAAAAAAAAAAACTAATTTTTCTTATCGGTAAGTTGGTAAAAATGAAAATTGCTTATCGGCCAGTTTGTCGCTCATTTCTATTAAAGATACTTTCAGCTAACGCCAACCTTACTGCCAAGTTGTAATAATGCCTTTTAAAAATTCCTAATTTTTTTTAATATTTTAGTTGAAAATTAATATTTGGGATTTTCTAAATTAAAAACTAAAATTTCTTACAATTAAAATTTTTATAAATTTTTAATTAGCCACTAGTTTATTAGTAGTATAAATAAAAAGTGTTCGTTTGGCATTGAGAATTTTAGTAATAAGTTCTAGTTTAGTACTAAGAATTACAGCACTGCGATTTTTTTTCAAACACGAAACTGCGAAGCTTTTTACTTGTCTGCCCGCAGAAGTACTTAGAACCATCGGCAAGAAATGAGCTTGCGACCTCTACAGGTCATTCATCGAGGTGCTCAATGTAAGCATTAAGATTTTTTGTATAGATAATTTTAGTGCTAAAAATTGTATTCTATGTTTTAGTACTAAAATTTAGTTTAACAAATTGTACTAAAAATGTTAGTTTTAGTATTTTTAGCACGAAGAATTTTACTACATGCTAAGAATGCTAGCAATTAGAATTTTAGTACTAATGATTTCACTACTTGAAAATTTGATACGACGAATTTCGGTATGTAGAATTTTTAAGTACCAAGAATTTGGGTATTAAAAATTTATGTACTAAACAAACGAGCAATAAAAATTTTGCTAAGAACTTTGGTACTAAAAAGTTGTTGAACTAAAAATTTTAGTACTCAGAATTTTAGACCATACTAAAAATTTAATAATAAGAACTTTTATATTAGTAATCTTAGCACTAAAAATTTTAGTACATACTAACAAGTTACGCATTTAGTATGCTAGAAATAGTAATGTCGAAGTTTAAAGACAGCTTAATAATATATGGAAACTATTTTCTGTAAAAAGAACAAAAAACCCAAGTATAGACAATATTATATCCACCCACCCCTTAACGGGTTAAGGTTTTTAAAGTTTTTATTTTCTAAAATCTGCTAATTTGCTTGTAAGAAATTTAAAATTTTAATGACATAATTTGAGGGAATTTATTACCGACATTATCATAACAAAACAGCATCTTAATTATTTCAGCAATAAATTTTATTATCAAAAATTTGTTCACAAATTTTTGGTTGAATAAATAAAGTCATAAATAAATCAAATTGTTTGAATTGTTGAGTCAGGTCAGTTCGGTTCGATTCGTGTCAGTTTAGTTCGGTTTAGCCGGGTACCCCGTACCACAAAAGCAACACAAATAACTTGAAACGCAGACACATATACTTAGTTGTTGTTGTTGTATCGATTTAGTATACCTACAAATTGAATCAAATTAAAAAAAATAAGAAAAAAATGTGCTTGACTGTTTCAAGAGGGGTTTTTATTTAAATATCGAATACACTATCAAGAGGTGATGACACATTTTTGTGTATAAAAATAAATTAGAGTATGCAGGTGGCCAGAGAATGGAGGAGAACGCCGGGAAATTTGTAATTGATTTATTATGTTCGCTTTTTAGTGTTAAAATAGATAAGAAACAACAACAAACAAAAAAGAAATGTAAATCATATATAAGCAGAACACTCAAGTCTACTAATGCATAGTGAGCAGTGATATTTATATTCACAGTGACTTTTAGTTGAACGTAAGTTTATAGAATTAGTTTTTGGCTGAAATTATGTGCAGGGATTCCGGGATTAAAAGATAATAGAAAATGTCAATATTAATTTTTTTACTTAATTCTTTTACACTAAGATATATTATTTTTAAACTCGCTAATCAGGTTCAAGTCCTATTTTATAAATTAATGCTTATGATTTAGCTGTCTTTAAAAAAGAAAAATTAAAAATTTAGCTGGGGTACAACTTGCTGTTGTAATGAGAAGCGCGTCGCAATCGATAGGTAGTATGTTTTGAAGTTATAATATTTTTTTTCACTAACGGAGTGTAAATATTTCTCAATAACTAACAAACACAGACAATTAAGCTGTCTTGTTTAGAAATACAGGGCCTCCGACGGAAAGGTATAATACTTTTTGTGGCCGCCATTTTGGTAAACATTAGTCTTGACAGTTCATATTTGGCAGTCGTGAAGCAGAGACCTGGCGAATTTATTATGGAAAAATATTCGATAAGCCATCGTGTATTAATCGTTAATATATTTTATCAAAATCAATTATCAATTTCTGTGACGATTAGAAAGCTACGCTACATTTTTGGGAGAATCAACCTGCCAACAAGACGCTCGCTCTATTTAACGTGTAGTGAAACATATGTACATATTTGCTGACATTAAATAAAACATTTTTCACTAAAACATCCAATCTCTTTCATTTAATCAAAAATTATGAATAAATAAAGTAAAGACCTTTACGGCGGACATCCTGCATTAAATAAATTGTTAAAGCCTTTTAAGTGCAAATTTTCAAAAGGCCATAAATTTTATTTTTTTCTAATAGTTTTTATTTGAAAATATCTGGTCACTTGAATAATACACAGTTCCATATTTTAAACGTTTAAATTTGTGTCAACTTTAATTAACCTTTTAAGGAGAAAAAAAATTCAAAAAAAAAAAACTTGAAATAAAAATAAAATTTCAAATGATTAAAAAACACAAAAATTGCTTGCCATCAGTTAATTATAATTACATTTCAGGCATTTATTGGCAATATTAATTATTTGCGATTGATTTGTCAAAACATAAAAAAACGATACTCAGAAGACAAACAGCGAATTACAAAAATAAAACTTTATTTCAGTCAATAAAAAATTATTGTAACAAGCAAATAAATTAAAAAAAAAAAATAAACAACCATTAGCCATAATTAAATGTCTAAAAAGCAAGTCAAGGTCTTAAGGCCATTTTAGGTCAAAATTGTTTTGAGTTGCTAAATTTGTAGTGCATTTTTCCACAGTACAGGCAGGCAGGCACTACACAAAACGAGAAGAAAAACTTGTTCAAGTAGACTTTTTTGTTTCATGGGACTCAACTTTTCTAACACAACTTATAAAAAAAAAAAAATAGTTGCATAAGAAAAAACAAATCCATCAAACAAACAGTATGTCAAATAAATGAAAGCAAAATCATGCATAATTAATTCACGACATGAATTTGCAAAAATTTTTTTTGAAAACGTACCTTCAACTAAACAGAGAATTTGAAAGAAAAGCAGCTTATTCAATGACAATGACAAATATTTCCGGACGAAGCAAGGGTGAATATTGATATAGTGAGAATCAAAAGCGTTGAGAATTGATTATAAAATAAAAGTGTCCTCAAGGCATCACATTATAATACTGTACTAAAAAAATGTCTTTACAAAATTTTTAGTACCAAAAAGAAAATTATGTGGGATATTTAAAACACATTGTTTCACAAAAAATAAAAATAAAAGAATGCAGAAGGACATCTTGCTATATTTACTTATTCAGGCAGCCTTCATTTTTTTTTCTCTGATATTAATCTCTCCGAGCTCAAAGGGATTAGCGTGTGATGGATGGGCATGTTTATATTTCACTTCCCAGCAGCCCGTCTGCTTAACTTCTTTAAGGCTCATTATAACAAAAACGGGTTTGTTGGCCTAATTTTGCAACATGAACTATTGTTACTTTATAATTGGAAACACTTTTAAGCAATCGTTTGATTTTTGGTCAACCAAAATCTTGCATTTTAAATCGAAATTTTAAATGAAAAATTTGCTCATATACGACAATTTTTAATTTTTTCTAAATACCAGTGTTTGCTTTTAGGAATATTAAGTTTTAAATTATGGAAACTTGAAAAGATCCTGCCTTTGGTTAAAAAATGTTGACAATAGAAAAAACTTCGGTTGTCAATTATTTTATCGGGCTCTAATTCGTTTTTGCTTCCCCAGAATTGAGAGATTGTGTTGTGGTAAAATTTTAGTGAGCGAGATTTTTAAAGAAAGGCGAGAAAAGTGAAGAGTTATTGGCTAAGGAATATAGAAAAAAAATTGTTGATCACTACAGTTTTATCACAAAAAAAATTTCCTCAATTCTAAGGAAGTAAAATCGAACTAAATCTGTATAAATCTAAATAATTTTTCTTTTTATATTAAATGTTTCTGAACTTTTAAGCCACAAATGTTGTTGTTGTTGCAAATTTCGCTAGCAATCACTCGGTCTTGAATTCCTCACAAGTGGCCTAGTGGCCTGTACTTGATTTTTATTTTTTATCTATTTATTTCACGGCGATTTGAAGCATAGAAATTTATATTGTTGAAAATGCCCAGTTTTATATCATAAATTGCCCGAATTTAAAACGTGTGATTTGTAGGGAACTTTACATTGTTTGAGTAAGCATTCATTTTAACCTTATAGTCGAACTATATTATTTACAAATGTTAATAATATATTCAGCGTTGATTTCGTGTTGAATTTGCGTAATGCTGGACTGGCATTTTTTTTTTTTTTTTTTTTTTTTGACAAAAGCAGCCAGTTAAATTTGTCTCCCATAAAAACATGGCCACAGGTTTTAGATAATTTTATCAAATCACTTGAGGTTGAGTATTATTTCATAATTATTTATGGTTACTTTCATAATTGTCAAAGTCGAGTTCATTATTACCAAAATATGTCTGCGAAGGACTGCACTTTGGAAACAATCAGTTAATACTCTCTCTACCAAGGCAACGATATGTGTGTACGAATGTATGTATGTGTGTATGAATATCTAAAGTTTTCTTTAAACGTTACCAAATTAATATAAATAACAAAAATAAATAAATAAAATATCAACTCACCCTGTGATTTTTAAGGAAATAAGTCCCAACGATCTATCCACTTATTAAACCAAATAAAATTTTTACCACATTTATACCAACGCCATTTTGATATTTTTTCAAATATTTTTTTTTTTTCGTTTAATTCTTTAAGCCACACCACTTTAAACTCCATTTTTATCTTAGTTTTGTTTTCGTTTTTCAAAATTTGTTTTACCACAATTGCCTTTTTTGAACTACTCTGAAAAGACGTTTTAACCATAAAATTCTTGGTTACAAATTGCAAAAAATTTTTCAATTAAATTTCGTAACGAGAATTGCAAAACACCATTGAACAGATCTTTTCTTGTATACATATATTTTTTAAGATAAAAAAAAAACAAATATTTTCGTCTTACTTAGCAAAAACCTTTTTTGGTACTTAGTCAACAATCAAACACGATCAACAACCACAATACAGTAATAATGGCTATAAGAAAAAAAAGTCTTAAAAAGAAGGAAAATAAATCAATATTATTTTGGGATTTTTATTACAATAATAGATTGTTTTTTCTCTAAATTTTGTCACGTTTTCAATTGTCATAAGTTTTTGCGTAATTAGTTTTATAATATTTGCTTTAATCCGTTTGGTTGATCTTGGAAAAAAAATTGTTACAACAGTTTGATTCAGAACAAGAGTTTCATTGAATGTATCAGCAGGGATGGTGAATTGACTAGGCTCTTAAATTAGTACAAGAAAATGAAATAGTTTTGAAAATATTGAAATTGCTCAAAGAAAATAAGCAGAGAAAATCGGAAACCGTTAATGCCTGAGCAAAAAAGTTAAGCCTACGAGAGGAAAAGGAAAAGAGCAATCTGAAGTAATATTAAGATTTAAAATTTTTTTGTTAAAATATTTTGCAAATTTATTATTACTTTGTACACAATTATAAGATTGAAACGTCATATATGAATGCATAGTTTTTCATGGTGTTAGAAATATTTCAAATATGTTATTGATTTCCATACAAATTCTGGCGTTGCGCTATGAATTATCAAAATTAGAGCCCAAGTCTGTGATTCCAGCAACAGTATTTGTGGAATAAATTACAATCATAACGATTCGTTTTGAAAAGCACTGCAACTGATTAACAGTAACAATAATCACAATTTAAGAGGTATGTTTTAAAATTGTTGAAGTCATGCTCACTGTGCTCTCAGAAATTACGGGATTTAAGAACACGTGATTTAAAACCACGATATCTACAGTATAGAATTTTATATACTGAATTAATGCTCACTTCTAATGCAAAAACGCGAAATTCAGAGGGACGTGATTTAAAAGCACATGATTTGAAGACACGATATTTGCAATATAGAACATCATATATCACTCTCGAGGGTGTGAAAAACACATGATTTGCAGTAAAGATCTATTTTGCTGAAGTAATGTTGATTTCCATTTCAGAGATACCGCAATCCACACATCACATGATTTGAACGCAGCCGATTTGAAAACCTTCGATTTGAAGCATACAAATTTATATTGTCGAAATAATGCTCAGTTTTATTTCATAAATTGTCCGAATTTAAAACACGCGATGCTTGAGTAAGCATTAATTCTAACTTTACATTCGAACTATATGATTTACCAATGTTACTAATTTTATCTGGGTTGAGTTCGAGTTGAATTTGATTAATGTTCATTTCGCATGCGATTTAAAATCACGTGATTTAATAACACATGATTTGCACTAAATGTCTTCTGATTGTTGAAGTCATGCTTATTTCAATTTCAGAAATCACTCGATTCAAAATCAAGTGATTTGAAAACAAGTAATTTCAAGTATAAGGATTTATATTGTTGAAATAATTTTCACTTTTATTTTAGAGCTCACAGCAATTGAAAATACGTGATTTGCAGTAAAGCAATTTAAATTGTTCAAGCAATGCATATTTCAATTTCAAAAATTATGCGGTTTAAAATCACATTTTTTTGAAAGCACGCGATTTGAATTTCAAGTCTTTATATTTATATTGTTAAGGCAATGCTCATTTTAATTTGAAAAATCACGCGATTTACAAAACATGCTTCAAAAACACACATCTTGAAATATAAAAATTTATATCGTGGCAATAGTTCTCATTTTCAGTTTGATTTCAGTTATCACGCAATTGAAAGCACGTGATTTACAAATACGTGATTTGAAAACACATAATTTCCAGTAGAGACTTTTATATTTTTTTGTAAACCACAACACTTGCAATCACTTGAATTACGCCAGCTAAGGACTTTATGCTGCTTTTTTGCGGCTTTTCTGAAGTAAAGAGGATCGATTCACAACGCATAATATTCTCTTCTTGAAATAATAGCATTTTTGTTTTCAGAAATCACGAGATTTGAAAGCAAGTAATTTAATAAGAATGCTTATTTTGATTTTAGAAATCACGCGATTTAGAAGCACATGATTTAAATGTATATTTTCTCCTGCCTTTAAAATGTATATGCGTGGGTTGTTGCGTTTTCCCCGCTGCTAAAGATTTTGTCACTTTAAAAGGCCAGTTGAACGATTTTGAAATTTTTTATTCATTCTCAGCACATTTAGAACCAAAACAGTGTTCAAAATTTTGTTTTTGTTTGTAATATTTTTTTTTGCGATCCATAAAATCTCTCCAGCACAGTTGGACTATCCAATTGTGTGCAAATTGAACTGGTGTGGTGGAAAGCATCCCCGGGATCTTTTTCTCAAAACTTACCAGTGTTAAATTACCAGTAAAATAAGCATTCATAAAAATATTTGTCGTTTGTTTTTTTTTTTTCTTAGTTGGAGAAGCAAAATAATAATTTTGTACTTGCAATACAGCACTGTAAGTTGTGAGAAACAGAGAGACAGAGTAGACTGTCCTTTCACGTCAATCGTGAAGCTGTGTAAACATAATTGATAGTTCGGCAAAAAATGTAATACACACAAAAATATTTCCTAAACTGTTTTAGTCTAACACCCTTATTCATAAAAATTATAACAGGTTTATAAAGCTGTTATTTGACAAATTTGTGTGGAAAACTTGTCAAATAATGACACTCTTATTTGACCTAAAATATTTATTATGAATAAGGCGCTAAGTGTTTAAACAACCACAGATTTGCATTTTCCGCGTAAACAAAGAAAAAACTTATGACAACTTTTATATTAGTTTTAATAAAATTAATTTTAAATGTTTTTTTTAACACACAAAAAATTCAAAAACTTTTTTGGCAGTTAAAAAAAAATATTGTTTTGCACCCTAAAAAGTCATCGCAAAAGATCTGTTCAATAGTAAAGGAATTTTTTTTAAACCAAAAAAAATTTTGGAAGGGATTTTACTACTAACAAAAAATTTAGGGTTAGAAAAGTATCTACATGTTAGCATTTAAAGCAAACACAGGGCGATAGCAAATCAAGCAATTACAAAGCCATATGTTTCTAGAGCTTTTCAGCGTCTAAAAGGGCCCGGTAGTTGTTCAATAACGAGCTGGATCGTACGAAACCGAGTGGCAAATCACGACGCCTACAAAACAACGTTAATTTTTGGGTGGGCAATAATAACATGGCTAAACATTTCTTTTTGTTTTTTTAGTGGTGACACTAGTGGACGTCGCTGAAGCTGAAGAAGTAGCGGTTGTTTCTCCGTTAAACGCTGCCGTTTTAGCGGTTGTCGTTGAGGTTGTCGTGGTCGTGGTCGTCGTTGCTGTTGTGTTCGCTGTAACACCTTTAACCCTGCATACAGACAATTAAGCGAGAGAGAGAGAAAGAGAGAATTTGACATTTTTTTAATTACTATTTTTTTTAATTATTGTTGGTTGTTTTTTTTTTTTTAAAAAAGAAAGTTTTGTTAAATTTATTTTTTGGCTTTTCATTTTTGAATTGGCTTGTGTTTTGTTGTTGGGTTTGAAAAAAGAGTTCTGGGTCATTTTCATTCAAGAAAAAATAATATTTAGTTTTTTAATAGGTTTTTGAATTTTTTGCAAAATTTTTAATCCAAAAAATGTTTTGGTACTCAACGATTTATTCTATTGCTAGATGTTGTTATTGTTGTTGTTTCATATTTATAACACTTAATTGCAAAAAAAAACAACGTTTATTTTTGAGGTGCCAAAGAAACTAATAAGAAATGGGTGTACAACTTTTCTGGGGGCAGTTTTTTTTTCTTTTGTTTTCAAGTGACTGGTGGGGAAATGTTGTATGGAAAACACTCAAGTTTTTGAGATATTTCCCAACACATTTTGCAGACAAGTCGCCTGTGGAAAGTACTTATCAAACTTGAGGGAGAAAGGAATATTGATTCTGACAAAACTGGACTTGGAACGAATATAACGAAATGCAGTCAGAAGGTAGCAGCTACAGGATCTTTGAAAACAGACTTTCTGAGTGCTAGCTACCACACACCCATATTTGTGAAACTACACAGCTGGCGAATGAGATGGTATGGCCCGTGAAACATAATGGTCAGTTATAGCGCTCCGCATCATATGGAAACCATAAAATTCTCTGTCCAATATCCGTCTTTCAAACTCCCAAAGAATGATGGGTCTGGTAGGCGAGAGCACATTTCTAGGTCTCTGTACAACTTCCGATATAACTCTGATATAACTCACGGGGCTTTAGGCAACACATAACTAAGGCGATCTTTCAACAAACGGGAAACCTGAACTTAAGAAATTAAAGTAGTGATTCTAACAGAGCTCTGAACTATGGAAGAATGTCTTGCATACTAACTTCTTTAGGATAGATTATGTCACAGACTCTGGGAGCTACTTAATCGGTGAATTTAGAAACTTGTTTTGCCCCAGGGCTGATTGACAGCTGATATTTGATTGTGGAAAGCCGGAATAGAACCCTTTCTGTAGAAAGTCCATCTCTCTGCCACTCTCTGTGGAAAAAATCTTTTACCACACATTCTCTGACTTCGTTTTGGAACATCTCGCACGCTTGAGCCAAAATAAGAAACAGGCCAACGACAAAGTTGTACACCCAATACACATAAATACATTTGTTTTTGGCAGTTGTTGCGCTTGAAAAAATTTCTATTAAATTTTTTTTTTTGTTTTTGCTGTTTTAGATTAAATATTATTTTATAAAAGTATACGTAAACATTTTGACTTAATTGAGAATTAGTTGCATATATTGTTGTTGTAGTTGTTGATGTGGTTGTTGTTGTAGTTGTTGGTTTCATTTTATATAGATATACATATATATAAATTAAAAAAAAAAAAAAACAAATTCATTATTATTTAAATTTTTTTTTTGTTTTTGCTAAAAACGTTTCAAAATAGTTGTTGTAGTAATTAAAGTGGCTTATTGGTTGTTTAGTTTGGTAGTAGTTGTTGTAGTAGTAGTAATAAAAGTATCAGTTGTATTAGTAGTAAAACTTAGTTGTATAATACAGTAGGAGGCTGAAATAGTTTACTTTTGCTGTTGTTGTTTTGCTGTATGATGAATAACTTTTTTTTTTTTTTTTGTAATTTGTGGCAGCCATATACATACATACATATATTGTAAATTAGAGTGCAAATTGTAGTTGTTGATGATTTTGCTGTTGTTTGTTGTTGTAAATTATAGTTTAATTGTTAGTTGAGTTTGAAGTTGTTGTTGTTGCTGTTGTAGTTGTATTAATAATGTCGGTTAATAATAGTAATTATTTTGTTTTTAAACAGGTTTAGTTTGACTTTTTAAACTTTTTTTTTCTTGCTTCTCTGTTTTTTTAGATTGTATAATTTTTGTTCAAGCTTTATTTAATAGATACGATAAAAATGTAATTATTCTGAATTGGAGTTAAGTGGCGGTATAATAATATATATATATTTTTTTTCATATGAGACTGGAGGCATGTTTGTTTTGTGGTAAAAATTTTTTCAATGCAAACTAAAGTTGTTGGTTTAATATGCACAGTGTTCTAGTGTTTATTCTTTGCTGCTTTTTTTTTTAGTTTCTATTTCATAGATCATCAGGATTTTATCAATTTCATTTTTCAAACAGATTATTTACTTTGGGGAGTTACAAGTATACTTACAATAGACTGGGAAACATAAACTTTTGTTGAAAAGGCTTAAGAGAAAAGTTAGCTACTAAGAAATTTCAAAACTCACAAACATGCAGTAAAGACAAAAGAACATTAGACTAAAAACGAAATGAAATTTTTCTTAATAGAAATTAAAAATGAAAAATGTTTATACAAGATAAGCTAGTTTAATTAAAGTTTACAAGTCTAAGACAACAAAATTTTAAATCCCTGTTCTATCACAGTTTAGAGTGAAAAATTCTGTTTACGTCATTATGTACAGGGAGTAATAAACCATTGAAGTATGCAAAATTTTAACTACAAGTATAAATGAAAATCCCTGCCAGTTTTAAGAATATCAGATTGTTCAGTATACGATGTATGTATGTGGAAAATAAGAATAAAATTGGAAAATTTGTTTTTGTTCACAATAAAAATTCAAAAAGGAAGGACCAGAAGGCCAATAATAGCTCGAAAGGAAAAAAATTTCCTTCAAGGGAATTTTTTTCATTCACCCCAAAAATTGCCACATTGAGTTAACAACTAAATAGTCGCTAACAAAAATACATTTTTTCATCATCTTAAAAGAAAAATTCTACTTCAAAGGAGGATATTTAATATAAGTGGAAAATAGCAATAGAATTCCACAATTTATTTTTGTTTACAGTAAAAATTTAAAAGAGAAAACAAATATTACCAAAAATCGCAACAGTTTTGTAAATCCCCTGAGAAAAACAAAATTCTTTTAAGAAAATATTTTGCAACAAAATTTCCCTAATTAACTGTCAGGACCATGATGGCACTCCATATCGCTCTCTCGCTTAATTACAGGAAAATCAATTAAAACATTTAAAAAATTCATTGACAAGTTGACATCACGGGCCTGTCATCAAGTAAACCACTCGATAATCACTAACAAAAAAAAAAAAAGTCCCTCCAAAGGGAATTTTCTCATAACAAGAGCACAACATTGAAAAATTTTTGTTCTTACAGATCATATGGCCAACATATGATATAAAATAATATGACACTAAATAATTTCCCCTCTTTTAAGGCAAAATTTTGTATTTATTGAGGAACATTTCTTTTTGTCATACTAAAAATTTGGTAATACAAACATTATTAATAATACAAGGTGGGCCAAAAGGAATCACCCTATTGGAAGTTGCTCTTATTTTTGAAAATGGCGGCTCATGTCAAATCTGTTTTTACATTTGTGAACTAGACAGCTGTAGAATACAAGTGAATAAGAAATGGAGTGCTATACTCTCCACAAACCCGCAGTTATCGTGTCTATGACGAAATGGAGGATTTTTTGACCAAAATCATAATGAGCGATGAGGCTCAATTCCACTTCAGCGGGTACCTGAACAAGCAAAACTATCGCTTCTGGGGTACCGAAAATCCATTACACCCGCTGCTCAAAGTGACTAAAGGGTGCGCTATTCACGCTGGAAGAGTCATTGGGATATTTTCATTCGAGAATGCCGCTGGTCAAACGTTAAACGCGCCATAGAGCCATGTTAACCGAGTCTTTTCTGCCACAATTAAGCGTATTGGTTCTGGAGGACCCAATGCACACGCTGCGCGAACCGCAACCGATATTCTGAAAGCCAAATAACATCGGATGACTTCTTTTGGCGGCTCACCTGTTGTATTACAAATTGTTTTGTTCCTTTGAAGGGAAATTTTGTAGTTATAGGGGAAATTTCTTTTATTGTTTAATATCACATATTTGGTGGCGTATAAAATGATTAATATTTTATAAAAAATTTAATTTTTCAGCTTTAGAAATAAATTTCCCCAAAAGATAAATTTTTAAATTGTCAGGGAAATTTATTTAATTTTGCCTTATATACTTATTGAAATTAAAATAATTTGAATTATACGAATTAATGTTTTTTAGGCTCAAAAAATAATTTCCCTAAAAGGGAAATTTTGATTTTCAATATTAAAAAAAAAAAAAAATAATTCAAAACTGTGAAACGGCTAATATTTGAAATTTGATGATAAAATAGTCTTCCAAAAAAAAAAATTAAAATTGCCTTTAAAGCCAAAATTTGTGTACACAAAAAAGGATTTTGATAAAAAAAAAAAATGGTTGGCAAAGAATCGGATTTTAAGAAATACCCTGCTTTTGTTAGATCTTCTCTTTATGCTTCTTATTAAAACAATTATACTTTAAATCTTTGTTCTTTGTTAATTTTAGTTGCAACTATTTAATTTCCCTGGGAAAACTTAAAAAGAAAAATTTTGCTTTTTATTACAAATTTAAATCAAAATTGATTGTTAAAAAGCTTAAAAAATATCAGATATATTTTTTATATTCTAAACATTTCCCTGCGGGGATTTTGTTTTTCTCTATTGTTGGTTACAGTAATTGCACTTGTCTGGGTTGGTAATAGAAAATAATGCTTCGCTTTCCACACCCCCAAACATGACCGAGCATGCATACTAACAATTATACTTTGTACAGCTTTAAGTGGGTGGTGGTGGCTTGTTTGTATGTTAAAATGGAGAAAAGGGATATGAAACTACTGTTTGTGTATGAACATTTTATGTTTATTACATTTTTATTAAACTAGTCAAACAAATAAATATATTTGAGTATACAATCGCTTACACGCGCACACACACTCTAACTCATGTGAAAATGCAAATATTTCTCAACATAATATGTACATAAAAATATAAGCTTGTGAATTAAAAATGTGAAAATTTATGTTCGCAATGTGGGCGACGGTGTGCGTGTGCGTGTATGGGAATTTTATTTTCACAACTGGGGTTCACGCACTCAAGTAAGAAATGATTTTTGCAGTTACAACAGTTTTTCCAACAGCCCTACCTGAAGAGGAAAACCAAATCATATGATTTAATATGTCAAGTTGTGAACCAAAACTTTAACTTCCCACAAAGGGAAATTTTAACTTATATCTTACAGTGCTGAAAATTCAGCTGATTTTTGAAAAGTACGTGCATAGTATATAAAATCAAATAAACAATAAAATGCCATACGATCCTTAGAAGCGATTTTTCAAAGGACCACTGATTTGTCTCTGACATGGAAAAAGAAAAATAAATAAATAAAAATTTTCATTATTTTTAAAGTAAATGAAAAAGCTTTGTGTCATTTCATACAACCTACTCTGAAATGTGTAAATTAATTATTACAAGAACTTAAAAAAATATAGATTTACTGCAAATTTCCCTTAAGAGGATATTTTATGAAAATAATTCAAAACAAATATTTCACTTATTAAACCAATGAATTGAAAGAGAGAGAGAGAGAGAGATCCTTAAGCCCAAAACATTTTTAACTCAATTTATATTTCACAAATACACAGAAAATTTACATTTTTGTTTCATTTACATATATTTTATCCCCAACTTCCCCTCCTCACGCCTACCACTCTCCCTGTGTCAGCTTGCATGTTGTTTTTCCTTAAGCTTAAGTGCTTTTTCGTATTCATACGATACTACAATAAATAAAAGTCCTTTTTGAAATCTATCGACATTCATATGTGAATGTTTATGTTTATCCTGGGATTACAAATGCTTAAAAACATAGAATTAATTTAAACACACACATACACACATATAACTAACATTACTAATACAAGTAAAATAACATTTTCTAATACACAAACTATTGGAAAAAAGAAACAAGAGAAAGAAAAACTGTAGAAATGTATTTTTAATTGACTACTTTTAGCAAACAAATAAACTTTATGATGATGTTTTATAAAACAGGATAATTATGAATATAAAAAAAAAGGATTTAGTGAAAAACTGATACAGAAGTGTATTTGGGGACCATAAATTTACAAAAAGACACTATAGGATATTAAGATAAATATGGTTTGTGGTTAAATAAAATGTTATTGCAAAAAAAAACAAAACTCTTTTTTTGTGCAAGAGCAAAATCAAGAAAATATCTCAGCGTATTGGGAAATTATAAGATGCTTTCAACATTAAAAAAATATTGTTTTATGTTTCACAATTCATTAGAAATTATTGTGCTAATTTTAAACTGGTGTTTTTAGCCCTTAAATATATGTATATATTAGGTAATAAAGTGCAAAGTGCATACATAAGTAAATAAGAGCATGCACAAGCATGCCTTAAGCAGGCTTCAATTTGTAAGATTTTGAAAAATTTCCAGGAAAACTTTTAATATACAAAACATTAAGTAAGGGGCTTTAAAACTTAAGAATAGAGCTTCATCAAATTTTAAATAATGGATTACTTTTGAACACAAATCCATTCGAAGGAAATTTTTATTACATATACATTTTGGAATGGTTTTCGCTTGCTATGAATTGAAAAAAAAAAACTGCCAAATTTCATGAATTTAAAAAAAAAAATATATATTTGACCATTACATATGTAAATAAGAGCATGCACAAGCATGCCTAAGCAGGCATTCTTTCTAAGTTTCCAGGAAAACTTTTATTCAATATACAAAACATTAACACCCATATTCATAAAAACTATTGAACGTTTCTTACACGTTTATTTGACAAATATTCCGTAGAAATACGTCAAATAGGAGCTTAATAAACTTACAATAATTATTATGAATATGGCCTTAAGTCGCTTGCTTTTAAAGTTAAGAATAAAGTTTCATGAAACTTGAAATAATGGATGACTTTTGCAAAGAAATCTTTTCGAAGGATATTTTTCACTTTCTTTAAGTAAAAAAAAAAAAAAAAAAAAAAATGTTGCTAAATTAGAACATTTTGAATTTATAGAATTTTATGTTTTCAAATTTTGTTTTTTCCGACCCTTTTCTTATTTATTATTAGTAGATTCTTGAGCTAAATGTCCTTTATTAAAATATTATTACATTATTCGAGCTAAAGGTTATTTCTCATATTTATTTAATTCCCGAAAAATCTGTTGTCATTTGCACAAACATTTTGGCTTAAGGTTTCAGTGGAGTTAAAAAGCTGTTACATCTTTATGTTTGTCATTTAGATTATTGGTCCCACAAGTACAATTATGGACCTGACAACAACATTTAATGAACTTTTGTTAAAGAAAATTTCTGTTGTATTGTGTTTTGTGCTCAACATTAAATTGAACTTCTTTCATATTCATTATCTGTGCCAGCAGCCTTTTGTTTTCATCTTGGAAAGGCGCAAATCTCTCTTTTTTTGTGACGAGTATGTTTCCTCTGAAACTTCCCGCTTTGAAGTTCTGCACCACATTTGAATTTTGTGAATACCTTAAGGGCTCAGAAATGGGGCGTATTCAAAACAAAAATAGTTTTTGCATGAGACGAATAGTTTGTTTGTTTGTTTTGTCTGCAGAACGAAAAACAAAAACTTTAAACTCCTTCATTGCAGGATTCCTTTGCTTGTCGTCTGCGAACGTTCATTCGTTGTATGCATTTTGTCATTGTTAGGGTTCAATAGGTTGAGGTGTTCTTGTTTTCTTTAGGACTGGCACCGCCGCCAAGCCACAGCCACATTATCATCGTGACAGAAAAATAAGCAAGCTGCATGGAGAAAACTTTATTGAGGAAACACATTTTCCTCTTAACAATAGTGTCACAGACAATTTGCTTTTAATTCCTTTTTATTTCTTCCTTTAACTATTTTTCACAATATTTCTTTTTTCTGACTTTTTTTTATTTTGGCTGGTGTTACAAAGAGCTGACATTTTTTTATTTATGAAGTATTGAAATATTTTTCTTAATTGATATTTTTGCTGTTTATAAAATTTCTCGTTTTTTTTTTTTCATTGAAATCGAAGTGTTTTGATTTGACAAGATTTGTGTTTGAGAGTGAAATTTTAATTGAAGATGAGGGAAAAAGGAACTCATTCAAGCTGCATTGACAACACTGACATCATTTTTCTTCCAAATAAAATCTCGATGGTAAAAAAAAAAGCGAAGTTGGAGAAGGATAAAAAAGGATATAAACTTTTTCAACTGTTTCAAAGAAAAACGGTCGCTTAAGCTCAAGAGAATTTCATTGTTAATAAAAAGGGAAATGTTATTTAAATCTCTTTTAATAACAATTTTATCAGTTTTAAATAAAGTTGTGGAGTTCTGTGAACTAAACTATTTGGCGAATAATACTAAATGGATTATTTTTAAAACTGAAATGCCTTGAATTTGTGAACCAAAACTTTAGACATTTCAGCGCATTTGTGGCGTTCCATTTTAAAAACCTAAATTCTGGGCCTGTAAGTTGTAATAAAATGATAAAACGAACTAAAAGCTTGAGTTGTACTTGGGGTACCTACCAATAATCTAGAATATAATATTGTCTTTGCTTCAAATTCTTTTTTTTTTTGTAAAATATTTCAAAATGTACCTAAAATTACATGCAAAATAAAAATCTTTAGTAACTTAATTTTCCCTCAAGGTAATTTTTTGGTTTAAGCTACATGTGCTTAAAATTGCACCATTTAGCACTGACAGAAAAATGTATATAATTATTAAAACAATTTATTTTAACATAAGAAATTTCCTTTCGGGAAAATTTCAATTGCGTAGTTAAAAGTGAATTTTAAATTTAAAATAAATATAAATGAAATTCCCCATGACCTCCGTCCAAAGGAAATTTTTTTATAACAGAAATATTTCCTTGAAATTACAATTATTACTCCCATACATAATATCTGCTAAAAAATGTATCTTGATTAAAAAAAAAAAATTCCCATGAAGGGAAATTTCATTTATATTTATTTAGTATTTTTAGTTTCTCTATTAAACAGTACGCAGGCTTTGTTTAAAACTGCCCCCATTTCATAAAATTATTATTACACACAGAAACACAAAAGCTTTTACATCGGTATTTACAAAAAATAAAATGCTACTGAAATACTTTTTAGAACAAATTTTTTATATGAAAATGTATTTCAACAACATTTTATTTTTATGAATACCGGTGTAAATTTTTACTAGCAAGTTTCTCCGTACCTTAAAAATGGCTCTTTAAGGGAAATTTTAGATTTAGGCACGTTTTTTTCAAATTTATTACACTACTCAACACTGAAAGTTAAATTCCAAAAAAAAAAAAAATTAATAAAGTTGGCAGAAAGAGTAGACAAAAACCTCTCAAATATTTTGTGATTAGCAACAATTCTTCAAAATTAAACTTTCGCTAAAATGGTAACTGAATTTGCTTGGTTATCTATCGGCATATTCCTTTAACTTTTTTCACAGCACTATATTGTTTACAGCTTTATTATTTTAAATTGCATTTAAAACGAACAATTTTTACCAGCCAGTTTGTCGCCTTTATTGCACAGAAACTCCTCCACAATTTGCTCTTTCCTGCTTCTTCTGATACGCGTTCACTACACATTGCTTCAAACCAGCTAATAACATTTTCAGCCAGTTAATTTATTCCCCAAAGACTTTTTTGTGTCACATTTATAGAAAAATAAATTTAATTTAATGCTTAAGAGTTGTGAGAAAAAAAATTTTTAATTTAATTTATCATTCACTCAGAGTGTATGGCGCTTTTAAAAAGAACGATTTTATAATTAATTTATGATAATAAAGTTAGAAGAGATTTACACCAAACAAAAAAAAAAAAAAAAAAAAATCAAAGCAAAGGAATGAACATGTGGGAAATGGGCAGGGTAGAGAAATGATATTGAACAATCTTCTGTTTTACTGCATTCGACAACAATAATCATTATAATTTAAAGAAATAAAAAAATCTACGTTGCAGTTCTCTCACATGCAACTGTTCCGCCAAGTTTCTTTTTCACTTTTTTTTTATTATTTTAATATATTTTTTTTTAATATTACAACAAATGGTTTGATAATTCAGTTATGAAAAACTAATTTCTGCAGCTTCAAATCATTTTTACAAAAAATTTATTAACAATATTATTAAATATTTCGCTAACAAACTGTAACTTATTGTTATTGTTAATAAATTTCTTATAAAAACGATCTGAAGCTGTACATTTAGTTTTTCAAACGTTAATAAGATCAAAACGTTAATAAGATCAAACAATAATTTAATAATTAATTTATGATAATAAAGTTTGATGGCCTTCACGCTAAATAAAAAAAAATTATACATCAAAGCAGAGCGATGAGTTTGCAGAAGTTGCAAAAAAAAATTTACCTTGCAGTTCTCTTATATGCAACTGAACCGCCAAGTTTCTTTTATGCTTGGATTTTAATTTTTTTTTTTTTCATTTTACAATATTAAAGTATCCTTAATCCACTAGCTCCCCACCAATATCAGAATTTTTTTGCAATTGCACGTCTTGTGCAATTTGTTCCACTAAACAATAGAGCGTAGAAGAAGCAGCGCCAGAATACAAAAAATCCCTACAAATTGTTATTGTCTCTGCTGCAATTCTTTACTTTTATGTCATTCTAAAACTTTATTTCATATTTTCTCCTATTCATTATCATTAATTTTTCTTGCTGTTCATTAAAAAATTATAAAAAAAAACATGTTTGTTTGTTGATTTTGAAAACGTTTAGCTAATTTGTCGCGTGTCACTTGAGTTGTTGTTCATTCTTAAGATTGTTGTCGCTATTAAAGCAATAACGACAACAATAAAATCAAATAAATAAACAACAGCCACCAGCCCAACGGCAGCAGCAGCAACAGCGGCAGCGGCAACAAATCGCACCAAATCAACCACCAACAAACCCAGAAAAATTTCATTCAGTTTATTTTATCTTTCTGCAAGTTTACATTTTTTTATAGTCATGCTTATTATTTTTTTGTTTTAAGATTTCTAGCGCTTCTTTTTGCTATTTTAGTTTTGCTTCAAGATGAATGTGGTATTTTGTTTTTTGAGTGGGAGGGTTTATGATGAAGCACTGCGCCAGTTGGCGGTTAAAGTGGTTAAACAAAAAAAAAAAGGCTGAACTGTGAACAACAAAGAGCAAAACCGTTGTGGATGGCAAATGAACAGAAAGAAGGAAAAAAAACCAACTGCTGAACAATGTCAAGATGCTGCCGAGTGAATGAAAAAAAGGAAGTAACCAGCAAACACACAAAAAACAGGTTGGCTGCAGGCGCTACCTTGAAACTTGTTCTTTTTTTTGTATTTTAACTGCCTTTTCCTGCAAAAGCCAACAAAGTTTTTTTTGGCATGTCTCTATTAAAAACAATACGAATTTTTTTGTATTGTTTTTATTGTTTTCAATACAAATGTGTTAAAAAAAAACTTCCATCACATTTAGAGGAACAAACAGCGAGTTTAGGCTAAAATCGGATAACGAACAATAATGAAAGTTGTTGTCGTATAAAAAGAACTTATAGCTAGTTGCCATTACAAATAAAGCAAAATTATGACTTGGGCTGGGGCACAGCCATTCGGTCACAGACTTATTTTGACTTTAATCACATCATATTTTCATTGATCAGCCTTTAACATTAATCCTTAATCCTTTTCAACCAGCTTATGGCAAGTGCATGAAAAACTTATTTCCTGTTCTACTAAAGCTGCCACGTATGAATGAGTTAATAAATTTACAAAAGCAAGCGTTTTTATTAAATTAGAATACTCAAAGTCTCAGAGATTTTTTCTATTCGCAACATGTTTGAAATTAGTTGTGTGCGTTTGGTAAATATTTTTTGTAGTTATTGTTTTGTAAGTAAAAGAAAAGATAAAAAAGATTTGAAAATAATCTGTTTACATTGCGCTTAGCAGAAAACAAATGCTGGTTAATAAATATGGGATAAAGAGGAGGAATTACAAACAGGAAAAATAATACTAGAATTAAGTTTACACAGACATTTTGTTTTAGGGAGGGAGGTAGGAGTCTAGAACAAAAATCCTGAAGACTATGACAACGATGTAGGAAATATATGTAACTGAAATAAATTTGTAAGCAGCCTAAAATTGTGCTTCAAGGTAAACAGCCTAAAAGTATGTACATGTAATTAGAATCTGTCAGTAGATCTTGAAACATTAATGTAGTGTAGTGTTTCAAATTCGTTGGCTATTTAAATAAAAAAAAAAATAAAAAATATATATAAAAATATTTTGTGTGTTTGGTGTTGCATATTAAATGGGTGTTCTAGAAGCTTTTGTTTTCTTTTTAGGAATACCGCAATCGTTTTCTTTTCGCACCTGGAGTGTGTGGATAGTATCGCTGGACTTTATGCTGCAGTTTCTTCGTTTTCCTAAATATAAACTGGTGTTTTCAAATGTTGTGTTGATTTGATTTTTCAAATTAAAAATAAATTTGTATAGATATTTGGCACTGTTTAATGTGTTATTTTTGCAATTTTTGTTTCAAATTTTAGTTTTCAATAGATCCACAAATGTAAAGAACTGATAAGAAGAGCATGCTTTTTTTTTTTTTGTTTCAAGTTTAAAGTGTAAATGGAAAGCAAAAGAAGAAAATGTTTAATTTTAAGCTGAAATATTATCTGCATTATAAATTAAATTTTTTAAAAGTCCAAAAACTCCAGCTTTTTATGTTTATAAAAACAAATAAAGTCTGAACATTTTAAGCGACTCTTCGATTTTTCTTTTCAAACATCTTTTAAGAAATATTTAATGGAAAAAGAATTCGTTTAGTTTATTCGATCTTTTTTTTTATTTTGAATATTGTTCTATTGTTTGAGCTGAAGGTCTTCTCCTTTTGAATTACTTATTTCTGCCCATATTTCGCTCTCATTTGGATAACTTCCTCAGGGCAATAATATTAAAATTTTATTTAGATTTTTTTTTTTTTTAAATTATTTTAAAGAAGACAAACTTCAGCTCACTCAATAGAACAATATTAAAAAGGAAACCAGTTTTAATGCAATTTAATGTTTGTAAAATTTTCCACCTGCAAGATATTTTTCCAGCTTTAAATTAATTTTGTATGAAAATTACAAAATGATGTCTGAAATATGATTAAAAAAAAGCCAAAATTTTAAAGTTTTATTTTTGATTGCAGGAATTTTTTTTAATAAAATCTAGCAAATAAATAAAAAACAAACATACAGAAAACTTTTTCTAAAACTTACCAGCAGACAAAGTATAATCCCAGCTGGTTTCTGCTTCATTTTTATAAACATTCAATTTTTCAGGCTGTTAAGAAAAAAATAAATATAAAAAAAAACATTAAAAACTTTTTAGCAAATGCAATTAAGCAATTCAGTATTTAATATATTATCTGTCATGTTCCTAAAAATAAGAGATTATCTAAAGCTTTGCTTTTACACAGAAACATTAACAGATGAAAGAAAAAAAAACCAGTGCAGTGCCCTGGTGCCGGCCGATTTGAGTAATCATGTTGCAAGTTTTATTTAACAAAACAAATACATATACATTTTTTTTTAAATATGCGATTAGAAACGCCGTTAAACCTCAGCTGGTGATTGTGGTTGAGTTCAAGAGGATTCAAACAAATGACCGAACCCAATTATTTATTTTCTTTCGCACAGCCACCAGGCGAGGCGGTTTTGATTTAAAATTTACTGCAAAATCGTTTAATTTATATTATTCGAAAATTTTCTTCCATAACTATTTTGTATTGATTAAACAAGATACACTTTTCATCAGCACCCGTCCTTCAGAAGCATGAGTGTCGCCTTAGAATTATGACGTGTGCTGAGGAGAAGTGTGTCGGCTTCGAAACAGCCAGCTAAAGGTCTTTGATGTTTTCTTTGGCTTATTTAATTAATATTAGTCACAAAAATAATATAGAGCGAGAGTAATCCAAAATAAAATTAGGAACGAAGAGTAACTAGGACCTTCATTTTAAGTTTATAGTTAATTACTTTATCGGACTATAGTTCGATTTTTTCCCCAAAGTGTGAAACATTTTTTGTGAAAAAATTGTATAGTGATAAAGAAATCTTATGTGATGGAGAGTATATCTTGTTCGCCATAACGACCTTTAGGTAACGCATCACTAGATGTTTCGAAGCCCTCACCGATCTCGTCAGTTCCCGCCCTAGAACTCAGAGGCTCATGTTTGTTTATAAGGCGACTCTCATGCTACTCAAGGACGGGTGCTGATGAAAAGTGTGTCTTGTTTAATCAATACAAACAAAGTGGTTATAGACGAAATTTTCGAATAATGTAAATTAAATACATGTAGCATGCTTCTAAAGCCACTCAGCCACAACTCTCTCAATAATATTATAGATTGAGATGCTGATGAGTGCGGCTTTAGACATTTTCTGAGTTCAAGGACGGATACTGATGAGGAGTGTGCCGGCTACGAAACAGCTAGTTAACCCCCAGCTGAGGCCTTTGGTGTTTTCTCTGCCTTTTTTTTAATTAATAGCCAATAACAATAATACTATAGAAAGAATTTGAGACCGAAAATTTTGTTTTAAAAACGAAATACCGAATAAAACTTTATACAGTTTTTAGCTGCTTCAAGCTCGCATTTTATGCAGCGCAGATACTTATCAAAATAACAGATATTTTTTTACGTTTTAGCAACTTATTTCTGGGCATATGTTGCGCTTGCTTACCTTGGCATAGTCAATTTTCAATGTACAGCAACCCGAATAGATGTCAGCACCATTTAAATTTTCTCTGGCCCTGGTGGCCGAATCCAAACTGTCGAATTCCACCATGGCCTGAACGCCATTCTTTTTGAAAATAACAACGCGCAAAATTTGGCCATGTGGACTGCAAATTTTCTGAAGAACATCCTGCAAATAGAGATGAAAGAAATTTATTTCAAACAGAAATTCAAATAAAGGAAATATCAAATGTGATTGTAATTGGAAAAAAACATAAATTTTAATTTTTTTAATATTTTTTTTTTTAAATGTTATTGGATTAAATTGCTGTGGTTAGAAAAATCTATATTTATTTTTAAGCAACACAGATAATGACCACTGATTTTTTTTTCTTTTTTTGTTTTTGGTCAAGTTGGTTGGACTGGTTTCACTATTGACCAATTAGAAACAAAACGATTAGTATTATTTGGAGCGAAAAATGTTTGTTAAAAAATAAATTTCATAGAAAAGAGAGAAGAAAAAAAAACATGTGGTAAAATAGAAAATTTAATGCCTTTTAACAGAACAGAATATTAAATGCTTGTGGTTTAAATAGAATATAAATATAAAATTTTAAAGATGCTGTCAGATTGCAATAAAATTTTGCTTATTAGTTTTCATTAGAATAAAGAACTTTGCAAGTAACTTTAGTCTTTCCGTTTGGGAGGAAGGTTGGCAAATATTTACAGGCAAACTTTTGCAGCAAGTCAACGATATGTGTGTATAACGATTAGGGTTTGTTTTTAAGTTTTTAAACTCTCCGAATACCTGCTGAGCAAAAAGAAAAAAAAAAGATCAAATGCAAAATATTCATATTTCAAGTACTGCTTGTTAGATTACAAGCCAGATGATACACACGAACAAACAGGCAGGGTATTAATGTGACCAAATGCATATTGTTGCTGAGCATAAACAACAATTAAAGTCTCTGCAAAATGGCAAATATTGACAACCAAATAGAGCAACGAACGAATATGGGCCATATGGGAAGGCTGAGGCTTGTCCTCCAGCCAGCCAATGCTTAAGCCAACCAGAATGCCAGTATAAAACGTTGCAAAACAAATACAAACAAGTTGTCGATGCTGCTGCCTTTAATGTGTTCATGCATGCATGAGCATGCAAGTATGCATGCGTACGCATGCATGTGTGTGTGTGTGTGTGCAAGTTTGTGAATATCTAAACAATTTGTAGATCCTTTTCATCCGCATACACTCATATGCTAATGAGACTGTCAATAAGCAGGAAAATTGCTATTTTACAATTACGCCAAACAAAATGGTCAAATATGCTGCAGACAGCAGCTAATTGATGTAATGACAGGACCTAAAGGATTAAAAGTGTTAAAATGAGCAATTTGAATACAGAAAAAAAAAATCAAACGCATATACATACATAGATGATGAAAGGTTGCAAAATTTTGGTTATTAGATGCAAAAGAAATTTAACTTTTAAAAGGAGAAAAATTAGCATGGCCTTAAAATTTCCAACAGAAATCGTGATGCAAAAATTAATAAAAATTAGTAACTCTGTTCCAAATAACATTGACTTTTTAAATAAATCTATAAAATATTTATATTAAAACTTTCTTTTGCCACCTTCTTATACCTTGTTCATACATGCATTTCTAATTGAGATAATATTCAGTTTATTGACATAATATTTTTTGCGTTCACACTACATACAAATATTGCGCTAACTCAATTAGTAGTTGACAGCTGGAAAAAAGTTGTTGTTTTTGTTTTGGTAGTGAGCAAGAAAAAGTGAAAAATATTTTCAAATAATTTATTATATTGACATTTATCTCGTCATTCATCTCGCATTGTATACTTTTTGCTTATTAAACACATCTTTTACAGTGTTGTGTTTCATCTTTTTCTCAATATTCAAAGCAATTTTGAGTTTATTAAGCAATAACTTTATTGACTTTTTTGTAAGGAATATTGAGCTCAATAATGGACTTTATTGCGATTATCTCAATAAAGTTAGCATGTATGAACATGGTATTATGCTGCCTTTGTTATAGTTCTCATTATTGCAGTTCTTTATTTTTAGTATCTGGCTTAGTTTTTATATCCTGTCTAACAACCAGTGTTGGGCAAAATACATGCTCTAATGTATTTAAAATACAAAATACATGAAAGTTGTTTAGTTTAAAATACAAAATACTTTTAATCAAAAAAGTTTTTATTTTCTTTCATAAACACCAGTTTTTCAAAAATGATGTCAGATGAACAATCTCTTGATGGCGAATAAAGAAACCCAGCTAAGGACAAAATCTCAATGGTTTCTTATTAGAAAACGATATAACAGAACATATAACAGAATTAAGAAAAAAGTGACAATTAAAAATCGTTTCACCAAATGCTATATAACTATATATATAGTGTATCCAAGTCAACATTTGATTGATATTTTTTTTTCTCTTCTCTTCTACATTAAAATGTCGAACGTTGATTTTCTTTGTATTTTATTTTTTTTCATTATTAAACTTTCTGATAGCTGGGCGATTTTCTCAATGTATGTATGTATGTGTATTCAGTTGCGTTTTCTTTACACAGGTACTTTGGTAATTAAATTGTGGTATTGCAATTTTTTGGAAATAAGACAGTAGCAAAATTTTCGATTTTAGTTGATGTATGAATGGAATAATTTTTAGCGCATATTTTTTAACATAAATTAGTTAGTTAGTTTTATTTATTGAGACTTTCTTTTTTTAACATAAATTTAAAATGTATTTTGAAAAATGTATTTTGAGAGCACGAGTATTTGAAATACAAAATACTCAAGCGCTTAGTAGTATTTAAAATACAAAATACAAATACATTCATGAGGCGTATTTAAAATACAAATACAAAATACTTATTTGTATGCTAAATACGTATTTCAAATACATGTATTTCAAATATTGCCCAGCCCTGCTAACAGCCCAATTCTGAATACTCCCGGAGAGTTTCTCTCTTAGGGAAAACACTTTTCTGGAGAAAAATATCCCCTCCTAGGGTACAAAAAAAAACGTGAATAATATCGCTTAATGCCAGATATTTTGCGCTTTGAAATTACATTTTGTTTTTCCCTTGTGTTTTTAATGTGCCAAAATGAGGGAGAAAACATATTCCCGGAGAATTTTTATTTAGAATTGAGCGGTAAATGAGGCTCATTAAATAGATATCATATTCAGTTTATACCAGAGTACATGCAGACATTTTTACAAATATGTTTGCCTTAAAAAGTGCAGCTATTTTTGTTTTTTTTTTTTTGTCTATTGCTTCATATCTTTTTGCTATTTGTCCAAGTTTAAAAACCCCTCATTTGTTTTTATTATTTTGTTACTATAATACTTGTTGTATTTTATATTTGGTTCGGTAAATATTTGTTAAGGCCATTATCAGTGTAAACTTTGGCTCATATTTCTTTTGTTTCGACTAGACTCTGCTTGACATTCTCATTGTCATTAAATTTTATATTTTTGACAAAATGCCAGAAACAAGTTTTTTTTATTTTTTATTTTTGCTTCTATATCATGTTTCCTTGCTTTTGCTACAAACACACATGTTGCTTGTGCAGCCAAATCAAGCAATTTTTCGCACACATAAACTAAATCCTTTTAATTTTACAATCAAAACTTAATTTGTCTAAAATTTTATAGAATTTATTTGTTGTTTTATGGCTTATGGCCTTTCAGAGCCATAAAACAAACGATTTCTTAAACTGTTGCTTATGAAAATTGCTGTGAAAAGAATGCAATAAACAATAAGCTATTGTAGAAAAACATTTTAAAATAAAATTTTAAGTAGCACTTAAAATATTGCAAGCAAATGATTTTAATTGTTTGATAAGAGTTGCTTTTTTACTAAGAACTAAAGAAGATTTAAATTGTTCAAGTTTATTAAAAAAAAAAAAAAACTAAAATAAATTACAGAACCCTCGCACAGCAAGGGTTCCGCACTACCGTGCGTGCACAAGTTCTAGCCAAAGGGTAACCCTGGTGCACCCTTTAGTTTTCAACTTAAAAAAACTAAAAATAAATTGAGCCAAGTCCGAGACTGACTCGCACAGCAACGGTTCCGCACTACCGTGCCAAAGGGTAACCCTGGTGTACCCCTTAGTTTTCAACTTTTTATTGTTTTCAATAGTTGTTGTTGCAGAGGTCAGACAACTACAAGCACCATGTCAATTTCAAGCCTCTATCTCCATACGGTTTAAACGTTATAGCTGATTTTCAAACTAAAGGGTGTCCCCAGGTGTATGAAGAACAATTAAATTTAACTTTTTTGCAACTTTTGGTATTTGCTGTAGTAGAAGAGGTCTGCCATCGACATATTCAGTGAAAATTTTAAGTCTCTATACGTATTTTGCGGTTCAAAAATGAGCCAATTTTCAAATTAGAGGGTGCCCCCGTACAAAGGGCGAACAAGATTTGCAAAGGCTCCCTTATAGCCTTTTTACACCGACTGACATCCATTAGAAACGCATGGAAGATGTTGAAAATGTGAAACATTTCTTTCATTTATTTAGATGTCAAAAAAGACATTTGTGAAAAATAAAAATAAAAATGTAAAAAGTCCAAGCCCATTTAAAATAGACCATTTTGGACATTTCTATTTCCATAGGTCAAGCAACATGTTCTCCATATTGATTGACCATACGATGGGCTTTCTTTTGTACTGCAATCAAAATGAATTTATTTATATGTATTAATTAATTAAAAATTATGAGAAAATACATGTTCCGCTCATTTTTTTTTTTATGATAAATTTGTTTTCTGAAATGTCATTTTGCTAGTGATGGTACAAAAGCAATCGATTTTCTGCAATTATTTTAGTGATGGCATTAAAAAAAATCGAAAGATGCAAGATGGAACGAAATGAGAAAGGATCATCTTCTACTGATGCAAAAACATGTAGAATTTTCGCCCTGTATAATTCTTATGGGAAGATGTAAAGATCTTTGCAAATTGATGAAAGATGTACGTCAGTGTAAAAAGGCTATTAGAAGGAGCTGCTGCCGGTCCTAGATAACTTAACTCTTTAGGGAATAAGGAATGCACAATGGATCAACCACTGGCCGCATTGCTTTACATTACGAAACAAAGCAAAAAACGAATGTTTCTTTTCAGTTTTGCCGTTATTGCTTTACAACCTGCTTTAAGGCTTTTATCAAAGTAGTAATCTTGACAATTCGCAGCCATATGTTGTTTTAGCTCTTTAGAGCTGCTTGAAATCCGTGTTTGTTTTTTCGTTTTTTTTTTTTTGCAAGAACTTTTCCGCCAATATTGTGGTAAATCTTGGGCAACAAAATCTTGTGGCGCGCGCACTCCAAAAAAAAAAAAGAGTTTTGACAAACTGCTACCATAAGTAGTGAGTGAGTGGTACAAGTAGAAGAAACTTAAAACAAACTTGCAACACATTTTGCTTGCCACTACCAAAAAGCGCAAAAAAACACTTATTGCTACTTATGCATTATTTATTTTTGGTTTTTCTTAGGGTTTCGTTTGTTGTTTAATGGTGGCTGTTTTGTTTTGTTTTCCCATGAAGTTTCCCATCATTTGTTGCTGTTTTCAGCAAAAAAAAAAATAAATAAATTTTTTTGTTGCTTCATAACTGTTGCAACACAAGTCTAGTTAGCAGTTGTAGTGTTTTTCTTTGCCCCACTCTTTCTTTGCTGCTTCCCCCCGATGCAGTTGCCACTTTTAGCCTGATTTATATTCTTGACTTCAAACAGTATGTATAGTATTTATAAATTTTTTTTTTTTCGAGCCAACACATTTTTTCAAGTATTTTTGTAAGAGCATGTGTATGTGTGTGTGTGTGTGTGGTGTATTTGTTTCAGTTTAACTTTTTTTAATAAAACAAATAAAAATACAGTTTGCCATTAAATTGTGTATATTGCAACTATTATCTATTTGCTGCAACGAAAAGAAGAAAAAACAAACAAACAAACAAAAAATGTTTATGTGGACCATATTTAAAAAGACAATTTTATTTATTACAACACAACAACAACAACAGTAACATTTTGTTGAAGCTGATGACGGCCGTCGTTGGTTGGTTGATGTGATATTTGGTTGACTTTCTGCAGGCGAGTTCTCAGAGCAAAAATATACCATTTCCAAGCAGTCCAGCCAGCTGTCTGTCTGTCTATTTGTCTATCTGCCTGCCTGCCTGCCTGCCTGTCTGTCCGTCTGCCACACTTTGCAGTAACAATGCGACAACTGGCAAAATAACATTTACTCTGTATTTACTTTGGTAGCTGGATGCATTTATGTATTTCATTTTCAGTTTTTCTCATGCCGTACTGTTTGTTTGCAACATCGTTAAATAATGTTTGCAACAATTGCTGGTATGTATTGCATTGTTGCCTTAGTAGTATATGTAGTATATTTTTCTGTTTTACAAAAATTGGAGTCAGCTGCAAGTGACAACATTTAACAGTTTTATATAAATTGTGAGAAAAAATGTTTTGCGTTTTCATTCAATGCACACAGACAGCAACATTTATCAAATTAATGAAGATTTAATTAAAAAAAAGGAAAACTTTTTTTTTATTTATATGACGAGTATTAGATTATTCACAGGCCCCAGCCAGAGAAATAAAGAAACAATGGTTATGCAATCATAATTTGTGAAAATGAAATTTTGGGCGGCGGCAGGCCTCATGCCTGCATCGCACCACGTTTCTCAAAATTTACAATTGTTGTATAGCTAGTAAAATACATATGTAGATACTATTGTTCTTTTTTTATTACAAAAGTAAAATTTAATACTGAAAACACTATTTTTTTAAGCTTTAGGTCTTTATAATTTTCTTTCTTTATTTTAATCGATATTTCGCTAACAATTTGTTAGCATCGTCAAGAATCTTTAATTGGTTTTATTTTCTATTATTTTGTTTAAAAATTATTTAAATTTAATACAATAAATTTTTGTTAGTGCGTATTGAACTTGTAATACACATTAGGTACACAGAGCGAAAACTTCCTAATAGAATCAATAAGATTTTCTCTTTGAAACGTTTTTAGGCTGAGGGGTATCCCAGCAGAGAGAAACGAAGATTTTCTATGGGTATTTCTTATTATTTCCATAACTGTCTCAACAAGAAAAACACATAAAACCAAGAAGAAAACTTGTTACTCACGTTTGTTTTTACTCAGTTTCGGATTTGCATAGTGCCAAAAAAAAATTCTATAGAGAAGAACTTATTGATTCTATTAGGTTTTCTTGTAAATTGTATACAATAAGGATTTCTTATTGATTTTATTAGGTTATCCTATTAATTTTTCCCTGTTGATTTTATTAGTTTCCTATATAAACACACGTAAATCATCTTGTTAATTTCATTAATAAGAATATATTTTTGTTTACATTAGCTTTCTTGTTATTTCATACAAAATCAACAGACAATTGTTGTTTTTTCAATAAGGTTTTCCCATTTATAATAATAAGGAATCCTTTTTGAAAAAAAATCCCATAGAGATATCTTATTGATTTTGTTCTATTTTATTAGGTGCTTTTTTCTCTGTGTAGGCTTGAGCAACAGAGCTTAAGTATGAAGTTTGAATTTTATATTTGTGCACAAACATTTTTCTGAATACATCTGTTACTTGCAATACAAATTTTTAAGCTTCAAAAAAGCAAAAAATATAAATAGTTGTACACTGTGTTCAACTCGAGGGAAGATGATCATTCAGGTGATACACTCTTCACAAATAAAATTCGCATATCCATTCTATCCTATAAGGCCCTCAATAAGACTTTGTGTCAAACACTACGTTTTTTATTCAAGTTTAAAACTATAAATCCCTTTACCAGACACCCTGCATATCGTACGCGCGCATTTCATAATATGTTCTATCCATTTAAAGTTACGGTTTTATCATAAAATGTAGTTAGTTATATACCAACCTCCTTCTAAATCTTCTACTTCAATTAACTTTTAACACTCCTCCAGCAACAACATCTACCCAATGAAGCAACTAAAAGAAGTTTAAAATAGAGAAATTAACCAAAAATTCCCTCTCTTAGGACTGACTTCAGCTTGATGTTTAAAGCACCAAGTTTTTGAAATCTTCACAATTATTGAGTAATTAAAAAAAAAAAAAAACCAGAATAGTTTTTACAGCTTCCAAACACATGCATGTTCCTTTATTACACAAACCAACTGCTGCACAAATCGCCTGCCTGCCTGATAAGGATGAAAGAGATCTGGACAACATTGTAATGAAAATTTAAGGTCATTAGAAGCCATTTGCTAATTGTCAAACGTGACTTTGAGCAGAAAATGGAAATCTGGCCAAAATAAAAGAGTCATGAAGCCAAATTTATTGAAGTGAAGTAACACTCATACATACATATGTTTGTACATGTATGTAAATGTAACAGAGTCATAGTAAAAAGAAATATTTTTTCTTGAACATGTTTCTTCAGTAATGCACATTTTTATTTACATATGTACATAAAAGACAATTCCCAAGCGTGTTTTATAACTTAATGAAAATCAAGCAATTGCACCATATAATCCATAAGCTCTATTTAATGGTATACGATTATACAATTCCAATTGAATTTATGAATTTTTAAAAAGCTTTTAAACTTAAAGAGTTGGAGTTGATGACAGTTCGGTCATCTCTAATAGACTTTAGACATATACAGAAAATCTTTGGCACAGGAAATGTAGAAAAATATTTTAGTACTAAATATTGTTGTGAAAAAAATTTAGCACACATTAAACATTTCTACAAAAATGTTAAGTAGGAAAAATTAAAAATTAAAAAAAAAAAAAATAAATAAATAAAATTGTTAATAGTTTCATCAGGCTTGAGCTACATAGATTTTACTTCCTCAAAAGTTTCTAGAGAAACTTTTCTGCACCATGAATGTTTATTAAAAATTTTGAAAACTTTTTTTGACAACAACAAAAAAAATAGCGAAAAATTCAGATGAAACATTTTTAGTACACAAAACTTCTTTGAAAGAAACTTTTTGCTAAAATTAATGGTATAAGAAATTTGTATAAAACCAATTTTTATCTGTAGTGATTACAGTACAGGCAAAAAAAAATTAAAAAAGAAAATTTTAAATGAAAATGAGAATTCAAAAATGAACTTAATTACTTATTCGCTATAAGAGCCAATTGAAATGTAGTATTTTAGGTCTTTTTCAGCCGTCTACATATGTATATGCCGCCAACACTTCGTTGATGCTAATCAACTCATCAGTAGACTCGAAAAACCTAAAAAGAATGTTTGACATCCAACTACTTATTCCAAATGAGAATTTAAATTAGTTAATGGGAAAATTCCAAATGTAATCGAGAAATTTTAATTTTAAGTTGAGAAAATTCCAAATCAAATTAAAAAACTTAATTAATTACAATTAAGATTTGTGAAAAAATTTACCGCTGACATCTTGTAAGCAAATTTCTTTTAGTACTGAAAATGTTTCTAGAGAAATTTTACAACAAAAAATTTTTATAGAACGTCTTTAATACCCAAAGATATTTGGAACATGGAACATGGACCAAAAAAAAAATTTTTTTTTTTTTATTCTATACCATCTTCCATTAAATTGAGAAAATTCTAGCTGAAATTGAGAATTTCAATTGAAAAAACTTTAAATAAAAATGAAAACTTCAATTTGAAATTGAGAAAATTTTAAAGGAAAATTCGAATTTAAATTTTAAAATGAGAAAATTCCAAATGAAATTGAGAAATCTCAATTTTTAATTGAGAAAATTCCAAATCAGCTTAATAAAATTATTTAATTAATTAATATAAAGAATTATGAAAAAATCTACCGCTGACAGTTGTTAAAGAAGTGTTTTAGTACTGAAAATGTTTTTAGAAAAATTTTACAATAAAAAATTCCCAAATTTTCTATAGAAGAATGTGCAGAAAATCAGCTGACCGCTATTCAATGCAAAAAAAATAATATTAAATTTTATAAAAATACGTATTAGAACGCATTTCATATGAAAAATTTTTTATAAAACGTATTGGAGCATTTTATTTTTATGAACACCGGTGTTAAAGTTTAACATTTTTGATAACTTTAGCTTTTATTCAGAAAAAAAAATAATTCAAAATGTATGCACCTCCTGGGACATTTTTTTTTTTTTTGCTAAAAATCTCATCAAATAAAATGTTTGTCGTTATGCCTTAAACAAATTCAAATTTTACTTTGTATTCAAAACCCAAAGCCATTTAAAACTATAATTTTTACAAACAAATTAAACCACATTTGCAAAACGTTTCACGCCATTTTTATTTTTGTGGTCTAAATAATTTTTTTTTTTTAGCCAATTACCGCATTAAATAAAATAAATTAAAATGTAAACAATTTTATTTGAATTGGAAAAAAAGGATTCAATAAAAAAAGAAATATCCCCAACCCAAGCTTAACGAATTAGCTGCCTTCGCATACAACATACAATACTGTCAGACGTCTGTAAGTGAAGGCAGTCAAATAAAACCCATTAAACTTTGAGAAGGAGTGATATGTAGTAAATATTGTACTAATTCAAGCGAAAGAGACCAAAAAATTATAAAAAGAAAGAAAAAGAAACTATAAAAAAATCCTAGCAAGGAAAACAACTACTACAACACATTACAATTGGTTTTGGAATACATGAATATAAATCAGCAAAACACCAGGAATTACGAAATAATGGATGTGGCTTTTTTTTGTGGGTTGAGTGGAAAAGAGGACTAGTAAAATCAGCATATAACGAGTGACTCGAACAGCAGTGCAAAAAAAAAAAAGGAATATGAATACAAAAAGTGCTCAACAAAATGTAAATTTCTTTCCAAAAAAAAAAAAAAAAGAAAGGAAACTTAACTACTACCTCAGAAAAATTGCTCTAAGCAAACGGTAGAATTGCAAATTTTGCTTAAACAACACCCTGACTCTGCTAGAATTTCGCATAATGTTGGTATTCTTAAATGTGAAAAAAACTTGCACCATAATTTGCTCTTTTATTTCCCATTCATTTCTACTTTACATTTTTTTTCCTTTCTTTTGTTAACTTCCGTTTCCGTCAGCACGAAAATTACTCACTTTAAAATATCAGCCATTCAGTGGCGCTAATTCGATTTTTATTGTTTCCAAAGTAAGATTACAAAACTTGGCCAATTTATGCGTTAACTTATAAATGTACAAGAGCAAACCAGAAACTTGAAGCAAAAAAATTTGAAAATATTTTTAGAGGTAATTATGAGCACTTTTAATATTTTTAGTACTTCAGACAGTAGTAAATGAATAATTTGACCAAGAACTACAGAGGCATATAGAGAGCATAATAAGCAATTTGGGTAACGAGGTACAGCTACTTCCCAACCAATAATATCGGTACTTTCAAACTGCATTTTAGAACCAATCTTTCATACGAAATTTGTTCAGAAATGTAATTCAACATTATTCAAAACACTTATGAAGGGCGGTGTGTAAGAATTTCACTAAAAAAAAATTTCCATTACTTAAAATTTGCATAAAGAAATTAGTTCTTAAAGTTTTTATCAAATATTTTATGTACGAGTACTAAAATGTTTCATAGTTGTAATACTAAAAATTTCAGAAAGTGATATACTTTTGCTACCAGAACTGCATTTGCATCTATAGAGCGAAGTTTTTGCTTCACCATTTAAGCACGCGCATTAACGAAATACTCAATATTAATGAGATGAGAAAGAGAGATCTCTCTCTCTCTCCTGTAACACCAACAAACTCAATGCTGCTGCAGCAAATGTTTCATAGTTGGACAGACATTTATACAAAACATAAAAGACTTGGTACTAAAAATCTCTACATAAAAATTAGTACTTTAAATTTTTGTAGCATATTTTTAACGTTGAACAAAATATTTCTCGTACTAAACGTTTTATAAATTCTAGTGCTTGAAATTTTTACTGTGTACATAGTTTTAGTACTAAAAATTTTCGTCCAAATAGAGACCACATTTAGCTCAATCAATAGAATACCATAAGTTGGCTTAAAACATAAAGAATATCAATGATTTCCATAAAAAAAAATTTAGAATATTTTTATTACTAAAAATTTTAATAAAAAATCATGAGATATTAAAAATCGGGTGGTACAAACATTGTGCATAGTTTTAATACTAAAATTCCCATAAGGAGTTTTGTTCAAAATACATTTTTGAACGAAAATGTCATATAAAATTTGTTCTATAATGTATATCAACATTTTAGCTTTTACGAATACCGTTGCAAGAGTATTTGCGCAAACTTTCAAGCGCTACAAACTTCTGCAGTTAATTTTTAGTACAGAAAATTTCTATAACACAGTGTGTGAAACAATTTTCGGTGCAGAATATTTTTTGCGGAGTATTTTTAGTATTAAAAATATTCTTATACAAGTTTTACAACCAAAACTCCCTGTTAACTTTTAGTACCAGAAGTTTCTATAGAAAAAAGTTGATACTAAAAATACTATAAGTAATAAATTTTTTTTTTTTCAGTATAAACAACAAATTTCTATAACAAGTTTAGCACTAAAACTTTTCACCGGGATTCATTAAAATTAAAATGTTGCTGAGACACATTTTTGAACAAATTTATGTAGAATTTGTATTAAAACCTACTTCAAAAAAATGTATGATTCCTAGAAATTTAATGCTAAAAATATCTAGTGCACAACTGTTTAAAGATTTACACCGGTATTCATAAAAATAAAACATTGTTGAAACACATTTTACGACAAATTTTTCATATAAAATTTTTTCTAAAATGTAGTTGAGAGCAACGTTTTATTTTTTATGAATACCGGTGTCAAAGTTTTAACACTAAGCATAACTATACAAACTTTTAGTACTACAAACTTCTGCAGCCGCCAAGTTCTAAATCCGAAAGCTTCTATAAGAAAACTACAATCAGCCAAAGGTTCTAGAAAAAAATAAGTCTTAAGACCACAAATCTACCGAATTCTATAGAAGTTTTTATATTAAAACTAATACAAAAATGTGTAGCAATTGAAATGTTTAGTACAACAAATTTTTTTGCTAGAAATATTTATGGAACATTTTTAAAACTAGGCTGTTGTGTGACTTTTTATTAAGCATTAAAAGTGTCTATATAAAAAAGTTTAGTACAAAACTCGTTTAGTATTTTTAGTACTATTGGCTACAAACTAACACCAGTATTCATGATAATTAAAATGTTGCTGGGACACATTTTAGTACAATTTATATATGAAAAATTTGTTCTTAAACGTATTTCAACAACATTTTATTTCTTACGAATGCCGCTGTAAATAACTTTACCAATATTGTATATGTTTTTATTCAAGCACTGCTTGTTATGCAAATTTTAGTACTAAGACATTTTTTTAAATCTTAGAAATGAACTTAATTATTTATTTGCCTTAAGAGCCAATTGAAATGTATTTGAAAAGGTTCATTCTTAGAAATGATTTAAAAAAATTTTTTATGCATTCATTTCACTTTTTAGTCGAACCTTATGATTCACAATTTTTACTTAATTTATTGGGCTTTAGTTAGATTTTATTTGCTTATAATTGAGAAATATCTTTACTAAGTTTTTATGCTACCTACTACAATATTCTTTTTTCTTCCTTCTTCACAGTTTACAATTTTTAAACAAAGCTTTTTCTACTCAGGTCTAAATTTTTCAATTATTATTTAAATGTTTGAGAGTTTTATTAGAAAACTTTTATTGTTTATGGGCAAGTTCAAGCTACTATTTTTATTTCAACTCTTCGATTTAAGCATCCCCCATTTGCCCCCATTGAAGCTTATGGCCATTGAAAAAGGATTTTATTCCTTTTAACTAAATTGGCTTAAAGTTGCAGATTATTCGGCCACGAGCAGAGGGCGACGATGGTAAAAGAAGTTGTGGATGTGGTAGAGTTTTGAGCAGGAGAAAAATCCACTTAAAGTTGGTCAAACATTTCTGATTCTTTTTTTTTTTTTTTGCGTTTTGCTTGCCAGTTTTGTATTTCTATTGCCAATTTAGTTTTAGGGGTATTTGTGCTGCAAGCAGTGCTGTGTGGCGGTTGTTGCTGCTGCTGCTAAAAGTATTTGCTGGGTGTTTGGTTCATGTGAAATCTAAGGATTAAAGCCTGAAGCAGTTTTTGTGTAATCATATTGAAAGAGCATTTGAAACTTTTCTCATAAAATTCAAACATGATTTTGAAATAGGTTGAACAAAAAAAAAAGGTGTTTACAACTTTGAACTGCATACGTTCCAGCAAATATTTGCAAACATTCATATCACAGAGCTAAACTGAATCCGGTTTCATAAAACGGGATTGCAAAAGGGATAACGCGTTTTATAAGAGGCACTGAAACAAAACAAAAAATTTACTTAAAATTTGTGGATTTAAATTCGAGAGGTGTGAGCCGAAGGCAAGAATATTTCAAAAAGCTAAATATTTTGTGCTAAAAATACGAAGAAAGTCTATTGAAGATGACGGTTTACATGGGTGTTCATAAGAAATAAAAAAGGTTTTAAAACAAATTATGTATTAAACGATTGTTCTAAAACGTAATTATTTTTATGAATACCGGTTGCAGAGCAATTTTTTAAATATTTTTGTGACAAAAGATTTGTGAGGTAAGAAACTACGGCGAACTTTATGGCCAAAAAATTCGTAAACAAGTTTTTGTATTGAAAAATACTGTTGAAATTTTAACGCAATTTGCTGTTGGAAATTTTCAACACAAAAACGTTAAAATTATTCCGATAATTTTTTTAAGAGCTAAAATTAAAAAAACCACATGAAATTTATTTTAGTACTAAAAACTCAGCTTGATACTATACTATCTAGTATATACAGCCATACTCATAAAAAAGAAACTTCTGTTGACATACGTTTTAGAACAAATTTTTCATAAAGAAAATTGTGCTAAAATGCATCTCAACAACATTTTAATTTTTATGAATACCGATGTTAAATTTTAGAAAATACATTTTCTGTCTTAAAACCGAAAAACTTTTCAAATAAGTTTTAACATTGGCAAAGTGTTTAATACAAGAAACCTTTTAGAAATAAATATTTAGTACAAAATAAATTTTACAAACAACAAATTTTTAGAGTAACAAACTATAAGAGCAACAAAATTTAAGTTCAGCAAAATTTTAACACAAAAAATATTTTAAGGTTTGTGTACTAAATTATTAGAACAAAAAATTAACACCGGTATTCATAAAAAATAAAACGTTGTTTAAATACATTTTAGAAAAAATTTTCCATATTAAATTTGTTCTAAAATGTATTTGAGCAACATTTTATTTTTTATGAATATCGGTGTAAGTTTTTAGCAACACACATTTTAAGTACAACACATTTTTAGTGCTACAAAATCTACGAGGAACAAAATCTTAGTTCAGAAAAATTTTAGTACAAAGAAATTTTAGGGTAAAACAATTGAAGTACAAAAAATTGTGTACTAAAATTTGTGTAAAAGGTTTTTAGAACACACATTTTTGTACTCAAAAAGTTCTATAAATATAGCTAATTTAAATTGGTGTTTGAAATTTTTATTTAGTACGAAACATTTTAGTACAAAAAAATTTTTGGACCAAAAAATTGCAGCATAGTTCCTAAGAACTAAAATTAAAAAAAAAACGTTCATCTTTATGGTATAAAAAATAGCAAAAAAAAAAAAATTAAGTTTGATCACTCTGAAGTCGTGCAACTCTGGAACAAAAATTATTAAATAATATTGAAACTTACACTAAATGCGCAATAATTTTATGCGGCATCGAAAGCATCAATCATAATTCTGCTTTTCTCCTATCTGATCTAGTTTTGATTTATTTCATGCTAACGTTGTGTGCTCTTTTGTTGCTTTCAAATAGTTGTCAAAGTTTGTGTCCAATATATTCCACCAAAACTTTGAAACTTTTTCGTTTCACAAAAATTTCCCTAAAATATTCTGGGTTATTTCATAATTTATTTTCTATTTTCATTTTTTGCTGATTTTCGAATGTGTGCATTTAGAAATATTTTGACATTTGATGACACTTGATTCGCAATATGGTGCCCTGACGTGAAGGCAGTCAGGGTTTTTGCTGCTGCAGCTGTTGTTGTTGGTTGTGTGGGGGTTTAAAATAACAAAAATTACTCGCTTACAACCACAACTTTTTTTTTCTTTTTTTTTTTTAGTAATAATTGCAACATGAAAGAATAATGAACACTATTTTGAAAAATAGAAGTTTAAACGTTTATATGTTCTTATAGAGAGATTACGTTTTTACGGGATTAATTTCCGTTGAATGTGTGTACATACATAAATACATATGTATTCCATCAGTCAGCCATCAGTCGACATGTTTTTTTAAATGTGTCATTTTCAATGTGTGCTACATTTTGTTGTTAATATCTTTTGTGAGTATTAAAATTATACATTGCGCTTTAGTGATTTTTTGTTTGTATAACAATTTTCTTTTTTGTTGTTTAGAATAAAGTTTTGCATTTAAAATGAAATATTTGATGCACGCTTTTCTAAAGTCAAATTTCATGTTAATGTCAAGAAAACATGGCGTTGACTTTTAGTTGACAAGTTAATGAAGGAACAAATGAGTGAATGAATGGGAGAGAGAGAGAGAGAGAGAGAGAGAGGGAGATCGACTTGTCAAGTTATGTATAAGAAAAATTGCTTTGTCCTAATCTTCGTAAATTGAACAAATAATTATTTTAAATGTTTAAAGTGTATTCTTGGAAATGATTCATAAAAGTTCTAAGAATTTTCAAACAAAATGGGCAGATAATAAAAGCAAACAGATGGTTGTACTAAAAATTCAAACAGTAAATTTTCCGGTATTCATAAAAAATAATCAGTTGTATGCAAAAAAAAGTCGTAATTTTGGTTTAATATGAAAATTTGTTAATAAGCTCATTAAGCCTAATAACCTGTGTTAAAAATTTTGTATGCAAAAAACGCGTATTAGCTAATAAATGATTTAAAGAAATTTCAATCTTGAAACTGGCAATACTGTTTCATAAACCGTATTCATAAACCGTATTCATACACACATACATATGTATATGTATGTACGGACATGATTACATTCGCCCGGGTTCTCAAATTTACTTTTCTTCAATCAAGACTAAAATTTATGTTTCGTGTTATTGCAAGAAAAAAACCTGAAGTATATAATTGTTTTGTTTTATTATTTCATATCTGACTGAATTATTTGCTTTATTTTTATTATTCCTTTTTTGAATTACTTTGTTTTATTATTATTATTTTTTATTATTCATTTTTGTTTTATTATTAATATATTTAAATTTTGTATGAACATTGTATGTACAAACATATGTATGTATGCACGCAAAACCCCTTCCTGTTAATGTAATATTGTTCTAGTTCACCATCAGTGTTTTTTCAATTTTATGTGAGTTCCGTCAGTAGCCCAAATAATACCAGGAAAATTGTGAATTTCTTTAAAACTTGATGAAATTTAGCATTCTTCTGCAGCGGGAGCAGGCATTCTTATTTGTCTTTGGCCAGTTTGGCTAGTGCACGCGCTACTTTTGAGCAAATTCGGCTAATCGCTGATTGAGACAGTCCGTGAATATCGCCTGTATCATCCTGTACCTAAACGTTTTACTATGTCTTATAAGAATACCACGAAGAGCAAATGTGCTGGTGAACCACGTCCTCTTCATATCATCTTGTATCAAATTTGCAATTTCTTTTATGTTTCCTTGTTAAAACTATATTTTTGTTTAAGGTCGGTTTCAGGAATATATAACGGGTCGGCTCTCTTCTTATACATACATACATATATTCTTGGTCGACTGGTTGACGATATTTGTTCATAATATTCTATTAAAATGGCACAATTGAAACAAATTAAATCAAATCCCGATATTTCTTACCAATTCGACTTATTAAGACAGCCAGTCGGTACTCAGGGCCCTGGATGGCTATTCGTTCAAATCCAGGACAATACTGGAATGTCACGATAGGCTAAATGAACTGGCCACTCACAATCAGATTACTCTGATATGGGTGCCAGGTCATGAGGGGCACAAGGGTAACGAGTTGGATGATACCTACGCGAAAAGGGGAGCCAATGGGGCTTTTATTGGACCCACTCCATAATTTGGCTTTAACAATCTACTCCTCAGGGGGGAGTTCAGAAAATGGACAACATCCATCACAGAGAAACTGTGGAATGACACTAGGGGTCTAGAACACTCGAGGAAATTTCTTAGCTTTGATGCCAAGCGAGCGGATCTCGCTCTAAAATTAAATAGGAAGAATCTTAGGACACTGTGTGGGGCGCTAACAGGACACTATACCTGCAGGAAACATCTACACAGAATGGGACTATCCAGCACGGCAATATGCAGATTTTGCGGAGAAGAAGAGGAGTCAATGGAACACTTGATTACTGAATGTGTGGCACTTGGCCACAGAAGATACAGGCTGTTGCAGACCTATACATTGGGTTCACAGGACTTGCAAGGGCTCCCACTGAAGGAGCTAGTACTGTTTCTTGATGTATTGAACTCGTGAGGGAAAGGGGTTGCACAATAGGTCATTACTGGTCGCAGTGCAAAGGGCCATCCTGGACCAACCTAGCGTAAATAATAATAATAATAATAATAATAACAATAATAATAATAATAATAATAATAATAATAATAATAATAATAATAATATTAAATTTAATGCTTTCATTTTTTCACAAAAAATTTCTTTATTATTTTTCACAATTTTTACCACAAAATGTAAACAAATCAATAACTACAATTGAAATGTCATTTTAATTTATATTTAAAGTAGGGGCGAACGTGTATTAAATTTTCTACTTTTAACACTGTGTTAAAGCAAGCAAATTAAGCAAATATTTTTTTTTGCATAATACTTTAAGCATTTTTGATTATTAGTGGCTAATAACAGTTTATTAAATTTTTTTGCATACAACTGAATGTCTTTACACTGCATATTATGAACAGTAATTTTAAGCTAAAATAAGCAAACATTTTTAGTACTAAAATTATTTAAGAAAAAATTCGATATTATCTAGCCAAGGTTTTTAGAACTCGTGTTATGAGATCTCACCCTTTACTATTTTTCTAAAATAATTTATTATTTCGAATTGAATACAAATAATAAACCCATTTATTTCGATAAATTGCACCTGCACCTTCATGCGACCGCTGGGGACGAAAAACCCGTAAGAACACGAAAAAAGTCATAAATGAAAAACACGAAAAAAACTGCGAGTCCTTACAAAAGTCTAGATGAGTATACTTACTTACAGTCTGATATTTTATAATTATACAAAACGGAAACTTACCTAAAAGAAAGAAGAAATTATAAAGCATTAATTGTAAGTTGAGTAAAAAATAAAATTTATATGGTAGATAAGAACATTTTATGGCAAAAGAAAAACGTTTTCAATTTGTATGTATCAAAAAAAAAAAATGTTTAAATAAAAACTATCGACTTTAATATTTTCTATGGACAAACTTTAGTATCGAAATATCGAAAATTTATCAATAAATAGAAAATATATTTATTGAGAATAAAGTGACTTTACGCTCATTTATATAACCTAATAAAGTTAGACAAACTTTAGTACTAAAAAAAATGGCAATTATGGCAAAACTGTACTACCACTAAATCTATATTTTTTATTTGTGCAAACGCTATTTGTACATGAATTTCTATGGAAAAAATTTAGTACTTAAAATACATATTCTCTACATCATGGTACTAGAAATGTTGCAAAAAACCATTTTAAATTTTGAAGCGTTTTATTTTTTGCAAATCATGGCAACATTTTTCAAAAACTCCTGACTTTCACAGCAAAACCGCCAACCACAATACAGGTGAATATGTTTGGAAAACCTTTAGGTCCACAAAACGTACAAATTGCACAAATTTTAGCACTTAAAAGTAAAAAAGAAACATTTTTATAAATTTTAGTATCAACAGGCTTTGACTCTATTTTACTTTCTCAGAACTGAGAAAGTTCTTTTGTGGTAAGAATGTATTGAGCCAACATTAGTAAAATCGAAGATTTAGTGGCTGGGGTATATAACTTTGAACTTTAACACCGGTATTCATAAAAAATAAAATGTTGCTCAAATACATTTTAGAACAAATTTGATACGAAAAATTTGTTCTAAAATGATTTTCAAGAATTTTTTATGAATACCGGTGTAAAAATTTAGTCCTAAAAATATTTAAGCTTAAAAAAATGTTAATTCTGAAAAATTTTGCCCGAAAAGCCCAGAAATTTCTATGGGAAAATTTTAATGCTGAAGTGTTTGTTTAGTACTAAAATTTTTTCAAGAATACCTTTAATTTGTCTTTGCTTAAACTTTCCTTTATATCAGCTAACTATTAGCAACCACAAAAAAAGCTATAAAGAAATATTTTGAGCACAAAAAATTTTCAATAAAAAAATCTAGTACTAAAACTCATGCTGATGAGCAGTGAGGCGGCTTCGAAACAGATAGTTCAATATTTTTGATATTTTCTTTATCTTGTTTAATAAATAATAAATAGCAATCACAAAAATAGAATGATCTAGAGCCTGATAAACAAAATAATAGAAGTAAAATAGAAGTAAAATTAAGTAATTTAAAAAAAAAAGAACATGCAAAGGAGCAAATTTTTAGAGGCTAATTAGTTTTTAAAGGCGAACTCGTTTTTCTTTTCGAAGTCATAAAAATTTTGTGCAAAAAATTTCTCAACAACCAAAGAGTCTGTGTGGTTTTAAATGCAAACATTTATGCAGGATTTTTTGTATGCCATATACCAACGAAAATGTTGAAGCAATTTTTTTTTTGTTTGTTCAAATAAAACGTTAAACTGATTTCCGAGTCAAATTAAATAGTTTCGTGAAATTGCGTGTATCAGTTTTTGCAACAGTTTTAAACGCCCCGAAAATACTTTTCATTAAATTACCATAATAAAATGAAACATTATTTAACAACACTTGACTGGATGCGCTCGTCTATGGAAAAAATAGCAAAGCATTTTATGCTGGTTTTTTTATTAATTTTTTTTTTTTTTTTGTATTTTTAATATGAGAGTTGCAAAGAAGGCGTTGGGCTGTGGCAAAGTCTTTAGTTGTTGTTAATGTTGTTGAAGTTTCTATGGAAGAGAACAAACGCCAAAACCAAATGGCATAGAAAAGTGGGTGGCTGCAAAAAGCCACATTTTTCCACACATGAGTTTTTATAGCATAACTTTTTCTACCCGAGTTTAGCCATAAAAAACGTTTTAAGCCTGTTGATGGAAAAACTGTGGCATTAATGTATGCTGTATGTACTGTATTACGTTTGTATGTGGCAGGCATTACCTTTGGCTTGAGCCCTTCACTTGACGCCACAGCATGTCGTTACCACACACACACACACACACACACACACACACACACATTGCAAAAGTTTTTATGTAACAAATTTCGAGCTGGCAAAAAAAAAAAGAGATGTTGGTTTTGAGTCTTCAAATCCAACGAAAACATTAACTCTTGGCATATTTCTTAGGGTTTTTGCTTTCTTGGAAAAATTATTATAAAACAATCTGAATTGCATTAAAGCCATTCCATTCCATTTTATTTTACCAAAATTAAAAATTTACTAACTGCTTAAAAAAATATTTTTTGTTTGTTTCTGGGTTATTATATGTTTTCAAATTTATTTCATCTCTTTGTTAGTGCTCTTTAGAGAGCAATTAGAGTGGAAAATGTTTTGCTCAAAACACGTTTCGTAAACAAATCTATAGTTGCACTGCTTCAACTCAAACAAACCGAAAACAGATTTTGTTTTCCTTTAACTAATTAACTTGGATTTGCAATTAAAAATCATTTATTTGATAACACAGAAACTAATTTGAATTAAGGTGGATAGAAAATTTTAGAACTAAATACGAGTACATACTCCAGTAGACTTTTTTTCAACTAGTGCACGAACTAGAAATAAAGTCTAGTTCGAACAAAAATACGATTGGGTTTTCTGGGTTTTCAGCAGCGTTCAAAAAGCTGTCTGTCACACAGATACAGCATCCAAAAAAAGAAGCTGTTGGCCGAGCTGTCAAACAGAACTTTTCTACAACAGAAGTGAGTGGCTGCCGCAGTAAACATTTTAAGCAACTCAGCCTCAGCTCAGCCTTTGGATTTTGTTTTGATGCTGGGGTAAAATTAAAGGTGAACATTTATAATTCTCATTGAGTTCATGGGATTAATAGAATATATAGTCAAGTTCCAAACACTCCTTTAAGTTTTTTCAAGTCTACTGACGAGTTGAGTAGCCTCAACGAATTGTCGGCGAAAACTTTAATTAAAACTATTTTTGCCAGAAAATCTAAATAAATGTATTACAAACACCACATTATTTGCTATTAATTAAAGTTCATTATTTTTTTTTTTTTTTTTTTTTTTTTGATAAAAAAAAAACAACAATAAAAATTTTATAACCGAATAAATATAAATCCATATAATCAAGTTTGTTGGCTGGTATTTAAAGCACAAAGTGCGTGCATAAATTGGGATTTTGCATTGTTAATTGAATTTATTTGCACACACACATACACAAAACATGCATTCAAAACTGTTAAGTAAATCTACTAATGACACCAATCGCAATCGCAATCACACACACACACACACACACTCACACACAATGAATGCAGTCAACCACCAACCGATGGACGGACCACCAGCCTGCATTGTTGGTTCGTTCGTTCGTTCGTTCGTTCGTGCTGTCATTTGTTTTTGTTTAATCGATAAAATAAATAGGGCTGTTGAATTGTTTTTGAATACATAAACATTTGCCAAAGAGATAAATTTAAATAATTGATTTTATTTCATCACGACAACAAATTCAATTCTAATGCAAGTTTTAAAAGGAAAAAATATATAAAATATTTTTGAATTTTACTTCAGGGTAAATTTTAATGCAACAAAAAAAAAAGGATTCATCAAATTAAAATCATACAAAAAAGAAGTCTTCTTTTTATAAATTTAAGAATAAAAGTGGTAAAGTGCTTTAACAAACAACAATTAAAATTTTCCATTTATTTCAATTGTGTCTCGCTTTTCAAACATTTCATGCAAATCATTCATAATTATGATGAAGTTTCTGTCTGTTCAAACTACAATTTGATATCGTTTTATTTATTTATTTTCTTTTAAGTAAATTAAAAATAAGTTTTCTTTTGTTGTCATTTAAACAACAACAACAACAACAACAACAACAGCACGACAACATACATTTGTTAATAGTCTATGATGTGGTAATGCTGTCTGCATAATTTTACAGTGTGTGAACATATTAATAGGCACACGTCTATTGTATGCACACGCAGGCACATAAATAGAACAACAATACGACAGCAATTAAATGGCAATCATACCGCAAACAAGTAATTTTGTTTGACATAAACCATTCAAAAGTAGAGAGAAAATAAAACATGAAAAAAAAAGGTATCAACTTAAAACACTGACAAAGCAAATAATTCAAATTAATATCGCTTTAATTACAAAATGCGAGGAGTATTGAAGAGGAAATCAATAGAAATGTGTATAAACATTTGTCAGCAAAACCTCTCCCTTAGGCCACAAAAAATAAATAAATAAATGAAATGCAGCAGTTGGTTTAATTTGAGAATACACAAAATGAGACTAAAATTGTTCCTGTATTCGTAAAAATTACATTTGAGAACGAAACTAAAACGTTTCTTAGAAACATTTTAGCTTTTATGAATACTAGTTTTAGTAAAAAGTTGCCACAAAACAGTTCCTAGTTTTCAAAGCAAGAGTTTTACAAAATCAAGTCTTACTATAAAAAATATTCTGCTGCTCAAATTTAGGAAATTTTTCTATAGAAAAATTTTAGTAGAAATTTCTGTTAAACAATTTTAGCACAAAAAATTTTCAAAAAGAGTTTGCAAAGAGAAATTTTACAACAAAAAATTGTTTAAATAAGTTTAGAGTACATTTGTCTTAAGAAAACTTTCAGTAAAAAATTTTTGCGGAATAATTTTAGAGTGAATAATTTTTCACAGAAATTTTCTATAGAAATATTCTAATATAAAATTTTCTGCAGAGTAATCATAGTAAAAAAATTTGTAAACTAATAACTTAGTACAAAAACACGTATGAGAAGATTTACAAAGCTTAAAATTTTTTGATGAAAACAGTTCTGGAACAAAACTTTGATAAAAATTTTCTACAAAATAATTTTAGTACAAATGTCTATATAAGATTTCTTGCAGAATATTTATCTTTAAAAAATTTGAAAGGAGAACTTTAGTATAAGAAAACAGTTTTATGAATAAATTTAAAAAATATTTTTATATAAATATATTCGAATCAAAAACCTTGGCAGATAACAGCTTTTGCATCAAACTTTTTAGAGAGCAGCGCCATCGGGCTCCAAAAATGTTTATGGAAAAGTTTTAGTACATAATACAAAATTTTGCATAGAAATTTTCACTATAAAGTTCTAAAATTTTCTACATAATAATTTTACAACAAGTTTTATGGAAAACTCTTTATAGAAAAACAGTTTTTATATTTTTCAATAAAAGGTTTTTGCAAATTTTCTATTTTTAATGTAACCTTAAAAATAGTTTAAGCCCAGATAAATATAAAATGTTTGTTATCTAATATCTAAGTTGAAAAGGATAAAGTATCCTAAAGTCTTTAAGAAAATTATTGAACGTGTAAAACCTTGAAAGATATTTGTAAATAAAGAATTGAATTGAATTGAAATATTTTTCAATAAGTCATCAAAGGCAATAAAAACATTTTTCAATGTGAAACTTCTCTTCAGCTAAGCATTTATATTTGTTTAGAGCTTTCGAAATTTTCAACTATCTCCTTGACAAAAATCAATAAAAAATAAATAAAATCAATACGGTTGAATCTCTCCATATGACTTACACCGGTATTCATAAAAAATAAAACGTTGCTGAAATTTTATATGAAAAATTTGTTCTAAAATGTGTTTCAACAATGTTTTATTTTTTATGAATACCGGTGTTTAACTTTAAAATGCTATGCCATGGCTGCTACAAAAACCAATCCGCAGTGTAGTGCTTTTAGCTTTGCCATTTTGTTAATTGTGTTATCATTTTGCTGCTCTTTAAAGTAGAATCTTTAAAATGAAATCACTTTAAATTGAGTTATTAATTTCAGAGTCCTTGTTGTTAACACCACAACACTATCTAAGCAAACTAACGAAAAAATAATTTTTTTTATATAAAAAATTTAAATTTAGTCTATTCAAAACGAAAAAAAAAAAATGAGAAGAAAAAAACGCTAATGCCTTAAAATTCTAAAATATCGTTAAGACCGCAGTAAACAGCTAAAACAAACTCCAGTATCGATGCTATAAAAACAGGCAAAAACAAACAGAAACAAAAACTGCCGGCAGGACTTTTTTATCCTTATTCTGGCAATTGTAGATATGATTTTTAATATTTCATGTATGTGTTTGTGTATGAGTATTATGGCAGCCATAAAGTGAGTTTATACGCTTATGTAACCGGTTGCAAAAAAAAAAAACAGGGACTACATAAAATATTCACTTCGTAGTTGTGTTCCATCTCTCGTTTACGTTTGTTATTATTTTAATAGCACAACTACTATGACTACAAAATGAATAAATAAATATAATAATAAGAAAAAAACCGAATGGAAAACAACTCTATTAAATCCATAAAGTATCCTTTCAGCTACAAACTACATAAAACAAAATAAATAATAAAAAACGAGATAGACAAAGTAAAAATTTATGTTTTAATGCCAAACAGTGGGTTGGATTAAAATCGAAATTGCAACAACTACCAACAGCGGCTTTTAGAGTGAGGATATAATAAATTTAATAGACATGAAATTAAGCAGCTGGTAACTGGCATTTCAAAACATGATAAATTATTTTTAAAACGCAAGAAGTTACTTATAGTATTAAAAACTTTACAACAACAGGCGGTTCTAAAAATAGTGGTCACGCTTTTTTTTTTTTTTTAATCATAATCATTTGTTTTATGTGACACTTTACTTTGAGTATATATGCTCTCGTGATGGTAACAAAATAATGATATAATTATTTCCCACAAAGCGAATGATAAAATATTAAACCATATTAAAATCATCGTCTACGTGGTCGCATTAAGTTTTGGCACTTTTACGTTCAAAACATTAATGGAATGCGATTAAGCGGCTTGGACCAAGCAGCTGTCAAATGTCTGCAAAGAAGCAGAAAATTTCTGACGAAGAGCAGTGTATAATGTCGACTGGATCTGACGACAATTGGAATACAGGGAATTTCAATTATTGCACATTCAAACTGACTTTATAAAAAAATTTTAAAGCATAAAAAATATGTTCTACAAACAAGTTCATATTTTTTTCCATAGACAAAACTTAAAATACAATTTTTAGCTGAAAAAAAAATTTAGCTAAAATGTTCTAAAAATCCGGTGCTTTAAAATCACGTGATTTCGCAGTACATAATAAGTAATACTTGAGTAAGAAAAAATTCTATGGCATCAGTGCAGACTGGAATAATATATTAGGCAACCTTACTTGAAAAAAAAGCATAAAAGATCTGCAAAACTTCAAGTTTTGGATGAAATTTGTTTTTAGAAATCATGTGATTTCAACCAAAGCAGTAATTTTTTCAGCCGATCATGCAGTAGGTGGAAATCATTGACTGCAAGATAAATAGTGCACGTTGTTTCTACTAAAAATTTAAAGAAACTTTCTCAACGTCACGGTAATCAATGATGATATTGATGAAATGATTTAACGATTAACATCGTGGTTTAGCGAATATTTTTCCATAATAAATTTGCCATAATAAATTTACGACTGCCAAATATGAACTGTCAAAATTAATGTCTGCAAAAACGACGGCAAAACAAAGTAATATACCTTATCGCCGGGACACCCTGTATATCAGCTCTCTAGCTCTTATCGTTTCGAAAAACTAGCACAGTACCGAATATTTTTTTTACTTCACTTTACGACTGCCAAATATGAACGGCAAAACAAAGCATATCGTGGGGTTTTGTAGACACTTTGGGGACAGGAGAACATTTTTTTGTACAATTTGATATCATCCCTTCCCACTGTGTCTTGCTTGCCAGTTTTCATGCGACTTGTTTCCGTTGCACCACGAATCAAGTGTTTCAAGAAGTATAATACATATAAATCTTTTTGCCCCTCCTTTTGAATTACAGCCATCATAATTGAGTGGCAGAGACAAAAATGACTGCAACATATAATAAAAAAAAAGGATACGAAAACTTGCTTGTATACAATTAAACACTTAAGTAATTTCTTGTATTCTCTTTTTTTATATGATACTCTTGCTTGAAAACACAACAACAATAAACAAATTTAAAGAGGAAAAAAAAACCAAACAAACAAAAAAAACGGTAAATATTTGTTTTAAATCTGTCGTTTTCAAACCATATCTTTTTTATACCATCACTACAAGCATGAATGCATAATTGCAAGAAAAAAATAGCAAAAAAAAAAACCAAACAAATTCCAATGAATAGACATGGGGGCGAGCGAGTGCTAGAAGAAAAAAATCTAAATAAATATTAGAAGCTACAAACAAACATGGAAATGATGGTGTTGATGACAAAAGGTGGTTGGTTGGTTGGTGCTGCCAAGCAACTGGAAAAATCAACAAAATGTCAAAAATGTCATACACATGAGATATAGAGATATACTAGCAGGAGATACACACTTTCTATGGCAACTATGATCCACTTGCTTGCCAACATTTGTAACCAATAATAAACAGTGATGCAAGAGCATTGGCTCAAAAGCATAAAAGCCAGAGAAGAGACAGACCTCTGGCTAAAAGCAGCAGGCTGAACATTAACCCTCCTTATTCATGTTCAGGCTGCAAACATGCTCATTGTAAAATAATGCAAGTTAAGATAATGCATTACTGACCAGACCATACTGACTGGTATGTGTGACATTCGCCCTGGCATGACACTTTTCCTTATTGCATTTTAATATTTAAGCACTGACATATGCACAAAACGAAAAAGTGTACTAAAAAAAACACAAAACCTCAAGCCCGTACAAACACAAGTCAGCACATGACATTTATTGAACTTTTGGGGTATTAAAATTTCCAATTGATGAGAAAATATTGGAAAATAAGATGAGTGACAGCGAGCTTGACAAATTAAAAGAGACTAATATAAAAGAAAATCTAATAAAATTGATTCATTTCATGACAAAAATAAGCGCGTTATGGAATAATGTTACAAGTTGGTTTGTCATGACAGTGCCACTGATGCGAGTGGTTTTATCAAGCTGAATACCATGTAAAAAGAACCCTGAAGTTTTATGTTCAACCCGCTCAAAATACTAAAATCATAGTTAGAAACACCTGATTTAATAGTTGGCCCTTCGATCGAGCCCAAATTATTGCAAATATAAAGTAAAGAATCAAACACCACTAAACTCTGCCAAATACAGACTACACAATCGAAAAAAAAATCTGACGTTTTATTTTCACCAGCACTAATTGATAAAATCATAGTCTTAACCTCTTACATGTCAGGAACAGTTGGTCCTTCGAACCCCATAAACCATAAATGTGTTATAAAAATAAAATAAAAATTCATAAAACTCTGGTCAATAATAAGGCCTCTTAAGATTCAGCTCTATCAAATCTTGCAGATCCTGAATCTGCAACAAAACTCAGAAATTTAATGACACGTGAGTGATATCAAATTTATTAATGATATGTGCTGCTTTTTATATTTAAAATTTTCTTAAATATTGCCTCCCTGCAATAATTAACAAAAACGTCAACACATCCATGCAAACGTCACAGCCATTTATTATCTCTTATCATTTGAAAGTTTAAAAAAATATATAGAAAAGCAAATATGCTGAATATGCGACATTTGCTAACATGTAAAAAGAGACTACTGAGCAAAATAATCAAAAGAAAAAAAAAATCACTAACGAAAATCAAGCCAACTAAAGCCAAAAAAAAAAATTCTTATGAATTTTAGATAGTCAGCCAACAGGAAACAATGCCAGGGAAATAATGTATAGAAAAAATATCACTTCAGGATACCAGACACAAAGTACACTGACGCACACACACACACACACATACACAAAGCTTTTCATGCTACAAAAACTAACTAACTGCAGCAGCCATTAATGTTGCAACCAGCATAACAGATGGATTTGCTTGCTTTGAGAAAAAAAAGGGCAAAAGGAGAAAAATATTTTGTCAAATCTAAAGGTTGCTTTTTTTTCGTTTTCCTCTCCCTTTATGGCTTAAGGTTTTGTAATTTTATATTATCGAATAATACTTAGTTTAAGTTTATTTTTAACTGCAAAAAAGAGCCATGTTAACGAACAGGAATCTTTTGCCAATATTTAAAATTATGCACTAAGTTTGAGCTAAAAATCTGCATGATGTTTAGGGCGGCCAGGGAGGAATGGAGAGAAAGTAAGAAAAAATCGTCATCGTAATATTAAGATTTGCTTTCAACTTTTTAAGCTAGAAATTTGGTGTACAAACAGCAACATATACAGGAAAATGGTAAAATATATGCGGCTCAAGTATACATTCGACAAAAGGACCCAAAATCAAAAGCAGAGGCAGATTTCTAAGAAAAATGTAACTAATATCTACAAAATATTTCCGAAATCGAATGTTTTAATTTTTTTTTTTTTTTTAATGCCACCGATAATCTTCGAAGAAAAATATGAATGAAGTAATTTGTAATTAATTTTTTATTAATTTAAATAGACAATCACGCAAAAAAAAACTTATTTAAAAAGTATTTTTAAAATCGATCGTTTTGGATTACACCTTTATTTTACCTAGAGGCATATGATTAAAAATCACTTTATCCAAATGTTTCATGTACTGACAAAAGAAAATTACAAAAAAAAAATTATAAGCTCAACCAAATTCATAAAAAAAAAGTATTTTTAAAATCTATCGTTTCTGACTTCACCCATAATTTATGGAGAACTATTAAATAAAAAATCAGTTTTCAAACATGTTTTATTGCTTAACAAAGGATTATCACTCAAAAATACATTGCAAAATATTTTCAAAATCGATCGTTTTTCATTAAAGCGGCATTTTTTTAAAAACCAACTAAATAAAAATCTCTTTTCTTAATTTTAAAGTGTTTAACAAAGGAAAATTATTCCACATAAAAAATAATTATTCACAAAATATCTTTAAAATCATGCGTTTTGAATTACTCAGATAATTTGCGGTGAACTTTTTCACGATAAATCGCGTTTTAAAAAAATTTTAGACTGATTAGCACAAACAAAAAAAGAAAAGCAGTCAGTCAAAACAAGAGCAACTATTTACAAAACTATTTTCAAAATCGTTCGTTTTTGATTTCACCGAAATTTGGGCGAATATTATTTTTTTCCAATTTTGTTTAACAGGAGATTTGATAACCGGGGACAATAATTAAAACAAAAAGAATATATATCTACAAAATATTTTCAAAATCGATCGTTTTTGATACCACCGATATTTTTTTTAAAGAAAATTTTTAGTAAAAATCAGTTTTCATAAATTATTTATGGATTATTAAAAAACTATCACTTACAATATATTTTCGAAATCGATCGTTTTGGATTACACTATTTGACAAAAACTTCATACCTTTTTTGCTTGTTGTTTAAAGAAAGATTTTTGATTACAGGGGACAATAACTAAAACAAATAATAACTATCTATAAAATATTTTCAAAATCGAACCTTTTTGACTTACACAGTTATTTTTCAAGCAACTATTTGACTAAAAATTAATTTTCATAAATTTTTTATTGATTAATAAGACAATAATTTGGAAGAAAAAAAAACAGTAATTTACAAAATTTGTTCAAAATCGAACGTTTTGGATTACACCGATATTTAAAAAAAAAAAAATATTTAACTAAAATCAGTTCTTAAACATGTTTGAATATTTAGTAAAAGACAATCAATCCGATAAAAAACCAGCATTCACAAAATATTTTCAAAAGCTATCGTTTTTGATACCACTGATATTTTTCGAATACGTGTTTGACTGGTTTTCATAAATTTGTAATTAATTAAAACGAAACAATGGGCCTTAAGAGTGCCGTTGCCGCTTTACAACATTTGAATGAAACAGCCAGTGTTCTAAATTCTAATGCATAATATTTGCATGGTTCCAAAAATTAAGACAAAAAATTACGACAACAACAACGCTGCTGATACCAGAACGAAACTCTTAATAAGGCCGTATTATTAAAGAAAAATAACATTTATTCACGTAATATTTATGAAACGATAGTTTTTGATAGAGAGCTCGAGTTCGACTAAAACTCACTTTTCATAAGTTTTTCATCGATTACCAAAAGACAATTATTTCCAAAATCGATAGCTTTCTAATAGTTTTATTAATTTGATAATATGAACTTCAAAATTAACTCAACCATTTAAAAGTGTTTTTCCATTTACTAAAAACATTTAAATAAATTTATTTTCCTTTAGTTTACAATGCAGAAATATTTTTATTTTAATTTTTTTCGATTTTATACCACATTTAAGTGTTAATGGCCGCTTATTTAGCACCTCATAAAACATGTTATAAATGAGAAAGAAGTTGTGTATTCCGAAGCAATGTATTACCCAATTCTGGTGTGGCGTATTATTAAGTGTTCATTTATTTTATGAAGCAAAACGAAAAAATAGGCTGGAGTTTTCTGTGTGCGAGGAAACATGTGGGCACTTTTCAATAATAAGGCAAAAATTTAAATAAATGCATGAGAAAATCTACTAATATAAAGATGAAAAAATTATGTATGTGCAAACGGCTACTGATGAAAGGTGTTTGGAAAAAGAGCTTCCTAGTTTTAAAGTTAAAGAAAAGAAAGTGTGTGTGTGTGTGTGTGAAATATTGCTTAATTGTTTGAACGACCGAACAATTGATATCCAATTCTTCCAAGTAAGTAACTTTTATATCAAACTTTTATATTTAAACTATAAATTTATATTTTGCCAAATGATTTCATAAGCAACACTGGCATTAATCAATATTCAGCAAACGCTCCCTCTATGTGGGAAGTGCATATGAACAAGTGCCTGCATTTACAATTTGTCCTTGTCCACTAAATGCAGAGCAAAAAGGCATTAACATGCATTTTTCTTCATACACACACTTACATAGTAGATACAGACGTAGATATAGATAGATATGTTTGTGTAGGACAATAAATAGCATGTCATTTATCTTAAGTTTATTTTCTCTCTTCGTTTTTTTTTTTTTTTTTGCTTTCTTTTTTGCATATTATTCAGATTTATTTTTCGTACTTGGATTTACTTGTTACAAAACTTTTCTGTTAACTTTAATCCCTGACATGCAGTTTGGAAAATATTTATAGAAAAATCAAGAAAAAAAATAATAAACCACACAAAAAAAAGCTTTAGTAAATATGGCATAAACAAATTGCGATGGATACGGTAGGAAACAAGCTACGAAGAAAAGGGGAAAAGAATTACAAGCTTAAAAATAACGCAAAAGTTCAAGACAAGTCAATGCCAAGAGTTGCCAAATATTTGGCTTAATTTGGCCGCAATAAATTTCATTTATATTATAATAAGATCAAATGTGTTAATTTTGACTTGGGTTTGGATTTATTTAAGCTAATCGAATTTTTTAAATTACTTAACCAAATAGGAGAGTCACATTAAAGCTGAAGCTGGGGCACAGCCCTTAACAAGTCTCTATACCCCATGATGAACATCTCATATCACTTTTAATTTATTTAAGCTAAATTTCAATTCATCGAAGTGTTTGACTACTAAACAAAATAGAAGAGCTGGGGGCCAGCCGTTACCAAGTTTCTGCACCTCGTATTATCTCTTAAGAAGGATTATTGCCGGCCCGGCAGCAGCTTCTAAACCACTCCACCCAATTTCGAGCTTATGGCAACATTGTCACTTGATTTCCAAGAAAAATAAAAAAAGGGGTGCATAAGAACTTGGCAAAATGTATGTATGTATGTATGTATGTATTTTTATGCATAAAGAAGTATCACATAAAAAGTAAAATGTGTCACATTACAATATTGTTAATGTCAGCATATAAAGATAAAACATGTGTTGCATTAAAAATTCAAGTACTACTACTTATGTATTTACATTTTTGCTGTATTTGCCAGCAATTCACTTTATATTGGAAATTCAAGTTGTTTTCGTTAGCATTGTTTTACAAAATTCAACAAGAAAAATGCAAATAAAAATAAAGCATAAATAAATAAATAGAAACAGAAGAAAATCTTTAAAATTTCAAACTTTAATCACTGTGACCCTGTCAATGAAATAATATTTGTTTCTTTCCGTTTCTCAAGAAACGGAAGAGGAGGAGGAGGAGAAGACGAAAAAAAATCTTATGGGAAGAAGCTCAATGTCAAAAGTGTAAAGTTGCTTACAAAAACTTGTATAAAATTGTTCGTCAATTCATATCATTAACCACACATTTATCTTAATAAACCTGAAATGTTAATACACCATGACAAAGTGATTATTACTACACAAAAATTGTGATTAAAGCAGAGTATTCGATTACCAAAACCAGTGCTTTTAAGCAAGAAGTAATGAAAGACAAGTACAAAAGTGTGGCAGTAAACATGACAGAGAAATATAAAAACAAAATTCTCAAAAAGACATTTGAGACAAATTGATGTTTGCGTGAGACAAGAGGAAATAAAGAAAACCAACATTAATTGATGATTTCGAAAAGAACTCAGGTTTGAGTTTCTGTTAATAGTTTGGTGGCACTCTAATCATTTCTTTTCTGTACAAGGTCTTTCCACAATATTTTATTTCTAGCCAAGTTTGCAATGTTAATAATCTTTATTTGCCACTTGTCAGTTTTTCATTAACAAATTCGAAGCACCTGATGAAGAGTTGATGCAAAACGAGCGACTTTTTATCACAAGTTGTTATGTTTCTTGCTGGGCATTGAAATTCAAAGAATATCTAGAAATTTATAAGTAACATCTGTTTACAGCTAAAAAGATATTGGAGTTCAAAGAACGAATATCCGTATTAGTTAGTTAGTTAGGGGGTTCGAAGGACCAATATAGATTTATGAAGATTTCCTTCCTTTGGGTTTGATACGCAGAATACATTGCAGCTTCCAAGATGCTTCAAAGCACCAAAATTGACTTTAAGTTCGATGAATTACATTTATATTACTTGAATTTGAGTTCAAAGACGCAGTGTCAATGCAAATCTACACTGGAACTTTTTAGGTTCGAAGCACCGTCTAATTCATAAAAATTGGAACAGGTTTAAAAAGCTCTTATTTGACAGATTTTCCATACAAATATGTCAAATAACAGTCTTATCATCAGCTTGTAATAATTTTTATGAATTAGGGGGTTAATGTTTAATTTTCGGTCATTAAACAGTGCAAAACATCAGCTGTTGGACATTTTTTGCAATGTAAATCATTAATCATTAATTTCATTGAGCGCCTCGATGGCTGAATTGGTAGATTGTCCCACCAAGAACCACCGAGGTCGCAGTTTGGATTCCTGACGCCGGCTCTGGGTGTTTCTGCACACAAGCAAAAAAGCTTCACAGTTTTGTGCCAGTGAATACTTCAATCACATTCAAGCGAAAAAAATTTCGCGTTTAATTTTTGACATTATTTGCAACGTTGCCAAATTTCTACTTCTAAAAATAATCAATAATAAATGATTCACTGATTCACTCACTACAGCCAAGTCTAAACGGCAATTCAATTACAGAGATGTTTTTTTAGGCGAGAGTTCTAAATCTAACTGAATTTTTAAACATTAGTAATACAAATCATAAGCTTCCAAAAAACAAAAAACGGTTCGAAGGACCTATGAGTATAAAATAATTGTAATTGTTCTGTTTACTCTGTGCCCAGGCAACAAAAATAGCTGCCAGATATGACTGTTAGAAACATGTGGTTGTATAAAACTCAGATTTCTTAAGGCTAGAGAAAATAAAGCAAGTCTTCTTGTATCGAACTGGTCCTTCAGGCACTTATGATTGAAAATAAAGAGCTAAAAATTAATTTTCTTGCATCAGCCTGTTAATTCACACTCACTCGTATTATTGCCAACAACGGGCTGAAAGTCAATGAGATAACGCATAAAGTTCATCAGCAAATGGTCGCTGGAACGCAATCGTCTTTTATAAATTCCAAATACTTTTAAAGCTGGTTCGAAGGACCTAAATAAATCCAAAATACTTATACAACTGGTTGGAAGGACCCAAATAAATCCAAAATTATTTACAGCTGGTTGGAAGGACCTAAAATAAAATGGTCAAGTATTCACTATATTTTTTTTAGTAACTGGATCTTTAAGCTCACATGTCTTAAAACAAAAAGGAAGCAAATCTTAATGGAAAAAAATGACGCCTGATGGCGCAGACCCTGACGAAAATAGATTATAGACTTGATCAACAAATGGCCCTTATAATGCATTCTTCTGTATGTCAAACGAAATGAAGCCATATGGCTATTATTTAAGCCTGGTTTGAAGGACCTATTACAATATGTTTTAATATTCCCCCTTTTTTTTCTAACAGCTGGCTTTTTCAATCCAACGGCTATATATTGTGATTCCTTTATATTAGAGCTGATGCTAAAAATCTCTAAGCTCGACTAAGAGATTTTTGCCGAAAATTTTAATCTTAATCACTTTTCTGCTGCTCAAAATGTGAACAAAAATTAAAAAAATGATATTGTGAGGCCGTGGATAAATAAATCAAAATTGTCCAAAGACTCGGAAACAATCACAGCAATCCGCAGGACAATAAATTTATTATTATTATTATTTTTTTTAAGTAAAAAATCATGTTTTAAAATTTTTTTTTTTTTTTTTTTTTTTTTTTGAATAGAAGTCACAAACCTCTTTAGTCTTGCTCTAAATGTTGCTGTTTTAGTAGAGTACACATATCCTGCTATTTTTATTTTGCAGTAAACTGCACAAAAAAATTAGGAAAAGCAGAAAACAAAAACATTAAATGCAGAAGTTTTGCTGCTTCCAAGACCTTTTTTGTGTATTAAAAATCATCTTTTAGCTGCAAATCTTTACCCATAAGTAAACTAAACACTCACTTGAAACAAAAAAATATAAGACACAAAACTCTGTGAAACTATGTAGAAAACAACAACAACAACAACACAATTTGTTTGCTGCAACACAAAAGATTTAAAAGCAACATTAAACAAACAAAAAACACTGAAATAAAAAATTTGTAGTAGTAATGACTGCACGTGTGTGTGTGTGTGTGTGTGTGCGTTTTTTTTATATTGTTGGTTACTTTCAAAAAAAAACAAAAAAGGTAGAAATCCTTTTAAGCCTTTTTGCCACAGGAGGAAGATGATGACGATGTCCTTAGAACATTTAAGTACTTAAAAAAGTCTAGTGTTAGAAAGGCTGTGCGAATGACTAACTTTGGAAACAGTACGTTTTTACAAATAAAGGCAAGCAATCATGTGTGTGTGTGTGTGTGTGTGTTGTATGCAGGCTGTTCTCTATGATGTATTTTAATGGATGACTTACTAAAATGAAAGCCTGCCAGCGGCCTACCGCTTGTACGCTATTAAATGCTGACTACAGACATGAGATCGCTTCCTGATTTTACGTTTTTGCGAGAAAAAAAAATTTTTAAAACCAGATAACAACTTCAGCTTTGTCAAACTTTGCATATTTGTTTTAACGCCTTTAATTATGGTACGGTTCACGGTTCGAAGGACCACCTTCAACAGTAAATAATAAAGCCAAAGTACAGAAAATATTTGCATAAAGTAAGATCTAAGCCAGAAATGTCTCACGTCTGGCAGCCCCGCGAAATGTGTTCAGTCAAAAATAAAGCTTGGACCCCAGGCTAGCTGGGTTCGCAGGACCAGAAATTATTGCAAAAACAAAGCTTGATACTACGTCTTCTTCTGAAAGCGTTTTCTTTTTTTTTTTGAATTTTAAATTTGCTAAACTATTTATTTGTATTCATTGATACTTACAACTGTAATGGGATAGAATGGATTTATTATGGTGAACAATAAAATATGATTTGGCCTGGCTGATTCTGGACGTTTTCGTCTCAAATCATCATTCGTTGTTTTCAACAGTGGTTGCTGTTGCGTTTGCTGTTGACTGGTCTGCAAAGATGAAGAAAAAGAAAATATTAAAATTATTAACAAATTCCGTAATTCAAGTTAAAATACATGTTCAGTTTAAGCTTTAAAAAAATTCTAATAAAAATTTTAAAGGTAAAAATTAAATTAATTATAACTTTCTTTGATCTCAGCATCCAGCCGCAGCCACAAAACTTTTCATAAATGAACTTTTTTTTCGACACACAAGTCAATTGATACAAAACGACCATATTCCTCTAAACACCATTAAAACTTATCAAACTACCCGTAATACGAGTAAAGGGGGGGAAAACTGATATAAATATAATTAAGTAGATTAATTTAAATCAGAAAAGTTTTCAAATCGTAAATGAAGGAAAACATTTTTTTTTGCAATTTATTGTTTGCCAACAATAACGACAACAGCAGACTGTAATGAACTTAAAAAACATATAATTGCAACTTTCATTATGCCACAAACTGCGGCGAAGAAAGAAAAATGAAGAAAATGAAATAACATTATTAACAAAAGCTGCAATGGCAGCAGCTAATTAACCACAGACTAAAGAATTATTTATTACACAGAGCAGCCAAAGAATGCGCCGTAAAACAAAGAGCAGAAAAATGAAAGTACTTCAAACAGAAAAAAGGGGTTAAAAATATATAGTAGAAAATTGTAACTAATTAATGTGTTGCAAAAACTTCAAATACACTCAAGCATCGTAAATCAAAAATTATAACATTTGAAAGGCCAAAAAAAAAAGGAAGAAAAAACAAAATAGAATACACAAAGTGGACAGAAACAGGAGTGAAGAAGGAACGAAAGAAGGCTGGAGAACAAATTGAAAAGGCCAACAACTTTACAGAGAGCTGGGGATCAATAGCAGCTCAAAAATGTATTTATCTGTTTTGTTTTTTCTATTGTATTTAAAACAAATTATCATGTTAATTAGCCGAGGTGGCAGCTTTTGAACTTTGACACTTGAAATTGCTGTTTTGATAACACACTGTGAATAAATAGCGACATTAAAAATGCTGTCATAATTAGTTATTACACAGCACAGCACTGGCCTCATGAGATAAAGCTATTTTACAAATAAATTTAAAAAAACCAGCATTTCTATTGTAAACGAAAGTGAACTTTAAGCGCCTCGATGGATGAATTTGTAGAATGGCCTACTAAGAGGCGTCCCCGAGGTCGCAGGTTCGATTCCTGCCGAAGGCTCGGGGTGTTTCTGCAGACAAGCAAGAAGCTTCGCAGTTTTGTGTTTGTTCTATTAAAAAAATAAAAGTAAAAACTCAGGCTCGAATTATTTTAATAAATTATATTTTACGCCATTTTGTTTCCATACGAATTGATAATAGACACAACATATTAAGAAATAAAGTGATTCCAGTCATATATTAAAACTGGTGCCAAATCCTCCCATTCGATATCGAATGAACTATCGACCAAAAATAATGTAAAACAAAAGCAAAATAAACAACAAGCACACAGCACAAGTGACGGAATTCGTTTGATATCGAATGCGACGATTTGGCCCTTGAACTTTTTCTTATATAATTATTTTTGTATTAAGTTTTTTTGTGATTGATATTAATTAAATACGACAAAGAAAACATCAAAGACATTTAGCAGGATGAACAGCTAGTTGTTTCGAAGCCGCCACACTTTCTCGTCAGCACCGTCGAATATTGAAAATCCACAGAAAAACACAGCCATAAAATTTAAAGTTCATCCAATACATTTAGATGTATATAAACAGTCGGTAATGAAGAGCTCAGGCAGTGCGCGGGCTGAGCGCATATGCACTCAGTTATGACCTGTATTCGAGGCCATTTGGGTACTGAGGAGCGACGTGGTGGTATGTACCCCAGCCGGCAGTTCCCTAAATTTACTTTTCTTGTCTTCTTTAAAAAAATATTAATCACCACAATTAAACCACATAAAAAAATCTTTTTTCAATTCTGAAAAAGTAAAATCGAACTAAAGCCTGAGAAAGCAGTTAAAAATTAGATTATTTCGAAGCAAAATATATCACAGGTTCAAAGGACCATATGAAGGAAAGTACATCTTAAAACAGTTTTAACAAGCGAATCATTTTGAAAGAAGTTTTTGAGTGCTATCGTTTCCAGTTTAAGTGTCAATGAAGTTTTCATTCATTTACTGCCGTTTATTAAAGCTTTTACTTAATGTAAAATGGTTGGAAGGACCATTTAATAAATAAATCAAAAAAAGGTATGTTAGAAAAAGGCGCCAGGCTTTAGAGTTTAATTGAAGTCTCCCGGCACCCCATACAATACATTAAATCGTTTCAAAATTGTTTTTTTTTCCTGTCACACTGTGTAACTGATTGAAAAATAGTCACTCCACTTCAAATCTCTAACGTCAGAGCTTCAATTACAGCCACCAGTTTTGTCTGTACTGAAAGCAATTAACACAAACACAAATGACTTTGAAATAATCGTCGTCGTGAATAAAATGATTAACGGAAGTTAATTAAATGCTTTAGAAATTTGTGAAGAAATTTGTCTCTGTTTAATTAACATGTTTGTTTGAATATGCCCCCCCAGACTTTGACCAAAAATTCCAGCACACATAATTAATTTATATTCAGCATAATTATTATGTTTTTCTCCTCTTCTCATCTTTTGTTTGGGCCAATCAAAAAGAAACAAAAAAATTTTGTACACTCTTTTGTCTAAAAATCTTTAGCAGCCAGTTGTTTATTTGATAATAATAATAATAATATTATGATCGTTGTTAAGGTAAGCCCCGCTATATAAGCTCATCCAAATTGCTATAACTTAGTGATGGTGAATAAGCGTTAAAGGCATATAAGCGATATAAATGCATCATGTGGTATTGAGGCATTTTCGTTCTCATGCCGAAAGCATGAGATGATTTTTCTTTAAATCGATGGCACAATGTTGAGAACTTTTCGTGCATACAAATCGAAGCAGCGCTCTAATAATGGCTTCAAAGCAATTTAAGTGCTGATGAGCGACGTGGTGGTCGTAAAACTGCCCTGGTCTGTACCCCAGCCAATAAGTCTTCAGTTTTCTTGTCTTCTTTAAAAACTGTTGATCATGACACTGTATCATTGCAAAATAAATCTTCACCAATTTTGAGAAAGTAAAATTCAAACTCAAGCCTGACCAAATTATTAACAATTGTGAATCATATGATTCGACTCGATAAAGCTAAAATTAATGCACACATAAAGTAGTTTATTAGCACAAGGTAAGCAAACATCCATAAAAAAAGAACCTAATGAGCACTAAAAAGGTGCAAAGAAAAAGAGAATGTAACACGAGTAAAACAAATATTTTTCTTGAACAACATCAACAACATGTTGCTGTCCGTTGCCTTTACAAGATTTTACAAGTTCTAATTAAAATGTCTTTCATATTTTGGACATAACAAGAGCATGTTTAGTTTTATCTTTTGTGTATTTTAAGATAATTTGTTTGCTGCTAATTAGCGGCAAAAAATGTTGCAGTGAAGCTGTCAAAATTGTTTCAAACATGTCAAGAAGAAAATTTTGCGCAAGGGACAAAAAAGTGCTCGCTAAACTTTTGTTTTTTGTTTATCATTAAATGAGCTCAAGTTTTTTGTTTTTATTAAATTTAAGTTAATTTTCAAAGCCAGCGTTTGTGAAGTGTTATTAGGGGAAGTTAAAAGGGTTTTAAGCATCGAAAGTTTGCAGTCGCTTGCAGCAAACATGTGTATGCCCCAAACTATTCCTAATTATCTAGTGCAGTAATTTGGATTTAATTTTGTTTTTCTTTCTCAGTTGAACAATGAAAATCTAATTGAGTTCTGTTCTGTCTGCATTTTATTAAGTTTCTGGACAAAAACCAACATCTTAATTAAATTGCCTTTTGAGACATAAATTGTGTAAATAAAAATCAAGATAAACGGAAAGATATCAACGATAAATGCAACAGCAGCAACAGCCAAACTCAAACATACACAACAGAATGGAAACAAAATGAAATAACAGCCTGAAAGAGTCTGGCCTGGACAGCAGCTTTTTAACACAGTCAGTTTCAATTTTTAAAGCAGAGCCAATTTTCGCATAGACAACCGACAATTTCAAAATCTTTGAAACTAAAACTCCTTACTACACCTGCAGCAGAGGCAAAAGCAGTGGCAACTGCAGTCGCATAAAGGAATTAAAAGTGAGTTATTGATTTGGCAGTGCCACAATAAAGTAAAAATAAAAAACCTACTCAAATCTAGTCTACCGAACCCAGCCATCATCTCATTTGTCTCACTTAAGCACTTTAATTGAAATAGAATAGTCTGCACCAGAATCTAGTATCAATCAATTTTCGGGTCTTACATGGCCCAGGTATGAGCCTAGGAGGACTATGGCCTTGCTGGACTTTCTGAGGCATAGGCTCCATACCCTTGTGGCTGTTCTAACAGGACATTGCCACATGGGAGCACACGCGAGAAGACTGAATCTTCCATACAATGATTTCTGCAGAGGTTGCAGAGATGAGGAAGAGGAGGAGAGTGTTGAACACTTCCTCTGCCGATGTCCGGCCCTCTCTAACAGGAGAGCGAATTGCTTGGGCAGACCGACACTAGAGGGATTACCGGAAGTATCGGAATGCGGATTGGACGGGGTGGAATCCTTCATCCGTTCATCGGGCTGGTTCAGGGTGGAACCGGTGGACCTTGTGTAGGGAGAACTCCCCACAGTCTTTTTCGGGTAACACAACGGGACCTTTTCTAGGACCCAAGTGAGTCGGTCTCAGGACCGGCGGCCCTCGTAACATAACATAACATAGTATCAATCACAAGTAAAATTGAAAATAATGATTTTTCTTTAGTTTAGAAGAAACTTGCTGAGTTTTTCGCACCACTTTCAAGAGACACTGGATCACAATTAAATCAAGCATGAGAAGACAATTCTCTGTTGCAAGATTCCACTGTTTTCCTTGGGTGGCAGCTTTACTTTGAAAATACAAAAAAAAAAATCTGTTAAAGGAAACTTCAAGATTTTCTGAACCGTAACATTTAATTCAAACGATAAATGGATAAGGTAAAGCCCCTTTTCTAAAATTTTATCCAAAAATTCTTTCTGTCTAGAAATCAATTTATATATACATATATATATATTTTTGCATCTATTTTCCTGCCTCTGCTGTACGTGTAAAGTATGTATATACATATGTATATTTAAAGCACATGTAAAATCAAACAATGTGTTCATTTTTAAATATTTAAGCTACAAACAAAAGAATATACTAAATGTTACAGCTAAACATGTGTAAGTAAATAAAAATGTACACATACGTCTCTACCTTGAGTAGATTTATTTTTTAATGCTTTAAATAGACAACATTGTATTTTCTAGTACGTAAGATAAAATCATGGCACTTAAAATAAACGAGACTTTTGATACACTTTATGAGATTTGAGCACAAGATATTTTCAGACAAACACAATGATTATGACCAGATTAACTTGCACTTTATTTTTGGATTTTTAAAACAAGAATACAAAATGGTTTGCGCAGCAAAATTTTATACAACTTACAAGCAAAAATAACACAACAGGGAAATCATATATAAATTAAGTGAAATTTGAATGTATTTATGCGAAGCTAAAAGCATTATTGGAGGAAAGACAAGGACGAGTAAGAACAGCTTTCCCGCCAAGTTTCTTTTTTGTTTTTTTTTTTGCCTAATTAAATTCAATTTTTCTTTTAATTTAACTAAATATTAGAAGCCGATAAAAGTATTTTATTTAATACTATGATTTTCTTTGTCATTTTTATACCCTTCACATAAATGTGTAAGGGTATATATAAGTTTGTGATTCCGTTTGTAACGCATTGAAATATCCATCTAAGACCCCATAAAGTATATATATTCTGGATCAGCATCAATAGCGATTACGATTGAGCGATGTCCGTCTGTCCGTCTGTCCGTCTGTCCGTCTGTCCGTCTGTCCGTCGGTCCGTCTGTCCGTCTGTCCGTCTGTAGTCGTTGAAATACCGTTTCTGAGAAAACGGTTTGAGATAGAAACCTCATTCTTTCGCTAAAACGTGTGAAACCCCGGTAGTGGGTCTGCTATTGAAATTCAGTAAGATAGGTCCGCGGATAGCCGAGATATATTCAAAAAACCGGGTTTTGAGGGATATTTTGTGTAATTTTTGTATTCAGATTTTTGAAAAAAAATTTTTTCTTAAAAACTAAACCATATCATTTTTAGTGCTCATTAAATCCTAGAAATGAAGGAATTTTTGAAATCGGCCCATATATATCCGAGATATAGCGTCTCCCGATTTTTAAAGAAATCGGCTTTATTAGCCAAATAAGACAACTTTTGGCACCGAAGATCAATCAAGATGGTATATATAGGCTATTTAGAGGCAAAAGTGGAAAATTTTTCCACATCGGCCCATATACACTCGAGATATAGCGCCTCCCGTTTTCTCAAGAAGTCGGCTCTAAAAGCCAAATAAAACAACTTTTGGTATCAAAAATTGATTAGAATGGAACATATAAGGTGTTTAAAAGCAAAATTGGAAAATTTTTGAAATCGGTCCATATATATCTGAGATATAGCGACTCCTGATTTTTCAAGAAATCCGCTCTTTAAGCCAAATAAAGCAATTTTTGGCACTAAAAATCAATCAGAATGGTACATATAGACTATTTAGAGGCAAACGTGGAAAATTTTGGATATCGGCCCATATACACTCAAGATATAGCGCCTCAAGTTTTCTCAAGAAGTCGGCTCTAAAAGCCAAATAAAACAACTTTTGGTACCAAAAATCGATCAGAATGGTACATATAAGGTGTTTAAAAGCAAAATTTTAAAATGTCTGCAATCGGTCTATATATACCTGAGATATAGCGTCTCCCGATTTTTCAAGAAATCGGCTCTATAAGCTAAATAAAACAACTTTTGGCGCCAAAAATCAATCACAATGATACATATTGGTTAGTCAGAAGCAAAACTGGAAATCTTTTTGTCATCGGCCTATATATGTTCGAGATATAGCGCCTCCCGATATCTCAAGAAGTCGGGCCTGGAAGCTAAACGAAACAGTTTTTTGCACTAAAAATTTGTCTTAATGGTACATACAGGCTGTTCAGAGGCAAAATTAGAACATTTTTGGACATCGGCCCATATGCACCCAACTTTTGGTACCAAAAATCGATCATAATGGTACATACATATGTATATAATATTATATACATATGTATATAATATTTGCGATCATGTATGAATGTATGTATGTATGTATGTATGTATGTATGTATGTATGTATGTATGTATGTATGTATGTATGTATGTAGATACGTTTGTATGTATGTATGTAGGTATGTATGTATCTACATATGTATGTATGCATGCAAGTATGTTAGCATAAACAATTTTTTTGCTTTGGTGTAAAAATGTGTATGTATATATACACGAGCTTGAAAATGAAAGTGATATAAAGAATTGTTGAAAAAAGGGTACGCAATGAAATTCTTTTAAACAATTGCGTCTTCAAATTCATTCACACAAAAAATCATTTTGGGTTTCCCTACGTACTTACATATGTACATACACACACACATGTGTATGATGATACGCAATAGATCATCAACAACGTGCACAAGAAAAAAATAATTTTGTAAAAGCAAGCAATGTAAATATGTATGTATGTATATATGTATGTATATAATCACGCAATAGATCATCAACAACGTGCACAAGAAAAAAATAATTTTGTAAAAGCAAGCAATGTAAATATGTATGTATGTATATATGTATATATATAATCATTGTTTTATGGAACACACTGAAAATATTCAATAATAAAGAATTTATTTTAGAGTTTTCTATTATAGATACATACATACGTATGCATGTACCCACATACGTACATAAGTAAATTGAAAAGAAAATCACACTTAATGACAATGTTTAGCATTACAATTCAAAAATAATGCGATTATATGCAATTTTTTGTTAAATAAATTTTACTATAAAGTTAACTGATAAATAATTAAGAAATACATTTTGCTTTTCTTTATTTCATTGATATTAAAAAGAATTGGTGTCACCCAGTGGTTGAACTTGAGCATATTAAGAATTATTTAAATAAAAGTTTTGCAGCCTGTGTTAAATCCCGGTAGTGGATCTGATATTGAAATTCAGAAAAAATCGGCCCATATATACCCGAGATATAGCGTCTCCCGATATTTCAAGAAATCGGCTTTAAAAGCCAAATAAAACAACTTTTCGCACCAAAAATCAATCAGAATGTATGTACCATTGTGAAGGGTATTTAAGATTCGGCCCAGCCGAATATAGCACTCTTACTTGTTCTAGCTAGTCTATAGTTTAGTGAACAATTGGGTGCATTTTGTATGATTTTTGTTATTTTAATTACAATAAATTTGTGTTTATCTTGTCATTATAAATTACAATTTTGTATTTCTGTCCGTCTTTTCATCTGTCTTTTGCAATCTATAATTTTTTTTTTTTTTTTTTTGGTTTATTTTTAGTCTTGAGTGCAACAAAAACAACATAATTTTTTTTTTGTCTGGCCATGCGTCTCTAAAAACGTTGTACGTAAAATTTACACTTTAAAGAATTTCAAATGAATTATTTGTGGTCGACTGAATTCTTTGTCTATACATATTTTGTTCACTTTTGTTTCGTTTCAGCAACGATAACAGGCCCAGTCTTTTGTTTTGTTTGTTTGTTTTCTAGTTCTTGAATGCTTTTCTTCAATTTATATTAAGCAAAAAATCTACAAACGAAAAAAAAGTCATGAAAATCTAAGGCAAAAAAAATTAAATTTCTGAACGGCGTCTATTCACTGACTGCTTGTTGTACTTGCAATAGAAAAAATCTTTTCTTTTCAGCAGCAAAAATGTTTGAGAAAGCGCACATGCATGTTTTGTACGTTTAAGATTTTGTTTTGCAATTTATTACTCAACAAAAAAAAACCCCATGAACCGATAAACACACAGAGAAAAAGTGCTTACACACACACACGCGCGCATAAAATGCAATTAAAATCCATAGAATTTGATTTATTACACAATAAAAGGTAAAGTATTTAAGATTTATAAACAAATAAACATTTTTCTTAATAATTTAAAATATTCTCTTGAAACAATGCACTGAAAAGAAAATTCAGAACAAAAGTTTTCTGACGAAAAAAAAGTTTCCTCTTAAAAAATCTTATATCTTCGCTGTCTAAAGCAAGTATCAATTCAGGTCCAAAAATAGACCTTACTCTTATATTAAATTACTTTTTCAGGCTTAAGTTCAACCCTTGGTTTGTCACCACTTTTTAATCAATATCAATTAAGTAAAGAAAAGTAAAATTTAATAGCCAGGTGGACAACCGGCTGTTTCTGGGTAGCAAGCACCCTTCATCAGCACAACAGAAGTTCAATAAAATTAAAATTTACAGTAGACCTTACAAATGTTTTCATGTCTTTTTCAGCCGTCTAATACCGCCGACATTTCGTTGATGCTAATCAACTCATCAGTAGACTCGAAAAATTCTTAAAAGAATGTTTGACACCACCTGAGGAAGCGGTTGCTGCATTTAGAATGTAGTTAATGGAGTTGCCTCAATCAGAGTGGCAAAAGTGCTGCGACAAATGGTTCAAAGGCTTGCAAAAGTGTTTAGATCTTCCTGGGGAATGTCATGGAGAACAATAAAGGGATTTTCGATGATTAATATTCGTTTTTATTCTCCAATCCCGAAATATAGAAGGTAATAAATAAAAAAATTTTTTTTTTTTAGTTGAATTAGTGCTTATATTGAATTTAGTCCGTTTTTGTTTCCACAAAAAAAATTTTTTTTTTGTTTGTTAAAATATGCCGAAGAGCTTTGTTTCATTGACTTTTTTTACTTATTCGTAATTATTGCAAATACTTTCTTTTGATTCTAATCTCACACCAAAATAATAAAACTCGCAGTTTAGAAAAAAAAAAAAAAAAAAAAAATGCACGATTTTTTGTTAGAAACGAAAACGACATTGGAAATCGCACGATTTAAAAGCAGGTGATTTACATGTCAAAGTCTATGGATTTTCATGGGAAATATTTTGAAAAACAATAAAGAGATTTTCGATAATTAATATTTGTTTTTGTTCCCGAATACCGAACCCTCGTACCATCCAAGATCTTTCCATCTTGTGCGACCCAGCCTCGTACTTGGCTGAGTTTATTTTTTAAATACTTGAAAAAATATTTTCTGTTTTATTTTTGTGAAATTCCTCAAATTAAAACATTTAAAACACTTTACTAAATTTTAGCATTTGCCTAATTAAAAACATTTTCATTTTCAATTAATTAATTGAATATATACATATATATATATATTAGAGCGGGTCGATTTTTTTTTCGAAAAATCGCATATGCGGAAAATGTTCTACGGATCATTTTGAGAAACTTTGCTTAAGAAAGTATGGGTCTAAAACCGATTTGGATGCCGCGATTTTTAAGGGGAAATTTAGTTTTAGGTAGTATAAAAAATTGTATCAAATATGTTTACATAGAAGTAAATTACATGTACAAAACTTATATTTTTAGCTTTTTGACAATAATTGGAAGGTTTAATTTTTTGAAAAGTGGTACAGTGGTTTCCCGGTATTACGAACGATATGACACATTCGATTTTTACGATCGTAACATCAGTGCAATCAGCGAGTAAAAACCTTGAAGAGTGTAAAAAAAAAATTTCCTCTGTATATTAAATTAATGAAATTTTCGCATTTGAAAACGCAAAAATGTAATATTTATCAATTCGCAAACTTTAAGAGTACTTTTATTTTGAAATAAAATTTTACACATGTTTTTTCTTTAAAGAAATTGAAAAACTTTTTTGAAAACTATTCTGAAGTTTTAAAAAAGAAATCGCTTCCAGCGTTAACGAAAAGTAAGACCAGAGTAGAAAAAAATTTAAGAAAAAAGTGTTAATAGATAGGCTCGTTCGTTAAATTAAAAAATCGCTTGAACAAGTGGTGCCTTTTTAACGTTTTTATTTTTATTAAAAACAGTGCAGTTGCAATTTTTTTCTAACAGTCTAGTTTTCGTTGATAAAATTTTTTAATTTTTATTCAGTAAATTTTTAAATTCATAAATAAGTTTTTATAATCAATAAACGAAAAAAAAATCCACGCTTGGAAAGCAGGCAGGACTTAAAAACTTAGTTATTTAGTTCTTTTTTCAAATCTAGAAACTAACTTTGTATTAATAACAATACACTTAAAATTTATTTTATTCTTTCTGATTTTATTGCTAAATTAATAACTGCAAATAAAACAATAAATCGTAGAAAACTTAAAGGATAATTTTAGTTTTATTTCAATATATGGTCAACAAACAAAAGTATACCTTTCCCTCGATTAACACCTTAAAAAAAGTATTGTGTAAATCGAGGGATAAGTGTACTTTAAAAATAAGAAGTAAAAACAAAGGGTTTAGAAGAAAACTTAGCGTTTTTTTACCCTCAGTGGGTCCCTCACACTCATAAATAAGCTATCTGTTTAAGTTTTTCTAACAAAATTTTCTATAACCTGAATATGAAACTTCCCTTTAAAAATCGCGGCATCCGAATCGATTTTACACACATAGTTTCTTAGGCAAATTTTCTTAGAATTGTTCGTAGATTACTTCCCGCATATGCGATTTTTTCATTTTTTCCGTCCCATACAAATTGACCCGCTCTAATATATATATATATATATTTTTTTGTAATCTAAACATTTGTTGTTTGGTCTGTTTACAAATAGAAAATTATTGAAATTCTTAATAACAAAATCCACTTGATACCGCATTAATTTAACACAGCAGCTAGACACACAAGAAAATGGCAAGAAAAATATGTATGTACATGGGTATTAGAAATTAAATAAGTTTTAATTCAAAAAACACACAGACTGAAGCGAAAGCACACAATTTTAGTTTATGCCAATCAAAAGTGTTCAAATAGTTTTTACATTCTATGGCCCAATACAGGCACAAATTGAAAATGAGAAAAAAAAACCAAAACGGTCTATAGACTCGTTTTTCAAACAACTTTTCTTTCACAGGCAAGCATAGAATTTAAGACAAACAGTTTTTCGCAAAAAAAAAACTATGTGTGTGTGTGTGTGTGTGTGTGTGAGTATTCATATTACAGCAAAAAAGAAAAAAACACAGAAAAACGTTTTTGCCATAAATTATGAGTGAACAGCTAAAACGCTTACCGCTGTCATAAAAGATCAGTGTAGAAAAAGCCACACACACATACACACCAGCCGGCCGTTTAAATAAAATATTAATAATCAAACTGTTCAAAAAGCTCATGAGAGCAGCATTTAAAGCCCAATAATTTGTTTAGAACAATATTTAAGGCAAACACCAGCCCACTGTGCAAATTGCAAGGGGAGAAAAATAAATTATTTTATAAAGCAACACATGATGTTTTAGAAAAACTAAAATCAACGTAGTGGAAAATAAACTGACAGACCAAACAACAAACTGATAGAAAAGCGAATCTGAACGACATTGAGGCAGCAAAAAAGTCAGCAGCGGCGGCGGCAACAACAGCATTTATTCATAAAACAAAACTCACATGATGAGCGAGCAAATGAAAAACCACTTTGCCCCGAGCAAGCAAAAAAAAAAAAGAAAGATTTCAAAAACCAGCAGCAGCAGCAGCACCACCCACCCACTCACTCGAAATCAGCAACGTGTTCTTTACTCCAAAGCGACAGCCAGCCAAACATGTGTACGCCGCCGATGACGTTGTTTGTTTTATCCGTAAAAAGAAATCTGCTTACAAACCAACAGACAGACTTACTCATCCACATACATATGTAGACATTTTAATAATTAACTGCCCCAACTAGATGTGAGATAAAAATTAAAAAATAAATAAAAAAAAAACTAAAAAAAACATAAACGCAAATTGCAGCGACAGCAAATTGCAGCGACAGCAAATTGACAGGTACATTAAAATACTACATATATGTAGCTCTTTCTTTCCCGCCGATTTTTGTTATTCGTTGCCTGTTTCTCATAAAAAAAAATAAAATAAAAAAATTTGTTAGATAGGCAAAATAGTTGGTATGGAAAGCACCACTAAGTTAAAAAAGCGCACTATATATAAGTAATCAAAAAAAAAAAAAAAAAAGTGTTCCTATAGCACTTCTTAGTCCCTATATATTATGTACCCAGCAGGCTGAACCCCACAAATAATATACCGCTGTCTAGGTAATTGTGGCTAGTTTATAGTTAAGAAAATAATACAGTGTACAATTAGTCATGGCCTGGGTTCGAAGCAAATTTGGGTGCTGATGAGCGACGTGGTGGTCGTGAAACAGCAATGGTATATTCGTTCCCCCAGCCAGTAAGTTTTCAACTTTACTTTTCCAGTCTTCTTTACTTTTGATCACTCCAGTGTTATCATCAAAATCTTACTCAATTTTGAGTATTTTGAGTAAAAATCAAACTCAAGCCTCATAAAGTTATTAACAATCATGAATATGCGCTAAAAGAGTCAATTGAAATTTATTACTTTAGGTCTAAAACTAGATCTAAAGTAATAAACAATCATTAATGTTTTTCCATATATGTACTATTTTCTAGAAAGTCCTGGAGTATAAATACATACAAATTTCTTGGTTCACGGCTGAAAACCGCAACTGTATCATTTTAAAGAAACCACTTTAAAATGCGTCGCAGTCTGCCCAAGGACATTATGAAAGTCGTCATATTTTTATATCATGCAATTAATAAAATTTTCCCAAAGAAAATCCGGGAGAATTAACCTTTAAAAATTTCCAGGTTTAGTGTGAACTTTAAAGCTAAAAAAAAAAAGAATTTTTTGTTGTGGACCTCACGGCATGTCAGCACATTTTTTTGGAAAATAATTTTTTATGAAAATTTTTATACAAAAGTCGAAAAATCAGCATTAAAAACAGCTGATTTTTCGACTTTTGTTGTTTAATATTTTAATTGTTCGAGCCTTAGGTTACTTGTTTTTTTAAAAGTATTTATTAAATTCAATACTTCGATATCACAATGGATATCTTCTTCAGGAATGTTTTAATGCTTTTTCAATTTTTTATAGAAAACATTTTATTAATATTTGGTTTTACTCGAATTCTTTTGTATTTAATATTAGTATTTACTTGAGCTTTTTTTATAGTATATCTATTAGAATATTCTTGTCGATATTATAGAAAAAATTTTAAATTCGCTTTGTTTGACATCACATGATTTGCGAGAACAAATTTGATAAAAAAAAACATAATTTTATAACGTTCTTTTTCATAATGTTTTCTAAAGTTATTACATTGTAAATGTTATTCAAGCCTTCAGTTATATTATAATATAGAATTTTATTTTGTTGAAGTCATCCTCATTTCGATTTTAAAAATCACGTAATTTGACGATCATGTCTGATAAATATTTGGGCTTTGGAAAAAATTTTAGATATTTCATTTTAGAGCAAAAAATTTTTAAATTATAAACATAATTTATAAACAAAAATTCGTATGGAATTTTATCATTTCGATTTTAAAAATCACGTGATTTCAAAGCACTTGACGAACATGTGTGATAAATATTTTTTCCATGGGAAAATTTTTAGATATTTTATCGATGAAAAAAAAATTTTGAAATTATAAACATAAAAACGTATCATTTTTATATGAAAAAAATTCGTATGGCAAAAATTACATTTTTTTTATGCAAACCAAAAATGTGTTCCATTTGATTTTTCTCCTCCTCTTTAAAAAGAAAATTATTTCAATAGTCACATTTTAGTTAAGCTAATTATAAAACGTACCTCGCCTGAAAACATTTCATTTTTATGAACAAAATTATTTATGATTTTTTTTTTTTTTAATTTGAGGGAATTTTGGTGGCTTTTGGGATTTCAGAGGTGATGGGGCTTCAAAATACGCAAAACGAATGAATATAAAAACCAAATTTTATTAATTTTATGCTATAAAAAATTGCAAATTGGTGTCTTTTATGGATCATAAAACCATTTTGTTTATAGCAATTAAAATTAAGTCACTACTTCATGAAAACAATACATGAACATTTTAGAAAAAGAACACAATTTTTCAGCGTTTCAATCGAAGACTTTCCCGTATTTTGTTGTTCATTTTCCCTTTTCTCCAAAGTGGCCACAAAATGACACTTTGTTTGTTTTGCTTGCAAATGACTGAATGTTCAATTTGATGAGTTTTTCATTTATTGGTTTTTTTTCTTTTCTTGGAATTGTGTCACTCACTAAATTTTTTTTTAATCTCACATGCTGTTGTTTTAGTTTCGGAAAAGCAAAGAAACAAAACGAGTTTCACAAAAAGAATCAACTAAAGAGCCAAGACGAAGCAGTAATTTCATGCAAAAAGCAATGCTGGAATTGTTTTAAAAAATCCAATTAAATTTTACAAACGATTTTAAATTGCAGCAAGAAAAACAAATCCGAATGAGTGATTAAACAATAGAATAAGATTTTTTTTGTTTTACAAAATTTGGCATTTCTCCTGCATACTTTTAAGAAGCCAATATGAGAAAGAAAACGAACCACGAGAGAAACTAAAAATAAATAAAGTTAAACGTTTCAATACTAAATACAAGGTAAATTCAATTTGAATTCAATACCTGTTAAAAAATAAAGTAAAAAGTAATCGTAACACGAAAACATTTAACAGTGTGTTACGAAAATGTCTTGCAATCAAAATGTTCACCAGGATTAATAAAAAAAAACAAAATTTTTAGTGCCGAATGTATGTTAAGTACTAAATAGTTTGTACTAAATTTTTAGCACTGAATGTTAGGTACGGAATGTTGAGTACTAAATGTTGAAAATTTTAATTTATTTGCTAAACTGAACATTATAGTACTAAAAATATTGTACTAAACACTGCGTACTAAACATTTACACCGGTATTCATAAAAAATAAAACATTGTTGAAATACATTTTAGAACAAATATTTCATATCAAATTTCTTCTAAAATGTATTTGAGTAACATTTTATTTTTTATGAATAACGGTGTTAGAGTCCAGAACTTTGTAAAAAAAAAATTTAGTTACAAAAATTTGGTTCTAAAAGTTAAGTTCTAAAAATGTTGCTCTAAAAATTTAGTACTCGTCTTCTGAAAATTTAGTACTACAAGCTTATTAGGGAAAATTAGTAATTAAAATTTAGTACCAAATAATTAATGCAAAAAATGTAGTGGCAAGTATTTGCTAGTAAACATTTGGTAACAAAGATTTAATACTAAAAACTGATTTAGTGCGAACAATAACATTTACACCATTATTCGAGAAATAAAATATTGGTGCAAAACATTTTAGCATTTTTTTTTCATAACAAATTCGTTCTAAAAATGTTTTTCAATAATTTTTCTTTGCGAACCAATGCAAATTTTTGGTCATATATAATTCGCACAAAATTTTGTGTACATAGTTTTTAGTACTAAGTCTTTGGTACTAAATTTTTACGAACAGATGACTGCAGCTAAATTTTAATAATTTTTTATTTCATACGAAATTTTAAGTACTTTTACTAAGAAGTATCTGGTAGAAATTAAAAAAAAATTTTTTAATTAAATTTTCAACTCAATTTTTAGAACTAAATTTTTAAATTTAAATTTTAGTGCTAATTTTTGGGCATTATATATGCGGTTTGTGATTAACACTAAATTTTTAGTGCTAGGCATTTAGCACGTAGTTTTTAGTACTACAATGTTTAGTACTAAGCTGTTAGCAAGAAAATTTAAAGCCTTGGCATTCAATACTAAGCATTCAATTGTTAACATCAGTGCTAAAAAGTTACTACTACAGTTAGTACCATATATACAGTATTATATAGTTTTAGTACAACTTTTTAGCACAAAAATGTTAGTACTAAATTTTAACCACTAAATAATAAACACTGACAGTTTAGAGTACCAAAATGTTTGGCTTTAAGCTGTTAGCAAATAAATTGAGATTTCCATAAGAATAAACTGAAAATTGTACCTCAATTTTATATACTCGAAGTGATGGTTTTAGTACATTTTTTAAATGTTTCAATCCAAAGCTTTTGTTGTGCCAAATGCCATAATTATTAATAATTTTGAGGTGTTAGTAATATTACAACATTAAACTGGAGCCGGATTGCGTTGTTTGTGATCGAGTGAACTATCGAGTAACAATAAATGTAAAACAAAAAAGATAATTTGTTGAAAATCACTTTAGAACAAATTTTATATGAAAAATTTCTTCTAAAATACATTTCAACAACATTTTATTTTTTAAGAATGTTTCAAAATTTGCTTTTAAAAAACCAAGTACTAAAATTATTTAAATTAAAAATTTATAAAAAAAGTAGAATAAATTTAAAATGATTTTCTTTTCGAACCGCTCAAAAGAAAGAGCCCTAAACATCTCTATGCCTGTCTACACAAAATTTAGTTATTTATTACAAAAAACAATATATGTATGTGTGTAAATTAAATATAGCTGCTGCTTTGTCAAACATTAAAAGATATTTAATTTAATTTGTTTAAAATGTCTACAACGAGCTGCTCTCAGATTTCTTTAATTTTAATTGAAAATTTTTTTTATCAGAAACTAGAGTACAATCATTGGAAATATTTTGCTGTTAAAAATTGCAAAGAAATTTCTATTAAGATTTTTGTACTCAGGCAGGCAGGCAGCAGCAAGAAGACACCCAGCTACCAGTCATTCAGTCAGTCAGTCACTCTGCGAGATAAAAAGACATCGAAAAACTATTTACCAAATGCCTTTATATCACTCATGTTGAACGCTACTGAAAAGAAGATGAATTGCTATTCCGCCGTTAAGCGATATTATTTGTATTTCTTATTTATTAAGCTCTTTTTTTTCTTCTTTTTTTCATAAATATATGTATATTGTTGCAGTGAATGTCTTGGGGTTTGTAGTATTCATTAGTTTACGATTTAATATTCATGTTGGAGCAAGAAAAACGAAGAAAAGAAGATCTTACAGAAGAAAAAAAAATACTAAATAAAAAATATAGCGAAGGGTTTGTATTAGTTCAAACTTTTGAGTTTACTATTGGATGGGGGAAAAAGTAGCTGAAAGCAATTCATTACCAATTTTGTTACAACTGAACAGCATTTCCTTAAGATACACAAAAAATAAATAAATAAAATCTCCTTCCAAATATTTGCACCGGTATTCATAAAAAATAAAACTTTGTTGAAACACATTTTACGGCAAATTTTTCATATAAAATTTTTCTAAAATGTATTTGAGCAACGTTTTATTTTTTATGAATACCGGTGTTGGTGTTTAGCAAAGTGACTAAGTTTTTATCATAAAATTGGCATGACATATTGTCACCTAAAAATGTGACAAAGCTAAAAGGCTAAATAAACAGGTAAAATTTTATTTGTATTTATATATTTATAATTATATATAATCAAAATATTGAAAATAAAAAATAATACACAAAGACCTTAAGCTCGAAATCAGACAAATCATATTATTAGAAACGAAATGGGTCGAAGCAAATACGATAAAGATCAGTGCAGTGACGAGCTAAAACTCTAGTTTAGCAAAAGTTTTCTGTAATTTAATTGCAGTTTAAGCTTGACTGTAGAGTCAATTAGTGAATCATTTATTTATTGATTGTTTTTAGAAATTTAGAAATTCGTGAGCGTTGCAAAATATGTTAATCAGCTGATGTTTTGTATTTTTTGCTGATTGAAGCTTGAGCGCTAAACTTTCTTGGCTGCGGTAAATGTGGTTTGAGTATTCACTGATCTCGAGCCAGTAGCTCAACTTTCTTTCTAATTTAAGCGTGATTTAAATTTGGAATGCTGTTTTCTGAAAGAAGTTTTCTTCGTCATATTTTTATGACGTGTCGTATTTTATGTCTCTTGTCACATTTCCTATAACTTGTCATATTTTATATGATCTGTCATAGTTTATATGACTTGAAACATTTTCCATGGCATGTCATATTTTATGTGACTTGACTTTTTTTATATGATCTGCCATATTTTGTATGACTTGAAACATTTGCCATGACATGTCATATTTTATGTGACTTGACTTTTTTTATATGATCTGTCATAGTTTATATGACTTGAAACATTTTCCATGGCATGTCATATTTTATGCGACTTGTCATATTTTATGTTACTTGACTTTTTCTATATGATCTGACATATTTTGTATGACTTGAAACATTTGCCATGACATCATATTTAATGTGACCTGTCATAGTTTATGTCACTTGAAACATTTTCCATGACATGTCATATTTTATGTGACTTAACTTTTTTTATGTGATCTGTCATATTTTGTATGACTTGAAACATTTTCCATGGCATGTCATATTTTATTCGACTTGCCATATTTTATTCGACTTGCCATATTTTATGTGACTTGCCTCATTTTATGTGACCTGTCATATTTAATATGACCCCTCATATAATTATTACTTGTCATAGTTTCCATGACATGTCACATTTCATATGACAACGTTCTTTTTTTTTAGAAAATTAAGTTTTTATTATTGATTTGCTAATTGATTTTGTGTTATTATTGAAAGAAATCTTAAAATTTTACAAACCTCTGGGAACATGTTTGTCATTATCAATGATGACAAATTTCAAATTACGTAAATGAATTTTTTCTCTCCACCAATTTTTCATTGAATGTTGTTGTATTTTCTAGAAATTTACTTAAAACTAAAATATGGTAGGAAAATTAGAAAAAGAAACGAAAACGAAAAGAAATTAGAAAATATTTACTTGATGTTTTCAAGTCAAATTAAAAAAAGAGTCAAACAACAAATTGTCTTGTAGTCAATTTTATTTTCAACAAATTTCTTTGGCTGTTTTCGTTGGGCAAACATGCAACTTTCTGCTCGCAACGTTGCCAAGAAAATCGCTATGCAAAAATTATTTCAACAGTCAGACAAGCAGCAGCAGCTATTCAGACAGCCAAACACGGCTGGCAGTCAATGCAAATCAGACACGCATTTTATAGCGTATATAGCACTCTGCCCTCCCTACATTGAAATTCATTTTTCTTTTTCTCTCTGCACTTTTTCAAATTGTCTATGCCACCGTCTCCTTGTATTTGTTTGTTTGTTTGTTTGTTTGTCCTCCCGTCTGTCTGCCTGCCTGTCAGTCAGTCTTTATTGCCGGTACGCCTTTTATTGCTGCTACGAGCGCAATAACAAACAACATTTGTTGCTGCCCTTTACAAATTTAATGTTGAAAATTAACAACCAACTACGGAAAATGCCTGATATTTGTTTGCAACAGCAAGCAGTGCCACAGTAAAAAATGAATAAATAACTTTCGAAATGAGAAAAGTGAAAAAATACCATACGAAAATGTGTCTGTCTTAGACACGATGCACTCACTGCATATGTGATTTGTCAAATCTATAAAAAAAAAAAAAAAAAATTCTGTTGTAATGCATTTTTTTCGCTTTTTTATTTGTTATTGTTATTTTCAGCTGATTTTGCCGTTTTGTGATCCAATTAGTGGTCGTGTTTTTATGTTAATTTCTATGTTATTTTACACTTGTAAGCGTACAACATTAAAGCGCTCACTCCCCCGTTCTCCTGCCTCAGTTGGCCGCTTACTTTGCTTAACTTTGTAACACAAAGACAGGCATTGCCTTGTCACAGCAAAATCATACACATGTGTTCTTTTTGCTCAGCATTCAAAAGAAAAAAGAATTTTGTAAAAATATATTTATATTATAAAGTTCTTTTGTAGGGTAATGACATTTTGAAGGTTCAAAAGTAATAAATAACAAAAAGAATGAATAATTTCAAGAAATGCTAAAAGAGCAAATGACCAGAGTTCAGAGTGACAAAACAAAAAACAAAAACAAAAATTGTCCAGAGAGCAAACAAAATGTCAAGTGTGACCATGACAAAATAAAGCTAAAGGTCGAAATTAATAAAAAAAAAAAAAAATTCAAATATTTAGCTGTCAATATACATACGAGGGTTGCCTTTTCTCTTTCAGGTTTAGAGAACAAAACGAAATATTAATCATTGAAAATCACTTTATTGCTTTTCAAAATACGAAAATCTATGCACTTTTGAACCAATTGTCGCCGAACTTTTGCCACTCTGATTGAGGTAACTCCAAAACATGCCTTGCGAATGCAGCAACCGCTTCGTCAGGTGCCAAAAAACGTTGACCTCTTAGTTTGGTTTTTCACACACCGGAATAAAAAGAAGTCATTCAGTGCCAAGTCGGGACGGCGGATGACTCATCAAAAATTTAATTTTTATTCGATGTGCAAGAACTCGCATGGTCGTGGTGAAGAGTGATCAGAATTGACTGTTCTACGTTGCTCTAGTGGTGCCGTTGCTACATGTCCAGTTTTCTCACAAAAACAGGCAACCATTTGCTGGGAAGTGCTTCTTGAAACATTCATGCAGTCAACTGCTGTTTACTTGCAGGCTGATACGCGTAAAGCCTTGATTCATTCAACCTGTCACAATGTCATACAAGTGTTTCGAAGCACCGCGATCATATTTTTTGAGCATTTCTTTCAGGACAGGAGCTTCTTTTTAAGCGATTGACATATGGAGAGGTATCCAATGCAAACAAATTTTTTCGATAGTCAAATGTTTAAGCAATATTGAATATTTGCTGGTCTCTAATGCCCACTGAGGTTGTCTCTATCTGACGTTGGGTCACAGGACGATCTTGCAATCACTGTTTTTCGAAATAAACAACTGATATCCGACGGCCTTCGCGAAATTCGTCTTGGAACGAACTACGACCACGTTAGTCGTTCACCATGCCATCGAAATAAACACTGGTCCTTGATGGGAGCTTTATCGCCCAAAATGTAATTAAATTAATCCATGCACTGCGGCCGAGTTAATCCGCATCGAAGGTTGTAAGAAAAAAAAAAAAAAATAGCGCAAAAATTTTCACCATTTAGTACCATTTTTGGGTAGAGATTAAATTTTTAATTTAGTGTAAACAACACAAATAGCGCTCGTATGGCAAAACGTTCTGAGTACGTATAACCTCAAACATGTCCAGATTTACGATAGAGCTGTCAATTGCCAGATGCCGATATATAAAAGGTAACCCTCGTATTTATACATATATCCATGTTTAATAGTGATAGATCACTTGCCACATGACAAGTGAGAAGAAAGAAATTGTAAACAGCTGATTTTCATGGTCACATCACAACGTCACGACGATTGTCAAAATCAAAAGTCAAGTATAAGTCTGGTTTTTCCTCTGATTTTTGCTGAATCAAGCAATGAGCATAATATAATGCTTACACCGGCACCATCACAAACAAGTGACGTGACTGGGAGCAGAAGGCTCTCCATATCAAGACATGCAGTGACGTTTGGCAGAATCGAAAACAAAATGAAAGTTTTATCACATTTCGTGACAACGATCATCTGTTGTGACCAGTAAACAATTGTCACGTGCAGGCGACTTATGTTTTTTTTTTATTGGCCCCGCCAACAAGTGATGGTCTCACTATTTAAATGTTTTTTTCCCCCTATAAGAAAAGAATACTTCTGATTCTTTTGCTTTATTTTATAACATCATTTACTCTTCGGAAATTTTATTTTAACACTAATGACTTAACATCCACATTAAACTTTTCCGCATTCTTTGAAAACACAAAAAAATAAATTAAATAACTTGCAAAAACTATGAAAACTGATGGACAGCCCCGAAGTAAATGAACTTTTAAATAACTGAAATACTTAAAGGTCTATCGGCCGCTAAAACACACTGCGCGAATGACTGATTGACAACGATGTTCATGATAAAATTGACGAAACAATTTTTCTTTTGAAATTAGAAAGACAATTGAAGGAAAAGTTTTATTTTTAAAACTAAAGACGAAAAAAAAAATATTATAAAATTTTTTCAGAAATTTAAGTAATTTTGACGTAAAACAAATGTTTAGTTTTCTACATACGTGTACATGTATTTAAAAGAAAATTAAAATTAATAACTAAAACACATTTATCTCTAACGAATCTTTCAATTTATATTTCATCTTATTGAATTTCATTTCACAAATCATTTTTTTTTCTATTTCCTTTCACACTGGGTGGTTGGTTGGTTGGTTGGTTCGTTCGTTCGTTCGTTCGATCCTCAAAACTTTTACTTTTTTTATTCGAAAAAAAAATATTCATTGATTCATTATTGAAAGATTTTTGGTTGTGCTTTCATTTTGCTTTCGTTTCAATTCAAGTGTAATTTTGTGTATTTCAAAAAATAAATACATGATTTCTTTTCGCAAAAACAGGCACACAACATGAAGCAATCGACAGCAGCATTGGGTGCGAAATTGTGCTGTACAATACAAATCTCATAATTTTATTTATTTTTTTCTCATTCATTAGCATACAAATTATGAGCATAAAAAATTATGAGTTGCATAAATCTGTCAGAGCAACAACCAACATTGCAAATAATTATCGTTTGGTTTTTCTATAGAAAGTTATCGATAACTTTAATTTTTATATAAAATAGTGATCGCTAATTTCACTTTTCTATGAAGACAAATATCGATCAAGTTGTTTCAATGCAGAATAGTTTAGGATCGCTGCCCTTATCTATTAAAAATATTATCCATAATTTTATTTTTCTATAAAAGTGAAGCGATAACTTTTTTATGAAAAAATCAAGTTATCGATTGATTTTTCTATAGCAAAGTAGAGTTATAGAGAACTCTTTATGAAGAACTAAATTTATCGATAACTTTTTGATAGGAAAGTGTAACCATCGATAACTTTTTGAAAAGAAAAGTTATCGATTGATTTTTCTATAGAAAGTTATCGATAACTTTACTTTTGTATAAAAATATAATACTTATTGATTAAATTGTTTCCATGTAGAATAGAATAGTTTAGAATAGCTGCCCTTATCTTTAAAAAATATTATCCATAATTATATTTCTCTATAGAAGTCATCGATAACTTTTAATTTTTTTGCTAAGCAACTTATTGATAACTCTACTTTTCCACCAGAGAAGTAGATAATTATTTCATGTAAGATCTTTACCTTTATATAAAATAATTATTGCTAACTTCACTTTCGTGCAGAAAAATAATCGATTGACTGAACTGAAAAAAAAAAATAATTTTTTTTAACAATTTTATTTCAATAATTTTCAACTTTTTTTTTCCAACTTTTATTTATTGATAGTTATTTTTTTTGTCTTATTTGCTGTTTACTTTTTTTTTCGTGCCTGATTTGTTTTAAAATTTAATAACACACTAAAGCTCTCTTAATTTTTGTCATGACAATGAAATTAATACGAGTAAGCAAATGAAGCAGTTTTCCTTTGCGTATAATTTTTCTGTTTCATTTTCTTTTTTAAAGCAGTAACAAAGCAATTTATTTGTTTTTCAATATGTTTGTTTTGGTGGTCTTCATAAACAGGGATTTTATGGCGTTCGTCCACTCAAACACACACACACACACACACACACACATACATACACGTGCATTCACACGGACAGCCCAGCATCCACTTTGTTTATTTACATTTTTGTTTATTAAAAATAAATCGAGATAAAATAAACTTTTGCTAAATAAAGAAAGAGCTCCATCAAATCAATGAAAGAAAAAAGCATTTAAAAGCAAAATAATTTCATTGATCGAATTGCTGGGCACTTAAAATGTTGCGAAATTCGAGCTCTTTGATTTCTTCCGCAACTAAAAAATATTCAGTAAATTTTCCACTTCTATTTCGAATAATTTTGCCGTTTTACAGCATTTTCAACAATTTAATTTTTTCTTTTCTTTTCTGCCAAAAAGTTTATGCATTTGTTTTTGGTTCGAGTGGTTTGCTGGCGGCAGGCAGCGTTTTATTTCGATTTGTTTTATCTCTATTTAAAAAATTTTATGCGTAATTAAGTTTCAAACCGTGAATATGGACTGGATGGGTTGGCTATTGATATTTGCATTAAACGGTCGATGAAACACGCAAGCGACGTCAGTCTGCCAACGGAGGTTGCCACCATTAAAACAGCAAACAAACTGGCTGCTCCCTTCACCGCTGGCCCCCTTTTGCCAGCCACAGAATGCACGATGTGATGACTAAATGGAAAACTATTAACAATTATTTCGATTACAAACTTCTGTATTTAATTACTGAAATGAATTGTTGTTGTTGTTGTTTCTGTAGTTTGTAAAAACGAAGCTAAAATTAGTTTTATGCAGAAAAAAAAGCAAAGGTTTCGATTACAAACGCGTAAAAGAAACTGGTTTGTTAAGTGTCCAAGGCTGAATAGCGGACGGGGGTGAGGGGAGAGGAGCAGAAGGAAATTGCATTTTGCAGTCTAAGGTTTCAATTTTTTTTTTCATTTAATTTATTTGAGCATGTTAAATAAACTATCTATTATAATTAATTTTCTATTAAAAAGGAAATCTTTGAATAATCAATAACTTTTGCCCGGACAAAACAAACAGCCTTTAAAAAATGAGAGCTGACGAAAACTTCTGCTTAGAAAAACTTTTAAGATTTTTCGAGTCTACCGATGAGTTGATTAGCATCAACGAAATATCGGCAGCATATAGACGGCTGGAAAGGACAGAAAACATTTGTAAGATCTATTCTGAGATCTAAAATAATAAAAGTAAAAATTTTTAAATAAAAAAAAAATAGTTGAGCAAATACTTTTTCAATATAAAATTATGAGTTTCTTGAGCTAAAGTTCTTTTTTTGTAAAACTATTTTATACAGCTTCAGATCGTTTTAATATAAAAATTTTATTAACAATATTATTCAATATTTCGACAACAGTTTGTTATCATCTTCAGGATAAGATTTGTAATTATCCTGAAGATGATAAGAAACTGTTATCAAAATATTGAATAATATTGTTAATGAAATTTTTATATTAAAACGATCTGAAGCTGTATAAAATAGTTTTTCAAATAACTAAAAAGATCATATAAATATTATATATGTTCTATTTCTTTGTTAAAAATATAAAATATAATATATAAAATATAAAAACAGCGGTCGAAAAAAACCAAATAATAAATAGAATTATGAGTTTACATAAGTTTTTTGCTGAAAACTGTTAAAAAATTTTTCCATTAACTAATTTTTTTAAAAAAGATACTATTAATTTAAATTTCATATTTTTTATTTAAAAAAAAAAATTCTTTTCATCGCTGTTTTAATTACAAAGTGAATAATTTAAATATGTTATCAACATTATTTACAGGTACATATTTTTCGAACAAAATCAAATTTCTCCCGCTGTTTTCAATACGTTTTTTTTTTTTACATGAAATCTCTTTTAAGCAAATATTTGCATTACAAAACAAGCAAAAAAGAAAAAACTTAATTTAATCTATTGAGCTTTTGTTTTAAACAATTTTTATCACTTTCGCAGTGACACACTCGCTTGAGTGTTAAAATGAAATGTCGGCTTTTTCCGCATAAAATAAAATACAAAATTGAAATGTTTTCTTTTAATTTTGCAAATGTTTTATTTTTTAATGCTGATAAGCACGTAACTTTTAATAACATGAGATTTAAACACGTTTTAAATGCTCGTTACAGCAGAGATTAGAGAAAACTTATGAAACACACTTTTCAGGCAACTGTTTGTGCATGAGTTTTTTTCTTCTATTCAATCTGTATTGGATACGAGTGAAAATGAAAACATTTTTAATTTGGAAAATAAAATGAAATTTTGCTATATAAGAATATACTTTTCGATGAAAAATGTACAAATGATCCCATTACAAACTTCTTGCCAACTATTTTATAGAAAGTATAGTTCACGAAAACTTGTTCATGGGGAAATAAAGTTATCGGTATTTTTCTATAGATATTTAAACATATGGCCTACTTTTCTATAATATAAGCAAAATTTGTCCTAAAATTAAAGTTTATCGCAAAAAAAAAGTTATCGATATCAAACGATCGAAAATAAAAGCAAAGTTACCGATAAGTGTTTTTACAGGTATTTGTTATCGGCAACTTTTCAATAGAAAACAATATTATCGATAAGTGTTCTACACAGAAAATCTAAAAAAATCGATAAGTTCTATAGAGATCAATTAGTCATCGATAATTTATTCAAAAAACAATTTATTATTGATAATTTTTTTTTTCAACAAAAAAGTAAAGTTATCGACGTCTTCGAAAAATTAAAAAAATGTATTTAAACATATGGCCTACTTTTCTATAATATAAGCAAAATTTGTCCTAAAATTAAAGTTTATCGCAAAAAAAAGTTATCGATATCAAACGATCGAAAATAAAAGCAAAGTTACCGATAAGTGTTTTTACAGGTATTTGTTATCGGCAACTTTTCAATAGAAAACAATATTATCGATAAGCGTTCTACACAGAAAATCTAAAAAAATCGATAAGTTCTATAGAGATCAATTAGTCATCGATAGTTTATTCAAAAAAATTATTATTGATAATTTCTTTTTTCTACAGAAAAGTAAAGTTATCGACGTCTTCAAAAAATTAAAAAAAAAAGATATTTAAACATATGGCCAACTTTTCTATAAAATAAGAAAATTTGTCCTAAAATTAAAGTTTATCGATATCGATCGATAGAAAATAAAAGCAAAGTTATCGATAAATTTTTTACAGGTATTTGTTATTGACAACTTTTCAATAGAAAACAATATTATCGATAAGTGTTCTACACAGAAAATCTAAAGAAATCAATAAGTTCTATGGAGATCAATTAGTCATCGATAATTAATATTGTTTCTACAGATAATTAAAGTTATCGACGTCTTCAAAAAATGAAAAATAAAGCTATCGATAGCAGTTTGGAAAAATGATTAACAGAAAAGTTATCGATAGCAATTCTAAAAATTAAGTTAAGTTATTGATGTTTTTTTTTAAGCATAACTTTGCTGGAAAGCAAGTTATCGACAAATTTCTAATAGCAAAGAAAATTATTAATATGTTTTCTATAATAAAAAACAAAAACAGCTAAAGCCACCGAAGAAATGTTTGGAAAAATTAGTTATAGGAAAAATTTTGCTTTTAAACAGAAAAGAAAATTAAGGTTAGGTTTTCTAAAAAAAAGAAAGAAAAGCCATCAATTAATTTTTTTTTTTCCTTAATAAATGATCGATAATTTTTTTCAGAAATGTTATGAATAACTGTTGGAAAAAATTAATGAAAAAAGAAAAGTTATCGGTAAGTTATTTCTTTATCATAATTGCTGCGAACTTTTTCCCTTTTAATTATAAGATTTTTTAGATTTCGAGCTTGAGGTCCTTGTTTATTATTTTTATTATTTATTTATTGAAAGTATTTTACAAAAATAAATTTATAAAATACGACAGTTTATTATTTTTAATTTTCCGTAATAATTATCCGTAATTTTCCTAAACACAAAACTAAACCAAACGATTAATTTTGTAAAGAGAAATTAGTTATCGATAATTTGTCAAAACAATTTATTATTTATTTGATTTCAATACAAAGAAAGCCTCATGGCCAATAATACATGTATTGTTAGTGAATACATGTTATTATCTATAATTTTTTGCAGAAAAGTGAAGTTATCAAAGAAATGTGTACAAAAATTACTTATCTATAATTTATTCAGAAAAATTTAACTTTTAAATAGAAAGGAAAATTAAGAATAAAATTTCGAAAAAAAAAAACTAAAGCCAATAATTTATTTTTTGAATAAATAAGCGATAAATTTTTTTTATTAATAACTGTTGCGACAAATTAATTAGAAAAGAAAAGTTATTTTGGTAAGTTTGCTCCAGAATAATATTATAATCGATACTATTTTATTAGAAAGCAAAATGATCGATGAGTTCCCTAAAAAAAAAAAAAAACTAGAGCAAGCGATTAATTTTGTAAACAGAAATTAGTTAATGATAATTTATCTAAAAAATAAATTATCTATAATTTTTTGAGAAAAGTAAAGTTGTGGACATCTTATCCGATAAAAATAAAGTTATCGATAAATTTAATATGTAGTTATTTTGACCCCTTTTTTCTTATATTTTATATATTTATTTGACCTCAAGGTCTTTTGGAATTTGACTAATTATTTTTGTCAATATTTCGCTCTCCTTCGGATTATTGTCCTGAAGAAGCTATTCGAAGGAGAGCGAAATATTGACATAAACAATTACTCAAATTCCAAAAGACCTTGAGCTCAAATAAATATATAAAATATGTTATCGATAAATGTTCCGATGAAAAAGAGGAAAGTTGTAGAAAACTTTTATGCAGAAAAGTACAATAAAAAAAATGTGAATTTTCCCTTGAAAAGCCGTCAACGATAAATCTGCTATAGAAAATTAATGCCACAGAAAAGATTTTTCAGTAAAGTTATCGATAGCAAGTCCATAGAGTGGTAAATTCAGCAATAACGTTGCTATAAAAACAAATACAATTAACAATTACAAACCGGTATAGTTTTAATCAAAAAATTAAGTAAAGTCTATAAGTGTGAAAAAAAAAACTAATATCTATGACAATTTTTTTTACAGAAAAACAAATTAGCTGCAACTAATCTCTGGGAAACGAAATCTCTTTGTAAGAAAATATCTCTGTAACAGAAACTTAATTCGCAAGTTATCAAATGTCTGTTTGTTAAACTGGCAAAAAAATGTATTTATATGAAAGAAACCAAAATATATGTAAATACACACACACACACACATACACACGATCGTATATGAAATTCAAAGAACAATCCAACTTTGCACGTTTTTCAAATAAATGCTAACGTTCTACTTATTTTTTATTTTTTTATTTTCCAAAAGTTGAACGACATTAAAAAATTTTCGTTGACATCTGCTTTTATTATGGAAAGAACGAAAAAAAAAAACGTTTTCTTCGCCAGAAATATACTCGTATGAACAAGATAAAAAGCAAAAGAATACAACAATATTTTTCTTGAAAATAAAATTTGAAATAAAAAAAAAATCTTGCAAATGTACTTTTAAACACACAAAAAAGCCTTAAAAATTTTTTAAGGCTGCATTTAAATCAAATATCCTCAATTAAAAAAAAAAAAAAAAAAGAACTCAAAAAACAAGTTTTGTAAACCTCTTCTTTCTTTTCTTGGTACACTGATAGAAAGAAATTTGTGATTTGATTACAATATGGAATGATATTGCTGTGAAAGGCAAAAAAAAACCAAACCAAATCCTTTTCTGCATTTTTGATAAAATTTCTTTTAATTTATTTAAAATACCCGTTCGTTAACTCCCCAATAAAATACAAAAGAAATTCAAATTCAATTTAAACGTGGACGTGTTTGGGCTGTCAGCGCTTGTGTGTGTGCGTGTGTGTGTGTATGTGTGTGTGTGTGTTGAGTTGTTTGCAAAATATTCCCCCCAAAAAGAAATAAGTCTTCCTTGTTCCTTCGTTCTTTTGTTTTGCTCCTCTTTTTTTAGTTTTTGCTTTTGGGGATTTTAAAATTGGGTCAAATCATCATCATCAATTCAAGCAACAAAAACAAGATACACAAAAATGCAGCACATTTGGCCAAACACACAAAGACGACGACTCATCCATCCGTCCGTCGTCCATACATGCATTACAACAAGAACAACAACCAAAATTAAGATAATACAAAAAACAAAAAAAAACATCATTATCGCTTTGATGACAATCATCATTAAAATGTGTAGTTTATATGAAACACGCGATGTGACGATCTTCAAACACGGTTTAAAAAACGAGGCAAAAAAAAACACAACACAAAGTTGAAAACAAACATTTGCATGTGATGTATTTTTCCATACACACATACATACATACGTACATATATGGGTGATTCCATATGGACTTAAAACAGAAAAGCTGTTTACAGTTTTACTTTTGCATGCAAGTGATCGATTGAAACAGCCACAATTTTTTAAATAGAGTAATAAATATAAAACTTTTTCTTCTAAAGGAAAAGAAAACCGAAGATATTGATCAATTTTTCCAGGACAGGCAAAGTTATAGAATAGTTTCCCATAGGAGAATAAATTATCGATGATTTCTCTAGCGTAGTCCATTTAGGGTTAACAATTTTCTAATACAAATAAAATTATTGCTAAGCCTTTATAGAAAGTTTTAATTTTGAAGTGTTAATTTTAACTTTATAGATTGGAATCATATGATTTTACAATTGTTAATAATTTGTATGGGGCTCTCTAGTTCAAGTTTTAGTTCCTCAAAATTGAAAAAGATTTTCAGTGATAAAATTGGAGTGACCAATATTTTTAAAGAAGACAAGAAAAGAGATTGAAGTTGAAACTTACTAGTCTCGATGAAACACTCATGATACGTCGTACCCCAGCCTGTAAGTCCTCAACTTTACTTTTCTTGTCTTCTTTAAAAATATTGATCATTTCAGTTTTATCACTAGGAAATCTTTTTCAATTTTGGGTAAGTGAAAATCGAACTCAAGCCCGATAAAACTATTAAAAAATAAAGTTATTACAATTTTTTTTTATAGAACAGTAAAGATATTGATAACTTTTTTAGGAAAAAGTGAAGTTACCGATAACTTCTGTATGGGAAAAAACATACATACATATATGAGATGGCTTATCTATAAAAACAAAGTAAAGTTATTGATATATTTTCATTGGAAAAGTACAATTATCGATAACTTTTTAATAAAAAAAATAACTTTCTAATGAAAAAGTAACAGCTATTAATAACTTTTCAATGGAAAATCAAAGTTATCAATATCTATTTTATAGAAAAGTAAAACTATCGATAACTCTTCTAGAGGAAAGTAAAGATGTCACTAAATCTCACTACTGTTATCGACAACTTTTCTATGGAAAATTAAAGTAAGCAATAGTTTTTAATACAAAATAAAGTTATCGATAACTTTTTATGACAAAATTAATTTATCGATATGTTTTTTAAGAAAATATAAGATTATCGGCAACATTTCCAAGAAAATGTAAAATTCTCAACAGCTTTTCTATGGAAAAGTGAAATTGCGGAGAAGTCAGGTTATCGATAACTTTGCTATGGAAAAATAAAGTTATCGATAGCTTTTCTAGGGAAAGGTTTGCTATCGATAACTCTTCTGTGGAAAAGTATTTTTCATTTTAATTTACCCACAGCTTTTCTGTGAAAAAGTAATGTTATCGTTAACTTTTCTTAGGGAAAAGAAGAACCCATCTTTGAAAAAATAAAGTATTCAAAACTTTTCTATGGAAAATTCCATAAGGTTTCGATGACAATATTTTAATATCGATACCTTTTATCGACAACTTTTTTTATGGGTCATCGATTACTCTTTTAAACGTTATCGATAACATTTAACGTTGAAGTTATTACTTTTCTTCATAGGATACGAAAGTTATCGATAGATTTTCTATAATAAAATAGAAAAGTTACGTTATCCACAACATTTCTGTGTAAAAATATAAATAGCCGTCGTTAACTGTTTGTAAAAAGTACAACTATCGATAACTTTGGTATGAAATAAGAGTTAGCAATAATTTTTCGATGTAGTGATGTGAAGTTATCGATAATTTTTTTTGTGGAATAGTTGTTGTAGATACCTTTCCGTTGATAACTTTTCTATGATAAAATATTTATAGACAACTCAAGAGAAGTAACTTTATCAATAACTTTTTTATATAAATATATAGTGATTGGTACCTTCGTGTAAAAAATAAGACTATCGATAGCTGTTGTATGTAAAAGTGAAGTTAGCGATAATTTTTCGGTGGGAAAGTGAAATTGCTGACCGGTACTTTTATAAAAGAAAAGGGATCAATAGATTTTCAATGGAAAAATTAAATTATCGATGAACTACCTATACGAGATTATTTATTATTATTATTATTAATGCTATGTTGGTCCAGGATGGCCCTTTGCACTGCGACCAATAATGATCTGTTGTGCAACCCTTTTCCCTCACGAGTTTAATACATCAAGAAACAGTATTAGCTCCTTCTGTGGAAGCCCTTGCAAGTCCTGTGAACCCAATGTATAGGCCTGCAACAGCCTGTATCTTCTGTGGCCAAGTGCCACACATTCAGTAATCAAGTGTTCCATTGACTCCTCTTCTTCTCCGCAAAATCTGCAGGTTGCCGTGCTGGATAGTCCCATTCTGTGTAGATGTTTCCTGCAGGTATAGTGTCCTGTTAGCGCCCCACACAGTGTCCTTAGATTCTTCCTATTTAATTTTAGAGCGAGATCCGCTCTCTTGGCATCAAAGCTAAGAAATTTCTTCGAGTGTTCCAGACCCCTAGTGTCGTTCCACAGTTTTCCTGTGATGGATGCTGTCCATTTCCTGATCTCCCCCCTGAGGAGTAGCTTATTACAGCCAAAGGATGGAGTGGGTCCAATAATATTATCTCCTATACGAGATAATATTATTACATCGATAGCGATAAATTTAAATTATTGATTGCTCTTCAAAACTAAATTATCGATAACTTTCTTAGAAGAAAGTGGGCTCATTAATAATTTTCATACACAAAACTTAAGTTATGGGTAATTTTTCGATAGATAAGATGATAATCCATTATTTTTTCCACTAGATGTTATCGATAGTTTAAAAAGGTATTACTAAAGCCTCATTTGTGTTTTATGAAAGAGTAAAATTAATATTAAAAAAAAAAAGATCATCGATAATCTATAGAAAAGTGCAGCTATCAATAAATTGTCTACAAAAATGTTATAAAAGAAAAAAAACTTTAAAAAATTTTAGTTGACATAAACTTTGTTCTCAAAGAATCAATCTATCGATAACTTTTTTCTAACTATACTTCCATTTTTGTTGATAACGGATATACCCATAAACTAACAGGAACGTTGAAGAGGTTCATACAGAAATATGTACATATTCCGTTTTTTATTTTTTTTTTTTTTCATTTCACATGTCTTTCCACACGAGCACTCGTGCATGGCGAAAACGTATCCAAAATACAGTCCTTTAATGATTTGGCTGCTTTCAGAACGTTTTTTTTTTTTCTCGAAAATTGAAATGAGAACTGCTTTACGTTTTAAAGGAAAGCAGCAGCAGAACAAAGAAGAAAAAATAAACTGCCTGAAGACATTTTAAAATAATTTCTTCAAGGTAATGAGAGCACAGAAAGAAGGTACACGAAATTCGTAAACTCTCATGCATTTGCGTTGGTGCAACACAGCCAATGTAATACGTGTATGGCTGGCTGTGTGCATGTGTGACTGCATGCAAGTGCATGCATTTGAAAGTGCGTTTTAGGGATGTTGCTGATGCAATCCAGAATTACGGTTTCGCATTCGTGTTTGTTGTACTTACAATTTAATTTATGAAGATTAAAGCAGTTCTTTTATTTCACAAACTTACCTGAAAGAAGAAAGAAAGAAAGAAGAAAAGAACGTTTAGTAAATTTTAAAATTAAAAAAACAAAGTTTGTTAAACATTTATTTAACAAGTGTTTATTTGAAAATTTTGCAGCGCATTCCAAGATAAAATAATATTAAAACTCTAAAACGATAAGCAATTTTCAAGTTTTTGAAAATTATATTTCAGTCTTTAACCCTGCAGAGATAACGAAAAGTTCTTCCGTAAAGTATAATCTTTGTTTATTATTTATAATTAATTCTTTACTTGCATTTCACACTTTGGTGCCCAATTTCACGTCATTTGTAAACAAAGAGGGGGAAAAAATGGTATAAAAAATGGTATCAAAATTGCGATACAATTTCGCAATGAAATGAGCGGCACAGCGGCAGAATTTTATCAATTCAAAGAATACAAAATTCGAAAAATAATTATTTTATCATCAGAATGTCAACCATTCACGCACTTCAGAACGTTTCCCATTCCGGCCAATGTTGTGCAAATGTTGAGCGTCAAATGTAAATAAAAAATTAAATTAAACAATGAAGATAAAATATTTATCAGCTTTTTTTATAAACAAATAGCTGAATAAATGTTGATAATTATTCGTTTTGTTTTTATTTAGCAGGTTGTTAAACTTTCAATCAAACACCTGTGGCAAAATGTTTAAATTGAATTTCAAAACCAAATGTTTTGTTTCAGACAGAAGATTGACCTTATTTTTTTTTTTTTTTTTTTTTTTTTTTGGATAAAACAAAGTCTTAAAAGCTGTGGGTAGCGAGCTCTTTTATCAAACGAAAAGGATATTACAAGAATTTGTCTTATAAAAAATATAGACAAAAAATATTTTTTTCGCGCAAAAGTAAAATAATTCATCATTTTTGTTTGCTTAGTTATAAAGCAATAAAAATATTAGTTTATTAGTTTAGGTTTAAATAGAATTTTTCAAATATTTTCTGTTTTCTTTAGCAGCACATTTAAAATGGTCTATTTAGACTTGAAATTTTTGGAAATAAGAACTCAGGAACTCATGTCGCTAAAGCGACACTCATGTCACTCAGCCACCCACTGAGTTGTTTTATATTTTCTGTCTAAATTTTTAACTATATGAAAAAATTTAGACAAAAAAATTTCAAAAACTTCTCAAATACAATTGAGAAATGGCACTTATACCACTAATTAGATGACATCCTTGGCTTCCTTTACCATGTGGTCCAGTTGAGTTACACTCAAGAAATGTGCCCATATACGTCCAAATTCTTTCCAAGATCATTGATTTTTCACTTGGTCAAAATTTCAAAAATTTTTTTAAAAAATTCTCAAATACAATTGAGAAATGGCACTTATACCACTAACTAGATCACATCCTTGGCTTCTTTTGCCATGTGGTCCAGTTGAGTTACACTCAAGAAATGTGCCCATATACATACATATATGTCGATATTCTTTCAAAGATCATCGATCTTTCACACAGTCATTGTTTCAATTTTATTTTTTAATTTTCTCAATTTTAAAATTTTAAAGGTTTTTATTCATATTTTTAAATATTCTTTTATTTGATTACCGCTTACTTATGTATGTATGTATGTATGTATGTATGTATGTATATTTATGGACATACATATTTACTTTCACAGATAAACATGTTGTTACAATGATCGTTAACGAAAACCATATTTATCTTCACTCTCAAATGTGTCGTTACGTTATTTCATTACGTCAAACATATTTAACTCGGCATAAGTATAATATTACTTTATAACTTTTCTACAGCAAAAATTATTAACCCCTATCGTGAGTAAAATGTGAATTTTTTTTCCCCATAAAATTTTCATTTCCCAAATAGGGAAATTTGCCATCATGAATATTATGGGAACGTTTGGGAAGAAAGAAAATATTAATACAAAGGAAATTTATTGAAAATTTGTGGGTAAGTGATGTAAAAAGTAATTTAATTTATGTTCTATAACTAATAAACAGAAATTTGTAGTTTAAAAGGTAAAAATCATCGGAGTTTTCATGCCTGTTGAATATTTTGACAGATTCTCTGTCGAAAAAAAAAATCATTTGATATTCCGGCCATCGTAAAACTAAGCGCATGCTTACGTATTTTTTGCAGAGGGTGTATAACAAAAAAGTGTTGGAAGAGATTACGAAGTAGGAATGGCGCAATCCACTTTTTGCAAAGTGCTCTCTAAAGTGTTGTTGGATGCTTTAGAAAAGTCTCTGCGCAGCATGGATAAAATATCCATTTATAAAATTCCATTCATGATCTTTTTTAATATGAGGGCCAGCACTGTTTAGTTCTTTCGTAAGCGAATACCAAAATTCGGCCACCACATCTTTAGAAACCTTCACAAAACCACATGCAATGTGTCGGTTATTTTGCACCCTATTGAGTAGCATGTCATGTTGCACATTATTTATTGATTTAGACCTAAAAAATAGTTTTCAGCTAATTTATATATCCATTAAAATGTAGCAACTACTTGCATTTTTTTCTAGTTCCCCAAACAAAATAAAATGAACGAATTGATACAAAAAATGGGAAATATGTCTTTGAAAAATCCATTCACGATAAGGGAAAATTTCGAATGGGAACACATTTTATGGGAAAAATTATTCATGATCGCACTTTTGGGAAATGGGAACATGTTTCATGATGATTGAGGGTTGATTGAGAACTATTGATAAAATTATCGATAATTTTTTTTTTTATAGAAAATTAAATTTTTTGATATCTTCTGTACAGAAAAGTTTTTGTACTCTTGCTATAGACATTTAAAGTAGTGAAAATTTTGTTTTTAGTAAAACCTTTTTACAGACCAGTTCCGTTGACCACAACTTTTAGTGTGAAAGGTTAAATTATTGACACCTCATCCATAGCAAGGTGAATCTATCGAGTACTTGTCTAGAAAATATACATATATAATTTCAGCAAGAATTCATTTGTCAAGAAAAAAACTAATATTGAAAAAAATTGCCATAGAACTGTAGTTCATATTAAGAAAAAAAAAAAAAAAAGCTACACAAAACACAATAAAAAAAAGTCCCATTTAGACCCATTTTTATAGCAAAAATTACTCTTACTTTTGTGCTTATTATAAAAACAGCTTAATAAAGTCGCTTAAAAATAACCTTATTTATATTGAGCAAGCTGTTAAAAGCCTCACTCACTCCCTCCCTCCCTCTCATTCTCTCAGGAGTCTCGTTAATGGTAAGAAAGAAAAAAAATGAGAACACAAAACCAAAATGAAAAAAAGAAAACAATATCGAAAACAAACGTTACTTTTCTTGGTTGTGTGTGTGAATGCACAAGTTCCCATGTAGCGGTTTTATTGGGTGATATTTGATTTCGTCACTCTGATCAAACAGCAGGAAGAGATGGAGCAGGGCGTGAGAGTGAGTAAGAAATTCAAACTGCATGGAAGATTTCGAGTGCAAGCGTGTGCGTGTGTGTGTGTGTGTTTGAATGTGTTTGTACACACTGACTAAGCTTTGTTTTTGTTAGTAGGTCAGCGAAATTCGCTTTATATGGATTTTTGTTTTTATTAAAAAAAAAAATTTTTTTTATTGTGGAGGCTTTAATTTTTTATGATTGTTTTTTGCAGTCACTGAAATTGTTGTAGGCAAGGAGAGAGTGTGTGTGTGTGTGTGTGTGTGTATAAAAATATGCGCTGTAAAAGTTGGGTCATAACTCCCCTGTTTGACATTTCTTATTTAACTTTTCTTGTTCTTTGTAAAACACACAAGTACCCGTAAATATTTATGCCCATGTACATATGTATACATTTTTGTTCTTTGCTTTTTCAAGACTTTGGGGAATACATAAATTTAATGTAAAACTACATACCTACATACATAAAATAATTAAAAGAAAAAACCATGCAAAAATATTTTTTTTTATTTTTGCTCCACTCAGCAATAAGAAGTTAAATATTTATACACAAATTGTATGTTATAATCGTTAAATTTCATGCATTTTATTATTGTTGCTGTTGTAAAAACGTGCTTTTAAATGTTGCTGTATTGGAACATGGCAACATATGGCCGGGGACTTTGCATTTCATTGTGTTTTTATTTTTTTTCCTCCTTATTAAACTTCTTTTGTTGTAATAAAGTCAGTCGGTTAAAAGTAGAAAAAGAATGAGTAAGAAGACTGGTTTTTAGCGCAACTTGAAATGGCTGCCAGCCCTGTTTAGTAGGTATATGGCTGGCTGTTTGCATTTTTAGCGATTGTATGTAACTTTTTGTTCATTTTAGAAGTTTTGTTGAAGGTGAACCAGAACATTAATGCCGATTTTATTGCCATTGTTGCCGTTTTACATGTATTAGCCTGCGTATGTTTTAATGATTCCACAAAAAGAAGGTTGACCACCAAAAAACGCGCGCTAAATTTATTTATTTATTTTTTTTTTTTACTAGTAAGCACAAATATTTGTATCTTAAGGCGAAAAATGTTCGATAGTACGGCATAATAATTTTTAATAAATAATTTTTCCCCTAAAATTTTTTTCCATTTCGCAAAATTGCGTTCATGAATAACTTTTTCCCTTTAGGGGGTCAATATTATCGCGAGTGCACTGTATTTGATGTGATTTTTTTTTTTTTTTTTTTAGAAAACTATTGTTGTTAATGGCCTGTGTTTAACACAATGCCGGTGGGTGTGAAGAGAAAAGGGTAAATTGAATCGCATAACACAGTTTTCTTAATTAGGTTTAGGTTTCTTTTCTTTTTTTTTTGGATATTTGTACATGAGATTCTTGCGCCAACTGAAGCAGCAAGAAAATTAAATTTCAATTTAAAGTCCAATCACGCCGCTTAAAATATTTTAAGTAGCTAACGAGTTTATTTGTTATTGCTTTTTTGTTTTGTAAGTACAACATATGTATGTATGTATGTATGTACATGCTACAGACATACATACATACATACCTAATTTTTCGTGATTCTTTACAAAACTCACGTAAGAAATAGCACGTTTGTTTTTCAACTCGTGGAATGTTTTAGTAGTTACAAAAGTTGCCAAACGAGAGCACGAGTATCTTTGAGATACAAATGTTCGCTGTAGTTTACAGAAAAGCCAAGTACTTGGTTAAAAAATTACACAAAGTTTGGTTTTTCGCTTCTACTTTTTACTTTCTAAGTTTTTTCCTACTTTATCTTGTGTTTGCGCTGTTCCTATTTTTTTTCTCTCTCTCTCTCTCTCTCTCTTTTTTCATGGACTTTAAATTTATTTAGGTTTGTATTACAATGACGAGCTGCTTTTTTTCTTTTTAATTGTTTTTAAGAATTGTTTTATGTTTTTCTTGTTTAAAAAAAGAGTATTTTTTAAGCTTTCTTTAATTTTTTAACATTCTTCTTATTTACATACATGCACATACATACATACATACATACATACATACATACATACATACATGTGTGTGTATACATATGAACACATGTAAGAATGTATGTATGTAGGTAGGTACAAATATTAGGCCGGGTCAATTTGTATGGACAAAAATTTGTCGGTATTGTTCCATAGATTTTTCCTTAGCTTTTACCATGAGAAAAACAAAAGTTCCACTACAACACATCTAGAAAATCCTATTCGAGGCACACGATTTTCAATATTTTTTTGTATTTTTATGTGGGAAGCCGTGGTATGGATTCGGTGGTTTAAAAAAAAAAAAAAAAAAAAAAAAACTTGGGGAGATAAAATTATTCGACTCCTCTATGGACAGCCTGTAGTGCAATTCTCTCAACTCGGTAGGGATAAATTGAGCGTTAAGAATATTTAATTACAAAATATCTGGGGCCAAATCGTCGCATACGATATCGAACGAATTCCGTCACTTATGCTGTGAGTTTGCTTTTGTTTTACATTATTTTTGCTCGATAGTTCATTCGATATCGAATGCGACGATTTGGCTCCTGATTTTCTGATTCATTAGTGACACATGACCACAGTTACTAGTGCTAAATGACCAACTAGAATTTGATTGAGGTTTATTTTAATGTTCGATAGCTTAGTTCAGTCATAAGCCAATTGATGTGACCTGACTATGGGTCGGTCAACTTTGGCATGCTTTTTGGCAAAGATACCACATGCTGCGTAATTCAAAATTATGTTGAATATGAAAAATTATGAATCACTGGATCGTCAGTCCAAACATCAAATGCCAATGTTTAGTTTTAGTTTACCATTATCTTTAAAAGTTACTGAATTGCACTACTGATTAGTCCCAGGGTCTCGCATACCGATGGTTCGAAACTAATATGTTTCCGCCATTGCACTAACTTGCCCCATAGTGCCCATAGGAAGAGTCAAATGTATGGCCAAACCCCACTAATTTTTTCTCTCCAATAGTTTTTGCAAACAATTCGAACGCGTACGACACCTGCCAAGGGAGGACTCCCGTACAAGACTACAAAAAAAAATTTTAAATCCAACCTCGAAAATTATTTTTTGATCTGGGTCGAAGGTCTCTTTTGTGCTAGTACCTACCTCTTTCTTCTTCTTTTAGTTGCATTAATTATATTATGTAATTAAATTATAAATAAATAAATTAATTCATTTTTTTTTTTTTTTGATTTGTCGTACAGCAACTTTTTTCCTTAAAAAAAAAAGAAAACGAAAAGCTGTCGAAAACTCAAAGCCGCAATTTCAGAAAATGTTTGACCATACAAATCTACCCGGTCTAATATATCGTACATACAAATGTTAGTGTCCCAGTATGTAAATGCTGATCATGCTTTAAAAAAATTTGTAATAAAAATTAATTAAATTAATAACATATTTAGAAATATACATACATACATACATACATGCATGCAAACATTAGTGAGTACGTGTGTGTGTGTTGTTTACGTACATTTTTGGGATGAATGCCTTTCAAAATTCGACTGAAGAAAGCCATGAAATTGTTGCTCAATTCGATGACAATTGCATATTAAATTAGTTTGACTCTCAAACCTTTATTAACATTTTTCGTGCATTTTCTTTTCTAAAGAAGCCTATTTTTTTAATAATTTTTTTTTTGTTTGTTTTGATAAAAATGCAAGGAAACATTAATTTTCGACAATTTGTCTTAACGAAAATATTTTTAGGTCGGTGATTTTTAGAGCATATCTGGCTATTAGAAACATATGTATTTCATTTAACACACAGTTGATTGATGGGACATTTGACTCCTCTAAAGGCACATGCGTTCTAGTTCTAAAACTATTTATAGAAAATTATGGAAGGGTCAAATATACAATTTATTCTTCCAGAGGCACCCTCGGGCTTGTTGAGACGGGGGAGGAAAGCGATTTTTTGGTGTGGGAGCGCCCCTAAGGAGAGGAGTTAGAGGGCTAAAACTTAATCGGAGTTGATCATGCATTATATTCTTCCAGAGCAGGCGCGAATCCAGGGGGGGGGGGAGAGGAAACGGATATTGCCCCCCCAAATGGATAAATATATTTATTTCGCTAATTAGCGATTTACCAATAATAAGACTTTATTTTATGCCATACGAAATTCATTGCTCTTCAAGAAATTTCAAATTAAGTTGAGCAAAAAACTTGAGATTAAGGTGTGGCACCACAGTTAACTTTGTGCATTATGCTTGGACCACGCTTTATTATGCGAATTGAAGCTTTTCTGTTTTCTATAGTTTTGCCAATCGTTCAGACTACATACTTCAAATAGTGTCTTCTGGGCGGCAATCACCTGCCGGGCCAGTTTTAAAACAAAATCTGCATTTTAAAGCAAAATATGACCCGTTTCGAATCAGTTCTGCAAATCACATGCTTTCAAATCATGTGATTTCCAAGCTCAAGATAAGCATTACTGCAATAAGATAAAGTTTAATATTATTCTGGAAGTCTGGAATAACATTTTAACCGCTTTAACTTTAAAAAATCCATAGAATATCTTTATAAAATCAGGTTTTAATGCAATTCGTTTTTAGAAATCATGTGGTTTCAAGCCAAGTGATTTTTTAAAATATGCCTTTTAACGTGAAATATGCTTTTATAGATATATTTTTCGAATCAGTTTAAAATCTATATCATTTATATGAAATTCTGCCCGCCTGGGGTATTCCAAAATTTGTTGTCTTTCACATTTTATTTTGTTATTGCTGTTGGTTTTTCTTTAATTAATTTACTTAAAAGCAGGGTGGCGTTGTGTTGGCTGCTCTCAAGATTAATGTTTGTTTGTGAGTTTTGACAGTTTACAACTAGAAAAACATTTTGTTACGCTTTTAACTTGTTCGAGAGATGGAAACATTTTGTTAATGCAATCAATAAGACAATTGCTAAAAATAAAAACTTTCAAGGCGCTTTTTTTTTTCTCCCTGCCAACCATGAAACATTAATTTGGTTTGAAATTAATTTGCTATTTCTTGTTAAATATTTACGTTAATTTTTTATATGGCCATTATCTAGTTTATCCTTTCATGGCGTCGCTGCATTCAGGGGCTTTCGTGTTAATAAACCATCTGTCTTGGTTTAGTTCTTTCTAAAAGGTTTTGTCATTTGTTTTTAGTGTTCGCTGCTCTATTGTTACCATACAATATCAAATATTTGTGTTAACTTGAATTTATGTTACGAAACAAAAGACACAAACATGCATTTGCCTTTAAATGTCACCAAAAAATAGACTGATACGAAGAATACCATTCCGTGCAGCAGCATATTGAAAAAGTTTTTTTTTTTTTTTTTTTTTTTTTTCTCTACACTCGTGCTGCTTTTATTTCAACTGTCAAGTGAATGACACTGACACCAAAGTGTCAAAACCACAATAACATTTTGAAGTAATAAAGGAAGCTTTTGAAAATGAAAATAAATAAAAAACAGAGTAGAATTTAAAAATGATTGTCAAGGAAAAATGACAAAAAGATCAATTATCGCTTGACTTTCAGCCATTAAACTTTATATTTTTCAATTTCGAAGCGTGCAAATACGGGTCTGTGGGACTGCTTAGTTTTTGTCTATACAAATTGACGCCGCCTAATGTACACAATTAAGCGGCGCTTAGGGGTGTTGAGGCCTCTTACAAAAATTGCTGTTCAAATCAAAATGGAATTTATACAGCAGCATCACTTTCATCTCAGTGGTTCTCAGCTGAGTTGCCTCATTAGAGCAAACGAAGAATTGCTGGAATTCCCCTTGAGCTTTAAAGAGTGACTGTTGGGTGCAGTTTATGGGCTGACGGCGTTACTTTTGCGAAAATGAGGTCGGCCTGTGACTGATGTTCACTACCGCGAGATGCTAACGAACTTCTTGTGACCGGAAATTGAGGCCATGTACTTGGACGATATGTGGTTCCAACAAATTGTCTCACAGCCAACGAAACAACGGCTTCTTTGGGCGAGAAATTCAACGGCTAGGTTTATCCCACGGCCTCACGCACAGTGGGGCCAAACTCCGAAAAAAAAGGTTTACATATCTAAAGTGCGATTTGATTATAAAACAAGTCTTTAAGAATAATACAATTTGAGTTAAGCTGTTGCAGCACATGGTGACATACAGGGTGTTCAAACAACCAGGGTTAAAATTATTACCAAACCCCTTCATTTGTCTTTTTGAGAAATTTCCTTTGAACAAGTTAAAAAACGGTAATGTTTCCTCTAGAGGCATCCTAGAGGGGCCATGTTACAACGATGAAGGAAAATTTCTAAAATTATTTTTTGTATGGCAGCATCTTTAAGAAATGTTTAGTTTTCAAAAACATATTTTGATTTAAAAAGCTTATTTTGCATATTCTGCTTTAGCAGCAGAAAGAATTAAAAAAAAAACGTAGAAAAATAAAATAGAAATGGTTTGTTTGATATAATTAAAATTTAGACAGAAAATATACAACAACTTGGGTGGCTGAGTGGCATGGTTGTCACTTTAGAAACATGAGCCCCTGAGTTCAAAGACGGGTGCTGACGAGAAAGTGTGGCGGCTTCGAAACAACTAGTTGTCCACCCTGCTAAATGTCTTTGATGTTTTCTTTGTCTAATTTAATTAATATCAATCACAAAGATAATATAGAAAAGAACTTGAGCCTGATAAACTTAATACAGAAATAATTATAAAAAAAACGTAGTTTTATTTTTTAAGCATGATAATAAATAATATTAATATTTGCCATATGACTGTTTTGTTTTAAATATCATATATTGGCTGGCATATTGAGCGTTTAAGTCCAAAATATGTATGTCTCTTGATTTGAACACCTTCTGCACTTAAAAAAAAAACATGCGTCTACGCTTTTAAAAACCATATTTGTCTACATCACAAACTTTTCGGTTCCTTTTAAAGAGAATTTAAGTAGAAGTGCATTTAATTGCAAGTAAAACATGAGAATCGTTTCTGTTTAACAGAACCGGGCCATTAAACTCGGCAGTATTATTCTTTTTTTTTTGTTTTTTGTATTACATTTTTCTTCAATTGTCACCAGAAAATGTCTCAAGGAAATCCTCATTATTATTATGATTATTGTAGTACACAAGAAAAGCTCTGCATTTTTCCATTCATACATCATTTATTATTTTCGTGGTGCATTAAAGTTAATGGCAAACACTACTTATTTTTTCAAAGTCTAGAGGGAAAAGAAAAATAATAACAAACATACATAAATAGCAATACACTGAAAAAACAATTCAATCAATTTGTGCTTAAATCAATCCCAAGCGGTGTCCGAAGTTCGGTGAGAATGGATTTCCTTAAATCAAGCACGTTGTGTTGGTATTAAGTACGGATTTTTCAAGCTCTAAATACTTAATTTAAGCCATAATCAATTCAAGTCTCGGATTAATCTTAGCCATATCCCAGCCCGGTTTCGTATTGAATATACATACATATGTAGCTCATTCTTGATTTAAGAACATTGGTACTTTCGACACCGTTTAGGATTGATTTAAGTACGAAAGGATTGTAATTATTTTTAGTGTGATGATTGATGCGATGTGTCTGAAGTCTATTCAATCCCAAATTTGTACCTGAAATATTCCACTCCACTTCCTTAATTTATTAATAATTTATAAATTATTTTTGCTCTTTGCCGATTGGAACCCGAAACCTAACTACCAGCTAGTCTAGCCACTCTACCAATTCAGTCATCGTAGCAATTGAAAAATTTAAACAAAATTCAATACACACACAGGTGCTGGTTACGAATCGACCCAAGCCATAACAGGATTGATTCTCTTTATTAATCCCTGTTTGGCTTGTTTTATAGCATTTTCAGTTTAAATTAAACCTTTTTCCAAATGAACGAAACATTTTTCAGATTAAACGAAACTCTTTTTAAATTAAACGAAAACTTTTTCAAGATAAATGAAACTCTTCACAATAAATTAAACTTTATTCAAATTCAATTAAACATTTTTCAAATTAAATTAAACCAGTTTCAGAATTTAATAGAATTTTGGAACGAAGTTCCTTAACGCGGCTTGCTGGTGGTGGAAATTAGTAGAAATCGTCACGAAAGCGTGTGAGCTGTTTATATGTATTGGTGTAGCTGTCGACAAGCAATTGTATATGATGGACGGTGTCTCCACTGACAGCAGCGGAGACACCTACCAATAAATATTAATTAGTTGGAAAACGTTCCAAAAATTTAAAGAATCATAAAATTTCAAAATTTCAAAAACAACACAAAATAAAACATACAGATTTCAACTTGTATTACATTCAAAGATGAAAAAAAACGTAAGGAACTTCGTTCCTAACGGGGGTCCCCCGACCGCATTTCTTTTTTTTTTTTTTAAATAATGCTGGTGTTGTTTACCATAAAGTTTTTTCCCTTTCCACTGTAAATTCGGCCCGTTTCCAAATATTTCTTAGGGAGCTCCTGGATAAAATTGAAAGCACCCCAGAGTTACAAAATTCATTTTTAATTATGGATAATGCCAGAATCCATAAAACCCAGGAAATTCGAAATATGATGGATAATAGTGATTGTACACTTAAATTTATACCACCTTATTCTCCTATGTTGAACCTGATAGAGAAAACATTTTCTAAGATAAATTTCCACGCCCGATCATTATTTAGTGACATTACCACATTACATAGTACATAAGTGTAATTGAGGAAAGTGTCGCACAAATTAATCAAAATGATTGTGCGAACTATGTTATGGATATGATCATGATAATTCCTAAGCCGTCAGTGGAAAAATTCTTCATTAGTTTTGACAAGTATTATATAAAAATGAATATGTTTAATATGTTTTTTTTTGGATGTACTTAAATTTTCAACTACGTGTCGTACTAAAATCAAATGGAAAAAACTTAAATTTAGAACCAGCTTTTTCTTTCTGTGTACTGTGTAACATGTATTAACAATGACAGCTTTTTCTATTTCTGAACACAAAAAAAAACTGCAATATGCAGTCATAAATATGCAAGAAAGCTTTTATCAAATTTTCAAACTAAAAATTTACCAAAAAAAAAATCAGTAACTCTGTTTACTGTAAAAAAAAAAAAAAATAAAAGGCAAAAAAAAAAGTGAATGCCATGACAAGACCGCCTGACTACAACAAGCTGCTTGTGGCAGTGGCAGTCACATCTTCCGGTTTGTATGCAACAACAGCAACAACAACCAATGTGCAGGTTGGGGTTTTTTTGTTTTCTTTCTTTGCAAACTTATTCTTCATTTCTCCAAAAGAAATGCTTTTAAAATAAAAGAAAGGAAAGGTGTTTGTTTATGTTTTAGACTTTTGGTTTTTTTTTTATATAATATTTTACTCTGCCATTTATTTACATACATATGTATGTATAAACAAACTAAAGTAAATGAAGAAGAAGAAGAAAAAACTAAAAGCAAAAAGTGAAAAAAAGAAAACAATAGCCAGATGTATTTTGAATTAATAAACAACTGATGGACTGAATGGCTGCTGCCTGGCAATAAAATATTAAGACACACACACACACACACTCACTCTTTTTGCAATGAGCCAGCAAAGCAAAACTTTAACAATGTGGTGCTGCATAAAAGTTTTGGTATTGACAAACAATTGAAGGAAATTATGTACATATGTAGGTAAATATGCATGCATGTATGTTGGCCCGTAAAAGTAAAATGTGAAATTGTATGTGATAATAAAAATCCCTTTAATCACACAACACACAACAAAGACACAATTATTCACTGAAATGCAGCGCTTTGCAAGAGATTTGCAACTTTTTATTCACTGTGTCAAGGTAGCTCGATACCCGGTAGCCTTACAAGTCCAGCTGACTGCTGCTTTTAGCCTGAAGAACTGTCAAACTATACACAACACAAACACACATACGCGAACAAACGGGTGACCGAAGTTCAGGTTTTCCTACCAACAAAATACATGAAGTGTTTGTTGTAGTTATGAGGCTACCTGATATCGAGGTACTTTGCACTGTGTTTGAATATTGTCAGGGCATAGGGTTGGTTGCCAGACGGGCTTGATTTGGCTTGATTGTCAAGCTTTTTGAATGCATGTCAAGACTTGAGAAAAAATGTCATTTGTAAAGCTAAGATGAGATTTTAGAATTTGTTGCACGGCTCGTTCTAAATTTAAGTTTTTGGTACTTGTTTTCAGCACGAAGCCTAATTGAAAATTGAAGTAAATAAAAATTTAAGTATGGCGTATTTTGCATTTAGATCTACACCTACATTTCAATAAAGTCCAGGGGCCGGATTCTGGCATTCGTGATCGAATATACTCGATAATAAAAACAATGTAGAGCAAAAACAAAATGAGCAACAAACACACAGCATTCTATAACAAAATCGTTCAATCACGAGTGCCAGAATTTGGCCCCAGCTCACACAACAACTGAAGCCAGCTGAACATTCACAATGTCGTAGATATGTACGTGGAATGGGTGCTTGAACAACAAGCGGTGAACGGCGATTTTTCGAAAAAAAAAAAATCATTCCCTTCAGCAATGAAGCACATTTCTCACTCGGTGGGTATGTTAATAAATAAAATTGTCGTATTTGTAATTGAAGAGAGGCCATTACATCCAGAGAAAGTCACTTTTTGGTGCGCTCTTTGGATCAAAGGTGTGATTGGACTTTACTTCTTCGAAAAGGACGATGGAACGACTGCCACCGTCAATTCGAAGCGTTATGGTCATGTGATAATCGACTGTTTTTGCCTGCTATTGAAGAATACGACTTGGAGAATATGTGGTTGCAACAAGATGGTGAGTGCCACATGCCACACAACTCGAGCGAATATGGCTTTATTGCAAGCGACATTTCCTGGCCGCATAATTTCTCGTCGTGGCGATATCAACTGGTCACCAAGATCATGAGATTTGACACCATTATACTTTTTTTTTGTGGGTCTACGCGAATAAACCTTTAACTCTTGGGCACTTAAAAGCCAACATTCGTCAAGTTATGGCTGAGATACCGATCAGTATGTAGGTATGACGAAAAAAAAATAGTCGAAAATTATGCGTGGTAGTCATTTAAATGATGTAGCGTTTCACAGGTTCAAACTTTATAATAAAAAAGAAATATCATGAAAAAAAATATTTTGTATGCCCCTAATTCATAAAAATATTTGTATGGAAAATCTGTCAAATAAGAGCTTTATAAACCTGTTATAATTTTTATGAATTTTATAAAAGTTTATGAATTTTATTTACCTTTACTTTTGAAATCGTAAAATGGATAACCTGTTATATCAAATGAAACATTTATTTACGTACATATGTATGTACATCTTGCATAACCATCTGGTTGTAAAGTGACACACATACTTACACTCATTGCTAGTCACATGCTCTGCATGCATGTCTACATATGTATGTATGTTTATGAAGATAACTTAACTTTGTCTAACAATATGTTACTTGTCTTAACAAACATGTGCTTGTCTAGACGTGTGCAGTAAAATTGTGCAGAAACCAAGCAGGCATAAAATAGAATACATTCCTTCAAAGGAATGCCCTACATGGGCCACAATATTGCAACAAAAACAATATAAAGAAATAAATAATAAGTAACTCTTTCCCTGGTTGAGGCATACATACATATTTACTATGCAGTTTCGGGATACATACATATGTAGGTATATGTACGTGAGTGAGTCTCAACATTCATATTAATGTATGAATTTATCCACATACATACTTACATATTGGTATGAGATGTAAGTATGTATGTGAGTACGGATGTGTGTTTCAAATTTTAACTTTATACATATGTAGACATCGTCATTGTACTTTTCAGAGGAGGTTCGATAACAATTTACAGAGAACCGAAAAGCACAAACAGCAATATAAAGTGTTCATGTACCGTAATTGTTAGAGAGCAATACTCAGCCAAACATACATACATACACACATGTGTACCACCATGTGTTTCGAAATACAAACAGCCATACACACCGTATGAAGAGCAAGCAACAACAGCAAACGAAAAATATGTATTGTAGGTACCTACATACTATATAAAATGATGTTTCTCTGCTGTTGATGTTTGTTGTTGGCTGGCTGGCTGGCTGGCTGACTGGCTGGTTGGATGATAATTCTTCTTCAAAGATTTTTCTGGTGTGTATGATGATGATATTTTTGTTTGGGAAGTTGAGGGCATAAAAGGAAAATAAAATTTTGCTCACATAATAAACATACATATGTACATACATACACCCATACCCCTATACGTATGATGGATTTTTTTTTTTGATGATGAATTTAATCTTTTCTGCTCTTGTTGTTGTTGTTGTTGCAAACAGTATTTTTGTGTTGTTATGTAAGAGGAACAAAAATAAGAACAACTTTTTAAGCGAAAGCATGGCATGCCCCTACATGCCATGTCAACCAATAATAAAAGCAAAACAGCAACAACGAACGAACGACAACAATCGAAACAAAATCCAGCAGAAAACAACAACAAAAAAAATAGAAGTAATTTTTGCCGGTTTTTGTTGTTGTTGTTTTTTCATTTGTTTATTTGTATTAATATTTTCTTTTTTTTTTCGTTTGGATTCTTATGTTATTTTTTTTTGTTGTTGTCTTTTTTTCGTTTTCTGTTACGTTATTATAGTGGTGTGGTGGTGCATTTGGTTGTCGTTGTGGTACAAGTAGTATTATTGGTCACAGGTTATTGAACCTTTCTTTCAATGTTTTTCTTCCTCTTTTTTAATTTATTCCCCCCATTGTGCCAGGCAATGTGTAAAAGAGCGTGTGTGTGTGTGTGTGTGTGCAAATGTTTGTTTGTTTCTTTTCTTATAAGTGAACTTTACCGTTATAATTTTTTATTTTTTTTTTTTTTTATTTTGCAAGCAAGTTGCAACAATAATAACTCACACTTGTTAAATAAATTTAATCCTTTCAAAATTCTAAGAAGAAAAAAAATTATAGGTAGTGAGTAGTGATATTCATTGAGGAAAAAAGGCAACGGAGAGAAGTTGAGAGGGAAGATTTATTATTTTTTTAATTGAGTGCAGCATGTTGCTGGTTTTTAGAGCAGAGCAGCAAAAAAAACAACACAAAGAAATAAACAGCTGGTTAAAAAGTTCTGGGTAAACATTGTACATACAACTTTTACTTACTACCTACAAGACAAAATTTATTTGCGGAAAATTTTGAGTTTTTACATGGAATGTGGAACCTAATTCTAGGTATGAATCTAAAAGTTTTGTATTCAAAACTGTTTGTGGAACATATTTGGTTACACAATAACTTATTGTGGGTAGGTACCTACCATGAGGTTTTTTTTTTTTTTGTAAAGTATGGAATGTCATTTTTAGCTAGAAAATTTAATAATAAAAACATACATACATAGGTAGGTATGTATGTAACTAATTTCTTTTCGAATTGTTGTGGAACGTAATTTTTTTCTTCGCACGGTTTGCAAAAACATGATGCTCTAAAGTCAGAGTTATCTTTAGAACACCATTTCGGAATCTATATAGGTATGTACATTTTCCACAGGTATCAACACAATTCAAATGTGTTTTTTTTTTATTAAAAATGTTATTTAATTTTTTATTTAATGTTATTTCTAAAGAAATTTTGTACCGAAATTCATTGTTGTCTGGAAATGTTCATTGTTTGTACGAGTAGTAAGATCTTTTTATTATTTAAATAAAAATTTTTGAACATTTGTTTGTACGGGGTCAAAGCTTATTCATAAAGAACTGACGTCCATGCCTGAATTTCTATTTAAAGTAAACGCAAAACCTTTTAAGCACTTTCATTTTGAGCCATGTGTCTTAAATATGGCTGAAAGTTTGAAATATTAATAGAGATTTTTGAAATATGATTGCAAATGATTTACTACAACATACATACATACATATTTGCAATACATCATAATTAAACAACAACAAAGCTTGAGGGGTGAAAATGATGAATTTCCACAATTTCTTTATGTACATTTTCTGGAATTACAAACCATTCGCAATTTTCGTTTTTATATTCTGATTTTTTTTTTTTGTTTCTTTTTTTTTGCAAACAATGACCTGGGGTAAAGCCAGGCACAAATACGGCCAAATCCATTAGAGTTGTACGAGTAGAAAAAGATATATACCTACACAGATACATATGTACATATGTATATAAAAAGAAAAAATAACAATGCACCATCGTCATCATCAACGTGGCAGTGGTGGCATATCAAAGATTCATTTATTAAAATATTAAAATGGTCAGTGATTTCAAAATTTCTTTTTACAACAACGGCTGGCAGCATTATACATACATACATGCATACATACATACATACATACATACATACATACATACATACATACATACATACATACATACATAGTGGCTGGCAAACAATCATGTTATGCTTTTAATTAAAAAAAAAAATCTTTAGTAGATCAGGCAACAAACAATAACTTGCCAACAACGAAAACCTAAAATTGGAGTCTGCAGCAGCAGTAGTAAAGGAAAAGCAACATCGCTGCTGAAAAGTGGCTGCTGGGCTGTAGTATATAAATCTTTTATGTGGCGTGGCATATTTGCCCTCAACTCTCGCACAGAATGTCTGTCAAAATTGTACGAGAGTGCAGTGTGTAATTGTGTTTGACATAAATAATTTTATTAAACCATTGACTTCAATTTAGTACTTGTATGTACACTTTTAAAGTCGCAACTCATGCCGCCTCTTTTTCCTGCCACTCACTCCGTCACTGCAGCACTTTTTCCAGCTCTTCAACCCTCCACTACAAAGTGGCTGAGGCAAATTGCAACATTTGCATATGTTCACTGCCATTGTCATGATTGCACTCCACTCGCCTGCAGCCGCACCGCCATCTCCATCACCATAAACTCTTTTTGTCTGAAATGACCCCTGCTTTTCACATACTAGACCATTTGATGCTCATAAACAATTCAGTTTTAATATTTGTTTGCAACTTTTTCGTTCAATGGCTTAAAAAAGTTTGGTTTGTATGGCGAATATAAAACTTTGCCATAAGAACTTTATGTGCAGTTGTTTCCCAGCAGAAGATGGGGCAAATCCACTTGCAACATATTCTAATCAACAACCACTATAATTCTTCAAAAAAAAAAAATATACACGAGTACATAAGTGTAGTACATAAATATATAATTTTTGGAGTATGCAGATATTTGTTGCTAAGCGCAACTACAGTGGTTTGAAACCCTCTGCAAAAAGAGTGTAGCGTTGGTGTAACGTAGAAAAGCTTTAGCTCGAATTGTTTCGAAGTCTTTCGAGTTTTTACGCACGAAATCTTGCATGCGATAAACATTTCTATAACAATATGATCAAAAGGAGATAATTGCTGCCTTTTATTTCTTGAACTTGGTTTAACATTGCAGAATATTCTTTTAACAAACACAGAGCTGGGAAGTTGTTTGTTTGTGCCAGGCCCGCGATGTCACGCGATATTGTTCGCTCACACAAAAACAGGGAAAACCGCAACGTTTTTAATTTTATTATTGCTTTGCATGCAAGCAAAAGAGCGAGCGATATCGAGTGACATCGTCTTGCTGGCAGTTAGTATGGCACTCTACCAATTCATCCTTCGGGACACTCAACCCTGACCTTTACACAAACATTTTTATCGTTACTTTTGCCTCACGCTTTCCATTCCGAGTTTCATACCAGCTGCAAATATGACCTTTTAGGTCATATCTAATCAAAAGTCATATCCAGTAACTCAAAATCAATTCAACAAAAATTTTGAAACTGTTCCCAGTTTGTAAACTCTTTTATTCTTAATTTTTTTTTTAAAGCCAGCTATTATTAGCTAAAAGCTATTAGTTTTAGATTGGTATCAAAACATAACCTAATTTTTTTGTTGGCATTTTCACCGCCTACTTTATTTTTTCCAAACTGTTCCCAGTTTGAATGACTCGGATATCTTCAAGTTTTCCAATTTAAGATCTGCATTAATATCTCAAACGTCTTTAATTAATTTTTCTGACCAAATATTTGATAGCTAGCACCTCTTCTGTAAACTGTTCCCACTAGCAAAATAGTTGTCAAGCATTGTTTTTAAAATAAATTCAAGTAGCTAAATTGTATTCTACTCATTTATTATCATATTCAGTAACTCAAAACCAACGCCATGAAGTTTTTGGAACTGTTCCCAGCTTTGTAAGCTCTTTTATTCCAAAAAAAAAAAAAAAAATACAAGTCATTATTATGCTTTATTGGTGTACTTTGATTATTATCAGTCAAAGGAATGAATTAGAGCCTGCTTAGAACAAATAGTGTTAAAAACCATCTTTGCCCTGTTTAAAAAGATATTGCAAAACCCTTTTCACTTTATTCATTTTAATATTTTTTGAATTCCTTATTGTTTCTCGATATTTTAGTGTTCCCCTGGAATAATTAATTGAGTTTCAAACTTGCTTTATAGTGTTTAATTGTTACTCAATTTCCGTTACTCTTCCTTGAATGAAACCCATTTTTTCATTCAACACAAATTCCTTTTCTATTCTCATAACTTAAAAAAAAAAACATGTATTTACTCAAGTTTGCATCTCCTTTTTTTCATTCGGAGAACTTCTGTCAAATTTAAGCTTAACTATGTCATTTCGGATTTAAAATCATCAACTTTCTCTTTTTTTTTTCTACCGTGGAAATAACAATTTGCAACCCTGAAACGATGAGAATTACACACAAAAAAAATCGATAAGAATTTCACGATTTGTAATGTTGTTACTGAAACTTACAAACAGTTTCAATTAAAAAACATTATTGTTATCGTCAATAGCAAAAAGTTCATTTTATTGCCGTGCAGCAAATACAGCAGGCCGGGAAAGCCGGGAAAGGAAGAGTGCAAAGCAGAATTACGAGTATGTAACCATTACTAAAATTAATGTCATGAGTTACTGCTACTTTTTTTGCCAGCATTCGTTCATGTATTAGTGTGCGGTAGCTGAGTTTTTATGCAAATTCATGCAAAAATAATAAAAACACCCTTAAGATTTAATATTTAGAGCGCCTAAAGGTATGCTTCACCATCACCACATGCATGGCAAGTATTAAAAGCATTTTTGCAGTGATGTTTATGGGTAATTGTATTAAAAAAAAAAGGAGAGCAGAAACAAACAAACAAAGAGAAGAGAAAACAATATGGATTTAATAACTTTGCTTATTTCTTATCATATAAACGAGTTAAAAAAAAGAAGAGAATTTTAAGCAGGGATGGGAATGTAAGTTTTTTCATTGGGAAATTTTATTAAAAATTAATTTTATAAATAATTGAATAAAAAGGCAATGAATTACAAATGAATGAAAAATTAAATGAACTATTAAAAATTAGTAGTTCATTAATTTATAATTAAATATAGAAAGAATGAATTAATGAACTATCAAAACAAATTTTTAAATATCCTTTTTTCATTTTTCCGTGCTGTACATTTTGCAATTTCTCTTATACGCATATTATTCTATAACAAAGCTTATTTAGCTGTTTATTTCATATCTACTTGTTTCCCTACAAATGCAGGGTAAAGACGCGTTTGTTACGCCTGTAAATATGCAGCAGTCAGTGTGGTGATACACTAAGCAACAATCAAACCAAACTGCCACTCAGTTCATGCACTACATACATGAGTGGGTCTTATGACTTAAACGTTGCAAAAGAGTAGAAAGACAGAAAGAATAATATCACACATGCAGTTTAAAGCACTTTATTTGTATGTAGCAGCATAGATATTTACTTGTGTGTGTGTGTGTTTGTTAAAAATCACAACAGTTTTCACAGAGTCCATGTGTGCGTGCCAGAGTGGTGTTTGTGTGCCAGGACATTATTTATGTATGTATGTATGTCTTTTTTTTTTCTTTTCATTTAATTTTAAATGACTTTTAAGTCAAAGAGCACGTTCAACAACAGAGAACTTTTGCTTTTTTGCCTTTTAACTTGCTGTTGTCTTGTCATTAATATAGTATTTAACGAGCTAATTTTTGCTGCAGGCTAATGATAAACACATATTAAAAATGTTCATAAAATTTTGTTCTTTCAATAGCTAGCTGAGAGAAAAAATTTGCGATGTAAATTACTTATTTAAATTAAAACAAAAAACCCACTCCACAAGAAAATAGCGGGTGGGAAGAGTTTGGTAAGAGAGTGGGAATGAGTTTACTTTATTTCAAACACTAATAAATTTTAATCAATTTCGTGAGAAGAAAATCATGTTTGAAAACATATGAGCTGGGAAGAGTTTTTTTTTAGAGATGAAAGAAACTTATTTCTTAAGTTGAATTCAAAGAGTTTTTTTTTACAAATTTAAAAGCCAGCAAGTGCATAACACTATATACACAGGTTAAAAGATGTTGCTGAAATGTGTTTGGTAGCAACAGCTTAAGAAATCATCAAGAAACTCTATTCTTAGAAATAGTTTTCAAGAGTTACTAACTGTGCACACAAAAAAAACATGGATTGGTAGTTTTTGCAGAGCCATCTGAAAATTGGGAACAGTTTCAAGAAACTTAATTAACTTCTGTTATGTGTGCATACAAACGAATAAATTTATTACATAAAGAAGTAAATTAAATCGCATTCATTATAGATTTTTGAAAATAGTTTCGAAAAAAAAATGTTAAGCATTTAATTTATTTGCAAAAAAGCACCTGAGTACAGTTTAAATGCTTTTTACTATGTATTAACTAACTTGCTATTGTTTTCCTAGAACTTTTAGCTTGGGAAGAGTTTTGTTTCAAAATGAGAACAGTTTTAACGAAAATAAAAACTTAATAAATTTTATTCGGCTGGTATGATAGTCTTTGAGCTCTTTAATTGATATAAAATTTTGCAAGAATGTGCAACAGTTTCTTAAAACAAAAAATTACAAAAAATGTTCAGCTTGATGATGCATTTAAATTTGAATCATTCTTTTTGCATTCATCGCCCGCGTTTTCTTAACAATTGTGCTTAATGCCTGCTACTTAATTTGCCGTTTTTTCAATTACAGCATTTGGCTGGGAAATCGATTTTTCCCAAATAACATTTGGTTGTACATTAGAATGTCAAAGAACAAAAAATAAATAAACCACCATCATTCAACTCTTCTTGAAAGCACCGACTATGACGAGTGCATTTCAAGACGCACATACATACATATGTACATGTACGTACGCACGTCAAATGGACATTAAATCAGAGCGTCGTACAAAAGACAGCGGAGGAGGCAGGAAATGCAGTTTGCAGTTAACAGTCAGTGCTTACAGAAAGAAAAATATGTGCTTGAAATGTACTTACCCGGACATGCATTTGAACATCGGTATCGCTGGACTGTTGGACACCGGTCCGTATCTTTTTATTTTGCGGCCCGTCGCTTAGTAAAACTCCGCCGCCGCCGCCACCATTAGTGGAGCCGTTGTAGGGCATTGTTGTTGCCGTGGTGATTTGCTGTTGGTGAATTATTTTGACGGTTTTGCAAATTAATGCGCACTTAAAAAATATATATTTCTATTTCGATTTCAAATCGAAATACAGCGCAAAGAGCGTGTTTGGGGGTAATGTGTGTGTGTGTGTGGTGCGTGTGTGTGCTTGACTGAACGTGTGGTTTTTTCTGTTCTCAAACGTTTTAACACTTAAAAGGGCGTTAAAACGAATGCTGGTTTTTCAGTAAAAAAAAATTGTTTAATTAAACAAAGTATTGTCTGTCTAATGGATATACGATTTCCGTTGTATGGTTTTTTTCTTTTGGGGGGTTTTTTTCAGAGTTTTTGCATAAATTAGTTCTTTTGTAATTTAAATGATTCTATACTCATTAATTTGCATGAAATCGAACTATTCTTTTGCAAAGATTCACTTTTTGTGCAGATAATTTTTTTTTTTCCTTTTAGAAAATTATTTTGAATGCAGCTTTTGAGTTCTATTAAACCAACTTGCTGAAAAAGAAGGGAAAAAAGTTTGATTAGTTAAAAATTTTTAAATCATGTAATTATACAAATATTTAGTAATTTTCGTTAAGTTGAAAAAGGTATTTAAAATATCATTTATATGATTAATTTTCATAACACAGTTGCTTTAACTTTGTAAAATTACAGCAACAAAATTTTTTTTTTTCGTTAAAAAATGTTCACTGTTTAGTTTTCTAAAGTTTTTAAAGTCTCTTTTACCAAATTACTTTTGTTAACTAAACACCACCATTTTCAATTGATTGACATATAAACCACCGCTGTTGGTCAAAAATATGCTCTCTCACATATAAAATAAGTTCGAAGTAAATTTTTTTTGTAAATAATTCATGCTAAATTGATAAATGAACCAAAAATATGTTTCGTTAAGTTTTGAAAATCCTCAAAAACAAAGGAAACGGACCAGATCATTTAAAAAATGCGGATTTTTTAAGAAAAATTTATGGAAATGTTTGATTTTGTAAAAGAAAAAAGTTTCGTTAAATTTAAAGTTATTTATAAACATGAAAGGTGACGAAAATCACAGTTGAATTAGTAGCGATTATAAAATAGTTAATATAGTAAACATATGTACAAAAACAAAATAAAATTTTTAGATAAAAACATCAGTTTCGTTAAGTTTTCCAAAACCAAAAAAGGTGTAAAAAGGTCAACGAGTTTATAGAAGTCAGGCAGTTACTTCAGTAATATAACAAAAACTAATGGAATATCCTGTTTTCGTTGAAACAAAAGTTTCGTTAAGTTTTATAAATCGCTGCAAAACCTTCAAAATTTATCCCAAGCATAATAAAAACTATATCAGTTGAATAACAAAAATAAAATACAGTTTCGTTGGGTTTTCGTTGAAATAACTTTTTCGAAAATTATAAAAATTGAACGCATACAAATATACTTCGCTAGTTTTTAGTTTAACCATGTAAAGTAGCGATAGAAAAACTACTGAAAACACGATAAATTTTAGAATAGCAGATCATAACATACATATTGAATGGGAAGCTATTTTTGTTAAGTTTTTAAAATCCAACAAAATAAAATAAGCTCCTCAAAATTGTTGAACAAATAGAAATTTCTTTAGAACTACAACAAAACAAAAGTTAATTTAATAAATTTTTTACAAATTATGCAAATTCTGAATAAAGATAACAATATTTAAATACTTGCATAAGTAATATAAAGTTTCGTTAAGTTTTCAAAATTGCTTATAAATAGTCCCAAATACTTTTAGTGCCATTAAACAAAGTTTAAACGAAATATGGCTAAAGTTTTTTTTTTTTATATAAAATAGGCTTTCTTTAAGTTGTTCAAAACAAGCAATATAAAAATTTACAAAGCGAATCATGAATTCTGTGCAGATATACTACATAAAAATGTATTCGTTTGTAGTTTCTTATGGGAAAATAAAGTTTCGTTAAGTTTTATAAATGGCTTAAACCAGTAAAAGATATCGGTGCGCAGCATAAGCAGCAGTATTCATTAATGTTGAATGTGAAAAACGTAAGATCACAAAATTTTGAACGGAAACTAATTTCAAAACTAAGTTTCGTTAAGTTTTGTTTAGGCCATAAAACTGCAAAGTTAGAACTCTAAAGCATTGAAACAACTACTCATTGATCATTAACGCAAAACTGAGTTGATTTTAAACATTTTTTTTAATAAATCAGCTTCGTTGAGTTTTTCAAAATAAGCTAGTTTATAGTTTACTTAATGAAATGATGCGCTTTCTTAAGAAAGTGCAAGAAAAAGCAATATAAACCATAGTTTGTGCAAATTAATGATTTCCTTAAGTTTTGTAAATGGCTTTTAAAAGCAAAAAATTACGTGCAAAATGATGAAAACTATAGCGATTTGTTTGTAAACGTCAGATAAGCCCAAGTGAATTAGAAAATATGGTTTCGTCGAGTTTCTGTTGTACTAAATAATCTAGAGAAATTAAGCATTTGTTCATATTTTACGAATTTTATGAATAAATATCTCAATAATAAAGTCTCGTTGACTGAAATAAAATGTTACCATGAATGTAATAAAGGACAATAAAAACTGTTCGTTAAGTTGTAAAATAGTAGGTACAAAGTTTAAAATGAATTCAAATGAATTCTTAAAAATGTGTATGTACATACATACATACATTTGAAAAACAAACAAAAACAATTGTGAATGTAAAAATGTCCTTTCTTCAGAACGAATAAAAAGTTATTGGAACTGGGTATTATTCTGATTTCGGAGAATTTACAATCTAACAAACTAAAATTTGAGCATTTATTCCCCCCCACATAACCGTTTTCGTTCATCTCCACATGTAAATTTCCCTTAACATTAGCAACAATAACAACAAAAACGCGAATTCTCATTCAAAGGTTGGCAAATATATAAATTAAAATAAATACGTTAAAAAAAAACCACCAGCATGAATGTGAACACTTATTGAAATTACCTCATAAAAAGAATTAAAAGGAAACGCAAAATAATTCATATCACAAGGAATTATTTTGTGATTTTGAAAAAAAGTACTATTTTTACTTTGACATTAAAAACCAGCAAAAAAAAATTTACTTAAAATTATGTTTCCTTTAATAAACAATACACCAATTTGGGTGGGCGTTTAGCTCATCGGGTGGGTGTTCAGCTCATCAGGCATACGGAATTTTTCTAAATTAGTTTTCTTGTTGTTGTTGTTGGTAATTGCTTTAAACTAATTGAAGCGGAATCAGGCAAACATGGTTTCATTTATATGGCTGGATTTGTTGTTTGTGTTGTGAGATTCTTTTTTGCTCTGTTTAATAACGGCAAATTTTTCATCTCTGTGTGCAGGCATTTGTTTGTGGATTGTTCTCGTTTGGAGTAAAATAAAACGGAATAGGTATTTTAAGAGTTACCAGATTAAGTTGTAATACGTATGTATGTAGTAATATGCATATCTTTCTAACGGGTGATACATTTAGACTTTTTTCTTGCTGTAGCTAATAACTTAAAATAAATATGCCAAATATATTGCTATTATACATATATACATAAATCCTAGAGAAAAACAAAATTTCTAATTAGAAAATAATTCAATTGCTAATTACTTTATGGGGATTTAGTTCGATTTTACTTCCTCAGAATTGAGAATGATTTTGTGATGAAAATGTAGTGATCAACATTTTTTAAAGAAGACAAGAAAAGCAAATTTGATTACATACATTCATGGTCATACAAATCGGACACTGACGAAAAAGAAAAAATGTTTACAGGTACATAAATTTCTTTGCATTCGTTAGAAGCCATAAATGCAAAGATGTTTCCCAGTCGAAAAAAATATGGGCAAATAGCATTGAGCTGGATGGTCGAATTGTTGTGCATTTCCCTGGAATTATTAAATATGTTCAAAAGACAAGATGTGCTGTGAATTTGAGGTGCTTTTGCGCGCATAAATCTTAAATTTAACTCTTTAAATTTGAGAACGAGCGGTTAAATTATTTGAATAATATAAAAAAATTTTCCCGCAACAATATTCATTTGAAAAAATGCCACTGTTGTGTCTCTTTTACATGATAGTGCTACAAAGCAATCGGAAAAGATCCGGAAAGATTATTCCCGGGAGTGTTGGAATGATTTGTAAAAAGTCCATCTCTCCATTCATAAAAATGTTGTCATACAGGAAAAGTTTCGTTAAGTTTTCAAAAAGTTACTTTTTTCAAAACAGAAAAGTATTCTACAGTAATCTATTGCGAAACAATAATAATAATTTGCTAATTTAAGCTACAAATTTAAGTTTCGTTAAGTTTTCTATATGTTAGTAAAAATCTTAAAAGGAAATTTAGAAGAAAAATTACACTGGGTTTATAAATAAACATTGCAAAATGTTAATAAACATATGGAAAAATTTCTGCCAAAAAAAACTATTCCACCAGAAAAAGTTTCGTTAAGTTTTAAAAAATTACTTTTTGATTAAAAAAACATTCCGCAATAATTTATCGTGAAATAATACAATATTTACTAATTGTATTATTCATACTAAAAACAAATCTAAGTTTCGTTAAGTTTTTTACATATTGGTAAAAATCTTAAAACGATATTTTGACGAAGAATTACATTTGGTTTAAAAATAAACATTGCAAAGTGTTTGTAAACACATACATACATATGTAGATAAATTTCTGTTCGAAAAACTATTCCACCAGAAAAAGTTTCGTTAAGTTTTCAAAAAGCACTTTTTTTTAAATTAAACCGGTGGTTTCCGCTAAAACCAAAAATATTTAAAACCATTTATAGGGCATGTAATATGATTTTTTTTACAACTTCACGCTGTAAATGAAAGTTTCGTTTAGTTTTTTCATGTCTGATAAAAATCGTACATCGTAGTTTGAGCAACAATTGAATTTGGTTTACAAATAGATATTACGAAATGTTTGAAATATTTGTCTTTTTGAAAAAAAAAGTCAAAAATTTGAGTTAAAAGCCACTATTTGGAATTTTCGAAATGTTAGGGAATATATCTCCGTTTATTCACTTTCACACAGGAAGCTCAAAAAAAAGTCATGAACATGAAAAACTATTTTTTTAGAATCTTTACACTATGGCAACCTATTTACGACTTTAATTTATAAACACGTAAAAAATGATAAGAATTTGTTTTTATTATCAAAAACAAATCAATGTTCATAATTTGACTTGGTCTTTGCAAGCCAAAAAAGAAAAAAAAAACAATTTAAATTAATCAATTGAAATTGCACATGGATTAGAAGACAGACAACCCCTAAAAACTAATAAACTTTTACAGGAAATGTAATACCGTTATGTGTCTGTTTTCATTCCTTCTCTCTATTTCTCTCTTTGTCTTTCTCTCTTTGTCATCGCTCTCTGAGTGAGTGTAGATGACAGAGCTTTGTAAACAACACTCGAGTAGAAGGAAATCTAAAAAGGCAAAATTAAATCAGGGATGATTTTTGTTGTCAAAAGGGATGTTGCCACTGAATGAATAAAGAAAACCGTAAGAAAAAGAAAATCACACAAAAAGGAAGAAAGTCTATAAAAAAATGTTTCGGTGGAAACTTATTTGTTAATAATTCTGTTTTTTTTTTTATTAACACTCACCATCGTCAAAGTAAATTATTTTAATTAAATTGTGCGGAGACTTTTTTAAGAATTTCTTTTTTTTTAGATTTCAAGAAATATGGCATTGAAAATGATTTCTCTTTTTTTTTTTTTTGTTGTTGGCTTTTGCACAAACGCTTATACACACACAATAGAAAACAACAAAAAGGGAAAAGATATGATAAATTTTCAAAGTTGAGTAATTATTGTTGAAATATTGTATTTCAGAAATTTCTAAACTGTTTTTTTTTTTGTATTTGTCGCTTGCCAAACAAGTGTTGTTGCTTATTTTGTTAACATTAAAATATAATTAATTTTATAAACTAATTAAAATTCTACACAGCGTTGTATTTTTTTTTTTTCTTTTAAATTTTCTTTTATTTATTTGTAGGTATGTTTCTTTTCTTTTTTGCTTTTTACTTTACCGTTGTTGTGTTTGTTGTTGTTGTTGGAGTAGAGTGGTGTTGTTGTGTGAAGAGTTGTTGTTGACTAGTGTTTTGTCTAACGTGTAAAGAAGGAATACAAATGCGTAAGTTTCGTTTAACGTCACTTAATCGAATGGAGCCAAAGGAAAATTGTTTGGCCAAAAAAAGCCTGCCTTAGTTTAGCTTTGAAAGTTTTAGTGGTGAATAGAGAACTGTTTGCATGTATTGCAGAAAAAGAGTGGGCGAGTTTAACAAAAAAAAAAAAAAAAAAAAAACTTAATAAAACAACAGAGACCGGGGTGAATGCAAACATTTGACTCCATCATGAAATAAGCAAACTAAAAACAGACTAAAGGCTTTTTTAACCCTTAAATGAAACCCCCACTACTCCAGCAAGCAATCATGGAATGTGATTTTGTAAATTTCCACGACTAAAGAAGGAAGAATTTAAGTAGTAAATCAAGGAAACTTAACGAAACCAACCCCCATTGACTATTCCTCAATATGCGAACGAAAATTTTGAGCCAAAAAGCCCAATAAAATTATTAACAATTAATTGAAAATGTTTCCCACATATTAAAAACATCAACAGTTTTTTTGTTAAATTTTGTTGTTGTTAATGCAAACTTCTTTAGCATTTAGAGGAACAGGCAGGCAGTTGGTTCATTTTTAGAAATCAAAGTTGTTTAGCATTTATACATATTTTCAAATCTTTTTTAGGGACTGTAGACTTGTAAGTTTTTTTTTTTAACAAAATCCAACTATTTGGGTTAATATTGAACAATGAAGGTAAAATAAATTCTAGCACGGTGGGCATATTATTTATATTATAGATAAAATTAACCACAACAGCAGGAGTTTTTCAATAGTAAATAAAACTTAAAGACCTGTAGGTATAAAAGATTTCAAATTAAAAATACTTTACAGAAAAGTTCGATGAAATTAAAATCACTGGAGTAGAAATTGTTTAGTGTTGAAGGATATTCAGAAAAAAAAAACATAAGGAAACTTTTTTTTGCCCAATTCAAGCAATAGAAATTTATATGCCTCTAAAATAAAAAAATAAATAAAATATTAGAAATTTAATATTGCTGAACTTAATTTTAGCAAATTTCACAACTTAAAAAACTTAACGAACCTTGTTTTTTCTTGCTCGCAAACAATTTAAACTTTTGTGGTCATCAAAAACTAGGCTTTATTTAATTTGTAAGCAATAAAAAAGGTAGACAAAAAAATTTTTTTTGATAAAAGAATATGTTTTAACCATAACAAACGTACTTAACGAAACTTTTATTTTGCCCCGCAAGCAATTATATTTTTTTTTAATCACCGAAACTAAATAAATCACCAAAGGCAAAATTCATGTTTATAAAACACACAATTTCGAGCATTTCAAAAACTTAACGAAACTTTATTTTCTTCAAAAATTTACACAAAGTGGTTTTATGTTCATCAAAAATAATGCTTTTTTAGTTTTTAAGGTAGATAAAAATTTTTATTTTTTTGCTAAACGAAAAGGTTTGCAACTGTTAGAAAAACTTAACGAAAATTTTCTTTTATAATTTTTTTCACATAAAAAAATTTAAAATTAGTATTGTATTTGCAAAAACTAAGTTTTACATTTATTTTCAAACACAAAAAACTTAATGAACATTTTTTCTTTGCTCTTCTATAAAATTTCAGGAAATTGTGTATCGATGAAGTTAATAAAAAAAAAACTTAACGAAGATTTTGTTTCGCAAATAATTTAATTATTTTATTATAATAAAATAACGATTTTGTAATAGATACCATAGTATTACAATGTTGAAGTAAAGAAAAATCAAAGTTAAAGAATTTTTCGTCAAATTTTCTACTATTGCGGCCAGTTAAGAGCTGCCTGATCGGTGTTAAGAAGAATCATTCCTAGAAAATTCACATGTTGAAGAAAATTGTTTCTTGAGATCTTAGGTAGATTTTTGTAGTTGATAGTTTGCTTGAATTTTGAATGGTTTGCTACCTATGGAGCTGAACAGGGGAAAAAAGTTTTAAAAAAATCTAATTTTGTATAGTTTTTAGCGATTTTGAAAAAGTTTTTTTTTGGATTTTAATGGATCACAATTTTTGTTCTTTATAACAAGATCTATAGCTTTACCTCAAAGAGTAAAACAAAATTTCGAACGTTCTGCAAGATATGACACTGAGAAAAGGATCAGTTTTATGCAAAATCAAATTTTAAAAAATGACACCAACGCTCCAAACCTTTGGGGGCCCACAAAAAGAGGCCATGACTTGAGGCAAAACTGGAAGATGTGTCTTTTACCACGTAGTGGTGCCCGCATATGGTTATATTTTGTCGTGTTTCACTGTGTTATTGCATAAATGATTAGTTTTCCAAATTATTTTAGCTATTATTGTATTTAAGCATTAATTTTTATTTCTTAGTCGAACTATATTTTTTTTATTTTTTTTTTTTTATACCAATCTTTTTATTTACAATCTATTTTACAATTGTTAAAAATTTTAATGAACTCAAGTCGCATAAAATTATTAACAATTATGAGTGTATTTTTTTAACGCAATTTTCATTTGCTAAGAACAAAAAAAAAATAACAAATTTTCATCCCTGGAACTTTAAAGCAGTTTCCCCCCCTTATCAAAGCTTTTCCCAATTGAATTTTTTCCAACTTCACCTCACGTAATAACGAAATAAATTATTGCTGCACTTCGATACATCGCTTTATACCCAGAGTACAGCAAACATTTCACTCTCTTTCAAATCGTGTCTGTGTGTGTGTGTGTCTGCTTTCAACCCTCAATTATACAGGCATTTGCTGGGCGGCTGGTTTTTCTTCAGGGATGTGTGTATGTATGTGTGAATATAGATATCGGCATGCTTTGTTCGCATTACAAAATATTTCCATTATTATATGCCTGCTTATCAGAAAAATTAAGCAAATTAGCAACATTCAGGTGCTAAAAGGCTGAAAGCAAGAGTCTTTATTTTAATTTTTCAACAAACTACAAACTGACATGACACACATGCACATGCTTTTGTTGCAGAATTTCTCATTTAACACGTTTTGATAACTAACTGATTTTCGTTTGCTCAGAGTCGAGACACTTCTTTGTTTCCCAGTTTCTTTTAAATTTTACAATCAGGTATCAGACGGCCAACAAGACCTGTTAGGCAACTATCAATTTGTTGCCATTCTCTAGTTGGAAATGTATATGGAAATGTAAAAAATAAAGCAACAACAATGAAGAATAGAAGCAAACATTTTTTTCTAACCAGGATGCCACATGTTCTTCCAATGAGCAATGGAAACGCCAGCGGAGAGGGGAAATGTTTGTTTAATAAACTTTTTGTTAAAACAAAATCTATTTTAAATATTTGCTATAAAATATATGTATTTTTTTTTCTTTTGAGCTAAAGGTATTTTTATTATACATATTATATTTCCTTGTATATTTTTTGTCGATGGTTCACCCTCCTTCAGATAGCTTCTTCTGGACAATAATATTGGATTTTTTTTTTAATATTATATATACATATGTATATAAAAATATTCAAATATGAACTTAATTAATTATTTGCTTTAAGAGCCAATTGAAATGTATTAGTTTAGGTCCTAAAATGAAAATTTTTAAAAAGGTTCATTTTTGGACCTAAATTAATATATAAAAATATATACAAATGTATAATAAAAATATATTTAGCTCACGAAAATACCAATATTTAGTAAAAAGGGGTCGAATAAAACCAAATATTTGCTATTGCAGTTAAAGTCAATTTTCAAATAAGTTTTTTCAAGTCTACTGAGGAGTTGCTTGGCACCAATGAAATGTCGACTGCATATCGACATACTGAAAATGTAAAATACAGAAAATAACCATAAATTTCTTACGATTTTTTTCCTAAAGTATTTCTCTACAAAAAAAGTATATTTTTTTTTTCCACTTACAAAATTTATTTGACAAACTGTATAAAAAATGTTTTCGTTGATTATTTTAGGTCTAAAAATAGAACGTTTTCTTAAAGGAATGCTTGAAACCCAACATTCAAACACTGCTTTTGAATTTTTCGAGTCTATTGATGAGTTGAGTAGCATCAACAAAATGTTGGCGGCATCTAGACGGTTGAAAAAAAACCCCCCAGAAAACATGAATAAGGTGTATTTTTAGACTGAAATGAATGAAAACGATTACTCAGAAACGAATTTTTATGGAGCAATCTTTGTTCAGGTTTGTTCTGGAAACTAAACGAGTTGCATAAATTAGAAATTCTTAAATTATAATTCTCAAATCACGTAAAAGTCTGCTTTGACAGGTACGAAAAGTTTAAATACCTGAATGTCTAAAACCAGTACTTAAAACAGCATACATATGTTTTTCTAAAAAAGACAAACTTATACCTACAACGAATAGAAATGTAACAATCTTAAACGTTTTTAATATAAATTTTTTATCGAGCTTTGTTTTGCGCTTAACTGCCTGTTCCTCAATAACAAAGTTGTGCGATTGTTCGCATTCTAAGTGAAAGAAAATCGTTTTCGGTTCCTCTATGATGTTGTTTTATTCGAACGATGACTCGATAGACAAGTCGAAAATCATATAAAATCCGAATCCGCTATTTCGATCAAATCCTCAGCACTGCGAACACAAATGTGAAAATCAATCACTTGAAGTTTTGCTATCGAATGAGAGTTTTTAATGTGTAATTTTTCACAATTATTTGTTGAGAAATAAAATAATAATAAGAAAACTGATAAATATTACAAATGCAAAAAAAAAAACAATTATCAAAAGGAATGTAGTTTTCGGTAACCAACCATAGAACACTTTCTGGTACTTGTTTGATGGACGGAAGAAACTCCCGATTTTCACCGTATATTTTCACTAACCTGCTCCTTGGTTCACAAGAAATGCACGGCAATGGATAAATCCATAATTTATTTATTTGATAAATTATTTTAGAAATAACTTTAACTTTTTAAGACTATACAATAAAAGCTATTTAGCAGATTTAAAAATGTTTGCTTGCTTTTATTTTACACTTATTAGCTGCGTTGATTTATGAAATACAGATGATCAGCATGGCGCTGGTAAAACGAAAAGACTATGCGAACGCAAGCTGTCGAAATCAAGGAATCCAATTTGATGCGAAATCGAACGACTACAATGCGACCTCTTATACCTATTAGTTTGCAACAAATGCATTTCTTAAACTGGAAGCAGGTAGTTTTATTAAAAATAATTAAAGGAATGGGCCAACTTTTATTGGAATATTTAACATTTCTTCTTAACTTCCACCGGGACCGTTTACAAAGAACGATGGTGTAAGCACAAGTGAAAAAAGTGCGATTTACAACAGGGCACCAGGTACGAAAAATTCGTTTTGAAAACAAGAAATTTACAGTGTTTAATTTTCTATACAATTTTTAATAACCCCTAAATTAATAAGGGTGACTTTTGTTTGAACAGAGGACGGTGTAATAAGTTTCATGCCGACGGTGATTTTTTTTATTTCTTTTTTTTCCTCTCACTTTTTTTTAACTTACATTAAACGGCCTCAAGATCACTTTTAAAATTAATCACAACAACAAAGACAGCAATAATTTTACAAACTAACTTTTGCCTCATTAAGCTAAACAAAAAGCTATACGTCTTTCTATTTATTTATTAATAGCCGATATTTCGCTCTGCTTCACGTAACTGCTGCAGGGCAATAATATTTCAGAAATTTTTTTAGTTTATTTTTTTGTTGTGGAACAAATTTTTTTTTTTGTGTATAAAACACTTAAAAATTATAGAAAAAGAAAACTCGAAAAATAATACCATTCATTAATTTACTTTTTTTCTTTCAGGTCCAAAAATGAACCTTTTCAAAAATATTTGTTGTATTTTTCAGCTGTCTAGATGTCGACATTTCGTTGGTGCTAATCAACTCATCAGTAGACTTGAAAAATTCTTAAAAGTTTGTTTGAAACTTTACTACTTATTCCACAATTCTCATGAACAAAATGAGAATCAGAAATGTTCAAACAAACTTTTAATACAACAAACATTTCTATTTTCGTCTTGCAACTCTTTTACTCTTCTTTGCAACCTTCTATACAACAATACAATTCATGAGAATTGTGGAATAAGTAGTAAAGTTTCAAACAAACTTTTAAGAATTTTTCAAGTCTACTGATGAGTTGATTAGCACCAACGAAATGTCGACATCTAGACAGCTGAAAAATACAACAAATATTTTTGAAAAGGTTCATTTTTGGACCTGAATTAATACATTTCAATTGGCTCTTAAAGCAAATAAACAATTTAGTTCTTTTTTTCTTTCTTTTTTTTTTGCATTGTTTATATTCTTAATTAGCGAAAAAATCCCTGAATATCTGAGATATTTTATTTCAACACTTTCCCTGGCTTAAATTCAAGTCTGTCTGTCTGGTTTCAAGTCTGGCAGCACAGATTTTTTTTTTTTAAACTAGAAAATGTAAGTAGAGAGAAAACAACAAACACACTAAATACCTAAAAAAAAAAAAAACAACAAGAAAGTTGTAGACAAGAGACAATAAGCAAACAAGTTTTTCCAAATGCACACAGAAAGAACTCAAGTTAAATGAAAATGGCAAACTTTTTCATGAATTTCCAAATTTTAGCAAAATTTTTTTTTTTTGAAATATCCATAAAGCCCCTTCCTTACCTTTTGTGGTGGTGGTGGTGATGGTGCTGGTGGTAGCAGGTATGAATGTTGGTATCTTTTTTTTTTTTAATGAATAATTATGTGGGACACAAATTTTCCTTCTTTTTTCTCTCAGAGGATTCCGAAATTGGTTTTATTTCTTTTTCGCTTTATTTAATTTTCACACTTTCACTTTGTTGTTATTGTTGTTGTTGCTGCTGTAAATGACTGGTTAATAAGTTATTATATTGTTTTAGTTGGCACCAAGAAGAAAACAAAAAATGATATTGCACTGAAAATGTTTCAACAATGCCAGCAAATACACAATAAAAATTGTCTTTACAACTTTCAAAAATGGCTGATTTGTTTTGCAAATGTATTTCTCTTTATGCATGTATGTACGTACGTAGTTATGTATGTGTTACGTTGTTGTTGTTGTTGCTTTTGCTTTATTTTTTCATTTAATGTTTTACGCTTTTTGCTTGGCTTGCTTTATTTAACAAATTTAAAATACTTTTTTTTTTCTTTTGAATTATTTTAGTCAAATTCGTATTTACTGTGAATATGATTTCTATGAAACGGAAATTCGTTATTGAAGCTTGTTATGGTTTTTGTCTACGACGACACAAAACAAAAAAAAACACAATTTGTTTTCGTACACACGTTTCCTTTTACTTTGCCAAAGAAACTAACTTCTTTTTCAATAACTTTTTTCTTTGTCAATTGGTATGTTTCACTGCTTTCCAATTGGAAATTTTCTTATTCCACCGCAAGTAAAATATTCTTTTTAGCTTTCTTATATGAACTACATCAAATGATTTATTCAAGACTTGCTATTTTTTTTTTTTCTTTTATTACACTTTTATTTCAGTCGCTACAATTAGAGCCGTTAAGATACCTCCGTTGCGCTTCAAAGTACAATACGTACTGAACAATTTCATATGTGTTTATCTAAGAAAGAGAAAATTACTTTTAAATTACACACATGAGCTTTTTTAATAAATGTTTTCTTTCGGGCTGCGTGAATGTGCAAGCAGCGACGTCGACTGCGACGAATAACAACAAAAGCAATTACCGCTACATTTATGTTTGCGGCACACACATTCACATCACCCATAAATTTACAGTAGCCAAACATCAAGTACTCTCTGCACATGTTCAATAAGCTTTTCTGCTGCTGCTGCTGCTTCTTCTTCCGCACTCAAAAAAATACCTTCTGCCGCGCGCACTTGTGTGCTTGCGAGCGTTGTGTTTGCTTTACTTGAATTCGCCTTGTTGTTTTTATTATTGCACTGTTTTTAATCAAACATTTGATTTGGTTTTCATGGCAATTGGAACAGTGTTGCCAGAACAGTTGGAAGAGGAAATACTAAAGTACCATAAACAATATGCTTTTAATAGTTTTGCATTCTAAATAAAAACTTTTAAAAATTATGTCAGCCTAATTCATTAGCGTTATATTTAGTTCTTATAAGAAAAATAACTTAAAGTTTAATTCACAAAGGGATATTAGCTCAGATAATTTTTAGCTTTTAAGTCCACTATTCTTTGTTCTAAAGTCTTACGATTTATTTACTGGATAAGTATAATAGGAAATCCGATTTTATTATTTTTGTCCAACAAAACGGAGTAAAAGTTTATTTATGTAAGAGATTTTGTGAGATGTCTGTCTGGTTAGCTAATTTTTTCAAATGTTTTAAGAGCAATATATTTATTATGCGATCAGAGTTTCTTTTCCGAAGTTTAATAGTGTGGCCATTTTTCAATACTATTGTCCTGGAGAAGCTATCCGAAGGAGAGCAAAATTACAAAATGTACACTTATAATAAAAAAGACCTTCTCAGCTCAAGAAAATAATTATATTATATACACACGTTTTTTGTTGTGAAAACGCTAAAATGGCAACACTGTGCCTTGCGAGCAGGCTTGCATCTTGCACAGTGGCGAATCTGTATGAGGGGATGTGTGCGATTGCAGTTCTGTTTTATTCTTCTTATTATTGTTTATAATTGTTAATAACCAAGCATATTGCCAGACTCTAAAATAATACAACTTTCAGACGTGGAAATAATCGAGTAGTTTTGTATCTGTAGACAATAGTGGTGATTAAACCAAAAAACTCAACAAAGTAGAATTTTGCATGGCAAACAACAACAACAAAATATGAAGAATTTTTTATGCTTTCCATGCATTGTGAAAATAAAATTAAGGCCAAGTCAGCCACGTGTATCTCTCTCAAATGTAAACGGCACATTTTCTATGAGACAGAAACACGATATACTCGCACCACTACAATCTTGTTTTTGTTTTGTTTGCAAACATTCACCTCACCAGCACGTTTTTTCTCAAAACCACTAATATTAAATAAATTATTTTTATAAAATGTTTTAAAAGCATGTTCCCACACAGTGAGAGTGTTAGTTAGAAAGACACATAGAATTTTCATTGCTCTTTACAGTTTTCTCACTCGTGTTATGAAAATAGCTGCTCGTCATCGCATAACTTAGAAAGCTCCCGCTTGGCACAAGACCATTAATCAAAATCTAACACGCTATATAAATCAGAAAGCTGTGTACTCTGCTGAGATTTATTTGCAGAGCATGGAAAACAAATTTTTTATATAACAGGAAAAGAAAGAGAGCCAAAAGTTTAAATTTGAAAGATCATTATAGAAATTATATACATGAATATGCATTAAAAGGAAAAGTTATTTTTGAATGTTTTAGTGAGCTGCTGGTCACGTTTTCATATGACAAACGCTTTGGACTATGAAAATCGCCAATAGCTTTGTAAAAAGATTTTGAATGACAAGAAAACCTGTTCGCGTTGAACACAAACATACATACGTATGTTTTTACGCATACACATATATGTATATACATATGTATATACAAACTTACTTACGTAAGTCTTTAAAAATCAGACTTTCTTGAAGGCTTTCTCTCACCTTCTTTTAGATCAAGACCTTCGAGTGCGTCTACTTAGTTGGATGAAACATTTTGAAAAAGTGGATGTATGTCGCAAAACGCTTTGTTCTTTATAGATAGTGACAACAAACTATACTCTCAAGCACAAGAAGCCAATTAAGACCTTCCACAATAGCTTCCTGAACGGGCCTTTTAGGAGGCCAAGTATAGGAAGGTCTTGACTTCCAAAAACATCACGTGTGTATAAAATGGGATAGTGAGTCTTTGTGTTTGCGAAATAAGGCTTACCAGAAGGTCTTCTTATTTCTGCTTTCCTCACCCTGTAACCAATCAATTTCACGGTTGGCGTATTTAGACGGCTCGAAAATTTAATTTTACGTCTGTCACACTAATTTCACCACGATGCCTGGTGTCAAGTCAAATATATGACCAACCCACAGTAATTTATTCTCTCTAATTTTTTTTCGAATACACCTAGCCCGTACCATACCTGCTCAAAGGGGTCTCTCATACAAAAAAAATTTAAAATCGGACTGCTCGAAACTTTTTAGTTGCGAAACTTTTTTTCCCTTCTGGTAAAAGCTATCGAAAAATCGATAGCACACAATCGAAATTTTTTTCTCCATATCAAGCGGCTTACTGCGCATGCTCAAATAAACGGGAAGTCGCATTGAAAAGGTAGAGAAACTTTTAATTAGAAGTAGACATCAAAGCTGCCAGTTAGTTTTCTAATATATGGGCATAGTAAGCACACAACATTCAAATTTCTCTTATTATAGGTGCCTATGTATACAAAGAGACTTAAAATAACATAGAAAAGCAACAGGGAAAATGCATTAAATTCATTTCAATAACTCAAAATACAGACCTAATACAATAAATATAGAAATTTTACAAAAGAAAATTAAAGCTAAATTATAATTTTAGTATAGATAAATATATATTTCATTTAATTTACAGCAAACGTTAAACAAGCTTTGAAATTATAAAAAATTTATGTTTCTGGCAACACTGAAATCGACTTACATTTTTAACTTTTGTTTTGACAGACGGAGTATGAAAGAGTTCGTTGCGCGTGAGTGTTGACGCCGACAGAGTTCGCAGCAGAACCACGGAACCTGCATCAACTTAATACAAACACAAATAACCAAACATACAATGCAGCATGTACATATGTAAATACGTTTGAGCAAATGCAAGAGCGAGTGCAAAAATGCAGTTAAAGTTAAAGAGAGCGCACGAAATGCAACAACCACCATTTATTTGCAAATATTCCAATCAGAAATAACAAATAAATTTCAGTAAGAATAACAAAATCGAAAATGAAGAAAATGTTACAAAAAGGGAATTGAAGTAAAAACTAAAATAACTGCACACACATGCATACAAATGAATGTATGTGTGCGTCAGATAAAAAAGGGAACATTGCAATAAAGCAAATAATGTAAATGTACAATGCATTTGCAACGAAGTACAGTTAGAAAGAATTGAAAGCATTCAAAGTTTTGGGGAATTTGTCCCCGCACTGAAGAGTATTCTTTTTAGTTTTTCGAAGTGGGAATTTCTAATTGGGCAACGGAGTGACCATATTAGGTTTTTCTTGACAATAGCTCCATTTTACGCTCTGTGAATAAAACAATTTTAATTTTTGTGAAAAAAATAACTATTTTAGGTCTTTTTTAAACCAAATAACTACAAAATAGTCTGAATAATAGCAACACATTCGAAAGCACAGTATACTTGTATAAAGGCATAATTTTCACACGTCAAGTTACTTGACGTAAATCTTATTAAATTTTATGTATATGTATATGAATAACATCTCTTCAGAAATTAGTCTTAAGGCCTACTGTGATACACAATCAGGCCAATTATCAAATTCTTGCGGAAGTTCTCTCTATGGTAAAACATTTTTCGCAAAAAAAAATCCATGTTTTCAAACCAGCCAGTGCTTACATTCAATTAGTTACTATTTAGAGTTTTTTTTTCGGGGAAATTTCAAAATCAGGAGCTAGACTTTGAAAGAAATGAGTTTTGTAAATTTGTAGAGGAGATCAAGGACCTGCCCAAGCTGAAGTCAAAGTCTGCAGGAGGCTTTTTTCAATGTTATGCAAAACTTGTTCTTGACAACGAATTCCGCCGAGCGCTACGAGATCTTCTCCTCTATGGTATAACCAACACTGGCTTCGCATATAAAATCTGTAAGCATCTAGCAGCACGTTTTTTCATTTTACTGCAATTGCTACCATTATACTAAAGCCAGCACTTTTTTCAGTTGTTAAATTTATTTTTTTTTTATTAACAATCGTTTTTTTTTTTAATAGTAATTATTTATATACATATTCGTATCTGTTAATCAAGGAAATCATTTTTGTTAATAATTTGAATGTTTTTGTGATTTTAAAATTGAAATTTTCATTATATCTCCTAAGAAAAGCAGCGGGAAAAAATTCTAAACTCTGAAATTTCAAAATTCTGAAATCCCAAAAATTTCATAATAGAACTGGAAACCCTGTGATGGAAAGAGACTGTACAAGCATAAAAAGAGAGTTCGTAGAGCAGTACTTTAAGAGAATATAAATTGAAGACGAATTTATTAAGAAAGAAAAAATGCAAAATCTGTTTACATTTGTGTGCGTAAAAGAGTTGATTATTTGAGTGTGTGTCTGTTTATGTTCACATATTTTCTTCTCACGCCACAAAAATGAATCAACAAAAAATGCATCGTTTTCGAAACAGTTTCAAAAATGCAACTAATATTCCCAAGCCAATGCAAATAATGCTTTAGACCATTTAGCAAGGAAAAAAAGCTTTTTAAAAGCTTCTGTCTGAAATGTATTCAACGTTGAGGGCTCCTTTTGGATCTCAGCGGCCTTTTTAGCCAAATAACTATAACCAATAATCGCTGGCACAACTTTCTTCATATTTATTTTTTTTTTTTGTAAATTAAATAAAAAATATGATTGGATCATATTGTTTTTTAACTCTATACATATCGATATTTTGTTAGCGTCAAATTTTTATCAGCTTTAAGGCTTAAAAACTGATGAAAACGAACTTAATTATTTATTTGCTTTAGGGGCCAATTGAAATGTATTATTTTAGGTCTAAGAATAGATCTTATCAATGTTTTCTATCTTTTTCAGCTGTCCATCAACTCATCAGTAGACTCGAAAAATCTTCAACGAATGTTTGAAATCTTAAAGGAATGTTTGTTCCTTTAAGATTTTTCGATTCTACTGATGTGTTGATTAGCATCAACGAAATGTCGGCGGCATATAGACGGGCGAAAAAGACAGAAAACATTGATAAGGTCTATTTGCGGACCTAAAATGACCCAATAAAACATTTTTCAAACCTCGAAATTTAGCAGCATTCTGTCAACGATATAATGTTTAAGACCCGATTTAAGGATTCTAATACTAATTATATTTTCGATTTATGCACGAAGACTTCTCCCAAAAGCAACTGGTGTCTAATTACAGCTTACAATATTCAATGAACTATAGAATAAAAGTGAATTTTGATGCCTTTCAGGTTGCCTGATTACGATTAGTATGAGAGAGGCCCTTACAAATTCAATAAAATCTTTCACAATCAGTAAGGAAACTTGATACGATAGTAAGATAAAACCATCTTAAGGCAATTTGAAAGATATTGCATTTTACTTCTGACCGATACTTCAGTCGATATCGACAGCGGTAATTAGAGCCCTGATTTTCAAAAAATGTGCAAGAAACTAGAGTGTTGCCAGCATTTCGCTTCAGCATTTCCCCCACGAGTTGTCATAAGTTTTGTTGTGACAGCTTAAAAGCGTGGTTTTTGTGATCCGTTGGATAAGTTGTAGATCCGTAATAGGTGAACGCGTGTTGGTTTATCAGCTTATTTAAGTAAATAAATGTTTCACGTTTGTTGAACTAAGCGTTTGACAAAAATTGTATAGATATTTGTCAAACCTGCGCTTAATAAATATAAAATATATACATATATTTTTTAAATAAGACCCCGTAAGTATCAAGTCATAATGAGTCCTGTTATGATTTTGTGTTTCCCGTGTATATACTCGAAATCTTAAATAATCTTGAAAGAGTTGCGTTAACTGTTGTTGACCAGATTGACATTATCTAGGAATATACTCTGTTTGGTATCCAGGCAAATCAACAGTAGTTAACTCTGATTTATTGAACTTAATAAATAAATAAATGTTTTATTTTTCCGTTATTATTATTTTTTTGTTTAATCAAACCTCTATAAATACCTATTTTCCCCTCTCTACCTCTTTCCCCTATGTACAATCCAATGCATCTATAGGTGTCATCGCCTGAGTACTGGTCCAAGAAAGAAAAGAAACCAAAAAGTGAAGCTTGAAATAAAATAAGAGAAAATTGATTTTTACTTTAGTTTTAGTTAACAAACTAAAAAGAATTTGCAAACGTTCGAATTTATATGAAACTAAAAAGTAATTCGTTATTAAAAATACATGAAATATTTCGTCACCAGTAAGTTGACTGTTTTCTTTTGTGCGATATTTATTTCATACATATAAAACAGCTTTTAATGAAACAAAATGCTTTCAACTTAAACAGATTGCCTCTAAAATATAGTAGTAAATGGTAGTTTTGCTCTTTTCAAAAGGCCCCAACTTATTGGAATTTGTATTCTAAATATAACTTATATTATAAATTTTTATTTCAGTTAAATTTTTTTTTAATATTTTCATATTCATTTCCTCTTAGAAGGATATTAATGTTACTGATTTTATATTTCATTCGTTTATTATGCAAAAGATTGCAGTCATTAAAAATGCGGCAGACAGTTAGCGTTTGTTCGCTACACTACTTGTGTGTTTGAGAAGTTTTCAAAGCAGATTTTTTATTTTCGATTAAGGTAATTTGCTTTTAAAAGTTGTGCGCTTATTCGAATTCGACTGTACTTTATGAACCTATGGCAGTTGCAACTAATACTTTAATTGCTAAATTTATTAATAATTTACTATTTTTAAGTTGTTCGTTAGAAAAATAAATAAATCAAATTAATTGAAATAATAAATAAATAAATAGGTAGCACTTATTTTGTGCATCACTGTAATTCCTATGCATACACATTTTTAAAACATGTATGTAGTTAAAGAGCTTTTTTCTATTTCAAAGCATCATTTCCATATACATACATACATATGTATGTAGGTATGTATGTATGTTTATATAAACATATGTATGTACTTGCATTAGCTTTAATTTCAATTTTTTAAGCTTCCCATTTTTTGTAAGTAATTTAACGCCAAGTCATGTTCAAATCAAATACGAAAAAATACTATCGAACAAAACAATTGAAAGACAATAATAAAACGACATCAAACAGCAACAACAACAAAAAAGAATTCCTATGTATATACATACATACATATGTAGGTACATTAATATCAAGAACCGTTTTTCAGTCAACTACATACAACAACAACAAGATGCATCATTTTTTTCCTTTCATTTTTCTTTTGCTTTGCTTTAACATGTCCATCAAATGCAACTCTCAGCATGTCAGCAAAAAGTACGGTGCCATAAAATACAGCAACAAGAACAACAAAATTACTCTCTTTATTAAACCCACTTTTCCAGCCCAACAAACACCTACACCAACAATAGCAACGCAATCAATTAACCGTTTTTTTTTGTTCTTTTTTTTTTGAAAGAGGGGAATTAAAGAGCAAACTTCAGTGCACATTTTAAAGTGTTTGTTTGTGTGTATGTGCATTTCTCACTGTGTTTTTTTGTTTGTTTTGTTTTCAAGAGTGTGGAGCGCAAGCAAATGCCTGCAATCTTTAGTCACTTCCCTGCAAGAACAGTGTCGGTCATATGATCCATCATATGACCGACACTGCTGATGGGTTTATACATCAGCGTTTCTATCATTTTCTTAAGGGCAAAATGAAAAAACTGATGTAAACATTCGTGTACGTGTGAGTTATTTTTTTAACCAGCGTTACCACCTCAGCAAAGCGATCATTCGAAATCTTTTTTCGAAATGCCCACAAAATTACATGCAATGCTATTTGTTTCTTTATTACTAATTAAAAAAAAGAGTTTTTTCGAAAAATTAAAAAAAAAACTATACAAGGAGAGCAGAATAAATTATTTTAGACATATTTAGATAAAATTAAGAGAAATACAGTAGTCAGTAGCAGTTTTAACAATAGAAACCTGAATCATATGGAAAAAACATCCACAGCACTATGTTTTTCCAAAGAAAACAAACCAAATTAGTCTATAAAAACATTAATGCATAAACGTAGTTCCAAATGAAATTACCAAACTAATACGGGAAAATCAAAATATTAAAAAAATCATTGTAATGGCAACGCTGAAAGCTATAAAATTGCTTTGCATGTGTTAGTAAATAAGCTGTTACTGTGTTAGTTTCCATCAGCCATTTCTTGCAGGGTTGCTTTTCGTGTTTGAAGTGCAAAATCGTAGTTGTTGCTATTTTTGCTGTCGTGGCTATTGATTGCTGTTGTTATTGTTGTTGTTGCTAATAAAATGCTCTGAGCCGAATGCGTTAAACCATTGTTGCGTAAAATACAAGCGCTGTGTTTTACTGTTGTTGTTGTTTAAGCCTCTTTTTTTTTGCTAGCTGAATATTATTTGTCTATTCGTTGGTGCTGGATGATTTTTTTTTTCTAAAAATTTTCTTTTAATTCGGCAAATATTTTTTATGCATTTTATGCCGCGTTTAAAAACAGTGTGCGATTTAGCTTTCACCTTAGTTGTATTAACTGAACTTAAATTTATTATCTTTCTTAATGCTGAACTAGTTAAATTTCTGAATGAATTTTTTTGCACAAAGTGAATTCTTCACAAGAAACTTAAAAGTCTTGTAGTTAATACCCCATTACAGCAAATGCTCAACATGTTTATTTATAATTATAACAACACACAGGAAAGCAATACAGCCAAACAAACAATTTGCATAAATTTCTCATTTTCTAGTTCAATGTTTAATAATTTTTAAAAACATTAAATATGTATACATATCTTTATGGCTTTATAAGTGTTTAAAAAACTTTTCTATCTCGAACATCCGGTTTCCGTTAAACATATGCGTAAAACAAATATAAACACACAGGCACACACACACACATGCACACATGCACTGAAGTTATAAAGCACATAAGCTTTGAAAAGATAACGAAAAGCAAAACAGAAAATGTAACACAAACATTATTTGATTCCTTAAAGTCGTTTAAAATGGTGGATAAAAACTGTTGTTGTCGTTGAGCATAAATATTCATATGTAAGAGAGCGTATATGTGTGTGTGTGTGTGTGTGTGCAAGAGAGCTTGGTAGTGTGTGCAAGTAGATATTAGCTCGCAATATGGTGTCACTGATTACAGTTTTAATATCTCGATGAGTAAAAGCCATAAGTGAAGTTGTTTTTTCGTTTCGAAGACACCAATAGGGAAATTATTGTTTTATGTAGATGAAGTCGAACATATTGGTATTAGTCTATCAACAACCAGTTCAGAGACTTAATGGAAGTTAATTAATAAGTAATAATTTATAAAATTCAGCTCAATTTTGAATAAGAACTTCAAAAATAATACTACTTTGTTTCACAATTTGGTAAACGATATTTTGATGGCTAATATGTCAACTGGGTATTAATTAAGCAGTTTCAACAAATTGTTCAACAAAAAGGACATTAGGCAGCTTGGTGTGTCCTTTGGCCAATGCTTGTGAAATTTTATATATTGTCTAACCGGACAATTTCTCAAGTGTTGATAATATTTTCAAAATGTTTTAAGTGGTAGGCACTCTTTTTTTCCGATATATTAAATTTTCAAAAAAAAAAGGACATGTGAGAGCCAGCCTTATTGTTACAGCTAATAAATCAAAATTAGGCACGAAAATTGATCAGGTAATTTTATGAGTAGTATCAAGTATTTTTACGTGTTTCAAATAAATTTGCAAAAAAAAATTATTACATTTTAATATAAAGGATGCATGAAACAATTATGTAAACAACTAAATATACTTATTAGACAAAGCATAAATGATTACATTTGTGATTTTAGCAAAATGTTTGCATTATTGACAATTTTAGAAAAAAGGATATATGGGAGCAAGGTTTATTTTTGGACCGAATGAGGTGAAATTAAGTAGAAAGTATATATATAGACAGTTTTGTGAGTAGTAATGGGGGATTGATCTCAAATTTTTGAGAAATGAAATAGTTGGGAAAAAAGGATATATGGGAAGAAGTCATAATTTTAAGAGATTCATACGGCGATTTGCATTACTAACTAGAGTTACAGTTTAATAAATAGTTATAAGCCTGATGGTAGTTTAAGACTAATCTAACATGTCCTTTATAAAGGACATGCTAAATCCTTTGAAAAAAAATATATTAACTTGTAGTTTTGTTTAAATTAATTATTTAAATTGATTAACAAGTTTGAGAGTGAAATTATTGTTAACGATAAAGGATATTGGGGGGACAATATATCCTTGCGGAGATGGTTTTGGTAGATTGCAATGTGCTCTAACAAAAAAAAATTTAATTTTATTACAATATCTTCTAGATTAAAGTCATTATAATACCTTAAACTTCTGTTTTCAAAATAAAGGATATTCAGAAGTTGTGCTTATCCTTTAGCTGAGCTTAAATTGTCTCAAAAAAAAAAACAATTTAGTTTGAAAAAAGTTTTTTTTTTACAACAAAAATGTTTATATGCACAACATATTTATTAAATTAGTTAGAGTTTTAATATTTTCAAAGTTGTAGGAAAATTTTGAAACGAGAAAAGAAGTCAAATATGCTGACCTTATAAAGTTTGTCTTAATGCAATCTTTTTCCCCCATGTTCTTCAAACAATTGTTGATTATTCTCGTTTGTGTTTTACATGATCAAAATAGCCATTATTATGCTCATACTTTACAAAAATTCTAACACGTTTGCTATTGCAAACACACCTATGCAAGTGTATAGAATACCTTGGCATGCAATACTTAAATACAAGTAAACATTACTTCCTTTAAGAGCTCTTCTTTTAGTGCTTGTACGGCTGCACTTCCTTCTTCTCATTACTGCTCATAATAATCAGTATCATTTCTGAACAAAAGCATCGTCTTGGGATGCTTCAGCATTATATTTATTTTTTGAGGTCAACAAAGCAAAATGCAGGAGGCAAAGAAGAGACAAGAAAAGAAAATTCCAATCGAGCAGGATTTTTTCACATAAACTTGCAATTTTACAAAGTTTTAATATGAATACAAGCGATGCTTTTCTTTTTTCTTTTTTTTGCTCAACCATTTTTACTCTTTTATTATTTATTTTTCAATTTCTCATCATACAAAACTCACATGTGCATCAACTCACACACCACTACGAGCACATACATATTTGTTCTGCATAAATTTCGTGTTTGGTTGTGCGCGCGTTTGCCAATAACTATTATTTACAGTAATAAAGGAATAAAATAAGCTACTAGAATTCATATTTAGTTTGTTACATAAAATATAAATTTAATTAAATGAATTCAGATGGAAGGGTTGGGGTAAAAGGTTGGTTGGCTCAGTTGACTGGTTGGTTGGTTGGTTCGTTGGCTGGTTGCTTGTCTGGCATGGATGTCAGATTGTGATATGAAAACGGTTGGGTTTGGATTTAAATATTGGAAAAGGAAAGCAAAAAAAAAAAAAAACAAGAAAAGAATAATAATAATAATACATACGATGCAATATGTTGAATATGACTTTATTAGCAGGGCAACCAAAATATGTAGAATATTTTAATTTAAGGCAAGCTAAAAGTTACCGAACAGTTTCTGTGGGACTAATGTATTAAACGAATATTTTAATTTGAGGGCCGCTGAAAATTATCAATAATTTGTGTGGATCCTTCACAACAGCTGTTAGTTTCTACAGTTTTCATTATTCGCATATACTTTGTTCGATATCTTTCGTTTTCGATAGCTTGACTTTTCCACAGAAAAGCTATCAACCGTTTCACTTTTCTACCCACCAGTTAGCAATAATATTTTTTTAAACTCACACTATTTTTGTTTCAGTGTAAGAAAGTTATCGATAACTTTCGTTTTCGTTAGCTTGATTGTTGAAATCAAGAAAAATTATCGAAATCTTTAGTTTTCTACTTTTCAAATAGTTATCGATTACAAAACTAATTCTTTCTGCCAAAGATTTAACGTTTGGATAGAATAATTATCGATAGCATTAATTTTCGATAAGTTAACATTTTATCGAAAGCTTTAACTTTCCAACGAATAATTATCGATAGGAAACATTTTTTCACTTTTCAATGACATTAAAATAACGAGTGGTTCCCACTTAACTTTTTTGATAAGTCGACTTTTTAACAGAAAAGTTCTTGATAACTTTACTTTTCCACTGCACATTTACCGATAACAGGATTTTTTTTATACACCCATGACTTTATTTTTTATCAGCAACTTTAATTTAGGACTAAAAAAGAACAAAAAAGAAAATGCTTTAAAAAATCTTTCTCAATTCTATTAATAACTTTAATTTGCTTTTCTTAATTTGTTTTGTTTAATTTTGCTTTATTTTAGGTCTAAAAATAGAATTTAGTAATGTTTTCTGTTTTTTTTTTTGCAGCCGTCTATATGCCGTCGACATTTTGTTGAAGCTAATCAACTCATCATTAGATATAAAAAAAAATCATAAAGGCAACTACTTATTTCATAATTCTCATCAACAAAATGGGAATTAGAAATGTTCAAACTAACTTTTAATACAGAAAACATTTCTTTTCGTTTTGCAACACTTTTATTTTTCTTAACATGTCCATGTACTTTACTATCGATAACTTTGGTTTTTTGTAGCAAATTCATGGATAACTTTATTATTTTCTAGAAACACTAACGAAGTAATACTTGCGTTTAATCAACTTTATTCTACAGAAAATTTACTAAGGATTTCAGCATAGAAAACTTATCGATAACTATAATTATCTAGGGAAAAAATCTCTGTATATTTAAAATTTTTTATAGAAAACTGCCGATAGCTAGAGAGGTCTCAAGAGCTTTACTTCAATAAAAAAAGATTACCGATAGCATTTATTTACCATAGAGAGTTCGCCGATAGCTTGACATTTCTATTAATAAGTAAACTAAAATATAACTTTCTCATAGAAAAGTTATTGTTATCGATAACATTTTCATCATAGAGAAATTATTGATAAATATGCTTTGCTAAAGAACACTTTTTTTATCTGCCAATAAAAATGTTATTAAGCACTCTTTGTTAAAAAAAGAAATGTGGTCGAAGGACCCCCGTTAGGAACCAAGTTCGTTACGTTTTTTCATCATCTTCGAATACAATACAAGGTGAAATCTGTATGTTTTATTTTGTGTTGTTTGTGAAATTTTTCAATTTTATATGCTTCTTAAAATTTTTGGAACGTTTTATTTTATTACTTTTGACACATGCAGTATTTTTTTGTCAATCTGCTACAAAACGAAGAAAACTTTTCAATATTGCTGTTTTTTGTTGTGACATACTTTAATTTAGCGACATCTATCAACCGATAGTGTCCGTTTTCACAACTAATTAATATTTATTGGTAGGTGTCTCCGCTGACATCAGCAGAGACACCTACACAATTGTTTGTCAACAGATACACCAATACATATAAACAGCTCACACGCTTTCGTGACGATTTCTACTGATTTGCACTACCAGCAAGCTGCGTTAGGGAACTTCGTTCCAAAAATTTATTGTCCATCAACTTCAAGCTTCAAGCATTATTTGAATTATAAAAAAGTGATGCAACTAATAAGACTGGTTTAATTTAGGTTGGTACGATAGGGGTACGATAGATAGCCCAAGTCTTCCAAAATAAATTTCAGCCAGAGCAGGCTTGTTGTGGAAAAGTTTGTCATTAGTTTCTTTAATACATACATATGTATTTATATGTGTCTCTCTAAGAAGGCTCAAAAGCAGGTTGCCGGTTCATACGCCTCTTTTATGTGACATTTTCAAAAGATTTTAAATTTAACTCTGCCTCAAACTATTTACGTCGTCACATTTTAGACTTCTTAAATTTTATTTCACTTTTTTTCTTTTTTTTTCTTAAGCATTGATTGGCTGGCCACTAGAAATTTAAATATTTAAATTTAAATGCACAACAGTGATAAAATGGCCATTTCTTTTCGCCTGTCTGTTACATTTTTAAAAATTTATAAATAAATTTCATATGAAACGTGTGTGATTGAGTGTCTGTACGTGTATGTGTGTGTGTGTGTGTGTGTGTGCATGTGTGTAAAATATTTTAAACTAAATTTATTTAAAACAAGCACCGCCCCCTGAGGGAGCAGGTATAAAATATTGTAAAGAACAAAATATTCGATTCACACAAAATGTCACTGTGTTGTTCCGAATGAAATGAAAACAAAAAAAAATAATTTTTTTTTTTTTTTTTAAAATAAAAACGTGAAATTTTGATAAATTTGTGTTTTATGCTAAATAACGAATGTTTGTTTTCTAAACAAATAAAATATATTTAAAATTTAATTTATTTTCATTTTACTGTGCCAAAGATTTTTTGAAAAGAAAAAAAAAAATCAAATATAATTTTTAATTTAATTTGCCCAAATGCAATTAGAATAGAATAGTTGTGAAATATTTTTCAATACATACAATAAGTGCAGGTTCTAAGAAGTATGGCAAAGTTATTAATTTCTGTTCAGGAGTTAAAGAAATAAGGACATTGAAATTCAATTGTGTCTCTGAGTCAGTGGAAATATGGACAATTTGCCACCACAACGCTGAGGTGAGCATTTGGCCGATAGTTTTTCATACATCCTTCTATCATATAAAAAAAATAGAGGATAATTCCCTCAAAACAGCTAAGTGTTTTAGTTGGACCACCCTTTAATTATGAGAATTAGTCTCGGCTTGGACTCTGGAAGTTTTCCGTCTGAAACAGTTTTTGTTTCTCTTATAAGCATTCATTTGTGCTTACACATATATATATATATATATATATATATATATATATATATATATATATATATATATATATATATATATATATATATATATATATATATATATATATATATATATATATATATATATATATATATATATATATATATATATATATATATATATATATATATATATATATATATATATATATATATATATATATATATATATATATATATATATATATATATATATATATATATATATATATATATATATATATATATATATATATATATATATATATATATATATATATATATATATATATACATATACATATACATATACATATACATATACATATACATATACATATACATATACATATACATATACATATACATATACATATACATATATACATTTCTAAACGAAATTCTAAACTTTTACTTTTACGCAGTTTGACAATTATCAATGAAACTATACTAGAGAATTTCAGACCTCTATTACCATCAGAAATCTTTTTGGTTTCAGAATTTTAGTACTAACAATTTCATAATCAAGATTTTAGTACTAAGAATTTTTGTGTCAAGTATTTTAGTATTTTAGTATTTTTGTACCCAATATTGCAGTACTAAAAATATTTGTACTAAAAAAGTTTGTACCAAAAATCTCAAAATGTTGGTACTGAGAAAACTTATGCTAAGAATTTTTAGTACTGGAAATTTCATAGCCAAAATTTCAGTACTAAAGACTATTATCTTAAGAACTTCAATACCAAGAATTTTTTTTATTATTCATTTATTTAACAAAATAGTACTACATCAAATTATAAGTCGCCTCACTCAGCGCCCTTATTAGGGCTAAAGAGAAGCTATTTGGCAGCATCGATCAACGTATTAATCTTAAAACTAACATTATTCACAAATTAATAATTCAGGGTTGAAATTTTTTTCATTAAAATTAACATTGTTCAAAAATAAATATTTACAAATAAAATAGGTACAGAATATCACCGGTATTCATAAAAAATAAAATGTTGCTCAAATACATTTTAGAAGAAATTTGATATGAAAAATTTGTTCTAAAATGTATTTTAACAATGTTTTATTTTTTATGAATACCGGTGTATATGTATGTATGTATGTATGTATGTATGTATGTATGTATGTATGTATGTATGTATGTATGTATGTATTTAATCTGTTGCTACTACTACATAAGAAGTACTTCAACATTTTGCATTAAATAAGTCTTCACACTAATTTTAAATGTTTTAATAAATTTGGAAGTTGATTAAATTCATAATGCGCTGCTTTGTTAACTCCAATCGGCATCTTGAAGACATAAGGTTTTCTGACTGTCTGGTATTTCTATGAGTAATTGAAATATTTTGGGGAAGTTCAATAGACTGATGAGTGTTGCCTTCAATTGTTTTGGAAATACATATTAAAACTTTCTGTTTGTAAAGACCTCGAACAGGCAAAATGTTTTTAGCATAGGTTTTATAAAGTTCTTCGGATGAAAAGCGTATTGGCAAATTAAGCACAATTTCAGAGCTAATAATTTTAGTACCAGGAACTTTAGCACTATGAAGTTTAAAATTAAGATTTTAGTACTGAGATTTATACATTTACACCGGTATTCATAAAAAATAAAATCTTGCTCAAATACATTTTAGAACAAATTTGATATGAAAAATTTGTTCTAAAATGTATTTCAACAATGTTTTATTTTTTATGAATACCGGTGTTAGAATTCTAAATCTAAAAATTTTTAATATGAATTTAGTTATTAATGGTTTTAGTGCCACGAATTCCAATACTGAAAGTATTAAAAAAGTAAAAATCTAAGCATTGATAATTTTAGTACTGATAATTTAAGTATTGCATATATCAGTCTTAAAAATTTTAATCTGAACATTTTCAGTACTCAGGTGGTAGTACTAAAAATTCTAGCATCTATAATTTAGTACTAAAATCTAGGCATTGAGAACTTTAGCACATGTAATGTAAGCATTGAATATATTAGTATTAAAAATTTTAATGCGAATAATTTTAGTTGTCCGGTTTTAGTACAAATAATTTTAGTATTGAGATCCCTAGTACTAATAATTTAAGTCTGGAACAAATCAGCACTAAAATTTTTAGTATGAACATTTTTAGTACTAGCAATTTTAGTACGAAATAATTAAATACACAGAATTTCAGTACTAAACATTTTAATAGTTAGCATATAAGTATGGAAAGTTTTAGCAAGTGGCAATTTTACTTTTATTAAAAAATGTAAAAAACTTCAAAAGTTTTGGTACTAAATATTTCCAGAACATTCGCCCAAAGTACTTTAAAAATTTTAGTTTCAATCAAAACACAAATATTTTCCTCAACATCTGTTACATAGTATTTACCAAGGAAAGTGTAATTGCATGTGAGTTATTCATATTTTTTTTTTTTTTTTTACTTTTTGAAAAACGTAGATTTCCTTGACTTTCTTCTATCCAATACGTATATAAAAACGTCATAGAAATACTGGGAAAAAAATATATTTAATTTTCAAACTTTAGTCGTAATAGTTTTTTGTTAAAAAAAAATTGTTATGGGGAATGACGTTGAAATCATTTCAAAACTTCTTCCTTTATTATTTTGCTCCACTGAAGTTGAAAATTGTTTTTTTCGTCTCAATTTATTAATGACTAACTTGCATTTAAATTGGAATATATATGTAGATCATATGCTTTTAAATGGCAGGGTTTCATATAATTTTTTTTTTTGCTCTTTTTTCTGCCATTTTTGTAAATTTTAACACTTGATTGCCCTGTAATATCCTTTTCTGTAAAACGAGGTAAAAACGAAGCAAATGACAAGAAATAACAAAAAGTTGCATTGTAATTGAAATGATACGAAATAAAAGAATATGAGGGAAGAATTCAATAGAGTTATTAAGAAAAAGTTGAAAGTAGGAAAGAATATGGTAACGGATGAGAAGACAGGTTGGTAAAACAAAAAAAAAAAAAAAAACAAAAAAAAAATGCGAACCGATATGCTGAATGAGCTTGCAAAGAATATAAAGCAGATCACTTAAACTGATTAATGACTTATCTCTTCTTTTTTTTTCTGTGTTGATTGCGTAATTGAATTCATTTTTATGGAAATATTCTTAAAGGATTTGTTTACTGGATGTGTTTTGTGCATTTGCACATGTTTTAACCTTTTGCGAATCCTTTTTTATCTTACAAGGTGTTCGATTCGAGCATTAGTCACCGGTTGAAAATTGCATTTCGTTTTCTTGTTTGCTTTTAATAGAGCAGAAGACTAAATTTATAAATAGTCTTCTATTACAAACAACAAATGTCTTTTTGTCAATTTATTTGTTTGTTCACGGTTGAAGTATTTAGATTCTTTAAAATACAATATTTAAAATCATTTTTAATCGAAATAAATTTTATAGCAAAATTGTAGGGGATAAAATAGAAAAACTACTTGTAATCCGTCAGCTCTACACATGTGTGTAAATTTTTATATACAGATTCATCACGTAAACTAAATATTTAATGAAATGTATCAATGTGAGTATGGAAAGTATGAGAAACGTGTGTGTGTGTGAATTTTGTTTTATATCTCTGACTATTTTAGATATTTAAATGCATTTTGCGAGTTATTTTTGGCAAACATCAAACAAAGAAAGCACAAACAACAATAAGTACTAAAACAAAAAAAAGAACCCAAAAAAACAAAATTTAAAAAACCTCAACTACAACACTATCAAATTGAAATAAAAAACAAAAAAACAATAAAGTACAAACCCGTAAAAGCCACAAGCAAATAGCAAATAAAAATCATCAAATTCTTGGCATTAAGAAAAATCAACTTAAGATATATATTAAGGCTCGATAAGAGACACAGTGTAACAGATGCACACAATTTAAGCTTCAAAAACTCATGTGACAAAATGCACAAAAAGAAAAACTTAAAAACATTTGTTGACTCAATTGTAAAAAATTAAACTTGTTCTCTAAAACAAATGTTCTACCATATGATTATTTGAAAAAACTTTTTGTTTCAAGCAGAAAACTTGAAAAAAATTAAAGTTATCAATAACTTAAAGAAAACTTTTCTATAGAAAGATAGAGTAATCGATGAATTTCCTATAGAAAGGCAAAGTTATTGGTAAATTTTCTTTAGGAAAGTCATATAATAGATAACTTGTGTTTAGTAAAGTTGTCGATAGCTTTTCCATGGAAAAGTAAAGTTATCGATAACTCTTCTGTGGTAAAGTAAAGTAATCGATAGCTTTTCTAAAGAAAAGCGAGAATATCGATCATTTTCTTTAGAAAAATAAAGTTTTCGATAACGTATCTATAGAAAAGTAAAGTTATCGGCAAAATTTTCCATAGGAAACTCAATCGATAGCTTGTGTTTAGCAATGTAAAGTTATCGATAACTCTTCTGTAAAGAGTAAAGTAATCGATAGCTTTTCTATATACAAATGTAGATATCGAAAACTTTCTTTAGAAAAATAAAGTAATCGATAACTTTTCTATAGAAAAGTAAGGCTATCGATAACATTTCAATAGAAACGTTTAGTTATCGATAGCTTCTGCATAGAAAAGTAAAGTTATCGATAACTTTTGCTTAGAAAAGTAAAGTTATCAACAGCCCTTCTTCTATGGAATAATAAGCTCATCGTTAGCTTTTTTTAAAGAAAATTAAGCACAAATAAACTTTCTTATCTATAAATGAAGTTATCGATAACTTTTGGATATAAAAATAAAGTTATCTGTACCTCTTCTATGGAAGAGTTACGTTATCAATAATTTTTTTTATAAAAAAGTAAAGTTATCGGCAAGTTTTCTGTAGAAAAGTAAAGTTACCGATAGCTTGTCTATAGAAAAGATAAGCGGTCGATATTTTTTCTATAGAAAAGTAAGTTTAGCCATAACTTTTCCATAGAGAAGATAAGTTATCGATAACTTTTCTATAACAAAATGAAGTTATCGATAACTTTTCGATAACAGAGTGAAGTTATCGATAGCTTCTTTCATTAAGATAACTTTTCTCTGGAAGGGTAAAGTTAAAGTAAAAAAGATAACTTTTCTAATGAAAAAGAAATTTATTGATTTCTCCAGATGTGAAAATAAAATTATCGATAAAGTTTCTGTAGAAAAATTAAGCTATCGATGAGTTTTCTGTAAAAAAGTAAAGTTATCGAGAACATTTTCTTTAGAAAATTAAAATTATTGAGAACTTTTCGAAAGAAAAGGAAATTTATCTCTAACTTTTCCATAAAAAGTAAAGTTTAGTTTTCCATACATAAGTAAAAATTATCCATAACTTTTTGATAGGGAAACAAATTTATCGGTGACTTTTCTATGAGGAAGTAAAGCTATCGATAACTTTTGTATAGAAATTACTTTTTCTATAGAAAACTATTTAGCTCAACTACTTTTTTTTATAGAAAAATTAAGTTATCGATAACTTTTTCCAGATATGTGTAATTTTGTATCGTTTTTGTACGTGAGTCATTTGTCTAGAGAAGCGTTTGTCTAGAGAAGCATAATGTTATTGGTAATCTTTTTGTAGCAAAGTAAAGTTATCGACAGTTTTTACACAGGCATTTTTGCCTAAAGAAAAATCGATTATTGTTCCACAATAAGGTTGAGTTATCGATAACTGTTATCAAGAAAATAATATTAAAATAATGTATATGGGAGGCGCTATAAAAATTTCTTAAAAATGTTTAATTTGCTTGAAAAGAAACGTCTCAGCGCTACCGCTAAGAGTAAAACGAAGTTGAATGATTATGCCACGACAAAGCACTGTGCTTAAACATTTTGCAATGCAATGTATTCTTTGCAAATAAATAAACTTGCTAAAGCACATATGTACATACATACAGGCATGCATGCATGCACATACGGCAGAAAATCAGAAAAACAAAAGATATTTAAAGTTTCTAAATGCAACATACAAACGAAGAACAACAACAGGAACAGCAACAACATCGGTGGACCCATAAAACAAATAAAACAAAAACATTTGAGGATCAGCCCATTTGAGCGTATGCAATGCATGCCTGAACACACTTAAACATGCATGTACTCGTCACTGCATGCCTTTGAGAGTCTGCTGCTGCTGTTGCCAACTTAATGCAATAATCTAACAAATTTCAACACAATATGTTTAAGTTAAAGGCAAAAAAAAAAAAAAAAATAATAAAATAAAAAAAAAAACAAAAAAGAAAATTGTTTCTAGGAAACTATTGCTAAGACATTGATGAAGCCAGCCATCCATCCATGAGAACATTTATTCCTACAAAAATTTCATTTAGATGGAACGACTGGCTGCTCAAGCAACAAACAAAAAAAATTCTATTTTGTAGTAATTTTATATTTTAATTGAGTTGTACGCGATAAAAAGACAATTTATTTTAAAGATGTTGTTCATCTTCATCATTATTTTGTCGCCAGGCCATGGTTTTGTGTTTTATTGTATTGCAAGTGGAGGGGGGGAGGGGGGGAGGGGGGGAAACACAGCAACAGTCAAACTTTGTAATTAAATTTATTTGTATAACATGATTATCAGCCAAATCGCCAGCCAAATTTAATGAGACTGAGTTTGAAGTTTTGCCACTACAACAATAAACATTATTATAATAAGTATGTAAATGAAAATAAGGACTCAAAAGTTGTTTAATCAAGTTGAGGGAAAGTATTTATTTCAATTCCAGATGTAATTGAAGCCACGCACTTGGCGTCTCATATGCTGTTCCATATGAAGTTGTGTCAGGATTGTATGAAGGATTGAAACGTTATGATTTTTTTTGGTCGATTAATTTGCAGACATCTTGTGGAACTTAATTTCGTAACTTATTTTTCATTGTAGTTATATAAAAGCTGTCGATCATGGACTTAAATTTCGCATTTAGAATGAAGAATTCAGCGGAATGAAGTGATTTTATTTTATTGGCTACAAAAATGTAGCCAAACGAAATGAAGTTGGACTTCAGTGTTGCACACAATATTTTCTAGTTTGAGGACAAAGCACAGGACTCAGTAAGCCAATGCGCTGTTTAAATGTATAAATGTTCACAAAGTAAGTGGATGCAATATGTTTGCGGTTAACACACTTTTCAGAATCTCATACAAAACATCCAACCTGCAACTTTTCCTACAGCAAGTTATGCGCCAAGTGTTTGTAAAGTTCAATAAAATCATGCACTTCCTCAAAGGCAAATTTAAACTTGTGTGTGGCGTGTCATTATTCATCATAATAAAAGCCAAATAAAATGAAGTTGTACAATACTTCCCAGTTGTACAACCTAATTGTACAACTTGCTAAGAAACTTGGCAGCAATTAAGTTTTAAAATTTACTTTTCGTATCTTCTTAATAAATGTTAGGTTAAGTTCATAGGAAGGTTATAATTGCCCATGTGTAGGCTGACTGTGTGCTGCTTTATAATTTTGGCTGATTGTCTTTAGAAATAAAAATCTTAATTAATAAAATCATGAAGTTCTGCTTTCGCTTGCATGCAAATTTAAACTCGTGTGTGGCGTGTTTCATGTCACTCTAGCCATAATAAAAGCAAAATGAATTTGAAATATATAACATTTTTCCAAGTTGTACAACCTATTTATACAACTTGCTAAGAACCTCGGGTGCAAGTAAGTCTTGAAATTTACTTTTCGTATCTTCCTTAGAAATGTTAGATTGGGTTCAGAGGAGGGGTATGATGGCCCATGTCTGTCGACATTAATTTATTAAGCCAGTGTAGGCTGGTTCTGTGCTCCATAGACTTTTTATCTGATAGTCTTTAGACCTTAAAAATCTTAATTAACACAATTTATCACAATTTGGGAGTGAAACTGACCTTAAGCTCGTTTTATTTGTAATTACTGTTTGTAAGCTATAAAGTTCATTTAATAGATAAAAAAAAAAAAACATTTTTTAAATCAATGCTTAAATTCTTGAAAATCAAAAGGAAAACGGCCACACCATCATTGCGATAAAATCAAAATGACGAAAATTTCAAACAATATGAAAATATTTGCCAATACAGCAACCGCAAATTTTCTTATTGTTCTTTTCTCAGTCAGTCAGTCAGCCAACACAGCCAGCCTTCTGGCTTTCACCGTTGCTACACCATCCCTCAGTTTGCACCGAAAATTGCATTCTTATTGTTTGAAATGGCTGCTCTTAATGTACGTATGTATGTATGTAACGCACAAAGGAAATGCATTGTCGTCGTTCATCGTCACACATCAATCATGGTAACGCAGCCAAGGCAGTTGTGTTTTATGGTTTATTAATAAAAATTCATTTAAATCAAGTGCTTACACACACCCAAACACACACCTTGCTGCTGTGTCTGCTGCCGCTCCTTTACGCAGGCATTTAATGTGAACGCGTTCGTATGTGTTGCCTACCTGCAGGAGGCAGTGAGAGAGCGAAAGCCCGCGGTTGGATGCGGAGTGAAATGGAAATAAAAAAAATACGCTTGTTTTTAATGATAAAATATAATACGTACAATGAATTATTTGCAATTAATTCAATTTGTAGGAGAAAAAAAAAATTTATTAAATAAAAAAAAAAAAAAAAATAAAATAACAATGAAGACAGTCATGGCAGCGTTATGTGCGAATTAATTTATTTTTTTGCGAGATATGCCAACGGCAGACAAATGTAGGACCAGTTTAAGAAAGCAACGAATGACATTTTATTTTGCCAAATAATCTATATACATGAGAGAAAAAGGCAAATGTGAGGTAAAATATGGGAATGAATTGACGACGGCAGTGTAAAAATATTGTTAAATATTTTTAATACAGAGAGAAGATTGTCTACAATTTTTCTATTTCCATACAGTTTTCTATAGAAATTTCCGCGACGAATGTAAGCAGTATTGAAAATATTAATTATTTATTTTTGGTAACATAATTGAATTTTTTTTTTTTTTTTTTATTCTGTGTATTTAGCACAGAGTCTATTAAAATAATACATTGGGGTCTGTTCTAGAATCCGATTCGGATTGATTTAGAAAAATTTTTTTAATCCGAATAATTCATAAATTGGTGTTCTCAATTCAGAATGTTTTTAGATATTCGAAGTTTCTGTTCGAAAAAAAAATTCTAAAAGTCAAATACTTAAAAAACAGGTTTTTATGTTTTGAAAAGAACTATCAGAGGACGAAGCCGATGATAAAAGATAGCTCAACATACAAATAGTCGCCGGTGGCAAACCAAAAACCGACGGTTGACGACCGTCTAAACAATGTTTTCACAATCACGCAGAAAAATTTAAAAATTAAGTTAAAATATGACAAAAACTAAAACATTACTAGATTATTCTGAGAAAGCAGTTCTACCGCAAGCAGCAATCATTCTCTCTTGACCGTAAGTAATGTTGTGAAATTATCGGCGCGGCAGTTTACCGGCTATGAGCACATGAACTACGATCTATGACAACAATATGTTGTAAAAAGAACGTATTGCCGGACTATTACAATGGAATTTGACCACTCAATACAATCATATTAATATAAATATTATCTCAAATTACACTAAATATAGGAAATTTATTATAATTTCCTTTAAAATGTCAATTTTTCTTTTTCAATAAATTCTGACTGCATTAAGCGTTATCCCAAAAAAAACATTGACATATCACACTGTAATATGTGGGGCAATTTCGTGTTTTCGAACATAACCAAAATTTTGGTACATATTTTGTTTTGCGCAAGTGCCATTTGACAAAACATACAAAATTTTTGGAAGAAATTAAAGAAAAGGTTTTTTTTTTTGCCAATAATTGTGTGCAAATTAAAATTTTCTTTATTATATTTAATAAAAAACACCTCAAATCAAAAGATAAAGTTTAGTTTTTATTAAAAAAGTTATCACTTGCATGAATAAAAGCCGATTCTATTTACTTTCACTCACCCTATAATACTCTAATTGAAAACGAATAAAAACATGGGGATTCGGATTGCAGAACACCAAAAATTCTAAAGTAATCCACTTTAGAGTGAATTCGGATTCTAGAACAGACCCGATTAATTATTATATTTGGCTAAAAGAATTTTCTACATTAAAATGCACATTTTATATATTGTATTAAATTTCTTTTGAAAATATAAAAATCTGTTTTTTGCACGCAATGTAAAAATTTTCGATCGGTTTCCGGGGCAAATGTTTACCTGTCCATAGATTTTCCTGAGAATTACCAAATTATTAAATATTTTTCTGCTCGAAATTCAGATTGTCTATAACATTTTAAGAGTACTGAAGTTAATTAGTAAACTTTTTTTTTGTTTCCTCAGATGGGTGTTCAATAAAAATTTTGTCTTAAAATTAACCTTAACAGAAAAGTAAAGCTATCGGCAGTAAAGTTATAGACAACCTTTCTATGCAAAAGTAAAATTTAAATTAAGCATCTAAATTTCAGCCTTGATTAAGTTATTGTAATAGAGTATTGGATGTGTTCATTTTGAAAGTACTTAACATCGCCATCATCATCATCATCATCGTCATGATGACGTTATAAACGTCATCAACTTGACAATTTTTCATTGCTTAAACAAACACTTACTTACTTACGTTCGGGTATAAATAACTGGCACATATTTTTATGTGCGCACATACACAAATGACACAGTAATAACATCCTTATGTTTACGGTCCACATACACAAACATTAATAAACAAACAAGATACTTGTGAAAGCGAACGTATGTAGGAAAGCACGTGCATGCGAGTGTGTGAGTGTGCGTGTGTGTGTGTGTGTGTGTGTGAGTGAGTGAATGTAATTTCAAGAGACACTTGGTTGACTGGGTCTATAATAGAATGACATTCATTAGCTTTTTATATATGATTTCTAAGTACTTCTCATTCACTCATTCCTCTGATTTTCATTTCGAGACAGACAAGACACTCTTAACACAGAGATTATGACAATGATGGAAGAGAAGATAAAATTCGTAACGACTTTGGACAGTGAAATGAAAATGAGAATGAAGCGTGTAATGAAGCAAGAATTTAAGTTAATATTTATATTAGCCAAGAAACTGTTTGGATTGTGTGATGATGTCTTACTACAGATACAAAATGGTTTCGAAAGTGACAAAGACAAAAATGAACTTAATTATTTATTTGCTTTAAGAGCCAATTGAAATATATTAATGCAGGTCCAAAAATAGAGCTTAAAAATGTTTTTTGTCTGATTCTCATTTTATTCATGGGAATTATGGAATAAGTAGTTAAGTTTCAAACATTCTTTTAAGAATTTTTCGAGTTGATTAGCATCAACGAAATGTTGGCGGCATATAGATGGCGGAAAAAGACAGAAATCACATGTAAGGTCTATTTGTGGACCTGAATTAATAAAGTTAAATGACTTAATGATGGCTAAGCTGTGGGCACAATGTGAAAGCTTTCACAAAGTGGCGCAGGTGGATTTTGTGTCTCTGGGGAGCATTGCTGACCCGGAGATCGGCAAGAGTATCAAAGAGCAGCCATTTGTTAATCAAGGTGTGAGCCAACATTGCGTATGATCGAATTTGTTATACATGCAAGATGATCTGAAATGCATGCATGCTCATGCATGCCCCATGGAAAGGGGCTTGGTTTATTTTCACCAGGTGACAGGTGGAACCCAAGTAAAATATCTCAAAACTTCACTTTTACTGCTTAATATTGAGCTCTTAAATGGAATTCTTGGGTTCTATATTTTCCAATGATTTGTATTTAAAATCTTTCGAGCAAGAATATGCACAAGATCTTTTTGCTGTTGCAGCACTTCATCAAGAAACAATAAAAAGCAATAAATAAAATTGCATTTGAATAAGATTTGTTGTTTAAAAGTTTGTGTTGTATTATTTTTGGTTATATTACCAAATAATTAAGTTAAGCTGCAAACTACATGACAACGCTTTTATCATAAAAACCAACACAATCCACACACACACACACACACACACACACACACTTCCACTCAAACACAATCTCTCTTAGCAGAAAACAAAAATGAATTTTGTTTAAATATTCATATTGCAAAAGATATTTAGTTTACACAGCTACAAATTCTATATGCACAACTGATTGTCTGTTTTTGTGTATTTGGAAAAACTTTTTAGAGATAATAAATAAAAATATGATTTAGAAATTTACGTATTTACGTTTTGAAACATGAATGAGATTTGTCATGAATCAAAGCCACAATGAAAGCTTTTGCCTTTTTCAAATCAGTTTTTCGGTTTTTCAAATCAACAGACAATAAAAGTACTCATGGCGAAATTCGGTCATTTCAATTGACTATTTTAAATAGTCTCTGAGGCAAAATATCACACAAAAATATTTATGAAGGTACGATACCTTCCTGCATAAATGTGAGCGCCTTTGAAATTCGATGGACAATACAGGAGATGCCATCAGCAGTTTTTAATTTGCATAGAAATAGAATTTTGCCATTGAAAACGAGCTGTTAACAATAATCGGTTTGGAGGACCTTTAGGTGGTTCCATTGCCCAGCGATTAAATTGTATTAAAGGAAAATTGTACAAAAAAAAAAAAAAAAAAATTTCCCAGCAATTAAATTGTATTAAAAGAATATTTTTTTACCGAAAATTATATCAAACGTAATTTATTACATAAAAATTTTATTTAAACGGACTTTTTCTTAAAACAAATTTTTGTGGATCCCAAGTTTTCATTAGAAAATTTATGAAAATATTAAAATCTTATGAGAGAAAACATAATTTATTATATGTATAAAATAAGCCAGACTGTTGCAGTCAGCTGGACACTACAGTAGCAGTTTATTTATTTAAACGGACTTTTTCTTAAAACAAATTTTTGTGGATCCTAAGTTTTCATAAGAAAATTTATGAAAACATTAAAATCTTGTGAGAGAAAACATAATTTTTTATACTTTTTTTGACTGCCAAGGTGTAGCAGTCAGCTGTACATCGCAGTAGTAATTATATTCTTTACATTATTTATATTATTTTGGAATCTATTGTGGAACATATTGTTTTCTGTAATATATTTTTTAAAACAATATTGATGGCAGAAATTAATCAATTGGAGTTTCTGCATGGAAAGTGGAACCTAATTCTGTGAGAACAAAATTTATTGCGGAAAATTTGGAGTTTTTACTCAAAAAGTGGAACCTAATGCTATAAAGCTAAAAGTTTTGTAAACAAAACTGTTTGTGGCACGTATTTTGCTTTCACAAAAACTTATTGTAACGTGAGGCTTGTAAAGAATGTAATGGAAGGTTTCTTCTAAAAAAAAATACATAATTTCTTTTAGAATTTGTTTTGGAAGGTAATATTTTTTTTTTAAAGAAAAAATTTTTATTAAATTTGAAATTTTTTCAGAAAACTTTTATGAAATGTCATATTTTTCCTAGAAATTTTTCTCCTTTTTTTTGATATTTATAAAATAACACTTCCTTATAGAATCCTTGAAAACGTTTATTTACTTCCTTCCTGCCATTCAATTCTCAACAAATAAACCTATTGTGCTTGGTTGTTGCCAACAAACATTTTTATCCACCCATTTGAAACACTCAACTACAATAACAAAACATCAATGACATCCATGGAAAACAATAGAAAAATACCCGAATGCTTCTTTATTGAATCAGTTTCAACATCAGCCAGAGGACACAAATGCAAAATTTAATTCCATTGGATAAACGGACAGATTCGTGCGATTTTATTTTAGATTTTTTGTTTTAAGCTCAAACTCAGAGATAGAACTAACGAACAGATAAATATACAATAAATATTGATATTTATATTTTAGTGCTCAAACAAACAAACAAACACACACACACACACACACACACACACACAAACAGAATTGAATTTGCAAGTGTTTGGGCAAATATAGTGAGAATATTTTCAACGGCAAACAGTGCACGTGTGAAATTTCAACAAAAACAGCAACGTTAATAATTACAAATCATGAACAGACCAGGATACAAAAATACAATTCAGAAACAATAGTACGTACTCGTATTCAAAGCTACAAGTATTAAAATAAAACTTGAAGGAAATTCAGACGAGGGGAAAGTATGCCATAGAGAACTTGGTGGCGAGCTGGTGTAATGTTTGGAATTATAAATTTATTCGACGGGAAAGACAAACCAACAAATAAACGGGCTGAAACAAAACGAACTGATTAAATCAATCAAGCTCGATTCAAAACTGTTATAAGTAACGACTAGAGTGTTACACTGTTGAAACCGTTCTACTGATTTTAAATTACTAAGCTTCTCACCAAATAGCTGAGCAACTGGGCTGGTACAAGAATGTTCTTCAAGGTTGAAACTGTTATACTGGTTATAATTACTTGTTATACTGTTTTAGAACAACACCAAAATGCTAAGCAAATATTGTTAATCTGTTCAATGCTTGTTTTTTTTTTCTACTAAATGTAAAGGAACATATAACTGTTATACACCTGAGACTGTAATACTTAGTGTCCAAACTCTTACACTGCTGAATGGGTTATGCAGGTGTTGAAGTGAAATACAATCAACATAAAAATTTAACTTACCAATGTGTTATACACATCCTTCAAAATGTTATTCTATTGAAACCATGATACTAGTTTTAAAATCTTATACTTGTGTAGCAGGCGTTGAACTTTGAAAAAACTGTTATACAAATCCTACTGCGCTGTTATACCGTTTTAAAACATACCAAACATAATTCAACAAAATCATTAAGTAAATTGTTCTTTAATTTTACAAACTCTGCAAAAATGTTGATCACTACAATTTTGCCACAAAAATCTTTCTCAATTCTGAGGAGCTAAAATCGAACAGCCCGATAAAGGGTGTACAAAATTGTAAATTACAAAATTTCTATTATAATATTGATAAGTGATGACTAAGCAAATATTTTTGTTCTGTTTAGCGACATTGTGTAGTACATATCAAAACTGCTCTTGTTATAAACAGAAAACTGTTGTATATTTGCTATATTCATACATACTGTTATACAGGTTTTAAAAATTTACATTTTTAACATAAAAAACTGGTATATACAGTGTCTCAGTGTTTTATGTCCGTTTTAAAATGTTCTATTTTTGACTTAATAGTTGTGTATTTCATTTAAGCTGTTATACTGATTGGAATTTTTTTAATTATACTTTTTGAAATTTCGCCCCAAGATTATGGCAAAGTTTTATCTAACAAATATTTGTTAGTTATTATTTTTTTTTTGCATATTAAATGCTATCAAACAAACTCGCTCCATTTTTAATATGTATTTCCAAAATTGATAATTCAAATATGAACTTAATTATTTATTTGCTTTAAGAGCCAATTGAAATGTATTAATTCAGGTCCAAAAATGAACCTTTTCAAAAAATATTTTTTATTAATTCAGGTCCAAAATTTTTTGAAAAGGTTCATTTTTGGACCTGAATTAATACAAATTCCCATTTTTAAAAACCTTTTTCATAGTTATTCTAGTACACAAAAAAAACACCATTAACATTAATTTAAACTCTTTCGATTCACTTGAATAATTATTTAACAAACATCTCCCACTTTCCTTTGGTTAACTTATCTCTCTTAAATTTGCTTGCTTAACAATCCTTATATATTATATATATTGTGTAGTATAACAGTTTGCATTCAGAGTAAGAAAACAATAACAAAATGTTGATAAAAAGAAAATTTCTTATCAACAACAATGAGTTTAACCTGCAGAAAATTGTAGAAAGCAAATGATTGTGCTTTTGAAGTAAACTACAAAACTGGAAACTGCTTTCAGGTTAATGCTAAGGCTTCCACAGACACAACGCAGAGCACTGTAGCATACAAGAAAAGAGACAAAAGCATAAATATAAAAAAAAAGAATGTTAAATGTTGATAATGAATAATTAATTTGATGTCAAGTGAAAAGGTATGTTTCGTAAAGTATAAGTAAGTATACCTAAGACAAGCATAAATTTGATACAGTGGGTAATAAAAATATAAAAATTAACGTGTAACTGCTTCATTTATCAACACAGCAACAGAAACAGCCACAGAAAACAACGATACGAACAGAAATACGAGTACTTGGACATTAAATATTAAAAGCATTCCTTCGTGTTTAAACAGTATTATTACTGTTTACCAAACACCGGAAACATGTCGTATTAAAAGCGCAAAAAAAAGGCATTCAGAAAATATGCTAACAAAAGTGTTGCATACCCTTTGGCGTGCTTAATAAATATTTAACCATATGAAATAATATTATGTACAACAAAAAAGGAAATCCGTTAGTACAACACAATTTTGTCGTTAAATAAAGTTAATATAAATTATTAACATTGTTCAAAGGCTGAACGTGCAAGTTTTATATGTCCTACAAAGGGAATTTTGCTGTCAGAAATTAAACATATTAAAAAAAACTTTTTTTGTTTTTTTACACGCGTAACTGTCACAGGCATTAAACAGCAACAAATTTAAGAGTGGATGTGGCTTATATAATTTATTAAAGTAAATTACTACAATGTGTTTTGAATTAAATATGACGCTTAAAAAGGGCTGACCAGGCCTCTGCCTCTCTCCGCGTTGAAAATGTAACCTTATGTAAGAGGAAAACGCAGCCAGAGGATTTGCTACTAGAGTATGTGTTTAAGCACAATTTTGCATAGTTATGGTGGTCAGCGTTAATTCTGATTAATAACATGTGTTTTAAATTTTTAAAAGACACTCATTAGTTAGATGTTCTTTTAACTTTACATGCAAAAAACAGATTGCACTTTGGTGTTAGTAAAAAAATATAGCTTTGGCATAAACAAAAATAAGCTACAAATAATGTTGGCTGCATTAGCAAAGCTTTCTGAATGTTCTCCCTGCGTATAAAAGTTTTAAAACTGTTATAAATGTAAAAAGGAACACATATTTAGCAAACGTAAACAAATAAATACTTATTTGGGATGATCAAAAAAATCAATTCTAGTTTGGCAACTGCTATAGAACTGTTATACGGTTTAAGCCATACCTGTTGTTATGCTATTTAATGTCACTTGTGTTTTGGCAACCGGCTGTTTGGCTGGATAATATAATAATTTTCTTAGATTTAATAACAAATTTTTTACTGAGCAAAAATTTCGCCTTGCAAACTGTTATACAAAAATAAACTCTTACATGGCCATAAAAAAAACTCTTGAAATATGCTTAGTTTTAAAACTAAGTCTTTTGGGCTCATTTGTACAAAAGCCTCGAAAAACTGTTATACTTAAGTGCAATAAGAAATTTTTTTACTGCGATTAAAGTTCGCTTGGCAAACTTTTATACAAAAATAAACTCTAATATAGTAATAAAAAACTCCTGAAATGTCCTTATTTTAAATATGTCTTCTAAGTTCATTTGCATAAACACCTTAAAAAAACTGTTATACTTATCTTACTTACTTATATATCTGCAATATTTTAAAATTTCTTCGTATTGGGATTGTACAGGATTTTATAACTACAATAATAAAACTGTTATACATAGAGGTATTTTTCCAGATTTGTAACAACAAACCCCAGATTGTTCACTGTGTAGGATTGAGCCTCAATCTTCTGAAGAAGATACACAAAGGAGTATCGAAATATCAAATAATTTATCAATAAATAGAAAATATATTTATTGAACAACAACAGTGACCTTGAGCTCATTTTTTAAACCAAATATTTTTATATTCACATTAAATTACTTTTTCAGGCTCAAGTTCAATCCTGGTTTGTCACTTTTTAATCAGTATTAATTAAGTAAAGAAATGTAAAATTTTTATAGTTCGGTGAACAACCGGCTGTTTATGGGTAGCAAACACGAACGAAAACTACGAACTTTGGACGTGTTAAATTTCACAATTTTGGAACACAGCCGCTTTAACCACTCGGCAAGCAACGCTCACGCAGTTTTACTTTTAAAAATAAAATTTTCAGTAAAATATTTTTATTCACAAAAAAAAAACAAATTTTGTACGAGTAGATTTTTCACTTGCTGTCTGTGCTTTGTATGACAAAAAATGTGGAAATTTTGGCTTTATAACAGTTTGGTCAAACTGTTATACGATCCATTTTTTTGTCTTAAACTATAATTTAGTTCTTGTCAAGCTTTTCAATAAATTCAGGCAGTGAGATCAGTTTGTATAACAGTTTGATTGAACTGTTATACGAGTAAATTTTTGTGTCAAAATTTCTATTTATTCTTCTCAAGCTTTTCTAAAAACGTTTTTAAAATTTTTACAAAATTTGTATTATTATCACAGTATAACAGTTTTCCCCCTCAAGTTTTAAATGCATTAAATAATATAAAATGCTTTAAGTGACATTTGTTTTTTTTAATTAATTAAAATCCTTTGTTGTTGTGTGTTAAGCGTTCTATTGTTGCTTTTGCTGTGGTTTTGTTGGTTACACAAAATGCACTTGTGGCAAATTTAAATTTAAATTTACAACAATTAATTAAATTACTAACATACCATTAAGTACTTATGGGAAATGAGCTCAAGCTCACTGCCTGCCGGCCTGCCATTTAACAAACATACATATGTATGTTAATTTGCTGTGCTCATATGCCCTATTCTCACATTTGCTTATGCAAACATAAACAACTCCCTCATACGGTTCTCCACAAATGCCACATTATAAAAGTAACGAATGCAGTTGTACAACAGCATAAATAATGAAGTATTACTAGAAAGTAAGTTACCAACGACTGCTCGGCATTAAATGAAATTCTGTTTTCTTGTAGAAGGAAAACAGATTTAGTAGTACGAGAAATTTATTTCAAAACTACGATTTTGAAGTAATAAATTACTTACCAATGTACAGCACCACATATTGATTGCTTGTGCCATGGAGGCTGAAAACAATATTAGAAGAAAATTGTTTGATTAAGAGCAAGAATGAGGCCAAATTACGGCTATCGTGATGGAAGGAATTCGTTAAGGTATGCTGGGTTTTTGTTTTACATTATTTTTATTCGACTGCTTATTCGACCACGAAAGCCGCAATTTGGTGCCTGAAGAGACAAAAACTACAACTAAATCACATAATCCCTCTAGGCAGCAAAATCTTGGCTTTAAGGCTTTCGTGTCCAACATCCGACATTATTATTGCTCAAGTTAACTAGTGAAAGTGCGGCTGCTGCTGATGCTGCTGTTGTTATTGTTGCAACTGCAACAGTTGCAATTAAGTTGTAAAATAATTACATTTAAAATGTACAATTTAACGGCAATTGTGAAATCGCCCACACAGGCACAAACACAGGCACATGCACACGCACACACATGCACGTACTCTCAAACACAAAACATGTTTTTCTTGGGATAAAAATGTGTTGCTCATTTTTTTCCAGTATATGGTTGTGTGTGAGGGGGAGGGGTTTTTTTTGTTGGCTTGTTCACACTGCCTGCACTCAAATAAAACACATGTTAAACTTAAAATGCAAACATACGGTGTGCACACACACTCTGTTATTTAATGAACACAAGTATTCCCTGTGTGCAAAACACTTACCCAGATGTTTTTGTTGGAATTAATTTGAATTTAAACGTTTTAACATGAGCGCTGCTTTGTGTGCGTGTGTCTGTGTGTGTTGCTGTTATGTGCAAGTGTAGTTGAGTTTAAGTACGTGTACAAGTGTGTAAATTTGAAGATAAATAGGATGAGGCTTCAAGTACTTTGCACGCAGAGCCATACAAAAATATTTAAATTAAAATGTTAATTTGTTTGCCAAAAAGGTGATAAAATTTAATTTGCTTTCATTCTTTAATAAATTAAATAACATTTTTAGTCATTTGAATCGTGATCCATTTTAATATGTATAATTGAGTCCATATTCAAGTAAAATAATCAGAGCACTACAAATTTCTGGCAATTTAAAAACTGATAGCATCTGAAAGCGAAATATCAAAGCCAGGGGAGTATACATTTAAAAACACTTCAAAGAAAAATTAATAACTTTTAAAAGAAAACTGGCCTGAAAGTGAAAATAACCCTCAATTTTTGACTTGGATTTTAAATGACATTTCAATTTAAATTTGATTTAAATACAAAATTGAGTCAAACAGTTGCTATTTAAATCAAACTTAAACGGCCTGCCGTGCCCATTTAAAATCTATTTAAGTTTTTCGTACTGCCATATGATTTTGACAGTCTGGTTGTGTTCTGCAAATTAAGAAAATTGCACATGTTTTTTTTTTTTTTTGTTTCATAATTTGATTTTTAATTATTTCCAGAAGGTAATCAACTACTGTGGCAGTGAAATTGGGAGTTCCTAAACTTTTCACAATTTCAGTTGCTTCCAAATTTGTTTAAACAGCTGTTTTTTATTGAGTTATCGATAATTTTTCGACACTTACATTGTGCTGCCGTACTTTTATTACAACTAATTACCAAAATTAATTTTAGACTGTAAAACAGAAAGCTGTTTAAAGCCAACTTAAATTTTAAGAAAAATTTACTAATTTTGTATTCAAATCCCAACTCAAAAACCGGGGGTAAGAAAATAAGTGAAAATAAGAAAATACTTTTTACTGGAAATCTGTTTAAAGTAAAAAGCTGTTGTACCTGAAACCAATACCGCTTTAAAGAATAATAGTCCACTTACCGGCGAGAAGATATCTCATACATTGCTATGAACTAATTTTTGCCTTCAGATAAACCGCATAATCGTTTTTAGTTTGTTTATTAAAACTGATTTAAACATTATTTTTATTCCCGATTTGAAAGAGATAATATAATGATTTTTGTGTTTTTAATTTTGTGTTCCTTTTTTCCATAAACTTTTTATAAAATAAACTTTCCACAAACTTTTCATGAAATAATATTTTATAAAAATTTATTTTTATAAAAAATTATTTTTATAAAAATTTATTTTTAAAAAAATATTTTTTTATAAAAATTAATTTTTATAAAAATTTATTTTGAAAAAAATATTTTTTTATAAAAATTAGTTTTTATAAAAATTTATTTTGAAAAAAATTTATTTTTATAAAAATTTATTTTTATAAAATATTATTATTATAGACAAATCTGAATTTTAGAGTAAGTTTATAAGCTATAATTTTTTTTTTTTCAAATATTTATTTCAATTTGAATTTTCAATATTTTTTTAATTTTAATTTATTTTATAGAATCAATTAAAATTAAATAAAGACAAAATCCTTATTTAATTTGAATGGATTCTTGTAATTATGTTGTTTTATACCAAAAACAACTTTAATTTTATTCACTTTTATTGAAAACGATAAGTTATTGGAAAAAATGTTATCCAGAAACTCGTCAACACAAGGGATATTGATGTTGTTGTGTATCGAGTATGGTGCTTCTACCTGTATATAAATTGCCTCTGTTTTAAGTAAAAAAAATTGTGTTAGTTTGATTAAGCGCCAAGCAACAAATTACATTTCAACTTTGTATTAAATAATTTATAAAAAATGCCAATGCGCCTGAGAGTATGCCCCATTTATTATAACTTTTTTAATTGAGTTACTTCCACTACATGTGCATGTATGTGTTTTGACATGCTTTACGAAGAAACTTAACATAGATATTATTTCATCAAACTCAACTTAAAAGTTATTAAAGAATTCTCTTGTGGTTATTTTTCTTTTTTTATTTTATTTTATTAAATTGATGTTCAAATATTTTACTTTATAAAACTAATACGAAAGTTGGAAATCACTTACACTTGAGCCATGCAACAGTAGAAATGTATCGAAATGTGTAACTTTAACTTGTTTCATGTAAGTCAGTTTTTGTAAATGTGTTGAAATTGTGTCGTCGGTGGTGGTGCTTTTTGCGTTTTTCTTTTCGATTGTAAACCATTTGCGGTTAAATTTCCTGTGATTTTATAATGTGACCATTAAACTTATTTTCCTTTTGCGGACAAATGTGTATTTCCTGAAATCAATTTGTCAGCAACTAAATAAAAAATAGCTTCTCTATTTTAAAAATTATCTCTTGTAAGATTTTTGGTATTTTATTACATTTTATTTCTTTCATACATGAAAAGCATCAATGAAATGTTAAAATATCTCATTAAAGTTTTGGAAATATTTTAAGTGGTTTAATATATCATGTCATTTCAGTTGCATGTGTGTTGAAGGAGAAACATCGGGATGGGAATTTGATGCTTAATGCTTGAGCAAAGAAGGAAGAGTAAAACAAACATTAAAACAAAATTATTTCTGGAAGAATTTTTCGGGCGAAGTCTGTTAAATCCTCGTTAAAATGATGCAAAGCGATTAAGCGCAGGGATTAAATTTCTTTGCAATAAATTATGGCAACTTTTAGAATAAAACCTTTTTCTGGTGAAAAGAAATCAGAAATTGTGCATTTTTCTGTGGCTTACAACAATCGAATAATTGTGATATCTCAGCGATTATTCGCTAAAATATTCAAACATATTTTTTGATTGCTATTTTTATTAATAACTTGTATTTTTTTGTTTTTAATTCCACTTAATTTAATTTCATTTCAATTCCACACAAAAAAAGTTTAGGTCTTTGTTATTTTATTCGATTAAACAAACCGCTTAGTGGCCATATTAAAATTTCTTTTACGATAAATTACAAAAACTTTTGCAATGAAATCTTTTGTTATGCCTTGTAAGAATGTGGCACACAACGATTTTTCGTAGTCCCGCAGTAATTGCCGGGAAAATATGTTTAAATTCATTAAAATATTCGAATAACTTTTTCTAAATTATTACATTTTTTTCTTATCATTATAACTAAAAGCAGTGAGCACTTATATACTCAATCAAAATAATGCAAGGTACTTTATTCGATTAAACAAAGCGATTAATCGCTATACTTAAATTTCTTTTGTCATAAATTAAATTTGTTTTAACAGTAAAATCTTTTGTTACGCCATGTAAAAACCTCATTAACTGTAAATTTCTCTATTTCACACAACGATTATTTGTATTCTCTCAGCGATTGTTTGTAAAAATATTCGAAATTTTTTTTTGAATTCGTGGGTTTTTTGTTTCCAATAATAACTAAAAATAGTAAGCATTTAAATCGTCATTGAAAAAATGCAAGTTAATCGATTAATCGCCATATATAAACTTTTCTTGCAATAAATTATGAAAATTTTTAAAATAAAATATTCTGTTATGTCCTGTAAAAATATTATGAGCTGTGAATTTACTGCAGCATGTAATGATTATTCGCTTTCTCTCAGCGATTACTCGTTAAAATATTCGAAAAAAAATTGTATAGGTATTTTTTAATACAAAAAAAAAAAAGATCAAAATATGTATCACAATTAGGTTAGGTTAACCTAGTCGAAGCTAAGTCACGACTGCAATAATTTGATGTATTTTGTTTGATTACACAAGACGATTAATCACTATATATAAATTTCTTTTGCAATAAGTTATAAACAAGTTTGGAATAAAATCTTTTGTTATGCCTTGCAGAAATATCAGGAATTTTAATTTTCTCGGTAGCATATAGATTTTAGTAATCGATTAAAAATTAATCGATTAAAAATATTGTTTTTGATATTTAAGATTTTTCAAAAATAGTCGCTGAAAACGAGCAGATTTAAATTAGATCATCGCTCAAAAATTTTCAAGTAATTTATTCGATTAAGCAAAGCGATTAATAGCTATATTTAATTTCTGTTGCAATAAATTACAACACTTTTCCAAATAAAACCTTTTAGTGTTTTATGCGTAAATCTTTCTGTGGCACACACCAATTATTGGTATTATGAAATAAGAATTAAAAAGAATAAATCATTTATATCATCACAAAAAATAACTCAAATTATTTTATTCGATTAAGCCAGCTGACTAGTCGTTAGTAGTTTTATTTTCCCGCGAATATTTGCAAACCATTTTTAAATAAAATCGCTTGTGGTTTATTGGAGAAACATGAATAATTGCATATAAACGCAAACTCAAAAACTTGTTTTAATAACCCTTAACTGTCATAATCATTTAACCCCGGTGGTATGGAATTTCATTTCTATTCGATAGTTGCTACGATAACGAAAGCGGAGCTTAGATGCTTGTTTTAAACAAGTTTTTATAGCAATTCCCATCCTTGGCATTTTTTTTTGCTGTGCTTTGCATTTGTAGAATATTCTGTGTAGAATTATTTTGTGTAGCATACTTTTAGGGGCTCTGTAAATTTCATCTCGTTATAATTTACTTTAAAAATTTATTATGTTGTTCACACATGCTGCTTGCTGCTTTAATTACACATGAGCGAATGCTTTAAAGCCCTTTTTCCTTCTTTAGAGCAGTTTACATGATAGTGAACCGGAACTGTATTCGCATGTTTTATAACAAAATGCAGATGTTTAGAATGTTAGAAATTTTCCCACATTCTGCGTTTGTGTTGGCAACTGGCTTTTATCTGTGAATGTGTGTGCGAATGTGTGTGTGTGCGTGCTTATTTTTTGCTTTGTTGACTTTTATGGTAGATAAATAAAAACGAAATAAAATAAGCGAAAAAAGAAACACATTTTTAGAAGGAGTTTTGTTGGTTGGCGTTGGAAAATATTTGTGCTTGCAACTTGAGTGCGAACGATAAAAAGTGATAAAATAATAAATAATATTTATGTTTGTTTGATAAAGAATTCAGCATGACAGGAAACTCTTATATACTTTACTTAAATATGTTCAAGTAAAAACGGAAACTGTATTAATGTTCCTCCAACGGAAGTTTGCATATGAAACCTTAGAAGACAGAGAAAGGAAAAAAAGCAAGAATAAAGTGATAAAATATTATACTTCCTTAACAATTTTCCACTTCTAAGGGCTTGCGATATTTTTCTTCGTCCTTTCGTTTGTCTTTGGCATGTACTTTTGTGTACTTTTGTACAGGTATGCAAAGAATTGTTTAAAAATTGTTAAAACGAATAATGTTAATGATGTTTTAAACAGACAAAGCACAACTTTTGAGGCATGTAAGACAACACAATTGAATATGAGAAAATGGAAATGCTTAAAATATATTTTACAAATATTTGCAAATTGTCTGAAAACAGCTCCCCAATTTATTTCAGATAATTGTTTCTGTGCATTTTGCAACAAAGTTTTTGCCATTAATCATAAGCATTTTTTGTGAAAGTAAATTTATTTTATTTTAAGGAATTAAAAAATTACGGTTATTAACTTAAACAAACAGACAGACAACAGCACAGCCAAACTGCCAAACTAAATAAAGCATTAACACAAGATGAACAAAATAATTTATGGGACTTTGTTAAGGAATTTTTTTTATTTTGAAAATATTCTGGTTCAAGCGAAGAAGGCAAATGAAAGTCACTTTAAACTCAAAGACATGAAAAATTTAATTAAAACAAAATTGGTAAGAAACGTTCATACCTGGCATAATTTACTTTTAGCAATGCAAGACTATGAAAAAGTAAAGATCAAATTTTAGCTCTCTTGCTCTGGAAGCAAGTGAGTGAGAGCCCTGGCACCCATATGATGTGCAGTTCACTGTGAGTCGCGTTTTTGCAATCCCAAACTGTTTGTGATTTGTATACGCTCAGCTGAGATCGCTCTAATGGCCATTGTTCGCTAAATTTATTAGTTTTGTACTTCAATTTATTTCTAAAAATGAGATTTTTGATAATTCAAGCAAACATTTTTTTTTGATTTTGTTTCAAAATTATTCGATTAAAATAATAGCACTAACCTGAGTAGCAAATTCGAAACAAGTTTATTTTTTCAAATATACGAGGGTTGCCTCGCATTAATAGCTAAAAAAACCTAAAAAAATTCCCATGAAGAAGATACCCATTGAGTTATCGAAATATTGAATTAAGCTCGAATTATTAAGTTAGAATATTAAACAACAAAAGGTCGAAAAATTAGCATCGAGAATTTTTTTTTAAATTTTTTAAAGGAAAAAAATAATCGATTAATTCACTTAAAAATACGATTAATGCTTAAGTTTATCATATATGTATATGCTTGAAATTAGTAACTATATTAAGTTTCGACTTAAAATAATTTGCAAAACCAGTAATAGAATATTGCAAAAAATTTATTATTCGAATATTAATCGATAAAAATATTCGATTGAAAAAAATCTAATAATTCGCTGACATTACTAAGTATACAGTTGAAATAGTTGCTAATAGAAATTTATTTTTTATATAATCAAAAAAAAATCGCACAAAATAATCAGTTATCGGGCTTTTTTTGCGATACTTTGATGATGTCGCTGGACATCACTCTCTTCTCCCAATATAACCGAAAGCAATAACAAATTTTGAAACTATCTTATGTTATTATGCATGTCTCTAGGCAACCGAGCCTGTCTTACTTGCTCAGAATGGAGAATTAATTTTTTTTTTTGTTATATTTTAATTTCTATTATTTAATATTTAGTTCTTTTGACCCTTTTTTATACCCTTCACATAAATGTGTAAGGGTATATATAAGTTTGTGATTCCGTTTGTAACGCATTGAAATATCCATCTAAGACCCCATAAAGTATATATATTCTGGATCAGCATCAATAGCGATTACGATTGAGCGATGTCCGTCTGTCCGTCTGTCCGTCTGTCCGTCTGTCCGTCTGTCCGTCGGTCCGTCTGTCCGTCTGTCCGTCTGTCCGTCTGTCCGTCTGTCCGTCTGTAGTCGTTGAAATACCGTTTCTGAGAAAACGGTTTGAGATAGAAACCTCATTCTTTCGCTAAAACGTGTGAAACCCCGGTAGTGGGTCTGCTATTGAAATTCAGTAAGATAGGTCCACGTATAGCCGAGATATATTCAAAAAACCGGGTTTTGAGGGATATTTTGTGTAATTTTTGTATTCAGATTTTTGAAAAAAATTTTTTCTTAAAAACTAAACCATATCATTTTTTGTGCTCATTAAATCCTAGAAATGAAGGAATTTTTGAAATCGGCCCATATATATCCGAGATATAGCGTCTCCCGATTTTTAAAGAAATCGGCTTTATTAGCCAAATAAGACAACTTTTGGCACCGAAGATCAATCAAGATGGTATATATAGGCTATTTAGAGGCAAAAGTGGAAAATTTTTCCACATCGGCCCATATACACTCGAGATATAGCGCCTCCCGTTTTCTCAAGAAGTTGGCTCTAAAAGCCAAATAAAACAACTTTTGGTATCAAAAATCGATTAGAATGGAACATATAAGGTGTTTAAAAACAAAATTGGAAAATTTTTGAAATCGGTCCATATATATCTGAGATATAGCGACTCCAGATTTTTCAAGAAATCCGCTCTTTAAGCCAAATAAAGCAATTTTTGGCACTAAAAATCAATCAGAATGGTACATATAGACTATTTAGAGGCAAACGTGGAAAATTTTGGACATCGGCCCATATACACTCGAGATATAGCGCCTCAAGTTTTCTCAAGAAGTCGGCTCTAAAAGCCAAATAAAACAACTTTTGGTACCAAAAATCGATCAGAATGGTACATATAAGGTGTTTAAAAGCAAAATTTGAAAATGTCTGCAATCGGTCTATATATACCTGAGATATAGCGTCTCCCGATTTTTCAAGAAATCGGCTCTATAAGCTAAATAAAACAACTTTTGGCACCAAAAATCAATCAGAATGATACAAATAGGTTAGTCAGAAGCAAAACTGGAAATCTTTTTGTCATCGGCCCATATATGTTCGAGAAATAGCGCCTACCGATATCTCAAGAAGTCGGGCCTGGAAGCTAAACGAAACAGTTTTTTGCACTAAAAATTTGTCGGAATGGTACATACAGGCTGTTTAGGGGCAAAATTAGAAAATTTTTGGACATCGGCCCATATGCACCCAACTCTTGGTACCAAAAATCAATCATAATGGTACATACATATGTATATAATATTTGCGATCATGTATGAATGTATGTATGTATGTATGTATGTATGTATGTATGTATGTATGTATGTATGTATGTATGTATGTATGTATGTATGTATGTATGTATGTATGTATGTATGTATGTATGTATGTATGTATGTATGTATGTATGTATGTATGTATGTATGTATGTATGTATGTATGTATGTATGTATGTATGTATGTATGTATGTATGTATGTATGTATGTATGTATGTATGTATGTATGTATGTATGTATGTATGTATGTATGTATGTATGTATGTATGAATGTATGTATGTATGTATGTATGTATGTATGTATGTATGTATGTATGTATGTATGTATGTATGTATGTATGTATGTATGTATGTATGTATGTATGTATGTATGTATGTATGTATGTATGTATGTAGATACGTTTGTATGTATGTAGGTATGTATGTATCTACATATGTATGTATGCATGCAAGTATGTTAGCATAAACAATTTTTTTGCTTTGGTGTAAAAATGTGTATGTATGTACATACATATGTATGTATACACGAGCTTGAAAATGAAAGTGATATAAAGAATTGTTGAAAAAAGGGTACGCAATGAAATTCTTTTGAACAATTGCGTCTTCAAATTCATTCACACAAAAAATCATTTTGGGTTTCCCTACGTACTTACATATGTACATACACACACACATGTGTATGATGATACGCAATAGATCATCAACAACGTGCACAAGAAAAAAATAATTTTGTAAAAGCAAGCAATGTAAATATGTATGTATGTATATATGTATGTATATAATCATTGTTTTATGGAACACACTGAAAATATTCAATAACAAAAAATTTATTTTAGAGTTTTCTATTATAGGTATGTACATACATACATACGTATGCATGTACCCACATACGTAAGTAAATTGAAAAGCAAATCACACTTAATGGCAATGTTTAACATTATAATTCAAAAATAATGCAATTATATGCAATTTTTTGTTAAATAAATTTTACTATAAAGTTAACTGATAAATAATTAAGAAATACATTTTGCTTTTCTTTATTTCATTGATATTAAAAAGAATTGGTGTCACCTAGTGGTTGAACTTGAGCATATTAAGAATTATTTTAATAAAAGTTTTGCAGCCTGTGTTAAATCCCGGTAGTGGATCTGATATTGAAATTCAGAAAAAATCGGTCCATTTAAAAGCCAAATAAAACAACTTATCGCACCAAAAACCAATCAGAATGTATGTACCATTGTGAAGGGTATTTAAGATTCGGCCCAGCCGAATATAGCACTCTTACTTGTTTTTTCTTATATTTTATATATCTATTTTAGCTTAAAATCTTTTTTGTTAAAGAATTTGAGCAGTTTTGTCAATATTTCACTCTCCTTCGGATGGCATCTTCAGGACAATAATAAAAAAATAAAAAATAAACATTTATCATTATCATTGCCTCCTTCGGATAGCGAAATATTGACAAAAATACTCAAATTCTTTAAGAAAAAGACCTTAAGCTCAAATAAATATATAAAATATATTTCTATTATTTTATTCCTGTAGGGGATTTAATTGATTGACATGTTATTGGCCAGAGGCCATACCATCTGTAGCCAATAACATTTCAAATTTATGTTTCTCATCACTGAAATTTTCCCAGCAAAAATCATTCTCAATTTCGAGAAATTAAGAATCGGCGCTAAGGCCACATAAATAGTTAACAATGGCAAATTATTAAGAATCGGCGCTAAGGCCACATAAATAGTTAACAATGGCAAATTATAAAAAATTTTACTAACAGCAAAATTAATGTCGTTCGCCCAAACGAACTCTTGATATTCTTAGTTTTTTCTTTCGCTTGCTTTATATTCGATTAATCGAATTTTCTATTTTTAGATGTGGCCACAAATAACTAAAGATTTTGGTAAATTAAAATTAGTTTCTTATCAAATTGAAGCAAATTTTCCTGTAAATGTTTTTGGCATTTGTAAATGTGGCAGCCAGCCTGCCAATAGCAAAACAGTTGTGTTTAATCTGGAGAAGAAGACTGCGTAAGAGGACTTTTCTACACACATTTCAATATTTTAACTGTCTGTTTGAACAGCAACAAAATACCCATATGTACATTTAATAAAAAGGAACAAACACATTTAAAAAAAAAAAATGCAGCAAGGATATGGCGAAAAGCACAATTACGCACACCCACACCCACACACATACACATACACACACACACTTAGAAAGGAATGCATGTTGCAGTAGATTTGATGATGCCAACAAAATGTTGTCGCTTTATGCATTTTGTTCGTTTTTTATTGTTTAGTCTTTTTGTATCTTTAACTAACTATAAATGGTGTTTGCGATTACAAACCACTTTTGCTGTGTTAAATACAAACACTCATAGACAAAGCAGGTGTTGTGCACACTGGCGAACATTTTCTTTTTCCTTCAAGTTACATACAATATTCTGCTGCAAGTAAGCACTTGTATTCGTTGTTAAACTTTGGCTCAATTTTCTGCTGGAATTTTTGTTCTTCAGCAACATTTCACTGCCAGAGTAAACAGGAGCATTTAAAAGCCATTTGATGCTTTCGCATTTGTAAAATTTCATTTGCAAACAAAAAGGGAGTTCTTTTCTTGTACTCGTATTGTACCAGCAGCAACCAGCTGCAAGTATGAGCCGAGCAAACAAACAAACAGCAACTTATGTGTGAAATGTTATTGGTATTAAAGACCAAGATGCTGCAGCAACAACATTATAATGACTTTAGAGATGTTGCGCTCGTTCAAGTAGTGATTTTGTTTTTATTTATTTAAGTTTTGCCCCCCCCCCCCCCCCTCCCGCATTCCAGTTTCTTATAATATTATGGTTTTTGCTCAAATCATTTTACGCAGAGGAGCCACAAAATGTCCTGTTGTATATTGTTAATGGTACTGGGGTGCAGTTTGTTGCATGCATGGTTGCAGCTTATTGTGATAATGAATGTTAAAAAGGGAGAAGGAAACATGAAAAAACTGCAACAATAATAAAATGGCAAAGATATTCAAGAAAAAAAAAAAAAAAAAGACGCAGCAACAAATGCATTTAATTTATGATTTTGCAAAAGCTCCAGGCAAGAAAAAACATGCACACTCGACAAAAAAAAAATGCTATAAAATGAACATTGCTGTTGGAGAGCCACGTAGAGCGAGCGGGAGCGAGCCACTCAAATGCAACTGAAAATATGCAAGAAAATATTCATAGCAATTTGCGAAGCAGAAAAGTATGCTATAAAAGCATAATAATTACAGCAAACGACTGCTGTTAATGGTTGCATATAGAAGAAGAAAAAAAATGTAATAATAAATAAAGAAAAGTAAAAGCAGCTTCAAAAATTAATTTTTATGAAATTAATAAAAATTTATTTAACACAGTGGGATTTGCTGCAAAGAAATTAAAAACTGTGTAAAGTATTCATTAGGAAAATTTTGCAGGAAAAATTTCAATAAAATTAAATTTAGAAATCGTATATACACTTTTTTAAATACTCCCATCATTTTGAAAAAACAAATTGAATATTCAAAAATGAATATTGCTTTCAGAGCCCATTGAAATGTATTACTTTAAAGATCTTATTCATAATAAATATTTTAGGTTTATTAAACTCTTATTTGACAAATTTTCAATACAAATATGTCAAATAAGAGCCTTATAAGCCTGACATATTTTTTGTGAATACGGGTGTAAGTCTATAAATAGACCTTAATGTTTTCTGTCTTTTTCAGCCGCCGACATTACGTTGATGCTAATCAACTCATCAGTAGACTCGAGAAACCTTAAAAGAATGTTAAACCCACTAAAAGGATGCCGCTGCTCGAACAACAACGCGCTATAGGGTCATGTTAACCGAGCATTTTCTGCGGCAGTTGAACGAATCAGGTGTGGAGGACAGACATGTGGTTGCGACAAGAAGGAGCATCCGCACACACTGCGGAAGCCACAACCGAAGTTCTGAAAGCCAAACAAAATCGGATGACTTCTTTTAGCCCAACTGTTATTATATTCGAGTGAGATAATAATTTACTTGAATGAGTGATTTATATATAAAAATTATTTATGTACATATATGAAGGATAAAGTATAAAATGATTCAAATTAGAATACAATTTATTCAATTAAAGACATGATTTAAAAAAAGAGCCAAGAGATGTGAGCGACTAATCGAATAGTTTCTACAAAACTTTAAAATTAATCGAAAAATTTTATAAAAGTTGAAATTGATGTTAATTAATTTCTATTATTTGAACTTTTTCTTATAAATATAAATATAAACAAATAATAATAGAAATGAATAATTAAAAATTTAGACAGAAAATATACAACAACTTGGGTGGCTGAGTGGCATGGTTGTCGCTTTAGAAACATGAGCCCCTGAGTTCAAAGACGGGTGCTGACGAGAAAGTGTGGCGGCTTCGAAACAACTAGTTGTCCACCCTGCTAAATGTCTTTGATGTTTTCTTTGTCTAATTTAATTAATATCAATCACAAAGATAATATAGAATTAACTTGAGCCTGATGAACTTAATACAGATTTAAAATTGATATTATTGAATAATATATTTCTTATTCTCTTTGCATTAATAGATCCAGGTATTTAGAAAGCATTACAACTCTTATGTGTCCCCATTGTGGTGCACTGGCCCACAAATAATGTGAGCCCTACTCTTTTGCAGGCCTACTCTCTTTTGGCCTAGTACATGGATACAATTAACAGGAACGCATATAAATTAGAATGAATATAATAACAAAGAGAGAAAAAAAAAGAGGAAAAAACGTTAACAAAAATTTAATTTCATACCAGCATATTTTAAGGCCATGATGTTTGCTCAACGAGCCAATACAAAAGGTAAAATGAAAAATAGTTTGATTAATCCTCCATAAGCCTTGCAAAGTCAAATAAAAATTTGCTCTGCATGTTGCAAATGCTCGTTGAGCATAAATAACCTCAAAACAGGCTCTTGTGCAACTTAAGGTTTTTATGTTTTTTCCAGGTTTTTTTCATTTCATTGTTATTTATGTCCATGCATTTGCCCAAAACAAGGGTGATGTCCTTAGTGGTCACGTTTTTTGGAAAAAAAAAATTGGCAACATATTTCATTTAAAATATCAAATTATGCTTTAGAGTTTGCAGGGCTTTAAAACTACTTGCGTCCCACTGTGCTTACCGCCTAATTTGGTATGAAAAAAAAAAATTCCCAGATTTATGCATAAAAATCTGTTGACACATGATTTTTTTTTTGCAAGAATTTAGTTTTAAACATTTAGAATTAAAAACTTGTGTTATGATTAAATGATGCATTTTTTTGTTGTTTTTGTTATTGTTTAAAGTGCAGAAAAACATTTCCCTTTTTTTCTAAAACAAGTATTTTTTTTTATACCCTTCACATAAATGTGTAAGGGTATATATAAGTTTGTGATTCCGTTTGTAACGCATTGAAATATCCATCTAAGACCCCATAAAGTATATATATTCTGGATCAGCATCAATAGCGATTACGATTGAGCGATGTCCGTCTGTCCGTCTGTCCGTCTGTCCGTCTGTCCGTCGGTCCGTCTGTCCGTCTGTCCGTCTGTCCGTCTGTCCGTCTGTCCGTCTGTAGTCGTTGAAATACCGTTTCTGAGAAAACGGTTTGAGATAGAAACCTCATTCTTTCGCTAAAACGTGTGAAACCCCGGTAGTGGGTCTGCTATTGAAATTCAGTAAGATAGGTCCGCGGATAGCCGAGATATATTCAAAAAACCGGGTTTTGAGGGATATTTTGTGTAATTTTTGTATTCAGATTTTTGAAAAAAATTTTTTCTTAAAAACTAAACCATATCATTTTTAGTGCTCATTAAATCCTAGAAATGAAGGAATTTTTGAAATCGGCCCATATATATCCGAGATATAGCGTCTCCCGATTTTTAAAGAAATCGGCTTTATTAGCCAAATAAGACAACTTTTGGCACCGGAGATCAATCAAGATGGTATATATAGGCTATTTAGAGGCAAAAATGGAAAATTTTTCCACATCGGCCCATATACACTCGAGATATAGCGCCTCCCGTTTTCTCAAGAAGTCGGCTCTAAAAGCCAAATAAAACAACTTTTGGTATCAAAAATCGATTAGAATGGAACATATAAGGTGTTTAAAAGCAAAATTGGAAAATTTTTGAAATCGGTCCATATATATCTGAGATATAGCGACTCCTGATTTTTCAAGAAATCCGCTCTTTAAGCCAAATAAAGCAATTTTTGGCACTAAAAATCAATCAGAATGGTACATATAGACTATTTAGAGGCAAACGTGTAAAATTTTGGACATCGGCCCATATACACTCGAGATATAGCGCCTCAAGTTTTCTCAAGAAGTCGGCTCTAAAAGCCAAATAAAACAACTTTTGGTACCAAAAATCGATCAGAATGGTACATATAAGGTGTTTAAAAGCAAAATTTGAAAATGTCTGCAATCGGTCTATATATACCTGAGATATAGCGTCTCCCGATTTTTCAAGAAATCGGCTCTATAAGCTAAATAAAACAACTTTTGGCACCAAAAATCAATCAGAATGATACATATAGGTTAGTCAGAAGCAAAACTGGAAATCTTTTTGTCATCGGCCCATATATGTTCGAGATATAGCGCCTCCCGATATCTCAAGAAGTCGGGCCTGGAAGCTAAACGAAACAGTTTTTTGCACTAAATATTTGTCGGAATGGTACATACAGGCTGTTTAGGGGCAAAATTAGAAAATTTTTGGACATCGGCCCATATGCACCCAACTTTTGGTACCAAAAATCAATCATAATGGTACATACATATGTATATAATATTATATACATATGTATATAATATTTGCGATCATGTATGTATGTATGAATGTATGTATGTATGTATGTATGTATGTATGTATGTATGTATGTATGTATGTATGTATGTATGTATGTATGTATGTATGTATGTATGTAGATACGTTTGTATGCATGTAGGTATGTATGTATCTACATACATATGTATGTATGCATGCAAGTATGTTAGCATAAACAATTTTTTTGCTTTGGTGTAAAAATGTGTATGTATGTACATACATATGTATACACGAGCTTGAAAATGAAAGTGATATAAAGAATTGTTGAAAAAAGGGTACGCAATGAAATTCTTTTAAACAATTGCGTCTTCAAATTCATTCACACAAAAAATCATTTTGGGTTTCCCTACGTACTTACATATGTACATACACACACATGTGTATGATGATACGCAATAGATCATCAACAACGTGCACAAGAAAAAAATAATTTTGTAAAAGCAAGCAATGTAAATATGTATGTATGTATATATGTATGTATATAATCATTGTTTTATGGAACACACTGAAAATATTCAATAATAAAGAATTTATTTTAGAGTTTTCTATTATAGATACATACATACATACATACGTATGCATGTACCCACATACGTAAGTAAATTGAAAAGAAAATCACACTTAATGGCAATGTTTAGCATTATAATTCAAAAATAATGCAATTATATGCAATTTTTTGTTAAATAAATTTTACTATAAAGTTAACTGATAAATAATTAAGAAATACATTTTGCTTTTCTTTATTTCATTGATATTAAAAAGAATTGGTGTCACCCAGTGGTTGAACTTGAGCATATTAGGAATTATTTAAATAAAAGTTTTGCAGACTGTGTTAAATCCCGGTAGTGGATCTGATATTGAAATTCAGAAAAAATCGGCCCATATATACCCCAGATATAGCGTCTCCCGATATTTCAAGAAATCGGCTTTAAAAGCCAAATAAAACAACTTTTCGCACCAAAAATCAATCAGAATGTATGTACCATTGTGAAGGGTATTTAAGATTCGGCCCAGCCGAATATAGCACTCTTACTTGTTTTTTTTTAATTTTTTCCTACAACCGTTTGAAATGGCTTCTAACAAATCAGTGTCATTCGCCATCAGGGGCAAAGTTTATTCAACAAATTAATGGACCAAAAATGAATAAATGACCGTCATTCTTGTTAAGGCTGGTGGACAGCGAGCGAAGGCGGAATAACAAAAAAAAAAAAAAAAGTTGCGCAAATTATATTAAAAATGTGCAAAATCTGGGAGCAAAACATGTCAACTTTGAAACGGCGTAATCTTTCGTAAACAATTGCAATACTAGTTGATAATGGATCAAAAAAGAAAAGCACAAAAGTAAAGGAATAATTGAAATTGCAAAACACAGCTCCAAAAGCAAAATACCCAAGCAAAGTACTTAATGGAAAAAAGCCTTAAACTCTTGGAGGACGTTTGCTTAGCAAAATGTTTGTAAAGAAGTGATGGCAATGCCAAAAGTTTTGCAACGCAAATATGATAAGGGCCGCAGTGGTAAAATCACTAAAACAGCTGTTCGTTGTTTACAAGCCGCCTAACGTGCTCTGCTCTCTAAGAAATGTGCAAGTGATTTTGTAGCTATTATTGAAGAAAAAGTGAAACCAGCCGGTGATTTTGCTGCTTTTATTCAATAAAAAAGTAAAGTAAAGTAATAATAATAAGAAGGAGAGCGAAATATCGACAAACATAATTAAATAATTTTAATAAAAGACCTTCATCAACTCTACGAATCACTCTCGGACTTGTTTGAATTATTTCTTTTTATTTCCTCTCAGAGTTTTTATACCCTTCACATAAATGTGTAAGGGTATATATAAGTTTGTGATTCCGTTTGTAACGCATTGAAATATCCATCTAAGACCCCATAAAGTATATATATTCTGGATCAGCATCAATAGCGATTACGATTGAGCGATGTCCGTCTGTCCGTCTGTCCGTCTGTCCGTCTGTAGTCGTTGAAATACCGTTTCTGAGAAAACGGTTTGAGATAGAAACCTCATTCTTTCGCTAAAACGTGTGAAACCCCGGTAGTGGGTCTGCTATTGAAATTCAGTAAGATAGGTCCGCGGATAGCCGAGATATATTCAAAAAACCGGGTTTTGAGGGATATTTTGTGTAATTTTTGTATTCAGATTTTTGAAAAAAATTTTTTCTTAAAAACTAAACCATATCATTTTTAGTGCTCATTAAATCCTAGAAATGAAGGAATTTTTGAAATCGGCCCATATATATCCGAGATATAGCGTCTCCCGATTTTTAAAGAAATCGGCTTTATTAGCCAAATAAGACAACTTTTGGCACCGGAGATCAATCAAGATGGTATATATAGGCTATTTAGAGGCAAAAATGGAAAATTTTTCCACATCGGCCCATATACACTCGAGATATAGCGCCTCCCGTTTTCTCAAGAAGTCGGCTCTAAAAGCCAAATAAAACAACTTTTGGTATCAAAAATCGATTAGAATGGAACATATAAGGTGTTTAAAAGCAAAATTGGAAAATTTTTGAAATCGGTCCATATATATCTGAGATATAGCGACTCCTGATTTTTCAAGAAATCCGCTCTTTAAGCCAAATAAAGCAATTTTTGGCACTAAAAATCAATCAGAATGGTACATATAGACTATTTAGAGGCAAACGTGTAAAATTTTGGACATCGGCCCATATACACTCGAGATATAGCGCCTCAAGTTTTCTCAAGAAGTCGGCTCTAAAAGCCAAATAAAACAACTTTTGGTACCAAAAATCGATCAGAATGGTACATATAAGGTGTTTAAAAGCAAAATTTGAAAATGTCTGCAATCGGTCTATATATACCTGAGATATAGCGTCTCCCGATTTTTCAAGAAATCGGCTCTATAAGCTAAATAAAACAACTTTTGGCACCAAAAATCAATCAGAATGATACATATAGGTTAGTCAGAAGCAAAACTGGAAATCTTTTTGTCATCGGCCCATATATGTTCGAGATATAGCGCCTCCCGATATCTCAAGAAGTCGGGCCTGGAAGCTAAACGAAACAGTTTTTTGCACTAAATATTTGTCGGAATGGTACATACAGGCTGTTTAGGGGCAAAATTAGAAAATTTTTGGACATCGGCCCATATGCACCCAACTTTTGGTACCAAAAATCAATCATAATGGTACATACATATGTATATAATATTATATACATATGTATATAATATTTGCGATCATGTATGTATGTATGAATGTATGTATGTATGTATGTATGTATGTATGTATGTATGTATGTATGTATGTATGTATGTATGTATGTATGTATGTATGTATGTATGTAGATACGTTTGTATGCATGTAGGTATGTATGTATCTACATACATATGTATGTATGCATGCAAGTATGTTAGCATAAACAATTTTTTTGCTTTGGTGTAAAAATGTGTATGTATGTACATACATATGTATACACGAGCTTGAAAATGAAAGTGATATAAAGAATTGTTGAAAAAAGGGTACGCAATGAAATTCTTTTAAACAATTGCGTCTTCAAATTCATTCACACAAAAAATCATTTTGGGTTTCCCTACGTACTTACATATGTACATACACACACATGTGTATGATGATACGCAATAGATCATCAACAACGTGCACAAGAAAAAAATAATTTTGTAAAAGCAAGCAATGTAAATATGTATGTATGTATATATGTATGTATATAATCATTGTTTTATGGAACACACTGAAAATATTCAATAATAAAGAATTTATTTTAGAGTTTTCTATTATAGATACATACATACATACATACGTATGCATGTACCCACATACGTAAGTAAATTGAAAAGAAAATCACACTTAATGGCAATGTTTAGCATTATAATTCAAAAATAATGCAATTATATGCAATTTTTTGTTAAATAAATTTTACTATAAAGTTAACTGATAAATAATTAAGAAATACATTTTGCTTTTCTTTATTTCATTGATATTAAAAAGAATTGGTGTCACCCAGTGGTTGAACTTGAGCATATTAGGAATTATTTAAATAAAAGTTTTGCAGACTGTGTTAAATCCCGGTAGTGGATCTGATATTGAAATTCAGAAAAAATCGGCCCATATATACCCCAGATATAGCGTCTCCCGATATTTCAAGAAATCGGCTTTAAAAGCCAAATAAAACAACTTTTCGCACCAAAAATCAATCAGAATGTATGTACCATTGTGAAGGGTATTTAAGATTCGGCCCAGCCGAATATAGCACTCTTACTTGTTTTTAATTTAATTTCCTTAAGGCCTCTCTGAACATCGCCGGCTACTGGCCGGTTAAATTCTTTCTCTGCAGTGTTAAATGCTGCTGGCAAAAGTTGCATCGCTTAAGGCTGTTGTTTGCCTCTCCTCGAATTTGAATTAAGTCGCCAATGTAACTATTTTTGATTGGCTCCAAAATGACAGGTAATAAAAAATGGAAAAGCCGAAAGAATGGAAAAAAGGAAAATATTTAAGCAACAGCGATAAATTCCACTCGTGTTTTTTTCTTTTCGTCTTGTTAAGCTGGAAGAAGTGGAAAAAAAAGCAATGCTTTAGCTTTTGAGAGGATTATCTTTTGTCAATGGAAATGCGTAAGTAGTCTTTTGTAATCCTTGCCTCATAAACGGTTCTACGAGGTTGGAGGAAGTGAAAGGAAAAAACTAGTTTTGTTTGTGAAAACAGCATAATTTTAAGCTGCCAGTGCAGTTAGTTGATAGCAAATATCGTTAAATTCGTTTCGTAGAGAGACTTGTGACCAAAAAATAAATGGCAGATAATCTGGGGTTTCCAATGCTAAGCATTGGACTATTTTGTATTACGTTTATCGCGGTCAAATTTGTTCTAAATTATTTTGATACTCGATATGAATTAAACTAGACAAAGAAAGCCTCAAAGACCTTTTGCTCGATATGAATTAAACTAGACAAAGGAAGCCTCAAAGACCTTTTACTAAGTGGAAAACTAGCTGTTTCGAGGTCACCACACTTCTCGTCAGCACCCGTCGTCACTTGAGCTCTGAGGCTCACGTTTCTAAAGCAACACTCATGTCACTCCGCCACCCATGTTGTTGCATGTTTTTCGTCTAAATTTTCAATTATATTAACAACTTGGGTTTCTGATACAAAAGAATAATATAAAAAAAAGTTCGCATAATAAAAATTAATTATGTAGTTTAACATATGCCAAAGCTAGCAATTCTGTAAAACAGTGACTATTTAAACTATCATTAACCCGAGAAGACTGCGCGTTTAAACTCCAATTACACTATTCTGTAAAATAACACTTTTTGATTGTGTTTTGAATAAAAATATGTAGAATATATGTATTTTGGTGCTTTAAACCCAAATCTGCTTCAGTTTTTCTCTATCACGTAAGGGGTTTTTTTTAGGGGCGTGGCTAAGTTTGCCCCCTAACTTATAGAGTTATGTCCACATATATTTAATCATAATTCGGAACACCCTTCTCCCATTTTTGTGAATACCACACCAAAAAGATGTGATATGAAATTTTATTTTAGACCCTGGCATACAATTTGTTTCTATGTATGTATGTAAAACTCCTTTTTATTTTTCAATTAGTTTGTCATTATGATTTGTTTTGAAATTTGAAAATTTATAAAATATTAGAAAACACATTTTCCTGAAGAAGATACACAAAGGCGTATCGAAATATCGAATAATTTGTCAATAAATAGAAAATATATTTATTGAGACTAAAGTGACCTTGAGCTCATTTATTAAAGCAAATAAAATTTGTTTCTATATTTTTTCCATTTCAAATTTATTCCGAAATCAATGGCGAAAAAATGTTTTTTCATGCAAAATTCACTTTCTTTTTTGTTTTGAATATTCAATAAAAAATATAAAAATGGGCATTATTTTAAATTTTTTCCATTTTCCTAAATTCAAAATTTTACATTTTCCTCAATTTGCAAAGCTGAACTGGGATCTGGAAATATCCTTCACAATAATTTCTAGGGGTGATCGTCTGCACAGAAATTGTTTTACAGAAACAGATGTCTGCCAGCCAGAGTTCCTCAAAACTGAGGTTGGGCTATGTACCCCAGCCAGTAAGTCTTCAACTCTACTTTTCTTGTCTTCTTTAAAAAATGTTCATCACTCCAATTTTATTAAAAAAAAAAACTTTCTCAATTTTGAAGAAGTAAAAAATCAAACTCAATCCCGATAAAATTATTAAAAATCATTATTTTAACTAAAAAAAAAAAAAAAAAAAAAAGGGTTCAGTTCAAATCATTTAATTAAAAAAGTTTAGAGGGCTGGTCTGGAATCTTTAAATATCCTTCACAACAATTTCTAATAGTCCAACCCAAATTAGCGCATCAAGCGTAATTTTACTGTCTAAAATATTAAAAATTTTTTATGAATTTAAAAAATGAATAACTGAGTTTTTTACTGCAGCGGGATTTAAAGAAAAGTCAAAAAATCTATAAAATTGATTAAAAGTATAACACATTCTCCTGAGAGGATCAGCATCAGCATAATTTTCTCTATAAACTTTTACCAACAAAGGAATAAAATTACGTGATGTACGTTGAGGAACGTTAAATAAGATTTCGTTGATCAAAAATCCAGAGCAGACATCGCCATTAATAATATTTAGAATAAATGATACATTCAGCATAACTCTACGGCTTTTGAGAGTAGGCAGCTTGATAAGTGCAAGTCTATTTGTGTAAGGGGGCATATTAAGAGGATCAAAATGTAAACTTCTAAGACAGAACAAAAGAAATTGTTTCTGCACGGATTCAATTGCATCAGAGTGACATTGATAAATTGGATCCCATATTACTGAACCATATTCCAGAATGGGTCGTACCATTGCTATGTATAGTGCTTTTCCAATGTATGGGTCGTTAAACTCTTTTGCCCATCGTTTTATAAATCCAAGTGTACCTCTAGCTTTGTTTATTGTTAGAGTAATATGGGAAATAAAAGTCAGCTTGGGGTCGAATAATATACCTAAATCGAGGAAACTATCGACCAAATCCAATTGATGATCGCCAAGAACATAGTTTGCTGTAATTTGGTTAGATCTTGCAAACCGCATTAATTTACATTTATTCAAATGAAGTTCCATCAGATTTGCATTGCACCATTCATAAAAAAAATACTTGCAAAATTACCTAAACATGTTTGTCTCATACCCCCCAAAAAAAAAAGTGATTGACTTAAAAACTGTCCTTCCTTCAAATCTTGTCTTCATTTATTTTCTCCACATGACATGCAGAAAAATATATGACATAAAATTTTGAAAATAACTTTTTTCTTACTGTCAAAATGTCCGAAATGAAAAACGTAGAAAATGCTACCAGAAAAAAAAAATACATTTTGTATCATTTTGATACCCAAAAGAGGAGACGACATATTGACAAGAACAGAAGAACTCATTGCCTTGCAATTTTCTTGCTTTGTATTCAAAAGTATACAAATGACTTTTTCTACGAATATGATGACATAAAAATATGTACATATGTATGTCTTTATGTATGTAGACATTTTCATACACACTTGTATGATTATTCTACCAGTCACGTAAGGAATATAACAACGATCTGACAAAGAAAAAGGCACAATGTCCTTAGACTCTTACGAGGGAGGCTGGGAGAAGAGTTTGTGAGGATCCAAGGCTTTTTGAAATTTAAGTTCACGCAAGAAGATAATTAAAAGGTTTATAGCTTGAGGTCACAATACTATTTTAGGTCTAAAAACAGACCTTATTGATGTTTTCTCTCTTTTTCAGCGGTGTATATGCCGCCGACGTTTCGTGGATGCTCATCAACTCTTCAGTAGACTCGAAAAATCCTAAAGGAATGCTTGAAACCCAACTACATATTCCAAAATTTCCATGAACAAAATGAGAATTTGAATTTTGGAAAAAGTCTTTGGCTTTCAAACATTCCTTTAAGCTTTTTCGGGTCTACTGAAGAGTTGATGAGCATCCACGCAAAGTCGGAGGCATATAGACGGCTGAAAAAGAGAGAAAAAAATTAATAAGTTATTGTTTCAAACCTACAATGATACATTTCAATTGGCTCCCAAGGCAAATAAATAATTAAGTTCAATTGTGAATTACTTTATCAGGCTTCAGTTTGATTTTTATTTCCTTAGATTCCATAAAGTTTTTTGTTTTGTTTTTTGTGATGAAACTGTGATGATCTACATTTTCGTAGAAGACAAAACAAAGCACTGCTGCTTAAAAACCTGGGCTCAAAGCCATTTGGTTGCTGATGATCCCCGTGCTGCACAAGATACAGTTGGCAAATGTTCCCCAGCCAATAAGTCTTCAACTTTAGTTTTCTTGTCTTCTTTCATAATATTCAGCAATAGAATTTTACCTCAAAAAATCCTTCTCAATTCTGAGGACGTAAAAATCGGTGTTCGGTCAAACCTGAACGCCTTGAAAAGGCGACAAGTTTGTGTTTCATTTTGATATCAGTTTTGTTCTTTGGCTTCTTTGCAAGGCAATATATTGAAGAAAATTCGAGTCATGTTTATATTAACTAGTCTGTAGAGCTGGACGAAACTTGACGCTACAGCCCAGTGAAAAGCTTGGGATCCCAGCGAGTGGTATTATAAATATTGATATGCTTATAATTTGCAATTGCTACAAATCTAAAGGGTTTAAAGGACTTCCATGGCTTAAACTCTTTTTATATCCTTTCACCGAATTGCTGGTTTCTTGCTCAAGTTGAGGCTAATTTTTGTGCGAGCCTCCTATTTGAAATATACTCCAGCACTCATCTTATAATTTTGCACCTGTCGTAATGTTTTCATCTATAATATTTTGAAAATGTCTCATCTTTAACTGCATGTTTTTTTCTTTGGTTGTTATTGTTGCAAATGTATTCATATCTGTGTAGTTATGAGATGCAATGTAATATTAATGCATTAAAATTTGTCTCTACGTTTGTAGCTGCAATAAAACCATATGAAGTGTTGGTGATATACATAAGTGTGTAAAAAATCCCACTTAAGTCACACAAAAACAGGGTATACATTTATGTGGTAAGTCTGCTTGTAAGGTAGGACTTGTGAAGTGAGTGATAAAAAGCAGCTGGATGGAGAAAAGCACTAAATTTGCTGGAATAAAGTACATATACATTTTTCGAACAACATAAAGTTAAGGCTCCGATATTTTTTTAAGCAGAAAACGCAGTAATTTTTCTGTGTTACTCTAACTAGTCGTTGGTTTTAGGAGCTTTCCTCGGCACGAACGTAGTGGTGTTTGGCATCCAAAATATTGCTGAGGAGTTGCAAGCAATAGATGTGCTGTTGCCTGGCAACAGACCCTGTCTTGTAATAAACTGTAGTTGAGAGTTTTTATGTCTAATCAGAGGCCTGATGTTCTTTAAAGCAGGCTCGGGACTACCAGGGTGAGTTTTTTGCAGTAAGGGGCTGTGCGGCAGGGAACAGACTTTCGTAAAAATTAAATTGCCTTCCGAATGGCTGCTTACCCACTATTCGGAATGTGTTATAGTGCCCTGCTACTTCACTACTCCCTACATGGTATTATCCGCCATCAAATAAACGCTCAAGGCCACTTAATACTATCTGTGAGAATCAACTCACCTCGCTAGTTGATACATTACAACATGGTTTTCTGATATCTCAGTTGAAGTGGTAAAGGATGATTCGATCATCTTGGTGGCCAAAATCTTAGTGATGTGGCCCTCAGATGCTAAAGATCTTGAAAGTATTTCCAAACTCTTTGCTGAGCAAAGAGTTTGCAAGAGTCAGTTCAAGAAGTTCGGTCTCCTGTGGCAGGATCTAATCCAGATCCCTAAAAATTAGGCATCTCTTGCCAGGTAGCAGCGCCAGTGGAATAATTTGGATGCCCTAAAAAGCTGCTTGTATTTACCATTATAACGGGACCTTTCTAGCACCTAAATGAGCCGGCGTCAGGACCTGCGGCCCGCGTAATTATAAGGCTTGAACCCATAACCAGTGCTGGCACCACCTACCAACAGGGACCAATAATTCTTTCTTCTTGTAAATCTATAGTTATATAGTACTTGAAAGTTTTATTTGGGACTCGTTGAATTTCATAAAGCCCTCCGTTGAAGGGATTCAAACTTGCGCAAGACTATTAATTCGCCCTGATTTGTGCTTTAAGGTTTTATTCAAATGTGTGATATTTTTTCCAACTTGTGAATATTGCTTTCCTGTACTTTAAATATAAAATTGAATCTTGTCGTACAGGATATAAACAAATAAATAAATAAATAAATAAATAAATAAAAATCTTGGATGAGAGCGAACGTGGTATTTTTTTTTTTGTGGGCCTTTAGTTGAGTTGTGAAACCGTAATAAATGCTTCGTGTTGGTTGACCATTTATTTGATAGAGATTGTATAGAAATTTGTCCGATATTAGATTCTTATGCCGGTTTCTATTCCGAAAAAAAAAATTTGCATTTCATTTGCACTTTAAGATTAAAAAATTAAAATAAAAAGAAAATTAAATAGCCAGCAAAGGTCACCAGAACTATGAGTCAGTTAAAAAAGTTAATGAGAGTCATGCTTTTCTATATTTTTTTCGCAAAACAAATGTTGGTTTTTGAAACTGTTGCACTTATTGTGGAAAAGATAAGTCTGAAAAACGTATAAAGTCATAATAGTAAATTTGGTACAGATCTTGTTGGGGTTTTTGAGATCTTTGTCTCTGTTTTCCAATCCACTGAGTACTGGTTCAAGATAAAACAAAGGTGATAACCACAACCACTATGTAGCAGTCACGATGGATCCCTCATCTATGATCTATCATAAAGTTCCTGAAGATTCAAGCTGGGTCCCTTTGATTCTCTTAGTGCCATTGAGTCTCTCTTGGCGTTTTCAGGAGTTCCTTGGGGTATAAAACTCAGGTAAGGCTAGTCCACGAGTTCACATATTGAACTCGTCGACTGTGGCATTTGTAATTTCGAGCTTTTAAGCTATTTTTATCTTTCCATGAATTTTCTTCTTTCAGTTTCAGAAGGTCCTTTGGGGCTCAAACTTCATGAGTTTGATGACGAAGATTACAATTAAATAAGTGAATTCGTGAAGTGCTGGATTTAGAAAGTCGAGCTTTTAAGCTATTTTTATTTTATCTCTCTTTGAATTTTATCTTCTTTGCGGTTTTTTGGAGGAGGTCCTTTGGGCATAAAACTCATGAAAGACTACAATTCAATATGTGAACTCGTGCAGTGCAGCGCATTTGGAAACTATTTTTATTTTTCTATGAATTTTTTTTTTGGTTCTTTTCATTTTCTTTATTTAGTGCTTACCCTGTTATGAAACAAACTTTGTCGGAAATTGTTTCCCCCACGCCTTTGTTGTTTTTTTTTTTTTTTTTTTTGATTTTTCTTCTAAGCATCTTTATGGCAGACTTTCATTTTATACTTGAGAATAGTAAATGAAAGTTTAAAACTAGTACATTGTATGGCTTCAAAAAGAAATTGTCGAGTGCTGCCTGCCTATAGATGATGTTCAGACTGGCATGTTTTACAGCTGAAGACATTTTGTGCCATCATTAGGGCGGAGCCAACAACTGACGATAAACTGTTGTTTCGCTATGTTCCGGCTGACGTAGAAGACAAGCCCTACTCTTTTTTTTTTTTGATGGTTTTGTTTCAGCTGCACAATTTGTATTCGTTTAGTTTGGTATTTTACACATGATTTCTATCTTGTATTTTGCTTGAGTATCCTTTAAGACTTAATATGTTGCCAATACCAAGAGTATCGGCATGATGGTGTGTGTACTTAAATCTCTCTTTGCCTTGCCTTCAGATAACTAACAATTACATTAACAATTTGCCTGCAACTCAGGTTAGTGAGTGTGTGTGAGTGAGCAGCCTAGAGGCTGTACATATTAAACATTATCTATTTACGTGTTTAAAGAGCAGAATTTGTGGCAATAATGCACTTCTTACACTTCTTACACTTTTGCCTTTGCTTTCGGTTTTGCCACTGCCAAAGTTTAGTTTTTAGCAGGTAATGGCTTAAGAATCGATTCAATTTAGTTTTCAAATCCTTGTGATATGAGAGAAACACAAAAAAAAAAAAGAAAGAAAGAAAGAAAGAAAAGAGCAACGAATGAAAGGCTAAAAGTTCACCTTAAGAAGAGTTTGTTGGGCTGTGATATTGAGGAAATTTTATTTTCTTTGCGATTTTATTTTTGCCCTTAAAGTGCAAGCAAAGTGTGTGTGTGTGTGTGTGTGTGAGAAAGAGAGAGCGAGTGTGTTGGCTTTGCATCTTGTTTTTCTTTTTCTGCTTCATTTTCTGACTATATCTTTTATGAATTCTTAATGTGACAAGTGAAATGCTGCACAAATTGTATTTTTGGCCAGGCGTTTGTTATTTGTATTGTTTTGCTAATCGCCCAGGACAGTGGGATATCCTCTCAAAACAATTGCATTTTGGAGGAAATAAAACTAAATAATTTGATATCAGCTATAATCTGATACAAATCGAGTATTTCACCATAACTTAAGTGTAATTTTTAAATCTTCCGAAAGTAGCGCTGGTCGGTCTCGAACTGAACATGAACAAGGCAGAGGGAATAATAATTGTGAATGAACACATGATGCAGCTAAAAAGGCAAGGCAGCTCGATACCAGTTAGCCTTACCAGTGGCCGGATTCTGGCATTCGTGATCGAATATACTCGATAATGAAAACAATGTAGAGCAAAAACAAAATGAGCAACAAACACACAGCATTCTATAACGAAATCGTTCAATCACGAGTGCCAGAATTTGGCCCCAGCCCAGCTGACTACTGCTTTTAGCTTGTATAACTGACAAAATACACAACACACACACACACACACACATACGCCAACAAACTGATGGCAGTAATACAGTTTTTCTACCAACAAAATACATGCAGTGTTTGTTGTAGTTATCCGATTACCTGGTATCAAGCTGCCTTGTAAAAAGGCAGAACCAGAATAACTTCAATAAAAATTATGTGCATTTTGTTTTTGTACAACTTGTGCAAACTGTCAAAAAGATGCCACTTGTACATTTACAGGAGATAGATGGACAGGGCTTATGCTGATTAGCTATCTCGTTTTGGCTGCCTTTCATCTCTGTATTCTCTTGACAGTTTGATGCAGTCAGATGATTAACGGTTCAGCTGACGAGGTTACCTTATGAGTTGTATCATGAATGAACAGAAGAATAAAAAGAGCAAGTGAACGAAAAGAACAGCCGAACTGAACAGAGTCATTCTGTTCAGTAAATTGTGAATTGTTCAACAGAATACGAACAGCACAACACTACTACTCAGCCCCCGCAACAAGTACCTCCAATTTTTGACTTGGATTTTAAATGCCATTTCAATTTAAATTTGATTTAAATACAAAATTGAGTCAAACAGTTACTATTTAAATCAAACATAAACGGCCTGCCGTGCTCATTTAAAATCGATTTAAGTTTTTCCTGCTGCCATATGATTTTGACAGTTTGGTTTTGTTCTGCAAATTAAGAAAATTGCACATGTTTTTTGTTTGTTTCATGATTTGATTTTTTATTATTTCCAGAAGGGAATCAACTTCTGTGGCAGTGAAATTGGGAGTCCTTGTATCACTTTTGCTACTCATTTTAATAATTTTTACAAAACAATTTATTATTTTCTAAACTTTTCACAATTTCGCTTGCTTCCAAATTTCTTTAAACAGCTGTTTTTTATTGAGTTATCGATAATTTTTCGACACTTACATTGTGCTGCCGTACTTTTATTACAATTAATTACCAAAAATAATTTTAGACTGCAAAACAGAAAGCTGTTTAAGCCAACTTAAATTTTAAGAAAAATTTACTAATTTTGTATTTAAATCCCGAGTCAAAAATCGGAGGTAAAACAATTGGAATAGCAATCAATTTAAGTAGAGAGTTAATTTTAAATTACACACATATGCCAATATATTAATTTTTAAAGAAATTCAACATGATTTTTAATCAACATTTTAACATGTTAATTTTATTTCCAGAGCGTTTGCTTTTTTCATGCACTTAACCACTGTGTATGGAAGTCATTAAATAAACATATAACTTTCGGTATATTACAACTAAACAATAACAACAAGTACATCTTCCTATATGCATTTGTACACGTATACCAGCATGTGTATGAGTGTAGAGATGTGTGTATCAAACAGGAACGAACCAGAAGTTAAATCTCTGCATACATGTGAGAGGCAAATTCTCTTAAGTATAAAATAAACATAGAATATCCTTCAAAAGTGATAAATTAAATTTCATTATTATTGCTGGGCTGCCGAAAAACGAGCAGGAAAGGCTTAATGGCATAAAGAAAATCAGTTGCGCATTTAAATGAGAAAAGTTTCTGTTGTTTGTAACAAATAAGAAATCAAGGCAGAGAATACAAAATTAATAAAAACAAGTAAGAGTGCTATATTCGGCTGGGCCGAATCTTAAATACCCTTCACAATGGTACATACATTCTGATTGATTTTTGGTGCGAAAAGTTGTTTTATTTGGCTTTTAAAGCCGATTTCTTGAAATATCGGGAGACGCTATATCTGGGGTATATATGGGCCGATTTTTTCTGAATTTCAATATCAGATCCACTACCGGGATTTAACACAGTCTGCAAAACTTTTATTTAAATAATTCCTAATATGCTCAAGTTCAACCACTGGGTGACACCAATTCTTTTTAATATCAATGAAATAAAGAAAAGCAAAATGTATTTCTTAATTATTTATCAGTTAACTTTATAGTAAAATTTATTTAACAAAAAATTGCATATAATTGCATTATTTTTGAATTATAATGCTAAACATTGCCATTAAGTGTGATTTTCTTTTCAATTTACTTACGTATGTGGGTACATGCATACGTATGTATGTATGTATGTATCTATAATAGAAAACTCTAAAATAAATTCTTTATTATTGAATATTTTCAGTGTGTTCCATAAAACAATGATTATATACATACATATATACATACATACATATTTACATTGCTTGCTTTTACAAAATTATTTTTTTCTTGTGCACGTTGTTGATGATCTATTGCGTATCATCATACACATGTGTGTGTATGTACATATGTAAGTACGTAGGGAAACCCAAAATGATTTTTTGTGTGAATGAATTTGAAGACGCAATTGTTTAAAAGAATTTCATTGCGTACCCTTTTTTCAACAATTCTTTATATCACTTTCATTTTCAAGCTCGTGTATACATATGTATGTACATACATACACATTTTTACACCAAAGCAAAAAAATTGTTTATGCTAACATACTTGCATGCATACATACATATGTATGTAGATACATACATACCTACATGCATACAAACGTATCTACATACATACATACATACATACATACATACATACATACATACATACATACATACATACATACATACATACATACATACATACATACATACATTCATACATACATACATGATCGCAAATATTATATACATATGTATATAATATTATATACATATGTATGTACCATTATGATTGATTTTTGGTACCAAAAGTTGGGTGCATATGGGCCGATGTCCAAAAATTTTCTAATTTTGCCCCTAAACAGCCTGTATGTACCATTCCGACAAATATTTAGTGCAAAAAACTGTTTCGTTTAGCTTCCAGGCCCGACTTCTTGAGATATCGGGAGGCGCTATATCTCGAACATATATGGGCCGATGACAAAAAGATTTCCAGTTTTGCTTCTGACTAACCTATATGTATCATTCTGATTGATTTTTGGTGCCAAAAGTTGTTTTATTTAGCTTATAGAGCCGATTTCTTGAAAAATCGGGAGACGCTATATCTCAGGTATATATAGACCGATTGCAGACATTTTCAAATTTTGCTTTTAAACACCTTATATGTACCATTCTGATCGATTTTTGGTACCAAAAGTTGTTTTATTTGGCTTTTAGAGCCGACTTCTTGAGAAAACTTGAGGCGCTATATCTCGAGTGTATATGGGCCGATGTCCAAAATTTTACACGTTTGCCTCTAAATAGTCTATATGTACCATTCTGATTGATTTTTAGTGCCAAAAATTGCTTTATTTGGCTTAAAGAGCGGATTTCTTGAAAAATCAGGAGTCGCTATATCTCAGATATATATGGACCGATTTCAAAAATTTTCCAATTTTGCTTTTAAACACCTTATATGTTCCATTCTAATCGATTTTTGATACCAAAAGTTGTTTTATTTGGCTTTTAGAGCCGACTTCTTGAGAAAACGGGAGGCGCTATATCTCGAGTGTATATGGGCCGATGTGGAAAAATTTTCCATTTTTGCCTCTAAATAGCCTATATATACCATCTTGATTGATCTCCGGTGCCAAAAGTTGTCTTATTTGGCTAATAAAGCCGATTTCTTTAAAAATCGGGAGACGCTATATCTCGGATATATATGGGCCGATTTCAAAAATTCCTTCATTTCTAGGATTTAATGAGCACTAAAAATGATATGGTTTAGTTTTTAAGAAAAAATTTTTTTCAAAAATCTGAATACAAAAATTACACAAAATATCCCTCAAAACCCGGTTTTTTGAATATATCTCGGCTATCCGCGGACCTATCTTACTGAATTTCAATAGCAGACCCACTACCGGGGTTTCACACGTTTTAGCGAAAGAATGAGGTTTCTATCTCAAACCGTTTTCTCAGAAACGGTATTTCAACGACTACAGACGGACAGACGGACAGACGGACAGACGGACAGACGGACAGACGGACCGACGGACAGACGGACAGACGGACAGACGGACAGACGGACATCGCTCAATCGTAATCGCTATTGATGCTGATCCAGAATATATATACTTTATGGGGTCTTAGATGGATATTTCAATGCGTTACAAACGGAATCACAAACTTATATATACCCTTACACATTTATGTGAAGGGTATAATAAAAATAAAAAACAGAGAAGAAAAAAATTAAACAAGTTAGAATTTTAAAATTATTAAATAAATCATGAAGCATTCTTTGTCTTATGTAAAATTGTGAGACTTTTAGGAACTAAACTGCTTTGGCATACATAAGCATACATTGTTGAGCCATTATAAAATCAAGAAAACAAAAACAGCGTGGATTTGGCTTGGATCGCATATCATTTTCCTTTCCGCAACAATTTTTCCAGTAAACAAAACCATCACCACATTTACCCAAACATTTTTATGAGAGTATGTATTAAGAGGGCTCAAATTATGTGCATAAAAAAATTACTAGAGTAAAAATCATTGCTTACGTTAAAAGCAAAAACCTTGTTTCATAAGTTTATGTATATGATTAAATATAGACAATATATAAACAGCAAAAACCTTGTTTAACCGATTTATATGATTAAATATAGACAGAAGGTAATGATATTTAGTGTATGTTGATGAGAAGCGTGGCGGCTTCGAAACAGCTAATTGGAGCACAGCTCAAGTCATAAATTTGCTTTACTTATCTATGTATGTGATTTTCTAGCTCTTTGCAATTTGTCAACATAATGTTTTATAAGTTAAATTTTACAAGCTTCCAGATAATTGTTAATAATTTTATAGAGCTGGAGTTCGATTTTACTTCCTCAAAGTTTACAAAGACTTTTTTTTTATAAAACTGGAGTCATCAACATTTCTTACATTTGACTCAGAGAAACTATTTTTGAAAAATGAAGTTCGCAAAAATGTTCACTTCATTTACATATTGTTTACATAATGTATATAATAGATTTGTGGCAAAATTTCAATATTTTATATGAAAAAACAAACAAAAATTTGTTTTATATATTTTTCCTTATATCACGTAAGCAAAGAACTTGAAAGTTTTATTTTATCAAGAAATAAAAGAAAAAACACGTCTTAATAAGATTTTTTTTGAACAAATCTTCAATATTTACAAACTCTTCTAATTGTTTACAAATTGTCAACAATTGATTTAAACATGAATTTCATAAAAAAAAACTACATAAGTTACTTTTGAAAATGTAATCTACAACCGTTGTTACTTTATTTACATGTTATTGACATAATGTAAACATTGGTTTTTGTGAAAATATGCAAATATTTTACATTAAAAAAGTTATTTTATACACTTTAGCTATTGTTTAGACGGCTACTCAGAGAAATTAAAGTTATTTTTATCAAAAACAAAAGAGAAAAAATAACATCATCTTCATATGAATAAAATGGTTTTATTATGAAACCCCGCGAGTTTACATGATTTTCTAGTTGTTTACACATTGTCAACAATAGATTTAACCACAAATTTTACAGATCATCATGAACTATTTTCATATATAAAATTTACCACCATTGTGGCATTATTTACATATTGTTGACATTATGTAAACAATTGATTTTTGGCTTACTTGCAATATATTGTGCAAAATTTATATTATTCATATTATTTAGCTAGTGTTTAGTCAGATATTCAGAGAAACTAAAGTTCTTTTGCCCCAAAAAAAAAGAAAAAGAAAAAAACATCATCTTCATATGAATAAAATGGTTTTATTATAAAACCCCGCGAGTTTACATGATTTTCAAGTTGTTTACACATTGTCAACAAATAGATTTAACCACAAATTTTACAAATCATCATGAACTATTTTCATGTATAAAATTTACAACCATTGTGGCATTATTTACATATTGTTGACATTATGTAAACAATTGATTTTTGGCTTAGTTGCATTGTGCAAAAATTTATTTTATTCATGTTATTTAGCTACTGTTTAGTTAGGTATTCAGAGAAATTAAAGTTATTTTTACTAAAAAAAATTAATTAATATGAGTTTTTAATGGTTGAGTTTAATATTAGCGACGGGTATCATATAAAATGTAAAACTAAAATTATTTTATAGAAAAACCTCTAATGTTTTGCCAATCATATAAAATTTAAAATCAATATTAATTTATTGCAAATCCCACTACACGTTTCTCCAATTGTTTACATTTTGTCAACAATTGCTTTAATCGTAAATTTTCTAAATCTACATAAACTATTTTATAAATTTAGTCTTCAGCCATTTTTGATTTATTTACTTATTGTTGACATTATGTAAACAATTGGTTTTTGACAAAATTTTAATATTTAAAAAAAAACAACTTATATGTTACAGCTAATGTTTACATCAGGTAACTGGAGAAAAAAACTTTTTTAACAAAAAAAATCTCGATATTATGATTTTTTTAAATACTTAGTTCACATTATGTCAACAGTTCACTTAAAGCGTAATGAACTACAGCCCTGTCACATATCTTGGTGACACTGCTTACAAATAATTTGAGCCCTCCTAATACTCCCGCTGAAATGTTTATTTACCATTAACATTAGAACACATTACCACACTCTTACAACCATAAAATTTGTCAAATTAAATAAACACTCTTTTTGCAAACTGAATGCTGAAACGTTTGATAACTTTGTGATCGATTGGAAGGAAGCAGCGCAAAAAGTTGCAAATACATTTCAGAATGTAATTTCCGGCATAAAGTGTATTTTCGTTGAAACAGAAGAGTTTATTCAATATCAAAATTCACAGGATTTCCATAGCAAAACAAATGCACTTAAAGGATTTGATTAATACTTGGCTGTGGATAAGTTGCGGGGTGTGGCAACGGGCGAGGAACTATTTTGTATCACTTGACATTTAAATGAGTTGCTTAAATTGCTGTATAAAAACGGCAACATAATGGTACTTGCAGTGCAACAGATTAAAAGAGTTTAATGATAACTCTGTTAATAGGTTTCGAAATGGCAACAGCTGCAGTTTTAGTTAGACATACCAGAGCTTATGCGATTGAAGAGCCCTGCAGTGGCAAGTGCAACTGCTTGTTTTTGAAATGCAAAAAAAAAAAACAAAAATGTAATTACATGCATTGGTAGTAATTAATTGAATAGACAGAAAAAGTCTTCAACTTTACTTTTCTTGTCTTCTTTAAAAACAATGTTGATCACTCCAATTTTATCACACAAAAACAAAAACCCTTCTCATATCAAATCGAACTAGAAAGCCCGATAAAATTATTAGCAACAGAAAATACAAATATGTTTCTGAACGAAATGGATTCTGATGAGAAGGATGGTGGCTTCGAAACAGTGCAAGTCTTAATTTTGCTCATCGAATAAAACATCTGTCTGCTGCCCATTTTCCTTTCTCCCCGGGGGCACATAATGCATCTTGCTGATCGTAGTCAGCCTGATGCTGCATCACCGGGGCAGATAGAGGGTTGAGGGTGACTAAAACCCAAGGAGAGCAGGCTCCTAGTGAACCTCCGCCGAAATTTGTGACCACGGGCATCAGTGGTCCGAAGATGGCTCTTCGTAACCAATTCGGCTGATCATGGTTGAGCTGCCTCATCTTGACTGAAACGTGGTGTCTTGGTTTCAATAATACATCAAGTATCATCAGGAGTGAGCTGTCTACTTTGACTGAAGCGTGGTGGCTTGCTTTCAATAATGCACCAAATAAAGATGACATAGCAGCGATGATATATGGAGCTCAGGTTCTATTATTGCAAGCGCTAAATTTTTCATGATATTAATGGGTCATAATAATAGTCTAAATATTATTATTGATAGCTTCAGAATGTAGGATTTGAGCTTAGTTTATTAGGGGCCCACTAGTATATCGGCTGTAGCTTAGGTAGACGAAAAAAGATTGTCGTAGGTATTGGGTGTAGCTGGTAAGTCGGCCGGTATCCCTTTGCTGCTGTCTTGTTTAATAGAGCTGAGGAAACAGGGTCCTAGATAGACGGTACTCAATTAATAAGGTGTAATTGAAGATTGACCATCCAATATGGATATGAATAATATTGCTACCTCTTGTGCTTCACCAGACAAGCAAGACTCTCTACACCTTCACTAGTGCTTTGATCCAACGCCACGTTAGGTCTTATTGCCGGGTACTTACATAAATCCTTCCACATCTGCCTATTTTCCATCATCTGTTTTATTTTTAATTTTAGGCATTAAAACAGTTTTTTTTGTTTTTTTTGGTTGCATTTCTCGTCTCAATTTGATGCAAATCCTTTAGCAAATCCAAATGGCAAAAGTTTTGTTAAAGAAATCTAATTAACATTTTTACTGAAAATTTTAATTTCATTGAACTTCTGTATTGTAATACATTTATATTAAATTACTTTTTCAGGCTTAAGTTCAACCCTGGGTTTGTCACTATTTTTAATTAATATCAATTAAGTAAAGAAACGTAAAATTTAATAGCCAGATGGACAACGGGCTGTTTCGGGGTAGCAAACACCCTTCATCAGCACCCTATGAACTTTGGTTAATATCAAATTTATTGTAATGTATTTAATTCAAACGAAAATAATTTCGTATTAAACTTAAACGTAATGAATACAGTATTTAAGGGATATAAGAAACTTGAAAAATCCGCGAAAATAGAAAAATAAAACAAATCAAATTTTATTTTATTAACCCCTTTAGTAAATAGATATAAAAAACTAGACAACTTCAATTTGAAAAAAAAAATTATATGTAGTAAATACATGTACATACATACATAATTCATTTTGTACTATTGTACTATTTATTTATTTATTTACGAGGCAAGAAACAAAAACTTCTCATGAGCACTAAAAGTAAAAAAAAAACGTTGTTGTTGTTGTAAAACTGTCAGAAAACAGAGTTGTCCATGCAAACTACATAAATTCAGTGTTGCCCTTGAAAGTTTCTTATATAAATTCTTTTTCTATACATTTTGTGGTTTAGGTGTTCAAGAAAAATGTTCTTTTATCAGTTTTTTTCTTATAAGCGTTTTTCTTATATGAAACTTTTTTTGTTAGAAAAAAACACTAAAAAGATATGGTGTTTTTGCAAATGTTTCTTATAAGCGTTTTGTTCTTATATGAGATGTTCTTATATCCGATAAATACTGTACTGATTATTCTATTAAATTATTTTTCAACATTGCCATTTCACATTTAAATAACTCTTGTATAATTTCCTTAACATAATCTAAATTATTATTTTTTATTTTTGCGATCTTCTCTCACACTATTTTTTTACTGTTTGTTGCTGTGACACATTTTAAAATACCAACTGGTACGTATGTATGTACTTACGAATATGAAGTGATTTTAAATCTGCTTCTTCTTCTTCTTCTTTTTAATATTTTTCCACACTGTATCTGCGTGTGAGGGTGTCATAAGTTGTCGTTGTGAAAAAGGAACCTGAAGGTATTGCAGTGTAAGAAATGAAAAGAAACTGAGGAACACGTAAAAACTAAATGCAAAAAAAAAACAAATTGTTAAACATAAGACCATTGGAAGCGACAGAAAATGATACTCTACTGTGTGAGGGAAGTGATGATCATTAAAATTATATACATATAGTTATAGATATAGTCAGTTATGAAGAGCTCAAGTAGCAGGGTGGCTAAACACTGTTTAAAAAAAAAATGCTGATCACTCCAGATTTATCACAAAAGACTCTTTTTCAATTTCAAGGTCGTAAAAATCGAACTCAAGCCAAATAAAATTTATTAAAATTATTAACAACTATGTAGGAAATTTTCTTCCCAAAATCAAATAAAATATGTCTAGCGGGTCTTTACCCTGGCTGAGGTTTCCATTTTCCTAACTTGTTGTATTCTTTTACCGTCTAATTCATAAAAATTATAACAGGTTTATAAAGCTCTTATTTGACAGATTTTCCATACAAATACTTATGTCAAATAACAGTCTTATAAGCCTGTAATAATTTTTATGAATTGGGGGGTTAATATACAACATTATTTGAGAAATTGTAGTATTTGTTACCCAACAAACATGACCTAGTATTATATAGAATTTTATTTATGATATTGTTGGCCAATCAAAAGACCGCCACTTTTTTCGTAGGGCATAAAACTACAAAAAAAATATATATGTATATAATTTTAACTTTAAGTTGATTTTGATGCTGTTGCATAAAATGCTTAAGCGACATAAATTAGTATTCAAGATGGCAAGACAAAAAATGAATCTAAGGAGAAAACATTTTAAATGTCATATTATTAAAAAAAAAATTCAGTTTTGGATTTAAAATTAACTGCCAAGATATTAAATGTTACAGAACGGCAAAAAACCACCATGCATATAGATTGTGCTCAGGACATTTATTTACTTAGAGAACTTAGAGCCTCCCTCATCTAACACAGCCTATATTTCTTTTTAATTTATTTACTGCCAAGGCCCAAGGCGAATTCATTACAGGTGCCCGCATCCCAATTCGCTTCAACATTTTTCCACGATTTTATCTTCTGAGTTGTCAAAGCTGATAGCAAACGACAACAAAACTTATGACGTCTCGAGAGAAAATGAAGAAATTCGCCTTGAGTTCGCCGCACCACACACACACTAGCACATGCATTTTTTTGTAGAGTAAAGTGATTTCAGTTGTCAAAGTCTGAATAACTATTTTCTAAACACGTCAAAAGTTATATTTGTGCTTTAAACATTATGAAAACAAAATAGGTTTATCACAAAATCTCTCTACCACCAAAAATCTTTAATATAAAATGATGCCAACTTTTCTATAAGCAAAGAGAAAAAATTCACATCTGAAAGCTGTTTGACGCAAGCAAGGCGAATCCATTACAGGTGCCCGCATCCCAATTCGCTTCAACATTTTTCCACGATTTTATCTCCTGAGTTGTCAAAGCTGATAGCAAACGACAACAAAAAATTTGACAGCTCTAGAGAAAATATTGAAGCAAATTGAACTGCGACCAGCTGTACATGATTCGCTTTGCTAATATTTTTAAAATTTTCAAAAACTAAATTTTTTTCCTGCAATCAGAGTCGCCTTTTTGCAGTGGTTTTTGAAAGTATAATTGTGTGGCCGTTTTGATGAGACTTCTTTTAAGGTGGGATAGAGTTCCATCAGATTTATCTAGCAGTTTCTAGTGAATGAATAGTACGATTGTGTAGGATAGTGAATCGTGGCCTCAAGCTAATAACGTTAATTTCTTTAAAGCACAACATTTTATAATTTTTTTCCAATCACTAATTTATACGGCAACGAAGTTTTCTTTTACATATTTACATACATACATATGCATATTAAAACCAACAACAATTTGTTTCATTGTTTTTGTTGTTTCCAATACAAATGTGCGACAGAAAACTCCGATGGCATTTAGGGGAACAGCCAGTAATTAATAATACAGAACAGATGGTCACTGTGGCAATTCAAAACTTTTATGGGCGTATTAATTAAAATGAATTTTAATGCAAAATTTTATTAAAATTTATTTCAAACACATTTTATTTTGTTCGGAATGCAGCCAATAAAATTTAATATAACATTTTGAAGTTGTCACTAGCACTATAGTTATGTTTATTTTCTTGTTTAAACTTACCCCAATATAATATGTATGTATGCATGTATGTACATACTTCAATCATCTCTTAAAAAATAACTGACTTAATTTGCTCTTAGAAACGCATTAAGTTAAAATATTAACACATCATTACAAAGATATTAGTTACATATCAACATTATATGCATGTATGTACATACAAACAATCAGTTCTCTCTGCCAAAGACGCTTTAGTTTACTACATATACCTATACATACATACACACTCTATATTTTTTTCTATTTCTTTAAAGCAAAAACTACGTTAACACGAGTCGTTATTTATGCTAATTTGTCGTGTTTTTTTACACAATTTTCATTAATGAAACCTATATCATTCCATTATATTTTTACACCAATTTATTAAGCATTATTTCATTTTTCGAGTGATCTAAAAATGCAATAATTAACTTTTCTCTTTAATTACACTTTTGATCAATTAATTATGTTCAATCGTAAATATCTACCGAACCGGCGAGCACTTTTTGACAACTAAATCAGTTGTTTAGTAAAATGTATTGTTGTTGTTATTTTGTTTTAGTTACGCTCTTCCAAATCAACAGTCAATCATCAACATGAGTTTGTCGTTATGTGTGGTATGGTTTGTGTATCTCTTCAAAGGGAGTGAGAAAAAAAGGCGGTAAAAAAAACCAAGCTGCCAGACGTAGAACAGTTACAAGTGGAAACGCTGAAGTAGTTTAATTTGAAAAGAACACGTTTGGTATTTAGCATTATAATTAAGAAAAACATTTTATATACATACATATATCAACACTTTGTAGGTTTTTATACATATCGGGAGCTTAAACAGATTCATGCATATATACGTAAGTATATATAACTACTTTGAAATGCCAGCTATTTTTTCTTATTAGAGCCAAATTACACTTGTTACAATAGCAGAAAAAAGGGCTTATCGAAATCCCAATATTTTTGTAACAAATAATTGATTTCAAAATATGTAGCACATAAAGAGAAAAAATTAAAAATTCCATAAAATTTATTTTATCAATTCTCATAAAAAGATTTTTGGAAATAGTTGTTCCTTTAACCTTCTCTAAATTTAAATCTACGCGCGATTAGCATACACGTCATACAGCGATGTATTGTGAACCACACAAAACCATCTATTCCGGACCACGCTTATTCTACTCCTTTTTGTATTTAAGAAAACACTTCGTGTATTTTTTCTTGTTGTATTTATTCCTGTTATACATATATCTGGTATGTACTAAAATTTTTACCATGTATGAAGAGTTTTTCAACTGGCGAGATGGATAGCATATCAGCGCAATGTTGACGGCAGAAAAAAATATAGGATACAACTAAAAAACTTCATTTTGACCTGCTATAATAAATTTGAATCAACTTTAGTGGTAAACAATACATGAAAAAATGCTTAAATACTTGCTTTCTATTTTTGTATACTCTAAAAATACTAATCTACTAAAAATTACATCTTTGCCAGTTGTGTCAAAGCTGCTGAGAGAAGTAAACCATGCAGCAATACGGTTGAGCTTTTTCAAGCTCCGGATATTTTCTTAAAAATATGGAAATATAAATAAATATTTTTTTTTTTTTTGAAGTTTGTTTTGGCAATTACGAAATAAGTTATTTGTTTTTGTTAAAAAAGTTTTTAATAAAGATAAAATAAAATTCCTTATTCAAAAACAAATATGTTATAGATCCCGTATGGTTACTAATATCTTCTTTGACAAATTTCCATTTATAACATTCGTCAAATATGTAAGTGTTTAATAAACACAAAATATTTAGTATTAATAACCCAAATAAGATCCATTTAATGAACCTTCATTCTTGTGGCATATATACATATATATCTATACCTGGGAGGTTAACATAACAATGTCATTTGTGCAAACTGCGGTGAATATTATTGCCTAGTTTTTAGTGCTATAAATTCCTAGGAGACTGAAATGCGCCATCTGGCATCATTGCGTTTGGATACCATTAATTGAAACAATAGCGAAATCACAAAGTACACTTTACCTCAGCGTGACCGTTGAATATTTTCAAAAAGTGGGGGATTTCGTCTGTTGAAGATTCATCAAAGGGGGACAACATACTTTATTCTATGTAATTCGTATCTGGGGTAACGTTCTAAAAATTACTTTACAAAAATACTCAACAACGTTTTATAGTATGCTCTAAGCTAAAATAAAAGTTCCAATTCAGGTTATTATACTTATTTCTTTTAAATAAAACACTAATGACAGTTTACCATGTCATCAAAAACATGCATTGATAATACATGCGATTATGGTATGCTCTAACCTGTAATAAATATTCCAATTCAGGTATTATGCTTAATTTTTTTTAAGTGGACAGTTCACCCTGTTATGCAGGTATTAAAAATAGGGCAGTGAATTTAAAACCATGCACTTATGCGGAGTATGTAGTTTAGTAATTGTAAACCGCTTCAAGTGATGCTATTATCTCAAATTTTATCATCAACTTTATATTAAAATTTTTTCTATCACAAATACATACACACCTTAAAAAAATATCACATCAATTGCTTACAAAATTTTGCAAGAACTTTAGAAACGTATCATCTTTGGGGAAAGTGGCCATGTACTGTTCAGGTATGCGGAAAACCAGCAATTTGATACTTTAGTACAACTAACGGTAACGCTGTTTGCTGTTTCTTTATGTTTCGCCAAATTTTCAAGCGGTAAAATGTTCGTTAAGAGTGGTTGTAAAAATTTGTTTATATTTTTTAATTAAAACAGAAAAAAGGTATACCTATAAATAGTTATTAATTTTATGAATTATTGATACGAAATTGTGTATTCATGAATGAAACGTAGAAATCAAGTAAAAAAGAAGAAACAAGTTTTCAAGTGCAAATTATATGTGCGTGTGTGTGTGTGGCCGAAAATTTGGCAAGAAAAAGAAAAATTCGCTAGTTTGTTAATAAAACGTTAGAAAAATTATTAGAAATGTGTCATTAGAGAAGAGAGCAAGTTTGTTTGAAATAAGAAATGTGTTACTTCAGCTTAAGAGAATATACCGAAGTGAAAAAAATACATACATACATATGTAAGTATGTGTTTTAATGTCCAAAGTAATAGATGCTGCCCATACAATCTACAATAATGTATTTAACTACATGCAAATGTAGGTATGTATGTTTATTTGATTTATAGAACGTTAGCAGCAAAATTACAACAGAAATACCCAGCAAGGTAAGAAAATTTTACTGAAAACGTTATTAATGCAAACACACACATACATATGTATGTACTCGTACACACAAATAAGGAAGGCAGCAGTGGGCGATGCCGGTAGGCTACTAGACGGCCTACTGTCGCCGTTGATAATTGCCAATGTAGAATAGCCGTCGTCGTTAGTGCCGCTAGGCCCGTTAGATTTGTCTTACTAGAGGTGTGCAGTTGTCGTGTAAATGTGTACATACATATTCACGTGGATCGGTTTAAATTTAAAAGTTCATGCGTGTTTACCCTTTTAAAAGAAATCACAAACAAATTACAGCACTGAAACTTAGAAATACTAGAGATGTGCGTTTGTTGCTAAAATATCGTGATTAAATTTTAGAAAACTCTCTCATGGAGGCGTGAGCGTAATTTTAAATTGAAACTTCGTGCGTGAAATTGTGTTAATGCGTTTTTTCAGAAAAATCAGGAGATTTTACGAAAAAAAAAATTATAATACTAAAATTTTGCCAGGTTTGAAAACTAGTCTTTCACAAATTTCGATAAATCCTTTTTATAATTGAACTGCTACTAGACAACATAGTAAAAATTAACATTCATACGTAATATGTACTTCTTCGTTACATTACTTGTTTCCATAGAAAAAAAATGTGTGTAGGTATTTTCAATACATATGTATATAAATTTTTTTTTGTATGTTATCCCCCTAAGCAGGCGTGTTTATTTAAAATATTGGGGAGAAAAAAATAATGGGGGTTGGTCATAGATTTGACTGTTCTATTGGCTCCCGGGGATAAGTTAGTGTGATGGGGGGAAATCTAGGTTTCGAGACGCTCAAATACGGCCGTTTAATACCAATCAATCCCATGGTGTCCGTAGAGCAGTCAAATGTATAATCAACCCCAATAATTTTTACGCTTAATACTTTATTTGAACACACCGACCTCATGCCACGCCTCCTTAGAAGGACCCCCATATAAAAATACAAAAAAAAAAAATTTAAAGACAGGATGTCTCGGAAATGATTTTTAAACATGATTCCGTACCGTAACGCCGAACTCATTGAAGTTTTCTTAACCATGATTTGCTTATGAACTTTTGATCAGAGCGCACGTCTTTTTTGTGCTGGCGTAATAGGTGAATGCGAGCTTTTTTTATTGACTTATTTCAAGAAAACAAACATTTTCAAAAGGTTTTTGCTTAATAACTTTACTTAATTTATTTTATTATATCGTAATTTTTAACTTGTTTAGTTTTAATTTACATATATAATAAAAATATTTTCTCCAGTGGTGCCCAAAACTAGTTGTGCCCCTTTAACGTATTTCCGTACTTTAAATATAAGTGAAATCCTGTTGTACAGGAAATGGAAGTAAATAAATAAAAAATAAAATAATATTCCACGTTTATTTCGCAAATTATGTATAGATATTTGTCAAATGAGATCTAGATAAATACTATATATATATATTATTTAAAATAAGCCCGTCAAAGTATACCTTTGTAATGGGTCTGGGCTTATCACTGTTATTGTGATGTCTTTTCGGCTGTATAGTCAATGTTTTGCAATGTTGAGGAGGTTGCGTTAAATGTTGTTAACTGGATAGTATCGAAGGTATACATATATGTATGTATACTGGACACTAAACAGACAAATTAGCAATAGTTAGTCCTGACCTACTCAGCTTTGCAAAAATAAATGAGGGTTTTCTCGATGGTGGCTGTGCAAATTTGCAGTGCATTTTATGGTTGATTGTGAGCGCACCGACTTTTTTTTGTGCAAATCTGCTATATTCTTCATTGAAGGTTTGAAAATTAGCAACAGTCAATGCTGACTTATTCAGCTTTGTAAAAATAAATATTCTGTTTTTATGCTATAATTTTTTTTTCTCTTGTTTTTTTACTTAATCAAACATCCACAAACACTCCACATTTTCGTCTTTCCTCCCACCAATTCTTATTTTCGTAGTTCCATTACAATGTAATGCACAAATAGAAGTCATCCCCTGAGCACTGGCCCCAGTCTAAAAAAAAATAGTAATAATAAAATTATATAGGCTGGTAGCCAGTGTAACATGTTAAAGAGCTACTTAGATGGTGCAGCGCCGGTACTGTCAACGCAGATGTGCGCTATGTAAATGGTGTAGAAGTTTATGCCCTTTTTCATAGGAAAATTCCTTTCAATAACTATTAATCTTTATGATGTCCGTCCCAGTGGCGTGACATGATGCCTTTAGCGCACTTGCTTTAAATTAATTTCACCATTAGGTGCTATTGTCAGGCTTTTCACAGAAGAGTCTTACTTTATTTTATTAAATTACTAACAATACTGGGTTTTAAAGAAATTTATTCAATTTAGTGAGAAAAAAACATGTAAATAAATAAACAATGTAATTGTGAAAACAAGCAAAAAACTCTTAACTACAAAATGAAAGGACATACTTTAACGCCTTGAAAAAAAATATGTAGAAATAAAAGGACGAATTGAAAAGATAGAAGCCACCAGCAACTGAAATTATTTATACGAAAGCAGTCATAAGACAACAACACATTCATCTTTTCGCAAAGATTGTTAGCTGGTTTTTTTTTCATATTTCCACTTTCGTTGGACGTTATTAAATTCTGCTTAATTTGCACAATTGTGTGAACACGGTCAGGAAGGCACATGATTGCCAACAAGATGCACGTAGAACAGTAAAAATTATGTGTGTATGTGAATGTTATTGTGTGTGTGTGTGTGTGTTTTTTTTTTTTTTTGCTATAATCAGGGGTGATTTTTTTAGAAGCGCTTCTCTAGTTTAAAGTAAAAGAAATCAGTCACAGTTCTGGAGCAATTTTTATTTCACGCGCGCTTAGAACAAGCTGTTTAACGATGCTTGCAATGACCATACGGCTACATATAAAGTTCAGGCATATGAGATATTTTTATTTAAAATACCTTAAACAAAATTTTTGTCGCGATATGTATGTATGTATGTATGTTGAACTTTGAATATTGTCATCTCAGGCATCTACATAGTTTTTCTACATGTAGTTTAAATTCATACTTCTAATCTTTCAAGGAATTTGTTAAATTTTTTCAAAAAACATTTTGGCAAAACCAATCTTTGGACGAGTTGGCAACAAAGTTTATCTAAACGATCATACTTAAGGGTAGTTCAGACTATTACACAAGTATTAATACTATCATTACACCATACGAGACAACAGTCTAAATAAATTTCTTGCGACTTTTAAAAAATCTAAAGTAAATTACACTTTGCATTCACACTATTACAGTTCAAATAAATTGAAAAATAGTGCACGCCACTCATCGGCGGCATATGAGCAGTTCTATGGAGGGGGGAGTCGTGCCGGCCACTACAATATATTCAACAGCTAAATTAATCGTTATGCTTAAGAACGCGAAAATGTCTACAACAAAATCCTATTGTCTGTAAGACATGACATGAACGAAATATAATTCTATATGATGATTAAAATCTAAACTGCGAGCCCTTGTGTGGGGAAGAATAATACTATCAGCAACGACTCGCTGTCGGCGGTAAAACTATCGACTCAGTGAAGCTATTTTGTGTGTGCTATTTGAAAACGCAACCCTGATAAAATGAAAAGTATTATCGTTTTAAAAAATTAAAAAAAAAAACGACAAAGTCGTATTGGATGTCAAGTTTTTATCGCATTATTTTCCGTTTGTATAACGCATTGCATTCACATTATCACACACTTAACCGTATTATTTGAATTTCTGACAGGTATTAATGCATAGTATAACAGTTTGGACTGCCCTTTATTACCATTCCCGAAAACCTGGTCAGTTTGCACAAGACTAAAGCAAATATATTCTAGTTTCTTGGAGTCTATCCCAAACTTTCAAACACTACGAGAACGGTAATAAATACCATATTGATTACTTTTGAGATATTCATAGTTACATATACATATGTATGTATGTTTAGCTATAAATTATTTCTAATTCTCATTTTTTTCATGAGAACTTTGAAATAAGTACTTGGGTTTCAAAACGTTCTTTTAAGTTTTTTCGAGTCTATGTTGATAAGTTGAGTGGCATCAACGAAACGTCGGCGGCATAGAGACGGCTGAAAAAGACAGAAAGCAAACAAACAATTAAGCTCATTTTTAAATTATTTTGAACTATAACGACAAAACTAAGTGCCGGCTTCTTTAAATTCGCAGACAAAAATCTAAAGAGTAAAAATACTTTTAACAAATTGAAATAATGTATCAGTATCTGATTTTGCACAAATATCGAAGTTTTCGAAGATAGGAAAAAACTGTTTTGGGAAGTTTTGGGGATAAAAACTTTGAAATTGGGCATGAGGTCTGGAAAATACTGAGAACCCTGACAGAAAACTAATTTTAACATGTCCGACAAGAACATGTTAACATGGCCGGGTGGAATTAAATGTTTCGGAGTTTAACATTTTATAAACACGCAGAAAAACGTAAAACGTAATAATTTCATGTGCTTTGTTTTGTTTGTGATGACTACGTAAATATGTACGTAAATACTTACTTATTGGAAGGCGTTACTATACATATGCATGCCATAAATGGGCCTTAAAACAAAGTTTTGCATTGTACTGCAGCAGCGTTGATTGCTGAAAGACAGAAATGTAAATTTGCCTACTTATTAGCTGGGGGACAAAAATTAAAAATCCATATCCGGTTTGTTGTTTCTCACTTTATTTTCGGTTATTGTACTTATATTTCTCTTGCAATCTATAATAAAGACATTCACATAGGAAAACAACAATACAGACACAACTTGAAGCAATCAATATGAAAAAGACCATTGAGACTTGACTTAAGCCAGACGCTTGGTAATCGTTATTGGGCTTGAAATGTTGCACATAGCCGGCGCGTAGGGCGTGTCCAAAAGCAGCTTCTTCAAAGTGTTTGCGTAGGCCAGACATTCGCAAAACTGAGAAAAAAAATTCCATATAATGCTTAATCGGTGAATCCGTTTCCATGGGAAAGCCCAAACTGAAAGTACCAAAACAGATATCAGTGAAACGGAAAAGTTTCGGCCTTAGGTTGAGCTGTTGTTTGCGCAAAAAACGCCATTGATGTTCGCACACAAAATATGCAAACGATTGGTTAAAGGATATTCGGTGCGCATGAAAAGTTTCCGGATCTACGGCCACAATTAGCTTCAGAAAATCATCGGGTAAGTCCAGTTGGAGCTTTAGCAAAAATTCCAGCTCGTAGTCTATAATCATGGTGGGCAGTTTGGCTGCTATAAGATCTTCCATGGTTTCGATTTGATGCTTAAACAGCGACACGGTTAAAATGCTGCCCAATGTTGAGCTGTAACCGGTTGAAATGAAGAATGCATGGAAAAATACGGTGGCATAAAGTAGAAATCTGATGAGAGAAGGACGTTTCATGTGCTTCCACGAAGTTATGAAAAGCAAGCAGCAAAGGTTGTGGGTAACACTGACCGGTATTTGTTCTTTCAAGTTGCACTTTTGCTGAGAATTCTTTTGGTTTTCCCACCACAACCACCAGCAATCGGTGAGAACCAAAGCAAAGTACGAAAAGCATATAGCATACCAAACTGGTGTCTCATATGATATGATGGGATAATAAATGAAGGATGCTTCACTTCTTATGGGCACCATCAAACACCATTTGACTAGCGATAACGCTGAGCTTTTGTCAATATCTTCATCAGGATCAAAAAGTGCATAAGCATGAGCTGCAACGAAAATCTCTTTTGTCCGTACCAGCTGTAAAATATCCTTCATGTTTGCCACTGAACCAATTGCACTGTTGGCTGATGTTTCGTAGGACTCTAATGAGACGTTAATGTGTTCTGTAAACAGCTTTAAAATTTCCAACGATATGCCACGTTTCTCAACAAGCTTGTCGTTATTGATGAAAGAAAAAGCATCTGGAAAATCTAAACGTATGGGCGTGTAAAATTGATATCCATTACAACTTAATCTTCTCAAGCTTCTCATAAAGTTTTCGTCCAAATCCTCGAGCAATTCATTACACGAATGAAAAGCGAACTCTGGACAACGAGTCACTCCCAAGAGATGCGAAGACTGATTTGTGTACTGGATATAAAGCATAGAATTAACGAACTTCTTGTCATGTAACAAATGCAGCATTTCTTCGGCTTCTGTAAAATCTTCCAGGGGCTTGATTAAAACAATAAAATTTGCCAAAAAATGGCGGCCCTCAAAAACTCGATCATGCAGTCTCATTATGGGATCCCCAGCTCCAATTGTCATTACTATACCAAGATGTTTATGGCTACTAGATGTTCGGGATATTTTCATGTCATGGTCGGTGGTTAAAATCATTTGAGAAACTGTGATATTACGATGTACCAGGTTGAAAAAATCCTCAAAATATTCGCTGTGTTGAGTATCCGCGTAATTGGTTATGAACCAATAGACTTCCTGCACTTTTGTAATCCTAATGAAAGGCAAAATGTATTGCAAAAGAAACTCCTTGTCCCACAGGAAAGCATAATGCCAAGAGTTTGCAATGACCAGAAGCCACACGGTTACTTTTAAGATGTTCATTGTTTTGATACGTTCCGCGAACTAAAATGTTTGAACGCTCTTGCAGGTATTTTTAATATCAATTTAATTGTGTTTTGTAAATCTTAACATGTCCGACATGTTCACTTGGCCTCCTGGAGGAATTTCATGTTTTCGGAGTTTAATAAAAATAAAGGTTGCACCGCTTAAAAAAACAAAATATTTTTGTAACGCCAGACATCCAGCTGTATTTTGTTTCCCTGTTGATGACTTAATTTACAAAATTGTAAACAAACACAAATGGTATTGCGTTTATGTAATAGATACATAACCAATTAAACGTTCATTACCAATAAGTTGTAGCAAAGTCAACATTCAACAAGGGCGAGACATGAGTCGTCCGTTCCCTTGGGAGATGGAAATGATACGAGAAGATTGGAAGAGTTTAATCTAAGAGAAGAACTACTTGACTTTCACCCAATTGTAAAAATTTTCATTTGCATGGAGTATATCCTTTCTAGCAACCTTATAGTTATTGCGTTTCGATACTTAATATTATCTGTAATACTATTATCTCTCTCTCTCTCTCTCTCTCTCTCTCTCTCTCTTTCTGTAATGCATTGTGACACTCACAATTCACAGACAATCGATCCTGAACGTTTTACGCAATTTGCTTGAAAATTTAAAGATCCTGGATTTTATGAGAGCAGAATTCATTATAGAAGCGATAAAACAGTGTGATGTACCCCACACTACAACGATGCTCCAGTAACACAATTAAGTTGATTACCCCACTGTTACCAATGAGCTTTTTTGCCCTTTCATGCACACGATCTCATAACCTCAAAATACACTTTGAGAATTGTATTCTATTCTAGGTTTGATATAATTGGCATAAATCGTGGAAAGAGCGTAGGGAGTGAAATATGTCTTGGACCGTTTTGAAAAACAAAGACACTTAAATGTTTCTATTGCGCTATGAAAAGTGTGTCCAGTCCCGAAAAAATTGCACTGAATTTTCATTCTAAGGCCACTAAGAACTTTATATTTCTCAATTTAGGAGAGAGCAAAAAAGCGCTTCGGTAACAGTACGGTATACAACTCTATTGGGTCGCTGCTTTATCAGTACTTCAATGGCTTTTGCTCTTAAGAGATCAGAGATATTGTTCACAAAATTCGCACCTCTTTATGCAGTACACGTTTACCACTCAGGGCTTATTCCTTCGTGGCCCCTCGTGGCCAGTGAATTGCAGATCACGTTACAGAAAAAACTCGTCCTTCAGCTGTGAAAGCCTGCAGACGTATGTATGTATTTCCTTCCAGCCACAAACACTAGTCTCACTTTTTTCCTGCCGATAACCTATTTTCCTAGTTCCTTTAGGGGAAAAAAACTTATGAAACGTATATGTATAAAGTTTGTCATTGTCACAGTCTAAAAATCAAGTTCCATTATCTCAACACTGTGTATTTTTATTGGTTGCTTTTGGTTTTTTACATTTTTTACTCCATCTATGATAAATACATTCCACCAACAATACAACAGTACCAACACCGCTCACAACTAACAGCATCAGAAAGACCATGGACACATGACTTAGACCAGCAGCCTCGCAGTTCTTTGTGGGCTTAAAATATTGCAAGTAACCGGCACGAACGGCTTGAGAAAAGGAAATTTTAGTGAAATGGTGTATTAAACCGTATGAATTGAGTCGTGAAATAAATATGGACAAACTATTGTACAGCGGTGAGTCCACTTCCAGGGGAAAGGCCAAATGATAGGTGCCAAAACAAATATCAGTCAATTGGAAAAGACCCGGCTTCAGGTATATTTGTTGTTGCCTCAAGAACTCCCATTGATATTCGTTGGCAAAATAAGCGTATGACTGATTGAAAGCGGTTTGATGCCAGTAGAAAGTGGCGGGATCCACAGGTTTTATGAGCTTCAAGAATGCAGTGGGTAAATCCAATTTTTGCTTTAACAAAAATTTCAGTTCATAGTCTATTATCATGGCAGAGATGTTGGCCCTGATAAAATCTTCCATGACAGAAATTTTCTCCTTGTACAGAGTGACAGTTAAAATGCTGCCCAGCAATGATTGGTAGCTGATTGATATGAACAGCGCATGAAAGAAGACAGTGGCATAAAGCGCAAATCTCATGTTGGAAGGATATTTTATGTGCTTCCAGGCAGTTATGAAAAGCAGCTGGCAAATCGTATTCGTTAAACTGACTTGTAGCTGCAACACCAGTTTACACTTTTTCTGGCCACTCCTTTGACCTTCCCACCACAACCAACAGCTATTGGTGATGACTAAAGCCACGAAGCTGGTGAATATCATGAGCCAAACTGAGCTCTCAAACGGTATGGCGGGGTAGTAAAACGGCGACGCTGTGTTCCTGAGGGGCACCATCAAACACCACTTTACCAATAGCAAGGTCTTGCTTTTATACAGTTGCTCATCGGGGCGTAGCAGAGCGTAGGCATGAGCTGATATGTAAATCTTACCAGACCGTATCAGCTGAAAGACTTCTTGCATATTTATTACCTTGCCACCCAGTTTATCGGGCGGCATGTCATAGGCCGCTAATGAAGCATTGATTTTCTTGGTGAAGAGCTTTAAGGTGGCAAACGCCACGCCCAGCATCTCCGTTTGGTTCTGCTTGTTGGTGTAGGGAAATACTCCAGGTAAATCCAAGCGCAAGGGTGTTAAAAACTGAAATCCCTGGCAATCCAGCATTCCCATTACGGATTTTCTTACTTTGTCCTTCAAGTCCTTGAATATATTCTTGCAAGACTTAATCGCGAAATTTGGATATTTTTCGAAACCCAATAAATCCGAAGAACCATTTGAATACTTGACATAAAGAACTGAATTAATGAAATTTCTGCGAGCGTAAAAACTTAGCAGCTCCTTGGCTTCAGCAAAGTCTTCCAGCGGCTTGAGCAAAATAATGATGTTCACTTTGGAATGAACTTCCAGTAGCACCTGGTCATGGACATTCATTATGGGATCGTGGGCTCCGTTTGTCATCGCCACTCCCATGTAATTACGTTTGCTGGTGGTATCGGTTATTCTGGCTTCAATGTTGTTGGTGAACACCATCTGCGATACGGAGCTGTTCTGGTGTACGATTTTAAAAAAATCGTCAAAATTTTCCCCGCTTTTGGTATTCAAATGTTCGGTTACAAACCAAATAATTTCCTCCACTTGTAATATGTGACTTATGGCCAATACATGATGCAAAAGAAACTCTTTATCCCACATTAAAGCACACTGCCAAAAAGTTGTTATGAGCAGTAGCGAAATGATTGCCTTTGAGATGTTCATGGTTTTGAAGTCAACGAGAAACTGAAAAGCTTTACGTTTCCATGCCACTAAAGCGGTCATTATCCTCTAAGAAAACATACTGTACATATGTGGAAGAAAGGCAAAAAATTTTGTACTAAACAAATTAACAAGACCCAAAGGAAATGTTCGCAGGCATGTTTACAAAATTTATGCAACGTTTAACATTTCAAACGAATGTCATTGAACTTTTGGAGCAAAAACAACAAATGAAATTCAATAACTAAATCAAATTTATGTTAATGAACTTGTTTCTTAAAATAAAACTAAGGTTAAGGAGCAGCAAAGCTGATGCAAGTATTATTGGCAAATAGATAAAGAAACAATTTGGTCCAGCAAATAGAAGTTATGATGGTGACACAGAAAGACATTTCTAATTTCTTGTCTCACAATGAAAAGAAGAACAAAATAAGAACTCCTCTGTTGGCCACACATGAAACGAACGTAGGGGTTTCGACATACACTTGAGGATGAGCTTCACTCCAAATGCGGCAGTTTTGTTTGTTGACGTAGCCATTCAACCAGAAGTGCGCTTCATCGCTAAACAAAATTCGCTTATGAAAATCGGGAACAACGTTAATCTCGTTTTGCACTAAAATTGCACTATTTTCAAGTGTTGTTCAGGCATGAGTCTATTCATGATGAATTGCCAAACCAAATTGACAATAAATAACTTGACAGCTGTTAAATCGATCGCCATCTTGAACAGTAATGCCAACTTAAGGCTCTATACATCGAGAAAAAAAAACACCCTTTACTACCAAACAAAAAAAAAAAAGAATTAATTTATAAATAAAAATTGCACACGCAAAAGGTAAGTGCGTTAGTCACAGCAGCAGCCACAACGATTTATCTTCTCCAAAACTGCTAAAAAAAAAAAACAAGAAATAAAATAACAAATGAACAAGATTTTCAAAATTATAAAAAAAAAATATGCGCAACAACAATAATGCAGCAGAGAAAAGTGCAAAAATACAGGACATCGGATGTTGTGTGTTGGCTGTTGGCTGTTTAAGGGAATAAATAACTGAATGAATGAATGAATGAATGGTGGTCGTGAAACCAAGCAACCGCACAACAGTAATATTAAATAAATTCATGACGAGGTGCAATTTATATTCAGCACAAAGAATTAACACCAACAGTATTAAAAAGGATTTCCATTGTGCTCTGTACGTATGCGTGTATGTGTGTATGAATTTAAAAGCGTGTTCATAGTTTGTGGGTTCAGATATTCTTATACATATATTATTCTGTTTAACTCGTGCTTTTGAAGTCTTGACTTAAAACATTTTTGTACAGGTAAGCAAAATCGTTTTCTCAACTCTTTGGAACAATGCAATTTTTAATTTGCACTTGAAAACTGTTTAGATATCAAGTTATTAACAAGACTGCTGAACAAGTAGTTTGCTGGAATACTTTGGCATATACATAATTTATGTTTTTGGAACGAAGTTCCTTAACGCGGTTTGCTGGTAGTGCAAATTAGTAGAAATCATCACGAAAGCGTGTGAGCTGTTTATATGTATTGGTGTAGCTGTGGACAAATAATTGTGTCGGTGTCTCCGCTGCTGTCAGCGCAGACACCTACCAATAAATATTAATTAGTTGTGAAAACGGACACTATCGGTTGATAGATGCCGCTAAATTAAAGTATGTCACAACAAAAAACAGCAATATTGAAAATTTTTTTTCGTTTTGTAGCAGATTGACAAAAGAAAAATACGTTCCAAAAATTTTAAGAAGCATATAAAATTTAAAAATTTAAAAAACAACCCAAAATAAAACATACAGATTTCACCTTGTATTGCATTCGAAGATGAAGAAAAATCGGCGGATCCCCGGACCGCATTTCTTTTTTTTTTCTGATTATGTGGCCTTCATTGAAGCACATTATGTCTGATATGTAGTAATATAATTATTTAAAGATCCACTACCACACAGAAAGAAAAAGCTCGTTCTACATTAAAGTTTTTTTTTACTAATTTAATATTTAGTTATTTTGACCCCCTTTTTTCTTATATGTTATATATTTATTTGAGCTTAAGGTCTTTTAGAATTTTAGTAATTATTTTTGTCAATATTTCGCTCTCCTTCGGATAGTTTCTTCAGGACAATAATAATGAAAAAAAAAGCTAACCGAAAGTTTTTTTTAACTTGATTTTGGCGCGAATCGTACTTGAAAATTTAAGTATGTAAAACACACAACAGGTGTACTTAAAACAAGCCGATAGGGATTATTAAAGAAAATCAATCTTGTTATGGCTGCACTTGTATGTGTGTGTGTGTGTGCTTGTATAAGTATTGCATTTGGTTCAAATTGTCTGCCAATTTTTATCATTTTATTTATTTCTCCCCTTTTTCAAATCCAGCCTCTATGTTTTTCTTTTCAACTGCTTAAATAATTCTATGAACCACTATTTTACCTACAATTAAGAATATCAAAAGTAACTGTACCTAATGTTCTTAATGACCAGGTATACATCATCTGGCCACATCTGACTTTCAACAATATGACGTTGCTTCTGATGTTTGTCTATTTTAGTTTTTTGTTATGGCCTTCAGTTTCGACACTGAATATTTTATTTTGCTTGCTTTATCCGTTTGTTTTATAGTCTTTGTTGCTGATTGCTTGTTTTTGTGTGGGCCAATCAAAACGTGTCATTTCAATTTTATTTCCATTTTCTCCACCCCTAAAGCAGCTGGGGGCCGGTCAGCATCCCTTTTATGGTCGTTTTCTTTTAGCATGTGTACGGTTACAAGCAAGAATTTGAAATCAAGTATTTCTTTCTAAAAAGCTTTTCTAAATTTGAGGTTAAAAACTAAGTAAATTTCTATATATGATGGTTTTTCAAATTAGAACATAAAAAAAAATTTTGGTTTCACATTTTTTGCAGGAACTGTTTAACATGTGAGTGATTGTAATGTCAAGTGCAGCAGGGATGGACAAGTGATTTTGCTTGAAACAATAACAAGTTTAATGCAAGCTCATTTTAGAGAATTTCAAAAAAAAGCTTTTGTTTTTCGTCAAACTGAAATTCTTCTTCACATTCAACTCACATTCAACTGGTGCACAAAGGTGACCAGCAAGTCCTTAATTACATACAATACTTTATTATTATTTTTTTATTAGTAGTCTTGCAAAGCTACCACAAAGTTTTGTCAATAATGTTTTTGTAGCCGAAACCCCCCCTTTATAAGGCCATATTCATAACAATTATTTGACGTATTTCAACGGAATATTTGTCAAGTAAACGTGTAATAAACCTTCAATAGTTTTTATGAATATGGGTGATGGTATATTCATGTCATTTTTTAAAACGTTTTGTCAAAAACAAATTATAAAAAAAAAAGTAAATTCCTTTTAAACCCTCACCTGCCCATCACTGGACTTTGTTTAATGTAACTCTCTGTTACATTTCCGCTTTGTCACATCCTGGCAGAGGGGAGTGCAATAACAGCAGCAAAGTAAAACAAAAACTGGACCATAAGATTACTTTAGCAACATGACTTTATCTACTGATGGAAATGCCAATTTATTGCAATCTGTGCAAAAGTGTAATTGTGTTTGTATATCTTTTTAATGGCACGAAGCACGAATTGTTAAAACAGCAGCAAAAAAAGTGTGGGGGGGGGGGGGGGGGTTTGGTGAACATTTTGCAGTTTCTTGTTTTTATTTCTTGCATGCAGTTCGCAGGGCGTAACAACAGACCAACAATTTAAATTGTTCATTTGAATTGAAATGTGCAGTTTTTTGCATAAATATGTAATATTGTTTTTTTTTTTTTCAAATTTTAGTTTGAATTTAAAAACAAGATAAAGAGAAAAGAAAAGGGTTAACTTATAATGGATTGGAACTTTCCTACACAAATCTTTTTGCCATGGAGAAATTATCAATGATTCTATTTCTAAAAAACAGAAATAGCAAAGCATGGAAACAGTTGCAATAATTTTTTATAAAAAAAAATTAAAAATTAAAAATTCAAAATTTTTCCACTGAAATATTAAAAATAAGTATCTCTACTGTACTATTCAAGGCGAATCTATTACAGGTGCCCGCATACCAATTCGCTTTAACATTTTTCCACGATTTTATCTTCTGAGTTGTCAAAGCTGATAGCAAACGACAACCAAACTTATGACGTCTCGCGTGAAAATGTTAAAGCGAATTGAATTGCGACCACCTATACTTGATTCGCCTTGGTACTATTCAGCACAAAATTATCACAGAGCTTTCACTTTTCTGCAGCAACAAACAGAAATGCGGTCGGGGGACCCCCGTTAGGAAACGAAGCTCCTTACGTTTTTTCTTCATCATCGAATGCAATACAAGGTGAAATCTGTATGTTTTATTTTGGGTTGTTTTTGAAATTTTATATGCTTCTTAAAATTTTTGGAACGTTTTATTTTTTTACTTTTGACACATGCAGTATTTTTTTGTCAATCTGCTACAACACGAAGAAAATTTTTCAATATTGCTGTTTTTTGTTGTGACATACTTTAATTTAGCGACATCTATCAACCGATAGTGTCCGTTTTCACAACTAATTAATATTTATTGGTGGGTGTCTCCGCTGACACCTACACAATTGTTTGTGTGTCATATAAACAGCTCACACGCTTTCGTGACGATTTCTACTAATTTGCACTACCAGCAAGCCGCGTTAAGGAACTCCGTTCCAAAAAGTAATCGATAAAGTTATCGATAACTTTACCTTTACATACAGAAGTTGAAGAAAACTCAAGTTCTCTATGGGAAAGTTATAGATATAGAATAAATCGCAACTGCAACTTTTGTTTGAAAGCTCTACTTTCCTATTGAAAATGTATTGATAGCTTTAATTTTCTGTACAAAAGTTATCGATATCTTTAAATTTAAGTAGAAAAGTTATTGATCTCTTTGACTTTCAATAAAAAATTTATTTATATTTATATAAAAAATTATCGTTAGCTTTCCTTTGTTAAAGAGAAGTTATCGTTTGCTATATTGCTCTAATTTTGCATTTGTACGTTGTGTGAATGTCACCAAAACTTCAGCCTTGCTGTAGCAACACCAGCGAGTTGCTCTTAAAAGTATTGTGTTGCGACCCGGTCTCGTATCAGCTGCATCTGCTTTAATTTATGCCTTTTTGTTAATGTTCGAGTTCAAACTTTCCCAAATATATTGTTAAACAAGTGTATCCTTTAATTTTATGTTTGAAGACTTAAACAATCATAACAACATCTCGTTCACAGCGTCAGTGGACGTTTTAAAACAAAACGTTGAAATTACATTTTATTGTGGCTTTGTTCAAAAAACAAACACACATCCGTTTCCCCAATCTGAAGCAACAATGGCCAACAGGATACTCTTATATGCAAAGTTTAAATGAACTTACGCAAACATACTTACAAAGGAGAGTTTGCACACGTGCAAAAGTAAGTAAGTAAGTGTGTGTGTATGTGGATTTTCACAGCAAACCAGCGGCCACTAACGACATTTGAGGACGGTGGCCAGTTAAGCGATTTAAATTAAGCGATTAAACTAAAAAATGTGGCAATAAATATTCATAATTCACTTTTCCAGTCCTTATGAGATGTTTTACAAAAAATGTTTGTCATTGTTGGCGACAACAATAAGACCGGCAGCAAAAAACTATTCTTTAGTTCATACATAAAATTTAAGCGATGCTTTCTTTGTAGTCAACTCAAGTTTTTTCCTACGCCGAAAACCAGCCAAACAGCAACATTAACAACCGCTTCAATTAAACAAAAAAAAAAAAAAAAAAAAAAAAAACAAAATGTTTATGCACACGAGTATTTTACACAATTCTTTGAATTTATTATGCACAATCGCATCAAAAACTCATTTGTTGCCAGTTTAGCTGACTCGAGGAATGGCAGGAATCGTACAACCTGTAAAATTCCCATACACTTTCGTATCACTAATGCAAATGCCAGAGGCATTTCTGCCACAGCCACTCTACAATTCCTTTATATTTATATACGCTCGCTCGAAACCAAATACTTACACATGACACAATGGGGCGAATTAAAAAAAGCATTGTGATCGATGGCTCATAAAAATGTTGTTCAGTAATCATATCACGGCTCTTTTTTCGAAATATTTTACAGAAAATATGTATTTGTATGAAAAAGCTTTCGATAATTCCATTATTCCACAAAAAAACAAACAAATTTCCCTTAATTAGTTAATGTACTCTTTCATAGAATATATTTCTACATAAAAGATCTTCGAAAGATCTTGAAAAAGTTCAAAGCTTTTCTTTTATGTAAGACTAGCTGACACGGCAAACGTTGTTCTGCATTCAAATTTAAATTTTTGTTTTTGCAAAACGTGCAATGATACACACATTAAATTTCTTATGTGCACCCTCCATACAGACCCCAATCACTTGTGAAAATACAGTATTTATCGGATATAAGAAACTTAAAAAATCCACGAAAAAAGTTTCTTATAAGCGTTTCTTTCTTATATACAATTATTTTATATAAGAAACTTATTTCTTATATATGTAAGTAGCTATGGCCATAAGGCATTTGTTTCTTATATGAATATACGAGCTTTTTTACCTTTTTATATGATGTATGTATGTAAATAGAAAAATAAAACAAATCAAATTTTATTTTATTAATCCCTTTAGTAAATAGACTTAAAAAACTAGACAACTTCAATTTGAAAAAAAAAAAATTATATGTAGTAAATACATGTACATACATAATTCATTTTGTACTATTTATTTATTTATTTACGAGGCAAGAAACAAAAATTTCTCATGAGCACTAAAAGTAAAAAAAAAACGTTGTTGTTGTTGTAAAACTGTCAGAAAACAGAGTTGTCCATGCAAACTACATAAATCCAGTGTTGCCCATGAAAGTTTCTTATATAAATTCTTTTTCTATACATTTTGTGGTTTTGGTGTTCAAGAAAAATGTTCTTTTATCAGTTTTTTTCTAATAAGCGTTTTTTTTATATGAAACTTTTTTTTTGGTAGAAAAATCACTAAAAAGATATGGTGTTTTTGCAAATGTTTCTTATAAGCGTTTTGTTCTTATATGAGATGTTCTTATATCCGATAAATACTGTATCATTTAAATCGGGCAAGCCGTCTAGGAATGATAAAAATCCGAAAAAGCACGTAAAGCCAAACAGAATTAATGTATTTTTGTTTTGTATTTGTTTTTGAAATCGGGCAAGCCGTCTAGGAGGAGTATGCGAACAGGAAGTTTTGCCACTTAATTTTATATATATATAGATATTATCGATATATACTTTACTATAGAAAAGTTATTGATGGAAATATTAATAGGTAGCTTTTCTTTTCTCTCAACTCTTTATTTACACAAAGTAGTTTTAGTTTTCTTTAAAATATATTAATTTAGGTCCAAAAATGAACCTTTTTAAAAAATATTTGCTGTCTTTATCAGCTGTCTATATGCCGACGACATTTCGTTGGTGCTACTCAACTCATTCAGTAGACTTGAAAAATTCTTAAAAGTTTGTTTGAAACTTAACTACTTATTCCATAATTCCCATGAACAAAATGAGAATCAGAAATGTTCAAACAAACCTTTAACACAGTAAACATTTCTTTTATCGTTTTGCAACTTTTTCACTTTTCTTTGCAACCTTCTATACAACGTGTTGCCATTGATTACAACGATTTGTATTTTTGAAAGTATCTTTCTTGAAAGTTAAGCTAAGTATTTTGAAAGTTAAAGCTTTTTGAATATTCAAATATGAATTTAAAAGCCAATTGAAAAGTAATTTTTTGAAAAGGTTCATTTTTGGACCTGAATTAATACCTTTCAATTGGCTCTTAAAGCAAATAAATGTTTTTTTTGTATTTGCTAAATAAAAATTCAACACTTAACCTAAAGTTATCACACAATTTACAGAGTTTTAGTCAGCATACAAACTATTTATGTCTAAAATAATATTTAGTTTATAATTAATTAATAAGTAAGTTCATAATTTAATTTAATTTGTTATAATAAAATTTATTGACAAGTTTTCTTATTCATAAAATAGTTGTCGATACATTTATTCTTCTAAGGAAGTCCTGAAGTACTTTGCTAAGAATCTAAGCGATAGAAATTTTCGAAATTTTTCTTAGTAATACGCCCACTGTGCTAACGATTTCTATATTTCCTCTCCTAAGCCAATGCTTGTTTTTAAACAAACAGACATATTTCAACGTGCATTCCTTTATTCACTGATACATATGTATATTGGAATCATTTGCAGTCACCCTGCTCTCTGTCACTCCCAGTCACGCCCCCTTTCACTTTACACCACAATAACCATTAATTTACCAAAACATATGCAGGTTGTGGCTGTGGCTGTGGCTCCAGCTACTAGTGTTGCATACTTTTCGGCTGATGCAATTTAAACACAGCCACAGACATCATTTTCTATTTTACATTTCATTAAATTGTAACCTCTCACTCAATCATAATGGCACACAAAACTTGCGCAGGCCACATCATTAGACCGCGGGCCTACCCGTTACACATTGGAAAACTTACGCTTAACAACAATAGCAATTTTGCAAACAAAATTGTGGAAGTACTCAATTTAATAATGCTTGAGTTTCACAAAATGTGGTCAAATTATTGCATGATTTGAAGTTGGAAATGTAGAATGTTTAATTGAAACAGTGGTTATGAAAAGTGGAACAAATGTGAAATGACTATTTGTGAGTTTTTTTTTTTTTACAAAAAGTCAAATATGCTGAAAAAGAATTTTTACATAGTGATTGTTGCGTTCATCAGCCTTGTGATGAACCTAAAATTTTTTTTTAAATAAAACAAACTTAAATTTGAATTTTCTTTTTATTAAAACAATCAGTCAGCTAATTTGTTTAATTGCGGCAGGAAAAAACTCTGTAAACATGACTCTATAGTGCGTTGTCGTTGGACCAGCGGCGTCCTCGAAAAAAATGGTCTGATGACTTCTCCAGCATGTCAGTCACTTTGAGCGGGTGTAATGGCTCCTCGTGCATCACTCGTGGATTTTCGGTGACCCAGAAGCAATAGTTTTGCTTGCTCACGTCCCCGCTGAGGTAAAATGAGCCTCATTGCTCATTCACCCCTATCATGAAAAATTGTTCCCCTAAAATTTTTTCCCATTTCTCAAAAGTGCCATCATGAATAACTTTTCCCATAAAATGTGTTCCCATTCGAAATTTCCCCTTATCGTGAATGAATTTTTCAAAGACATTTTTCCCATTTTTTTGTATAAATTTGTTCATTTAATTTTCTTTGGGGAATTAGAAAAAAAAATGCAAGTAGTTGCTACATTTTAATGGATATATAAATTAGCTGAAAACTATTTTTAGGTCTAAATCAATAAATAATGTGCAACATGCCATGCTTCTCAATAGGGTGCAAAATAACCGACCCATTGCATGTGGTTTTGTGAAGGTTTCTAAAGATGTGGTGGCCGAATTTTGCTATTCGCTTACAGAAGAACTTAAAAGTGCTGGCGCACCTATTAAAAAAGATCATGAATGGAATTTTATCCATGTTATATTGTATCCATTCTTCGCAAAAAGTGGATTGCGCCATTCCTACTTCGTAATCTCTTCCAACACTTTTTAGGCACCCACCCTCTGCAAAAAATACGTAAGCATGCGCTTAGTTTTACGATGGGCGGAATACCAACTGCTTTGTTTTTTTGTTTCCGGCAGAGAATCTGTCAAAATGTTCAATAGGCATGAAAACGCCGATTTATTCACCCTTTTTACCTTTTAAACTATAAAATTTCTGTTTATTAGTTATAAAACATAAATTTAATTACTTGTTACTTCACTTACCCACAAATTTTCAATAAATTTCCTTTGTATTAATGTTTTCTTCTTCCCTATTATACACTCATTACATATTGATAGCAAAACAAACGTTCCCATAATATTCATGATAGCAAATTTCCCTACTTGGGAAATGCAAATTTTATGGGAATAAAAATTTCACATTTTACTCACGTTGGGGGTGATTATGATTTTGGTCGAAAAATTGCCCACTTCGTCATAGACAGGAATATTTCGCGTTCTTGGTAAGTGTATCGCTCCAGCGCTTATTCACTTGTATTCTACAGCTGTCTAGTTCACAAATGTTAAAACAGATTTGACATCGGCCGCCATGTGCGAAAATAAAAGCAGCTTCCAATAGGGTGATTGCTTTTGGCTCACCTTGTACAAATCAAAAAACTTTTATTAAGTAATGCGGAGTTCAGGTAGCAGAATCGCTAAGCTCTGCTGCTTAAGAACAGTATGCAATTAGTTATGAATGAGCTGCCCTCGAAGCCATTTGGGTGTTGGTGAGAGTTGTGGTAAAAATGAAACTCTTGGAATTCGCCCACTGTTCTCTTTTTGCATTCCAACACAGCCACTTGAACGCTGTACCAACTACAATAATAAAACAACAGCAACAACAAATAAAAATGCTGTTGTTGCAGCTTACAACTAATATTATGCACGTTCAATATTTATAAGGAATATTTAGGTGAAAATTACCCCCCTCCCCCCCTCGGAATTAGCAACCAAAAATGAAAAACAAGCCATACAGAAGAGCAGGTATTGTGGAGTGTTTATTTCAAGCCATGTTGTACGTACAAAGAAAATCCCCAAAACGGTTTCTAAATGAGCAAAAAATTATTACCTGAATAGAAAATATTTCAGGTGGCAAATGTGTGAAATGCATTATACATGTGTATACTCGTATATGGTGTCTTCTTTTTCACATGTACAATGACAAATAGTTTTCCTTCTTTATTTTCAATTTGAGTATTTTGGTGGGTATTAATTGTGTGGCTGCCGCGGTACCATTGTGGTCATGCAGAAAACCACAATAGCGCACCTTGCTGTAGGACTGAAACAAACGACGCATGCGCAAACGTTCCAACTGGTTGGCTCCACAACTTTTAAGCTGAGTTTCGAGTTTTTGACGGCAAGAACGGCATAAGTCCAAATTTTGCTCAAAACTGTGCCAGTAGTCGCCCAGGGGAGTTTGATGGCATTTATCGCATTGCGCCACATTTAAAGGAGAACAAATAATTTGCACAGTGGGTGAGATTTTGCGTTGAGTGCCAAATGCCAGATTGACTTTGAGTTGGGGACGAGCTTTTTGATGAATATAAGAATTGGGTCTGGAAATAAATGTTGGGCATATTATCATTAGTTGATAAAGCGAGAGTTTTGGCAAGAAGACATGCTGTGAAATGTAATTGCAGTTTTTGATGCTCTCACCATATTTAAAGTAAACGAAAAGCTATTGGTGATTTTACTTTAAACTTGTATTTCTATATACATATGTATAGAAAAATATTTAATATGTACTTGAAATTACTGCTAAAAACTCTTGTATGGAAAATTTAAATTAAAATGGTTTTTTTTTTTAATGAGGGCCTAAAAATAATTTATTGAAATTTGATGCTGAAATCAACGTTATTTTATCTCTTTGTACTTACGCAGGTGTTTGAAATTTTTTAAAGTCCGCTCTTAAAGAGCCCACATTAAAAGGTTTGAAGGCTTTTTTGACCGGCTTCCGGAATTCGACTTCGTAAGCTCCCACACACGGCAAGTTATTGCTTTGTGTTGATGGCAAACGTGATAGTTTACTGACGAAGGCAGAATGACCAAACTTAGAGGGCAACTGTGAAGTTTGTTTTGTTTTGACAATTACAAAATTTTTAGAGATATTATTTTTCTTATTTACCTTAATTTCCAAATGATCTCTTTCATCTGATGTTGCCGCTGGTCCCGGACTTGAAAGCATATCGCCCATGTGTCTTCGCATAAATGAAGTAAAGTTGGGTCCTTGCAGTGGCAAAACATCACGTTCCAAAGTAGTGGCAAAGGCTATACGGGGCTTTGGTGGACGATTAACTACATAAGTAAAACCTAAGGGAGACGTACACTCATAAAAATTATTATATTGAATATTTGAAATTTATTCCAAAAGAGTTTTGCGAAATACTTGAGTTAAAACTCAATTTAGTTTTCATGAATATGCCCAGAAATCGGTGAGGCAAAAGTTTATAATTAACAAAATATGTATAAAAAAAATATAAAATTTTGCATTTTTAAGAACAAGGTATCATCTATTGCAATTAAAATCCGGTTTCGTTTTTTTTGCGGTTCGCGTTTAAGGCAACGACATCTTTGCCCATATGGTGATCAAAAACTTGTGCGGACATTGAAGATGCATATATTCAATTTGAGTTGAAAATGTGCAGCAATGTGAACACGCTGTAACCAATAAACAAAAGGAAGACCAATTTTTATGGATATTTGGCCATGAAATCCTTAAATTTTAGATTTTAGTTATCACATGATTTGAAAACCTTTCTTTCAGTACCGATTAGCACTTCAGTACCTGTCTGTTGATGGATCACATTCGTTTAGTTTGAGAAAAATTAGCGCTACAAAAAAAAATATTCAGTAAAATCTGTTCATTTTTATTGCGTTTACAATATTAAATATTTCCCGGCAATTCCAAATTAAATCACTTCTTACTTCTCTCCCCGGCTCGTGCTCTTATTAAACGGGTTTCTTGACGTTGCAAACGTATTTTTGATCTTTGCTGGCAGCAGATTTTTTTCAAAAACATGTTTTTTTCGCGTTTCAAAGCCAACTAAACAATGAATTCCATAGAAAAATCTTTTATTATACGCTTTCTCAGAATACATACATACCTACATACATAGTTCAATATGGCAGTCAAGCTTTAATTCAAAGAAAAGTTATAGATTTGTTATTGAAACAGGGTAATTTTTTTAGATACGAGATATTTTATTAAAGTTCTCTATGCGAAATTGTTGAACTTATAAGTTTTTTTGTACAAGTGTGAAAAATGAAAGACGTTTTCCAGTTGAGTTAAAATGATAAAACGGTTGCTTGCAAGGCAGTTAATAAAATGATAATGCAGTTAAAACCTGTAGCTGTTGCTCTTTTACAACGCTTGCCATGTTACGTTTCGCGAATTGCCGGTCCACTTGGGTCCCATTGTGCTACCCGAAGTGGCTGTAGGGAAATAGTCCTACACATCTCCTGCCGGTTCCATCCTGAACCAGCCAGATGAACGGATGAAAGACTCCACCCTGTTCAATCCGCACCATTCCGACCCCTCCACCAGCCCGTGTAGTATCGGTCTGCCCAAGTAATTTGGCTCTCTGGGTAGAGAGAGCTGGACATCGACAGAGGAAATGTTCGACACTCTCCTCCTCCTCTTCTTTATCTCTGCAGAAGTCATTGTATGGAAGACGTAGAGGATTTATGGGAACCATCGGTTCCCTGGGAAACCACACGAATATTCCAAACACTGGATACAATATTAGTAAAATGAATTCTTTGATTCATAAGGACATTGCAAATGTAAAAAAAAAAATAGAAATAAGGAAAATGGTTTTGTTTTGCTACCGTCTGCTGGACAGCAAAGTTCGTCGTTGCACTATAAGTAACTACTACCATACTAGTAAAGACTACCATTTCTTACCTGCACTCAGGCTATAACACTCAGCGCAATATTTCGATTTCGAAACTCTGCAACCTCTCAAAAAGTCCCTAAGCTAAACATGGGAGTGAGAGAGGGAGAGGTGTGAAAACAAATGACAGCTCATTGCGGGGGAGACGGCACGTAAATGTAAAAAACTTCTCCAAAGTTATATACGCTAAGGCCTCGGCTCATGGAAAGCAATCGAATATCGGTTCAGCTGGCAACCATGAACTTTTGGCTACCAAACAACCAGCAAAACAACAACTACACTGGCTGCTGCATACATTATCATATTACACGACTGCCTTATCATTTGCAGTGCTAAACATCTGGTGCAACTCAACTACAGTTCGTTGGTCATCCACATTTGCATTATTATTTTTCTTTGACATGCCCTTTCAATTTGCTGCCATTTAACAACAAAAAAATGTTTACCCTTTATATGCATTTCACGTAATATCTTTTCAATGAACATAAATTGAACTGTATAGAAAGAAAACTTTCGCAGTTCAATAACACGCACGCACTTGCTGTAATTTGACACGCATCATTCAATATTTCCAGCAGAAGAGGGTTGTTGCAGGATTACAATCAAAAGTTTGTAAACATTTTTATTTTTACAAATAAATCAATAATTCATAGTCCTGGCAAAACTATTATAATCTAATAATTTAGACTTACCTTCCATTTAAAATATTCTATTATTTTTTTTTGGTTTCAATTTGTTTGCTTGAATTTGGCAAAAGAAAAAGAAATGCGCCTTCTTCACAACCGTTTGAAAAGAATAAATTATGAGTTGTGAATTTATTTCCTTTATTTTCTTTAAATGCTGAAATGACAATTTTATTTTATTGCTTTTTTCCTGTTGGTTTAAAACAAAACTTGTTGTTTTTAATTACTTTTTCTGTAAACAGAATGTATAAAATGAAATTTAAAAGTTGCTTGAGAAATTCGTTTGCAAATAGGCAGCAAAAAAAAACAACAACAAGAAACGCAATCCTGATTTGAATAAAAATAAAAAAGTGCAAGAGAAAGGGTGTGCCAAATGTAAGAACAAAATTTTGTTTTGTGAAGATATACATATACATATATGTATGTATGTATGTATATTAAAAAAAAAAAACAAAAAAATGCGGTCGGGGGACCCCCGTTAGGAACGAAGTTCCTTACGTTTTTTTTCATCTTTGAAGGTGAAATCTGTATGTTTTGTTTTGTGTTGTTTTTGAAATTTTTAAATTATATGATTCTTAAAATTTTTGGAACGTTTTATTTTTTACTTTTGACACATGCAGTATTTTTTTGTCAATCTGCTACAAAACAAAGAAAAGCAACTGTTGGCCAATTTTTTAATATTGCTGTTTTTTGTTGTGACATACTTTACTTTAGCGACATCTATCAACCGATAGCGTCCGTTTTCACAACTAATTAATATTTATCATACACAATTGCTTGTTGACAGTACACCAATACATATAAATAGCTCACACGTTTTCGGGACGATTTCTACTAATTTCCGATTTCTACTAAGTTCTTAGATTTCTACTAAGTTCTTTAACGCGGCTTGCTGGTAGTAAGCCGCGTTAAAGAACTTCGTTCCAAAAAAAAAATTACCAAAATCCCAACTGCTCTCTCCACATTGTCCCGAAGAAGCTATCCTCATGCTAATGAGGATAGCTAATTATGTGTTTTTAATTAGTTATTTTTCGATATTCTTTTCGTTCCTGTTCCAAAATAAGTTTAATCAAAACAAGTTCGAGGTTCGAACACCGTCAAAAATAGTTATTTTCATACATTTTTCATTAACAGGCCAAACTAAATTAGCGCGTCAAGCGTATTTTTGCTGTGTAAACCACCCGTTTTCATACCAAATGGCTGGCTTAGACGGCAATAATACGCTTGACGCTCTAATTTAGGTTGGAATGTAAAGGATTTTTGCGTGTGATTTTTTTTTTGTCTATTTGTCAACGTTTTGAAGTAACTACGAACATTCGAAGAGCAATTATTTTCATACCTTTAAACTAAATTATTTTTTGTTTTCCCCTTTTTATTCCATTTTTAAGTGTGTGTTCCGAAATTGCCAAGTTCGAATCAATTTCCAAAATTTTGATTCATGGCAGTTTTTTCAAGTTATTGAAAGAAGGAACTACTCAAGATCAAAATATGAAAATTATAGTACACCAGCAAATTCAAAAATTCTTGCTGGAGGATATTTTTAATGGTCTTACCCATTCGGAACTCATAAATTTCAATTCAAATCATGTTCAACAGCATAAAATAGTTGTACAAATTCTGAAAATTTTATTCCTGAATTTGAAAAAACGATAATATGTTTGAAAAGAAATCAATTCGAGCTAAAAGAGAAATTTATTATTGAAGCTTCAAATTCTGGAAAAAATATTTAAACGTTCATGTTTTGTAAAACCGCACATTTGCTTACACGTCTACATACATACATGTGTACGTATGAGAGATAATTCCCTGAATACATGCATTTCAACTTAAGTGACATTCTCTGAAACTGCATTTAGCAGCACTCTTTCTTGTTTACTTCTTATTTTGTTGTTTTAAGAAAAACTTGCATTAACACAAAAGTTTTATCTTAAAAATTTTGCATGAAAAAGTTGCCATGAAACATGCAACACATTTTAAGCTATTTACACAAATTTTGATTAAAAATCCATGTTTACATCGAAAACATTTCGTAAATTATTAAAACTGCTTGTGATGTACAGTGTGATAAGAAACTCATTTTCTTAGGAATCACTGTTAGATCATGAAAGCTTTTTAAACATGTTACAAGACCTCCACATTCCTTAAAGCCAATGCATTCTGATCTATTAAAAGAAAAAACTTTTCCCCAGATTCCCGTGGGCTCCCAATGCGGAGTACGGGAACAAAAAAGTACTTTTGACAAGTTTGTCCGATATGCTATACTTTTGAAAATTTTCAAAAACTTATCTTCTACGCGATGAGAGAAAAACTATAATAATAATGTGTTTGTTTTGGAACTTTTATTTTTTTAAGTAAGACAGAATTCTATCAGATTTATCTAGCAATTACCAGCGAATGAATCATACGATTGTGTAGCATGGTGAATCAGTCTCAAGTAAAAAAAAAACAAGAAAAATGTGAAATTCAATTTAAAATCAGAAATGAACGTTTAGCTCCCGAATAAATTCAACCTTAAGAGCTAACGACTCACTTTTAAAACCACATTCGTTGTATGAAAAAAACAAACAAAAAAATTCAAATATTTTCCTTTGCATTGTAATTTTATTTCTCAATATTTTATATATTACACACGTCCATAAATTTCATAAATATTAAAATTTGATTCAATTTCAAAATTTTCCATAAATTTATAAACATGATTAGTGTTAAATTTTTGCTCATTTCAAGCCACTGTTATAAGGAAGGCATAAAAAGAAATTTCGGTTGTACTCTCTACAACAAACACACAGGCCACAACACTCAGGGAAACGCTCTATTGCAGTTTTATGCATGTGTGCATTCGTTTGGTTTTTGAGAGAAGTTGTTGTAACAGAGTTGCGAGAAGAGTGAGAGGTGAGTTTTGGAATATGAATTTTCCCAGAAAGTCGGTATTTTATCGTATAAAATTTTCCAAGATGTTTAGTTTGTTCAAGGCAAAAACGAACAGCCAGCCACTGTGATACCCATACAATGAAAATGGAAATAGAAAAATCGTTAATAAATACATCACTGCAACTGTACTCTCTTCAATTTATACAAGAAGAAAAAAGGCATCTGGCCTTGTGTGTCGTTTTTTTTTCTTTCGGTTTTTCCTTTTTCTTCTTTCTGTTAGATCTTTTTAGATTAGAGGAAAATCATGTTTGATAAATGCACACACACACACATGCAGATAGAATTTGAAATAGTAATGAATAATTTGTAATATTAAGCAAAAAAAAAATGCATATAAATGTAAATGCTGGCAAAAAGCTGATCTAATATTATAAAATTAAAAAGAACAGCCACTGTGATATAATTTTGTTTTGAAAAAAAAGAATACTTTAATATATCAGCAGCAACAGTTCCCTTTAATTAAACAATTGTTTGTGGCCATGTTTGTTTTTTTTTCTGTGACCTTTTTCGCAGCATATAGAAAAAACCATTTTGTTAAATAGGCACAACATTTAAAGTAAAAAGAACAGCCACTGTGATATAGATATTTTAATAAACCTGATATATCGCACAGAAACTGTTCTCTAAACTTTTAAGGCATGTTATTAATAACTAATTTTGGGGAAACTTTTTTTTTTAGATTTTTGGACGCTTCCAATCACTGCAATATAAAGGAAAATCACTGTGATATGTTTATATAAATGAACTCATATCACAACGATCGTTCCTTTGATTGTAATGATTTTGGTGTGTGTGTGTGTTTTTTTTTAGGTAGATACATACCCAGATCTGCCATAAGAGTGCTGAATAAAAAGCAACGAATTGAAATGGATACTCAGCTTTAAGATTTTCTTAAACTTATCATAAAGCTAAATTACCACTGGAATTAGTTGTTTTATAGCAACATATGTATGTATGTACTTTCAGCCAGAACACTTAACTGATGTTTATTCTAAAATTATAGCACGAGTGTTCGGTCTAGTCACTCAATATCAAATTTAAACACCAAAGCGACTAAACCGACAATCGCCATTTAACTTTAAAAAAAAAATGATTTGTTATTAAACACACAAAATCGTCAGAAGAAAGGAAAAACACCTTTTTATTATTCTCTATTATACACAATTCCGTTGCAATTATCTATAACCTTAATCAGACACACTCTGCCCAGTGTTGATCTCTTGAGGGTACACAACAAACTGAGCGGATTGTGTCCCAATAAAGACTAGAAAATTAAATGTTGTTTGTTTCAAACGGTCCGGCTGGCTGCCAAGGAAGAAGTCACGCACACTCTCAATATAATTCAATTGTTCTCTGCCACTCACTCTCTCTCTCTCTTTTGTTCACTTCACTTCACTCTCAAAATTTCAGTTATTTATATTTGTAGAAACTTTCCAGTGATTATCAGACAAACATCACCCAGTGATGTTCAATAACAATTCATCAATATCTGGAGCAAAGTTTGTCGCATAATTACGACTGTTTTTTAGGTATTTAATTATTTTAATGTTTTTGTTAAAATATAAATTACTCCTTTTCGAAAATATAGTATGTAGGTATGTATGCACTAGGTATATCCAAATATTCCACAAAATAGATAGGCAAGCTGCTCTTCACATGGCCATCAATACGCGATAACTGGTATTCGGCGTTTGAAAATTGCGCCTTTTTATACCAAAACCCAACGAAGCTTGTTTTAAGCCTAAACACAGGATAAACTAATCTTACCTGTCAGTTAATTAGCTTGTATTTGTTGTACTTCCAGACTCAGACTTACATGCTCTCTGGCAATCATGCTCGCTCTTCTTGTAAATAAGCCTACGACACATAAGCAACGGTGTTAAACAAAAACAAAGGATCATAAATTTGTACATACATATGTATGTACATATATATGCATGTACATATATATGTACATATGAACATATGTACCTGTTATTTAAATCAAACGCTATAATTACATTTGCGACTTAGAACAAAATTATAAATACTTACGTATGTACATATGTATATATGTATTTAACCACAAAATATGTACACAAGTACATATGTTTATTAAATTTGTTAAATGATCAAATGTTTATTAAAAATTTGAAATAAAATGAAGATTTGCACAAAGTCCATGTGCAAAAAATACAAGTATTCCAAACGAATCGAACAGAATCGGGACACTGGCAATTACATGAAAATACGTCGCAGAAATAAGTTGTGAGATAAATTCAATTTTTTCTTGCACCGTTTGTTTTTATGCTCTCAGCAAAATTGTCACTGTTACATTAATTTTTTTACACAGAGAGAGAAAGAGAGAGAGAGAGAGAGAGTTTTTGTTTTGTTTTTGTTCTGTGCCAAAACGATTCGGCAGCGCTGTCAATAATGAGATCTCAAGGTCAAATGGTTGATACAGCAGCCTGGCGTCGTCTCCTTAAATTATCCTTCCGCCAGAGCAGCCGGCCACTGTTATGATTTCCTTCGGCTGGTGATCTGATTTTCATGTTCATTGGCGAATTTGCTTTTTCCTTAATTGTTTACTTTTTTGTTTATTCAATCTTCATTTTGCAATAATTTCATGGTTAGTAATAGGGTTGGCAAAATTTCCACAATTTCCATTTTTTTAGGGTAACATACTCCCAGTCTAAAAACAGAAAATTGAAGGGGTGTTTCCCTCAAGAAACCGCCAAATTCATAGGCTAGAACACGTTCACTGGATGTACTACGATTGCTACAAACGCACAGAAAAATTAAAAATTAACACATGTTCCCATACAAGAAGCTTTTTAATCATGATCTCTATGCTTTTCACACGTTCCACGCATTGCACGTTCTTCAAACTCCAAGTTACATGGCACGCTTTCTACGCGCCCAGTTGTATGAATATTTTTAATATACAAAACATATTTTGATTAAAACGGGTGGTGAAATGGAGACTTTAAAAGAATTCCAACATTGTTTTTTGTGCAACAATAAATTTAATTTTAATAAATTTAAAACATTATTAAACTTGATGGTCATGATACTTCGTACGTAAAGAATAACTGTACTAAAAAATTTATTAAAACTTATTTTGTTCGTGATTTTGTTTGTAAACTTTATCACATTATTATTATTATTATTTTTTTATAGAAATGTTTTTTTATTACAAAAAATTTTAATAATTATCCTACAACACAAAAGTATTTACCGATACGTTGAGACTCAACACATCTCTAACTATCAAAAAGATCTCTCTTTTCTCACAACGCTTGTGAGGCGTACAAAAGTAGAAAGTAGATCTCCTCTCCGCGTTCTAGGCGCCTACGCTTTATGCTGTGTTACTTGCACCATTCAATTGCACAGATTCTACATTTGTGAGAGCGATATGAAACGTTTCGAAACGCGTCACGAGTGCTGTGGAACTCCACATTTACAGAAGTGGTGTTCTGCTATTTTTTTTTCTTTTTTGTAACAGCTGGGCTTGTGTGGGTCAGGAGGTAGAAATGGTGACAAATGGCTCATTAATTGGGGTCAAATGATAAACTGCTTCTGCATCGCTCCAAGAAAAATAAAATGTAAGAGCGACCGCCACTAATATGTAATAATACCACAAAAATATTTTTAATTTTTCCTCAGGGTCCAGCATGAAAATGTTTACGGATGTTTGTTTTTTAAGTTATTCATAATAACAGTCAGAAATAAAAATTATTTTATATAGTTCTTCCCAGCCATCTATATGCCGCCGACGACATTTCACTGATGCTACTCAACTCATAGCTAGACTCGAAAGACTTGAAAGGTTGTTTTAAGCTAAAGAGGCTGAAAAAGACAAAAAAACAATTAAAAAGGTCAGTTGAGATCTACAATAATCAATTTCAATGAGCTCTTAAAGCAAATATTAAATTAATTCTTATTTATGATACTAATTTCTCTTTTTTGTTTGTTTTCAAAACGGTTCTAGAAAAGCGTAAGAAACGGATAAGAATTTAATAAAAAAACATTTTTGTGAGACGGTCGTTCTGAGAGGCCAGGATATACATATGTATATTAGTGCAGGTTGCTCTTACTTGTTATGCTTCTGGGAGCGATCTAGCTGCAGTAAAACGCTAAAATCGTAGTTGACTTATTTTTGTTTTTTCACGCCGTGTTTTTCACACGGCTTGGAGTTCTTGTAGAGATTTTACATGAAGTTTCGTTCATATTCTGCTGGATCATTGTGTTTTATCCTCAATAGTAATAGAAATAAAACGGCAACTCTCTTTTGCCTTTCCATCGAGTTAACAGTATTTTAACAAATTGAAGAGAACAATTTTCCTACTTTATACAGTGTTGCCATTTTAGTATTTCTCTTTGGATTAAAAAGTTTGAAAGCGTCTTTACAAAATTCGGGAAAGGTTTCCATTATTAAAATTATAAGAATTCTATCCTGAAAGAAAGCATAATGGTATTATATTATGTTTGTTCTAATTTGTCAGGTGTTTACTAGGCACAGTTTTCTCTGTGAAATTAAAACTCAAATAATGTTGTAACAAAATAATGTTTAACAAAATTAAAGAGATATTTTTGATCCAAAATAATATAAATCCCATTCCTGCCTCCAACTATTTCTTTTATTTATTTATTTATTTATTTTTTTTTTTTTAGACTGGGACCAGTACTTAGGGGATGACCCCTATAATGCATTGAATTGTAGTGGAACTAGGAAAATAGGAAAGAGGGGAGTATTTGTTTTGGACGTTGGATTAAGTAAAAAACAAATATATAATATAAAAAATTAACATTTATTTTTGCAAAGCTGGATGAGTCAGAATTAACTGTTGCTAATTTGTCTGTTTAGTGTCCAGTGTATGTACCTTCGACACTAACTCGCTAACAACGAACACTCTTGCCTAGGGCATAAGTACATCCTATATATTCTCACAAAGGAATGTATAGTAATCGCTATGTGATCCCTTACCTGTCAGTTGGCGAGTATGTTTCCGATACTCTTCCGGATTGTAAGATGATTGGCGAAGCTTCCTGCCTTAAATTATTTATTTCTGGGAATGAAAATGGCCTGCATGGTCGCCTCTTTTTGCACTGAAATGGGAGTAGCCTCAAAATTCTTAAAAAAAAACATATAGAAACAATGTGCAGTCCATTGACCATAATGTCCTTGTACACACAACTACAAAAATTTATAATCGGCATTTTGTTTTCTGGCAACATTGACTTTGCACCAGGTAGCAGCACTGCTACAAAAAATGCAACAGCAAAAAAAAACATCTTCATGTGTGTTGTTGGTAGGGTGTTACAGAGAAGCATCAACATTTTCTGGTAGCTAATAAAATTTTGACAATTCTTTGTAATCTAAACAACACACATAGTACATGTGTTTTAAGCGGCTACCTCTACCAGGTAGATATTATCTACATACATACATATTTTAAAGGTGCCCGTTGGCTCTGAGTTATTTTAATTTCATGAGCAAGAGAAAATGTCTTTTGAAGAGGAGAATTTTAAATGCAATTTTAATTTCCTTGAGAGAGCCAAAAATGCCATTAGAATTCATTAGAAAAATATGTACATACGTATATGTTCATATGTACACATCGTGATCTAAAGCAGTCCGATAATCTGTTCGAAATTCCACGTGTCGTACTGTCAAAATGCATGTTCATTTGTGAAAAACATTAAAATGTAAACAGCAACGTTTTATTTTTTGGCGCGCAATGGTTGGTACTCTGTTCGATACTCTGGAACATTAATTTTTTCACTGCATTCACACAATTTAATGAGTGCATATGTTCACAAAGTGAACGATATGCATTTTAATTTGAACGCCCATTTTCGTAATAAGCCTGAATAACTTCAACTCGATTCTCGATTGCGTATCTTTCCATGATTCAAATTCAGTTATTCTAAAAATGAGAATTGTCAAATGAAATGCAGCAAAAAAACTTGACGTTTAGATGTGGTTCACAGTCAACATTAGCCCAGAAAATTTAACCATCCACTGTGCTTGAATTTGAATCTTTTTTTTTTTTTTGACAGACGGGGCACCTAGTGACCAAACCTAATTTGGGTGCGCTGAATTCAGTGGTGCTAACCGTTTTTTTTTTTTAGCTTAGCTCTTGTTTTTGAGATATACCGTTATTTTAAAAACTGGAGGAGGTAGGACAACATTTATTCCCTTAACTCAAAGATGATTTTAAATCTGGGAAAGAATATAAAAACCGAAACTCGGCAATAAATCTATCTATCAATGACTGTAAAACTCTTTTTAATCGGCTTAGTAGTTCAGAAAATACAAATCTGCGTGTTTCATATACAAGAAACTATAGAAATGTCAATGTTGAATAATATGTTAGTTACGGAATTTTGCCCCTTGGGTATCGCTATGCAAGTTGTTTTTTACTTCTGTCAGTTGAAATTGCTTTATTTTGATAAGCAAACAATATGTTTCTTCCATACTACTTTCATTTAATAAAAAAAAAAATTATGTTTGAGGCTTCGTCTGGTGACCGTTTGAAATTTTTTGGATTTTTTGTGAATAACTTCCAAAGTTGTCCACCGATTTTAGTCATTTAAGGCTTCTTTTATTTGAAACTTTTATTTGTTATGAATAAGTGAAAATTAATCAGCATAACTTTGTTTTTAGATTTTTTATGCTGTTTTAAGGAACAAAAAATGTTTAACTTTTGCAAAAAATTTAATTTTTGTATTTTCTAAACTACGAAGCCGATTAAAAAGAGATTTACAGTTATTGAAAGCTATCTTTATTGCCGAATTTCGGTTTTTGTGTTCTTTTCAAGGTTTTAAATCGTTTTTGAGTTAAGAGAATATATGTTGTCCTACCTCCTCCATTTTTAAAATAACGGTACATCTCAAAAACAAGAGCTAACCTAAAAAAAAAAACGGTTAGCACCACTGAATTTAGCGCACCCGAATTAGGTTTAGTCACTGGGTGCCCCTTCTGTCGGTTTTTTCAACTAGCACAGTGTTATTATCTATTTGCTGTGGGCTCAACTCAACCAACAACAACTGTACGTACTGTAGTCCTTTGAAAAGTATTTTTCCACTGTCGCATTGTGTGCTAATAATTTGTTTCTATTGATAATTAGCTATAATTAACTGGCTGTTTTTCCAAAACAGGACAAAATTGCCTTTCTTGAATTTATGTGGAAAACACTCATAAAATTCAACAATTTGTTTACAATCAATACTTAAGAATGAAAATGTTTTTATGATTTCAGAAAACAGGCAGCGGAACTGAAATTTTAAGCCTTTGAGCAAGAAGTTCTCGGAAATTCGGTTATTCTAGAATTTTGCTATAAACATTTCTACGTATGTATGTATGTTTTTAAAGGGCATGAAGAATTTGTTATACATACATACACTAATGCATACACTGTAAAATGTTTTTGTTAAAATATCATAAACATTTTTTTGTATTTAATTTCTTGAGCAAATTAGTAGTTGTTAACAAACTGTCTTGTATGGTTATAAATACATATATGTATATGTACATACATATGAGTTTCCACCCCAACACAACCGTTTTTACCTGCTAAAATTTGTCGCCTGGTTAGTGTTGTTGCTGGGGCCTGCCCTCACCGCTTATGCGTTCACATTTAACAATAAAATAAAACACAACCTCGTACTAACCGTTAACGGGCTCGTCAAAATGCCGGCTGTAAACTGAAAAATGACAAACAATAGATATACTTAATCCCTGCCATAAAACCCGTCATAAAATCCAAATTTAGTTTTGCTTAGAAAATATGTATGTGCATATGTATGTATTTAGCTGCTGTTTCTTAATAACTGAACTGAAAAGATGTTCCCAGACTTTAAGTTAAGGAATAAGAAAAACAAACCGTGGAAATGGTTTTGTGAAAGAAATACATATACATATATGTATGTACACATGTGTAGGTATGTATGATTTAGCAAGCAACCAAAAAAACTACACATTTTAATTTAAAGGTCGACAGGAAAATCAGTTGAGGCTTGATGGATCAAAACTCCTTTAAGCAGGTTAGACTGATGCCTGAAAAAATGCAAAAAATATACATACATATGTAAAGTTTAGTTATTTCTTTTGTTTGAATGGTTTACCCATCTAAAGCAGTAAAGGGCTAAGGATATCACATAACTTCCAAAATATGGACCCATAATTGCGAATAGCACTTAACTGACGTAATTGTTTGTGCAACCTTTTGCTGCTGTTTTGCTCTTAAGCGGCCTGCAAAATATTGTTATGTATCGATACATCACATAATTTCCATTATATTGACCCCTCACCGCAAATAAAATTTAAGTGACATGATTTTAAGAACAAACTTTTGCTGTTTTGCACCTATAAAGATTGCAAAACACCATCAACATCATTATGTTATCAATACACACACAATTTCCATGATACCGACCCCTCACCGCGTATAAAACCTAAACAACGTGCTTGCTAGAACAACTTTTTGCTCATTTGTTCTTATGTAGCCTCGGAAACATCGTTAACCTAACCATATTATCGATATAGCACACAATTTGCATAATATTGACGCCTCACTGCGCATAAATCTTAACTCACGCACTTTTTAGCACAAACTTTGGATGTGTATCGCTTGTCACACTTCCAAAGTATCACTAACTTAAGCAGGTTTTCCATGCACCGCATGACTTCAATAACATCGACCCCTAACCGCCTATAAAGCTTAACTGATGTGTTAATAAAAACAAATTTTTGCTGTTTTGCCTTAATAATGAATCAAAAAAAAAAAAAAAATCGGTGTTATCATCACATAGTTCACTTAAAGCCGACTCCTAACTGTAAACAAAATCTATCTTACTAACTTTTAAGAACTCGTTTTTACCGTTTTGACTCCAAGCGGGGCTTAAACAATCATTAACTTAAATATGTTGTCGGCAAACTATTTAATTTCCATAATATCGATCCCTGACCGCAATTAAAACTTAACTGAAGTATTTTTTAAAACAAAATTTTCCTGCTTAGCCCCTATACAACCATCAAGCTATAATTACCCTAAACATGTTATTGGTAAAACGCATAATTTCCATAATATCAACCCATAACTGCAACTAAAACTTAAGTAAAAAGTTTTTTTAAACAAATTTTTGATATCGTAGTGCAATTCTTTTTCCTCATGCCAAAAGTTGTCAAAAAATCAGTGACATAATGTAGAAAAACTGCTTGTACATGCAAATCAATCCAGTCTAATGTACAATATGTATACATATTTATTTATTGAAAGTGTTTTACAAAGATAAATTTATAAAATACGACATTTGAAATAGTGTGGACTACTTGGTCATTACACTATGTACATACATATGTATGTATATACTTTAATGTTAAATTTCCTAAGGGGCCTCTCGCAAAGCAGCAACAACAACAACAAAGCTTTCAACATTCACACTCTGACACAGTTTAGAGGTTTTTCTTGCTTTTCCACAACACTCATCATACTCGACGTTCAGTGTTGTTTTTGCTCAAACATTTAAATACAAAATACCACGAATATTTCATTGCCCAAGGCTGTTGTGATGTTTGTTAACCATTGACTATCGTGTACAAGAAGAAAATACACAAATTTTATGATACTCGTTCCCTTTGTATGGGACTTTTTTTTAATTTTTTGTTTATTTTAATACAAACATAAGAATTCGTCTCATTGACATGCTGAGACAAGCTTAAGCATGAGCACATTAGAAAAATATACATTCATACACATATGTGTGTGTATGTATACATTTATATGTATATGCATGTGTATAGAAAAATAATCAGTTTTTCTGGTGCTGGCTCAACATGCCTCAAAAAATTTTATTTGTTTTTTTTTTTTAACCTAAGCCAGTCAAACGTCCTGCTGCATGCATAAAATCCTTTGGATTTTTTTAAATCTTCTTTTGGGTTCGAAGAGATCTGTCTGCATGCACGCACACGTGTGTATGTACATATTTTATCATTAGTTTCACAACAGCTTAAAATAAGACATAGAATTTCGGTATGTTCAGCAGCAGGACAGGAGCAAAAAAGGATTTAACAGATACTGAATGTTTTGCGAAAACATAAACTTTGTCATTCTTGTCTTGGGCTCATATAATGTAAATTGCAATAAAAATCTATACCTATTTGATTATTTTGGATAGTAAAATAAAGCTCTTGGCTTTAAAAACGAAAACATTAGAATTACCTGTTATTGAGAGAAACTCATGAATGCTCTGATTTTACCGAACTTTGCCCAAAAACTACGTTATCAAACTTAATATAGCAGTTTGCACTTGTAGGTTACATTTTTTTAATAATTATTAAGAGAGCTTGTCACCATTCCGTATAACCTCCATTTGTTTAAGGCCCGCTTCTATTATTCGAGGCATACATAGATGAAATATGATTATGGCGAGCCTTTACAGAGATGTTCTCCGCTACTTAGTGTTATTATTGTGGCAAAGCTTAAAATCTTGCCGCTCAGCTCACTTCAGAGATTCTTTATAAGATGCAAGCCAAGGTACTGACAGGTCCAATCAAGTACGCTCAAATTGTGCTGCCGAAACCGTGCACCCAATAGTCTGGGTTACAGATTTGGGATATTATCCTGTCGAAATTTTCGTTTATGAAAAACAATCTACTTTTGTTGTTTTCTATGAAGTGAATTGGGCTAACACCCAAAAGCTTTTTCAGGTCACACCTACAAATCCTTTTCCTATGTCGGTGTACATTTGTTCCGAACCCATTGCCAATAAAATCAATCATTATTTCGTTCATAATCTGTGCCATGCTGTAAGAGCTAATTATTTATTTATTTTTATTTGAACAAATTCTGGAGCAATTTGTTTAAATGTTTCGGTAAAGAATAGGCTGTAATCAAGGGGATCTTTACCGACCGTATATTATAACTCTCCCCCAATGAAAGAGTCATAATTTAGATCCCCTTTATTACAGCCTGTTCTTTACCGGAACGTTTAAACAAATTGCTCCAGAATTTGTTCATGGTCCTTCGAGCCGGATAAAAAAAATTGTGTAAAAAATATGTTTGGACATATTTTTTGACCAAGGTTGAATCTTGCAATTTCTTTCGGGGTCTTCACAATATGAAGCAATTTTTAATTTTACCCTCAATTAACTTCAATAACGTAAAGGATCTCTTTTGGCCAAAGTTATCGTGTCATTATTTTACTTGGTCCGTGGCTTTCTACTATACTACACGAAAAAAACTCAGTCATATCAAAATAATTTGAAGCATTAGGTATATAACGGAAACATTTAAAAACACTGCTGTATGTACTTCACACCTATTTTTTTGGCTATATCTGTATCTTCTCGTAGCAGCGAACACATGACACGATACTCGTAGTTACATATGTATATGATTTTTGTCTGGCAGTTTCATGTGTAGAGGTTGTTTAGGTCATACTTACCTAATTCAATTTTTAAACCCTTTTAAATTAAAAGCCCAATTCTTTATAGAAACGATTTTCACTTTTATATTTTTTTTATCATTTTTTTTTTTTTTTGAAATTGAAAGAATTTTTTTTTTTTATTTTTTTTAAAAATATTTTTTTTTAATATTCAAATGAATTTACCTTTTTTCTGTTTTCTTGCTTTTCTTGTTTCTAAAAAAAAAATCTATAAATTTGTTGTACCATTAAATAAAAATTAAAAAAAAAATAAAAACAAAAACGTAATTCTAATGAAAAAAGATTGTTGAAAAACTGAAGTTCAAAATCAAACAGTGTGAGGAAAAATAAGGACAAGGTAGAAGAAGGACAAAACTAAAAAACAATTACTTCCAGTTTGTTGTCTAGGAATATTTAATCAATCGTTGTAAAATTTAATTTTCGCTTTTTCTCAAACTTTTCAAATATTTGGGCAGAATTCCGCAAATCCTTGCAAAGAGTGTAATCCATTTTTTAAAGAGAGTGTTGAGAGTTATTGTTATTAAAGATGATGAGAAAAAAATCTTAAAAAGCTGTAAAAATAAATAAGACTTTTTTTAATAACAATTATTTTACCATTGTTATTATTGTTGTTGCTGTTTTTTTTGTGGTCGGCTTAGACGATTGTTGGTTGGTTTGTTTGTTTGTTGTTTAACTGCCTTCTTTTTGCTAAAAAGTTGAACACTTTGTTGTCTAAACGAATGAGTCAATTAAAATTAGTTCCGTTTTAAATTTCGAACAGAAGTCCTCAGCTGCTTGGGTGTGTGTGTGTGTGTTTTGTCATTTTTTTTCCATTTGGGGTGCAAATACATTAAATTTAATTTATTCTGAAATTGAAGAAAACAAAATATTTCGATCGCATTTTGTTGCTTTGAATGCATTTATGCAAATACAAATAACATACCTGTTTGTTTAAAATGTTTCCCGATTTTCGTTTTTGTTTGTATTTTATGTGGCTTTAAACAATAGGTCCTTATGTGCTAAATCCTTACAACTAATTTGAGGGAGGTTATCGGATAGAAGCCATATTACACGGTTGGAACTGAAGCATTTTCCACAGAGAAGCAAAAAGAGAAGAAAAGCAAAATTATGTGATTAATTCAAAACAAATATTTACAGCCATTTAAAGCAATTATTTTTAAATTTCTTAAAATTTAATTCTTATACATTTGCATACAGACATACATAAGTAACTTAAAAGAAAAAAAAACACTTACGAGTTTAATCGAATAAAAGGGATTTAAAACTCAAAATAAATACAGTTCATCCAATTTTCATTCTGTATGCAATAAACACTCCCAACAGGCCTCTCACAGAAACAAATTTCGATTGAAAGTTATTTCATTGCTAAAATAAAAAGAATTTTGTTCATAAATTCAATGAATTCCGACACTATTTTAACTAAAAAAGATTTATTATTTTGCAACCAACGTTGGGGTTCATTGAATCAATGAGTTTTGACTCATTAAATTTAGATTAATGATCATTCAGTCATTAAGCTAATGAAGTATTTCATTGGTTTAATGACAAAAATAAATCATTAAGTAAATGAAACGATTCATTAGATGTAAAAAATCGTTCATTGAAAACAGAACATAATTTTTATCACAAATATATGTAATTAAAATATTAAAAAAGAAAGAAAATTCGCATTATTTAGACCTTAAAGAAATAATACATTTCAAATGGCTCTTAAAGCAAATAAATAAGTTCATTTTTGAAAAAATTTCGTTTTATGTTAAATGCCACATTTTACACGTTACTTTAAAACATTTGCGAAATGTTAAAATATGTCACTATAAATCCAAATTTCTTTACAAATCAAATGAGAATTTAAAACTGAATGGAACAACACATTGACTTTAAGAAACTTTTCATTGATTTGATGATTTTTTTTTTTACGTAATTATGAAAAATAATTAACAGTTTTAATGTAATTTATTCATTAGCTCTATGAAAATGCATTTGCGTAATGAACACAATTCATTGGCTTAACGAAAAAATATTAATGAAATAAATTCGTTAGAACTATGAACAAAAATTCTTTCAGTACAAAAAAGTGCTTCTTTAGAAGAGCATTAAATTCAATCAATTTGCCCGGAATGAAGTCACATAATTGAATGATCGATTTTAAAGTTCCTATAAGTGATGACACAAATTTAACACATTTTAATTATGACTTTTTACTTTGTAATAGTTATATATTATAGCATATTTAACTTAAAAATAAAAATAATTCGGAATGAAGTAAACAGATTAAAGTCTGAAGTCGATAAAACAAAATCGATCGGATTAATAATTTGTAATCAAAATCAAGCAGCATAATTTCTGTAACAGGTCTTATAATGAATGATTGTTGTATTATTTTAGGTCTAAAAATAGACCTTATTAATGTTTTCTATCCTTTGCAGCCGTAGTAACTAATGGTGTTACCACTCGTTGTAATGAAGTTGTGACGAAAAGTAAGAGCTGCGAGACGAAAAAATGTTTTCTGTTGATTTGAAAATTTCTAAATCTCATTTTGTTCATGGGAATTATGAAATGATCAGTTGGGTATCAAACATTATGCTAAGAATTTTTCGAGCCTACTGATTCGTGAAAAAGACAGTAAACATTAATAAAGTATATTTTTAGACTCAAAATAATGCATTTCAATTGGCTCTTTAATTAATTATTTAAATAATTAAGTTAGTTTTTGAATAATATTTATTTTATATGGTACGAGTATTCAGGCAGATCTGAAGTCGTTTTATTTTTCACCAACATACCAACCATGAATTATTTCCTTCTACATTAGTGACTCCAAAATCTCTTTTGTGGAGTTAAGTCGTTGTGGCAGCAAATTAGCAATATTTTTAACCAAAGTCTAAAGGGCTTAATATTTTAACATGTTGCATTCACTACTTCCACGAAAGCACCACTTTGGATACTTTGTTTGCGTCGTATTCATAATAAATATTTTAGATTCACAATTGTTAAAAATTTTATCACTCCAATTTTATTGAGTTCGATAAAATTGGAGTGATCAACATTTTTAAAGAAGACAATAAATTTTATAAAATGGAAAGTTAATATTTTAGATTCGTTAAACTCTTATTTGGCAAATTTTCCGTACAAATTTATCAAATAAGAGCTTTATAAGGCTGAAGTAGTTTTTATGAATGAGGATGGTTGTTGTCTGCACAAATCTTGTTAGATTTTTGTGGTTTTTTGGGAAATATTTTTTGGGCTAAAATTTTCATTACCACCTTAACAATATAAAATAAAAAATGTGACGTACCGTTTTTATATGCTGCAAAATAAGAAAAACGTCAAAAATTTATATATGCAAGACTTGGCGATTTTTTTAATTCTTTTTTTTTAATTTTTTTGTTTTGTAAAATTTTATTAATTTCAAAAACTGAGTCAGCTGGAACTATAATGCTCGAAATATTCTTTTTAATTCCTAATAATTTCAATAAAACCTCGAAATGAAAAATCGTTAGCAGTTTAAATTAAAGATTTAAAGAATTTTTTCCAAACTAGCTCTGTTAATATAGAGCACCAAAATAAAAAAAAAAATCATCAAAAATTTATTCAAAGTTTTGACAAATTTTTAAAAAAAAATTAAAAAGGAAAAATTGTTTTTCAAAATGTTTTGTGTTAAAAAATCTTAAGAAATTTAAAATGTTGTTCAGCTTTAACTAAATGCTAAAAATATGTTTCTTTAATTTTTCAGCAATTTCAAAGCCAATATAGAACAAAAATGGAAAATCGTCAACAATTTGAAAAATGTTTATCAAATTGTAAACAAATTCTGAACAGCCAAGAATACAAGAAAGTATGCAAAATATTAAAAAAATAGTAGCTAGCTTTATATCAAAATGATTCAAGAGAAAAAAGTCATCAAAAATGTATATATCAGCTTTGGCGATTTTTTTTTAAAAAGTTCTTTAGTCTATTTGTGTGGAAAAAAAAATAAATTTAAAAGCAAGGTCAGCTGGAACTAAAAGTTAAAAGTATTTCGTATATCAACAGCCAAGAAACCCCAATACAGCCGCAAAAGAAAAAATCGTTAGAAATGTTGACGATTTTGTTTTAACATTTTCTAATATTTTAATAATCTCAATACTTCCGGTAACAATCTTAATAACTCAATATAAAAAATCGTCTGAAATTTACTTGAAATTTTTCTTGGCGATTTTTAATTTTTTCCAAATTATAAATAAATTTTTGGACCGCCGGTACAATAAAAGCAACAACTCAAAAAGTTCACAGAAATAACTGTGGCTAGCTTTATGGTAAGTTGCACCAAAACAAAAAATTGGAAAAAATTATTAGACGTTCTGGCGATTTTTTTGTCCGAAAAAATGTTTTGGCAAAATAATCTTTCATTTTAAAAAATCTTGAGAATTTTAAAGATTAATTAAGCTACTTGCAACTAAAATGCTCAAAATTCGTTTTTTTAAACCTAACAATCTTAATAACACTAATAATGCCATAATAAAAAAATAATCGCTTATAAAGTGCACGGTTTTTGGATATTTTATTTTTGTTTGTGACAAATCTTTTTCTAAATTACAAAAAAAAGTTAGGCAGTCCTGACAATAAAGGCAAAAACTTGGATTATAAAAAAGTGCACCAATATAAAAAATCATCAAAACTGTATACAGACGCTTAGGCGATTTTATCCCGACAAAAAAATATTATTGCATTTTTGGCAAAATAGTTTTTTGTTTTGAAAAATCTTAAGATTTTAAACACTCCAACCTAAATTAGCGCGTCAAGCGTATTATTGCCCTCTAGGCCACACATTTTATATGAAAATGGGTGGTTTACACAGCAAAAATACGCTTGACGCGATAATTTAGGTTGGCCTGTAAGACGTCCAGTTTTCGTGAATTTTTTCTTTTTTAGTTTTTTATCGTTTTGAAAAATCTGAACTAAGAAAGTTACTTTTAAAAAGCCCAATTCGGCCAGAGTATAAAAATACACAAATACTTATGTACCTACATGAAAATTCTTAGCGAATTTTGGGCAGGCGTCCGAACAAAAACAGTAGATCAAAATATCAAAGAACAGCAGTTAACTGTGTATTTTTGAGCGGTGCAACATTCAGGACTTTAAGCACAGGTTTCTATATCGAACTATATGAACTATTGCATAAAAATCCTCTCAAGTTGTTCAAATGCAAGTAATATAACAACGACTCTTATAAATGTCACAATCAGTATGAAAGCTTTATACCATGGCGAGACAAAGTTATCATTAAGCATTGTCGAGTGCTGTATTTCACAAAAGTTGGCACACTATAAGGGTTCGTCCAAACGTTGGCAATACCCGAAATTATGTCGAAATTTAGTTATGCCAGATTTAAAACTTTCTACAAATCAAAAAACTTCAAATAAATTCCCTCGCCTTTCGGGGTCAATAGTGACAAGAAAAAGAAACATCGAATTTTGATATGATACTACAGGAATCAAAATGTAACTGATGATTTATCAGTGCACTTTTTCATTATGACTCAATTAAAAGGTCAATATCGAGAGAGTTTATTCGCTGGCTCACAGAAAGCATTTAAAACCAAAATGGATTTCAAAATTTTGCAATTTTTTAATATTATTGTGCTTTTTTAATATTATTGTGCTCCGAAGGAGAGCGAAATATCGAAAAATATATTCGATTAAATAAAAAGAGACTTTTAGCTTAAAAGTACTAATACTAATATTAAATTAAAAAAGGAGGCAAATAAAATCAAATATTAAATGTTGTATTTATTTTAAATGTATTTATGCGAAGGAATGAACAGGTATCGATATCAATGAGCTGGCAGTCAAATATCAACAACGAATACCCTACATAGTAGTGGCATCCTGTTTACGTTCAGGTAACGTGACTTGGACGACAACAGTTCCTCTCCAATTCAAAAAAAAAAAAAAAAAAAAAAAATTAACAATTTATGCTGTGTTTAGCTAAACCTTACCTGTTTATTTTAACCTTTGTTGAAGAAAAATTATTGGTTTCTTTATCCTAGAAGCGAGAGACTGATTGACAGCTCTTAAAACTCCCTACACTTCTTAGAAATATAATTTGCTAATTCGCAACGAAACCCTAGATTTATGTATATGGAAGGAAAGCCATAACAAATTTGTATTTTTTCAAAAATTTATTGGGCTTCAATTCGATTTTACTTTCTCAGAATTGAGAAAGAAGTAAAATCAGTTCGGACGAAGTATTATTATTTTTGGCTTTTTCAAAGATTTTTGCGCGATTTTTCGCACGTTTTGTGGTTTGTTTGTTGCTTACAAGTTGTTGCAAAATAGTTTTTTTTTATTTTGTAGCTGTTTAAAGTTATTATCAACTAATTATTTTAAGTCCATCTTTGTTTCTGGCAAATTTTTTTCCCCTGTTTTTCACCGGTTGTATACTTTGTTAACGTTTACTTGTTGTAAGCTATTTTAAGTCCATCCTTACTACTTGCAACTGTTGCGCGATATTTCGCCAGTGTGTTCTTCATAGACGTTTACAGTTGTTGTAATTTATGTATTTTAAATTCATCTTTATCTGTTGCAAGTGTTGCGCGATTTTTAGCCTGTTTAAAATTTGTATAAGTTTTTAATTTCATCTTTGCGTTTTGAAAAATGTTCGCAAATTTTTGCATTTTTTTTTTTTTTTTTTTTGGCTTGCTGCTTAAAAAGTTTTCATAAACTATTTTAAATCTAATTCAATCTGACTACATAAATTCCATGAAGTACCTTAAAAAGTTTGTCATTTATACGCGACTTCTAAATCATTGCACAAAAGGATGTCGTTTAAAATTACTTCTTTTTATCAGCAAAAATATGAAATTATAGAAGTGGTTGAAAACAGCAGGTATGTCATTTATTTATTTGTTGTTTTTGAAACAAAAAGTCATTCACTTATAAAAACTCAGGTTCAAAGTCATGGAATGTACTTTGGTTCAATTCTCTCAGTTTAAATGAGACATTTTTTCCCTGAATTCTAAATGTTAATGCCAGAATCATGCACTTGAACCCACGATTCCACAGCATTTTGGTCAGGTTATTATTTGGTGGGAAATAACAAAAAAACTTAAAAAAAAATTTATAACAAGTAAAATCTATTTGTTGCTTATTTTTCAAAAAGTTTTGTGGGTTTTCGCCGTTTGTGTTCTGTATAGATTTTTATAGTTTTTATAAACTCAAATATGAACTTAATTATTTATTTGCTTTAAGAGCCAAATGAAATGTATTAATTCAGGTCCAAAAATGAACCTTTTCAAAAAATATTTGCTGTATTTTTTGAAAAGGTTCATTTTTGGACCTGAATTAATACGTTTTTATAAACTTTAAACTATAAACCATCTTGATTCTTGTTCACAAGAATCTCGCTTTGCGGTAGAAAATTTTTATAAAATATTTTAAGACTTCACTAATTTATTTTCTAGACAGAAAAGATGAATCTCGCTTTGTGGTAGCAACCCGTAGAGAATATAATAAAGTTGCGGACATGACATAAGCAGTAAAAATCGCTAATTATTTGTAATTATATTTTTCCCCCCTAATTCATAAAAATTATAACAGGCTTATATGACTGTTATTTGACATATTTGTATAGAAAATCTGTCAAATAAGAGCTTTATAAACCTGTCATAAGTTTTATGAATTAGACGGTTCGAGTATAAGTAAAAGTTAAAAATAACAATTGTTCAAAGAGATGTATGCTGCTGGCATGAATCTCATCTCCGACAGTGTTTTATATTTGCTATTTGTGCAATATGTCGGCGGATACTTCTTATTTTTGGGAAATGGCAAGAGCCTGCCCCACTATGTCGCACGTTAAGGTTCGTCTACACTTAGAGCTACATCAAATTGACTAACAATAGTCTGAACGAGCTAAACGCAACGTGATGGAATTCATTGATGTGAGAGAAGAGGGATGAATTTGGCGAAAGTCTCTGAGTTTTTTACCTGTAAAATGATGGCGAACGTTTACGTTCGACTTTGGTGGATGAGGTCTTAAAAAAGTCTCTAACTACAATAGTAGTCTAGGCAAATATTTAAAAAATATGAAAATATGCCAAATCATACGCAAACACACACACACACAAATTTCGTAACCTTTTCAGTAGAAGCCAAACAAGAAACTCAACTCAATTTTAAGTAGTCACAACCTAAAGCAGACAACAATCAAAGGCTGTTGCTAAACCACTTTGCAATTAATTCTTAGTTGCTAAAAATTAACCATTAAAAGATGTTAGAAAGTTAATTGTAAATTAAAACAAAAGAAAAAACCCTAAACCAACCGAAAATTAAGTAAAATCAAAAGAAACAAGTGTTACGGAAAAAAATTAAAAAAGATAACAAAAATTTTGAATTGGATTTAATTTTTTTTTTTAATTTTTTTTTTTTTTTTTTTTATTAAAAATTTTATTGAAAAATATAATTTTTTGTATAGTTTTTTAAATTTATATATTTTGTACTTTTTTTTCTCAAGAAACCTTTTTTCTTGTTTTATCATTTTTTATTTCTTTTTTTAATATTTTCTTTTTTTAGTTTTATTTTTTTTTTTATGAAAAAAGAAGTCTGTATAATATTTATCAAAAAGTATACATAACTATTTAAATATGTAAATAAATGGTCCTAAAAAGATTTTTTTAAATAGAATTTAGTATTTTTATAATAAGAAAAACAATAATAGAAAAATATTTCAGTGTGAAAAAAAGTTTGAAGTGCTTGTTGGTTAGATGGAAGTGAAATGAGAGTTTATACTATAAATTAAAAAAAAAAATTTTTTTTTTTGAAAAAATGTATCATGGGAAACAAACTTAGTACTAAAATGTGACAGGAAAAGAAAAGCAGGGAAATTGTTTATCAACAAAGGCAGTAGACAGCAGGATGGATTTCTGCAGGCACTTTTCCACTCTCAATTTTTCTGGATACTCTGACCATCAAACCAAAATAAGAATAGAAATGTATTGAAAAACTAGTCCAGGTAGTTTTTTTTTTTTTTTTGCCAGTTTTGTTTCAACAATGCGTTCGAGCCATTTAAGGTACTTCCGCATTTGGCAAATATTTGCCCACAAACAACGTGACCACTACTCTATTGTTGCTCTTTGTTTTGACCAAGCACATTCTGCATACAAACAACTAAAAATGGTTACACTTTCACATATATACAACAACGAAAAATAAAAATGGTAAGAAAACAAAAATCACTAAATTTCTCAAGAGCACCACGTTTTAAGCTTAACATGCGTTAGCTTAACGAGCAAATACAAAATTTGGAACGTACAAAAATTTTACAAGGGCGAATGTAACTTCGCCCTAATTTTTATATTTTCTCGTTGAGCAAACATAACCTTTAAAAATGCTCTTCTGAAATTGTTTAGGTTTTGTGATTTTTCCGTTTTTATCTTTTTGATAATTGTTTTTGCATCTATGTGAATGTAAACAATGGCTCTGTTGCGCTACAAATTCAATGGCCATGTTATCTCAAGTGGTGGAGATGCTATTGGCCGCCAAGATCATGCGATTTGACACCGTTCGACTTCTTTCTTTGGGATTATTTAAAAGAAAATGTGTAAAAATTATAAATTGAGAGTGGAAGTGGCTTTTGTTTTTTATATCATGGAATTGCATAAAAATTAGGTTGTATTCTAAAGTATGTTTTGAACAAAAACAAAAAAAAAAACAAGAAGGCACTTACAAGTTATGGTTGTGGTTGTGGTTGCTGTTGTTCCAGTTGTTAACAATTCATCAACATCATCGTCGCCATTAACAGGATCTGCAATTTTATGATTGTTTGTTTTGTTATTGCTGTCAATGTTGTCGTTATTGTTGTTTTGCATACCGGAATTTTTACTATTGTTGTTGTGGTTGTTGTTACTGCTGCTGCTAATATTGTTATTGTTGTTACTATTGGCATTGTTGTGTGCACTTGAAGATGACGTCATCATGAAAGAGTTCGAATGATGTTGCAAGTGATGGTGATGATGTGGCTGATGGTACAAATGATTATTATTAAAAGTGCTTGATAAGCGTCGTGGCAACTTGCGGCCATACAAAGACGTGGCATTGCCTGAAGCGGATAAAGATGATGACGGTGACGAGGAGCTGGAGGAGGAGGTGGAGGAGGAGGGAGCGGAGGAGCAGGAAGATGAAGCAGATGTTAGACGTTGACAAAAAATGCTATTGGAATTGGCAGCTGCAGCAGCGTTATTATTTTTACGAAATTTCTGTGTATTATGATGCGGTAGTGTGGCATGGTTCAGCAACGTGTGTGTAGGTGGATATAAATGTGAATGGGGTAGAGAAGACAGCGAAGCGGTTGGCGGCGGTCACGAACATGCCACTTCAGCTGTAGGTTGTGTTGAAGCTGTTGTTGTATTAGCTGTGTTATTATTATTGGTGTTGCCGCCATTGCTGTTGTCAGAGACTTCATCCTGTTGTTGCGGTGTAGTTGGTTGCTTATTAAATATTGGGGCCGCTTGTTGTTGTGAATTTGGTGTGGTGGGTGTAGTATTACCACCACCTGCATCACTTGATGCATTTGAATTATCTTCTTGCTGTTAACGAAATAGAATTAAGGTATTCTTAAGCCTTAAATAGAGTGTTTATTTCTGTGCTTACCGATTCACTGACTCGTGATCGTTTGACGGTGCCATTGCTGGCATCTTTTTGCAGCATTTCATTAGAGAGCCTTTTGCGGTTCGCTATAATTGCATTATTGAAACTATTATGGCTGTCCATGGATTTTCGTTCACGTTTCAAGAAATCAGCATCCAAATACTGAGACAATTGCTTGCGTTTAACATGACGAGCTTCCATGGCCATACCATCTTTTAACATTTTAATGTTGACCTGAAAAGAGATAAAGTTACAAAATTTATTTCGCCCTTGATGTGCAGTTACATAGCAGCAAAGCAAATAGTTTCCCATTGTCGACAACAAAAAAACGTGACCACTACTTTCTTGTTGAGCTTTACTTTGGACAAATACATGCTTATAAGCCACTAGAAATGCCCATACATTCACATGGAAACAACAATGAAAGGCTAAAACATAAAATTTCGCAGGAATTTATTTTTAGGTTATGTTTGATAAATGAGCAAATACGAAAGTTGGAGCAAATTTCTATTTGCCCTTGCAAAGTTTTTTTTTGCAAAATTAAATAATAAATAAATAAATAATTATTCTTCGTAAATTTTGCATTTGCTTGTTGAACAAACATAACCTCAAAATATGTTCGAGCAAAATGTAATGTTTTCGTTTTTACTTATTTTTTATTTAGTTGTTGTTTGTCGTTGTATCCATGCGAAAGTGTATCTGTTTTTATTTTTAATTTTTCTATACAGCTTTTAAATGGTTTTTAGTAAATAAAACTCAAAAGTATCAAATCTCGATTATTATTTTATGCATTGAAAGATTGCCTACTGTGTTATTTGTCCATATGTATTAAAATTTAACTCTTCATCAATTCTCATATATCATACTTACACCGTGCTGTATGACATGCTCAGTAAAATTCTGTATACTTTCGGTTAAATCAACATTAAGATTTTCCGTACGCTCAAATTCCAAACCAATAAACCACATTGAACAATAGGGTGATGTTGTTAATGTGGCCTGTCCTGCAGTTGAGGCATTTGTGCCACTTGCTGCTGGTGCAGGCGTTTTGTCCTCTTCGTTGCCGCTGCTGCTATTTTGCGAACAGGAATTATTGTTATTATTACCCTTTTTGTGATCGAAACATTTTGGGTTAACATGGGCCAAACAAATGTGTTGATTACGTTCTAAATTGCCAATCAAAAGACGTATTTTAGACTCAACCAAACCACACCATTCCAAATGATCGTCAGCGGTTTGTGAGTTTACCAATAAAACAATAAAATGACGATATCTAAAAACAAACAACACCCAGGTTATTTAGGATTCGTTACACGATATTATGTGTATATATACTACCTATAAAAGAAACTGGGAGCTTCAAACAGGCGATCCCATAAAGCTCTACCAAGCATAATTTCATCTGTGGTTGACATGCCTCGATTAAATTCCATTAGTATGACCTTTTTTGTCGATTCGGAAACGTTAAATGTTGAATTTTGTTGTGGATATGCTGGTGTTATGATTGGCATTAAATGATAACGATCAGAGGCATTAACGCGTGGATCCCATACCTAAAGATTTGTTATTATAAATTAAATAATTGGTTAAAAATAAAAAATAAAAAAATTTAATGCGCTTTATTCATTAAATACACTATTTTGTGTTGCTAAACAAAAATATTTTGTCAAAACTCTATTTTACTTACTGGAAATCTTAAATTAACATTATCGGGGTGTTTTAGTAACACTGGATTGGGCCACTTCCAGCGTGAGAAAACTAAAAAGAATTTATGAACCAAAGTGGAGGCTGTTGCATTTGGATACAACTGACAGGTACGAGCCACCAGCATGGCCCACGTAACGCCACCAAAGTAGCCCAGAGAATTTGAATAAATGCCATGTTCTGTAAAGAAATAAAAAAAATGGTTTTAAAACTAATATTTGGCTTATAGGAGACAAATTTGAATATCATAGAATAAGAAATATATACTCAATCAAAATACAACACATTAACAAATGTCTATATATGGACATTTCGTTTATTAGCTTCTATTGTCTTATAAAATTATAACCTAAATGGCACTTACTTTTAGCCCACAACTTAATGGCACGCAATGCCAAGCGGAAGTTTTCTATGTTCGGCACTAGCGACAATATTTCATCGGTTACACGACAACCATTCAAACTGCGCACCGAACGCGGATCCAAGTTCTTTAAGAGGTTGTCATCACGTAAATCAAAATCATCCGGTATCTCTTTAAGCGACAGACGTGCAAAAAGCAAATCGATTTCAATGCCATCGAAATTCATTTTTATGACCGGTACAAAAGCCTCCTCCACGGCTCGACACTCTGTTACTTCCGGTTGTTTCTTTAACAACTCAAAGAATGATGTAAAATAATCGGAACGCTCAATATTGCGTGGGGCCACGCACAAGGCGTCTATATCTGCACCTTTGTGATGAACACCCAATCGATAAGAACCGAATGTGTAAATTTTACCACCCAACTTTTGGGCTGCTGCTTCGGGCATATTTTTAGCTAATGATATTTCTTTAACCCACTGCTTGACGAGAGTATTTAATTTGGCAAGTATTTCCATGCGATGATTTAGTTCTTCTTCGGTTTCAAAAACCTTATAAGGTTCCAAGGCCTTGCGCAACTCTTCGGTTTTCTGAATATCTTCGGATCGCGGACCAGCCAAGCTTATGGCTGAAGTCATTCCCAGTTGTTTGGCCGGCTGTTGTGGCGATGAGGTGCCATCTTTATTCTGTGCCGAAGAATTGAGACCTGTATTAGAAGATGAGGTAGTAACACCATTTTGTGGTGACTTTCTGGCTGTTGAACTCCACATGTTGTTTTCAAATTTTTCTTTCTGCAAATAATAATTAAAATAAATACCGATATATAAAAATTACTCAAAAATAATTATTTATACCTATTGTTTAGTCCGGAAATTTGCAGAAATGTTTGCTATATTTAAGTTTTTACTTTATTCCTATTTATTTTGTATAAAATTCTTAAGTATTGCTGCTATCTTAACGTTTCCCCAGTTGCGTCTTTTGCGTTTCTTTTTATAAATTTAGTTTATCAACTGTTGGGTTTTCAGCATTATATTTGTCGATGATACTGCGAGCTGCAAGCAGATTAGGAATATGAAAAACAGTCTTTTTTTTAATTTGTCTTATAGGTAGAACCTTTAAAAACAATAACAAAATGTAATTGAATTGTGCTTAAAAAATTATTCAGAAGACTATCTGATTCATCATGATCTACAACATATAAATTGAAAATCTAAACTGAAATTTCCCTTTAAAAAGTACCTACACAAATGAACGTCTGTATGCAGGTCTATTCCCCCCGAATTCGATTACTTTTGATTCCAACAACTTGATTTCTCCAGTTCAAGAATATGCGGATAACAAACACCAGAAAATTTAAACTGGTGACTTCGCAAATGAGCAGACAATCGTGTGCATTTGTATGTGGTCATGTATGTATGTACATCAAATATATTCAATTGTATTTGCATAAACTCCACATTTGTGTACATATCAATTGTATGCATTAACAACTTCCTGTTTATATTTATATACATTGAAGAAAAAGAGAGAACATAATGGGAGAAAATTATTAACCCCATTTATGCACCTGCTTTTGGCCAAAAATCCAATATAGGCATTCAGTTTTGCTACCAATTTCAACCCCTAATCTTATATTCGATTCGCATGTAGAAAATCAACTTATATGCAATCTATTCTATTTGAAATACAACAAAATTTATTGATAAAGAAAAATGTTTTTAAATTTTCTGTTTACCTTCCTCTGTGTAACAATTAAATATACCCATTCATTCATTCACTTATATACTACATAAGTATGTATGTACATATGCATATACACATATTCTACATGTATGTATATTTCAGCAATGCCAATGTCTTTTCTTTATTATTTTCTTATAGCCTCCATAAACATTACAAAGCTATTTACTTGTTTCTTACTTCTTTTTTTTTTAAATTTTTCTTTTATTTGTTATCCACGCATTTAATTTCTTTTTTCTCTGGCATTTGTTCTTGCTTTTGTTAAAGCCACTACTTTTTTACATTTGATGTTCTTTTTTTTTGTCCACTCCAGCGAGACAAGAATTTTCATTCGACTTTTTTTAATACAAATTCATAGAATTGATGCATTATTTTTACTGTTAAGTGTAGTAAAAACATTTAATTACAGTATTTTCTATATTTAAGTAATATTTACACAATATTTCTGGCTATAATTTAAAATAAAACTCGCGTAATTTACAAGAAACGCTACTTTTTTCCTGTGCAGAAAAGTGAAAAACACGATAAGAAAGAATACATAAAATACACATACAAAATATTTAATACGCAAAAACTTGGCAGCACTGATAGGTGTCTCTTAAAACGAGGAAAGCAGAAACAGTGTTGAATAAGGCATTTTTAGCACAGGGATGTGTAGATCTCCTTATTGTTTGTTTGTGAAAAATTTTGTTATTTAGCTGAGCGCCACTACATTGATGAAAAGTTAGTATCAGGGCTCGGAACATGTACACATAAAAAATTATGTGATTATGTAAACACATCTATGTTTGATATTCTGCCATTAGGTTTTTTTTTTTTGTAATATGGATTTTATTGAAATTTCACAAATTGTAAGACTTTAGACCATGATATCTAGTTCACGGAAGAGTTTAAGTTCCCCCTGATGTAAAAGTGCAGATTTACGCCATTGCCTAATTTTGTATAGTCCAACTTAACAAATGAAAATTTTTATGATTTATGTCGCTTTTCTTTTCTACAATAAATGAAACATTTTCAAAACTTAAAAAAATTCAAAAATTTTTATAAAAAATAGTTTGAAACAATTATATTTATTTAGTTTCAATATTTCGCCAACAATTTGTTGGCATCTTCAGGAAAATAATTATAAAATTCAATTCCTGAAGATGACAATATAATTGTTTCAAATTATTTTTTATAAAAAACAAAGAACTAAAGCTTGTATAATTAATTAAATAATCTCAAGATCAAATAATATAAAAATAACCCTTTAAAAAATGTAAAAGATGTGTTTTTTTTTTTTTTTTTTTTTTTTTTGTTAATGTTTTACTTACTTTGATCTTAGCCTCACGAAAACATTGAAAAGAAAAATGAACTGAGTGCTGAATTATATATAAAAAGAAAACGCTACAGATTCGATACATCAATGTTTATAGATTTATGAAAACTTTACTGAAGATATCACAAAATTACTAGCGAATTTTTGAAGTATTTTATAAAAAAGCATATTCTGTTTCATTAAGTTATCGAACTCTAATATATTTTTCTCTTTTCTTCTCTAACACACTTTGACTACAAATACCAGAGTTATAAAATGATGTTATTTTGACTTTTGCATGAAAATGTTTAATATTATTATATCTTCTTTAAATATATATAATAACATAACTGCATTCAATTTTTTTTTTATAAATTAAAATAAAAAATAATTTTCAGTAACTTACTCGCTACTTACCATATAATAAAATGTGTTGCAAGCTAAAAACAAGTTTCAGTCAATTATTTTAATGATGTATTTTTTAATGTATTTTATGCTTATTTTTTTCGCAATAAACTAATAATCATACTCTATTCCAATAGCGTACAAAACACTAGTAATGAATATAAAATTTGATGAAAATATGAAAAAAATAATAATTTTAATTAATCTCTATTATTCGAACTTTTTTCTTATATAATTATTTATGTATTAAATTTATCAGGCTCAAGTTTTTTTAATACATAAATAATTATATAAGAAAAAGATAATATAGAAAGAACTTGAGCCTGATAAATTTAATACATAAATAATTATACAATAATTTTATATATAGTTTGAATTTTTTAGACCAAATTCATAATAATTATTGTAAGTTTATTAAGCTCTTATTTGACGTATTTCTACGGAATATTTGTCAAATAAACGTGTAATAAACCTTCAATAGTTTTTATGAAAATGGGTGGTGGGTGTTAGTGTTTATTGTATTATATTTTTGCATGGAAAATTGTAAACTATTTAAATTTACACCCTAAGAATTGAACAGAATCTGATTGTGAGAACTTAAATTTAAGTAGTTTAAGAAGCACAGTTGGCGTTAGGGCCACGACCATGACCAAAACCGGACACAGTGTTCACAAAGCGACGGTTATATTGAAGACGTTTCTTGGCTCGTCCGGTCTTCTGCTTTTTCTTTTCTTGTTTCTCCACTTTGGGAGTTTGACCCCTTACTTTGCCGGCACGAGCCAAAGAGCCATGTACTTTACCACCCAATATTCGCATGGTAATATCCAACTCGAAACAGGATAATGCGGAGATGAGAGTTTCATTGGTCACAGCATTTCCCTCACAGTTCAATATGATTTCCGCTGTGCTGCAACCACGAAGTTGGGCAATTTGAGCCTTAACTGCAGCAATATTGGCATCTGGTTGAACCTCAAGGGCTACGCTGCATTCCAAACCACGTACAAATAATTGCATGTCGATGAGATAGTAACAGATTTTAGGCACAAAATAAAATTCTAGCGCAATGCAAATGACTTAACCCGTTGTGGACAGATTCGAAACTAATAATGATATGCAGATACACTAAGCAGCTAAGGTCGCCATTTTTATTCGTAAAATGTTCAAAAACATATTCTTTCCACCGACTCATCAAATTTACCTGATCCAATATAATACACACTATCATTGTTACATTATTGGAAAAGATTATTTCCAAGAAAACGCCTCAAGCTAAGGAAATTCTAAAATGTTAAGAATTTTTATTTCCACATAATCTGATCTCTTAGTTGTGTGCTTCAATTAACGTTTTAAATCGCTATCATCCCTTTTCATAAACTACCTGACAAACAATAGACCCCATCATTATTTCAATTAACCTTTTCCAGGAAAACGCCTCAAATCAAGGAAATTGTAAAGTGCTAGGTAATAATGTTAAGCAGTGTTATTTCGACATAAGCCAATTCGTTATACATACTATATACATATGTAGTTGTGTGAGTCAAAAACCCTTTTCATAATACCATATGTGCAAAAAGTTAATTATCTAATCATGTAACAGGTAGCAGCAAAATTACAACACCCGCCCAATAAAGACACTAATCCTAATTGATGGACTAGTCGGTTTACCAAATAAAAATTCCGAAAATATTGTTTGTTCTGTATATTTATATATAATATTTATTATATACTTATGTATATTAAATATAATTATTTCTGTATTAAGTTTATCAGGCTCAAGTTCTTTCTATATTATCTGATAAACTTAATACGGAAATAATTACATAATACCTTGTTCATACATGCATTTCTAATGGAGATAATATTCAGTTTATTGACATAATATTTTTTGCATTCATACATATAAATATTGCGCTAACTCAATTAGTATTTGACAGCTGAAAAAAAGTTGCTGTTTTTGTTTTGATGGTGAGAAAAAAAGTGAAAAATATTTTCCAATAAGAAAAATGGAAGAAAAACTGCCTTTTATTAAAAAGGATTTAGTGTTGTACAATAAAAATATGGAACTTGTACAAGCAGTGCGTTCATGTTATGACTCCAAAGCGGCAATAATAAAAAGAAAGAGAAATAAAAATTTGGAAATGCTGCAATGTTTTTATTTTTTTTGTATTTATTTTTATTTGTTATTATTTTGTTTTGTTTGCTTTTGTTTACATTTATCACGTCATTCATTTCGCATTGTATACTTTTGCTTATTAAACACATCTTTTACAGTGTTGTGTTTCATCTTATTCTCAATATTCAAAGCAATATAGAGTTTATTTACTTTATTGACTTTTTGTATGGAATATTGAGCTCAATAATGAACTTTATTGCGATTATCTCAATAAAGGCGCATGTATGAACATGGTATAAGAAAAAGTTCAAATAATAGAAATTAATTACATTAAATATATCTTATTTTTATTGTATTAAAAACGTGTTTAGAGCAGTTACTGAATGATAGATATACTACTGCAAGTATTTATCACTCAATTAAAAATACCAGAGAGCGTATTTTAATATCTTAAAACTATATATGTACATTTTTTTGGGCATCACTTGAAGCGCTTGAATTTTGGTCTTGCTGTCAATAGAATTAAATGAAGATCGATGCTCTTAACCCTTTGCGGTGTTGATTTTTTCGATTGCTGATTCACTGACTCGTGATCGCTTGGCATCTTGTTGACTCATTTCATTGGAGAGTCTTTTGAGTTTCGCTGTAATTGTGTTATTGAAATTGCGGAGGCGATCCATGGATTTACGTTCACGTTTCAAGAAATCGGCATCCAAATACTCAGACAATTGTTTGCGTTTGACGTGACGGGCTTCCATGTCCATGCCATCCCTTAACATTTTAATGTTGATCTGAAAAGAAAAAAAAAATTATAAATTCTATTATACTTATAGTTCTTATTGATATATTAAGATCTAGCTAAACTATATATACTAGTAGTTTCTACAACATTTAGCAACAAAATCTTAACTTTTACTAACGCTAAGATTAAAATACTATATCAAAAAAATACTGGATTAAATATACAACAAGACTATAAACTTTGAAACAAAAAATAATAATTTAAAGAGGAGACGAAGGAAAAAATGTGCAAATCGTCCAAAACACAAACAAATTTCAGTTGACAAGCTTTCAAGGCATAGAAAATTACTCAAGCTTTGCTCCTACTCCATTTTTCAATAATAACACTTATGCCACACTTACACCGTGCTGTATGATATGCTCCGTAAAATGGTATATACTGGTGGTTAAGTCAACATTAAGATTTTCCGTACGCTCAAATTCCAAACCAATGAACCACATTGCACAATAAGGTGATGTTGTTAATGTGGCCTTTTCTGCGATCGTGGGACTTTTGTCATCTTCATTGCCGCTGCTGCTATTTTGTGAGCAGGAATCATTATCGTTATTATTATTATTATTGTGGCTGCCCTTTTTGTAATCGAAACGTTTTGGATTGACATGAGCCAGGGAAATGTGCTGATTGCGTTCTAAATTGGCAATCAAGAGACGTATTTTAGACTCAACCAAACCACACCATACCAAATGATCCTCAGCGGTTTGTGAATTTACCAATAAAACAATAAAATGACGATATCTAAAGAAAGAAGAAGAAAAAAATACTGGCTATTTAGGAGAATTTTTTTTTTTTTTACAATTTTATATGTCTTACGTATAAAAGAAACTGGGCGTCTCAAATAGACGATGCCATGAATCATTGCCAAGCATAATTTCATCTGTGGTTGACAAGCCGTGATTAAGTTCCATTAGTATGACCTTTTTTGTCGATTCGGAAACGTTAAATGTTGAATTTTGTTGTGGATATGCTGGTGTTATGATTGGCATTAAATGATAACGATCAGAGGCATTAACGCGTGGATTCCATACCTGAAGCGATATTTTTTAACAATTCATGGTTCAATTAATACTAATAAAAACTTGTAATTGAAAAGTGCGATAAATGATTTATCACAGATGCTTTACTTACCGGAAATCTTAAATTAACATTATCGGGGTATTTTAGTAACACTGGATTGGGCCACTTCCAGTGGGAGAAAACCAAAAAGAATTTATGAACCAAAGTGGAGGCTGTTGCATTTGGATACAACTGACAGGTACGAGCCACCAGCATGGCCCACGTAACGCCACCAAAGTAGCCCAGAGAATTTGAATAAATGCCATGTTCTGTAAAGAAATAAAAAAAATGGTTTTAAAACTAATATTTGGCTTATAGGAGACAAATTTGAATATCATAGAATAAGAAATACATATATACTCAATCAAAATACAACACATTAACAAATGTCTATATATGGACATTTCGTTTATTAGCTTCTATTGTCTTATAAAATTATAACCTAAATGGCACTTACTTTTAGCCCACAACTTAATGGCACGCAATGCCAAGCGGAAGTTTTCTATGTTCGGCACTAGCGACAATATTTCATCGGTTACACGACAACCATTCAAACTGCGCACCGAACGCGGATCCAAGTTCTTTAAGAGGTTGTCATCACGTAAATCAAAATCATCCGGTATCTCTTTAAGCGACAGACGTGCAAACAACAAATCGATTTCAATGCCATCGAAATTCATTTTTATGACCGGTACAAAAGCCTCCTCCACGGCTCGACACTCTGTTACTTCCGGTTGTTTCTTTAACAACTCAAAGAATGATGTAAAATAATCGGAACGCTCAATATTGCGTGGGGCCACGCACAAGGCGTCTATATCTGCACCTTTGTGATGAACACCCAATCGATAAGAACCGAATGTGTAAATTTTACCACCCAACTTTTGGGCTGCTGCTTCGGGCATATTTTTAGCTAATGATATTTCTTTAACCCACTGCTTGACGAGAGTATTTAATTTGGCAAGTATTTCCATGCGATGATTTAGTTCTTCTTCGGTTTCAAAAACCTTATAAGGTTCTAAGGCCTTGCGCAACTCTTCGGTTTTCTGAATATCTTGAGGTCGCGGAGTGGCCAAGCTGATAGGTGAAGTCATTCCCAGTTGTTTGGCCGGCTGTTGTGGCGATGAATTGTCATTTTTAGCATGTGCCGCAGATTTGAATACTTTATTGTAGGAGGAGGTAAGAACACCGTTTTGTGGTGACTTTCTGGCCGTTGAGCTCCACATGTTGTTGGAAACGTTTTCTGACTGCAAATGTGTTAAGTATATATTTTATTAATTGTGAGAAAGAATTATAGATGGGTATACATATGAAAACTAGTAAAAAAATAAACTAGGTGTATATATCTTTTAGTACAAAATTTTCCAGAAGTGTTTCCTATATATGTATGTTTATTTTATATATTTATTGTCTTGAGCTAAAGGTCTTTTGTATTTCTTAAAAATATTTAATTATTTTTGTCGATATTTCGCTCTTGTTCGGATAGCTTCTTCAGGATAATAATAATAATGAAAAAAGGGGTCGAAAAAAACCAAATAATATGTATGTTTATTCTTATATATTTTGTATAAAATTCTTAACTATTATTGCTGATGTCTTAACTTTGTGCCAGTTGCATCGTGGGCATTTCTTTTGAAAGTTTTAGTTTGTCTACTGTTGGGTATTTGGACTAGTTGAGAAGCTGGTCAAAACAATTAGTACATCGTGTATGTTTACCATGAACTAATTTGGTTGCTAAAAGATACGAAAACAGCTGGTTGTCTCCTTCTACTAAGAAGTCTTTAAAATTTAGTTTTCTGGCCTTCTTTTCATTTTTTGATCATCACTGCTACATGTTTCTTAACTTGAACTTAAGGCCCATTTACAAGAGTTATTAATAATTAAATGGTTTTTTACCCCGTGCCAATACCTGCTGAATTTAGATCATGATAAATGTCAAATTCTATATGAAATAAGAAGACAAATATTATTTCATGTAGAATTTAACATTTCATCATGATATATGTAAATTCATCAGGTTAAATAATATTTTATTATTTGATATGAAAACCCGACAAAATTTTCAAAAAAAAAAAAAACAAATCTAAACTTTTTGGTTTTTTAATACTTTTCTTTTTTCTTGCGAATAAAAAATAATAGTTTTCATAACTTATTCGCTATATATCATATAATAAAATGTGTTCCAAATTAAAAATCAAATTTCAGTTACTTAGTTGTGGACTTGCCTTTTTTTGGTGTATTTTATAGAAATTATTAAAATTTATAAATTAATAACAGATTTTAGTCACAAAACGAAAGATCACAATTTAAGTTTAAGCGCAATGCAATTAGTTGACTTGACTCGATGAAGGCTCATGGGAAACTAACGATGATGAACGGCTACACTAAACGGGTAATAAAGGCCAGTTTCGCGACTTCGAAGACTTTCACATGTGAACATGTTCGAAATTATGAAACCACTCATCAGAGGTAAAAACGAGCGACACGCCAAATGTACCTGATAGTTAAACAAACTTTTGCATTACAATACCCTTCAGCATTATCATCAATCGTTTGCAACAAAACGCCTTAACCTAAGGAAATTCTAAATTCCGCACAAGCCAAGTCGTTATATTTATTTGTAATTCTCAATTAATAATTTTAATAATTTTAATCCTCATGAACCCTTTTCATAAATTTACCCACATGCGCAAACCTTTAGAGTATAATAAAGTAACAGGTAGCAGCACAATTACAACAACCGCGCAAGAGGACCAGAACAAACCAACCCATTTGCTGCAGTATACACAGGTAGAAAATGAACGGCGTGTGTGTCATGATCAGCGTTGCCGTTCGTTGCGATCACTTTTTTTCAACTTTGTTAACTTTTCTAATCAAAATACCACTTTATTTTATTTTTATGTTACCCGGTGTCTATGCCTGCTAATGAATTCATATCATCATAAATGGCAAACTCTATATGAAATAATAAAAGCTGAAACAGACAAAATTTATTTTATACAGAATTTAACACCGGTTTATATAGTCAATACATTGAAATAGTAAAAAAATGCAATACACATGCCAGTTCTGGAAATCGCATGTTTTCAAATCACTTGTTTTCAAATCCTGTGATCTTAGAAATCAAAAATGACATTAGAACTTTAACAAGACGAAATTATGTATTATTCCAAATTTAATTTTGATCGTGTTAGTTTTAGAAAATTATAAAAAAATAACATAAAGTCAGACTTCTGGCGTGATTTGTCACCAATAAAGGTAAAACTGTATTTCAATTTTTATGTCACAAACATTTTTGTTAGTTTTCAATTGTGGAAAATTTTTGTAAAAAATTTTTATTCTCCTGAAGATGCCAACAAAATTTGATAATAAAATAAAAATGTATAAAAAATTAAAATGTTAAGCTGACAAAAGAAACAAATCATTAAACATCGCTTAAAAAGATCAAATAATGTATTCATATATGTACATAAGTAATGCAAAAATAATATTTTTCATAGATTCAGATGGATGGAAAACATTTTTAGATACATGAATATTTTTTTTATATTTACATTATTTGATCTTTAGATTGTTAAATTAATTATTCAAGCTTATGATCTTTGGTTTTTTTATAAAAAATAATTTTAAGCAATTATTTATTTATTTTCAATATTTCGCCAACAATTTGTTGGCATCTTCAGAAAAAAAATAAATAAATAAATAATTGCTTAAAATTATTTTATTACTTTAGGTCTAAAAAAAAATAGACCTTAATGCTTTCTGTCTTTTTTCAGCCGTCTTTCTGCCGCCGACATTTCGTTGCTGCTAAACAACTCATCAGTAGACTTGAAAAATCTAAAAAGAATGTTGCTTAGCAGCAACGAAATGTCGACAGCATATAGACGGCTGAAAAAAGACAGAAAGCATTAAGGCCTATTTTTTTAGACCTAAAGTAATAAATTTCAATTGGCTCTTATAGCGAATAAATAATTAAGTTCATTTTTAAAATTATTTTTTATAAAAAAACCAAAGATCTTGAATAATTAATTACTTTAACAATGAATATTTTTTTATTTATTTAATTTTTAATTTTTTCAATTTCAGTAATTTTGGGTTTGTATGTGAAAAATAAAACAAACATACTAAAATCCGGCCCCTGGTTGAAGGCAACTCTTACCACATTATTTCCGCTTGTTATCCAACTTCCCAACACTGATTTTGCTGTTGTGGTTTCCGTCCGCCGAAGTTGGACAGCACTTTTAGTACAGAGTGCTGCCCAGTTTCTGACAGAAAAGGAAAGGAAAAAAAACAATGATGGTGAATTCATTTACAAATTGTACCACAAAAGAGAACGGGAAAGAAATTCTTGTGTCTCCCTTTTTTTTTTTGTAAACAAAAGGATAAAATCCTTATAAAATAATGTAAACTATTGAAAATTTTACAAAAATGATGGTAAATAAATGAACTTAAAGGCTCTCAGAGACCTAAGCATACAAATAAGCTGCGCGTAATTTGAATTTTTTGCATAGAGGTCTTGGCAAAAGAAATGATTCCATGGGTTCGTGAAAAATTTGCAGAACGTCGTGCCAAATGGCTGGCGGCCCGTAGTAAACGCTCCACTAACAAAAGTGAGGACGAAGATGACAACTCATCAACTAGCACCAGTGATATGGCACCCAGACTACATCGTCTGCAAGATAATCCTGAAGAGGCAGCAAATAGTACTATTGGCAACGCCGCCACTACAAGTGCCAGCCGTACACCCCAAACCGCCCATAGATCATTTAGAGCATCTTCATCGACAACAACTCACTGTCATCATCATCACCATTCATCATCATGTTCCTTGAATAATTCAACGTCGAATAATATTAAGTTAAATAAAATGTAAGTTAGCATTGAAAATAAAGTCTGTGGGTGGCTACAAACACACATACATATTTATATATCTACCTAATTGGGCTTTAAGAAACAACCAAAATTTTTTGTTTGAAAATAAAAAAGAAAAACAATTGTAAAATATGCAAAAACTACGAAACTTATTTGCTAAGTGAATTTATTAAAAACTTAAATCATGTAAATATGTATGTTAACTTTTTCTATTACAGAAGAAGCTCACGCCGTTCTTTGGCAGCCTCTGTGTCCAATGGTCAGGATGAAGTCCTTAAAGCAGCTCCCTCAAAAGACCGCATTCGCATACGTGTCATTTCTCCCTCCGCAAGAATATTGGCTTTTCAGACCGACAACAAAAAACGTTTGTCGGATTTAAAAAGCGAACTACTTCTGGAGCTGAAAGATGACATGGCCTCCATGCCCTTATTTGCCACAGATCCTCGTTCCTTGGGCCCCCGTTTTCGTTTGATTAAGGCTGATTATCAGGGTTCTGAACTCAATGAAACTTTAACTTTGGCTCAGCTAGAAATAGTTAATAATGATACTTTGGTTTTGGTAGTCAAACGTAATCATTTGCAAAATCTTATAAATCAGACAAGGGACTCGAGAACTGCACCAGAGGCTGAAATCGAAATGGCAACTAGTAGTTTAGCCGTACACACGAGTGATATACCAATGGTTGATATTAATGAAATTTTCCAACAATCGAATGTAAGTTGGCCACTATTGAACTTTAAAAAGATATTGACTTTTTTTGTACTTAAACCAGCTGCAATTTGACGTGCGCAAAGTTTTAATTTCTTTGGCTCAAGCTTCATCATTTATTATTGGTTCCGGTCCTTATGCTAATCGCTTAATAGCCATGCTTAAGCAAAAACTAATCAATAAGCGTATATATCAAAATGATTCTTTACAGTGCCTTGTGGACATGGGTTTTGGAAAGGAAAAGGCTGAATATGCTTTAAAATTGCACAAGTAGGTTTAGTAGTTAAAGAATTTAGGCAACGAAACAGGTATTACAAATCCATGCATATTTCAGTAACGTGTATTCGAATGCCTTGGAATGGCTTATACAACGGCAATCAGAAGACATGGGTATTGAAGAAACTGTAATGAGTTTGCCACGAACCGTATCATTATCATCACCTTCGGGTATTATATCTAATGATGTAAGATTTTATTATTATTATTTTTTTTTCTTACTTACACCAAGATCTTATGTTTTTATTTGTTTATGTGTTTTTTTTTTTTTTTACAGAGTCCTATAGAAAACATAGCTGCTTTATTAGAAATCGTGCGCATTTACAGCCATCGTGATATACCGCCCAGTGCGGAAGCCATACAAAATCTAGTGGACATGGGCTTTCAAGAAAGTGATGTGATCGAAGCTTTGAAAAAGACTTGCAATAATAAAGCTGCTGCTTGCGAATGGTTGTGCGGTAATCGTACCGGAAGTTTAGTAGAGTTACGTGAAGGCCTAGCCCTTGATTCGCCTATATTAAAAACAATTCTTGATTTGCCACAAGTACAATTAAGCCTAAGCAATCCCAAAATACTACTAGGTAAGTGGGTTTACATACAAATAATAATATTTTTTTTTTTTTCATTTTACTATAATGAAATTTTACATACTTCTCTTGAATATATTTTTGTTTTTCGTATTATTTAAAGCCTTTTTAGAGATATTGGAAAATGAACATACTATACGTGTCTGGGGTGGTGACAATGACACCACTTCGGTTGTTACACATATCCTGCAAAAATATCATGAAGAAAAACATGTTTTAGGCATCAATCAATTTTATAGCAATCGATAGTTTTGTCGAATTTTTAATATAAAAATAGTTCTTTGATTTGTGTGCACCTAACAGCAAATTTATTTCTCTTTTATTTTGTAATAAAAACACACTGTAGGTGTGTGTAAAACTCACTTGAAGCAATATAGTTATAGCGTTAAATGAAAACGGAAAATCAGCAAATTCAATGGCATCCCAAAATGTTAGAAAAAAACTTACAAAACGAAAAATATATATTTTGCCAGAACGAACACAAAGTGATTTCAAATCGCAAAAAAATATATTTTTGTGCACAATAAATTTTTTTTTTTTTTTTGAGATTATAGGACAGTCAGTTTCAGGACCATTAACAAGTTTCATGTTTGATTTTGAAGTGATCTCAAATCACGGGTTTTTCAGAACAGATCTTCAGACTTCTTTTGAGGTGGGCTTTGAAGACGATTTCACAACAATTTGTGATTTTATAATATAAGGCAATTGCAAAATTACTCATGATTGCAAAGTCTTTGGTGATTTCAAATTTGCCTGTGATTTTCAAATTTCTTGTGATTTCCAAGCCTTTTGTGACTTCAAAATCACCAGTGATTTCAAAATCAAAATCGCCTGTAAATTTAAAATTGCCTATGATCTCCAACTCGACTGTGATTTGAAAAAAGCATGTGATTTCCGAACCACTTGTGATTTAAAAGTCTCTGGTTATTTCTAAATCGCTTGTAATTTCAAAACTGTCTGCGATTTCAAAATTGTTTGCGATGTCGAAATCGTCTATGATTTCAAAATCGCCTGTAATTTCAAAATCGCCTATGGTTTCTAAATCGACAGTGATTTAGAAATCTCTTATGATTTTAAAATCACTTGCATTTTCAAAATTATTTGCTATTTCGAAATCGTTTGTGATTTCAAAATCGCCTATGATTTCTAAATTACCACCAGTGATTTTAAAATCTTATGATATGAAAGTTAATTGTAATTTCAAAACGGCATGTGGTTTTAAAATTACGTTCGATTTCAAAATCACCTGTGATTTCAAAATCGTTTTTCACGCGTAATTTTATAATCATATTTGATATTACAACAAAATCGTTTGTTATTTAAAATCGCTTGTGATCTCAAAATCACTTCTAATTAAAAATACAAAAATCTTTTACATCAGATTTAAAAAGCACATGTGATTTTTACTGCTATATAAATCGTGTGCTCTTTCCGGTATTCGATGTGGTTTTCAGTTCTCACAAACACACGCTGATCTCTTAATTTGTATTTGTGCCAAAAATCATTCCTTATTTCTTTGAGAATAATTAGAAAAAAGTAATTATTAAGCGCAATTTTGCAATAAGAATTATTAAAAACATATTTAGTTGTTTATTGAAATAATTTTTTTTTTTTCGGAAATTCATACTGTAGTGAAGTGATTTAAATCCGGTTGGTCACATGGTATTACAAATTTATGCGCACAGAACATATATTTTGCGATTTAAAATTACTCATGATATATGGTTTTTCAAAACATATCCGCATGCCAAAGTATAATTTTTTATAGACTTTGCAAGAGACATTTTTTAAACCAAACATTTTGCAAAGAAATCTGTAAAAAAGGACCAGAACAAAAGCTAATTCTGTTAAGGTCTGTGCGGTGTGCTTTAAACGGATGCCTAACAAATTACTTTCCATTTCATTTTCATATATTAAAACAATTTAATTTAGTTGAATATTTTATTTTTCGAAGAGTTTCAAACGCACAGCTTAAAACCAAAAAGTATTTTACTACAATGTTATTGCTTGGTATTTTGTAGAAAACAACTTTGCATGATTTTATAGTTTTTAAATAAAATTTATCTTATAATGAAAGAAAAAATAAATAATAATAAAAAAAAACAAAAGTGCAATTCTCTTTAAAAATAAAATTTAACAAATAAATATATTTACAATAATCATTTACACCACAACTTAATTTTTTAAAAACATAACTTTTCATTGACAACAAGATTTTGCAACAAAAAGAAAAAGGAAAGTTAAAAATATTAAATTGAAAATAAAACATATTGTAGATTGTACCTAATTTTAGCATTTTAGCTTTTAAATAAATAAAACATTAAACAAATAAATAAACAAACAAAAAATTAAGTATATTAAATAAAAAACTATGAAATGAAAATTTAAATTAAATATCAAAATGCTTTTAAACTGTCAGTTAAAACTGGTTTTAACTAAACATAAAATATCACCTTAAAACTTATCTCTTATTAACGCTTATGTGTATGTTTAATTAATTTTATAGTTTTAATAACTACTATTAACAAATAATGCCAAAAATAACGAAGGAAAGTAAATAGCTCTAACAAATTAACGATGAATGATCTCTACTTTTAATCAATGAAATAAAGATTTTTAAATAAAATAAATTTAATAAGAATTCGAAAAAATACTTTGATGAGATGCCAAAAAGTTGCATTTTTTTTACTCAAAATGTTCGGTAAGTTGCTTTTACAAACACTTTTTCCCATAGCATGTAAAAAAAATAGCTGCAATCAACCCAATTTTTCTATCAAAAACTTTAATTTTACTTAATAAAATGATTGCAGTTTATTTTCAGAATTTTCATACTTCGTTTTAATATGATACAAAACGGTAGTAAAATTTTTTTTCAATTACTCGTTGCAGTGCTCTAGTAACGATGTCTGCTACAGTTTCTGTTTACTTGGTATTTTACAAAAACAAAATTTGCCAATGCACCGGGTGATTCACTGAAATTTTATTTGCTCATCCTAAAAGTATGCTAAGAATAATTATGAGGAGTGACTTTAATTATGATTTGTAGTTTCTTTCAGTTTGTAGCAACCAACCAACAAGCATGTAATAAAACACAGATTCGAAAATTTTTTTTTTTTTTAATAACATTTGCTTTGTTTTATTGAATTATTTTTAAAAATTACTTTACGGGTGGTTTTCTGTTTAAATTTTAATTTCGTATATAAAATAATTTAAATCGTTCTTAAGACTAGCAACAAAATGTATATATGTACTTTACTTTTTTTGTTTATTTGTTTTTACAGTTCGGTATTAGTTGTTGTTTTTGTTATTAAATGAATTTTAAATGAAATTTATATACATTGTGATTTTTTTTGGTTTTTTTAATTTCAAATGAGTGAACTTAGGTTTTGCGTTTTTCTACAAATTTTACATATAATTTTACATACAATTTTACAATACAATCTTTTAGTTTCTGATAAAATTTTCATATAATATAAATATCGTTCGAAGTTCGAATACTTTTCGTAGAAAAAAAAACAATTAAATTAAATTAGAAAAAAGTTTAGGACGAGTTAAAGGACAGTTAGAGGAAATTTTAGTTTTGAAATTTAGTTTGTTAATTGATATACATACAGAAATTAAAATATAAACGTTTAAATTTCACAGCATAACTTCAATATCTTCTTGAAAACAGGCAGAAGCAGGCTTAAAGAAATGTTAAGCAGCATCAGGCAAAAAATGAAAAGAAGAAACAAATGCAAAAACAATAGAATAAAGTTTAATAACAGAAAACAGATTTGTATAAAAATTATTAAATATAGAATTATTTTCATTCAATATGAATGAGTTTTTTCATGTTTAAGGTTTTAAAAGTTGATTAGTTTTACATTAAAAAAAAAATAAAAATTAAGCAAAATTATTACATACATGACGACATGTTTAATAGAAAATAAAATGGGGTTTTTTGTTTGGAGGTGTAAAATTGTTGCAAGGCATAAAATTACATATAATATGGCATTTTTGGGCTGATTAAAAAAATAAAAAAAACTTGAGGAGGAGGAGGAGGAGTCCTTTAAACTCAATATTTGTAAAATATTAGATTTGGTTTTGATGTTTGAAGTGTTTGTTACATGAATGTTGTTAGTTTGAAAGACAGCACCTTAAAGTCGTTTCGTTAAAATGAGTTCAGACTTAAAATAAAATCTTATGCACTAAAATTACAATTATTATTTGAACAAAATAAAAATAAAATGCAGATACATATACTTGAAAATTATTCCTATAACGTGAAAAAAAAAATTAATAACGAAAGAAATAGTACAACACCTCTTTCAATATTAATTTCAAAACTCAAACCAAAATAAAAACAGTTTAAAATTATGAGGATTACAAGTGTCTTTAAAGATAGTAACAATGTGCAACACGTGTGTTTTCTTTGTGTACAAATGAAATGACAGCGTGTTTTATGTTCAACGGATGAGATGGCCAGTTATAGGTAAGGAAAAAACGAGCTCGATAACATGACCTGACAAACTCATCACATGTTAATGGTGGTGGAGGAGGAGGAAGAGGAGTAGGAGGAGATGATATGGAGATTTCGTTTTATTTCAACGTACGTTACAACTCGTTTTCCATGTTGGAACGTACGTTCTTGAGGACATTGTGAGTTTTGAGTATTTGATTTTTAATGTCTTTTTCGATTTGTGCCTTGCGTTGATTTGCATTGCGCAGTTTTTCATAAGTGTCTTCAAAAGCACGTTTGGTGCGTAATAATTTGCGACGCAATTCAGCGTTTTCTTGTTCTACCTTGAGACAGTCGTGTTTCTTTGCCAGCTGTTGTATGTTGGCGTTATTGGCATCGACGGAATGGGCTGGATTTATGTTTTCGGTACTGCTGTCATGACGAAGACCTTTAAGAAAAAGCAATTTATTTGTTAAAAAAATAAATATTTTTGAAAAATTCATACAAATTTAACACCCTTAGAGATCGGCTTCCTAAAACCTACAACTAAAATACGCACTTATAAAAATTTATTTATTTTTTTAGACTAGCCCTGGGACTTAGAGGATGATCCCTATACAAGCATTTCATGGTTCTTGGACTAGCAAAATAGGAAAGAGGCATTGGTGTGTTAAAAAAAAAAAACGAAAATGGGGACGTTGTTTGTAGACGTTGGATTAAGCAAAAAATAAATAAATAAATAAATTATCTGCCTGTTCTTGCGGATGTATCGGAGTGCGGATTGGACATCCGTTCATCTAGCTGCTTCAGGGCAGAAATGGCGGCAGGCCTTTTCAGATAGCATAATGGCACCTGTGTAGGAGCCAAGTGGGCCGGTCTCATGACCGGCAGCCCGCGAAACATAACATAACAATATAATCTCATTTCTTTGTACTTACCTTCTTTGCCATCCAACTCAGAGCTGCCATGTTGCTGAGCTAAGCTCATTTCCACAGTTTTTAGCAGTGGCCGCTGGACGCTATTCAGTTCTGCACTGCTGGCACGGCCCGCATCGCTTTCAATACCCAAATCAGGTGATGAATTCTGTATTCGTTGTTCGCCCAAGCGCTGTTGGGCCACAATATTTTGTCCACCATGACCCGCAGAGGGAGACGAGGAATCAGGTATGGGAACTTCTTCGGAAGTGTAACCAGAAGGGCAGCCGTCATCGTTCTTTGGCAAGAGTTCTTTCGCAGCACGTTGCACTTGTTCCAAATGTTCAATTTGCCGCTGCATTTGAGTGCGTTCTTGTTCATGCTTGTTCAACTCTAGCGACAACTCCTCTACCCTCTTCTCCAATTGCAATTTATCATTTAAGGCTTTGACGCGTTCTGTGGCTGCTTTGGAGGCCCTCAAAGTACTCTCATCGATTTGTTTTTGTAGATTACGCGTGGCCAGCTCTGTTTCAACCAGAGTTTGTTTCAGTTCCTGTTCATTTTCCAACAATGATTCGATTGTTCTCTGCGCGTCCACATGTTGTTTTTGCAGTTCTGCCAACTGTTGTGTGACTTCTTCGTAAAGTTTTGCCGCCACATAATCTCTTTGCAGACACTCGCGATATTCCTTTTCTTTGGCCGCCAGTGTCTGCTGCAGAGTTTGCTGCATTTCCTCTTTGAGAGCCTGTACTTTTTGTTGCTCTTGACTGGTGGCCTCGTCGTATGACATTTTCATAACTTCCATGTCAGCTTTTAGGGAATTGATTTGCATTTCTGCCAATTTAGATTCCACCAAAAGGCGTTCGCGTTCTTCTTGTAGTTTGTCCATGGCACGTGATTTTTCCTCAATTTGCTTGAGCAGCAAGGATTCATTGTGCGCATTACTGGGCTCTTGGCTGCCTATGGCTACCAGATCGCTGTGCAATTCTTCATTGCGTTGCCTTAATTGTTGGAGTTCGTGCGTTATTTCTAATACTTTTAAGTTTTCTTTTTTCAAACGATTGTCGGCATCGACCAGCTGACACTGGATTTCCAGTATGCGATTGTCGCGTTGTTGTATCTGCTGTTCCAGTTGGCTGATGCGCTCTTGACTGCGCGCCTTGAACGAACGGCTGTTCGCATCACTGTAATCACTGTCGGTGTCGTTTTTCTTCAACGCTACCGGCTGTTCTTTGACCATCAATGAATTGGAGTGATCTTCTAGGCCTATGCGGGCCAAAGACACTTTGCGATCGGGCTCCGACCAAGCTTCCGATTCACTTTCTCTATTTTCTGCCATCATGGGCAAAGGCAACGAACGTCTCTCCTTCTTGGAGTCCGCACAGCGACGTTTGTCCAGCTCCTTTTTAAGAGCCTTATTCTCAGCTTTCAGCACTTCAATGGATTGTTTGTTCATATCTTCGTGAGAATTGAAAGTTTTATTATCGAAATCGAGGTCCAGATCACCCAATATGTCCGATAGGTTGGTTAACTCAGCCAGACTTTGGTCCACCATGGAGAGCCCCGATACCGAAAGTGTCATGTTCAGGCTCTTGGATAAATCTAAGCTGCGATCTACAGCCCGGCGCATTGCTTTACGTTTCTCTACCGCCAACACGCCCAACACATCTTTGTGTTTAAGCAACGAATTAAGGAAGCCAGCCAATTCTTCTAGACGCGTAGACAGAGTGGCGCACAAGTCGGTGCATTGACGACGCCATTTTTCAGCCGCTTCAGTGTCTGAACGGGCCTGTTTCAGTTCGGTTTTTAATTGCGCTATTAAAGCATCATTTTGTCGTTCTGCGCCCAAACGTTGTATTAAAATGTCCACCTTGCGTTGCAACAATTTGTTGCGCTGCAAGGCTCGATTGTACTCAACATCTGAGAAGGATTGTTGTAGTTCTGCGCTGGCTTCTGTCCGAGTGGAGTTTTGTGCAGGTGGCGAAACAGCCGAAATGTTCAACATTTTATTGAGCCGTTCAATTTCACGGTTTTTCTCCCACAATTCTTTGTTGACGAGATTCTAAAAGTTAAAAAAAAAAGTTTTAATGATAAGTGTTTGTTTTGTGTGTAGCAAAACTATTCCCTAGAAAAGCAGCGTTCTCAACAATTTTCCATAAAAAAAGTAGAATTATCGAAAAAATGTGTGTGGAAAAAATCGATGACTTATTCACCGAATAATAAAGCTTATTTGATCCTTATATATTTTCCTAAAGATGCCAACACAATGTTGGCGAAATATAGAGAATAAATTTAAAATCTAGTTTATATAAAACTAGTTTTGAAAGGTGCACTCACCGGCACCTTTCAAAATTTTAGTTGGCAATAACTAATTTTCCCAAAAAAAAAAAAAAAAATTTATCAATAACTTTAGTTCTTTATGAAATAGTAACCCATAAATTTGTGTGGAATGATAGTTAGATAGTTTTAGCTTTTTTTTTAAATTTACTATTTTTTAGAAGAGTAGAAGAAAATTTTACTTTTCCGTTGATGTATGTATGTATGTATGTATATGTAGCTTTAGTTCTCTACAAAAAAAAGTTTAGTAATTGATAACTTTTCTATAGAAAGGTTATGTTATCGATAACTTTTCTATAAAAAAAGTTATGTTATCGATAGCTTCACTACAAAAAAATTCAAGTTATCGATTAGTTACTTTTAGAAAAGGTAACTTATCGAAAATTTATCAATAGAAAAGTTAAGTTATCGACAACTTTCCTATGAAAAAATTAGTTATCGGAAGCTTTTCTATGAAAGATTTACGCTATCGATGACTTTTCTATAAAAAAAAGTTAAGTTATCGATAGCTTATCTACATAAAAGTTGAGTTATCAAAGAAAGTCAAGTTATCGATAATTTTTCTATAATAGAAGTTAAATTATCGATCATTTTTCCATAAAAAAAATTCAATTAACGATAACTCTACTATAAAACTGTTAAATTACCGATAGTTTTTCTATAAAAGATTTAAATTATCGATAACTTTTCTGCAAAAAGAGTTGACTTATCGATAACTTCTCTGTAAAAAAAGTCAGGTTATCAATAAATTTAAAAATGCCAAGTTATCGATAACTTTTGTGTAAAAAAAATTGAGTTATCGCTAGTTTTTCTGCAAAAAGTTAAGTTATCGGTAACTTAAAAAAAAACATTAAGTAATCGATAATTTATGTACAGAAAAGTTAATTTATCGATAAAAGTTAAGTTATCGATAACTTTTTCGTATACAAGCCAAATTATCGTTAACTTTCCAATAAAAAAGTTAAGTTATCGGTGATTTTTCTATAAAAAAAAGTTAAGCAGTCGATAATTTATATACAGAAAAGTTAATTTATCGATAAAGATAAGTTATCGATAACGTTTTCGTATACAAGCCAAAGTATCATTAACTTTCCAATAAAAAAGTTAAGTTATCGATAGCTTTTCTGTAAAAAAGTAAGACTATCAATGAATTAAAAAATCAAGTTATCGATAACTTTTCTGTAACAAAAAGTTAAGTTATCGGTAAATTTTCTGTAAAAAAATAATTTATCGATAAACTTTTCTATAAAAAAAAATTATCAATAAGTTTAATATAAATAATTTAAGTCATCGATATGTTTTCTAAAGAAAAATTAAGTTATCCATAAATTTTCTATAAAAAATCAAAGTTGTTGATAACTTTTCTACAGCAAACTCCACTGAGCAAAAAGTTTTTTATATTTGAAAGAAAATTAATCACACATTCCCGCATGATCTTTCTACCAGCCCAGTCATGAATATATTCACGGAATTTCTTTCTCAGGGAAAGATTCCTCCAGTGAAAAAAAAAAAAATTTTTATATAAAAAACATAACAAACTTTTTTACCTGCAAATCTGCAGTTTTCTTTTTAATTTCTGCTTTGAGATTTTTGATTGTGGTTTCTTGTTGCTCGATTATGCTGTCGTATTTCTGCTTTTGCAGTGAAGTAAGATCGTTCAAAGCCTCCGTATCGCTAAAGGAGCGACAAAAACCAGTGCATTCCACGCTGCTGGCACCCGCAACGCCTGTTGCATGCTAAAGAATTAGAAATTAGAAAAGTTTTGGCAAATGAACAACAAAATCTTAAAAACCAATCCAGTGTCAAAAAGGCGCATATGTATTTAGATTTAAAATTTCTGATATTTTTTTCTTCTTTTATTACAAAAACTTACCTCTCTTTCGCTGCTTAAAACATTTGAAGGTTGGGTGTTGTTTTTTAAGCGAATATTTTCGGTTTGGTGATTTTTAATACTCAGCATTAGTTTTTGTATGGTCAGACGGGCCTTGTCGTAAAGTTCCTCGCGATCTTTAAGTTTTTCCTCCAACTCTTGCATCATACAACTTTTGTCGGCCGCATCCACTTTATATTTTTGCAGTTCGTCACGCAGTTGTTGAGCCTGAATGAAAATTGTTTTTAGTCAAAAAATTGTTGAAAAAATAAAATTAATAAAAATTGTTTAGAAACTAAATCACCTTCAACCCATCTTATAACACATATTAAGAACAGAATTTTTGCAAAACTATTATCTAAATGGATTGATTTATTGCTCATGATTTTATTTAGTAACAAAACAGAAATGTTGACAAAAATTTCAGAAATTTCAGATGGCGATTGCAAAACGAAATGTGTGTACATAGAAAACGAATTGTGTGGTTAATAAAATTATATACATTTGAATAAAATATATATGTACATACATACATGTAAAGGAAATATAATATCGTGAACTCAAAACAGCAAAAATATACATACATACATACATATGTGTACATGAGTACATATGTATGTATATTGAAATACATAATAACAATTATTATTAAAGTTCAACTAATCGTATCAACGAGACCAGGTCAAGTTGAATTTTTATTTATCATTTTGGTCTATTATTTTACATCGTCCTCTACGATCTGTTCAAATCGCATAGAATTTTGAAAACCTGATTCAAAACAATTACGGAAATTTTCCCAATTTTGAATGTCGTGCTCCATCCGCCGGGGAATACTTGCCCATATTTGCTTTGCTCTGCTGTTGCCTTCGATCGTAATCCTTCGAATACACATAACAAAATAATTAAAAAGAGTTTAGCCCAGAGAATCATGTTTTAGACGGTTCTCGAATGTTCTGGAAAGTTTGTACAAAATGTTCGAACATTTCGAGAACCGCAGTGAGCACGAATCTGTGAGTGAAAAATGTTGAGAAAAATAACAACAAAAATAAAGAAAACTATCATTAGCGGTTCTCACTCTTGATAGTAAACTCGGTTGCACATTTGGTTAAAGTAGCAGATTTGATTAAAGTACTAGTGTTTACATCACTGCAACAACAAAATGTACTGAACTTTTATTTACTACGCTGTGATTAAAAAATCAAACAAAACATTTAAAATTGTAAAAAAATGACTGGGAATCACAGATATTCTAGCGGTACTCAGTGTTTGGTGCGTTTTTGGTTGCGACTATTTGCATTTGCGATTATATTGCAACTGATATTGAGCATCCTTTTTAACAACTTTGCAAATTTTATTGCACTCCAAATAACAGCTGATAAATTAATACACAATTTTTAATTTTTCACGTTTTATTTTTTTGGTAATTGCTGCTGGCTCCATCTCTACAATTTTTTGTTTGCTTTGTTTCAAAATGTTAGCTGTTCGAGTGTCAGTGTTGCAAACGCAATACTCATGCGAAAAAAGTAACACGTAATTAGCGGTGCGTAAATGCACAAATATTGCGAGTGCAACCTCGTATATTTTATTGTTGGGTTGCAAAGAAAAACCAACGATTTCTTGCATTCGCACTTACGCAAGACATTTGCGCCAAATAATGAACTGCGCTTCTGTGCTGTAAATCGTTTTGCCGGCAAAACTTAATTTTGTGTTGAGAAAATAAAAAATATGGAAAAAACAAATAAAAATATACTGGTGAAGAGAAAAAGTGACAAAATGCACAACAAAAGGTGGACAGATAAAGAAATTCAGCAAGTTTTAGAATATATGCAAGAACATGCAGACTTTGAGGTAAGAAAGTCACTCGAGCTTTGTGGTAAAAATCGTAGTGAATATAGCAGAGTGGTAAAATTAGTATCAAGAGTGAAAACCGCTATTGAAAAAACAATGCATACAGTTAAAGGCCATATTCATAATAATTATTGTAAGTTTATTAAACTCTTATTGGACGTATTTCTACGGAATATTTGTCAAATAAATGTGTAATGAGCCTTCAATAGTTTTTATGAATATGAGTGTAAAAATTGTATTACAATTTTTTTATTGGTAATTTTTGATGGAAAATATTTTATTCCCTTCTTCTTCTTCATCACGAAATTTGCTCGCTCACCTTTAGAAAAAAATCCTCTCCGTAATTGTAATTTAAAAGACGTGGCGAAAATATTGACGCTAAATTAGTGCAACTCAGTGATTTCTTTGGAGAAAGAGCCGAATCACACAAACTGCTGTCACTTAAAGTGTAGCGTATGGGAATTTTAAAGTCCAAAGCGTTTTGCTTGTAATCATCAACGGCTTGATTCAACTCACCTAAATCTATATTACAATTAAGAGTTGGAAAATCGTTGGAGCGATAGGCTGCTGAAGTTCTTAAACTGGAAGAGCAGGATTCACAGTACGCCGTATTATCGGCTGGAACATGTGTCGAGTAGAAGGCGCTGTTATCAATATTGACTGAAATTTTTTGTTTTAATTCATAACCGGCTGCTTGAGAACCCATAGACTCTTCTTGAGCATTTCGATTGCGATAACTGCCACGTCTTGCTGCATTATAATTTGCAATATATTTTTTATTATTTTGTGCCACAGCGCCGCTATTATATTTACGATAGACTTCTTCTTTTTCAAATGTGTAACACTCTTTGCAATTGCTGGAAGCTTCTAATTTATTGATTATGGCGCGAAAGAAACGATTGTCTCGTTTAACATTATTTCGGTCAATATTTATGCGGTTGATCATTTTTTCATAATCTTGAATGCGCTCTAAAAGGCGATTGGTATTTTCAGTTTTAATGGAAATTGCGGACTGTGGGGTGGGGTTGAAGGGTTTGCAAGGGAAGGCACGTATGTAAATATGTAAAGGAAAAAATGTGTAGACATACATATTTCTTGCAAATTCAAGGTGTTTTTAAACAAAGAATCATGTCTGCTTAAAATCGCATGACCAATGGGTATAATTTTAAAAAAAATCCAACGTGAGACCAACAGAAATTCGCATGAAGTGTCAAATCCGATATTATTAAGTTCTGGGTACATATGTATGTATGCTTAAAATTACTTTGCCTGATATGTATGTACATATCGTTACCTTAATATGGAAAGCCGCTAAGTTGTTTTCTTTTTTCTCAGAGTCGAGTTTTTGGCATATTTTGATAGACTAGATAGATTTGCATTGAAGTCTCCAAAAGAAAACTCGACTTTGAACAAATCGATTTGAGGTCTTTCTAATTACGCTAACGATATGTAAGTATGTATGTATGTGTTCCATACACATTTACATTTATGTATGTATGTATGTTAATTAGTATTTATTATTTTTAATTTACAGTTCTTGGTGTAAGCATCTATGTGTATGTGCGTGTGTGTGTGTGGGTGTGTGTTTAGTCTCGTATGAACTTTGATGCTTATGAAAATGATGAAATGCAACCAAACCCTTTACAAGTAAGATAAAACAAAGGAGCAGAAATAAAAAAGAATGTATTAATTGCAAAAGTATTATGTTTCACGGGCGGGCGGTCAATCGTGAGGCCGGCCGACCCACTTGGGTCCCGTTGTGCTAATTGTAAACGTAGAATAATAAAAGAAAATTTAGCCAACTTTTTTCTTCTATAATTTATTTGTATTACGTTTATCAGGCTTAAGTTCATTTTATATTATGGTCATGATCTGAGGAACTTCAATACCAGGTAGCCGCATAACTGCAACAAATATTTCATATATTTTGTTGGTGGAAACACTTTAAATTCTTGTGTATTTTGATAGTTCCTCAAGCTAAAAGCAGTAGCCAGCTGGGCTGGTAACGCTAACTGATATCGAGGTAGCTTATTATGATCCATATTACATAAACAAGACAATAAAGACCTTTAGCTGGGGGACAACTAGCTGTTTCAAAGCCGCCACACCTCGCGTCAGCAGACGTCCTTGAACTCAGAGGCTCATGTTTCTAAAGCGACACTCATGCCAATCAGCCACCCAAATTGTTGTATATTACGGTTCGATAGTTGCAATCAATTTTCCGAATGGGTTCTACGGTGACGGACAGACGGACGGACGGATCGATATATTGGTATTTGGATTACAGAATATGTTCGGTGTCGCTAATCTTCTATGGAAAATTATTTGTTCTCAATAAATTGTCTACAAAATGTTACTTAGCGATAAATGTTCCATGGAAAATTATTTGTTATCGATAAATCGTCTACAAAATGTTGTATGGAAAATTATTTATCTACGAAATATTGCTTATCGGTAAATGTTCGTTCTATGGAAGATTATTTGTTTTCGATGACTCATCTAGAGAATGTTGTTTATCGATAAATGTTCTATAGAAAATTAGTTATATGTTCTGGCTACTAGTTTTTCGACCTTTATTATTTAATTTTCTTTGGTTTATTAAATTGAGCTCAAGGTCACTTTACTTGCAATAAATATACATATATTTTTTTATTTATTTTTAAATTATTTGATATTTCGATACGCCTTTGTGTATCTTCTACAGGAAGATATCTTCCACAGAAAATATTTTTATCGTTAAATTTTTTATAGACAGTTATTAGTTATCGATAATTTTTCTACAGAAAATATTTGCTATTTGATAAATTGTTGATGGTTTATATTTGTTATCGACCAATTCGATTTATTTTCTACAGAAAATATTTATCATCGTTATTTTTTTTTTTTACAGAAAATTATCGATAATTTGCTACCGAAAATTTTTGCTATCCATAAATGTTCCGCAGAAAATTGTTTGAAATATTTTATTTTAGATCTACAAATATACCTTATTAATAAATAAATAATTTTTATTTGATCCTTTTAATTCTGGAAAAAACTAATTTATAAATCAAGAATTTTTTCAAGTTTTTCAATTTAATTACAAATATTATCCTGAAGATGCTAACAAACTGTTAGCGAAATATTGAATAATGTTGTTAACAAATTATATATTAAAAAGACGATCTGAAGCTGCATAAATTAGGGCCTATTTCTCACCTGCGAACGTTGTCGTTCAAAAAGCAAAAACAAAATATTGAATATTGTTTTTGCTTTTAATGTAATTGTGCGAACGAACGACAACGTTCGCAGGTGAGAAATAGGCCCTTAGTTTTTTCAATACCTTATTAATGTTTTCTGTTTTTTTTTTTTCAGCCGTCTATATGTCGCCAACATTTCGTTGATTCTAATCAACTCATTCAGTTTCAGACATTATTTTAAGTTTTTTTTCGAGTCTACTGATGAGTTGATTAGCATCAACGGAATGTCGGCGGCATACATATGTACATATGTATATACGGCTGAAAAAAAATACAAAACATTAATAAAGGTATATTTTTAGAGCTAAAATAATACATTTCATTTTGCTCTTGGGCTTAATAAATAATTAAGTTCATTTTTGAAAAATTTTGTTCCTTGGAAAATTTATTTTTGCAACTAAATTTTCCAATTAGTAAAGATAATCATTTCAGCTTTTTTCCCCCTGCTGGAAAAGTGGAAAAGAAAAAAATTAGTTTCGATACAATGCACTGCTTATGTACATATGTATGTAGAGGTCGTCCACTGAGTATTGTTTCAGAAACAAACAAAAGAAAAGTTCATATGTTTGTTGACAAAAAATTATTTTTTCTTTTTTTTTCGACTTTTCCAACGAAGAAAAACAAAACTGCAACTTTTTCAAATTCTTTTTTATTAAAACATTCTTTTCCAACTCTGCTCCTAAGTAAACTATGTATGTAAGGCATTAACAAAGAACTCAAGTGGTCTCGATAACGTTTTACAGTTACAACAGAAATTAGCAACAAAAGCTTTTTTTCCGTTGAGAGAAAAGAAAAAAACTTACTTGCATTTTCGATAAAACGTCTTGTTGATCACGCATTTGTCGTTCATAAGTTTGCATGTTCGAAAGTTCTTTGCTGAAATTGTCTTGAGTTTGTTTAAAGGCGACCACAAGTTTTTCATTATCAATTTTAAGATCAGTATTCTCAGAGCGAAGACCTCTTATGAAACGCTTTTCATATAATGATTTTTGTTTGTTTTTTTTTTTTCAATAATTTTGTATTATAAAATGGATTGAATGAATGTTTATGCAAAATATTTTTCAAGCAATCAGGAACAATAAATAAACTTACCTCATTTTTGGCGATTTCTTTGTCTTTATTCTCAATGTTTTCTAAGAGTTCGGCATTTTGGAAGACAAGTTCTTTAACTTTTTCTTCGTATTCCTTGATGGTTTCATCACGTTTTTCTATCATTTTTTCGAGACTATAAATTTGTTGCTGGAAGTCGGTAAGTTTGTCATCGGATAGTTTAAGCAGTCCTTCCATTTCATGTATCTAAAAAAAGAGTTGAATGGCGAAAAATGAAAACATAGAGAGTGTAAGTAAAAATCTTTTAGAATTTAGAATTTTATTTTGAAAAGAAAATTGAAAATTTTTATTAAAAATATACACACTCTTTGTAAAGCATTCAAATTTTCCGCTATGTCCGATCTTTCCAACAGCTCATTCATTAAATCTCCATTGCCAGCATTTTGGGCCTTCTCCATATCGCGTTCCATTTCGAAATACTGAAGTTTTTGATTCAAGTCATCGACAATTTGCTGATATTTGATTTCGGTTTCTTTTTGAATTTTTTCCATTTGGTTCATGGCTTGAGCCGCTTCTTTGAGTAGATCTTGTTTCTCTTGTACTTCCTTGCGCAAAGTTGCCATTTCTACTTTGCTGTCGATCAGCTGTTTCATGAGAGTGTCCTCTGTCGAGCTGTTGGTTTGTTTATAACCGGGTATACTTTCTTCAATGAAATATAAGCGCAATTTTAAATTGAAGTTTTCTTTGCGCAGAGAGGCCATTTGTTCTTCGAATTCACGCACGGAACGACCCTGACCGGCGGGTGAAGTAGAGCCAGGATAAGGTTGTAGGCTTACGCAGGGCGAGCGATAACCAACGCCATCTGTGAGAGAAAATAAAGAGGAAAGTTTTTGAAAGATGTTAGATGATAAATAAATAATTGCTTAAAATTATTTTTTATAAAAAAAACCAAAGCTTGAATAATTCATTTAACAATCTAAAGATCAAATAATATAAATATATAAATTCATTTTGTATTTTTTTATGTTAGAAATACAATTTTAAAAACTACTCTCCTGAAAGTGGGTGCTTTTTACAGAAAGAAAATTTTCTCAAAAGTGTACAACAGTCCAACTTAAATTAATGCTTCAAGCGTATTTTTGCTGTCTAAGCCTCCCTTAGGGTGACTTAGACGACAGTAATACAATATGCTTAATGCGCTAATTTAATGCCGTTTTCTTTCCTGCATTAATGCAAAATTTTTATTTTACACAAAAAATGTAAATGAGCATGGTTTTTATTAATTATTTTGGTACTGATAGTTTTGAGCTTTTCTTGTGGCTTTATGCCGGTTTCTTTTCTGGCAAAGAAGTGAGCATTTCTTTGGCACTTTTTTCTTAAAATGCGGCTTTTAAAAGTTTAGCCAAATTAAGGTGAAAAGAAAAGGTCATCAGAACTATGAATCAAAAAAAAATGAAACCCATGAAAATGTTGCACTTATTATAGAAAAGAAAACGGCAGTAGTTTCGCTAAACTATTAAAACTGGCATTTAAAAAAAAAAAAAACAAGTAAAAAATTAACGCACAATTTTTTCCAGAAATAAAATCAGCATAAGTTGTAAACTTTTAAGGAAATTTTCTTCAAAACCTTTTCCCATCAATACATACATACATATGTACAAGTTTTAAAAATCACTTTTTAAGGCATCGAAAAATAAGCATTTCGATTAACTGAGTTCTTACCCCCGGCATCCGCAACCTCGTAATCACTATATACTATGGGCAGATTATCTTGAAACATATTTGTATCATTATGCTTTTTAGCATCCGTTTTTTGTAATCCCATATTCTTAATAACATGTACATTATTTGATTTCATTGAATTTGTATGCATTTTTCTAAAAATATATTTGAATAAAAAATATTGTTTGCAAAAGCGACAAAAAAAATGTCTGATAAGCTTTTGCCGTCAACTGCACTTTGATTGTATCTGTTTGCTGCAGCAGCGCTCACTTGAGTAAATATTATAAATATTATTTTTTATTTCCGCTAATAAAATTTAAATATACAGTTTTGAGATTGATGCCGTTTTTTTTCAAGTTAATCTATTTGCAAACAATTTGTATTTTAATTTAAAATATTTTTTTTTGAGACAATGTTTCTATGTATGTATGTGCGTGTGTGATTTTTTGAAATATTTTGTCAGTTTATTTGAAAGTGAATTTGAAAAACTTAAAAGAAAAAAACTCAAATGTTTGGTGAAGGTAACCACATTCTAGAGTTTAATAGACAAGGTGGGCCAAAAGAAACCACCCTATTGGAAGTTGCTCTTAGTTTTGCAAATGGCGGCCAATGTCAAATCTGTTTTTACATTTGTGAACTAGACAGCAGTAAAATACAAAGCCACGGAGCGCTACACTTCCCAAGAACGCGGAATATTCGTGACTATGACGCAGTGGACGTTTTCTCCGACCGAAATCATAATGAGTGGATACGTGAACAAGCAAAACTATCGCTTCTGGGGACCCGAAAATCCACGAGTGATGTACAAGGAGCCATTACACCCGCTCAAAGTGTGTGCAGGGTACGCTGTTTACACTGGACGAGTCATCGGGCAATTTTTTTGGCGAGAACGCCGCTGGTCAAGCGGCAACGCGCTATAGGGCCGGCCATGTTATCCAAGATTTTTCTGCCACAATTAAACGAATTAGGTGGCCTGGAGAACATGTGGTTCCAACAGAACGGAGCAAAGGCACACACTGCGCGAGCCACAAACGATATTCTGAAAGCCAAACAATATCGAATGACTTCTTTGGCCCGCCTGCTGTTTTACTTTTGTGCTGCCAAGTTTTTTGCCAGCATCTGGCTGGGCTGGGCTCGCACCGCGAAACCTCATGATTGTGGAGCCGTCGTCAACATGTTTACACAGCCATCGCGACAGTTAGAACGAATGCGACTACAAGCAATTTAAGTAAAGAGTTTACAACCCGGCATGTTGGCATTCGAAGTTGGGTCAACTCTGCATTGCCTTTCAGTCCATAAAAAGTGTATTACAAATCGATTGCATAGTAACTAACTTGAAGCTAGTGCCTAAAAGTTAACTTAAAGTTAACTATCTTAGTAGTCGACTACTCCAGGTCCGACGGAGATCGTACACTGATTGGACCATTCGCTAACTGGGCAAACAATTGTTTAATCTGGGCGCCATCTCCAGAGTTACATATCTTTACTCATATGGGGCAACTAAACACTGCGGATATGAACTCAGGAAATTTTTTTCCTGATTGAATACAATGCAAAACAAAAAAGAACTCAATATCAATCATTAGTTAAGTGTGTTTGTATTTGTTTTAATTTTAAAACAGTGTTATTATTTTGGAAGTCTGCCAAACATTTTATTTTATTTTATTTTTGTTGTCTGCAGCCCGCCAGCCAGTTTTTTTTAAAGATTTTTATTTTTCTTCAAACCATTTGAAAATGCAACGCCAAAAAACAAAAGAAAATATAAAATAAAATTATGTATGTTAAAAAGACAAACTTACATGGATTGTCCATTGTTACATCTTGCAAAGTCCCTGGACTAGTGCTAAAAAAATTAAAAAAAATTATATAATTTTAAGATTTAATAAAAAAAAAAATATATCATGATTTATTTATAAGACCTAAAAATAAATTAAGTTGCTAATATGCTTAAATTGAAACATCAATTAAACTATTAAAAATTAATTTCTTTCGTTTCTTTTCCAAAGTGACCTCATATGACAATTATTTAAATTGTCCGCAAACATCAAAACATTTGTCAGTTCATCAAGCGGTTTGCACTAAAACCTCTTTAACAAAGATTTCAAAAGAAAAATACACATGTGCGGGAAAAATTCATAATTTTAGTTAAATAAAAGCAAAAAGTAAACTAAATGAATCTTTTATTGTGCAGCAATTTAAATCTTTTTTCATTAAAATTATATCATACACAATTAATTTTTAAATGATTCCATTTTTTTCTTTTTTTTTGGAGATTTTTTAAGAGTTAAAAAATCCATTTTTTTTGCAGACATAAAGGCGTTATTGCACAGACTTCAAAAAACAAAATTTAATTTACAAATTCCCTTTAGATACATTCAGCAGATAACCCCAACCATCCCGCTTCAAAACAGTCTCAAGGTTTTCGTTTTCCTGCTGGGCTGTTTGCTTCTTGAATGTTAGCATAAAAAAATCTATTTTAAAAACTAAATAAGAAATGTTCTCATGCATGAAATGTGTGTTTTAGTTTTTTTTTTTAATTTAATTTTATTTAAAAATAGATGCTGTTTTGTAGAAGAGAAAAATGATCAGCCATGTAACAGATCTAATTCACAGAAAGGAAAATGAAACCTGCCTGCCAAGCATACAAAAATCAAATGCTGGAGAGCTGTTTAAGATCTTGACAAAATGTTGTAGTTTTTTAAGGCGAGTTTTTCGTTGTTGCCAATTACACTGTGGAACAAAAACAAACAAAAAAAAATATATATTCTAACGTACTAAATTCTAAGCAAATCTATTTTTTCGTCGTCTAGTTTTCCACCTAAATCTCTAAATATATTTAATCCAATTATCCGCATTAAGTACTTTTACAAAAGCTTGGAAAACGGCTGAAATAATCGCCATCCCCAAACCAAACAAAGACGCATGAAAATCAACATCTTACAGGCCAATTTGTCTACAACTGTCAAGCACTTCGAAAAAAACTCTTTTTTTGATTGACCCTATTCCTTATTCCCTATAGAAAGACAACTCAACACCAACTTGAATTCCGGCGGAAGTACTCTACTATTCAAAAAGTAACAGGTGGGCCAAAAGAAGTCATCCGCTGTTGTTTGGCTTTCAGGTTGTGTCCATCCTGTTGAAACCACATGTCTTCTAAGCCTAATTCGTTCAATTCGCGTTGTCGTTTGAGCAGTGGCTTCCTCGAAAAAAAAAAATAGCCCGATGACTCCTCCAGCGGTCACTTTGAGCGGAAGTAATGGCTTCTCTTCGTGCATCTTTTGTGAATTTTCGGTGCCCCCGAAGCGATAGTTTTGCTTGTTCACCCTGCCCGCTGAGGTGGAAATGAGCCTCACCGCTCGGTCCATGGCTTGTTCACTTGTATTCCACAGCTGTCTAGTTTACAAATGTAAAGACAGATTTGACATTTGCCGCCATTTGCAAAAAGAAGAGCAACTACCAATAATAAGGTGATTTCTTTTGGCCCGCCTTATATATTGAAATAAAATAGAGTCTGATATTGAAACAAAACAAAAACTTTTGTAATTGTTAATTATGTCTCTTTTCATGATTAATAATCATCTAATTGGATATAAATAATAGTGCTATCTGTGTGCCTGACCAGACATGCAGGGGCAGTTGTGTGGAGTCAAAATCTTCACTAGTGGTTTGGTTCGTCGTCGGCTTAGAGCGTAATGCCAGGTATGGATGTAAATCATTTCACATCTGTTCCTGGGTGTATTAAATCCTTGAGGACTCGCGGCAGCACATAGAACTGACTTGGGCCGTGTCCCTCTAATATAATATTAATTTTGGAACTCAAAAACAAAAATCTTAAATAAATCTTAATTTCTGCTTACTGCAACAGCCACCCTCGTATTTCTAGAATACTATATTTTTTTTTGTTAATGTTTATGCTTTTTTTAGTTTTTATTATGATCACTTTGAATGAAACACAAATGAAGTTGCAAATATTAAGCAATAAATTCAGGAGGGTGTTGTTCTAAAACAAGTTTTTTTTTTCTTAATTAATGATCTAAGCAATCTTGTTGTTCTTATTTCTGAGCACACGACCGAATCTTAGGCTTGGATTGAGGTAAATTAAATCATGCAGTTTTAGTATTGAAATTCCATCACAAAAAACAGAAAGCGTCTTAATTTTTTCAATTAAAACAAATTGAAAATGTTTAATAATTTTTTTAATTTTTCTATACTTTTTTTACTCAGTTGTCTTGGTGTATTAAGTGATTTTTGCACTGCACGCATTTTTAAACGCTGCGAATTAGCTCAAGAAATGTTCCACTTGGGCACTTCGAAAAACGAACTTGCCACCTGGTGTTGCATAGCTCAATTTGAAAGTAAATTCAATACCTCAGCAGTGGGTCAATTGAATGGCAATTGGTCGAATGATTATGGTCTGTTTCAAGTTAGTGATCGTTATTGGTGTCAATCGAGAGCAACCAGAGAATCGGCCAATTTGTGTCAAATAACCTGTCAAGCTCTTTTAACGGACAACATTGCCGAAGCGGTTAAATGTGCCCAGTATGTTAAGAAACGTCAAGGTTGGCAGGCCTGGGCAGCTTACAATGGCAGATGTAAAAAATCAAAAGCATTGCCGGCCATAGAAGAATGTTTTTAGAATTCACAAAGAAAAGTTTTTAAATAAAATAACAACTACAACAAGATCATTTTACTTTCTACATACGTATATGTATAGGAATAAGTGTTTTTTTTTTTTTTTTGGTTTATTAAAATAAAGTGGCAGCAGACAAAGAAGAGCGTGCGGGACTGATGGGCGAGCAGCCTCTTGTTGAAACATTGCCCTACTGTGTAACAACAACAGCAACAATAGCAACAACACATGATAAATTAAGACAGTTTTATCTTTCCTTAACACATTTTTACAAAGCTTTACAAAAAAAAAAAAACAACTAAAGAAAAACATTTAAATATATAAAAATTCTTGTATAGTTCGTTTTAAATATGGAATATATTTTTGTTTTAATTTTTTTATTTTTTTTTATTAACATTGCGTTCATATCGCAATCATGAAGTGGAAATTTTATGTGCAAATTGAATTGAAATGTTTCATATTTCGCCAAATGTTATTTTCGTCTCTACTGCAACAGTTTGCAAAATATGCATTTACATACATACATACATATTCACAGTACATTACAATTTATGGAGTATTTTTGCAGGCCGTTTAGTTGAAGCAAATTTACAATTTTCCTAGTATTTTTTTTTTTTTTAATATTTAAAGCCAATAAATGGTTTCTATAGCAAATTGCAAATATTTGGCATTTTCCAGGAATTTTTAGAACATAATTTAGCTAAAAGTGTGAAATAAAATGAGTTTAACATAATGCTATTACACTAAGAGAAAATTCATTCATGCGGTTAAGGAAAGGGCTGCACTAAATGTTCTTCACTGCACCAATGATCAATTTTGTTTCTACAATGAAACAAATCATTCATGGAACGAACTTTTTCATTCCATTGCGTTCGCTCTATTCAGTAAAGAGTTTACGTTGACATGTCATATTTTCAAAATTTTGAGACTTAGGAACCTAAATTAAACAAGAATTAATTATAATAACATGAAAAATTTCCCCAACTTGAAAATTTTTATTGAGTGACAATCTTTCTAATACGTAATCCAAAAAGCTTTCAACTAAATGCGACATGGACACTAGAAACAAGGTTGTTCAGTAAATAATAAAATTATGAATTACCCAAGTAGGGAAATTTTTTATCAAGTTGAAATAAGAAATAAAAAACACTACGTAAATATCTTTAAATTCATTAATACATAGAAATTTTAAACATAAAATTTCAATATGAAAAATTTCCCTAGTTGGGAAATTTTTGTTAAGTGAAATTTTTTGTAAAAAATGTTCGATAAAGGTATTAATTCAACATTAATTTCAATATATATTGTGCAATATATAAAGAAATTTCAAATTTCCCAACTAGAGAATTTTTTTAATTTTAGCTGGGAACTGTTATTAAATTGGAGTTTTAATAAAAATCTTTGAAAACAGCTTTAAGTACAACATTTCATAACTATTTTAAAAAATCGTTTTTTTCAGTATTCATGCATGGAAATAGCATGAAAAATTTCCTCAGCTGGGAAATTTTTATTAAGTGAACATTTTTTAAAAATCTTAGCATATAGAGTTCAATTCAACATTAAATGTACCGTATGGAGAAAATTTTCAAGATATTAAAATTTTCCTAGTCAGGGAAATTTTTTAATTTTAGCTGATAAATTTTCAAGTTAGCATTTTATTAAAAATTTTTGTATATGGCTTCAAATTCTGCATATTTTCTACACAAAAGTTCAATATTCATGCATAGATATTGAAAAAAAATTTCCCCTGCTGGGAAATTTTTTAGCAAGCGAAAATTTTGGCAAAATCTTTGCACAAAGCTTTTAGTTCATTATTAAATGGACATTATGAACAAAATTTTCAATACATTAAAAATTTCCCAGTTGGGGAAATTTTTTCTAAAATGGAATTTGAATAAAAATTGTTGTAAGTGGCTTCATCATATTCAGCATTAAATATAGGAATTTTTGACAAAAATTTTCAACATTCTTTTATTAATGTTCAATATTCTCACATCAAAAATTTCCCCAGTTGGGAAATTTTTATTAACTGACAATATTTTCCTTAAAATCAGTTCAAACAGCGTTTAAGCCAATATTTTAATACACAATAAAATTAAAAAAAAATTTCTGCAGGTGAAATTTTTAGTTTTAGTTGGGAAATTTTTATTAAACTCGGATTTCAATAAAAATCTTTGTAAATTGTTTTAAATTAAATATTATATACACATTTTTCAAGAAAAATGTTGATATATAAACGTACATACATATGTACATACATATACAAGTGTGTGTATAAGAACCCGAAATAATTTCCCTAATTTCCGGTTTGGAATTTTAGTAAGAAATTAAATAATTTTCTTAGGAATTTTTTTTCATTGCAAGGTTTTTTAAACATAAATTTTAGCAAGATGGTTTAACATAAATCATTTTTTTTTTTTGTAATACAATCGCTTATCGCTCAAGTTGTGTTTATAAGGCAGCACTTCAAATGTTCTTGATAAATTACAAGTTGTATTATGAAAAGTTAGAAAATGTTTTAATAATTACAATTGCATGTTGCAAACAAAACCGGTTCTATGAAACAATTCACCTGCACTTCATTATTTAAATGAAAAACTCTGTGGAAGCTTAAAGAACTTTTTATTCATAATTTACTTCAACAAAAACGATTTTTTATTGTGTAAATTTAGTCAAAACTAATAAATATACAAATCATATCACCGATCAATTGTAGATGTCTGGTTTGCAGCAGTTAGAAAACCTTATGGCATTCAATAACTGCTGACGACGGATGGTATTATTGCTGGAATTACGTTTGAAATTTATAAACCGAAAAAAAAAAATGTTTTTAAATTCTACATTAACTAAGAGCTACTGCCAACAACGCCTACAATATAATTGTGCTCGTGCCACAAATACTTTAATAGCACGTGAAGCTGTTCTTCATCGCATTTGCTTATTTGTGATGACGTTTTGCCAATTGATATTTATTGCGCAGACGCGCAGTCTGCAGCCATGCGAGTTTGTTGGCCAGCTGTACATATTGGACGTGCCCAAACTGGAATTGCCTTTGTGGTCGTGCATAGCGAAATACGAAAGTCGCTACAACACCGATGTCATTGGCAAACGCAATCTGGATGGTTCACATGATTATGGCATTTTTCAAATAAGCGATAAATTTTGGTGTCAGCCACAAAATAAATCACAAGATTTATTTTATTCGGCAAATGAGTGTAATATTAATTGTGCCGATTTAATACTGGATGATATAACGCAAGCGGTGCGATGTGCTCGTATCATTTTAAAGCAACAAGGCTGGTCTGCTTGGTCTGTGTATGGGGAGTTTTGCAATGAAACGACAACAAGTTTCAGAGATATCGAACAGTGTTTTGTGTGAATGATATTATTTAAAAACTTTTAATACGAGAGAACAAAAGAAAAATGGTGTACACTTTAGAGCTGAAAACTTTAAATAAATTAAATTATTATTCGTTTTCAAAGATATTAAATTAATATTTTATTGAAAATATAAAAAGAGACATGCTCTGTTTTTTGTGTTTGACAGCTATTATTTGGAGACATTACATTTCAAGTCTACTGACAAATACAGTGGAGTGGCATCTCCCAAATGCCGGCACATATGAACGTTACCCGGTTTCTGTACCTGATGCATTTATAGCATGATAAATATTCAATTCTATATGAAATAAATTTTGTCTACTGCTTTTCTTATTTCATATAGAATTTGACATTTATCATGATATAAATTCATCAGGAATGACTTAGGGTGGGTCGATTCGTAAGGACAAATATTTGAAGCAAAATATGAAAAAAAAATAAAAAATTCGGTTTAGAGCCTTTCTACCTGAGACCAACGATATATTAATATAAAAAAGTGGTGTGGAAAAAGTGATCAAAGAAATCGTTTACAGCAAATTTCGAGGATTTTTTGTACCTAATTCTATAAAAGTCCATAATTTGTTTTGTTTAATTGCTGGTCATTGTTTATCAAAATATTTACATTTCCCTTTTTTTTGTAATTAAATAATATACAATCTGGGCGAAGTAGTGAAAAATCATTGTTTATATTAAGCGACCTTTTAGTAGCCGCCGCTAGAAAAACTGAACAATGATTATTTTTTTGTAATGAAGACAAGAGATAAATGTGATTCAACATACACACATACAAGTATGTATGTGTATGTGTGTATGTATGTATTACATATCGTCATCTCAAGTGTAAATGGAGCTAGTTACATTTTTAGATTTTTTTTTTTTTGTAGGAGAAACAAGAAACTAATTTAATGTATTTGCTGTAAGAGTCAATTGATAAGCTCTCTTCTTAGACTTAACCCCATATTCATAAAAGTTATAACAGGCTTATAAGACTGTTATTTGACATATTTGTATGGAAAATCTGTCAAATAAGAGCTTTATAAACCTGTTATAATTTTTATGAATTAGACGGTTAGAATATAAGTAAGAAACGTAATGGATATAATGGTCAAACACTTTTACCAACTTTGTTTGAAATTTAATTATAGTATAGAAGCTAGACTTCAATGCTATGGATGTATAAATTCTATAAAATAAATCAAAACTTTATGTGGTTACATCCGTTAGCATTTAACATGACGATATATTCAACAAAGAGGTAAAATGAAAAGAAGAATATTGTATTTACAATAATAAGGAAATGAAAATTCAATTGTTTTAACAAAATATGAGCAGGCAAGCTCTTAAAATAATCTACTGTCTACATTGCAGCACGGGCTTTTTAATTTTTCTTTTTTTCTTCGTTTTTAATTGTATTAATTTTATTGATAAAAAACTCTCTCAACTTAAAAGACAGGTTTGTTTATACGAAAAAAAAAACAACCAATTTAATCAAAGACCACCCGTCTGCCATACAAAACCGAAAACTATTTCAACTCTGTGGGGATCTAGGGAAAAAAACAGAATTGAAAAATTACTAGTGGTTGAACAAATTATTACACGCTTTTTCTATATTACAGTTTTTTCTTTCATTTAGATTATCTAGTGATTGTTTCTGTCAGCGAATTTATATTATCTGACGAAGGTTTCTTTCAACGGCTGTTGCCGATTCTTTTAGAGCAAAATATGCAGGATATTTTGTTGCATGTAGAACAACTATGCATAATTTCCTGCCCTGGTGGGTAGGATAAACACTATATATGTGTATGCATTTCAAAATAGTACTGTAACAATATATGTATGTACATTAGGGTGGCCGATTTAGCAATTGATATTCTGCCATCGAACTTTCGAAAGCTTATGACATGAGGGGGAAAAAAAGATGCACTTGGACACATTAAAAAATAATTGTCGAGGTTTGCTTCGTAGGATATAATGTAAATAAATAAATAAATTAATTTTCGAGGCGTCCGATGCCTCCCTAAGGAGACGTGGTACGTGGTCGGTGTGTTCCCACTAGAGAGAAAAATTCATGGGCGGTTGTCTATAGATATGACTTCTGTACGGGCACCCTGGACCTGATAAGTTCCAGCGACCGGTATTTGCGCACTTCGAAAATTTAATTTTTCTTCATCACACTAACTTGCGCCAGGTTGCCGGTAGACATGTCAAAGGCATGACGAACCCCCATTAAGTTTTTCTCCCTATTATTTCTTTCCAGTACAACCATCCCATATCACGCCTACTTGGCGGGTGGCTACCATACAAAAATACAGAAAAAAGTTTTGATCCGGACTCCTCGAACATGATGTTTTTGATAAGTCGCAGTGGAATTTTTTTTCCTTATACCAAAAGCTATCGATACAACCATGTAAAAATAATAAGAATCTCTTTAGCTTATTTCAAAGCAAATAAAAATTCCACTATAGTTCATTTACCATCCATAACTGAGCCATAAGATATTTAATTATGTATTTCCTTATTCAACAACGAATTAACAATCAAAGACAAAATAAAAAGAAATTAATACAAATTCAAAAGTATCCAAAATTGCAACTCTATTGAGTTTTTCTAACAAACTCATGTTCATAAACGTGCTCATGGTGGTGTAGTGTATTTTAATAGAATTTTATTAGCTGTCGATGACTTCTTAAAAAGTGATTATTTGCTGCTTGCTGCTTCGAATTTTATAAATATGTATGTAAGTAAATCTACAATAGTAGTAAACGACAACAACAGCAGCAACAATGTCCGTTGAATCGTTGTCGTATAAATAAATTTATTGGCATAAAAAATTTAAAACCTAAACAATGTTATTGCTAAGAAACTTGAACGTAAATGCAGTGTGCAAAAGTATTTGGCTATTTTTATTTTCGAATTTTTCTTTAACCGACTTGTGGTCATCTACAGTAAGTTTGATTATATTTTAATTGCAACTTTATTATTTGGTTTTTTCCGACCCCTTTTTTTATTTTATATATTTACTATCTTGAGCTAATTTTAATTGGAACTTAAACTGCCAGTTAAACAAAATCTTCTTTCACAATGTGTGATTGAATTTTAAAGGTTGGTGTTAAATTTGACCAATGAAAATTCGCCGATTAAAATGTTATTAATCAGAATTTAAAAGGAAATTGCACTGAAATAATTTTGTTCATAAATTCAAAGAACTCCGATGTTCATTGATTTTCAACCAACGTTGGAATTGACTGAATCAATGAATTTTTATTCATTAAATTTTTTGTAAATGATCGTAATATTAAATACATGAATTCTTGCCATTAGGCTAATGAATTATTTTATTTTTTTAATAATTCGATTTTATAAAAAAATTTGTGATCATGCACAAATCAAGAAAACTGCCATTTTTGCCAATCTCTGATATCTACATAAACAATGCATCAACTATTTGTTAAACTGTGACATTTGATGGTTTAACTAACGGTAAGCAAAACGCTGTGTATTGATTTCGATTAGTTAAACTATTGCTATTAGTTAACTAATAAACTGTAAATTCGGCCCTAAATGATTAAGAGGCAATGTGGTTTTCAACTTAAAAATAAACAAATTGTTTGTAAAAAAAAGTTTATAGAAATATAAAAAAAAATAAATAAATCTCCAACATTTTTTGTACACAAGTGGTGGAAAAAAAAATCGGTTAGTGGACAACTACCTGCCTGTGGTTTGTTTGTTAATACATACGCGTTACTAGTCAGCAAGTATTTTTAACTAGAGTTGCATGCAAAATGTAATTTAATCTTTTAACAAAAAAAAAATCAAATATTTACCGTCTACTTCATAAAAAAAAAATTTATTCAACTGATTATCAACGGTTTAATAGAACAATGTTGACAGCTCAATAATCGTTTAAAAAAATGTTGTATTCATAAACGATTAATAACAAATAATTAAAATTGTGGATATTTTATTTTCTGTTCTGGCAATGCCCATACATTTCACAGGGAATACAAAATAAAAGCTTTTCAATGAATGCTCTAGTGATCTGGTGTCAGAGCCAAAACGAATAAAACGCACTCGGTGTTCGGTTAAATTACACTGTTCTGCAAAATAACACTTTTTGGTTGTGTTTTGAATAAAAATGTAGTATTTTGGTGCTCTAACCCCAAATCTGCTTTCAGTTTTTCTCTAAGGACTTCTTTTTTATGGGCGTGGCTAATTTTGCCCCATAATTCGGAACACCCGTCTCCAATTTTTGTGAATAGCACATCAAAAGATGCGCTATAAAATTTTATTTGAGATATTTGTTTCTATCTTTTTCCATTTCAAATTTATTCAGAAATCAATGGCAAAAAATTTTATTTTTTCATGCAAAATTCTATTTCGTTTTTGTTTTTAATATTCAATAAAAAAAATATATAAAAATGGGCAGCATTTTACATTTATTACATTTTCCTAAATTCAACATGTCTAAAAAATAAAATAAGCCATAAATCATAAAAATCCATAAGCAAATGTTGATTTTATTCGCAATTTAAAGCAGGTACCTCTATTAGGTATCTCTATTATTTTTTTTATTTTTATTGAATATTAAAAACAGAAAAAAGAAAGCAAAATTTTGCATGAAAAAATTTTTTTTCGCCATTGATTTCTGAATAACTTTGAAACGGCAAAAAATATAAAAATAAATTGTATACCAGTATTCGAAATAAAATTTTATAGCGCATCTTTTAATGTGATATTCTCTAAAAGTGGAGAAAGATCTTCCGAATTATGGTTAAATATATGGGCATAACTCTATGATTTAGAGACCAAAATTAGCCACGCCCATAAAAAAATCCTTATGTGATAGAGAAAAACTGAAGACACCAAAATACATATAACCTACATATTTCTTTCTTGAACCCATTTCACTGTTGTACAGTGTTATTAGTAACCTGAAAAAAATCATTTATTTGTTGTTGGTAAATGACAGAAAAAAAACTTTTCTTTTTGCTACTTTTTTTTTTGCCTAAAATATAAACGTTTTATTATTAATTTTTATTTTTTTTTTTTTTGAAAAACATGAAAATGTTAAGAATTTAAAAGTTTTTTATTAAAAAAAACTTTTATTCGGTATTCGCTGTTTTATCATAACCAGCCACAAAATGTGCACGAATTGCCAGAACAGAAAATAAGATACACACAATTTTAACTATCTGCTATTGATAGTTTATGAATAAAAAATTTTACTGAACAAGTATTAAGCGCCAGTTTCACCAATGTCACTCGACATCGCCCTCCCGCTTAGTTATGTACATGCAAAACGAAAACAAATTTTAAAATGTTATTGTTTTTAGTGTTTTTGTGCACGCGCACGATGTCGAGTGACAGTTCGATAACAGCTTCAAATCAATTGATTAATTTTTTTTTACGAATTATACGGTTAGATAATGTCTCGTTTATAAAAATTATTTCAGGTCCATTGAGCACTAGTTGTTTAAATTTCCATACAATATTTGTATTTAATAAACTGAAATATTGTTTTTATAAATAAGCCAGTTATAAGAAAGTAAAAAATAAATAAAAATATGTATGTAAGTAAATGAGCTTACCAAAATGCACTGAAAGAAAAACGTTTGTTGGGCGTGGAATCATTTGTATGATTCGATGTTGAATTACTACGAAATATGCCCGACATGTTTAAGGCATTAAAATAATAATAATTAATTAATTAATTAAGCTAGTAATTATATAATAATAAACAAAAAAAATTTTTTTTTGTGTTTTTTGGTTTAAAATATTTGCAACAATGATTTGTTTTGTTTCTTAATCAGACTCTTTGGTTTCACTGTTTTTTGTTTGTTTTGTTTTTGTCAGTTTTAAATCTTTGGTGTTTTCTTTTTTATTTGTAAAATCAATGTTTTTTTCTTGTATTTATTATAATGGCGTTTCAAAAGTGTTATTTTCTTCTTTTTCGTTTTTTTGAAATTTCAGTTTGAATTTTATGTTTCAATCTAATTAAATTAATTTGTTGTTGCTTTTTTGAAGGCATAAGATGATGATGCAGCATGAGTCACTTAAAAAGTTTTTGGTCACACACGCAGTAAAAACGATGAGTAGTAGTGAATCCGGAGTGTCACAGAGCAACATTAAAAACTCTTTAAAGGGACCATTTAATTGTTCATCGTTGTACCGAAATGTGTTGCGTGTGTTTTTTGTTTTTCTTTAACGCTTTCGTGTTTGATCTAGAATTAGAATATTATTTTGAAATAAAAATAAACATTTATATCTAATTATTTTTAATTGGTTGTGTGTTTCTCTTTGCCTTCTTTCCAACATTTGCGAATTGCGAAGAGAGCAAATCTTTTGTAAGTTTATTCACATCCATTTTGTTTGATTACTGCAGAAAATTGTATTTAAATAGATTTGTCAATGCCAATTGAAAGTTTTTGCTCAACGAAACTACAGATTTTACAGAAAATTGCTGGCGGGAAAAATCGCCCGTGAAGTGGGTATTTATAGCACCAGATAATAACGATTAATTTTTTAGATACAGCGCTGAAAAAACTACAGAAGTTGCACCAGCCTCCACGACTCTTTTTAGGGTTTCATACTCACAGAGTGAAAAGAGAACCCCATTAATGTGACTTCGTTGTCCGTCCATCACAGCGTCCATTCTACGAAACGATAAAAGCTAGAGAGCTGACATTTCACAAGGTACATGTTACCCGGGCGCTACAACAACAAAAACTTAAAAACTAAAGGGTACTCCCATGCAAGAAAATGTACAAATTAGCTGTATAGTTGGAACCATAAGATATACAGATCTGACATGCCACAGATTGCTATGTATTTATATGAGCTCTACAATATGAAATAATAAAAATAAAACAAAAAAATAAAATAAAAAAAGGGAGCTCGCAAACAATAACCTAAAAATTTTACTTTACTTTTCTTGTTTTCTTGAAAAATGCTCATCACTTCATCATCACAAAAAAAAAATCTTTCTCAATTTTAAGGAAATAAAAATCGAACTTGAGTCCGATAAAAAAAATTATTAAAAAACTAAAACTTAGTTACAGCTTACATACATACATATGTATGTACATATGTATTTCAATACATATGGGTATATAACAGGTGGCCCAAAACAAGTCATCCGATGTTGTTTGGCTTTCAGAATAGTGATTGCGGCTCGCGCAGCGTGAGCAGTTGCTCCGTCCTGTTGGAGCCACAAGTCCTGCAGACCTAATTCGTTCAATTGCCGCAGAACACCATGGCTCTATAGTGCGTTGTAGTTTGACTAGTGGCGTCCTCGAAAGAAAATGGACCGATGACAGCACACCATACATCACTCGTGGATCTTCTCTGCCTCAGAAGCGAGTTCACGTACCCGCTGAGGTGGAAATGAGCCTCATCGCCCATTATGATTTTGGTTAAAAAATCGTCCACTTCGTCATAGACACGATTATTCCGTGTTCTTGGGGAGTGTATCGCTCCATGGCTCATTATTTTGTATTCTACAGCTGTTTAGTTCACAAATGTAAAAACAGATTTCACATTGGCCGCCATTTGCAAAAATAAGAGCAACTTCCAATAGGGTGATTTTTTTTTGGTCCACCTTGTAAAAAGAGCTTGGGAATTATTATAGCCTCAGTTGCCATAGCAGTATATTATTTTTCTACATTCATAGGCCCACAGGCAAGTGTCACCAGTTTTGTAGACTATATTGGTGGCTTATTTATACAAATATTGCCAACGGGGTGACGGCACCTCTTTGTGTGATGTTTATTGACGTACACATATGAAGTGAAGAAATATAAATTTCATTATAAACAATTAGACATTAGTGGATATTCAATGCCAACTACATGCCAATATATCAATAGAATATGCCAACAATACTGACGACAATGTCTACAGAGAAACGCTACTACCACGGTCGTTACTTGCTCCCACTAGCACCATCTAGTTCTTAGGTCACTAGTTGGTTTTCCAAGGCAAACGCTTGGTAAATGTCAATAGAGAGGAAATCATTGTATGGGATATAATATGTCAATAGCACTAGCGCGATCACGTCAGCTGCGAATCAATTTTTCTACTGACATTTTCTTCAGCGGCACTGATTTATGCACCCACAAAGAAAATTTTTAATTAATTTTCACTTGTTATAATTTGTAACATTCTCATCATAATTCGAAAAAAAAAACATAATTTTCACACATTAATTTTATGCATTAAACATAAAGAAATCATGTCAACATTTTAAGTTTTACTACAGTTTGAAGAAAGTCATGATAAATTAGAAAATATGCGAAAAATATGTGCATATAACAAATTATTATTAATTAAATGCATTACAGATACTCAAAAGGAAAACAGATACCCTGACAGGCATGTTTAAGCATGCAGACCTTTTATTAATATGCATTTATAGCAACAACAATTGCATTTACTCACACACGTACGTGTATGTGCATACACTTGTTAGAATGCACATGAAGACACCAACAGTAAATGCACATACATATGCATGTATGCACCTTATGTAAAAATTACAACAAAAAAACGAACAAAAACTAGAGCACACTTATTTGAAGATTTTGAAGAACAAGAAAAAGATTCTTGCCAAATGACAGAGCAAAATGAGATTTTTAGCACTCACATCCATACATACATACTTACTTGTATGAGAAGCATTTTGTGTGTTGGGATTTTTGTTTTTTAAGACTGTTGTTGTTTTTGTTTGTTTAAAGTCTAGCAGCTAGTTGTTTTTGTTTTTATTTTTATTTATTTTTTGCATCATCATTAAAAAACAAACTGAATTATTTTGGGGCAACACAACAAACATCGTGTTCATTTATTTTTGGAAATTAGCAAAAAATCAAGATTTTTAGACGAGCACAAATTAAAATTTATTTTTGAATGAAAATATTTAGGAAAATCACTTGCAGCACTTGTAATTTTGGTGTGCTTGTTTTAAATATACTTGAGCCCTTAACAAAAAGAAGAAGAAAATAATATAATAACAGGACGGACCGGGATTTGTTGTGCCAACTGTTTTAGTCATGGTTACACATGGCGAAGGAGTTGCAAAAACAGCGCACGAGAAAAGAAAAACAAACAACAACAACAACAACAAAAGTTAAAACAAAAAAGACAAGAAAATGACCTCAAATTTGTAAAAATGTCAATGTAAATAAATCAAAACGAAGACAAAGTATTATCCAGAGCAGGGTTGCCATTTTAGCATTTTTAGTGCTAGATTTGGATATAAAGAATTTCTTAAAAGAAATTCTTCTAAATCTATATAACCATGTTTCTTACCATAATGTTTGTTTGCTCTAAAGAGTGAATGGGTATGTTTTTTCTTTACGTGCATATACATATGTATCGTTGGTTTCATGTAAAGGGTCCGCTAAATAACGTTTCTTTTGAAAACGGCGCAAAACATCGAGTTTAGCTTCGGCTGAGTGGCACGTAGCGCCGTCCTGTTGAAACCAAATGGTGCCAATATCCTCCTCTTTAATTTTTGTGAACAAAAATTCGTTCAACATGGCCCCATAGCGATCGCCATCTACTGTAACGACCACTCCTTGCTCATTTTCGAAGAAAAATGGCCCAATTATGCCAAAATCCGGACCAAAGAGTGACTCGTTTTGGGTGTGTCGGCTTTTCAATGTATGCGAGCGGGTTTTCTGTGCCCCAAATGCGACAGTTTTACTTGTTTACATACCCGCCAAGATCAAAATGAGCTTCATCTGAAAAGATGATTTTTTTTTTTTTTTTTTGCAAAATCCGCATCTTCTATAAGTCCATCGCAGGTCCGTATACACAACCATATTCGTTCAGCGGAAGTATAAAACTAATTACTAAGTGTTACCATTCACGAAATAAGCACTAGTTGAAAAAAAAAAACGTTAGATGAAGGACCCTTTAGAAAGGCCCTGACTCAAAAATTTTTTGTTCAATCTCGATTTTTTTTTTGCATATTTTGATTAATTGAAGGATTGAAATTCATATGCCAAAAAAAAGATCGAGTTAGAACTAGAGACGTGCGGTTGTCGTGAAAATGTAGAGTTACGCGCGATTCACGTTTGTATATACGGTTTAACATTTATTAAAATAAGAAAGTGGACTGAAAATGCCAAACAAACGTAAAACAAACACTTTGTCTTTACAAGACATATTGAAAATATTGGAAAAGATTGACACAAAGGCATTCATGGAAAGCGTTTAGCACTGGACTTTAACGTAACTGCTTCTACCATTAGCTATATTAAATCGAATAGAAAATCAATAAAACTTTACATAGTGCTAAATATCCAAAAATAGAAAGTCGCCTCTACAAGTAGTTTCCTAATCAAAGTAAAAGAAGGCGACATTAAATGGACCCATATTAAAGAAGAGAGCTAAAGAAATTCTTAGGCAAGAATATCCCATAGTGTCGACAAAACTGGGCTATTCTACCGCTGCCTGACAAATAGAACACATGTTTCAGCTTCGGAAAAGAGTGCACCGCAATACAAAACTTAAAAAAAAAACAAACAAGAATTTCTATCTTGCTTGGAGCACATTCTGATGGCTGCTGTAAGTTGTTTCCATAAGTAATTGGAAAAGCCAAAAACCTAAGGAGTTTCAAACAAAAATTAACAAGGATTTTTCAAAGAATGTTTGGATGACATCTCGAATCTTTTATGACTGGTTCCATAAGATCATTTCTTATAACTTTATGGTCAAATTTGCCTGAGTTTTTATATAAAAAAACCGTTCAGAAATTCGAATAATTCGGAAATTCGAGTCGCCCCAAAAACAAAGTGCTACGAATTATTGAATTTTGTAGTAGCTACAACGTTGCATGTTTTAGGTGGCTCAAATATAAACAAAAATTAAAATCGTACACCTCGCAAATGATTTTGATATGTCATTTTTTTTTTGTCCACAGAAATCTATCTGTCCTAATTTACATACATACATACATACATACATATGTACTTAATTGGTTGTAACAGCTTTCGTCTGCGTGGGAAAATTAGGACTATAGAAATTTATTTAATTATTCTTTTTCTACCAAAAACTTCTGTTACCACAATGCAGTTTTATATTTTAATGAAATGAAATTTTTCTTTTCAAACATACAAAAACAAAACATGTTTTTCTTCATGTTGAAAGTATTTATTATATTTTTTGTGTAGGTTGTTATAATTGAATTATAGACAATGTGGTTTATATTTTTAACGCCAATCATCTCATTTGTAATCAAAGGAAACATTCAAAAAGAAAGCCCCATCTTTGGGGGCAAACATACAAACACAAACTGTAAACACATAAAAAAATATGCAACATGTTGTACGTATTAAAACTACATGCATATGTAATCTTAAACATCAACACAAGTTTGAAAGTGGCATTAAAAGTGAAAAAAATAATAATAAAATTAAGATGAAAAAAACAAGGCCTCACATCAGATGCATTTCATTCAACGCCCGCATAAAAAACATACATAAATAACTTTTCAGAACATCACTAGAAATTTTCTGTTTTTCTTGCAAATAAAAGTTTTTGTTACGCTCCCAACTGCAGCCAAGTCCAGTTGGTTAAGTAATAGAATGTGTTAATAATAAACAGTTTTTTTCTTTCTTTCTTTGCTTCTACTTAAATCTCCGTCCATCTTTCAGCAAAACTGCATGAAAATTGCATCATAAAAACAGGCATATGTTTATTTGAAATTTGTTTATAAATAAACGAGAGACATCCTGCACGAATTTGTGAATAAAAAAAATCGATAAATTATTGATATGAAAACTATTCTACGAATTTTCAATCTTATGATTTAAGAGTGCGAAAATTGTATATAGAAATGTGCTCTGGAGGAAATGTGAGTAGAAAGATTCCAGCGTTTCAATATTGGCACGTTATACCCCACACGATGCGTTTTCCTATTGACATCTAACAAGTGTTTGTCATTGAAAATCAACTAGTGATGTAAGAACTAGTGACTGGATGGTTCCAGTGGAACCACATTCTCAATTTTTTAATGTCTTTAGTTAATATAAACAAACATCAAGCAATCAAATGCAGACACTCTGTTCGCAAAGCCTTTAAGAAGTCAGCGATATAGTCGACATAAATTGGTGTTGTGGAGGAACTTGCCGCTACGCTTTCTTCTGCTTATGAATCTATGCATGTAAGTATGTCATATTCAGTCTGAAATCAGGATTGAATTTGGCTTCAATTAAGTATTTAAGTAACAAGCGCAACGTACTTGATTGAAGGAAATCCGTGCTTGATGCACTTCTGACCCTGATTGGGATTGATGTGAGTGCAAATGGATCGAATTGTATTTTTCAGTGTACACACACATATTCTCTCATTGCTCTCGCGCTCAAAAAAACATAAACGTCAAATCAAAAAAAAAAAAGAAAATTTGTGCGCCAAAAATGGCTGCCTTTAACTTGAGTAAAGTATTCGAGTCAGATAATTAAATTAAATCACAATTGTATTGTATTGTATGAAATGTTATGTATTTATTTTCTTGAGCTAAAGGTCTTTTTCTGTTAAAAATATTCAATTATTTGAAAATAAATATATAAAACATAAAAGCAGGGGTCGAAAAAATAATAATAAATAATAAAAGTTATATGAAATGTTTTAGTTTAGAATTAAGGACAAACGAGCAAATAAATTATAAATACATACAAGCCCACAAAAGTAAACATACCAAATCATTTAAATTTACTCTTTGGATTTAGATTTGACCTCCCCTCTTTTTGTTGTCAAAAGAAAATATTAAACAAGACACATGTTTGTATTCAAAATAAACCTTAAATAATCATTAAGAGGTTGTCCGTCTTTATTTAGTGTTTGTCATATTTTTTGGGGTTATCAGTGAAATTCAATATTTGACACTGGGGAAATATTAAAAACTCACTTTTCAAATCAGTAATGCAAACATGTACATACGTACACATGTATGTCTTAAATGTCTTATCAGTCGAATGGCTTAGTTTTGTAATGTTCAATTATAAGAAGTGCTGCAGTAAATAAACGGTAAAAAAAACCACTCATATTTATCTATATATGGTTATAAAATATATAGTAGTTATGGTTGGCTTAATATAGAAAGGCCTTAAGTTGTTCTTTTTTTTTCAAAACAGTTCTTAGTATAAATTCAGGTCCAAAAATGAACCTTTTCAAAAATATTTGTTGTATTTTTCAGCTGTCTAGATGCCGACATTTCGTTGGTGCTAATCAACTCATCAGTAGACTTGAAAAATTCTTAAAAGTTTGTTTGAAACTTTACTACTTATTCCACAATTCTCATGAACAAAATGAGAATTAGATATGTTCAAACAAACCTTTAATACAACAAACATTTCTATTTTCGTCTTGCAACTCTTTTACTTTTCTTTGCAACCTTCTATACAACGAGTCACCATCGGTTACTACGATTTGTATTTTTGAAAGTATCAAAAAGTAAAAGTTTTTGAATATTCATTTTTGGACCTGAATTAATACATTTCAATTGGCTCTTAAAGCAAATAAACAATTTAGTTCATATTTGAGTTCTTAGTATATTTTAATAAATCAGAAAATTTTTTATTATTCGGGTTTTCAAAATAGATCTCATTAATTGTTTTGTGCTTTTTTTTCTGCCGACATTTCATTGATGCTACCTACTCAACTCTCTTCAATAGACTCAAAAATGAACTTAAAAGACGGTTTGAAACTTTACAACATATACCATTATTCCCATGAGCACAATGAGTATCACAAATGTTCAAACAAACCTTTAATACAGAAAACAATTTTATCGTTTCACAACATTCTTTTATTTTCTTCATAAACAGCTAATGAGGTCTATTACGAGGGCTAAGAGAACAAAAAAAAAATATTAATCATTATTTTAAAAAATATTCCCCATGGAAATCTATACACTTTTGCATGCGTTTGAATAAATTTTCAAAGCACTTTCGACACTCTGATGGAAGTATCTCCAACCAAATCTCAAGTACATACATATTGAAAAATGTTTTTACGCTATACGAACGATTCTGAGAAAAGTAAATTGTAGTAAGATGTGATTTTTATCAAAAAAAAAAAAAAAAGAGTTTATAGATATCTAGGATACCTCCATATGGTCAAACTTAAAAAATCGCCAAAAGGCAGAATTATCTAACTAAAAAATCGGCCGAAAATATTTGCTCTTTAGCCGCCGCTTCAATTTTTCATACGGCTTGCTTCACTGCCAAATCAATAATTTATTTATTCGTCCACGTTTTGCGTTGTAATTGTGTTTCATTATAAATATTATTGTTCGTTTTTTTTTTTTTTTTTTTGCAACGCAATTCAGTCACATAAAGCCGGTTTGCTTAAATCAGTATTGAATGTTAAAACAAGATTTATTTGTTTTACAAACTTTTCACGAAACGAGACGTAACTTTTTTCTTCTCATCACTACGTATTTGCACTACGTATTCCATATTCACATAATTAAGTTTTCCCACACAATTAAGGTATGAACTTGTTCATGAAAACTCTCAAAGCAAATTCACAGATCTGTAAATGACACAAATGTCGCATTTGAAAATTAAAAACAAAAACGAATTGCAATTGCAATTGCTCGCATTGTCTTTCTGTAAAACGATAGGAAAAAAAAAACAAAACAAAATTACGAAATTGTTTATTCTATGCCTAATGTCATTGCACAAATAATTTAAGCAAAAGTAGAAAACAAAAACTAACAAACTATTTAATACTAATGAGTTCGTTAAAGCTGTAAGTATATACTTACATATATACAGGTATGTGCATTAGGTTGGGTCTATTTAGCAATCGATATTGCGCCACTGAGTCTTCGAGAGCTTTTGGCATGAGAGAAAAGCATGAAATTAAAAATTAAAGAAGTAATTTTCGATGGGAGTTCGAAAAAATTAATCACACATTTGACTCCTCTAGGGGCACCCACCCCTATGGGTGATTGTTTTTTGAGTGCCTAGAAAATTAAATTTTTCTCACCCTCAAACTAACCTGGCCCAGGGTTCTTCTAGAGGAGTCAAATGTACGACCAAGCCGCAATAATTTTTTCTCACCGATATCTTTAGCAAATACATATTTTAAGCAAGATAATATTAATTATAAAGCTAAACATGCTAATAACCATACTGCTTTCCCAAGTCGAATAATTTAATTTTGATAATAAGAAACGAAGACGTCAAAATTTCATATTTTGTCCAAGAGAAAATGTTTTGTTTTGAGAAAATCTTTATATTTTACGGGTATTTTGACATTTTTGCGACGATTTTATTAAACTGGTTTGACGAATTTTTCCCCCAAATTGGACTCATGGGGGGTACCCACCACCCCTCCGTAAGGAGGCTTCTATACAAAAACAAAAAAAAAACATTGAAAATCGGACGTCTCGCAAATGATGTGGATATATCCTCGAAAATTGCATTTTTAATATACATATGTATCATAATGAAACTTGTTTTCCTCATTCCAAAAGCTATAGAAAAATCGTTGACATAATATGGAAAAATGTTTGTGCATAGAAATCGACCCGACCTAATGTGCATAAGTTTGGAGCGGCTGGTGGCGGCGGTGGCTAAAACACCTTAAATGGCATTTAATTAACAATTTATTACATGCGATGCTTATCATACATGGAAAGTGTTTTCAATTTAAAATGTTAAATATTTCATTATTTTTAAATGTTAAGCTTTTGTATCAAAACACAAATGATTTATTTATGTATGTATGTCGTATATATGTCAGGCTTAAGAATTTTATTAAATGTTGTTGTAAGTATGTATTTGGTATTTATTTATGTTTAATGATTTCCTTTATAGATTATTTGTTTTTCTTTTCGAATAAGGTTTATTTAATGATTTAATTAAAAAGCATTCAAATTGATTGCTTCATTTTAAGAATACATAAGTAAACTGAAAATATGCACGATTGTACATACATACATATGTAGGTAAAGAGAATAACAAGAATAACATACATATAAAATAAGTTATTTGCTCACAAGCTGGAAATTTTGGGAAATTCATCAATGAATTCGTACTTAAGTCTTACACTGAAAAATACAGGAAAACAATTATTTTCCAGAAGATGCTAACAAATCGTTGGCGAAATATTGAAAATAAATAATTATTTTTTATAAAAAAAAAAAAAACAAAGATCTAAAGCTTGAATAATTAATTAAATAGTCTCACGATCAAATAATATTCAAATTATTTAGCATTGTTTTTTTTTTTTTAACTAAAAAATACTAATCGGTTTAAAAAAAATAGTCGCCTTTGAGCTACGATTAATCCATCCAATTAATCGGAATGAAAAATTGTTCATCGAATACCTAATTGAAAATCGACTTTTGCTTTCTAATGCCGTTTACTAGTGGTGTATGCCTCCGCTAGTTAAAGTTAACTTTATCTTTACACATATGACGATTTTTGAGCGGATTACCTATATACATATATTTTTTGGTGTTGCACAGTGTAATTCATTCGTTAGCGAAGACACTAATTGAACCCCTGGATGATGTTTGTGTTTCATAATGAATTAATTGAAATCAAATGAAAAATTATTGAATTCAAGACACTAATTGAACCCCTGGATGATGTTTGTGTTTTTAATAATGAATTAATTGAAATCAAATGAAAAATTATTGAATTCAAATCTATGCCACGTTTTTAGTTTTACAGAGAATTTTTCACCGAGTTTGCATATTGTGTAGAATATGTACATACATACATACATATGTAGTTGAACTTGTTGACAGAGCCCCCTCAGCGGCTAATAAAAATGATGATTCATTATTAAATCCTCATAAAGCGAAACAAACAAACACATACATACATACATAACTGCTACAATTAAACAAATCCTTCAAAAGAGATGCGTAAAAGAAATACATAAGAAGAAATATGTATTATGTTTATCTAAAAGTTCGCTTTTAATAAAAATATACATACATACATACATATGTACATATTCGTACTCACATACTTGTTTAATCGAATGTTCATGTGGAAGTGTGTGTACGATGTACGCATGTATGTATGTATGTGTGTAAGCAAAACTACCGAGAAAATAAATTTAAAAAAAAACTGTAAGTTTACAAGGGATGAAATGCAACAACAATCTAAAGAAAAAATGCCAGCAGTTAACAGATGTGTTACCAATAGAAATAAAAAGCAATCCTTTCTACCTATAAACAAAATCAGGGGGTGAGTTTTTTACTCTGGTTGTAAATTACTGGAAAATTAAATTTTCCAAATAAACAATTCGCAAATGTTTTTCGAAAAAAAAGAGAAGGGAAAAACTTTTTTTTTAACAATAAATAGGTACATAATCAACTTACATTTTTGTAAAAAAGCTTTTCAAAGGAGGCAATTGTTTATAACAAATTTTTTCTTTAAGTGTAAAGAGAGCAATAGGGAGTAATGTGGGGTGTTGATGAGATGATGATGATAAAGATAAAGATGAGGATGATGTGTGTTTATTTATTCCGTTGTTTGTTAAACTTTGCCTTTGCCAGTGTATGTACATATAAATTTTTCATTCCAACAATAACAGCAACAATTTAAAATTAATAAATTTCAATTAATTTAAATTCAACTACTAAAGTTCATTTTGTAATAAATCGCAAATTGTTAAAAATCTATTTGGCGCAATTTAAAAATTCGCCTGAAATAAGTTGAAACCATTTTTTGTTGCAATTAAAATTATACTTCGATGCATCTTTTTTGTTTTTTTGAAATTTTTTTTAATTTTGTGATAGTTAAAACCCCTGGTAAAAAAAAAGCGCCACAAAACTTTGTTTTTATTGCAAATAATTTTTAGTTTTTAATGGATGTCCACGTTTAATAACCTCACGCTACACACTTTCGCGCATTTATATGTATTTTATTTATTTGTTTTATGTAGTTCTTTGTGATTTTCTAATGTTTGTATTGAACACAATTTAAAAACTTATGCATCACTTTTTCTTTTCCTTCATTCAGCATTTTTCAAAAATATCTGTATTTTATTGCTACTACATTTCCTCTGTTCTTGAAAGAAAATTATAAAAGTATGTTTTTATAAAAGAAAATAAGCAGTTTTTTTTTTGTTTTTGTTTTGACGTAGATTTCAGCCAGCAAACTTAGGAAAATGTGTGTAATTAAACCGAAAGCAAGAACATAACTGAAAATAAAATATTCAAACATACACTCTCAAAGTTGTACAGTGCACTCGCTCATTCACTCACTGATGGTTATACTCGCATCAGCGTTGCCCTTGTGGTAATACAGTGTCAATTTTACTTCTTTTTTTTTCTTGTGATGTAGGCTGCAGGCATATAAAGCGTTTAACTTTAAACGGGTGATTCGATTGCCACAAAATTTCATACACTACTTAAAAGGTTATCACTGAGTTTAAGTTTAGAGTTTGAACTTTATATGCAAAGTTTGTTGGGCATACGAAAAATTCGAGCCGCTGTCAAGCTGATAATTTGGATATGAGTAAAAGCTGGTAGATTTTACTAAAGGGCAATTCAGACTATTATACTGTGTATTAATACCTGCCAAAAATTCAAATAATACGTGCAAGTGTGATGCTGTGAATGCAATGTGTTATGAAAACGAGAAATAATACGATAAAAAATTAACATCCCATAAGACTTCATCGTTTTTTGAAAATTTTCTAAACGATAATACATTTCATTCGATCAGGGTTGTTTTTTTAACACAAGCAGCTGTTGAAAAATTTACTAGCCAGTTGTTACACAGCCGATGGCGTGCCGTCACTGATGGTATTTGATTTCGTTATACAAGGGTTCAAAATTTGGAATTTGGGTACCGTATACAAATGTATTTTGCTCTAGCTGTATTTAGAAGATAAAATATTTTTGTGTTATTCAATTTGGTTCTGTTTTACATAACTATTATTTTAGCTGCTGAATATTTTTTAGCGACGGCACGTCCACCGCCAACATGAAAGTGTTCTTCTGCCGCCGTGTAAAGTTTTATGTTGGCACGTTTATTCTGTGATTAAACGTATGTACATACATATGCAACAGCTGTTTTCTTTTCCACTCAAATTTATTATTTTATTTGAAGTGTGATGGTGTGAATGTAAAATGTAATTTACGTTAGACTTTTTGACATTCGCAAGAAATCTGATTATACTTTCATCTCACAAAACTCGATAGAAGTATTTATACTTGTATAATAGTCTGAAATGCCCTTAATCAAGAGCTTAAAAAATGTCCGACATTCATTGATTTTCATTTGCAGTTTGGCAGGCACTCGGCGAACAAGATTTCAATTTCAATCTTTTTAACTTTTCCACCTACCCTGGTCCGTGTACCGTAAATGGACTGCATTTATGGCAATAGTTAATAATACATAAAATTGGATACAAAAATCTTGACAAAAAGCAAATAATATTAATAATTTATTATTACTTTTATCACATACATATTTTCTCACATGCATTTTTTATGAATTTGCTAACGTTTCCAATTTGACAAAATTTTGTTTATAGAAATGTCTCTCTATGTCTATTTATGAGAAAATAAAAAAAAAACTAAGACAAACATTATTTTATATAGAGCCTGAAGTTGATCTCAACAACATTTTGTCAGGTGCAGACGCTAAGTTATAAATTTTTTGTTTTGTTTTTTTTTTTATCAGACTAAAAAAAATATTGATGTTTTTTGTTTATAAAAACAAATTTGACCCATTTATTGTGAAAAATCCCTTTATTCTAAAAATACCCTATTCGAGCCATTGTTTTTTTAGATTTTCTAAGGGTAACGCTGATTCGCATCCAAATTAAAAACAAAAATACAAAAATTTACAGGCAGATGTGTTGTTTTTGCTTATTATTTTTATGTATGGCTGTTGCTTGTGTAGATTGTGACAAATACCATCATTATTATTCTATACTATAGGATGTGTAATTCAAATGTTTAGTGGTGGGGTGAGTTTTCTTTTATTTTCTCTACTCTCCACATCAGGGATGGCAAATGGCGCTTACTAAATTACACTGATTTCAATGACAGCTTATAAGTAATTGTTACATTGAGAGCTATTACGTTTTGAATTAAATAAATATACAAATTAAAATGGAAAATCGGACGCAACGAAAATTATTTGTTTGTTTGTTTGTTTGTTTTTCCTCATGCCAAAAGCTATTGAGAAATTGATGACACAATATCGAATGCCACTCTATTGTACCAGCACGAGTTTATCGATGTTGACTTGAAGTGACTACGATGACAATTGTAATAAGGGGCGTTAGTTTGAATTACAATAGATTTTAGCTAAACACTTAATTGCCATTGTTAAAAATTTAATTGAAAATATAAAATTGTTAAACCTTTTTAGCTGTTAAAACTAACTATTTAAAAGAAAATAGTTTTTATTAAACCATTGCAGGGAGCTTGCGATAATATTAACATCATATTAAGTGAACACCTCAAAATATGAACACTTTTTCTCTGCCATTAACTGCTCCAAGATATGAACTTTGTGCAAAAGTTTGAGTATTTATTTATTTATATTTTTTAATTTTGAAACGGATGTCAGTTACATAATATGTATAAAAAGTAGGGGAAGCCCAGAGTTATTAACATTTGAATGCCAAGTGTCAATGATCAATCAAACAAATGCACTTTTTAGTTAGTTGTTGGGCAAGATGTTTCATTTGAGTGAATCGTATGTTCTCTTTCAGAAAGTTAATATGAATTAATTCTTTTAATTCACCATTCATTCATTCAGAAGGTATGTTACACATAATTTAGAATGAAGGATTATGTAAATGTTGCATAAACAGTGCAACGTCAAATTTAAAACATCAAAAATATTGTGAATATTTTTAAAAGTGAAACAAAACTATTTTTATTAAATAAAATTTAATAAAATTGAAATTATCAAAATTAAATTCAAAATATTGTTGTAATTTGTAAATTAGCTCTTTCATTAGCTCATTTTATCACGAGTGCGCTGTCTAAGCAATTTTTTAATTGAAAATTATTTATATGTTTCTCTGTGAACAAGAAAGCCCACTCTCAGAAAATAGATTTTTACCCAGAAAAATTTTTTGTTGATAAAGGAAATTTCCACACAATTTAGTCATTACTTTTGGAGTGGGACAAAAACCTTCTTATTAAAAAAATAGAGCCGATATTCATAAAACAATAAAATGCAGTTGAAATACATTGTAAAACAAATTTTATATAAAACATTTGCCTTAAAACGTTTTCCAACCACATTTCATTTTTATGAACACCGGTGTAAATGTAATGAAATTGGGAGAAAGTCTGGCAAGCTTATTTCCATATGAGTAAATTGAGTGTGATGCTTGGTGAGTTTTTCGTATGTGTATTGTGTTTGAAAAGAGAAAGAACGAGATATTCGTATGAGTACACTGTAAATACACACATACATATTTATCTATATTAACGCATACAATGACCCTCTTGAAGATGCTGTTTTACACAGTATTCGTGAAATAAATAAAATCAAAAGGAAACAAAACATAAAAGAACACCCAACCACTACCATAAGGCAGCACTCACTTTATCCAACCCGTTAGGAAAAATTATGCTGAATTGCAGAATACTGGGTGGCAATCAAAAATTATTGTTGTAATAGGTATGATCGACCTGGTTTAATTGAGGCAAACCGTTTTAATGATCTCTTCTATTTGTTAGTAGACTTTATCACCGACATTTCAATGTATGTATAACGTCGGGTAGCCCAATGTCTTATTTTTACACTGCGACAAATAACAGCGCCAACGGCCTACGCCAAAAATAGCAAAAAGAAAAAAACATAAAACCGCTAAATTGGCCCAAAAAAGTTATTAAAATTTTATTATTGTGATAATTGCATTTGAGAACCCAAATGACTTATGGTGGTGTAAAAATTATTTTGTTATTTACATGAACAAAGTCAACTACATATGTATGTATATATTACGTACCTGTTATTTATGCTACCGTTTTTTCTGTCCTTTCTTTTGTTGTATTTACAAACATGAAGGTGATAAATAACACAAACAGATAAGTGCAAACAAAAAATGAATATGTACTAATGATAATCTGCTAGATTAAAGGCAAACAGGATTGTGCATGCTTAGCTACACTCATAGAAAAATGTATCTTCATACTGATGACAGGGTATCAACAGAATTTTCACTCCAAAATTATGTAACACGACATCAACGATTTAAAAACTGACATTAACCTAATGACAAGTCAGTAGAGACATAAATTAACTGCCCTGTTACTCAATGTCGCAAGAAAATATAAGCGATCGTAATATAATCGCTCGATTTCACATCAATTTGGATTCCTCTATTTCGATAGCTTGCGTTCGCATGGGCTTACGTCATCAAATTTTTCTGATTTACTTTACAGACATGCCAGATCGGCAAATCAAAGTTTCGATTGATTTTTTATTAAAATATTGAAGAAAAAACCTGCTAAATTGTTCTTGTGTAAATACAACCCTTCTTAAAACTGGTCGGCTGTATCTGACAAGCCAAAGCCAATGCATACATAAATAAGTACAAAATAAAAAAGTAAACATCTTGAAAGTGCGGCAACAGTTTTTGTGGTGGTTAAAAATATGAACTTAATTATTTATTTGCTTTAAAAGCCAATTGAAATGTATTAATTCAGGTCCAAAAATGAACCTTTTCAAAAAAAAAAAAAACTTTTAAATGAGTTGATTAGCACTAACGAAATGTCGTCGGCATATAGACAGCTAAAAAATACAGCAAATATTTTTTGAAAAGGTTCATTTTTGGTGGTTTAAAATTTAAGTTTTTTTTTGCATAAATATTTACGAAGTACTTTGATGCACCGAACACTGGTATTCCTCTGGCACACTCAAGATTTTCTTCCAGCCAGCGAACAAGTGAACTGTTTAGAAAAACTACATATGTACATACATATGATAATTGTTTAATAGACATTTACTAAATAAAAGAAAATGAAAAATATGTGGTTTTTCTAGTTTTATTCTCCTGTTATAAAACAAATAAATACAACCTTTTTTCCATAAAAACACCCACTCGATAGCAAAGCAGAAAGTGATTGATTTTGACATTTGTGTTCGCAGTGCTGACGACATGATCGATATAGAGGAATCGAATTTTGTATGAAAACACTTACGTTTTTTCGACTTGTCGATCGAGTCATCGTTCGAATAAAACAACATCATAGAGGAATCGAAAACAATTTTCTTTCACTGAGAATGCGAACAATCGCACGACTTCGAACAGACAGTAAGTGCCTGTGATACTGATGTGAGGCTGCTATAAAATGAAATTTTTCTTTAAAATAATTTCAGTAGTTTTACTTCTTTAATTGAACTAATTCTTTAACTCAAGTCATTTTTATGATGTTAACAAAAACAACAAAAAGTTAAAATCTAAAGGCACGGTAGTACAGAGCCCTTGCTGTACGATGCATATCCATGCGCTTGTCCAGAAACCCAATTGGTTTTCATAATTATGGATTTTATTAAAATATTACATGATCTGCACGGCATATACATATATATAGAGAGATAGGAAGAGAGAGAGAGATTGCGTGCGTTTTGTCCCATTTGGCTACTTTGACCATCACTTCATCACTTTAATTTTCAAAAATAAACATTTCAACTACATTTTAAATGCTCTAGATGTAATGCAATTCGTTTTCGAGGAGTTTCAAATCTCTGCCATTTAAGAATTGCATGACTTTTTCACCTATTAACACAGATATTTATTGCTGTATTTACTTATTTAACCAATTAAATAAGCTAACGTCATCGCAGTCAACGCTCATCATCATCATCCTCATCATCATGATCAGCAGTTGCCTTTAAAGACAACATTGCTGGCTGTTACGCTTATGTGATTATGTTTACACACCCAATAGAGATGAGAAATTAAGTCAAGCTTGACATTAATCAATTTTATTTCTATTTCAAATAATTATTTATTTTTGTTCGCTTTTTTTATTATTCAATAGTTTCATTTGTTTTTCTTTAAATTTCCATTCCCACCAACTTTGTAGTGTTCTAAGATAATAAAACAAAAATCAATAAAAAAAAAATAAACGTTGTTCTTTGTAATAAAATCTCGTCAACGTAATTGTATTTCATAGCACTTCCATACATGTAAGATGTACGAGCAAAAGTTTTACAGCAGGAGAACCAACCATCCTGTAAGGAGGCGTGCATACACACATAAATAAATAAGTTTGCTTGCGTCGTTGTAACAGTGTGTAAGTCTGTGGCTCACGTTTTGAAACAGGAAACAATAACTTTTGGTTTCAAGCTCGTGTGGATAAATGTGTACTTGCATGCTGCTGTAGTTGTGCAACGTGTAAAGTGGGGTCACAGCAATTATGAGCGGCAGCAGAAAGCGGTTTCACTACACGCCAATTACATACATACATACATATACATATGTATATCATACATATTTATACATAAATAATATTTTTAACTTGAACAGCTTTAGAAGAAGTGTAAAAAGGCTTCAACTTTGTTGCAGTTTAAAATATTGTGTTAAAATTGGAAAAATGTCTAGTCTTGAGGGGAGCAGATACTTTCTCATAAACGGTGCTCCTTTTAAGAAGAATATTTCATTACTCTATTGTTTATGAGACACTTATTTACGCAAAGGTACTTTTATATAAAACGGTACTTTTTAAAAAGTTTGTTTTTCGAAACGTGCAAAGGTCCTATCAGTTTGTAAATCAGTTAAGAGGTTCTCGAGGACAACTTGGAAAAAGTGTAAAGGTACTTTCTATAGATATGTATGTACTTTTTTAAAGTTATTTTTTATGAGAAGATATTTTTTGCAAAAGGTTACGTTTCCTGAAAAAGAAATATTTAGAGAAGAAGACTACAAAACGACCTGCATTTGCAGGTTTGTCCAAATTGTTATAAAAGTTTTTGATAAATATTGCATATCATAGAACTGCATAGAAAACCCCCAGGGATGCACAACTTGTGTCTACTGTATTTTCTAAAATATTTCTTGTGTACAAAATTTGAAAGTGGAAATATTTAGAGAAGAAGACTACAAAACGACCTGCATTTGCAGGTTTGTCCAAATTTTCGCGTATAAGTTCTAATTTGACAAATATGCCATACCAAAAAACTGCATAGAAAACCCCCCGAGATGCACAACTTGTTTCTACTGTATTTTCTAAAATACATATTTCTTGTGTACAAAATTTGAAAGTGGAAATATTTAGAGAAGAAGACTACAAAACGATCTGAATTTACTGGTTTGTCGACATTTTCGTCTAAAAGGGGGAAATTGACAAATACGGAATACCGCAGTACTGCGGTAACCCCCCGAGATGCACAACTTGTTTCTACTGTATTAAAAAGGTACTTTTTTATAAAAACAAAAAACTTTCTGTAAAAATGTACGTTTCATGAAAAAGTACTTTTTATAAAAGGGTACTTTTTTAAAAAAGTAGTTATTCAAAAGAATACTTTAAAAAAAAAAACTTTTTAAAAAAGACACTTTTTGTGAAAAAGCACTTTTTATAGAATGAACTTAAAAAAAGTGCTTTTTATGAAAAGATACTTTTTGAAAAAAGGTATTGTCCCTGAAAAAGTACTTTTTATAAAAAGGTACTTTTGTAAAAAGTATTCAAAGGTACACTTTTTCAAACTAGGTTTTATTCAAAAGGGTACTTTTTATAAAAAGCTACTATTTGATAAAAGTACTTATTCAAAAGGCTACTTTCTATAAAAAGTTACTTTTTCAAAAATTAAATTTCTAAAAATATTGTATACGTTTTGAAAAAGATACTTTTTACTTTTATAAAAATTTACTTTTTTAAAAACGTTGAAAACGTTACTTTTTATAAAAAGCTACCTTTATAAAAACGTACTTAAAAAATCACTTTTTTCAAAAAGGTACCTTTTATAAAGAGATGAATTTTTTTAAAAGATACTTTTTTTTAAATATATTTTTTATGAGAAAAAAGGGGCAAATAACAAATTGAAAGATTGTACTTTTTTAATTGTATTTTTTTAGGAATGAAACTGTTCTGCAAAACGGTATTTTTTTTTATTCTTTAAGAAAAGCTTTTCGAAAAAACGAACTTTCTTAAGAAGTTACTTTTTACACAATGTTTCGTTGGCTGCCAGCCGTGAGACCGACCCACTTGGCTTCTAGAAGGTCATATTGTGCTTTTTTTTTATTTTATAAAAAAATTACTTACTTTTTTGCATAAAGGTATTTAAAAAAAAAAAAAAAAAAACTTTCTTGCAAAATTAATTTTGTATAAAAACGTACATACTCGTTATGATAAAACGTTACTTTTTTTATAAAAAGAACTTTTAGCGGTAGCATACTCATGTTAATTTCAGTCAATTTCATTCGAATGACGGCATTCATTCATTTGTAATTCTGAACTACAAAAATATTCGATAATTGTTTTTGTTTCTGCAGTGATCGATTTTATTTTCTTTTTCAATTCTCAGTAATAGTGCGCATTTTTTTTTCTTCGGTTTTGATCTGAAAGATGGTGACGAATTGATAGTTCGTTGGCCTCTTTAATTTCTTATTTATTTTAGGCATCTCTGAAAGTAATTTGTAACTTTAAAAGCAAACGTATGTGTGTATGTATGTATTTTAAGCATTAATACCTATTTACATACTTACATACATATTTCTATATTTATGTACCTACAAAGTAGTGAGGAGTTTTCTATATGGCGTCACTTTGTCATCGCTGCCTTTTTGATTTCGTTTCCAAATTTTCTTTCATAGAAGTTTTTATATACATATGTACATATGTATGCATGTAGTATAGAAAAAAAAATGATTCTGGCATTAGTCTCAGTTTTTCTAGTGAAGTGGTCTTTCTGTTTTTGTTTTAAAGAAAGGTGCGTATCCTCCCCATGTGTAAATGAAATAAACAAACATGCTGATTGATGTATGTATGTATGTACATATGTATACATGAACACACGTACATATGTATGTACGTGTGGCAAGTTTTCAACTTTTGAAAACTTGCCAAAATTTTCTACTTTTTTTGGTAGGAACAACAAACAAGAGTGAATAGCAAAGAACTAAATTCACGGTTAGAAAAATCATTTTCGAGACGTTCGATTTTAAATTTTTTGTATGGAAGAACCCCTAAGAAAGCGTGGTACAGGGTCGGTGTTCGAAAAAAAATATTGGGGAGAGAAAATGTATAATAATTTTTCCCCATAATATTTTTTTAACACACCGACGACCCCGTACCACGCTTTCTTAAGAGGGTCTGCCACAGAAAAATACAAAAAGTAAATTGAAAATCGATCGCCTCGAAGAATTTGGACTTATGTATATGGGCACATTTTTGGAGTTCAACTCAATTGGATTACATGGAAAAGGAAACCAAGACTGTGGTATATTTACTGGTATAAGTGGCATTTCTCAATTGTATTTGAGATTTTTTTTTTAATTTTTAAAATTTTTGCTGAGTGAAAAATCGGTGATCTTTGAAAGAATATGGGCATATATGGACAAAATTTCGGACTGCAATTCAAGTGACCTCATGGAAAAGCAAGCTAATAATGTGGTCTATTTACTGGTATAAAAACCATTCCTCAATTGTGTTTGAGATTATTTAAAACAATTTTTTAAATTCTGACTAAGTGAAAAGGAGATGATTTTTGAAAGTGTTTGGGCATATATGGGCACATTTTTGGAGTGTACCTCAACTGGACCACAGGGAAAAGAAAGCTAAGAATGTGATATATTTAATGATGTAAGTGCCATTTCTCTATTGTAATTGAAAATTAATAAAACTATTTTTTAAAGCTTAAGGTCTTTTATTTTTCTTTATTAATTTTTTGATATTTCGCTAACAATTTGTTAGCATCGTCAGGAATTTTTAATTGTTTTTATTTTCTAATTGAAAATTAAAAAAAAAATTTTTTTTTTAAAGGATTTGGGCATATATGAACATATTTTTGGAGTGTAACTCAATTGGAGCACATAGAAACGGAAGCCAAGAATGTGGTCTATTTGCTGGTATAAGTGCCTCAATTGTACTTGAGATTTTTTTTTAATTTTTGAAATTTTGGCCAAGTGAAAAGTTGGTGATATTTGAAAGAATTGGGCATGTATGGGTTCGATTTTGGAGTGTAACTCAATTGAACCACATGGAAAAGCAAGCCAAGAATGTGTTCTATCGATTTTTTTTTTGAAAAATCGCTGGTCTCTGAAAGAAATTGTGCATACCTACATATGTATATTGTATTTGAGAATCTTTTAAAAAATTGTTGAGCTACACTCCAAAAATGTGCCCATTAAGTAAAAATTTTTTCAGAAATCAACGATTTTACACGGTGTCATTGTTTAAAAAACTTTTGTTTTAATTTCTCAAAGTGAACAATTTTTTTTAACAGGTAAAGATGCTGGTACAATGTTTGCTTACGAAAAACATATTTAACTTCACACTTAGTTATGTTGTTACGTTATTTCATTACGTCATACATATTAAAATCGGCATATTTATAATCACACACATATGAATTTAATACATATTTGCTAATAAAACAAAGCTAGACAGAAAACAATTAAAGATAGGTATTTTGTAGCTAAAATAATATATTTTCAAAAATAATATAGACTGCAGCTCAAATGTTATAACATAGACATATGTACATACCTATTCAGATGTATGTATATTTTCCAAATGCAAAAGAAAAGAAGTGACGGCCATAATTATTATATACATATGTATGTATGTATATAATTATATATACATATTATATATACATATGTATGTATATATAATATACATATATATGTATGTATGTATGTGGCTACATACACAGGTACGAGTGAGAAACATCTGCGCAACAGTTTAAATTTGAAATTTAGTAAAAAAAAACCCTTTTAACCAGTTTGAAAGGCCTAACCTATTTGTATGGTATCATTTTAGTTAAGTGCACTAGGCAAAACCAATATACATATGTATGAGTTTTACTTACTCATTCAAATGCTTTGTCAAAGCAACAGCCATATTTCTTAGGACCTTTTTGTCCACATCTTCGGCACCGTTTGCCTCCAAGAAACTAGTCATATTACATAGCAGTTCATATTCCACGTACGAGCTGGGCTCAGTTTTTGAGGCCATTAACGCGTCTTTGCTCGAAACTGCTGAACTTTCAGCCACCGAACTTGAATTAGAGTTAGAACTTGTTGGCGAATTCATATTGAAATTAGTTTATATATTTAGTTTTTTTTCAACACACTTTTTTATAATATTTTCGCAATCGCACTTCAAAGTACGATAAATTTTTAATATAAACAAGTAAAATCACTTTCTATGTCTTATTTTGCCACAAAGTACATTTAAAACATTTTTATAGGCGAATAATTACACAAATTGGCGGCTAATGAGTAGCACTAAGTAGTCGGTTCTTTTTAGAGAACAAAGAATACGAAGAGCTGCCAGCATGAAAAAATAAAAAAACATTACATTTTAAGGCTGCCACACTATTAAACTGCAATGGGAGCATTGCATGTTCGATATACATAAATGGAAGCATAAAATATTTTTTTTTAATTTTTCATTCATTTTGTATGTGTATTACAGCTGTTTTCCAGCGTATGGTTTGCAGATGGCCCCAAAGCGCTAGCGTTAATTTTGCCGATATTGAAAAAAATAATTACTACAAGAGAAAACCCTATTTCGTTACTTTTGTTGTGATTTTACACTTCTGACAGTTCTATGGCAGCATTGCCATAACTCTAGAATAATGTTAATGTTGACAAGAAAAACAACAAATTGGCATATTTTTTCTTATTGGGAAATACAATTAAAAAGTCGGAAAATTTGCATAATTAGCTGATAAACCCCACGAAAAATACACAATTATACGCAGCATTGATAAAAATAATTAGTGCGACATGTTAAACGACGTGAGAATAAAATTTAACGCAAAACATTTCTTTCCAGTTATTCACACAGTTCAAATGTCTTAAAGAAAAAAAAAAAATTCTCACGAAAACCACATCCTTAAATGTTAAAAAAAAAGTGAACACAAAATTTCGAAATTTTTGCAATTGTTTTAAGCCTATGCAGGTAGGCAGAGAAAAAAATGTTTGCTTCTTTGAAAAATAAAATTAAAGAAGAAACTGGCTCTGAATTGAATGGGCCAGGAGTTTCAAGTATGCCCCAACTTCAGCCACATCAGCGTACAACTATGAATCATAACGCAAACAATAATAATCGCCTAAAAAGCCGTTTTTCTTCAACAATTAGTGTTAATTCAAACGACGATAGTACACAGGTATTTTTCTTTTTAAATAAAACATATGCAATTGCAATTGTAATGGTATATTTTCTAGTCGGAATCCTTAATTAGTCTTAAACAGCAGTGCCAGGAACTTGCCTCAACAAAAAAAGAACTTCAAAATCGCATTAGTCAATTGCAGGAGGAAAAACATAGAGTGGAAAAAACCAATGAAATACTTTTGGAAACAGTTAAAGTGGCTCAAACTCAAAAGGATATTTACTGTGAGGAGCAGGAGAAAATACAAAATATACAACAAAATGAAATTGATAAATTACGTAGTCTTCTGTCGTTTCGCGAACAAGAGGCCGTTGATCGTTTGAATGCCATGCGTCAACATCAACAACAAGTAGAAAATCTTACATCAGAGCTAGAAAGGTTTAAGCATTATGAAACTGAGGTTGAAGACCTAAAGGTAGAGTGCAACGATTTTTACATTTTCCCGTAAATTGAATTCGTTTTTATTTTCAGGATGAACTGCAACAACTAAGACATTCTTCACAACAAGATAAGAATAATTTAACCTCTACTCTGGCGGCCATAGAAGAAGAAAATCGTCATTTAAAAATGCGTTTACAAATCTTGGAAAAATCGCGTGTTGAATGTTTAAATAGTTTGAATGGAGATGACAAAATTCAGGCGCTTGTCCATGAACGTAAATTGTTGGAACAAAATCTCGAGGAGGCGCATCTTCAGCTTTCAGATATTAAAAGTTCATGGAGTGGTCAAAATTTAGCTTTAGAAACACAAGTCAGTCGTTTGTCCAAACAAGTTGCCGAAGAAACCACCGAAAAGAGAAAAATACTGAAAATCAGGGATGATTTGACAGAAAGAGTTAAACATGTAGAGTTTGAATTGCTTAAAGCTAAAGATGAAATTAAGCAAAGAGATGATAAGGTAAAAAGGTACATTGCTTAACGATAAACATCCATCAATATAAGCCTTTCTTCTAGATCAAACTCTTGGAAGAAGAAATTGATGAATTGAATTTGGCGTTAAAAGAATGTCGTGAAGAGAATGAACAGCAAATAGTCTATGAGCGTAACAAATCCGTGAGTATTTATACAGATGTAGACGAATTGCAATGGGATATATAATTACTGTGGTTGATAATAAAAAAAAAAAAATATCACATCTTGCCCTTATTTATTATTTATAAGCACTATGACTAATATTTTGTATTATTTTCCTAACCCAAAACTGACACCCTAAAAAGATTTATTTGTGATTTGCTTGAATTGTGTTTTCCCTTTAAATAATAAAGATGCTTTAATTTGTTAAACAAACAACACCATTTTAGTGCCCGATTTCAAAATTATTTCAATTGAACTTTTGATTATGTTTTTAACAAAAATCATTTATTCACATTATATTTTCCCCTAAACCAATGCAAATATTTATTCATCAGGCTTCTTTAGAAATGGAAAACCGTGATTTAAAAAATCGTCTCGAGGCGGCTGATGAGCGTTTCGGAAATTATGCTGCCGATGCAGCTAATGTTTCGCAAACACTTAGGCAACAAATAATCGAAATTCAACAGCAATTATCAGAAACACAATGTCAATTGGAAGGTGAAAGAGAAGAAAAGCTTACGGCTTTATTGAAAAATGCTGAAATATCCCAGAGTGAGGAGTTACTCAAGAAAGAACTTCGTGTCGAAAGAGACGAAACGATTGAAATTCTGGAAAAGAATTCAGCATTGGAAAAACAAATCAAGGATAAGCAATCGGAAATAGTAAATTTTAAAGAAAAATTTGAGGAAATGGAAAAATTAGTATCCGAACATAAAACGAAAATGAAAGATTATGATGGCTTGCAAAATGACGTATTGGAAAAGAATAAGGTAAGGATAATATTTCGACAAATTAGTGCTGATTTGAACATTTCCGTTCCATTGGTTTATTGAATTTAGACTATTAAGGTTTTAAATCAACGTCTAGCCGATTTAAAAAAGACTTTACAAAAGGAATTCTCTTCGGCGAAGTCACTGGAAGAATCCACTGAAACTCAAAAGACTCCCACATCACATTCCACTGATACCAACAAACTGTGTCAAAACTGTGGTTGTGTAATTAAAAATAGTATTATAATGGATGAAGTTAATTTCAAATACTTAAAACATGTTATTGTTAAATTTTTAACCAGTCGAGAGGTAAGATTGCTTGTACCAACATTTACAAAACAGCATTAATGTCTTTGAACTTTAGGTTGAAGCTCGCCATTTAATTAAAGCAGTTGCTACTTTACTCAAACTAACCAAAGAAGAGGAAAAACTTCTACACGATACACTTACTTGGAAAATGAGTTGGTTTGGCTCAAAGCCAAATCATGGCAGTGGCCAAAGAGCCTTTTCAATACCACCTACCAGTTAATAGTAGTTCAATATATTTGACTAATCAAATTTCGAATTGTTTTGTTTTTCTATTTATTTATTTATTAATTATTTTACTACAATCCTTCATGCTTTATTTACATTAAAATATAAATAAGTTATGCACGTACATATATTTTTGTAATATGAAATGATGTTTTAAATTTTCAAAAAAGAAAATTGTATTAATTATGATCTCTTTTTAAGCAAACATGTTTTGTGTCTGATAACAAAATTGTTAAACGATTGCATTTTTAATATTTTTTGTTCATTCCAGTTTTAATATTTATACATATTTGTTGATTATTACTATTATTTTCCAAATAAAAATATGGCTTAAAATTTAGTACGAAAATTTTGTTCCTCACTTTTTCCGTTAAGCATACATATGTATGTATGTACATATAACATGAAGGCTGCCGAGACCTATAAAAAGGAAAACAGCCTCACCGACGACAACTTACTCGTCAAACATTGTTCAGACAAGCTAAATAATTCTTAATTACTTTATTGGGTTTTAGAACGGTTTGAGAAGATTTTTTGTAGTAAAATGTGCTGATCAGCATTAAAAAAAAACAAAGTTGAAGACTTACTGACTAGAGTACATAGCACGACTGTTACACCTATTTCACATACCTGGTGGACGAAAATCAGCACCCAAGCGGCTTCTAACACTGGTTTTACTAATTGCATAAATTATTTTTATTTTCGTACTTAATTTTTTACTTTGTATCCTTTTTTGTAACACACCACTATATTAACACAATAATGCTGCAAGGCGAATTAATTTATATAAATAATAAATTAATTCGCCTTGATAATGCTGCAGATTCAAATACAATTGACATAATTTACACTGCTTCAACTTTCCTTACTTCCCATTTAACACATCTCTAATATCTGTTTTTCTCTCTTCTCAGAATGAGGTTATGTCACAACAGCTGTTAACAATTTTTTTTATTGTGGTGTAAAAATATTCACTTAGCAAAAAAAAGTAATGTCTTTTGGTAATTTTGGTAAAATTGCTATTGGTTGGTACGATTTAACAAATTTTTGAAGCCTCAAGAATTTCGTTTAATATATTAATTACTCTAAAACAAATTATTTTAATTAATTTAAGGACTGTAATAACTGTAGCTGGTATTTATTCGTTTGTTCTATCGAAGAGTTCTGTGGACAAGAGGCGTTACGAGGATATGCAAATACGTGAACGCATGAAAAAAGCAAATGTTGGAGAATACGAACCTGTGGGCACAAGACGTTTTTCTGTATAAATTTGCTTGCACTATTGAAGCGGTGTCTCATTTACTAAAAATATTGGTATAATTATAATAAGGCGAAAAACTATTTTTTACAAATTTATAATACACGTGCAAATCAGTCACTCTAAAGCATGGCTATGCCCCAGATTAGTCCCGCCGAACAGGCAAAACTGCAGATGATGCAAGAAATGGAAATAGAAATGATGTCGGATTTATATAATCGCATGACGAATGCTTGCCATAAAAAATGCATACCGCCCCGCTATGGGGAAGCTGAGTTGGGTAAGAAGTTTGAAGCCTGATAGATATTTGAATACCTGGTTCTTATTAGCTTACTTCAAGATTTTGTGCATATGTAGTTTATTACTATTTTTTTAATGGAAAATTTTCAAGAAAATATCAATATACCCACATAACTACATTTTGCGCAGTGGGAAGAGACTGTAATGTCTCTTTCCAGTTTTCGGCAAAATTCTTTTAGAAACGTAAGCTTATCGAGAACATATTTTGGAGAATTCGAATTTAAGCCGGTTTTAAAAATTTTTAAAGTTTTATTTGAAGACCGGTTTTCAGACAAATAACAATTTCTTGTTTTCATTTTTTTTTTTTTTTTTTTAGGCAAAGGAGAAATGGTCTGCATTGATCGTTGCGTAGCCAAGTATTTAGACATTCATGAGAAGATTGGAAAAAAACTAACCGCTATGTCTATACAGGATGAAGAACTAATGAAGAAAATGTCAAATTAAGTTAGCTGTTATATCTTTTCTTTTAATATGCTGAATTAATATTTTCATTTAACAAGCAATATTTGTTTATTAAATAATATGTCGTTGTAAACTTCTGGTCTTTTTTTCTCCCAAAACAGCCAAAACTACATTTTCATTTTAAACTAACTAAAATTAGTGATATAACGCGACAGTTCGGGTATTAAGACTGTTATATCCTGAAAAAATTAAGCTTTTATGAATACTGAATGGGTAAAAAAAAATTAAAAATTTTACCTCAACTTCATTTTCTGGACTACTTTCTTCCGTAGAATCCAAATCGCTGGTCTCTATACTGTTCTCCCAGTCGGACAAATCATCTTCGTCATCATCACCATTATTATCTATATCATCTAATACATCATCGGTATTGGAAGTGTTTAAGTGGTCTTTTGTATCGCAAAGAATATTTCCATGTTCCTGAATAATACAGAATTTTACATATTTTATAAATTCAATTCTTCAGTACAAACCTTCAATTGCAATTTCACTGCAGACATTTCACACATGGGATTGTCACATATATTCAACATTTTTATAAATTCTAAACCTTTTAACAACTCCTCAGACGGCAGCTGATCAATACGATTACAATTCAGGAAGACAAATTGAAGTCTTTTCATTCGTTTCAAACAGTCGGGAATGCAGGCCAAATGATTACTTTTTAAATTTAAATGTATAACGTTTTTTAAATCGCCAAATGTATCAGAAATAAAAGTTATTTGATTATTTTCTAAAGTTAACCAGCGTAATTTACGCAAACGATTTAGCGATAAAGGAAGACCTTTCAATTGATTGCCACGGGCTCCTAAAGTTTCTAAACTTTGGCAATTGCCAATTTCTTCGGGCAAATCTTGTAGGCCTGTATTATTGCACCAAAATGTTTCCAATTGCGTCAGTTGGCCAAACTCACGTGGCAAAGTGGCTATGCTGTTGCAACTTACATTTAATACTTTTAAATTTGTTAATTGGCATATGACATGAGGAAATTCCGTTAATTTATTAAAGTCCAATGTAAGAACTTGGAGCCGTGTTAATTTGCTGACAAAACCAGGCAGCTAAGGACAATATTACATATCTCTTTAAAAATTCCTTAATCCCATAAACTGCTTTCTTACTTACCCTTGTCAAACTGTTGTGATTTAAAAATAATTTAAATATAATATTGCATTTCTCCACTATGTCGGGGACTTCGGGCATTTCAAAACGTGAAAGATTCAGAGTAAAGGATTTTTTGCACAATGCATCTTCGCATATGGCCAATATATGATTATTACGAAAGAATTCATATACAATATTCATAATTTACTTTCTTCTTGCTAAGACTGCAGATTTATGTAGCAATTTTCGAAACCATTAAATCAGTTTTTACTAAAAAAAAAAAAAAAATACAAATAAACTAAACTACGTACTGTTTTTATATTTTTACATTTATAATTTATACACAAAGGCAGAGTGAAGCAGATTTCTTATGCACGTACATATATTATTGTTGTTGTTTTGAGACGTAGTGTATAAGATTGCGACTGTTCGAGGTGTTTGAAAACATTTTGCGTACAATATTTCAAACTACTTGAGAAAATATTGCACGAAACGTCAGGTAATAGTGCAGCGTGCTTGTACGTTGCATTTTAGCCATGTTTTTGGCGTTTTATTTGATAATAATTTGCAGTCAACACCATTGTGTAAATTCCGTTTTCGCAAAAACCTAAACAAAAAGTCAATTCAGCGGTTTTAGCTTAAATTTAACGTCGTTACCATACCACATACAAATTTAATATAAAACTGGAATGTGCTAAAAAAAACAAAATAGTAATTTTGGAAATACGAAAATCGAGCTTATGAGTGGACCGAGAGCATAATTACATTGAAAGCAACAGCAAAAAATTTGTTCTCTGTTGACTTTGCTTTCAATGTAAATTGAATTGTGCGAACGAACGACAGTGTCCATAGATGGGAGAAAGGCCCTTAGCTGAGCTTATCACAATCTCTAAACTACCCACCTTTAAAAGAAAACATAATAAAACTTCTGATGTAGTATGTGTTACTATGGCATTCATAGTCAACAAATTTAAAGGCCGGAAATGCTTACTGATAAGCAATGGAAGCACCAGCACCTGAGCTTAAATCAACAATGCATCCGGTAGCGTACCCTACTCAGTTTAGAAACGACTCACTACTTTTGTACTGGCAACTCTAACATTGTGAAGCGTTTGCTCTTTGCTGCCGTGGCCACGTCCGTTAAAAACACATCTTCAAAAAAGATTTCCCAAGCTTTTCCCAGCAAGAAAATAATTGCCACAGCACATTTTGGGTTACATAGAAGTGTGTAGTAGTAGACAGAATTACAATTGTTTTATTAGTGCATTATTTTATATACAAAGTAAAAATTGTTCAAGAGAAACACTACGTTTTTAATACAAAACATTTTATTTTATCAAGTTCTCTTTTTCTAAAAAAGTTTTTTAAAATTAACCTTAAACGAGGTAAAGCTATAATGTTCTATTAAACGTGCCAATATCCAATTGTTGGCCATGAAAAAAACAGCGCTTTGAGCGCCTATCCAATAAAATGTATTCCATGTTTTGAATTCCAGTAGATAGGCAGGCAAAAGCCATAACCCTTGGGCCACTAACCATAAGGCAAAATAAGTAGCACCTCGGTACCATGACACTGATTGTAGATTATTAAGGCATAAAGGCAACAAGGCCAAGTACCATACAAAATATTGAGATGTTACCACCGTATTAAAGGTGACCATTACGAAAGCCAGGGCGAATATACAGAAAGGTAGGGTTTGACGGAATTGTCCAAAAGCAAAGCTTAAGTAAAAGACCAAAATAAATTGTGGCAACATAATTAAAAGCTTTTCTATCAAAGAAGTTTCCACAGCTCCGCCACTTAAGTACTGCATTAAAAAGTACAGAGAAAAATTGTGACGAGCATCTTTACGCACAAAGTGATATAGATAGGCTTCGTATATGTACTGCCAACCGTAGAGGCAGTAAAAGAAGCCAGTGATTGAAAATAAACTTAGAAAAGTGCCAAAAACAAGTAATATTTGTTTGCTAGAAGGAAATAGCATAATGCGTAAGAATCCTTTTACGGAGCTAACAAAGCGATCTGTTAGACTTAGATAATAGGCTAGACTAAAAATTAACGGATAGAGACGTAAATGTATGGCGAATCCGTGTGATAAGCCGGCTAACAAAATTAAGCAATTGCGTTTACTTTTCCTTGTGCAATCCTCCGATTTAGACAGCAGAAAAATTGTTAAAATGACAAAGAAACTGGAAAAGCTGTCACCATTTCCTCGCGTAGATATAACAGCTGTCAGAGGGGTATATAGCCAAAAGCAAGCAGAAAGTTTCGCTATCATTGCCGGCCGGTTGCGTTCGTCGGTGTCACCGTAGTTTGAATTTGTTGTAATTTTATTTAGCTTACCATATTTTACAAGCAAGTAATGTACGGCCTTGTTACATTGCGATTGCAGTTCTGAGTGCACTATTGCATAAATTAAAACAGCCACCAACAAATCGAAGCAAGAATAAATCATTTTACCCACACTGGAATGCAAAGCAACATTCGGTATTTGCATGTAAGCCAGTATGGGACTATAGCGATATGTGTGGCGTTTGAAGGGAGTATTGCCTCTCAGTATTTGTCGAGCTCCATCTGTTACTACTTTGTAATCAATGTCCGTATAAGGGACCTCCGAGTGTGAGTCATGTATTTGCCCATAAAATATCAAAGCTAAACGTATTAAAATTGATGTTATAATGTGACAGCGAAAAGAAAGATTTACCAAATAATCTTTCAAATTTTGAATGTTTTTAAGTTTGGCCATTTTGTTATATGTACTAAGATAGGGGTTTCAATATTGATTATAGTCTATAAAATTTGACTGAAATGTATGGTAATTTGTTGTTCCATTGACTTTATAATCTAGTATTTATCTCACGTGCCGCTTTTTGTAGGCACTGTTTAAATTGCTGAAACTCCTTGTCACAGCTTTTGTGTTGTATATTTAAGTCACGACTCGCACAAACAGCATACACTTTTGCAGTTTCGGCACATTTTCCTAATAGTATTGGATAATTACGTAAACGTTGCTTGGCTTTGCGAACTGATTCCATTACTCGCGTTTCTTAAATTTGACGGAATCTTCAATGGCTGGAAATGCAGGTGCAAAGAAAATGTCGTATAGAGGTTTCGAAAACAAAACCAGCATCGATAGAGTTATGACCGAAATTTGAAATGTTCGCGGATTCTTTTGTATCCAGCTGCGTTTAGGCAATTGAGCCGTACGTTTACGTTGACCGGCTTGTTTATTCAGAATATCTTGCAACTCTTGGGGCGGTCGATAAGGCGGTATAGAAGGATTTGACATTATTTTATAAAAAACCTGCAAAATGGGAAAAAAAATTTTTTTAATAACAAATACCAATACTACTGTAATATCAGCACATACTGATATTTAAAACGTATTTTTTTTTGCAAAAATTTGAAGAAATGAAGAAAAACTGTAACGCAACTTGATCTTTTGAATAGGTATAAATAAAATTAACTTAGAAGCACTTTAAAGTTTAGAAATTTTAAATAGTATTAGCAGTCGATACTTTACTAAAATTTACTTACAGTTTGTGCAAAAATCGTTTACTGAAATTTAGCGGCTTTGTCTTCTGCGACTAGATTTTCATTTATATATGGACGCTCTAAAATTATGCCCGAGCAACAAAGCGATTCCTTATGCCACTTTAAGCAGCACTGACGCATTTGTTCCAACACTTCCAAGCACTTGTCTTCTTGGTAGTTGTTCTCTTAAAATATTATATAACTTCAATGATAACTCCGCCAGTTTGTCATCCCTGTTTAAGCTTACCTTTCAAACAAGCTTGAATTTTACAGGCGTTGGCTTTGCAAGGATCCTTTTTAGTATTATATTTTGACATAAATCTTTAACACAGAACAAAATTTATTTTTGTAGCAAATTCTATTTTGTGTTAATAAAATGCAATGTGATGAAACAAATTCACAATGTTGACGAAGCAGCGTTTCTGTACAAAATATTTGAAATTGTGCACGTAAATGTTACAGCGATTTTAGTCGATATTCATTTACCAAGCATCGATGTCCGTCATGATATGTAATTTTTGGCTTGGAAAAGAAATAAAAAACTTAACATGAAAAAACTTACTCCACAAATTAAAAAAATATGAGAACTACTTTGACAAATATACAACATACTAAAATAATTTTTTTAAAGTAGTCGATTAGAAAATATTCCACCGCTTTTATGACTTTTGCAGCTGTATACCTGTCAAAGTATTTTATGAGTATGGCATCTCTTTTTTAAGCACGCCAAGTCAGATTTTTTCTATCAGTTCTGAAAAATTTATTGGAAAATGACTTTTTACAACGTTAACAAAAATTGTTTTTATTTCATTTAACAACGTTATGTTTTATATTAAATAGCAAATTTGTGAATACATTGTTGGAATGCACGTTAAAAAGCATTTCTGAAAAATTATGATGAACAAGCAATAGCCATTTTTTGTAAATGTCATAGAAAACTTTTAGAACACAACAACACAAAGCGCTTTGAGGAGGCGATAAAAACGAAATATTAAGGAAATCTAAGAAAATACGCAAAAGTGAATTGTGTAAACTTTTTGCATTGAGAAATAACAAAACTAGCAAAAATGCCATCAAAAAAGAAAAAATACAATGCACGTTTTCCAGCGGTAAGTTCACTAAAAAAAAAAAAAAAAATATGCCAATGGAAACAGGAAGAATTAATAAAACAAACAATAAGATTAAAATGAGTTTTTTTTTCTTTTCCACCGCAAGGCGATCACTCAATAAACAAACACACACTAGAGCTAAAAGAAAATGCATAAGTGTATTTTTGAATTATTTAAAAAACAACAACAAAAGCCAAACTCGTCAATAGGTCGGTCACTTTTGGCTCTAAATTATTAAAAATTGTGATAAATTGATGGAATTGTTCTGACAATAACAATTTGCACATACATACATATGTACATACATGTATGATACTAACAAGAATGTTTCTCGTTTCAGGGACGCATCAAAAAAATTATGCAAAGTGATGAGGAAGTTGGGAAGGTTGCACAAGCCGTACCAGTTATAATTTATATCCTTTTTTAAAAACTAAACCCACATACATATAATATTTTTATTACTTACAAATAATATGGTTTTCTTAACTGATTTTTTTAAATGTGATCTTATGATCCAATTTCTTTATTTCCATATATACCTAAAACTTTAGAGCTTTTTGTGGAATCACTGTTAACAAAAACTTTAAAAATAACCAACTCTCGAAATGCCAAGACACTGTCCACCTCTCACATGAAACAGTGCATTATGTCTGAGCAGCGATTCGATTTTCTGCGGGAACTGGTGCGAAATATACCAGACATTAGTGTGGCCGAAGAAGCGGCCAATTACAATGATGAGGATAACCAGAGTTCACCAGAAGAGCAATATCCCGATTCAGATACACCTTACGATCTAAGTATGCCATCAACATCATTGAGAGCTGGCCGGCAGCAGTTTGTGTCATCAAATGGCCACAATGGCGGCGGACAGCATACACAAATTCTGCAACAGCCACAACAACACCATGATTATCAAAGAAATTATTTAAAAAGATCATTTAGTTCAAACCCCAGTTCGGTAATAAGACATACAACACCATCAAGTCAAACCAATCTTGATTACCCGCCAGCAAAGATGCTGCGTTCCGATTCAACACCAGTTGTTCCTCAGCCGATGTCAGGACATCAACATCATCGACTGAAACACCAACCATATTCGTTGCCGTTACATGTTGATAACAATAACAAACCAAATACGTTAAGAACACACCCGCAACAGACTGCCATACCCGCGCCAATTGTTAACTTCGATTACTGCACCAAACCAGTTGTTAAAATAGACTATAGTAATTTGCCGCTAAGTGGAGTGGGAGTTGCAAACAGCTCAGTAGCTGCACCGTTGAGCGCTCCTGCCAATATAGCTAGTATGACTGGGAATAATTCGGCTTTCAACTTCTCGGCCGAACCAGTTATAAGCATAGATCTATCCAATATTGTAAGCTCATCGGCAGCGGCTACAATTAGTATTCGCACACCGGCTTTACCGTCGGCCGTACCACCAACCACAACATCAACGTTCTTTTCATCATCACCAGTTGTTAAAACAAAGTCGTCGTCGTCGTCGGCGGCTAAAAATTCTTATGTCGATCAATCTCGTAATTCCAAAGCATCAATGGCTGAGCCACTAAATTCAACTTCAGTGACAGCGAAGGCGACTGCTCTCGCTGCCGCCGTTGCCGCTGCTACGACCATGACAACGGCAACGTCAACGAAGAAAAATGATTCATGTTTGGAAATGGATGAAGATTACGACAATATTTAAGGAATAAAGAAAAGAACTACTAAATAAAAATTTAACATTCATCTAACATACAATCCCAAGATAATTTTAAGCAAAAAAAAAAAAAAATTATACAAAATTTTGTTTTACACCTATGACCCCTAATAATTTAAATATTTTTCCTTTTAATGTTATGTTTTTCCTTTTTGTTTAGCTTTGTGATTTTTAATTATAAATAAAAATTAAATTGCAAAATAAAGCTGTATAAGACATTTTCGGATGTGTTCTAGAATTCGAATTCACTCGTTGGTGTTCTTCCATTCGCGTCAATATGTTTTTCTGTTCTTTTATACTTATTACAAACCGCACGATTCGAACAAAATCGCAAAAATTCCGAAGAGAAAGATCATATTTAAAAGAACATAACTGGTGCAAAAGCGAAAACTCGTCACAAAAATTTTCTGAAAATCGATTTTCTAAAAAATAAATAGGATCGGAAACCTGATTAAGCTGATAATTTGTAATTGTTTAGAAGTTAAGTCGTTTAAAATGTTTGTCTTCTTGAAGTAGAAAGCACATGTTTTACAGAATAGTCTTGATATTTTCTTTTTTTTTCGTGTGTCGCAGAGTTAGAAGTGATTCATAATAACACTACCAATTAATTTTAAATAGATTTTTTTTTCAAATAAAAAATATATATTTTAGACATTTTTCTTTCAATTTTGTGGAAAATCTATTAATTTGAATCGCACCATCCTATTGGTTTTATTTAATTTTTAATTGATTTGTTTTAATTTTGTGAAAACTCGTATGATTGAAACTCACACTTTTAAAAAAATTCTTCATTTTTTTCAGCTGCCTACTTATTCTTTTTAATTGAATTTTTTTTTTTAAATAAAAAATATATATTGTCTAGATTTTTTTTTAGTTTTGTGGAGAATCCATTTAAAACTCACCACTCTTAAAAAATCCAACACAATAAAATTTTTAATTTTCTTCAATTGGCTTGAATTAAGTATTTTATTGATTTTTTTTTTTTTTAAAAAGATGTATATATTTTTTTTTATTCATAATTTGTGAAAGCTCTATTAAATTCAAACTCACCACCTTTAAAATAGTCCCACACAATAAAAATTCTTCACTCTTCCATTGGCTTTATTTATACTTTAATTGAATTTTTTAAATAAAAACTATATTTTTTTAGAAAAATTTCTTTTAGTTTTGTGGAGAATCTATTAATTTGAAACTCACCACCCGCTAAAAAATCCCACACAATAGAATTGTTTTCACGGGCTTTATAAATAATATATTTTTATTGAATTTTTTTTTTCTCAAAAAATATATAATCTATTTGAATATTGTGCAAGCCCTATAAAATTGAAATTCAGCACCCTTAGAAAACATACCACACAATAAAAATGCTTAGCTTTTTTCTTTTAGTTGAATTAATTTTTTCAAATAAAAAATATTTTTTAGAATTTTGTTTAAATTTTGTGTAAGTCCGTTTAAATAAATATTTTTTTTTCTTAATATTGTGGAGAATCTATTATTTTGAAACTCACCACCCTTAAAAAATCTCACATACTGAATAAAATCTTTATTTTTTCACTGACTTTATTTAAATTTCAATTGAATTTTTCAAATAAAAATATATTTTTTAATCATTTTTTTTTAATTTTGTGAAAACCGTATAAAATTGAAACTCAATATTTAAAAAAAAATCCCACACAATAAAAATTCTTCCCTTTTTTCCATTGACTTTATATATTATCTTAATTGATTTTTTTTTATTTTCAAATAAAAACTATATTTTTTAACATTTTTCTTTTAATTTTGTGGAGAATGTATTAATTTGAAACTCACCACCCTTAAACAAAATCCCACACAGTAAAAATTATTTTTTTTTCACTGGCCTTATTTATTTTTCTTTTAATTTTGTGGAGAATGTATCAATTTGAAACTCACCACCCTTAAACAAAATCCCACACAGTAAAAATTATTTTTTTTTCACTGGCCTTATTTATTTTTTTATATAAAAGATAAATTTTTAATAGTTTTTTTAATTTTGTGCGAATCCTATAAAATTTAAACTCACCACACCTAAAAAAATTCCACACAATAAAAATTCTTCACTTTTTTCCATTCTTTTAATTGAATTTTTTTTTTCAAATAAAAAATATATTTTTTGGACATTTTGTTTTTTAATTTTGTGTAAGTCCGTTTAAATAAATAGGTGTTTATAAATAGATTTGTTTTTCTTAGCCCTTTCAAAACATTGAGTGGACATAAAATATAATTTGGGTGTGTATTGTGTGTGTGTGTGTGTGTGTATTGGCGGTAAATTTTCTTTATCATAAAATGTCTAAAACAAGAAATTTCTAACAAAATACAATCAGTATTATAATATATTTGAAAAGATTTATATAAAGTCTGAAATAAAAATAATTATCATAATTAAAAAGGATGTGGTCATTAAAAAGGTTAAAACTTTCGCTCGCGGTTCGGTGTCAGTTTGTACTTTGTTTTTTTTTTTTCAATATTTTTTTTTTCTAATTTTTTTTTAATTGTAAAAACGACGGTTTCTTATCATATGATTTGTAATTTTGTTTAAATGCTGCTTCTTTCATTACATTTTTTTCCTGTATTCAATCTTCGGGCACTTTCCATTGCAACTGTTTTCCACGATCGTAAAGATTTTTTAGAGCGGCAGTGAATTTCTTTTCTGTTTGTAGCTTTAAATAGTGCTTGTAAAGCTGTAAAGTGGTGCGAGCATCTTCCACTGAATCATGTGTTTCGGATTGTATCTTTGTGCCGAGGAAATGCCAAGCTAAAAATCTTAAAGACACCATACGGTGATGAGGTAAATGAAACAAATGTACAGTGTCGATTATTTGTTCCGAAGGTACATAAATATTGATGACGCTGGTGGAGAGTAAGAAAATACCGATTACAATTTTTACCATTCAAATTAGCAGAATCCACAATGGCCACAGTTTGATGTTGCATTTTTGTTAGATATGTAGCGTGTATAGCAAATTTGTTGATAAAGAACAACTACAAGCTTTTTTAAATAAATAGAAAATAATACATTTGAGAACCTTTAACGAAAGTGGACATAATCACACTTAATTTTTACAAAAGAAGTAAATATCCTTACAATATTAACAGTTGAATTTTACTTATTTAAATTAACTACAAGAAACAAATTTGAAAATTTTCAAACAAATTGATTAACTTATAAAAATTGATTGTATTCTCACCAAAATTCAAAAATAACATGATTTATACACTGTTGAAAATTTAGACAAAAAAATATTTTTTTTAAAGTGGTGAAATTTTTAGTAACAATAGAAAGGAATTCGCTCCTCGTTACAAAACTGCAAAAATCATTTCGATATCTCTATTGGTTCAAAAGATATAGCCATTTCTTTTCAGTCGTGCAAAATGTAAATACATATATGGTTAAAAATTTAGACTGTTAAAAATTTAGACAAAAAAATAATTTTTTTTATTTGGTGAAATTTGGTAACAATGGAAAGGATTTCGCTCCTCGTTACAAAACTGCAAAAATCATTTCGATATCTCTATTGGTTCAAAAGATATAGCCATTTCTTTTCAGTCGTGCAAAATGCAAAAATATGATTTATACACTGTTAAAAATTTAGACAAAAAAATAATTTTTTTTATTTGGTGAAATTTGCTAACATTGGAAAGGGATTTCGCTACTCTTTACAGAACTGCAAAAATCATTTCGATATCTCTATTGGTTCAAAAGATATACACCCATATTCATAAAAACTATTGAAGGTTTATTACAAGTTTATTTGACAAATATTCCCTAGAAATACGTCAAATAAGAGCTTAATAAACTTACAATAATTATTTTGAATATGGCCTATAGCCATTTCTTTTCAGGCGTCCAAAATTCAAAAATAACATATTTATACACTGTTTAGAAATTTAGAAAAAAAAAAAATTTTTAAGGTATTGAAATTTGGTATCAAAATTTCTTTGATGTTTTCTTTGTCTTGTTTGATTAATATCATTCACAAAAACAATAAAGAACGAACTTCAGCCTGATAAACGTAATACAAAATAATAGTTTTCAAAAGTAACTAAGTTAACAATAGTACTCGCAAATAGATGACGTAGATGCTGGTTTCAATCACATCATATTTTCGCCATAAAGAAAGTCATTTAAAACGAAATTTGAATGCGTGAAGAACAAAATCTTTTTGAACAACTTCAAACTATTTTTGCTGGCTTATAGAAAAATGTGGAAATTACAAACATGGCGGTTTTGATAGAAATTTGCATCATCTGTGTTACCCATAATGAATTCCCCTATTAAAGTAAAGCTTAAAGGAAACAAAAACTTAAAAATCAACACACTCACCGAAAATCATTTTTAAGGCCATGGCCAACAAATAGAACACCCACATCTACCAGATATTTAAGTTTTTGATATGAATTCTTGAGCGCAGTTAAACGTTTGCTGCTGAAATTTGCATCCAAATCGCCCGGCTTAATGCCTGAGAATTGTGTCAGATAGTCCACAACTTTTTCTTGGGTCGATATGTAATCATCCATGAAAGGTATACCCTCATCCGGACCTTGTCTGGGGCGCAAACATTTTTCAGGCAGAAATGGAAGATGGAAAATTGAACACACACACAGAAAATATGTACATGAAACGAAAACATTAGAAAAATCTTGCAGCTGGCGAGTTTGACTCGAAATTTATCTTACCCACGTATACATGAAATACGCGCAACGCTCATGTGACATGGTTTTATGGTTGCTGTTTTGCCATCTGGACGTATTTCATTCTCTTCGGGATTTAAGGTGACAAATTCAGCATCCATAGCAACCAAATCACCTGCCTGCGGCATTTCATTTGCTTGCAATGGTTTAAATAATGTATCACCTGGACTAAGCGGATGTACAGGATTAACTATATCCTGAAAAGAATATACATATTTTTTTTTCATTAATACATTATTTAAACACATTCTCTCGTTTTATTTTTATTTTTTTTGTGGCAAACTGTGATAAACTTTAAAAAAGAAAGAAAAAAAAAAAGAAAGGAAATGTTAAAAGAAAAACACATTACGTTTATGAAAGGATTTATAAGAGGCTGTGGTTCATTCTGTGGCATTTCATAATCTTCACCAAATATACCCTCATATTCAGTTTTATCCGAATTCACACTGTTGTAGAATAAAACGCAAGGTACTTTCCAGTCTAGGGTAAACCAAACTGATTCCTGATTTGATACCGATGAAACACTAGACAAAATAAATGCATTAGAGAAATTTGTGATGCAATTTTCTTTTAGCAAATCTCTGTGTGTTTGTGTGTGTGTGTATTTCGCACCCTCAATTATAGCCATACACAACTCAAAGCTTTAGAAAATCAGCTGAAATCTCTAACGACCACGGAAATTTCGTTTGGATCAGTGACAAGTTTTAAAACAGAGTTTTTTTTATCTGCCCTCACAGTTTTTGAGCTTTCAGTTGTGACGTTATGATTTAGCTTGCGATACGTAAATATACATATGTTACATACCTGAAATCATTAAAAATGTACCACTGTTCTTGGTCTTCGCCAAAGCCCATATTGCTGCTTTTCATTGTGTGATACTTCTTGCCCACATTTATTAATGAGACTAAATTTTTTTGACTGCCATCATCTATTTGGCAGACAACAGCATGAAGAGCGTATTCCCGAAATGATTCATTGCTATTTTCAGCTAAGGAGGGAAATAAATAAAAACAATTTCTGTATAATATTTGTAAATAATTTTTCAAAAAAAAAAAAAAAAAAAAACTTTTTGTAGAAAACATTTTGCTATAGACAAAAGTTTTCTCTAAAGAAACTATAAATATTTATTTTATAAATTTGTGCATATCACAAAAGCTACGAAAAAGTTGAGGCCGAATAAACCGCTCTCACTGGTTGTACTTACAATTAAATTTAAAGTTTTCATCATTATTAGAAGACGGTCCAGGCCCAAAGACTTCACTAGTAGTATTAGTATTATCCGACTTGGTATTGCTGTTGTCGGTTTGGACACTCAGTTCGCCGCATTCGTTAATGGCCATGGAAAAGTAGAGAGGAAACCATGAATTTTGTCGACCACTTGGTGATATATTTGCGGTTTGACTTGTAGATGACATTGGCGGTGACTTACGATCCGGATGCACGAAATGACAATCGTGCCGGGAACAGTTAATGCCATAACGACATGGTTTATTAGTATTCAAAGTAGCCGGACTCTCAGCCATATTGTGATTATTGCGATTCAGTTGTTTACGCAAGAAATTTAAATCTTTTTCACTATTGAGACCACAATTCACTGTGAGAATATTTGGAAGACCAGTGACCTTAAACAGTATTAAGCGTTATCTATCTACTCTTGATTTTTAGGTGCGAATTTCATACCTTTACAGTTTGTTTTGTTGGCGAAAATTTTTTACAATTCTCACAAAATGCTTGTATGCCCTTTTCACAGCCCAAAGAACCTTTTAAGATGGCCCCAAAATTGAGGAATTCTGTCGTTTCTTTAGATGTGGGCGGATATGTGAGGTTGCAGGTCAATAAAATGCTATGCTTTGATTTTTCCTCATTGCATTTTAGGCAGCGAATGATGGTTATTTGTTTCGTACCGAAAAGTCGACTGATTTCAGTTTCTTCGTTTATTTTACTTGGTTCGGGTGCATCTTCACGTTGATTGGTGTCATCTTAATATATGGACATAAATATGTGTGATTAAAATACATTTTTTTTTGTATCTTCTAAAAATTAATTTTTATTATTCGAACTTTTTTTCTATAATATTTTGTATTAAGTTAATTGGGACCAAGTTTGTTCTATTCTATGATTGATATTAATTAAGCAAGGCAAAGAAAACATCTAAGATCTTAAGCTGGGGGACAACTAGCTGTTTCGAAGGCGCCACACTTTTCGTTTCAAAGCTCGAATTTTTCTCAAAATTTCGTGTCGTTTTTTTACTTTATTTATTTTTATTTTTTATTTATTAATATCAATACAATGGAAGCCTTCATTTCAATGTTTTGGTTCAAAAATATTTTTTTGAATGAATTGTTTTTACTTCAGGTCTAAATATAGACTTTATTGATTGTTTTCTGTCTTTTTTGCAGTCTATATGCTGCCGACATTTCATTGATGCCGCTCAACTGCTTTGCAATGAATGATGTATTTATGTTTCACGGGCTGCCAGTCATGAGACCGTCCCACCTGTGTCCCAGTTGTTCTAAATGATGTATTTCATTTGTTTTAATATACATAACTCAAAAACGCAAGTTTAGGAATAAAGCAGTGCAATAAAGCATCATAGAAATTTTAGCTAGAACGTCAACGGAAAAAGGGCCGAATATAGCGTATTTTAAGCCTGTCTTCAATAATCTCGCGTACATCGAGTTTTTAGTGCCATTTATATGAAGAGGGTAAAACCAGTACATATTTTGCATCCGTCAAACAATGTGACCACTACTTTATTGTTGATCTTTGTTTTGGCCACTACATGCGATACAGATAAGTGAGGATATATGTATAAAAAAAAAACACACAAAAAAAGAGTAAGAACATTCAATTTCATAAGAATGTATTTTAAGGTTATGTCTGCTCAACCACCAAATTAGAAATATTTACAGCACACAATTATTTGCCTTTAGGAAAACTTTGCAAGAGATAATACAAATTTGCTCTAAATGGTTTGTTTACTCGTTGAGCAAACACAACTTTAAAATAAGCTCTTCCTGTTTTTTTTTTTTTTTTTTTTTTTTTGTATACATACATATGTATATGCTAACGTATATACATTTTTAGTTGTTTGTATGGAAAACTTTGCAAGAGAAAATACAAATTTGTTCTAAATGTTTTATTTACTCGTTGAGCAAACATAACCTTGAAATAAGCTCTTCCTGGTTTTTTTTTAATTCTTATCGTATATATGTATGTTAACCTACATATATGCATTTTTTGTTGTTTATATGGAAAATTTTGCAAGAGGAAATAAAAATATTCTCTAAATATAGTATTTACTCGTTGAGCAAACATAACCTTACAATAAGCTCTTCGTGTTTTTTTATTTTTTGTTGTATACATGCTAACCTATATGCATTTTTAGTGGTTTATATGCTTGTATTTAACCAAAATACAGGTCAATAAGAAACGTAGTGGTTACGTTTTTGTTGTATTTTCTCGTTAGGAAAACATAACCTAAAAATATGATTTTGTGAAATTTAATGTTTTTGCATTTTTTCTTGCTTAAATATCTTCTCATAAATTACCATAAATTTAGTAATCATAATCATTGTTACCAATTACATTCCTTTTGCTTTAAAAATCAAATAATTGATTAAAGTACGCTTTCTTCCAAGTTTTGACAATTAGTAAAAAATAAACGGGTTTGCTTGTGAAAAGTGCTACTAATTTTGCGTGACCGGCTATCACTTAAGCGCCTAGCAGAACACAACGCTACGCCAATCACAAACACCAACAAGTGACATGACTTTAAGAGTCAGCAACTACCTGAGGCCATTAAAATTTACGACGGGGCGTGAACAGCCTTTTTAACACTTACCCTGTCTAACATCAATTGCTTGAAACAATTCACTACCCGTTTGACTTAAATCCGCATTTGTTTCTTCAGGATAAGCTAAATAATGTTGTTTGCCTGAAACGAATATAAAAATAAATATGCAAACAATAAGCGAATAAATATTTACCAAAACTGTGGCCCAAATATTGTACACCACAAATATAGCTATTTTTATTAGATTCCAATATTTCATAATGCATTTGATGCAATATGAAACGGTTCCAGTTCTAAGAGAATAAACATTAAGTAAAAGCCCAGAAATTTAGATAAACAGCTGAATATTTGCAAACCTGTATTAGACTTATTAAATTGACATTTGAGGATCGGTCCGATAAAATAAGACCCAAGGCTGATGCTTCCGGTACGGTGCGAAAAGATCTTAAGAAGTTACTGGCCTGGCAAGGAGTAGAAGCTAAAATGGAATATTAATTATTATCTTTTAAAAGCTTTTTATATGCCACTATACACCTACCGCTACTTTTGTCCAACATATAAAATAGAAAACCAAGTTCACAAGTTAAACAAAACTCCTTAGCACAACAATGATTCAACAATTCCTGGCGCAGTGGCTCAATGAAGTACAAAACCTGCAACATAGCATTGCAATAGGAATTGGGCAAGGTCGCTTCCAGGCCGGCAAAGCAAGTTTGATTGTGTTGTTCAAAATCAAAGTCCTGTGTGCCAAGTTTGCTGTATTTCAATTCTACTTTGCGATAACGTCGTGGTATGATCTTAACACCTGACTCATTTGATTTGACGGAGCTGTTCAGTCCATTGGCTGTGCCCACTTGCTTTCCTGCGCTGTTGTCTAAAATATAGGGAATCTGATTGCGTCGCAGGGTACGTGGATTTGGGGAGTAGCCTATGGGCCCTTTCATTTTCATATTGTTTAAAACTTCCTGTTCGATAGGTTTGGTACGGCGATATTGATAGCGCAGTAGTTCTGCTGGCCAATCGGAAAACCAATTCGATCCTGTTGCCAAGTGAGGCAAAACAATTGAAGATAGTGGGTAGGCGGTGTCCATTATCGGTACCACAGACGGGTTTTGCATATATTCACCAAATTCTGTGATTCTAGAAAAACTATTGAAATGAGGCGCAGTGCTATTTGCAGCTTGTATTATATTAATGGAACCAGATTGATCTCCAAAAGCAATGAATTGAGAAGAAGAGCTGACATCAAAGCTTAACACACACTGACTTCCCGAATTGCTGAGCTGATACATGGAAACTCGCGGTTCACTTAGCTCCACCGTGTCAACCAATTGCACCTGGCCATAACTGGAGACAACTGCTAGTCGTGAGGCTTGCGATGGTAAGAATTTAAGTAGCTGTGGATCGATTAGAACTTGTATGGGCGACACTAGACGTAACATGCGCAGATCGTAGACCATCAAAAAGCGATCGATGGCTAGAGTTCCCTGACGGCCACTGTAACCACAGGATATTAAATAATTTCCTTGTACATCGAAATCCGACAAACTTCCAGTATGGGTATTGATGGTATGCTCAACGTGCAGTGAATTCAGGTCACGCAAAGTGATAGTGCCATAAGGATCGCCCGCAAAAAGATAACGTGAGTTTTGACGCAGAACAGTGCAGCCATTTGTACCAACGTGTTCCTTGTATGAAATAAATCAAAACCAATTGGATAAAAATAGCCAAGATGTTGAATAAATAACAGGCAGCTGTTGGACTAAGACGAATCTCAAATACGTTCACTAAGAATCGCAGTATGAAAATGAAATGTATTCCAAACACTTTAGTAAACTTTTTTTTATTGGACTCCAAAACTATCGAAAGCGACAGCGAAAATCGGGTTTGTTCACTTACCGGTCAAACTTTTAAATTTATTTCTTAAAAAAATGGTTTCTATCTGGCCACGATGCTCATCAGCATCCAAATTGCTGCGAACTCAGCAGCAGCGCTTAGCCGTGCTACGGGCTGTCTATATTTAATCATATTGATCAGCATTCCATTTTATCACTGTATTTTTATATTAAAAATTGTGTTCTAAATGCAAGTTACTACAAAAGAAAAATTTCGATTCTGAGTCCGATTTCGAAAAAAATAACACTCCCATTTTACTGTCAAACACTTGCAAATAGGATTGTGAAAATCGGTTTATAATTGATGGAAATATTCAATTTTTATTTTGCAGAAAAACTCTATTATTTTCTTCATTGTTATGAGTGTTTGATTTAGTCTCAAATAAACTTTAACTTTAACTTTAACTTTATTTTACTGATACACACATTCAAAACCATAAAAAATTTAAAAATCTATAAACGGTTCTTAAAATGAGTTATTCAGAAATCAATTTTTTCGGTTTCAGAAAAAATTTTATGCTCAGTTTGCTGGCATACATTTCTAAAAAGAGTTATGAAAATCGATTTTCAAATGACCGAAAAGCAATTTTTTCGAAAAATTTTATATATAACCTATAACTTAAATTTGGCACATGAAGATACATATTGAATTTTCTGATATAATTTTTTGCCTTCATATAGCATTTTGAAATGATACAGTTTTTCATTAAAAGGGCATATTCTTGAGAAAACGTTTTGCCCTCTTTCTCGTCGACAATTAAAATTATAGATATTACAAGCGGAATCAAAAATTATCACTTGCTGCGCAGGCTATGAAAAGCTGTTTACGTATTCGTTTATTTTTTCATAAAAAAAGAGAAACTTACCAAATTTGTTTCTTTTAATGTTATTAAATCAAAATCAATCATTTGATCCTGCAAACCGGCCATTATCAAACGATGAGGTGACAACTGTTGCATGCACACCATTTCCGTCATATTTTCTGATTTATGGGTAAATTTTGGAATACCACGGCGTATTTGATGCCTCAATGATGTTTGAGTTAATACCAAAATACCCGAATCAATGGAGATTATTTGACGCACCAAGTCCGAGGGATGGACTTGAAAGGAGGTATACTTTTCCAAGGTAGGTCCGTAGTACGATGTGACATGACCCTTTGATACAATATACATATTTATTTATTTTTCCAACAAATTTATTGTCTTCTAAGCAATAGTTACCCCTTGATTTCCCATCCATAAGAGTTCTTCAAAATCATCAAAAGCCACAGTTGAAACACCAAAATTCTCACCGCCATCTGCTAATATGGTTCGTCCGGCAACATATTCAGATTCGCCTAAATTGAATCCCGGGTAATTTGGGGGATAGTGATTGTTAGCATGTTGGCCACCGCCATCGTAAACATCTAAGGATAATATAAAATTGTGAAATTTTCTTCTGGATTTCTACCTACACACACAAACACACGCACACGCACATACATGCATACATACATATGCATGTGTGTAAGCCCCATTTGATGCAACTTACTCAATATATCGTCTGCTGGTGGACCAATAGTTTCAGCACAATACACATAATCCATAACGTTAAATATTCCTTTTTGCACTGTTTTTATTATACTTTTACGTTCAAAATGTTCATGAAGTCTTTGTTTGTTTGTGTCGCAATTTTTCTTCTATTACTGTTATATCTTTCATTCGTAACTTTCCCTTGATATACGTGAATATATGTGCGTTTTTTGTTTTCGTGACCTTTTTCTTGTTTGTTTTTCGACTAACACGTAAGTTTTATGTATATTATAAATATTTATTTGTTTTAGCACAGCAATAATTTTTTCTTTTTTCTATTTAAAAAAAAAATTTAAATACGATTTGTGATCTTACGATTTTTCTTAAATTTATTTTCCGTCTTGATCTTTGTGTGAATCTTGTAAAGATAATTTTTTTTTATTGAGTGTATTTTTGCCAGACTTTTTTTCTGAAAAAATTTCTAATTTTTCATAGTGTCTGTGTTTTTGTTATCGATAGAAAATTTGTGCGATTTCCAGTGTACCCTGTTATTAAATATTGACAATTTCACAATTTTAACAACATTTTTCTTGACCATTTCTGACAAAAGATTTTAGGATTTCAGCCATCAAACCGAAAATTTTAAAAAGAATGCCTTGTGCCGAAGAATCACCCAAAGAAGTTGATGTGGCTATAAGAATTTTGGAAATTGTAACTCCTCGCATCAATTTTGGCGATGAAACGGAAGCAGTCAGAGAAATAACCCAAACTGACCATTTGAATAAACGCTTGCTGAAAACTTTCCTTGAACGAATGAACATTATAAATGAAGCGCCGCCTTCTAGCAACAATGCAGAGGAAGATGATAATTACCAAGATTTTGATGATTAATATTTTTTAAATATTACATTTTATTTGAATAAAAAACGATAACTTAAATTAAATACATTCTAAGAATTGTGAAATGTTAAATTATATTTTCCGGTTAAACTTAATTATATCTTAAGGAGATGATGTGTTGAATTAAATGCGGCGTCGCTTATTATTTTGCACGGGCGGTGGCGTAGTAGAGGGACTACTAGACTCCAATGACATTGAGCCTCTGGTACGTTTAGGTGCTCTCTTGGGTGCCTCATTCAATTTAGATGTTACTTTTTTGTCCAATTCCTTAAAACTAAGCGCGGTTGGGGGAACCACTTTATTTTGGGTAGGTTTGTCTGAAAATAATAAAATTGTCAGTAATGTGTCAAATACTCTCTTGTGCGCTGGTGAGTTATCCCATACGTTTTTTGAGCACAAAAATGTATTGCTTCGTATAAATTCAAAGCGGTCACAGTCGATTTAAAATCGCTTATTTTATGCAAGTACTTAAAGAAACGTGATTTTTGAGCAAATCTCATTGATTTCAAAATAAGTGACTAAATTACAGCAATATTCAGATTTTTTAGTCATGCGAATTTTATTACCTTTTGTTGTGTTGTCTGTAACCACCGCTATGATGGATGGTGGTCCTTCAATACTTTGTCTGACTTCTTCACTGGCAGCACGTTTTTTTGACAACAATGCCGAAAATTCTGCCTCCGGAAGAGAAAATTCCCTCTGCTCGTTGGGAAATGGCAAGGGTTCTAAATCCTCCAAGGCTTCGAGATTATACATTGTTCTTAAGTGCCCCCATATACTTTCGGTGGTGTAATCACGATTAAGGCTTCTGGACAGACGGTCTGTAATGCAGGCAATGTAAAAATGTCTGTTTACTCCTACTGGCTTTAAGCCTCCCATTGCATAAAATAATTGAATTTCTTCCTCCACTGTCCATTCATGGTCAGCAGAGGATAGCAAATTTTTTTCTCTGGCCGTCATAGTCATTTTTAAATTTATTTCACTTCAAGAGACAAGCGCGATTTTAGAAAATTTTCCTATTGAACTTGCAAAAAATCAAAAGAAATTAGACAATTCACAGGGTACATAAAATTAATATATTTTCTATGCATTGTTTGAATCAGGCTGTTACTAAGAGCGGTTTCACAATTTGGCAATCGAAAGACAGATATTTTTATGAACTCGGTTTTGGTCTGTTAAAAACTAACACACGTGGGATATCAATCGACAGACAAAAGCACGCACACACAGCTTACATCACTAAAACAATGTGAAACAACAACATAAAAACTTTAAACATATATTCACATGTTTCTCCTACACAAAGCGGTATACCACACACTCTATCGCAACTTTTCAACACACTAAACTTTGTCTGTCTATTTTTTGATAGGAAATTTCTTTCTTCTCGTTTTAAACGATTTTTGAAAGAATCGAACTAGTATAGAATTGAAGTCAAGGTTTTGGGAAGTAAACATATAGCTTACGAAAAGCTAGATTTAATTATATAAATTTTTTTATTTTTTTTATCTTATTTTTATTATTGGTCCAAGAATAGAAAATTAAATGTAAATTAAATTAATCATAAAGTTATATTTAACTTTAATACGAATTAAATTGGCCTATGGCTATATGTATTAAAATAAATGAATAAATGAAATGAAATGAAAAATTATTTTTCAAGGTAGTAATAAAATTTTATAGATATATGTAGTAAAGTTTTTCAACTTACAATATTTTGTCTTTACAAGCTGCAAAAGTGCTACAATGGTTACATTGCATACTGATAATATATTGTAACAATGAGTTACCCTGTATTGTGAACTGCTGTATTGTTATGTGATGCCAACACTGTTATTGAATGAATACACTCAAGTGATGGCTTTCGGCGGACAGCACGTGTTGGGGTTTTCACCCGATGGAAAACTTTTTGCGCTCATCAATGAACAAGGTATTCTGAGGATATGGGACACTGACACCAATGAACTGAAACAAGAATATACACCTAATTTACATTTGGCTGGACCATGCTCTGCTCTAGTTTGGATATCTGTGGCTTCCGTTCCACCGACACAGGAAAAAAAGGTATGAAAAGTGAAATGATCGTGTTTGATTTAGGCAGGAAAGCAATAACGGAATTATATTATTTAAGCACAAAAAATACAGAAAATCTGCAAATACCAAAGAGTCATTGTATATTGCGTTAGGTACTAGCAAGGGAGATGTATCTTTATATTCATATGCCGAAGCTAAGGTAAGTAGTAACTTGTATGCGTATTTCTTATAAAGTACGAGTGTATAACTGTATTAAAATCATTTTAGATTGAACGGAACCTAAAGGGTGAAGGCCACACAGGTAAAATAACATCAATAGTGCGTGACACTGAAGGAAGACTATTCACTTGCGGTGAAGACTGTCAAGTTATAATATGGTCCATAGCAGAAGAAAAACAATTGTCCTCTTGGTCGGTGGGTCCCGAGAAACCCTTCAGTATAGCATATATGCCTATATCTAATACATTGGTGGTGGGATCAAGAACGGTGAAGGTTTATTCCGTGGATTCGCAGGAGCTAATTCAGACATTCACAGGCCATACTTCAGAAATAAATCTCATGCAGTCTTTTGTGTATGGAAACAAATTGGAATATGCCTTGACTACCTCCCGCATGGAACGTATCATATGTTTGTGGAAAATCAGCAAGAAAGGTCGCAACAAGGCTGCTTCTTGCACTTTACTGATGGAAGATATTGCTCATTGTCTCTCCTGTCAGGTCGAAGACGAAAGTAAACTTAAGGTCTCGAGTGTTACTCGTAGTGGTGTTATACATGTATATGCCATTGATTTAGAAAGGTAAGTTTCAATACAATCATACGGGTATTGTAGGGGTTAATTCTGAAGTGTTGTTTGAATCATTTTTAGCATCAAAGCCGAAAAGCCTATAAAACCCAAACTTACTATAAACATTGCATCGGATAGTACCTCAGTTATAGAACCCATATTGGCTGTGGCCTCCTCTCTGCAGCATGCAACAAAACCGGGTGAAATTCTTATTACATATGGTGATAAAAGCTTTATGGTTTTCGAACAACTAAAGCCAAACTTTAACGAAAAACTTCAAGTCTTGGTGCGTGTACATCCTAAGAAATTGTTAAAACAAAAAATTGGCAAAGCCGATCAGAGTACAACAGATGCTTCCCTCAAAGTGTTAATGCCAATTATCAATGCAGATGTTGATTACAAATCTGCGGTAACGGTGTCAAAGAAGAAAATGAAACCTGTCGATATGCCCATGGAATCGAGGCTTCAGAATTTGAATTTAAACAAGACGGAAGGCAAAGTAGTGCCTCAAGCCCAAAGCAAAGTGCAACTGCTGGTGCAGTCGCTTCACAGCAAGGATGCCGTGTAAGTACTCGAAAGAAATTAATTATCTTATTTAAGTCCCTTTTGGTATTTTAGACTTCTACGTACTGTGTTATGTACAAAAGATATGGAAACCATTAGACTCACTTTGCAAAGATTACCCGTACAATATGTAGGCACATTGGTGAACGAATTGACCTTACTGATGCAACAAAAACACGCCAAGTATGTAATTGCTTCTTGAATTGAGTTTTGGTGCATTGATGATTGTTTTACGCACGACAAATCTTTCTATTTTTTGTAGTGTTGAATTTGCTGTGAACTGGCTAAAGATGTTGGTGCAAACTCATTCCAGCCAATTGATGGCTTTGGGAAAAGATGATTTACTAGACAAGTTTGGTCCCTGCATTGGTATAATTGAGCATCGAGCGAATTGCCTTAAAGAGTTGTCGAAGTAAGTCATCATAAAATGTAACATTCTTAATATTTCGTTTTCTCCGACCCCCTTTTTTATATTTAATGTAATTATTTTCTTGAGCTGAAGGTCTTTTTACATATATATTTTTTTATTTTTTCGAATATTTTTTTTAAATATTTAAAAAAAAAAAAAAACGATATCGACAAAAATATTCGAATAAAGAAAACCAAATATATGCGCTTTTGTAATAAAAAAGGACTTCAGCTCAAGAAAATAATTATATTAATATGCATTTAACACTTCTTAAAAAAATGTTTCACATTTATGGTGGATGCAGTTCGAATAATACTTTATAATAATTTGTTTTGCAGACTCAATGGTCGGCTGCGCTTGTTGGTTAGCCAAATAAAACGCAATACCCAAGAAGAGGAAAGTCTCAAAAGCGATAATGTTTTAGTGTTCGAAGACCATGATGGTATGTAAATTGGAAATTTTGTATGTTTCAATGGCAAATAATTGACTTGGTTTTTTGTGTTGCTTAAGATTCCTCGAATTCGGATTTAGATGATGGCATTAACAAACCATCTTCTGACGATGAATGGGAAGAAGGTGCAGAAGACGATGATGATGAAGATGAACATCAAGAAAATGGCGATGAAAATATGGAAAGTGAAGAGGATGATAAAGCTATGGAAATGTAGTATAGCATATATTTTTTAACTTGTAGCTTAATTGTGCTTTTCTAAGAAACATATTCTTTTCAGTGATGTAAGTTAATAATACCTAAACAAAATAAACCAGCGTTTTTTTATTTAGCACTTTACATGAGAGATTTCACAAACTCACATCTTAGGAAAGCTCTTTCAAAAACTGTCCATTATATTGTCAGCAGTTCGAGAATAAAACAGTTTTCCTTTTTTTAACATCTAACAGTTATGCTTATTTTATTTTTATTTCATTTTTTTTTTTCAATAATAAGCTAGAAATTGGTGACGTAAAGTTACAACAACAATGATTAACAAAAGCAAAACATTTCTCTAAAATACACATTCTTTTCGGTTTGAAAACATTTGAAGCCAATTATACTTTTTGTTAATAAATCTAATTAGTTATGAAAGTTTTAAACTTAATTTTTATGAATAATATTTAAAGAGTTTTTCTTTTTTCCTATAAAAGCAATGTTGATGTGAAGAACAGCTGTTGATTGTGATGTTGTTGGTTTATTGGAAATGTAACACGGATAAAAATCCCAAAAAGTTTTCCGTTACTATAAAAATTGTACTTGACCGTTTAAATACATTTTCTGCTTAGAAACTTGTGCTGGAGGTGGATTTTTGTAGAGTTTTTGAACAGCTTGCCAGAAATTAAACTTCTGGTGCAAACTATTTAAGACCAATTTGATTTGATGAAATTAATGAGGCCGTTAGTGGAGGCATCGTGGCTGGTAACCACATCTTTGTGAGCCAATTCGGGCTCTATGGCCTTGGCCAATTGCTTGCCCAATTCAACGCCCCACTGGTCGAAGGAATTGATGTCCCAGACAATACCCTGGGTAAAGATTTTATGCTCATACATGGCTACAAATAATGCAAAAAAGAAGGTCTTGTTAAATGTCTGCATTGCAAAAACTTGACAATTAACTCACCAATTAAAGCACCCAAAATGAAAGGTGTCACTTTTTTCACCACAATCGAATTGGTGGGACGATTGCCGGTGAACACTTTGTGTGGCAAAAGCTGGGCCAATTTCTCACCAGTTACACCGGATTTTTCCAATTCAGCCTTGGCTTGTTCTGCGGTTTTGCCCGCCATAAGAGCTTCCGTTTGAGCTAAAAAGTTCGCTAACAAAATCTTGTGATGAGCTCCGCCAGCAATGGGATTGTGTGTTTCAGCTGGTGCAATAAAATCGCAAGGAATCAAACGCGTGCCCTGGTGTATCAACTGATAGAAAGCATGTTGGCCATTAGTACCCGGTTCACCCCAAACAATTGGGCCGGTATTGTAGTCTACCACTTTGGAACCGGTCTTAGTAACAAATTTGCCATTGCTCTCCATGTCGCCCTGCTGGAAGTAGGCCGCAAAACGATGCAAATACTGATCGTAAGGCAGCAGGGCATGCGTCTCGGCATTATAAAAGTTCGAATACCAAATACCCAGGGCAGCCAAAATTACGGGAGCCTGAAAAACGCACATTTATAAATAGTCTTTTTAATGATGGCACAACTTACATTCTTTTCAAAGGGAGCGCTCTTGAAGTGATTATCCATAAAGTGGGCACCCTCCAAAAGCTGTTCAAAGTTCTCGAAACCAATTGATAAGCAAATCGATAGGCCAATAGCTGACCAAAGGGAATAACGGCCACCCACCCAATCCCAGAAGCCAAACATATTCTTGCTGTCTATACCGAACTCAGTGACTTTGGCTTTATTAGTGGAGAGGGCAACAAAGTGTTTGGCAACAGCGGCAGGCTACAAAAGCAAAATTAATTTCCAATAGATAAAAATCAAAAAAAAAAATAAAATATTTAGTTTACATCTTTAGTTTGTTCCAAGAGCCAATTCTTAGCCGAAGTAGCATTGGTGATGGTTTCCTGGGTGGTAAAGGTTTTCGAGGCAATTATGAACAAAGTCGTTTCATAATTGACCTTCTTCAGCACCTCCGCCATATGGGTGCCATCAATGTTGGATACGAAATGAGAGTGCAGACCCTTACAATAGGGTTTTAGAGCTTCAGTCACCATAAGTGGTCCCAAATCAGAGCCACCAATACCAATATTAACAACATCAGTTATTTGCTTGCCGGTAAAACCACGCCAAACGCCCGATATGACCTGATTCGTGAACTCTTTCATGTGGGTCAATTCGGCACGTACATCGGGCATGACATTTTTGCCATCCACCAATATTTCCTTGTCGCCACGATTACGTAAAGCAATATGTAGTACAGCACGATTTTCGGTGATATTAATTGGTACGCCAGACATCATGGCATCCCGAGCCTCCGCCACATGTCTCACCTTGATCAATTCCAAAAGCAAATTCCAAACCTCGGGAGTGATGCGATTTTTGGAATAATCAAGCAAAATGTCGCCATCCTTGGGGGTACTAATGCGTAAGCTGCAAAGAAATTAAAGGAAATAAAATTTATGAAAGTCAATTGCAATTGTTCGAAATTTTTTGTGGTAGATTTTACATTTTGAATTCTCAACCAGGCTTTTTTTACATTTTCATTTTTATGTTTTATTTTCTTTATCTTTCTGTTGTTAAATTGAAATGAATGCAACATATGTAACTCCTGCACTTTATATATACATACGTTTAAATATTGTTCGTGTGGTTATAAAAATACTTGTAGAATTTTTATATAGCAATCTTATATATTTGATTGTATGGGTTGTCATATTTTTTCATTGTAAAAAGTAGTCTAATAAAATAATTCAAACCAATACTTTCCATCTTTGTTTATTTTTATTTTCTTTCATCTTTGTTTATTTTTATTTATTTTTTGTTTTTTTAATTTTTTCCTTTTTCATAGTTTTTAAATGTTGTGTTTTATTTTCCTCTTTGTTTTTTTATTTTTATTTATTTTTTATTTTCTTTTCTCTTTTTATCTTTGTTAATTTTTATTTTATATTTCTGCTTATTTTTTTTTTTTTTTTTGATTTTTTGTTTTATTTCATTTTAAGTTTGTAAAATTTTTATTTTATAAACTTGTTAGATTTACTTGACCTTATGAATTTAAAATGTTTGGTTTTCTTTGTTAGATTTTATAAATGAAAAGGTCGAAGAACGAGTATCCAGAACATGTTTGCTTTTCTTTATTTCTAAGCTCTATTCATTTTATTTTTTGTTAATATTTTTTTATTTTTTGAAAAATTTTTATTTGTTTTTTTTAAATATTTTTTCTTATTTTTTGGTTTATATTTTTTGTTGTATTTTGTTAATTTTTATTTCATTTTTGTATATTTTTTTTATTTTTCTTTTTGATTGCATTTTTTTTAATTTGTTTTTTTATATTTCTCTTGTTTTTGTTTTATACCTTTTTTTGGTTTTTTTTAATCTTAGAATTTTTATTATATTTTTTTATATTTCGAAAATTTTTTATTTTGTTTCCCTTATCTTATTTGCTTTGACCTTTTTTCTTTTTAATTATAAGATTTCTTAGATTTCGTGCTTGAGGTCCGTGTTTATTATTTCTATTTTCAATATTTCATTTTCCTTAAGAAAACTTCTTCAGAAAAACATTATTTTCTGAAGAAGTTTTCGGAAGGAGAACGAAATATTGAAAATAAAAATAATAAACAAGGACCTCAAGCCCGAAATTTAAATAATTGCATTTTATTTTTTTTATCTTTTCTTATTTATTGTTTTATATTTTTTTATTTTAGGTTTTTTTTTAAATTTTTTAACTTGTTTTATTTTTTGAATTTTATTTTTATTTTTTTTATATCATTTTATTTTTTTATACATATGTATATTTTTTAATATTTATATTTTTTGTTTTATATTTATTTATTTTTCCAAATTTTTATTTTTTTATATTATTTTTTCTTATTATTTATATTCTTATCTTATTTTTTTTTAATTTTTTTTATTTTTCAAAAATTTTTTATTTAACTTTTTTATATTTTTTTATTACATTTTATTTAATTTTTTTTTATATATTTTTTTATTACATTTTATATTTTTTTCTCAGTTTTTGTTTTACAGTTTTTATTTTTTGTTTTATAGTTTTTATTTTTTGTTTTATTTCTTTTTAGTTTTTAAAATGTTCAAATATGAACATAAGTATTTATTTACTTTGAAAGAGCCCATTGAAATGTATTAATTCAGGTCCAAAAATATACCTTACAAATGTTTTCTGTCTTTTTTGTCTATATGACGCCGACATTTTATTTTTTTAATTCTTATTTTATTTTTTACTTTTTGAAAAATTATTTTTTATGCAATAAACATTTTTATTTTTATATTTTTTCTTATTTTTTGTTTTATATTTTTTTGTTGTTTTATTTCTGTTTTATTTAAGCTTATTTTTTTATTTATATTCACTTATTTTTTTATTATAGGCATTTGCTATACCTTTTTTCTACATTGGAAAAGTGAAAAAAAGAAACATGTTTTTTTTTACAAAAAACCACATGAAAAAAATGTTTTGTAATTTTTTTTATATTTTTGCTGCAAACAAAAGTTTTCTCTTTTTCACTTTTCTAACAATAGAAAAGGAGGTAATTGAACGCCTTTATTATTTTTTTATTGCCTTTTATTTTTTATTTATTTTATTGTTATTTTTTTGTATATATGTAATTTGTTTTAACAAATTCGTTTGTCATCGAGGCCAATTTGGTTTTACAAAACATATTTGTTTAAAAGAAAGTACTGACGAGATAACAAAAGAGGAACATTTCAGAGCACAAAATGCAACGTATGCGCTTTTGCATATTTTTTTTATTTTTTTAATATTGAATATTTGTGCAAAACCAGAATAAAAATGAATTATTTTACTTTTTGTAAAAATTTTAATATAAATTCAAATGTTTTTTTCTCTACGTTTTTGACTTGTTTTTTTTTTAATGAAACGAATTAAAAATTAATAACCTATAACAAAAAGAATTATTTTCAATTGCCATAAACGGACAACATGATCAGTACCTTAGGTGTTTGCTTATCAGAGAACACAATGTATGTATCTATTTCTTTAAACTTTACATTTTCCTCAGCATGAACAGTTCTATTGAAAATTACAGTTCTGTTTAATTGGGGTTTGATAAACAAAATATGTAATACGATTTTTTGACAAAACAAAATCATTTGCTTTAATTAAATTAAATTGATTTCGTAACTTGGGCCGTTATTAGGTGAGCAGTTGTATGTTAGTACCCGTAGCAATACGACAATAAAGTTTCACATAAATACATACATACATATGTAAAACTACCTTGTCAGTAGAAATGTAAAAATATTTCTAGATGGTCAATGCTGAGGGCAAAAAATGGCAGAAAAAATTTTTTTAAATAAAAACTAACAAACAATTTTTAAGTATAAAACAAATCTACATACAGATTTTCGATTGAGTTATTTTCAGTTTAACTCTAAACCACACACAAGTGTATGTACATACATATGTATGTATGTATGAATGCATATGAACGCATAAGTTATGACAAAAATATAAATGTGTATACAGATTTTCATAAATACAAATAGATACATATGTATGTAGCTATAGACATGTTGATTTTATATATATGTACATACATTTACGTGGTTATACCTAGTAAAATTTGCTATTTGACATGTTTACAACATTTTAAATGTATGTAAAACCTATATACATATACATATGTACACCTATTACCATTTGCTTTTAATAAAAAATGTTGCAATTTTCATACAATTTCTGATGATTTCCCAATTTTTTTTTTCAATATAACCTACAATATTCATACATATGTATGTATCCAATTAAAATCACATATGCCCATCCATTTACATATAAAAATAGTGATTTTAAAATAACTCATTTATTTGCATATAAAAAACTTACACAATTTAGAAATATGCGAATATATGTATGTATGTTTGTGAATATAGAAGTATTCACACATATTTACACTAGCAGGGTCATGGAACAGTCGTAATAGAAAGTAAAAGCAACAGCCGTTAAAAACTGTATGAAAATATTAGAAATCAAATAACGTTTGCTGATCATGAGCAAATTAGAAAGCTTATATGTTGTTAAGGTTATTAACATGTTATATTTATACACGAACACAAAAAAAAAAAATAGTTTTTAAATATACTTTAATAATAGCCATACAATATTATGGATAGTGTGGGGCAAGTTCAGAATTTTTATGACCTTGACAGTAACCCCTTAAGTAACTAAACTATTATATTATTTTGCGTTCTCTTTTAACTTAAACCTAATAAATATTTGCTTTTTAAAAACTTTTTAATACCCCTGATTAAAAGTTAATACCGTGATATAATATTTTTCCACTATAAAATAAACCGGCACACTACTAACGTATATACAAATCTGCATACATACACACGTATGTATTTACTTGTTTACAAGTTGTGGGGGTTGCTTGGGGTTAAAATTTTTCCTTACCCAAAATTATTTCAACGTGTACATACCTGAATTTATTAAAACGTTCTGCATCTTGGGCAAATAAATCCTTGATATTAATTTTTGCTCCATTGGCCTGATAGTAATCTTGTAATTTTTTATAAACTGCTTCCGTGGTCAAAAGAGGTAGTGGGCCTGCCATTGTTGTTGTTTTAATGCTAATTTTTTCGTTTTTAATTTTATAAATACACAAAAATGTAGAAAGCAAAATATAAATATTAATACAGATATTACTTAAACAGCGTACGCGTACAATATGATTGAAAAATTAATTCAAATTGAATTTTTGTATTTAAAATATGAAATTTTCCAGTAACTTTAAACATACTACCTCAATGTCAAATGAAAAACAAAAGTCACAAATGATGCCAAATTATAATGTCGAAAAAAACGCCAATTTTGCAAATAATAAAGTAGTAAGCAGTGTTTTTCAATTCAGTTACAAATTTAAAAATATCGTTTTATTAGTTTGAAAGAATCGATTTAAACTATATATTAAGTTTCTTTTAACACATATTTGCAAACACACTTTTAGAAAGTTATACTAAAAATAAATACATTGAAAGATATGCAATTTTCATGTATAGCTAAAATGGTACATCTCAAAATGTATATATGAAATGCATTTTATTTCAAAATTTAAGAAATGCTGCTGAAATTCCTACATTTTAGATAAGTTTTATATGAAAATAATATTTTTTTATATACATACATTTCAACAATATTTTGTGTGACTATCGCAATAATGTATTCATTTCTTAAAACGCTCATTTCATTCATTTGATTATTTTATTTTGTTCAATTTTATATAACTTTACTCAACTACATATATATTTTTTAACATTTCACTGAAATTCTTCATTTTATTGAACTATGATATTTTATATACATTTATATTAATTTACTTTTTCAGGCTCAAGTATTTTTTAATTTATATAATTTTATTTATTTACTTTAATATGTTTTATTTAATTACATTTTTTTACGTTATTTTATATTGTATTATTATTTTATTTATTTTACTGTATTTTGCTTTATTTTGTTTTCCAACTTAATTAAATTGTATATTATTTAATTTTGTTTTGGTGATTTCACTTTATTGTTTTTTTTTAATAATATTTTTTATCCAATTCGTTGATAATAAATAGTTCGTCAAAATAATTGCGACATTATTTTTTTGCACAAACGCAAGTGCATTCTATTAATCAACCCTGTTAATTAAATAAATGTTTTACCATCTCTAAGCTTTAACTGAATCTGTCAGTGATTCCGCGTTTTTTGTAGCATCTTGTTGTAGTTGTTAAAATTAGAAGAAGAAAAAAGTGGTGCTTTAAAGCAAAAAATTCTGTATAAAAATTGATTTATTAGCCAAAAAAATTACATCAACATGCAGCTTAGAATATCTGATATAAATATATAAAAAAAATTTGTAGAAAGTTTGCAAAAAAATGGAAAAAATTGTGTGTGAAAATGCAATTTCTTAATACAAATTATGATGCACAAAGAAAAAAAGCCGTTATGGCTGCCCAGTAGTGTTGTTGTTGTAAATGTAAAGAAAAAGCAGAGTAAAGAGAGCAGCTCAATTTGCATTGGTGTGTGTGTGTTCATGGTGTAAATGTTTATTAGTGTTCGAAGAGAAGTGATCGTTGAAGAAGAAAGCAGAAAAAAGATACGTTATTTTTTACGCCAAGAAGAAAATAGTCAAATTTATTATTTTAGACCTTTTATGGCTGTTATACCATATAATAAATTTGTATCTAAAAGTTATTAAATTCAAATTTAGAAAATAATATTTCCTAGTTATATAATATGGGTGTATATCAAGTCTATATACCTTGGGTGTGTAGATAATCTATTCACCATAGCTTTTATTATTTTTATTTAAATACATAAGAAGCCTTCCAAGGTCAACTTTTAATGTATTTTTAGAATATATAACTTCTTTCATAGTTCATAGCTTTAGTACATCTTTCAAATTAATTTTATCAAAGTTGTAAGGCTCCCCAATTTTAAAAAGAAATTTCTATGTAAAATTTTTTTAAAGTATTGCATGTTATGGAATAACAATTGTGAAAAATGTGGTGCCAAGTCTCGCTTCATAATTTGTGTATAATAAGTACAACACTGTAAATGTCAAGTAGGACAAAAATAAAGCAAAATGGCGACGCGTAATGTGTGTAATTAAGAAGTCGAAATTCAAGTAAAGAAATTCTTCAGCTCTTCACAAAGTTTATCTGTATTTTACAAATGATTAATGGAAAATTTATTGAGTGCTGTTAAATTCACCTAATAAATGTTAATAGTAAATAATTACAACTCAACTTTGCATTGGAATGTTGCTGATAAGTGGAGAATGCAAATAACAAATGCTGGGCAGAATTGTAGAAAAACAACCAAAAACAAAATTAATGTTTGTGACACTGTAAAAAAGGTAAATAAAAATAAAGATGCGATAAATTGTTATTTATAATAAAATCAACTTTAAAAATCTAAAATTGAAAGAAAAATGTGTTAATATAACAAAATGCTACCTAAAAGCAACTCCGCCTAAGCAAAATGCACACGTAACCTTGCGAATGCGTAGCACGGTAGCACCTTTTGTCCAATGGCATCATAGAGTTGCTTCTTCTACCAACACGTAAATGAGAAAAGATACAAAGCACTAAATAATGAAAAAAATTTACGAAACAAAAATGTTTGTGTATACCTTAAATAAAAAAATGATTTCTATCTTTTGTTTGGTTTTTTTGTAGACAAAAATAATACCAATAGTTAACTGTATGCTTCAATTTGTCTGTCATAGAAGCAAATACTCAAATTGTTGCCTGAACTATAAGTATCATCTGGAACGCTTTATACTACAATGTCTTCCTCAAAAGATATGAACCACAGGCAGCCACAGGACCTGACGTTTGGCCTGGCAAATGGTGCAAATATAAACACACAAAATTCGAATATACAAAGTAGTGGCAGCTACAATAATAATATTAACACGAATAGTAATTTGGTGGCAAATAATTTGTTGAACAACAGTGTTAGTCACACTGAACAGCCTTTAACGAAAAGACAAAAAATTGAAAAAGTTAAACCTACAAACGGCAGTACTAAAACACGGCCAACAACGGTATCCAAATTAACACCGCCCCCAGACATAATTGATACGGGAGAATTTCAAGGTGCAAGTTCATCGCTCTCATCGTCTGTGCATTCCGTAAATTCTCCCACTTCGTCGGAAAATTCGCCCATTTCCACACCCTGTTCTTCCAGAACCGGCTCTTTAACACAACTAGTTAATGTACAAAATGTGAACCATATCTTGCCTATAATAAATGGTCACCATATGCATCATCATCAGCTGCATAATAAAACTGAAGATGATGATCTTATGCCCAGCACTATAACAAAAAATTGCAGTTCCTCCTTAAGCCACTCAACCGATGAAGTTGATCGCAGCGCCTTACCTGATTTGCTATCGCTCAATAACCAATCTGCCCTAATTTCAGCCAGTACCTCATCTTTAAATAAGTCTCGTCATTCTATTCACATGGAGTCCTCCACATTGTTCCAGCAGCAACAGCATTTGGATGAGGTAAAGGCTTCTCAAGACATGCGAGATTTTGAAGAGTCGCTGAACAAGCAGTGCTTATGCGGCGTATCAGAACGCATGCTAAGAAAACCTTTTCAATCCCACTATTCCTTGGATGCCAACGGTCAGAAGCGTGTAGCAAATCTCAGTGAATGGCCAACAAATAAATTATTACAATTTCTGTCGAATCTGCAGTTGCTTTTCGATATCTACTTGAAACAGAACTCTAAAGGCTTTATTTGCGCCCGTATTATGGATGTCTGCGATGCTCTTATTTGCAATGATCACAATCTTATTGATGAGATCATAGTGCTGGCAGGCTACAGCAATGCTTATGTACAATTTTTGGCTGGTCGAGTACTGGCTTCATTTTTAGTTATTGCCAAACAGGAGATGGATGATAATTGGCTAAAGAAACTGGTGGATAATCTGTTTAACTTTGAACGCTTGGATCACAAAGCAGTGCAAAAGATACATTTCAGCTTGGAAATTATAAAGAGAATAATTGAGTGGAAGGACATAGATCTGCATCCATTGGAAGAGGAGATCAACGACACCCAGAATTTGCACGATGGCATGCCTTCAACGTCGTCCGCGTTTCATAGCGCCAGTAATGCAGCCTCAAATGGTGAAGAAATGAATTTAGGCTATTTACATTTTCAAGCTCAGCAGCCTTCGTTGGACACAAACTATTTTGCCGTGCACTATCGTTCAACAGAAAGCTTGGATGGTCCGTCTTCTTCCAGTTCCTCCTCTGGCGTCTTTAATACCAATGCTTTAGGCCATCACCACTTCAACAACGTTACAAATCCAGCCTATCAGCAGACGCATTTTGCGCCGCAGCAACATGCCCCAATTGAGCAACAAGACTGCCATTTAATAACAGTCACAGATTCAGAGAGTTTTGACACCACCCATCTTAAGTGCAAAACGATAAAAATACTCGAAAATAAATGGCCTGCTTTGGTCGAAAACATGACACTGCTCATCAAGAATCATTTGGACATAGAAAATGCTGAAAATTGTATATTAAATTTCCTGCAATTGTGGGAGCAAATCATATCAGTGAAAGCTAATCTTCCCATAGGAGAAACTCAGCCGTTTTACGCTCAATTGGATATTGAACTACTTCTCAATCCAAATCTTTCTTGCACGGTGTACAAACAAATGTTGTGCTTGTTTAATGAGGCCTTGTGTTACGGATCTACTCTGGCCTTACAGGATATGTTGCCAAATGAAACCTGCAAACTGGCGCATCAAATTTTCAAAGATTCACGCATATTAGAATCTCTACCTCGCAGACAACCCGAAAACATTGTTGGTCTGATCGGTTTTAAAAGGAAACCCATTAACTATGCTCCCACTACACTGGAACACCAGTTTGGCGAGATAAATGAAAGCACAAAGAATGCGCTCGATCCCAATGAAGTTGTAATAGAAATGGATAAAACTATAATGCAAAAAATTGTTTTATTGGTGCTTAAATCTATAGCGGTAACAGTAAAAATAATACGCAGCGATTCTTCCGACTCTTCAATTGACTCTGCCGACAACGATGCGTATCAGGAAATGGAACTCATACAGGGATCCATACGTGATGTCTTGTGTAATCTAGAAAGTTTTATAAAACGCACCCTCGACTTCCATCCACAATGTCATTTTAGCAAAATTCTAATACGTCTCTTCGATGATCAAGATGATCATCTGATTGAGGCGATGGTGTGCACGCTGGATGTTGCTGCTGGCATCTCTTTCTGCAGTAATCCCGAATTAGTTTCAATGCTTAATCCGGTCTACACGTTTCTAGAACTCTTAAACTCTATACGCTTTAGTTCGGATTTGCTTTTGGATTTATTGGTAAGCAACGAGACCTGTTTTCTCTTGTATCTTTTGCGTTTTCTCAAATACATTTGCAAAAATTGGGCCATGTTTAAAAGTGTGGGTCGGCCGACATTAGACGAAGCCATGAGTGTGTTGATACGTTTGCGTCTGCAAATATCGCGTTTGGTATCTAGGCAACTTTATCCATATGATATATCGCCAGTGCTGCGCCTACTAGAAAGTTGTGAGCGTTTCTATGAAGGTGAGCTAGTTTAAATTAAGTATTTTAGTTTAACTTAGCTATTGTAGTTAATTAGTTTCTGTACTTTATTAAGTGTACTTTTAGTTAGATTAATGATGACTAATGTAATGCACAAAACGCCTTAATTATTAAAAAAAAATACAAAAATACAGTTAAATTTAAAAACGTTTCTCTTTTTTCTAAATGAATACAAATGGTTGCTGTTGATTAAGCCAAAGAAAATTGCGAAGAACTTTTTTTTTCAGATTTTCCGTTTGATATTCCAATTTTGATGAAAATAGGTGCCAATTTGTTTCATTTTAAAAATTAAACGAATTATATTTTTTGTTTGCAAAAGAAGCGAAAAAAGTTCTTGCAATTTTCAATAAATTTCTATACATACGTTTTTATTATTCTTGTCTTCCAGTTGAGATGAAATTTTTTAGTGTTTTAAATCCATTATAAATAGAATTTTTAAAATTTTCTAAATATATAGCCAAAATGAGTCCATAACTGGTGAAATTGCCTGTTTTTCGTTAAATCACTGTAAAACCACAAAAGCGAAAATTACATTTGTCATAGATTCGTTTCACATACATATATGTACATACGAGCAAATATTTGCCCAAGGTCCAAGGAAGCGTGACCACTGCTTTTTTGTTGACCTTTATTTTGGACAAATACCTGCATATTAGCAACTAAAAATCCAACAACACAAAAAGAAAAAAAAAACTGGATACAACGTTGAAATATTAAATTTCCCAAAGTTTATTTTAAGGTTATGTTTGCTCAGCGAGTAAGTAAAAAATTTAGAGTAAACTTACATTTAGTTTTTGTAATTTTAAATAATTGTTTGTGCTGTAAATGTTGTATTTTCTCGTTGAGCAAACATAACCTAAAAATACGTTCTAGGGAAATTTATTTTTTTTCTCTTCGTTGCTGTATCCCTAGGTATTTATATGATTTTTTAGTTATTTTTTCCGCTTACTTGGCCAAAACTTACTTGAACAAAGGTCAACAGGAAATTAGCGGTCATGTTGTTGCACATAAATATTTGCCAATGTGACCATAACCTAATGCCTATTTATTAATTTCTTCAATATTCATTTCCCAATCGAATAAAATATACAAATGTATATATAGTACACATATCAAACAAAATTACATTTTTTAATTTTAAGCCTTGTTCATAAAAAATATTTTTTGTTTATTAAGTTTTTATTTTGCTAATTTTTATAAAATTTTTGTGAAATAAGTGTTTAATATATCTAAAATATTTTTTATGAATAAGCCAGAAAAACTTATAACAATCTTGCCTTATATTGTTTAAACAAAATTACTTATTTAATTTAAGACTAAAATATAAATTGCATTTTTCAAAATAAACTTTTAATGCTAAATTTAATATCGCAAATTATTGAACTTTTAACATTATGAATTTTTTACGCTAAGACATCGAGAAATATACACACATCTATTAATTAAAAATTATATTTAATCAATAATTTTGTAATGTTTTTTGTTAAATATATTATTTATATTTTTTATTTAATTTAATTATAAAAACTAGTATGTAAATAATGTTATCTGAAATTTCGCGTAAGCATATATGTATGTATATTAATATGATTTTTTACTGCAGTTTTATATTAAATTAATCAAACTATTTGCTATTACATTTTACTAAGCAAAATTCATGTAATTATATATTTTTTTCTCTAAATCTACCATTTATTTTATTATTTCACAAATAAAGAAGAACACTAATTTAAATGACATACACATACTTCAGAAGAAAAACCTGTGGTTTATTTCAAAAACTTCCCAACACAGTGGCTAAAAAACTTTTCTTTTTTTTTAATTCATAGTGATCATGTATTAAATGATGTGTTTTAGTTTTTGTTTTATTATTATTAAGAGAACTCGATATAAGAGACAAGAAATTTAAGATAATCTCAAATACCTTAGCTGGATTCACTCAATTTGTTGTGACTGTTTTCAGTCAGTTCATCGATATTTTTGCTTCGCAGAGAAAGCGTCAAAAAGATGGATTCACCCATATGTTTCGAACAAATTTTTTTGTCAATATCAAATAGCTAACGATTATCGTATCGAATAGTGTAATGCGTATTCCGCATTAGCTCATGCGTGAGCAAAAATCTCGGTGGATCCTTAACCCTCATCACCGAGTCCAGCTTTTCTCATCAATATTTTTTTCTTCGTTGCTGTGGTACTGGGTGAGAGTGTCTGCTATTTTAAGTACGTATAAATAAACTTTTTTAATCATAGCTGTTAAAAAATGATTAAGTTACGGCTACATTGGCCCACAAACAACGTCACCACTACTCTCTGATTGAACTTTGTTTTGTCCTGGTACATGGACATAAACAACTATAAATGTATATACATTCACATACATGTGACAACAAACATCAACCAAAAGCCAAAACGGGGAAAACACAAAAAACAGCATATTTTAAGGTTATGTTTGCTCAGCGATCAAATACAAAACTTACAGGGGACAAAATCATTTGATTTTACAAAAATTTTGCAATAACTAATACAAATTTGCTGGAAATTTTGTGTTTGCTCGTTGAGCAAACATAACCTCAAAATATGATCTTGAGAAATTTAATGACTTACAATTTTTTCTTGCTGTTGTTTGCTGTTGTATCCATGTGACTGTATCTGCATGCATTTGTGCAACAGAGGGTAACACTAAAAATAGTGGTCACGTTTTTTGTACCCAAAGGGGCAACTATTTGTCTATATAAAATCGCACCTTTAGTAATCATAATTCTTACTAATTAAATTGTTTTTGCTTTAACCCTCCGATATTCGTATGGGTGTATGAATATCGGAGGGTTAAAACAAACCCACCAATTGCTTTTAAAATGTATGAAGTGATCACTGTTTCGGCACTGTAAGCACACAATCTAATGCCTATTTATCATGCGTACTCTACGTTTAGTTTCGGGTATCAAACTTTCGCTATGGTCCCCAGCCAAGGGCAGAGAAGGTGCAACAATCGAAGTACGTCTACTCAAAAAAATGTTCAAATTAATTGGATCATTAACAATACTTAATGGTGATGCAGTTGAAATATGTTGCCTCTGAAAACTTAAAGCAGCTGGTACTGAACAACGTCTGGCCATCCGTGGAGAAAATCTTTCTTTAATTATAAAATTAAAAATTAACAAAAAATTTATAAAATTTGTGTAAAAATTTACCTGTATTACCACCACTTGATGTGTGTAAAATATCGGAATAGTCTAGGGACTGTGTTGTGGTATGCTGCCTTAATAATTGCCAATTGCTTGAATGGGAAATATTAGGGCGTACTGGAGTGCCAGGGGTTGTTTGCTGCTTTTTTTCAGAAGATTTTTGTAATGAACCATCCATTAAATGTGGGTGTTGTGCTTGAGCTTGTGGTTGATGAAGATGATAATTGTAATGATAATTTGGTTCATCTTGAGTTGAGCAACGTGTTAAGGATTTTAAGCGAAGATTTAGCTGTTCTTGTTGTTTTTGTTTCAGAGCCAATTCAGTTGCTGCGGGTGCTGTTTTGTGGTACATACATACATACATATATTTTTTGTATATTTAATGTTAAGCAATGATTAAAAAAGTTTTTAATAAGGTGTGTTTGATGTCTGGGGGGGTCGCATTGGCATTTAAAAAATTAGTCTTACAGAATTTTCTGCAAACAGACAATACTGAAAACTGCTAATGTGACCCATTCCTTAAAATGAAATGTGAAATTTTAACAATGTTTTTCATAGAAAACCAATGTTTGAAATTTTTAAATTCCAATTAAATTAGGTACGGTCACATACGAACTAATATTAAAAAAAACGTGACCACTATTTTTAATCTTTTTACTTCTATTTCGGACCAATAAATGCATAAAGGCAACAAAAGAAAAATATTTTAAAACACTAAATTCCACAAGAGCATATTTTAAGGTTATGTTTGCTCGGCGACTATACATCAGGTAAAAAACGAAAAATATTATGCCTTAATGTTGTAGTTCACAGCGCAAGGCCAGCATTTATATGAAAAACAATAACAAATTTAAATTTTTTTTAGCTGTTTTGTCTAAACATTTTCAGAGCCACAAATAATAATATATGAAAACCGACCACAATTTTAAAACTGTTTTGAAATTTCTTTTTGTTTTTCTTATACATTCTGGCGTTGTGCTGTGAATTACAAAATTATGGCCTAAATTTCATACAAAATTTGCGAGAGCAAATAAAAATCTACTCTAAATGTAAAATATGTCCTTGTGAAATGTAAAGCTTTTACAGTTTTATTCTGGGCTTTTCTTTATGTGGTTGGATGCATGTGAATCTGTAAGCATTTTGATGTTGTTTATATGTTGTTTGTATGCCAACAACGAAGTAGTGGTCCCATTTTCTTGGGCAAATATTTGTTCATATGTATGTGTATGTTGGCTATTAAAATGTATGTAGTTTTCGTATGAAAAAGTGTGAAATTAAAGAGAAACTTCGTTAAATAAAATTCAATTAACAAAACTTTCAACAATTAGTCAACTCAATCACACAACAAGCAGAAATTATCAAAATGCGTAATAATAAACAATCATTAATTAAAAGGGAAAAACATGAACGTACACTTTAGTAATTGTGTGAGAAAATTTTATAGCGTAGAGGGGAAGACTTTTTAATTTTTTATATCCTTATTGTATATTTGTTGATGAAAATTTATTTTTAAAATCATCAATAATGTTTCCTCTTTCTTTAAATGCTGGCTCTGTACTCTCACGCTCTTCATCTTCAGTTTGAGTCGTACATGACTTTCCCTTTTTTATTTCCTTTTCCTCTCAATTTCGATTATTGGAAATTGGGGCAGCGTGAGCATGATTCTTTGGTAAGCTCCCATTAAAATGTTAGAACATTTTATAATTAATTTATTAATACAATTTACCTATTTAATTATTATTATTCTTTTTGTTCTACTCCGGCATAGTGCAAAGACGCTGGCAGCGCTGTCGCTGTCGGCTGAAAGTATTCTCACGAGAGCAGCGTGGAGTTTGTTTTGTTGTTGTGAAATAAACAAATTGAGCTTAGTGCTACCGTTTTGTAAAAAGGAGGAAATAAAAGTTTTAAATGTGAAATTAAATACAAAATTAAAATAAAACGTAGAAAGAAATACAATAACAAGTTTTTGTTGAAAGAAATCAATGAAATACAAAAATATAAAATACAATATGAAAATTCTTGAAGAGAGTATATTAAAGGTTCATGTGCACTTATGAAATTTTAAAAATTTACTACTAACGTTCGCCAGCACTTTGATTATTTTGACTCTTTTTCATTATCTTTTACTTTTTTTCAATAACCGAAAGTAGTCCCGATGTAGATTTTAGATTTTTTGTATTGGTAATCAATTATTAATCAGAAATTTTCTAAAACAGGAAATTTCCTAAAGAATCACTACTATTTTTGTTTTTAATAAGTATAATTGATTAGTAATACATTTATATTAAAATACATTTATATTAGTAATACATTTATATTAAATTAGTATTTGAAATCAAAATTTAACAGCCATGATTTCAATATTGGCTGCCAAATTCTCTGTGAAAATGAAAAATGGATTCCAAATTTGAAAAGAGTAAACTTATGTACGATAGCTTGAGACAATAACAACTAAAAGACAACATTAATTTTTAATAGAAGATAATCTTTATTATTTTCGCCTGTTACATGTACATACATACATATGTATGTATGATATCATTTGTTTCTAATTTCTTGCAAACATATAAGAATACATATGTGTAACACTTAGACAATAATTAAAAGAACTAGACCATGTAACATAATGCAACGTATAATTAAATTAATTAGAATTAAAAAAAAAAACACAATAAAAATCAATCAAAATTAAAATGACATTTGTAAGCAACATTAGATCACTAACGCACTATTTGGACCGCTTTTCTAAAACAAATGGGTATTAATATATTCAGTCAGGTTAATATCAGGTATGTTTCAACAGTATAAGAAAATTTTTTTTCTTTTTCCATAATTCTCTTTGAATGACCAAAAGATCAGTAAAACTTTTTGGAGAAATCTGGAAATTACTCGTGCTTATTCTGGCTCTCGCAAACTTTAGCTGTTTACAAATTTTCGAACATTTCGAGAGTTGTAAGATCAATAATTATCGAAAAAGTTTACTAATGCAAATGTTCTTAAATTTGAAAAATATATAAATTTGAAATATACTTTACATACGCTGAAAGAATTTTCGTTTATAGTTCTAATGAATTTATTTCAATAATATTTTTTCATTAATCCAATGAAAATGTTCATTACGGCAATATATTTTCCTAGATATAATGAATAAATTTCATTAAAAACTGTTAATTAGTTTTCATAATTTCGTTAAAAAATATCATTGGATTTGTGAAAAATTGTCATCAAGTCAATGAACATTTTCATAAAATCAATGTATTCATTCATTAGGTTTTCAATTCTCATTTGATTTGTAAAGAAATTTGGATAATTTTTGATTGAAGCGAGTAACACATAAAACGGCAGTTTTGTTTTGAATATCTGTTATTAAAATTATACGTCACAAAATTTATGTTCTGTTTCCGTTAGATCAACGAACAAGTTCCTATATTTAATTAATCCCTTCATTCAGTTTGTGATTTTTTGTCATTAAACCAATGGAATAGTTCACTAGCATAATGACTAAAATTCATGTATTTAATGAAACGATGATTAATATGAATTTAATGAATCGGAATTCATTGATTCAATGAACCTCAACGCTGATTGAAAAATAATAAATTTTTTCATTAAATTAGTGTCGCAATTCATTGGACTTAGAAACGAAATTCTTTTAGTGTACATACAACGTGTATTTGTGTTGAGATTTCACAAAAGTGCTATAAAAACATGAATAAAAAGGAAAAAGATTTATAAAAAAGATTAGTAGAGTAAAAAGATACAATTTAAAATATTTCATGCTTTTTTATTGGATTTATTGGAAAGAAACCTTTAGTTTTTACAATAAGACCAAACAGATTAAAGAGTATTATTCCATATAAGAGAAATGAGCTTAAATTCAATTATTATCCTGTTCAGATAGACATTTTTAATTGAGTCAATATTCTGTTAATTGACAAAATTATTTTTCTGTTCGCAATATTCAGTGGCCAGATGAGCAAAAAAAATATCCGCCTACACTTCAGTTGTCAAAATTTCAAAGAGTCTTTTATATAAAAAAGAAAATGAAAAGAACTTTTGAATTAGCAGAGCTTCAGTTGCCATCACAGAAAATTTTGTTGCTCCCTAAAGTATGCTAAGGTATCCATCCGAAAGCGAACCCTTTACAGTGTTGCATTTTAATTTTGCTTAATATTTGTAAAATTGTTTACTAATTAAGCGAGCAATAACTTGTTGACTTTTTGTATGGAATCTCGAGCTCAATAGTGACATTTGTTGCGATAATCGCAATAAATGGGTCTGTCTACCTGAACACGATATAACGTTGACAACGATATTACAAACATTTATAATAGAGATAGTATTTTTTTTTTTAACTACAAGTACATTGAAAAATTGCACACTGTTGTTACTGATATACATAAATTTACATATTTAGAATAGTACATATATATTCATAAAAATTACATAAAAAGTAACGTTTTTCTTTGGAGTAAAAATTCCATTTAATTAAAATATACGACTTTTTTTTAAAGCTATTAGTACTTTTGATTATATAATTTTTCATATTTTTTAAAGTATTTGTTTTGGCTTTGGGCTCAGATCTAATTTAGGTAAATAATTGCCAGTGTTTTGGTTTATAACTTGGTTTACATTAAATGCCTTTTCCTTATAAAATATTTTAAAATTTCGGCAAACTTTTAGTGGAAATACCTTTTGAAGCACGACGATCCGGCCGATGACTTTGGGCATAGGATTGCAGAGAGCAGCGTCGCAAACGTTTATCGTTTTTATTTTGCTAAAAAGAAAATAGAAAAAAGAGCAAAAGGTTTATTGATTAACACTTCCTTCAAATTAAGAATTAAGAATTATTAATTTTTACTTTTGCAATTTAAGCGCTACTGCCAATAAAGTTGTAATAGAGACTTATTGAAAATGGCTGACATTACCTAAAAACAGATCGTTTTGAATGCAAATAAGGTATGTAATATCTTGTATTAACATACATTTGCCTATTTTTGCTCAGATTAACATGACCACTACTTGCTTATTGTTCTTTATTTCCACTGCAAATAAGTGACCAAACTCAAATACGTTCATACGAATACAATAACAACAACGAGCAGGCGAAGGCATTTTTCATTATTTTTTTTAGTATATTTTTTAAGATTATGTTTGCCCAAAGATTAAATACGAAATTCGTATTAAACTTGTATTTTCTTTTGCAAAGATTTTGTAAGATCAAAGAATTTCTCACTGCAAACTTTGTACATACTTGCTCGTTGATCCCTAAAATATGCTCTTCTGAAATTTTATAATATTATGCTTTTTTAAATACCTACATACATACATAATTTTTATTTAATCTTATTGATTATTGAAAAAAAGAAATTTTTTTTGCTGCTTTAGATATTTTTATATAAAAATTCTTAACAATTTTATTCAATCGAAAAAAAATGGCCCGTTCACTCCTCCAGCGTGAACAGCGCACCATGCAGTTACTTTGAGCAGTTGTAATGGCTTCTCGGGCATCACTCGTGGACTTACGGTGCCCCAGAAGCGACTTCACGTACTCGCTGAGGTGGAAATGAAACTCATCACTCATTATCATTTTTGTCCGAAAAATCGTCCATTTCGTCATAGACCCGATTATTCCGCGTTCTTGGGGAGTCTATCGCTCCAGGGCTTGCTCACTTGTATTCTAAAGCTGTCTAGTTGCCATTTGCAAAAATAAGAACAACTTCCAATAGGGTGATTTCTTTTGGCCCACCTGTTATTTATGCCAACGAAAGAACAAGGAACCATAACTGCCAGATTTGAAGATTTGTTATGAATTTGGGGCGATTTCAAGTGCTAAAAAACACCGGTTGACGATTTATAATCTGACTCTGACGATTTTCATGAGCTCAAGTAGGCAATATTTTTCATGAGCCTTAAACTTTGAATTACATAAAAATAATTGGAAGCATTTGCTTTTGTAACTGTTAATAGCAAGTATTTCATACTTTGCTGTGCTTTTTCTTATTTTGTACAATTTTAATATTTTATCAAATAATAAGAAAAGAGTTCGAAAGGCAAATTTAAGGGGTACTGACTTTCAGATCTAGAAACTAGTACGTTGACAAATAGCGCAGCATCATGATAAGCTTACCGATTTATAGTGTTGATTTATATCCGAGGCCGCCTTCAATAGTAAATAGATAAAAACTAAGGCAAATAGATAAATAATTGGTTCCGCAGTAGAGTTCTTTTTATTAAGATTTAAGTCCTTTTTTTGAGTTTTTTGAAATTTAGTTTTGGTCGACTTGTTGTATTTGTTGAAACCATTTTTATTATTAGTGGTTTTAATAGAATATTTAGATTTTTTATTTTTATTACGATTTACGCTGGCACAGTCACCGTGACCACTTGAACCACTGCCGCTGTAATCCACCAAATCTATATTGTTGTTCTGCTCAGTACCGCCACTGCTGGCCTCTACAGCAATTAAATCGTTAGAATTATCAAGCTCATTGTTATTGTATCTTTCCTTTTCTTCCTTCTCTTGGTTCTTTCCTTGTTGTTTTTGTTTTATATCTTTGGTAAATATTTCCAAATCTTTGCATATATCTTTATATTCTAAAAGTCTGTCCACAATATGAGTACTTCCGATTTCATTGGTTTGCTGTAGATAATTGAAAATATCATTTTTATTTTCCGCTAATTTTTCTTTTGCTGTTGTATTCTCCACACAATTGACCAGACATTTTGGCACATTAGTCAGACCTAAGCAAATTGTCAGCAAGACAACAATAATTCCTACATGAACAACATGTTGATTGTGTTTTGCTTCTTTAGAGGAGACAACATTATGAGCTTCTTCTTGGTTCCCTTGTTGTAAGAAGTTGTCTTCTTCATTATCACATTCCTGAAAGATTTCTTGAGTATCATCATCTTGTTCCCATTTATCCATGCTTTAAATTTGCTGTATTTTCTATGGTTTTAATTATTTCTGATTGTTTAGGTAGCGACGAGTACATATGTAGAGTAAATGCATTTTCGAAAAATCAATACTAGGTATAAAGAAGTCTTTTTAGATTATTCTTTAATTAAAAAAGTCTTTCATTAGGGGCATTTTTATTTACTAGTGTTTTTTAGTTTGATATTTAAATTTACATTTAAAATTTAAAACTTGTATATATTTTTTTTATTTATTTTTTTTTTTAGTTAAATAAAATTTAGTCTCAATCATATTATACCGTTATGATGAATTGTTTGACGTTTCTTGCCCAAGTGTCGACCTGTTTGCTGCTCACGCATTAGCAACCCTGGTTTTGTAGATTCTCTTAAAAAGGTCAGTAGGATAGACACAGTGTAGAACGGCTTTTTATGCAGTAAGAAAGAGTATACAGTGCATTGCACGATTCAACTAATAATGTAACCTTTTGCCTACAATAAGAACAACTTCAATAAAAATAGTATGTACTTTGTTTTTGTGCAACTTCTGAAAACTGTCAAATGAACAAAGCGGCTACAAACTTTACAGCAATTACAGAAAAGAGATGAACAGAGCCTATGCTGATTTGCTATCTCGTTTTGGCTGCCTTTCATCTCTGTATTCTCTTGACAGTTTGCAGTAGACAGACGACTAACTGTTCAGCTGATGAGGCTACCTAGTTAGTTGTATCATGTTTCTTATTGTAGGTAAGAGCTCAGTCACCTTATTAGTTGTATCATAGTCAGTGGGTTACAGTGTAAAATGGCGTAAAACGTAAATGTAAGAAAAAGCGTGTTTCACAGTTTTTCTTATGCAGTAAGAAAGAGCATATAATGCATAGTATATCCAACTCTTTTTAATAGGCGCTCTATCAGGTGATTTGGGCGACTTTTTATAGTCACTTTTTCACGTCTGTGTACTCCGTGACTAGAGTCTAGTTATCATCATGATACATCTAACAAGGCAGCCTGATTAGCTGAACCGTTACTGAACTGTTTTCTGAAAATGCGTGTTACTTTTCTTGCAGTTGTTCTTTTTAATAGGCGCTCTATCAGGTGATTTGGGCGACTTTTTATAGTCACTTTTTCACGTCTGTGTACTCCGTGACTAGAGTCTAGTTATCATCATGATACAGCTAACAAGGCAGCCTGATTAGTTGAACCGTTACTGAACTGTTTTCTGAAAATGCGTGTTACTTTTCTTGCAGTTGTTCTTATTGCGGGGAAGAGGAAGAGGTCGGTCACTTTATTAGTTGTATCATGGTCAGTAGGACACAGTATAAAATGGTGTGAAACGTAAATAAAAGAGAAAAAACTCTTCATACAACTCTTTTTGGCAGCCGTTCTCTCAGCTGATTTGGGTGACTTTCAAAATTCACTTTTTCACCTCTGTGTACTCTGTGATTTTCTGATATTTTTCGTTATTTTAGCTCTAAATATATGTATACCTTAATGTTTTCTGTTTTTTTCAATCGTCTGTAAGCCGCCGACATCTCGTAGACATATAGACGGCTGAAAAAGACAGAAAACATTTAGGTCTATTTTGTTGCGGGACTGCCGTAATTTATGATTGTATTTTATTCCTTTTTTTTTTTTTGGTTTTTAGTTTTTGAAGAGAAAACAAAATTTTAATTTTTTTATTATCTCGATCTTCGTCTGTTCTGTTTTTGTGTGTGTGGTTATTTAGCAATGCAGGTTAATGTCAAAACAAAACAAATGATGGCCCTGCGATGTTTAATCAAAAACAGAGATGTCATGCAAAAGCTAGACAAAAGGTGCGCTACAAAAGTAGTTATGTTTGAAAACGAATATAAGGGAAAAGGCATAACTATGATTTCGCGTGCGCGCCGGGTGAAGGGAAAGGTAAAACGGACCACAAGTAGAGCGGGGTGGTCGGGGAAGACAAGAAGGATAAAATAAATTAGCGGAATTAACCTGCAGTGGAAAAAAGTTTTTATGGCGCGTCCGTAGGTATATAAAAAGTATATACGTACATATGTAGAAAGAGAAAGCAGAAAGTAACCGTTTGGGCGCGAAAGTGAAAACTTTAAAAATGGAAAGGTAGAAAGGATTTTTGGAAAGAAAGTGAAGCGAAGGTAGGGAGAATCTTAAATTGCGTAGCGCAGAAAAAGAAAATTCAAAGTGTCTGTCGCCGAATTAAGTCGAAATAAATATAGTATGTGGTAGTGGTGTATTTGGATGCCCAAAAAAATGTATAAGTTTTAGCTAATAAAAAAAAAGTTTTAGCTTAAAATAAAAAAGGTGGTTCATATACCAAGAAAAAAATCTTGCAGTACCTGGTTTTGTTCCAAAAATATTAACGAAAGGAAGATCTGATAAAAAGTCCCATCTGGCTGTGTCAAGAGGGAAGCTTCCGAGGAGACAAATATTAAACAACTAAAGATCAGTAAGAAAAACCAATGAAGGAAACAGCCAGGTAACGAGTGAATCACATACATATATACATATATAAAAAAAAACGGCAGTTCAGACCATCAAAAATAAAAATAAAAGTTTCCATCATTTACGTGGAGGATCACAGTTTTAATATTCCTGCATTATAAACGTAGCGTCTAATTGTGTGTTTGATAATTTTTTTTATTCGAGTTATTGTTAGTTGATGTGTTCATAGAATTTTTGTTAGAATATTCGTGCAACTCGCGAAGCGACCCAAGGTGTTGTAAGCTTACAGACTGTGTTGGCAACATCTACCTTGCAACGCAAGGAAATAAGTGCCCTAAAGTATGCAAATTTTTTGTGCCGGTCAAATTTTGTTTGCCTAACCAAATTTGCCAAAATAAAAGCAAACAGACCGGAAGTGAAAAACGCGTATATACCTAACAACGACTTTCGTGTTGAAAATTGCTAAACCCAATAGATAAAGTCCACAGAAAAAAGGAAAAAAATTACCTTTTCTTTTCTGCTAGCCTCAGGGAGCTCCTTTAGGTTAGGATAAGATAAAATAGGAAAATAGTTGTTCTGAAATTATCGATACGAGGGTTGTAAGAGGTTAAAATAAATAGTTTGAAATGCGAAATAAGAATTCAGTGGCATACTGACCTTTCAGGGAAAAAAAAACTACCGTCAGCACAAATATTGTACAAAAATTTAATGTTTGTTATGTTAGGTTTTAATTATAAGTTCTTATAAATTTTTATTAAGTTTTGTTTCTTATTTTCTGTGAAAGAGTATTTGTTCAAAATTTTATATTGTATTGCAGGAAAATTAAGAATCTAAAAAGGAAGGAGAATTAGAATTAAGCGAAAAAAAAAATATGTTAGGCAATAAAAATTGTGTAAATTTATTTGTTTGAAAAAATAATCATAATGAAGTTTGAATAATTTGGTAAATGGTTTGGCGATGACAAGGTAAGGTTGGCTTAGTCGAGTAGGGATTGGGGTTGCAAATAAAATCAACGACGGATATTCCTTGCAACATGGTCGGGAGGGCAGTACGAGGGCAAAACCATCAGCCCCTCGTAACAATGGAGACAGAGCTGGATGATGGACAATCAAATGGATGCAACACAAGGTGTAGTTTTTTGTTTTAGTGTCAATAGTGTTTTTTTTGTTCTGTAGGAAAAGTTAGTCATGAGTTTTATTGTTGATGTTTGTTAGTTTTTTTTTATGTATAGCGTACCCAGGGAGAGGGTTGGAATCCACCCGAGAGGGATCATGCTCAATTAAGTTAGTCGGAAACCTCCCTGGTCACTGCGGCTATAACAATTTTTAGACCTTAAATAATACATTTCAATTGGCTCTTTTAGCAAATAAATGAGTTAATTTTTGGATACTTTTTATTCTATTTCTGCTCTAAATGTGGGATTATCAAATGATTGCTCACAGGACGTTTTACTTATTACACAAATATTCGGTTCTTGCTGGTTACATCCGCAATTGCTGGTTACATTCACACTACAGTTGCTGTCAACTGCCCCATTTCTTGGCCCCTCAACACATTCCGAATTTGTGGAAATATTTTTGCTTTTAGTAGCACTATAAATGTTTCTCCAATACTTAGTTAAGGCTATGCAGCATAGGAAGCGGTAGCATACATCTGAAGTATCTTTTAAGCAGTCGAAAAATTCTGGCACAAAGCAAGGATTTATGGCAGCATAAACGATAATATTCATGCTTAATTGTATGGAATTTAATGTGATACATATCACTTCTAGTCTTTGCATACTATGGAAATCTATTTTATTTACATCGCCGCCATACACCAGGTTGACAACACTCTTGCGGGAGGTCAAATGAGCGGGAAGCTCTCCCACTAAATACAGTGTTATTACAATCACAATGGTAACGGTTAATTTCATTTGGTGCTGTGAAAAGCAAATGTCCGAAAAAAGTGTTAAGAAATATTTTCATTTTTGATTTATCAATTTTACCTTATAACGAGTTTGGGAATTTTTATAATTAGTATTGGAGCAACTGAGCTGACATGTTTTGCTCTGCTTCGTCCATTTACAAAATGCTACCAGAATGGCTGCATTTCCTACCACAAGAAATATGGCGGGCAATACAGTCAGCAAAATAAATGTAAGCCAATTGTGGACTCTGTAGTAGCTGAAAGTGGAACAAGAAAATGAAAGAAACAATGCAATAAATTTAATGCTAACAGTGTGGCCATTTAAGCATAAAAAATAGGTTATTTGTTTTTTGAATTTACGATTTAATAAAATGAAAAAAAGTAAAAAACTAGCTATTTTACGTTTTTGGAATTGAGAAAGATGTTTTTGTAATAAAATTGTAGTAATCAACGTTTTTAAAGAAGACAAGAAAAGTAAAGTTGAAGACTTCTGGCTGTTTCACGTCTAGCACCCAAATTGGGTCGGCCGGCTTTGATATAATGGTACCAATTGCTGTCAGATGCCAACAGAATTCGTACGCGAAGTCGATGTGGGTTATATCATAGAGGAGAAAATCCCTTAGTTGTTAAGAACAAGTTGTGCATACCTATGAAAAAACTTATGAAGTGAAATTAAAAAAATTCGAATTTGGATGCCTAAAACTGTTTTTATGTTCTGCGCAAAAGTTTTCCTCTGGCAGCACTGTTTTCCTGAGTAAATTTCTCAACTTCTACATCGAATTATAAACAAACTAGAAGCCTCCGGCAGACTTTGACTTCAGTTTTGGGGGGTGCACGACTCCCTCTACAAACCTATAAAACTAATTTCTTTCAAAGCCTGGCTCCTTCTTCTAAAGTTTGCCACACAAATTGCTTCGTACCCAGGACATGACTAATTGGATACTGTTTAAGCAGGATGACTTAAGATCACGATGACAGAGCGTTGCGGCTCTAGAGATACTGCTAAAAATCTCTAAGCTCAACCAACAGCTTTTTAACGATAGCTCTGATCTTAGCGAGTTACAGCATAGCGCCGCTGATCTCTTCATTACTGGCTGCCTGTATTTAATCTTTCAATTTAGAAATAGAAAAAAATGTTTTCTTACGCCAGTATTCATAAAAATAAAATATATTTCAGAACAATATGAACTTGATTATTTATTTGCTTTAAGAGCCAATTGAAATGTATTAATTCAGGTCCAAAAATGAACCTATAGCATATAGACAGCTGAAAAATATAACAAACATTTTTTGAAAAGGTTCATTTTTGGACCTGAATTAATACATTTTAGAACAATTTTCAAATGGAAAATTTGTACTAAAAGGTATTTCAATAGCATTTTATTTTTAAATACATTTATATTAAATTACTTTTTCAGGCTCAAGTTCAACTCTTGGTTTGTCACTTTTTTAATTAATATCAATTAAGTAAAGAAAAGTAAAATTTATTAATTCAGGTCCAAAAATGAACCTTTTCAAAAAATATTTGCTGTATTTTTCAGCTGTCTATATGCCGACGACATTTCGTTGGTGCAAGTCTACTGATGAGTTGATTAGCACCAACGAAATGTCGTCGGCATATAGACAGCTGAAAAATACAGCAAATATTTTTTGAAAAGGTTCATTTTTGGACCTGAATTAATACATTTCAATTGACTCTTAAAGTAAATAAATAATTAAGTTCATATTTGAAAAGTAAAATTTTTTATTTTTTTTTATTTGTATATAATTATTTTTGTATTAAGCTTATCAGACTCAAGTTCTTTCTATATTATTTTTGTGATTGATATTAATTAAATAACACAAAGAAGACATCAAAGACATTTAGCCGGGTGGGCAACTAGTTGTTTCGAAGCCGCCACACTTTCTCGTCAGCACCCGTCCTTGAACTGAGGGCCTCATGTTTCTAAAGCGACAACCATGTCCACCCTGATGTCTTCTTTGTCTTATTTAATTAATATCCATCACAAAAATAATATAGAAAGAACTTGATCCTGATAAACTTAATACAAAAATTATTATATAATAAAAAGTTCGAACAATAAAAATTAATTAATTTTATTTTTATGAATACCGATGTACATTTTTATGAATTCTAAGAATTTTTTTTCTTGATAAAACAAAAGACCTGAGTAGCGTGCAAAGGAATCTTTGTAAGAAAAAAAATGTGACTTTGAAGTGTTTATTATAAAAATAAATCAATGCTTTTCAGAAAAATAATAAATAATTGCTCAATTGACAAGTTCAATTATTTGTTAAGTGTTCATTAAACGTTAGAAAATGTCATCGATTACGCAGGCTACAATTTTAACCCCTAATTCATAAAAATTATTACAGGCTTATAAGACTGTTATTTGACATATTTGTATGGCAAATCTGTCAAATAAGAGCTTTATAACCTGTTATAATTTTTATGAATTAGACGGTTAATCTTTTAAATAAAGAACACAGTTTTGTACAAGTATTTGGCCATCATTGATAAGCATACGATGATAATTAGCAGTATCTGATACATATATTTTTACTTGACATTTTCCATATGGCTGCCAGATTTTATAGCTAAACTTTCATAGTGCCAAAAGTAAAAAGCTTGAAAACTCCTTTTGCATGTAGAAATATGAAAAAACTATTTAAAAAATTCTTGCCAGTTACCTAGCGTTTACACTAGACTGTGCTGTTAAGCCAGCTGCTAATGCATACAAGCTTTTTCTCTAATGCATTCACATTTTGCTATTGTCTGCATCACTGTCAGGACAATGAAAACAGTAAACTAGACCATAAAATCTTTCTCAATTTGGAGGAAGTAAAAATCGAACTCGAAAGCCCGATAAAATTATAAACTAGACAATAATTTTACGTTTGCCATACAATGCCTGTACAAAGAAAACGAAATTGAGAGAAACAAAAACGAGTTTAAAGTGGAAAAGTTCAAAAAGAAAAAACTTAAAAACTTATATAGTTCGCATGTTGCGGAAATTTGTAGCTCAATTTTATTGTTTGTCATTTTGCTTTAAATGAATTGTCATAATTACTGTCTGGAAGTCTGCTGTGTGGGAAACAATTCTTCTCGATTCTGACAACTAATTCATATTATTTACTGTTGTCTCGACAGCACTGTCTAATGTAGACGGAGCGTGAAAATTTGACTTGCTAACATTGGTGAGCATTTCTCTGTGTGTGAGGCTTAATGACTACTTTTCGTTCAATGAACACGTTTTGGTGGCAAATCCTATTATTGTTAGAACTTGACTGAACAATTTTGCAAAAAAAAAGTCAAACGTTTGTACCATGTTTCGCTCAGGAATACCTTTTTGCATATGTAAATACCCGGAAGGAAATTTTAGTAGAAAAACTTTAATGCTTCTTTATTGACAAGGTCACCAGTACTACTGACTTATAATAACCCATGAAATGGCTTCTTCTATTGGCATTTAACATGCGCTTGTCATGGAAAAGCAACTAGTGCTCTAAGGGCTAGTGACTAGTTAATTGTAATGACGACCGTAGTACTAACATTTCTCTGTAGACATCGTCTCCAGTATAAGACCGTATCACAGAAACTTTTTTCTATTGAAATTGACCATGAGGTTGCCATTGGAAGTCCCCTAAGGACTTGTGCATTAGTTACAATAAATTTGAGTACTTTTTTATTCACTTCATATAAATAATCGTTAAACAAAAAGAGGCAGACACTCCACTGGTAATGTGTATTAAAAAAAAAACACCGTTATAGTGGACAAAACTGGTGACTTGGAGACACTTTCCTCTTCAGCGTAGCTATTCAGTTTAGTTTTTAGCTAATACGGAGATTTTACTGTCTTTTTCAGTTCACGCATGTTTCCAATAATCTGGCAACATTGCTCGTCTGTTCAATCTTATCTAACAGCAATGAAAATTACTTTAATTTATAACGGTATTTTATATTATTGAAAATGACTAAACAAATCTATAATTATACTAACAAAGCAAAGGTAAAGCAGAAAATAATATCCTTTATTTCGAGTTAGAAAAAAATATTGTATTTTTTTTTTTTAATTACCTAGAAAAATAAAAGTCCGTTGTTTCAAATGTACCATCATCATTGACCACAAACACCCAAAAATACGGCACATTTACCACGATAGACAATAATATCACAGCCACAATCATTCTTCTTGCCACCGCACGTTTACAAAATTTGGGTGTGTCATTCGGTATGCCCCAACGCAAGTAAAGAAAACGATCCAAACTTACACATGCCAAAATGAGGTTGGCTGCACCCGTGGTCATGCCAAATAAAGGCGTTTGCCATTGAAAATCATACACCAACCAAAATGTGCTCTGATAAAGAAAACTACGCGACAATGCAGTGAACGTTATGAGCAGACACGAAATACAGTCCAGCCAAGAGAGAACGGCCAAGTAACTGAAGGCGGATGGTGTCATTTTAGGTCTCATAAAGACCATAAAATTTATAAAGTTGGTGCAAAAGCCGAAAAACGCCAGCACAGGTACAACAAAAGCATAAATGGCAAATTCCACGGACGTCAGTTGGCACCGGCGCCAAGCACAATATATAATTTCGTCTGATTCCTGACTGTAAAACGGATATTGAGAGTTTCGTGCGGCTGTCGCATTGAAATATTCTGCCAAAATTGCCGACGACGTCAAGTTAGTCATATGCTTTGTGCTTTCTATGCATTGCATATCTTGAGGCTGAGACGTTTATTAATTCAATTTTATTTTCCGTTTCCACTACACTTGTTCAGTTCTGGCCATCAACTGCTTTTTGTTTATCAATTTCAAACAGAAGAAAAAGCCGTTAACTCTGTTGACTTTTCTTTTTCTTTTTTTTTTTTTTGCTTTTATAGATGCACATGTGTGTGTAGCAGTTCTGTCAATCAACTGCTTTTTATTTATCAACTCCTAATAGAAGAAAAAACACTCGACACTATTGGCTTTTTTTTATTTTTATAGATACATATGTGTAGTATTTGTGTGTATAGGGATAAGTATTCGTGTGTGATAAAGAAATGTTTTAATTATATGGTAATTTACAATGATAAGTGTTGGACGTTTTGTGTATAAGTATTTTTTTAAGTAGCGGTAATGTCATATTGCTATTGATACATTTTTATTGTTTGTTTGATAATACCACGCAAAATGAAACATTTTTTTTTTTCTAGCCATTGACAATTAATACAATTTTTGACACGCATTGCAGTGTCTTAATCATAGAAATCAGTTTCTATGGATATTTTTTTAGCACTTTTTCTAAAATATTTTTGGAGTTGCTGCTTATTATGTTTTCGAAATCACATACTCGATTTTATTATACAATTTATACAATTTTTTTTTTTCCTGAAGATGCCAACAAATTGTTGGCGAAATATTGAAAATAAATAAATAATTCTTTAATATTATTTTTATAAAAAAACCAAAGATCAATAGCTTGAATAATTAATACATATGTATATTTATACAAAAATATAAATTATGCTGCAACTATTACTTCTGTAGTTATTGAGTTTCAAATGCCAACATTTCCTTTTTGTTGGAAATATTTGATTTTTCATTCACAGAAAACAAAAAAACTCTTCAGCATAACTGAACGCTCGAACAGGCTCGATATCGATGAATAAAGTTCTTATTCATGAAGTTGCGTATAATAGAAATAACATGAGCCCTCATTCATGAAAATCGAAGAGGAAGGAGCATGTAGGCTGGCGTCAAGTTAATAAACAACGTCTGTGGTACTACAAAATGTGTTCCATATTGTTAGTTTTTTATGGGTATATTGTATTAAAATATACCCATTGCCTATTTTTAGGAATTTTATAAGCATATTTTCTTTTACATACACAGCCAGGCAACCACGTATCCTTTTCTTTCAATTATACCTGTAGCACGCTAGATAACTTGACTTTATCTAGAATAACATTAGCAAATAGTCATAAATAACTTTGCATATAACTTTAAACTTTGTGATGTAAAACGAGTTAAAAAAAATTAAAACAAACTTCAAGTGTATTTTAATTGACTCTGTCCATACTAACTTTTTTCAATAGATACTTTAAACACATTCATATTTTTTGAACACGCCTATAAAAGTTAAAAATATTTTTCAGTTTCATTGCTCGAAGGCTCGTAGTTGCTCACATTCAATTAAAACTGTATGTTCTTTTCTTCAAGTGTATTCAACAGCTGTTAGTGGCTCTTTAATTGGCCAAACAATAACAAACTATTGTGAATGTTTCACAGTCTATTTCAGCTAATGCAGAAGAAATGGTTTTGGTTGTTCGGCTTGATAAAATTTAAATAATGAAATTAACTAGAAATATAAATCAATTGTGGTTTAAAAAACGTACAAACACGAATGAATATTTGTGTACCTATTTATTTTTTGCATTATTAAGGATAGTATTGGTGTTTATACCTCAGCTGGGTTATGTGCATCCGGACGAATTTTTTCAAACGGTGGAAGTGGTAAATGGTATGTTATTGTAAAAGTAATAAATCTAAAATCTGCTTAAAACTACTTCTTTTAAAGGTGACCATTTTCGCTTGGAGCACGTAAGAACTTGGGAATTTAATAACACGCTGCCAATACGCAGCATTACCTTGCCATTCCTTTTGTTGCGAGTGCCCTGGAGTTTCCTGGAATTTATAGCTGTTTATTTAAAGCAATACTTAAGCCTTGATATAATGGTCAGCTATACATATTTAGTATTTCCCAGACTTATATACTGTATTATATCATTTGTCAATGACTGGTCACTGTACCGGGTGTGCTGTTTGTACAGTTTAAAATATGAAATACGCCTGCTGGCGCTGGGTAGCAGTTGGGTTATGCTGGTATTTGGCACACACACCTTTTCTAATACTTTAGAAATGGCGCTGTGCTCGTTGCTGTTGTATATGGTGGCCGAATGCATGATAACTACAAATACCGTAGTGTATAAGAAAGAGTTTTTGGAGGAAAAATATGTTAAGACCAGTTCAATAGGAGAACGTGTCAAAATTTGGAAACTTAAAAATGCTCTGCCAGCCCATAACTTCAATAGACTATTCGCCATGTCTTCTATGTGTGTGGCAGGAATATTTAATCGTCCCACTTTTCTATTATTCGGTGCACCCATGGTTTTTTATTGGTTACTGAGAGGCCTGGGCACAAAGACAGTTACGTTTTTAGATTTTCATTTGCGTATCATATTATTCTGTTTGAGTGCCATACCCTGCACAATCTTTTTTATTTTGTGTGATTCTTTATACTATAAACACTTGACGGCTGGTGAAATCCAAACTATGCATGTGGGCATAGAGAATTTCGTATTTACGCCTTGGAATTTCGTTAAATATAATTTAGATTCTAAGAAAACAGCAGAGCATGGTTTACATCCCAAATATGTCCATTTATTTATTAATATACCCCTACTGTTTGGCATTTTAGGTGTGATAGCCTTGTTTTCTTTTGCTCAACTGATGATACGTTTTTTTCGCGCGGAATACCAAGGCTTGCCCAGGGCGCAAAGCATAGTGGGTCTTATGTCCAGTTCAGTATTTGTACCCTTATTTTTTCTCTCCCTTATAAATCACCAAGAGCCAAGATTTCTAATACCATTTCTATTTCCCATCATACTATTGCATGGCCCTAAACTTATAACAGGTTTCTGCGCTCATTATCCCTTTCGCATGGAACATCGTTTGCTTCGACTGTTGTATGACAAGTGTTTGTGCTCGAAAGTTTCTTCTATGCTTGTGCTAAAAGTTTGGTACATTTGCAATATAATTCTTACAGTATTTTTCGGCTTCGTCCATCAGGCGGGAGTATTTCCCTTGACTGAATATTTTGAACAAGCGGTGAAAATAAAATCCCCTGAACAACATTTTCATTTAATCACCTCTCATATATATATGGTACCGTTGTCCTTTATTAATATGCCCAGCCCTAATCTGGTACATTTTAATCCGCAAACAAACCAACGTTATAAAAAACAGAAAGATTTCTATATTTACGAGTATGGAGGAATGGATTTGAAAAATGTTGTCTCAAAGCTAAAACTTATTATATCAAATAATGAGTTGAAAAAGGAAGCGAAGGGAATAAGATATCGAGTTTTTCTAGCGCTACCTTCTTCACTAAGTGATGAACTTAATTATGCTTTACAGCAAAGTAACTCTTCATATCTTCAGTCTGATCTCAAACGTGTATTTTATCCCCATTTGTCTACGGAGGCTTTTCCACAATTCTTAGGCCGCCATCCGGCCATCATAGATCCACCCCATTGGTCTGAGGATAATCTTAAAGGCTACTGCAGCTTGGAACAAGAACCTGAACTAACATTTTCGTATATGAGCCAGCAGTTTTCTTCGTTTGTGCATCAATTCGGTTTAGCTCTGTATGAGTTTGAACTGAAACGTAATAGGCCTAAAATTAAGCACTCCTTAACAAATAGCAAATGCTATATTTGACTGGGAATAAGCTAATTTTTTTTTTTTTTTTGTAATAGACTGTGGAGCTTAATTTATTTATTATTTAATAATGCTAAACAAAACATTCCTTTAAAATTGTATCCTTAAGTACTTTTAATTTTGTTGGTTTTTTGTTATAATTTTTCTTGATATAAATAAAAATTACGCGCTTTTTATAACGTTAAATTTGTATTTCTAAAGCTTTCAGGTATTTCTTTTAGCTCCCGGGTGGACAAATTTTCCAATCAATCACTTTTTGTTCTCACTAAAGAATTTTAAACGAAATCAGGCTAAAAACGAATTTTATAAAATAATAAATTATGAAATAATAGAGTTTACGGCAGGCAGGCTTATTATGGAACTTGCTGAAGTTTAAACGCCATAGATAAAAGCCTATCAATGCAACTTACAAATTTTTAGCTACGAATGCCGGCAGTGCATTACATAAGCTTAGTGCTAAAGCGATTGTAATTACAGAATAATGATAAAGCGACAACGTTTAAGCTTTTGCCTCAATATTTTCATAGGGTTTTAGCTATCGGGAGTGGGTCCTGCACCCTAGGAGTTAAAAAATAGTCGTTCATATGTACATTCAATGTATCTATGTTGATAGTAACAAAATATAAACAAATAAAAAAAAAACCTTAAACAGTGAAAACATTAAACATCACAACATCATATTTGCTCAACGAGAAAATTTGCGATTGTTATTGTTGTTGTGTTTGCTGTTAATTTGGCTTTTGCTCGCTGAATGAACAAAACATTAAAATATATTGTTGTGAAATTTATTGTTTTTACTTTATTTCCAAGTTTATTCTTTGCGTTGCTGTTTGCTGATGTAGCCATGTACTTGGGCAAAACGAAGATCAAAAACAGAGAGTAGTGCTGTTTTTTGACGGCTAATGTATTTGATGAACTGAAAGTACCTTTTGAAGTCAGCATTTTTTCTGATTCCTATAAATAAAATGTGAAAAACTCTAGATGTCCTTTCTGTTGATTTCGGTGCCTAAAGAACAAAATAAAACATGCTTTTTAATAAGTTTTAAATGACTTCCTTCTTTTTTATTTATTTTTTTTCAAATATAGTTTAATGTTTATTTTAGGAAATTTTGTTTTATTTTTTTTTTTTTTTTGGTTTTTGTTGGTTAATTAAATACAATTAAATCGTACAATTCATTAGGCAATTATTGAATATTTATTGATTTTTATTGAAATGAGCATTACATTTAGATTCGAATCGGTTTTCTATTTATGCATGTATGTATGTATGTATGTAGTATGTGGGTATGTTGAGAACAATTTTTAATTAAACTTTGTTGATTAGTTTTTGATTTCAATGAGTTTTTAGCTGAATTTCAAAACTTATTACTATTCTAAAATCAAAACTTTAATGCTTTCTTTTATTATTTTAACTAATTTTGAAGGTTCTGATTTTTTGTTGTTGTAGTAATTAACAGTTATTATATTAAAATCACTGGAAAGCTTAAAATTAATTTGTTTAAAAATTTTTCAAATAATATTTTACGACAGTTTGTTTTTAATTCTATTAAAAAAAAATGCTTCTTGTTTCTAGAAAAGATTTTGTTTTGAGTTTTAAATATTTTTAATGTATAATAAATAAAAAAAAAATTTTTTTTGCCTTACTGACTTTTTTGTTGTATTATTTAATAAAAATATTTCTTAAACTGTAAGGAGTTTTTGAATGAAATTTAAATTCTAATAAATTTTTTTGTAAGAGCAAAATATTTTGAAGGAGTACTTTTTTTTCAAATATCGAAAAGTTTTTTAATTTGTATTTGGTACCCTTTTTTGCTTCTAGTAGTTAAGTTGATTATATGTATATTTATGTATGTATATTATATTTTCAAGATAAATTTTAATGTGTATAAAGTTTAAGTCTATATTTGGTTATATAATTTACCTTTTATTAGAAGAAATTTTTCTTATTCCTTTTGCCTTACATCTAAGATAATAGGTACTAATGCTCCGGTTGTATTTTGAATTTTTTTTTATTATTTATATAATACTAAATACATAATTTGTTTCATGATTTTAGTTAAAGTATTTTTTTAAGTTTAATTTTAAGCTTTTGTGTATAGCTCTGCTACTAGTAATAATTTATTAATTTTCTTTGTTAAGATTAATAAAGTAAATTGTAAAATAGATCTATGCAAATACATATGTATACACATGTACGTTTGTATGTACATATATGCTTATGAAGGTCCTTAATTTGTTAGTATGTGTAAATTGAATGAGTTTAAGGTCTTTTCAAAGTTTGCATGAGATAAAGTAATTGTTTATTACAATTTTTTTTTAATAGATCAGCTTATGTTTTGAACATCATATTTTAAGAGCAGCCAGAATAATTTTATTATTTATATGAAAGGTTTATATTCAAAATGTTCTTTAGGAAAAATGATTTGTTGCTTTAAAATCATTCGAAGTCAGAATTCTCCTCTTTACAAATGCTAAAGAACATAATTTCTCTCATGCTCCGAATTTTTTTTACATTGCTATCGGGGAGTATTAGATCAAAACTAACGCCTTTGCCAATCGTAATATGACAGAAATTTTCGTGAAAAAAATTAATAATGATATTTCGAGAAATGTTTAAACATTTTTGCTCTGAGCAGAGGAATATTCTATTTCTAGAGATTTTGAAGTGAACTATCCAAAACAAATGCCATTGAACATTTAAAGCACAAGCCCTCTATTGGAAAAATCGGCATCAGCTGGACACAAAACATTTGCACTTAATTAGCTACCACGACAACATCTGATATTTTTTTTGGGCGTAAAATCGATGTTATTAAATTTTTTTCTCCAAAAGCGAGTATGTATTTGAGCATCTAGTTTTCATGTCGATTTCGTGTGCTGACACCATAACGACTTTTGTAATTAGGGGAAATGCTTTTCGCTCTAATTTTCCCTTGAATAAAAAATTCCTTCTTGGTCTTTGAAAATCTGGCTTTTAAAGGTAGAAAGAATATTTACTATCTATTTTTGTAAAACGCACAAACATTTCTCATAAAAATTCCGTGGGAATTTTGCTGTCCTCATTAAAAAAAGCACAAAAAGAAAAGAAAACAAAAAACAAAAACGTCTAAAATAGACCATGTTAATTTTACATACATTTATATTAAACTACGTTTTCAGGCTCAAGTTCAACCCTTGGTTTTGTCACTTTTAGATCAATATTAATCAAGTAAAGAAAGTAATTGTTTTTTCATTTTTTCAGTCGTATATATGTATGTACATATACGGCCGACATTTGATCGTTGATGCTACTCAACTCGCCAGTAGAATCGAAGAAACTTAAAAGTAAGTTTGGAACTTAACTACATATTTTATTATTTCCTTTAATACAGAAAACAATTTTATTATTTCGCACCACTGAAAGGAAAGCAATTAATGAGGTCTATTTTTAAACCTAAATATATTTAAACATTTCAATTGGTTCTTGTAGCAAATAAGTAATTCGATTCATTTTTCAAAATGCTCGCTATTAAAACGCTATATATCTGGCTTTGAAGTGATACCATGCCCGGTTTTTTGCTTCTCAAGTAATGTAAAGTCTTCACGAGAAATGAGAATATTCATAATTTGCCTGCTATTGTCATAATTTATTGTTATTCTGCAATACAAATGGACAATTTTTGCACGTTTTACAAAACAAGGCGTTTAAACGGTTTTAGTTTGTGGTTTGTAAAGAAACATTGGTCCTTAACAAAAGACCCTAAAAGTAGGCAATAGTGTTGCTAATATAATATATAAAAGGGTATAAAGTGCCCTTCCCTAAATCTTATTTAACATTTATAAATTTGAAAGACACTTAAATATTAACTAACACACATACATATTTCGGTTAACTAATTTATATTGAAATATTTCTTTTCTTAAGGCTTAAAATATTCAATAGTTTCTATTATTTAGAATTTTCTAAAAATGTATTACATGCGTTTCGAAGGAATTTATTGTTATTTGAAAAAAATTCCATTTAATATGTTACAATTCTTTTTTTAGCTTAAACTATTTTTCATTTTTGGCTCTGATTGAAATATTTAAACAAATGATTTTCATATTGGCCATTAAAGACAATTTATTATTACAAATTAGATAAAAAAAGTTATACAATACTCGCTTAAGACTTGTTGTGAAACATGTAACATAAATGAGCCGGTTCTTTTTGGGGGTTATGTTCTATCATGTCCTTACACTAGGCAAAGCAAAATGAAGAAATACGCCTAACCGGTTTTTTGTGTTTGAGATTTTGTGGGAACATTTGGGTTCATAAATTTCTGTTATATATATTTTTTTTTAAATATTATATAAAGTAAAATGTTTAAAAGCTTTTGCAAAAGTGTGTATAGACCTGACGGATAAAAAAAATTATTTTTTCAAAGCAAACAAAAAGAAAATAACTTTTGAAAATATGTACTTCCTCAGCTATAAATTTTATGTTTTAAGACAGTTTTTTTTTAAATTCATATAGGAAGTATTTCCATCCAGCTCCTTTTTATAATGCAGGGGCGAACATTATAAATGAGCTTTCAGTTATTTGTAAAGTTTACTTTTTTATTCAAATCTCTTGCAAGATATTATTTTTATTTTGGGGAAAACAGGGAAAGTTTCAAATAGCTTGAAAGTTTTATTATCTATTGTGTATAGCTGTTAAAACTTCTTTAAGAGCTTTAAGCATATTCAAGCTTTTTCTTGCAGCTTTTTAGCGCTTTGAAGTTTTTTTTTAAAAGAAGAAAAATCAAGATAGGAAAAACATTGATTTTATTTCGGTAACAGCTTTAAGCTTTAGGAGTTCCAAAGCTTATTCAGGAGCTTTATCTAGATTATATTATTTTTATTTTGAATGAAAACAGGGAAAATTTGAAATAGCTTGAAAGTTTTATTATCTACTGTTAAAATTTCTTTAAGAGCTTTAAGCACATTCAAGCTTTTTCTTGCAGCCTTTTAGCGCTTGCAGCTTTTAATGCACACAACAAATGTAGAGCTTGTTATACGTGCCGCTCGTTCTATTGCATTCTGTAAACAGCTCAGTAATTCTATGGCTTGGCACTTGTGTTGCAGTGTATGTGCTTTTTTCCACAGTAATGTTGCGCATTTTTGATGTACTTTTACTTTCTCTACCAATAAATGATAAATGCATTCAACAAAACTGCTTATTACAGATTTGGTATTTACATCGATCGTTGTTGATTTTGATTATCATTATGATGATGTAAAAAATAAGCTTTCGGCTTTAAAGTTTTTTTTTTAAATTTTAAGCTTTCAGTTTTGAGAAAACATAAATTTTGAGCAGGTTCTAAAATGGTAAACAAAAGTTTGCGATAAGCTTACATAAGAAATTAAGAACACTGGATTTATAAACAATTCGTAAATATTGTATAGATGTATGTTTGGCTTATAGAAGCGAATTATGAAACATAAAACTGTAGAGATTTCTAGAGTATTACAGAAAGCTTTTCAAAAAGCTTTTACAATTTTGCTGGCGCAAAAGTTAGCTGCAGAAACCAAACTACATGTACTATAGATAAAATATTTAAAAATAGTTTTTGTTCAGTAAATGGCTTCTTTGTGAACTGAAAAGCTTTATGAAAAGCTTGCAGCAGTTTGCTGTAGAAACCAAGCAGCATCACGTTCTATAAATAAAATTTTTAAGAATACTTTTATTATAGGAAAACTAAAAACAGCAAATATTCGGAGGTGTCACAGATTCCACTCTCATCGGAATTGGATTTGAAAGCTTTAAAAAATTAGTTAAGTGCTGTGAAATACAATGGTATTGGATTTTTGTACGAACTAGAACCGTTAACATTATATTTCAATACACAACAATAACTTTTTGGTTGGCTTCAAATCCGATAAGATCGGACTCTATAACACCCGCTATTAGCAACCCTGAAGTTCAAATGTTTAGTTTTTTCGTTTGTTTACAGATTGATGATAAAGATATGTATTTGATTCTGTTTTATTAAGCACTTTCTTTTGGAAACTTTTTTTATTTTTTTGCAAATATTTTTGGCTTTAGTAGTTGTAATAAATTTTACTTTTTAAGATGCAGGGCATATTGCTTTTGATTTGTAATATAAACGTGTTCTTAAACAACTATTAATTTCATTTTAATGACATATTTTCGGGCTCAATGACATATCGCAACAAGAATTACTTACTTATGCTATATGTTATTTTTCATATTTTAACCCTTATGGTAGGCTACAATTTCTAAGATACATATTTAAAAATAGCCTACTTATAGGCTAAATGCTTAAGCTTTAAGATGCAAACGAAGTGATAGATTTACATTTGTATGAGTGAGCTTACACACCTAACAGTAGCTTTTTTTTGCTGCAAAGAAAATCTAGCGAAATGTATGGAGAAAGAAGTATGTATATTGGGTCTATGAAAGAAAGTGGTTGGTATTCAAAAAGCTTTACAAGTTTTTTTCAGTACAAGTTAATTAAAAGTGAAGAAAATCTTTAACCGGGAAGTCCTTCTTTAATATTAACATATCTGAGTTGGAATTTGAATAAAGACTTGTGTTGTATTAAGATTCAAGTGATCTTAAGCAGTGTAGCGAACATGCCTTTTTCAGGCTGTCAATTATATTTTTCAGTGGAAATGATCTGTATTTTTAAATAAGGTTTTTGCTTAAAGGCACAAGGCCTTTACTAGATGGTGTGAAAACAAAGATTGCTGAGCTTTTATAGAGCTTTTGATATAAATGCTAAAAGTCTTAACCATAAAAAGTATTTTTTATTTATTAGGCCTTAACAAATCAATTTTTTATTAAAATTTGTTTAATAAGAAACCAATGTGACACAATCTTTATTAAACTTTACAAAGCTTTTACAAAAAATTCCAAAACTTATTTCGAGCTTTTTAATATGCATAAATGCTTTAGCCTTTAGTCATACATATTATTGTATTTTTTAAAGTTTTGAAAACCAACTTTCATACAAAAATTGTTTAATAAGAAGGATATTTTTTTATTGAAAGTTTTCGTTAAAAACATGTTTTTCTCTACACTCAAATCTAAAGTAAAATATATTTTTTCTTTGTATATTTTCATACCAGCAAAGCGATTTCATTACCAAGTTGGACTATTCCAGTGAATTTGCCGGTCATATTATGATTATGGATATTTTCTCGAGGCATTTGAATTTATATTTCCACTGACTACAAGATCGCAAAGAAAGAAATCTTAAAAGCTTTATACCTTTTATTGTAGGAGTGTATTTGTATTTTAAATTTTTCTCCTTAAAAGCTCTATTAGAACATTTCAAATGCTTCACTAAAAATATTTTTATAAAAAAAGTTTAAGTTTAATTTTTGTAAAAAGGGCAAAAGCTTTTAAAGCTGTTAAGCTTAAATAATTTTCGGAAGGCTCCCAGATTTATGTGAAGTATACGAGTAAATCGAAAATACAAAATTTTTATACACATCGTTGGCTTAATATGGAAAGGGAATATTTTGGCTTTTAAAAGATTAAGCTTTTTATATTTTTTAGTAGTGCATCTGCTAAAACTTGAAAAATGTAAAAGAAACACCAGACTGAATTAATTATTCATATTGAGCTGCAATTCTGCGTCTTGTTTGTTGTTTAATAGATAATATTTTTGGTTTTATTAGATTTGTTCCTTCCCATATAAAATAAAAGACAAAATCGAGAGGCACATTTTCTGTATTGAGCTTTCCATATCTATTGGGTATTTGAAGGCAATTTTACATAGTTTTTTTTCTAGAACATCCTGTTAATATTTATTAAATGAAGGAGTTTTTATTCTTATTTAATAGCACAAATAGTACAGTTTTTATATCAAAGCTTTCATTTCCATAAAGCCCTGTTAATGACTAATTTAAAATCGAGAGCTTTTCTCTTCTTTAGTTTGAAAGTTTTATTAAGATTTGAAATTGGGCGATACCCATTTTATTATTATAGGTTCGATAATCAAAAACTAAAACGTAATCTGAACAAAAAAGAAAATTACTCTAAAAATAGTCATACTCTTTGCAACGTTTTAAGCCATGTTTAAAATTTTGAGTTGAAGATAAGAAAGAGCTTTTTCGATTTACAATCATGGAACTTGCAGCAAAACCCTTAGGTTTGAAAGTGGTATAAGTAAGAGCTCCATAGAAGTCAACGAAATGCTGTTGACACGTTGGGGAACATTTTCTAACAGAATTTATTTACGTTGTGGGATTAAGGATTTATTTCATATACGCGTATGCCCAGCTGTCACATCAAGTTTGGTGTTGCACGAGTCATTGGTAGAAATTATTTGATCTTAACAACACTTGATATATTCTACATTTGCCGTAGCAGTTAGAGCCCGCCAATAACATTCAACTGCTGTCGATAACTGGAAGAGTAGTGGAACTTTTTTTCTTTAATTTTAGGTTGACGATTTTTGTATATGGGGGGATCAAAAGCTTTGTTTGCGTATACATTTTCGGTTTCATTTTAGGCACTACATATAACGAAAGTAAAAATGCCTTAAGAGGAAAAATAAAATTTATACACTTATTTATTGAAAATTTTTTATAATTCAAATAAATATCTAACTTATTTCTTGACAAAAGCTTTCAAAGAAAAAAAAAAAAAAACAAAAAAAAAACCTCTACGACAGTCTTAAATTTTGTAGAAAAAAGTGATGGTAATAGAAAACGTGAAGCTTTTGAAAGAAGTTAATGACTGATGATAATTAATGAGCTTTTTTTTGTTTTTGTTTAAAGAAAGCTTTTAAGCTTTCGTTAAACATTTTTAAAAAAGTGATGATAGTCAATGAGTTTTTCAAGTTTCTTTTTTTTGTAGTTTTACAGTTTACATATACATACATATAAATCTTTAAGCTTTTGTTAAAGACTTAAAAAAATATTGATTACAATTGCATTACCTACTTCTTTTTTCTTATGGAAGGCAAACTACAACTTTTCGTCTTTTTTTGTCGATTAGAAAACAATATTCTAAAGCTTTAGCAAGCTTTTTTATGCCATAAAGATATCTAATGGGCATACTCATTAGATATCCTTCCTCTTTTGCTTTATTTAAGGCAAACTACAACTTTTTGCCACTTTTTTCTGCCACTTAGAGAACAATACTTTAAAGCTTTAGTAAGCTTTAGTAAGTTATAAAAAATAACTTAAGGATATCTAACGGGCATAATCATAAAAAATAATATTAATTTTTTTCATTATCCCTTTTCTTATTAGAACTGAATTTGAAATGGGTTTTGCTCAATTATTCCACAAAAAAAATTTTAATAAAACTAAAAAGCATAAAAAAAAGCTTTAAGAAATATTTAACAAAATGTGAAGTCTTTAAAGTTTATTTTATTTTATTTTATTTTTTTTACACTTTATAAATATCTAAAGCTTTATACTCTTATTCATAAAAATTATTTCATGTTTTTAAAGCTCTTATTAGACATGTTTGTATTGAAAATTTCTCAAGTAAGAGTTTAATAAAGTTAAAATATTTTTCATGAATAAGAGGCTTGAAGAATAATAGTTTGAAGTTAAAATTCTCAATAGATTTTTTTAAATTTCAAAACTTAAATGAGGAGTATCATCTTTGAAAAATGAACTTGAACTGAAAAATGTTACATAACTCGCAAAGACGGCAGATTTTTTTTAACAAACACTTCAAAGAACTTAAACAAAAAGTAGGACAAAATCATAAATATTTTTAACAAAATATACATATATTGTAATTATAAATTTATTAAACAATTATTTGCTAATTACTTTTATTTCACTATAGTAACTTAAATAATATTGCTTTGTCTTTTTATTTATTTATTTTTTTTTGGATTCGAAAAATCTCATTGTGTTTTTTTTTTTGGAAAATTATATGAATTATTTAAATAAAATAACAATTAAAAATTCATCAAGTATTTGTTTAGAGAGACCAATCGAAAAATTGTTTTTTTTCACAAACAATTTTTCCCGAACAATTTCTTTAACCTTTTTCTTGCCAAAGGTCCTTTCTAACTAGAAGGTTATTCTATCTTTTGTACCAAGAGCTTTTTGCCATTTTTTCTTGTGTTTCATTTTATTTGCTCACATCAATCCTTTAAAGTGCTACAGCATATTCGGGATTCATATAGGAGAAGCCAACAAATTCTGTTTGATCTAAATTCATCATGAATACTTTGTCAGTGGGCGTCAAGTCGGTCTTTTCTGAAGTGAATTGTTTATCGAAATTGGAGACATCTTTCCGATGTTTCTGTTAAAAGAAAATTACAAGCAGTTAAATGTGTCAGAATGTAATACAAAGTGTAAGATAATTCCAAATTACAATTTTTGGTTTAAACGGTGGCTGAACTTCACGATTCTCTATCTTCTCCCAGTCTATGCGCCTAAAAAAGGGATGCAAGCGCACATCCTCTTCACCAGAAGAACCACAGCCTAATCGTTTGTTGGGCTGCTTGGTGAGAAACTGAAGTTTATAAAGCTTTTAATAACAGCTTTCAAATCATTAACAAATTCTCAGAAACTTACTCCCTTGCAAGCCTCTTTCGCCTCTTTACTTAAACTTTTAGGATATGAAACATTATGATCGGTTATAGCGGCAAACAACTCCTCTTCATCTTCGCCATCAAATGGAGGTTGACCCACCAACATTTCGTACAGCAACACACCATAAGCCCACCAATCCACTGATTTACCATAGGGTTGATATAAAATAATCTACGAATTATTGCAGCATTAAAAATATTTTTACTGCCAAAATCGGCAATATAGTATTTGTTTTTTTTTTTACCTCGGGAGCTATATAATCTGGTGTGCCACAAAATGTTTTTGTTGTCTTATCGCCAATAATATTTTCTTTGCACATGCCAAAATCCGCTATTTTAACATGTCCATCTGAATCCAATAGAACATTGTCTAGCTTCAAATCTCTATATAAAATGCCTTTGCTGTGTAAGAAAAACAAGCCGGCTGCTATTTCGGCAGCATAAAACCTGAAAACATGTATAAGTACACAATAAAAACAAATAATTAAATAGTAAAGCGATGACAAACAAGGTAAGGTTGGCTTAGTCGAGTGGGAATTGGGGTTGTAAATAAAATCACCGACGGATATTCCTTGAAACATGGTCGGGAGGGCAGTACGAGGGCAAAACCATCAGCCCCTCGTAACATGATGATGGGCAATAAAATGGATGCAACACAAGGTGTAGTTTTTTGTTGTAGTGTCAATAGTGTTTTTTTTTTTGGTTCTGTTGGAAAAGTGAGTCATGTGTTTTATTGTTGATGTTTGTTAGTTTTTTTTTATGTATAGCGTACCCAGGGAGAGGGTTGGAATCCACCCGAGAGAGATCATGCTCAAAGACGTTAGTCGGAAACCTCCCTGGTCACTGCGGCTATAACATAAATGGCAATGTAATGTAATGAGAGGTAATGCAATATAATATAAGGTAATGCAAAGTAATTGGAGCTAATGCAATGTAATGTAGTGTGATATAATGTAATGTAATGTAATATAATGTAATGTAATGTAATGTAATGTAATATAATGTAATGTAATGTAATGTAATGTAATGTAATGTAATGTAATGTAATGCAATGTATACCTTCAATACACTGTCGAGTTATTTTAATGTATCTATTTAATGGAATTATACACCACATTTATATGTGTAAGTAAGTAAGCTACATGTCTGATGTTTGTCATGCGATCCGTGAGTCATAAGCCAGATTCTTCCTCTTCCTTTTCCATTAAAAAAGAAACAGTGCAATTTTCCAAAATTAAAAATAACTTACACAGCCACGGGCTCCTTAAATTTGCCAAATTGTTGTATTTGAAACATTAAATCGCCACCATTTACATATTCCATAACGAAAAATAAGCGATCCAATGTCTGGAAGCAGGAATGTAATTGAACCAAAAATGGTGGCTTATCGCCCAAAGCTAATACTCTCTTCTCAATCATGGTGCATTCAACATCATCATCTTGTATAATAACATCTTTTTTAAGGATTTTTATGGCATACAGCTCTTCGGTGCCCTTGCGTTCAGCCAGTAAAACCTTGAATACACCATAATATAGTTTATTTGCAAAGAACACATTTAAAGTATGCATTGACTTAATTCTTACTTTGCCAAAGGAGCCTTTGCCCAAGACTTTAATAAAATTAAAATCCGAAGCTCTAATCATATCAGTTTTGCCGACATTCTGATTGGTTTCAGAACGCATAACCATGGGTTTTCTTTGGGAAGATTTCTAAAATGGTGTTTTTACACAAGTAAATTTAAGTTGAAGTAGATTGTATAAAACTCACTCTCATTTGTGATTTCAGTTTGAGCAAATCTTGTGAAGCATCAGCACATGGCACATTGTAATATTCACCCTCCTCTTGGGTCAACAGTTTAAACCAGCCATTAGCAGGATTCTAAGAAAAATTAAAGATAATCTAAATTACCAGAGATTTTTATTAAATATTACATTTATTTAGGAAAACCTTAATTATTTCCGATATGCCAAAGGATAATGCACCCATAAAATCATTGCGGGAAGTACGATCCCAATCCCAGACTTCGATTAACACCCGACGATCTTTGTCCTCTGGCTTGAGTTCACTTAAAAGAAAAGTAGGTGGAGAAATGGGGATCATTGCTAAATAAGAAGTATAGCAGTCCATTCTAAATAAGCCCGTCTTTTTGTATGAAGTGGTTGCGGTAACAAAAATTTAGGAGCTGGATAAATTCAATACTTTGCTCAGCACTTCAGAAACCAGATTTTAATTTAATTTTGGAATAACTTATAGCAGCCAGCCAATTTTTTTTATTTTTCTGCTTCTATTCCAAAAATTTTTTTTGCTCCCTTTGAAGCATGAAAAAATATTGCGTCTCCCTTTTTCTATACTTACTATGTAATTGTTTCATTCCATATGGGATTTAGTGATGCCTTAATGGTGCGTGTCTTCTTTTTTCCTTTATCGTGTTCATCGGGTATTAATTTAACTTTAACATATGGATCACTTAAACCATTCGGATCCATTGGAATAAGATTACGGCCCTCTTTGACTGTAGAAAAAAAAAGAATTAAATAAAATAAAATAAAACTCCCAAATGAATCGTATGCAACAAAGAAAAAGACGAAGAACAAATAGAAAATATTACTTTTTTTATAATTTGCACTCCTTTAAGGGGGGATTTTATTTTGCCAAGGCGTTAAATAACAAATAGGAAAAACCCAGAGATTAAGATTATTTGGTACATTAAGCAAAGTTTGTAGGCAGTTGAAAGCCATCATCAAAAAATCAGTTAAAGAAAAGAAAATTGAAATTTAAGGATTTGTAAACATTCTTTGTTACTTATATTTTAATCTCTTGAGAGAATTGGAAAAAAAAGAAATTTGTTAATAAAATAAAAAAAACTAACTGATTTTCTGATATGCAAAATTTTATTCATTTAACGACTCCTAAAAGTATACTTTGTGTGAGAGAAATTACTAAAATTTTATTGCCTGAGAGAATTTATTGCTTCAAAATATTATAAATTATTGCATTATTTGATTTGTAGGCATAGAAATTATGTTTATGAAATAACGTGTATTGTGCATTAAATATAAAATTTATGTTTAAGCTCGAATTTGCAAAATTTTTCTGAACAGAAAGTTTAATTAGTTTATTTTAAAATTTAACCATTACTGAATACCTATATTTGTTCTTCTATCATGCCCTTTTAATTATCAAATAAAAGACTTAGACACAAATTGTACATTTTAATACTCACTTTGTACAGTAAGAGTATTTTCCTTGACACCTAATTCCAGTAGAATACGTCCACGGCGCTCTGTGTGATCACATCCGCATAAGCTGGGCACGTTCTCTTTGCAACGTGCATGCACGTTCATGTCACATGCTATATAATTATCATAAGATTTTGTTTGTTTCCATAAATGTTTGGGGGTTTGGGGGGGAAATTTTTACACCAAAAAAGATTCTTTAGTAAATTTTTTTTTTTTACTTTTAAACATTTTAATTTTAGTTAATTGGTGGACAAAAGACTGAAGTATTAAGGTTTGAGCATGAAAAGAAAATGTGTGTTTTTTTTCAGGACAATGAACGAAAAGGATAAGACAGGACTTAGAAATACATAAATTCTCTCACTCAGTCACACATTTAAGTATTATATTTTATAAGTTGTAAATTATACTTTATGAGGTATTTCTAGCTACACATATTTTATACATTAAAAAATAAATTTTACTAACCTTTTTACGCTTTTAACAGCTAAATTCGTCATCATCATTTACCCGGAATTTTGCAGTTAATTAACTTTTCTAAAAATAACAGTTTCTTTCACCTTAAACTATGCAACAGTTTTTTTATCATACCTCCCATAGAAATTAAAGCAGCTAAAAGTATGCAGTGATTTTTAGTTTGCGTGCTGACCTTAATAAGGTCCTTTGAATTGAATTATTTTCTTTTCAAAAACAAACAAACAAACAAATATTTATTTGAATGCTACAAAAAGCAGCAAAATTGAAAATTAACGGTCTAATTCATCAGGCTTTAATAAGAAAAATGTGCAAAAAGTTATTTGATGAAGGGAAAAATGGTAAAGATTTTAATGAACACAACAAGACCTTTGCTTAAGTATTCAATAAATTGAAACATTTCAAATAACATTCTCTAACTCAGAGCTCTTTATAAAATTGAGATAAATTGTTTTTTGATTTGAGTATTTTTGTCAATATTTCGCTCTCCTTCGGATAGTTTCTTCAGGACAATAATAATGAAAAATGTTTTTATTTTTTATTTTATCTTGCTTAACAGATAAAATAAAAAAACAATATTCTTAATTATTAAATGCAGTGGTAAAATTGAAAGTTGATGAATAAGTTTTAGGTCTAAAAATAGACCTGACGAGACCAACTCGTCAGTAGACACGACGAGTTTCAAATATTTTATATTCTCAGCTAAAAAGCTGTTTACCTACTCTTCGGAAATATTGTTTAAAAAATCTTATTTGTTTATAGTTTCTTTTCCAAATGCCTGCAACCATTTCCTTTAACATTGTACCAACTTGATCTGAAGCACCATCATTATCATCAAGAAACAAAAAAAAAACTACTTGCTTAACAACTTTTCTGACACACAAAAATGAAGAGAAATTCTGATTTGCCGACAAAAAATGTGGCAAAATGTGTCTTTTAGTTTTTGTTCAAGTTATTAAATAAATACGGTCGAGTTGGCAGCAGGAATTTAAACTCATTCCTCAAGAGTTTAACCCTGTTTATTAAAAGTGATATTTCAAAAATTTATAACAAAAAGCAGGATAAGAAAACAATTTTCCGCTTAATTTATTTGGGTAAACACTATGCCGAAGTTAATGTTTATAGGCAATATTTTAAACAAAAAATAAATAAAAAATATTGATTTTGCTCTAAGTATCAAGGGTGCTTGTATTAGGAAGTTATCTCTTCTTAAACTTCTCTTAGTATTTAAAAATACTTTAAACATATGTATATCGATTAACCAAATGAATGATAAAGGGTAATTTTTTAATCCATTTCAATAAAACCAGCAGATTTTCAATTAAAACAGGAATAATAATTCACTGTTACTCCATCTTTTCAAAATTCATGGCAGTTTCATTTCAGTTTCGTCGCTCAACAGCAACAACATTTGCTTCGACTAATTCTGTGCTGTTTTTCAAGCAGCAGCGACCTTCATTACTGACTGTCTATATTTAGTTATATTGATCAAAAAACTATTTTTTATTAATTTTATGCTTTATGTATGCCTTCTGTTCTTAAAGCCTTCTTCCCCCACTCCCCACCAGCCCTGACCATTTGCCTATAAAATTATTTATCGCTATTAAAGTGTAAAAATATAAAGGATTTTGCACATTATTTCGTATTTTATTCCATAAAAATACCTTTAACACAGTAAGAACGAAATGTAATTGTGCAGCTTTAACACCTGCGTGCTAACGAATAAAAGGTAAATTCCCTTTCTTGCGTTGCTCATTCAATTTAAATTGAGAAAATAAAATTAATGAACAAAAGAAGTATTTCTGCGTTCTTTTCTTTTTGTGCTTTAATTTTCATTAAATTGAATTCAGCTGGAAAAAAAATGTATAGCTATAGTTTGCCAGTAACGCTATTGAAAACCGCACAATCTGAAACAAACAGACAACGTGCGAAGCAACAACCGAAGCAACAAATTTTAAACCAGAAAAGATTGATGAATAAAGTGCAACGTCAGTAACAGCAGCAACTGAAAGTATGCAATAATAAATTATGGACTTAAGAGAAATGAAAGAATGAAGGGGATGCTTAAGCCAGCTTTAATAAATAAAAAATGTGCTTTAAATACAATGGATTTTCTGTTTGATATAATCCATTAAAACACCTAGTACATGATTATTATGTTTTAAAAGCATTTTTTGCAACCTTAGCAAAAGTGCCATTGTGATGAGGCATCTTGTAAAACCAAAGTAAGCTTTTTAGCCAAATACCTCTCTTAAGAAACTACTTTCTTAAAAAGAAAAGCATCTATTTTTTTAAGAAAGTTCCTTGGTACTATTCCTTAGAATGGTGGTTGCTTTAAAAAAATATGCGGTTTGAAAAGTTTTTTTTTTATTTAAAAAAAAAAAAGAAGTACCGATGTAAAAAAGTTATAGGTGTAATATAAATGTATTAATATAATGTAATATTACAATACAGAAGTTCAATGAAATTAAAATTTTCAATTAAAAATTTTCTTTTTTTAAAGAAACTTTTTAGAAAAGAAAAGCAAAGCAAAGCAAAGCATGTTCCGAATAAAACCTTTCAAAAAGGGTACTACTTTTCAAAATGGTCCTTGTTTAGAAAAATGTACTTTTTCCCAAGAGCTTGAGCAAAGAAAAACGTGTTGCAAGACGACTACATGATTTTTTATATTGAATGTTTAAAAGTGTAAATCTTTTATCATTATTTACAAAATTTAGGTCCAAAAATGAAACATTTTAAAAAATATTTGCTGTCTTTTTTAAAAAGGTTCATATTTAGACCTAAAATAATACATTTCAATTGGCTCTTAAAGCAAATAAATAATGAAGTTCATATTTGATTATTTACAAAAAAATGAAAAAATAATAATAGCAAAACAATAATAGAAGAATAACATCTTCGAGTCTACTGACGAGTAGAGTAGCATATGGGCGGTATGTAGACAGCTAAAAAAAAAAGCAGTTTCAAAAGTCTATTTAGGCCTTAAACAATTTAAACTTCTGTTGGCTCTGATAGCAAATATCAAATTCATTGCTGTAAATTTCTTTTTTTAGCTGTTTGTAAAAAGACAAATCACCCTTTTCCCAAATCCCGTGTGCCTCAAAAAATGTCAGTTAATTAAAAAGTTCCCTTTAGCTGTCAGCAACCATTTGAATTTATTTGATGCATCAATATTTTCAATTTAACTCAACGGAAATTAAGGCATACTTTTTGTCAAGGTTGTACAATTAGCAACATTGGCATATTTTGGGGCTGGCACCCAGTACATGCACCTGTGTGTCTGTGTGCGTGTGTTTGTTGTCGCAAAATGTTAAACATTTCTCTGTCGATTAAATAATTGCACATTCTGTTTAACTGGCGTAATAATAAATTACAAAACTGATGGAAAATTGAATTTTTGCCCATTTTAATTGCATTGGTAAAGTTTAGTGCTGGTAGTAATTACATTAAATTCGTGTAAAACCGTGCAATATAATTATGCTTATCATTGGCTTGGCTTAGATTGTTATTGCATATTAACAGGTGTTGGTTATTAATTTGAAATTGGGCCTACTTTTAGGCGGAAATATGAATGAAATACATTATTTATCAGTTTTGTAGAAAAAACCAAAGTGGCTACTCGAGAAAACGTGGTAGTGAAAAGAATCCATGTATGTATATAAAAAACAAGAGCAAGGTTTCAAGAGCACAAAACCGTCTTACCGTTTACTGGTGAGAGAGATACCTCCTTAACTTTATTCTTGCAATGTATTCTTCATATTTTGTGTCTGTCTGTCAAATAAATTTTCACTCCTTCGCCGCATTTTTTCAGAATGGCCATACATTTTTTTCTTGGCGAACATTTTTATACTTCAAAATTATTATTATTATTATTATTATTGATGAGTTAATTAAACATGTGGTTACTTTTTGTTTTGTATTAGCAATTAAATAAAAATAGTTTACCGAAATACATATTTATAATATACATATTTATAATATTTTTTGTGGTCTTATTTCCTGCTCATTGCTTTTTTACTGCTGTAATGTTTTTTTGTTTTATCCATAAACATGTGTGTTTTTATCCTTGAAGTTTTCAGAACGTGTGTATTTATAATCACTGTATTCATTATTCTCACTGTTGGAAATTTATTGCTTAATCATGTATGCAACATGGCAAATTATTTACATTCCATGTTTCAATTCACCATCAATAAATGTTATAATTAAAACTGACGTGATTTGCATTACTTTCGAATAGAATATTCTCACTCGATATAAAATTTATAGAGAAACGTTTAAAATGCTATTTAATGAAATAAATTGAAACCTGTAATTACACAGTAATAGTTTAACATGAAATGACAAGGCAAATTGTTGTCATCTTAAGTGTGGGCCGCATTGTTTTTTGTGGTTTGGAAATGTTGCCATAACTATGCCACCCAAAAAAATTTGTTTTTCATAAAAAAAAATGTTCGTTATTTCAAATTCATTTCTATTATTCGAAATTTTCTTCTATAATTATATTATATTAAGTTTATTGGACTTGAGTTCATTCTATATTATTGTGGTGATTGAAACGACTTCTCGCCAGCCCCTGTCCATGGCACTCAGCTCTCCAAGTTGTAGTATATTTTCTGGCTGAATTTTAATTTCATCAAACATACATACCAATTATTATTTTTAATAAAAAAAAAAAAATATTTTTAGAAAGAGAATCACTATATTAGAAATATCTGTTTTAAAAAATATCTTTCACTAACCAATTTTTTTTTTGTGGTAAAGCTATTAAAAAAGTACTATTTCAACAGCTTTTTCTTCGCAAAAAGGTACATTTTTTACATGGAAGAATTTTTTGATAGAAAAGTTATCTATACAATATATATTACCTTTTCTAATCCCCTTGCTGAAGAAAGGCACAGAATTTCTCTCAAAGTGAGCTGCTTTGCCACTGTGCTGTGAAGCATTTTCTATCTGTTTCCCAATCGCTAAGAAAAAAGTACTTTTTTGAATAAAAAATAAATGTTAAAAAAGCATTATGTTGAGAAGTACCGTTCAGAAAAAAAACTATTTTAAAAACCAAGTTTCCCCTTTAGAAAAAATTTTTCTAATAAGCGTTTTTTTTTTTAAGAAAATAATCCTTTCTAAAACAGTCTCTATTTCCTTGTTGTTGCTTTTAGGTAAAACAACTTATTACATATTACCAAAAAGCATTTTTTGAAAAAGTAAACGTTTATAACAGTACCTTTTTCGAAAAAGGGTCTCTGAAGTACCTGCTTAAAAACTTTTTTTTTCAAAAAGTCCCTTTTTTAAAAGTACCTTTTTAAAAAGGTACTTTTAAAAAAATGCCTTTTTAATAAGGTATCCTTTTGGAAAAGTAATTTTTAAAAAAGGTACCTTTTTAAAAATTACATTTCTAAAAGCGTTCTTTACTAAAAAGGTACGTTTTTATAAAAGTTCCTTTTTAAGAATGTACCTTTTTTTTTTTTTTTTTTTAAAAAAAAGCTTCCTTAAAAATATTCGTTTCTTGAAAAAGGTACTTTTAAACACGTTAAAAAAAGTATATTTTAAGAGACATTTTAAAAATTGTTTCATGTTGCAAAAGCTTTTTTTGGAAGACCCCCATTGGATTTTTGGAAAAGCGTATTTCTGAACTAAGTACGTTTTTAAAAATAGTAAATTAAAAAAGAAAATACATTTGCGATAAAAGAACTTTATTCAAACAACTTAGCTACGAAAAAAATGTCTGCTCGAAAAAAGTATTTCTTGAATTTTCTAGGATTTTAAAAAAGAACTTTTTGAAAATAAAAAAAGTGTTCTTTTAAAAATTAATAATAAAAATACTGTTTTGAAAGTTAAAATTTTTTTTTTTTTAAATACATAAGTAGGCTTTTGAAGAAAATAGATATGCAAACAAATTTTGGGTAAAATAAAGTACCTTTGAAATAAGTATCTTTTTGGAAGAAGTACAATTCTGCGGATCATACCTTTTTGGAAAAAAGTATATTTTTGCTTAAAAGAACTTTTTTTTTTTTTTGGGCAAAAACCGTTTTTTTTGGAAAAAAGTACTTTTTTTAATAAAGTATATATTTCTTTAGAAAAAAGTACTTTTTGGCCAAAAATTGCCTTTTTGGCAAAAAGTACCTTTTTGAAAAGTACTTTTTTTTTAATAAAGTATATTTTTCCAAACAGAATTGCTTCTTGAAAAAGTACCCTTTTCAGAAAAGTTTTTTTTTGAATATTAATATTTTTTTTTTTGGAAGAAGGCCTTTTTCGAAATAATACCTTTTTGAAAATAGCATCATTTTGATACAATAAATGTAACTGTTCAAAAAATATATCAATTTGGAAAAGTAATTATTTTTTGAAAAAAGTACATTTAAAAAAATCTAAATATTTTAAAAAGAAACTTTGAAAATAGTACTTTTCCTTGCAAAAAAAAAACTTTTTAAAAATTTTGTTCTTTAAGAAAGTACCTGTAGTAATGACTCTCTAAGGGATATACACATATTTATAAAAACAAATTCTTTGCACAAAAATGATCCTTTAAGAAGAAATTTTTTTTTTATTAAATTTTTAATCACTGCGCTTTCAACACTCATTTGTTATTTTCCATTATGTTTTCCAATTTGCTGCAAATGATACAAATTTCAACTGGCTTATCTTGGATTCGCCTCGGTTGTTGATTTGCTTGCATAACTCAATTTAAGCGGAAAATTATTGCAAACAAATGCACCCCATCCAACAAGCATCCAAACAGGACTTTATTTATACTGCAATCGTTTGTATGTCTGAAGGAAAACAACATCCTGTGTATGCATCTGCTTGGGGATGTGATGGGGGGATGTGTTGCGTATGTGTGATTACTGTTTTCTCGTAGATTATACGGGCTGTTATGTGTTGTTGCTGTTATCGTATAGATGTGAGCATAAATTTTAAATTGTATCTGCATTAGTATGACACTTAAATATGTAAATAAAATTTAACATAAAATGTTTGCTCAAATCCTGCTGGATTGTAGAATAACTCCCAGATATGCATATGCATAGAAAGAACATATTAATGTTTAAAATTAGAAACAGCGAATTAGAAATTTCTTGCCACCCTAATGCGAGTATAAATATCTAGCTTTAAAATCTGTTTGTTGTACTTTTTTACTATTGTGCATAAAATAAAAACAAAACTGAACAAAAAATATCTGAAAATAAATAAAAACTCAACAGCAACACAAGCGTCAACACCATTATAACATTAGCTTAACAAATCACAAGCCTTTTCTGTTGCGACTGTATGCTCTCAGTTCTTTTTTTTTTTTATTTATACATACACTTCATAACATGTCCTTGAAATTAATACAAAAGAAATTCATGTATGTTCAATAAAAGGCCTGGTTGATAAGTTGTTTTTTGAAGTGAACAAACAACTAGAAATAGAAAATGCCATTACAGTAAGTTTAGATAAAAAATGCATATTTATCTAAAAGGAAATGTGTAAAAAAGGACTTTATAAAAAGATATCTTTTTGACAAGTTCCTTTTATTGGAGTATTAAGAAATAAAATCTCTAAGGCAATATACCTTTTTAGAAGTTTATTTTTTAAAAAGAGAGTGACTGGAGAATTTTTCCTTAAAACAATCTTATTTTCTGACTTACTCAGCCTTGCAAAACTAAATGTTCCGTTTTTATGTTCTATTTTTTTTTTTTTTTTTGCTTAATCAAACCTCCACAAACACTCCCCATTTTTGTTTTTTCACCTACCAATCCTTCTTTCCTATTTTCCTAGTTCCAGTACAATGCAATGCATATGTGGGGGGGTCATCCCCTGAATACTGGTCCCAGTCTTGTTTGCCACAAGGAGTTATTTAGCTTTCGTTAAATCAATTTTCAGTCTGTTTTCGCACTGACTATCTAATGTCACACATGTGCTTTTGCTTTTGTATAAATATGTATGTATGCGTTTTTCCATTTGCTTAACATTATAATGGCTGTGTTTGCCATAACTGGGACCTTTACACAATGCGATAAAGAAAAACGATAATCAGCATTAAATATAAAATGTAAACAAAAAACTATGTGTATATAACAAAAAACGAACCAACATAAAAATTGATGTTGCGTGAAAAAAATAACAACATGCTTGTGTTTGTTCAAGAAATTTTTGTAAATGATATGAAAACATTTGTAGATTTTTTACAGGAGCTCAGAGGAGTTGAAATAAAAAAACACTACACATTATTGTAGGTCGTATATTAGAGTGTTCCATTTGTGAGTGAAAATCGTTTTTCCTTGGTGTCAATGTTTCGAGTTGAAGTCCGGAACAGATCTGTACATATTACTCATACCAAGGAGAGTTGCAATAATGACTGTTATTTTAAAGTCAACAAAATAATAAGTTTTTCAGCATTAATTTTAACTTCATAGTCGAACTATATGATATGCTATTGTTAACAACTTTATCGCGCTTGAGTTCGATTTTTACAACCTTGAAATTGAGAAAGATTTTAAAATGTTGATCACAGCAATTTTATTACAAAAAAAATCTTTCTCAATTTTGAGGAAGTAAAAATAGAATTCAAGCCCGATAAAATTATTTACAAAAATAAATTTTTCTATAAAAAATTAAAAAAAAATATACAAAAACAACTCGAATATAAAATTACTTAGTTGTCTTTATGTCAAGAAAATTAATCTTTATACTTACCATTTTCACCAATAATTTTTGAATCTGTAAATACTAAAAATAAACTACTCCTAAATTAGAAACGTAAATACATGCAAAGAAAAAACACTACAGGCATAGCCGCTCTCTCTCTTTCTCAGCATCACCATATTAACATTGCAAACACAAACAATACACAACAAAAAAAAAAAAAATCCCGTTATTAATGTGAAGCATGATATGAACTGATAACAAGAACAATGAGAAAAAATTAAAACATAAATAGTAACAACAAACACATACTTGTATGCTTGCCTCCATTTTAACATTGACAGTTGTAAAATAATGAGCCATTAAACAATATACAAACATGTACATTGTACAAACATATGCATATGTATGTATGTACGTTGTCACATACTTTTATCTATGCCCTGCAAACATTTTATATGGGAAAATATCGTTTAAACGTGACATTCAGAAGTTTAAAATTTTCATGAGTATGTACATACATATGTATGTATGTATGTATGTATGTATGTATGTATGTATGTATGTATGTATGTATGTATGTATGTATGTATGTATGTATGTATGTATGTATGTATGTATGTATGTATGTATGTATGTATGTAATAATAAACATTTTTATTTCTAATAAAAAGGTTGCCTGCTTCCGGGGGAAAATGAGCAATTTCGTGAATATTTCCTAAATTAAGTTATTAAGTGTCATATTGAAGAGGTGTAACTGAAGGCTAATTTATATATGTATGTATTTCAGAAGCCTAAAACGGGTATAATAGGAACGTTTAGATATAATCTATCCCCCTAATTCATAATAATTATTACAGGCTTATAAGACTGTTATTTGACATATTTGTATGGAGAATCTGACAAATAAGAGCTTTATAAACCTGTTATAATTTTTATGCATTAGACGGTATGTATATACGATTCAATGCTAATATTTTATTGGTTAAAGTAACACTAAGCTGGAACAAAAATGCGGTTGGCAGGGTACGGCGCACAGTGCTTTGAACCCACAAAAATGAAAGAAACTGTGACAGAGGTAAATAGGATATTCTCTGCACCTACATAAAATCAGCTTTTTTTTTTTTTTAGAAAACTACAAAGCACAAATGCCAAAAATTTAATGCTACATATTCTCTAAGGAGGTTTTTTTTCGACCAAGCAGCCTGCTAGCCTATTGTAAGGGTGGCCCTCTTGTTATGTGTTTGATCTACTGCAGTAGATACATAATATTGTTATAGACAAATCTAATTTTATATCATTTCTTCTTTTTTTGTAGGTCAAACGAAATTACCGCAAGGCCAAATTTGCTACACCACGTAATAATGTTAAGGGTGAGTTTTATTCTTATGAGTAAAGTACTAAAATACATATGTACATACATGTATGAAACAACAAAATCTAATTACCACATATATACTAAAATATGTATGTATGTATATCTAATTACCAGTTATGTGTAATAATATAATTAAAAACCCTAATATAGAACTTTCGGGCAGCTTCTCTTCTAAAATATACGAAATACCACAACATTACGTTGCTATTTTCGCCGTTTTTACCCTCTTAAAACGTTTCGATAAATTTCGGCATCAATTAATTGCTTTTATATAAAATTTATTAATTATTATTTTAGCAGATTAAAAAAGTTTTGTTTTTATAAAAATTTTAAATGTGTGCAGGGCATGTTTAAGCATGCACATTGTGTAAGTAAATACATGTGTATGTTAATATCTCCCAACAACAAATTTCATTACGGTATTAAGCGCAATAACAATAAAGAAAGTTTAAGTGTTAAATAAAGAGCATAACTTGGTTATTTTTCCTCTTTATTATAAATTTCCAATTGCTTTTACTACTACGAAATAAATGAAGGTGTAAAAACACATTAAACCACTACCAACAATAATAGTACATAAAAACGACACTAAAAACCAGCATTAACAACAATAAAAAAACAAGCAATAATTTAACCTTTTAACCAAGAAACCCAGCAAACAAAATGACACTAAAGATTTTTGCAGTTTGTTGAACGTTTTTTTAAGTTTGAGACATTCTTCAACGAGAGCAAGTTTTTTCAAAAAGTACTTCTTGTACAAAAAAAAAAATTTTTTTTATTCAAAAAAATTTATTTTTGCCTGGAAAAAAGTAACTTTACAAGAAAGTACGTTTTATAAATTAGTGCTTTTTCTAAAAAAGTACCTTCTATAAAACTCTACCTTTTACAAGGGAAAAAAACTCGTATAAAAAAAAAATAGCTTTTATAAAAAAGGTACCTGTTGAAAAACGGTACCTTTTAAAAAAATACCTTTTATAAAAAAGTACCATTAATGAAAAAAAGTACTTTTTCTAAGCAAACTTTCCTTTTCATAAAAGTACATTTTAAAAGTAAGTAATTTCTTAAAAAAAATATTTTCGTAAAAAGTACCTTTCATAAAAGAGTACCTTTTTCAAAAAACATAACTTTTATAAAAAATATCTTATAAAAAATTACGTTCTACAAAAAAGTATCTGTTATTAAAAAGTACCTTTTATATAAAATTGCCTTTTGTAAAATAGTATCTTTTATAAAGCAGTACCTTTTGTAAGAAAAAGTACCTGCTATAAAAAAGTGCCTTTTGTAAAAATTTACCTCTTACAAAAACGTATCTATTGGACTTTTTACAAGAGAGAGTCTTTTATTACAAAAAAGTACTTTTTTTTAAAGGTTTTTCCTGAGAAAAACTTATACATTTTTTACAAGCAATCTTTTTTAAGCTGCCAAAATTTCGAAATGTTATTGCTTGGTTTCTTTTTGTACTCTAAAGTTTCTCATAACTTTACAGAATATTTTTTTATTTTTCTACATAAGCAAACACATTTCACTCACACACACACACACACATACACACATAAGTTTTTGCTTAAGCCAACAAACAAAGGACGTTCTTCCCTTTTCCAGTGGATATCCGACCACATTTTCACTCTCTTAATTTGTATTTTTTATTTTCCTTTATGCAATTTCAAGCGACCACTGAGACGACAATACAGTTTATGTGAATGTAGGTGTGATTTGTAGCTTTGTATTTGTGAGACCACCACAGTTTTCTAGTTTAATCAACACAAAGAAAATATTTAGGGAATTACCTCGACACTTGAGACCTTTATGTGTGATACCGTGTAACAGGGAACCGCAATGATCACAAAACATCGGTGACAGGAATGTAACGTTGTGCCATTTGTGTGGCATCTGATGGGCCTAAGAATAAGGTGAGAAAACTAATGGAAAATTAACAGACTTTTTCGCTTTGTTTGTTTTCGTTATAATACTAGAACAACTTTTCTATAAAAAAAACACACACACACAAACACACACAATTAACTCGGTGAAATTGCAGCCATTTAAGACTCTAGTTTTATTTCAAGACTATATATTTATGTGTACAAGAACAAAAACAAATTTTACACTACAAATAAAGACGGCTTGTGATGGAGGACAATTAAACATGAATTTAAAAGAATTGTTTGGTTTTTGCGAATAGAAATAAAGTGCAAAACGACAGTGTTTGTTCCATATAAATAAACTTGAATAGTTTTTTTTTGATTCTCGTTGTTATGAAGCCAGTGCTGAGGAAGATATTTTCATGTACCTTATGCTAAATATTAATTTCAAAGGACTTTTGCCCCGAAGGGTAGTTAAAAAAAAAGTAAGCAAACTTTTTAAGGGTTCTTTTTAAAAGGTACTTCTTCTTAAATATATTTTCTTACAAGACATTTTTCTTTAAAGATACACTCTGCAAAAGGTATCTTTTTTGAATTGTGCCTGTTCAAAAAGGTCCTTTTTTAAGCGGACTTTTTTAAAATTCATTTTTTTAAAACTGTTTCGCTAAAAAGTTACTTTTTCTACAAGCAATTTTTTTAGATTACTGGAATAAAAGCTTCTTTTAGAAAATACTTTTTAAGGTACTTCTCAAAAAAAGTTTGCTTGTTTTAAAGGGTTTCCTAGAAAGTTATTCTTTTTAAAATCTACTTGCTTTAAAAACTACTTTTGTTTTTAGAAGATGCTTGTGTAAAATGCATTTTTTTAAAAGGGGCTAATTTCAAAATATATTTTATTTTAAAAGGTACTTTCTTAAGGCGTTGAAAGACGTTTGAAACGTACTCCTTTAAATAGTACTTTATTAAAATATATTTTTTTAAAAGGTACGGTTTGTGTTTTTTAATAAGTTAAAGGTACCTAACAAGCAATAAAATGGAAGGTACTTTTTAAAGGGTGTTTCTTAAAGGTTTCTGTTTTGAATATGCTTTTCTTAGAAGCTACTCCATTTTAAAAGGTACTTTTTAAAAGCAGCTTTTTTCAAGGCACGTTCGTAAAGCAGTTTTTCAAAAGACATTTTTGAAAACTCCTTTTTAGAGGTTACTTTTTTTTAGAAATTAAAGCAAATTTTTGCAAAAGTCCTTTTTTAAAACGTGATTTTTTCAAATGTACTTTTCTTTAAAGGTACTTTCATTAAAGGTACTTATTTTAAAGTGTACATTTTTATAGATATTTCTTAGAAGGTATTTTTTAAGTTTGTTTTTCAGAGAGTCCCTATCAAAAAAGTACGTCTTCTAGAAGACCTTTTTCTAAAATGCTACTTTTTTTAAGCTACTAAGGTACTTTTCCCAAAATGTACTTTTCTAAAGCTGCTTTTTGAGACATTCCCCTTTGAAATATCCTTTTATTAAGTGGTTTCCTCACACTGGTCCTTTAAAAAGAGAACTTATTTTAAAACGTTGAAATCCTTTTTATGTCCTTTTTACCTTCAATTAGTTAAGCGTTAAACATAATTGCGTGTTTTTTGTCATCATAACTGAACACCTGTTGAACTACAATTCTCATTGGTGCTGTTGCTAATGGAAAATTACTGAAGCGTCGCAGTTGTTTAATAGAAAATGCAATTGAAATTGTTGTTTTGTTACTTAAGTATCCTTAATACTTCTCATAATAATGAAATTTATTTCAGAAAGTTTTTTTCAACGATTGCAATACAAAAAATATATACATATATTTTCCAGTATAATATTTTAGTTTTCTAGGCTAATATGCTAATAGTATTGATTTGTGGTGAAATTTTCGTGCTGTATATTATGATGTGTTAAAATCCAATGCAAATTTTCTTGCAAATATAAAATTTGAAAAATTTTCTTCTCTTTTTGTAACTTTCCATAAGTATCCGTTTTTAAGGTTGACAACAATGACACAGATATTTTTGAATTCGAATTGAAAGGGGGAACATCTCTCATATAACCCAGAAGGTATATACTAGGTGGGCCAAAGGAAGTCATTTGTTGTTGTTTGGCTCTCATTTTTTTTTATAAATGAAAAATTTCGATTCTATTTTTTGATTATATTTATTTCAACCTTTAGAATTTTATTGGTTAAGTCGAAAAGACGATATCGGACAAATGGGAGAAGCTACATATCTGTAGCAACTCCCATTACATATAATATCCTGATTGGTATACGGGCTTGTTTTATGGCATTATTTATCACTTTAGCTAGAACATCCGGCGATACATTCTCGCACTCGTGTTGAATGTGTTCCTTGATAAAAATAAGAGCAGCTTCTAATAGGGTGATATCTTTTGGCCCACTTTGTACACTTTCTGAGAAGTTTTTCTTGAACATTATAAATGTTCTTTGGTGAAAACTGATATTTTAAAATAATGTTAGAGCACAATCAATGATTATTTGGTAAAATCAATTTATTAAAAAAATTTTTTTAATTTATTTTTTTAAATTAATTTTTTTTATAAGAATATTTAAATTTATTAAGAATTTTTTTGCTTACAACTCGTAATCGGGTTCTAAGTTCCAAAAGCAATTATAATTTTTCAAGTATAATTCTTCTCTCAAAGTTTTGACAAATATCCTTTTTTTAGATTCTTGAAAAAATTTTTTTCAAGTTACTTTACTTGCATTTTTTGTAAAGATTACAACTTCTGATAAAGGAGTTTTTTAAAGAGAACACACTGGGAGATTTTTTTCATAGAACTCTAAAATTTTTTTCTTAAAATAATTTATTTTAAAAAGCTGCACTACAACTTGTAAAAGGGTCTAAAGTTCAATAAAAACTAATTTTTATTCCAAAAAAGTTGTCGCTAGAAAACTTCTAAGAAGGTCCTGTTTTTAAACTGACAGAAATATCTAGCTTTGCAACATTTACGTGTAAGGAAATAATGATAGATTTTTTTTAGCCAAACATTTTTTATAGAAATTTCTTATGAGTTCTTTTTATTAAATTTTTTTTTGTTGATTTTTATACTATTCTTAAAAAAATTTTTTCTTACAACTAGAGAAAGATTCTGAGCTGTAAGTAAAGTTGATAATTATCTGTGAAGAATGGTTTCTTTGTATTTTGCACTAATATCCTTTTTTTTTTGAAGGTTTTTGTGAAATATAAATTTTACATTTCAAATATGTATTTCAATTTGTTTGAAGCCAAATAAACATAGAATTCTGCCTTGTGAGGAGCAAAAATATATATTAGTTTTTAGATTAAAGGCGTTTAAAATTATTCCTCTAATTGCCTGTAATGTTTGTTGGGTTGGCTTTCTGTAATTAGGATTTCCCATAAGAAGTCAACGAAAGATTAAGGCAACTAAAATGTGTTTTAATTACATTTGGGCCCAATTAGGTTGAGATGAAATTAGACGGTAAGGGTGTTTAATAGAGAAAATATTTAATTAAAAGAGAAAAATCATATCTTTTATGTTTTTACGATTTCCTCATAAATTATTATTTTTTAACTTTTCACTTTTACCGTTTGCTTTTAATTGCTTTTCCAGTTGCTTATTTCGAACAGAAAAGTTTTTTTTTTGTTCGTATTTCATCTCTCTGTTATATGATTAATATTCTCAACTCAATGACTTTTTGTTTCAATTATAAAGCTTAAGACAGTTTAATTCCTCCAAAATATTTCTTCGTGCAAGCATACAGCGTAAGAAAACACACCTTCCAAAGCGAACTGAATTCAAACTCAAGAACAGCATAATGAACGCTCTCAAGGTAAATAGAGGAAAACAAAAAGAAAGACATGCTTTTACAACTTTTTTAATTTTACTTTTAAACCTTAAAAATTGTTAAACACTTAACTCTTCCAGTTGAGCTTTTCTTTTCAAGGACGAAAGCCTACTTTGAGGGGTATTTGATTTTATGATATTATTAGCAATTTATTTTATGCGCAGTCTTTTTTAAATGACAGCGATAATAATCTTCAGCAATCTGATGCCTATCACCACTGTTTTATGTGGAAACCTTTATTATCTTCTTGAGTATATTTTTCTTTTTTGTGTCTATGATGATGGGGAAGAAGGACCTGTCAGTTTAGTATTCTACGAAAAAAAAAAATTGTTGAATGTTCTTAAGTACGAACAATTTTGTATATATATATATATATATATATATATATATATAAAAGAAAAAAAGTATACGAAAGCATTTGTATGAAGAAATTCTTGTCTTTTAATTAAGGAAAAGAAATAGACAACAAATTAAAAATAATGTGAGACGTTCTGCTGGTGTTTCGAATTAAAAACTGTAACAACATTAATCTCAGACTGAATTTTTCAAATGTAATTGCGCTGAAGAATCTACAACAAGCATCGTGAAATGTTGGCAAATATATTATATACAAAATTACAATTAAACTGGAAAGGTCCTTAAGCTGAAATAAAAAAATCAGTTTAAAAATAAACAAGGGTTGAATTTCATCCAAACTTTCAAGGCGGAAGGCATCCTGTCAGGGCGTAACAAACGATTAAGAAACAAACATGTATAATGGAATGATATTCAAAAAGTTGGTTAGGAATGCCTGTTTTAAAAAAATATATACATATACATATGTACATATGTGTGAAAATTTAACAAACATTTTTTTTCCTTTAAAACTGTTCACTATAATTATTATTAAATTTGAGACTTATTTAAATCCAGCAAGACTTTAATGTCCTATTTGAAAACAAATTTTGAAAATTTACCTAAAAGGATATTCCTCAGGATCTTTAAGGGCAAGTGATAAATTTGAAACAATATCTGATGGTGAAAAAGGAGAAAAATTTACGGGTTGTAGCCACACAACTTATTTCGAGATTAAAAAAAAATAGGCCTAAATTAAATAAAATGCTGAAAGTAATTAAACCCTCTAAAAATATTAGATTCATATTAAAGCTAAAGTTTGCGTACAACTTGTACAGCCAGTATCAATTTTTGGAATTAATAGTATGTGAAATTGAAAAAAAATATTCCTGACGATGTTAAATAATGACTTTGAAAAAAATATTTCTTGCAGGTTTGGTCAGAACTAAAAATATGAATTTTTTTCGGACAAGAATTTTTTTTTACTTTAGACAAAGCTTGCTGTGTTTTTGTAAAAAAGTGTTTTTCACTTAAACATTTTCGCTATAAATAATATTTTATATGTGCTTAAGACTTATTTCGTACCAGTAAGACTTTTATAACCTGCTGCAAAACAAATTTTTAGATTTTCTAAAAAAGGATATTCCTCAGGATCTTCAACGACAGGTGATAGATTTGAAACAAAAACTGATTCTGAAAAAGGAGAATATTTTACGAGTTGTAGATTACTTTTTTTTTTACAAAACACAACTTTTTCCAAAAAAAAAAAGAGAAAATAGGGAAAATTACATAAAATGCTAGATTTAGCTTTAAAAATATTTGTACAGTCAGTATTGTATTTATATTGAAAGCAAAACTCAGGCACCAGTTGTAGAATAAGCATCAGCTCTTCGAACGAACAGTTAGTGAAATTGAAAATATGTTTAAGCCTTAGAATGCGGAGTAATCACTTTCCAAAAAGAAATGTTTTTTTTTCAAGTTTGGCCAGAAACAAAAACAAGATATTTTTTTCCTGATAACAAGATTTGTTAGCTATAACAAAAGCCTATTGTGTTTGTAAAAAATATATGTAGAGACTTAACTACGCAGTTATGCCATCATAAAGTCGCGTCACGTAGTATAGCCATAGGCATGTGGTTATAAAGACGCGTTACATGGTAAATACATACTCTGTCGCGCAGGCAAGTATTTATAACCATTTCTATGCAGCGATGCTAAGAAAGCCATAGAATAAATAAACATCTTACAAAGTAAAACCCTGCCTGAGTAGCTTAAAATATAAAAATTTCAAGAATAACAATAACATTATCATAAGAGATCTATAATGCACATTTGACAGGCCTTCCAGACATAAATATCCTCCTCAAAGGACTTAAAAAAAGTCAAATAAATGAAATATTCAATTGTTGATTAAAGAAAAATACAAGCAGTATTTCAAAGCAGAGCAGGAATTTCAAATTAAGTCTCACAGGCTTGGGACGCAAAACGTTATTGCCATAAATGAAGAGTAATGTGACCACTATTTTCTTATTAACTTTTTTTCTCACAGTCATCGCATTCACATTTTCATAGAAATATTGCAAATTTAATTGTTCAAATGAATATGTGCCTGTATTCCTCAAAATCAATAATTAAACAACATATACATATGTATATAATAAATTTCATATTAAATATAATTCTCCTGATATAATCATAAAAAATTCACAAACAGCTAAATATTTTCTTTATCATAATGACGAAAAAACACATTCTGCTTAACACTTCATTCTATTTAGCCAGCTTTGCTACAACGTGTTGTTGTGCATTTAAACAAACGTCCTTTACCTTGTTCATATTTCCTACTTATGTCTACCATTCAAACCTATTGTCTAAGGCCAAGGATTTAAGAAATGCACAAAAACAATATAAAATCACGTTCAAGCTCATTTTTATGATTTCTCTCATTCTTTTCTCCTTCATATTCTTCAATACAAATATAAAAAAAGACGCACAAATGTTTACACTTACACGTCTCCACACCCACACCCCCACTCATACGCACATACACACACTCACTCAGAAACAGCAATTACTATATGAAATAGCTGTGCTTCAGTTAGATTAAAACAATCTCACACACACGCTTGCTTTTGGTGTGAGCGAGACCATTTGGGGTAAAATAATCTAGAAAAAAAAACACTCTTGATTTGTTGTGCTTTTAATTTTTTTTTATAAATAAATAATGCTTATAACTGTCAAGAAACATTGAATTCTTATACATACATACATATGTATAAATGAATGTATATTTTTTTCGTAGTAGCCAGCAGGGAATTGTGAGGCAGCTAAAGGATATGAATTCCATACGAGGGTGGTGCTAAAAATTTCTTAAAATTATTTTTTGAAAGTTTTGGTCAGAATGTTTTAAAAGTTGACAGACAGGTTGTAGCATAACACTCTTTAGTCAAATGTTAAATTTTAGAACGGTCAGAACAAGGATGTGGTTGACTCCCTAATGTCCTTTATTTTTTGACTGTCAAATTTAGCCAACAAAAATACGCAAAAATGTTGGAATTGGAAAAATATAAATATTTTTTAATAACGTATGAAAATGAATCTGCCCAATTTCGATTTTTGAAATAGTTCAACTGAAGAGGTGTTTTTATTTTGTTTTTAAGTCGAAGTTTTTTGGCCTAAGCTCATCCAAAGTTGACAGATGGCTGTAAAATAATAGTGTTTAAGCACGTGATATACTTTACTGCAATTGGATCAAGGACATGGCTCCTTCCCGCATGTCCTTTATTTTTTAAATGTCTAATTAAGTCGAAAATAGCAAGCAAAAAGGTTAAAATTACGAAAAAAAAACTATTTGATAAGATGTAAAAATGCGTTTTAAAAGTTTAACATTTTCCAACTGAAGACAAGTTTTTATTTATTTATTTATTTGCTAAAGTTAAAGTATTGGCCGAAATCCATCGAAAATTAGCAAATGGTTATAGAGCAATACTATTTAGTCGTATATTAAATTTCATAGCGATTGGACTAAGGATCTGGCTGCTTCCCGAGTGTCCTTTATTTTTTAAATGTAAAACTAAACCAACAAAATTGCTAAAAATTTGTTTAAGGTCGTAGGAAAAATGATCGACTTGGTTTTGATTTTTAAAAGTTTGACACTTATCGACTGAAAATGTATTTTATTTTTTATTTTTCCCAATCTATTTGTTTTATTTATTTGCTAAGGCTAACGTCTTGGCCGAAATTCAGCAAAAGTGGGTAGGTGAATGTAGAATAAGACTATTTAGTTATATATTAAATTTCACAGTGGTTGGACTAGGGAGATGACTGCCTCCCCAGTGTCCTTTTTTCTTAAATTTCAAACTAGAGAAACAAATAAGCTGCAAGGATAGTATTAATAAAAATGGTCGATGTTTAGCCAAGGTTGGCTGATGGCTAAAGAATACTAATCTTTAGCCACGTAATAAATTTGACTGCAATTGAATGAAGGACGTGGCTGCCTGGCATGTATCCTTTTTTTAATATGTCCAAAATATGTAAAAAATTTGGAAATACTAAACATTTATATAATAAAATATAAAAAAGTGGATCTGCTAGGTCTGTATATATGCTTAATAGCAAGGTTGTTTCAGGAAGACAGGAAAATAATTAAGTTTTAAATCAAAATCTATGCTTAAAGTGATATGACTAAAATAAAAATATAGCCTAGAATTTCAAATAGGACCAGCTGTTCAAATTAGATTTTTTTGTTAGAAAATACTTTAAACTAAATACTCTTAGCATTTCCTTAATCTTCAAAATCTCAAACACCAAAACTAGGGCCTTTTTGTTATTGGAAAAAAAGGATATTAGCAAAGACTCTTTGAGAAAAGTCCGAAATCAAAAAACCCAATTTTAACTAAAACTTTATGCTTAAAGTCAAGTTGTTAATTAGGTAACACCTTGAGGTCGCAAACACAGTGTCTTTGGTAAGAAAAGGATATATGCACATATGTTTCAAAATTCAAAAAACAGAATAATTTTCTTAAAACTTTAAATGCCCAGGTGGGTTTGCAAGTTGTACGAAGAAAAAAAAATATCTTTTTTGAAAATTTGTACTCACAAAGGACATTCCATAGGTTGTTTCAAAACAAGTAAAATCAAAATTTTATGTAGAATTTCACATAACTAAGAATTTTACACAAGTCGCAAACACATTTTTTGCTTTGGAAGATAGAAATTACTTGAGAACTGCCATCTAAGAAAGTTTTTCTCTTAAACTTCAGTATGAAACTTATTTTATAATTGAGTTTTTTTGCAATACATTTGTTGTTTCATCCGCTTTTTGTGTTTGTTTATTTAAAAATAGAAATGAAACTTCTTAGCATTTGTAAAATTACATTGGTACACAATACTATACAGAATAAAATATACTTGTCAAATAACTTGAGTGATTTGTACACGAAATCTTTTGAACACAAGAGAACAAGTGTTTATTTATTTTTAAAGCTTAAATTAAGTTAAATGCTAACACAACACTTTTTACATAAACCTTTTCCAATAAGGACTTTTCGAAGATTGTTTTGATTTTATTATAAGTTGAGGGTTTTGTTTTTCAATTCACATTACTTTACTTTAACAGCTGTGTGATAATAAATAATGGAAATCACACAAGAAAAATTAAAACTATTTGCCAGCTTTTAAGAGGTATTCCTCAATAATAATATGAGGCAGTAGAATTATTAAATGGTACTAAATGCGTCTTTTAGTCTAGCAATATATTGCCTGCTTATTTCCTGTTACTAGGCTGCTGTAGTATTTCAATCGACAGGACTATTCATTAGGAAAAAGGACACCTACGTTGTACTAAAAATTTTGAATTAAGTCCAAAGTTTTACTAAAAACTCCTCGAAATTGGTTGACATGTTGAACAACAATGGTCTCTAGCAAGTCGGAGCAAGGACATGACTGCCTCTCATGTATTCTCTTTTTATGAATCTTGTATTTTGGCTATACTCATAAGTAAACCAAGTGAGAGCTATTAAAATATTGTTTAACAATCTACCTGATTATGGACTTTGCAAACTAGACTTTAAAATGCAGGTTCCAACTGCTGGTGAACTTTTAAATTTTCTCGTTAAATCTAAGGTATTCGTAATTTTTTTTTTTTTTTTTTTTTTGACAGTGAGGTAGGGTTTATAATGTCTTTGCACTTACAGTGGCCGTCGCCAACTGCGTTGTGTCGTGTAGCCACTAAAACACTCCCTCCTCAACTAGCCAAAGTTGGTAAATAGTTGAGGCTTTGTTGTCTTTAGCATTGCATTGAATTTTAAGGCTTCCATATATCCTTTTTTTTGAATATCATATTTTGGCAACAGTAATGGATAAAACAAGCTGGAGCCAACAAAATATTATTTAATAACATTGAATTTGCCTTAATTTAGTATAAAAATAATCCAGCTGCTGGTAAATTTTTAATTTTTCCTGTTAAGACCAAAGTATTGGTAATCATCCAGCAATATTTGGTTTATAGTTTAGCAATTGATACCTTTGGCCGCATGGAGAATTTCACCTGGATCAGATGCAGGACATGGTTGCCCGCCATATATCCTTTTTCCTTAATGTCTTATATTGTACCAACAGTATTGAAACAAAATAAAAAATTTAGTTTTATAAGAAAAACTTTCAATAATGCTTGACAATGAAAATGTCTAAGTTTTGTCCAGATTTTGATATGGGCGATAACTTTTTTTATTTTTCTTTCAAAAGCTAAAAACTTCTGTTCAAAATAAGTAATACAAGTAAGATGGCTTATGGTTACACAATAACAATCTTCAGCCATAGGGTGAATTTTGCTTTAATCCTTTTTTAAGTCTATTACTTTTATATTTCAAATCTATTATTTTATATATTTTTATTGTTAGTATAATATTTACAAATAAAAAGTCCAGAGTTATTGAAATTCCGCTCTACTTTTTCATCTTAAAGGTTTGATTAAAAAAGGTTCTTCTTTCTTATCGCTTATACATACATTTGTTATTTGTTTGCCTAAAGCCAAGATCTTGTTTTAAAAGCAGCGAAAGTAAGCATGTGGTTAAAGAATTGTTGTATGTTGCCATGTGTAGAATTTTAATTTAAGCGGCGCAAGGAAATCGCTGCTTCCCATATATCCTTTTTTCTAAGTGTCACACGAAAAGTATAAGTACTATTTAAATTTCATTTATTAACCTTCTAAAATGGGCCTGGCTAATTTTTTACTTCAATGGTTTGATTCAAAAAGAAAAAAAAAACATCTTCCAACTGCAGATACATTTTCTCTCCCCCTTTTGGATTCACGGTAATGTTTATTAAATAATAATGATTAACGAGAATTTTAATTATACCATTTGCAAAACCATACAATTTTAATTTGATTTATAAATAATGTACATTAAAAATAAAAACCCTCAACACTTGTAATTTGTGTATCATTAAAATGTAAATTTACAAATGCAAATGCCAAACTGTTTAAATATTTCATGTAATTGTTTCCATATATATATATTTTTTTTTTGGTTTTACATTTATCTACGGAAATTGTGCTCCACATTTAATATCATGTACTGTTTGCTTGTTGGTGTTTATGGTCAGGGTTAAAATCATGTTGAACAAAATTGTGTATTTGTTTTCTACGGAACTCGTTTTGTTTAGTGCACAGATGTTTGCTTTCAATTATTAAAATTGAGGTCAAACAAATGTAGCACTTACTTCGAACATGTTATTGTTTGTCTGTAAATAATTTTATAGTAAATTATTAATATATTTTAAATAAAATGAATCGAAACGCCTCTATTGCAAACCATAACCTTTTATTTAATAAGCCTCAATTTTAATTTTTATCTTTAAACAGTTTTTCGAGCTTATTTATTATTTTTTTAAATTTATAATGAGTTGTACTGAAACTGGGAATTCCTTATGAAAATCTAAAACAAATCCCTTTAAAGCAATACATAGCAACATCGTACGGTTGGCGAAATCTGGTTATACAAAAAACTACATGGCAACTGGCTAATTTATATGAACTGGTAAAAAAGTAAAAGTTACTATTTTCTACCTTATTTTTGTAAAGTCCTTGCAAATATTCGATTTTAAAAACCAATAATTTGAAAGTTAATATTGTAAATAGCAAACTCTGTCGCATACATATTTACATTTTTTAACTCAGCTCATCTCATATTTCGTTTGGCTTTAAAAAAGCAAATAAATCACCTGAAACCTGATAGCAAAAGCAACACTACCACTCGCCATTATGTATTATTTATTATTTAAAATAAAATTCTTTTATATTAAACATTTAGAACCTCCTTGAAAATATTCTTAAAAAAAAGTACACAAGTAGCCGAAAACGACTTTACAACTCACCAATACGAATTAACTGCGAAAACAGCTCTAATTATTTTACGTTAATCTTCACTTGAGTGGTCCTTGTGAATGTCCTTTTTTACAAAAACAATATTTAAATTCAAAGTTGATGGTGACCTTGATTTTACAACTCTCTAAGACGTCTTAACTGTGGAAAGAAACTAAATTATTTTACGTAACTCTTCATTTGAGGGAGTCCTTGTGAATATCCTTTTTGAAAGTAATAATAGTTTTCTCAAAAGCTGATATTAAAAATAGCATAGCAGCTTGCCATTATCTAAAATTGGTCAGAAAATTGCCCTTTGTGAATTCAGGAGCTCTTTGAGGAGGTCCATGCATATTTCCTTTCAAAAAATGTTGATTGCTAATATGTTTTAGGTAATTACCTGGGTTTGCTTAAAAGTTGACATTGCAAGAAACGCTACTGCTTGGCATTATATTCTAGCTCTTAAGAAAACTCAAATTGTTTTAAGTAACTCTATTAATAGGACTTTGAAAATATCCTTAAAAATACACTTGCAAGTGTCATTTTTTACAAAAGCATTGTTTTAGTTAAAAATTGATACTGAAAGCGATATCACAACTCGCCAATACATCTTAACTGTTAAAAGAAATCAAATTATTTTATGTAACTCATGATTTGAAGAATCCTTGCAAATGTCCTTTTTTACAAAATTAATGGTTTAGTTAAAAGTTGATTTGCAAAATTGTTTTACAGCTTGCCAATACGTCTTAACTGTTAAAAAGGATCAAACTATTTTATGTAACTTTTCAGTGGCGATGTCCTTGCTTTTGTCCTTTTTTAAAAAAGTAACAGTTTGTTCAAAAGTTAATTTTAATTTTTTTGCACAACAAAAACAGGGTTTTAAATCTACTAAGGTTGCTATTAAAACTGGTAAATTAGTTTTAAATTTTATTTCAAATTTAGCGATTTTATTTATCTCGTATTTTGGGAGGTCCTTGTGAATATCCTTTTTCGGAAAGTGTTTTGATATCACTTTTTTGTTGATGGGTCTCCTGAAAAAAGTTCTTAGGTCGCATTTGGTTTGTTCACAAATTTTGTAAATAATTGAGCTCTTGCCTTCAAAAATTTAAAAAGTTAATTTTTCTAATTTGCAATTTTTTTATATTACAACTTGACATTAATCCTTAGTTTTAATTTAGATGTATTGGTTTTTCTATATCACTTGCTTTGTTGAGTCTTTAGGAATATCCTTTTTTTATGAGAAAAATTGTAAACGTTTTTTCAAGTAGTATCATTTTTTCTAGTAGTATCAAGCCCTGTGCGATTATTTCTTAGAGGTAAACATTTTGTATAGATATTTCTTACATCGCTAGCATGTTGCTACACTCATTTGAATAACAGATGGTTAAAATTTCAGCCACACACTTCTTCTCCTTTCAAACACACAATCTTTTTGCACAAGCACATACATACGAGTTACTTACAATGAGCATAGATATTTGCATATAACGAGCAAATACATACGTTAATACAACAAATATACATCAAGAAAATAATTAATACACACACACACACACACTCACACTCAAACATACACTCACTGAATGTGGCATTATTTTAAAATTATGGAAATTAGCAAAAATTAGATAAAAGAAAACTAATAAAATGCAAAATAAGAACATATTTGAACAAATCTCTGAAACATCTGCTTCAATCAAAGTTGAAGTAACAAAAACACGCAATACAAAATAATAAATGAGTTAATTAACATTTAAAGTTTCCAAAAAAAAAAAAAAAAAAAATAAAAACAAAAAAAAATTTGCATAAAATAATTAAATTTTTCAAATGAAATGTATTTTTAAATGAAGGAAAATGTCAAACATTCATGCCAGATAAACATTCACACCAATTTGCAACCAGAGATATTTCTCAAAATAATTAATCATATTAAACCAAAAAAAAAAGAAAGGGATCTCAATTCACACTTTTTTTTTTTTTTTTCAAATAAATATTTAGAGAAGTAATTGAATTATAGAGTTTGATAGAAAATTCCTATTTTGGAAAAGAATGCGTAGTAGTTGTTGAATTGGAGTTAGAGAAGAAGTATAGGATTTTGGAAAGCATTTGTTGATTTTTCAGTGAAAATTTATTTGTTACCTGAACATTTTAGACCTTGATGATAAATGCCGTATAATAAGGAACCGCAATGATCGCAGAATGTGGGTCCTGCGTATGTAAATGGTTCGAAATGATGTAGAGTTTTGGGTGAATCCTTTACAGATTTAATGTGAGTTTGTATTGATTTGTTTTGCAAATCGTTCCAGCCAATTCGAAGGATATTTCAAACGTGTTTTTGTCATATTTTTGTTTATATTTCATACAGTTCATCAAAATCAAATGAGTTGATATTTGTTAAAAAATTCGTTTTAAAATAATTTTCAATATTTTATGAAATACTTATGTATGTATAGAAATAAAAACTAAGTGTTTTTCTTATAAATTACATTGTGGAAAAGACTAAACAGGACAACTAAGACATGGCAAAAAGACAAGTACATAAAAACTTAAAATGAAATAAAAACTTTTGTTGAGCTAAAATGAGTTTGAAATAAAAATGCCTAAACAATTGCACAATTTCATGCTTTCAAGTTAAAATAAAAACCTTGAGAAAAGCTTTTAAAAATTCTTTTGCTGCATTTAAATTTTGTATGGTTGATTCTGAATGAAAAACAATGAATTTTCAGACACTTTTACTACACAAAATTTTTAGAAAAGTATTTTTTTTATTATCAAAATGTATTTTTTTATAGCACCTATGCCACAAAAACAAATTATAAAAACTTTCATTGCATGAAAAAATCTTTGATTTACCACAATTTACCACAACATTTTTTTTTGGAATTCTAAAAGTCGAGCTAAAAGTATTTAGCAATCAACAATGGTTTGCTATAAAAAGTTTTTTATTTTTTTTTTTTGCTATAAACATTTTTTATAAACAGTTTATAATTTTAAAAAATTGCATACATGTTTAAAATTTTTGCGCAAAAAGTCTGCTATAAAATTTTTTTATAGAAAAATAATTGTACTTAAACCAAATTTTATATTTTTGGGAGCAAAACAATTTTTTTATAGAAAAAAATAAAACTTTTTTTTACTACAAAATATTCCCCATTAAAAACTTTGTTAGAGCAAAATTTTTTTATAAAAATGTTTTTATAGTTTTTTTTTCTACGACAAGGAATTATTTAAATAATTGTTTTTGTGTAACAGAAATTTTTCAACAGATAAAATTTGATGAGCTCAGAATTTTGCATAAAGCTATTTTTATAGAAAAAAATTGTTTTTCTAAGAAAGAAAAAGAACCATAGTTTTTTTTGCAACGAAAAATTTTCTCTCGAAAAAAAATTTATAGCAAAATTTGTGCTATAAAATTGTGTTATAGCAAAAAAAAATTTATATTGTGTTCTTCGTGCTACGAAAGTACTTGTAAAATAAAGAATTCTCTATTTGTCCTTTCATAAAATTTTTGAAGCTTTTTTTTTGTTAATTTTATCTCAAACCATATAAAATTTAAATTTTACTCAAAACAAAATAAAAAATTCAATAAAACTATAACTATTTCTATGATATCTCTGCCATTTGCTTAAATAAAATAAAAAGTTTTATTTTACAAAAGAAAAAAAAAATAATGTAAAGAAAATAATTGGAAAACTTACGGAATCAATTCCTTTGTCCTTTCCGGGACATTTGAAGGTAACATACTCATGACAGCGTTTGTGAACGACATACGAACAAACTGTGGAAATAGAATATGAAAAAATGCAACAAAAAATTAAAAAAGAAATATTTATAAATTAGTTTCAAAGGAAGCAACTTTTATAAATGTATGTACGTACATACGTATTTATACTAAATAAATATAGTTTTATTATGAAAAGTTTTTGCTTCCTTTCCATTATAGTTTCTTAAAAACTTTTAACGTACCTTGGCATTGAAAACCTTGTTTGCCAAAACCCCTAAAAGTAGACAGAGGAAGAAAATTAAATTAAAGCTTTTGTTTGCTGTTTTTCATCTTCTTCTTCATATTGCATAACAAAAGAAAAGTATTAAAATTTCAAAATAAGTGTGTAGGACAGATGTGCTTAAATATTGCACCTTAACATTTATCTCTGCTTTATTTTTATATTATTTTGTGGCCTTAAAGTATGCTATTTTGTTTGATATTTGTGGCTTTGCAAAATCAAAACATTTTTGATTGAATTTTTTTTTTGAGACCGAATTTTATATAGCAGCTGTTTAGTGTGCTTAGAAGTTTAGACTATTGTAAAACTATTTTTATAACGCCCCAAAGTATGCCTTATTTATTTATCGTTGTTTTCGAAATATTTTATGTTCCGTGGGATGTCTTAAAGAATTTTCTTAAGAAATTTTTTTTTAATCAAGGTTTTTTCTTTGTTTTTTTTTTTTGAGAACTTTAAATGCCTAAAAATATGCCCAAGTTTTCAAGAAAAATCAAACCTAAAAATATATTAAACTTTTAAGTAGTGTAAAAATAACAAATGCCTTCTGCTTGGATAAAGATTAATAAAACTTCTGTTTTTCGGGCAATTTCTGTCACATTTTTTTTGTGACATATTTGAAGTGTGCTTTAGATAATGTTAACATTTTATGAGGTTTAACAAACTAAACGAAATTTCCAAGATGTTTCGCCAGATTAGACAATTTAATTGTTCTTTTTTGTTGTATGGCTCTTATCTTTTGCCCACAACAAGCAAGTGTTTAGACAAATTGTGTGTTATTTTTCAAAGCCTGACCGAATTGTCGTGGGTTGTATGATGTATGTGTATAGTTGTAAATGGCCATTGACAACAATTGGAAACCGACACGTGTGAGCAATAGCTTGTTCTTTGTGCGAAAATCGCTGGAATCCTTTCTTAGCCTTGTGATGTTTACGATGCTTTATAACACTTTTTTTGCTTCTTCAGAAGCACAAGCCAAATAAAAATGTTTTCAAACATGTGTACGCTTAAAGATGAAATGACAAGAGGCTTCATTATCCTTAACCAAATTTAACCTCTCAATAATACAATTACGGTTGTCTTTTGGGCCTGTTTTATATGCCTGACGCAAAACATTTAATTAATTTAGTCCCATAAATGATTCTGATCTTTAAGAATGTCAAGTTATAAAGAAAAAAATTTAATAAATATAAGCGGCTTAATAAATGATTACTGCTAAATGTTAAATTGATTTGCTGGGAAATCAAAAAATTTCATCACCTCCAAAAAAGTAACACAGTCCCCTATTGTGAACAATATTTGATCTTCGATAATCGAATCACACCTTAATGTAAAATTTATTGCTCTATTTAACTTGATACTTATTTAGCACTTTCGAGCAGGAGTTTTTTTTTTTTATATGAAATTTAGCATTCAAATGGAGAACTCGAAATGTTGAGGTCACAAAGAAAATCATCTTTAGCGCCAAAGCACATTTTCACCTCAATGGTTTTGTTGGCAAGCCCAGAGCAGAAGCTACCAGAGATTATTGAAAAGCTGAGGCATCAACGAAAAGTGACCGTAGCTCGTATAGTACGGCTAGTGGCTTCATCAGAACTTACTAATTTGTGATGAGAGATAATGACAAGGGACTTCTGGTGGCCAGAAATTAAGGATATTGACTTGGATGACTTCTGGTTCTGGCAAGATGGAGCCACAAGTCACACAGCCAATGGAACAATTGCTTCTTTAAGCAAGAAATTCAATGGCCGTGTTATCTCACATTGTGGCAAAGTTAATTGGCTGCCACGAACATGTGATTCGTTACCATTTGATCTCTTGCTTTAAAATCGAAAAAAGAAGCCAAGATTATTTCAAGAGATAAATCTTCATTCGTATGATTTAACCTCGCTGCCGTTCTTTTTTTGAGGACATTTAAAATCGAAACTGTACTTTAATAAGCCAAGAATTACGCAAACAGCTTAAGTGTAAGATTATTTTGTCATACTAGTGACATTGAACCTAGATTTTTCGAGTGCTTCTGCCTCCTTGCTGGTTGGGAAGAGGCTGAGATGAATATCTTTCTTTTGTATATATGAAAAAGGATATCTAATTTAATCAAATTTTTTCTCCAATTTAATTCAAAATTTTTTGTTCATAACTATAGTATAATTTATGTTATTGTAGTAGAATATGAATCATATTTGGCCTTGTAGGCTTGATTCTTAAATTGAATTAATGAAAAAAAAAAAAATATGTTCCAGAGTCATTGAAAATATGCATCATCGGCTCGAGGCATAACATTGAAGTCATGTCCTGAATTTTGGCTGATATTTTAGTTTACACATAATTAAAAAATTTATTTGAACATTTTTTTTTTTTTATTTTATTTATAATTAACATTGTGTGTTCTGTATGTAGACGAACCTTCATTCTTTTACAAGTAAGTGAAACTAAACTTTATCTATACTTTTTCTTCAACGTTTAGGCTTGGATCACCCTTTACAATCCAGCATTTTGTGTGACTTGAAACAGCCATAGTTTGTTCCCCAGATTGTGTGGCTTTTTTTTTTATTTACTTTCCTCAATTTCCTGTGCAAAACTAAAGCTGAAGCTGCGAGAGATAGAGAGAGAGCGGCAATGCTTCTCCTCAGCACCCAAGCGGCTTCCCTCTTTGGCTTATGTTTTTGGTCATTTAAAATATAAACTTTTTCCAAAGAAATCCTGTGGTTAAAGTTTATTTTTGCACTCCCAATAATGTTCAAATCCGACTAGAATTCTAAATTCCTTTAAAACATTCTTAAGTCGCCTCAAGTAAACTGAGTGCCTTCAATGTCATTTTGTCCTACAAACTACACCTGTATAAATTTCCAACTGTCCATGGAAGCACATGCACAGCAATAACAAAGACATAATAAGTTTTTTGTCTCCATTCATTGCGAGAGCTTGGGAATGACTATTTCAAGTGTTATTACTGAGACCACTTGTCATTGTCAGTCGTGCAATTGTTTGTAGTTTTTCATTCTCATTTCTTTTTGCTCACTAGCACATGAGTTGTGGCACTACATGAGGTATGCATAATCCATAATACTCTCACTTAAGCAGCAATCGAACAAACACCGGCACTCAGGTGTCTGAATGGAGTAGTCAGTAGTAGTTTTGTGTAGCATTTGGAGAGGGTAGCATTTGTTGAGCACTAAATTCAGTTGTCCAGCGTTTGCTGTCAGTCACAGTGTCAGTTCACATGCATTGTGTCGTCATAATAGTAGTATAGATATACTTACATGCGAGTTATTTTTCTTTGTGTCAGAATTACATTTATTGTCTAGTTTTACTGAATTAAATACAATGGCCAATGGCCGATGTGTTGTGTTGTAAACGAATGAGTGTATTCAGGCATATTAGGCTGCTTTCAAGGGGGTTGCCAACATTTTCGTTTTGAGAAAAACAAAATATCAAGCTTAAAACAAATAAATAACAAACTGGCGATTAGACCAACATAAGAGGACACAAACTGTTTAATATTTTAAAGTTTTTTATTTGGGCTTCAATTTGTTTTTTTGGAAGAAAAGAACAGCTCTTGTTTTATTTCATTGCTGTCCAACCAAAACGAATGGTCTCAATAGTAAATAAAACAAAACGCTTTCAGATCATCATATTAATATAATAAAAGGATATATCAGGTTATTTATATGTGAAATCAAATACCGCCCAAATGCTTAATACGACTTCAATGGCATACATCTATCTATCCGATGGCCCATTATTTCCATTAAAAAATGATAATTGAAATTAACTGTCGTTAATGTGTCAGCTTTAGACGCATGCTTTTTCATTGAAATATCGCCAGAAGAAGTACAACGGTGTCAAGTACTGTGATCATGTTTCACAGGCTGCCAGTCATGAGACCGGCCCTTTAGGGTCCTAGAAAATGATCATGGCGAACAACTAGCATCAATATTGACTGTAAATATCTCTCGTAAAAGGGGCATTGTTTCGTTGGCTGTATGGCAAGTGGCCTGCTGAAACCACTGCTGTTGGGACCACTTGTCATCAAGGTCCATATGTTCAATTTCTGGCCACAGAAAGAGCAGAAGTCTGTTATAACCTGACCTCATTTTCGCATAAATACAACAGCCACATGACGTCGCCTGGCGATAAGCTGCCATAAATCGCCTTCTTGGCTGATGCCTCTGCTTTTCAACAACCAGTCGAGCACTCTTACTTGGCCGAATGTGGCGATTCTGCTGGTTAGCGAATTCTCTGAGGAGAAAGTGTTCCTCTTCGCGGAAGATGACTTTTTTTTTCTCAACTATTCGGCGTATTGTTAACGCTTGAAATCATCATTAGACTTCAGGTTTGGGGTCAATTGGACCTTGTTAGCTTGTAAATTTAAATCCTTATTCAAAATTTGCATCAGTAATGTCCGTGAGAGGTTCAATTCTTGAGCGCTATGACAGTGTTAAGGCTTATGGCTGTTCATTAGACTTCAGCTCTGGCGTCAATTGGATCATGTAAGCGTCCAACCTGATATACGGCTGTTCTGTCACGCTATTGGGAACAACAACAATCTTTTTTCGTAGAATAAAATGAACGAGCATGCACACGCATGCTTCCATATTTTTTGCAGACCTGGTTTGCTGTAATTTACTCACCATTCACCTGATTGCGGACACATTTGGTCGATTATGCTGCCCAAAGAACCAAGCATTTGGAATTGGAATTGGCCATTCTTGTAAATTGCTCTAACCCCCCTAATGTGCTACTCAATTGTAAACCTCTCTATGGTGGAATTTGTCAAACATTCGTACTACGTAATGCCAAATTAAGCTGGGAAAAGAAACTTGACAATAAGACGTAACTCACAACTAACTTCGTGCACTATGGAGGGATCATTATTACAGACAAAATTATGGTTTTCCGATCCTGAGGGCGATTTCCTTCTGAAGTTGATACGGAAGGACTGTTTGATCACTTCAACAAAATTTGTTGAAGTGGTACTAAGGGTATGAGTGACTTCAGAGAGATTATATTGGGTGACTATCTCGTAGAACTGCAAAACAACTAATAGACATACTCTCGATGGAGTTTTTTCATCCCAATGTTTTTTCAAGCACGAAGACTTCATTTCATGGCTCCTCAGGGTTACTCCCACACAATTATACAAATAACTGAAAATTGGAATCCTCCAAAATTATTTCTTTCGTGGACATATTTTTCCTGATGCCAGTACTTATCGAAAAATCTGTGGCACAATAACGAAAAATTGTTGTACTTACAAATTGACATACTCTACATATTTTTCGTTCTTCGTATGAGGTTCCTTTAACTTGAAACTAAGCAACATTGGTTGTCTAATTTGTAGCCTACTTAAAGGCTCTTGATATGTGTGTTACAACATGATTTCAAAAAATATTTTGGCTCATTTGCCATGAAAGATAAGTTATGTCTTACATTTTTAATGGTTCCTGAAATTTACGTTTTTCTTTTTTTTTTGTGTGTTTAGGTGCTGGAACATACAAAAAAGTTTTTGTTGAACAGTTTAAAGCATACCTTAAGGCAGCTAATTAATTACAAAAAAAAGCTTAAGCAATTCTTTAAACAAAAAAATTTTATACATTTATTGTGCATAAAGTAGTTTTTTTTGTTACTTTCCTTTTTTGTTTTTTGTTGAAAAAACTGAATAAAATTGTTGCTAAAAATTTTTTTTTTGCCTGAGGCATATTTTGCCAGATTGATTATATGGCTGGTTAAATTTTCCATTTTTCTTAACCATAATTTTCTATTTTAGTTAAAAAAAAACCTACGGAAGTATTTCATATACGCTGGGGGCTGAATAAACTAAATTTTTTATAATGTATTGCATACTTTGAGGAGGCTTGTTTTCATATTATTTATTATAAAATGCTCCCTAAATATGTATAAACCTTTTAGACACTTTTAATAAATTAATTTCTAGAAACGCAGCAACGTTTCTCCTTGTCCTTCCGTTTTTAGCTTTATGCTTTTCGAGTTCAGCAAAAGTCCTTAACAACCTTTGGGTTTAACCTTTTAGTGTATTTCGATGCTCTTTTGTGTGAGTGCGTGTTGTTCAGCTGCTTGTGTAGTTGTTATGGCCTAAGGTTATATATCTACAAAGCACAAAGTTGAAGGTGATTTAAATTTATTTTCCAAATATCTTTGAATTGTTAAAACCGTTTAGTTGTCCTGGAGCTTTGATGTTGTCTATACACAAGAAGCTTCCTTTTCTAAAATTATTTTTATTTTGCTTTTAGTATTTGTTAAATTTTTGCTGGTAATCGGAAATTTTCAACAAGCTGCATTAACTTTTTTCTGGAAAGTGGAGGCTTCTCTTGAAAAAGTAACTATTTAACAACAGACAGTATTAGAGTTTTTGGAAGTTTTGGGAAAGCGGGAGTTTTTGTTTGATATTATTAAAATAATATTTTGTAAATATTTTCACAAAGCTCTATAGAGTAAGTGTAGCAAGGCTGTGTTGAGTTTTAGCAGAGGGAAACATGGAAAAAAATTTCCAGGCACAATTTCGAACCTTTATTGAGTCTTGCAGGTTTTGGTATTGTTGTTATAAATAAATACATTTTTAATAAGAATTTTGCATGCTTACATCACTTTCTGTGTTTTATAAATTTCAAAAAGGCTTGCAAAGATTTTATTTTTTCAATAGCAATAAAAAAATGTCTCTAACTATCTTGTAATTATGATCATAATTAAGCTTTAAGTCCAAATTGGGAAACATTTGAATCTTTAGCCTGGTAATATTGAAACCAAACAGCTGTTTCATATTAACCTTTATGCTCATCAGCTGCCAAATACTTTTTTTCAGCTGACTTCTGGGTCTTAAAATCTTGTTAATTTCTTCTTTTGCTGCATTACATTTAATTCTTGTCTAATCAATTATACAAATTGTCTTAAAGTTTTACTTTTTACTCAACATTAAAGCTAATTTTAAAATCTAAACATCTACAATTATGAAACCAGCTCTTAAATGTATACATATTATTATGTGCGAAAATAGTTTTCAACAATGAAATAATATTTTCTGCCTTAATCCCATTTGTAAATAGCTTTTAGTGTTTTTGAAAAACATTGCCTAAAATCATTATTTAAGTAAATATTTGTATAACAATTTTGTCACGTAAAATTGTTAAAAGGAAAATGAGATTGAAATATATTTGAACAATAATGGTCTTTCATGCTAATACCCTGAAAGTATGCTGCATTTAATATTGCTTCAAATGCCACAAACCAATTTATTGGAAAATTTAAATAATGCTGAACTTGTTTCCACAAGACAATCTTTGATTTATATCCTGTTCATACATGCAGCAATATTCAAATTATAACAATTAAAGCCATTATTGAGACAAAATTTTCATATAAAAATTACAATTAGCTTATTGGCAATTAAGAGATAATTGTTTCAATAATGAGTAAAATTTATAATGCAACACTGTTAGATTTGTATTAACAGTACAATTTGTATTAACAGTACAATAACAGTACATATTGAACACTCCTTGTGAAAATTTTACTAATCAAATGTCAACAAAATAAATAAAAAAAAAACAAATTTTTTTTTTAATTTTTTATGATAAGGGGTGTTTTTTTTCGATGTATACAACTTTAAGTTGCAATAAAACAACGATGGATTATTTGATTGGCATGAATTTTACTTATCCGAAAGATAATCTTGTGGCATTACATTTTAAATATGTATGACTTCTGGCATATGACCGCCACGGCTGGCGCGGATGTAGTCCAATCTGGACTTCCAATTTTCGATGACTTTTTCCAACATTTCTGGCCGTATATCGGCAATAATACAGCGAATGTTGTCTTCCAAATGGTCAAGCGTTTGTGGCACAAGCATGTTGCGCAGTCTTGTTGAAATCACATCTCCTGGACATCATGGTTATTCAATTCAGGAATGAAAAAGTTAGTAATCATGGCTCTATATCGATCACCATAGACTGTAACTTTCTGGCCATCATCGTTTTTGAAGAAGTACGGACCAATGATTCCACCAGCCCATAAAGCTCACCAAACAGTCAGTTTTTGTGGATGTAACGGTGTTTCGACATGCACTTGAGGATTAGCTTCACTCCGAATGCGCCAGTTTTGTTTGTTGACGTTGCCATTCAACCAGAAGTATGCTTCATCGCTAAACAAAATTGTGCGCGATACGTATTCTGCACAGCACCATTATTTTCGAAATAAAATTGCACTATTTGCAAGCCTTGTTCACGCGTGAGTTTATTCATGATGTACATATTGCCAAACCAAACTGAGAATAGATCACTTGACACCTGTTAAATCGGTAGCCATCTGGAACAGTAATGCCAACTTATAGTTCTATACATCGAAAAAACACCCTTTACAAAATAACCAAATGTAAACAATAACTTTTTGACCTGCCAAATGATAATTGTCGTAGCAATATTAAGTATGTATGAACACCAAAACGATATTGCCAATTAACTGAATATTGTTTCAATTAAAAAGGCATATGTGAACTGCATATTAGTATATTCCACAAAAAAAAAAAAAAAATAGTTTGTTAGGATTTTTTTTACAAGAAAATATTTTTATTATTTTTTTTTGATTTTCACTAGTCAAACTTGTGTCTTAAATGCTATTCTATACTGCCTTTTCAATATGCAGCATTTTTAATTTGCTAATTAATTTATTTCTCATAATTGCTTGTGCAGGTACCTCTATTTTAAGAACTGTTTACTTTACTTTCATTAAAAATTTGAAGAGCCACTGAAAATGTGCCACTCTTGCGTTTTAAATATCTGATTTAGTTTTTATTGCATATAAAAGAATTTTAGCACTGTTATGCTAAAATTTTATTAAGTTTTCTTGCCTTTCAAAGAGTTTATAACAACAATGTTTAAATTGCCCAAAAATGTATGCTAAGCAAAAGTTTGCCAAAAATTATGCAACAGTTTTTGTTATTGACTTAGTATAACGAAGTAAAGTTTTTTTTTGTTAACAAAATTATTACAATGGATAAAAGCAAAACAATTATTTGAGATGAATCAGGGCAGTTTTGTTTTTTAACTGAATTCGTTGGTAAATTTTTGGCAGCAGTAGGTTTTTTTTTTTTGATATGTTTTACTTATTCTTTTTTATCGTTGTCAATTTCAGATATTGGATAAATTTTAGTCATATATTATGATTAAAAAAATTCCTGGGCTTGAATAAAATGCTGATAGAAGTTGAAGACTGATTGGCATCCAGTCATCTAACAATTCGTTAACTAAAATGACATACCAAAAAACATTTTTTGTTTTAATTAGCCCAAATAATTTAATAAGCATCATTGTATAATACTACAAAACCATTGCTTAATGTGTCCTTTAGCCATTAAAGATCGTGAACATTTCAACACTCTCGTTTTGCAGAGAATCAGAAAATCTTTATTACGCATTTGCATATTAATGGAAATTACTCTAGCAACGATAATAGCATCCTTATAATTAAAATACAAATTATATATAAAATTTAATACCTACATCCACTGGTAACCATATTGATATCCACTGCAAAGAAACGGTGCAAAAGAGACGGAAATAAAAGATATTTTCATATAAATTCTTTTAAACCTTTATAGAAGTTGGGCAAAGTATGAACAAAAAAAAAAAAAAAAAAAAAACGTTTATGTGATTAAGACTTTATTACCAACAATATTAAAAGCATTTACAACACCATCATTATTTAACCAAGATTATACAACGGCATTACTCCGGAACAACTGACACACAATACAAGCAAATAAATTAATAGTCTCATGACGAAGCTGAAATGAGGATGAAAATTATAGCCAACGGAAGAGCATTTCAGAAATAATTTATTTAAAAAATATTTACTAAAAACAAATTTAAATACAAACTAGTTTGATGAAACTTTATTTAGCATAGTTTTAGCAGTTTTGTTTTTGTTGAAACAATGTTTGCTAAATAATGTTTATGGAAACAATTTTTACTATAAAATATTTATAGATAAAATTTCGCAAAAAAATTTTCATAAAAATGTAAAAACATTTTCGCTATAAAATTTGTGTCGAAACATTTTAAATTGTAAATGGTTATAGAAAAATTTTTGGGATAAAATTTCTAGAGAATAATTTTCTAGAAACATTTTGAGCCATACAATTTTTGCAAAACAATTTTGTACTATAAAATTTTGTGCCGTAAACTTTTTTGCAGAAAATTTTTGTCTGCAAAATCTTATAGAAAAATTTTTTCTATCAAACACGAAAAAAATATAAAAACTACAGAAAAATATACGTAGAAACATTTCAGAAATACTTTGACCAAGAAAGTTTTTGGCTATAAATTTTTTATGGAAAAACTTTTTGCTATAAAATCCTTATAGAAGGTTGCATTAACAAAAGAAAAGGTATGGGCTTTGAAATGTTTATAAAAAAACAATTTAATTCCTTTAAAAATTAAAAAAAAATATAAAAAAAAATTTTTATAGCAAATTTTTTTTTTGCCATAAAATTTTTATTTGAAACTTTTTTGGTGTAAAATTATTTGAAAACATTCTTGAATACAAAATTCATATACAGACATTTTTTTTTTAAATGTTTGTAGAAAAATTTTTGACTTTGGAATTTGAACTATAAAGTTTTTATAGAACTTTTCATGAACATTTTTGGGCATCACATTTTTATAAAAGATTATGGGCTAATAAATTTTAAATAAAAATTTTTTTTAGCTCAAAATTCTTATAGACACATTTTCGGCTATAAAATTTTTATTTAAAAATTTTTGACTATAAATTTTGTATAGAATGGAAATGTTTTGCATATAAAATCTTTTCAGAAGCATTTTTGAATATAAAATTTTTATTGAAAAATTTTTTGCTATAAAAATTTTGTAAAATGTTTGCTATAAAATTTTTCATGCACATTTTTTGGATGTAAATCTATCTTAGAAAAATTCTTACATATAAAAATCATTTGGAAAAATTTTTGGCTATAAAATTTTTATATAAAAACTTTTGGCTATAAAATTTTTGTAAAAAAAAACTCGGTGTAAAATTTGTTTTTGCATATTTTTTTATTTTGAATAGAAACTTTTTAATTATTTTACTTAATTAGAAGAGTTATTGTTGTTTTTTTTTTAGCAAAAATTGTTCCAGGAAAAGTTTTATTTAGAGTCTTTTTATTTAGATAATTATCAAGAAGTGTTCTTGATTACAGAATGGAAAACATAAATTTTCCCTCTTTTTTTATGTTTTCCTTGAGAGTTACATTTTATTGTTAGTTTTATTTTGTAACATATGCGTTTTTTTTTGCAAAATATTGTTATTATTTATTTTTGGCAGCCCTTCAACTGCTTTTTATTTGTTTAGCAATAAAATCTTGTTTATGCAAAGAAGCAGTCGGTCTCACATAAAGTCCCATTTAAATCTTCGTATTCAACATTGATAAATGATGCGAAAACATAAAATAACTTGAGACACAAATGACTGGAAAATACCACAGCTCCCCGTTTTAATAACAAAATATATTTTTGATTTTTTTCACTTTAACTCTATATTAAAGTTACTGCTTTTAAATTTCAATTTTCAATTCAATGCTTATTGTTAGTGTCTAATTTTAAGGTTTAAAGTCCTCTCTACAACAACAGCATGTAAATATTTCTATTTTAAGGATTTGGGATCTCTTTGCATGGTCCTTCGTAAGATTAAGTGTTGTAAAGCAATTTGTGTTTGAATAGCAAATAAAGCATACTTTGTGGAATAAATGATTTTCATGCCAACGTATCTACATATTTGAAAATTAACTCAAACAGCAAGTGAATAAATAAGTACATGAGTGTGTAATTGTGCGTGCGTGTGTGTGTGTACTTCAATCCATTTGGCATTTTACATATCTTTAAGTATTTCAACAAAGCTTTGCCTTAATTATACATGAGCTTTATGTATGCACATTAACAAGTTATAAGAATAAATAGCAAAACCATGAGAATGACAATAGGCAATTGTTTGGAAAATTGAAGATGTATTTTCAACATTTCCAGTTCAGCCCAATCCATTAAAGAAGTATTTGTGGCAGACTCAGTCTCTGTGCAAACATAAAATAATTGTTATAAAATTTCTTTTACGGCTCCAGGCAGATGCTTTTGCGGAATATACGATACTCTGTGTTGAATTTTGTTTGAGATGGTAAATATTCCTTAAAAGTTTTCGCTTTGCCATATTTGAAAGATGTTTTCTTTGGAGTTTTATCATTGAATATTAAACAAAAAGTTATCAACATGTTGTAAGTTTTGGGTAGATAATTTTAAACTACTTTGTGGTGCTACTATTAAATTTGTGTTTTTTTTTTAAAGAAAGCAAAAGTGATTATGTACTTAAGGTAGTTTATCCAATTTTAAACAATTACGCAGAGTACTACAGGCAAGAAAATGCGAAAATTGGCGAAATATCGATATACGTAAAGAATAGATATAAAGTGATTTATAAGATCTTCAGCCAGTTATAATGACTTCTACTGTGATCGGTGTGGCACAAATTTAAGAAAAAACTTGGCAAGGATCAGAAATTGATGAATTATATAAATAGAAAGTAAAATTTCGTGAGCTTTGTTTGCCGAGTGGTTAAAGCGGCTGCATCAAAATTGTGAAATTTGACATGTCCAAAGCTCATAGGGTGCTGACGAAGGGCGTTGGCTATCCAGAAACAGCCCCTTGTCCATCTAGCTGTAAAAATTTTACTTTTCTTTACTTAATTGATATTGATAAAACAGTGACCAACCAAAGGCTGAACTTGAGCCTGAAAAAGTGATTTAATAGGTTAGGTTAGGTTAGGTTGATTGGAGGGGTTTGCTTGCCCATGTCTTGCGACATACACCTAAGCCAGTATAGGCTTGTTGTGCACTCCGTGGATTTACCGTGATACAGTTTGACCCATAGGTCTATAGGAATTCCGTGTCATTCACAAAGTTCCTTAATATCCTCCAGCATATGCCTCGTACTTGGGTTATGTCTGATAAGGTGTCTCTCCCAAGATGTCGGGTTCGTATTTGTGAGAAGGCGGGGCACTGGCATAAATAGTGCTCTAGTGTTTCGCTCTCCTCCCCACATGCTCTACATTCATCTCCTCCTAATTTAATATAAATGTATACTCTAATGAGTTAGAACTGGGAAACTGTGAAAAAGTGACAAGAGGCACAAGAATAGATTTAAAATAACCTTTGATGGGAAAGGAACCTGTAACCTCGGAACTGTTGGTTTGGGGAACTTACATTTTTACTTCTAACGAAATTTCAGAATGAGATTTTCCTAAGAGACAATTTTAACAACTCACATTTCTTATTGTATTACATTTCATGCAAGAACAATTTTGTTCAGCTGAAAATTGTTGAGACACCTTCAATGTTTGCCAGCTTATAAAGCGGTGGCACCGCTAAAGGTGTTTAAGTTGTCAAAGGTGATGTCTTGGGGCTGTATAGCAGGCAATTAATCTGCAAGTAGAAGCATTTGGTGCATTTAATGGTCTTATTTAAAATGTGTGTTTATGTGAGTATACTTCATTATTGGCGAACAAATGTGTTTGTTCTTAATTTGCACACTGTCCACCTTAAAGCATTGTCCTCAAGAGAATGGAGACTGTATTAAACTTCGAAACTTAAAGAATTCTTTAAGTTTCCATAAAACTTTCTGCTACAAATAAACTATAAGTATATGGTGTGGGAAAACACCATATTCTTAATGCTGTTTTTGGTTTAAACAGCCATTAATTTGTGTCAACAACTTTTTATTTATTTTAGTCAAGCCATTCAACAGCTGTGTACGTGCTAATGTGTTTATTCCAATCAGTTTTCCTAATTACCACAGTTTCGTTTTTTTTTTTTATTAAAAAGAAACACGTTAAATAGTACATTTTACGAGTATGTATTAAATCATAATAAATGAATAATTTAATAATACCACAATTTCACTTTAGTTTAGTTTTGTTAGCAGCATTTCTGGGGCGTCATTAAACAACTTGTTATACTTAATAAAAGTGATTAAACGTCTTTGTATACTCGTATAAGCCTTAAATGTTTGTGTGTAGTTTTCGTGAAACAAACAGTGGGAGATTTCAGGCAAAAAATTTCATTGATTTGAGGGGCATTTCAGTAACTGAAAGATTTGTTTATTTTTCTTCCGTTTCTACGCTGAAAGAAATTTTTGTTCATAGTTTTAAGGAAAATAATTTATGCAAAAGAGCTTTTCCTCAAAGTTGGCAATGAAAAATGGATAAATATAATGAATACATATCGTTAACACTATAAAATATTTAAGGCGTAATGAAAAGTTAACGAAATAGTTCGTTAATTTTCAGTCAATAATTTTTTTCAGTGTATAATCTTCAACTGCTGAAAGCATGTTTTGCACAGGTGCATATGTGAGAAACTTTCGTGCGAAAAATTAAAATAGTAAAATAATTTTTTTTGAAAAATTTTTATGAAAAGAAGTATGAAAATTCCCGAAAAATTTGCCAAACTAAAAAAGTTGTGCGGCAAATGGTTCCTAAAAACAATAAACCGTTGCAGATAAGAAAACTGCAGCCAAAATTAAAAATTCGCAAAAATTTTGCAAAATGCAAAATTGTACTAAAAGAAGTGGTTAATAATTTTAGCGGGCTTGAGTTGAATTTTTTACTTCTTCAAATTTGAGAAAGAGTTTTTGTGATAAAATTGCAGTGTTCAACATTTTTAAAGGCGACAAGAAAAGTAAAATTGAAGACGTAAGATTGCTCATCAGGCCCTGACTAATTGTATACTGTTTTTAAGCAGCAGCGCCTTCTAACTGATCTCTTCATTATTTGCATACTAAAAATATCCTTTAGTAAATACAGCCAAGTGAGAGGGTGTCTCGTACAGCAAGAGTTCCGTACTACTGTGCCATCTTACGTGGCAGAAGAAGAGTGACCCTGGCTTGTGGCACTCTTTGGTTTTAACATTTTTGGTGCTAATATTATTTGCGTTCAAAGGTTGCAGCTAATTTTCAAATGGAAAGGTGTCCCCAGAACTCGAACACTATTTAAATTTTTGAACTTGTTGTTATTGTTGGCAAATTTCAAGTCTCTATCGCTTACGGCTTTAAAGTTACAGCTGATTTTTTAACTAAAGGATGCCCTTCTCTTATTTATATGATTTCTTTAATTTCGAACTGGAGGTCCTTGAATATCATTTTTATTTTCAATATTTCGTTTTTCTCTGGAAAACTTCTTCCAGCAATAATGTTTTTTTTTTCTTCAATGATTTTTTCAAACATTTTTGCCTGAAAAAGTTTTCCAGAGGAAAACGAAATAATGAAAATAAAAATGAAGGGTCCACCAAATAATTTTTTTTTTTGGAAACGGCGCAAAATATCGAGTGTAGCTTCGGCTGTGTGGCGCATAGTTGGCCGTCCAAATATTGCCAATATCCTCCTCTTCAATTTTTGTGAATGAAAATTCTTTCAACATGGCCCAATAACGATCGCCATTGACTGTAACGGCCTCTCCTTGCTCATTTTCGATTGCCTTTGGATCGAAATCCGCACCAAACAGTGACTCGTTTTGGGTGCATGCGGGTTTTCTGTGCTCCAAATGCGACAATTTTGCCTGTTTACATACCCGCCATGATCAAAATGAGCTGCATATGAGAAGATGATTTTTTTTTTTTTTTTTTTTTTTTTGCAAAATTAGCATCTTCTGTAAGTCGATCGCAGGCCCCCTTAGCGCAGCATATACACAACCATATTCGTTTAGCGAAAGGATGAAACTAATTATCTCTTTTAAAAATTGTTAAACATTTTTAAAATCTGTTCTTGATCTCTTTTTACATTTTAGAAATTCCTCGCGAATGTTTCAATCCTTGGCTTCAGCTGCGTTGTCACGCAATGTCTATGAATTTTGTGTATTATTGCTTATTGTAAATTTTTTTGGCAAATTTTCGAACATCAGTTTTATTTATAAACCAACTGTTTGATTTTTTTTGTTTTTTTATTTTTATTTTTTAAATATGGTCTTAGTCCATTTGCCCGTATGAGAGTTTAAGAAGTTTTTTAAGCTTCCAGTTGTTTGGCTCAGATTCGTGTTGTGAATTTCTACCATTAGTCAATCGTTGAAAGAGAAATAGGATCACTGTGGCAAGGAATACTAACAATAGCATCGTTAAATGCCTTTATTTCACTAAGTTTTTTCTTGGCCGCCAGAAAGTTGATTATTCTTTTCATCAAAAGTAATCTTTGGCTTACAATAAAAAACAGATGTGGCATGAAATGATTTCCATGAAATTTGGAAATGAAAAGAGGCCTTTGATATAATGAAAATACAAGCATTTATTTATGACCGAAAAACTGAAGCTGTTATTAAATACAACTCAAATTTAAATGAAAATTAATTAATTTCAAATCTTAAGTTGAAAATTTTCCGTAAGAGTGTCAAAAACCAAGCACTTCCCTTCTATTCCACATGAGAATGTAAAGTTTAGTAGTTGTTGTTTTTTTTCCCCAACATCAGACGTGATTCGTTAAATTAGTTGTGTTTATTTCTGCACTTCTTTTTCCTTACTTTTTTTTTGCTGGGCAGTTTTTGTTTTGATTTAAGGCTCCATTAAATGAAACGTGTTGCCTGGCTGCCCAGCAGGAGTTAATAAATCCTTAATTGTTTTATTTAAACGCACAACGATTGCTACAATAGATTAAGCTTTTGCTATATTTTCCAAATATAACTTTGAATCATTTTAATAGTTATTTTAACTGCTCTGCTACACGCATTTTAACGACTTTGATGGTGGAAATTTGTCTCTGTCAAGTGCCACCATTAAACCTCTAACTTAACTTGATGTTGCTGCAGACTTTAGCATCCCTTACATATGCTTTTGTATTGACCAGTAAATATCCAGTCCACAAAAGCTTGAATGTTCAATGCATATGTAATAGAATCCCAAAATGTACGCCCTTACTACAATATGATTTATTAATCTCACATACAAACTTTTAACATACAAAGCAAAAATATTTTATTTTTTTCACATCCTTCATTATACGTACACACGAAATTTGTGAAATATTTTTCTTTTCTTCAAGAGAACATTATCATTTATGCACCCAAGCGGGAGTATTTGTTTGGTGTACATGGAAAATAATTGAATGACATTAATCAAAGCAGAACCCACTTTTCAGAAACTTGTTTCTAATACAGTTATTTATACTTGAAAGGACGAATATTTCATATTTTTTGTGAGTTGTATAATATGTAAAGACATCATCAGTCAAAAAATTATTTATTTAGATTCTTTTTTTCTTTTCTTGTTTGTTTGTGTGTTTGGTTCCCTTCAATTTCATAGAAAGTAAATGACATTATTGGAAAAGAAAAAATGTGGTGGGCTGTTAAATGGAATACGAAATGAACAAAGAATACATAATGAAATTGGCAAAAAAAAAAAAAAAAACAACAAAAATTGTGAGCACATGACAATAAGAAAAAACAGTATGGATGCTAAAACTGAAGTGATTTGGTCTATTCGAATCAAACATCAGATATTTATATATTTTTGAAGAGTAAAACGTAAGTCTAAAATTTTTTCTGTTCTAATAATTTAAAATCCAAAAATTGTTTATGTAGGAGTTGTAAAAGTTTGTTGTGTGGGCACATGACAAATTTCAAAGCAATCATCTTAAGTTCATAGCCTTATTTCATATATCCTTTTTTCCAACGAAGAATCTGTTTCTTTTTCATCGCAATTTTAATAAATTTATGTACAATATAATTGCTTTTATTAACTGGAAATAAAACATAATACCAACAGAAAATTATAATAGGATGATAAATATATATGTATTTCTATCAAGAAAATAAAATTTGCCCTGCACTTATAATACTATACAGTGAGAAATGATTTGCCAAGGACTTGTAAAACTTTGTTGTTTATCCATACAGCAAATTTCAGAACATTAGCTCAGAGGATGTCACTTTGTGCCATATATCCTTTTTTAGAAAAAAATAAATAAATAAAAATTTTGCCTATTCGTGACCTAGGAATTGCAGAACTTTGCTGTTTGAATGTACAGAAAATTTCAGAACAATTGTCCTAAGGTTATGAGTTTGTTTCACATATCCTTTTTTGCCACAAACGAAATTTTTCTTTTTCATCACAATTTTATCAAAATGATGCAAAATATAAACTAAAATTTTCCCTGCACGCATAACTTTACAGCGGGAAACTATTTGCTAAGGACTTGTAAAATTTTGTTGTTTCTGCACATCGAAAATTTCAAATTAATCGCTTTAGGGACATCACTTTCTACCATATATCCTTTTTTTCGACAAAAAAAAAAAATATTTTGTACCACTACAATTTAACTAAAATGAAGTAAACTATGGAAAATGTGTGTTTTAAAAATGTGTGTTTTATCTATCGGAGGACTAAAATTTTGCCCATGTAGCTCTGAGCCTAGAAATTGTCTGTTAAAAGGTTGTAAGGATTTGTTTCTTATCTGTGTAGCGAATTTTAGCGTAATCGTGCGAAGGATGTAGTTTTATTTCATATATCCTTTTTTTGACAACAAATTTCTTTCCCTTAAAATTAATTCAAATATAGCTCTCTTTCTATTTGAAAAAAAAGTTGGAATAGTTAAGTTTTGCTTGTATTTATTCTAAGCTCAAACAGTTTTTCCAAAAGGTTGTGAATCTTTATTGTTTAGGCAGCTGAATAAGTTTAATGCAATTGCTTTAAGTTTTTCTGGTAAAGAATTTTAATTTTCAAAGTACACTTGGGATGCATGTCTTTCGTTTAGAAATTTTGTATTTGTCCCGCAATTTGTGATTGGTGTGCACACAACACTGTTATATTTTTGAAAAATCTTTTCATTTAGTCATACAGAAAATTTCTCTTCGATAGCTGCAAGGACACGCCACCCTCCCATATATCCTTCTTTCTAACAATTTATTTTTTTTAACAGAAATTTTCAATATTTAAATGTAAGATTAGCATCAACACAGTCTAAATTAGCTATAACATGATGTTAGCATGATAGTTGTAATGGCTGGCTTATTTGCAGGTACTTAAAAAAAAAAAAAATCAGATTTAATGGAGGGAAAATGAGCAAATATTTCTCAAATGTGTTTATCATGTTTTCACTTATATTTATATTAAGTCCAATGTCTTCAAGGACACAATTTCTGTTCGTTTATGTATTCCTTGTACGAAGTGTTGTGTTTTAGTAGTTTTTAGCCGAAAGGGATTTAAAAATTTCAAATATTTCTTACATGAAGCTCTTATGACATTATGGCTTCGATTACTGCAAGGACATGCCCATCTCCTGAACATCCTTTTTTTATTGCAAGAGCCTAGTCGTTCGCTTAGCCATTTTTTATGGCTAACAAGTCATAAAATACTTATCATAAGCCTTGTAATAAGTTTTAAGTCACTAGCCACGAGGACACGGCTCTAGCCCATATGTCCTTTATATGAAATTTAAAAAATAAAATATTAAAAACTTTTATAAGTAAGCTGGTGGTTCACAGGACTTGCAAGGGCTTCCACAGAAGGAGCTAATACTATTTCTTGATGTATTAAACTCGTGAGGGAAAATGGTTGCACAATAGATCCTTCTTGGTCGCAGTGCAAAGGCACATCCTGGACCAACCTAGTATAATACAATATAATACAATACAAGCTGGTGGTTTGAAAACCTGCTGAGCTGTACATATATCCTTTATAAGCTAATTCATATTTTCAATGTAGCACAAAAAACTTATAGCGCTTAGATTATTATAATGATTATGTAGTTTATTCGATAGTTTCTTTTATTTATATTAGTTGACTTGAAGGTCCTTTTACTTATGTTTTACATTTCCTGAATTTATATTTTTCTTCATCGCTTCAGGGCGATGAAGAAAAATTTGTTTTAGTTGGAGTATTATGTCCACATTAAAAAACATAATAATCATTTCTAGAAAGTTTTGCATGAAAAGTTTAAATTAGAATATGCATCCGATTGTCTTTCATCTTTTTGAATAAACACTATTCTTAACTTTAAACGGCTCTTAGGAGACGAGTGCTATTAGTATGCGTTACATTGTAGAGGAGGTCGGATAAAAGATTTCAGGAGAAGGGTAGAGGGATTAAATTTGTTTGCGTTTCATTTGAATCTATCTATTTGATATTGTACTTTTAAGTGACATGACAATCAATAGTATAGGGAAAGTGCCGGCAAATCTGCAAATGCAGGTCGTTTTGTGGTCTTCGTCCTCTAAATATTTCCGTTTTCAAATTTTGTGAGGAAGAAGTATTTTAGAAAATACAGTAGAAACAAGTTGTGCCTCTACGGGGAGGGGTTTTCTATACAGTTTTTTGGTTGAGCTTTAAAATGTAGTTCTGAGTTATCTTAATGTAATTGAAATGTATAAGCCATATATTATTTTAGCATCCCCCTAAAGTATGCAACACACATATGTTTAAGTTAAAATGTTTTATAAAATAGCTTACTTAAAAAATTTAAAAGTGTCAATAAAATTAACTTAACTTAGCTCACTTGAATAGATAGATTTAAATAGCCATATATTACTTTTACGACGCCCTAAAGTATGCAATACCCATGTTTTGTAGCTTAAATCTGGCTTGACTGAAAAAGTAACTTACTTGCTTAGCTTACTTTAAAAGTGAGTTTTGAGTCCATTGCCAATTAAAGTGGATGAATTTATACCATTTGTCAGCAAACTTACCTAAAATAAATATAAAAAAAAACGATAAGATATTATAAATGTAAACATATTAATACAAATTTTATAATTGCCAACAATCAGGCATCAGCTATTAAAATAATTATTGCAATCATGTCAGGCTGGCTGCTAACATTAATTTTCTCAAAATCCATTTAGAAAAGTCTTCTAGTTTTGGAACACATTGTGCTGCATGCTAAAAATTACATGACGAAAATTAAAACAAAATTTAAATTAAGACAGAACCATATTTACTATAAGCCCAAAAATATGCCACATACTATAACTATTAAACAGACTTGACTCTTCCTAAAGAAGAAGATGTTAAGGCCAATTAATTTGTCGCTTTATTTTTAGGCAGACAAGTTTCTTTTGTTTTGTAAATAAACCTACAAAAATCGTCTAGCCTGTAGTATACATTTTCCTCAGCCAAAAAGTATGCAACAATTATTATAAGTAATAAAATACTAAAGCAAACAGTTTATTATTAACAAAAATAAAGAAAACACAAAAATAACCCTTTTCTCATGTTTAGACAGCATTATAGCTTTTAAATATTTTATGGCACCGTAAATGATAGACTTTAATTTGTTTCAAATAATACAGCAACATGCAACAAATGTTCCTGCGGCAGCACGAAAAAAAATATGGGCAATAAAATGGAACGTGAACAACAAATTTTATTTCCTCTTACCTTTCAGGCATGTGCCCGTTGCCTGACACACAAAGCAACATTTTTCTAGACTTTTGAAATCAACTCCCCTAATTGTTTAAGTGGTGCAGCGTGTCAACAACCTCAAAAACAATTCTGAGTGCAAAAATATATTTTTAAAGGATATTTTTGGCACAGAAATCAGAAAAATATTCAATGTTGAGGTAACAATTTTTTCTTTGCTGAAATTTGAAACATTGCAAATAAATTGTGTTTTATTATAATAATGCCAGCCGGTATGCGTTCTGTTATTAAAAAATACCTTTTGCGACATTTCAAAGCTGGCCCTTTATTAAGCAGACGGTTTTAATTGTTCACACAAACAAAGATAAAAGAAGAAATAATTTTAAATATCATCAAACTAAATTACTGCAGTGGCTTAGCGTGACTTAAATAAAGGACACAGTTTTGTTCACGGCATTAATTTACCCATCAGCTAGTTTCATTGAAATTTTTGTATTTAAGGAGAAGGAATTCGAAATGATTATGTTTGCATGACTTCATGTGAGAATGTGGTAAATTTTAGCAAAATTAAATTTCATTCCATTTCTTATTTTCTTGTTTTCTCTTCTCTATAAAAGTTTTGCTGCAGGAATACAAATGGAAAACAAAGAAGCAGATCAGAATGTTGATGTGTTATTCTGCTTTACGTATTCAAAACGTTTACTTGAAACGAAATTGCATGAATATCTGGCATACTTTAGGGAGAATATTTTCATTCAGGCGAGCATAAGGCAAAATGGGAATAAAAATGTTGTTGCCTTGAATTTTCGTTTTACCATAAATGAAAACAAAAAAAAACTTTTTTTTTTTTGCCACATCATCCTTGTTAATTTACAAGTTTGGGGACTGCCAGCCCACTTAATTTAAAATTAATTTCTTATGAAGCAAAACGTGTTGTTGGTTCCTTTAATAGTGTTGTAGTTTTTTTTCCCCAACTTTGTTTATTTTTTTTTTTCATAAATTTGTTGTGATTATTTGTTGCTTTTTTGCAAATATTTCGTTTGTTTGTTTTGCATACAAATTTTGATTTGGCCCCCAAAACACAATCACATGCTTAGCCGATTAACATGCTGCATAAAACAAGTAAAGTGTACACATGGCTGTGAAAAGGACATCACCACACTTTATTTCTTCAAACAAACAACAAGCGTTTGGCAGACTAGAGTGTTAACTTGCTTGCTCTTGTATATTAATGTGCTACATCATTTCGCTGCACACTCACATCCCCCACACGTTTGCCCAATTCATTAGAACACGAGTTGTGGCGTTTTTGGGTCAGGGGTATTTTCTCATATTACTAAATAATGAGCAAAAGAGAGGAGAGCTAGAAAATAAAAACAAATTTTAACTAGATGTGTTGGACCATTTAATATGGCTGCGGCACAGTGGCACAGTCAAAGAAATTAATTTTGTCAACACATCAACAAAATATGGTTTTTCAAAGACAAGGCAAAACATCAAACATGACCCTTTGAGTTCTTTGATTTGGGTGCTGACGAGAAGTGTGGCCACTTCGAAACAGCCTTCCAACCCCACTAAAAGTCTATGTCTTCTGGTTTGAATAATAAATAACCTAATCAACGTAATACAAAAGAAACTTATTAATTGAAACCTTGATAACTGATTTCGGTTTTTGTAACACTGTGCAGCCTGCAACGTTGCGGTTTCTACAACATTTTATATTTTGTATTTTCCTTAGTGTCCTTTAGTTTCCTTTGAGAGGTCGCCCTCTCAAAACGCTGTGTTGTGCACATTATTATGTATTTTTTTTTGCTAAACTTCAAACAGGAAGAAGCAGTGAAACATTACAGTTACTGCTAATGGTTGCTGGTAAGTGGGTGTTGTTGATGTTGTAAGTTGCCTAACAAAATTGCCAGCAGCATTAATTTTAAAACAAGTAGTTGTGAAAATGAATGATGCATCGTCCGAATTTTAGATGGAGCTTTAAAAAAAAATTTGCAAAAATATGTAACAAATCATTAAAGCAAAATTAAAAGCAAAAATATCCACTGCCTAAATGTGAAAAATTTAAAGTAATCCCACCACAAATGTTCGTTGCAAACTATTTTCCAGCTCTTTTTTAAAGGGAAGCCCTTTTCTTTTACATCCTTGCTATCTGCTCAATAGGTAAGATACATTCTTATACTCTCGCTTACTTTTCTTCTAACATTTTTTTCCATCGTTTTAATTATTTGACAAAAAAAAAATTAAATTTTATTTTTTCGAAAAATGCAAAAAATAATTAAACCCAACACTATATTGCTAATTTGAGAGAAACCGAAGGAATTACAGTAGAACGTGTTGAAATGTTAAAAAAAAAGAGAAAAGAAAAGATAACGAAACCCCTGCTGGCCTTCTGTGGTCATCAGAAATTTAAAACCCAAGAAGCAACGAAATGAAAGAAAAACAAAGCTTTTCTAGTGGAAAACCAATTAAAGGGTAATAAAAACGAAACCTAAAATTAAATATAATATAAATGAGGACTCATTTTACTGCAATTACATGCAGCTATATGAATGAATAAAAAAACTGGAAAATATTTGCAAATTTATATTTTTTATAAATTTTCCAAAATCAAAAATTTTGCAAATTTTTCACAAAAAAAATAATTTTTTTATTTTTTTTTCCTAATAACTCTAAAATTTATAAGGACACCAAAAAATGATTTAAGCAAAACTTAAAGCTCGCATAATTTATAATTTTTTTACGTATTACATGATAAAATCGGACACGCCGTTTTTAAGTTATGACTAGAGGTCTGGATCAACATTTACGAAAATCTCATAAAATTTTTCCAAAGAAAAAATTTAAAAATAGATACATTTTAAGTAGTAATATTTATTCTAACATTATAATGCCGGTCTTCATAAAAGTTAAAATGTGGCTGAGATACATGCAATAGATTTAAGAACAAACTGTTAATAACTTTTTTGATGCCAATTTTTCGACCTTTGTCGTTTAGTATTTTAATTGTTCGAGCCTTAAGGTCACTTGTTTTTTTATAAGTGTTTATTAAATTCGATATTTCGATATCACAATGGTGGATATCTTCATCAGGAATGTTTTGATGTTTTTTTTTTTTAAATTTTTTTTTTTTTTTTAATTTTTTTTATTTATTTATTTTTTTTATTATTGTTGAAGAAAACTGAAAATGATGAAAACCAAAAGTCGACGACACAATTCACTTGGAGCTGGTATATTTAGTTACAGCTTTTGTACCTTCACTGACAGCTGTTAATAGTTTTATTTGGCTTGAGTTCGAGCTTACTTCCGCGAATTGTGAAGGGAAATGTGAATTATAATATAAAAAATTGAATTTTATAAATTTATTTGATTATTTGAGTATTTTTGTCAATATTTCCCTCTCCTTCGGATTCTAAAAGACCTTAAGCTCAAATAAATATATAAAATGTAAGAAAAAAACGGGTCAAAATAATTAAATATTAACCGTGTAATTCATAAAAATTATAACAGATTTATAAAGCTCTTATTTGACATATTTTCCATACAAATATGTCAAATAACAGTCTTATAATTTTTATGAATTAGGGGGTAAATCTATAAAAAATTGAAGTTTTGCTAGGAACATTTTCATAAAATATTTCTATTTAGGATATTGTAGGGCAAATAAAAAATCTGTAAGTTTAAAATGTTAGATTCTATTTCTCAATCTTTACGAAAAAAAAAAATTACTTTGAATAAAAATTTTTCTAGAAGCGAAGCAGTAGAGTCTGTTTAAATTGGACCGAAAAGCATTAATTATCAGCAGCAAGGACATGATCCATTTTTCAACAGCCAATGTTTTTTATGTTTTATTTCTAACTCATTTTATTTTGCAGATTCCGCTCATAAATATAATAAAAAAGTTAATGAAAAGGAAAGCCTTACTGCATGTGATAAACAGGCTTAAAACGTATCAAAAGTTAAGAGAATATCTAAAAATTTTGTTGTTGCAACAGCAACCAGTTTTCCTTGGTATAAGTAAATTCTTTGTTCAGTTCAGCGTTTTCTAGAGTAACTCAAATCATTTGAAAAGTGTTTTCCATTGGCATTAAATTATTTATGGGTTTTCATTACAAGTTTAAGTGTTGGCAACAGAAGCTGGAAAAGTTTTCCGTGAAATGATTGCACCTTCATAATTTATTTTATGTAGAGGATTTGTAAACGCTACTTGGCACCTCTTTATACTTAGGTTTGTTTTTTTCTTCTGTCTTTGTTGCTGTTAGGAGCTGGTGATTTATTGTAATGAACAGCGGCATATATTTTTCATATGGCTTAAAGCCACCTGTGTTTTATTGATGATTGTTATGAAGGCTTCTGTTAAAGTGCTGCAAATTATTTTATAATTTATAGTTTTTTTGTGCGCTGCTAATTTGGCTTTTTTTTTGATAAATGAGAAATTCCGTGGACAGCTTAAGTGAAAAATACTTTTATTGTTTTAGGCTTTGAAATAATTCCTTGCTACTGGAAAGTTGGAACAAAATGTTAAGTTTATTTTACAAAACTAAAGCTTCTGAGTCAGAAGATGGATATCTCCTAATCCATGTTTCTTATACATTTGAAAAATTACATTAGGGTGATCAAAATTTGGAAATCGTTTGCTTACAACTTGTAGAACTTCACCCTCTAAAATCATGCCATGTTTGTGTGCAATTAATTGAGAAATATGCTGACGTTCCCTATATCCTTTTTTTTCCTCCAAATAAAACACTAGCAACACATATGATGACAATACGAAGAAATTAGTTTGAGAAAAGTTTTGAGCTAAAAAAAAATAGTTTTTCAATGATAAATTTGTTTTCCATTATGGTTGAAGAAACCAAGAATTTTTTATTACTCTTAATTAACAAAAAAGTTTAAGACTTATTTTCAATGAAATTACCAAAGCAAGGACTAAAAATGCATAAACGTTTATTTCAAAGATCGTGGAGAGAAAAAAATTTAGCCTCCAAATAGTGGCATGTATCCTTAAATTTGGTATGTACATTTTTGGCACAAATTTTTTTTCCAAATTAGGCAGTAAATACAGTACTATTTGTAGAACTATGTACATTTACTCTGCAGAAAATTTGGTTGGCCTTGATTGAGGAACATCGAAGCTGCCCATATATCCTTTATTTTTAATTATGAATAAAAACTTCATTTAAAGCAAAAAAAAAATATTCCCAAAAATGATTCAATGTCAAAAATATATTTGAAATAAATAAATCGAATTCTGTTGCATGTAAGAAATTTCATACATATGTATGTACATACATGTGTATGTCCTTTATTTTAAAAGCATTTCGTTTTGCAACAGGTTTAATCAAAATGCTAGCAAGTGAGTGTAAATACGTTTAACAACGTTTTTATTGACGAATTTTATTTCAGAGCACATTATCATATTTATCCTGCAGTCTTTGATTTTTGCCACAGCAACGTAAGTAACCTCCAAATGCAAGCGAAACTGCTAACAACCTGTAAATTTATACCCTACAGCTCTATGAAAAGTTTGGTTTGAATTGATTCGGCAGTAGGTTTGCTTGCCACATGTTCTTTTTATTTTTTTTTTAAACAAATTTGGTTTCCAGCACAATAAAAAAAATTAATCTGGTCAAAAGCGAGTTAGTGGTAAATAGTTATAAGAAATTCTTTTTTACTTTAAGCCAGGAAACCTCGCATATTATTAACACAAGGACGTGAATACATATATACATACGCAAATAAATATACATGTACGGCCTTTATTTTAGAAATGTAAATTTAGTGCAAAAGTGCTGCGATATTGAAAATTTATCCTTGAATCGTTTTTTTTGTTTCTGCTAAAAATTCGGTAGCAGTAACTGCAATGATACGCTTGCCTTCCATATACGCTGAGCTTTATTGAAAGTTTTAACATAAACGATAGGTTTGACGATATTTCCCAGAATTATTTATTTTCACTTGTACTATGGATTTCTTTAGAATATAATCGTTTAAAATATAATTTTTATTTATAAAGTGAGTTCGGCTTGAGGTCCTTTAGTAAATAATTTTACACCAAATTTAAAGTGATATAGCAATTAATTTATTTTATTATCTCCAATATTTCCAAAATATAATCTATCTTCCATGTTTGGTTTATTTTAGAATTTTGAGTTAATCTTGAAACTATAGCTAAAATGAGCAGCAAAGTATCTAGCAACATGTAAAATTATATAGTTTAGCTCTGCTGCGAATTTAATTAAAATTGGTACATTAATGCAGTTGCCTGCCATATATCCTTTATTGCACAAAAAAAACTTTTTGGCTTCGATGTATATGAAAAGCCATTAGAAACGCATGAGAAGCCATTAAAAAGCTATTTCAAGTAAATTTTATGCTTTTGGTCATTCCAGTCCTGCATATCCTTTGTGTGGTTGCTGGTATTTTAGTAGCAATATTTGTCAAAATGCTGAGTAAACTGTGATTTTGTATGAAAATTTTGTGCTAATTTTATGCCAGGAGATGCAAGGACTTGTTTTCTAAGCGTATATCCTTGAAACAAATTTTAAAAGGATTAAAAAATACATATAAATTAAATAACTATTTGTACAATTATATATTTTAGGCTATGCTGTGGATTTCGATAGAATGTAATCGCAAGTTTTTTTTTTAAACACCACATGTCCTTTTTTTCTAAATTTTGTTAGAATATTGAAAATTGAGTTTAAGTGATGAAGTAATATGCTAACAACTAGCAAAATGAACTGCTGCAGCTCTGTAACAAATTTCAATCGAATTGATGAGGTGGCAGGTTTGACTATCATATATCCTTTTTTTATATTAAAAAAAAAAAAGAAATATTTTTTTGCTGTATTTGAATCTAAAGGCAATTAAAATAGAAAATGAAAACTTTTTTAATACCTTGCAGTAATATTTTTTGTTTTTCAAGGCAGGATTTGTTTTTCGCTAGTATGTCCTTTACTCAAAAAAAAAAAAAAAAACATCTTAGTAACAATAACAGTTCAGCGATTGGGAAAAATATATTTTTTGGAATAAATTATAAAGCAACAAGCAAACGACTATTCTATGCCGCATACATCTTTCGAAAAAAGTTTTTTTTAAAGACTATAATCAAGTTTAAATTTGCTTTTATTTTTTAGTTTCATATATTTTAGTTGTGCATTGAATTTGGTTAGAATTGAACCTTTGTTGTCTGCCATATATCCTTCGGTGTGAAGAAAGGAAACCTTGTAATCATTACCGTTAAATTAGTTTTACATATATAAAATGATATATTTCTTGTCTGTCCATGTTGTCCTTTAAGTTAAAAAATATATTTACAGCTTTTTGTGAGCGATAAGAAGCTGATTTTCTTAAAATGGCTAAATGATCAAAATATACTCCATCCCCAGATATCTTTTCCAGGCTTTTAAGACATTTGCTTTTGGATTAATTCTTATTTTTTTCGCTAGTGGTGTTCTGTCAACTAAGGACAAATAACGTTTTCTTTAACATCTCAACAAACAGATGTTGACAGGCACGTTATCTCCTCTTAGATTGATGTTTGGCTTAAAATTAAGAAGTAAAACCAGCAATTAAATCCAGACTTTCAAACTTTGAACATTGATAATCCACAAATCAATCAAGTTTAATTCATCACATTAAACAAGCATGATGTTACACAAGAATAATAAAAACGAGCAGCTGTATAAATGCTGAAATAAAAAAGTATAAACGTTTTTCAAATATATTTTTAAGCAGTGCTCTTTGTTTTCGAGCAAAATGGACATGCATAAGTAAGTGTCTATTCTTTGTTCACTTTCATAAGTGCTTTAATATCAGCAAAAAAAAGAAAAAAAAAGAACAAAAAAGAACATATTTAATGAAAAACTAAACATGTTGCAGCCACTCTTGCATGAATAAACAAACACGTTGGCACAAGTACTCGTGTACTATTCTCATCACAGGGGAAGTAAAGCTTTCTTCTGCAGGCCCTACATACACAGCAGTAGCTACATGAGTTGTTACATACATATGTATGTACGTTTTTTCATTCATTCATTCATCCATTCATGTGCATGTTTGTTTAAAAGGAAACGCATGAGGCAAGTGTTTTAAAATAAATATTCGTGCATACTTTATGGCTTATCTTGAGTCTTTATTTTATTGTTTTTGTTTTTTTGCCGTACGTATGAGTAATTTCTTGTTTTTACACTACAATGAGTGATATTTTTTTCCTACACACATTTTCGATTACAAATGCGTGTCATTTTTTTTGTTTTGTTATTATTGACATTGAAAAAAGAAACAGTTTTTTCCACTGTTTTATTTGAAAATGTCATGTGTGTAGTCCTGACGTTTCTAAAAGCTTATCAATAATTTATTAACCCTCTGAAGAGCTTTTAAGGTGAGTGCATAATTATTTTCTTTTGAGGTTTGTACGTGATATAATATTTGTATATATGATAGTTTTTTTAGGCTTTTTTACATCTAGAGCAAAATAAACCATGAAACAAATAAAAAAAAGATGTTGTTGCAGCCTGAGAATGAAGTAATAACATTATTAAATTATCACAGATAGCTTGTCAATATCTCAGTAGTTGTAAGCTAAAATTATATTTCTGAAAGAAATAATATATGTGTGTATCCCTGTCCTTGCTTTAACTACATACGAGGTTTTGTGGCTTAAAATAAAATAGAATTTAATGCAAAAAATTTAAAAAAAGACCACATTATTTTTTGTTATTTTGCTGGAAACCAAATTTATAAAAAAAAAGGATATATGACGAGAAAACCTACTGCCGCACCAATTCAAGCGCAACTTGCCACAAAGCTAAAATATATAAATTAACAAGTTGTCAGCAGTTTTCGTTTGCATTTGAAGTTTATTTACGTTGCTGGGGTAAAAATCAAAAACTCCATGATAAATATGATAGAGCGCTCTAGGGGAATTATTGAACATGCTTATACTCAGTTACTAGCATTTAGACTAAAACTATTTCAAAAAGAAATGCTTTTAAAATAAAGGACACTCATGCACATGTACATACATACGTACCAGAAAGGAATTTTCTCACATGAATCATAAGTCGATTCATTTATTTCAAATATGCTTTTTGATATTGGCCCTTCGTTGTGATTTTTTTTCTTCATATAATTCAAGTTTTTAATCATAATTTAAAAAAAAGGATATATGGGCGGCTTCCATGTTTCACAAGCAATGCCAGCAAAATTTTCTACAGAGCAAATGTACATAGTTCTACAAATAGATATAGTACTATTAAGGCATAATTTAAACGAAATTTGTGCAGGAAATTTACATATCAAATTTAAGGACATATGCCACTTCGTTGAGATAAATTTTTTTTTCTCTGCCGGGTCTTTAAAATAAAGGTTTATTCATTTTAAGCGCTTGCTCTAGTAATTTGTTGAAAAATAAGTCTGAATTTTTGTTGTAGTTAGGAATTAAAAAAAAAAACTGTTGCCTTCTTTCACCATAATGGAAAACAGTTTTATCATTGGAAAACAATTATTTTTAGTTTTAAACTTTTTGTCTAGCTAATTTTTTGGTATTGTCCTCATATGTGTTGCTATTTTTTTATTTGAAAAAAAAAGGATACATGAAATGCCGGCAGGTTTTTCAATTAATTATAATAAAACTTGGCACAGCTTTAAAGGGTGTAATTCTAAAAGTTGTAAGCAAACAATTCCTAAGTTTTGATAACCCTTATGTATTTTGTCAAATACTAAGAAAGATGGATTAGGAGCTATCCATCTTCTGGCTCAGAAGCTTTATTTTTGTCAAGTAAAATTTTCATAAAAGTTTCGAGACTACGGCCGTAACAAGCCTTGCTAATAGTCTATATCTTGATCTATAAGGAACAAGGGCTCCACAAAAGATCTTTTCGTTCGAGCCAAGTGATAATAATAAATTTTGACAAACTTCAAACCTTAAAGAGTGAAGAACGCAGCAGCAGCTGCTTGATAGTTTTCTAAACTGATCCCTTTCACATCTACTGTAAAATAAGTTTGTCATAAATTACAATGTGTAATAAAGTGCAAATGTTTTTGTTAATGATGTTTGTTTTTTTTTTGGCAATTTGCAAATTTTCAATTTGTTATTTGTTAATGTTTTAACTGAAATGTATAAAATTGAGTTCAGGGTCGTTTGCTGAAGTATTAAGTATTTTTTTTTTTTTTGTTACTGTACAAGTAAAACTTAAGGGATTCCAACTTAAATGAAATTTATATTATGTGTTTATGTAGATGTTTGCACAAAATACTCATGAGTATTAAGTACTTTTTTCGTTCTTCCAGTAAACATTATTTGAAATGAGTTTGCTGCTTATATTTCTGTAGGCTTTTATTGTGATACAAATACGAAAAAAAACTGTTACAAAAATCCCCAGAGGATTTTGCTGAAAAATAAAATAAATCTTCTATAAAGCTTTGCGTCGCTCGCTGTATAAATTCATTTGAACAGAATAAATATTTTTTTCTTTCAACCTTTTTAAAGTTAAAATATTTAAAGGTATGCTGAAACAAATTAACTTTTTTAAAGTTAAATTTATAATAAAAAGAAATATAGTATGTTATGTTGAGTAATTAGTCCCTTAAGTTACTGCCATTTGTTTCAATATCCCTTTCAATTTTGCAAAAAAAGTAAAAATGTGATATCAGTGTCCCCTACAGCACGCTTTTCTTTTTTTTTGTGTTTATTTATTGAGCTAACCTTTGAAATACTCAAGTGTGTTCAAAGTTCACGAGTTAAGGGTTGTTTTTCTTATATATTTATATTTTTTACTTAATTATATTAAGTAACCGTGTCTTTATTTGCATGCCAACAAATTACTACGCCTTTTGCACCAAATTCTTTTATTTCCTTTCCAGTCCAACTATTTTATTTACTGTGTGACAACAACCTTCTTCTAGGCGTTAGAGGCTAAAACAAATTAGCTCATGAATTTAATTAATCAATTAAGCTCCCATTTACACTTGCCTTTTACTCACTTAATAAATTCTAAACGTTGTCCGTCTATTACCGGTATAATTTGACAAAAAAAAAAAAAAAAAAGAGGAAAAAAAGACTTGCCTACTTTAAGGTGTTGCGTTGTTCAAATCTTCTCTGCATATTTTTTAGCTAAGAAATATTATATGCTTATGCAATTTTTCGCTTAAGAACCAGCGCACAAAAAAGGGTTGCTGGCAATTGTTACGGCTTCCACATTTCTTTTTGTGCGCCTTAGGTTATGCACCTGTTTTTTTGTATGCAAAAACTTTGCTAATTCAAAAAAGCTGTTGCTTGCAGCAAATTGAAATTTCGTGTTTGGCTACATAAATTTTCTAACGGCCTAGTCATATCTTTTACTTGGAACCGTGACTTTTTTCCCATTTATTTTCATTACGTCAAATGTTTCCGGTTTGTGGTTGTTGTGCATTTGTATTGTTGTTCATTTTAAAAGTACTAAAACAAGAAAAAAATGAAATAAACGAACAACAACATAAAACGGAAGAATATGCATTTAAAAATAAAACTTACAAGAAACGTGTCAAATTTTATGGATTGATGTGAATGAAATATGGTAAAAAGTTCTTCAATGCTTGATTATTCCGTTCGAAAAAGCACAGCCTCGAAATATACTTTAAATTTTACAAATAATTTTGCTAAGTTCGAAGTTATAAAAACGTTTAAAAAGTAATTTCCTTTAAAGAAATGTTTGATATGTTTATGGCAAAATTAACATAAAATTAGCAAATAGAGAAGATATTTCTTAGAAATCATATTATTTTATTTGAAATTAACAATGTGCATTTTGGTTCCTGTAGCGTTTCTTTAGGTAGTTTACGCCATCTCGCTTTTCGGGTTGCCAGTAAGAGAATTGTTTTTGGCAAATTCCACTAGAATTGTAGTGGTAAAAAATGAATTTCTTATTCTGTTGTGTTTGAACCTGTGTCGAGTGCTGCCAATTTTTTTTTTTTTCGTTGTTTTTCACTTACCATATAAAATCCTTGCAATGTGAACAGAATGTTGGCTGCTTGAAGAAGCGTGGTATAAAACAATGATCCTTGACATTGAAAATGTTCTTCTTCTTCAGGGCTCCCTTTCGCAGCCGGGATTTCATTTTATTTTCACCAACGGCTTCGTCGACCGTCTGTGCCTGATCGTCGCCATTGTTGTCGCTTTTCTCGGACATAATTGTTTTGCTGCAGAAGTTGCTGGTGGCTGTGGTTTCAAAAAGTGTTGTTGTGGCTGTTAACGATTTTGTTGATTTTGCTGATGTACTTGTTGTTGCTGTTTTTCTCCTTTAGGCGGTTTCAGTTGTTATTTAAACGGTGGTTTTTGAAAATTGTTGTTTCTGTTAAGCCTAGTTTGTTGTTGTTGTTGTTGTTTTATTTGGTGGTTTTTATATTATTGCTATTGTTATTGTTACTGTTATTGTGATTGTTGTGTTGTTTCATTTAATTAATTTGGTTTTTGCCTTGTGGTGGTTTTCGGAGTGCGTGTGTGTGTGTGTTTGTGTGTGTGTGTGATGAGTTTTTCACGTCCGTATCGCTGTAGTTTTATTTGCTAATATTCTGCTGGTTTTTAATATTTCTTTTTATTGTTACTTGCTGTTTAAATTTTTCTTTTATTTCTTAACAGGGGGGCTTTTATTTACTTATTTATTTTATTTTGAGATTTCTTTTTTGTTTTATTTTGACCTGGATCTGTCTATTGAATAAAGGTGTTATGCACTATGGGCCTTTTTGTCTGAAATTTTTTAATTATTTTGAGGAAATTTTGATTAAATATATTTTTGTATTTCACGGGCTCAAGTTCTTGCTATGTTATTTTTGTGAGTGATATTAATTAAACAAGGCAAAGAAACCATCAAAGACATTTAGCAAGGCAGATAAATAGCTGTTTCCAAGCCGCCACACTTTTTGTCAGCACCCGTCCCTGAACTCAGGAGCATATGTTTCTAAAGCGACACTCAAGCCACTCAGCAGGAGCATTTGGGTTCAAAGACGGATGTCGACGAGAAGTGTGGCGGCTTCGAAACATCTATTTGTCCAGCCTGCTAAATGTCTTTGATGTTTTCTAATACAGCAAGAACTTGAACCCGATAAACTTACAACAACAAACAAATTATATAAGAAAAAGAATGCTGCTAATTTTTGTTGCTAGACGACCATAACTTATCAAAAAAAAAAAAAAAAAATTGTGTTTATAAATATTCTTTTCTGTAGCATAGTGTAATTGGCCTGCTTGCACATCTCATATAGCTGACTTCAAAGCAATGCCATATTTATTCAAATTAATTTCTCTTAAAATCAAATTTTATTTACGCTAAAATAAATAGATTTGTATTTTTCTTTTAGTTGCTCCATCAATTACAAAGATATAAATTTTCTCTATAAATATTTGTTTGTATTTGTTATAAACAATTTGTATTTAAAAATAGCAGACATTGTAGTTGGTTTGCTTTTTTAAATTAATTTTGATTGAAATGGTTGTCTCAATTAATTTTTAAATATACTAAATAGACATGCTTGTTTTATTTGCCAGTAGTTATTATTAATTAAAGATTTTACGCCCTACAGGCTTCAAGGCCGGCCTATCGGTGTTGTCAGCTTTTTGACTTGGTAATGTTTACTGGCAAACACAGATGCCCCTAAAAGAGTTCCTTTTTTGTGATTGCTTCAATGCGCGCATATTTCGTGAACAATTTTAATGGCTCGCGCGTGCTATTCTGCAACAGCTTTTTATGTTTCTGACAGTCATAAAAATATTTGATAGGGGGGTGGGGGCAACTAACCGCAATAAAACGACCATTCATACACTCATTATAAATTAAATATCAACCTGTAAATACGTTCGGCAAGAGACAAAATTCGTTTTTCCCGAGTTGTTAAACATTTTTTTTTTTACTCTTTATGAGTTTTATTACTGCAACATTTTAAAAGTAAATATCTACTTTTTCCAGTGGCTTAAATTACAACTGAATAGAAGACAGGGCAAGAGCAAAACGTAGCGATAAATATTACGCACATTAGAAATGAACACTGATGAGTTTTTACCAGACGTTTGTATACCCAGTGGAAAAAAATTAGAAGATATTCTTCACTCAAACTACACAAGAGAGCTGCTTAAGATTTTTTTTTCATTAAATTAGCTTCATTTTACTCAGCAAGATGTCACAAAGAAAGAAAGAAAGATCTTACATAATAGAAGTGTGAAGCTTATTCCTTATTGCCTTATTTCCTTGCTATTGGCAACCATTTCTCAAAAGGACTCTTTGGAAACTCTGCCCACAGAGCCAATATCCTAGTCCGCAAAGTCATACACCCATATTCATAAAAACAATTGAAGGTTTATTACACGTTTATTTGACAAATATTCTGTAGAAACACGTCCAATAAGAGCTTAATGAACTTGCAGTAATTAGTATGAGTATGACCTATAGTGTCTAGAAAGGGGATGCATAAGAAACAAAGTAGGCTTTGCACTTCTTTAGAAATCAGCAGAGATTCATTTGGGTGGGCATCGACGCTACGTCATTTTTACTTCTGGATAATTGCTGGTAAATACAAATACTTGTATGTAATACTGTCTTTCAATATTTAAATTATTCAAGTAGAAGGGAATAAATCACCTGCATAAGTGAGAAAAAAGAAAAGAAAGAATGTAGCATATTCACGTTTTTCCACAAATATATTGACAAATAATGCCATAAAAATTACAAATAAGAAAAAACTGGACTAGAAAAATTTTTCGTTTCCTAAGGGAAAGTTTACCAAACACTTGTTATGGCACAAAACTAAAATCACAACAAACTTTCAGTGGAGAGTGGATAAAGATTGTGCCAATATTATTTCTATGTGAAAGCAAAAGTTATGCAAAAGTTTTGCCAAGAAAAGTGAAGTTGCCGATGGCTTCTTGAAGAACAGAAGGGAAAGTAAAGTTTACATGAGTTTCTTTTCAAATCTAAAGTAATCCATAATTTCTTCTAAAAGTCAGTAATAGTTTTCTCAAAGCAGTGAATTTAACACAAATTTTCGCCATGCCCAAGTAAATTTCTGCAGAAAAGTTAAGTTTCTAATAGCTTTTGTATCAGAAAATAAAGTATTCTATAATTTTTTTTTTTTTTGGAAAGAGAAGGTTATCGATACCTTTTATGGAAAAAGATAGTTTTCGATAGTCTTTCTCCAAAGCTAAAAATTTAAAACAAATTGTTCCATGCCAAGCTTAACGTATTTTTCTACAGAAAAGTAAAGTTTCCCATAGCTTTTGTATAAAAAAATAAAAATATCAATAGCTTTTTTTTTGGATAAATAAGATTATCGATAACTTTTACAGAAAAATATGACTTTCGATAGTTTTTCTAGAAAACAGATACAAATCTTAAGTTATCGAAAAGGGTTTTCTTAAAAAACGCTTAAGTTTCCAATAGTTTTCTTTATAAAAAAAAAATACGGTTATCGATATCTTTATTGGGTTATCGGTAATTATTTATGCTATCGGTAATTTTTTAGGTTTTCGGTACTTTTTCCACTGCTTTTCAGTGGAAAAAGTAGTTATCGATAGCTTGGCTTTAGAAAAATAAAACTAAGTATAAATTCTTCCATACAGAAGTAGAAGCTTTTTTTTTGTTTGTGGAAAAACTAGTTTATCGCCAAGCTTTGCATCAAACAACCATTATTATCAATGGATTTTTCTTAAGAAAATATGCTTGGCCTTAAAATCATAAGTTAAATCCTTGTTGTGAGCTATAATATATAATAGTGATCATTTTATATTCCGGTTTTGTTCTCGGGGTGATTTTTTTTACGGTAGAAAAGTAAAGTTATCGAATGATTTTTGTTCTACAGGAAAGCCAGGCTCATCTACTGGAAATTAAAGTTATTGACAAGGTTTTTAGTCTATCGATTAAGTTTTTATGTAGAAGAGAAATTTTCGATAAGTTTTCCATTAAAAAGTAATTTTCTATTACTTTGATGATGGCAAAGAGGAAGAAAAATCTCTTGTCCATAGTTTTTCTATACAATGGAAATGGAACTATCGATAGTTCCTTAATGGAACAGCAGACTTATTGATACTTTTTCTTATAGCCAAAAGCTTTATTGTAGACTTCTCCACCTAAACGCAAAGTTATCGAGAAAATTTTCAAAAAAAAATAAAGTTTTGCGTCATTTCTCTTTAATAAAATAAAAATATCGATAACTTTGCATTGCAAGGTATTTGGCATTGCAAGATATCTATAAATCTTTCATAGAAATAAGTTTCCATTGATATGATATATGTACATATAAGAAAGATATTAAAGTATTTTTCTCATCAATATATTTTTCTTATTTACTTTCACAAGCTAAAGTTTTTTTTTGTCAATCTCTACTAAGAACGATTTAAAAATCTAAACATTTCGTAAAATTGATTTTTGATGTTTTTGACGTTGAGCCCAATTTGGTTTAAACATTTTTCAAATTTATTTCTACATAAATGTATTTTCCTGTTGCTTTTCTGGGGGATACTTTCCCTGGCTCTATAAAATGTGCCCCCTTTTTTGGTTCACTTTAAAACCATTCTAAAAGTTTTCTTTTCATTTTATTTATGTTGGATTTTATATTGTTATTCAATACAACAAAAAAAAAAAAAAAAAAAAAAAAGAAGAATAATGCAACAGTTTCAACTGTTCAAAGCCAAGGAAATAAAATAAAACTGTTAAAGAAGGGAAAAGCAGAACTTGCACATTGTTGGGTAACAATAACGTACAGGCAAACAAATATTTTCTGCACAAATGACATATGTATATCTTTTGATTTGAATTTTATTAAATTATTATTTGAGAATTTTCTTTCATAATATTTCAACACTTTGTTTTTATAATTTTTATAAAATTTATTAAATAAAATTACATCACTTCTTTCAATTGATTTTTATATTTTAAATTTTGGTTTAAATTAATTCATTTCTTTTATTTTGCCATACCTTCAATTGATTTCAATTGATTTGTATATTTGAATTTTTTTTTTTGTGTGTTTTAACTGTTAAATGACAAGTTGTTGTTAATTTTTCTTTTGTTGTTTTTCTTTAAACAATCGATTAATTGGCTGACTAGGTTTTCACTATTTTTTTTCTGTTACAACATCTCTTAACAATTTTTGTTGTCACTTTTCTGTAAAATTTTTATGTGTTTTAGGTTGCAAAAATTATAACGATTATTTTTTCTTATGTATTGTATATTATATTATAGTTTACATTTTTTTTTTGTCTTCTTAGTGTTCTAATAAAATAAACTCTTGAACTGATTCTCCATACACGTCCGTTAGGCTCCACAATTCACAACGTTGTGAAAACTTTTTCGCATGTTGTGTTTTTCCTACTCTCATTATTTTCATTGTTACATACTTTTCCATAGTAAACATAACGTTTTGAATAACTGATAGTGTGCCCCTAAAAAATCAACACATTGCATCTTTTAAGCATTTAGTGGTGAACAGTATTCGCAAGCTTTAAGGGTAGCAAAAAGCTCTTTCTTGAGCTCTCACATGCTCTCACATATATAGTCTTGTTATCAAAAAAGCAAGAGCCGCTTGTACTCTCTCGTTTTCTCTTGCTTTTGCCCTATAGCTTGTTTGATTTGATGTTGCCAGACTTAATGGAGCAATTGGGAATTTTTAAGAAGTTTCTCACAGAGTTTGTTTTAAACGTCTACACCGATATTCATAAAAAATAAAACGTTGCTCAAATACATTTTAGAAAAAATTTTATATGAAAAATTTGTTGTAAAACGTGTTTCAACAATGTTTTATTTTTTATGAATACCGGTGTCTAATGAAGTTTGTAAAATTTTAAAAATAAATACTTTTTAAAATTGTTAATTACTTTATTGGTTCTCTTAGTTAGATTTTACTTCTTAGAATTGATTTTTTTTAATAAAATATTTAGAATTTCTTTTTATTGTTTATTTTTTTTTTGGGATAAAATATTTTGTTCATTTAAGCATTTTTCAGACCTTTTGTTTTTAATTGTTAATTACATTAAGTAAGGGCTGTAGTTCGATTTAATTTTTTCAGAGCTGGGCTGAAGTCTTTGCGTGAAGTCTTTATTGCCTTTTTATCTTATAACTTGTAATTCAGGATGCTTAAGCGCTGCTGCTCAGTAGCAATTAGTCATAACCTGAGTTCGAAGCCAGTAGGGTGCTGATGTGATTGTTGTGGTGGATGTGTAACAACCATGTCATGTACCCCAGCTAATAAGTCTTCAATTACTTACTATTCTTGTCTTCTTTAAAATGCTGGTCACTACAATTTACCACAAAAAGGTCTTTCTCAATTTTGAGGAAGTAAAATCTAACTCAAGCCCGACAAAATAGTTAACGTTTGTAAATCGCAAAGTTCGACTATTAAGTTAAAATAATATTTTGTTTTTAGTTTTTATTTTAAAAACTGTGATTTTTTCCATAAAATGTTTAACAAGTTTTTTTCATAAATTCTTTTTTTTAATTTTTTTATAACATTATTTTATAACATTTTTAAATAATTTTTTTTGGCTAAAAAATTGCTTCTTGTTATAAAATTTTTAACATATTTTTTTTAATAGTTTTTTTTTTATAAATTTTTTTATAATTTTTTTCATAAAATTTTGTATAGTTTATTTTTATAAATTTTTTTATAATTATTTTTTTTATAAAATTTTTTAAACATTTTTTTCTAAATTTTTTTCTAAATTTGTTTCTAATTTTTGTGTTTCTTTTTAAGCTTTTTTGTAAACTTTTTTTAATTTAAAAAGTTTTCTAATATAATTTTTTCTTAATAAATTTTTTTAACACTTATTTTTAAATTTTTTGATAAATTTGTTTTATTCAGTTTTTATAAATTTATTTTTATAAAATTTTTTTACATTTTTGTTTTAATTGTTTTAATGTTTCTTTTTAAGTTTTTTGGTAACTTTTTTTAATTTATACAATTTTTTTAAACAAATTTTTTTATATTTTTTTCCTAAAATTTAAAAAAATTTTTTCTTATACATTTTTTTAAATAATTTATTTTAAAATTTGTTCTTATGAATTTTTTTTTAAATTCATTATAAAAAAATCATGAAAAATTATCAAGAAATTTTGTAAATTTTTTGAAATCATTTTCGTATAAAAACACTAAAACATTTTTACAGAACTTATTTTGAAGGAATTATTAAATATTTTTGTGGTTTCCTTTTCGACGTTTGCTTATTTTTCTCCAACTTGTTCATTTTTGCCACTTTCTCTTACTGGCGGCTCTCATCAGTTGCAAAAGCAATTAAAGCAAAAAGTAAATGTTTATTTGTTTACCTTTAGGCAACTGAACTTTGTTTGTTTGCTTCGACTTTGTTTATTTGATTGTGTTGGGAGCGCAATTGAATGCATTTCCATGTACAATAAATACCTTTAAAAGCAACATGTTAATCATTTGTTTTCTAACCGATTTTGATTTATTTAAAGCGAATTTTCACATGTTTCTTGGCCAAAGAATGCGATGGAATGAAATTGTGTTAGCGTGCAATTTTATATTGTTTGTATTCAGAAACCGCAAAATGGGAATGTATATATTTCTTTGAAAGCAGAAGGATTTAGAACTCATAAATATTTCTGTAACAATAAGAAAAAAGGGATTATGTCTGAAGTTTTTTTTCTTGGTTTTTAAGAGATCAATACAAAAAATGTTCAACTGTGACCTGAATTATTTATTTGCTTTAAGAGCAAAAAAAAAACTGTTTAAATAAAAGTCCTGCGGCCTTATTCTATAACTCACTTAAATTAGAGCCAAAAACCTCCAAGCTCAGCTAAATGAGTTTTAGCCACGACTGGACTTGCGTGAGCTGTGTGGTTTAAAATCGCTCATCAGCACCCAAATTTGCTTCGAACCCAGGCCATGACTAATTGTATACTGTTTTTTTTAGGAAGCAGCGCTTAGCCATTCTACTAAGTCTTCATTACCGACTGTCTATATTTAAACTTTCCATTTCATCATTATGTTTTTCTATTGACTAGAATATATTTTATATTCTCTCACCAACATACATTTGTGATTTTTGAGAAACAGGATTCTGTTCTAATAAATACAAGCTCTTCCCTTCGCTCATCTATTAGAAACTAATGAATACATCATTTTACTTTATTCTACAAGGCCGAACATCACAAATTATTTAAACCATTTTTGCAAATATGATACCAAAATATTTCCTAGAAAATTAAAGATTTTCTCATGAGTACTTTCGAACATAATTATTATTGTCACTGTCACTATTATAATTTTGGGGCCCATTGTGCAGCTCGATCAAAAAGATGGTTTGTGCAGCCCTTGTTCTCTATAGAGCGAACCTAGTTTTGCTATTAGTAAATCTCATTACAGCCGCAGGTTTGATGTTACCGAGGTCCTTGAGAGCCTTGGTGATGAGGATCTGCATCTACACGCAGCAGGACTTTCGCAAAGAATGTGTTCCGCCGTTTCCTTCTGCTCATTACAGAGTCTGCAGGAACCACTGCATAACAATTTAAATTTTTTGAGATGTTAATTTAGCTTAAAGTGCCTGTTTATATTTTCCAATATCCGTTTTGCCGGGATCCTTTGGCCTTTTTGCCTGCCACACGCCCAGTAGCCAGCAAGGCTTTCCTCCACTCATTGCCGTAGAAAACTGTCCTCAAAACTGTTGTTAGCCTCTCAGAATGGTTCAGGATCTATAAAAAACCTTACTGCACCCCTTTTTACTTTGGAGTCTAGAATTTACTAGAGCACCGCTAGCTAAAATTTCGCTTACGCCACTGGTTTCTGGTGTTTTTCTTTCTGCATTTACTAGCAATTATATTTTAAGTCACAGCAATAGTTTGCTTTTGTTGTTCTTCTTCTTTAAATTAATAATTTCCTCCTCAATTTCGTTTCCTTTGATTGTTTGTTTGCTGCTTTTTGTTTGTTTTTACCGCACAGTGTGCATAAACAATTAAACCGTCACTTTTGTTTTGCCATTTTGGCCACAGGCAACGCTACAATACAATCTCATTCTTTACTATGGCTAATTTTCTTTTTTTTGGCATTTGAAAATAGATACACAATTGCTTTTATCTCCAGCCAAATTTCAATTTTTTTCTATTCTTTTAATTGCTTTCTATAAAATTTTGCAGCTTTTGTTTGCTGTTGTTCTAACAAAATTATTGGTGCAAAATGTTGGCAGAAATAAACAACCAGTTGGCAGAAGAAAACAAAACAATATTAAATTGGAAAATTGAAAAAATTTTTTTAAATATTTCCCAAATTTTACAAGATTTATGTTATGATATTTCAGCAAGAGGACATAAAATGCTCCGCAGGGTACCCTATTTTAGAGGAATTTTTTATAGATAAACAAAAAAAATATAAATTTTTTTTGGGAAAATTTTAATTCAATAATTTTGATGTGAGATAATTTTTTATAGAAAAAAAAAAACTGCCAGCCTAAAGTGTGTTCTATGTGGAGTTAATCTATATAGCTTACTTAGTTCACAAGTGACTCAATTCAGAGTTTTAAATTATCGGTTTTTTAACAATTTTTTCTATAAAAACTTCCATACGATAGTAAAAGAGCAAGTGATTGATTTTGACTTTTGCCTTCGCAGTAATGACAACATGATCGAAATCGAAGAAATCGAATTTAGTATGAGAACACTTATGCCTTTTCGACTTGTCGATCGAGTCATCGTTCGAACAAAGGAAGATCTTGGGGCAACGCAAAACAATTTTATTTCGCTTAGAATGCAAACAATCGCACCACTGCAACATTGAGTAACAGGCAGGGCCTTAATTTTTATTTTTTTTATTTTTTTGCTGTAAAAAAATAATATATTTAGATTTGCCAAATCTATTTAAAAGTGATGACAATCCTTTATATTATACCTTTAGTGAGAAAATATTGCTATTCTCTATCATATCTAATGTAAATCATTTTAAGAGTTTTCTCTGAAATCTTTTTACAACCCATGATATTCATTTTTGCAATTTTAACGATATTGCTGAGATTTTAAACAAATTGCTTTTTAATTATAACAAAATTTATGCCAAAAGGCACGTTCTGTGGTTAAATAGTTACAGTTTGCGGTGTCTGTCATTTCAAATATTAAAATTTTTTGTCTTTTATTTACTATGTGAATAAATTTGCTTTGCAAAAAAATACCCCTGAATAAATAAATAAAATAAAAATAATGAAAACCAGTCAATTTAAATTCTTTTTATGTGTAAACTGTTTTGTTTAGATGTTAAATATCATTTTTCTTGTTTTTATTTTTTGTTGTTGCCGCAAACACTTTAATTAATATTAATTAATAAAAAATAAAACTAAAAATAAATCACATTGCGCTTCAACTGGTGTTGAAAAGCACTTGCCAGTATAATTTGGATGTGTTGTTATTTTTGTATCTGAGTGGCTGATGTAGTGCGTACTGCGCGTCATTGTGATAAAGTAGTTATAGTTTTTTTTTCGTGATGTAATAACGCAGTTGAAGATTTTTTTTTTGTTAATAATTTTAGCAGTCTGTCTAATTCGGTGTTTATTTTTTCAAAATTGAGAAAGTTTATTTGTTATGATAACACTAGCGTGATTAAAAATTTTTTTTTAAGAAGAAAAAAAAGTAAAGTTGAAGACTTACTGGCTGAAGTACATACCATGGCTGTTTTACGACCACCACATCGCTCATCAACACCCAAAGTTCTTTTTTTGAGCTCAGGCCGTGACTAATTGTATACTGTTTTAAAGCAGCAGCGTAAAATCACAGCTAGCCACCTGAGCTCTTGATTTCAGACTGGCCCAGATGACTCGATACCTGGTAGCCGCATAACTACAACAAAAACAACACCAACAAACATTTCATGTATTTTGTTGGTAAAACGTACTGTATTACTGTCACCCATTTGTTTGCGTTTGTGTATTTGTGCTGGGCATTTTGACAGTTCTTCAGGCTAATAGTCAGCTAGTAGTCAGCTGGGCTGGTATCGACGTACGTTGAGACTATCTACATATGTATGTATATTTAATCTTGCTGATCAACTTTCCATTTTATCACTGTGTATTTCTGTGGATTGGAATATATTTTATATCCTCTCACCAACAGGTAATTGATTTCCCATTGATTCTTTAGTTTATTGCTATTGTATCAGTGACAACAAGGTGCTCAAACTTTTCGCCAACCTGGCCTGGGTTCGAATCAATCTCGGTGCTGATGAGCGATGTTGGCGGTCGTGAAACAGTTATGGTGTGTACCCCAGTCAGTAAGTCTTCAATTTCAACTTTTCTTGTCGTCTTTAAAAATAAAATTGGTCACTCCAATTTTATCACTAAAAACCTTTCTCAATTTTCACTAAGCAAAAATCGATTTAAAAAGCCCGATACAATTTTTTTTCGTTGATAGATTTTCAAGCTGGCATTTTTGTAAAGCAATTTTATTATAGAAATTTTTGTTATATTAATTATTCAAGCTCTTGATCTTTGGTTTTTTATAAAAAACAAAATATTTTGATTGGTTTTTTCAAAAAACAAAATAATATTAAACAATTATTTATTTATTTTCAATATTTCGCCAACAGTTTGTTGGCATCTTCAGGAAAATAATTTATTAATTATTATTTCAATTATTTTCCTGAAGATGCCAACAAATTGTTGGCGAAATATTGAAAATAAATAAATAAATAATTGTTTAATATTATTTTTTATAAAAAACCAAAGATCAAGAGCTTGAATAATTAATATAACAATATAAAGATCAAATAATATAAAGATATAGAAATTTTTGATTACACGAATTTTTTTTCGGTTGGCATCAACAAAATGCCGGGACGCAGACATGTGGGGAAAAAAACATAAAATATTGTTATCTCTTTTAAATAGTAAATTGGCCTGCTTGACAATTTGTTAAAAAAAAATTTTATTTTTTTTTTACTAAAACCGGTTGCTTGAAAATTATTTGAAATAGGTTTTTTTTTTCTGTGTACCTTGTAGTTGCACATATTTTTTTGTTTTGGAAATTTTTCACAGTCGGACAATTTCAACGAAACTTTAAGTATAGAAACTCGTTAAATGTGAAATATTTTTATGCCACTTTAATGTGCATCAGATGTGTGATATTTGTAGTTTGTGTTTGCCAACTATGTGTGTATGTATGTATGTATGTACTATACACTGGCATTCTTGTTTAATTTCTTTACTCTTCTCCCATAACAAGCTGCTATTGTTGTTATTTGTTTTTTCATCAGAATATTTGTTGTATCACATTTATTTACTGTAAACAACTTAAACACACAAACACACAGACATTCCCATACCCACCCAAACATTATTGATACGCTGTCTCTCACACGCATATAAATTATTCAAACAACAAAAAAGCCCTGTTGCTCTTGGGAGCATGAGTAAAAAAAGCGAGAGTAAAATATTCAATTTATATAAAATTCATCAATTAACAGTCTTTTGCCGTCATCACTGGTTGTTGTTGCTGTTGGTGTTTGCTATTAAGACTGTGTATTTAAAATATTTTACACTCGTTATTGTCGTTACACATTTGACGTTAAATTAATAAACGATATTTATTATTATTTTTTTTAATTGTCTGTATCGTTTGCTGTTCAATATGCAGACATACATATACAAAGAAAAAAAGAAAAACACAAGCTTAAAGTCTGGGTCAGTAATGGCATACGCAAGACAGACAAACACTAAATTAGCAATAATTTAGTAGGCCGTACGGACATATTAAAATAAAATGTAGGCACCGTAATGAGTGGATTTGGAAAAAAGTAATTTATGTATGTATGTATACATATATACATATGTATATGTATGTGGTGGACCAAAAAAAAAATCACCCTATTCGCTCTTATTGTTCTTATTATAAATGGCGGCCAATGTGCAATCTGTTTTTACATTTGTGAACTAGACAGCTGTATAATACAAGAGAACAAGAACGCGGAATAATCGTGTCTGTGATCAAGCGGACGATATTTCGGCCAAAATTATAATGAGCGATGAGGCTCCTTTCTATATCAAAGGCTGCGTAAACTAGTGAAACTATCGCTTTTGGGGCACCGTAAGTCTATGAGTGATGCAGTAGGAGCCATTACAAATGCTCAAAGTGAGTGCATAGTGCATTGTTCACGCTGTAGTAATCACAGACGTCTTTTTTTTTGTATTTTTGTGTGGGAACGCGCTCGAAGAGACGTGCTACGGGTTTGGTGCACCCGAAAATAAAATTTTGGGTTTTGGCTTCTCTACTAATCAATCCCAAGAGCCCGTCCTTGCGCCATATTTGAGCAACTTCTTGGTTATCAGCCTCTTAGTACAGGTATAAATACTGTAGTAGATTTTAGTTTGATTTAATTTGGTTTAAGTTGTGCTATCATTAACAGCGAGTTTATCGAACTGAAGTGTTTCAGCAATATACTTTACTAAACAGTGTTGAATAATAAGTAAAGCTTTGCAGCTGTTAAGTGTTCAAAATAGCAGAGTGGAGTGTTTCAGCCTCATTTGCAATTAAAAAAGCCGCAAACCTTTTCATCAAAGAACCAATTCATGACAATATATTATTTTTGCGGTTATTTATTATTCTTAATTATTGTTTTGTAAAGAAAATTTTCTCCTGATTACATTAACTTACCGCAGAGTGACCGTAGATGAGTTCAATGTATGACCAATTTTTAATAATTTTTTCCCCAATAATTTTTTCAATACTCCAAACCCGTACTCCACCTTTTTCGGGGCGCTCCCATACAAAATTATAATACAACAAATTGAAACTTGGACTCCTTGGAAAATGTTTCGTTTGTTTTATATGTCGTAGTGAAACTTTTTTTTCCTCATGTCTAACAGAAGAATCGATGTTTCTGTAGCTTTCGACATGAGGAAAAAAGTTTCACTACGACATAAATATGTATCAGAAAAATCATTTTCAAGGTGCCCAAGCTACAATTTGTTGGATTGCATTTTTTGTAAAGGAACTTACAACGCCTACGGAGGCGTAGTACGGTTTAGGTGCACTACCTACATACATAGTTTGCCAGTTATGTGAATCACGCGCTCAGGATTCAATATTCACGCAAGAAGAAAATGTAAGAAGAAAACCAGCGATTGGATTTTGCTAAAACTCTTTCTCTGCTCAAAATTAATTAACATACGTCTCAACGTTTTGGCTTACAGATTCTATAGTTTTTGTAATTTTTGCCTTGCAAAGCTGCTAAACATGTTGAGAAGAAAAAAAAACAAAAGAAATAAAACTATAAATCAATAATCGATGAAACAGTCTACAACATGAAAACGTACTTTTACGTTTTATTTGACAGGTCACACCGGTTCTTTTCGTTCATTGATTTAAGGTCAAATAATACTCTTATTATAGACAGATTTGACTATAACAAGTACTTCTGGTTTTTGCACGTTTATTTGTTGAAACGGCGACGGCGGCGAACAGTGCTGTGTACCATAGGAAAAATGAAAAAGTACAGAATAGAAGGGTTGCCATTTTGGAATTGAAAATAATAGTGATAAAGTTTTTAATATAACTATTTTTGTTGGTTCTAGAGGTTAGTCGGGTAGTCTTCAAAAACAATGCCTGATTAACGCTTGAAGAAATTAATTTTAAAGAAATTTATAATAATTTTATTGGGCTTTCTAGTTCAATTTGTACTTCCTCAAAATTGAGAAAAAAAAATTTACCTTTTCTTCCAAAAGTATATTAAATTTTTTTCCTCGCTTTAGGCTAAACCTAATTGCCCGTTCATCCGCAGGAAATTAAACAATTTGAGGCAATTAAGACCGTAATTCAGCTCAATATACCATACAAAAATATATATTAATTCAGGTCCAAAAATGAACCTTTTCAAAAAATATTTGCTGTATTTTACAGCAAATATCAAATTTTTCGGCATTTCGAGCTCAAATGACCTTGAGCTCAAATCAATAAACCAAAGAAAATCAGATAAAAATGTAGTTCGTGTCAGTGTTCTAAACTTCAAATCACTACGACAGCTCCTGCTATTTTTCTGCCATCCTTATTTGGCATTCATCAAAACACTGTGCGGCGGCTTGTTTCTATGTTATTTAACAAACGTATGTATGTATGTGTGTATATGTTCAGTATGAAATTAACTTCAGAACACATTTAATGCAAACCATGAATTAAACAAGATTTAGACAACAAATCGCTTAAGCCAGTTTGATTTTTCAGTTTTGATTCTTTCAGAGCGATACATATTTTTTTTTATTGATTAAATGCAATTCACACGCTTATTAAGCTTATTTAATTGACTTTTATTTGAAATTCTTTTTATAAATGTAATCATTTTGTTTTTAAACGCAGCATTTTTGATACCTTGTTTTTTTTTGTTTCCTTTTTTTTAATATTATTATTATTTTGTCTTTTTTTTTCATTTCAAAATGACACTGATCTGACAGTAACAACGTGATATTAAAAGCTATTTATGCACATTATTTCAATTAAATATAATTCTCTTTAATTTTGCCAACAAAAAAGAAACAGAAAAACGAGCAAAACACTCATAAATTTCCATCAGCCACCGTCATAAACGCACGATGATGATGATGAAGATGAGTGTTTAGCAAATGATCTGCGCCAGCCAATGCAAACGAATGCTGCCCTCACAATTGCATAAACAAATATGAAAATTTTACGTTTTATTATGATGTTTTTTTTTTTAATTTTTTTAATTTTAACATGAAAAGCACTCTTTAAAATACTCCAATTTCATATTGTTATTAAAAAATTAAACCAAAAATTTGCTCTTAAAACGTACGTTTAAATTATTATTATTATTATTTTTTTGCTTTCAACCCGTTCCGCTCGTTTTTGGCCACTGTGTTCGTAACAGACACTAGACTGACACTAAAGCTGCTTATAATTGAAAACGTCATTAAGTATTATAGTACGTTAAATGTTTGTTGATGGTGTTTTTATTTGTATGTGGTGTTGCTGGCATTGTGGCTGTTGTTGCTAAAGCAAAAACAATTTTGTATCGAAAAAAGGCATTTGGTTTTTGGGGATGGATACTGGAGGGGTTTGTGGTAAAAGAGGCAAATGATAGTTTGGCGGTGGCTGGCAGGTTGATTTTTCATTATATATTTTTTCCATCTACAAAAAATAAACCAACAAAACAAAAAAAAAGTGCCATGTATGTGGGTATGTGTATAAAAGATTTTAGTTTATTTCACTTACAGATGTATTCGCATATTTATACATAATCTTTTTTTTTTTTTTTGCTACAACCGTTTAATTAAATGATTCAAATCAGTATACATTAGGAAAAAATTAAGGTGTTTCTAGTAATTTGAAAATCAAAAAAAGAAAAAGAAAAGAAAACACTATTCTCACCGGAATTCATAAAAAATAAAACCAGCCCAAGGAATTTTATTCCTAAGGAAAATCCGTTTCTCGAGAAAAAATTCCTCCAATCATAAAATAAATTGAAATTTTTTATAGGAAAAAACAATACACGTATGTTTTTAAAATACCTATTTTTGCCTCCGCCGACTATTTTTCCTCTTCGATGTGGCTAAAACATGGAAGGTTAAAAAATAATTTCCTCGGGAATTTTTCAATATAATAAGAGAAAAAGAGAAAAAACTCTCACGGAATTATCATTCATGATTGGGCTGAACATTGTTGAAACACATTTTACAACAAATTTTTCATATAGAATTTTTCTTTAAAAAGTATTTGAGCAACTTTTTATTTTTTATGAATACCGGTGTACATATGTATCTAAAAAACAGTTTAAAGTAAGAAAATAACAACCAGGTTCAAAATTGTTCTGTTGCAAATCTTACTTTCCCAAAATAAGGCCAGTTTATTGGATACAGAAAATTATTAAAATTGCAAATCATATAGTTCGCCTATAAATTATCATTAACTTTGACTTTATAGTCAAACCATATGATATATAATTGTTAATAATTTTATATTTTATATATTTATTTGAGCTTTAGGTCTTTTAGAATTTGAGTAATTATTTTTGTCATTATTTCGCTCTCCCTCGGATAGCTTCTTCAGAAGCGAAATATTGACAAAAATAATAACTGAAATTCTAAAAGACCTAAAGCTCACATAAATATATAAAATATGAGAAAAAAGGGGTCAAAATAACTAAACATTAAGTTAATAATTTTATCGAGCTTGAGTTCGATTTTTTTACTTCCTGATAAAATTGGAGTGATCTATAATTTTCAAGACGACAAGAGAATTAAATATGAAGACTTACAAGCTGGAATACATACCATGGCTGTTTGACGATCACATCCTTAGATTTCATAAATATTTTTTGTGCTAAAATTGTAGGGATCAACTTCTTGCAAGAGGACAAGAAAACTAAAAATTAAGACTTGGTATGTTGTTTAGCCCATAAGTAATCAACTTTACTTTTCTTGCTTCGTTTAAAAATTTCAATCACTTCGAATTTACCACCAACAATTTTTCTCAATTCTGAAGAAGTAAAATGCGAACTTAAGCGCGATAAAGTAAAGGACAATGGCAAATCATATAAGTTCAATTAATGCATAAAAACATGTCCCCAAAGAAGTCACCAGAACATTGACGATTTGTTTGAAATTTATAACAAAAAGAATAAGAAAAAAATTTTCCGCCTGATTTAGTGAGTAACATAATTAAGCCCTAAATTTAAGTTTTGATATTAATAATTATTAAATAAATTAAAAAATTAAACTTTACCTTAGAATTTCAATTTTAAAGAGTTTCGGAAAAAAACATGTGTTATAATATTATCCAGCTTTTTGGTGTAGAATACCCCTGTGTGCTGTAGAATTTTTGCCTATTTTTTAAGTTTTTTAAATATTTTAAGTTTGTTTTCATATGATCTGCCAATATTGTTGTTTTGTTTTGTTTTTGTTTTTTTTATCTGTAAATGGTGCTGACGAAAAGTTTTTAACAACATTTTGCTTTGTCAGTCAGTCAAACTAAGATTTTCACAGTTTTGATATGAACAACCCAACAACTGTTTATGGCAAAATTCAAACTCATAAATGTTTTCCACTTTTTTCTCGTTTAATTAAAAATTTAATAACCTTTTGTGTTTTGTATTAAATCAATGAGCGAATTTCATTATTGTTAAGTAATAAATTTTTATTACAGTTCTTTAAAAAGTTTTAAATACTTTTTGAGTTGTTGGAAAACTAAAAATCTCATGGCACATGTTGCTGCGTGCAAAAGAAAATTAATTAGCAAAATTAAAAACTGGGCGTCGGAGAATTTATTTGGGGAAAATCAAATTTTTTCTCCTCCAACGAATGGTTTGATAAAGTGTAAAATTCCTTATACACTCATTTAATTAAAAGAAATTTTTGAAGCGTTTAACGTTTTGAAGCTGGAAAATGTTCGAAAGCATCTCAGATACTGAAAAAGGAAAGTAAAAGCGAGAATTTTTGCACGATTTGCACAGAACAATTTAAATTTTTTTTATAATAACGAAAAAAAAAAAAATCTAATTAAATAAATCGAATGAAACTTAAAGATGTTGCTCAGGCAACAACAATTAGTAACGAAGCACATATTTCTTACACTCCGCCATTCCCTGGGCCATACAAACAGCTTATGTCTAATAAAATTAACATAATCCGCCTGCCCCATTATGTTTTGTAATTGCAATGCCAACACGTTTCAGGTTGTGAGCTCCTTTTGCATTTAATTCTATTCTTTAAAGTATTTTTCCTTTAACAACTCACAAAAACATGTGTGTGCTGCACACAAAAATCAATACTTCTTTCTATACCAGCAACAACAAGTGGAAAAGTGGCTGTTGAAAGTAATGAAAACCAACACGTTTGCACAAAATAAAAGCTTTTTCTAGACAATTGACCATAAAAAACAAACGAAAAGCACAACTTCTGTGAAATGCTGCGTTTCAGCCATAACTGGAACAATAACAAGTGTTCTGTGTATGGAATTAAGGACGATTTGTTTAGTAAAAGATTAACTAATACCGTGGTGGACAGCAGCACAAAATGAGGCGCAAACATTTTAAGAACGCTTTTATTTTTAAATTAAACATTTTTTCGCAATGACTCATTTACACGAATGTTTGAATTGAAATACACACATACATACATATTCAGCAGCGATCATTCTCAATCATTTGCTTTCAAGAGATTGCTTTTTGAAAAATTTTACCCGTATTCATTAAAAATAAAATCTGCATCAAATATTTCATATACATTTTTTTTTAAATTTCAGCTACAGCTAAATTTGTATGAAGTGCTGCAAAAAAATTACCTCTTAAGAAAGTACTTAATGAAATTACCTTTTGAAATTGTACTTTTTACAGGAGTACCTTTTAAAGGCACTTTAAAAAAGTACCTTTTCAAAAAGGTTTCTTTTGAGAAAATATTTCGAAAATGTACTTATCCAAGAAATTGTACTGGCAAAGAATTAACCCTTTTAAAAAGTTACCTTTTAAGAAAGTAATTAATGAAATTATCTTTTGAAATTGTACTTTTTACAGGAGTATCTTTTAAAAACACTTTAAAAAAGTACCTATTCAAAAAGGTTTCTTTTGAGAAAACATTTCAAAAAGGTACTTATCCAAAAAATTGTACTTGCAAAGAAATCACTATTTGCAAAACTGGTTTTTACGCAACTACTTTTTAAATGTAATTTAAAAAAATTACCTTTTCAAAAAGTCACTTTTGAGAAAATATTTAAAAAAAGGTGCTTATCTAAAAAAAATTTATTTTAAAAGAAATAACCATCTTGAAAAAGTACTTTTTACAAAACTACTCTTCTAAAGTACTTTGAAAAATGTGGCTTTCAAAAAAGTACTTTAAAAAAGTACTGAAACAAAAAATTTTTTTTTTTTAAAGAAATCACCTTTTGAAAAAGTACTTTTTGTAAAACTAATTTTCATAAAATGTACTGTGTGAAAAATTAACTTTTGAAAAAGTACTATACAAAAAAATATACATTTTAACAAGAATATAATTTTGTAATAGAAGTGCTTTTTAGAACACTATCCATTAAGAAAAGTGCTTTTTTTAAAAAGTGCCTTTTCAAAAATAGAAAACATACCTTTAAAAAAATGACTTTTAGAAAAGTAAACTTAAAAAAATTAAAAGAAAAAAAAAATACCTTTTGAAAAAAGTACCCTTCTCATTAAGCACATTTTAATAAAAGTACTTATGCAAAAAAAAGCAACACTTAGTAGTAGAGCATATTAAATAAAGTATCTTTTGAAAGCGAAATCCTTAAGAGAGTACCTTTTGCAATAGTAACTTTCAAAAGAAGTACCTTTTCTTCATTATGCAGATACAATATTTTTGTAAGCACATCGCGAGGCCAATTTATGTATTTTTCAATTACTATTTCAAGTACTATTTCAATTACTATTTCAATTACTTACTTGAAAAATCTATTGCGAGCTATAAATGTCACAAATGGTCTTTCAAGGAAATTCATATTTAAAATCTGAGTTTCATGGAAAGTGTCTTTTAAAGAGATGATTTTAAAACAAAATTTTATGCATTTTCCCCCAAATATTTGTTAATAAATTTATAGGGCTGGAGTTCGAATTTTGTTTCCTCAAAATTGAGAGAGATCAAATTGAAGTGATCAATATTTTTTTTTTTTTCAAAAAAAGACGAGTAAAGTTGAAAACCTACTGGCTGTTTCATGACCACGACATCGCTCACCAGCACTTAACTGGCTGCGAACCCAGGTCATGACCAATTGTATACTGTTTTCTTAAGCAGCCGCTCATGGCCATCCCACCACCTGAGTTCTTCATTACTGGCTGTCTATTTTAAATAATCATATTGATCAACTTTCCACTTGTTATCACTGTGTTTTTCTCTTGTTTGGAATATATTTTATATTCTCTCACCAACATCCAATTGGCTGGCAATTGGTTTTTGTGTTTTTGCTGCTATTGCATTAATGATAACAACGTTAACAAATTCGATTGTTTGTTTAGAATTTCTTTTATACTAAAGACCCACTGTGCCTTGGCACAACAGTTTGCGTTTATGTTTTTCATGCGTCCTTATTGCAAATATTTAGATGCTTAAAGGTTGCAGTATGCCAGCTCTACTAAAGATGTTGCATTACAATTGTATGTCGACATTGCGAACGTGGTGGATGTGCTTGTTGTTGAAATGTGAAATTAAGTGGGTATTTGTATAAACGATTATCGGTCGAGCTTAGCAATTACAATTGCATGTGTGTTTGGGCTTTTGTTTGCTGATAAATGCCATTTAAGTGCTTTAAACTGTTACTGTTTGTATATGTCTTTGTGGATGGCACGGGTGGTGGCATTTGAACAGTTATGCCTTGAAATAAATGATCGCAGTACAGAGTGTCTTTAAAGTTTCTCAATGTCAGGCAGCTGTTGTTTTTCCTTACTTCCATATCTGTGGAAATGATACATTAGGCGATAATGCTTGACAGAAAAATACAACTGCCGGCAAAGGTGAAGCTGAGCAAAGTTGACTTTTAAGAAAACAAAACAAGAAATTATCCTTTGAAATAAATGATCGGCATACAAAGTGTCTTAATCTGTGGAAAAAAGCTTCCTAATGTCAGAAATTTGATGTTTCCTTATTTCATTAGCTGTGAAAATTATAGAAATGTATTAAATTTAAAGAGCCTTAAATTGTAAAAAGTGAGCAGGAATAAAGTTGTCTTTAATTTTAGGAAAAGTATACACAAAAAACAGGCGTTTTAAGAGGATTGAAGAGTTTGAAGAAGACATTTAAAAAGCATGCTTTTTGCCAAACAGGCTTTCAAAATAATTTTTTGGTATCACGTTTTTTTTCTTTTCTTAAAAAAAAGCTGTTTATCCCCATTAAGTGTGTCATTTGCCCTCAATAGTATTCTTAAGCCATTTTTCAAAGCTAAAAACGTAAGAGTATTTGAAAAAATAACCTTAAAAATGAAAAATCTCTACAAATTATCCACAAAATTGTAAAAATAATAGAGAAAACAGTTTGAAAAAAACATTTTTAGCCCTAAAAAAAAAAAAAAAAAACTAAAATTAAAAAAAATGTGGATTTAAATTCCCTTCATTATAAGTTTTATGTGCACCAAAATATTTGTAGCATATTTTCAGGCTGATGTTTTTGAAATCACTTTATCTACTTCTAATTCCATCATTTAAGATAATCATGTTAAATTGTCTTATACAATAAATCTATATTGATTTTTATATCGTGCTATTTTAATGCTCATGAGTCGAAAATAGCTTTATATTAGCATACCTTGAGGATGCTTATTTAAATAACTTTACTCTGATTTATTCCTACTTCAGTTAAATAAGCATAATGCATTTCAAATATTTATATTACTGGCAAATAATTATTTTCCATTCATTCCTCTGGAAAAAAAATCCACACAAAACGCAAAAGACAATGTTAATTTTTCTTTGCTTTAAGTGCTTGTGATTTAATCACTTTGAGTGTTTTATTTTCCCTCTAATTGTCGACGCTAACAGTAGCAGCAGGTGAAGTTACAAATTGGAATGTTTGAAAACATTTCTTGTGTCTTGCCTGCGTTTACCTTAACGACTTATTGCAGCAATTTGAGATAAATTTATTGACATCAAATCAATTACTTTTTATTGATGTCATTTCTTTTACGCTGGCAAAAGGTTAGATTGCTAAAAATGCAGAAAAACTGTTAAAAGGCAAATCAATATTTATTTGAGCTGGTGCTGATATTAAGCTGTGTGAGTGTAAGGATTTTAAATGGATATTTGTGAGCTTTTTAATTGAATGGGAAGTACAGTGGGAGTATTATTTATATAGATAACCTTTAATAAATAATAGAAAATTTCAAGCAATCATTTCTTTAGTTTTTCTGCCTTAAAACCCAATTCTATATCATTTGCCAGTTCTTATATTTCACTTAAAGTCAATCTGTTTTGTACAGAAAACGCCCACCATATTGTCAATCCCAAACTTCAGCATCCCAAATTGCTGTTTACAATCCTTTGAAATTTTCTCTTCTCTATTTTATCACAGCATTTGGCTGCTGATTTTCCAATTGAAAACATAACAAAATGGCATGAGAATTTATTCTTTTTATTGAATATTCTTTAAATAACTTATTTTCTGAACCTCCTTTTTTAGGGTCCCTATCGATTTGCTGTAGTCGTTATTGTCTGGCGAAAACTCTAGCAACAATTTTTGCATATTCATCCTTTGGTTTTGCTTTTTCTTTTTATTTTATCTTTACATTTCTTAAGTCAATTTCGAAATTATTATGCAAAGCGGCATGCTTTTTGCAAAATAGAGAAAGAAGTTCGTTGGTCCTTGACCGGTACTTTGTTTAATAAGATGTTTTTTAATCTTTCTGTAAGAGTTGCTAGTTGTTAAAGGATGTCAATTGTAGGCGGTGGAAACCTGTGAAGCATAGACATTTGCTACACCAGATAATTTTAAATATAAAAGTATTGCGTATTATTTTGAACAGCAAGAGCAATTTTGTGCTTTCAGTTAAGGGCAATTTCAAAGAACTGGAAATTAAGGCATATTTTAAAAGTAATTGCTAGGCTTAATCATTATTAGAGAGGGACAAGAAGGCTTATTAAAAAATTTAAGCAAACAGAAGAATATTGAGCACAATGTTATAGAGAGTTTCCTGTATTACACGTGCCGAAAAGTAGGCAGCACTTTATAGTTAAAACAGTTACAACTTCTCAAAGGCGAATTTTCGATATCACTCGATATCACTTGTTCACTCCGTTACAAGCAAAACAATAACAAAATTCTAAACTTTGTTGTAACTTTCAGTGTTTTCGTGTAAGCAAACAAGCAAACGGGTAATATCACTGGCCTGTCGTGTAAGCGCGCTGGTATTGTCTTAAGGTAAAACTCTCATGCGTAGGGTAAATGTATGGCTACCAAGCTGAAGTATGCTGGACAATAAAAAAAAACTACTCAGAAAACTTAATCAAACTGTTTTCCAAAGAAACTTGTTTCAGCTTGCTACAAGCCCAAGTGCTATAAACTCTACTTCCTATAGACATGAGAAGCACTTAGATTATAATAAAAACCGGCACTTGTTGCAGTTCTCTGTTACAAATATGAGACAAAGAAAACACGACCTCGCCACTCAAGCATTGTACATCATTTTTTAAGCTATTTTTAAGCACCTACAATTAATTTATTTCCTTTTTCTATAATTATTTTTATGTTATTATTTTTATTTTATGCCAGCAAGGACTTTATGTTGTTTAAAATTATAAAAGAAAATCAATAGTTTCATTTTGTGTGCAGAGTGAGTGTGTGGCTGGCAGATTTTCAAAGCAGTGCCTTTGCTCAGCTACTTTTCTAATGACTCTGGTTTATGTGCTTCATTTGATTTTATACCAATTTCACGCTTAATGAAACATAATTTTGTAATCAATTGAAAAACACTCAAACGTATTTGTTTTCAAAAATTTATACTTTAGTGAAGTCGAACACAAACTCAATGACATAAACTTGCCACTTATAATACATAGAAAATATTTTAATATTGTTTTAGATTATGCTGCCAGCTCAGGCCAACCGATAAGGACCGGCGCCTGTTAAGCAGCATTTTTTCTGAGCATATTGCGCGTTCGTTGGTGTGGATGATCGAAAAGAGTATTTTGGCAATGACAAAAGCCTTTCTGATTCACAAAATATTCGCAAAAGCATTATTACAAATTTGGAATAAAAAAGCTTTTACATATTTTGAATTTCTTATGAGATATTTTTTTTTTTTTTTTTTATATTAAATTCTTTCCCGCAAAACATTTGGAAGCTAAATTTCATGTTTCATGATTATATTGAGCACACATTGAGGAAAATGACGAATTTTCGAATATCGAAAGCGATATTTAGAAACGAAGCTGCTTTACATACCGTCATCTGACCTGAAACCTTGCTGCTTCGCTATAGGCCTGTAGAGTACATTTGTGATTTACACTAATAATTTTGTTTTAAGCCAGCAAATTGCCTGCTTTAATTTATTTGGCAGATATGCGAACACTTAGCGAACAGCGGCCTTTAGAAATAATTTTGTTTTTCCTGTGCTTTGTAGCTTTTATAGTTCACAAAAACTTCTGTTATTGTCAAGCTTTCTGTTTAGAACTTTCGTACGTTTTTTTTTATTTCATTAAAATAATCTAAGGCACATTTTAATTCTTTTGCAAGAATTTTTAAAATTAAAAATTTCTAAAAATTAATTATATATCTAAGCTCTGTAAACCAAAGTGTGTCACTTAAAATTAATCCTAACAAGCATTTATTATATAAAAACTAATTCAAGCTTTAAGTTCTCTAACATTAATTGATCGCTGAGAGAGTAAAGGAGAGAGAGAGAGAGTCCGATGAAGTAATAGTTTGAGAGAAAAATAACATAAATCTGGGAAGAAACAAAGAAAGATTAACGTAATCGAATTCATTATATAAAAACTAATAGCAATAAATTTGAGTATTTTTCGTTTAGCCTTGTGGGGGCTTAAGTAACAAAACTGCTGCCAGCCAAAATTCTAATAGAAACAAGCAGCACCCAGTTCAATACGGAATTCCTGATTTGGCTGGCCAACATCACGTACGGCAATATCGATGATTGGCAAACGCTGAGATTTGTCAGTGGTGTAGCTAATAACGCTTTTATCCCAACTGTTGGCATGTTTCTAAAAAGGAAAACCACAAATATTAATAACTTAAATTTGAAAATCAGTAATTTATAATTATCCCACCCTGCAGCCATCAATTTCTGCCTTAAATCTTAAGCGCTGTGGTCCCTGGGGTGTAATTTCTGCCTCATTCCAAGTCAAAAGTTTAAGCCCCTTTCTGTAAATTGTTATTCTCTTAGAGAAGCTGAGCAAAGATATGACATATTTTCTACACTACCTTGCAGAGTTCTCATCATCATTATCATCATCTAAATAGGCCACAGTATTTTTGCAATGGAATGTTATTTGTTGCGTGGCCTTGGCTGACATCAATTGCAGGAAACTCATTTGATAGGAATCAATTTTATAATAAATTTTCATGCCATCTGCAATTTCACTTAGCCACGCTTCCTTTTCATTGCCTTTGTATGCTATCACGTTAGATTCTTTCGGTTGGGGCATCACACAAGAAGCCCTTCGTTCCTTTTCACAATAAACTAATATGGCATCGTTTTCATCACCTTCATTGGGATCTATCCAATATTCGCCAGAACTGTAGTCTGGATAGGCTGCAAACAGGTCTCGACAAGTTTTGGCAGGTGCAGATTTTTGGCCATTGGGACGCACTAAACGTTCGTAGGAAGCTTTAACATGTTCAAATGCTTTTAAGACTAAATTATGCTTCTCTTCTTCGCTTAAGCCTTCACCAAATTTGTCAAGCATGGGTTGATCGCCCATAACATCCACACCTTTAGTTTGTCCTTGATTAAGTAAAGCTGTTAAAGCGGCTACATCGTATCCTAGGGTTTCACCTGGGGGACCTGGTGGGCCTGGAGGACCTGCAGGACCCATAGGCCCTGGCTTTCCATCATTTCCATTATAGCCTCTGGAACCGGTTTGTCCTTGGGGACCGGGTGGTCCAGGGTTACCGTCTCTGCCTTGGGGACCTCTCATACCAGCGTCGCCAGGTTTTCCTGGAGCTCCCGGAACTCCAGGAAAACCATTATCACCTTTTAAACCTGGAGCACCTGGCATGCCCTGTAAGCCTATCAAGCCTCTGTGACCTTTAATACCTTTAGGACCAGGCTCACCATTTTCACCTTTGGGACCCTCCGTACCAGGTGGACCAGCTTTGCCTCTCAAGCCTATAGGTCCCTCTATGCCTGGTAAACCAGTTTCACCTTTAGCTCCTTGTTCTCCTAGAGGTCCCATGGGTCCTACCGGACCTGGTGGACCCGGCAAACCGGGATTGCCAGCCACTCCTTGATTTCCTTGTTGGCCGGGTGGTCCCTTGTCACCCGGGCGACCAGCAACTCCAGGCGGTCCCATTTTTCCAGGTAGACCCTCTGGACCTTGATCTCCCGTAGGGCCTGCATTGCCTGGTGGACCGACAATACCTTGTGGGCCTGGGGCTCCTTCTTTGCCAGGTTTACCAGGCTGTCCAGTTTCACCTTGGGCGCCCCTCAAGCCTCTAAGCCCTGCTGCACCTGGTGGGCCGGGTAGACCAGTTAGGCCCCGATCGCCTTGGGGACCCTGAGGTCCAGGGTTACCGAGAGGCCCTGGAGGACCATCATTACCAGTTTCGCCTTTTTGTCCTTCTACTCCAGGAGGGCCTTGTAAGCCAGGTGTGCCAGGCATACCAGCACGACCGTTTTCGCCGGGATTTCCTTTAAGCCCAGGCTGACCGGCAATACCAGGTAAACCTTGACTGCCAGGTTGGCCCTGAAAGCATTAGCGTTGAAGCATATTTTGTATTATAATTTAGTAAAAAACTTACGACGGGACCTGCATCACCTGGACGTCCTGGCAGACCACTTAAGCCTGGTTCTCCTCTAAGACCGGATTCCCCACGTGCTCCTTTTGGACCAGTCAAGCCGACAGGACCAGTTAGACCCTGTTCGCCAGGATTTCCATGGGGTCCTGGGTTACCTTGTTCACCTTTAATGCCCATTAAACCGCGATCACCTTTAGCACCTGGTAAGCCTGCTAAACCTGGATTGCCTGGGAAGCCGGGAGGTCCGGCAGGGCCTATTGGACCTCTACCACCTGGTAAGCCGGTTGCACCTTGCTCACCAGGTGTGCCGGGACTACCAGATTCTCCTCTTTCTCCTGTTTCTCCTGGTGCTCCTGGTGGACCAACATTACCCTGAGGACCTCTGTCGCCAGGACGACCAAATGGACCTTCTGGTCCTGCTGGGCCAAGGCTACCGCGTTCTCCTTTAATTCCCATTGGTCCAGGAAGACCTTTGTGGCCCGGAATACCCATCATACCAGGTGCACCCATATGACCCTTATCGCCAGTTTTACCTGGTGGACCCTTAAAAAGGAAAAACACAAAAGGAAATTTTAGCAAAAAATATGTCGTAAGATTTACATTAGATTTAAAAAGTAAAGCTAGTTTTCGTGTATGTTATTGAGCTGTCTACTTGTCAGTAGCCTTTAAAAAAGTAAAAAAGACCATTATACTCCATGTAATTATTTCTAAAGATAATGAAAGTCTGAAGAGAGAACAAAGCAAGCCAGTAAGGCTTGCATACATCTAACTGTTTTACAATTTTTTAAGTCCTTAAGTCTTAAAAAAGTGTTGGAAAATTTTAACCAATATTTTTTTTCTACAGCTACTGAAAATCTATAACTTTTTAGAATAGTGTTTATCAAGGCAGCTAATTCGATGTTATAGTAACGTTGTGAAATGAAGTCGCGGTTCATTGTTGTGACTTTATGATTTTATAAGGCAGCTAGCCTTGTAAGAATATATGGCGGAATAATACGTTGAGAGTTAAGATTTATTATATCGAAACTTACCGGTAGACCATCGCTACCAGGATTTCCTGGCTCTCCTCTTTCTCCTGGTACACCTGGCTGTCCAATTGATCCCCTTTCGCCCGGGTAACCACGTTCTCCTCTTAGACCTGCAGGCCCCAAAGGACCTTGCGGTCCTGGTGGACCCTGAGAACCATCTTTGCCAGGTGCTCCCGGACTGCCAGCTACTCCAGGTAAGCCTTGAAAACCTCTGGAACCAGTAGGACCAGCTTCACCTCTTGCACCATCTTGTCCAGCAGGACCAGGTGGGCCTTGCGCTCCTGGCAAGCCATCTTTTCCATTGTCACCTCTGGGGCCAGGCTGACCTATTGCTCCAGGTTCACCAGTTTTACCATTTTCACCAGGAATACCTTTATCACCTGGCATACCCATAGGACCAGGTAGGCCTTGCAGGCCTTGGGGACCTTGCTCACCAGGCTTCCCATCGGCACCGCTAATACCACGTTCACCGGTAGCACCTTGACGACCAGCCGGTCCCACACGACCAGGCAAGCCACGCAATCCCTGCAGACCTGGCACTCCTGGAGGACCAATATCACCGGAGCTTCCTTTATCGCCCACAGGTCCTTGTACACCTCTATCTCCCGGAACACCTTTTGGACCAAGTGGACCATCAGGTCCTGGCAAACCGGGCAAGCCGGGGGAGCCTCTTTCACCAGTAGGACCAGCTGGACCGGTGGGACCACGCATGCCGCGCTTACCACGTTTGCCTTCTGGACCTACAGTGCCGGGTAAACCGCGTGGACCTGGTTGACCATCTTCACCTTTTATGCCCTGATCTCCTGAAATAAAAATATTTTTGTTAGTTCTCTTTTTTTTTTTGGAGATGATAAAGAGTTACCTTTAAAACCTCTTTCACCAGGCTGACCAGGGGCACCTTTAATACCCTGCTCACCAGTGCTTCCAGGCAACCCATCTGGGCCGCGTGGCCCCGGAAAGCCCTGAGGACCAGCAATACCAGGCGCACCCATTGATCCTTTGTCCCCATGTACACCGTCCTTACCAGCCGGACCGGGTAGACCATTTTCGCCCGTAGCTCCAGGACGGCCAGCTTCACCGCGTGGACCTTGTAAGCCCTGGTCACCTTTGGGACCCACATGACCCATATCACCTTTGGCACCAGGAATGCCAGGAAAACCAGGGGAGCCAGGCTTGCCTGTACCACCAGGCTGTCCAGGAGGACCAGCATTACCATCTAAACCTCTGGGCCCAGGCTGGCCAGGAGCACCTTCACGACCCCGTTCGCCTCGCGTGCCAGCGGGCCCCTAAAAGCAATTGATTTTAAATAAAACTGAAGCAGGCGACAGTTAACCATAACTAACCGTTGCACCGATAGGCCCCACAGGTCCCATGCCACCAGTTGAACCCTTCTCACCAGGAGCTCCTTGGTCTCCCTTGCTACCATCCAAGCCAGGAAATCCTCGATGACCTTTTAAGCCAGGCTGGCCCGGCATTCCAGGCATGCCACGAGGTCCAGGAGTTCCAGCTAAGCCTTGAGCACCAGTTTCACCATCTTCTCCAGGCATACCATCTTTACCGGGTGGACCAGGCAAACCACGTGGACCCATAGGACCAGGGGGTCCCTGCAAGCCAGGCTCTCCTGCTTCACCTCTTACACCTTGAAAACCCTGAGGGCCCGTAGGACCCACATTGCCAGGAGGACCACGTTGTCCAGGTTGACCAGCAGATGCTTGTATAAACTGAGGAGCAGCAAACACAGGAGCATTGGGACCTTTATCGGTGTTAGCATATTCGGCGGCCAACTGCTGGTGATAGAAACTTAAATCCGGAACGGGGCCAGGAGGACCTGGATTGCCAGGCACACCTGGGTTACCGGGACTGCCGGGATATCCCGGCTCACCAGTTGCTCCTTGCGCTCCAGTAAAGCCGGGTTCCCCTCTCGGGCCATTCAAAGAGCCATCATAAGGATTGTAAGCAGGTGTTTGAGCTTGCGTTGTTCTTGGCCTCACAGGCTTAGCAGTAGTTGCAGGAACTTCTTCAGCTGGTCGACTCTCATCGTTATCCCCAGCGGACTCACAGTTGGCAGGAGCGCGACAAATAACTTCTCCCTCAAAACACACACAGTTGTGCAAACAGCCATCGCGTTCACTGGTGAATTCATCATTTTCACGATACCAATTACCCTCGAAGTGGCACGAAAATGCCGCAATGACGTTCTCGACAGCACGTGGTCGTGGCGTGGAAGAAGAAGCAGCAACTAATGAAGATTGAAAATTTATTACTAGAGCTTCCAAAGAGAAAGAAACAAAAAAAGAAAAACAAACAGAAAACAATAGTTTACCTTCCTCATGAGTCTCAAAATTGTCCACTTCAGCATTGTTGTCTACATCTGAAAAAAATTAATTGAAACGCATGTGGAATGCATCAATTGGTCTTTCAAAATGCATATAAATCGTTTGTATATTTTTGTTCAATTAACTGGCATACCCAAACATACACACATGCCGTATTTCACACTCTATTACTGGGTCAAACGAACGCATCAAATGTGCAAGTGTGTCTCGCTATTTATGTCAACGTATGTATGGTTTTTCAATTAAGGTTTTCTGTTTGTTTGTTTATTTGTTTCTTTAGATTTTCTGTCAGTGGCTGGTTTACAATTGGCAAAATGAAAACAACTTGCAGTACAGATTTGAAATGATGGCATACACCAAGCTGTTTGTGGCCGGTCTAATGGGAGGATTTACCCTTGAGGCGTCGCTGGGCACCAATAAGTACCGATGTATTGTGTGATTGAAACATGTTGGTGGTTATTATATTTATATGTCTGCATGTAAGGGGACTCAAATTACGAGGGGTGGTCGAAGTGGTTAATGTTGAGTATTGATTAATAAATTTATGACTTTTAAAACAGGTAATTCTTATAAACAGACATAAAGGATATTTTGTTTGTCTGAGGATATTTATTTTTTTTTTATCAAAGCGGGGCATTCTTTATACACAGTTTGAAAAAAGAAAATTTTAATGAAAAGGGGTTTTCTTGAAGAACTTAAATCTTAAATGATTAGTACTTTTTGGAAATTTTTTTTTGGATAAACCACATGTATTCACTTCCAAAAGGTAAAAAAGGAATAGAATAGATTTAGGAAAAGTAATATTTTTTGTGCAACGCACTTTTTATGAAAAATTGTTCGGTTTTATGAAAAATCGTGTCTTAAAAAAATTAAAGAAGGAGCGGTTTGTGAAAAAGTTTCCTTTTTGCGAAAGGTACTTTTTGTCAAAGGTACTTTTTGTAAAAGTACTTTTCTATGAAACAACATTCTGTTCATATTATTTTTTTTTTTTCAAAAAATAGTTTTAGAAGCGGCTTTCTTAAAAATAAGAAGAAGAAAAAATGCTTTAAAAAAATGTTTTATTATAGCAGGTGCTTTCTAAAAAACTACTCTTTAAATTCAAAAAAGAACATCAAAACATTCCTGAAGAAGATATCCATTGTGATATCGAAATATTGAATTTAATAAATATTTAAAAAAAGGGGACCTAAGGCTCGAACAATTAAAATACCATTCAAAAAAGAACCTGCACTTTTTGTTAAAATTCATTTAAATGCAAGTGTTTTAAAGAAATCATTAATAATACTTTTATAAAAAGGACTTCTTATAAAAAGATGTTGTTGAAAAACGAAAATTTAAAAAAAAGTGTTTCTAAAAAAAAAAAAAATTGCTTTTCAAACAGGGTTGTTTTTTTTTAGTAAAAAGTACATTTTAAAAAATTTTTCCCATAAAACGGGTCTTGTTAAAAAAATGCATTTGTAAATAACAGAATTTTTAAGAAAAATTATTTTTGAACAACAGACTCAGTTTAACAAATTGGTTTGGAAAAAATTCCCTTTAAAAAGTCCTTTCTTAAAAAAGTACTAATTTTTTTTTTTGGGAAAAAATTATATTTTCTAAAAGGTACCTTAAAAATTGTTTATCGAACTTAAATCCATTTTATAAATACAATTCTAATATAATTATTTACTTTTTTTTAATTCAAACTCTATGACGGCGTGCTGCATAATTTCCCTGCTTTGATTTGCTTTGTAATCAAATACAACACGAAACACACGCACTGACACCAATCATTTGTGCTCTTGACAAAAGCTGAGCAGACGGACCAACAAAAAAAAAAAAAAAAAAAACAATGCACATCAATTGATAAGCATCTAATGGCTCAAAGAACTGGAATATGATGTTGGCTCTGCTGTGCAAAGCGCACAGCACATCATGGGGTAGACAATAAAAACAATAAAATTGATGATAATGCTGATGTTGATGATGATGACGACTGCGGCGACTATGACGACTGCGATAATAGCGCCATTTGTTGCTAATTGAACACAAAATATGTTAAAGTAATAAATTGACAAAATATATATAATGATAATGATTGTGCGTTTGATAAACGCATAATAAAGATAAATAATGAAATGTGTTTCAAGTTTTCCCAGCTTTTATCTGGGGCGATCTATTGCAACTGTTTGTCATTTGCGATTTATATTCTCAAAAAAAAAAAAAAAAAAAAAATTGTTTATATTAAGGTCACTCATTGAACTAAATAAAAGTCTTAGCAAGCAACATTGTCTGTTTATGAAACACTTTAATTGATTGTTATAAATGACTCGTTTTTAATTCCCATAAAATCACAACAAGTGAATTTTAATGGAAACAAATTTCTTTCAATAAATTAACACACATAAATTACTTTAATATAAATATTTCTTCATTGTTTCTCTTGTGTTTTTTTTTTTTTGTTAAAAATTATTTAATGCTCACATGCACTCACCTTCATCATAATTGCTGTAGTCATAATTTTCCAAATCCTCTAAATCTGCCACTTCCGGTTTGGCCTCTTCGGCTTGCGGTCTCTCAATGGGGTTCTTATGTTTCTTAATTTTTCTCACCTTTCTGACACGTTTCTCCGATTTCTTCTTATCTCCAGCTGTGTCTGTGGCAGCAACTACGATTTGTATGAACACACAAGCGGCAATAAAGAGCCAAAATAATTTTAAATGCATTTTATTTCCTGTTCAGTTCTTTTGTTTAATTCTCTCGTCACGAAATTGAACACAATATGTTGGGAGGGGGTACAATAAAATACTTATCGAGGCATGAGTGTCAAGAATTGAGTGAATAATCTGAAAATAAATAATTTGTGAAAAATAACAATAACACACACACACACATACACACACACAGATATGGAAATGAAAAGCTAAAAGTTTGTTATAATGAAATTACAGCAAACACAAAATGTATTTTATAAGCACAGTGTTCATAGCGGTTTGAAATGGGCAGCATTTTTTAAAGCCCTAAAAGTATTATTTTATAACAACGAATCCAGGATATTCAGGTTCGGGTAGTTTTGCTGAAAACAAAAAATGTTTTAATTTTCACTGCAGATAACTTTATTATATATCTTGGTCATGGCTCAAGTACACAACCACACACACACACAAACATATAATGTTTTCCTATATGTACTTGTGTTCTCTTGCTTTCTTTGGCATAAAATAAGTAGTTGCCCATCGACATAAATAATTGAAAGTTCGTTTTTCTGGTATCATCAATAGAAGTATTTAAGATTTTCTATTTTTAATATCTGGCTTTATTGGATGGCTTTTTATATGTTTTACTAAAGAAATATAGATATAGGTTTGTTTTTCAAAAAAACAACTTTTTTTAAAGCCACTTTTGAAGCCGTTATAGACCATTTATTGGCCTTAATTTTTGATGACTCGGTGCCCAACTGTTTATTTTTGCCCGCTATTGAAAATGAAAAAAAAAATAAGTTACTACTTGATGTTGCATTTTGGTGTAACAATTTTCCTTAGTTTTATTATAATATAGTTTTGTTTTGCATGTTCAGAAGTCTATACGATTGAACTTAACAGAATTTGGAAGTAGCAAAGGAAAACATTCTGTTATCGAATACAATTTTCAACATTGTTTTTTTTGTTTTATTTGTATTTTCTTAGCGGTAAACCAAAATATTTATTCTGGTTTGTAGGTTCTATCTAATTTATTTTTTATTTTATTTTTATTAATTTACACCCATATTCATAAAAACTATTGCAGGTTTATTGCACATTTATTTGACAAGAATTCCTTAGAAATACATCAAATAAGAGCTTAATAAACTTACAATAATTATTATGAATATGGCCTTTAGTCTATGGAAATTAATTCCCTCTAGACAATTTACATACATAATATACAATTTTATTACATTTAAGGACAGCGGTTTTTCAAAAAAAAAAAAAAAAAAAAACATTTTTATGAATTTCAAAAATGAGTAACTAAAGTAATTTACTGCAGCGGGATTTAAGGAAATGCCAAAAAATCTATAAAATTGATTAAAAGTACAACATATTCTCCTGAGAGGATCAGCATCACCATAATTTTCTTTATAAACTTTTACCAACAAAGGAATAAAATTACGTGATGTACGTTGAGGAACGTTAAATAAGATTTCGTTGATCAAAAATCCAGATCAGGCATCGCCATTAATAATATTTAGAATAAATATTAAATTAAAAATAAACTCTACGGCTTTTGAGAGTAGGCAGGTTGATAAGTGCAAATCTATTTGTGTAAGGGGGCATATTGAGAGGATCAAAATGTAAACTTCTAACAAAAAGAACAAAAGAAATTGTTTCAATGTCAGAGTGACATTGATAAATTGGATGCCATATTACTGAACCAGATTCCAGAATGGGTCGTACCATTGCTATGTACAGTGCTTTTCCAATGTATGGGGCATTAAACTCTTTTTTTCCCATCGTTTTATAAATCCAAGTGTACCTCTAGCTTTGTTTATTGTTAGAGAAATATGGGAAGAGAAAAAAATTTTTTTTTTTTTATCTTTTCCGAAGAAGGAAGGAAAAAGAAAAATTTTGCTTAATTTTTTCTATTTTTAGCTTCAGCATGAATTCATTATTTTAGTTTAGCTACATACTCATATGCTGGATTGTGGCGCTAAGTACATGCATAGATGTTGGCGTTGGAGGCTGTGTCTGTGTGTGTGTGTGTTTGTGTATTAAAGGACTTGTAGAATTTTTTCTTGGTGACAGGCATGTTAACCTGTAATTTGCTTTGCCTAATGATCAGGTATACAAAAGTTGGTACAATTTACTTAAAGCAATTTTGAAGAATTTATTTAGCAGCATGCTGCTCCACAAGGATACTGTTAATGAACTCATTGGCTAGGGGCCATATAATATTCTTTTTGTTAATTACTTTGTTGGGCTTCAGTTCAGTTAAACTGTCATGTCAGAAATGTCAGAAATGAGAAAGACAAGGAACATAATATGGCTGTTTCATGTCCATCACGACTATCATCAGCACTTAAATTGCTTTAACTTTAACAATTGTAAATTGCAAAGTTCGACTATAGAGTTGAATTAATTTTCTTTTTTTGTCGATTAAAAAGCAGTTTTTTTCTGAGTGTATTTTTATTTAAAAACTATATTATGATCTTGACATAATTTTGAAATGTTTTTTTTTTTTTTTAAATTTATCTAAGAAAATATTTCTATGAAATTATTTTTGGAAGTCTATTGTTTGATTTGTTCAAACAAATTTGCTTTATTTTTAATCACTCTAAATTTTTATTTCATTTGATGTTAAAGTTCACTTAAAACTTTTTGATTATAAGATGGTTTTTTTTCGATGAAATAGTTTGAGATTTATTAAAAGAAAAAAAAAAAATTAGGAGTATTTCTTATCACACAACAAAAGAATTAAGAAAATGTGCTTCTGGTTTTGAGCATTTGAAAATAAATGATTTTATTTCCTGTTGACGTTGAGGGCAATAAAATGCTGGTACACAAATCACTTGAACACTGTAGACACAAACAATTAGCGCCAGAATCGAAGATTGGAATTTATTTAAAGTCATGTGCATTTGAACATAAATATTTCATGTTGTTAATATTCATTACAAGTTGATGTAATGGGAATATAATTTTTTTAGGTGATTGAAACAATTATGATAAATTTTCTTTGTCATAATTGGGTTGCAAGTTTTTTTTTTTCGATTTAACCTTATTGAACAATTCAGGGGATTTTTTTAAATTATTTAAAATTATTTATTGCTTGAACTTATTTCAAATTTATAAATTTTCGTTTCTTACTTTTTATCCTTTTCTGAATCAAAAAAAAAAATTCTCACTCAATACTTTTTCATGTTCTTTTTATTAATTTTCTTTTGTTTTTTCTGCACTTGCACTTAAACTGTTTTTTTTTTATTCCAATACCCGACCGGTTACTATTTCAAAAACATGTGAAACGTATTAAAAATTTATTAAAACTGTAACGTTTTGAAGCTGGGCTTGTGAATTTATAGTTTCTTGGCTTTGTGGCAAACAAAAACTACACTGGGCACAAGAAAGAACTTATTCAGAAAAAGACAGTGACCGCCATAACTTTTCAAATGCTCACACAGATGCTTTTTTCTTTTTTAATGCTAATCGAAAGAGTATTTAAAAGGCCAGCAAACGTTTTATTTTTCTAGGTTTCAATAGAACTTTTTTTTTATTGTTTTCTCTCTCTTTTTCAGCCATCTATATGCCGCCGATATTTCATTGATGCCAACCAACTCCTCAGTACACTCTGCAAAAACTCAAATCGAATGTTTGAAACTCTACTACTTATTCTATTGTTCCCCTTGAACACAATGAAAATCACAAAAATGTTTTAAGGTTTTTTCAAGTCTACTAAAGATGAGTTGTTTTTATGGCTGCAAATGTCTCAAAAATTATTCAACTCTACTGTAGCAAACACATTCAGCATAAAATTTTATTCAGCACAAAACAAAAAACGAAAAACATTTAATGTTTAGTCCAATTTGAAGTTTATGCAATAACAAGTAAATATTATTGTCGAGTACGTAGAAGAGCAGGCCAGTCAGTAGTAGTGAGCATTTGAATCTAAAAGAAAATTTTTCTGCGTACTCAACGACTGATAAGAGATGCTCTGCTGTATTTTATCAATATTTTCGGGGAGCTTGAAAAATGTGGAACAAAAAAGCAGAAACAAATGAAATTTATGAACATCATCGTGAAGCAGAAATGTTTGAAACTGAGTTTCTTATCTAGGGAAAAAAGCCGGCCGGCTGTTCATTGGGTTTGATTAAAAAAAAAAAAAAAAAATGCGACACACACACACACACTCAATTGAGCGTCTGCAATAATTTTCATTCATCTAGATTTCTAAACGAATTGTTGCATGTGTAAAGGTTTAGGTTTATTTACCCAATATCTTAAGTTGAAGTTGTTTTTAAATAAAATTTAATTTTTAAATTTGAAAAGTTTTATTTTTGTAGATAGTTTTATTAAAGCTTGATTTTAAAGGGTGTGGAGTGAAAACGGAACCACATAAATGAAACTTCGCCATTCGTCCGTGCAACCGTAAGAGCTAGAAAACTGAAATTTCCACAGGACATCAAGTTACCCGGCTGCTACATACACAAATACAAGAACCAACAAAAAGTTGAAAACTAAAGTGTATTCCCATACAAGAGGTTACGAAAATTAGCTGAAAATCAGCCGGCGTTCTTTGGCCGATGTTGTCGACATTAACGATATATGAAATCAACTTTTGTATTTAAACTGAAGTTGGTTGGTCAATGGCGGCGATGTCGTTAAATCGACTGCTGTATTAATACTGAAGTTGGTTGGTTGACGATGTCGTTGGTTGTTGGGTTGATCAAAAAAACTCGTCTGAGCTAAATAGTTTTCTCAAGTCAAATTAAATTTCAACGGCTTACACACGGACGGACAGACGGATTTCGTTAGATTGTGTCATAGTGTCGCGTAGTCTTCAATTTTCACTACAAACATTTGACTAAAACTCATTTAAAACATGGTAAACAAAGCTAAAAATTAATTAATATTGATTGAAATTGATTATTTCCCTAAAACAAAACTGATTCAAGATCCTTTACAATAAATACTTAGCTTCGAAGCAGCAGTAGTTGTTTAGGAATATAAATGCTACTAAAGAAAAAATACCGAAAGAACATCGCTTAAATTTATTTGAAAATATTTGCGGAAGTGCAGCCCACTCTTTTTGTTTTCTTTTAAAAATAATTGGAAATTTTCTGAAACACAAAAAAAAAAAAAACAAAAAATTATACACAACATTAAGTTTCCCAAAACAAAGTTTCCTCTTTAATAAAACTACGAATTTAGTTAATTTCCTTGTGTATGAATACTTCCTCATGGATACCTCTTTAAGAGATGCTGCTGACTCTGCTCACTCTCTGCGTTCTTCCTCAGTAGCCATCAATGAGCTTGAAAGTTGTGTTTGTGTTTGTCAGTGTGTTTCGTTTGTTGTTTTTATTGCTGTATGTGTTAACAAGTATTTGCTTTTTGCGTGTTTGACTGTAAGTGAACGTGCACGTTAAGAAAAAACTGTGTTGAGCTCAAGTTTTGTTTCTTAATATCTTATAAATTATTACTAACAAGTTTATGTTTAAATATAACATTTGCTTGTGAAGAAATAAAATTAATAAGACTAGAAAAATATATTTGCACTATTTACAGCACTTTTATGGCATTTTTATTTATCAGCCCTAATTAAAATAAATTGAAATTCAAATTATGAATAGCTAAAAAGGATATGCCTAGAAATTACATTAATTAGGATTAAAAACAATTTGAGGTCCTTATCACATACCCTAAAAATAGTTGATAAACTTCTACAGTAAAGACAAAATTATTTCTGTATTAAGTTTATCAGACTCAAGTTCTTTCTATATTATCCTTGTGATTGATATTAATTAAATTAGACAAAGAAAACATCAAAGACATTTAGCAGGGTGGACAACTAGTTGTTTCGAAGCCGCCACACTTTCTCGTAAAGACAAAATTTTTAAAACACTCTAAGATTTGTTTATTTAGTACTATTTGACGAATAGGTTTTATTAAATTAAATTTTTAAAATTACTTTGAAATTATTAAAATTAAATTAAACTGAAAAGTGTTTTCAAATGCATATTTTGTACACAATTTTTTCCTATAAAAATTTCTAAACATTTTTTTTTTTTTTGAAAAAAGGATATATGGGCAACTTTGTTGTTTATTACATGATTTTAAAAATATCTTACATAAGTCATACTGGTATGGTCTTACATTCATTTCCGAAATTTTACTGAACTCCAACCAAAAATTTTAATTTTAAAAGAACTTTCTGCAATATAATAATGGATGAAAAACATACATATGTTTGAACATTTTTCTAGTAATATTTTTTCAAGACCTTATAATTAAAAGTTTTTTTTATGAAACCTTATAAACACCAAAAAAATGGAAAGATTTTAAAATTGCTTGACATTTGCTTGATTTTCTTCAAATTGTGCCTTGTAGCCGAATGATTTTTTTTTTGTAAAATTTTACAAAAAAAGGAAAAAAGGATATATGGGGAATTTGTTTGTCAATGAAAGGGTTTTGAAACAATTTGACATAAGTGAGGCTAGTACTCTTGTACGTTCATTTGCGAGTTTTGATTCAAAGCGCACCATAAATTTAGATTTTATAAAAAAATTTCCTTCAATGCAATATGTAAACATAATATTCTTGAATTTGTTTTTTGAGCAATATTTTTCTTTTGAAATATATTAAATGATTTTTTTTATAAAACCTAATCAAAAATACGAATTTGTTGCTGAAGCTTTGGAAACCCTTTTTGATTTTTGAAAAAAAGGATATACGACCAACTTCGCCATCTGTTAAAGAGTTTTAAAAATTCACTGCAGTATTCACACTGGTAGTGTTTTACGTTCATTTGCTGAATTTTATTAAAATTGGGCTGTAGGTTCGGATCTTCGGAGGGTTTTTGTTCAGCAAAACTCACGAAAAAATTTTGTTTGAAATATTTTCTTGGCAACTTTTTTTTTACTAGTTTTTTGTATATGAATCGAAGAACGAAAACATAGTTTTTTTTTCTTTTAATTTTAAGTAACCTCGACTTTTGTTCCGTGTATTTCATACAAAAATTGTTGTACTACTAGCTTACTTATTTCACATACATAGTTGTGCTTAGTCAAGTCAGTCAACAATGACCTAAAGCGTTACTAATGACTGAACATGAATTGTGTGTTAAATATGGCAGCCAACAATATTTTTTCCACATAAGCAGTTCTCGTTTTCCTTTCTTTCTTGCTGCCAGTGTTTTTGTCGTTGTCATCTACTTAAGCATTTCCACTGACTTGAATTTGTGATTAAACTAGAAATAGAAAAATAGAAAACATAAATTTTAATTGAATTTATTAAGAACCTGCAATGAGCATATAATATATTTACTCCTAGTAATTGCTTTACAAAACAAGTTTTTGTAATGTAAAACTGCTTGCATTGAAATTAAAGCACTTATCCCAGCTGTTAAGAAAATATTTCACAGAGAGGATGCTTAGTTCATTGTTTAAGGCCAGACTTAACAAGAACTTGCGAGCACAATACGTTCATTTATTTAATACTGAGTGTTACTATCGACAATTTTTCCTAAAACTAGTTTCTTCTATATAAAAAAATGAAAAACCAAATTTTTTTGTGTTTGAAGTTCATATTGTAGAAACCATTAAAGCCATAGAGAAATCAATTTGAGCTTTAAATCTTTATATACCTTCTATTGCACTTGAAATTTCAGTCACGTTTATCAAGGGTCATCTTGAAAATCTTGTTTACGCTCAGGTTTAACAAGGTCATTCATTGTAGTATCCTGCGCATTGAATATGAAAAGGGAGAAAACTAAAACGTGCAATAAGAATTAAATAAAATAAATTATTCTAGGATAACTTGAAGTGTGGTAAGAAATCCTTTTTTTTTTGTAAAATGTCTGAGAAGTGTCACTCAAAAATTTCGACAATTCATTTTATATAGACTGATGACCATTTCAGTTTTATTGAAAAGAAGTATGTTATTCACATTGAAGTGGATTTGAAATAATTTTGGCACACAAAAGGATATTAGGAAATTGTTGCTGTTTATATATTTAACTAAGATATTGTGTTAGCATTTTCATAAACGTACAATGTTAAATTTATAAAATTTGTAAATCAAGTAATTGTAGTAATTCGTTGTGTGAAACTTTTGAGAATTCCTTCTTCTTAAACAAATTATTTTAAATAAATAAATAAATTTCTAAAAAAAATTCGGAAACATTTTTTTCTCTAAAAAAAAGGATATATGGCACACTACTGTATTTGTATATGAATTTCAGAATCATTTTGTATATGTCTTTTATAAATAAAACAATATTCATTTTCCCACTTTCATGAGATTTGTGGTCAAAATATGAGTGTTAGTTATCAATACATATGTATGTGGCACTCAAAAACAAACAAAAATTAAAAAATTAAAACTATCTGAAAAACAAGTGTTGCTATACTTAATTACAATTTCTGCATATAAAAAGCAATGAAAATAAAGTCTTCTACAAAAAAGGATATATGGCAGACTTTTACAATTTTGACTGTACACTAAAACTTTTCATCATTTCTATTTAAACACACTTCAATACGTTCGTTTTCATAGTTTCAGCTCTTTCTGAAAGATAGCTTAGATTTTGTATGCAAAAACATTGAACGTATACATATGTATTTGTGTTATATTTTTGCAAAAATTTTTATGTTTGTATTTCTAACACTAAACAAATTTCTTTTCAGGTTTTTCATCAATACAAAGTGCTAAAAAAAACTCTTCTAAACACATACAAAACAATATATATGTATGGTGCATAGTGAGTTATTTTTTTAATCACTGATCTATGAAAATAATTTGAAAGTCTCATTTGGGTCGTACAAGATGTTTATTTCGCATCTGTATCCCTTTTAGAGCAATTTAAACAAAATTTTTTTAAATCTTGAAAAAAAGGATATATGGGACACTTTTGCAATAATAGAAGTAAGCGTGAAAAAACGATAAATACCACTTAGGCGTATTAACACACGTTCATTTATGTAATTTATTTTTCTGTTTTTGAAAAATAATGCATTTTTTTTTTATTCAAAGTTGTGTGCACACATACACATGTATACATATATTATACATATTAGCGACAAATTGTCCAGTTTTTGTATGTCTTGTTTTAGCAAAATATTTAGGTGGTACCCTATATATAAACTGCTTACAATATGCAGAAAAAGGACATGTGACAAATTTCTTTAATAAGCCCTCAATTTAAAAAGTTTTCTTGCAAGTATTTTGGGGCTTCCGCATACCATTTAGTTATAAACAAAACATGGTAGAAAAATTGTCTGAAATAAAAAAGAATATGTGAAGAAATTTTAAATTAATGATAGTATTCTTAAAAATTTATTTTATTTTGGCTAAACACACACTGTAGCTCGTTCATTGATGGAATTTCATGACCTTGTGAAAGGTATTATAGATTTCACAGATAAACTCACACTCACATTATATATCAATTCATTCTTACTGGCACTAAATGAAGTTGTTGTGATTTTTCTCAGGTTATGTGCATAAGTGAATTGAAAATATATTAGTAATGCACTCAAAAAGCTGTGCGGAGAGTTTCTTGATTGAGAACTCAAGTTTAAGAAAGGCAAAAGCGTAGGCTTAACATAAATTAAAAAGTAAATCGTTTATGCATATTCTGCAAAATCTTGCTGTTTCTTAAGGTTATTAAAAAGTGTTTCATTGTAAAACAAATACAGATATTCTCAGCCTGGCTCCTTTCTTTAAGTTCCTTTTTTGTATATTTGCATATATTTAACCCGTATATTATTCTAAGTGATTTATATGCGTTCTAATGTTTTTATTTTAGCCTTTTTCTCTGTATATTTTCCTGACTTTGCTATCCGCATAATTGGCAGATATTTAAAAAATATTTATGCAGATAAAAAAGGACTTTGAAAAGGAAATGTTGTTTTAAATGGGAGTGTAGAGTTAACAGCTTTAAAACTTTTAAAATATTTTCTTGCTTATTTTTTGGGTCAGTACCATTTTATTTCTTATGAATATAGTTTAAAACTTTTTGTCTTGGCAAGCACATTTCATCATTGAAAGAAAATTTTGTGAAGTATCTATAGTAACAGATGTCCTTTCGCCATGTTGTGGCAAAGCCAAATGTATTTTTAATTCAACTCTGTGTGGGTAGCAAGCATGTAAGTGAAATTCAAGTTGTTTACATGTAAAAGCTCAAGTTATTGTAAAGTTTTTTTTTTGTTTTTTTTTTTTTTGGATGTGAGGAAAAAGAAAACAAATCAACTAAGCTGCTTGACAGAATGTGATAAAACAAGCATTAACCAGAACAGTATCTTAACATTCCTGGTTCACTTAAAGCACAAGTTCTTAAGTATTTCTAGAGTGGCGCAAACTTGATTAAATAAGAATCCAAATAATCCACTTGGGTGCCTTAAAGACGTAGCAGTAGTATTGTTGACAGAGGAAACTTCAAATAATTGAAAAATTACTAGTTTAGTTTTGAAGAGAGTAGATTATTGAAGACAGTAGATAGATATTTATGTACTTATAATAACTTTTTTTATATACCTTTAAGGATCTGTTGGAGGTTTATCTTTGTAGTTTTATTAAATTACAAACGAAAATTTATTTTCTATAACAGCAATCATTTCGAAAGTAAAATTTTATTGAAAATTGCCTTGAAAAGGACATATGGCACACTTTTACATTTGCTACGGGAATTGAATAATTTTTTCTGTGTATGTGTTCGTAGGCGTACCTCACGTTCATATACACATTTTCATAAAATTCTAATGATAAATAAGAAATCTATTTATAAGTTTCCTTAGTGATTTTTAATAATGATTTCTGCAGAGGTTGCAGAGATGAGGAAGAGGAGGAGAGTGTCGAACACTTTCTCTGTCGATGTCCGGCCCTCCCTAACAAGAGAGCAAATTGCTTGGGCAGACCGACACTAGATGGATTGCGGGAAGTGTCGCAATGCGGAGTGGACAGGGTGGTCTCCTTCATCCGTTCATCGGGCTGGTTCAGGAAGGAACCGGTGGAGCATGTGTAGGGACATCTCCCTACAGCCTATTCGGGTAACGCAACGGGATCTTTCTAGAACCCAAGTGAGTCGGTCTCAGGACCGGTGGCCCTCGTAACATAACATAACAAGTTTCCTTAAAATCCTTGTTAATAAAATTTAAAAGAAAACTATTTCAGCAATTTGTATATACGAAATTCATTAGAAATCTTAAAACAAAAGAAATTTTGGGTGAAATTGGTATTCTAAAAAAAGGATATACGGCAAACTGTAGCATTTGCCACTGGATTGAAAAAAATTTTTGTTTTTATGTTTGGAGGCTTAAGTTTCCTTCATATACATATGTATACATATTCGTAAAATTTAGATTCCAAATCGGGATATGGTTTATGTATTCTACCAAAATTAGTTAGATGACAAATTGAAAATTTTGTAAAATGTTTACATTTCTAGATCAAGAAAATCCATCAAAAGCACTGCTAGCAAAAAATTCTGTTCAGTAATAATACTTTGAAATACTGGAAAAAAAGGATATATGACATACTTTTATATGTGTTGCTGGATTTGAAAAATTTTTTGCTGTGTGTCTTTGGACATGTACCTTACGTTCATACAAGCAGTTTTATTCGATTTCAGCGACAAATAAGGACTCTAGTTATATTTTCTTTAAAATCCTTATTGCTAGCATTACAAAATTAAAATCGAAAACCTTATAGACCTAGAAAAGCAGATTGTAAGAATAAACTTAGCTACATGATTACACACCCTTTACTGCTTCTCCTCATCGAAAAACAAACGGTTTTGAAACATTTTGTATAAAGGATATGTGCGACAGTTTTACATTAAAATGCAGATTTTAAAAGTGTTCCTAGATATGTATGTGAAAAGGCATTACGTGTCCTTTTACGCTGCTTTCCAACCCAAAACAAATATTTTTGGATTTATTTTGAAAAAAGGATATATGAGCCGCTTTAATTCTAAAAGTTGGATCTTAAAATTTTTTTCAAATGCAGTCTTTACAAACGATTACACATCCAGTTAGCTCGTTATTTGAAGAGATAGTTGATATATAAAAGTAATTGGCGAAAAGGATATATGAAGCTCGTTTTTATATACAACGGAATCTTAAAAAAATTTTTTTTAATATCGTTCTCTGACATAATTGCACAGATCGTTCTCTATTAGCATAAATTGCTTGAAAAAAAAAATACGGTGGTTTCTTATATTAATAATCCTTATATCCATAGAGTTAAGAGCAGCTCCAGCAAGCTTGTGACAAATACCTATGTTTGGTGAAATAAATTGAAATTGTTAGCTGCTTAAACTAAACACCATTGACTCTGATGTGTTGTATTCGCTTCAATTAATTATTTCTTTTTAACTAATTAAACAAAACAATCCATTTATCTCTTTGATAGTTGACACCTTTTCATATGTGAAAGCCTCATAAACTATTTATCTTCAACTTTACCTTTTCAATTCCTACAAAATTCTTAGAAGTCATATAAATTTCCATTTCTCCTCTTCAACTATTTAACAAGTAATGACTGTGCCTGATTATTTTCTTCCAGATAGTGGCAGCAGGCGAATAAGCAAGTGTTTATTTCAGTAAAAAAAAAAAAAAAACAAATCAAACGAGTGTGTGTGTGTGTGCGTGTGAATAAATGAATTTCACATCCTTATGTTATTCAGAGCATACGTACAAAATTTCGAGATAAATTTCCCAAGTGTGTGTTGAAACATTAAATTATACTTACGTACCTACACATTTATGTGTGCATATGGGTGCACACTAAATTATCATACTGCTACTTAAGCTAAATGAACAAAATGCTTACATTTGTATGAGTAATTTTTAGCACGTGGTCTAAGCTAAAGTCAGCCATGTTGTCGTGTGCATAATTTAACATTTAGATGGAGTTTTATTGTTATTAGTTGTCTTGCCAAATGACTTTTCCGTAAAAAATACATCTCCTTAAATGAATTTTCCCAGAAAAAGCCATCAGAAGTTAAAATGCCAGCAGGAAGATCCTTAACAAGATAATAACTCTGCTGTAATTGCAAATTTAATGTTTAATGAAAGAAAACAATTCAATGGCATTTGAGTTAAAGCTAAAAAAAAAGGGGAAAACTTTGCTCCTTGTTAAAGTTTTAAATTATCACAATGGCATTTGGAGATGACTACGAAAAGTCATACTATTAGCGTTATTATTACGACATTTAAAATTGTTGCTCAGTCTCAAAAAAGTTGATAAAGGTTTATAGCAGCTGGGCCAAAAAAAAGTCATCCAATGTTGTGTGGCTTTCAAAATATCAGTTGTGACTCGTTGAAACCACATGTCCTCCACACCCGGCGCGTTGTCGTTTCATCAGGTCCATTTTTATAGCTAAAATTATATATTTTCTTATTTTATTAAACTTTTGTTGAAAAGTTATCGATAATTTGGCTCTTATGTAAACAAGCTTTCAATCGCTCGCTCGCTACACCAAAAACAATAACAAAATTTAAAAAGCTTCTTGTTATTTTAAGTGTTTCTGTGCAAGCGAGCGATGTCGAGTGCGATCGTGAAACTGGCGATTTGTACTTTATTTTTCTATAAAAAATTGTGAAAATTACAAACGGCATGGCAAACTTATATGCCTTACTCTCTTCGTGAAGAACGTTTTCCTTTTTCGCCAAACGTTAATTAAATGAGGCAAGCGTCTACACTTTGACTTGGCTGGTAAATTGAAAACTGTGTCACTTGAACTTTAGCCATAAATCAAGATAAAAAACATTCAAGCAAGAAATTACTTAAAACAAGGAAGTTTAAGAAATACGTAACAAAAAAAAAAATGATGCCGTGAAAGTACGAAGCAGGAAAATGTGCTACATCTCTACTCATAACTTCGCATTAAGCAATATTGGAATTAAAAGCTTTTTTCGAAAACATTTGTATGCTTCGCCTTGTTAAAAACTAATTAAGGAAATTTGTTGTAAATCAATTTATTACGCACAGTTTCATCGTACGCTTTACAATATTTATGAGTTGGCGTTACTGAAATTTGGCAACACCCATTAACTGTGTGCGCTGTGTTTTGCGGAAATGAAAATCAAGAAAAGTTTATCATAACAACTAATTCTTCCGTTTTCTCTTGCTCCAGTTTGAAAAATTTGTTTTGGGATAGAGAACTCTCCTTTTGTTTCGAACGCAATTCAACTCCATTTGAACTTTGAATCTCCGAATCCTGTATAAAAAGAGTTTTTTTTTGCATATTTTTTTTAAGCTTTTAAAAGAGTTTCGTTAGCTGGCTTCCTTAAAAGGCCAATTCAGTAACGAGTTAAATCAAAATCGACGTAATTTGGCTGATTCTTAAAGATTTTTTCTTTATTTGCTTACAAAAACCAGCTCACTTTAACTAAAATTGCAAAAGGAAGTTTTTTGAAGTTGGTATTATTATACGCATTTTAAAGAGATATTTTATGTAGGCAGCAACAGTTTAAGGAAATTTTTCAGATTTGAAATTAAAAAAAAGTGCCTAAATTTACAGCTACTGACAACTTTTATTTACTCTTTTTTAAGTTGTTTTTTTTGTTCTTCATAATTATTTGCCTCATATCAAGTTTTAGCTTGAGGGGTTTGTTGCTGTTTAAAAAAAATTCTTTTTTGTTTGTTTAATACAAATAAACTTTTTAACACATTTTTAACACAAAAAGGACCTCTAGCTCGTAATTCATATAGCTCTCTTCTTTTGTCTTTAGCAATTTTATATGATTGAGATTACATTTTAAAAGAATTTTTTTTTTAAATAACACAATACTATATAAATATAGTCCTCAATCAGAAAACTTTTCCTACCAACTGACAGTCTTGAGAAATTGAGAGCTATTTAGAAGAATGTAAAATGAATTTAAAGTTTGAAACTAATTACGCCAGGTGTTAAAGTTATCGAAAGTTAGATAAATGAATAACAATAAGCCATAAAACTTCTGCCAACAAGAAAGTGTAACGATGAACAACTAAATGAAAGGAAACATTATGGACTTTTAAATTTTTAAAGTAACAACAAAAACCAAAATATATGCATATATACATACACACATACATACATACATACATACATACATACATACATACATACATACATACATACATTCATACATACAGACCGAGGTTGAGGGTTCTCTAGCCACACTATATCGAGCCACAGCAATGTTTGTTGGCAAATGCATTTACCGAGCATGCACATGCATGTCCTCACATTTCTTACATACATATACAATTTGCTGGAATTTTGAGTACAATTCTAGCGATTGTGCCCTTTAACAGTCGCAAGGTGGAGTTACAGAGCAAGCTGTATATATTTTATACTCGTTGTAGTCTTCACAAGTTTCAGGTTATACAGCACAACATTTTGTAGAAATGTTTTCTCAATCAGCTTACAAAAATTGTTATAAACTTTTTTTTTTTGTAATTTTTATATACATAATTAATTGCTGCTTTTCCTTTTTTTTAATTTTGTTATTTCTTCAATGAAGTTTTTTTCCAACTCGTCTAAAGCATAAAAAACTTGAAAGTTGTTACGCTTCATGCGTTGTACGCGTTAAACACTTTTTGGTGCTTAACGCTTTGCTTTACGAAAGCATATTATTTTAAACTTTTTGACAGGAGTTTCTAACATGTTGTTGAGTGGGATGCGTTCTGTGTATTTAGGCTTTTAATCTGTATGTCTAAATTTGTCAAACACTGACACAAAGAAGTTTAAAATTAAACTGGATCAAAAACTTGATGTTAAGGTGCTACCTTCAATTAATATGATCCATTATGGCTGGAGCATTCTTTACAGAAATTATGCACAGGTGGCGTGCACTAAATTTTGAATTAAATTAAAATGTGTAGAGCAAATTTTCTAAGGAACGGACTTAATTTATTTAACATATTTAATGCTAATTTGCTTTATTTTACTTTATTTTACATTACTTTAGTTTACTCTACTCTACTCTACTCTGCTCTGCTCTACTCTACTCTACTCTACTCTACTCTACTCTACTCTACTCTACTCTACTCTACTCTACTCTACTCTACTCTACTTTACTCTGCTCTACTCTATTCTATTCTACTATAGTCTACTCTACTCTACTCTACTCTACTCTACTCTACTCTACTCTACTCTACTCTACTCTACTCTACTCTACTCTACTCTACTCTACTCTACTCTACTCTACTCTACTCTACTCTACTCTATTCTACTCTACTGTGTTCTGCTCTGCTCTGCTTTACTTTACTATACTCTATTCCACTTTAATCTAATTTACTTTACTTTACTTTACACTACACTACTTTACTTTATTTTATTTTACTTTACTATACTTTACTTTACTATACTTTACTTTACATTACTTTACTTTACTGTTTGTTCTGTTGTATAATTTAATTTAATCTAATTTAATTTAATTTGGTTTAATTTAATTTATTTTATTTTATTCTAATTTAATCTAATTTAATCTAATTTAATTTAATTTAGTTTAATTTAATTTAGTTTAATTTAGTTTAATTTAATTTCCTTTGCTTTAATTTATTTTATTTTACTCTTTATTTACTGCAAAAAAAAAATGCTAAAATGGTAACCCTTCTGAGAAGGTAAGGCTAAGAAGCTACGGAGTAAATTATTCCCAAAATCATGCATAGCCTACATATGCCATAAAAATCCTTTTAACTCTTATCAAAGAGCGGCAGAGTTCATTCCTGATGCCGTCAGCAAAATAATAAACTTTACGTTTCAAATAAAAAAAGAGGTAAATAATATAATTAAAAAGCTTTAATTTAATTTCGCCCAAGTCATTAACACATACATAAACACCAAAAAAAGAAAAGAAAAAAAACTTATGTATACCAACAAACATAAACACTAATAGATGAGCGTGTATGTGTGTAAGAAGCAGTATAAAATTTTTACACATGGTACAGCATCAACATGAATTTATTTCAAATAAAACTCCAACAAGTCAAAAAGATGATTTAAGGAAAAGAAGTCCTTTTAACTTTGAATGAAAATAAGAAAAATTTAATAAAATCTAATGGTATTTAAGTGACTCTTATTTGTAAGCAAAATGTAATCCATACATTCCATTTTCTTTTTCAAAAATATCTTCCATACATTTACACTACTCAAGTGGGCCCATGACCGGCAGCCCTCCAAACATAAGATACACTTACACTGGAGTCAATTAACAAAAATAACAAAAATACCTGCAATACCAACTGATGAGTGACATTACTAATACTCTCGGGTACCGTTAGTCAGGTTAATGCCTGTGAAACAGTCAGTGTTGTAAACCAGCTGGTAATTCTTTGAATTTTTATTTTCGATCCTTCCATTAAAATAATGATCGCTTTAATTTACCACACATTTTTTTTTTTTTAATTTGAAGGCAGCAAAACTGCACTTCAGCCCATTTAATATTCATTATCTTTCGCTTTGTTTGGAGTTCTTACCATATTTCAAACAGCAAACACTAAAATTCCAGCCTGTATTTGCTCCTAATGGGTTCTTAAGCCACAACAGTTTTTAAATTTTTTTCCATTTTTTTTTTCATTCAATCAACAAGTTAAGACAAACTTTTAGCCTCAATTACTTGCACATTTCGACTTTTGCATTCTCATTTTAATTGAAATTCACTTTAATGACCGTGTTGCTTCGAAATTGCCATAAAGTTTCTACTATAGTTTTTTTTTTTTTTTTTGGTTTTCTTTCCTGATAAAATCACATGAAAAATAAAAGCACATTACAAAGTTGCCATTGAACGTTAGTCAGAAGCAACAAAAAAAAAAGGCAACATGCAATAAACTTCCCTGAATGATTATTTTCCTTCTTGTCTGTTTGGCATTAACATTTGATGGGAGGAAGTATGGAAAAACGCTAACAAAATTTTGTAGTTAATATTTTGGTTTTTTTGACTTTGTTCAACCCAGTTTTAATTTAGCTAATTGTTTTTATTTTTATATTCGCAGCCTTGACTTAGTTTGGTGGTCAGTTTAAAGCAATGGATTTTCTTTATCTAGTCAATTATTTTACATTCCTTACATATACATTTTTAAAAGTGGCAAGAAAACTTTTATTTTTCTAAGAAGTGAAAAAAAAACAGGACGAAAACTAAGAAAAACAAGATACGAACGCACACAAGCGGCAACAAGCATTCGAAGAAAGCCAAATTAATGGATATAAATGAACTCTGGTACATAAAAATCGATGTCTAAACACTAATCTGTGCCAGATAATATTTTTCTTCAACCAAGAAGTGAAGAAAAATTTTGGGTTTGCTTGTGCGTAAAATATGCTTAAAAATGCCATAAAGGTGGCTTTAGTTATTCTAAGATTTTCTTTGCCAATAAAGCAAAAAAAAAAAAAAGCGGAGAAGTCTGAAGCAGAAATATTGAAAAAAAAAAAAAAATAATAATAATTATGTGGCATGTCTGGCTAAAGGTGTGAAGATAAATTCGTGAGCTAAATACGTCCCCCAACTCTGTTAACTGAGTTCCACAGTAAAGGCCGTGTCAGATAAAACTTTTGCTTCGCGTTACGTTACATACACGCTTTGACATTTAAGATAAATGTACATGTTTATATGACACTTGTCACATAAATTTTATTTGACGCAAAGCAAAGCAAAAAGTTGGGCATCTTTTTGCGCGCTTAGACAATTAGCTGCTTTCATTTGCTTTTATTTTTTCTTGGCGTCAACAGAAATCAAAAAGAAATCCAATTAAATAAATTAATTTTATAAATTTAATGAATAAATTCATTTGAAAAATATAATAAACAAAACTACAAATAAGTCCATATGGGTGTTTCCATGGCTACGCACGTGACATTTGTACACGTTTAATTGTTTTGAATATTATAAAAATATAAATGGGTTGGAATTTTTGAATGGAATTTTGCCATTGTTACATTTAATGTGATGAGTTCCTTCCAAAAAAAAAAATATATATTGGAAAATTGAGCACTGGGTACCCAAGTTCCATGCGATCAAAGTTGACTTACGCACGTGACAAAAAATGGAAGTGCCTTTAAAGTAGCATGAAATATTGCGAAAGTAGGCGAATTGTAGAAGATTTTTATTTCGGAAAAAATGTTTTTATAAAGGTTATTAATGGACCTTTATAATCATGGTTTGTTCAAAAACAAGTGTGCATGGGTTGGCTAAGAAAAAAAAAAATGTTTTGATTACGCAGGTTACATTACGCACGTGACACTTTTTACCTTCATACATATTTTTGTAATTTAACATATATTTTCAGAAGTTTTTACCATCATATAAAATTATTATAAGTTAAAATTTTTTTTTATATAATAAAATGTCAATAGTTTTTTTTTAATTTTCTGTGCTTAAAAAAATTGTGCGAACGTTTTGATTTTTTAACTAACGGTGGACCATTTCATGGAAATACCCATATATAAAAGTACATATGTATATAAAATATACAACTTCAATATTTTATTGATAAACCAATAATGCGCGGGTCTTGTTAAAGTTTTTATTGTGATATACACTTTTTGTTTTACGCTTTTCTTTCAAAGTTATAAACGTCACGCAAAGCAACAAAGTTTTATCTGACACGGCCTTAATTTTGAACTCAGTTCGAAAAGGTATTTTTTTTTAATTTTCTTTATTTTTAAGTAAAAACACAAAATAATTAACTATAAAATAAGGTTAAAAATATTTTCTGTATTAAAGATTTGTTTGAACATTTCTAATTCTCATTTTGTTCATGGGAATTTTCTAATAAGTAGTTGGGTTTCAAACATTCTTTATATTCATATCTGGGTTGTGTAGCATCAACAAAATGGCGGCTGCACAAGATAGAACACAATTATTTTGGTTTAGTTTTGAGATCTAAGACAAACACATTCATTCATTGAACTTTAAATAAATAATTGCTGATCAATATTTTCACAAAGAAGTTTTTTTTTTCAAACAACAAAAACAAAATTAAAAAGAGCCATAGGCTTAATGCGTAGTAATAAAATGATGCCTGGGAGCTTTTAAATAAAACTTTCACAGACATGCTACGGCAAACACTCAATTAATATATTATTTTCTTCACTATTTTTTTTATTAACATTGACAACACTATTTTTTAAAGCTTTAGGTCTTTATATTTTTCTTTTTTTTATTAATCGATATTTCGCTAACAATTTGTTAGCATCGTCAGGAATCTTTAATTGTAGATAAAATAATATATATTTTTTTTAACTACAAAAATGTGCAACCGTGAAATGAATTTCAGGTGTAAACTTTTAAAACGCCAATACATGTACAATACACAGTTCCCATTTGAAAAACATAATCTTGTTGTACAGTTACTGCTTTTTTGTAAGCAGGAGAATTTACATAAAAAATCGATTCTAGATATCTCAATCATCATGTTTGGCCTACATTTTGCTTAGATATTTTTAGCGCCTTATCTACAAATAACTAATGGTATTTCCTTGTATTTTGTTACTAGTTGGTATTTGTCATGGATCTTATTGTCTATACTTCCTATTGACAATTTGTTATGAACTTTGTTTACCATTCGCCATGAACTACATAAACTTTTTTACTACTTAGAACTTAATCTTCTGTGATTTGTTTTCTCTCGTTTTTTTTTTGTATTTTTATTTTCTTATTGATTTTATTAACTTTTGCATAGTGTATTGTCTAGACTGTTGATGGTCCAAAAAAATAATTATTATGCTTAATTTTGTTTACTTAACGACAAGATATTAAATTGATAAATAAACAAAATCGATTAAAATATAAATGAGTTCAGTACAGCCACACAATGACCCCAATAAATTTCCAATACTGATGATAATTTGAAGGGAACGTTTGCCATTCAGCTAAAAATTGTATGTTAGTATAAACACTGTATTGTGTGCTGTCCAGAGTGTTGGACGGGTTATGAGCAGGTCGTTAATATATTGACATAAATATGTACGCAGTTTAAGCGATAACACAGGAAAATTGAGACTCATGCACTCATGATTGAGGTTTTTGTCCCAATAAATTTTAGCCGCTTTGCGTATGTGCCACTAAATGTTGAGATTTAAATATAAATCTGTAAAGTCAATGCTACATAAATAGCTGTTATAGAAAATCTTGTGATAATTTATTTAATAGAAAGGTTTATTTTTTGCATGTCAATTAATTAATTAATTAAGTTTAAAGCTTTCAGGTTTGAGTTAATGACTTCAGATACGTCTTCGCAGGCTATTTCTTCTGCTAATAGAATACCTCCTTCCAACATTTATGCCATTAAAAAGTGGCACATACTTCAGCGAAAACATTCGTCCTTAAACATTTTACTGAAATTTTAATTACATTGATATTGTAATTACTATGATTTTAATTGATATTAAATTACTTTTTCAGGCTCAAGTTGAACCCTTGGTTTGTGTATATGTTTGCAAATATAATTCGAAAAATGCTTGCTAAAACAGATTTACAAAAGCTTTCTGCAAAGCTTTTGCATTTTGAAATTGCCAATTCATTACGTTTCTTTAATAAGTTTTCCTTAACAGTGCTTAACAACAGTTTTAAAAAGCTTATTTTCATACTACTTAACACAAAATGCTGCTGTGGAACTGTTACAGAAAGTTAAAAGCTTTTTTAAGACATTTAAGGTTTGTGTCTCAGAAAAGCTTTAGCACTGTTTCCGCAAACGAAATGAGGCTGTATTAAATTCAGTAATTTTCCTTGGAAATATTATTATTCAGAAGTAAATTTTCAAATGTGAGTTTAATTGTTATTTCTTCAAAGAGCTTTTTAAGTCTACTGACAAATTAAGTGGCATCAAAGAAATGTCGGCTTCAAAAGCAAAAAAACGGAAAACAATTAACAAGGTGTATACAGACCTTGACGTAATTTTCCTTTTGAAACTTCTTTGAAATCATTGTTGTAAGTTCGGGAGTCATGTACAAAAAAAAATCACTGTTAGTAATTTTTCACTCGACATCGTTCGCCTGAACAAAAACACTTAATGCAACAACAACGTTTTGAAATTTGTTATGGTTTAGCATGTAATCAAAACGAGCGATTAATATTGAGTGACATTGTGAAACTGCCGCAAGAAGCTGAAAAACGTTTGTTAAATTTTAAATTTATGCTAAAATTTCTACTAAAAGAACTCTTTATTTTCTTTCTAGAAACACTTGAGGCTTTTCTAGATTCAGTCAATTCAGTCTTAATGCGGTTTCATTTTTGTTATTTAAATAGAGTTTTATTCTTTTATCCTTTATTATTATGAAGTAATTTAGCAAATTAAATTGTTATTTAAATCATTGTTATGAATTCAGGATTCATATAAGAAAAGCCAATAAAATCATTTTGATCCAAATTCATCATGAATAGTTTATCTGTTGGAGTCAGATCTGTTTTCTCTTGCGTAAAGGTTTGATCAAAATTGCAAATGTCCTTGCGATGTTTCTGCAAGAGGACAAACAAAAAATAGTTTAATAAAAATTAAAGTTTTTTTTTTACGTAGAAGAAAATAATTACAATATTAGGCACTATGGGTGGCTCAATCCAATCCAAATTATTTGCCGACTCCCAGTCTACGCCTTGAAAGAAGGGATGCCCCTGGATTTCCGAGCGGGCAAATCTGCCTGCACCCAAACGATTGTTGGGCTTTTTGGCCAAGAACTGAAACAATAAAATTAAAGCCTTTTAATTCAAGTTTTAAAAACAAAATTTAAAACTAACATACAAAAAAAAATTACTTTAATTGTATTAAAGGGAACAACAGTGTTGACTGGTTTATTTTTGTCTTCAATATAAGTTAGCGAACGAAAGAATTTATTTTGAATGTGTCTATTTAGAAGTCCTTACTCTGAGTCCTGGCTTTATAAGCTTTTAAATTTGTTATGCATTTTGAGTATGATAAACGTTTAAGCTTGCTAAACTTCTAAGCTGTTACAGCTTGTGAAGCTTATAAATTTGTAAAGCTCATAAGCTTACAAAACTTTTAAACTTTACCAAGTTCAATTCGTGATTTTGCTTGGCCTGCTCTGAAACTTATTAAGCTTTTAGCATTTTTCGCCTCATAAGCTGATTAAACTTTTAAGCTTTTTGAGCTTTAAAACTTTTTCTCCTCTCAAGTTTCATAAGATTTTACGCTACTTAAACTTTTCAATTTGTCCAGCTTATTATTTGAGCAATTTAAGCTTTTGAGCTTGCAAAGCTTTTAAGTTTGTTAAGACTTTGAGCTGTTAAGTTCTTAAGCTTTTAAAACTCGTAAAACTTTTAGGTTTACTAAGATCTTAAGCTTTTAAGCTTGTCAGGCATTGAGACCGATTGAGCATTTCCACTAGTTAAGAATTTAATTTTATTAGGCTTTTAGGCTTGCTAAGCTTTCAAACTTATGAGCTTTTCGGTTTCTTGTTGAGTTTTTTACCTTAGACTTTGTAGGCCTTTAAGCATGTTAGTCCTCAAAGCTTGATAAGCATGTTAAAGCAGGACGTTTGTTTAGGTATTTTAGCCTTTTAAACTTTTCAAGCTTTTAAGCTTGTTAAGCTTATAATACTGTCTAGTTTTTATGACCATAACTTAGCTTACACTTGTTATTATATCCATAGATTCTTGAGTAAAATGTTTGGGAAAAATTGCTTTCTTTTCTTTGGCATTTTTGAAAATTGCCTCGTCGGTATCTCCCTCAAATGGCTGCTGACCAGCCATCATTTCATACAAAAGCACACCAAAGGACCACCAATCTGATGCGTGTCCATACGGCTCAAAATTAAGTATCTATAACACATTTTTAAAGTTAAGTATTTGAAAAAACAGTTGATTTATATCGCAAACAATTATCACCTCTGGCGCTATATAAGAACTGGTCCCGCAAAATGTTGTAGTGGTATCGTTTTCAGCCACATTATCCTTGGACAAGCCAAAATCAGTTAGTTTGACATGCCCCTCTACGTCCAACAAAATATTATCCAACTTTAAATCGCGATAAATTATGCGACGCTCATGCAAAAAGAACAAAGCCAAAGCCACCTCAACCGCATAAAAACTGAAAGTAAATTCAAACAAAAAATTTATAATTAAAATACTGATTTGAATCTAAACACTCACATGGCCACTGATTCTTTGAATCTGCCATAACGCTGCATCTGGAATAACAAATCGCCACCCTTGCAGTACTCCATAACAAAGAACAAACGATCCTGCAGAGATGAAAATGAGCACCACTGTAAGCGAAGACACTGGACAAAATGTTCCATCTTACTTACCATAGTCTGAAAGCATGAATGTAAGGACACCAAAAATGGTGATTTGCCCGGTAAAGCCAAAACACTTTTCTCAATCATGGGCAATTCCATGTCATCACTCTGTATGATGACATCTTTTCTCAGCACTTTTACGGCATAAAGTTCGTCGGTACCACGGCGTTCGGCCAACAGGATTTTGCCATAGGAGCCTTTGCCTAAAACTTTGATGAAATTGAAATCAGCTGCTCGAATCATGTCGCGCTTGTTCATGTTGTGTGGCATGTCCTTGTTGTCCATGCGTCGCTCTTTCATCGGCTTTTCGCGCTGTAAATAATCATTAAAATAATTGCTAAAACAAACCAGCCGATAGAAGCCCGAAATTTGGGCTTTATTCACGCTTCAGGCATAGTCTTTAAATTAAAGTGCATCTAAACTAAAAAAAAAAAATGTTTAGAAAAAAAATCGCTGAGCGGGTTTGAAAAGTTCCATATGAGCCCAAAAGTTAGACCTGTATAAATTGGCTCCAAAAATTTATACAGGTCGCCACTCTCATTAGTTTTAAGGGAAAATGTATGCAAACTTACCCGAACTTCATCTCTTAAGCGAGCAATATCATTGACGGCATCAGTACAGGGTATATTATAGTGCTCACCCTCGACCTGAGACAAAAATTTATACCAACCATCAATGGGCTCCTGAGGGTAAATAAAATAGAAATAAAAAAATATATATTTATATATAGTAGAAGAAGATAGAAATAGCTTTTCTTCTTGGTTTTCACTTACTTTTTGAATCTCATCCATGCCGAAGGAAAACGAGCCCATAAAGTCATTGCGCGAAGTACGATCCCAATCCCAAACTTCGATAAGCAGACGCTTCTCGCGATCTGGAGGTGTTAAGTCGCTGTAAAAATGTATATTTTTTGTGTTTGATTTTAAAATTTTTGATTTTTTTTTTATTAAATCGAATACTAGACTTACTAAGTAAATGTTTCATTGAAAACGGGATTCAAATTTTTCTGTATGGTTTTGGTTTTCTTTTTGGTTTTGCCACTGCGATCGGGATGCAATTGCACTGCTATATAAGGATCACTGAGCCCATTGGTATCCATGGGTATTAAATTAGCGGCTTCTTTTACTAGTTTTTCGTTGAAACATTTTCTCAAATTTACTTCTTAGTTTTTTTTAATCAAATCTTAAACTTACTTTCCACTTTTAAGGAGTTGCCCTTAAGCTCAACATATAATAACAATTTGCCACGCAACTCTCCAATATCTGTGCCGCATAAAGGAGGCACCTTATCCTTGCAGCCATGATGTACATTCAAATTACAGTCTTAAAAAGCAAAAATTATTTTTTTTATAGCAGCAATTGTTTTTATATGGCATTAAACTTACTGTCACATTTGACACCCTGATGGGCAACGCCGTGCAATAACAGGCCACAATCGTCACAGAAAGTGGGAGCCGAGTAGGTAGTGGAGATCCAGGAATGTTTTACTTTGGCACAATCAGCATCAATGTCCGTTTCAGTGCCCGGACATTTGAACACCACAAACGAAACACACTTTTGATGTATATTAAAGCGACAGTCTGAGTGGCAAAAATAAATTGCTTGATAAAACAAAAACTATTTTCCCGTTTTTTCTTGCTTGACTTACCTTCACATTGGTAACCCTGTTTGCCAAAACCCCTAAGGATTTTTTTTTTTGGAATTGATTATTGGTTTTTTCATCAGTTTTGTTTTTAATAGTTATTAATGCTAATTCCTCTTACCATATAAAGTCCTTACAGTGGCCACAGTAGGTGGGCTGTTTGAAAAATCTCACCATAAACTTGTGCCCCATCACCACTTGCATGCCTTTGCGTTTCATGCCGCCACGCCTCAAACGATTCTTCATGTAGTTGGTGATATTGGCTTCGCCTGCTATTTCCACTAGATTCTTGGGCACTCCTGAAGCAGCAGTTGCCGCTGCTGCTGCAGGAGCGGGTGCTGCTGCGGCTGCTGCTGCCATATCCTTCTTGCAAGTCCTTTTCTATTTATTACTATTCAGATATTTTGTTTTTGTCAAGTCGTCTTAACGCTTTGCAGTATTTTGTTAGACTACTTGCGGCAAAAGTTAAGCATTCAAATTCGTTGCTTTCAAGAAACCTTAGAAATGCCATTTGTTTTGCGTAGCATGAACATGGCTGGTGGCAATTTACCCTTAAAAATAAACATTGCATGGAGGTTAAAATAATTGGTTTAACTGGGGTCATTGTTTACATAAAAACTTGTAAAACAAGAAATTGAGCAGACCAGAAGAAAAAAAATGCAGAAAAGAAATGTTTCGCCAACGAAAATAATTCAGAGTAGAGTTTTGTGCCGGGAATTATCGCCTTTCAAATTTCTCGCTTTCCCGGGATTTTTTTTTCGTGGGATCCCGGCAAGTAATAAAAAAAAATCCGTTCAGACGGTTGTTGAAAGGTTGAGCAGTAAACAGTCTGTGTCAAGAAACCCAATCGATTCCTTATATTCTAGCAAAAAATAAAAAATGTTTTGATGAAAGCAGGGAAACAAATTGTACACTTTAATAAAGTATTTAAAAGAGTCTGATTTCTTTAACCATAATCACGAAAATTGTATGTTTTTCTGTGCTTCTAAAAATACTCAGTAACAGAATGCAATGAAAATCCTTTTGCAAAACCCAAATACGTTGAAGAAAATAAGGATAATGTTGCGGTATTTGGTGTCAGAAAAGAGCAAATATTTAAAGAGATTTTAAAAGTACTTTACTTCAAAAGTACTTTAAAATCTTTACTAAAGAAAGAAGTGAGATTTTTGAAAGGCAGTGGTCAAAAGACCCAAAATGTTGGGATATTGTTTAATGCACTTCGAAACCATTCGATAGAAAGTGAGCGGAGCCTTTCGGTAACAGGACGATTTGCTAATAAAATAAAGTAAAAATGCTAATAAAATAAAAGAGGTAATAGGCTTTCTGATGAATCCATAAATGTTGTAAGCGTTTCAAAGAATTATTCTCTTCTTAACCAAAAAACATGAATCAATTGATTTATAAAATTATTTTCTTTTTGTTGAGTATTTTATGTTTTCGTTTTGGAGCTTGAGACCCCAATACATTTGTATTATTTCCTTATGCTCGTTTTTATAGACTGAATAATGTGAATTTTTATGTTTTTTTTTTTATTGTTATCCTTTATTTGTAAGTTAATTTTTTTGATCTCATTTTCATGATGGAAAATACCCTTGAGGAATTTAAAGTTAAAAAATAAAGTCCTTGCTTCAATACTCAATTTAAAAGGTTTGTTTTAGTAAGTGTTTTAAGCTTTCTAATAACATTTTCGTATTACTTTTATGGCGCGGGATCCCGGTAAATTATAAAACAATTCCCGATTTCTCGGGAAATGAAAAACTACTTGAAAATAAAAACTCAGACGCATATTTTTCTTAATTTATGAATGAAAAGTTTTATAAGATTAAGCAATTTTCAGCTTTTCATTTACAAATCTTAATAAGTAATTGAAAATAATAAAAATATTCCTGAAGAAGCCAACAAATTGTGGGCGAAATATTTCAATAAATAAATATTTGTGTTTTGTAGCAAAAATTTTTATAAAAAAGATCTTAAGCCTTAAATTTTAAATTATTATTAAAAATAATATTAATGTAATGATTAATAAAGCAAATGAATATTATTTATCCTTGCAAAAAGTTATTATTCTTTAGAATTTCAAGAAACAAGAACAATTTTGTAATAAAATTTAAAAAAGTCTGAGAAAAAAATTTTTTTTTTGCTTTGGGATTTTGCACTGAAAAACGAAAAGAGTTCTGCAATAAAATTAAAAAAAAAAAATCCCTGCTTTAGTATTTTCTGGATTCGAAAAGCAAAAACAGTTTTTGATGTATAATAAATTTTTATTATTCGAAATTTCTGCTTTCTATGCTTATTCTATATTACAATTACCGAGCTTAAGTTCTTTGTATATTATTTTTGTGATTGTAATTAATTAAACAAGATAAAAACAAAATCAGCAAAGATATTAAGCTGGGCTGTTTCGAAGTCGCCACACTTTTCGGCAGCCGTTAGCCTGCAGTCACTAGTATCAGCGAGATATGCTAACGGCATAAGTGGCTGTTTTGAAATATTGCCCCCCAGCGAAAGATCTTGGATAATTACAATGTCTGGCTTAATTAAAATGAAACACATTTATAATATAGGAACAACTGAGGCCCGTTTTAGTGTTTTGCTGTTTTTTTTTCCATCCAAACATTCTAATTTTACAAAAGCTTAAAAGTCTTACAAAAGCTTTAAAAGCTTAGAAAAACTTAAGAGCTTACAAAATCCTACTACAAATCATAACTTATTTTTCACATCTATCACTAACGCCTTGGGTGCTTTCCCCAAGTTAAAAATCCCTTTGCCATCTCTGTCCACCGCAATTTGTTCACCTGTGCAACCGTTGTTCTTCTTTGAGCCCGTCAAAATGTCACAGTAAATACCCGGTGGCAAACCTGTGCTTAAGGTGGCTCTCAAATCATTTTCTTTTTCCATATTAAAAATCACAAAACCCAAATTGCCACGCGAAAAAGCAATTTGATTATCTCCCCCTTCCCACCAGTTCAGCAGAGGCTCGTTGTGTACAAAACTACGGAATTTTACCATCTGTTGTATTTCAAACCATCTGTGTTCACAAACCCAGCCGCTACTCAATGTGTCACATAATTTATTCTTAAGAAATGCCGGTGGTTTAATGTGACCTTTATCATCTACAGGTGGTCCTTGATCGCTGCTGGTGAAATTATAAGAACTCATAAGTCTAGTAACTCTGCCATATGGATGCGCCAGCATGAAAACAGTAGCCATTTTATAAAGCTCACGGTCCTTGTAAGTTAATATGTCAGCACCGCCAGCACCATGTCCCCGTTGATTGTCGTGATTGTCCACAAAGACTATGGCATCATTGGATGGCAGCATATTCCACTCAGGACCCCAGTTTTTCAAATATTTCATAGAGTTTTTGCCACGAAACATGCGACCAATTTCAGCAGAAAATTTAAATTCTGTAACTGCTCCCAAGGGGGAATATTCTGTTCTGGGAAGAGAAGGGAAGAGAAGAGAAAAATGTTTAATTTAAAAAACTCGTTAGCGAGCAGTTTTCATATAAACCGATTAAATTTATGTTTTGTATAGAAAAATAGAAAAAATGTACTATTGATAGGTAAACATTTTATTTGAGACAGAGTTCGAGGCTCATAGCGTTTGATGTGAAAAAATATTCCTGCTCAGTGCAAAAGTCAGCATCGTTGCCACATCGAAAATTGTTCACTTACTACTTTCGATAAATGTGCCAGATATTTGGATTAGTAACGAAGCAGTTTTCTTAAAAGCCAAAATTTGAGTATCAAGTCTTCATGGGACAGCGACAACGACATCGCCTTTTGTAATAAGGGGTATTAAATTAAAGAAAACTTTCTTTAGTAATAATGTTTAAGAATTTCTTCCGCAAAAAAAATGTCTCAAAAACGATTTGCCCAACTAAAATTCCCAACCAAATGTTTTCTTCTCCCAAAAAAATTAAAAAAAATGCTGTATCAATATTTCATTAGAATGTATTTTCTTACCATTTTACTTACTTTTTAACGCTTTCTCCACCCAAATCTATGACCTCCTGATAAATATATGGCCAACGATTTTTGGGAAAACCAAATTTCTCATTCAAAGGCTTTAATCTGCCATAAATGATTTGCAAGTCCTGAGGCCACATGTGCTTGGCGGCATCAATGCGAAATCCAGCCACGCCCATATCAATTAATTTATTCATATAACTCACAATCATGTCACGAACATGAGGCTTTGTTTGATTCAAATCCAATAGAGTATTCAGTTGGCAATTTCTAACTTCAACTGGATTTTGATAATTTCGAATATCACAGGCGGCATGAAAGTCTTCTGGGCCATAAGGTACCGCTGGATACAAACGTTTCTGATAATTGCAGCGAGATCCGCCAGTGCCTACAGACTCGCCGTTATCAATAGCAGACATGTGATTCACCACAATATCTGCATAAATCAAAACATTTGCTTTGTGACAACGCGCTATCATATCAGCCAGATCAGTTTCGGTGCCTGATCTGGAGATAAGCAAATACGAAACGGGTTGATAACGGGCCCACCAAGGCTGGCCCTGAATCACACGAACCTCATTGGGCGGTGAGATCTTTACAAGAGATGTGTGTTAAAGTAAATTTTATTTTTTTTTTCTACGCAAAAGTTTACCTGCACACCACCAAAACCCTCAGGGCCCAAAAACTCTTCACATTCTTTGGCTATGTCTGGCCAAGTCCATTCAAATAAATGCACTATACTCGATCGATTGCCCTTGAAAAGGGGCTCTTTTTGTGCTTTAACCATACAATGATTAGAGAAATTTACTATTATTATGAAAAGCACTTGATACACTTTCAACATTTTATTCGACAAATTTATACTATACTTGAACCTCAAAGCACTGCTAAATGACTAATTAATCAATTTCAATTGATTGTTTATTTAAAACAACAATTTTCTGTATATGTAAATAATTGATAAGAAAATTGTAAATTAAATAAAACAGAGAGAAAAAAGAAATTCATTATCAGCATTTAATAATAATATACAAAAATTTTACAGCTTTGATTGAAGTGAAATTGCCACAGCATTTGGCCCCTTGGGCAGCTCTAGGGCAGCCAAACCAGCTTCATCTACTGCAATCTTTTGCCCTGAACAATCGTTGTTTTGCTTAGAGCCAGATAAAACATCGCAATATGTACCCGCAGGTAAACCAGTTTGAACTGATGCTCTCAGCTCCTGATTGGGTTCCATATTGAAGGCCACAAAGCCCTTATTGCCACGCGAAAAAGCAATTTGATTTTCACCATTTTCCCACCAGTTGGCCAAAGGCTCCTGGCCCACCGTATTACGGAACTTCACCATCTGATGAATGGCGGGCCAACGATGTTCGCACACCCAACCAACATTGGCGGTATCACACAAATTGTTGGGCAAAAATTCAGGTGACCGTATGAGATCTTCTGCCGTGAGGGGCGGTCCTTGGTCGGAGTCGGCAAAATCGTAAGAGCTCATGACTCTGGTGACCTTGCCGTAGGGGTGGGCCAACATAAAGGCCACAGCTAGGGTATAAAGTTCAGGTTGCTTAAACGTTAAAATATCGGCACCGCCTGCCCCATGACCTCGTTGGTTATCGTGATTATCTACAAATACAATGGCATCCTCGGAGGGCAGCATACCCCATTCAGGGCCCCAATTTCTTAAATATTTTAGGGCATTAAAATTCCGAAATACACGACCGATTTCGGTGGAAAATTTAAACTCGGTAACAGCACCCAAATGATTGTATTCGGTTCTGAAAAAAAAAAACAAATTGTTTGTACTGTTTTTTTTTTTGGAGTTGGGAGACAATTTAAATGAGAGCTGTAATTGGCAGTAAGTAATACTAGATAGGAAACAAGTAATATTATGACTTTCGTTTCGAAGCCGCTACGCTTCTCATCATCATCTCTTTTGATCATTAATTTATTATAATAAAACATAAGTAGTTTGTAATAAATCTATGATTAACATGGGTGCTCATGAAAAACAGCGAGTTGTTCCCCAGCTAAAGTCATAGTTGAAGTTTTTATTACTTATTATTCGCTTTTCATATTCATCTTGATTATGAATGCCAATTATAGCAGTTGTTTTAACGTTCAGCCTGTCTACAACTGCACTAAAAGTTGTAATACGTATGTGAAGTTCGTTAAAATAGTATTAATATTAGTATTTTCTTGAGCTAAGGCTGCGTTTGTATAGTTTTTATATTTCTTCATATATTTCGCTCCCCTTTGGATGGCTTCTTTAGGGCTCTGAAGAAATATATCACAGTAAATAGAAATGTAAAAAAATATATAATAAAGATCCTTCAGCTCAAGAAAACACTAACCCCCTAATTCATAAAAATTATAACAGGCTTATAAGACTGTTACTTGACATATTTGCATGGAAAATCTGTCACATAAGAGCTTTATAAACCTGTTATAATTTTTATGAATTAGACGCTAAGATTATAAATTTAATAAAAAATATAGAACAGAACCAAATATAAAAGAAAAGTATGCATATTTGTTCTTTTTTTTCTTCTTTTGTTTTTTCAATATAAATAAAAATGTTCCAACCACTCACTTTTTTATTTTTTCGCCGCCCAAATCGATGACTTCCTGGTAGATGTAGGGCTTAGAGTTGGCTGGGAAGCCGGCAGTTTCACACAGATCATTTAGTTGCTTATAAATGGCTTCCAAGTCTTGGGGCCACATGTGCTTAGCGGCATCCATGCGAAAACCAGCCACACCCATATTCACCAAATTATTCATGTAGCTCCCAATCATATCGCGCACATGAGGCTTGCTTTGATTTAAGTCCGACAATGAGCCCAATTCGCAATTTCTTACTTGTTCGGCATCTTGATAATTTTGTATTTCACAATCGGGATTGAAATCTTGAGGACCATAAGGTACTTCGGGATATCTGCGTTCCACGTAATTGGCCACCGAACCACCGGTGCCATAGGTTAAGCCCTCCTGGTAGCCGGACATGTGATTCACCACAATATCAACGTAAATTCGCACACCAACCGCATTACAACGTTTAATCATATCCGCCAAATCGTCTTCACTGCCCGATCTCGAAACTAGTTTATAGGATATGGGTTGATAGCGGGTCCACCAGGTATTTCCTTTTATGACCTCATTGGGGGGAGAGATCTAATTAAAAATATAAAAAAAATAAAAAAAAATCCAATAAAAAAGTTATTGTTACTTTTCTGGCACATAATGTTGCCTGATGGGCATCCAAACTTACACGGTGCTACAGTTTTATAGGTGGTGCGAAATGCGAAACCATTTTGGGACTTTTTTTTCTCTACTACCAGCTGGCAGGTAGTTCACTATCGATGAACATGTGAGCTCGTTAGCATAAATATTTTAGATTAAAACAAAAATGTTTTCTATGTTTTTAGTAGTGGAACTTGGCGAAAATTTTTTATATTAACGAAAAATAGTAGCAGCGGTTAAGCAGTTACTATAAAAAAAACAAGTGATGCAAAACGGCGCGAATACAAAAAACAACTCACAACAACTTGTTACCAGCTACAAATGAGGTCTATCCTGGCAGTTTGCAAATTTTTCACAAAACTTTGCGGCTTCTCGCCAAAAACTACTCAGAAGAGCTCGTTACCAGCTACGGAATGAGGTCTAACGTGGCAGTTTGAAAAATGTTTGCAAAATTTCGCGACTTCTCTTTGAATAAAATATTTCATAATTTTTTCCCCTCTGTCAAATGTTTCTGGGACTCTTCCATTTGTTCGCCTGTTGTGTGTTTTTTTATTTGACGTTTTTATAAACAATACTCCAATTTCTCGCTCGCTGGCATAAACACTCTACAAACAACAGCAACATTAAATTAAATTTGTTAATGTTTTACTGGCGATCGATGTTCAGTGGCATCGTGAAATGGGCAGAGTATGTTTGATTTGTATTTTTGCATTTTGCAAATTCTTCTTAATTTTCTCGTTTTTTGTAACTGTTTGGCAGTTTTATAGGCTTGTAACAGAATTTGGAATGCTTTTACTATTAGACTTTGTATAATTTTATAAATAATATATTTTATATTAACTCAGGTCCAAAAATGAACCTTTTCAAAAAATATTTGCTGTATTTTTCAGCTGTCTATATGCCGACGACATTTCGTTGGTGCTAATCAACTCATCAGTAGACTTGAAAAATTCCTAAAAGTTTGTTTGAAACTTAACTACTTATTCCATAATTCCCATGTCGTCGGCATATAGACAGCTGAAAAATACAGCAAATATTTTTTGAAAAGGTTCATTTTTGGACCTGAATTAATACATTTCAATTGGCTCTTAAAGCAAATAAATAATTAAGTTCATATTTTAATGTATTTTATATTTTCGCTGTGTAACTTTATGGAGTTTTCGCAACGCAATGAAAGTTTTTTTTTTAAATTTTATTGGAATTCTAAAAATTTTTGAGGAGGTTTTTGTGGTATTTCTTCAATTTTGTTGTTGTGACTCTAGCACGTTTTCTCAAGCAATACATTTAACTTTCGCCCCTTTTCGCTTATTTTATTTGTTGTAGCTGCTTGAGTCACTTATCGCGGCTTAAGAATTTCCACGCTTTTAACGTAATCATAAAGGGTTTTATTCATAATAAATATTTTAGGTTTATTAAACTCTTATTTGACAAATTTTCCATGCAAATATGTCAAATAAGAGCCTTATAAGTTTGAAATAATTTTTATGAATTTGGGGGAAAAAATCTAGCAAACAATATATTTTCACATTTTGAAAATGTTCCACTAATTTTCGCGCTTTTTTGCGAATCTTATTACATTTAGAGTTGGGATATGTGTATAAACAAATTTAAGTCAAATTTTACGCTCAAAAAATGTTTCGCGATTTTTTGCTATTTTTCGCCAAATGCGTTTCTTTAGCTGCTTGGAGGCTTTTTAAAGTGTTTTCAAAAAAAGGTTTTGCTTTAAAAACATCTCTTGCGATTTTTCTTAGTTTTTCGTCATTTGCATTTGTGTGGCTTCTTTAGGGATTTAAAATGCGAATTTTCGCATTTTATCGCCGTTATCATTTTTTCTTGTAGCTTTTTCAGGTTTTGCAAACTTTATGCGTGTATTCGCGGGTTTCCAAATTTTTTGCGAACTTTCGCCGTTTCTTGTTTCAACTGTTTGTTTGCTGGTTTTATAAGCCCAGTTTTGAATGTAGCTTTCGCAGTTTTTTGCCAGTTGCATGTTGTGTTAAGCGAAAAATAAATTATAAAAAACAAAATAACAAAATCCCACTCACCTGTACTTCCCCATAGCCTTGAGGACCCAAGAAATCTTCACACTCTTTCGCTATATCAGGCCAAGTCCACTCAAATAAATGCACCATGGTTGTACGATTATCCACGAAATGTGGTTCCTTTTGGGCCAATGCCACGTATGGCATCAGTAGAATGCAAAGAAAATATTTCAAACTAACCGTCATGCTTGGCAAATTTCTCTCGACTGATAGAGACAAATTAATAAACAATTTTTTATATACAACTTACTGAAACTGAAGATAAAAATCGTTATTTATTTTAAGCATTTGAAATAGTGTTAAAACAATTGCCAAGCTATTTGTCATATTAATAATTTTAATATTACGAGTAGCTAATTGCTCAAAAGCTTTTGAATGTTAAAAGTTTATAACAATTACAAAATATCTATTGTTTATCGGCTGAATTCAATAGAGCGTAATTTTATAGGGTACAATGCGCAATAGGCGCACTTGTGTAAATATTTTGTAAGAAAAAATATATAAGTAAATAAAAAATTTAAAATTTTCCTATAAATTAGTTAATTTTCCATTTTTTAGCACTTGGGGCTTTGACCTTCCCCTACGCTAATTTCTTTTTTATCACTGTGAATAAACTGCTGTATGTAATATCTTACCCAAGCCACTCTGCTTTGGAGCTGAAAACCAGCATACAATTTTTTTCTTGACTTTTTTATTGTGAACTTGACATTTTATGTTTTTATGGTTGTTGTAAAATGGCTTACATTTAAAATCAGTAGTATGATTGACATTATTATTAAAAAAGTAAAGAATAAAATTAAATACTAAATAATAACACAATAATTTTATGAGTTTAGCCACCTCTTTCCGCTGTATTCAGTTAGCAACACTAATTGGAAAAATATTGGAAACACAAAAAAAATGTTTTTGTATTTGCAAACTGGCTTCAGTTCAAAGAATTAATAGAATTGAAAAAAAAAACCAAACAATATTGAACAATAAATATTAGTTAAACAAGTTCATGACTTTGGCTGTTTCAGAGCTGCCACGCTTCTTCCTCAGCACCAGTTTTAGTAAACAATTTATAACTTTTCTATTAATTTTATTATGTCCAGGCAAATACATGCAATCGTATTTTCTTGCCTTTCGAATGGCTTTTCTCCATCTCGTAAGCATGTATTTTTTTTTTATTTAATTATGCATTGATTATTTAATTGTGCAATTTAATATACATATATAATTATAAAAACTATGAAAAAAATTATCTTTACAAATGATTAACATTTGCAAATGAGTAAAATGAATGCTGATGAAAACTGTGGTGGCCTCGAAACAGCTAGTTGTTCCCCAGTTGAAATCAAAATTCGATTATTATTTATTATTAATGCAATCGCTTGAAATGAAGGAACGTTTATAAATACAAGGTGCCTGGTGGAAAGGTATACTTCTTAGTTTTGCCGCCATTTTGGTAAACCTTAGTCTTGGCAGTTCATATTTTACAGTAGTGAAGTAAGGACATGGCAAATTTATTATGGAAACATATTTGGTAGACCAACATGTTTTAATCGTTAAAACATTTTATCAACGTCAATCATCGATTATCGTGACGATGTGAAAGTTACGGGGCTTTTTTTTTAGAGAAACCAGGTGCCAATAAGATGCACTATTTATCATGTAGTGTAATGTTTTCGAAAAAAGAGGATCTGCAGCTGATAGCTGATAGCATGGACCACATTGCACTGCATGATCGGTTAAAAATATTACTGCCGCTCAAGAAAGTGTCCAAGACAATGCCATGCTCTGGAACTTTGTCTTCAAAGAACTATTTTGAACACAATTTTGCACAAAGATTTGCATTTGTTTCCATTTAAGATTCAGTTGATACAAAAGCTACCTCCGCACACACGCCAATAAGATGGTACAGCTCGCCCATGACAACGGCAGCCTTAACATTCAGTCAGGTTTGCAAAGGGATTATATGCGAGACCCCCTTCCACAACAACATCTCTCAAGAAGTGGTGATGTTGTTTAGGGACTAAAATCAAGTGGTATTTAAATTTAAATACATTTGCTTTTTCAAATATACTCAGTTTAAGTTTAAATAAAAATTACGACGAGAAGAAGCCAATTCAAAGAAAACAAGAGTAAAATGAAAATATTATTCTCTTTATGCGTCCCAGGCATGTATGTGTATTTGCTCCGACTTGTATAAAAAAAAAAAAAAACAAAATCTAGCTCTTATTACCAAGTGTCTGTAAAGTATTTAAAATATTTAAAGTATTTGATTTTGGATCAACGTTTCGACATGTATACTTACATACAAATTAATCATTTTTGGTTACAATTTTTTTTTGCACCTAAAATTGAACAAAAAAATTGTTTTTCTTTTTCAACAAGATATTGTTATGAACTGAATTATTTATTTACTTTAAGGGCCAATTGAAATGTATTAATTTAGGTCCAAATTTGTTTGGAGGTTCATTGTTGGAACTAAATTAAGGTATTGTTATATTATACTATGTATGTACATTTAATTAAATACAAAATACCCAAGTATACCCCTAATTTATGTAAACATTGTTAGTTTCGTTTTCAAAAATGCTTACATATTCTGATATTTGCTTTGATTTATTTTATTTATAAAGAATATACTATTTGTTGAGAATTTTGCTCATAAGAGAAACAAATGTTGTATTCGTTAAGAGAAAATAGCGTAGAGCAAATTAATGACACAAAGAGAGTGTATTTAACTATTTATTCTTACTACTTTTGCAAAAGCCTAATGTTGATGAGTCTACGCTGTCGCCTGGTTTGTCGAAATAAGTTGAAGAAACAACTTGACTCCAATGTCGTACATTACGGTTGGACCACCCTTTATTAAATTCGTTGCTGAACATTCAGAAAACTAATAACTTTTGATATTTCAAAAATACAAATCGTAGTAACTGACAGTTGCACATGTTATGAAATTTCTTGAGAAACGTAAAACGTGTTGCCAAACAATTATGTTGTTTTTTTTTTGTATTGAAGGTTTGTTTGATTATTCTGTTTTTGAAATCTCATTATTTACCCAAAAATAATAAAGTAAATGGCAACGTTGGAAACTTTGCTATTTTTCGAGTCTATTTCCATCCATCTGTGTGACGTCAAGAAAAGTGGTACAGAAAATAATTAGAGGTTCTTTTAATTCTAAAATAATACACTTCAATTTGCTTTAATATCAAATATTAAATTTGTTCTCTTTTCACTCTTACATATACTCAGGATATTTCAAAGAATTTGCCATCACTTTAAATTTTATGAAAATAAGTATTGGAATTTAATTGTCAAAAAAAAATTTATATTTTCTCTGAGTTCAAAATAAGAAATTTCAATAGATCAATTAAGCTGCAATTAAAATTATATCTATTTAAAGTGATTTATGTGCGCCTGAATGTACTTTGTGTATTCGTATATAAAACAATTTATTATTTTGCTCATAATGATTTTAGCACTCATAACATTGCTAATCTGATTACGAAAGTTTTACAAAACAGGAAACTTTTTTATGTCAATAATCTAAAAATAGAAAAATCTTCCAAAAGAAATACTAAAACCCTTGATGTTCAGCATACATTAGTATATATGTATGTATATGAATACGTATGTATATCCTACGCAATCACACATTTTTCGGAGAAACAAACATGTATTTAATACATATCAAAAAATCAGAAAATATTAAACTTGAATTTAGTTCAAATGCTTTAAGGGAATAATCAAATAATTTTCTACTCAGAGATAAAATCGAAGACAACGCACACACCAACCTTTAATGCTAAAAGCAAAATACTATTTTAATATTAAAAAAAAAAAAAACAAAAATACAAACAATGTAAACAGAAAGAGTTCCTTTGAAAGGTAAATAACCCGCAAAATCGAACACACAACATCAAACGTAACAAATACATAATGAAATCAAAATTCACCCTCGTTTATAAAAAGAAAAAAATTGAAAACTTTTTAAGAGCAGAAAGGGAATAGCACAACTTCCATCATAAATATAACACAACAATGAAAGCAGTGCACAAAACTATTTGTTGGGTACAATTAAAAATAAAGAAAACACAAATGCAAAAAAAATTAAAAAGAAAATTCCAAAAAAAAAAAAAAAATCGAAATGAAAGCTACAAACAACACCGACTGCAAAAAGCGGTATGATGGTAACAAGTACCTAAAATAGAAGCAACACCTTTTTTTATTTAAAAACTATTTTCTTTTTCCTAAATTTTACTTTTCGTTACTTAATTAATATTGGTGACAAACCAAGATTTGAACTTAAGCCTGAAAAAGTAATTTTGTCTAAATGTATTACAATACAGAAGTTCAATGAAATTAAAATTTAAAGTTTCAGTCAAAATTTTCTTTTTCATTTACAATGCAAAACAGATTCTGGCAAAAAGAAAACATAGAAAATTTGTTTATTCAGAACAGGACTCTCTTTCAAAAAAAAAAAAAAAAAAAAAAAAAAATAGATTTGCATACAAAAGCACTTTTTTATAAAATATACAAAAAAAAAACACTTTGTATATAAAAAAAAAACTTTAAAAAAAATTACTCTATTATAATTACACATAAATTAAAAATTTAGAAATTTTAAAATTTATAACATAAGTATAAAAACAAATTTTTATAAATTCTACTATTTTGTTAGAAAGTAAATGTTTTTTTCTTATTTAACTACGTACCTTTAGTAAGACAAAGTACCTTTGTTTCGTAATACTTAAATTAAAATACTTTTGCCATAGAGTGCATTTGTTTTAATGCTACGAACGCTTGCTTTCTTACATACAGATCTGGTGCTTATTTTAGTTTTTTTGTTTGTTCACATCATGCTTAAAAATTATTGACGTCATCAATTTGTGTTTGTGTGGTATGTGCCTGAAAAAACAAGTTCATTATTTTTATTTCTGCACTTTCTTGCACTACTTCTTCTACAGTGCACTCGTTTGTACCTTAACGTTATTTGTGTTAAATGTTATTGTTGCTGATGTTGCCACTGTAAATGGCATTAGTCCAAATATTAACAAACGAGCGAGTGTTTGTGTAAGTCTGTGTGTGTGTGTGTGTGTGGGTATGTATGCAATTATTTGTTGTTTGGTTACCTTCAGCACAGCTGAGCGAAAGTTAAACCGAACCAGCAAACATCCAGTCAGTCAGTCAGTCAGCCAGCCATGCAACCAGCCATCCAACCAACCGCACAAAACCATTCAAACCTACAAACTCAAACATTTGTTTCTAATTGTTTTATTTTCTTTTTGAAATTTTCCTAAAAATTTCCCAATATTTTTTTTTGTTTATTAATTCCATTTTGTGTGCAAAAGTTTTAGTTTGCAAAATGGCAGTGTCGTATACGTAACTAACGTGAGTTCTGTGAGCAGACAGCAGCATGTGTTCTCACTCTTTGTGTGTTCATGTGTTTTGCCGCAAAGAGCCGTTGGGTCTGAGAATTGTCTTGTTTGTTTTGTTCTTAAATTTTGTCATGCGCTCTCATTTCGTATTGATTTGCAACGGCACATTTCTATTAGTAGTAAATTACAAATTGTTGTGTACCTTTTGTTGTTGTATTTTTGTGTTCTCTTAATATTGAGAGATGTTTGCTTAGGGTTTCATTAAAGCCGTTAAATGTTTTAATGAAGCAAAAAGTTTTATTTAGGGTATAATATTGTTTTAAACTTTTCTGGTTTTATGTTTGTTTGGAATTGTTGCAAAAAAAAAAAAACTTTAACAATTTTATATTTTACAGTACTTTATTCTCGAGCTGTTTAAAATTTTAATCTAAGGTCCTATTCCACTTTGTTTATACATATGTATGTTTCTCTAAGATTTTGAAGTTTGGAAATTGGTTAACTTTTTACAGTCTTCTTAAGGTGTATAACTTTTCATAGAACTTAGCAGTTATTATCAGGGATCAGCTTCCGAAATGCTTTTGTTGTAGTTTTTTTATATGTACTCTGGATTTTCATATTGTGTTGTGAAAGTTAGAAACTAAATAACTTCTACTTGTGTTCATAAGCTAAAAAAATCTCAAAGTTTGTGACGTATGAAAGTTTAAGCAAAAGAAAATTGAGTCCATAAAAACAAAACGCGGCTATTTTTTAATAAAACGGTAAAAGCAAATAGAAGCAAGAAATATTTACTTCTTTTTGTTTTTTAAATCTTGAGAACACTACCAGTTTTTAGTTCCCTGCTTTGATCTTTAATATAAGTTAGTAAACAAAACAAATTGTCGTATAAAAGCAAATAATTTACCGGATTTTCTTAAACGTACATTTATGTCATTAGCTTTTTTTCTTCTTTATTGTAGAAATTTTTTACTTAAATTTTGCTTCCTCGCAATTGAGAAAGATGTTATTGTTTTTTGTGGTAAAATCGGGGTGATAAATATTTTTAAAGAAGACAAGAAAAGTAAAATTGAAGACTTATTAGCTGGCGAATTTGTCTTGGCCGTTTCACGTGCGCCCACATTCATGCCGTAATACCAAGTATGAAATCGCAACACTCGTGAACTGATCGACAGTTTGTCGCTCGCTTGTGCTCTATAACAACAGTGTTTTCTTTGTTTGTATAATACAGTAACTTATGAACGACATATATGTATTATTATGGAGACGACAGTCCTATGAACTGTATGGGATTCTAGGCACCCTGCATAATCATTTCAGAAATGTATTTTGCCTTTGCCGATTTATGCATTCGCAGTTACTACAATGCGATCTTCGGTTTTTGTTATAGAACCCTTAAGCAGCTGGCCACATTTTTTGGTAGCTGTCGATAATTTTCCTGGTGCCACTCTTATACTAAGGTCACACCATCGGAACTAGATTTACTGTAAGGCCAGATACGCCACCAGCCCCTGTTTACTACTCTTTAATTAAAAAAACACATTTTCTTGAGCTGCAAAAAAAACCTGACAATAATTTCGCCCTCATTTTATGAAGATATAGACAACAGCATCATTAAACCTTAAATACCACTTGCCAAGCCTTTTAAGTGGCTATTTTGTAAAACACAAATTTCCCTGCACAAAACTACACACAACAATATGAGCAATAAACACGGACTAGAAATAGTTTCGATGAACAGTGTAATAAATTGCAAATCACGATATAAGGGAGGCTGCATAAACATATCGAGCAAATGAATGAAACCAGATCATATTTTTTATGGATACTTGCAATTAAACACACACGTGTCGAACTTTTACGTTAACGTGAAACAGCCCAGGTCCTATTGCCCAGCTAATAATTCCTTAAATTTATTTTTATTATTTTCCTTAAACATTGTTTTTGATCACTTATATTTAAGTACAAACATTTTTTCTCAATTTTAGAGAAGCACAAGGTAACCTTGCTAGGATCTAAGTGGGCCAGCCTCATGAGCGGCAGCCCGTGTGACGCAACATAGAGAAGTAAAAGCGAATATAAAGTCAGTAAAAAAGGTATTTTTATTAGAGGATTTGAGTATTTGTGTCAATATTTCGCTCTCCTTTGGATATCTTCTTCAGGACAATAATAATAAAAAATGTTTTGATTGGTGTTTTTCAAAAAAAAAAAAAAAAGTCAGTAAAAAACGTTATTAATTAACAATATTAATTAACAATTGCCATAAAGTTCGTTTAGGAAGTAAAAATAAGAAATAAAACTTAAAAACAGTAAAACACCACATAAATTAACAATGGCAAGCCATAAAGTTAAAATAAGAAGTAAAAATTAGAAATTGATCCTCAAGCCTGAACAAATTGCAAGCATTTTTATTAATAAATATTTAATTTTCTTTGAACTAAAACTTTTTTTTTACTTTGACATTGCTTCATGTACAATAAATATACTTTATTTCAACACAAAAAAATGAAATATATCATAGTTTCAAAAAATTGAGCCCCCTTAATGTAACACCATATATGCATTTGACAGCTTCGACTCAAAACGAAACTAAAACATGAAAATTACACTTCAACATTGCAACAAACCAATAGAGACACACACACACACACTCTCATACAATAATACAAACTGAAAGCACTAAAAGCGTCAAGAGGCTCGTCAGTGTTTGTTGATTTTTATGGCAGCTTCTAACGAACACAATTATTTATGCACACACATGCACAAACATGTTTGTGCAATAAACTGCAATATACATGTTTGCGAGAAGAAATTTTAGCAAAGGTATAAGAGAATTTTTTTTAATGTACAGTGATTTGACTAAAGAACAATAAAATGCTCAATGTCAGATTAATATAAAACAATTTAAAATTTTTAATCCTTGAAAAGCATATTAAGTAAATTTAATTTTGCAAAAAATCCTAATCTATTTCTTATAATACTGAGTAGAATTCAACTGAGAGTTCTAGACCACTTGCTGTACTAACTTATTTCGGGGCAGTTTGTAGAGTAGTTTTCAGAAAATGTATAGAATTTAATTCACCGCTTGCTTAAGGAGCCACAATACGACAATTACATTCAATTACTTTTCACTCCTTGTTAGCGGAGTTCTTATGACACCAAGTATTTTTATTATTTTTCCTTATCTGTTGAATGAAAGAAGCCCACTGTATCAAACTTTTACTTCTGCCTTGTGAGCTGTTTTAGTCGGGCGTTGAATAAATCTGTTAGTCAGCAAGATTTGCATTTAAAATGTTTAGAAAGTGATAGTAAAAACAATCAATGTGAGTTAAGCTGAATAATTTAAAGTAGTCAGCGAAAAGTGAAGCATGCTTTCAGGCAAACTATATAAAATATAATTTAGATGGTAACTGGCGCTTAAACTGTAGAGTTTCTTCTTAAAAATGTAGTCTAAGTACTCAGTGTGTCAAGTGCAGGGTTTGGTGGGGGTACGTATATCCCCCAATTTCAACGGAGGACTAGTTTCAAACTACTTAATGACTGTAGCGTCATTCAGGCTGAAATTGCAGCCAGAAGGAGAGCAGTAAATTGGATCAGGTACTATAGGGTATATATTCTTGCACTAGCAGGTGCTTACACAGCAACTAGGTTGGTTTGTGAATGAGGAATATTTATAAATGGGACAGTGAGACGCTTAGACCTGGAGCTTTTCTGGGTACCTGGACACTGCGGTGTGCCTAGCAATGTAATAGCGGAGAGACTGCAGAGATTTGGTGTCTACTTACAATAGGTGGACATAGATGATTTCGTTGATGCTCTCCTTAATAGTGGTAAGCAGCTAATACCATTACAGCTGCTAAGAACTGCGCAAGACGGATGGTCGAACGACATCACCTGGGGAATATCGGAGCTCATATGACCCAGCTATAATTACAAGAAAGAATAGCCTAGTGGCTGTTCTGGCAGGGCGCACTGTACATGCGTGAAGAATTAATCTTCACGCATGTACCGGGGGGAGGTGTGTAGGGCTATTTCCCTACAGTATCCTACGACTGGCAGCAATTAAAACATTCACTGATTTGATGATTTACCAGCTTAAACGTAAATTAAACAAGCAAGAATTAAAAACTCAGTGGCATCAATGCCATAAATCAGTCTACTTGAATGCAAAGCAACTTCCGCAAATCGATTATATTTCTTTTTTGCAATTCCTTTCAATTTCCTTTTTAAAGTGCAACATCTTGATTTAAAATTTATTTACTCAATATTTTACCAAACATTTTATATATTCCATCAGATTTTTTCTCCAACTTTTGTTATTGTTAAGTTTTCTCTCGACATTTTAATAACTTGCTTTATTTTAAAGTACTAAAGTGTTCACCATGCAGCTGCGTTTGTCTTCCTGCTTGCAATCAGATATGGTGGCATGCAATCGGACGTCCGTTTTTCTCAGCAGAACTCTTATGCGGCAAAAGCAAAATTAAAAAGAAAACTGCAACAATTTTTTTTTTACTCAAGACCTTTAAAAAGTATTCAATACATGTACAAGATTTTTATGTGAGATAAATGGCTTCATATACGCTGAGTCAAAGCAAAAGCAAACAGCAGATGTTGTGTCGACTCCCTTATAAAATATAGCATATGCCTTATTAGTATTCTGCACTATTTTCTGCGCTGATTATGTATTTCTTCCTCAATTGCTGCTGTCTGTCACTGCAATCATTATTAGCCCTTTAGCAACTTGCGAGTCCTGCTGCTTTTTTCCGTTCATAAAACACAAATGGACAGTAAGTTTCCTGCACAAGAAAGGGGGGGAAAAGTCGATATTTTTTTTTTTACCGCAAAATACTAATTTGAAATATTTCCGCAACTGTCTCATAAGGCAAAATGGTTTGGTTAATTTTCAAAGACTGTGTGGCATGAGGAGGACATAAAAACGATTAAACAATACTTTAAGAATTTTAATAGAGCAGCAACAGGTTTTTTTTTAATTGACAAGAGGTTATTGAATAAAAAACACAGATCCTGAAAAGGGCAACAACCGGCTTATACAAAATCATAAACGCTTTATACGAGTATATTTTATTATTATCATTTGGGGCCAGTTATTCACCTCGACCAAGAACATGTTTTGTGCAATATTTTATTTATTTATTTATATATTTACTTAAATAACAAATTTTTTAAGCCAAAGGAAGAACCAAATATGAACTAAATTGTTTATTTGCTTTAAGAGCCAATTGAAATGTATTAATTCAGGTCCAAAAATGAACCTTTTCAAAAATATTTGTTGTATTTTTCAGCTGTCTAGATGCCGACATTAGCACCAACGAAATGTCGGCATCTAGACAGCTGAAAAATACAACAAATATTTTTGCAAAGGTTCATTTTTGGACCTGAATTAATACATTCCAAAGGAAGAACATTCTTCAAGAAGTTTGGGTATAAATAAAACACTAAAATGCGAACTATTACAAAGTTTTCAAAACAACTGCCAGGGAGTTAAATGACAAATCCACATTGTTTATCATTCTGACCGCGTTTTAAGTTTTAAAATGTTACACAATCTACCTGGAATTCATGCTCAAATCCAAGGTGGAAAAAAAACTTTAAGAAAATCACAAAAAAACACTCAAGACACAAAAAAACCTCACACAAGACTTCAAGGAGGGTTGCTAACGAGAAGTGTGGCGGTTTCGTAGCTGCTGGTGGTCCACCTAGCTAAAAGTCTTTAATGTTTTCTTTGTCTTATTTAACTAAAATCAATCACAACAATACTATAAAAAGAACATTCATTTAAAAATTACAACAACAAAAAATTAAAATCTCAACTAGAGCTACACCTGAAAGTATAACAAAAATTGTACAAACAAAGCAAAAGGCTGTACGAAACTATGCCACCGGCCAAGAACGAAAACTCTAGGCTTAAGTGCAAATAGCAAAAGAAATTAGTTTAAAAGAAAAATAGCTACAAAAATTAGCTAAACGGGAAAAATAAACAAAGAAATCTGTAATCAAGCAAGCGTGAAAATTGCAAGCAAAATCAACGAGTTTTAAAATTTTACGGATATTAAAAGCCTTCACTGCAATCCGGAATATGCTGAAAAATTTTTAATAAATCAAAAATTTTAGAAAACAGCCAAGTAGAAAAAATCGTCTAAGAAAATCGTCGAAATTCAAAGTCGTCAAAACGACTTTTTTCGTGTAAAATGCCGCGATTAGGTGAGGAGTACATCTGATTCCAACAGGACAGAGCAGCGGCATACACAGCGCGAGCCACAACCAATATTCTAAAAGCCAAACAACAATCAGATGTTGAAACACGTATACGCTTTACTAGACCTGTTTGACTTTTTTTTTTGATTTTTTTGCATTGATTTTGATTCTTTTACATTTTATTACAAAAAAAAAATGCAAAAAAAGTTGTCCAAAAAATCGTCACAAAATGTCGTTAAAACTAAAGGCTTTAAAAAACAATTTTTAGTCCCCAGCCAATTGATACTCAGCCTTAGTTTTCTTGTCTCCTCCTTTAAAAACCGCTACAGTTTCATCACTAAAAATTTTTTCAAAAATGAACTCAATTATTTATTTGCTATAAGAGCCAATTGAAATTTATTACTTTAGGTCTAAAAAAATAGACCTTAATGCTTTCTGTCTTTTTTCAGCCGTCTACATGCCTTCTACAAAGAGATAAAATCAGTTGGAAGTCAATAAAATGTTGGTGGGAGAAAATGACAAATATTCCAATCGTTAGAGAAACACAGTGATACAAATTGCAAATTGAAGTATAGACAGTCAGTAATGATTAGCTCAGGCTCTGCGCTGCTGTTTCAAAAAGAGAGTATACAATTGATCGTGACCTGGATGCGAAGCAATTTGGTTGCTAATGAGCTACGTGGTGCTCGTAAAATAGCCATGGTATGTGGCCCATTTTTCAAAAATGTTGAACACTACAATTTTTCTGTTTTTATTTAAACTCAAATTCGTAAAACGCAAATACAAAGTAAACTTAATAAAACGCATGGCTCATTTACTCACAACCTGCCGTTATTTAATTTCTTTTTAATTTAAAATAATTTTCATTTTAGTTTAAAACATAATTAAATTTTTTACAAATTTGTTATACGAAAAAAGGTTTCAGCAACAACAATATTTCCTGCACATGGTGGCATATTGTGTGCTTCTTCCTTTTCCAAACAAATGAAAGAAAAAAAAAAATTCCAACACACAGGCACACATGGCTGCACATTTCCTTCTTTTTTTGCTGTTACCTGGCAAACTAACTGTAAATTATGTGCACAAAAACTCAATAGACAGCAGAATTGCAGGCAGCAGCTAAACATTTTACATAGAAAATTTGTTTGGCAGCATGTGTGTGTGGGTGTGTGTGTATGTGGGTGAGTGTGCGAGCGTGTTACAATGCTTCCTCAAATGTTTAATTATTTAGTTGCACATTTAGTCCAAATGCAAAAGTGGAAAAAGCATTAACATGTAAAATGTCAAATTCACTTCAACACGTTGTTTTTTTTTCTTTTTTGGTTTGAAACAAACATTATATGAGTTGAGTAAAATTGTTTGAGTTTGTGCATAATAAATATGTATAACGAAGCGCCACTACAAATGTATTAATTAAATAATTGAAAAATTAACCAGAAGTTGTGCTGGTACGCCATAGAAATTAAGCTGATAATTGCTGTCTTATCCGGTCATAAGGGGTCTTCCATTAGGTGCTTTTGAGAATTGGCCGTCCATAGTGGAAGAGTTAGCCAAAGGGTCCGCCAAATAACGGCGTAAAACATCGAGTTTAGCTTCGGCTGTGTGGCACTTAGCGCCGTACTGTTGAAACCAAATGTTGCCAATATCCTCCTCTTTGTGAACAAAAATTGAGCAAAAAGCAGTGGCCATTGACTGTAACGGCCACTCCTTGCTGATTTTCAATGAAAAATGGCTCAATTCTGAATCATCTGAATCATCTGAAAAGATGATTTTTTTTTTGTTGCAAAATTGCCATCACAGGCCCACTCAGCGAAGCGTATGCACAACCATATTAGTACAGCGGAAGGATAAACCTAATTATCTGTCAGGTTCAGACATGAACTTAGTGTTACCATTCACGAAATAAGAACTAGTTGAAAAAAAAAACGTTAGATGGCGAACCCTATATTATTTCTTTCCTAAAGCTTCCATACAGAAATGTTTGTGTATTGTTTCCGTTTAATATTCGAGTTGATTTGTGTTTATTTTCAAATCGTTTTACATTTCATTGTACGTTTAAATAAATCATATGTTCACGTCATATTCAGCAGAAAAAAATGCTTCTTTGTCAGTAGTATAAATATAAATATAAATATAAATATAAATATTAATATTAATATAAATATAAATATAAATATTAATATAAATATAAATATAAATATAAATATAAATATAAATATAAATATAAATATAAATATAAATATTAATATAAATATAAATATAAATATAAATATAAATATAAGTAGAAATATAAATATAAATATAAATATAAATATTAATATAAATGTATTAATTCAGGTCCAAAAATGAACCTTTTCAAAAAATGTTTGTTGTATTTTTCAGCTGCCTATATGCCGACGACATTTCGTTGGTGCTAATCAACTCATCAGTAGACTTGAAAAATTCTTAAAAGTTTGTTTGAAACTTAACTACTTATTCCATAATTCCCATGAACAGAATGAGAATCAGAAATGTTCAAACAAACCTCTAACACAGCAAACATTTCTTTTTTCGTTTTGCAAAAGGTTAATTTTTGGACCTGAATTAATACATTTCAATTGGCTCTTAAAGCAAATAAATAATTAAGTTTAGAAATATAAATATAAGTAAAAATATAAATATAAATATAAGATTTCCCGTAAGGATCTTCCATATGAGAAATTATATGAGCGATCAGATCAACTATTATAGCAGTTGTCACATTGACTGGGCCGTCTTTTATTACAATTTTTCACGCGTCTTAGCTGTGGTCTTAGTAAAAGCGATAATTTCGACTTTGCGATCTTGAGTTTTTTCTTTTTTTCTATATATAGTGATAGCTTTGGCCTTCTAAACCTGTATTTGCTCACTCATTTGGCACGCCCAGTGCAAATATGTATATTTTTTTATTTTTTGGCTTATAAACTTTAATTTAAAGCCACATACCAACGACTAAAAATCTACTTTTTTTTTTTTGTTAAACTTTGAAACAAAAAGAAAAAAAAAATTTAACACTGTTATATAAATTTTCATTGTTAATAAATGTGTCTTTGAAATGTTTCAACAATATAAAAAAAATTCCTTTTAGCATGTGGCTGTTTGATAAAATATAATAATTAAACAGTTTTTCTTGCTGCCATGTAGAAAGTATTAATTCAATAAATATCAGTAAAAAAAAACACACAAAATGTTTTTATAGGACATTTTACAAAACCACCAACAAAACATGTTCATAGTTTTTTTTTTGTGAGTTTATGAAAGGATATGCATCTCTAGCTGATATTACCACAAACAATACAATTTTTATAAACCAGCAGCGCACACACTCATACAAACATAGCATTTAGCCTTACCTTATAAGACACACATACATGCATGCATATATACATATGTATGTATTTATATGTATGCATATGTTTATAAAATACTGTGGAAGAACAATATACATACATATATATTCACATATGTTTGCAATTTTATTATATCTTCGGCATGCCTGTTAAATTTTGATTACCAAAAGTAATCAATTACATATTTTTTATAAGCAATAATATTGATATGAATAAATTAATTTTACTATTTATTTATTATATCAGCCAATTGAGATGCACTACTTCAGGTCTAAGAATAAACATTATTAATTAATTTTAACTTTATAATCAAACTATATGATTTAAATTTTTTTTTTAGTAATTTTAGCAGGCTTGAGTTCGATTTTACTTCCTCAAAATTGTGAATGCGTTTCTTTTTGTGTGATAAAATTGGAGTAATCAATATATTTAAAGAAGACAAGAAACTTAAATTGGAAGACTTACCGGGTGGGGCACATATCATGGCTGTTTCACGACCACCATGTCACGTCGCTCCTTTTCATAGATTTAAGAAAGATGTGTTGTGCTAGAATTGTAGTGATCAACATCTTGAAAGAAGACAAGCAAAGCAAAGTAAAAATTAAGACTTGTTAGCGGAGACATATACCTGGCTGTTGCGCGTTAACTACCACAATCATCAGCATCCAAATGGACTCCAGCCCAGGCCAGAACTATTTGCAAGCTAGTTTTAAGCAGCAGCGTTTAGCCATCTTACTATCTGAGCCGACTGTCCACATTTAACCGATCGATTACACTGTACAACAGTGAAAATGGGTTGAAGAAAAAAAATATGTAGTTCATATGTATTTTGGTACTCGAAGCACAAATCTGCTCTCAGTTTTTCTCTATCACGTAAGAAGTTTTTTATGGGCGTGACTAATTTTGTCCCCCCCAAATTATAGAGTTACGCCCATATATTTCATCATAATTCAGAAGAGCCTGGAATCCACCAAAAATAAAATCCGTAAATTTTTTTATTGCACCGTAAAACAATTTGTTTCTGTGTTTGATTTTTCTTCAACTTTTTTTTCCAACTACTTGTAGTTAAACACATCAATTTAATTTCTATACTTTTCATTATAGTTTTTCGCTCTCTTTCCTTTGCTTTCCTTTGGTTTTCTTTTTTTATTAACGTTTCTAGCAACTTAATTTTTATTGTACAATTCGTTGCCAATTTAATGTGAATCCATATGTGTGATGTGTAAATGTGTTTGTGCAAAATGTTTTGTTATTTTTGCAATTTTTACTGTTACTGTTACTGTTGTTGTATTTGTACATGTCCTTTTAACAAAGCACAAGTAAAAGTTTTATTTGCCATCATCTTCAATTTAAGAAGTTTTCTGTTCGATGATATTTGAGAGATGACATTTGAAAATAGCGCTTAACGAACAGTTAAGTGGTTTCTTCTTTCTTCAAAAGATTCTCTCTGCAGTATTTTACACTAGGTTCTTTTTTTTCTAATCTTGATGTTATTTTTGAAGTACTTGTTGACCGTAAACTTCTATCAACCATTGAAAGCTTTCAGCTGTCATTTGCTTCAAATGAAACAAGTTTATAAGACTTCATAGAAAAACATTTTTCTAGGGCACGAAATTCGTCATTATTATGGTAATTGGGAGAAAAATGTGTTTGTACTTTCACGTTTATCGAATGCTAAATTATAATGACAGAGGTTTGGCTCGGTTAATATTGTGCTATAGTGCCATACTAACCAAGTTTGTTCTGTCTCATTTGCACGAATTAGGTCTGGACATGTGGTTACAACAGGACGGTTCCGCGGCACACACTGAGCGGGCCACAGCCGATATTCCGAAAGACCAACAACATTGGATGACTTCTTCTGGCCCGTCCATTTTCTTAAAAGTTCTCAACAATTCTAATACGTTCCTCGGTCGTACCTCCCTGTGCCTGAACTTGCCAAACACTGAAACAAAAAAATTTTTAATATTTTTATTTTTTTTTTTTATTTTTTTTTTTTTTTTTTTTTTAACAAACACAAAACTGCGAAGCTTTTTGCTTGTCTGCAGAAACACCCAGAGCCTTCGGCAGGAATCGAACCTGCGACCTCGAAGACTCTTGAAGTTGAGTAAACAAATTTTGACGTTGTGATGTGGCCCACAATATCATTCTTTAGGCATTAGTTTTAAATTTACAATCGAACTATATTATTTACACTTTTTATTGTTATTCCGAATGATTGTTTTCTTTTTAATATGAAATTGTAGTCCCATCCCTGGTGGGTATGTAATATTGTATATATAACTTGTGTTTTGCTAAGTAGCAAGTTTCAATTTTTATGATTTAAAATTGTTAAAAATTTTATCGGGATTTCTAGTTCGATTTTTAGTTCCTTAAAATTGAGAAAGATTTTTTTTTGAATTGAATGCTGATGAGTGACAGGGTGATCGTGCAGTAGCCGGTAAGTCTTCAAGTTTACTTTTCTAGTCTTCTTCAAAGTTGTCAAACATTTCAATTTTATCACACAAAACAAAATCTTTCTCAATTTTGAGGAAATAAAAATCGAGCTAAATGGCCCCATGAAATTATTAACAATTTTAATTTTTTACTGAAAATTTTTTAATTTCATTGAACCTCTGTATTGTAATACATATATATTAAATTACTTTTTCAGTCTTAAGTGGCATCTAGATCTCAATGATGCAAAAACAAAACATGTAGAAAAAAGCTTTCATATAAACAGAGAGCAAAAAATAACAGTCTTCTGAGATGATAAAATATCGTCCAACACTGCAAAAATATCATGGCTTTGATTAATGTTAGTTAATTGTATAAACAGAAAGTAAAATTGCGTGAGCTTTGGTTGCCGAGTGGTTAAAGCGGCTGTGCCTAAATTGGGAAATTTGACACGTCCAAAGTTCGAAGGGTGTTTGCTACCCAGAAACAGGCCGTTGTCCAGCTAGCGGTAAACATTTTACTTTACTTTACTTAATTGGTATTAATTAAAATAGTAAAGTAATTTAATTTAAATTTTTGCCGTTACTAGAAAATTTAAGTTTTTACTTTCACGAAAGAAATTTTTTCTACCTTCTTCACAACCAGAGTACCTGCTTACACCATGGAAAATGATATTCATTCGTTAAGATGAAAACTAGATTGAGCTTTTTTCGTCCTCTGGTTTCTCGTTCGACCTTATTTCGCATAAAGAATATTTTGCTGCCATTTGCCATTGACGTCACAACATGAATATTTATTTTCTGTTCTGAATCTGAATAAAAAGCAAGCAGAAACAAAGTGATGTATGAACAAAAGGGAAAACTTTGAAAAATAAAAAAAAAAGCATTAGAAAAATGATTATGTATTTTTAAGCCCGTACACTTTTCTCGAACTATTTATATCCTTAGCAACACAAATAGCACAAAAATAAACCGACTTTGCTATCAACAAGCCAAACAAACAGCCAACAGTATTCCCGGAAGAAAATTAATAAAATATGACAGGGCGCAATGATTAATTTTTAATTTAGTAGACATTTTTTGGCAGCTTGTGGCAGGAGAGTTTTTGTATGTAATTATGTGAACAAAAATACATTTGTGTAGTCTGAAATAAATAAATTTGCCATTCAAAACAAACAAGTCACTCTAAATTATGATAATCATAATTTTTATTACACTGCACAAAACAGTTGCCATACAATTTGCTCGCATTAGACACTCACAGCAGACTAAATCACTTTGTAACAAGCAGAACGAACATTTCGGCCTTTGTTATCACAATGACCTTAGCAGACGAGCAGCTTGTTCTTTTCGAAATCTAAAAATAGCTCTCAGTTCACAGTTCATAACAATTTTGTGGGGGGCTCATTAAGCAGCACATGTTCATGTTTCATGATGCCAGTGACCCAATTAATTGTTTATTTTTCAACAGCATTCAGCGAACGAATGGGGACATTTACAACAACATTGTTATTTGAAAACAATTACTTTGTGCTATCAAATTTCTTAATGTATACGTAGCAGTTGCTCGAATTGCTGCAAACAAATCTTAATAGAATTTTGAGTTTTATGGAGCATGAGATTTGCTTGCAAATAAAATCTATAAAAGGAAAATAAACAGTGTGTGAAGAAAATCGATTGGAATATTATAATGAAACTGGAGATGGTGTGGCAAATTTAACGATCCCGTTAAACTAATCTGTACGCTAAGATCTTAGTCAAAGTCAAGTTTTTGGAACGAAGTTCCTTAACGCGGCTTGCTGGTAGGGCAAATTAATAGAAATCGTCACGAAAGCGTGTGAGCTGTTTATATGGATTGGTGTATCTTTCGACAAACAATCGTATATGAAGGGCGGCAAGTAGCGAAACTATTTGACGTCATCGGAGACACAAACCAATCAATATTAATTAGTTGTGAAAACACACTACCAGTTGCTAGATGTCACTAAAGCATAGATGCCAGATTTTTCCAGAGTTCTATATTGATAAAATTATCAGGGAAATCTAATTCACTTCGAAGAATAATAAGTTCTGTTTGGATTGGAAATTCGTACTTTAATATATCGCATTTAAAAGGGTTTTGAAAAATACCCAGTAAATGCTTAATATTATCAAAATCCTTGTCGTAAATAACAGAAGTTTTCGGAAAGTCCGAAAAGTCTGCAGAATCAATTTGAGATGGACGTAAAAATAGCTGAGTTTTAAAATCCGAAAGAATTTTAAACACGTTCATGAATCATAAACATGTTCACTGACAGCAGTCTGGATGACGATTAAAATGTAAAATGACACACAGAAGTTCTTCAAGTGTAGTTTGTCTCTCGCACTCAACATGGTGATTTCCTATTGGTTGATTGACGATCAAACAAAAGAGCGTAAGTATACGTGTGAGTTTAATTTGCTGATATCAGCCACTACTGGGCATCTATGCACTAAAGTAAACCTATGTCACAACAAAAAACAGCAATATTGAAATATTGACCAACAGTGCTTTTCTTCGGTTTGTAGCAGATCGAGAAAAAAAAATACTGCATGTGTCAAAAGTAAAGAAATAAAACAAAAATTTAAAGAAGTATATAAAATTTCAAAAACAATGCAAAATAAAACATACAGATTTCACCTTGTATTACATTCGAAGATGAAGAAAAAACCTAAGGAACTTCGTTCCTAATGGGGGTCCCCCGACCGCATTTCTTTTTTTACTGCAATATACAGGATTTTGCTTTAAAATTTGAAAGATTGAATAAATGTGGTGACTCAGGCTCTGTCCACATACATATGTTATCTGGAGAGTTTTCTCATATTCTCATGCTAATAAGTCTTAGCAAAAGAAAAGAAAGTGTCTGCAATTTTTCGGTGCATGCCTTCATCTCTAGTGTATCAATCGGCGTTGACTATGGCTTGCAGTATATTAGATTGAATTCTCTTTGAATAATTTTTAAATTGGTTGTGCTTGTAGTGCCCGACATTTCTGCTCCGCGCTATAGTTTTGTGTTGTATATGAGAAGTTTCTTTTGGGTTGATAGTTTGGATTCTCTCCCTGGCAGCCAAAATAGTTGTCGAAATTTGTTGTTTAATTCGCTTTTCTTCTGCCTTATGTGGTCTTTGCATATGAGTTTGCATTGAATTGGTGATCCATTTATTTGAATGGGTAGAATGTTTGGTATTTTCCTGTTTGTGTAAAATATTTTAACTGTTTTGTTCAATGTGTTATAGAGCAGACGGTTTCGTGAGATGACATTAAAATGATGTCATCAGCAATGATGTTTATTAATTGTTTTTGTGCTCTGATCCTGAAATATGAAAGGCAATCCTCATATTCTCTATTTTTAACAAGTAGATTACTAATTACTTACTATTTGTAATTAATCACTTGTGAGTGCCGCATTGTTTGTTCCCCCCTTTAATCACAAATCCAGCTGCTCTTCGCTACAAAAATTGCCAGCAGTTTTGAACATTAATATTTCTCTTTTTCCTTCACATTGACGTCATTAATTGGGCCATAAAAATCAAGTGTGCTCTGATTGCTCTTTAATAAAAATAGTTAAAACGTGCTCAACAACTTTAAATGTAAAAGTACAACAAACTCTTGCGCTCGCTCGCTCTTCAAAAAGGCTGGCAAAGGAGACAAACATCTTCACATGTTCAATTGTGAAAAACAGCTGTTTAAAATGGACGTTATAGAAAACCGAAAACGGCAGCAGCAACAGCATACAACCAGGCATGGATGGAGCCTTCTTAGAATTTCCTTAATAACATTTGTTAGAAGTGTTGTTTGGTTGTTCGCATCTGTATTTTAGTAACTGTTACACAAAAACAGATAAATGTGCACTTTGTGCTCGTGCTGTGTTGTTTTATAATCATTTCTGCTGCTTGTTCGCAGCCTCATCCAAATCCACAACAGCCGAAAGAGATGTTTTAGTTTGTTGTTGATTTGATTATATACATACATGTGTACTTGTATGAAGGAACTTGCACTCAAACTTGTTTCGCATGCACGATTATATTATATTATATGTACATACATATTTGGCCAAAGGAAGGTTATAGTGACCTTGTTTGTATGTATGTCTTTGCTGGCATGTAAAAGTGTGTGTGTGTGTGAGGATGAAAAAGGTTTTTTTTTTCACACGCATATCGATTTCGGTATTGGAGATGGTGATGGTGATGGTGATTAAAGCAGCATATTAAGCATACTTTCAAGATTTGTTAATGCTTTAAAGTACTCAGAAGGCTTTTGAAAAACTTTCCTCTTAAGACTTTTATCCGTTAATGTTGCTTTGATTTGGTAAAGAATAAAAATATTTCAACAACTTGTGGTTTTTTCGATCGCTTGTGTCACAAAGAAATTTTAAGAAGCTGTTAAGTGGTTTCATCAATGCAAAAACAAAACACTCAGTTCTTTACTATACATATTAGTCCGGGTCGATTTATCGTTCGTATGATATCGATTTTTCGAAGGGATTTAGCATGAGATGGAAAAAGTTTCACAAAAGTTTTCCAACACAGTGACCAGGCAACACTCCTGCCTTGGAAGGCAACCAAACAAAAATACAACAAGAATCGAAAGGCACCTGAAGAATGCACAGTAATTGTAGCATGTTTTTTCTTAAATATATATATATATATATATATATATATATATATATATATATAAAAGAAACACTAAACAACATTTAATAAAGAAGTCAATTGGCCCTCAAGCAAAGAACACAAGTCATATAAGGGATACTAGTATGCCAAATAGCATGCAAATCTACACAAAGGGACTAATTGGGTGTTCCATTGCCACCTGAATAACAAAAAAACTAAAAAGGAGACCAGATACAAAATCTGTGTTTGTCTTCAAGCAAACAACATTAGTGGTGTAAATGATGCTAGTATGCCAACTGGTATGCAACTGTACACAAAAGCACCAGTTGTCTGCTTGATTCACATCTGAGAAATGCCAAAAACGCTTAGACCCCTTTGCCTAAGAACTAATTAAAACTGGAAATAAAAAAATTAAAGAAAGAAATCAGAAAAAAAATTGTTTTTACCCTCAGGCAAAGAACACAAGACTACTACTATGCCAACTAGAACGCAATTGTACAAAAAAAAAAAAAAATACTCGGGCTTCTATGACAACTCAATGTAAAAATTGATAAATCGATATATGATGAAAAAAAATAGATTTATAACCAGTTTGAGTTTAAAATCATCTGCAATTTTTCCCATCACATACCACTGAATTGATTTGCAGTCTAATTAGCTCTCGCTCTTTATGTGTGTCTGATACTCTCATTTGAATTTGGTTTTTTAATTAAATATATTCGGGGGGGCGGGGTGAGTGTAAACTCATATTCATTGTTTACAGCGCTACTCAAAAATCACGATATTGGTCATCTCTAATACATACATACATATGTATATATGTATAAACGACTAAATTTCAAGTGCTTTCTCCGCAGGTTTGCTTCATACGTATGAACAATAAACTGCTACATTGCCATCACTCATACTCACACCAATAATTTGTTACAAGCAGGGAAACAAACATGTGCGTTTAAGAAGCCCGTTTTCCACGCATTAAATATGCGGTAAACATTTTGAAATTTAACAACAAAAAAAATCACTCAATTAATTAACTAATTATATAATTAAATTCCAAGTAACTTTTTAAAACCTTAAAAATGCCATACATTTTATTCAGAGATTCGAATATAAAATATTTTCCAACCAACAAAAAAAAAAACACAGCGATAAAATTGGAAGTTGGTAAATAGATTGAATATAAACAGTCAGCAATGAAGAGTCCAGGTAGCAGTTTGGCTAAGCACTGCTGCTTAAAAACAGTATGCAATTAATTACAAAGTGGGACCAAATCATTGTATGGATGATAGAATTGACTATCGGCCAAAAATAATGTAAAGCAAAAAACAAGGTAAATTGCAAACAAGCAGCATATGCAACGCAAAACATTCGATCGTGAAATCCAAACTCAGGTTTGAAGCCATTTGGATGCACAGTATGTCCCCCAGCCAATAAGTCTTCAACTTTTCTTTGTCTATTTTCCTTACAAATTTTGATCACTACACTTCTGCCAGAAACAAAATCTCTGCTAATTCTGAGAAAGTAGAATCGAAATAAAGGATGATAAACTAAGTAACCATTAGCAAACCCTTAAGCTGTAGTTAAATCGAAAACTTTAGAAATGTTTTCAGCAAAACAAGAGTTTTTCTATTTTATTTTCATTTGAAATATTATGATAAAACACCACGAACACATATATGTACATATGTACATACATATGTATGTAAGTAGCCAATAAAACAAAAATACCTAAAATTTATGACACGTTTCTCTCGCCATAATTTTGCAATTTACCCACATCCCATCTCTGTTTACACAAAAATAGCAGCACTTTGTTTACATAAGAATTGCTCATGTATTTGTGTTTGTTTGCCTGCTTTTTTTTTTGTGTATTTCTCGTTTGTTTACATTCTCAAGCATGAGTAACAGCAAACAATAATAAACAAAAATATTTGTTGTTAAGAAAAAATCGCTACAAATTCTCTGCTCAAATTCTACATATGCATATGAATTGCGCCATTGTTTGCTTAAGACCTCCATATATCGCCCTCTCTCTCTCTCGTTCTGTTTCTCCTTCCTTCTTATTTTTCTCACCTACTCTTTGCCATACGTCGAGTATTTTAAGGTAAAGAGAAAGAGTCTGTTATTTTTTTGTTTGTGGTTGTTAGAATTGCGAGCGCTGAACAAATAAGTACCAATTCTTATTAGAAAATATATATGTCGGAGCTGTAGTGCAAAAAGCGGTTGAACTGAATGGCGGAAGATATTTAATTGCGTATGTTAATAGCTTTAGGAACAATAGCATAATTCTAAAAATATATATACACACAGAAAATATCTGTAGGTAAATCAAACCAATACATGCAATTTAGAGACATTTTTATGGTAATGTTAACATTAAAATTGTATTGCTATATACTTATTAGAATGTCACTTAACAGTTCGTTTTGGTTTTTATCGATTTACGATTTAACGAGTTAAGTTACACCTTCGATCTGGTTATCACCAAATCGTAACAACAATTTACATAAACGGAAAATTAGCAGTTAGCAATGGTTAGATCAACTTGTGATATTTTTTTAATCAGTTTTCAGGTAATTATCTTATAATTTTTAATTATGATAGAAAGTTCCATAAAATGTATGTGGCCACCACGGCTTAGGTGATAAGCCTCACTCCCATGTTTTAAATTTTCAAAGGTTCTGGGAAATCATAGGCCTTCAATGTTATCAATGTGCCAAAGCATCTCATCATTTAGCTCTTGATATGTTCTAGGCTTATTAACGTAAACTGTTTCCTTTTAAATATCTCCCAAGAAAGAAGCCAACGGTATTTATTTCATGAGGAGAAAAAAAATATCGTCAGGATCTCAAATAACACGCCCATGAAATATCTCTCCCCTTAAAGAGTCATTGTTTCGTTGGCTGTGTGACAAGTGGCACCATCCTGATGGAACCCCATGTCGTTGTAATCACTTTGGAAACTTAACATTTGCGCACTGCTAACTAAAGCGATATGGAATAATTTTACATAAATTGCACTTTGAACAGCACATCAAATTATATCTATACTAAATTCATATCTGTTAAATAATAATTATTCTTCATAGTCAATATGAATTTGATTATTTTTAATTTCGGAGTAAAATAACTGATTACAAGACGATTACTTTCAATTTCCAAAATAAGTAATTAATTTCAATTGAAAATAACTTTGAAGCAATCCACATTACTTCAGCTTAATTAAGAGCAGTCAAATGAAAATTTTGTTTAAAGAAAATGAAGATATACATAAGTATGTATGTATGTGAAAGAATTAAAACTAATCCTTGACAGTAAATGCATTACTTTTTGATTACTTTTAATTATTAACGACCCTTTTTCAATTATTAAAAGTGTTCCCACTTAGTTTTGCGTTCAATTTCAATAATCAAAAGTATTCCCGCTTAGTTTTACGTTCTTCGTATAAGTAATCAATTAAATCAAAAAATTTCTAAAACTGGATTAAATAATCACTACTATTCTTTTTGAAAATGAAGTCAATTGCCTGGTAGTCATTTAATTTAGCAGCAATGTACTTTTTTTTAATGTATTTTCCTTTTATTTGAAGAAAATCCGATAAAACACTAAGAAAAATTGCAATACAAAAATTTTCTTTGAGCTTGCATTGTATCAAAAGAGTCACATGCTGATTTTCTTTTTAAAGCCAGCATTTTTAAGGCCAATGGAGAAGGAATGAATATTGCCAGAACTTTAGTTTGATGTATATTTATTTTTTTTCAGGTCTTTTTAAGACAAAAATGTATCATTAAATCGTTTAAAACATTAAACTAAACCTGGTTACCTTATCACTTTGACGCGTGCAGCGTCATGTTGCCGCTGAGGATATGAAGCACCGTTTTAAGTACTCAGAGAGCAAAAAATTTCCAGAGAGCATAATATTGCTTAAGAGTTATTTTAAGGGATGTATGGCTTCATTGTCAGCACTACTCATTTGAAAGACACCTGGAAAGAACTTTTCGTGCATGTTTCGTAAGTTTGTATTGTTAATTTCCCCATATTTTTTATTGCAAAATTTTTAGATTTAAAGAGTAAATATTTTTTATTTTTTTGGCATGTATTTTATTATTGTTACTTTTTTCATTATACTCATGTCGTAGGTATATTTGAAAGGCTTTGGAAAGTAATAAGCAAAAATTTTGTTGTTTTTTTCCGCACGTTTTCAGTTTTAGTTTAATGGTGTTAGCGTGCGGTCGAAATTTGTCAATTGTGGTCAATTTTCTATGCGATAGTGTGTATGTGTGTGTGTGTGTGTGTGTGTGTGTGCCTATTTAAGGGTTTTAAATGCATATGTATGTAAATCGACAAGGGAAAAATTTTGCTTACAATTAATAGACATACATATGTATGAATATGAGCAAAAAGCTTATGAAAAAATTAAAGCGGAAAATTTCGCAAGTTCTAATAAAATTTAATCATGTAAAAAGCAAGTTTTATAAATAAAAAAATGCTAAAATTTGTTCATATTTTAAGGATTAACAGACTTGAGCCAAGCTGTGCATGCACAAGCAAGCCAAAGCTTGCTCAAAAAGCAAATTTAGCTTATAACAGGTTTTGTTTAAAAATTTGCAGACATAGAAGAATCATTCCTGCAAAAAAGTTAAATTCGGAAAATAGCATAGTTAACTTAGCTGCTAAAAATATGAAATAATTTTTTTTTTATTTTTAAGGCAGGCATTTTTCCTTCTTCTCAATATCCCTTGCCAAATTTTTGTTTTATTTACTTTCTTTTTTTGTGAGAGAGCCCACTTATTTTCACAGCCCGCAACTCTCTTGCGTTTCCAAAAATCTCTTAAGTTGCCATGGCATCCATTTTGAGTTGGAAATGGCGCTTTTTCCATTTTTTTTGTTTGTTTATCTTGCAGCTTCTTTATCTCCTCGTAAATGCTGCTGTATTACATGTTCGGTTCAGATTTGTTGCTTATATCTCTTTACTTGTTTTGTTAATTGTAAAATCCTTCTATTTTCTTTGGCTTTTATAACAGCGAGAAGCAACAAAAACATAACTCTACCGCTTCTTTTGTACGTTTGCGTGGGCAAATGCGTCATTAGTGGTCTTGTCTCTGTAGACATTTAACGTTTTCATACATTTTGTCGCATTTTTTACATTTACAACATAAAAAATAATGAAACACATCAAATAGTATAAAAATAAATATACTAAAATTATAAGGGAAAAATTTCCCCATCAAAAGCTGAAAAGAAAATAATAAAGGAGTTTTTTTATAAATTACTAATAAAATTGAAACTAAAAAAGAAAACAAAATTAAATTGTCTATTAATAAATTGCTTCAGCCGTTTTAAGACGTTCGTTTGTGGGCTGCTAAAGTTAAATTAATATACAAAACTTGTGTTTGAAAGCTGTAAAAAAAACATTTAATATGTAATTAAACTTGAAAGTGAATTTCCAAGTACTTACTGCTTCTTAAAAACGTTTTTGTGGTGTTAAAATCAGAATTTTCTTCCTCCAAACCTTAGCCAGAAAAGTTTTTAAAAAATTAAAGTAAAAAAAAAAAACTCATTTCACACACTTTAACTTCTCAACTAAAGAAGGTTTTAAATAATTTAAATTTAAAGCCAATTTTATTTCGCTTAAACGCGTGAGAGTTTTAACATGAAATTGTGCTGTCTTGTAATATTTTAAAATATTATTTTTTTATTGCAATTTATTTCAAAAGTATTCATTAAGAAAAAACAAATTTACAATCGCAATTTTTTTTTTTTTTTGGCATTAGTTTGATTTTATTTGACCAGAATTGAGAAAGATTTTTTCTGAAAAAATTGTAGTGACACAGATTTCTAAGGAAGACAAGAAAAGCCTTATTGGCTGGGGTACATACCATGGCTGTTTCACATTCATCACGATGATCAACAGCACCCAAGTGGCTTCGAAACCAGGTCATAACTAATTGCTTGCTCTTAGACAACCTATAGCCTGAGCTCTTCATTACTTATGGTCTGTATTTAATCTTAATAATCACATTTCAATTCTATTACTCTTTTTTTTGGGGGGTTAATTTGAAGACATTTTTTTATCTTCTTGTCCACATCAAATTGGTATTCAATTGATTTTTGTGCTTTCAAACGTTGGAAGTGAATTTAAATCTTAGTAATTATTATCAATAAATAAATATATATTAATAGCTAAATTCTTCTAGCTGGGGCACAACTAGCTATTTTGAAACAGCTAGTTGTGCCCCAGCTGAATATTTTTAATATTTTTTTTTGTTTATTTCCTCTCTTCTTTAAAAAAAAAAGTGGTGATTACCACAATTTTATCACAAAAAAATCTTTCTCAATTCTGAGCAAGTAAAAATTAAACTCCAACTCGCTAAAACAATTCATTTTACTTTTGGTAAAGAAGTTATTTGTTATTATAAAAGGGTTGTTGTTATCAAGAGTAAGTTAATACTTAAAAGAAAATACATGAACTTGCGGCAGCTAAAAATCATATATTGTAAATGCATTACAACATCATAGTTCAATGTAGTTAAAATTTTAGCATGGAGTAAATGTTTAAGTTATATCCAATAGAAATGAGAGCCTAGTTCTCAAGGATGAAAACCAGCATATATAAGAAAAAGTTCTCCAAAAAAAGAGCAACTAACAGTCTTCTGTGATGCCACAAAATCATCCATAACAAAGACTACTAAAAATATCACTGATTTGGTTAATGTAATTTAAGTAACTAAATAGAAAGGAAAATTGCCTGAGCTATGCTTGCCGAGTGGTTGAAAGGGCAGTGTTAAAAATTTCCTAATTTAATACGTTCAAAGTTCATAGAGTGCTGATGAAAGGTGTTTGCTACCCAGAAACAGCTTATCCACCTTTCTATAAAATTTTACTTTTCTTTACTTAATTGATATTAATAAAAAAGTGACCAACCAAAGTAGATGTTAACAAAAATGTACACTTCCAAAAGAGTCTGCTTTAAAAAAATAAAAAATACCTTTAAAGCATTACTTTAGTAAAAACAAAACACTTTCTCTGTAAGAAACACCCCGTCCCCCACTTCCCGCCGCCTTTACTCATAAAAAGCCAACCAAAATTTCACTGTCTCACTTTCACTGTAAGTCATTGATCTAGTTTTTAATTTAATTTGAAAGCACAGAAAAAAATAAATACTCTTTTTTGTAGGAATTCCCTTTGTTAGTTGCTAAATTACGATATTTCCATTTATCAGTCATAGGAAAGTAAGCACCCATAAAACAACCACCCCAAATAAATTATTTTATAAACAATTTCATTAGAATTGTTATAAACGTATAAATTACCCACAACAATAGCTGCAACAACTAATAGACTTCAAAACATGTAATGATAAGAAACATGTCACTAAAACAGCGAAAAAAAAAAAGTTATCAAACATGAAAGAAAACGATTAAATATACGTGCAGTATTTTTATGGAAAAATATTCAATTCAAAGTAACGCAAAATAATAACCAATTTAATATAAACAAATAAGAATGTCGAACATTTTTCTATCACGAATTCTTTTACTGACACAATTTCATTAGAATATTTTTAAGCAAATGCTTATTAGCTGAATAATAGAAGCGCCAATAATTGCTTTGGAAAATAACAAGGTTGGGTATTTTTGTTGGTTTTTTATGTGTTGCGTCTTAAAGTATGCAATACATTTTGATGATTTAGTTAAAAGCAGTTTTACGCACGAAAGCACTGCTGCTCAAATAATAAAAGTAATCAATAAATGTTGTCCCTGCTAAGATTATTTCTTTTCTTTTGTTTTTATTTTATTTTATTAACTTCACAACTATATCTATGGATGCAAATCCTCACACAAAAACTTACTGAAGAAATAATAAAATGTAAGAAATCACAATTAAGTAGATATATTAAGTGTTTAAAAAAGAATAGTGTTAGATTAGGTGGGCAGGCTGCTGCAAGGTGAGAAATAACAATAGCCAGCATACTTGGTTCTACCATTCGGCGGCCCCATCCTGACTTAAACTGGAAACCTAGTGACAGAAGATGCGAAGAGTACTTAAAGGAAGAGGTGAGAAGAGAAGCGAACTGATGAGAAGGCAAGAGAAGGGAAAAAGTGAATAGAATAGAAAAGTAAATTTTAGAAGAGTAATAAAAAGAAAGCAGTAAAATAGTTGAAAGTAAGAAAAGGGAAGAGAAGAGAAGAGAAGAGCAGAGAAGAGAAGAGAAGAGAAGAGAAGAGAAGAGAAGAGAAGAGAAGAGAAGAGAAGAGAGAACTGATAAAGAGAGAGAACAATAAAGAAAACAGAGCAAATAGCAGTTTGACTATCAGTTATAATTAGAATATTACTATCGTATGGCCTGCAACATGTTATGTACTTGGTCTGTCTTTTTATGGTCGACATTTCCATCCTGTAGCGTACAATATACTTTAATGTAAAAATTGCACAGGCTCCCCTCAATCCCTGGTGCCAAACAGTTCCAGTTTCATTTTGAAGAAATTTGTTTTGTAGCCGCACTGCCCACTCCAATTATTTACCACCTTGCGGAGGTTCTTTACTAAAAGACTTTCTGCTAAAATTTAATAAAATTATTACGTTCTAGTTTTTTATGCCTTGGCAGTGGTAAGTTATTGGAGCACTTCTATAAAACAATTATAGTCTATGAAACAAAAGATGCTTTTTGTCAGAGATTGCCACTGCAAACATTCCAGTAGTTTTCAGCTTAATTAAAAATAAACCTTAAAAAGGTTTCAGGCCATTGTTTCTTTTACTGCTTCGTTACGCTGCCAGAACCAAACACATTTGAGTTTAATTTGTTACAAACAACATGCAGTGAAGCTACCATTTCTTTTCTTTCTTTCTTTCTTTCTTTTCTACTCTTTAAGAAAACAAAAACACATAAACAGCTAAATTTTAACATTCAAATACAGTAAAACAAAGCGAGCGGAAACAAAACATAAAAAATATAATAAAAGAGACTTTAAATAAACAACAAAGTTGTGTTTTCTGCAAATAAAATAAAAATAAAATAACAACAAAACAAAAGCAGCAGAGAAAATAGCGACTTAACCTAAAAATTTCTATAAAGCCATTTAAACTTAAAGAAAAAGTACGAAAAATAAAACGAAAATAAAATTAAAGCAAAATGAACTAAAAGTTCAATAATTTAATAATGGCTCAACTGAATTATGTGAAAAATTAAAATATCAATTATTAAAATCTTAAAACTTAATGAATCTTAGGCTCAACTATTTATCAACTTTAAGCAACACAAGCAATATTTTAACTAGCATCATTAAGTAAATAAATTATAAGCAGAAAAATAATAAAATTTAAAGAAAAACCATGCCTTTTGGTCGAAAATCACCATTCGAGGCGCTGGCCTTGCCTGGTGTCATGCTGGCCTACAAATACAGTCAATTTCGTCAACGCCGCCGGGAGGCCGCCAGTCGTCGTGTCACAGAACGAGAGCTCTCAGCCTTGCATCATAAAATTGTGAGTACATTTGAAATGTTTTCTAAAATAATTACGTTAAATCAAAGCTGGCTTGAAAGCAGGATTTTGGCAAAAAGAAATCATGTCTTAAAGCCAGATATTTAAATAAAACCAACCTTTGAACTTAAACAAACAATTGCTTTTTCTGCTGCTAGAGATTGCCGCTGCTAAGTAGATCCTAAAACTTGCTTTGATTTTGAGCTTGGAAGTCAGTAGTTAGATTATATATACATATGTATATCCTAAAAGTATTGTATTAAAGGAAATGAAATAGTAGGAATAATAAAAAATTCTACCCGCATCGTATCACACACATGTACATTGTAGGCCCTCATGATTTCACTAATGCTCACAAAGTACTTTTTCACAAAACAAAAAGTAAATAAATTAGCATCCAAAATATTTGAATGAAATAAAAAGTCTCTTCTACAAAAAGTATCTTTTAGGAAAATTACCATTTAAAAAAATACGTTTGATATAAAGTACTCATAGCTTTTACCTTTAGTAAAAAAGTACCGTTAAAAATCCTTTACCAAAAAAAAAAAAGTTTTTTTCTTTCGAAAAATGCACCTTTTAAGCAAAAGTTCTTTTGGAAAAACATTTCCTCTTACAAGAAATTATCTTTAAAAATAATTACCCTCTACCAAAAAGTACATTTTATCCAAAAATAACTTTTATGAAAAAGTCCCTTTCACAAATTAAATATTTTGCAGAAAATTACCTTTTACAAAAAAAGTTTCTTTGGTAAAAGGTACCTCTTATAAAAAAATTTTTTTTTTTTAAACAAAACTCCTTTGAAAAAAGTGCCTTTTATGAAAATGTTTCTTTTTTCCAATAAACTTACTTGTGAAAAAGTATAATTTTCAAAAAATTACCTCTCAAAAAGTACTTTTCATTAAAAAGTAATTTTCATTACAAAGTACTTTATATAAAAAAGTACTTTTTATCAAAAAGTACTTTTCATCAAAAAGTACTTTTTATCAAAAAGTACTTTATATAAAAAAGTACTTTTCATCAAAATGTAGCTTTTGTCAAAAAGGACCTTTTGTAAAATGGTGCTTCGTATTAAAACCTTTTGTCAAAAAATATAAAAAAGTACCTTTTAAGAAAAAGTACTTCTTATCAAAACGTACAAAGATTTTTTTAAAAAGTAATCTTTAATGGAAAAAGTACATGTTATTAAAACATCTTCTATAAGAATGTCCTTTCTAGATAATGTACTTTTTATAAAAACGTACTCCTTATTAAAACATGTCTTTTATCAAAAAGTACTTTCTGTCGAGAAGTAAATTTTATTAAAAAGTATTTTTTATGAAAAAGTACCTTTCATCAGAAAAAAGCCAAATTTTAGAAAAGTACATTTTATCAAAAAGTACCTTTCATCAAAAAGTACTTTTCATAAAAAATAACTTTTATAAAAAGGAACTTTTTTTTTAAACTGTATACCTTATCAATAAGTACCTTGTATCGAAAGGTACCTCTTGCAAAAAGTAAGCTTTAATGGAAAATGTAATTGCACATTTTAAAAGAATTTCCTTTTAGCAAAATTTAACTTTTATAAAAACGTACTTTTTATCAAAAAAGTACCTGTTAAAAATAATATCTTTTATAAAGAGTTTCCTGCTTAAGAACGGTGGCCTTTCTGCCTTTGAAGGAAAGGTACCATTAAAAAAAATTAGCACTTAAAAAGCTACTACTTCTTAGCAAAAATATTAGACAAAATGTACCTTGCTATAAGTAAAACGTACCTTTCACAAATAGTATTTTTTATAAAAGGCACCTTTTATAAAAAAAGTCAACTACATCTTAAAAAAAACTATATTTTACACAATAAGAATAAGAATAAATAAAAATATAAAAATTTACAAGTAAAAATGTGAATAGTTCCTTTTCTAAAATGTAATATTTTGTAAAAAAAAAGTATATATTTTATAAAATAGTATCTCTCTAAAAAAGTTTCGTTCATCACAAATACCATTCCAAAAAAGATTTAATATCTACCGTAACAACCTCAGCTTTTGTATCAATTTGCTTTTCTTTGCCTGCTTTTAGGAGCTTTAGTTTCCAGCAAAGAAAGTATATTTTTAACCACTTCTTTTTAATTTCTGCTCTCACAGGAAACACTGGTAAGACACTGTTTATGTACTCGCCTTTTGCCTTTTCGTACTTTTAAGTTATTTTATTTAAGCTCTGAAAAATTATAAAAATATTTACATGCTCTTAGGCGTGACCCTTAAGGTTCTTGAAAAATTAAACCTAATGCGTGAGGGTAAACGTGAAATTTTTTTTTTTTTTTTTTTAAGAAAACTCAGTGCGAGAAAATAAAAAATTGCATATTTCAACGTTCATCGTTTGGCCGTAAAAACAAATAAAAGGATGTCAAATTTAAAACCTTAAAACTTTTGTATATTTAGCAGCAGAAATACTGGCCTGTTTTAATATCTCTTAAACTTTTTTTATTTGCTGGAAAAAATTGCAAAATATTTTTATTCAATTTAAGTCAACAGCCATAAATAAACCCGATAAGCCTCATTTATTTCGCAAAAACAGAGTGCTTTTAAATTTTCATAAACAAAAAAACAGCCACTGTACGAATGATTGCAACAGCAAAACAAGAAAATATTTACTTTTATCACCGACATCAAAACGAAAGCCTTTAAGGATGTTCAAGGTGGCCTCTGTTCGTAGCCATGTTGTAACAAGAGCAGGCAGGGCAGGATGAAAGCAAGACAGGTTAAAAGACCAACAACAGCAATGATGTTTATATTTTTGCAAAAACACAACAACAAGCCTAAATATTTATGTGGGTGCTTGAAGGCCACAGGTCACTATTCCATACATGTGCAGGTTAAATTGCACATGTGTGTCAGTTATTGTTGTTGCTTATAGGCACTCACACACACATATGCATACTCATACACAAGTTTTAGCTTGATGATGGATAATGTGGTAGAAAATTTAATTTTAAAAGCTTAATAAACCTAAAACAATAGAAAGGAAAGAAACAAAAGACAAGGCAGACAGAAAGACTGAAAGAGTGAAAGACGGGCAGATGGAATGACAGCCCTCAAGCTTTCACAGGGATTCATTTATTTTGTAAAGAATAATAATAAAATATCAGGAGACGAAATGAGTATTTATAATATTTATATTGAAGTGCCTTTAAAGAGAGTCTAAGCAAATTTTATTTTGTTAAAGACTACTGTTTATAAAAGGCACTTTTTTATTAGAGGTTTATTTTTACAAAAATTTTATTTTTATCTAACGTACTTCTTTGCAAAACGGAGTTTTTTTTTCATGAAAAACTATTTTTTAAAAAAGATACTTTTCTCTTAGCAGTACTTTTTTAAAGGGTACTTCTATTAAAAGGTATTTTTTTGTAAAAAGTACTTTTATACAAAAAAATTCCTTTTTGGAAATTAGGATTTTCCATAAAAATTTGTTCTTTATGAAAAAGTATTTTTCTATCATTGAAGTTTTTGTAAAAGTTACTTATTTATAAAAGGTACTTTTTTGTAAGTGATACTTTTTTATTAAAATACTTTTTAAAAACAAAATTATTTTTTTTTTTAATTTCTTATTAAATGCATTTTCTCTTAAAAGTTTTTTTTTGTATAAAGTTACTTTTTTATAAAATGTACCTTTTTTGCAAAAGGTACTTTTTTAAGTTTTTATTAAATTTTACCCTTCTTAAGAAAGGACGTTTTTATAAAACGTTTTGTAGACTGTATCTTATTATGAAAAGCCCTTTTTTATAAATAGTTTTTTTTTCATAAAATGGTACTTTTTTTATAAAATGTTCTTTCGCATAAGATGGTACTTCACATAGTTTTCTAAAAAAAATATTTTTTTTACTGCAAAAGCTACTATTTTACAAAAGTTATATTTTAACAAAAGTTTTATTTTATTAAAAGATATTTTGAAAACCGGTAGTAACATTTTTGTACTTTTTGAAAAGATTCGTTTTAATAAAATGTACATTTTTTAAAGGTGCATTTTACAAAATCTTATTTTTGATAATAGATACTTTTATTTAACTAAAGTAATTTTTTAATAAGAGGTCATTGTTTGTAAAAGGTACTTTTTAGCAAAAAGTACTCGTTAAAGGGTACTTTTTTTTTAAAAGGTGCTTTTTATGAAAGAGGTAAAGGGTAATTTTTATAAAAGGTACATTTTTATAAAAGTACGTTTCACAAAGGTACTTTGTATGAAAGTTTATTTTTTGTAAAATAAATGTACGATTTACAAAAGGTACTTTGTGTAAAAGGTTATTTTTTGTAAAAGGTGTTTTTTTATGAAAAATACTCATTCAAAGGCACTTGTTTAAAAAGTACTTTTTATGAAAGATATAAAGAGTAATTTTTAACAAACGTAGTTTTTACGAAAGGTACATTTTACATAAGGTACTTTCTACAAAAGGTCCTTTTTTGCAACAGGTGATTTTTTATAAAAAATACTCATTCAAAGGCACTTTTTTTAAAAAGCACTTTTTATGAAAGATGTAAAGAGTTATATTTAAAAAGCGTACTTTTTATAAAAGGTACTTTTTTCAAAAGGTACAGTGTAAAAAAAAGGTCATTTTTTGTAAAACGTGCTTTTTTTAAAAGATACTTTTTATTAAAGGAACTTTTTGTAAAAGGTACTTTTTATAAAAGGTACTTTTTACGAAAGGTACTTTAACAAACCTGTACTTTGTATAAGTACTCGTTTAAAGTTACTTTTTCTTAATTCTTTTTTATATACAATACTTTTTATAAAAGGTACTTTTTTATAAAAGGCACGTTTTTATAACAAGTATTTTTTAAAAAAATATTTTTTTATAAAACAAACAGGTTTGTAAAATATACTTTAATTTTTTTAGTACTAATAATTTTGTGCGGAAGATACTTTTTGATATAAATGCAATTTTTTTTTTAAATTATGCTTTCCGTTAACAGTAACTTTTTAGTAAAAGCTTGTTGTTGATAACAGTTACTTTTTGATAAGTGTTACTTTATATAGAAATTAGTTTTCGATAAAGATTATTTTTCGATAGAATATACTTTCTGGTAACAGCTAATTTTTAGTAAAAGATACTTTTTGATGAAAGATACTCTTGTTTAAAAAATGTTAAAGGTGCCTTAGATGGCATTGAAATAATAAAGAGGCAAACATTTTTATTCTCGTGAACTCTTATTTAATTACTACTGGATAAAACATACTTTTTGACAAAAGATACTTTTTAATAAAAGATATTTTTCTAAAAAACGTACTTTATGAAAATATGTACTGAAAGATACATTTAGTTTGCGAAGGTACTGTTTTTTAAAAGGTATGTTTTTAACGTAGATATTTTTTTTTCTAGAACAGGTATATTTCTATCAAAAGTACTGTTTTAGAAATGGTACTTCCTTAAAGAACGTACCTACAAAAGCCAATCCATAATTTTTTTAAATGCTTTTGAACTGTTTTTTCTCGCTTTTTTTTTCCTTACATCTCTGATACGGCAAGCTGTCACACAAGAAAAAAGCAAACCTTTTAAAAAATTAAACTGAAATGTCTCAAAGTTCCTTGAAATAAATTAAGAAAATCAAATAACAAATTATATTAAACTGCCCAAGAAATGAAAGCATAAAAACTAATAAAAACAAAGTTCAACAAGAGGATTTTAAAATAACTACCATATTTATGGTAACAACTCAGCAAAAGGTTTCGTTGGTGGAGGCCTGTTTTTTGTTGGTAGGTGGTTTTGGTAGTGTTTTCTTATTCAACTTGCAGCAAATATCAGCGAATTGCATTGCAAAACAGGCGACTCATGTGGGGGACCATAAATTTATATTCTCATAAAAACTATTTGGTATTTTTTATTGTCCAAAATAAAATATTAAATTCTTCTTGTGTTCGTTTGTTCGGTTTTTCTTCTACTTTATTTAAAGGTTTCTTAAACTGCTGGTGGTTTGAAGCCAAATGGCAAACGGCCACTATTTTTTCTTTTTCAGGCTACAAAAAGTCTACTTTGAGTTTCAGTTTTGCACATATTTTTGTGAGTAAAATTGTTTTCTTTGTTTCAACTTTATCTATAAATGTGTGTAAGTTGTGCTTTGCTGTTACATATTGAAAGTAAATATTTCCTATAAAAACAAAAGTACTACCGACTGGTAAACAGTGAAGTCAAGGCTACTTTTAATATTTTGGCTTAAAATATAAAGAAAATTAAATCTTGTATAAGAAATTCAATTACCTTTGAAGCAGAAGGAAATGTATTTCAATTGCTTTTATAACGAAGAAATTTAAAATATTCATAAAGTAAATTTACTAACTTAAAAATGAAAAGAAAAAAATCAGCTGAACTTAAACTGCATAATTTGTTAAGGAAAAAAATAAGCATATAATTTTTATTTGATCCTTTTTATTATTGAATTAACTAATTTATACAGCTTAAGATCGTTTTTAATTTAAAAATTTACTAACAATATTATTCAAATTTTCAATAACAAATATTATCCTGATGATGCTAACAAACTGTTAGCGAAATATTGAATAATATTGTTAATAAATTTTTATATTAAAAACGATCTGAAGCTGTATAAATTAGTTTATTCAATAAGCATATGAATATTGTGCAGCATATGGGTCTGTCCATATCCTGTAACACCGGTACTCATAAAAATTAAATGTTTTAGAGCATATTTTTCATATAAAATTTGTTCTAAAATGTATCTCAGTTACGTTTTAATGTTTGTTGAGTCCAACTCCAACTAAAAAAAAAAAATTTGAATACAAAAATTTTAAAATTTTTTTTATATTTCTTTTTTGCTCTGACTGTAAAAATTTGTTATTTATTTGTTTGTTTAAAGTCTACAAATTATTACCTTTGGAATATTTCATGAAACAATATCCAATTATAAAATACGTTGACTTGTGTTAGTAGCTTGAAAATTAATTGAAATTGCTGTAAGCATTTGTCTACATGTCTCTACAACCATTTTACAAACCACACACACACACTCACATGCTCCATGCACTTGCAAGACAATACAGACAGAACGAGCACAATTTTGTTTTATAAAACATGTTTTATTTAATATGTCCAAGTTGTTTTGAAACCAACTTAACTGAATGCCAATTACATTTCTAAGCGGAGAAAGAAGAAAACAAAAACAAAACGTTACACTTGCACACACACACACACACATACTCTCTCTCTCTCTCTCTCTCTCTCTCATACACAAATCTTGTTTTATGTAGTTGGCTTTAAAAATGTTAAAACTTACCCATAACATTTTGTATGTACAAACGCACGTAACGAAGGCATATTTTTTGTCACATTTTTATAGTCTTTCAGGCAGTGTTTTTTATCTACACAGGACATACAGGATTTTGTTCCTTTAAACTTTTACAAAATAATACTTGAATTGAGCGCTAAGGCCAAGCGGAAATGCTTAAACGATAGCTGTTGTATGTATACAGGGAGCGAATGTGTAGAGAATCTGCATATAATCGCAATAAAATATTTAGGTACTTTAGAGTGAATTATAAGGATAAAAATGTATCAATGTTGTGTCGTCGATTTTATGACAGTTTTTGGCGTGAGGGAAAAAGTTCCACTACCATTTTCCTTATTATTTTTCAAAAGGGGGCGTGGTGCGTAATCTGTGTGTTTGGGAAAAAATTGTGGGGTAAAAAAACTCATTGAGGGTTGGTCATACATGTGATTTCTTTATGGGCACCTACTGACTGAAATGGTGTAATGGATAGAAAATTTAGATTGAAGAAAATATGACTTAGAGCTGTTAACTAATTACTTTATTGGGCTTTAGCTTGATTTGATTTCCTGAGAATTGAACAAGATTTTCTCATGATAAAATTATGCTAATCAACCATTTTAAAAGAGGCAAAAAGACTAAAGTTGAATACTTAATGCACCAATTTGTCAGTAGTACTAGTGATCGTGTCAATAGTAAAACATAAAATTTTTTCAACAGAAGATATCATTATAAGGGGTACACTTTTTTCTGTAGTACTAGTGATCATGTCAATAGTGAAACATTATATTCTTTTACTGTCCTTTCCTGCTGGGAATAAAACGTGAGCATATGTAAGTAGAATAGAATATATCATTGTATGGACTACAATTTGTCAGTAGTAGTGGTGACTATGTCAACGGGCGATTCCCCACAGTTTTTTTTGTCGATACTTATTTCAGGGGACAAATAAGTGAATCCGTATATCGATAGAAAAAATCACACACAGGGTTACAGTAGTTCTGGTGACCATGTCAAAAGTGAATCAGTGGAGTTTTTCCACTGACAATTTTTCAGGTGTAATTATAACTGCAGCTTTAGAGACATGCTAGCTTAAGCATATTTTAAGCTGACAGACCAACTGCTATTTGTTTTTTGGCCATAAAAAGTGAAAAAACTACCAAGCCTTTTTTTCAAAACCAACTTTCAGAAATATATAAATTCTTTTCAGTTGAAATTTTCCGGGGAGCAGTAAGATTTTTAACGAAAAGATGCTGCTTCTGATTGAACTTTCTCGCCCTAGAACCTCTCTACATGAAATTTAACGAGTCTCCCTCTGCATGTTTGTTCTTACACCAAATACTAAATGTTTGCTGTTAAAGCATTTCCTTATTTGCTTAAAATCGCCATTATTTTCGAACTACTTTTAAAATAAATTGTGTACTGTGAAAAAAAACTATTGTTTGCCATACGAGTGAGCTGTTGTTGTGGCAGGCTTTAAATGCCACTTTAAAATTACTACGTTTTTGCGGCTGTGTGTGGTTGCAAAAGCCAGCGCCATATGGCAGCCGAATTGATAAACTGTAACACAACAAAAGGATACGAAAAAAAAGGTTTATTTGTGATTTCGATAAAAGTTTCAACTTTTGTCTCAAAAAACTATTGCATTTCATTTAAAATATTGTTTTAAGTTCTTAATATTTGCTCATTTGTGTGTCTTAAATAAGCGGATATAAACATTTTTCTATTTTCTAATTCAAGGGCAAGAGCAACTTCACTGAGAAATCTATATATTGCTTTATTTAAAAATTACTTTGATTAATTACTTGTTATACAAACTAATTCAAATGTATTGTTTTAGGTCTAAAAACGTACCCTATTATCTGTCTTTATGCCTCCAATATATTTATTTGATGCTACTCAACTTGTCAGTAGGCTCGCAAGAAACTTAAAAGAGAAACGTTGGCGACATATAGACGCCTGAAAATTACAGAAAACATTAACATGATATTTTTGTAAACCTAAAATCATATACTGCTTTTATTTTATGTTGTATAAGGAATATCTAAGTTACAAGCAAGATCCATAAGCTCCTGTTCACGTGTTCAGTCCTGCAGAAAAATTCTCAAAAATTTAAAAGATTATCTACATAAACTTTCCTCGTCTGTATTCTTTGATGTCAGGCGAGAGACTTATGTTGTTTGTGGTAGTATTAAAAAGAAAATGTTTCAAGCTATTTTTGTTTACTATTTAAACATTTTGGTTTCTTGGCGCTTTTGCGTATGAAAATTTTAGAAAATCTTAAAAAACTTATTAGTATTTCAAAAATTTTAATGTTAAATAGCTATATTTTCTTCATTGTTAGTGTTCAATAAAAGAATTTTTAACGAATCCTAGAATAATTTTATGTTTCTTTTAAAGTCTTCAATTCACACTTTTTTAATTAATTCGCATTTTGTTTTTTCCTTTCTCTCTCTCTCTCTCTCTCCCTACAGCCGTACCAAATAAATAACATACAACATAAAAATCTCTAGAGTTTTAAAAATTGTTTTAACTGAATATGTTGAGCAAAAGTGCACACATAAAATCCCCGTTGTACTAAATTCGTTCTATAAGCCTTTACGTACATTTTTCCCTTAAGCAAAAATATTAAAAGAATCTTCTACAATAAATAAAATGAGAACCATTAAAAAGGCCATATCTGATAGTTTTGGCAAAAAATTCCAATCCAGCACTTAGACGGGAACATTTTTAAAATAGTTTTGAGTTTCTTTTATAGAAAAAGAAATAAATAACAATGTTTAAAAAACCTGCACGAACTCTGCTATGGAAGTATGTACTCTCTAATCGACGTATGATTGATAATCTAAAGGCATTACATTACGTATACGCCTGTTGTAATATGGTTTTTCGTGACATATTGTACTGAAGGGAAAAATGCCTCCCAAAGCTTGTAATCAAATCTTATGCCATCTAATTACGCCGATTTGAAATTTGAAAGCGCTTGGGCCCTTGAATTTGATTTCCGTACATCTCCTTATGACTCGTGAAGGACTTGCAATAGCAATGTTGAAGAATCCGCATTTAATTAACATAATTAAAAAAAAAAAAAGACTCAATTTTAAATTGACTTAAATTTATTATTGCTATTTTGTGTTTGTGTAAATTGTCAGGTTAATCCCTTATATGCTTGAACTGTCTGTTTCTTTGCTTTTTTATGTTTCAGAAAACTATTTATTTTAAAGCTCTGTTGATGTTTTCTTTCCTCTGAGATTTCTTTAAACGAACGAAAAAATCCTTTTATGTATTTTATGTTCATCACAATTTTTTTCGCCTTTCATGAAACATGGCTACTTTTTTCTGCAGTTGCTTTCAGCATTCAAAACAGTTTTGTTTGCAATCATTATATTCGATGACTGTATTGTGTATTTTCTGAAAATAGAAAATCTCCAAGCATCATTTATTGCAGCCAGCTACAGAAAGGAAAAAAACACATTTAAATGTGTTGCATGTTTTACACATTTAAATAAAATTTATTGAGAATTTAAGATAAATGTAGAAAATAAAGTAGAAAGTTATAGAAACTAGTCGCGTTTAGGCGGCGTAAGATAAAACAAGACAAGGCAATTGAAAACAGGGCAAAATAAAAGAAGGAAAATGAGATCACGTAAGAATCCAGATGAAACTCAAGAAAGAAAGAAAAAATATTAGAAGATATACGATTTGGCAGGGCCAGTAAGACAAGGCAAGGCAACTCAAAGCAGGACGAAATTATAAAAGTTTAAATGAGACCACACAAGATAGATATGACAAGATAATACAAGATCAGACCAGACAAACAACAACAAAAACATAGTAGGAGAAGAAAACTGACAAAAGTGGAAAAGTTAGGACGGGAAAAAATAAAAATTAGACTGGTAGTACAAAACAAAAAAGGCAACGCATCGCAAGATAATCTAAGACGACACATGAGAAGATAGGAGAAAAGAAGAAAAGAGAGGAAAAAAGGGAAGGGAAAAACAAGGAGACTAGAAAAGAAGAGCGGATAAGCAGAGGAGAAAAGAGATTCAAATAAAAGAGAATGAGAATAGGAATAGGAATAGAGCAGAGAGAAGAGAAGAAAAGAGAGGAGAAAAGAAGTGAAGAGAAGAGGCAAAAAAAAAGAAAATAAAGAAATAAGAGCAGAAAAAGCAGAAAAAAATGAAATGGGAGCGGAGAAGAGAATAGCAGGGAAGCAAAAAATCAGAGAAGCAATGATTTGAAAGGAATAGAAAGAATGAAAGGCGAAAAGGAAAACAGAAAACATGAGAAAAAACTAGAAAAAAATGAAGGAAAATAGCAGAAAAGAAAATTAAGTAACGAATAATTAAAAGGGAAGCGAATGATTAGATAGGGGAAGAAAAGGGAAGAAGTGAGGCGAAAATGCAATCGAATTTAAGAGAAAAAAAGAAAAGAAACAAGGAAAGAAGAGAAGAATAGTGAATAGAAAAGAAGGGAAGACGCGAGAAGAAAAGTAAAGAGACCAAAAGAAAAGATAAAAAATAAATGAGAAGCGAAGGGAAGGGAGGTGAAGAAAGGAGAAAAGATACCAAAAGAAAAATAGGAGAAGAGAAGTGACCAAAAGAAAATGTAAGAAAAGAAAAACGAAGAGAAGAAAATAGAAGAGAAGAGAAGAAAGTAAAAAAGAAAAAAAGAGGAGACTTAAGAAAATAACGTGAGAGAAGATGAGAAAAGAAGAGAAAAATCTAGCCAAATATGAAAGAACAAGTACGTCAAGCAAAAATATATGCCATAACATTGAGGAAAGGGAAAACCAAGAGCAATACAATACCAATAAAGATAAGCCAAGGCATCATAAAACCAGCTTATACAAATAAAAAGTATGTTTGTACAAAACAATACAATCAGACCTAAGATAAGTAAGAGACTACATAAACAAGGAAAATAAGTATGACAAGAATACAGAGCATAACTGAGGTACACAGTTCCAGACCAAGCTAGATAATACAACACAAACCAAGATAACACAATACCAGGCCAGACAAACAAGAAAACCAAAGAAGAAAAAATCAAAATAAAGCAACCCAATACAAGACAAGTGGTTAGAAGGCATAAGAAGAAAAACGAGATTAGAAAAGCAAGATACAAGACCATTTTCATGACTAGTTTCCCCCATGAGCCTCTTCTCAATAAGGCCCCTTGTAAGCTTCATACATTTAATACAAGGTTCCTTGCAATTTTAATACTTTTTTCAAAAAGAAATTCCCTTGTGTTTTTTCTTTTCGCTATAAAAATTTTTTTTTAAACATTTCTCTTCAATACTTATTGAAAATGAAGCACATGTTTGCAACGTTATCGCCATAAAAACATTTTATCATCTCTTAAAAAACTATTATTACATTCAAGATGAAAGAAATAAAATTTCAATTAGTTTGGCCACATATCTAATACTCCTACAGCCGCCACATACACACATTCAGATAAGCATGCAACATGCCAGCATTAACAATAGAACGAAAAAAAAAATATAATACATTATCTTGCCAATTGTTGTTAGCGTAAATAAGAGCTTTTGCAATTCGTATAAAGCAACAAAAAAATAGAAGAAAAAATATTTTTTCCATCTGTTTTGCATTATTTTATTTCTAAATTTTTTTTTACGACTCTGCTTAACACAAAGATAATTTTTTTTTTTACTTTCAACTGAACCAGTTCTATTGGCAGGCAAAAGGAAACGGAAGTGTAGCGGCACACAGCAGCAGAGCACCAACTGATTTTTAGAGTGTGTAACGCAAAATAATGTTTCCTTTTTTCCCCCGCACTAAAAACGAAAAATTCTAAACAAAAGTTTGAAAGCAGAAAAACAGTCGGTGGATCTATTAAAAAAAGCATTAACGACTATTTAATAGTTTCTTTTGAAATTGATACTAAAAAGATTTAAGCATTTTTAATGAAGTAGGTCATTTAATTTTAATGGACTTTTGCTATTGAAGAGAAAAGTTTTATGTTGCATTCTTTTGTTAGCAGGGGAAATCTTTTTCTTGATATCTCTTATAAGCCGTGAAAAGTATTAAAATTTAAGATGAATAATAAACATTGATGAGGTCTCAGCGATAATCGAAGAAGCCTACGCAGTAGATGTAAATTTAAATTTTTGATTAACTGGTCCATTCTGTAAATCACGTGATTTCCACACACTTCAACAACATATAGATCTCTAACAATATTTGAAGCCTCCTAAAATTAAAAAAAAAAATGGTTAAAGATTAGAATAAAATTAGAATAAAATCAGGTTTTTGATGCAATTTGTTTTTGCAAAGCACTCGATTTGAAGCAAAGTACTTTTCCAAACAATGTTGCATAACTTCATAAACTGTAGACTGTCATCAACACTTATTAGTATTTTACTGCCCATTCAATTATTTACTCAGTTATTTGATAGCCTATATGTAAATAATACTTTAATTAAATAATTTCTTAGAAATACTGTCTCGTATGTAGAAGTAAAATGATATTGAAATGATTGTCATCATTATTAAATTTTCTATGCAGACATACAACACCCAAACATAATTATGGAAAATACAACGATTTTCCAAGAAATGTTATCACACAAATTTTTCTCTGATGTTCTCAAAACGAAACAGCCAATAGCTGCCCTGCAGTCAAAATGAGTTGTATGGGTGGGGAAGCATTTTTGATGTCTTTGAGTTCTAATTGGAGGTACATATATTTTTTTCATATATCGAACAAACCAGTTTTCAATTGAGTTGTCATACGGACTCACGTTGTCTTTTTGTGCACAGTTGTGCACTAGTTGATATACTAGTACATATTCTTTACATCACTTGCGTTCTGTGCTAGAGTATTTTCTTTATGTTTTTGTTTTCTTTAATTTAATGTCTTAATTTTCTATTTGAATTATTTGTTACACAATCTGTTTCACAGTTCTTCTTGTGCTGCTCAGGTGAAAATTGAACATGCAACGTCTCGATTGTTGGTCGGCCACTCAACCAATTTAATCACCACTGAGCTCGAAAGAAAAATAAGAATGAAGCTAATTCATAAGCGTCACTTATGAATTAGTGTAGTCGGTGCTTAGCAATATGTTTCATATTTCTTTTATTTTTATAAGGAATAAGACTACTCTACACCGTAATTACCCTGAAGAAGGCCTAGAGGCAAATGCCCGAAAGTCATCAGCTTTGTTGACTGTATTGGTAACACACTTTGTCAACGGAGAGTCTGCATTTTCCTGTTTGATGTTTTATTCTATTAACGGAAAAAATATAAAAAATTTATTACTTTCTTTTAAAATCAGCAAATCACTGGCTGATTTTAAAAGACAATCGCTTGTTAAACATCAATAGAAAAAGAAAAACAGATTGTGTGAAGTTTAATATATCACCCATACTGGTCATATGGCGGTTATCATATGGTCCCAAATAAAGTATTTAGGCACTAGTTCTCAGCTGATTTTCAATAACGTAACTACCAAGAAGAAAGATGAGAGACAAGTGTTAGAAAATCACCAGTTTTGTGGACTATAGCGCTGACTTATTTATACATATTTTCAACAAAGTGCCTGCATTTATTTTTGGCTTGGTGTTAATTTATATTAACTGAAGAAATATAAAAAATGTGTTTTGTGGTCGCATTGGAACCACCTAGTCACTAGTTCTTCAGTCACTAGTTGATTTTAAATGATGAGCGCACGTTAAATAACAGCTGGAAAAGGAATTAAGTGCGGAACAATGGGCCAGCGGAACTGGTGACCATGTCACCACATGCGTTGTCAATGGAAAATATCATTGTATGGTGTATAATAAATAAATATTACTGATGTGCATGTCAGCAGTAAGTCATTATGAATCATAGTATGGGATACAATTAGTTCAGTCGGCATTACTAGTGACCACGTCAATAGTAAATCTATAGAGTTTTCCTACTGAAGTGTTCTTAAGGGAATGAATCCATGAGTATGCAAGCCAATAGAAATAACTATAGTATGGGATGTAATTTGTTAATAATACTAATGACCATATCAGTTACGAATTACTAGAGTTTTTGCAATGACATTATCTTAAGGGAATAATCACATGGGTATGTGAACCAATAGAAAAAATCATAGTATGTGGTATACTATGTCAGTAGTACTCGTTACCATATCAATTGTGAATCACCAGGGTTTTTGTAATGCCCTTATCTTAAGGAAGTTAATATGTGAGTATATGTGTCAAAATAAAAATTCATTTTATGGGGTATCATATGTCAGTGGTACTGGTGACCATGTCGATTGTGATTCACAAAAGTTGTTCTACTGTCGCTTTGCCAACGAATGCATACGGCAGTATAAGTGACAATAGATAAAAGCATTTTATTGTACACAATATGTCAGTAGTACTGGTGGCCATGCCTAGAATTTTCCTATTCGCATATCCATCAGGATAGTTACAAGTTTAGCTACGGGGTGCACAGAAATTAATTACTCGCAACACTTAAATGTCTATATGTAAATATGTTTCGTCCAACAGTATGAAATTTGAACTATTTTTCATTTAAGACAACTTCTCCTTCCCCCCAGCTCAAGAGGACTGTGAAATAGTGTGTGCGTAGTATTGTATGTATGGTGTACACATTTCATGATAAACTGTAATTAGGTGCTTCACACCTACTTTTATAGAGGCAAGACAGTATACAACAATACCACAAACAATATCATTCCCATTCAGAAAATGATGTCGTTATTGTGAATCACTGTTTTCAACTGTAATTGCTTGAACACAAAATAGCAAAATATGAGGACAAATTACTGAGCCAGAGGAGTGACTGAGTAAAAGGATTTGCAAAATTAAAAAAAAAACACACACACGAAAACGTTTCAACAATCAACAGAATAATGAGTCATATTTGTCATACAATAGACAACAGATAAATATGTGTAAAGGGAATATCAGAGAATAAAGGCGCATTGATTCAATTGAAATTGGCACAAACAGAACAGTTGCATTTAAAATGTAATTAGTCAAAGAGTCACAATAAAAATTTGCACAGAAAAAGGAAAGGACAACATTAAAGTCTGGCAAATAAAATAGTGTTATCTTTTGATTTTCAAAATTAAGCTTAAGCTACCATTTTGCTGTAAACTGTTTATAGTTTTATGCAAAATGTCATTACTCTGCTGTGTGTCTTCTTGAGGAGATTATTTTTGTTTTGCCTTAACGTTATTAATTTGTTTACAACAAAACGAAAAAAAATTTTTTCTCCTCCTTAGGGTGCTGCCTGATCTTATGTTTGTTCAATGAGCCAACACAAAATTAACAGCGACCAATTATTTGATTCCACAAACTTTTGAGCAAGTAAAAATTTGCTCCAAATTTTGTATTTGCTCATTTGGCAAACATAACCTTAAAATATTTCTAATGAGCTTGAATTTTTCGTTTTTATTTTGTATTACAGATTTTTTTTTTTTTTTGCTGTTTGTCGTTGAGTGGATGTGAATTTATACATGTAAACTTTAGTAAGTAACTAAATGGGTGTGCCTTCGATTAAAATATATATAAACTAGAAAACAGTGGTCACGCTTTTTGTTGCAAAAATGGCAAAATATTTATTTACATGTGACGGCTGCTTTAGTAAACGGAATATGAACAAAAATCAGTTTCAAAATAATTTGGCAGAGAAAATTTCAAACCTGTGACCATACGGAAAAGTAGCCTAAGTAAAAAAAATTTTTTTAATAATAATATGATAGTTTTGTGTTTGACTACAAAACGATCTGCATTTGCAGATTTGTCAGATTTTTAACGTATAAGTTCTAATTTGACAAATACCAAAAAACTGCATAGAAAACCCCCCCTACGTGACCAACTAGAAAGTAGTGGTCACGTTTTTTGTTCCAAAAAATGGATAAATATAATATTTGTTGACATGTGATGGCAGCCTTAGTCAATAGAATATGAACACAAATCAGTTGCAAAAATTGAGCGGAGAATATTTCTGTTCAAATCTGTGTCGTTATGGCAAAATAGCTCAAGTAAAAAAAAAATTTTTTTTTAATAACAAGTTTGTATATTAGTATAATAATACATCAGCCAGGCTCCCGTTTCTCAAAAACTCTACACATATGGTATTACAAGTATTACATATATACTACTGTACTTATAAAAAATTTGTGTTTTGTTTTGAGTATCAAGCCCAGCACTTTCAAATGAACCCACAGAAAGTAATTTGTTGCCATCCAACCGTTTGCTTAAAAGAGCATGCAAAATATTTCATAGTTATGTTTCTAAATACCAGTTTTAGAGCTCTATATCGACTTAAGCTATTCTGCCCTAGTGACACTTAATCACAAGCTATTGAAGTTACCATAAAAAATTTAGTATTTGGTTATTTTCGACCCCTTTTTTATTTTTTATATAATTATTTTCTTGAGCTAAAGCTCTTTGTTTTATTTCAAATATTTAATTATTTTTGTTGATATTTCTTCTTCATTGTCCTGAAGAAGCTATCCGAAGGAGAGCGAAATATCGACAAAAATAATTAAATATTTTTAATAAAAAAGACCTTTAGCTCAAGAAAATAATTATATAAAATAAAAAATTTAGAAAAAAATCAATTCTATGGAAAGTTGTTTGTGAACACTTGAGGAGCTCAAACATATTTTTTATGATCCTTTGGACTAGTTGTGCATCCTCCGTTATAAATTAACTTGTGTTTGGTTGCTGGCTTATTCATAAAAATTTTTTTATGTTCATTGAATGCTTATTAGACAAGGATATTCCTTTATAAATAATATTTATAATATTTTTCCCACATAATATAGGGCCAGGCTGGCGCTCCCAAAAAAAAAATTGAAAGCAAGAACAAATTTTGAAATTTTGTTATTGTTTGTAAGTGAGCAAGTGATGTCGGTCGACATCGTGGGTGTGGCAGAAAATATTTTTTTATAAATAAAACCGTAAAAGTCGCAATAGCAAATGCGTTTCCGGTCTTAACGTAATTTTTCTATTTTTTTTTCTTGGTTTTTCCATCTATGTTATGTGGTCGAATCTTAAAATATCGAAGAGTTTTCATTAACTTTCGTTAAGAGTTGTTGACTTGATAGTGTCCAGGATATATACACTAGATACAAGAAAGACAGTAGTTAACACTAATTTATTCAACTTTGAAAAAATAATGTGTGATTCTTTCATTGTTCTTTTACTTTAATCAAATGTCCACAAGTACACCCTTCCTTCCCCTTTTCCCCCTCCTTCACCCATGTTCCTAGTTCGAGTACAATGTAATGTATATGTGGCTATCACCCCTGCGTACTTCTTTTATAAGCTCTGCAACTAATATTTTTTAACCTTCCCTAAGGCATCATTATCTTAAAAAAAATAACAATAATCTTTGACCTTTGTTTTCCCCAATCTGTTTATTATTCTGATAATGTTTTTCAAAGAAATTAATGCCTGGCCTTCAATTGGAAAAACATGAAACAAAAGTACTTTCTTCAAGAACAAATGCGTGCTCATTGCAGCATTAATATTTAAAATGTTTAATTTTCAAAGAATAATTGCAAACCTCTTAAAAATACACTCTCTTGCTTTTTAATCATTCTAGCTTATCATTTAGAACGAAGACATCATGTCCTTGTAAACACTTCCATTATAAAAATCTTTATTATGTTTATATTTCATATATTTTTTCATAACAAAATTATGCATGAAATTTTCCAAATTCTATCAAACACCTACCGGTAATGTAAAATGTCCTGGTGACACTTGTTTATTATTCCTGTCACATAATGTTAACTTGACATTTGACAACTTTATTAAGTTTATTGACAATAGCAGAAGGAAAAATCTCTCCTGCCTGCGAAAGGAAGAATCCGTAAATTGTGTTGCCTACTTTTGAGAGTTCATAGGTTTTTATGTGAGTAAATTTTTTTGAACATTTCTCATAGCAGCTGTATAATTTACAAAAGCTGTTTTAGGATTTATGCATTTCGTTTTATTATTACCTGTGTGTAATCTTGTTGCTAATGAAATGAAACACGCCAAAATATTGTGAAACACATGCTTTAGGAAAGTTAGAATGTAAATGTATTTGAAAGGTTTTTTGAAATAAAGAACACAATTTTTAAGTACAATTCAGAGCGAAGGCCTGGTTTCACCCCCCTGTTACTTAATGTTACTTCTTCTTTGTAAGTCTTAATAAAGCGCAAACACACATTTCAACACTCATATTACTGCAATGGTTCTGTTTTCCACTACAAAATAAACCAAAAAAATATTAACACAAATATATACACATGTATATATATATATATATATATTTTTTTTTTTTTTTTCTGAAAAGGACATTTAACACAATATAATAAGCGCGAACTAAAACAAGGTGTGGCCTGTAAAATAAAAACAAAATAGTTTTAGTGCTACTGATTTCCTTTGCACAGAAAGATTTTTTTTTTTATCGCGCAATAGGGGATGGTACGCCAGGAGGTATTACCGCAGAAATTACTACGTCATATTGATAATAGACATGCCAGACTTTCCTATTTCGAATTGTTTGTTCACTCAAAGCCAATTTAGCGCAGATCAGTCTCAAAAACGTGCAATACAAACTCATTTTGCCAACAGTAATTTCTCTGTTTCTAAATATTTATGACGGTGCAAAAAACACAGCTAGAGTGGAAAAATTAAAGTAAAAATGGGGAAATAAAATTGAGCCCTATAAAATAATTAAAAACTGAGTGAATTTGCAACGTCAAGGCTAAAGCATCAAAAATAGTATGATTATTTTTAAAAGTGAGAATTAATTAACATAAAATTGAAAGTAAACAGAAAGGCGAAAGGTATAGAAAGCAAATGCACAAGAGATTCATTTCTTCGGTTGCATTAATTCATTCATGAATGACACAAGTCTAAAAAATTTTCAATATTATTGCTCCGAAAAACCTATCCGAAGGAGAACGGAATACAATAAATATATGTATAATAAAGGACCGTTATGTAAAATGTTAAAAAATTTAAAGAAGATAAGCTAAAAAATATATGCAAAATTTGGAGAAAAAAAATTAGAAAAAATGCGAATTAGTTCTAAGTAATTTGTGTCCTGATGATCGTCGTGGCGGATGCGAAACAGCCATGATATGTGCTCCTGACAATTGTACTTTTCTTGTGTTGTTTAAAAATGTTGATCACTACAATTTCATGGCAAAGAGAAAAAAATCCTTCTCGTTTCTCGCGAAATAAAATAGAACTAAAGCTCCATAAAATAGTTAATAATTGTAAATCATGAAAATCGACTGTAAGCCTTAGATTAGTGTTCCAGGTTTTTTGGCTTTAGTTTGCTGGTTAATATTGTTTTCTTTCTGGCAAAATTGTAATATTACGTTTTAACAAAAAAAAACCAATTAATGCGAAAAAGTGAAAATTCGCAGGAAAAAAATAGACCTTAGTAATTTTTTTTCTGTCTTTTTCAGCTGCCGATATTGTTTAATGGAGGCCACTTAACTTGTTAGTCGACTTGAAAAAGTTTAAAAGAATGTTTGGAGCTTGACTACATATTCTATTATTTCCATGAACAAAATGAGAATCATAAACGTTCAAAACAAACCTTTAAAACAGAAAACAATTGTATCGTCTTGCACTTTTTCACTCGTACACTTTTAATTTTCCCCACAATCTTTATGCAACGATTTAACGTCAGTTACTACTCAACTCATCAGTAGTCTCGAAAAAAAGTATATTCTATACTAATGAGTTGTTGAGCAGCATCAACGAAATGTCGGCGGCATATAAATATCTGGAAAATACGGAAAACTTGAATAAGGTCTAAAGTACTGCATTTCAATTGGCTCTTATAGTAAATGAATAATTAGATTTATTTTTGAAAAAACCAAAAATATATACATAGAACTAGAATATTTGTTTAATTTTGTTATCAAAATTTTCTAAGGAATATTTTTTATTCTTTTATTTTTTCTCTCCTCTTTTTTTTTCTTACTGCGCAATTTCGTATCAGTTTCCATACAACAACTGGTGCTGGCATTCCTTCTCCAATTCAATTTTTTTTTTTTTTTTTGCTGAATTCTCCTCTTTGCAAGTTCATGGCGTTGAAGTGTAGGATTTATTTAAATTTCTTTTTACCTTGACAGCTTGGACATTACGTTAAAAGTGATTTTCATGTTAAGCAAACATGCAATATATTACTACTACTAAAGTGTCAGATTTTCATAAAGTTATAAATTTCAACGACAAGAAAATTTATGATTCACTTAAATAGTTTGGAGGAGAAAAAAAAACGTTATTGTGGTAGAAAACGTGTTTTCTAATTGCACTCTAGAGATTAATTAAGCCAATGAAAGAGCAATCAAACATTGAGACAGACAAATATTGCTCTAAATAGTTGTTGCATAAAACAGAGATCAATTAAATTCAGATAAATTGTAAAAAGTTTTTCACTTCCAAAGCAAGACCAATAAATGTTAAAAAAAAGAAAAACAAATGTTAAAATTCTTTCTTTCAGCTGGTTATTCTTATATCCTTTGCTAGTCTATTTTGCTTAGATGGCAAAAATTTAAGCTGATTATTCTTATATCCTTTGCCATTCTTTTACTTAGATGGCATAAACTTACTTCAAGGTTTTCTTCTTTTTTTTTTGTCTTTAAAGAAAATTTGCTTTACAATCACATTAGTATTCTGATTATTATTAGTCGACGTAGAAGGCTGCAAGACCGTCACAGCTTGATGGCAGTTAATTGAATTTGCTAACTGCATACGGCAAAAGCGTAATTACTTACTTGTTGTTCTAGTGGCACCCGACAGGAAATGCTCATTTAATATTCATATTTTTAGTTTAGTCTTCCTGTAGTTATGCGACAAAAACTGCACAAACACTGTTCAATCAAGTTGTGTTGGCTTTGCATTCTATAGTGGTTTTGTAGCCTGTCTTAAAAATTTCTTTTAACATGTTCCATGATACGAATTTAACAGTGCTTTCAAAGCCTGAAACTCTGCAACGATAAATGTCATTCAAGCTGGAAGTTTTGCTCTAGCACTATTTATGTCAATGGTTTCAAAGCCTGAAACTATACAACGATAAATTATATTCCAGCTAGAAGTTTTGTTCTAGCAGTATTTATGTCAGTGCCCCGCCTTCTCACAAATACGTTCCCAATATCTTGGGGTAGACACCTCACCAGTTATAAAGCAATTACGGGGCATATGCTGAGGGAATTTAAGGAACTTTGTGAATGTAACGAAGTTTCCATAGACCTATGGGTCAAACCACGGAGTGCTCAACCGGCCTACACGCTCCAATCAACCTAACCTTATCTAGAAGTTTTTCTTGTTTTTTTCTCAAGCCAAAAACTGTTGGAAAATCGATGCCACAATATCGACATATTATTGTCCTTACAAATCGACTTTTCGCTATAATAAGATTTCATTGTAATCCTTGCTGTATGCGCTGTGACACCATCTTGTGGATGCCACATGTCAAGCCCAAAGCATATAGTTGTGGCGTTAAAAGGTTTTCAAGCATATCACGCTAGCGCTCCCCATTGACAGTCACGGTTGTGATATTTTCACTTTAAAAGGTCTCATGATTATTGCTGACCAAATTGCATAGCTGAATTTGCTTAGAATCGACTATTCTATTTATTCACATATCCATTGCATTATGGTTTTTTCACTCAATATGGTTTTTTCATAAAAATGTGAGTTGTCGTGCGCGAGCTGTAACATGCTATTGGCAACTGTATGGCAGCGTAATTGGTTTTCTGGACGAAACTCTTACGTCAACTGAGCCTTAAACAGAAAACTGTGACCAGAATTGTTCCTTGAAGACCAAGCTCTTGAGCACCGACTTGAATTGAGATTGAGCAGCAATTATGTTTGCAACCGATTCGGCAGTAGGTTATGGTCCATGCATGCTTGGGCATATCAAATACAGTCCCTTCCAAATCATTTGCTACATGATAAATAATGTGGCTTTGCGGCACGTTGTTTCTCCTGAAAATTTCACCTAACTTTCTCATCGTCACAGCAATCAATGATTGATTCTGATAAGATGTTTTAACGATTAAGGGGCTGTTCACAAATTACGTAACGCAATATAACAACCACTAAATAATAAAAAAAATTCTATTGATAAAAATTAGGGATTAAAAATTGACACATTTCAATTATCGGTCCATGGAAAGGTAAAATATTCATCCATTGATGTCATGTAAAACACGAATCAAAATTTTGCATACAATAAATTATTTTTTTTTTACGTAACATAACGAATCCCCCCCTAAACGTTACGTAATTTATGGACAGCCCCTAAAACACATTGGCGTGTCAATTATTTTTTTCACAATAAATTTGCCAGGTGTCTACTTCGCAACTTTTAAATATGAACTCTTAACACTAATGTTTACCAAATTGACGGCACAACAATGTGGTATACTCTTCTGCTGGACACCCTGTATAAGCCTAAACCAGGCAACATATAAATTGATACCTATTAGATCTTATTTTTATATGTTCTGTAAATAAAAAAAAAATGCTGATAATCAACTTGACTTTATGACTGCTTGCTAATCAAACATAATATTCTAAGCCATCACTTAATGCTTTATTAAGCTTTTAATAAAGAATTCTATTGCTATCAGCATAAGTTGTTAATTTCTTTCACTAAATGAGAAGTGTTGCCATAACAAAACTGACATTAGTAACACTTGTGCTAGATTTTTGTTGAAAAATCCAATATAGTTTTCCTCGCTTTCAGCTTGCCAGCACTTTTACATATTTTGCCTTGCTTTTGTAAATATTAATAAATAGACTATTCTTGATTTCTCGCACCACAACAGCCTGCCAAGTGTTTACACATACTATTGCTGTAATCAAGCCATAAATCAATCATTTCAATTTCCTGCACACATCTCTTGCCACATCTTTGTTTTTCTTTTTTTTTTTTTTGTGTTTAAAGCAGGTCCTCCTTATAAAGATCAATATGAATAATGGCTCTTGAAATTAAAATGTATATATAACGTACTTACAATATCAAAATCCTTGTGGAAAATGTTTGTAAAATATTTACGTTTCCCACCAGTCTTTCCCGCAAACTATTTACACCTACTCAAGCATGGCATCGTTTGCACTGGATACTTGTTCATACTCGTATTTATTTATACATACATAAATATATACATACATATGCTTACAAATGTGCTCTTGAAAAGTATATATGTAAATAAATATTTTTTTTTATGAAACTCGCTGGCAAATGAATGTGTTTGCTTTTTATCTCCATCGTCATAGAAAAAAAAAAATAATAATAACAATGTTGAAAAAAGGATTGTTTATTAATATCACTTTTTTCAGTTTCATTTCAATTTATTATTATTGTTATAGCAAGTTGGTTTCCGTATTTTTATGTTTTATATTTCTTTGACATGCACTGCTAATTTTAAAAAGAAGTATTGACAGTGATGTGCCGACATTCATGTAAACACAGACATAAATTTCTATATTAAAACACACACACATACATACTCACACACAAACGTTTGCATGTGCATGTTGGTGTTATTGTTTAAATGTCACTATTGCTTAGCCAGGACATATAACTAGCATGGGGCTTAGACAAATTTACATACAAATGAATGCGACAAATTATAATTGATATTTTTTGTTGCAAAAAAAAAAATATACTCATTCAGTGCGGTTGCTTTGAATAAAGTCAATTCAAAATTAAAGAATTTTCAATAGAAAAAGAAGCTCTTTCACTCTCTGGCTTATTTAGCACTTTGTCATCAGGCTGGGCAGCTTGAAAACTTGCTTGGCCCTTCTGTATTATACTCACAACTATTAATTACAGTTTTTCTGGCCTGTTTGTTGTTTTGTTTGCTAAGAATTAAATAACAACCTTCCCTCATCATACAAAAAAAAAAAGCTAATTAATGTAAGGTGTACATATGTGACAATATAATAATTTTAGTGTTAGGACTAGTTTAAGTATTTGTAACACCATAAAAGAAAAATAATGTGGCATAATTACAGGCTGAACTATTATTTAAAAAGGCGAATGCTGCTCAAAACTAAAACCATTTTTTTATATACTTCAGTTATAAACAAATTAGAATTATAATTTTACTGTAAGCATAAGTTTTAGCATTTGTTACACCATAAAAGAAATAATAATGCTGCATAGTTACAGGGAGACACTGTTCAAAAACTAATATCATTTTTTTTTGCTTCAGCTACAAACAAATCAAAATCAATATCAATTTATTATTCAAACTAAAGGCCATTCCATTTATTTAATTGTTTGCCAATATTTTGCTCTCCTTCGGTTAGCATTTTCAGGGCAATAATATAATTCTATAAATAGAAAGAACAAATAACATATTTGATTGCAATTTATTTAAGTTTAATGCAAAAAATACTATTTTTTATTTTTAATAACACATTTATCCCAATTTTATTAATTTATCTGAAATTAAAATATTTTGTCACATCACGTTTTTTTTAATAGAAAAATTTTTTAATTTTATTGGGATTTAACTAAGCTTGGGTATAGCAAACACATTTATGTTGTTCTCAATACAGTATATAGTATCTCAATGCCGATTAATTATGTGAAAAATAAATATTTTGCAACGTCACGTCACGTTTTTTTTTTTTTGTACTAAGTGTAAGAACCTTAATTGTTGTGGTTCATTAAATTTTAGTCAAATTAATAATACTGCCTCATTTGAGTAAAATATTAAATTAATTTTTTTAAATATCTGAAAATTAATATTTTGCCACGTCACGTCACGTTATTGTTTTTTTTTTTTGTGCTTCGTTTTAGTGAAATAATTCACCCAACTTCATTTAAATATCTGTAAACTAAAAATTTTGTCACGTCATGCTTTTTTTTTTTTTTTTAAATATAAGAAACTGAGTTGTTGTGGTTGACTTAAGTTTAGTAAAAATAACATTTGCTTCATTATAGTGAAATAGTTGGCCCAATTTCATTTAAGTATCCGAATACTAAATATTTTGTCACATCACGGTTTTTTTAAACCTTTAATTTTTTTGAGCTCACCTTAAGTGTAGGTTGAATTAATATGATGCTCATCATTTTATTAAAACATTAACCCCAATTTCATTTATTTATGTGAAAACTAAATATTTTGTCACATCACGTTATCTTTTCTAAACAGAAAAATTCTTAAATTTTTTACTAATGGGTCAAGTTTCGTGCAAGTTAGAATTGTGTTTTCTTTTAAATAAAACATATAAGCCGATTTCGTTTAATTATCTGAAGTCAAAATATTTTGTCACATCACGCAATTTTTTTTTTTTTGCAAACAGGAAAAAACTTAATTTTATAGCGATTTAGTTAGGTTTTTACCAGTTTAATGTTGGTTTCTTTGTTTTTTTGATACATATACTCAAATTTCGTTAAATTATTGGAAAACTAAATATTTTGTCACGTCACGCATTTTGCCATGTCAACCTTAAATTTTTTTACAATAGGAAAATCTTTTAATTGTGTTGCACTTTGCTTAAATTTGTATCAAACTAATATTGTTTTGCTATTTTCATATTATATATTATATATACATATATTATATATTATCTGATGGCAATAGATTTTCCTAATTGATTCTACTTTTTCCAAACCAACACAATTCTTAACTTTATTGCGTCTGGGTGAGGTTTGTATCGAATCAATTTCATTTTCAAGGCGCGTAAATACGAATCTATGGAACTCAGTAGTGCCTTGGAGCAGTCAAATGCCCAATAATTTTTTCTCCCCAACAATTTTGTCGAACACACCCACTATGTATGGCTCCCAAATAGGTTTTGAGAATACACCGACTGTGTATCATATCTACTAAATGGCCTTCCGCATAAAAATACAAAAAATATTAAGTCGGATGCCTCAAAAAGGATTCCGTAGTGGAACTTGTTTCCCTCATGGCGACACACCCTAATATAAATACCAGTTTACCATTTCTTTCTTAAATTAAATGAAAATGCCACATCCCTTTAAAAGTTTATAAAAATCACTTTCTTTGACAAGCAGCATATCAAAGCTTTATAGTACTTTTCAGCCACTCAAGTACAATTAAACACTTAACAATGCCTAGTCCTTAGTGTTTCTTTATTTTTATGGCATTTAAAACATTTTCTTTCTTGTTTTGCTTTTCCACTTTAAACATAATAAATAAAATTTTATAAATTAATTGTATAATAAAATGCTTAATTTTTAGGAAATAATAAATTATGTGTTTCTTATGATATAAATTAACTTAACTGAATTAATAACAAACTGCTTAAAGGCTTAAGGCAATAGGAATATATTTTTAGCATAAAGAATTATTATCCTTTAAACGAAAAAGGTATAAAAAACTATAGTGTGAAAATCTGTTTATGCGGAACCTTAAATCTGTTTATGCAGAACTTTGCAATTCTGTTGCAAATGCTTTAGCCTAAAAGTATGTTTAGCTTTTGCTAAACACGTTTCTTTTGTTCGTGCTATTTACATAACTCTAATGTGGTATTAGACTACTAGTTTATTTTTTACCTCGCTTTTTATATTGTCACGTTTCCAGCTTATTCTTACTCCTGCTACTCACACTATTCCACTCATCGGCAGTTGAAAATCTAAACTCAACATCTGTTGGCGTATTCAATCGTGTTGTTGTCCATGACGTCGTCGTCGTTGTCGTTGTCGCTGGTGTCCATGTTAAGCTTTGTCTGTGCATGCTATTCGATTTTATTGCTGCTGGTGTCATTGTTGCAGTAATGACATCTATCAAATTGTCGTTTTCTTGTACAATTTCTGTTGTCACATTTTTGTTAAGCTGCTGCCGTTCTTTCTCCTGTTCCTGCTCCTGCTTTCGCACAACTGGTAACAATGTTAGAGCAGCTGATGCCTTTGTGTAGTTGTTATGTGTTGTGAAAGCCAAAGTATTACGTCCAAATGGTGGCTCATCGTTTGTATCCAAAAAGAATTTGCCTCGTAATCTGGCATGAAGAATGCAAAAGGAAAGAAAACAATTTAAAAAAAAACGATTTCTCTTTATTTATGTATGTAAGTTTCAAAGCCATCAATCATTGCAGGGGATAGTAAAGAAAACAAATCTTGTCTACTTTATATTAGAAAAAAAAAACAAAGTTTGTTTTTCATTTACATATGTACATACACAAAATGTCTACACATTAGGGCTCTTATTCATAATAAATATTTTAGGTTTATTAAACTTTTATTTTTCATACAAATATGTCAAATAAGAGCCTTACAAGCCTGAAATAATTTTTATGAATTAGGGGGTAGGAAAATGGGGATGAGAATGTATTAAATATGAACTTATTATATTGATAATATATAATAGCTCCAGAAATAATGCTTACACTAAAAAGTTGGGGAAGAGAAATTTAATCTAGAACGCTTTGACATATTGTGTAAAAAAATCAAAAACGTGCTTTCAAAGTCATGATAAGAAGAATGCAGCGCCCTTTTTAAAAATCTCGCATTTAAAAGAGAAAAAAATTAAAAAAAAAACTCGTATTTAAGAGAGAAAAAAATCTAAACAAAAAAAACCCTCTTGTCTATAAAATCTGAAATACTGAAAATTTTGTTAATAAAAATAACAAAATAAATAAATCATAACAAAATCTGGCGGTTTTCTTGATTAGTGCATAATGTAATTATAAATTTTTTTCTTCAATTTCTTTCACATTATTTTATTCTTAAAATTGCACTTGAAATCTTTTTGTGAAAACACCCACTCACCTCTTGTCCGCTGCCATTCCCATGAAAACTTTGCCATTGCCATCGCGACAAGTGCCAAACAATTTCGAAGGCTCACATCTGTTGGCTAGAAATGCATAAGGATAAATTATGGATTCAATAAAATATTCCCAGGCACGTTGATGGCTGCAGCCTACTGCACAAACATGCACAACACATGATGACGATGGTAATAAAAAATAAAGAAGGGATATTAAAATAAGAAAACAATTTGCGAAAGAAAAGAAATGGAACGCAGCACACAACGACCACTCACTTATTATGCCCAACCAACGATTATTGGCAATTTCTTGTCGTGCACAACCAGGCTGTAGTGCATGACCGCCATTGGGATAGAAATCAGCATGACCCATTGCCTCTGGGTTGCCCAAAATTCCACCATCTGTATGAATAATATCCACAAATTGAGCGTCCTTGGGGCTCAAACGGCGATTGGTGCTGCCATCCTCAAATAAAGGCAAAGCAGGATCCAAACCTTAGCAAAAGAAAACAAAAAGACTTTTAAAGTAATAAAATGAATATCTATAAAATGTTTTCGCACACCCAGTCACACACCTGTTATTCTGGGCAGTTGCACACCCCACTCTTTTAATTGTTTGCCCACATAACCGGCCACCTCTGCTCCCAGACTGAAACCAATTAAATGGATTTTTTGCTTTTGATAGCCCTGATGCAAAAGAAAACGTATAAATCTTGCTATATATTTTGCTGCTATGGGCAAATTATCCACAGCATTGGTGTACCAGGGCACAGCAGTCATTGGACTCCAATCAATGAGTATGACATTGTAATTTCCGCTCTTTAAAAATGCTGGCAAAACACACACACACACACACACACATACATGTACATTTATAAAAATATGCAATTAATTTTCTGTAGGGAATAGTTGTCGTTTATTGTGTTTTAAAAAGGCTTCAACAGCTTTGAACAAGCAGTCATAAATACACACATACAGCAACAACAACAACAACAACGAAACTTACCATCTTTAACCTCCTGACTGCTTTGCTTTTCCGCTGTCGCTGACTCGGAGAAGCCATGCAAATAAATTGCCAAAGGATAATTGAAATTGAAATTGCTTTTGCGCAAACGTTTCTCATCACTCAAATATAAATATTCAAATTTTAATTGATTTTTTCTGCAACGAAAAAAAACACACACGCACACACATACACACAAAATTAATAATTCAGAAAAAAAAACTCGATTTACAAAAAAACAAGTTACACATTTTTGGGCTTTATAATCTGACGAGCATTGTGATATTGAAAATAAAAAAGCGTTTACATAAATAGCACCACACAACAAAAGACAAAATCTTTTCTTACCATCTCGGTCTGCTGCTCTAATAATTGAAATACAAAAAACCTCAAATTTATGCCCTCCACCAGTCAAGACTAATAATCACAGAACTGGTGACCAGAAGGGTCACCAGTTAGAGATTAAATGATTAGAATTTGCAGCTGCCTATTTTCACTCACCTTGTGTACAGCATAAATTTAATATCATCTCTTTCTTTAATTTCGCAACAATTGGAGCAAAACCCTCTGGGTGTTGGACTATAGAATATGGGAGAACCAGCTGGAAGCAGAGAGAAACAAAATCACCTCAAAAATTTATTGAACAAAAGTTTAAAAGACTTAAGTTCAACCCTTAAATGACTAATTCAGTTCACCTATGAACTAAGGGCCTGCTAAATTTCACATTTTTATTGCTGCCCCTGATGAGAGGTGTAGTGACTTGGAAACAGACGGTTGTCAGCTCAGCTCAGCTATAAAATTTTACTAAGTTGTTAGACCTTATGAATTTATAATCTTCGTTTTTCTCAATTTTTAGGCTCTAGGTCAGTGTTGTTCTAAATAAAACTCTTGTGTGTTTTTTATTTTGTATTATTTTCAATATTTCGAGTACTCTATTTGGTACTCTTTTTCAGGAATTTTAGTAAAGTCGTTCGTCATATTATATAAAATGTTGATCGCAGATGTTGATCGAAGAATAGCAAATATTATTAAATTTTACTCTTCTTTACTTAATTAGTCCTAATTTATAGCTGCAAAATTGAAAAGCAGACATTTTTTGAGTCTTCTTTGATATTTGCCTAAAGCTTTTACTGAAGGAAAATTCACAGACAGGCAGAAAATCTGCACAAACGCATAAATCACACACATACATAGCTAATAGTATTAAAATGGCGATGGCCTGAGAAACACTATATGTGAAGCAACGTTGTGAAAATTACAACAACAAATTAAAATTCGTCTCTGGACGCCAACACAGGACACTCTTCCCCCATACAATAACACGCCTAAGACTTCGTCTGTCTGCCCTTCAGTATCTCTCTCAGCTGCAAAAGTGGATATTTAAGAAAATAAAAAGTCTCTCAAGGATTGAACTTGATTTTATTAAGAATTATTTAAATACAAATTCATTAAAGCATAGAATAGTATAAGCAAAACAAACAAAAAATATGTAAATGGTAAAAATGATTATGCTAAGCTTACGAAAAGCAACCGAGCTGCAATTGTATTGCAATTTACTAGAACGCGATAAGGCAGTCCGGTAACATGATAAAACAGGCATGGAAATGATAATGCAGAGTGCAATCTTAAGGACATTTTTGTTAGCCCCATTTAATGTGTTCTACAATAACCTGAATCCAAATACAGACAAAATTAAAGCCTGAAGAGCGTCCCCATAAAATAAGCTGTGCTTCACTTGCGTTTAAAAACACTTTCAATCGATTTTTGTGAATGTGTGAACAGTTCTGGGTATGGCAAGTGAAATGTGCTAAATGTCTGACACAGTTGTATGGATCGCTTGTGTGTGAGCTATTCTCATGCTTGGCTTAGTGTATTTGCGTAATTTAATGAGTTCGTTAGTATTTAGTTTGTGAACTGCTATAAACAACTTGCTGGGAAGTAAATATTTGTATAATTAGAGCTTTTATCTATTAATTTATTGTAGCTGAAAAATTATCTCTTAGAAAGATCTTTGAAAAAAAAAACAGTTTATTTGTTAACAAATAAACCGCAAAATTAATCAAAATATTTAGTTGTTTCTAAAGTAGAATAATTAAAAAAAAATTCACACACTCGCGCGTTCAGAATAACAATTAAAAAGAGAAGCTAATACGGTATGCATGTCATTTTTCTTAAAGTTTAATAATTTTATTTCTTTTTTTTTTTTTTGTTTATTTAACTTTTTTCTTTAATTTCAAGCTTAATTTTTGTTTATCATTTTTTGCCAAAAAAAAAAACTAAACAGTATGCGGAAATGAACGTTTAGTTTTGCTTGAAGCTTGTAGTTTTTATTATTATATGTACATATATTTTTAAGCCGTTTGGTGTGTATGCATTTATTTTTTATTTAATTCCAAAAAGTAGCTGCTTTATCAACGAATCATAAATTAATTATAATTAATGACAACACTAAAGCTGAAGTTCTTTACAAAAAAAAAAAAAGAAGTTAATATGCATACCAGATCATTGATCCCTGAACTGAATGATCAAAATCTCCATCTCGATTTTGATCATTGAGTTTATCATAATGTTCAATAAAACTTTTGACACTTAAATTTCATTGCCCGAAATTTATGTTATCGAATATAATATGAAAAATAATTAACTTAAAATGATTTTTGAAAAGAGCCAAAGCGCCTTTTTTGTTATGGAGATAATTCAATCCATTAAGTTTTCTGAGTTCTAATGTATTTTTATTCATTCGAGAGCTTCAGTCTACCCGTCTTACACTATATACATATACATATGTATATACTAGGTCGGATGGACTTATATGGACAAAAACTTGGCGATATTGTAATTTCGGTTTTTTGTTTATAGATTTTAGCATGCGAAAAGAAAGTTCCAGTACAACATATCAAAAAAATCGTTTTCGAGGAGTCCGATAAAAAACAATTTTTTTTTATTTGTACATGACAACCCCATCAGCAGACGCGGTACGGGGTTTTATTGGAGGTTGGTCATTCACTTGACTCCTCTACGCGCAGCTGGGCAATGGGGGAAAATTGTATTTTCGTGGGCCCCTGGGAGTAATCAATTCTGGAGTGCCCTTAGAGGAGTCAAATGTATGACCAACCTCTAAAAATTTTTTTCTTCCTAATATTTTTTCAAACACACGCTTCCTTACGAGTGCTCAGTTAAAAAAATTGAAGTCGGAATTTTTTGATATGCCTTAGTGGAATATCAAACCTACCCTATAATAAAGTAGATCGACCCTATAAAGACTTGAAACAGTCATGACATGTTCCCCAACTAATAAGCATTCAACTTTATTTTTCTTGGCTTCTTTCAAAATGTTGAGCACTGCAGTTTTACAAACAAAAATTCGTGAAATTTGAGAAAGGAAAACTTAATTCAAGCTCTTTAAGTTATTAACGGAAATTGTGTATTTTAAAAAATTTTGCAGAAATATTTAAGCCGTTTTCTTTCCTAAAACATGTGCAGCATTTTCAATATTTTTTTTTTTTTACAAAAAGAGTAGATGGGCACAGCCTTTATTCATTTTGATTAATTATGCACAGCTGAGGCAATCTTTTCTTTTGATCTCAGTTACGCTAAAATACTAAAGAAAAGAAATTTTCATTGGAACTAAAAAAAGATCATTCAACCAGTTGAGCCGATATTTTTAGTAGACTTTGGTTTGATGCATAAAGAGAAAAAACAAACAATTTATAAGCGACAGCTTGTCTGCAGAGCTGAAATACTCGACTTAGTTGTTTAATTATATAAACATGTAAGTGGAATAAAGATGGCTGCCAGTGCTGCCAAGTCACATAACTGCATAGTTTCTATGCAGCTTGTTTAGCAGATTATAGATATTTTTTTTCTTCTTTGAAAAATGTGTAAATTAGCATAGTGAATTTTATTACCTAATTTAAATCATCAAGGCCCAATAATACGTTTTATTGTAAAAAGATAGAGATGTTAAGTACAATATCAATATATGGATGAAACTAAAATCATTTCCGCATCTGAGAACAAAAAAAAACCCAATTTAATCACATCACTGACCTCTTCTAAGTGTTATTTGTGCGCTGCATCTTTTAAAGTATGTCATAACTATTTCATTATAATTTTGTTTTTTGACTGTTCAAGATTGATAGACATTGGCTTAAAAAGTAATAAATTTTTTGGTTTTGATATCATTATTTAAATTTTCTATTTAAAACAAGACTTACCCAACAAAAATGTAAAAATTCCACATACTGCTGAAGTGGCAGGCAACGTCATGTTTCTTTTTCTGAGTTTGAGGCTACTTTTTAAAATGCTTGTCTACAGCATTTGCTTTCAGTTATTTACTTTTTGAAGATTTTTTTCTTTTCCTTGTTCAAAAATATCTTAGTATGCTAATAATTATTTATCACCAGCACTATAAGAGAATTATCACAATAAGAAATTTTCGCTTTTAGGAAATTTCACAGTTTAGTAAATTCAAACCGAAATACCATTTTCCTTCTTTTAATTAATAAATTTTCATTGAGCGAAAGTTCTTATAGAAAATTCTGAGACTGATATCTCTTATCACTGACAAAATTGCAACAATATATGAAAATCAATTAGAAATCAGTTGAATGTTGAGCAGAGAATATAAAATATTATCCAATTAACAGAAAAACTCAGCAATAACATAGAAAGTAGATCAATAAGATTAAATATAGACAATCAGTACTGAAGAGCTCAGTTCGTAGAATGGCTATGCGCTGCTGCTTAAAAACAGTATACAATTAGTCATGGCCTGTAGCACAATGGCACTTTTTAGGACCCTAGTGCACCGGTCTCACGATCGGCAATCCGCAAAACATCGTCATGGCCCAGGTTCGAAGCAAGCTCAGGTGCTGATGAGCGATGTGGTGCTCATGAAACAGCCAGGGTATATACCCCAACCAGTAAGTCTTCAACTTCACTTTTCTTGTCTTCTTTAAAAATGTTGATCACTCCAGTTTTATCACAAAAAAAAAAATCTTTCTCAATTTTAAGGCAGTAGAAATCGAACTAAAAACTCTAATAAAATTATTAATCACTGATATCTTTTATGCTATTGAAGTGGTAAAAGTATTCAGAGAAATATTTTCAGTTACACAACTCACAAACTAAATTATTTTGTTTGCCAAATTGTAACAGTGACTTTCTTAATAAAAAAAAAGTTATCATTAATATTTTTATAGAAAACTTTGAAACTGATATTGCGAAAGTGATAAACTTCTCCACAAATATTTTCATAGTAATGATTTTTCTTTAGCAAACTCTTAAATTTGTTGCAGTATTCAAGCCAGGAAAAATTGTTGCTGTTGTTTCAATCATTTAAAACTTTTTAAATTTATTTACATTTAATTATTTTTATAAAGCAAGAATTTCAGGAAAGTGTTATAAAATTGTTTCAAAATGAACATTAAAACTGTTTCAATATCGGCTTCAGATGAAAGAAGCTATCAATTTTTTTTTTTTTTTTTTGGCAGACTGGGCGTCACCGCTGCTACAATAATATCTAGAGTAACTAGTTTAAATTTGTTATTAATTGTAGGCACTTTTTTTAATTTAGAAATTAAAGCCTATAAAAACTTCTTTAGCTGTTAAACTTTTTCATTGTCTAGCTTCTTAACTGCCTATATGTCATCGACTCAAAAAACCTTGTAAAACTCTTACATTTTATTACTAAGGCTTGTTATTACTTACAACTTGCCGATAGCTAAAGGTGGGGTTCTGGGGACCTTATTTTGCAATAAGTTTTTATAATATCAAACCAAGAAGTTTAAAAGTGATTTCTGTCCTTAAGTTTTGAGCATATGTATATGATTTTAAGGCTACTGACAAGTTGGAGGCATATAGACGTGCTGAAAACTTAGAGACAGAAAAGTTGTTTATACTTTTTGGTTTGCTGCAAATTTGCTCTGGCCTTAAAAGAAGTTTTAATTTGAAATTTTAGTTTCCTTAATGCCAAAGGTGGTGATTATTCAAGAATCACCCCCACGTTTAAAGCTTCCAATTACAAAATATTGCCGCAAAATACGGTCAACCAATTCCCACATTCCCACATACTGATACATAGTATGTTGTATTAATAAGTTTTATTTAATTTTTGTTAGAGAAAACTATGAGAATTCGAAAAAAAAATGTTTCATTTTAAATATATTAATTTTTTCTCTTATCACAGTTATTTCACATGAAAGTAGTTTGCAAATTGTTTGCTCATTAAAATAAAATAATTTTAATATTTACTTTAGATTTATTTAAATTATTTGTTACTTGTTTCATATACATATGTTTTAGTTCTTATATTTTTTTTTTTTACTTTTTTAATGCTATGGCTATTTTTGTTCAGAAAAAACGCTTCTTTTTTTCAAAACTAGTTACTATTAAAATATTTCTTGAATTTTTGTATATTCTATTCTATTATATGTAGTGTTTTGTGTTTTGAAGATATTTATTTTATTATTCTTAAAAATTCTGAAAAGTTCTTAAACAACCGATACAATACGCGTCTCCATTCAAACTGATCACCATTAAAACTTACCAGACAACAAAACAAAACGGAAAAGCAAACAAAAAATAAATAAATAATAATGGGAAAAAAAGATTCTACCTAAATAACACAAACAACTGGAGAAGTAATCAAAACGGCAAAAGTAAACAAATTTCAATTTGGCACCTTAGCAAACAAACAAAAAAATCTATTATTGTTAAAGAATAAATTAACAAACACACAAACAAACAAACAAATGTTTAAGAATATTGTAAATAAAAATTGTTGAGAAAAAATATAATAAGTGAAAAATTATAAAACAAAAACAAACTCGCTAAAGCACGTGAAATAGTATAAATGTCTAATGAATTAATTAAACAATTGTTGACTTTGATGAGAATCACACAAAAACAAAAGACTTAAGTTACATGCTCTTCTCAACAACATCTCTTTCTCTTTCGCTCCCCTTTAATTGGTGCAACACTCTCAATTAATTTATTATGCGTAACACTACAAAAGCATTTTATTGTTTAATTAGCAATAAACATGTTTTTTATTTTATATACACACATTTGTTTAAAAAAAGAGAAATTCACAAAGAAAAAAAAAGAACATTTTTTGTCAGGAAACAAAAACACAGAAAATGAATTTATTGCATATTTTATATAATCTATAATATTTCTAATATGAATAACTAAGCACTCGTTCTGTTAAAGATCTTGTTCAATGTTGTTCACAAAAATGTTAACAAATGCCAAAACTAATTTGTGCTCATCGAATTGATACGAAGTATTTTTGCATGTTTCCACTTCATTTGCTTCTTCATAGTTCATTTTATTAAATACAACTTAAAGGTCATTGGCTTTAGCTTCTTCCAATATTAAACAAATTAAAGTCATTGTTAGCTTAGTGTGCTCTTGAACTTATGCCGCTTTTGCAACAAGCAATTACTAAGTGTTTATCAATGTTTGTTAAGTCATATGTTATATTTAATTGATCTTGAACTTTCACTGGCGTAAGCTTTCTTATAGATCAATGTATAACAGAAAATAATACAAGTGATAAATTAAATAAAGAAGGCCATGGTTTGCGAAAAAAATTCCAAATAAAAATTTTTCTTTCCACCAAAAAAAAAAAAAAAAATTAATTACAATAAGTGATATATTTTTATAGAAATATTTGTTATGTAAAATTAACACAATCAGCTCAATCATGAATATTCTCAAGGAATTTTATTCCTAAGGAAAATACGTTTCTCGAGAAAAAATTCCTCCAATCATAAATTACCTGAGAAACAAAAAAATAAAAGTTGGTTATAACGAAATTTTTTATAGGAAAAAACAAAAATCCTTTGTTTTTAAAATACCTATTTTTGCCTCCGCCGACTATTTTTCCCCTTCGATGTGGCTAAAACAGGGAAGGTTAAAAAAAAATTCCTAAGGAATTTATCAACATAATAAGAGGAATGGGAAAAGAGAAAAAACTCTCACGGAATTATCATTCATGATTGGGCTGAATATTATTCTTGAAATGAAAAAAATTAAAATTATTTTTACAGTGATGATTTTTCTTAGAGAAAAGTTCTCTTATTGCTAAATTTGCTAATAAAGTGGTTATTGTGGTTATTGCTACAGACATTTTTGATTACAAAAAACTTCTGGCTACTTTTTTCCAAAAAAAAAATATATATATATATCACAATTAAATTTCTAGTCACAAAGAATCATCAAGGTGATAAAATGCTTGCCGAGCGGTTAAAGCGGCTGTGCCAAAATTGTAAAATTTGACTCGTCCAAAGTTCATAGCTTGCTGATGAAGGGTGTTTGCTACCCAGAAACAGCCAGTTGTCTACCTAGCTATTAAATTTTACTTCTCTTTACTTAATTAATCTTGGTTTAAAAGTGACAAACCAAGGGTTGAATTTGAGATTATTTTTCGATGCGAAAACTATTACTGCATTAGCATTTGTATGTGCTCATATAACTATCACTGTAATAGCTTACAAAAATTATCACAGCAATCACACATTTATGTAATTTTTTTTTAATAATTTTATCGGGCTTTCAAGTTCGATTTTTACTTCCTCAACATTGAGAAAGATTTATTAGTGATAAAATTGTAGTGATCAGCATTTCGAAAGAAACTTATTGGATGGAGTACATGCCAAGATTGTTTCACGTCCATCACGGCACTCATCAGCACCCAAATTGCCTCAAATCCAGGCCATGACTAGCATGGAAAATTTATCGCTGTAATAATCTTGATATAGCTAATTATAGATAATTATCATATAGTTAACTTTCATATAGCAATAGTTTTCTTGCTGACTATGTCTTAGGTATATTGTCATAATAACAAATATTTTTATCAAATCTATCACAAGGATATTTTCTTAAAGATGCTAATAATACTTGTAGAAAAATTCTACTCAAGACATTTTCGTTCAATGAACATGATAACAAAGTAATCGCTTAAGTGTTCAGCCATTAGTGTTAATAAATTTACTTGACCAGCTTGTTTTAATTAACATGCAGCTAAAGGTTTTTTTGTTTCTAATAAATGCCATCTATTGTTTCAACTGTCGTACAATTAAAATATTGTCTTCTTTAATTACAATGTCACATGCTTGAAACTTTAAGCCACCCTTCAACCTTGTGTAAGCATTAATTACACCAGCATTAATCAAGTGCGGTATTTCAAGCATTACATTTTATACATTTAAATTGAATTTTAACAAGTCCATTTTGAGTTGAATCCCATGTTTTAGAATCTTTTGCCTTTGGTATTGCATAAAGTCAAAACACTTTGCTGAAGTCTTATCACATTCGAATATTTAGTTTAATTTCTTTTTTTTCCCACTAGATAGATACTTATAAAATATAACACCTCTTAAGCGTTAAAGTGCTAACAAGTTAGACCTTAACTCATCGCCAAGTCAAGTATGTGCTTAAAATAACAATTTTAGTTGTTGTCTTAACCGCAAGCTTAGACATTTACTTGACATTCTTTAATGAGTGCTGCTTAAAATCAATATTTTGTTTACAAATTGATTTGTGTACTTTGGAAACAAACAGCAATAAAAATTTTTGATTTGAAAATTAAAGTGATGTCATATCTTTAAGAGAAGAACACTGAGTATGAACAACTATGCCAATGTAACGAAAAAGGTTTTCCTGGGAAAATAGTGTTAATTTTGTGATTTTTGTCAGACAAACAACCTGATTCTACTCATATTCTCATAAGTGAAAACCCAAGGATCTGCTTTTTCTCCACAAGAGGCTTAATTTTCTACAAACAATACTTTATTCGATCAGGATGAAAGGCTAGAAATAAATATGTGCAATAGCAAAAATTTTATCACCATGAAAATGCAAAATAAAAAATTGCTGTAATAGTTTTATTTAGAAAAATGTATCACTCTGATCATTTTCTTTAGAAAGATTATTGCTTTTAAGCTTTGTAGGCATTCTTTAAGAAAGATACCAGGAAAAAAATATTATCGCTAAAGTTTTCTATAGAAAAAAAAATTATCACTGTGATATCACAGAAGAAAAATATTTATCACTGTGACCATTTATTATAAAAAAGTTATATAAGAGCTTCTTGGGATTTTTTGGAAATAGTTTTCGTTGTGATAGCCCTAAACAAGAATATTTATCACTGTGATAGTTTTGAGTAGAAAAAACTATGATCACTAAAATTATTTGTTACAGTTTCCTATTAAAAGGATATCCTAACTGTAACAGTTTTTTATGGCAAGAATTATCTTTATAGTCGTTAAAATTTTTTAAGAAAAAAAATATATCACTGTGACAGTTTTTTATGAAAAAAATTAAACAAAAGCTTATTATGATTTTCCCAAAACATTATTGTTTCGATATTTTTCTAAGCAATCAAGCTGGAAAAAATCATTTGTTTATTCATTTAAAATCATAACATGTAAGACTTAAAAGTGTTTAAAGCATATTAAGCAAATTCGTAAAAATAATCATAATAAAGTTTTAATCCTTTGTTAACTTTTTGGAAACATTTAAAATATGCAAAACATTAATTGCCAAATCAGATGCAGGCAGTTTTTTGTTTTGATGCCGGCTGCAAGCTAAACAATTTTAATCACATGGCCACACGCGGAACTAAACAGCGATTTTAGCTAATTTATTATTCACCACCCATCGCAGAAAATGTGCAAAAATAGTTTCAGCATGTTCTACAAAAGCACGCGTTCGAATTCTAGGGGAAGTTTCGCTCAAATTCCGTTTCAGATAAATATTTTCGTGTTACAAATTCAAGCTTTGTCAGCTTATAAATATGAGTTGTGGCATGAATATTAATAAACCTACAATAAATCCATGGAAATGTGTTGAAGAAAGAGAGACAGATAATAGGAAGACAAGGAAAACTTGTACGACCTTTGTTTGTTTGTTTCAAAGTTTCAAAAATAATTTACTGTAACGTACCGTTTTATTGGCCGGCCTAATGAATTGAGCCGTGCTTGTTTTGTTAATTGTTCTAATAATTTCTGCCTGTTAGAAGCTGTGCCATTAAAATATTATAAATGTATACGAATCGATATATGTTTTATTTATTTATTAAAAAAATTCCATGATTATAAATTACTACGTAGCTAAAAGAATAATGTTGGAAAGTTTCTGGTCCCAGCAATTTATTTTGTGTTATCCTGTGTTTTAGCTTAACTAAAAAACAATCTAAATGAGAACGAATAATAAACATCTACTTTTAATTATTATTTATGCTATCTATTCTATTATTGCCATCATTCTTGTTTTAATTACCTGGTTATTATGATTGCAATCATAAAAATAATGAAAACTTTAGTCTCTTGGCCGGAAGCTCATTATGATTTTTTAATTTGTAAAAATTGGCTGAGTTAACAAAAAGTTTTTTTTATTACATAGATACCTACTGTTTCCAGAGACATTTTTAAAATGCACGGTCTAAAACATTTAGAATTTGTTAAAGCAAAAAATTGCCGTAAATTGTAAAGAAGTCAAAAATATCTAAAAAAAAAAAAAAATAAACCTTTTATTTAAAACGAGCCTTAAAAAATAGAAGATTTTGTGAAATATTTCTAAAATCTTTTCCACAAAGAAGTCCTTTTAAAAAAAAAAGCCCCTCCACTTCCGAAGAAGCTGCTTTAGGGGAAAATTGATTTTCATACATGATGCTCTTTACAAAAAGGTATTTTTTCTTAAAACAAAAATGTTCCAAAAAATTATGTATAAAAATGTATCTTTCATAACAGAGAAACTATCGTAAAATATACACTTTACAATAAAGTATTTTCTTTCAAAAAACGGCTTTTTTTTTAAAAGTACTTTTTTGCAAAATATACCTTTTTTAACGATTACTTTTTTCAAAAACTACGTCTTTTTAAAATTAATTTTTCTAAAATGGACTTTTTCCAAAAAGTATCTGTTTGAAAAAGGTACATACTTTTTAAAAAAGTACTTTTAAAAAAAAGATAGCTTTTAAAATAAAATATTTTCTGCAAAAAATCGTTGACTTGCTGGTTTACTGAAGCAAGTGGCAGTCTGGCAGCTGTATTACCATTTTCTTTAATATAACTACTGCATACTTTACGGAGCTTGTATTTTGTTAACAATCAACTAACGATTGTCTCCTCTTCCTATACGATTTTAGGACAAACTTTTAAGCAAATTGGAAGAAAGCGAGCCGGATCCTCCAACCTCCCAGGAAGATGAATGCGTTATTTGTATCAATGCTCGAGCCACCATGCAAACGTCGCCATGTGGTCATCGGGTGGTGTGTAGACGTTGTTTTGTCAAAACCATACAAAGTGCTGTAGCTCAAAGACTGTTGCCCCTGCGCTGTGTGATATGTAGAGCGCGTGTCAATCGGCTGACCTCAAGTTCGGGGACGTGGCGCATACAAGAGTCGGCCAGCAGCTACTCAATGGGTGCCAAAAGTTGGGCCTCTGTTGGAGTAACAGCCGGCGGTGTTACCGCTTCTGCCAGCTCATATTCCATGAATGATGCCCACAGTGGTCATCATGCATTTCATACGCACAACACTGGCCGCTATCCGCGTAGTCCTACTGGTCGTGTATCTCAGTCGGATAGCTTGTATTCAATGAGCTCGACGGGCTCATCGTCGGCCAACTCTGTTTTCTCAAAAACGTCTTCCATTTCAAGCGATTTGTGTTCACCTGCCTCGCCAATCTCACCCACACAATGTTCGTACAATCAAACATCCATGATATTGAACAATCATCTGGCACCACCCACCCCCAGCATATCACCGCATTCGCCCACATCCACCTTGGGATCGGGCACATCGCCTAGCTCGTTGTCGCCTAAAGAAATAGCGCATACTCATTCACATCACAGTGGTTGTCCAACGGGTTGTTCGGGTGCTGTACCACGCAAACCTTTAAAGCCTCTCAGCAATTCATCTTCCACTAGCTCGTGCAGCAGCATGGGTAGCAATTTTAATGCTGCTTTTGCACCTTCTTCTACACACACATATCCGGGTAGGAGACACACTAAAGGCCGCATAGTAGACTTGCAAAATCGCTTACCGCCCATCAAAGAGTTTCGCAGTCCTGCCAAGGTGCCACATCCTTCACCAGTACACATAAGCAATCCTAGATTTCGGTAGGTTTTAACCCTTTCCTGCCATTTGCAACTAAACTCATTTTATAAATTAAAATTTACCCTTTTCTCCAGCTATGCTTCTTACACAAAATCTAGCCAGGACTCAAATACAAACACCAAGCCATCATCTGCCAACGCTAAAGAACAAGTATCACCACCCAAGAGACCCATGAATATACACATAAGTGCTTTCCACAACACGTTGGCACCTCCGCCCCTAAAAGCGGTGGGTGGCTCAAAAATAAGTCCACTTGCCACCAAACACACGCTTAACAACAAACCTTCGTACACCGCATTGGCAACGGAGCGAAAGGAAAAAAAATCGTTTACCGATTCTAATAAAAATAATATTAATTTGAAATTAACGACATCAACGACGAACCACAAATTATTAACGTCATCAATCAAATCTTCCTCATCAACGTCCTCCTCTGTGTCAGCCACAGCATCGAAATCATCATCATCATCCTCGTCATCGTCGTCAGCTTCATCCTCTGCTCATCGCCACACAACAGGCAATTCAACTTTAACAACATCATTTACAACCAGCAAAAGTTTTCCATTGTTTTGCAGCAACAATAATCACAGTAAGTGGATTTTTTGTTTAAAGTTTATTTTTATTTATAATGTTTTATTTTCATATTTTTTCTGCGCTTTTGTTGCTTTTCCAATTGTTTTGTTTTTGTTATCTTATATACCTACATATATAAATATGATAAGTGAACAAGAGAAACGAGAGCATTGAGCATGATGATAGCATTTGTCACGTTGAAATGATGATGGAGAAAAACTTTAGTTGAAAAATTCTATAAATGAATGTCAAAAAATATTTTGGCTGAATTATTTTTGAAGCATAAATTCAAACAGGCGTGATAGCTATTTGAATTCAAAGTGTAAAATTAAAATGCACACATTTATATACAAAACATACATATATATATGTATATACATCCATATATTCTGCCATTTTCAGATAAGAGCTTTAAAAAATGCAATGAGTTCCACACCATTTTTATTGCAAAATATGCTGTTCCACAAAGTGTGGATAAAACCATGTAAGCCAAGAACATTTTTAAAAAATTACCAGAAAGAATTTTAGAAAGTTTTCTAGGCCTCAAAATTTGTAGAGCTAAAATGTGTTACGGAAAATAGTTCCATATAAAAGCATAAATTTTTTGTAAAATTTTTTTTTCAACTTTCTGTTCAAAAATTGGAAAAATGGTTTAATATTGATTTGCACAAATACATTCTCCGAAAATTTCAAAAATCAATCAAAATTGATCTGCTTAAATATTTTTGGAGACATTTATGTTGCAACAAAGAGCTCAAAAACGAAAAGGTACTTACCAGATGTCATATGAAGAATACATTCCACAAAGTTAGAAAGTGCCTATCAATGGCCTTACTAGATTATAGTTCCCATACATTACTTGAAGTGTTAAAGAAATTATTTATAAAAGTGCATTCCACAAAACTTTAAATATTTACTATGAAAAAAATCATGTTCCAGCTAAAATTTTTTTAAGGAATAAAAAATGTGGGCTTCACAATTAAAGAAAATATTCAGCTGAAGAAGCTATAATTCTTAATGCTTATAGAAGAGTTTGCAATAAAAAAAAAATATAGAAAAGTTTTTAAGCGTCGTTCTGAAATTTTGGAAGAAACACTGTGTTCCACAATGGCGAAATATTTTAAAAAACATAAAATAAGCACTACAACTTTTTCAATATTTCCCTATGTCCCTCAGTTCAATAGAATTAAACAAATAACTAAACAAAAAAAAAACTGATTTGAAGAAACACAATATTCAGTTGAACAACAACATGCGTTCCACAATGTCTAACAGTGAAAAAAGGCGAGATAGTGTTCTTCAAAAAAACAAAAAAAAACCTTCTGAAATCTTAGCAGAATATAGTTCAATAGTTAAATTGAGTTCTGCAATAGTTAGAAACTTTAAACAACTTATGTTTTACAAAATGTAAAATCCCTACTTATACCCCTTATTCCATCAGTCGTCAAAGCAGCCACATTGGGAAGTCGTAAAAAAATTCCACTACTATATTCATGTTCGCCAACAATATAATTTTATTGACAGGCTCCTGGTATTGTTCTAGTTCAGGAATATATTAAGTGCCACCCGAAAATCGAAATATTTTTCAATGATTGCTTAGATAATATGTCAGCAATGATGATTGCAATGATTTGAGTGTGTTGCATTCCATAGTATTTTATGTGACAATAATTTATTTATACAAAAAATACCTTCCACAAGTTGTTTGAAGAATATTTCAAATTACGTAATTAAAAAATGAGCGTTGCGCAACATTTGATGCTAGTGAACAGACTATACTGCATACCACAAAAGTTATAAACAACTTTATTCCACAACATTTAGTTAAATCTTAAATACATTGAACTACGATGTAATACATTTTATTTGTATAGCTCTAAACTGGCTCAAGTCCAGTCCTTGGATGATCCCTATTTTTATTAATATCAAAAAAGTACAGAAGAGTAAAATTTTATGTGAATTGTTACTTACATAAATCAAAAATCATAAAACAAAGATATGAGTGAGTAGTAGTTCATCTCTTTAATTGGCCTTCAGCACTTCATTCGTCCATTTGCTTACAACGGTTTTAGATGCCTGACTTTCAACAATATGAACAAAAACAGAATGAATGCATAAATTGTTGTTTGTTACAATGGACAAATGAAACAACAGAAATTGTTTGCAATATTTATTTTTATTTTCCTCCATAGACAAGAAAGGACTCACCAAAAGCAAAACACATGATTGTTCCGAACTTTTAAATACCAGCTTTTAGTCCAAACAAATGCAATAGTTAATTAAACTTTTGTATGGAAACAAAAAAGTTTGAAAAAGAAAATTTAAAACTACATGGAAACTTTTTATTTGCAATTTATCAAAATGTTTGATTTGCGTTTGTGTTGTTGTATGTATATTTCTGCTATTTTAAGACCACTAATCATTATTTTATTCACAGAAGAAAAATTGGACAATAAGAAAAACGAAACAGTTGAACGACGCAAAGAAGAGAAACTCAAGCTAAAGGCGGAGAAAGAAGCCAGAAAGGTTTGGAAATACATACAATTCCTTAACTATAGAAAACAAACAAAATATTAATACTGTTTTTTTTTTTTTTTTTTCAAAATACTCTCAGGAAGAAAAGCGGCTTGCCAAGGAAGAAGAAAGACTGGCCAAATTAATTGCCAAGGAGGAAAAGAAAAAGTGCAAAAAGGAGGCCAAAGAACTACTCTTGGCCAATGACGGCAACTGCAAGAAATAATTAGGTTATTTTTTATAAACTAAAAAAAATCACTAATAGAATAAAAAAATTTTGAAAACAAAGTGTGATTGAAATACATACATCATCATTTTAAGTTGTGTTTTCTGTTTGATTTGTTTTTTTTTTTTTTTTATTTAAGCAGTTTTAAAGCTAAACTTTGCTTCTTTTGAGTTAGTGTATTTTTGTCTTAAATTATTTTTCAACATATTCACCGGTATTCATAAAAAATAAAACGTTGCTCAAATACATTTTAGAAAAAATTTTATATGAGAAATTTGTTGTAAAATGTGTTTTAACAATGTTTTATTTTTTATGAATACCGGTGATTAAGTTTAAACACAAAACTAAAAATAATATAATTTGATTTCAGCAAATTAAAGAAAATCGATCACCATCCACATCGAAATCAGAATTTGTAATCAAAACCATTCTACATATTCCTCGCAACAAAAATACTCTTTTGCAAAAATGTTTATGTAGAAAAATTACATTCCACAATTTTTTCTAAAATAAATTTGAAATTTTTACAGAAAATTTTGTTATCCACAAATCTTTGCTTGGAAATACCAGAATTTCACAAAATTTTGGAGAGAAAAACTTGTGTCTTATAACATTTTCAGTAAAACAAAATCTTCAGCAACTCTAAATGATCCTCAAATGTTACTATAGAAAATTTTAGTTCGTCAAAATCTTTTACATAAATCTTGTCTGGTTCAAAATATTAGTCTAACAGAACTTTTGACCACATACCGTCCCGTAGAAAAAACAATTTGCACAATTTTTTTTTTTAAATGTGATGCAACAAAATTCTTAAAGAAAAACTTTTTACCCACGAAATGTTGTTCAAAAAACTAGTTTCTGAAAATATTTTTTTTCCTATAATAATGTTTATTGTACATCACACAATCTTCTTTAAAAATGCTTAAGATAAAACTTACCACTCAAGTTTTTACAGAAAAAATGGCTTCTGGAAAATTTTCCATGTCAAAACATAAGTTCCACAAATAGTCTGTACAATAAAGTGAGCCGAAATATATTTGTATACAACAATTGAAGATTTACAAACTTTTCTTCACAAAAAATGTGTGTTATTTGCTTAAAGTTGCCTAAAAAAGTTTTGTTGAAGAAAATTTTTTTGCAAAAAAAATTGTTTGCCCACAAAAGTTCTTTCGAAAAATTTTCTATAAAGGATGTTTATCCTTGAAATCCTGTTTAGAAGAACTGGTTTCCTACAAAATTTCCTGTAGAAAGATTTAAGTGAAACAACATTTTCTGTGGAAAAATCTGTGCATTGTTAATTTATTTTTAAAAATTATGTGTTCCACAAAACGAGTTGTCAAAAATTTAGGCTCCAAAAAATTTTTTTTTACAAAAACTTGTACTAAAAAGATTATTAACTTCATACAGAAAATATGTGTTCCGCACTATTTACCCTGAGCGCTATAAATTTTTTATCAAAACAATTTATGGCTTCAGAGCTTCTGGGACCCAAATGGGCTCGTGGGACTGCCAGCTCGTGAAACATAAACTTGTGGCTAACAAATATTTTCTATGCAAAACCATGTGGCTCATAAAATATCCACGATTTTCTTCTTTCAAAACAAGAAACGTCACAAATTTTTTGTGCCAACAAAATAAGTGCTATATAGAAAAATTTATTTGGCTCAAGGTTCTCTGGAGAAAAAGTTTTCGAATAGTATTTTTTACACAAAAAATATGTTATACACAAAATTTCATTTAGAAAATTTTGTTTTCCACAAAATTTTGTGTAGAAAGATTTTTGTGAAAAACTTGGATTCCACGAAATTAATTGCCAAAAAATACGATCCACAATATTTTTTATAGGAAAACGCATGAATCATAAAACTGTGTAAAACATAATTAAGTTTCACGAACTTTTATACAGACAAAATTTGTTCCACACAATTTGCCTGTTTATTGCTAACAAGTGTTTTGTATGGAAAACCATGTGGCTCATTAAGTTGTTGATAGAATTCTTAAACTCCACAAAATTTTCTGTAGAAAAATAAAGTCCACAATTTTTTTGGGATTTTACAAATTTTTCCGTAAAATTACTTGTAGACCGCAAAAATATTAGTGGTGAAACCTGTATTCGATAATATTGTGTTCCACAAGAGTGTACATCTATGAAATTACACACTTAAGTTTCACAGAAGTTTCAAAATTTCTGTCCATAAAATTTCGCTTAGGTTCCACAAATTGTTCTGTATTATATTCTGCTAATAAACTTGTCTCTCACATACATGTGTCTTATAAAATTTCATACTTAAGTTTTACAAAAGATTCCATAAACTAAATTTTTGTCTATAAAATTTCTCAGGGGTTCCACAAAGTTTTCAGAAACATTTTCCTCATATAAACTTGTTTCAAAAATAAGTGCCTCATGAAATTGTCTGTAAAATACATATGTAAGAGTTATAAAAGTATCCACAAAATTTTTGGATTATACATATGTACATTCCACAACAACCTCTTCCGAAAAACTTTTTTTTAGAAAACTCTATGTATGACAAAATTTTCCATAGATTAACTTGTGTTGCACAACTTCTTTTATCAAGAATCTTTAAATTTTTTGTAATAAAGATTTTGTATAAAATACACGAAAAGGGAATTCTATATTTTGATGATCTCCGGGAGCTCTTTTACTCCAGTAGCTCATGTTTCCTCTTTTCGGTATAGTATCTTTTTGTGAAAGTTTCTTGATTGAGTGTTCATAAAGTTCATACAGATATTCTATACTTTAATATTTGCTGAGATCGAATATTCATTTCTTTTTTCCTCATATCTATTTTAAATAATGATCTGTCTTTTTTACCATAATATTAGTGTATTGTTGCTAAAAACAAGTACACCCAAACATTTTTTTTTAACTATTTTAATAACCAGTCAAATATCCCAGCACACATATAATATGATATAATCAAAAAAAAAAAAAAACAAAAAAAAAACAAAAAGAAGTCTGTGCCAAATCATCTTTCTTTTTATAATTTTCATTATAATTCCTTAAGAAACGCCTTTTAACACACTCTTATCAAAAAGAGTTGGTAATAAAAAGCAAACATTTTTACATTTTAATCTTTCTTTTTAATTGTTTCTTTTTATTTGAAAACTCGTTCACCCATTCGTTCACTTATTAAAAGTTATATCTAAATATTAATGTTCCACTACTAAAAAAAAAGGTTGTTTAATATTTAACAGATTGAAACATTTTAGTGTTTTTTAAAAACAGAAATAACCTAAACTTGTATTCAAAAGAAGTTTTAGAGTTTTATAAAATTCTTAATTTTATTCAAAAACACAAATAAATAACTTTGAAACATCAATAAATTATTATAGTTTGTTCCTTTTTATAAGTTTTTTAAAGTAGAGATTTTAATAAGACAAAAAATTGTTACTAAAAGTAAAAAATGAAAATATTATTTTTTATTTAGAATTTTTATTACAAAACTAAAACTAAAACTAAAACTAAAAAGACAACAATTACCACAATAAACATATTCTAAATTAGATTTCATAACTAAGCTCTGTTTAAATATAATAGCTAATGAAATGGAAAACACTATAAGTTAAAATAAAAAGAAAAATAAACAAACTATCAAAACATTCAACTAAAAACGTTAAGAAATTTAAGCAATTTTAAAACAAAATCATAATTAAATTCAATACTTGGAAAGGAAAATAGAAACATTTTACTCAAAACGAGAAACTACAATTGAAAAGCAATGTTTTTTTTGTTTTCTAATAAAAATAATTGTGAATTACATCAAATCTAATTATATGATGAAATAATATACTATACCTGGATAAAATAAACGATCAAATAAATTGTTATTTAGTTATGGAAAAAATTAACAAGAAAATAATGATTTTCACTACAATTTATTTTGGAAAAACAGTCTTTCTAAACACTAATTTAATCAAATAAAAGTTTATTGCTTACCATGAAAGCCAGGGTAATGCATGCCTATAAGCCACGGACATTTCCTTGCAGCCAACCAACCTGTCAGTAGACGACGATATATACACATGCTGAAAACTTAAAGACAGAAAACAGCTCTAAGCTTTTTGGTTTTAAATCATAACAACTTATTGCAAAATGAGATCCACAAAATCCCATCTTTAGCTATCGGCAAGTTATAATAACGGGCCTTAGTAGTAAAGTGTAAAATAATATTGCCGGGGTTTTTGGTTTGGGGACATAGAGAGTTTAGCAATTAGAGAAGTTTTTATAGGCCTTAATTTCTAAATCAAAACACATCTCAAGTCCTTTAAATTGGTTACTTTAGAGGATTTTTATAGTGCCGGTGACGTCCTGCAAAACAAAAGAACAATTGCATTCGTTCATCTGAAGCTGACATTGAAATAGTTTTAATGTTTGTTTTGAAACAATTTTATGACACATTCCTGAAATTCTTATTTTATAAGAATTATTTGTCTAAACGGTTGCAGGCAAAAAGAAGTCTTAAAAATCGCTGGGCACGGCACAAAGTTTGAAACCGTTACCATGACTGATACAATAGCAGCAAACATAAAAATCACTTGGACGTTAGTGAGATCATATAAAATATATTCTAGTCAACAGAAGAACACAGTGATAAAAGTTGATCAATAGGATTAAATATAGACAGACAGTAATGAAGAGATCAGTTAATAGAAAAGCTAAGCGCTGCTGCTTTAAATATCACCTGGGCTTCCAGTAATTTAGCTGCTGATGAGCGTCGGGGTGGACATGAAATAAGTATTCAACTTTACTTTTCTTGTCTTCTTCAAAAAGTGTGTTGAAATTTTCTGAAATTTTTCTCAGCTTTCTCAATTTTGAGAAAGTAAAGTCCCATAAAATAATTAACAATTTACAAAGAAATCTTTTTTAGACATTAGTTTAATTAGGTAGCCGAACTTATTAGGGTTCCGTACTCAAAGAGTAGAAACGGAAGCCTATTACTGATTCATTCACTTACCGTCCATCCGTCTCAGAGTTAAGAAACTGAAATTTTCCCAGGATGCTGTATAAATGCTGTGTAAATAACAAAAAGTTAAAACTAAAGGGTGCCCTCTCACAAGAAACTGTAAGAATTAACTGTAACTGTCAAACCATAAGAGATAAAAAGCTGAGATTCGTAACGCATTTGCAGTTGCTTAGCTTTCTACAACAAAACATACCAAAAACTACAAAAAGTTTACATTTTAACATGGTACTTATTGCATGGGGGAGCCCTTTAACTTAAAAAAAAAGCCTGTAACTTTTGAGCAGTAAGAGATAGAGATTTGAAATTTGCCCAGCACATTTAACTACCTGGCGTCTACAGCAAAAAATACCAATTAAAATAAAAAATTTAATTTTAAATAGTACCCAAGGTATGGGGACACCCTTTAATTTGAAAATTAGCTGTAACTTTTGAGTCGTAAGTGGTAGAGACTTCAAACTTACCTGGTATCTACTCAAATAGTGCTCGATACATGGAGGCATCCTTTAGCTTAAAGCTTTGCTTCAACTTTCGAACACTAGATATACATATGTATGTACATCCCGGTGTTCATAAAAATAAAATGTTGTTGAAATACGTATTAGAACAAATTTTTCATACAAAAATTTGCTCTAAAATGTTTCTCAGCAACATTTTAATTTTTATATATACCGACATTCATTTACTTACTTATGCAACATTTAGTTTTATCCCTGTGCTCTGCTGTTTTGATTGGAATATACATACATATATTTTATTCTCTCACCCACATCCAATTGATTCTTCATTTAGTTTTATGTACTCATTTTTAATGTTAGTTTTTCTTCTTTATGGCAAGGACCTGCCCCCTAGAATAATAATCTAGCTACGCTTATAATTCCTCTTAATTAAATGCATAAAAAATAGAAACGAAATCCATTCGAATTCTGCTTCCTTTTCAATTTGTCTTTATTTTATGTGAAACATAAGTTTACTGATTTATTTGGTTTTTTTTTTTTTTTTATTGCAGATAATAAATTTAAATTGAAATTGCAAAACTGCAGTAAAAAATTATTTAAAATAAAATTAAATGAGGTTAAGAAAATACTTAAGTATTATATTATGATATTTTATCAGTGGGAAATTTATAATTTAAGGATTCGAACGCACATTAATGCCACCAAAACTATTTAAGCAATTGGACAATTTCTCGGCATACTGATACGACAACTCTCCCGTGCAGCCGTAGGCTCCCAGTTTGTGAATGGCAGCATAATCGTAACAGTTTACAGCATTGTCGCCGTTACAGTCTTGCGAATATTTGCGCATATAATTTTGGATGGTGTTGGCGGCACAATAAGGATCATTGACACAGTTGGCATAAGCTGGGGTAAGAAAAAAAGTTTTTAGTTTCTATTATATGTATATTTTTAATTTTCGAAATATGCAAACATACCGGTTTCGGTGGCTTGGTCTTCGTTATTGATGGTCAGCTTGCCGCCGTCAGCCCAATAGGCCCAGGTGATACGGAACAAGCCACAAACGCCGCCACTGCAGTACGCAGTTTGATTGCAACCGCTAATGGCTTCACAAATGCAACCCAAACAAACATCCGTAACAGGTTTTTCTAAAAGAAACAAAAGAAGTTTCCAATTAATCTTCCGAATAATCTCATAAATTATGTCTGGGGTTTTTGTAGCTTATTCAAAGTTTTAATGAAAAAAATATATAATTAAACAATGAACTTAATTATTTATTCGCTATAAGAGTTGTTTAGCAGCAACGAAATGTCGGCGGCATATAGACGGCTGAGAAAGCCAGAAAGAAAGCATTAAGGTCTATTTTTTTTTTAGACCTAAAGTAATAAATTTCAATTGGCTCTTATAGCGAATAAATAATTAAGTTCATTGTTGAATATTCAAAAACTTTTACTTTATTATACTTTCAAGAATACAAGTTGTTGGTAACCAAAGGTCACCTGTTGTAAGGAAGTGCTATAAAAAGTAAAGGTGTTGCAAGACGTAAAATGCTTTCTGCATAAAAAGTTTGTTTGAGCATTTCTGATTCTCGTTTTGTTCATGAGAATTTTGGAATAAGTAGTTGGACTTCAAACATTCTTTTTTGCTTTTTCAAGTCTACTGGTGAGTTGTTTAGCAGCAACGAAATGTCGGCGTTAAGGTCTATTTTTTTAGACCTAAAGTAATATATAATTAAAAAGTAACGCTGAAAAGATTTTAAGGTATTGCCTTGCCTGGTGGGTCGGCCCATTTAGCAATCGATATTGTATCATTGGTTTTTCGATAACTTTTGTCATAACAAGAAAGAAAGGAAAAAGTACAAATGGTATTTTCAAAAAATTTCAGGTTTTTGCAAAACGCTCGGCTCTCAGAACAGGCCTGCATAAAATAATATTAAATCAAAATAATTTATTTCCCAGTAAAACAAAAAGTGTTATCATTCAATGACCCATAATTATTTTTAATGCATATTTTTCCCAGTATGATTGGTTGCATCAAAAGTAAAATTTATAACAAATGTATAAAATTTATAACGAAAAAAAAAATCCGGTTTAATTATACTACGTTTGAAATTGAAATTCTTCCAGAATGCGAAACATTTAAAAATGCTAATAAATTCAAAATATATTCAATAAATACAATCATTTAAAATTATTTATGATTTAGAATGTTTAAAATTATAGAAAGTGAAAAATGTATCGTCGGCTTAGCGTCAAAACTTGCCAGTCAAAGTAAAAACAAAATTAAGTCTAATTTAAAATGTGCGTTTAATTTACTTGATTTGTAACAGCATCAACAAACTCATCGCAAAATATTTAGCATTAATTTGAGATTTACAGTGGAACTATATCGAAAAATGTGATGGACCGTTGTCACGATGCCATAACATTTTATATATAATTGTTATTAATTGTGTGGGGCTTGAGTTCGATTTTTGCTTCCTCAAAATTGAGAGAGATCTTTTTTTTGTGATAAAACTAAAGTGAATAACATCTTTAAAGAGGACAAGAAAAGTAAAGTTGAAGACTTACTGGTTTAATTCTCTTGTCTTCTGTAAAAATGTTCATCACTTCAGTTTTATCACAAAAAAAAATCTTTCTCCATTGAATTTTACCAAACACTGAAACAAAGAAACGTCAAATTAAGTTGCACCAAAAATGTGGACGTTAAGATATGACTCATAGTTAACATCGTGCATTATGCTTGGAGCAACCTTTATAAAAAAAAATTTTTTCCTCAGACAAAAATATTGTTCGAAATAAATAAATGAGTTCAACTTGAACATCATTATTTTAGGTTTGAGAATACTAAAATGTGTAGCAATGTGTTTTTTGCGTTTTATTTGCTGTTTTGAATTTTTCTTAAAATTAATAAAATATAAAATAAAATATAAAATGAAGGGTTGAACTTAAGCCTGAAAAAGTAATTTAATATAAATGTATTACAATACAGAAGTTCAATGAAATTAAAATTTTCAGTAAAAGTTATAAAATGAAGCTTTAAACTGTTTGCAAACTTTCTCGACTCTACTATCGAGCTCAACTCCAGCCAGGAAACGGCTGTGGCATATAGTATGCAATAAAAGCTAGACAGAAAACACATGTGGAACGATTTTACCTGACATGATGTTCTAAACCGCCGATGGACCAAATCACCAAACTGTTGATCCAACAGTTCTGGTGGCAATTTGATTGCTACTATGCTGGGCCCTTAACAGAAATATGGGGAATCACGGGTAGGATTACTAGCCCGAAATAGCTAGTAACATCAGAGCATGGCTACAGCACCCTAGGCCCATTTGGTGCTCCCCAAAATATGCCCGAGAGCTATATTAGCAATGATTAGCAACGTTCCCTCCCATGTGAAATATGGTAAAAACCACAGCCACTACGTTTCAGTCAGACAAGGCTCTTTAACCTATAATCGGTCAGGAAGACCCCATAGAGTCATCCTGTGGCAACGATCTTCATACTGGCGAATTAACCTTCGTTGAAGGGTTTCAGCAGGCGCATCAGAACACGCCTTAACCCCTAAAGACCCGCCGAAGATTTTTGGCCACCAAGATAACCGAACCATCCTGCTCCTCCATCTACTGCCCGGTTAGCACAGCAACGAGCAAGATTTATTATGTGCCCCCCCAAGATTTATTTTTCTAATTTTTCCTTATCAAGATGTGATATTCAATATGTACCAGGATACAACTAATAAGGTAGCCTCGTCAGCTAAACCGTTAATCATCTGACTACTTTAGGTTGGCAAGAGAATGCAGAGATGAAAGGCAGCCCAAAACGAGACAGCATATCAATATAATCTCCGCTCATCTCTCTTCTATAAATGTAGAAGCGGTGTCTTTTTGACAGTTTACAGAAGTTGTACAAAAACAAAATGCATGTTATTTTTATGGAAATTGTTCCTATTGTAGGGAAAAGGTTACCTTATTAGTTGTATCATGATATTAGTTGTACTAAAGTCTAGTAAATGAAGTCTCTGCAAATTCACAGCTGATTGATTTTTTTCTCATCTTGTTTTCCATCTAAAAGTCAAATGCTGTTTTCGCCTTGTGTTTTTTGTTTTTGTATTCAGCAATTTTCTGACAGCTTGACAAGTTTCTTTATGCCTATGTATCGAATTGCATCCACATACTGTATTGAATATACTTTTTGCAATATATTGTTAAGAGCAAATAAATTGGCTGTCAATTTAACTAAACAAACATTTCAAGTTCATAAAACAAACACATAATAAAGATGTATCATTAATCATTTAAAATACATATGTATAATCTCCCCCAAAGTCATTTGCATTTGTCTGCTCAATGGACAGTTTCAGCGTCAATATTAATGACAACTTTCCATTTAGAATGCAAAAAATTTAATTGCCAGATCAATTGCATTTCCTGCCAGCCATCATCCTCCATCATTCATTTTGCTCATTAACAAAAATAACGCCTTTTTTCTCGAGTTGCATGACTGCAGCACAGCAACATGTTTAAGAAACTATAAATAATGCATTATTTTTCTACTCAAAACAAACTGTCTGCTTCAGCTCTGTGAACTGAACGTCCCTGAACTCCAAACTGCATTAAATGCTGCAAAACTCAAAATAAAAAAAAATTAGTAAGCACTAGTGCAAATGCAAATATGTATGTAAAAATATAAAAAATAGTTTCCTCATCATCGCAAAAGACGACTGACTGGCTAAAGTAAAGATGCTGGGCGAACACATACTTACATACCTACGAGTATATATGTACGTATATATATATATATATATATATATATATATATATATATATATATATATATATATATATATATATATATATATATATATATATATATATATATATATATATATATATGTATATATGTATGTATCTACATATATATGTATGTATGTGATTAAAAATAATTCAACTTGGCCGGAGCAACCAACAAGTTTAACAACATGAAAAGAATTAATGGAGGCTTCTTTTATTATTGACTGGCTAAAGTCTTTTTTCAATGTTTTACAGACTTTTAAGCGGGTTTTAAATGTAAAAAAAAGGCAACAACAAAATGACAAAAGTTTAATTAGTTTTTGAAGAAAAAAAAAAATACTTCAAAGTTGGACGGACTGGTACAATTTTCAATGAATGAATGAATGTAACTCATTTTTCTTCACAGACAAGTTATGTTAAAATATGTCAATGAATTGATTTTGTATATTGATTTAAATAAGGAAGACGAACAGTTAGAGTTCAATAACGACATAAAATCGTGAAATTTATCAATGTTAAGAGAAATTACCATAAAACGTTTAAAAACATTTATTTACATCTACTCAAAATCCAGCGCAGACGGAGTTTCAAATCAAATCTGGTCATTTCCACGAGATTTTCCATACAAATTGAAAGCCATGAAACAACGATATGCCATATTTGTCAAATTACAACTTTTACGGGACAATTTGGAGAAACCTGCAAATGCAGACCGTTTTGTAGTCTTCTTCTTCTCTAATTCATAAAAATTATTACAGGCCTTTAAGACTGCTATTTGACATATTTGTATGGAAAATCTGTCAAATAAGAGCTTTATAAACCTGTTGTAATTTTTATGAATTAGACGGCAAATATTTCCGTTTTCAAATTTTGTACACAAGAAGTATTTACATACAATGTAAAAACTATTTTAAGGCTAAAGAAAATTAAAACTTTTTTTGTAGATTTACCGTCTAATTCATAAAAATTATAACAGGTTTATAAAGCTCTTATTTGACAGATTTTCCATACAAATATATCAAATAGCAGTCTTATAAGGCTGTTATAATTATTATGAATTAGGGGGTTAAAATATTTTATTTGGTTTTTTTTTCTCGGCCTCTCACAGCTGATGTCGAAGATTTATGCTAAATTTACGTTTCTAAGGCGATAAAAAATCTCATAAACATTTTCATGACACCACTCTGGCGACGTTATTGCTTGTATCAAGACACAACAGATTGCTCGTGAGGTTGGGACAGTAAAAAAGTTCAGTCATCCAAGCATTAAGTCAGTCATACTTCAACGTCAAGTTTTTCGCCAACTTCATTTGATATTGCTTTCGTATTTCAGTGTTGAATAAATTCATCACACAATTGAGCAGCTCGTTAAGATGGTTGAAGCCTTTTTGCGACAATAGGCGTTCAAATCAATATGCATTTCGTACACTTTATGATTTTTTTAATCAGTGCAATCGATTGCTTATGTCCACCATCGAAACCGCATCTATAGAAAATGTTAAAACATGCATGTGCATGCTCTCTTAGTTCGTTCTTTGGAAAGCAGGGTTATTGATCACGCTAGTGTAGCCGTCGTTGAACCTTTCACGAACATCACTGCCGTAAATTTTGCATAAATATTTTGATTTACACGTCTACAAGTTTGAATCGGCTCAAGAGCTAAAGTTTAGTGACGATTTCAGGTGCCATCGTCAATACGTTGAAGGTCTCTTAATATTTTACTTTACTGAAATGCAAAACTAATTATTTTACCCTGCTCAAAATTTCATTCCCGACAGACAGACAGACAGCTTTTAATATTGAATTAGCTAGAACTCTTTAAGTAATTACTTACTTTTTTTTATACACGTTTAAAAAAAAACGACTTCACATAAAATTGTTTGCACTTCAGATCACATACTCACTTGTGTGAATTTTTGCCTGCAAGTATTTTCATTATCATTATTAATTATTACATTGCTAAACTGTCTATACCTGATGTTTGTTTATATTCGCTTGTCTTATATGTGTCATGCATATTTAATTTTTAAAGCTTTTATTTATATATAAGAAAAGACCTCTAAAATTATTTTTCAAAAAAAAAGAACATTGAAAAAATTATATTTTTAACAGATTTTGTAAGAGAATGAATGAGCGCTTTATATGTTTGTTTGTTTGTTTGTTTGTTACTGGTAAATGCCAAGAAATCTCAATTGAAGAGAAAAAAAACGAAATAAGTTATAGATTATTCAAAGTTCACACTTTCATTATTTTTTATAATTTAATCAGCTTATCAGCGAAATTTTCTAAGACATATGACCCATTTTTCGTTATAATTCTTATTGAATATTCCCAAAAAAAAAAAAAAAATAAACAGATTTATTCTTATTTTGAATAGCTTAATGATGAAATCATTTCAACAATGTGCGTTGACTTTACAATTATGTATTTTTTTTTTTTTTAATTTTTTGCGTCAAAAACAGCCCACTCTTTTGTTTGAATTCAATATCTTAACAATTTTAGAGTTCTTCAACCTTTTTAGCACTCAACAAATTCGATATGAAATCGGTTTATTGAAATAAGATTTTCTGTTCTTAACGTCTTTTCAGACATACATAAATAAATTCTGCGAAATCTACTTTCTAATTCTATGCATACAAACATATAAAATTACCAATGAGTAGAACATCTTTTCTGACGATTTTGTTTTTGCCTTTTCATTGCATTCAGCATCTTAAAATCACATTTCGTGTATGAAACAGTGTTAATAGAACAATCATATATAACAACTATTTCGTCGTTCATACAAAATATCCCATTCTAAAAAGAAATATAGTTTTTTCGAAACTAATAGGAAAGTTTGTGGTGTATAACAGTTTCTGTGAAATTGTTAAATGCGAGCAAAAATGGTTTTTCGGGAATATTGCACTATAGAAATTAAATAAACTTGCCTACTATATTTGCAGGAAGGTTTGTATACTATAACAGTTTAAATATAACTGTTATACCTGATAAATTTTTATTTATTTTCGCAAACAATTTCTTCATATTTTGAAATATTTCTTCTATGAAGAGAGTTTCTGGTACAAAAAAATTTTTAACTAAATTTTATACTGTAAAAATATTTTCCAAAATAAATTTTTCAAAACTGGCAAGAAAATTTGGATTATATAACAGTTTTCTTATAACTGTTATATTCTAAAAATTTTTAATTTTTCGTGGTAGAGCTTACTCAAAATCTAAATAAACATACATATGTATGTATGTATGTATGTATGTATAATCTGGCAGGCAATTTTCGGTGTATAACAACTTACCTATAACTTTTATACGTAACAATATTCAGAGTCTTATGAAATATTTTACTTAAATATTAAACCAAATTGTTATCTATACTTTTCAGAAAGTTTGTACTGTGCTATGCACTACAAATAATTGCATTCTCATGCAATAATTTACTAGTGAAATTAACTAAATTTCTTGGAAAACTAAGAAGATGCTTTACGGTGTATAGCAGTTTTAAATAAACTGTTATACATTAAAAAATTTTATTATTTTATTTTATTATTATTAGGCAATAAATTCTAACAGCCATATTCATAAAAACTATTGAAGGTTTATTACACGTTTATTTGACAAATATTCCGTAGAAATACGTTAAATAAGAGCTTAATAAACTTACAATAATTATTATGAATATGGCATTTTAAATACATTTGTTAAGCCTGACATATTTTTAATTTAACATGACATACATATTTCTTCCAAAAAGTTAGTCAAATTTTTTTTGAACCTATTAAGAAAGTTTTCGGTAAATAACACTTTTAATTGTAGATATGACTAAAAATATTTTAAATTTCATGCATTGTTTGCTTTTTAGAAAGTAACTTTATTATTTTCGAACTTTGCTAGCAGGTTTGCGGTGTATAACAGCCTTAACCAAACTGTTCTATAAACAAACTCATTGATTTGCTGTTGCCTGCTCCACTAAAACTTATTTGTGTAAAGTACATAACAGTTGAAATATAACTGTTATACCAGATAAATCGTTAATGGCTTACGAAGTAGTTCCCTTGAAGTTTCATAAATTTCTGTTATATAGTCAAGAAAATTTGTGCTATATAACAGTTTTATATAAGTGTTATACATCAGAAAGTATTTGATTTTTCATGCAAAAATATTTTTTAAAAATTAAGTAGTTTCTTTTGAAACTAATATGTTACGCGGGCCGCCGGTCTTGAGACCGGCTCACTTGGGTCCTAGAAAGGTCCCGTTGTGTTTTTGAAACTAATAAGTCACATAATTTTGCATGTTACTTAATTTTGTTATTCATTTGTATAGCAGTTTTCAAATCAAACTTGATAGCTTATTTTCGGATAGAAAATAAAAAAATATTTTTATTTCAAATACTTCTTCGAACTGAGTCTTGCTGTTATAAATTGTAAAGCTGTCATAAACTTAAATTAAGTCAGATATGATTTTTCATTTCAAATACCCAAAACAAATGACAAATATTATTGATGATAATTCTCCAATATTCATTATAATCCAGTTCCTATTTGGTTCTGCAATCTTGGGAGGTAACTGAGAACTGGCAGAAACTCTTCACTTGTAACAGAACTTGTTGCTGAAATTCGTCAAAGTTCACTAAGTTCTTCGCAAAAATTTTACGTCACTTTTTAAGTTTCATTCATTAAATTTGTTTAATCTATTTCCCCACCAAACTAATTACTTATAAGAAAATATTTTTCCACAACTATTGCATATGTGTTTTATCATTCAAAAATTATCTTATTTAATTCGTTTATTATTTAACCAAAAAATACCCCTTTGCTCTTTAAAAGAAAAATAAATCAAATATTTTACTAGAAAATCCGCTTTCTGGACTTGCTGTCTGAGAAATACAATACAGTATTCACATAGTATTGTTAATAACAATATTGGGAATATCAACAATAATAAATAAGAAATAGAAACAAGTTTCTATTTCTGTTTCTAAAATTATAATAACAACAACACATGCAAAAATATTAAACACGGATTTCATGTGAAGAAAAAAAAAAACAACAAATGAATATTTTAGAAATTCTCAGAAAACATAAAATGTAGCCGGTAATAGTTAAATTTAAAAAAAAAATGATCAAAAACCCCCTCTCACAATGGATCAAATATTTGTTTCTTAAAAATATTACTAAAAACTATATTTGAAAAGGGTTTCTTAATTTTATTCTTACCTGATATATCGGCTTGGGATAGATGAATTAGAGCCACAGCAAAAGCACTAGCTACCAGGACAGTGTAAAATAATTTATTTGCCATTTTATTATGTATGTGGTGTATAGGTATATCTTTTTTCTAATTAAATTAAACACTTTAAAAATTAATCAATTGAAATATATAAATTTTCAACGGCACGGGGACAAAAACGTTTCGTATTGTCTAACGTGTTCACTGCTTGCTAAACTTCTTAAAACTAATTTAATTGATTTTGATGCTGCAGATTTTTGTATGGCTTTTAGTGATATAGCTTTAAAAGCTGTGGACTTAACACAACTTTGGGAACAGCTTAAAAGTTGAAGAGGTTGTTGTTTAGAACAACTTAAGACACAAACTTGAGTGTTAAAGTGTTGCCAGTTAGTTTTAAAAATTTGATGATCTCTGACAAAATTTTTACATATGTATATGGGCACATTTTTGGAATGTAACTCAACTGAACCACATGAAACAGGAAGCCAAGAATGTAGTCTGTTTACTCAATCGTATGAGATTAAAAAAAAAATTTTTACTAAATGATAAGTCGGTGATCTCTGTAAGACTTCGGGCATATATGGGCACATTTTTGGAGTGTAACTCAAGTGGTCTACATGGAAAAGGAAGCCAAGAATGGAATGTAATTACTGGTATAAGTGCGATTTCTTAATTGTATTTGAATTTTTTTTTTTCTAGATTTTCATTAAGTGCAAAATTGAAAGGCCTTGCATGCGTAGTTCCTATTTTCAATCTCTTCAATTGCCAGTATACAAGCCAAAATACAACACAAAATGAATTTCAATATTTACAAGCGCCTTTATTATGACTAGAATTTAATAGTTACCAGTTGGCTACTCAGAAAAAGTACTTCTTAAAATTGCCAAGCAGCAAAAATTTATAAATAAAAATACTCCTCCATTTTAGGGAATAAAACTAATTTTTTAATTTTAAAAAATATCAAATTATTTATTAAAATGTTTGCGGTAATGAACTCTCAGATCTGTCTCTTATTATTTGGTACCCATTTAGCCAACGTTTTAGATTTTGTTGAAGGCAGCAATATCAACGGATTGTACAAAATCTTCGAATTCTTGAATCTTTTCGGTCAATAAATCAATAGAAACTTTGTCATCCTCAATGACACACATAATTTGCAGTTTGTTTATGCCATAACCGACTGGCACCAATTTGGAGGCACCCCACAAAAGACCATCCATTTCAATGGTGCGTACTTGTTTCTCCATTTCTTTCATGTCTGTTTCATCATCCCAAGGTTTGACATCGAGCAAGACAGACGATTTGGCAATAAGGGCGGGTTTCTTAGATTTCTTAGCAGCATAGGCGGCCACACGTTCTTCGCGGATTTTGGCAGCTGCAGCATCTTCTTCTTCATCGGAGCCGAATAGATCGACATCGTCATCATCATCATTGGCAGCCGCAGCAACGGTGGGTTTGGCACCAGCAACTTGTGGTAAGGGAGATCCGCCCCAGGCACTCTTTTCGCTGGCCTCAAATGAAGCAATATGACGGTACCAACGCTGTACGTGTGGCAAATCACCAGCGGGGGCCTTGCCTAAAGCTTCGAACACAGATAAATCAGCCTTTGAGGGTTCATACCTAAAAAAAATAACAAATTCTGTACTGGAATCTTTCTGAAATGCCGACGTGTGAAATCTTGTGTACCATAACCTCATTTTACATACGTATGTATGTACATACACACTAGTACTGGCATGCGACAGTACGCAAGTTCGAAAATTTAACTTACCCATTAATATAGCTGTTGTCGGCCAAGAAATTGTTCAATTCCTTAAGTCCTTGTGGAGTTTTAACATCACCAAAAGCCATTTTTCTTTAGTTTATATTTAATTGAACGAAAAACTTAAAAATTAATCTGGTTCGTCAGCTATAATGCTTGCTGCTTGTAATAATTTGACAACCGGAAAGAGCAGAAATTTTCGACGTCGGTGTTTGCTACTGTTTCCTGCGACTTGGCAGCACTAAAACAATACAAAACTGCCTGGTGGTGGTGAGCATGTATACCATATTTTAATGCCTCTAGTTTATCGCCTATTTGCGTTAAGATAAACAAACCTAAATAAATATTAGGATATTCATGTCAACTCTGTTTAATCTTATATTAGTTATATAAAATGTTTTAAAATTGTCTACATTTTAAGAATATTTTTAGAGTGGCAGCTCTTGGTTTATCTTATTGGAAAATCGCTCAGTTGCTCTCTGAAATGATTTTTTGCGTTTTTCTTTTCATTGCAAAAAATAAATCGCTTGGCTCACACCACTATAAAGAAGAAGCAAAAAATTTTCTGCTGTTTTGTATCAAAGAAGGAAAAATTGCAAAAATTGTAAAACTGATAATAAAAGTTACAGTGTTAATTGAAGAATATGTAAATAAATTACATAAAATAAAGAAAATGGATATAAGGAAAAAAATATAAAAAGTTTAACTTATTTGTGGATATATCGGCGAAAAATACCTATATCCTAGCCACGATATTAAAAAAGCACAATACGATACAAGAAAAATTTGTACCAGTAGTGAAAAAGGCTTTTTAAGCAAATATTGCAGAAAATTATCTTGTACGTATGGCTGTTTAAAAATGAATTGTAAAGTGAAGTAAGAAAAATCGTCAAATTATAATTGATGAAGAAAATTTTTGTGAAAATCAGGATTCCAATACACTTGTAAACGATTTCCGTGACAGATGGCTATTATTTAAATTTATTTCTATTAGATTGAAGCAACATAATTATGTTACAGAAAAGAAAAATTCGGTTTATCAATTTTTTTTCTCGGCTGCTTTCCTTATTTTCCCCATTAGTATATTCTTCCATTTTCCGTTTTGTAAATTTTTCATAAATTTGTTTTTTTTTTCTTGTTGTTATTGCATTTGCGCCACTTTCATGATTGTTGTTGGTAAAAGAAAATTTTGTTTTATTTTTCTTTTAAATTTTGTTAATGCTTTTCTCTGCTATTCAACTGTAAGCATGTTTTATTAACATAACACACGATTTTATATACATATACCTATAACATATAGTTTTTTTTTAATTCTGTGGTTGCATGCACATACATATGTATCTATGCACCGTATACATTTGGTGTAAGTTGTTTTAAGTGTGGGTGGTGAAGAACATGATTGTGATGTTGGTTGACGTTTATGAGTTGCTTATGTTTATTGTGTAAAGGTGGGTTATTGCTATTTATTTATGCTAATGTGTGTTGTAGAGAATTGCAGCTTTCTTTTTGCGATTTGATTTGTTCTTCCCTCAATTCCATGTAGGATTGCGTGTGGATGCTGTTCATTTTTCTTCCTTTTTATTTCCGCTTTCAACCTTGTTATTTCATCATATTGCTATACCTTTAACGGTATGAATAATCCTCTTTTGCTTGAGTTTGGTTGTCTTTGGCTTAACTATTTATATTTTGCGTTTAATTTATGACTTGCTTACCTTGATTTTCCATGCCCGAAAAAGCTAAAAAAAAATATATAAATTTGGAATACGTGATTTTTATTTTAGTTCTGACGTCAAATCGGTTTTCATGAAAATACGCAAAAAAATACTAATCATGTCTGTATGTATATTTCACTAAATAAATACATACATATGTATAAATAGTAATTCGCTTATACAGTGAAGTTCAATAGTTTTAAGTTTGTGATGGATCAAAGATGGATCTTTTTTCGATTTTAATCAAATTTAATAATGGAAGCAAGGTTTTCGTTGGCAACCGTTTGTCGTCTTCGAATATTTGTAGACTTCCTTAAATATGACAGTGGGTGACAAGAAAAATGTATCTCTCATGTAATACCTATCTACATATTTTTTTTTGTTTGTTTTTTGCTTCAATTGCCTTAATGCAAGACTGTGTTGATTTAAGATTTATTGGTCAATTGGCGATTTAGCGATTATTAAACATTTAAAAAAATAACGAACGAAATAATTATGAATTTTGTCTATATGATTTACAATTTTTAATAATTTTGTCAGGCTTGAGATCGATTTTACTTGCTCAAAATTGAGAAAGATTTTTTTTGTGGTAAAGTTGGAGTGATCAACATTTTTAAAGTCGAAAACTTACTGGCTGGGGTACATGGGTACCATGGCTGTTTCACATACACCACGATTTTGTTACTTTTTATTTTCATAAAGTTGGGTTAATGGGCATTTTATTGCCGGCTATTGGGTATCAAATTTTATATGTTTGAGAAAATACTTACTTTTGCACATATAACTATTTATATAGTCTACACGTTATTTATATAGAACTACACGTCCTTAGAGGGACTCCCACCATATCAATTTCTAAATCGACCCACTCTAATACATATACTCCCTGGCTTGACGGTCTAAATTTTAAAACTATAGAGGTGTGCAAAAACAATCTTATTAGATTTTTGTGCAAATATACATATTTAAATTCTGCGAACACAATTTTATTATTTTTGGTATTCTCTGCGTTACAACCAAATAAACTACAATCTGTATTTGCTGAAATGATTTTTTTCGGACTTAGAGCTTTTTCTTTTGCTTAATATATTTTCATGAACTTGGGTATTTTTCTTAGAATTTGTCTTTGATTATACATATTTTTTATTTAATGCAATAAAAATATGGCATTTTTTATTTTATTGTTTTTATTCATTTTACTAATAATACATGTGTAAAAAATATCCTTTAGCGGTATAATTTAATATTATTTAATACCTTAATTAACAACTGCACGTGACAAAATTTTGTCGTATGAAAAATAAAACAACCAAAGATAAAAATTATTTCATATAGAGCCTAACAATTTTTTTTTTTTTTTTTTAATTTATGATCTTTTTTTAATTTATTATCTCAGTTTAATTATAAATAAAAAATTTTAAACGCATATGTACAGAAAGCAATTCAAGTATTCTAATAAAACCATAATGCTAAATTAAGAGCATAAAATAAGGTTTATTTAAAAAGCTAAAAAATTGTCAGCGGTTCAGTCTCAACAAAATTTTGCCAAATAAATTTTATAGAATGATTATTATACCCTGTTCAGATAAGCATTTTTGAGTCAATATTTGGATTATTGACACAATAATTATTCTTTTATATGTATATACCATATTTAATTACATTTTTTCACAGCTGCTGTATGTCTACTGAATATAGCAGCTGTGAAAAAAATCTGCCTTCACTTTAGTTGTCTAAATTTCAAAGATCCTTTATATATAAAAAAAGAAAAGTAAAAAAGCTTGACAATCGATTAAAACTTCGGATGACATCGTAGAAATAATTTGCTCCCTAAAGTATGCTATAGTACATATATGAAGGCTCACTTTTGAGTGCTGCCTTTTTATTTTACTCAATATTTGCAACAATCGTGTAATAACTTTATTGTTTTTTGTTTTTTTTTTTATATAATGAGCTCAATAGTTCCTCAGAAATAGCTGTTCTCTGCGGTAATTTTTATTATTATTTAATTTTTTATGCTGTGAATTTAGGCTTCTTAATGAGCGCAGTGTCATTCAGACGAGAAGGAGTTACCGCTCTGCTGTAGCCACAAACGTGCTGGCAGGTGCTTAAACGGCATCTAGGTTGGTTTGTGAATGCCGGATATCTATAAATGAGCTAGCGAGACATTCAGTTTTGCAGCTTCTCTGGGTATCTGGGCACTACGCTGTATCCGGCATTGTAGTGGCGGACGAACTGTAGAGATCTGGGGATCTCTACAGGGACTCACGTGGTCCGATAAGAGGAGGAGAGGAGAATGTCGAACATTTCCTCTGCCTATGTCCAGTTCTTTTCAACAAGAGAGCGAATTATTTGGGCAGACCGGCACTACATGGGTTGGCTGGTGTACTGGAATGCGAATTAAGCAGTGTGGAGTCTTTCGTCCGATCATCTGGCTTGTTCAGGGCAGAACCAGTGGCTGGTGTGCGGTGTATGCGGGTATCACAATGGGACCTTCTAGGACCCAAGTTTGCCGGTCTCACGATTGGCAGCCCGTATTACTGCGTAATAAAACACATAAAAAGTCTCAAAATAAACTAAGCTTCCGTCTTTGACAAATAACGAGGTATATAAAGTATTTTAATTCCATTTCAATGCATTTCCTTGATGGTGAAACCGGCTACACAATCGTTATCCTGGTGATTTTAACTTCATCAAAATACAAAACTATTTTCAATTCAAAACCTCAAGAATGCGTTTATTTTTAATTTTATTTTTTTTTAGTTACAAATATGAACTAAATTGTTTATTTGCTTTAAGAGCCAATTGAAATGTATTAATTCAGGTCCAAAAATGAACCTTTTCAAAAATATTTGTTGTATTTTTCAGCTGTCTAGATGCCGACATTTCGTTGGTGCTAATCAACTCATCAGTAGACTTGAAAAATTCTTAAAAGTTTGTTTGAAACTTTGCTACTTATTCCACAATTCTCATGAACAAAATGAGAATCAGAAATATTCAAACAAACCTTTAATACAACAAACATTTCTATTTTCGTCTTGCAACTCTTTTACTCTTCTTTGCAACCTTCTATACAACGAGTCACCATCGGTTACTACGATTTGTATTTTTGAAAGTATCAAAAAGTAAAAGTTTTTGAATATTCAAATATGAACTAAATTGTTTATTTGCTTTAAGAGCCAATTGAAATGTATTAATTCAGGTCCAAAAATGAACCTTTTCAAAAATATTTGTTGTATTTTTCAGCTGTCTAGATGCCGACATTTCGTTGGTGCTAATCAACTCATCAGTAGACTTGAAAAATTCTTAAAAGTTTGTTTGAAACTTTGCTACTTATTCCACAATTCTCATGAACAAAATGAGAATCAGAAATATTCAAACAAACCTTTAATACAACAAACATTTCTATTTTCGTCTTGCAACTCTTTTACTCTTCTTTGCAACCTTCTATACAACGAGTCACCATCGGTTACTACGATTTGTATTTTTGAAAGTATCAAAAAGTAAAAGTTTTTGAATATTCAAATATGAACTAAATTGTTTATTTGCTTTAAGAGCCAATTGAAATGTATTAATTCAGGTCCAAAAATGAACCTTTTCAAAAATATTTGTTGTATTTTTCAGCTGTCGGCATCTAGACAGCTGAAAAATACAACAAATATTTTTGAAAAGGTTCATTTTTGGACCTGAATTAATACATTTCAATTGGCTCTTAAAGCAAATAAACAATTTAGTTCATATTTGAATATTCAAAAACTTTTACTTTTTGATACTTTCAAAAATACAAATCGTAGTAACCGATGGTGACTCGTTGTATAGAAGGTTGCAAAGAAGAGTAAAAGAGTTGCAAGACGAAAATAGAAATGTTTGTTGTATTAAAGGTTTGTTTGAATATTTCTGATTCTCATTTTGTTCATGAGAATTGTGGAATAAGTAGCAAAGTTTCAAACAAACTTTTAAGAATTTTTCAAGTCTACTGATGAGTTGATTAGCACCAACGAAATGTCGGCATCTAGACAGCTGAAAAATACAACAAATATTTTTGAAAAGGTTCATTTTTGGACCTGAATTAATAAATTTTTTTAGTTACCATTTTCTTTTTGTGCTGGGTTTTATTGTTTTAGTGTGGTAAATTAAAAAAAAAATGCTCTCATAATTTCAGCTTGTTACAGTGATTGAAGTGTTTCCGTTTCCATTTTTCTTTTTTCCATCTGTTGTTGTTATTTCGAATGTTTCTCTCACTGTCTTGCTTTGGTAAATTTTTTGTGCTACAAAAACTCTCTTTTTTTTAACTATTAAAGTATTTTCCTGTTGCTATTTTTATATTTTTGTTTTATATATATTTTTTAGTTCTTTCGTTTGTTATTAAAAATGTTTCGCTTTTTTATTACTCTGCGCAAAATATTGACTATTTATAGGTGGTTTATTTAATTATTTCTATTTTATGCTGTATAGATTTTACTAAAATTGCATCTTCTCTTGTGTATAATAAACGTTTGGGTTTATTTTTATTTTGCTATTTATTTTTCCAGTTTTTAATTTCCTTTTTAATTAGATTTGCTGTGGCAATAATTAATAATGCATTGCCAAGCAATAATGTCAATACACTCAACCTTCTTCTACTCCTTTGTATAATCATTATTGTTCCACTATATGCTCAAGAGAAAAACATTAAATTTTCTATTGATTTTGTAAATTTTGTGAAATGACAATAAAGTACATACTCGTACTTGTTTTGTTGTCAAGAGAACAGCTGCAATATAGTGAAATGATTAATAAGTGTAATTTCTTTTTTAGTAATAATAATATTTCACTTTTATTTTTTTCAAATTTCTTATACCAATATTTCAATTCGCAAAGCTGCAAACAGAAACTATTCCTGCCATATTATACCAGTAAATATATCACATTCTTAGCTTCCTTCTCCATGTAGTCCAATTGAATTACACTCCAAAAATGTGACCGTACATGCCCAAATTCTTTCAGAGATCACACATTTTTCACCTAGTCAAAATTTCAGAAATTTCAAAAAAAAAACTCAAACAGAATTGAGAAATGGCAGTTATACCAGTAAATAGATTACATTCCTGTATTTCTTCTCCATGTCGTCCATTTTAGTTACACTCCAAAAAGTTTTCTATATATGCCCACATTTTTTCAGAGACCAACAATTTTTCACTCAGTTAAAATTTCAAAAATTAAAAAAAAAAAATCAAATACAATTGAAAAATGGCACAGATACCAGTAAATAGATCATACTCTTGGCTTCCTTTTCCATGCGGTCCACTTGATTTACACTCCAAAAATCTGGCCATATATGCCCAAATTCTTTCAGAGATCAGCAATTTTTCACCAAAGAAATTAAAAAAAAAATTTCAAATGCATTTGGAAAATGGCTCTTGGACCAGGAAATAAACTACATTCTTGGCTTTCTTTTCCATCTGCTTTGCTTGAGTTACACTCCAGAAATCTGTCCATCTGCAATTTGTAAACAAACCGTTGACAGTTCAACGGTCAGAAGCAGTAGTCTGCTGCTCTTTATCGGACTTTAGTTTTATTTTACTTCCTCAGAATTGAAAAAGATGTTTTTTCGTGATGACACTGTAGTGATGAACATTATTTAAGGAACATTAGAAAAGGTGAAGTTTTACATCATTAGCATCCAACGGGCTTCGAACCCCAGTCATGACAAATTACATACTGGGCAGCAGCGCATAACCATCCTACTGCCTGAGCTCTTCATTACTGACTGACAATAAAATCGTATAGTAAAAATAAGCTGTTATTTTCGTAAAAACCATACATTTTTCACTTTAATTGAACCAGATCGTATTCACTTGCATCCAGGTATCAACAGCATTTTTCTCCCGAAAGTTTTTGGTGCAAATTTATACATTTTCTATATTCGAATAGGAATTTTTTTTCCTTTATGACTTTTTTGTTTTTCTTTTTTGTAGGGTAGCTATCATTTATTATAGCAACCACTTTCAGTAGTTGATTGTTTGTCATATTTCTTTCTATTTTGCATATTGTTTGTTTTCCAATTCAATATAACAACAATTCTTGTCTGCCCTTAAAATCACATCCAGCTATAGTTTTTAATGGTTGTTAATACAACACATCACCATTACACCACGATACGTTTAACGATTTGTAGGCAATGGCAAGTGTGTATGTAAATGGGTTGCACATGCTGATGAGGCTGTGATGATGGCGCTGCTGCTGATGATTATGATGATGTTGATGATAAGAAGGATAAAATATGGTTACCTTCATTGCTTTCACCTTCTGCCCTCTCCTGTCAGCCAATAGAACATGTCTCAATTTCCTTTTAGTATCTTCGGGCATTGAAGCAGAAACAACATGTTTCACTTAGAGAACATTATTGAACAAGTTCATTTTGCACACACAGAGTGAACGAATGAATGAATGAATGTACACGGTAGCATCAAGCGTCGTAGACTGTTTGTGTGGTTTGTATTGTAGCGATGGAGAAAGTTGAAAGGCGGCAGTGTTGTGCACAAAGTTTGTGTTTAGCATTCTTAACCAACCACTACTGAGGTGGATGCAACCCAACGTTGTTAATTCCAAAAACTATTCTAAAGCTCGACCAAAAGCTAAAATATTTATGCAATATTTTTTTGCTGTTCAAAAAATGAGAATTAGTTCGATAGAAGAAGGAAGCAGGAAGTTTGTTATTTTAATCGAAAGCAAATAGTTAAGGAGACGCTCAGGCACAGAGTGGCAGACATTTAAAGAGTTTGGGTTTATGTGTCCGAATGTGTACATACATACATATGTATGTATGTATATATGTAGGTGAACATTTGAAATTGAGTAGTACAAAAAAAAAAAACAAGAAAGAAGAAATAAAATTGGTGAAAATTTGCAATTAATTGAGTGAAATAAATAATTTTTTATTTTTATCTTAAATGCTTTGCAAATTAAGTAAATTTATTTTGCCAATGTCAACATGTTTTATATTGGTTGCATGTTTTTGTTTGTGAAATGTTTTTTTTTTGTTTTAACATTTGCTTTTTAGTTCACGAAAAACCACTTTTTTTTGTTATATACAGACATACAGAAATACATGCATATAATCTATGTGCTTAATAATAAAAAAATTTCTATTATCGAGTTCTTTCTTAAATAAACAATCAATTTGTTTATCATTTAATACGTTTGCTTTTTGGCAATTGTTGATTATTTAATTTATATTTTTGTAGGTTTGTGTTTAACACCTTATGGCAAAAAATATTGAGAGGGTTTAAAAAACATCTGTGTCAGTGGAATTTTAGAAAGTATCTATTATATTCCTCAAAATTGAAAACGATTTAAAAATATTTAGTTACATATGTATGTAATCAAGAACTTAGACACACATATAAACAAAAGCGATGTTTACGTGCACCTGATTCTAGAAGTAAGAAGTTCTAGAATTTAAGCCAGGTTTAATTTATTTTTTTGCTTCGAATATGCTCTTGTGGAGAAAGCTTTACCGATCACTACCAATCAAGCATTTCTCTACCAGACTTGCCTCTTCAATGAAAATGAAAATTTTTATTTACTTTTAATCCACCATGATTTATTTACGCAATAAAAAGTTTTGCTGCGCTGCCGAACACCTTTTTATTTATTTGCCATTTCTTCAATTGTTTTTGCGTCGCACAGTGTTACTTTTGCCACTGTGTATCAAATAGGCAATTATAAATTCATTTAATGATTAACTGTGCTTAAAGCGTTTCTAATAAGATTTCAAAAATAGCAAACAGAGTTCATACCAGCCGTTCGATTGAAACAAAAACAGAAGAAAAAAAAACATTGACATTTGAAAGTAAAATTTGTGTAATTTGCTGGTTTTTGCTTCTCATTGCAGCCTTTACTTTTACATTTGCTGTTCTTTTATTTAATATCTGTAAACATTTGAAATAGAAAAAATGTATTTATTTTTATTTCTGCATTCTTTCTAATTACAGATAAAAAAAACCAACAACATCAGCAATTTATAGAACTAAAATTGCAAACATAAACAAACAAACAAATAGAAAAAATAACAACCTTTTGAAAAAAGGAGGGCAACAACAAGAAACAAACGCCACCAAATTAGAAGAAGGAAAACGCGAAGAATAGTGCCCACATTAAGACAAAAAAAGCTGTTAAATTCATTTACAAAACGACGTTCCGGACAGCACTTCAGTTGATATTGTTTTCTATTTAACATCTGAACGTGAAATACGACCAAAATAGTTTGGGAAAAAAACAGAAACTGAAGAAAACATACGGAATATCAGCGTAATAGAAAAGATACACCCACACACACACACACACATACATAATTATTTAATATGTATTAATAAAAAAGGCATGACTTGAGCAAAAACCTGACAACGTTATAGCAGCAACTGTAGCAACAAGGAACGATTCTCAATTCGGCGTAAACCTGCATAAAATTTTAACGACAACAAAATTATTTGAAACTAAAGACTATTCAAACAACACAACTACAATTTTAAGTCTTTTTAAATATAGCCCAAGTCTATAAACAGAAGAAAAAAGCAAACACAACAGCAGACCTTATTATAAGCATTTTTGAAATTGAAAATTGCAGCAAATGTTTACAACACAGACAGAGGTGTTGGTGGAAATATCGGAAATTCGCGTGCTCTGCTAAATAAATGCAACATCTTATTTGATTGTTGAATAATTATTACCCCCTACACGTCGTTTTATTTTGAACTGCACAACGTCAACGTCTCCGTCGGTCACTGTCGCAAATCTCTGCTACTTTTTGTTCTTTAAAAATAAAACAGAAACCAAAACAGAATAAAAAAGAAATTACATAAAATTAAAGTTCTATTCTCACTGTAAATCAGAAAAGAACACGATTCTTACAACTGTATCGTCCGTCGTCTTGAGGAAACTTCTAAAAAGTATAAAGTTGATATAGAAATAATTACATATACATACATATATATATAGTATATACATCTACATCTATATTTTTTTCCAAAACGGTTATTCTTATAAATTGGAAAAATTACAAATTTCAAAATGAAACGTCGAAATGCCGATTGCGGCAAACTACGGAGACCTATAAAACGTAATAAAATAACGGAAAGCATGTATGGCAGGTAAGTGGTTTGGTTTTGATTAAATAAATCCATAAATTATCATTTTTTTCGCGAAGCAAAATAATTAGCAGCTTCACTAAATAATTCGTTACTTAGTTTTTTTTATATCTTGGACCAGTACTCAGTGGACGCACGACCCCTACATACATATCAATTGCATTGTACCGGAACTAGCAAAAAGAGCAAGTAGCGACTGTTCGTGAACGTTTGATGTAACAAAGAAATAATCAGCCCAATTATCAATGTTCTCTAGAAATTTCTTTCCATGGGCAAACATTTCTCATCAGAAAAAAAGTCCTCTCAATTATGAATTCCTTGAGAGCAAAACCATGAAAGAGTTCGCAACACTTTGTTTTGAAAACCAGTCGTTTTGACTAGCTGACAGTCAACTGTTGAAATTTTAGGGTCATTGTATAACAACTTGACGTTTGTTAAGGTTGTATGGCCAATTCCCCGTACTACGGGCAGTTTTGCACACTTCTATTTGCTCAAGGTTTTTTTTTAGTGCAAATTAAGAAAAATTAAGCAAAATGCAAATACATACATTTTTTTGTTGCGTGAAAAAACAGAGCATTTTTGCTTCGTTTGCACAGTTTGCACCGCCCATAGTGAAACCCCTTAATAAAAACAGAATACGACAAAAATTATTTCATCTAGAATTCAACATTTATCATGATATGAATTGGTCAAATATAGGCACCGGATAAGGAAGATCCCTTACAAAACTACAAAAAAAAAAAAATATTGAAAATCTGACGCCTTGAAAATTTTAAAAAGCTCTTGAAAAATCGTTTGTGAAATCTGATGGAGGCGGCCACGGGACAAATACTGAATCTACGGCAAAACATTGACAACTATTCTTCAAGCTTATTGCCCGACAAAAGTCTTCTAAGGGTTTTTTTTCGATGTATAGAACTTTAGGTTGCAATAAAACAACGATCGATCATTCGATTGACATGAATTTTATTTATCCGAAAGATAATCTTGTGGCATTACATTTTAAATATGATTTCTGGCATATTTTCTGACCGCCACGGCTGGCGCGGATGTAGTCCAATCTGGACGTCGAATTTTCGATGACTTTTTCCAACATTTGTGGCCGTATATCGGCAATAACACGGCGAATGTTGTCTTCCAAGTGGTCAAGCGTTTGTGGCTTATCCGCATAGACCAATGACTTTACAGAAACTGCACTATTTGCAAGCGTTGTTCAGGCGTGAGTCTATTCATGATGAATTGCCAAGCCAAATAAAAATCTTTCTGTGTTTTTTTTCTTTGTTTTTGTTAAAATTTGTTAATTTTCTTCTATTAAAAATGTTTCGTGAATATTTTGCGTCTATAAAATTAGTGAAACAACAAGTTCAATGTTTGAAAATGTTTGTGTTCATTGCTTTTAAAGTTTACTACATTTAATGCATTAACACCGGTTAAAGTCAGAGCCCGCCTTGATTTTAAATCTTTGATTGCTTGTTTTGTTTTAAAATTAATTGATTTCAATCCCCAAAAAAATAAAATAAGTAATGCAAATATTTTTTTTGCTCCGCTAAAATCATTTGACTTTGAAATTTTGCAACCAATAAAACAGTTTATTTAAGAGTTTTTGTGTTCACTTTCGTTTATGTCTTTTATGTTATTAAACAAAAATAAATATATTTGTCTCATAAAACGTATTTTATTGACTTGAAAAATTGGATTTGTGTCCATATGTATGTATGTGTGTATATTTAAATGGCCACAAAACTGTTTGCTCAAAGTAAATGAATTATTAATACGAGTATTCACAGTTTGCCGCCTTGTTGTCCAACAAAATTGGTTAAAATATATTTTGATTTTGAAAACTACTAAAATGTATCTACATTTTGTTTATTTATTTATTTTTTTTTTTCGTTGTAGCACAACCGTATTGTATATGAAATTTTTGGTACTGTGGGCAATTGTGATAACTGCAGATTTTATGTTCATGTTCCGTTTTGAATTTCTGTGGCCCTTCTGGTTGCTGCTGCGCTCCGTACACGATTCTTTTAAATATAAAGGACTGGTATGTGAAACTTTTGATGTTTGAACATACATACATATATTTTTTTTTTTTCAAATCATTTATGATGATTTTCGTTTTGTAGGCTTTTTCCGTATTGTTTGTTTGCATTGCCATAACATCCGATTTGGTGTGTTTATTTTTTATACCAGTTAATTGGTTATTATTTGCCGCCAGCACATATGTTTGGGTACAATATGTTTGGCATACAGGTAAGTAACTGCATATGTACTCGTACCTACGTATACCTATTCAAATACTCTTCAACTTTGCCTTGTTTATAATTATTGTCTCGTGTTATTTATTGTTTTCTTGTAACAGATAAAGGCATTTGCTTACCCACCATTATATTGTGGATGTTATTTGTATATTTGGAGGCAGGCATAAGATGGAAGGATAGCAGGCATATGCCGCATCTAGATTTATGTAGGCCGTTTGCCGCACATTGGTAAGTTTGCAGAATTATACATTGTTGTAGTTTAAATAGTAAAAAATTTCCGTTTCAAGAAACGCCAGAATTTAATTTAACAAGTTTAAAATTGTTTTAAAAAATTACTTTTATTTGTAAATAAAAACAAACAGCCGGCAACTTTTGTATGCCAAACTTGCCGTTAAAGTTCACGTTAACATTTAATCGTACATTATGTCAGAAGCCTTTAGTCGCACTTTATAATTTACAATTGTCAATTGCATATTTATATTCTCGTTGTGAAAGAATTATTTGGCTTGAATTACGCCCATAAATGTGTCCACTTTTGTGACTTAAAATATCTTTAATGCATTTCAATTTCTGTTTACTTGCAGCATTGGCTATCCAGTGGTAACCTTAGGTTTTGGCTTCAAAAGCTATGTAGGATATCGCATGCGTCAGCGCAAACAGCGGGAGGTTGCAAAAGAAAATGAATTTTATATGCATATATTGCAACAAGCACTGCCACAACAAGAGCCTTCGTCGTCTGATGACACTCAAGCGATGGTGGCAGCAAATACTTCAAATGCAAATGCTGTCGCTGCTGTAGCCTCAGGTCACGGCAGTGTTGTTGTTGGTGGCACACAAATTCAACATAATCATATTGGAAATTCAACATTAATAACAGGAGCTTCATTAGCAGCAGCTCATATACAAATATCAAATTCAATAGCCACAGCAAATGGTTCTGTAGCCTTAGCACAAAATCAACATCATCAGCATAATCATCATCAACAGCAGGAGCATCATCTTCATAGCAATAATCAGAACGGTAACAGTTTTACTTCAAATGGTACCGATTCAATGGCATCATCTATTACTATGGCAGGTGCTGCCAATACAAGCTCCTCCTCCTCCTCCTCTTCTAATATTACTTCCCCTACTTCTAATAATAACAATAATAATGCAACATCGATGTCAGCCTCATATTTATCTTCTACGCTAACAACAACCTCAGCAACGTCATCTTCGTCGAATGATGATAAAAGCTATGTACAAATTGGTGGCGGTAGTGGTGGTAATTTTATATGTATTAAATGCTTTAAGAACAACACTAATAAAACTTTACGCTTTGTTATTTATAATTTTTCATTTTAATTTAATACTTTTAAATGTTTGTAAATACACAAAACGTATGCAGAGAAAGTATTTGCAACGAATACATACTCGCGGAAACTAAATTCGTAAAATATCGTTAGCGGGCTTATAGTTTTTAATTGAGCAGTATTCTCAAGTGAATTGAAAACAATACTAACAAGGCCTATTTATCAGGTCAGTGCAAATCTATGAAAAAAAAAGCCCACTTTATTTTGTGTGTGTGTGTAATAATATTGGTGAGCCTGTCTGTCAAACGTACAACAACCACATATGTCTGTATAATTGTTGATAGTTTCACCATCGAACCACACAAAATCATATGGAGAGAAGATGCATTGACCCATATTTCGCAGGCTGTCGGTCGTAAGACTGGTGCACTTGGGTCCTAGAAAGGTCCCATTGTGCACGCATTGACCTAATAATTACATTTGTTTGATTTGGCCATTGCAGCCTTATAAATCGTTACAAGGACGGATACGAACAAATTATGTGTATCCATTTGTGGCCCTATTTTCTTGGACACTCTCAAATAAATTCTTAACCAAACACTAATTCAATACACTTGAATTCAAATTCGAAGCTTCTTATTGAATACTTTTGCTTTATAAATGTCTGCTAAATCACTTAAAGAAATAAAATGGTTCTAAAATAGACAAAGCCTAAAGGAAACATTTTTCCCAAATGAATTTCAAAGACATTGCACTGCTTATTTAAAACCTAACAAAGTGTACATTTCAGATTCTGAACTTAAATTGTGGTAGACCTAATTCGGTGTACAGCTTAAGTTTTGTAAAAGATGTTTAATTATCTACAATAAGAGAGATTATTAAACATCTATTACAAAACATGAACTGTACACTTAATTAACTCGACCACAATTTAAGTTCAGGATCTTCCTAATCATGGCCATAATCTCGTTCGTTAATACAAAGTAAAATGTGTCAAACGCACGCGCTACAAAATCTAACATTTTCTGTGGAATTTGTGATTTAAAGAATTCGTTTAAATGAGCTTAAAGAAGTCATTTTTGCTTTATTGGAAATTCTTCTATTTTGTGCTCGGTGAAATGCTTTAACTTTTCTAGAACAATATCTACTGATCCATTGGAGATCAGTTCTTTTGTTTTAAGTTTTTATTTCAGTCCTTTGGAGACAATTTATACCATATGAAATTGAAATAAAATAAAAAAAATTTTTTAGGGACAATTTGTCAGGCGATTTATATTTTTCCAGCTTATATTGAAATGTGGGAAATATATAACAAAAAAATAGATCACAATTTTAAGTAAGATTGGACAGAAAGAAATCTTCTTATCCCTTTACAGACTTAACATAAATCTAAATTCTAAAAAAAAATTCAGTTTTTGTTTTGCTAAAATATTTTTCTTTTGTTGCTGCCTGTTTTTCGAAAACACAAAATTTTTCATTATCCCATTTACTTTGACTCTTTTTTTTTAATTATAAGATTTCTTAAATTTCGAGCTTGAGGTCCTTGTTTGTTATTTTTATTTTCAATATTTCGTTTTCCTTTGGAAAACTTTTTCAGGAAAGAAGGTTTTTTTTCAAATTTGAAAATTCGAAATATTGAAAATAGTAAATAAGAAACTCAAGCTCGAAATTTAAGAAATCCTATAATTACAAAACTTTTCAGTCCGTGAATTTGTATTGAAAACAATAATAAAATTGTAAAATTAAATTTTGCCAACACTAAAAATGAAAATATTTGTACGTTTTCAAGAAGAAAATGGTTAATCCGAAGTTTTTATTAGCTTAAATGTTTTCTTAGCATATAATTTCTTAAATTGCAACAACTTACTTTATTACGAACACAACTACATACAATATTAAATATATTCTAAATTAAATTTATGAACGCTGCTATCTCTTTGACGTTAATCAAAAAGGTCTTTGATTGGATTTAACTCACAGTTTTATTCTTTCTTTTGTTAGCAATAATTCATTTTACGAATAACATTTTTGCTTTTGTAGCTAAATTATCTACATTTAAATAGTTTCTCAAAATTATTGCTTGCGACCTTTTCTCTAGCGTTAAAGACATCCACTGGTCTTAATAAAACACATTAAATGTATTTCAAAAACATTTTATTTTTTCTGAGTACCGTTGTTAGAAGCTTAAATTTGAACAGTCATATACATATGTACATACATATGTATGTATATACAAAAAGCATGCTTTTTTATACCTTTTATATTATATCATACTCATTAAATTTTCTTTTAATAAAAATCAATATGCATTTTGTTTTTGTAATTTTCATTACACTCAATAGTATCATCCAACGGTCATATTGGAGGTGGCAGTGGAGCTGGCAATAAAAGTCATCGACGTAGCATGGATAAAGAAAATAAACACAAAGGTGGTTTGTCGTCTTATCATAACAATCTATCCGCTGGTGGTGATACTGAAATGCATACAAAAACCAATAACAAAAATAACTATCAACAATTAAATCAGTCCAATGAAAGCAACACAAATCACCTTCATCATCATCAGCAGCAACAAAATCATAATTATAATAAAGAAAAATCACCAGAATGGGAAAGTAATAATTATCATCAGCAGCAGCAGCAGCAGCAACAGCAGCAGAAAGATAAAGATAAACCCGGTAAGTAAACAAAATATAGATAATAGAAAATTAATTAAATTTACTATTGAATTATAAAAATCTTTAAGAAGTTTAGTTGTTTTTGATTTGAGCGATAGATTTAAATTTTCAACAAATCTATGATACCCATAAAATGATTGACATTAAAGGTGTCCAGTTCAGCTTTTACCTTGTTGGAAAAGCGGGAAAGGCACAAGTGTTGTTTTCTGTACATTATTATTTTGTTGTACATTTTTTCGGGCTCAAGTTCGTTCTATATTATATTTGTGATTGATAATAAATAATTAATTAATAATAACCCAGCAAACATTCTTTGAAGTAGTTCGAAAAGTTTGTAATTTTCACGTCTTCGAAATCACTTCATGAAAGGATGTCGCTTAAAACTACTTTTTCTATCACAAAAAACAAAAAAACATGAAATTATTCAAACGTTTGAAAACAGCATGTACATCATCTATTTATTACTTTTAACTTGATTATTTTTGGAAAAAAAAAATATTATTCACTTATGAAACATGAGCTTCTAAGTCATGGGAATATACTGTGGTTCAATTCACTGATTTTAACTAAAAGGTTTTTCCCTAAATTTTCATACAAACACATGACGTCGGATGACATGCTATTGTGTCGTCGAATGACATTCTTCATCTAAATTGAACCGGATCGCATGCGCTTGAACCCGTGACTTGACAACATGTAGCATTAGCGCAATGTCGGTTGAATACAAACGGCTGAAAAAGACAGTGAATAAAATTGGGAGTATTTGAGCTGCTGTTGAACTTCTTCCCAAATTTATTTTAATTATTTATTGCTCGAAATAAAAGGAGATTTATTTAGTTAGGTTTCTTGGTTGAAAAATATAAATTTATTAAAGTTTAAGTTGTGGATAAAAGTGAGTGTTAATGTTTCGAGCTCACGAAAGGTATTCAAATATGTAAAAACAAATTATTTTTAGCTAACGCTATTCTTTAAGCTACAAGGTTTAAGAAAACGTTTTGTATTTTGATTGATTTTGTTTTAACATTTTGATTTCAGCGAGTAATAACATTAAAACGGTTACTTTTAATTCAAATTGCATAAATACATTCATTTAGATTTATAATAATTCATTTTTCAATATATATGTATATAGTAATTCTTTCAATATATAATAATGTTTATTATTTACATATGTATATATTAATAAGGTTCAAACCGAGTTTGAACAGACAGAAAACAATTAATAAAGTCTAGGTATAGATCTAAAATAATATTATTTAAAATTATTATAAGAGCCACAGCTACGAGTTGTTGGATCAGCCACAGTGTTAAGAAACAATTTTTTTGATAACTTACTTTTCACTTTCAGAGTCTCAAACAAAATCAAATAAAAAGTCGAATACTTCCACAACGTCATCGGCATATAATGTTAATGGCAGTATTAATTTACAAATGGATACAGATGATGTTGTTACTGTAGAACCGGTGGAGAAAACCAAAGGTAATTTATAATTGTACTATTAAGAAATGTAAATAAATTAAGCTCGAACTCGAAAAACTATTACTTTTTAAAGGACGCCGAAATCGCTCTAAGAAGGATAATGCTTCCAAAGACAATCACCATCATACCCACAATAACAACAACAACAACAACAGCAGCAGCATCTGCAGTAGCAACAACAATAGTAATAATTGTAATCAATCTCATACAAAAGACTCTTCTAGCAAGGAGAATCATAATGCAACTAAGGATACTCATCATAATCATCATCACAATTCAGATGCTTCATCGGTGTCATCGTCCTCATCAAGCACATCATCTTCATCATCATCGGGTGTCTCCGGCAATTCGGCCACCTCAACTATATCTCATTTAGCTTCTAAGGTTGTCTCAAAGATATGCGAATCATGCCTGAAACTGGAAGCCGATGTAAAAAAATATCGCATGGAAATAACGCACATGAAACAGATCGAAAATGAATTGAGACAAAAATTAGACACGAATATGACAGCAAAATCTTGTTTGCAGGCCAAACAAAAAGAATGTGATGAATTAGAAAAGCGTCTATACGAACTAACAAACGCCCGACACAATGACGTAATGCAATTACAGGCTGTCGAACGGCGTTTGATCGAAGAAAGGCGGCAGAAGCAATCTTTGGATGCTCAACTCAACAATGAGAAGAAGGCACGAAAATTGGCCGAAGAAAAAGCATCTCGTCCCGACTGCAGTTCACAGTGTAAGCAAAGAAAACAACAAATGGATGATGAAATTAAACAGCTAAGACGTGATTTAAAAATGGCCGAAGAAGCTAAACAAATGGCAGAACAGCACGGTCGCAAATGGGAACAGGAGGTATGCAGCCATTAATCAAGGATTTGTAATTTTATTTCTCCATTTGTTTGCTTTTTCCCTTTCAGCTGCGTATGTTCGAACAAGAAATACGCAATCGTGACTCCATACAACCGGGCGCAGATGTTCTAATGAACGCTTTAGCCGCCATGCAAGATAAAAATTGCACTTTGGAAAAGAATCTCTCGGCAGAGACGAGAGTTAAGCTGGACTTATTCTCAGCTCTGGGGGATGCCAAACGGCAATTGGAAATATCAGAAAGTAAGTATTAAACCTGACATGAAATCGTAACATCCCTGCGTATGATTGATGTCTCAATCATATCAACTGTGTAGATTTACAATACGCATACGCAAGCTTTAATGTGTTTTCACATGACGAATTGTAACCATGATTCGAGCATACTTATAAACCAGTGACTATATGAAAAAGTAGCTAACGTAGTCTCTGCAAAGGAAAGTAATTTCATAAAACTAGTATTTTTTTAAGAACCAATAACATATTCATGCATGTATGTATGTATATGTATGCCAGTCGTGAGACTGTCGTCCTACACACCAGCCAGATGAGCGAATGAGACACCACCCTGCTTAAATCGTATTCCAACACATCAGCCAACCCATGTAGTGTCAGTCAGTCCAAGTAATTCGCTCTCTTGTTAGAAAGAACTGGACATCGACAGAGGAAGTGTTCGACATTCTCCTCCTCTTCTTCAACACTGCAGCCTCTGAAGAGGCCATTATATATTATAGAAGATTTTGTCTTATCGCATCGACTCCCATGTGACAGTAGCCTGTCAGAAAAGACACTAGGGTGTGTAGCCTTTGTCGCGGAAAATCAACCAACAAAGCTTAGATTTTCTTGTAATTACAGCTGGGCCACGTGAGCCCCGTTATTCGATAGGTGATCTCGTTCGACCACCTGTCCTGTGCAGCTCTTAACAGCTGTCGTTGCTTTAGCTGTTCACAACTATTGAGGAGAGCACCAACAAATCCTCCTGTTGTAAACGGGCACCAGATCTTGGTAGTTCATCTGCCACTACATTACCGAACACACCGTAGTGTAAAGGTAACCGGACAGCTCTCGCTATCATTTATAGATATCCAGCATTTACGAACCAACCTAAATGTTGTGCTGATATCTGCTAGCGCGTTAATGGCGGCTTTGCTGTCAGTATAGAGTAGACTATGCTCTCCGTATATCCGGTAGTACCTCATCCAGTTTACCGCACTAAAACTGATCCTCTGTTCAAGTCCGAGAATTTATATACTCCCACCGTGAAAACCACGATCGCGATCTCTGATTGATACTTTTCGACAGTATCTACTGACACATTCGACAGATTTACGCTGCATCTCGATCGATCATTGGTGCCGGTGAGCAATAGTGAGTGCAAATTGGAAGATCAAGTATCCTTCCAATTGTCAATGCATTCCCTGAGACCACACCACCGTATCGCCGAGTTCATAGCAACCTCCTTAGCCATGAGATTGGCTGGTAGTCAGTGTAGCATCGTAAAGAACGCCAGTTACCATCAAGTCCGGTATATGCAAAATCCTTTTAAAACGCTTGCAGTAGATGGTATTTTTTAGTATCTTCTACCATAAAAGCGTCCCATATACAAGTGTGGGCTTCACAAGCGTACCGAAGAGCCAATATAAGTTTCTGGGGCTTATTCCCCAGTTTTTATCAATGACTCTTCGGTACAAATATCAAGCAACAGCTGCCTTGCCAGCTCTTGTCTCAGTATTACGTTGCCATGTAAGCTTGAAATCGAGGTAAGTGCCAAGATATTTCGCATCGCAAGCTCTTTATTCTCTGGATTTACACTGAGACCACTATTGGTGCTCCACCAGTGCCAATTCTATCTGCTGTGATAGGATTTCGGGATATTTTCCTGAAACCGCTACAGCAATATCTTCACCATATGCCACAGTCTTAAACATTCTGGAGTTCCACAGCAGTGGAGAGAGAACCCTTCCCTATGGAGAACCTCTGCTTGCCACTCTGTAAATGGTGGCTTGTTAGTCAGCTTATGTCCGGTATAAATCATGCAATCGACTAATCAATGTGCAGTCTATTCAGAGCCATAATTATGACTCCGGATTCCACATTATTGAAAGCATCTTCTACATCTAGAAAGGCAACTAAAATATACGCTCCTTGTCTTAGATTCTTCTCTAAGGCTGAATATAATAAGTGGATAGAATTTGGAAAGACTTCAGCTAAACTCTGTAATTGTTAAAAATTTTCTAACATTTTTCTCAGTAATATTTCGCTTTTGATTTCTCAGTAAATTTCATACCGAACTTTTTCCACTAAAATGAGGAAAATTTGTAACTTTTATTGCGAAAAATATCCCTAGAAACTTTTTGTCAACATCAGTAAATTTTCAATAAATTTTATGCAAAAAATGTTCGATACTGATATCGGTGCATTAAGCTAAATTTCAAATTCTGCGGTCGGTTCGTTTTAAATATACATAGATACATTTTTTACCGACAGCTTTCGCTTGTGATGGTTGGTGAATTTTTCAATAGACTGCTTTTGATATCGAAAAATACTCTGTGTAAAAATTTGTATGCTGATCAATTTTTAAAATTGACTGAAAATGATAACGATTAATAGCATTTTGGTATCTTGAAAAAAATATCCACTTTAATATTTTAGTGAAGTTAAGATTGAAAGGAAATGTTGGAATGCGTATCAATGAGAAAACAAAAATAAAAAAACAATGCTCATCCGTATACTTTGTTGTTTTTGTTTTATTTTGCTTAATTTGATTAAAATTGCACAAAGAAAATAGCATAATTGTTTTTATATAAATTTTTTTCAAAGGTCTGCGTCGCTCCAAGGAAGATGAGGTTCATGATCTGAAGGCAAAAATTGCACAACTGTTGGCGGTCATGCCCACTGATACTTTATGTCTACCAGTTTGTAGTTCAACTGGTGCCAGTTCTATGCTACGCATGAATGATACACCACCGCTTCAAACGGGACCGGGTCCAGCATCTCCCATGCTAACCAGCCTGAGTGCAGCTCAAGCTCAACAACAATTAACGGGACGGGTGATTGTGTCCACATCGGCATCTGATTATGTCCAACAAACAATGTCCGGAGAATATGTTGTTGCCACTCATTCTCAGCAGCAGCAACAACAACAACAGCAGCAACAACAGCAGCAGCAGCAACAACAGCATCAACATCAGCAACAACATCAACATCAGCAGCAACAGCAGCAGCAATGTGTGGGTGTTGTTCCAGTGTCTGTGGCCAATTCAGTGTTGGTAACATGTCCTCAAGTTTCGAATGGAGTTGGCAATGCAAACGGTTCCAATTTGGATCCCAATGCTACAGTTTACACACCGAAAAATGGTCCCAATAATAATGGGGGCAATGTCGTGGTTGTTGGCGGTTCAGGTGATGCCTGATGTATATTCGACAAACTCCACCAACATTTACAAAACAGTAGTAAACGTCATGTATGAGATTATTTTATTAAATAAATAAAAACTGAAAAAGCAAACTAATTTAAATGACGCAAAGATGATAAAACGCAGCCTACAACCTGTTTGCAATTTTCAATGTGAAATACTCTTAAACCAAGTCGTACACAGCGGATAAGAAAAATACTTTGTTTGAAGCATTGCATCTTGACGCAAAGATCTACAATTTTTACTTGGGGAAAAGAGTATAACAATATTGAATTTATTGCATATTGAAAGCATACAATTAAAAAAGAATCTTTAAAAAAATCAACATGATTACCAACAAAATATTTTATTGAAAAACACAACACAAACAAAAAGAGAGAATAAAACAAAAACACATTTCCGAAAAGAAGTGAAATAAAAACTACATTAAAGAAATAATACTTAAAAAAACATTTTTCCAATAAATTTTTTTTTGCATTTTCTGCCAGCGTTAGTTAAAGTTTTCTCTAGTCTCTCCCAGTAGGGCTTCGTTTTATTAAAATACTTAACAAAAATTGCACCCAAGCTCCGCTGTCTAATAATCGCGCAGTTATAAGGGTTTAGAAAATTTACCATGAACTAAATCCTTGCAAAAAATGTCATAAAAAATGTCAACTCTCTTGCAAGACTTCTTTTCAGCAAGACCTCTTTTAAAAAGCGGACCAAAATTCCTTTTCAGCAATGCTAAAATTATTTAAAAACGAAAGAGGTGACATTTTTAATGAATTTTTGCCTTATGGTAATTTTGAGTCTGGAGCTGCCTTCAAACAAATGGCTGTATCTTCTGAACCACAGTCGATATTTAAAAACAGGATACAGTTTTGAAAAGGGGACGAAAATTCCTTTTCAGCAATGCTAAAATTATTTAAAATTTAATAAGGGTATATTGCTTTTTTTTAAGTAAACCATTTACGCAGTTTTAAAATGGAATTGGTGTATTTCGTACATAATACAGCTAATGAGGTAATCTCACCAGCTGCCCCGTTAATCGTCTGACTACTTAAAACTGACAGTTTTTAGAAGTTGTACAAAAACAAAATGCATGTTATTTTTATTGAAGTTGTTTTTACTGTAGGGAAAAGTTTGCTTTATTAGTTGTATCACGCTATATATCACTTAATTCGAGTACTCGTACGTGTAAAAGTAGGGTCAGGTGTATTTGGTTGATATCGATAACTCTTGTAGATAACATATTCCCGTCTCTAACACATGGTTTGTTTTTTTGTTATGTTTTACATCACAAAATAAAACTTTACATACAAAAACAGTGAGAAGTGGGGTATTTTTACAAATTTAATTAATTAATTTGTTTGTACACCTTAGAAAACTGGAAGTAGAACTTATTTATAGCAATGGTAAAAGAAATACCGGACAGGTGAGCTATAAATAGTGCATATAATATACATACGTATAAAAATTAACAACACAGATATTTTTCTTCTAAAGGTGGGAAAACTATAGTCCCATTGGAAAGACAATTGAAGGGACAAGATTTATTCCATTCAAAGTCCCCTTAAGAGAGGTAATTTTTAATGTATTTGATTATAATTCGTGTTTTATGGACGCTGAGCAAATAGTGGGCCTAAAAATATTTAACATGGTGGGTGTGTGTGTGTGTGTGTTTATGAAGGTTTACTTTAGTGCAAAAGTTTGAATGCATGTGCATATGTATACAAAACACCAAATTTTAATTTTATTGTAGAACTTTTATCACTTTTTGGGCTTAAACTTTGATTTCCTACGCTTCTCCAACTTCAAAAACATTCGTGGACCGATTGAAAACGTAAGCTCCGGCTTATGATTTATAGGTCCCTTGATGTTTTCCTTTATTTATGTGCTACTTAATTTTTTTTTTCTACTTTTCTGATCTTATGTAGATAATTAAATTATGTAGGTGATAGAAAACTGTTAAAAAAGAAAACGAATATGAAATGTAGGAGAAGAGAAATTTTTGCTCCCCGCCGAAGGTCCGCTGCGAAACCGGTGCTTGTCATACCATACAGGAGGAAATCTCTGAAAGATTGATTCAGTCAGCAAATACGAGCGTTTTATCAGAAAGAGTCTTAAAAATATAAGTATTTTACAGAAAAGTAATTTTTAAGAGAAATGCAAGAGCCGGAGTAGTGTTCTAATTTTTGTACTAAATTAAAGAAGCAAACAACAGAAAAATGAAAAAAAAATGTGGGACATTGTAAAATAACACAAAATTTGTTACTGTTACACGACCACTACGTCACTCATCAGTACCCAAATTTGCTTCGAACCCAGGCCATGATTAATTGTATACTGCTTTTAAGCAGCAGTACATTACTGACTGTCTATATTTAATCTTATTGATCAACTTCGAATCGAACTAGAAAGCTCGATAAAATTATTAACAATTGTAAATCATATGTATATGTGGTTCGACTATAGAATTAAAAGTAATGCTCGTGGTTCAATTAACAAAAATTGCGGCGTTTTATTGAAAACACACATACAGCTTGTATAAAAATTTTAAAAATATAAATACTTTACAGAAAATTTTGCTACACCATGTTGGGGAGAAAATCCCTACAAAGAAATTCGAGTGTTATGGAAATTTACATTATACTTTCATTCAAATGGAATTATGCATAAATGTAGTAAAAAATTAAATAAAGTGTAGTGAAAAAAATTGATTAGAACTACGAAAAACTTCAGAGGACCACAGCTCCGAAACAGAACGGAGCTCCGCTTTGGGAGTGCCATAACTGGCAAAACGCCTTTACCCACTTTTATCAAATGCATTCGTCAATCTGTGCTTTGTGTTTGTTGCTTATTTTGTTTTACATTATTTTCACTCGATATTTCATTCGATCACGGGTGCGCTGTGTTTATTATTTGCCAGACGTTTAAGAAACATGAAATATTTTCAAATATAAACTTAATTATTTATTTGCTTTAAGAGCCAATTGAAATGTATTGATTCAGGTCCAAAAATATTTGAACAAGGTCTATTTTGGACCTGAATTAATACATGAAATATTTTTTTTTATAAATAAGCTAAATAATCCTTATTTAAATAAACTTTTTTATTAAATTTTCAATTAGATACAATAATACTTTCTATTTTTCAGCGCGTTTCGGATAAAGTGGAAAGTGAAAAACGTTTGGATGATAGAATTCTATTAAAAAATATACCAAATTTAGGTCTTATTATAGATTTGACAAATACCCATCGTTATTATAATCCAAAAGTTAGTTTGTCTTTCTGTTTGCCATGTGTAAAAGGAAAATAAAATAAGTTCTTTTTGATATAGGTTTTTCAAGAGGAAAGTGTTGAACATAAAAAGTTAATGATACCAGGAAGAGAGACGCCACCACAACAAACAACAAATCAGTATGTTTTTTTTAATTTGTTATTAATTTTTAGTTCTATTATATTATTATTATTATTATTATTTTCTATATGTATACCAGCTTTATTAAGATTGTCAAAGACTTTATCGACAATAATAAAAATAATGGTAAGTTGATCATCCCATACAGATTGGAAAATGTATTTATTTCATTTATTTAATAGATAAACTAATTGGTGTGCATTGCACACACGGTGTTAATCGTACTGGGTATTTGATTTGTTACTACATGATTTCTCAGATGACTATAGAACCGAAAGAAGCCATGGATAGTAAGCATAGATTTATGTTTTTATATTAGAAGATGCTTTAAAAACAATTTTTGATAATCGCAATAGAATTCGCCAATGCCCGCGGTCATCAAATAGAAAGAACAAATTACATTACGGATTTGCAAAGGCTAAAGTTACTCGATAAACGAATTTGGAGAGATAGAAGCAATTCTGTCAATAGAGATGTTAGGAATAGAGATGCAAGTAACAGATCACGTAAAAGAAGTAATAACTCTCGGGATAGAAACAATATGTATGAAAATGGGCGTTGCCGTTCACGACATCGTGGGCTTAAACGAGAAAATAGTTTTTCTACGTGTGATCATGTAGAAGGGAGATCTGCACAACGTTGTACAGACCACCATTGCACAATATCCAAACGATCTCGTAGTATAAATCTGGATTATTACAAGACGAGGCCAACATTTGATATGCAGCGCAAAAATTACAAACATATTTCTAAGAATGATTAACAGTGCAAAGTAAAGATGAATTAGTCGAACCAACTTTTTTTTTAAATGCTCTTTACCGGTAAAACAATTTATATTTACACTAAGATATAACATTACTCTCTCAACATTTTCTGTTTGCTTCGTATTTTGTTTTTTGAGTGAGGCTTTCTAAAAAGTTTTGTTTTAATTTAATTTATTTTAATTAATTCATTTTTATTATGCGAACTTTTCTTCCACAATTATTTTGTATTATGTTGTGATCGGTATTGATTACAGAAGCCAAAAAAAATTTGGCGGGGAGACAACTAGTTGCTTCGGAGCCGCCTCATCTCTCGTCAGCACCCGTGCATGAACTCAAAGACTCACAAGCTGTGTGGCGGAGTGTAACGAAATTTTATTACCACTCACATATATATATATATATATATATATATATATATATATATATATATATATATATATATATATATATATATATATATATATATATATATATATATATATATATATATATATATATATATATATATATATATATATATATATATATATATATATATATATATATATATATATATATATATATATATATATATATATATATATATATATATATATATATATATATATATATATATATATATATATATATATATATATATATATATATATATACGTTATTTTTTTTTAATTATCGTATAATTCTAAGTTTAAGTAAAGGTAAAGGTTATAACGACAGTGTAATGTAAAATTATATTAGATGCATTTTCGTGCAAAAATGTTTTTCTTTTAATAAATGTAAATATAAAATGAAATCAAATGGTTGTTTTTTTTTTTAATAAATTTATAATCCCTTTTATTCCAAGAATCGTCAAAATAATAATTTCTATTTTAGAAGTGGGCGTTCACGCAATCAATTATTATACGATTAATAAGACAAAAATTACGATGCTCGAACATATGCCCGAGCAATGAGGTGCACCAGTACGAGGTCAAAGAAAAATATTCAGTATACAAATATTATTTGATTTTTATTGAGCGAACTCTTTTAAGTTCATTATACATACATATGTATATTATTTTTTGTGATTGATATTAATTAAACAAGACAAGAAAACATCAAGGACCTTTAGCTAGGTGGACAACTAGTTGTTTCGAAACCGCCACACTTTTTGTCAGCATTAAATTAATTAATTTAACAGTCGCTCAGCACAGCAGAACATAAAAATATTATTATAAAAAAAAAGAAATAATTAAAAATAAAAACCAAAAGCTGCTATAACATTTGCTTTTTGTCGATGGGAGCTCGATGTGTGCTGATTTATTTGTTTTAAGATCAAGTGAAGATAAATGAATTTTAAGTTAACTTAAGCGTATGTATGTATTTACATACTTATTATGTGTCTAAAAGTATAAACCCGTTGCCTTGTAGACACGAGGACAATGCATTTCAGCCATTAAACTGTAGGCACACTTGGTACCAACTTTTATGGAACGCTTGCCAGACATTTTATTCCACACGTGAGCTACATAGGAATTCTTAATACGTTCCATTGTTTGATTTAGCATATCGGGCTCGAAGAACTCAGTCCAACGCTGCCACGGTATGGCATAAAACGCCTCTGTAGGATAAACTTTGAATCCCAAACAACGCTTCGGATCCAACATTAAGCCAATATTTTTAGTACCACACACATTTTGCATAACACGTGTTATAACGCCTGGCCCATTATGGCCCCAAGCTGTGCCATCAAAGTTGTGCTGAAAGTTTTCTAAACATTGGCTGGCGACATCTCGGCCAAGGCCTTGGGAATCAAAATTCATAATAGCTTCATTCAAGAGGTCAGTTGACTCGACTCCAGTATAATTGGGCGGTAAGTCTTCCATAGAACGCAGCACAACAGTGTCCATGTCGAGATGTGTTCCACCCCAACGCCAAAGAGTTACATAACGTATAAAATCGGATGCGTGTTCAACAATAAAGCTGTAAAAGATAAAAACAAAAATTAATTATCCAGGACTGATTGCCATCGTCACGTCACTTGAATTGACACAGAGAATCGGTAAGCTATGTATCTCACAGAAATGCATACTATGTCATCACGGTGTGATGTGAGAATATTTTCCGTAATAATTATCACTTTAAGTGAATGGCAGACTCGCTTAATGATGATTCGAATGTCACCATCACAAGCAAGTGACAAAAGCCTGAGAATTTTTGCTCACCTTTACTATAACACATACATTTTAGCTTTTATAGCAAATTGTTAATTACTTTATCGAGCTTTAGTTCGATTTTACCTCTCCAGAACCGGGAGAGATTTTTTTTGTGATAACATTGTAGTACACAACATTTTTAATGGAGGGGCAAAAAAAAAGGTAAAGTTGAAGACTTATTAGCTGGGGAACACAGCCTGGCTATTTCGTGTCCAGCATATTGCTGCTTAAAAGTCGCTGGACAACAACAAACACAAAAATCAATTGGATGTTGATAGAATTTAAAGTAAATTTTTGAATTAACAGAAAAGAAACACAGTGATAGAACTGAAAATTGATCAATAAGATCAGCAAAGCGCTATTGTTTAAAGAGCAGTATGCCTTTAGTTATAAGCTGGGTTTGAAGCAATTTGGTTTCGTGTACACGAAACACTCATGGTAGGTTCCCCAGTTAATAAGCCTTTAAATTTTCTTTTTCTTCTTTGAGCAATGTTGATCGCTCTCTCAAGTTTGAGGGGGCAAAATCGAACTAAAGCCCCATAAGGTAATTAACAGTTGTAAATCAAGTTCGACTGTAAAGTTAAGTCCAAGTTTTTATAGCAAATAACACACACTGCTTGAATTGGAAACTTTTTTTTCGACAGACGGGGCACCCAGTGGGTAAACCTAATTTGGGTGTGCTGAATTCAGTAGTGTTAACCGTTTTTTTTTTAGGTTAGCTCTTGTTTTTGAGATATACCGTTATTTTGAAAATAGAAGAGGTAGGACAACATATATTCATTTAACTCAAAAACGGTTTAAAATATTGAAAAGACTACAAAAACCGAAATTCATCAACAAAATTACCTTTCAATAACTGTAACATTCTTTTTAATCGGCTTAGCAGTTTAGCTAGAACTGCAATTTTTGAATGAAACAAAGAGTTCGTGTGTGAACATAAACACATACATATATAAAAGAGAAGTGACCAGGAATTGATCAAGTAAACCTGAAGTATGTAAAGTAGCTCTGGCTTTTGCAATCATAGAGCTAGATCACACATGAACATTTTTAGTATAGAAAGAATTCAGAGAGAAAAAAGAATTGCCTGTAACATAAAACAAATATAAAATTTTATTAAAATAAAAGCAAAAGGAACACAAAAATTGCTGCAAACATTGTGTCGTGTGTAGACTCGAAAGCAAATGCCATAGAGAATTGCCTTTTGTGATGTAAATCTTGCATATACTAAATGTAATTTTATTCCAAAGAGATCAGTAGATTCAGTGCTGTTTTTAGGGTTCCGTACTCATAGAGTGAAAACGGAACCATATTTCTGAGACTTCCACGTTCGTCCGTCCGTTACAGGCCCCATTCTCGTAAGCGGTAAGAGTTAGAGAGCTGAAATTTTCACACTATACGTGGTTACCCTTCCGCTATAACAACAAATACTAAATACAACAAAAAATTTAAAACTAAAGGGTGCTCCCATACAAGAAACTGTGAAAATGAGCTGTAACTTTTGAACCATAGCAGCTAGTGAGCTGAAGCTTTTACAGGATATATGGCTACATAGGCTCTACAATCACAAATGCCCAAAACAACAAATAACGTAGAGCTAAAGGGTGCTACGGTACAAGAAACCGAAATTAGCTATAGCTTGTGAGCCGCAAGAGATAAAGACTTGAAATTTGCTTAGGATATGCAGTTACCAGGCCTACACAACAACATGTACCCAAAATACTAAAAAGTAAATATTTAATTGCCTCCCTTCATACGAGGAAACCCTTTAATTTGAAAAATTGCTTTTTGAACCGCAAAAGATAAGAGACTTGAAATTTTCACAGCACATGTAGTTTGCGTATATCGAAAATGGCTAAAATACATGAGCACATCATTTAGTTTGAACATCAGCAATAACTTTTGAGCATAGGAAATTAATTATATGTATGTATATGCATATCACGTTCTTATTAACATACGATATAATTTATCTTAAGTACTGATTTAAGCACATCCAATTACTTATTTTCAGTTTGCTGACAGGTGTAATAAAAAGGGATAAAAAAAACTTTTGAGCCGTAAGATATAGAGCCTTGAAATTTACACGGTGTACCTATGTAGTTGTCTGCCGCCCCACAACAGCAACTATGAAAAACAATGCAAAGTTAAAAAATATAAGGGTACCCCACACCAGGGTTACCCATTGTCTAGGACTTGGCATGGCAGTACGGAGAGCTTACTGTGCGAGTCGGTCTCGTACTTGACTCAATTTATTTTATCTTTGTTCAAATTTGAATAGTATATACTCGGAAAAAATTAAAAACGCAGCCTTGAATGCTAAACCACTTCTAGATTTCTTTTCCGAAAAAAGAACAACAATAGTAATGACAACAATAATAATTTTCTAAAAACCTAATGCTAAAAATAAATTGAGTATTAATTTACCTTGAATTAAATAATGCCCCGCCTCTAAACCAGTCAAAGATGGGTGTATGAGCGGTATACGTCCATGCATTGAGATTCCTTAAGTAAACATTTTCATACGATAGCAGCGCGTCTAGGATGGCTTCGTTGCCCGTAACATTCTTATAGCGAGGCACAGCATATAATACAAACACTTGTGTATTTGGATTATGTAAAGCTGCCGATTCTACAGCACACGCTTGTCTAGCATTAAGTTTTACCATTTTCCACTGCAATGCTTCTTTAGTTCCAAAAAATGAGGTCTCATGAAAAAATATACTTTTACCGGGTCTGGGATGAAGTTTGGCCTGCAGAATATCCTCCAGCAGCTCTATACCCAAGTCATGTAAGCTTTCCTCATCAACTAAACGTGAACGTACATCAGATCGTTGATATACAGTTAATAAAACACCGAAAATGCACATTGCTACCAGAAATGCAAACAATACTCGTATTCGAAAATTTGCCAGCATAGATTTTCGAAAGTGTATTTCATGTTTTAACAAACTCATTGAGAAAACGTATATTTTTATATAGTAGTACTTTTGCTTTGTGCCTAAAACAACTGAGATGTTTTGCTTCAAATAAAAGTGCTTGTTGACTGCTCTTGAATATTTGAAAGTAACGCTTTTAAATGCATTCGATAATAAACTAAAAGATCGGTGGAATAATTAAATGAAAATATGCAGAATTCATTTAAGCAGGCGGACAATTTATTTCGTAGTAGTGAACGCCACGTATGAATAGATTTAAACAATGGGTAATGAAAAATAAACTTTTATACATAATTGCGAGCAAAAATGTTAACTTATGTTTGTTTATAAGCAGTCAGCTTAAAGCTCATGATAAGTTTGATACCCCCCTGATCATGAATTTCTCTCAATAATAGACAAAAAAACACAAAAATATGGGGACACTAAAAACGACATTTCCACCCCGAAAAATAACATATGGTGTATTAGTTGTGATCCCGTCTACATTTGCATGAAAACTATTGCCGTACCCAAAATTCGGACATGTGAGAGAGCTTTTGAGAGAGGAATATTATTGTTGTTCTTGCACCAAACAGTTTGTTATTAAGTTTGTTCCCGTAATGTTATTAACATGCTTCTTCAATCTTATTATGCCTCTACCTCAATGTTATTAAACTCCTACCTGAATATTAGGTCGTTTCTTTACTCTATTTTGTAAATCCAATTAGTTGTATCATGGTTGGGAAGGCTTTTTTTTAACACCAAACACTACTATAATAGCAACCACCCAGTACTATGTTCCTGTTGCAATATTATTTTAACAATACTGAATATTCTATGTCCCAACTCAATAAACCACCGGCACAAATTCTAAGGAAGCACTGATGATGGCTATAAAGTTGTCTTTCGCTCAGAACAATCTATGGCAAGACAACAGCTGCGAAATTTGAGACTTTCACTCCTCGCCAAATATTTAAAATTTCAATTATTGGTAATAATGTTTGTAAATAATTTCCTTTACTCATTATTACTTACAAACAAAGACGGGCCCGCGATGTTGCTCGACGTTGTTCGCTTACACAAAAACAGGGGAAAGAATATTTTTAAATTTAAAAAAAAATTAATTTTTTTAAATATTTTCTTTTGTGTTGCCTCTCCTTGATAAAATGAATGATTCATTTCTTTTTTTGTAGATTTATATATTTCGAACCATTTTTAGTCCATCTTCAGGATCTGCTTTTTATGTGTGTTTTTATATGAACATATTTTTTATGTGGGAGGCAACACTAAAAAAAAATATTTAAATAAATTTAAAATAATACAGCGGAACAGAAATAAAAACAATTTTAAATTTTGTTATTGTTTTGCAAGTTAACAAACGAGCGAGCTATGTATGTCGTGTGATACCGTGGGCCTGTTAGTTAATTTATAATATGTTTGAAAACTGGATTTGTGATTTTATGTACAACTTTTTTGGAACGAAGTTCCTTAAAGCGGCTTGCTGGTAGTGGAAGTTAGTAGAAATCGTCACGAAAACGTGTGAGCTGTTTATATGTATGTATTGGTGTACTGTCGAAAAGCAATTGTGTATGATTGGCGGTGTCTCCACTGACAGCAGCGAAGACACCTACCAATAAATATTAATTAGTTGGAAAACGTTCCAAAGATTTAAAGAACAACACAAAATAAAACATACAGATTTCACCTTGTATTACATTCAAAGATGAAAAAAAATGTAAGGAACTTCGTTCCTAACGGGGGTCCCCCGACCGCATTTCTTTTTTATTTATTTTTCAAAACCTTGACAATTCTTGTTTTGTTTTCCCTGTACACTTTTACCATAACTTTAGTTTTATTAACTGCACTTTGTAACTACCTCCAAGTGCATTTTTCATAAATTAATTTTTAAAAAATAAAATCGAAGTAAATAAATAACGACAAACTGTTTATTTTCCCACATTTAAATTATTTTTTAAGCTGTTTTTTTTCAAGAGTATAGACACTCTGTTGGCACTTTCTTGGTCTTCTAAAACTTTTGCGTATTAATTGGAGACCTGTTATATACAGTGTAAGTTAAAAGACATTATGGCTGCTCGCATAAAATGTATAATATTTATTAAAAGTTTTTGTTTGATAATTTTATGCGTGTTGTTTACACTTTACACTTACAACAATTAACTAATTACTACGTAAAAGTTAAAACAATAATATCGTACATACATCTAAACATGTATAAAAAATATAAACATATGTATGTATAAGCGTTGGCTAATAATTGCTTTGGTTTTTTCTTTTATATAAAATATTGTGACATAAAGATAATATTTACTAAATAAATAAATACAAGGGATGAATGTTATTATTCAGCTTTAATTGAGGAGTTAGACGGAATTTGAGATTACAAATGGCATTGAGATAAAGTTATCAGTGAAAAAAAAAAAAAAAATATGATTACTGATATTTGACATAATAAGAAACTGAGAGTAATAAGCTTATGGCCGAAAATGAGTGCTGATAGGAAATGTGGCGGTTTCGAAATAGCTAGTTACTCTCCGGCTGAAGTCATGATTCTACTTTTTAATATTTAATTAGTATTATTTATTAATAACACCAATTATAGTAAACATTTGAATAGAAAAATAAAAAAAAAAATTAATTGGAGATTCGCTATTAACTTTGGGGAGAAAATATTTTAAATAAAGAGTATAATATTCATAATACGTATCTTAAAAAGTAAATTTCGAAGGGAATGCGATGATTTTTAGTGTTTTTTGTTCTTTGACTAACAGTTGACTTATTTAAAAAGTGAAGATAAAACACATGAATATCTAGAAGTATAAACCAGCTGCCTTATAAACACGAGGACAATGCAGTTCTGCCAGTAAACTGTAGGCACATTTAGTACCAACTTTTATTGAACGCTTAATCGAATGTTTATTCCATATATGAGCCACATAGGAGTTCTTAGTACGCTGCAGAGTTTGATTTAGATTTTCGGGCTCAAAGAAATGTGTCCACTGACGCCAGGGTATGGCATAAAACGCTTCCTTAGGATACACTTTGAAACCCAAACAACGTTTCGGGTCGAACATTAGGTCAATATTTTTAGTACCACAAACATGTTGCATAACACGTGTTATGACGCCTGGCCCATTATTGCCCCAGTCGCTGCCATCAAATGTCTGCTGAAAGTTTTGTAGGCACTGGTAGGCAATTTCTCGGCCAAAACCTTCCGAATCAAAGTTCATAATACCGGCTGCTAAATGGGTACTCGATTCGGCTCCAGTGTAATTGGGCGGCAAATCCTCCATAGACCGCAACATAACAATGTCCATATCAAGATATGTGCCACCCCAACGCCAAAGAGTTAAATACCGCAAAAAATCTGATATGTGTGAAAGAACAAAGCTAAAAAAGAAAAAGAAATTAGTAGTTTGAAACGGGCATCAAATAAAAACTATTTTTGATGTTTCACGTTGTTTCTCTAGTGGCTCCTTAAAAAAGTGCATTTGAAGAAAGAAGTATTTTTTTTTAAATAAATAATGAGTAATAATTTCAATTTGCTCGAGAATTTGTGGTTACTTTATTGATTTCACCTGAACATAAATACATTTTTCTTTGTAATATGACTAATAACGAGCCAGAGTTGGAGCCACACAAGGTATTTGAACTAGCATCGTAATCACATTCGAATAAATGAATCTAAGCCCAACAATTAAATGATATCAAGTATTAAAATTTTTTTTATCACAACGCGACCTTTCTAGGACCCAAGTGGACCGACCGGTTTCACTATCGGCGGCCCGCATAACAAGTATTAAAATTACCTTGACTTAAACAATATCCCATCTTTGAGCCAGTCATAAATGGGTGTATTTGTAGCATATGCCCATAAATTGAGATTCCTTAAATATACATTTTGGTAGGATAGTATAGCTTCTAGTACGGCTTCATTGCCCGTTTTACTTGTACTCGTCTTGTTTAAATACTTATAACGCGGACTAGCAAATAGTACATATACTTGTGAGTTTGGATTATGCAAAGCTGCCGATTCCACTGCGCATGCTTGCCTGGCATTAAGTTTTACCATATTCCATTGCCTGGAGTTTTGAGTTTTAGCGTAGTCAATATGTGAGGATTTTTGCTTGTCGGTGGTCATATGCGGGCAAGAGGTTTCGTGAAAAAATATACTTTTACCTGGCTTGGGTTGTATTTTGGCCTGTAAAACATCTTCCAACCGTTCTATGCCCAATTCATATAAGCTTTCATTATCACTTTGTACTAAGGGATGGGTTTCAACGAAACATAAACGTATGTCAGATCGTTGATATAATGTGAATATAACACCAAAAATGCACAGTATCACCAGGAACAGAAACATCACCCGCAAGCGAAAATTTACTAACATAAATTTTCCAAAAAGTTTTCGAAATTTTAAGAAATTCATTGAAAATGTGTATTTTGTAGGCTGTGGTGCTTTTGTTGTGGCTCAAATGACTGGCTGGTGGTGACTTTGTCGCTATGCTTTACATTAAATAACAATATTTGTTGACCGCTGCTGAATAACTGGAAGTGAGTTCTTTTTAATCTCACGTCGATAAATTAAAACGCCAGTGGTTTACAGTTATTGTATTTAGTTCCAGTAGTCGGTCATTTAACGACAAATTGTTTGATAGTAGAATTAATAGGAAAATACTATTGTAAACAAAAATACTATTATAAAGTAATGCTAAGGTAGTGTTTTAAAAAAAAAATGCAAATGAGGGATGCTTTTAGACTTGCCAGATGAAATTTCTGTGAAATTTTCCAAGCACGTGTTTTAAAGTGAATAGAGTGAAGAGATTAAGTGAAGTGATCGCAATAACCGTAAATAAGAAAAAAATATAACGAAGCACATTCTTTAAGCAATGTATTTTCATTATAATTTGAAATATGAGGCAAAAGAAATGTGTGTGGTTTTTACGGTGTGGTTTTATAAACCACACCGGGTGTCTGTGAAAATTTTGTTTAGATTTTGAACACTTACCTTTATTTTTTTTTTTTTTTTTGATAATTTTCTCATTTTACGATTCCTTTTCCTCTAAGATTCACCCACAGTTTCTTTCTATTTTCTGACACTTGATATGCACAACTTGTTTCTACTGTATTTTCTGAAATACTTCTTCATCACAAAATTTGAAAACCGAAATATTTAGAGAAGAAGACTACGAAATGACCTGCATTTGCAGATTCGTCAGCATTTTCCCGTATAAATTGTAATTTGAAAAATATGGAAAACAGCTGTTATTATTATTTTTTCAATAGTATGTTTCGTTCATGATACAATTAACAAGGTAGCCTCGTCAGCTAAACCGTTAATCATCTGACTACTTTAGGTTGTCAAGAGAATGCGGAGATGAAAGGCAGCCAAAACGAGATAGCTAATCCGCGTAAGCTCAGTGCATCTCTCTTCTGTAAATGTAGAAGTGGAGTCTTTTTGACAGTTTGCACAACTTGTACAAAAACAAAATGTAATTTAATATAAATGCAAAATGCATGTTATTTTATTGAAGTTGTTCTTATTGTAGCGAAAAGGCTACCTTGTTAATTGTATCATGGTTTCGTTCACGGCGGTTGCTAGAGCACGAATTCTGTTAAATTTTCGCTCTGGCAGTACCGTTTAGTTGACATTTTCTCTTTCTGTCTCAGATTTCTCCGTCTGCTTTTAGTAATTTTTCTACAAAAAGTTGATAAAAAGTTATCAAAACAACACGTGCGGGGCACATTGAACAAATTTAATTTATTTAATTTTAGTTGTTTTGAAATAAAGTATTGTACAATTTTTATTGAGTGAAACGTTAATTACCGAAATTATTCAAAAACACACACACCCAAAATGGCAATAGAAATCAAAAATAATAGGAAAAGAAAACATGAAAGTGCTACTAATGAAGAAGATGTAATCATAGCCAAAAAGCAATCAAAAACATCTTTAACTCCACTAGAAATAGCCCCAGAAGTCGATAATGAACATCACCAAGAGCCATCAAGTTTTGAGGCGGAGGAGAAAGAAATTAAATTTTCCAAAGATTTTAAAATTATGGAGTTCCGCAGCAAATTGAGAGGCAACAATTTTATTACAGGTTTGTTTAGCCCAAGCACCGGGAAGTGTAGCCAGTATTAATTAAACAAAATATTTATATCTGTTATTCCAGAACTAAGACATTTCCTACACTTGTGTCGAATCCGGCCGAAAACTATTGCTAAATATATAGAAAAGCGCGGCAAACCGTTAGAATTTGCCGAGGCTTTGGAAAGAATTGACAAAACAAATGTGTTGCATCTTTCCTACATTTGCGAAGCTCTGCAAATTGTTATTATGGAAATCCTTAGCAATCAGCGGGCTCATTTAGAATCAGCAGTTCATGCTTCACGCTATTTTCTAAAATCGCATGGCTCGTTGTTGGACCTGTTGTTGAGTTCTGCTCAAATTAATCATCGCAAAATTGCCCTGAAGCTTTTGACGGCTATTGTTTGCGTCGAACCTCAGTTGGGACGTCAAGTGCTATCTTCTTACGATATGTTTTCAAACGTGAAAAATATAAAACAATTCCTCTCCCACTACCCAAACGAACTCCAACAGCAAAGCGACCAAAATTGCGAAACAGTACGCAAATGTTTTATACATTTTGTTTTGTCATTTTTAGTAGATGGCAACATACTTCTCATACGCAATATACTGGATCGTGGCTCTCTAATAAGAGCTTTAGCCGCCGGTCTGCTGTATGATGATGCTGAAACAGTTTGTGTAATTTTAAGTACTTTGAAGAAATATGTTTTGGAGTGTCCGGAAATATCGAAAACAAAAAAGATACATGTTTTCGATTTGGAAACTTGTAAATTCTTTGTTCATCTTTACGATTGGAACGGACCAAGCGTATATGTTGCAAAGCAACCTGGTAAAAAGGGTGCTGCCAAAAATCTTAATGCTGCCCAGTTAGAAAATCTAATAAATCCTCAAGAAAAGGAAGCAGTTTCGAAAGCGGTACATGCATTTTTATTGGTCCTATTGACTTCAAGGAAATTCGGCATTGCTTTTGATACCGTAAAGTTTTTCCGACAAAAACATAACACGATACAAGGTAAATAATATGACCTAGATAAAGGGAAGATTTTAACGTTTTTCTATGTTATTTTAGGCCAACTTATGGGCTATATACGCCTGCCGTGGGGCGACGAACGCAAAACGGAATTAGTTCTGAAAATACTTGAAACTTGTCCCGACTTGTATCGCAACACTGTTAGAAATTTTGCCGGCATTATAAATCCATTACGCACTGGAACTCGTTTCTGGCTACAGGCAGTTGATTTCTTAACAAAGGTAATTGCTGCCTGTCATCCACGCCATCTTAAGGGGGCTCTGGACAAAATCACCTTGACGGACTTTTCGTTTTGGATAAAGGATATTTGTTTGCCGTTAGAAACTTTGCTTCACATCAACGGCAGTGAATTTCTTTTGCACAGCAGTTTTCCATTCCGTTTAGCCACCAATCACTTACTGCTGGCCATGTTTCAACAGTACACGAACTATATGCAAGTCATCAATGAAAGGGAACAAAATAAAAACACCAATTCCTTAAGGCGTTTTAGATTTGATATTTTAAATCATTTGCTATTGAACTTTCCCACCATGGAAAATATTCTGCTCTCCCTAAACACATCCGTGGAGTTAAAAAGTGAAGAAGGCGTTGATGTTTTAGCTCATTTGGATGTGGCCTTGGACTTAATATTGATTTTGTGTCAGGAAAATCGTTCATTTGTTAATAAAACTTCCGTCATATTGGATTATTTGGAATTGCTGCGACCTCTGTACAGCCAAGATGAGGGGTCGAGTTTTTCCGCCGATGGTAGCGCTACAAGTAACATTAAACTAGAAATGAAGGCTGTAAAAGCCATATTATGGTTGTTTCCCAAAGCATTAGAGCCGGGCACGGAACGTTTCAGCAGTGTTTTAAAATCATTTATCAGAGCATTTGCATTTGGTGTGGATGATGTTAGTTGTGAGGCTGGCACTTTATTGCAAAGTATATTTAAAAATACCGGAATTTTCGAATCGGGTGAACTCGAAATCGATCTGTGGCTGGAGCCGTTAAAATTTGTCAATGCCGAAACTGTAGAATTAGTGGCTCAAGTGTTTTCTGAAGTTTTAAAGGTAAGATATACCAAATAGTTGATCATCTGAACAATTTTTAATATAGATATAATAGCAAAACATTCGTAAGGTTCTGTTACTGAAGGCAGCTGCAGTTCATTCACTCATTCACATTCATTTCTATTTTCAAATTTAAAAAGCTTACAAAAATTCCTCTTTTTAAGACTGCAATTGATCTGTAAATTTGATTTGGTTTGACATAAATCTCGTACATGTATAAAAATCTTGTGCCACGGTGTGTGTTCCTCGCTAATCGTGCAACTACTGGATCGATTTTAGTGATATTTTCCACATATGTTATATGTTAATTATGTGCACCTTAAAATATAAACTTTATTTTATTTCCATTTTTTCGAAACTAAATTCGAAATCGAATAAATTTTAATTTTTTTCCTCATTCCTAAAAGCATTTGCCAGCAAAGTGAAAAAATAAATTTTTTCGAAATCGAAAAAATTGCACTTAAATGAACCGGTCATTTATAAATCGATTTGCTAAACAAAATTTGCTTTTTGAAAGTGAATTAAAATAAAAAAATTTCGAAATCGAATTCGTTCTTTCAATAACTCGGTCATTTCAAAACCAATCAAATTCGTATTTTTTGAATGTCGAAAAATTGGTTTTTTGAATAACTCGTTCATATAAAAAAAAAACATATTTTTAAATTCTTCCTGCTTTTTAGCAGTGCATATACATAAATAAAATGATTATATAAATTTTTTCGAAATCTAATTTAAAATCGACCTTTTTTCGAAACGGAAAATTAGCGTTCTGAATAACAGTGGTCATTTACGAAGCGATTTTTAATTTGTCTTTTGTTTTTTTTTACAGCTTTTCTCAGTAAAATGAGCACATATGTACGTATGTATATTTTTTCGAGGTCGAATTTAAAATCTACATTTTTCGAAATCAATTTTTTTAATAACTCATTCATTTAAAAACAAATTTTCAAAATTCTTCTTGCCTTTTCAAAGTGTTTGTCGGTAAAATGAACTTATAGATTTTTTCAGAGTCGAATTCAAATTCGACTTTTTTTTAAATCGAAAAATTGCTTTTTAAATAAGTTGTTCATTTAAAAACATATTTTTAAAAGTTTTTGCTTTTTAACAGGGTTTGTAATTAAATAAAACTATTATATAATTGTTTTTTTTTTTTTGAAATCGAAATTGAAACCGAAAAAATTGGATTTTCAGTAATTTTATTTTTTGCTTTTTCGAAAAGTTTCTGCAAAGAAACTGCCAGCGAATATAAGTATTTATTTTTGCTCAAATTCGAAGTCGCTGAAGGAAACATTTGTTTGAATATCTGCATCAAATTCATACTTAAAATTCAAAAAACATACAACACTTTGGCTGAAAGCACAAGCCGTTATCGTTGCAATTGGAGAGCCAATTTCAAACACAAACATTAAACTCTTAAATAAATAATTTGGAAATTTCTTATTTTAGGTCTAAAAATGGATCTTATTAATGTTTAGTGAAGGTATTATTAAGGTCTATTTTTATGCCTAAAATAATACATTTCAATTGGCTTTTAAAGCAAATAAATAATTAAGTTAATTTTTGAATAATTTGAAACCTGTTTTTATTTTGAGGTTTTGTCTTTGAAATTCTCTCTCCACATACATCGGTAAACGACACGACTGGACCAAAATAAAAAGTTTACTTGCATCTTTTAATGATTTTGTTACATTATTTCTAATGATTTGGCTCAAAAAACATGCACACACATACTGATCCGTTTATCTGTTGTTTTTAGGTTACCCAAGCCGAAGTGGAAATGCCTGATGCTTCATTAGAAAACACCACAAATCAGAAAAATTTGCAAACTCTTTTCAAAAATATCGAAAACGACTTATCCGTTCAAGCCTATGTGGAGTCCTTAAATATAAGCAAATTGATGCCTTTGATTTATAAAGGGGTTCAGATTGTTCCAAGTCTAAACAATTACTTAGAAATTGTTTGCTTTTTGATGTTTCATTATTATCCATCAGCCGAAAACGTTTTAGCACTGTATAAGCAGCAGTTCAAGGCCATGCTGCCTTTCATGCAAAATTGGTTGCAAAAAGAGCCCAGCAAAGTAACAAGTTTATATATGGAAGCAAAAGCCGGCAGTAGCATACCCTGTCTGAAAGACATACAGACTTTGGTGCTCTTTGGTAGCGATAGTTTTGCCGAAATATTCCAAAGTAAAGGGCAAGAAGATGTTTGTGAAGTGGAGTTCAAAGGAAATGTAACAAAATTTACTCGTTTAGTACAACAACCCCGCTTGCTTATGATTTTCGTACAATTCGTGTTGTTTGAGGTGCAACAATTGAAAGATAAACAAATGCTAAGCCAACAACTGGCCGAAAAATCAGCAGACTTCGTTAGCAACTGTTTGGATATGATTATTAAATTTTCAAAGGAAGAAACTCAGACTGCAAACGATGATAATGAAACCTTAAATAATGAGCTGTTTATGCACAAACTACTGAAATATATTTATGGTGTGCGGTTCCAGCAGCTAAAATCCAATGAACTCATTTCAGCAGATAATACTACCGAAGCCCACAGAAATTATTTAATGTTCATTAATTTGGTAACGCAGCATTGTCACGAGTTGGAGAAGTTTGATAATTACGCGGAGAATTTCAAACTTAAATTGGTGAAAGCAGTGGCAATTTCAGTCAAAAATAAAGAAGCTATTAAATCTAATAACCAGGAGTATTACGAAGAGTTCAACAATTTGATAAAAGCTTTCAACTTGACCCAGGAACATTGTAAGGAAATTTTAAACTTGTTGGTAGGAAATCTAACTTACAAGGACTTCTTTCTAAGCGATCGCGATAATCAGAAATCTATTTATTACTCTTTGATGGCGAGCACATTGCAACGCTTGGCTGATTTGAAAAAGGGCATTAGTTGTCCAGAGTTTGTGCAGAAATTTTGCAAAATTTATGGCAATTTTTTTAAAAAACTGAACGGCGACTTTAATGTAGAACTGTTGGAGGAGTCTTTTTACAATTTTCTGTTAACAAACCATCACAGTGTAGAACAATTGGACAACAAGTTTTTCGAGTCGTTTTTCCAAGACAGAAAACTGACGAAATCCTGCATTAAATTGGCGAACTTAGTGTTTGAACGTCAGGATAGATTTAATGAAGTGTTTGTCCAAAACTTGGAGCAAAATTTGGACAAAAAAGAATTAATTTATCCCTTAATAGATTTGGCATTTAAGAAAAATGTGCCTTTGGAGCAAACAATCTTGCAAAAGATTTATCAAAACTATAAAACTGGTTTCATGAGGACCATTGAAAAGCCCTTAAAATCAGGCATGATTTACAAGGAAAATGTGGCCACCAGTTTGAGACTCATAGAGCTGTGCATGCCCTTAACAGAATGCAAAGATTTCTGCAACAAACAGTTTAAATTCGAGCACATAGAAACCTATCAATTGAGAACTATTTACAAGATCTACGAAAAGGCTTTTTTGAACAGCGATTTAAAGCAAAAAGCTGCCATATTTGTAAACTTTGTAACACTGCAAGTGCAAATGCTCTCTCTAGATTTGAAACTGCAAAAACTGAATGAAGAAAAACTGCTGTTATTCTGCCACCTCTTGCAGCAGTGGTTTAAGTATGGCTGGCAGGCATTTGAGCAGAAGGAAAAAGTGTCAGAAAGTGGAAGCGAGCCTCCAACTGAATTTTATAGCCCAGATTTTTCAAAGCTTTTAAAAAGCCAGCAGTGGTTGCAATTCTGTAAAAGCTGCTTAAAAACTGGCATGCACATCAATGAAACAGATGTGGAAATTGATTTAAAAGACGATAAATTCAATGGATTGTTGCTAAAGCTTTTAGCATTTCTGGCCGATAACGTATACAATGATTACTGCGAAGAGGTGGCCGACGCCACTACAGCCAACTTAGAATGTGCTCAATTATACGAAATGATATTAACTCATTCCAAATTCTACGACATTGTCCTAACAAAATCGTCACAGTCTTGGGTGAAAACTCAAATTTTACATTTGCTTTTTGTGCTGGCTAAAAAAGATCCCTCTTGTTTGCAGGAAGCGCAAATCCCTGTCATTCTGGGTGCCTATCAGGCCAAGCTTTATGCCTCGGACCGCTATTGTTTGGCTTTGTTGAATTTATTTGAATACTATGACTGTAATTTGAGTAAATATCGCCCCTTTATCTGGGGCGAAAGTGCCATAGCTTTTTATGCTTTGCGCGCCAACGATGAGGAGAGAGCCAAGCTCGCGCAACAAGAAACTTCCATACAACAAGTCATGTCCTTGGTGGATCGTCAGCTAAGTGAATATACCATAGATAACTTTCCCATATGGCGCAAATTGAACACCTTGCAGCAGCTGCCCGAAGTACAGTTTGAAAATCCTTTCATTAGAGCCTGGCAGTTCGGCTCCAATGCCCTGGAACAAAGACTGGAATTGAACTTGGTGCCCATTGGCGAAAGTGAAATGCGTTTGTGTCCCAAACGTGCTGAAATCTTTGAGCAGTGTTATGATCCTGCGTTTTTTGTGCCTCTGATGTCCATGTGCTTCTCACCCGAATCGTATGCTCATCCCGCCAGACCCGTGCAAAATGGTCTCTTGTCTCTGACGTTTGCCGCTCTCTCGTCGCAAGATAAAGAAATGCGCCAAGCGGCCGGCTGTGTCCAGCAGCGTTATCGTAATCATTTCGAAAACAGTAAATTTTTTGAAAAACCCTTGTGGCAACAGACCTACGAGAATATACAATCCGGTCTCAACAATTTGAGAAATTCCTGGATGAAACATAAAACCAATTCCGGCACGCCCCGCGTCCCCTATATATCAGGCCTATTTGTAGCCAAAACGTTCAATCTCACAACCGATCCCACCCACTTGCTGTACAAACAACTAACCATGTACTTGAGACTGAAATCAAGCTTCAATTTCCAGTGCATACCCGAATTCAATATGCTATTCTATTCTCCCGAAGTTGAACATCAAGAGTTTAGGCAATTTATAGTGGAAGTTATTAAAAACGGCATCAAATCCAGCTCAGATTTATTCTTGCTGGTCTCCACAAATACATTTAAGGTGCTAATGGGTTTCTATGGCAGCACCATGTCAACTTTGGATTTGAATCTTCAAATACTTTCAGTATTTTCTACCTGCGTAAAAATACCCGCTTCCTCCAAAATAATGATTGAACATATTGGCATCATGCCCTGGCTAACGTCCATTGTCACTTCCATAGAATTTTATCAATTTGATGTCATTGAAGGCCTCATCAGCATCATAAACAACTTGTGGTATGCTGTCAAAGCCAATGAGAAGGAGTTTCATAATTTCCAGCACCTGCAACTGGACATGCATAGACTTATTCTGCTGCTACTGCCTCTAATGTCACCGCGTATTTCCCCTAATAATTTTGCCAAATTAATGAATATCTTGAATAAAACATGTCTGATCAATTCACAATATTTGGCCCTCTCTGGTGAACGGCTGGAAAAATTGCTTTCCTGTGCTGAAAAACATTTTGGTTCCTTCGTGTTGCCTTTGGAAGGAATCTATGAAAACGGCGGTGCGGGTTGTTCTTCACTGGAAGATTTTTGCCAACAGCTCTATAACCAACAGGTGGACACGAATGCCATATTGGCTTTGTCTAGCTTAAGGACTTATCTCATCAACTGGTGGTCCAGTCATAAAGCCGCTAAAAATGCTGTCGTTTCTAATGAGAGTTCATTAAAACTTTAAGTTAAAAGAAATGTCATTGTAAGCTTTAATTAAATTTTCATTTTATACTCTAAATTGTAGCTTTTTTTGTTTGCTTTTTGAAATAAAGTTGAAGAAATGTTAAACAAGGTCTGTTTTTTAATAGTAGCGGCATTGTTTTGCAGCTATTCTTATTTTTGCCAATTGTTTTTGGCAATACCTTCATTAAGTCAATAGATTATTACATCCTTACTGACTATATACGTACATATGCAGTGAAAAACACAAATTACAAAAATAAATTATTCAGATATTAAGTTAAACTAATAGCTTTTTCTTTAGAATTTCAATATTATCAGAAAAATCAATTATATGGTAGCATTCGTTGAAGTTCCCACAGGCACGACGGAAAGAATCGTTATTGGCATAAACTACGCGACTTGGTTTTTTATGATTTTTCTGGGAGCAGTCACCACTTCAGCTATGACCAGTTTTCGTTTGGATGTTTAGTTACGGGATAACCTGTATAACGTGTTTATATGAACCGATATTGAAAATTTGTATTTTGTCGCTTTTTCCATCTATTTAAATAATATTAAAATTTACAAAACTTATCACAACAAAATCTTAAATTACACTGTCGCTATATTCAGAGCTTTTTGAATTTCTCTCTAACGTATGATTAATAAAAAATACAAACACATTTACATACCTCTCTCCATTCATTGCACATACGCTCAGTAGACTCTGAAAGAAAAGAGAAAAAAGTTGTAATGGTCTCGATCTGATTTAATAATAAATTTTAATTAGCACACAATAAAAAAACTAAATAAATAGATAAATACATGCAATTTTTTAATTTTTAATCGTCTAACTCATTAGAATTAGACCACAATTAAATAATTTGATTTGCAGTTTCACAAATATACTCTGCTTAAATGCTTCTCCAAATAATTTGCAGCCTAAACAAGTCACGAATTGATGCGGCCGCAATGTATTTAAAATTCAATCTTCAAAATGGTGCCAACAACTCTAGCGATAACAACTTACATTTGCAAACTTATGCATGTGCACACTTTAATACAACCATTAAAAATTGGCAAAATACGCAAATCTTCAAATAAGTGTTAAGAGCACACAAATACCCAAAAAATATATGTATGCATACAAACATGAACACATTTAAAAGGCACAATGATGATGCACTGACAAAATAAAATAAAACAAAAAGAAAAAAAAGGGAAAAATGGAATTCAATCCCTACCATTAAAATCCCTAAACGACATTTACCATTTGAAATAGAATAAACGATACACAAAATATGTATAAAATATAAAAAGAAGTTAAAATGCAACAGAAACTACAGTAAAGTTCGTTTACGCTGTTCTATATCTGTTGGAGCATTGTACCCCAAAAAGGCACTTAACAACACGCTACAGCAGCACAGGGACCGAAAAAGAGGGATGGCGGAAAGCTTAAGCCAGATATTCGAGCAAAAAGAAAAAAATTCAGTACAATGATATGAAAACTCTATAACAATGCAATAAAATGCAATTGAACAACGTTTATCCAAGGGAACAACAATACAGCAATATAATGCCATTTTTTGTAGTAATTTTTTTTTTGAAACACAATAAAATTGTTCATACATTTTCACGAGTATAAATTATATAGAAAATGGAACGTGGCTTAGTTCGGCAAAATATATTGATAAAATATTTATGTTAAATCAATGGCTTTCACATGTTTTTTTTCGTTTTTTTTTTTGTTTAACGACATCACGCTAAGCGTATGAGTAATAGATGTATAAGAGAGCTGTTCTCATCATACGTCAGAGCGAAAGCTGATAAGTGCTAAATGTGCATGAGAAAAAAAAAACCTCAAAATTCAAATAAAAAGAATTTTTTGTATTTTTTGTATAGATCTTTCACACAAAATCTTGTGTGCATTTATTTTGCCAGTACTAGAATTGGACTAATCTTTCATTCCGCACAGTTTTTTTTTCGAATAAATTTTATTTCTGTAAACAAAATTTTCAATGATTTTTGTACAAGCCTGCCTGTACAGCATACATACAATCATTTTAAATTAATTTCTTCTAACAAAAACTACCCTTTTCATGTTCCAGTCATCGTCATCATCCTCATAAACATTATTTACGTAGGCAAAGATTTTAATTATTTTCAAACAACTTTCAAAATGATTTAACAAAACAATTTGTCAAATCATGGAATGGGGCCTTACGACAAGTCTAAAGAAAATACATATGCAACATTATGCAAACACATAAGTTTTACATATTCCAGCTTAAACATGAACACATGAATAACAACATTGAATTTTAAATTTGAAACGCAATAAATTATGACATGAGAAGCACATCTTGCTGTAGTATTGAGGCAAAAAAAAATATACTAAAATGTGTTGATTAAGAGCAATACAACGTAAAAATTGGTTTGTTGCTTCAAATTATATAATTTTTTGATTATTTTACAGTGCTTTCAACAAATGATAAAAGAAAGGGTGGTCCTGCTAAAACAAAGTTGTCCAAAATTTCCTTAGAAAATATACATACATAGTATATAAAATCGAGCTAAATAATTAACTACAGCTGATTGCTTTATCGGGCTTAAGTTCGATTTTACTTCCTCGGAATCGAGAAAGATTTTTTTTTGGTGATATTGTAGTGATCAACAGTATTTTGAAAGTATAAGTTGACGACTTATTGGGAAAGATATCATGACTGTTTCATGTCCAACCAAATGGCTTTGAAGACAGGGCATATCTAATCGCATACTTTTTTAAGCAGCCTGAGCTCTTCATGACTGACTGTCTATATTTAAATTTTATCACTTTGACTTTCCGTTGATTGGAATATAGAGCGTCTTGTTGTTTCTTTCAAAAATTTCACGTATATTTCTCATAGTCACAATAATCGATGATTGATTTTCATAAAATGTTTTAACGATTAAAACACTTTGGTTCAGCCAATATTTTTCCACAACAAATTTTACACGTCTCTACTTCACAAAATAGTATACGTTTCCGATTCGTTTTTCTGTGCTTTGTAAATACGAGTATTTCATTTCTTTAACTGAAATTGTTGTAGTGTTGTTTTATTTTATTAATATTTATTTTTATTAAAAATTCATATAATTTATTTTTTTATATTTTTATCTATACAGTATAAATTCATAAATTATTTTTCGATATCTCCCACTGTTCATCATAATTTGGATACTCTGTCGTTTTGTTTTAATTTTACAGCAACAATAAAACTACACTTGTATATAAAACTAAAACACTAGCAATCATATACAAAAGGAACTGTAGGAATTACACACACACGCACACACGTACACACAAGTGCATTCATACATCCGCTACTTAACGAAACTCAAAACTGAGAAAGAGAACTACAACAACAAAAATCACACCATTTTTTTACATGCATACACTTCAATAACAATATACAGTTATCAAGTAAAAACAAATGACTACAAAAAAAACACAACAACAAACAAACCAGAGAGTAAATTTGAGTGTCAGAGTAGGAAAAAGAATAATGAATTGGTACAGAAAAAAGTGTGGCATTAAAAATTGGAGCATGAGTTTTAAATCAAATATTGCTAACAGCACATTTAGCATTATGATGTGGATTGCACCCAGCAAACATATGGAAGTTCAAGGTTCAACTGAAAGCGATACTTTTTATACAACACAAAAAAAAAAAAAAAACAAAACTAATAAATTTATTTCTATTACAAAAATCAAACGTGGAAATTTCTGCGGATTTTAATATTTTTTTGTGAACTTTTAGAAGACTAAGAAGTCTGTTATGCAAACCGAATCCATGTAAATTGCACGTTTCAAAACCCAGTTCTTCTTTTGCTGTTCTGTAATTTGAATTCACATAATTTTGCTCATTCTTAGATCCAGCAAAAACAATTTTTTGTTACATGTCAAAAATAGTTTAAATTATTCTACCCTTAAGTTGTACTTTCATCAATTTTTGACATAATTTATACATATCAAGTTGTTAAAAAATATTTTGTTTTCTTCAAAATTTGTAAAATTTTTGATTTTGAAAAATTTATAAAGAAATAGAAATTTGTAAATATTTTCCAGTTCTCTTATTTTTTTCGTAGAATAAAACGTAATGAGACGATTCATTAAAAATAGGAATTAGTTCATTGTTCTAATGACAACAGAACGTAATTCTAATGAAGTATAACATTTAAGAGACAGATAATCTTTTTTGTTTTTCTTTATTTAAATCAGATATTCTCATAAAAAAAAAGGTCACCAAATAAAATGCCATTTTATGAGTGACGACAATTTTAAGGTGCTGCTTGCAAAAAGACTCCAAAAACTTTACTTTTCTTGCCTTCTTTAAAAAAGTTGACCACTTAAATTTTATCCCAACAAATATCTTTCTCAATTTTAAAGAAGTAAAATCAAACTTAAGCTCTGTAAAATTATTACCAATTATTTATCTTTTGCTATCTGCTAAAATATTTTACCATATTTGCCATTTTCTGTAAAAACCAAATACGAATTGAGAAAACAGTGAACTTATTCATTGACCTAATAAAATTGTTCATTGATTTAATGAAATTTTTTCATAAGTCCAATGACATTTTTAGCAAAATTATGAAAACTAATAATTAGTTTTTTATAAAAATTCATGGCCGCAATGAGCATTTTCATGGAATTAATAAAAAATGCTCAAGGAACAAATTCATTAGAATTATGAATGAAAATTCTGCCACTGTACATATTAACAAAATTTTGAATATCAAATGTTTGCTGGGTATTTGAGTATTTAAAAGTGTTTATGGGTATGTTTAAATTTGCCACTCTATAAATGGCAGGCATGTAGAAGAAAAAAAGAAACAAAAATAGTAATCAGGGTTGGGAGCAACTCGCAGAGAGCAAATGGCTTCATGTTGATGTTACAAATTAAAATAAATGTCTCTGTTTTTAAGTAGACATTTTTGTAAGCGTAGTCTGTAATATTTAAGCATATGCCAGCCTGTCTGCCTATTTAGTTCTCTGCATGTTTAAAATGAAGTCTACGCTTTTCGTAGTTATTAGCATTTTATAATATTTTATATGATAATTTACGAAAACGTAGACATTTTGTTTTGAAAACTTTTTTGTTTTATAAAGTTGTGCTGCGACATGAAAATTTTAAGAGCGGTTGGAAACATAGTTAAAAGAATATTTTGATTTAATGGTTTTTTTTTTAATGAAAATATTGCTAAGAAAACCTCCATGTGCATGCCAGAGCATGTTGTCCGAGATGCTGCGGAAGAAGAGCCGTCAACACTGACTAGCTGTCGTGGCGAATAATTGAGCACCTCACTAATATCAGTGATGCGAGTTTTGAATAACTATTTGAATTTAAATGCTTACAAGGTTAAATTAAATTAACATTTCCAGTATTGTCAACATGCCAAATGGTTGGTTGAACAGACAGATGTGGAGTGATTTATGCCAGTACCTGGCCGTAGGCCCTAAGCTGTCGGTGGATCAAACCACATCGTGTAATTCTGACGTTGCACCACCGCCCCCAAACAGCCGAAACAAGTGCTCGGGTGGCAATTTATTTGCTACTGTTCTTGGTCCATAACAAAACCCCTTGCTGGGGAGTTTGTGCTATCTAATCTCTACTGCAGTACAATTCCCTAGACGGCACAGGAAATCACGACCACTGTTGGTGGCCTCAAATCCCTAAGAACTAACCCTAATGACCACGCCAATCCAGTTCCTCACAAAGGAGCGTCTGGTGCTTAGCAATGCTTAGCCGAACACAGACCCAAAACTCTATGACCAGTATGGCTACCAACGTTCCCTTCCATGCGAATTTATGGTAGGAACCCCAGCCAGTACGTTTCAGCCAAGGAGGCACCTCAACCTATGACCGGACAAGGAAACTCTGTAGAGTTATCACGGGGCTCCGGTTTTCATACCGCCTAATTGCCCCTCGGTGGAGGGTTTCAGCAGGTCCCTCAGAACAAGTTGCAGCCCCTCAGCACCTGCCTACACAGAAAAAAAAATTTTTTTTTTCATTCAAACACAATATTAGCTGAATCCAGTGAAGTTTCGTTCAATTCAGATCCTACAGCAAAATTCGTAAAATCAGTCACATATTTTGTAGCAGATTTATTGAAAAATAAATTCAATGTTGTAACATCAAGCAATAGTTTATTAGATAAAGTAAAAATATTTGTTGGAAAGAAAAATATTTTCAAGCCAGTGGTTGATTGAGTATATTTTGATGATAATTTTTTCTGTGTAGGATTTCTGGCCACTAAGATAACCGAGGTATTCTACACCTCTCTTATCCCGCTGACACGGCACCAAGCTGGTTACGATTAGCAAGATGCATAATGTGTCCCCTGGAGGGATGATTGAACAGACAGAGGAGAATGGTGACTTTATAAATTAGCTCAGCTATGAGACACATTTTCATCTCAGTGGATTTATAAATAAGCAGAATTGCCGCGAGACCTCTTTCCACAGCAACTTATTTCAAGAAATGGTGATCATGACTTTTACCCTCCAGACCAGCATTTGTATAAGCTCACTACTTCGTAGAGGTCCACATTTTTCCATAAGACTCACCCATCTTCCCCACAAATGCCATGTGTTATAAAAATAGAACTGCTAATTAGTTAACAGTGCTCTGTTAACTTCAAAATTTGTTTTTTGCTAAAACTTGTGTCTTGAGTCCGGGGACTTAAGCTCGTATTTATCTTCATACACATTATCATATAAAGGATAAGGCCATTAGCTTCTGATGTAATTTCTTTTTACCATTTTACTTTAATTTAAGCCTTTCTTTAAAAGTGCAAAAATTTGTTGTTAAAATTCAAATTATTTTTCTACCACAAAAAAACCCATACTTGCCTAAAGCTAAAATCCTTTTATAAAAACATGCACACAAGCAAATAATTACATACACAACAAAACTATTTCTCTTTTGCACACACAAAAAAAAAGAAGCAAAACTAACTGCTTGTAAATGGAAAAGAAAAATGAAAACTAAAACAGAAAAAAATTTGTTTGTGTTAAAATGAATGAATAAACGAGTGAATGGTTGACTGGCTGGTAGAATAAATGAATGAATGCATAAATGCACAAAAAAAAAAGTGAGTGAATAGTTTAATGGCAAAGAACATTATTACTCGCCCATTGAATATCAAGCCCATAGAAATAAATAAAAAAAAAAGTTTGTTTTAAAAATGCATCAAACTAGGCGAACAAGTTAACACAGGCAGGCAGTGAAAAAAGATGGACTTTTAATATGCTTTCCAACATGAGTACAAACAAGTGAGCTTGTCTGTTTTTGGTTTTGAGTTAGACAATAAAAAAAAAAACAAAAATGTCAAAAAACATGAAATCAAAAGCTTCAAATAAAATGCAGCAAATGAAAATGAAAAAAAAAACACTTTGTCAATTTTTTGGTTGAACATAATATTTACATAATACGCTTATTGTTGTTAACCACATACACGACATAACAAATAACAACAAAAGTTAATAATAATAACAATGACACTCATACACACCCACACACACACACACACACAGCAGCAGCTTATCCAAAGGCGTTGTAGACAAACACATCCGGTTGTGACGGAAATAAGCCTTGACACATTCAACCGCAATGTATGCATGAGCCAATACACGCACACATACATACATGCACAAGCACTTTCATGTCCGCTGGCAAATGTCACTTATTTTGATTCATTCGTACACAGAAAATTTGTGGTTCGAAGGAAGCAAAAAAAACTTGTATGTGACATTTGCTGGTTTGAGCCAGTGCGTTTAGAATAAAACAAATTTTAGTTACTTTTGAGATTAGTTGGTTAAGATTTTTTGATTAGTTTCCTTTTTTTCCAGACCTTTAGGCCTTTCAGTATTTTATCACACAAAGAGAAGATTTTCCCTCAACAAAGACATAGTACAACTGAATACATTTTAATTATAAATACATAATGCAAGACATTATAATACAAAATGAGCATGTGGTATTCCGTCTTTGAACAATTTCGCTATAAAAAAAAAGGATGTCATTAACTGCGCACCAGTAAAGGAAATCAAACACACGAAGAAGTTCACATGTTTTATTAAATTTAAATAAATTTTCCACAAAATTTATCTACGAAAATTGCTATCTAAAAAAGTTTCAGTTCAAAGTTTTCCCTATTAAAAAATTTATATAAAAGCCTTCGTATATAGCCCAGCCAATAGTCTTTAGCTTTAATATTCTTGTCTTCTTTAAAAATGTTGATTCATACATTGTTACCATAAGTGAAAATATTTGCTTAATTCTGAGGCAGTAAAGCTCGAACTTAAGACCGATGAAGTGCAGTGCACTGACGATAATCTGAGCTAATGAAAATAAAGCCAGTTCAATTTCTCACACAATTTCTTATTCCTTATATGCAATCGTTTACACAATGATTTTTCCATTATTTTTGGGTGCTCTGACGGTCGCAGAGTTTTTCTTTTTGTTGACACATTTCGAAATTTCATATATTTATTCGGTTTTATTCCAGATACTGTATGCTTCACTAAATTAGCAACCAACCGTTTGGACGGTTGGTGATGCACCATCCCTGAACTAGGGAATGGCATCAGAAAGTAAAAGTCGATTTTCGATTTGTCGACCAACCATTTTTCATTCCGATTATTTAATCGATTAATCGTAGCTCAAAGTCGATTTGTTTTTGAAGTCGATTAATATATTGTATAAAATAAACGCACTACGAATTGAATTTTTACATAGTGCCAAACGTGGCTGGGTGGCATTTATTTTAATACTCACTTATTTTGTATTATAAATTGCACGTTTTATTTCATCAAATTTTCACAACCAAATACTTGCTTTGTTTTCTCTTCAATAACTTTAGTGCTGGTAGCTTTCTATAGCAATAACAAAAACTTCTTTTGCTTGCAGTATATAATGAAATAGACGTTTTTGATGTCGAACTTCTATAACAGGTAATTTTGTTAGGCTCAACGTTTCGATTAATCGACGCTAAATATCGATTTCAGCATAAAGTTGGAAATGCATAATCGATTTTTAGGACTGAAAATCGATTATCGAATACAATCGAAATCGATTTACCATTCCCTACCCTGAACATTTTTAAGGAAGCGAAGAAAAGTAAAGTTGAAGACTTATTGACTGTTTCATTTCCACCACTCTCACATTTTGCTTAAATCGACTTGAGCACTTTTTCTTGTTGCCAAATTCTTTAAAATTATATGCGGAACCGCTATAGAAATGGCTGTTTGATTAATCACTTTCTGAATTGTCCAGCAGCGATTCTGATATATCCGACAATGAAATTAATGAATGTTTTAAAATTAAATTGAAAAATGCTATAATAATAATAATAAAACCAACATCGGTGGACAGCGAACGGGTTTTCTCCGTTGCTGGGAATTTCGCCACAAAAGTACGAAACAGAACAACAAGCGAGTTACTTAATGCTTTAGTCGTACTAAAAACTTATTTTTACTATTTTAACTAACATGATCTCAAATTATTTTCTAACAGTTATTTGCCTCCTTGCACAAATTGAATTAACATGAGCTATTTAATTTAAGTAATTTTTGTTTTAAATATATATGTATATGTGTATGCACTTTATTATATAATTTTAAATAAAACCAATTTAAAAAAAGTTTATTACTAAAAATTACTTGTTTGTAGTAGAAGAATTCCCAGGGATTCCTGAGAATTCCCGGGAAATTTATAAATTTTCCCCGGAATCCCGGGAAGAGGAAAAGTCCGGGAATTCTCAAACCCTAGTTGCCACTGACATATACATAGTTTGCATATCTTCACTCATCACTATGCAATTTAACTGCCTGTTCTTGTAAATGCGAACGAAGTTTTCTTTCGCATACTTGTATGAAAAGCAACAACAATTTTTTGTTTCCAACACAAATGTGCGAAAGAAAATTTCGATGGCATTTAGAGGAGCAGGCAGTAAGCTTAATGTTAGTTCCCAAATTCATTTAACCATTTTGCAGCACCATATTACTTTCAAGTCAATTTCAACACTCATTCATTTTGTCTATTTAAATTAGCAAGAGAGCCGGTTTTCTATTATTTTAATGTCATGTAAAACATTTTTGTTTTCCTTCTGCCACTGGTTTCAATTACACCTTTGGGTGCAGTAATTTCAACAATTTGCTTAACGTCCAAACAGCCAACAAAGAGGCGCAAAGAAGAGCCAGCAAAAAGCATATGCTTATATCCTTTAGCGAGACGGCATCAAAGCAACACCTTGTTTACCTTAGACTGCTGGTAAACATCGCCACCAGAACCACCACCACCACCATCACCACCATCACCACCACCATCACCACCACAAATTTACCCCGGCTGCTTGGCCTAAAGACTGCATGCGATGATGTGTATGTTAAGGTGTACGCTAAATGCTGTTTTCATTTAAATTTTTATATAGTATAGCTATACCAGCTAATTTTTTTCTTTCAGTTAAAGATTTGTTTGCTAATTTGCTTCTTGAATTTGCTGAAAATTTACTGCACACAATGACTTTGAAAACTCTGTGTGCATGTGCAGGTGCGCGCGTGTGTGTGTGAGTGAGTTTTGTTTTAGTTATTATATCATTCCTTATGGGTTTCGTTTATTCCTTATGCTGCCTTGAATAAATAGAGAAAAATAAAAAAAATCTGCAACTTTTCCAAAATTACGCTCGCTGGCTGGCTGCCTGTCTACGTTTTGCTTGTCGTTACCGTACGGTAAGAGGGTGCTTGATTGCTGGAGTAGAAAGTCTTTAATTTCATGGTTGCTTAAATCTATTTCAATGTGAAATTTGAAATTACTGCACATACCGAGTTTAGCTTGCTACAGAGTTTATTATCTGCTGGTAAAATCTTAACTAACTTGGGCTAAGGAAAACAAATTTTATGTACGTGTGTGTGTGTGTGTGTGTGTGTTTTAACACCGTTTGAATAGCTGGCAAAAAGGTAGTTAACAAATTGCGTGAGGGAATTTCCATTTGTTGTAGTTTTCTTTTCTCTTCATACTGAAATAAAATTTAATGCAAGTTGGTTATAAAAAAAAACAATGGAAAGAAAAGTGTGAGTTTTAGTTTGGTGTAGCATAAAGTTTAAGGATATTTGCTGAAAGATAGTGATGAATTTATGGCCAAAATTTGTTCTAGTAATAAGTATCAAATCATGCCAGCATTTAGGTCACGAAAGATGAAACAGGGTTTCGAAATGATTAATTAAAAAAAAAAAAACTAAACTATGGTATTACGAATAGATCCACACATATACATTAGGGGAGTGGGTATAGCAATTGTTGAAATTAAACTTGTTTGGAAAAAACATCTTGTTCAACATGAATATTCTAAGTTGGTTTTGAAAATATTTTTATAGATACATTTTTCTGTGTCAATATTTTTCATTCGTTTTAAAACACTTGTACTATCAAGTAGTAATTTTTGTTAAATGTAAAATAAATATTTTATATCGGAGTCCAATTAATTTATTTTTGAAATACGGGCATATATTTGCAACAGCAATCAATATGGCGTCATCGATTTTTCTATAGAATAAAGACATATTAAAAAACTAATTTTCGAGGCTTCCGATTTTCAGTTTCATTTATTTATTTTTTTTTTTTTGTATTTAGTGGAACTCTCCTCAGGAGGCGTGTTACGAAATTGGAGCGTTCGAAAAAAATTATTTGAGGTTGGTCATACATTTAACAGCTCTCCAGGTATTCGTATGTGGAAGCTTCGTAAATGAAGAGATTACTTAATGTGATAATACAATAAGATCACAGCACTTTGTTTTAAAGTGAGTTACGAATTAAACTGCATATGAACTACTTGACGTGATAGTTCTACTACTTTCAGTACTAGTGGCCTTTAGATAAATATCGCTCAATAAAATTATTTACTCATACATATCCAAAGCAACAAATACAAATGATTTGTTATCAGCAGCTAGAATTAAGCAACGCCTTTGGTATGCAACTTATTAAACCTGCAACAGCCTCATCAGCAGCTCGAGAGCCTACAGCCTAAGCAAAATACCAACTCTAACTCTAAATGAGAGCCAAATAATCATTTGTTTATAATTGAATCTACAAATGGATTGCAACATTTTAACAAAAAATTTATTTTGCTGGCTTAGCTACACAAATACAATTTACTCAATGCACTCAAAAAATGTTCCAAAAGAAAAAAGAATATAAATCACTTTAAGCAATGCTGAGTAATTGCTTTATCACAGTAAAGTTAATTGCCAAAAAATCCTTTGAGCAAAAAGTGTCCGTCCACAGTATTTAACCAGAATTCAACTCTTGTAACCGAAACAAAAAAGCAGCCACTTTAAAGCTTTTCCAGCTAAATCTTTTATTGCAATTTTACAAAAAAAAAAAAATACTGGTAACAAAGAAAAACTATATTTGCGCGTAGTTATTTTTTAACCACAAGCCAAGGATTTGGCTTTTATTACTCGTTCACTCTAGAGACACAGAACGAGGGCATAAAGTAAAACGGAAAGGACGATTTTTTTTTGGGTTACAAAAAGGGTTAACCCAATTGGCTAAAAGAAACTTTTGTACTCTATATGTATAAAAACAATACTTTGTGAGAATTTTAAACAAAAATAAAATACAGTTGCTAAAATTGTGGTACTTTCTTTTAAGAGAGCTGCCAACTTTTGCCATAAAAATAAAGTTTTATTGTATCAGTTAAGGAAGGCAAGCCAAAACTGACTTGTATAAAGAATAATTTGCTTAAATAATAAATAAATAAATAATTAAACCTGAAAACTTTCACTAGTATTCATACAAAATTAAAATGTTATTGAAGTATATACTTAGGGAAAAACAGTTTTACTAAAGCACTTTTGGATTTCTAATCAAATAAATTCAAATCTCTTTTCTTTCTTTTCTTTTCGCTTTTAAACATTATATAACGTACTGCGATAAAGTTTACTTTATCACAGGAAACTAATTAGTATAAGATTTATATTATAAGTAAATGTACATTTTTTCCGTTTTACCACATGTGTCAATGTAACATTATTAATGAACCATAAAAAATTATATTCTTAAGTTTACTTGATATTAATAAATAAAATAAAATAAAATATTTCAGAATACTTTTGTTTTGTGTTTTCAAGTGAAAAGAATTTTATTTAATAAAATTGATATGAAATGTATGAGAAATAAATGCTTCAGAAGTGGCACTCTCTGAGAGAACAAATGAAATGTAACGAGCAACATTGTCTCTTGTTGCATCTACATGTATTGATACAAAATTTAAGTTTGTTGTTGTTGTTTGAAAATGTTGAGTACTCAGTTCGAAACTGTGGAAAATGTTGAACAACATTTATGTATATCACTTTCATACGAAAAATGTGACAGATAGTCAATGTTGCCTGACCCATGGATTTATAGAATTTTAGGAGTTTTTGTTTTCATTAAAACTATGCGTTATTGTTTCACACTTCCCAACTTAAGCCAGTTGCTATTGAAAAATCAACATGAAACAATTGAGGGTTGAGCTATATCAGAGCAAAAATTAGAATGTTACTGGATATATTTCAGTGCATCCTGCAACATCTTTTCATGATTCAAGTTCAAGTAGTCCAGATAGAAGTTCAGACAGCAGACATTGCAGGTGAAATTTTGAACAGAGTCTTCAAGTACACAAAACTGTTCAGTAGGTCGGAGTAATTTGTATTTACAACAATTGCTGGATATTGTGCCATTGATTTTTCTACAACTTTCGGCATGTATCTTTTTCCTACACATTAACAAAAATAATTTTCTAGGTAACCGATTTAAAAATTTTTTTTTGTGTACAAGAAATTTTTCAATGATCCTAAAGATGTTTTATTCATAAGACTGAGAATGCATAAATGTAAGCGATAATGGCAGCCCTACACGCTTATATTTTGTTTCCCAATATTGCTGTTATGTTTTCGTTTGTTGCTTTTGCTTGCACTTTGTTGCACTTTTGTGGTAAAGTGTTGCACAATACGAATTTTATGAGTTTATGATCATAAAACCATTTTATTTGCTGAATGAAAAAAAAGGAGGAAAATGAAACAAATATTGTTGGAAAAAACTTTGTTTAGTTTAGTTGTTCGTTGTAGTTTTAAGCGGTTTTTTGTTTGGAAATTTTGTTTGTTAGCTATAAAAAAATAAAGTACTAAATAAAATAGCAAAACAAAGCACTTGGGTCTCAAAGGATGGGTTGTTAAAAAACATCTCACGGGCTGGGACTTAAATTATACAAACATTTTTATCTTGCTGCTGCTGATAACGTGCAATGAAATACTTTTCCCAGAACTTTCACTTTATGTTAAAAGCATACGGCTCAAGCACACATCATAAACCCAACTTTAATTAAATTTTTGCAGCCAACTAGTCTTCTGTTGTTTAAGTTATAATTTAACTTATTGTTGCCAGTGAAGTAGTAGTATTCTTTCGGCTTTGGCAAGGTTGCTGCCGGCATAAAATTTACATTGCTTGTTGTGCCTGCTGTACAATATGTTGGCAACAATAGTGGAAACAACAACCTCAACCGCAAGAATCTTTTGTAACGTTCAGTAATCAGATAAAATATATGAACATTTTGCCAATGGTTGTTAGTTGATGGCCAAACGAAAATACTTTAACTGATATACAAGAAAAAGTTTTTCTTGATTTTATTTTTTCTTTTCGTCCTGAGCATTTTTATTTAATTTCGTATACTTAAGGGCAATTTTCAAATTGTTTGGAGAACAGAACAGGTAGAAGATATTCTAATTTTTCGTTTACACTAACACACACACACACAAAGAGGATGAAATGAAATAGTTTAAAAATTTTTTCAGTTTACTTTTAAAAGTTGTTAAAAGCTTTTGTGTTTATAGAAAATTAATTACTTTAAAAGCAAGAAAAAAGTTGTGCCTCATTTACTAGCAACATTTTTCAGCAACATTTTCCTGCAACATTTAAATTTCTCTGCTAAATTTTTTTTTAAAAGTTTTTGGTTAGAAATAAATAAATTTCTCTGCCGGTTTTTTTACAGTTTCTGGTTGCTAATAAATATTTTTGGTTTCGCAATTTCTTTTATTTTTGCTGGTAGAGAGTCTTATAAATCTTTCAGCAATGACATTCTTGGTGGGTCAGGAAACGAACGAGCAAAAAAAGGACGTGTATGAAAATAAAAGTTTATATCAAGTACGAAGAAAGTCTAGAGACAAGTGTCTTCAAGTTGCCAGTTTTGTCCACTAAAGCAATGAAGTCAACAAAGTGTCCACATCAGCTTGTTTGATGTTTATTTATACATATTAAATGAAACCTTAGAGTGTAGAATCATTTCGTTGTTAGTTCACAACCGACTAGCAGACTTTCAACCACAATCCTTTCTTGAGTCTCTAAAGTGCCTCGATGGATGAATTGATAGAATACCCTACGATCACATGATTACCGCAATGTATAAATTTTCACAAATATTTGTGTCTCATTCATTCCAAATCATTTGGACCAACCATATAACACGTGGGCCAAAAGAAGTCATTCGATGTTGCTTGGCTTTCCGAATATCGATTGTGGCTCGCGTATTGTGTGAGCCGTTGCTGCGTCCTGTTGGAACTGAATGCCCTCCAGACTTAAATCGTTCAATTGCGGGAGAAAAAACTCGATTAACGTGGTCCTACAGTGCGTTGTCGTTTGACCAGGGGCGTGCTGAAAAAAAAAATGGAGTGATGACATCTTGCAGTCACTTTGTGCGCGTGTAATGGCTCCTCGCGCATCACTTGCGGATTTTTGGTACCCCAGAAGCGGTAGTCTTGCTTGTTCAAGTACCCGCTGAGCTAGAAATGAACCTCATCGCTTATTATGATTTTGGTCAAAAAATCGTCCACTTTATCATGGACACCATTATTCCGCATTCTTGGCGAGTGTATCGCTCCATGGCTTGTTCATTTGAATTCTACAGCTGTCTAGTTCACAAATGTAAAAACGGATTTGACATTGGCTGCGATTTGGAAAAATAAGAGCAATTTCCATTAGTTGGATTTCTTTTGGCCGCGTGACTACTCAATATGCAAAGAAGCGGCAAGAAAAATATCAAAAATGTACGAATATTTATTTCGGTTTCGGTTTCGTTTTAATATACATATGTATTTTCTTACTGCTATTACTTTATTTACTTTTATTTGGAACAAAAAAAGAGTCCAAATTCTTGATAGTTTTTCATGAAAAATTTTTTGAAACTATTCTTACTTAAATTCTCAATAAGCTGCAAGCGATCGGAAGCCGAAAAAATCTATTAAATTAACAGTCCCGATGATATAAAATGAAAGAAACTTTTACTTTACAATCCTCATGTTGCATCAAACACTGACAATTGTTTAAACTCTTGAATTTACGACTGCACTTGGCAGTCAGCAGACAAACTAACATTTTAAAGCAACAAAATTCTTAAAAAAAAATCGCACCTTTAAAGCAACCGGAGAAACAGGAACATTAAACATGTTTTGTGGCAAGACACTGCTAAAAAAAAAAATGGTAAAGTATAGCAACAATAAAAACTTCCGGTTTGCTCATTATCCATAGTTTACAGTTGCAGTTTGTTGTTAAAAACGACAACATCCGTTGAACACCAGACACACACACACACACACACTCACGCTAACAGATACAGGGGGAAAGAGAAAGAGAGAGAGAACGAGAGCAAACACACAAAATCCGTTATTAGTATTAGTTAAAGGTAAACACACTTAAACTCCCTCTTGGCCACAATACACTTGTACAAACAAACAAAAAGAAAAACTGAATTAAAGTTTTTGTGTGCGAAAAGGAGATATTTGACAAAAAAAAAAAATTGTTTAAGCCACATGCTAAAACCACAAAAAGTCCCTCACAAAAAAAAAAAAACAAAATATAAAAACATGCCAACAACTCACAGAGAGACTGCATGCCTGGCTTAATGTTTATGGTCTTTACAACACAGCAACAACAACAACAACAACAACAACGGCAACAACCAAAACAATGGCTACTAGAAGTTTTATTAGAATTAAAAACATATGCCCTTATGAAACTACCTGGTTGATACTTGTTCATATTGTTTGTCCAGCAGACCCTAAAGGGAGCAGTGAAGAAGGTGAGAGAGCGAGAGAGAGAGAGAGAGAGCAAAAGTATTTTTTCTCACCTCCCAGCAGATGAAATAGAAAGGAGTTACTAACAAAAGCCGGAAGTTTTTCACTCTTTAAACGAAGCTGCAGCCAAAGAGTTTAACAGAGTTTAATAGTTTTGCCTAAAGTTCTTCTTCTATCTTTTTGGCCAACGTAACGAATGTGGCCGCAACAAAAATCCACAGAGCTAACAGTCAAAGGAGTTAAGGAGCATTTAGCAAGAAATACCAATGCAACAAAATAAACTTAGCACAGCACAATAACCGGAAGAATAAAGCATAAACACTCGACAAAAAATCTTAATAAAAAATTAATATCAAAATTAAAAGAAAAACCTTATGTTTTTAGGTGGTTTTTAAGAAAATTTTGTATCAGAAATTTGCCTGAAAATACACTTGAGGTTTGTATCAGTTTTTTAAATTTTTTTTTAAATTTTTTTTAATTTTTTTCAAATACGTAACTATAACTCTCTATGAAATTAAAGCTTAGTTCCCTGTTCACACAACACAGACGTTGGATTAGTTCAGCAAAATTTCATTATAAGAACAGGATTTTGGACTTTTTCCACGCAAGTCTTCTCTGGGCTGCTTGTTTTTAATAATAGTTTTTTTTTTAAATAAATATTTACAATAATCAAGTCAAAAGAATGTTGCCATATTCATTGGAGTTTTAATGCCAAATTAATCAAATGTCTGTTTATTAGTATTTCGGCTGATTCAAATTGTTTATATCAATTTGAATCTTCAATATTTTTGCATTTGAATCTTCATCATTTCAACTGGCAACTTGTATAGGCTTTTATTTTATATTACTTTTGGGTGTTTCTTAAAAGCAACTAAATTGTTGGTGTTGGGTAAAACTCACACATATGTATGTATGTATGATGTATTGGATGGGCAATATTGGATACAAGTAAAATTTTCCGTATTGAAAAATTAATGCTGCTCAACAATTTCCACAATTTTGAGTGCAGAGTATTTAGTCGGAAATAATATTATTGTAAAATGTTCCTGGCGGCAGGTTTGTGCAACAGCAAAACTTTGCTGGCAACATTTTTTCCATAATCAGCCCCAATCATGAATGATAATTCTATGAGGATTTTTTCTTATTCTTCGTATTATGAACAGAAGTTTTCTTGAGAAAAAAGTTCCGAGACATAATAAACAGGTATTGTAAGTAGAAGCAGGAACTGAGGATATTTCTCTAGCTTTTCTTACGAGAGATAATAAAAAAGAGAAGAACTTACGTTTCGAATGAGTGTTTTTATGGGATGCACTGACAACTCATATGTGGTTGTTAGATTATGCATTCTAGCTCTGCTGTTCATTTTTGCTTTAAGCGACATGAGGCCACTGCCAACTTTTGTTTAGCAAAAACAAGTAAAAGTTGTTTTTTGGTTGGACAGTTTTAGCCTATAAATTTTTTGATTTTAGCGTGTTCCATTGTCGGCGAAAATTGTGCATGATAGACATTTTTATAGCCTATCTATTTGAGGTAATGTGTTACCCTTACAACACTGCAAATTACATTAATTTTCTAAGGAATTACATTAATTTTCTAAGCCCTGCCACATGCCAGAAATTTAACTTTAAAGATTTTCTACATCACTGACAGCAAAGTCGTTTGAATATTCAATTTCGATAAAAATTATAAAGGCAACAATCACGCCCAGCTCCTATTAATAGTAAACATGTACATATTTTCCAGCATTATTCTCCTAATCGATTTGTGGAAACATTTAACCCACTGCTTTTTGTGAGTGTAGTCTAAAAGAAAAGCATTTTGAGCCAATTGTGCATAGTAAACAATATGATTGATTATAACAACAAAATCCATCAGCAGTAGACTTACTTCAGCAAAAAGAATGCTAGGCAAAAAAGAAGGTCCTAGAAATATGTGCAACGTAAATAACTTCAACACACCAGTAGCCAACAGGCAACATGCACACATGCTCTCAGTATAGAAATTCTAAAAAAGTATGGCTGGTTTGCATACAATGCAGCAACAGCAAGAGGTTTTAAACTTCATGCATATTCAACTATTTGCAGTGTTCGTAAATGTGTGCAAACAGGACCTGAACTTGTTATACAAAGGAGGTTATTAAAATGCATGTATCCTTTAATAGCAGTAGTAGTATTTGCAAAGTAAAAAAATAAAAAAAAAAATTTTTTTTTGTAAGCAACTTTCTTTAAACCTTGTTGCTGTTGCTGTTGTGGTTGTTGTTTGCTTATTTCTAACCTGACAATGAAAATGTGATGTTTATGGAGAAACATCATCATTGATTATTAAAGCTTTGTATTAGTTTTTCTGTTTTATCCCATTTTGTTCGGCCGTCCGGCCGTAGCTGTAAGCTTCAATGGTGATTAAGTAGTATTTTTGTTCAAAAGATTTTCCATACTTTGCTGCAACATAATATTGCATAAGATATGTGCAAATAATATTCTTTCATGTCGGTGGAGTTTCTCTAAAAGTTACCCAAGTCTAACAGGATGCTGATGATGTAGTGTTCCTTCTTTTTATTTTCCTCTTAAGCTGCATATTTGTTGCCAAGGCAATGTATTGCCATTAAAAGAAAAGAAGCTTGTTTTCACATTTCTGCATTGCTAAAATCATGTTTTAAGCAGCTGTATTATGACTGAGTCTGAGCTTTTTGTGTTGTTTGTAGCAACAACAGGATTCGGAGTCAATTTCTGATTAAAATATAAATTGCAGCAAAATATTTTCTTAGTTTCATCACATTTGCTGCTGTTGTTGCTGACATCATTCAAAGCCAATAAATGTAATAAAAGAAACATAAATGTGAAGGAAATATTTCTACAAAGGGTAGGACGATTTGTAAGGACGAAAATTTGTTGATTTTTGTTTAGCTTTTGGCATGAAGAAAAAAAAGTTCTGCGACATCACAAAAAAATGATTTTCAAGGCTTCCAATATACAATTTTTTTTTATATTTTTTTTATGGCAGTTTCCCTAAGGAGGCGTGGAGTGTTCGAAACAAATATTGGAGAGAAAAATTATTGCAAGTTAGGTTAGGTTGATGGTAGAGGTATGTTTGCCCATGTCTTGCGACATAAACTTAAACCAGTATAGGCCTGTGGACTTAACCATAAACAGTTTGACTCATGAGTCTATAGCATCACCGTGTCATTAGCAGAGTTCCTTAGTTTCCTCAAGCACATGTCTTGTAATTGGATTGCATCTGGGGAGTTGTCTCTTCCAAGATATCGATACCATATTGGTGAGAAGGCACTGACATAAATAGTGCTCTACTGCTTCGCTCTCCTCCCCACATGCTGTACATTCATCTCCTCTGGCTATTCCTATGTCGTTAAGATGTGCCAGTAGTTGTTGAGAGCAAGCTGTCATATAACTCCTATTATTCTACTTGAGGGTTTGCTAAGCAGTTTCTCCGTTTTTTCCTCGTCTGAGCGAATGCGAATGAAAACTTCCTTCGAATTTAGAAAAACTGGCATTTAATTAAAACCACATAATGAGCGAATGCTGAAACACCATAATCAGCAAAAAAAAAAAAAAAAAACAACTTGCGCCCATTCTATTTGAGGTTTCTTAACGTGATGCTGTGACACTTAAATGTCAGTATTTTACATGTTATTTGTTTTGCTTGAAAATACTTTGGTTGGCTGATTTGCAGACTACTTCGGCCATAAGTTACTCTCTTTCACAGTTTAGTGAGTTATCAGACGGACAGACAAATTATTCTGAGCACTTACTTCGCTTGTAGTGTCTTGCAACACAGCAACTCATTGTCAGTGACAGGACAGTAAACAATGAAATAAAAAAATATTGCCGTGATGACTACTCACTTAGACAAAACTATAATGTTGCATAGTTGTGTGAGAGACATAAGGCAGGTTTGGTTCATACTGGCCTGTTTGTAGTCTGCTGCCCGGACTGCAGTGGTTGCAAAGACAAACATCTAAATGAAACAAGTAACGAGTTGTTTAAACAACTGCGTTTGAGGACAAACATGATTTAAAAAAAAATTTCCATTAAAGAGGGATTTATAATGTAAAGTTAAAGAAAAGACAACATACGTATTTAATTCTTTCTTTGTTAAATTGTGCAAGAATTCTAGTTTTAATGAGAAGAGCTGGTGCTTGGCAATAAACCAAATGTACAGGTATGATGCTCAAGCTAAAGCCATTTTTTATTTGAAAGCTGCCCTCAGGTATATTTTTTAAAGGTACTTTTTAAACGCTATTTCTTCTAAACATACTTTGAGTACTTTTAAAAAAAATTACTTATTTCACAATACTATTTATTTTAAACTTTTAGATAAATTTTAACGTATAGTTTATTTGATCTTTTCTTTTACTTTAATAATAAATTACATTTTTAAGGCTTAAGATCTTTTTATAAAAATGTTTGTAACAAAACAAATATATTTTTTATTTATTTATTTCAATATTTCGCCCACAATTTGTTGGCTTCTTCAGGAATATTTTTTTTTTAATATTATTTTAAAAATAAAAATAAAAAAGTTTTGAGTTATAAAAATTAAAAAAAAAATTTTTTTTCTTTGAGTTTAAAATTTTTGAATTTTGAATTTTTATAACTCAAAACTTTTTTCATTGTTATTTTTAAAATAATATTAAAAAAAATTATACCTGAAGAAGCCAACAAATTGTGGGCGAAATATTGAAATAAATAAATAAAAAATATATTTGTTTTGTTACAAACATTTTTATAAAAAGATCTTAAGCCTTAAAAATTTAATGTATTATTAAAACTTTTAGATAAATTTTAAAACTCTTAAACAAATAAGAACACTGTATTCGGCTGGGTCAAATTTTAAACCATCAACAAAATAAAAGTACGTAAATAGTTTTTGTGGTGTTTTAATATTTAAAAGTATTTTTTTTTTGCATAGACATTTAATAAGTACTTTGACGCACCGAGCACTGGTACTCATTCCTCTGGCAAACTCAGGATTTTTTTCCCCATCCAGCGAACAAGTGAACTTTTTAGGAAAACTACATGCATCATACATATGATTATTGTTTAATGTATTTACTAAATAAAATAAAACTTAAAAATAGATTAAAAAAAATAATTTTTTTTTCTTCTATAAAACTACCACTTGATAGCAAAACAAACGTTAAAAACAATCACTTGGATTTTGACGTTTGTGTGCGCAGTGCAGAGGATCCTGTTAAAAAATTTAGAAATATAAAAATTCAAAAAAAAAATTTTTTTTATAACAATTCCTTTCTTGTCGACAAAAATTAAGTCAATTCGCGAGAATGTCGTCATGAACTCAATTTCTGCCAATAGTAAGTTTTTTCCAATATTGACTATAGTAATGCCGTGGTTGTGCTGTCGCCATCACTTAACACTCACTCACTCGCAATGAGGACGAATATTTGTATTTTCTACATACTCAAAAGGAATGAAATAAATGCAAACAAAACACAGATGGCAAGCGACCCTTGATAAGTGATTTGAAAGACCTTCTTTAGGACTCAACAAAGTGTGTATTTTTGATGTATTTTTGAAGCAGTTTAAAATGTGCTACATGGTTATCAATATTTTTAAGGGAAACCCTACACGAAATTTCCTTTTCGTATAAGCCCCTTAAAAATAATATCTATCAATTATTTTTATAGTAATGGAGCAGTTTTCTGGTAGAAACATATTCCGTTTTTTGTTTGTTTCTTCTTATAAATATTTATTTAAGTTGTCTTAATGCTTTTGCAAAGATAATGGGGTGTCAGCTGTTTTCATGATTAGACTAAAGCTTTTTTGTTCCAGTTTGCTGTAAAAGAATACAATCAAATTTAATTTGCACCAATCAATTTTATTATTTATATGCAAATAAAAATCCGTTTATTCATTCTGCTTTAAGACGTAATAAAATTGGTTTTCTTTTGTTTATTTTCACAGTGGGTTATTGCTTGAAGTTCTTAACTTTTTTCTTGCCAAGCGAATCGTATTTTGGCCCATGGAATTCTGAAGTCATATGATTTATCTTAGATTTAATAAAATTGTTTTTTTTTTCTCATTTCATTTTCCCCTTAAACCGGCCATAACCAACTGGAAAAGTATAAATTATTTTCTGTGTTTCAGGAGAAAAGCCAATGTGTTTATTCTCTTTATAGGAATTTCGGGAATAAATACATACATACTTGTGTAGCAGAGATCTGCAACGAGAGTCTATTTTGATGATAACTAGACGCATGCATCATCATGAATTTGTCCAATACCACGAAATATGGTTTACGCCCTATGGGTGAATAACAGTATTAAAGAACTATAAAATAATTTTATTCTTAAGTGTAAAAAAAAAAAATAAAATTAATAAAAAATAAAAATAAAATAAATATCAAATTATGTTGGACGAAACAATTCACATTAAGGCTGAATATCTAGTATTAGTATTTTCTTTTATTATATATTTTTTTATATTTCGTTGACAAGGGACCTTTAGCTAAGGAAAATTTTTGTATTAATTAACAAAAAGGGATCGAATAGAAGCAAACAAAATAAAATAAATTCTATCTTGCAGCAGTAACTTTTGAGGTAAATTTCTATTAAGAACACCGCATTTTAGCAGAGATGATAGCTGCCTGCCTTATTAAATAAGTACGGCTTCGAAAAACTTCACATACATTTTTAAGAACGCCTAAAAATACTGGAAGTTGTAATAATCGCTTTACTTCTAGTTGAGCCTAAGCCTTGCAGCTCTCTAGTGGCTCTTAGTATATGATAATGACATAGAATTTTTCTAGTAGCTGTAAATGGCCAACCATAAACACATAAAACAATGTTTGCCATCTACAAACATTTATAAATTTGTTTAATATTGAGGTAACTTTTTGGTATCGTCTGCTCGATAGATGGAAGACAATTGGCATATTTAGGCAAAAATATTATGAACTGCTGGATTCGAAGCCACTTAGGGGCTGATGATGACCGTGGTGGACATGAAACAGCCAAGGTATGTTCCTCCACTTTACTTTTCCTATCTTCTTTGAGAAATGCGCAAACGAACTTTATTATTTATTTGCTTTAAGAGCTAATTGAAAGGTATTATTTTAGGTCCCAAAATAGGCCTTAGTAATGTTTTCTGTCTGTTTCAGCCGACATTTCGTTGATGATAATCAACAGATCAGTATACTTGAAAAATCTTAAAGGAATGTTTGATACCCAACTATTTATTCCGAAATTCCCACGAACAAAATGAGAATTAGAAATGTTTAAATAAACTTTTAATACAGAAAACAATTTTTTATCTGGCAGCCCTAAAAAAGACCAAAAACATTAATTTGGTATATTTTTAGACCTGAAACAAAATGTGGAAATATTTTACCACAAAAAAAAAAAAAACAAAAAACTCTTTGTCAATTCCGAAGAAGCAAAGTCTTACTAAAAACAGCAAAATAATTAAATTAAGTTTGACTATAAGGCCAAATTAATACTACATAGGCTAAGCTTTGCCTAAAAATTGTTCTGTGATGGCAAATAGAAAATGTTATTTTAGGCCTAAAAAAATTTACAAAGTGTTTTTTTTGTGTCTTTTTCAGCCGTCTATAAGTCGCTAACATTTTGTTGATGCTGTGCAACCCATCAGAAGATTCAAAATACTCAAAACAAGGTTTGCAACTTTTCTATAGATTCTGAATATAATGTGACCAATAGAGCCTATAGTAAAGTTATAATGCCGGCTGGGAAAATTTTATTTTGGCTCAGTAATGAGCCAATATAAAATGAGCCCTTCATCTTTAATATTTTTTTAAGGAGTGCACCATAATGTTGCTGCTATTTTGCCATCATGTTTGCACTGAACAACAAACAACTCGTAATTATCATCAAATGGTCATTTGTCAGGTTGTCAAAAACAAAAAAAAAAAAAAAAAGTAATAAAAACAGAAACAAAAAATGTTAATGTGCTTTTGAGTGCGTGTATGTAAAAGAGAATTTCTTTCTTGTTTTAAAACAATTAAAATTGAGCGATAAATATAAACATACCTACATTCTTGTTGGATTCTTTGATATGTTTGCCATTCGCGCGCTCACACGCAAACATCTATAAGCCACGAAAGTAACAACGAACGGAAACGGAAGTTCTGCCCTGACTTAATGTAGGGAATTGAAAGGCTACAAAAATTTGGCCTTACGGAAGCCAAAAAAAAAAAAAAAAAAAAATAACTAGACTGAGCAACTTAAAGAAATTTATGTTTTGCTTGTGCTGTCGTTCCAGCACGCATTATTTTTCTGCTAGAGAATTAAATATTATTTTTATGGCAGAAAAAAAAAATTACCACCACTCTAAAAATAAACTGGGCGTATAAGTATGAAACATTTTGTATGAATTATTTATTTGTGGTGGGGGTTTATGTTGGATAATTCATCAAAATTTATACAAAAAACATTAGACAGCAGCCAGCTCCCTCCAATCAAAACCAACAGACATTAAGCACTACGTGGTAAACAGCATATAATTTGGCTTTTAATTTTATGGCGTAGTTTTACAATGTGATTCAATAAATTATTTTTAGCTTGATTTATGGAAATCTCAAAACGCTGCTAAAAACAAACCCCCCGACACTAGCTTCAGAGCTTAGAGTGATTAGTATACCCATCTCTTTTTTGCAGGTTGGGGCGGTTCTGAAAAGTTATTTCTTCCACCTCTGTGTACTCTGTTTATACAGGATGTTCGCCGGGAAGTTATACTACTTTGTCGCTTTAGAAACATGAGCCCCTGAGTTCAAAGACGGGTGCTGACGAGAAAGTGTAGCGGCTTCGAAACAACTAGTTGTCCACCCTGCTAAATGTATTTGATGTCTTCTTTGTCTAATTTAATTAATATCAATCACAAAGATAATATAGAAAGAACTTGAGCCTGATAATCTTAATACAGAAATATTTATTTTCTTGAGCTAAAGGTCTTTTTTTTATTAAAAATAATTAAATATTTTGTAAAAATAAAAAGACCTTTAGCTCAAGAAAATAAATATACAAAATATAAAAAAGGGATCGAAAAACAAAACAAATAATAATTCTTTGTATTACTTGCAGCTCAAGTACTTTAGAAAATAAAAAAAAATTTTAGAAGTGACTGAATCTATATTTATGGCATTTCTTGGTCATAATTTTCACACGTACTATTGTCATTCTTATATTCAAAAGTTTTTGCTGTTGCCTAGTGTTGTCAATATCCAGCTCTTTCTAACAAGAAAGTGAATTACCTGGGCCGACCGACACTACACGGGGTTGGCGGAGGTGTCGAAATAAAACCAGGGTGCAGTGCAGTCTTTCCTCAGCTCATTTGGCTGGTCCAAAGCAGAGAGAGAGAGAGAGAGAGCAGGTGGTGTAAAAGCCTATTTCCCTATCGCCTCTTTTGGGACCCAAGTGGGATGGTCTCACTACTGGCAGCCCGTGAAACATGACAAAGTTTGTTAAAACAAAGATTTATATAATTTAGAATTAAAAACTCATATTCTTTTTTTTTCCATCTTTAAAACCCCTATAAAACTATTAAATCCCAACTATGTTACAGTCTTGGCTCCAGTGCAGCAAAGGAAGCTATAAAAATATAGTTCCCTTTTTTTTTTTATCAAAAACAAGTGTTTTTCTCAAGTCAATAAAAACATGTTAAAAAAAACTCACAAAAAACACCGTAAAATTCAAATGAATATCTAGATAAATGAATATGACTGGCGTTGCTGGGTCTGCTGTTGGTTTCAATGAATGTACAATGTTCTAACCGGCCACCACTTTGTAACAGCCACTGCTCTAATCTTATGAATAATTTTCATTTAAATTAAAAAAATGTGCAATGAAAAGAAAGTGGAAATCTTTTTAGCAATTTTTTGTTATGCAAAAATGGCAAGAAAAATTAAAAAAAAAAAAAATACAACAAATGTAATTTAACCTTGTCACTACAAAGTTGCAATCTACAAGACGATAAATATTCAATATCTGATGAGGCGATTTCAAGTCATCATGCATGTTTGCGTTTGTTTGTCTCCTAAAAACGCTGTTAAGGCAGCACGATGCGAAAATTGCCCACTGCTGGGGCACTAAATGTTGTTGTTGTTGTTGTTACTGGTGGTGGCTCACGAAATTGTTGTTGCCATCATGGTATTTACTTCATTGAGAGCTTAATGGTCACATCAGCCACAGAGCTAAAACAGCTTCAGCCACAGCGAGACTAAACGAAAACTAAAAAAAAGGGCCAGTAACAGGTAACACAGAGTGCCTGCCCAGCCATGTAGACAGCAGCAGTTAAATGGATTTTGTAAGATGGCAATTTGGCAACAAAAAAAAAAAAAAAGAAAAAGGTTTGAATATAAAAACAGAACTTTCAAAGGCTGTGATATTTATTTAAAATTTAATTAGAATTTTGTTAATTTAGTTTAGCTGCTTTGTATTTTGTAGTAGAAAATTGTACAAAATTGTTATTCTTTTGGAAGAAATATTTTGCTAAGTGTTTATTTTGTACGAGCAGGAAATTGCAAATATTTTAATGCATGTACTGTTTTACGTGGCAATGGAATGTTGAGGCAAGAGCCGACAAGGTAGCTGTTGCCTGTCCGACTTGTGTCGCAGCGTTATTGGTAAGAACTGGGGAATGAACCCCACAAACTTCTATTGGCTCTTTGGTATAAATGTGAAGCCCATTAAATTACACATTTTAATCTATTTATACATACATACGTCTTTTAAATATTTAATATGTCGCTCTTTCCAGTATTCTCACTCTGTTTAAGTCAGGCTTATGTTTGGTTGCTGCACAATGGGCCGCAAGTGCAGTTTTTTTTGGATCATTCGGTTTTCTATCAGTTGTTAAATAATAACATAATTTCTATATCAATTTAAATTTGGTGTACAATTAAAAAAGACTGAAAGGACCTTAAGCCGAACTAACTTATTAAATAATTATTCACTCCGACATTTCTCTCTCCTTCGGCAATAATATTAAACATTATATTGATTGGTTCTTTAACAAGCCTTGTTAAAGTTAATTATTTTATTGGGCTTTGGTACGATTTAGTTCCTCAGAGTTTTTAAAGAAAACACTAAAAGTAAAATGGAATACTTATTGGCTGGGGCACAACTACATTCTTTAAAGCTTCATAGTTAAGAAGTGATAAAATTCCACTTTTTTAAAGTACTAAAAACTATTTTATTTTTTTGATTAGATTATTTTACGCTTCTGCTTATTGCTCTACCCTTCTTATTTATTTGTATTATCTTTTATTCAATATCAAGAGTTACTCTCCTGCTTTGGCAACTGCTTTCAGTTACAAGTTGCTGTTTTAAGCTGTTGACTGCTGCTGCCATCCAATGCTTTGGCAAAGAAATCCAAAGTAAAATGGTCAGGTCTACCCCCACCAGCAATAATGATGTGAATGATGAAAAACAACAGCAAAAAACTCCATCGACAACAACAACAACAACAACTGTGCCCAACCAAAGCAAAAAGAGAGTCACAGCTGCAGTTAAAACAGTTTGGTGTCATAACTACAAATTGAAGTCAATGATTTATTGCTTTGGGAAATTGTGGTTAAACTAAACTGTAAAAAAGTCAATGGGGGAAAAAAATAATGAAAAAAAAGTGCAAAATAAAAAGCGAAAACGCCAAAGCAAGAGAATTACTCCAATAACAAGATAAAAAAAAAAACTGTATGAGCTTCATATGTAACACTTCTACGTAAAAGGGAGGGAGTCTGGGACTTCTTTCCTGCTCTTGCTTTTTTTGGGAGTTTTATGTAAATTTAAAATTTAGCCAACATCTATTTTAATCTATGCACAAACATGGTCGGAAAACATCTTTGGATGCATGAGCATAATCATCATTACTCATTCATGCTGCCGGTCGTTTAGTTCAGGATTCCAAAGCGTTGCCATCAACTCTTCTGTGGCCCGTTATTAAATGTCATTTGACTTCATCTGCCACTTCTGCTGCAGTGTTTTTTTTTATCTTTGCCATTGTATACACTGCAATTAAAAGATCTGTCAGTTTGAAGTTGTTTTTTTTCTTCTTCTTCTTCTTTTAATGTCTTTATAGAGATGTTTTTTAGTTGACATTTGAAATATTGTTTTATGAACTTTTTTTGTTTGGGTTCTGTTTTTCCGGTGATAGTCAAGGTTAAGTTACAACCAGAGGTTGAAAGTCTAAGGTTGTAGACAATAGAATACTGTGGAAAAAGAAACTGTGTTAGTTTACAGGAGGTGGAAAATAAAATTAAGAAAAAAAAAAATATCTATGCAAATATTGGCGCAATAAAAATAAAGCGGGCTGCCATCATAATGCACAATGTTAATTATGATTCACAATTCAAAGTCAAATGCTCTGCTCAATTCAATTTCACATTTACTTGATTCAGTGTTTGAAAAATCCTTCAGTAAAGAGATGTATAATTGAGGAGAACCTTAAGATTTGTGAAGATTTTTACAAAAATGAGCGCTCAAATCAAAAAGCATGTCAGGCACTTGATGTTTTTTTTTTTTTTGGCCCGCATAATCAATTAGATGTGTTGGCAAATGATAAAATCGTGCAAAAATTTCAACATACTGGATTTGATGGAAATGTAAAAACAGCTGTGCATGCCTGTGCATGCTAGCCCAGCTCGTTTATGTGGTTTATAGGTTGACGGCATCATTGAGCTGTGTTACTTCGAAAATGAGATCGCACAATGACAGTGCTAGTTATTTCTTTGTTAATTGTTCGAACATTTTGCTTTATATATAAAATATATTCTAATCAACAGAAAAATACAGTGATAAAACTGAAAGTTTATGAATAGACAATAGTGAAGAGGTCAGGTGGTTAAATGGCTACGAGCTGTTGTTATGACCTTGGTTCGAAGCCATTTGGGTGCTGATAGTCGTTGTGGCAGATGTGAAACAGCTGTGGTATGATCCCCAGCCAATAAGTTTTCAACTTTACTTTTAAAAATTTTGATCACTAAAATTTTACCACAAAAAATCTTTCTCAATTCCGAGAAAGCCACATCGCACCAAGGCCCGATAAACTATCTAAATTTTGTAAATCATAAAGTTTGATTTTAAAGTTAAATTAAGATTTCACTTTTAAGTTCTTCAACAGGTTCACGTTCAATTTTATAAAATATTGCTTATGATAAGGCATTCATGCAAAGAAGAAAAGCTAAGAATTTAGCTGGGATCCATCTATTCCGTCCGATGTCGCAACGGTCACACTAAATATTTTTTTTTTTTGGAAAATGTTCCACAAAACCTGATTTCTTACTCTGACACACTTTAGGAGTTACATTTATTGCTTTTGAAATATTTCACTAAATCCTTTTTATCATATGGCAGTTATATTTTCTATAAATAGCAAATTATGTGGAACTCATTTGAAATGCAAAGATTAATGCAGAACAAACAAAACGTGCCACTGATTACTGATGATATTACACTTAGTAAAACGAAAAAACTGCTACTCTATTCATTTGTATGTTGAGCAACGAAAATCGCAAAACTTTCAGCGAACAAGGGCCACAATGTTTAACAAAATATTTCAAAAGAATCACAAACACAAAAAAGAACGGTGTTTTTTTTCTTCTGTACTTTGCATCCAAGCAGTTTCATATTTAATGCACAATGCGTCAGGTCTGTCTTCTGATGGTTCGTCCTTTTCAGTGGAAAACTATGCATCGCATATTAGTTTCTGTTGAAGTGGAGGTTTAACTGACTCTGTCTTATAAATTCAGAAGTACTAAAGCAACGACAAAGTTTTGTTGCTTGATTAAAACTAAAGCTTTGCCATAGTTAAAGAAAGAAAAACTCAAAGAAACAAAAAATTAATATGAATGGACATGTAAATGTAAATAAGTAAAATAAAATCTGTTCTTAAAAAGTTGTGCATGAAAGCAGAACAAAAAAAAAAAAAAAAAAAAAAAAAAACAGGCAGCTTTAAGGCAAACTATAGAGACGCGGCAATGCCAACGTTAAAAGTAACAAACAATGATGATGACAAGTGTAAATGCCTGGTTACACCATCTACCAAAGAAAATTCATTTATTTATTTATTGAAAGTATTTTACAAAAATAAATTTATAAAATACGACACTAGAAATAGTGTGGACCACTTGGTCATTACACATTACATTACAAAGAAAATTTATTTTTTCGGAAATACATAGTAGACCTGTCTGACAGGAGTTTTGTTTCAAGCTAAAAAAAATTTGGTAGCCTATAAATTTTACTTTTTTCGATATGTATTCCTTCAGTTTTTTTTTCGCTACGAAACAGTCCTCAAGTGATATTTATCATATTTCAGGAATAAGTCTGAAAAAAGTTTCCACAGAACAGAGCATATTTTACTTTAGGTTCTTTAGCTGCTGTTGTACGTCATGGGATTCTTGAGAACAGGGGCCGAATAACATTAAGATGTTTTAGCTGACTTCTACCATGAGTTTTCTAAGAACATCTCATGCCTGATATGATTTTCTGCATCACCGCATTTATCGTATATTGAGTGTTAGGCAAACTTTCTGAAGAAATCGATACTGGCTGACATGTGTTGACTTACTTAACTTCGAATTTGATTTTTCTTTTTTTTTTTGCACAGACTTTGAGGTAGGACTCCGTAAAATTTTGTCAGAAGTACAGCTCGTATCTGACATGGGTTTTTAAAACAACTAATGACTGACACAAATTTCTATAGAAACGTTTAAGTCTGATATAAGATTTTAGAAAATACTGGAAGCTTTAAATGAGTTTCTATTGGGCAGCAAATAATGAAAGGTTTCAATAGGACACATTCTGTCTGACATCACTTTCAGTAAAACATATCAAATCTTAAAAGAGTTTATATAGAAAACCTCTTGTATAATATCCTTACAGTTTTTATTTGCAGCTTATGTCTTACATTTTCTATATAAGTTTCGATAGAATAGCCCAGGCTGGAATTCAAGTTTTATTAGAACAGCTCACGTCTGATATAAATTTCAATAGAACTGCTCATATACCGTATGTCCCTACTTCTGTTAGAAACAAGTTGTAATGAAATAGGAAATAATTCAAGCTTTTAAGCATTAATTTAATTGAAACTATTAACGATCATTAATAAAATTTTTGAAAACTACTTTATCTGGCTTAAGTTCGATCTTACTTTCTTTCATGTTTCAATAGAACAGCTTCAGCGTAATACTTGTTAAGAGCTTAGACAACAGTTCATGTTTGATATAAGCTTTTTTGGAATATTTCAGGTTCTTAATGAGTTTTCTTTGCCTCTGTCCGACAGGAGTTTCTATAGGAAAGCTTAGAGGGGAAATGAGAACAGCTTACATAGTACTGGCTTTCTACAGAACATGGAGGGTAAACAAATCTTAAATAATCTTTGCTATTGAACTGCTGACTTCTGACAGAAGACAAGAAAGTCTTGCTCCATTGTGCAGTTTCTATTGAACAGTTCGTGTCCAACATGAGTTTTCTTCGAATAGCGTAAGTCTTGACTTTTTTGCTATTACTCACAGCTCGTGTTTGACATAAGTTTCTCATGTCTGACACAGATTTCTAAAAAGAAACCCAGTTTTGAAACGAGAACAGCTTACCTTGAACTAAATTTCTAAGGAATATGGAGTATTTAGGTTGGAAATGACCTTTTTATTGAACAGCTAACTTTTAACAAAAGTTACAATGGAACAACTTTTATATAATATCTTTACAATTTCTATACAACAGCTCATGTCAGACATGACTTTCTATGGAATTACGCAAGCCTTAGTTTTTTTTTGCTATTACTCACAGCTGAGTGAGTTTCTTGAGAAATTTGATTTAGATTTTTTCCAATGACAAATCATGTTGGAAACGCTTTTTCTTCTCGTTTAACAAATTTAAATGCAGCATTATTGCATTTGTTTTTATATCATCTTTCTTAAAAATTTAGTTGTTTGTTGTTCTGGCTGGTGTTGGCTTGTCTGCCTGTGAGTGAGTGTGTTTTCTGAAACCAAAGTGCAAGCAGCAGCAGAAAAAAAATAATAAAAATGCTAAACATTTTAATGTTTTAAATTGGCTCGTTTCCAGTTCAGAGTAGGTTTTCAAATGGACGTTACTATTTTGTTTTTTGCATTGTCTTGCGCGGCAGTTTATAATTCTAAGACCAGCCTGGCCATACGTTTTATACGGGGTCTTTGTATTTTCCGTTGTTTTGTTTTTTCTTCAACAAAACATTTCTTGCATTCCTATTGTAGTGTTTTTTTGTTGTTTGTTTTGTTTTTCAAAGTTTATTTATTGTTGCATTTTATGTGTTGGAAAGTTTTATTAAAAGGCGTTTGTCTTCGACTTGTAAAAAGGCGTTGACAAATAGATAATATTTTTTGTTTTTCGCATTGTTGACATTTTTTTCTCTTCATGTTGTTTGTTTTTTTTTGTTCTTTTGATAAACAATGTTTGTTCAAACGCCTGACTTGAAGCAATAAACAAATTATAATTATATTGTTTTTGTTGTCATTTCGCTATGCAAATCCTGAAATATAATGGTTTTGTTATGGAAAAAACAGAATTTTATGACAATAGTAATTTTTAAATTTGCCAGCTGGCTGAAGGGACACACAAACAAATAAGAAGTTAAGACACTTTTATCAAAATATGTCAAAGATATTGTCAAAATATGACACATGCTTTTAAAAGAGACACAGATATTGTAAAAAAAAAAAAAAATAAATAATAAACACTTGCTTGGTTGCGTAATGATAATTTGTATAAAGTACACATGTACAAGAGCTGTCATAAAAGTTTCAAACTCATGAGTACATGTGTCTTTGCACATATGTTTAAGTAATTGCAGGAGCAGTGGGTTTGCAGGGATATTTGGCTTTTTAAAGGAAAACCTCACTTTGAGATGTTATTTAAATTGTGTAGGATTTGAAGAACATTTTTGCTATTTGGTTCAATGTTTCCAGATTCAATATTTATATATTTACTTCTCTCTTCCCTGTCTTCCACATCTCTCACCACTTTCCTCTCCATATCTACTCTCTTCTCCTTTCTTCTCTTCTCTTCTCTTCTCTTCTCTTCTCTTCTCTTCTCTTCTCTTCTCTTCTCTTCTCTTCTCTTCTCTTCTCTTCTCTTCTCTTTTCTGATTTTCTCTACTCTTCTCCTCTCTCATCTACACTCCTCCATTCATCTCTCCTAGAAAAAGTTCATCGCTGTAATTAAGAAAAATCGGGTTTTCTTAAATTCATTAATAGAAGCCATTAGCTTTTACTAATAGAAACTATTAAGGCGAATTTATATTTCCATTTAAATTCCTTCATTGTTTTCCATTGTCACATTTTCAATAGCAGAAGGCAATCAATTGCTTACTCTCAAATGAATATTAAAGCCAATTTTGCAGGCATAAGAAAACTAATAGCAAAAAAAAGTTTTCCTTTAAGCAATAAATTATTTTTAATTTGTTGAAATGTTTGTTGAAACATTTTCTATTTCCTGTTAACATTTCAAGTATTTTAAATTAAACTTTCCAAATAAGCTTAAGCACATACGTCTACTTCTCTACACTTTCTAGCATACACAAACACACACACACACACACCCAGCAATCAGCTCCCTTTCTCTTTTTTGGGAAATGTGTTAAGGGAAAAATTTAAACACCCTCTCACAACACGTTCACGATACAAATAAACCATAACTGACAGTTACAAATAAAAAAACAGAGAATATATTACAAAATGAAATTTCCACAAACAAATTTAACTAAAAAACATTACAAACCATAATAAAATAAAATTCTGGCAAAAAAAAACACAAGAACAAAATTGACTGTACAATAAAATGGAGTTCCGAAAACAGAATAACTTTATCATTGTTAAAAAATTAAATGTTGAAATGCCAAACAAAAGGTGTGAATGTTTTAAGCAGCAACAAAGTATGGAATGAACAATAGAATGAAGTGTTTTTCGTGCTTCCTTTTTTTCTGTTGTTTCGTAAAAAAAGTGCTTAATTTAATTTATTGTTTTAAATAACTTTTTGCTCATCTAAAATATTTACACGAATAAATGAACTCAACACCGGATATGGTGGCATTTTCTATGCATATTTTGTACAGGATGTTTGTTGAATATAATTGAGTTTTTTTTTTTTTTTTAATAAGGTAAGAGTGTGCTTAATAAAAAGTAATTGGAATTTAATTTATGTTTTTTCCCATTCATCAAAGAAGTATAATACCGGCATTATTAATGCAATAAATAAAAGGAATTTAGAATGTTTTTCTTTTTCAATAATTTAAATGATTAAGAATACTGCAGATGACTTTTTGTAAACTTTAAATTGCGGGAAATTATTTTTTTTTTAATAAATTTAAATTTTTTTAAGATTTCTACTTGTAACTGGATAATGAATTCCAGTTCAATCAAGTGTTATTAAAGGCTTCTTTTAAACTGACTGATTTTCGCTTCACAAAGCAATTTTACTGCTTAAATATTCTATTTTTTTTTCTCATATTAAACGATACGTGTTCAGGGTATGTCCTGGCTGGCAGGTGGCATACAGATATTTTTCGTCCCTACATTTTAGCATTATTTTCATTATTATAAATGTCCTTTTTGATTAAACTATCTATCAAATATTTTATCAGGTAATCAGCTGGAAAAACAGTTTTTTTTCTCTTTTCCTTTTAGCTTAATATTTGACAAAATGGATATTTATTGGTTTTTCTTGGTTTTTATCATCATCATTATCATCATCGTCCTCGGCATCATCGCAAATTCAATAATATCAAAAAGGTGTAAAATTTATTTGACAAAAAAAAGGTAAAATATAAATAAAAGAGAAATCAATAAATCAGGAAGCCAGTAATAGAAATAAAATTGGTGATTATATTTGCTTAGGAAAAAATATTTCTATTCATGTGGGAAACTCCTTTGGAAAAAAATGTCTCTGCAGACTGGCATTTTACAGAGATTTGCTCTGCGTTCTCTTTCGCTCCATTTAGATGGAAACAAAAACAACTTTTTAATTATTTTTTAGTGTTATCAATGCCAACAGCGTTGGCTTGTGAGAAATTCAAAAACAGGCTTAAGAAGTGTATTTTCAGAAAAAAGGGTTTCGACATGGGTCGAACTTTTTTAAAAAACAAAAATATAAATGTTTTCATAAGAAAACCAAAGAGTTTACAAAAAAAAATTATAAAGAATTTACATAAGAAAATTATTATGTTTGATTTCTTTGAGTGAACTTTTTGTATTTAACACTTACTATTTATTGACACAAATTGGCTTAAGTTTGAGTCAAGCACGGGATTTGTAGGGATCAATAATTTTTAAAGAAGACACGAAAAGTAAATGTTGAAGACTTTTGAGCTAGTCTGGTAATAGTAGATTCTTTGTATGGATGAATTATTCAATTAATGTAAGGCAAGGGAAGGGTGTTGCAAAGAAAAAATTGAACTAACTATTCAGCCTCCAGAGTAAAATATTAGTCGAAGTTGACTTCGGATTTTAAGCTTTTTGTGCCACTAACCATAAATGGCTATGGTCCTTTGCTTTAAGGCTTTTAATGGGCACCTTTCTGTTTGCAATTATTTTCCATTCTGATATCAAATTGAAGTTGTGACTTTCCCATCCCTGGCTATCATTAACTTCACTTTGATTTCATGAATTTTTTATTAAAAACTATTTATTCAAAAATAAATCAAATTATTTATTTGCTATAAGAATCAATTGAAAGGTGTTACTTTAGGTCTAAAATAATACCTTTCTGTCTTTTTCAGCCGTCTATATGCCGCCGATATTTCATTGATGCTAATCAACTCCTCAGTAGACTCGAAAACATTTAAAATAATGTTAGGAACCCAACTTCTTATTCCATAATTAACAAACCCTTAAAAAGTATCAGTATTCCTGTACAATTCAAATTCGACAAAAAACACAAATGGGAAATATTTGTTAAATTTTATTTTTTCGTTGTATTGCATGTGAGCTTTTGTTTAGAAGTTTTCTGACTGTTTTGTTTATTATTAGAAATAAATATATTTTAAGAAAATGTTGCATGCAATTAAAATGTCTGGATTTACTTTGGCAAATAGTTTCTTTTCAAATAGAAAATTTCAAATAATTTTGTTTTTTTTTTCTTTCTGATAAATAAAAGTGTTATTCACTTTGTTAGACATTTTATTTCTCTTTCTTTACTTCATTTTCAATTTCCCAAAATACATTTTCCACCAACTTCTTATTGGGCTTTTCGCAACGACACGAGTCATTCGAATGTTTATCAATCCAGTCCAAATATTGTGTAACACGCGTGTAAACACCCGGCTTATTGGGACGAGCACAACCTTCGCCCCACGAAACAATGCCGGCCAAATCAAAAGTATCCAAGTCCTCATTATGAACGTGAAAGGGACCACCGCTATCGCCCTGGCAAGAGTCCTTTTCGCCTTCCGGAACACCGGCGCACATCATATTGGCTGTAATGCGATCTTCACCATATTTCTTGGTGCACTCCTCGTTCGATAAAATGGGCACCTCAACTTGCTGGGGAAAGAGAGAGAGAGATCAGTAAAACTATGTTGCTTTATTTTCCAAGAAGTTTCAGTTGGCAATTCACCATTAGCTTTTGTGCCAAAGGTCCACCTTCCGATACTGCACCCCAACCGCTGGCAATGCCGGTGTAATTCACATAAGTCTCATTTCTCATGGGCATGCAGACGGGCCTCAGAACATTGGACATTTCCACGGACTCTGCCAGCAGCAAGAGTCCTATGTCATTGTCCACATTAAAGGGATCGTAACGCTCATGCACAATGGCCTTGCGCACCTTGCGATTTATCACTCTCGAGGAGTTGGCCTTGCGATCATGCACCAGCAGACTAACAGAAATGCGATTGGAGGGAAAACCTCGCAGGCAATGAGCCGCCGTGGCCACATAACGATCGGCGATTAAAGAGCCACCACAATAGAAACGATTATTGTTCTTAAGCAAAGCCATCCACGGATAACGTATCTCCTGCGTTTCCTCGCCACCCACAATGCGCTTAATGACATTGGCCGTACCACAAGAACAGGGCTGGCATTGTTTGGTTTCCGTGGGTGGCTTAGAATTATCGGGCGGTTGTATGGGACTCACAGAAATGGGGTTTAATTGAAATATTGATATCAACCATTCCAGAAAACTATTCTGCCTCAACTGTGGCTTTGCATGGGGCTCAGCAACTGCTGTGGCAACTAAAGCCCACATGATTAAAATATTAAATTGTATCACAAACTTCATGACGTTTTAATGTTTCACGTTTCACGGTCTTTGATCAACTAAAAGTCATCAAGAAATCTGTTGCGATCTTTTGAATACTTTTTTTTTTTTTTTGCCTTCTTCTGCTTCTTCTTATCATCAGTTTGATGGAACAAAACTAGATTGGGAACACTATATTATTAGCCATAACTCTTTGTTTATGCTTTTGCCTCTTTTGCTTTAAGTTATTTATGCTTTTTAATTAATATGCTGGCCAGGTTTGCCATTAAACTCGCTTTGTTTGGCCTCTTACGTGCTGGCCAGCAAAGAAAGTTGTTCTACTCAAAAGATCACTTTGACGGTTTGGTGTATTATTATGGCTGGGCTGTGATGAAAAGTATTCATTGTTAAAAATGCGTACATACTATTAAAATAATTGCAACAAATAAAATCAGAATTACAGAGCTTAGCAAACAATTTTCTATTTGTAGTACAAATACATGAGCGTTTGATTACTTTCTGTCTCTGTGTATTTAATTTAGTGATCAACTTACAATTTCAGTTTTAAAGAGATGTTTTTCAATAGTGAGGAAGTAAAATCGAGTTTAAGCCATTTTAGAGCCAATTTCTGGGTTGTCGATTAACGCTGTTACTAGTTTAAACTTGGAATGCTGTTTTTAGGAAGAAGTTTATTTTGTAATGCGTTTATCGGGCTTACACAAGGTGGGCTGAAAGAAATCACCCCATTAGAAGTTGTTCTTATTTTTATAAATGGCGGCCAAATGTCAAATCTGTTTCTACATTTGTGACTCCGACAGCTGTGAACAAGAACGCGGAATAATCGGGTCTAAGACGAAGTGGACGTATTTTCGATCAAAATCATACTGAGCGATGAGGCTCATTGCCACCTTAGCGGGTGCGTGAACAAGCAAAACTATCGCTTCTGGGGCACCGAGTGATGAACGAGTGATGAACGAGAAACCATTACAGCCACTCAAAGTGACTGCATGGTGTGCTGTTCACGCTGGAGTAGTCAGTGGGTAATTTTTTTCGAGGAGGCCGCTGTAGGGCCATGTTAACAGAGTTTTTCTGCCGCAATTCAACGAATTAGATCTAGAGTATTTAATATTATATAGCAAGCCAAGCAATGTGTACATTGTTGTAGTTTTAATTTTTCAATTCTGTCATAAAAAATATTTTAGTCCCTTTGCAATTTGCAAACCAACAATACTGAATATTATAATAAATTTGATTTGCAACAAATACACATTCGTTTGATTCTCAACATGGAGGATATGAGGTTCAAAGAGGACGGAGCAGCGACACACACTGCGTGAGCCACAATCGATATTCTGAAAGCCAAGCGACATCGGATAACTTCTTTTTCTGTTTATTCAGAAAACAAGTTTTCAGATCAACTACACAAAATTGCGACATTTTTGGTGTCAAATTCTTCCAGAGTCTTTATACGAAAAAAGAAAGTAAAAAAGAGCTTGGGTATAATGAGAGCTTCAGTGGCCATTGCACAAAAATTTTGCTTACTAAGCTATGCTAAAATCTGTATTTTAATTCTGCTCAATACTTGAAACAATTTCTCAGTCGATGCCATATTGTTACAATTACAATTGATATTAAATGAGCAAGATATAGAAAACAACAAAGATCTTTAGTTAACTAGGTGACAAGCAGTTGTTTCGAAGGCGCCACACTTCTCGTTAGCAGACGTCCTTGAACTTATGTTTTATGGGCTGCCAGTCATGAGACCGGCTTGCCTGGTTCCTAGAGAGTCCCCTGTGTTCCTCGAAGAGGCGGTAGATTAAACAGCCCTACACACCACCTTTTTTTCGGCCCTTACCATTTTTAGTAAGTTGTGCTGTAAAATACCGTTTTTGCAGCAGAGAAAAAATTCGTAATTGTCAAATGAAATTTTCTAGCCAAAATTACCCTTTTGCAGTTGATAAGTCATTAAGGTTTTAATGAATTTGATGGCATGCATAATGTGCGCGTCCTTTTCCCTCTGATGCAATTTGTATGATAAATTTTTGTTGCAATAATGCAAGTTACATAAATATTCTAACCTTTTTTTTAGTTTTAGTTTTAAGAAGCACTGTGCATCTACTCCACTCCGCTGCCAACTATTTTGTGCTACAGATTTTTTGTTTTAAAGTAAAGAACCTAAAATCGTTTTCTTTATCTTATAATTACGTATGTATATGTATATGTACTACATATGTATATATTTTTTAAATTTAATTTTTCTCCCTCCCTTGACTTTGGTTCACAGTCATCAGCAATTAAAACGAAATTACATGGTGATGACACATGTTTGATAACCGCAAATTTGTTATAATACAATAAGAGTGTATATCTCCACATCTCTTGGCATTTAAGTGGAAGACAGAAAGCTCCATTTTTATTTTATATTCTTTTTATCATGACATTTATTTTTGGTGCGATGGTGGTTGGTCACTTGAGACAATACAAACTCACACTTAGATTTTTATATGTACTATATGTAGTTGCTTACACTAGAAGTGCTGGTAGAAATGTTCATTACAAGTTTTATTTTCTTTTTCTGTTCTTTTTCTTCTTTCAACAGTGGGCTTTAATGTCTCACAGAAACTTGAATTAAACTTCCTTTTTTTTATTTTCTAACAAAAAGAAAAAAGAAAACTAAAAAAAAACAACATTTTAAACTATCAAGTCTTTCTACCCTCATGAAAACTTTTCTCCCGTCTATGGATTTCTTTGCCTTGTATTTGAATGTTTATACCAAACTTTGTATGTGTGTGTGTGTGTTGTATGAGGTTATGTGATGATACTCTGTAACAATTACTCTTAGATAGTGTCAAATGCCAGACTAACATATGATACACCATTTACCATGCTGCCGCCAGGACACAATTAAATAATGCTATGGTTTTGGACAATTGTATAAAAACTAAATGACCATTATTGTGCTTTCACTATTAAAACAATTTAATATATACATATGTGTGTACATTTCTAACGAACAATAATATGCTGTGAATACGCCAAGAAGGAAGAAATGGAATATTTTGCAAATAAAGTGGGAAATAATAGAGAGGATTCAGCAAAAGGGGAGTAGTAAATAAAGTGCAATAATTTTAATTTTTTTTTATATTATATTATAATATAAAAATTATAGTAATATTTTTTGTTATATTTTTACCCCCTAATTGATAAAAATTATTACAGGCCTTTAAGACTATTATTTGATATGTTTGTATGGAAAATCTGTCAAATAAGAGCTTTATAAACCTGTTATAATTTTTATGAATTAGACGATTAATGTATTAATTCAGATCCAAAGATAGACCTTATCAAATGTTTTCTATCTTTTCAGCTGTCTATATGCCGCCGACATTTCGTAGATACAGAAAATTCTTAAAAGAATTACCTTTTTTCAAAAATTTTAAATTTGAAATATATTTAACATTTGAACTTAATTATTTATTTATGTATTAGTTCAGGCATAAAAAATGTATCAAACATTTGATAGTTCTATTTTTGGACCTGGATTAATTTATTTTACATAAAATTTTCCATACAGCGCATTCTGAACATCTATTTTGAACACACATTAATTTTTTTGAATACGTACATAAAACAATCAGCATTAATTAATCTGTAGTTATGTCTCCTGGCAGGCCTGGGCTACTATAAAAGCAATTTATGTCCAGACAAGAGCTAACATAAAAATATGCTTTTCAGGGACCAGCTGTGGTTAGGAAATTTTTGTCCAAATATGAGGTGTTCTTAAAAAATTTATTTGAAACAAGAGCTGTTCTAAAGAAATTTGTGAGAAACACAAACAAAGCCACTGGCTGTTTTAAAAAAACTTTATGGGAAAACCTATGTTAGAGATGAAGCAGTCTTGAAATACTCATGTATAAGTATTCTAAACAAAATTATGTGCAGTCATGTGGATGTTCTTAAGAAATTTATGTGAGAAATTATGTTTAGGCAAGAGCTGTTCTGAGAAAAAATTTGTATAAAAAATAAGTTTTTTGGACAAAATGTGTACAAAAGATAAGCTTATTTCCAAGAAAGTCTTGAAATATTCTAAAGAATTTTATGAAAAAATTATGTTAGACATAAAATGATTTTGAGATAATGATGTGACACATAAACTGTTCTGAAAAGAAATCATGTCAAGGCATCAGCTACTTAGAAAAAACTTATGGAAGTCACGACTGCATCTAAAAAAACTCTTTTTTTAATTGATATTAATTAAGTGACTTGATATTAATTAAGTGACTAACCAAGGATTGAACTTGAGCCTGAAAAAGTTATTTAATATAAATGTATTAAAACTCATGTTAGACAAAACTGGTTTAAAGATGTAATAAAAAAATTCATATCAGACACAAAATGAAAATGGTATGAGACATGAGTTATGCTGCAGAAATTCATATCCAGACACGGACAACCATGAGAGCATAAGACATCAGGTGTTCTAAACAAATTCTTGTCCGAACATGAGGGGTTCTCACGAAATTTAAGTGAAAAAAATTATGTACAGGCAAGATGTGTTCTAGAAAAATTTTAGCAAAACATGAGATTATTCTAAAGAACGTCATTAGCTATTTTAAGGATTTTTATAAAAAAAAAATTATGTTAGACATAATACTCATGAGAGACATGAGCTGTTGTAAAGCATTACATGTTTAGTCATCAAGTACTTAAAAAAAACCCAAAAAAAAAAAATTTTTGGAAAGCACAAATTTTTAAAGAATAAACTTCGCTCGTGAAGTTCATGAAACATGCAATATTACGTTTTTATTTTTGCCACATACAAGAACATACATATGCATAGGTTTTTAAAAATACAGCAGTGTAAATCTAATAAAGCTGTTTTATTTGTCAGACAATGCTTTTTAGATGTTGCTTGTGATGCTGCCCTCTCCTGGCAACTGACATTCACACACTTGTTACGACAATTTCATTGCACCGACTGTATGTGTTTTAAAAATTCCCTTTTTATGAAAACAATACTTTTTCTTTTGCCTTTTCAAAGGATTAGGAACAAAAAAAAAAATGAAACACACTGACTGTGAAATAAAAACATCTTTTCATTATGAAAAAAATTTGTTGTTGCTTGTAGCAACAATAAATAATAACATAAATATATGTATATCTAATAGTTTTTTATGCATACGAAGAGGTATGAGTGCAGTTGTTTGCTAAAAAAAAATGTGCATTAAGACTGTTATAAACAGTGGAACAATATTTGTAAAACCTGATGCTACAATATTTAAAAAATTTAACTTAAGCCAGATAAAAGAATAAGAATAAAATGAAGAAAAATAAAACAAAAGTAAAATAAAATAAATGCTTAAAAATCGCTGGACCTGGCGAAAAGTTTGAAAGTGTTGTTATCACTGATAAAATAATAACAAACACAAAAATCAATTGGAAATTAATTGGTTGCTGGTGAGAGAATATAAAATATATTCCAATCAACAGAAAAACACAGTAATAAAATGGAAAGTTGATCAACAATATTAAATATAGACAGTCAATAATGAAGAGCTCAGGTGATAGTAAAATAGTATACAATTAGTCATGACCTGGGTTCGAAACAAATTTGGATGCTGATGAGCGATGTGGCGGACGTGAAACAGCCATGGTATTCGTTCGCTAGCCAGTAAGTCTTCAACTTTACTTTTCTTGTCTTCTTTAAAAATGTTGATCATTCGTAAAAAAATCTTTCTCAATTTGGAGGAAGGAAAACTCGCACCTGAAAGCCCGATAAAATTATTAACAATAATATAAAATTTATTTTTATATTATTTGATCATGAGATTATTGCAATAATTATTAACACCGGTATTCATAAAAAAAAAAAAAACATTGTTAAAATACATTTTAGAACAAATTTTTCATATAAAATTTGTTCTAAAATGTATTTGAGCAACGTTTTATTTTTTATGAATACCGGTGTAAAGCTTTAGATCTTGACATTTTTTTTTTATAAAAAATAATTTAAAACAATTATATTATGTATTTCTTTTCAATATTTCTCAAAAAATTTGTTGGCATCTTCAGGAATATAATTATAAGATCTAAAGCTTGAATAATTAATTTAATAATAATAATATAAAATCTATTAAAAATAAATATATGTTTTCTTTTATATGAAACGTTGAACATTTGCACTAAACATTTATTCCTTGCAACTGATACAAATGCCCTCTGTGCTTCAGTGGCTCGAACTACCAAATATGTAACCGGATAAATATTCATATACAAATGAATTTCCATCAGAAAATGCATGCTTTCAAACAAAAACTAGTAGCAAGTTACAATGTGTTGTGCTAAACAAACAGGATTAAATGCAACAAGAATTTGTTTAAATAAAATTATAAAGAGATTAAAGAAGAAGCAAAAAAAAAAAGCAATGAAACAAGAAAGGAAAATAAAATTACTAAAAAAGTATACAGAAGAAATTAAGATTTCAAAAGAGCATATGTAATTGAATCCCCTGGAAAAATCACAAAAGCACAAACATGTCTTAAGAAATACTTGAAAGATTTTTAATTTAAAGTTAGTGATACATGTGGCAGAGAAAATTCCATCAGTGATAAATTAGATAAAAAAAAGATGTTATTAGCAGCATTTTTTTTGTTGTTAAAAATATTCACCATCCAATTCATAAAAATTTTTATTCAATTAATTATCAACAATTTAGTGAACCAACCATGGAAGCCGTACTTGTGCTCAAAAAAACCAGAAAAAAATTTGTATTCATAGACGTACAATAGCAAATTAATAAAATAGTGTTTCAGTTTTTTTTAAATCTTTCTTTATTTTGCTCAATGCTCTTACACTTTGCAGCTTGTTAAAAAATTAAAATTTTTCATTAATTATAATAAATAGCATACGTCTTCGGAAAATAATTAATAATATCGTTAATAGTTCTATTATTTTAGGTCCACACATAGACCATACTAATATTTTCTGTATTTTTCAGCAGTCTTTATGCCGCCGACATTTCATTGATGTTAATCATCTCATCAGTAGACTCGAAAAAACTTAAAAGAATAGTTAATAATAGTTGTTAATAATTTTATCAGACTCTAGTTTGATTTTATTTCTTAAAAATTGAGAGAGATATTTTTATGATAAAATTGGAGTGATCAAGATTTTTAAAGAAGACAAAAAAAGCTGAAGTTGCAGACTTACTGGCTGAAGTACATACCATTGCTGTTTCAAATCCGCCACGACGCTTATCAGAACCCAAATTGCTTCGAACTCAGGTCATGACTAATTGTATACTGTTTTTAAGCAGCAACGCATAGCCATCCCACCACCTGAGCTTTTCATTACTGACTGTCTATATTAAATATTGTTAATCAACTTTCCATTTGCTGTTGATTGAAATATTTTTTGTATTCTTTCACCAACAGCCAATGGATCTCGAATTGATCGATAATTTTGTAGGGTGTTGTTCACTACAATTAAAAAAAAATCTATCTCACCTCTGAGGATGTAAAACATACTAAAAGTTCCATAAAATAATTTGCAACTGTAAGTTATAAAGTTTGACTATAAAATTATATAACTGCCAGTTTTTTTTTTCAATATACAGCAGTTTGTTATCTCGAATTTATATGCAAAGCAAAGACAAAATATAAGAATTTTCTTTTGTTTTCAAAACAAATTCACAACACATTTAAAACAAAACCTTTAGTTTATGTTTCATTTCATATTTGTGCAAACATGTCTGTAAGACCTGCTTTTTCAAAATTCAGTAACCAGAACTTCTGCCCTGCTTTTCTCATTTCTGCTGTTGCTTACGACCGCGAGTATAAGCAGTTTTGGTTGTTGAAATACACGTTTTTGCCTAAAATAGGTGGCCACGCATTTTTCAGCAAAATCTTTGCTTAGTGTGAACGTACCTTTAGAAACCTGCTCGTTGTTTGATTTTTATTTTTTAAATATATTTTTTAAGATAAGTAAAACATGCAACATTTGCAAGAATATAAATGTTTAGGAATTCTGGCGAACATTTTTAAATGATTTGTTTTGTTTGTTTGTTGTGCTTTTACAAGGACCAACAAGATTTCAATAAAATATTCCATCAAAAATAGTTGTTGTTTTTAGAAATTGTTTTGTTGTATCTGTTGGATTAAACTTTTGATTGTTATTAAAACTCGCAGAGAAATAAAATACATAAAATCATCAAACAAAAAACGTTCATTATTAAAAACAATAACAACAGCAACAACAAAGAGCAACCACGAAAAATTTTAAAGTTGTGTTGCCTGCTTCTGGGGATTTTTAAGCTGTGTGGAAAAACTCATTTTTATTATTGTGGCTTGCAGCGAAATTTCAATTTGAACTACCCTTCTGCTGAAATTTATTAGTTATTTGTTTGATTGCTTCGCAAGCCAAAACAAACTTCTCTCCACTCCGGACTAACAGCGTTCCGGCGAAGAGTGTGGTAAACCAACTATAACTTCTCTGTACTTTTCTTGTTTCATTTTTTTTTATTTTGCTGTTTGTTTTCTGACAGAGTCTATTGTTAAACATTATTGTTTAACAATTGACATTGAAATTTGTTCGAAAATACCAACGTTTTATTTTCGGGCTGTAACGAAAATAAGATACTGAAGGAATGAGTAGTTTTTTTGTTTTCAGGGCTAATTGAAATTGCATTTTTAAACAGTTATTTACCTTTTGTCTGACTTTGACAATGAAATGAAGTTTTAAATTTTTAAGAGGTGGAGCAAAAATATACACACACAAATACAAGCACATACATATTCCATACAGCAGCAGCAGCACCAGCACCAGCAGCAAAAGTCAAACTTATCCGGCCAGAAGTGAGAAATTAATTTGTATTTTGTATGCAATTTGTATGGAAAAATTTGTTATGAAAAAGGCAATTCTAAATGGCCTTGGGGCTGCTAAAGGAAAGTCTGGGCAGAAGCATTTTGCATACTTTCATTTGTTCATTTAAATAATAAATGCTTTAAAATAAATATTTGCTGGAAAAAGTGGAAGAATTTGTAAAATTGTTTCAATGATTTTAGTTTTAATTGGCGGATGCTTTTAAGCCACGAAAAAAGGGCTTAAAAAAGGATTCGTATTAGAATATTTCTGCGAAAATTTATAGTTAAATTATATGTGATATTTTTAAGAAAATGTATGATTTTAATATTTCAACTTTTAACTGTTAGCCACTACATAAGCAAATATAAAAATAACAAAGAGTTTGAAATCTAAAGGGTGCCCCATGCAATGGGAACACTGAGTCTGCTAAATCAAACGGGTTACGGCGAGTCAGTCTCGTGTTTCCCTGAATAACAAATTCAATGTTTAGTTTAGGGCAACTATTAACTTTTAAATTTTTAGAGTCACTTTTCGTCATTTAAAAACGTAAAATTCAACATTAAAGTTTTTTTTTTAATTGAACTAGTATATATTATACAATTTTGTGTAATCAGCAACAGGTAGAATAACTTTCGATAACAAACATTCTTCGATATCAAAACTGTGCTTTTTATAGATTTAATTTTTTCTAAATAAATTTCATAAGGATAAATAGTTTATTATCGAGGAATTTTAACAGAAAATTTCTGCTGTCGATGAATCTCTTTTAAAACCATTTTGACATCGATTGACTTCTTAGAGAACAGATCTGTCATCGAGAGATTTTTTACAGATTTTTTTCTAAACAAATTTTTTGATAGCTAAAGTTTAACATAAAAAATATATTAAAACAAATATTTTTTGAGAAAAATATTGCTATCGAACAATTTTCCTTATCAAAAGATTTTTTTTCTGGAAAAAAATTTGTTATAGAAAAGTTTTGCTATGCAAACACTTTTCTTGTCAAACAGTGTTTCTTATAAATTTTTGTTATCGAAAAAATTTTGTGATCAAAAATTTTTTGTGATAATTTTTTTTTGTTATCGGAAATTTTTTTTTGCCGGAAAATTTTCTTATAAAAAAATTTTTATTGTCGAAAAATAATTAATATCGAACAATTTTTCTCATAAAGTTTTGTTATGGAAATAATTTTGGGATCAAAAACTTTGTGTCATCCAAAAATTTTTGTTATTGGAAAGTTTTTGTTACAGAAACATTTTTGCTATCGAAAAATTTTCTATGCAAGATTTGTTCTAATACATTTTTTATGTTAAACTTTTCCTTTCAATAAATACAGTTATTGAAAAATTTTTGTTGTAAAAAATTTTTGTTATTTTATTTATGGCACAAGTTTTCTTATAAATTTTTGTTATCGAAAAAATTTAGTGATCAAAAAATTTTTGTCATCGAACATTATTTGTTATCGGAAATTTTTTGATAACGAAAAATTGTTACTACCGAAGAATTTCTCCTATATATTTTATTGTCGAAAAAATTTTGTGATCAAAAACTTTGTTATCGGAAAGATTTTATTACCGCAAAATTGTTCTTGTTAGATATTTTTTTTTTATCAAAAAATTTTTTTTATCGATATTTTTTATTGTTAAACTATAAAGCTGTCGTGACAGAACTTTGTCCAGTGTAGACGTCAAATTGTAGCAAATATGAAAATAGTTTCCCCAAAATTCTATTTCCAGACTCTCATTGGCTTTTCAACTTTTTTTTTTACATTAGCTATTTGACAGCTTAAATTAAATATATTGTAAAAACGTTTTGCATATTTTAATACGTGATTTCGAAATTTGTAATCTAAAGTATTTTATAAACATTCAGTTGAACACAAATGAAATGGCAACTTGTATTTTTGTTTTCCAAGTTGTAGCAGCAAGAACGTTTATTTTGAGAGTCATGAGTTTAGTTAGTGATTTGACTAATTGCTTTGTAAATCTTGGGGAAAACTTTTGTAAAATTAATTAAAATCTTCAAGTCATGACATGAAATGGGTTTGCTTGCTCAAGCGTAACACAACATGTACAACAACTGCATCCACATCATCAGCAGCATCAGCAGGAGCACAAGTGGAAATAGAAATCACCAACCAAGACGTTAACAATGGCAGAGACACAAATAAATAAATAAATAAATAAACGAAGGATCCACTAAATGAAACAGGCATCGAGAAAGTTATTTAAAATAAGAGAACAAGAAATTTAACTTACAATTGTTAATTACTATATCGGGCTCTGCTTCGATTTTATTTCCTCCGAATTGTAAAAGATTTTTTTTGTTTTTAAGGAAGACTAAAAAAGTGTAAATTTGAAGACTTATTGGCTGGGGTACACACCATTGCTGTATGCTGTATACCAACATGATCATCAGCACTCAACTGGCTTTGAACCCGGGTTGTAGCTAATTGTATGCTGGTTTCCAGCAACAGCCTTCAGCCATCCTACTACTTGAGCTCTTCAATACGTTCAATTTTTTCTTGCGGTGAAACAGCCATGTCATGTACCCCAGCCAGTAAGTCTTCAACTTTAATTTTCTTGTCTTTCTTAAAAAAGAAATATGTATCTCTTAATATTTTCTGGTCTTCTTTATCCATTTCGCTCACCACAATTCTACCAGCATATAAAATATAAATTTCTCAATTCCGAGAAAGCAAAACTGAACTAAAGTCCCGTAAAGTAATTAGAATTTGCAAATCCTAAAGAGTTAGATTTATAAGTTAAAATAATATTTAAAGAGCAGAGTTGTGGTATTGCAAATCAACTCCCAAGTAGAAATTCCATTTAGAAAAATCTTAAAATATTTTTCCAACCGGACTTTCCTCACCCATGATTTTTCTATTATTTTCAAAAATATTTTATAGCTTTTTCAGCTTACCAATAAGAATTATGGTCTTGTTTCCTGCTTTAAAAGGCCACTAGTTTAGTTTTGAAAATTGAAAAACTATCTCTTCGCTCATAAATTTGCTTCAAAGGACCAACAACTTAACAACACCTTGTTGTTGTCGTTATTGCTGTGGCTGTATAAATGCAGGACTATTTTAATTTAAAACCTATTTCGTTTAATCCCCATCATATTGATGTAAAATATTAGAATATTGCCAGGGAAAAAAAATCACATACCTGGAGCACAACAAACCAAATACCAGTGGCTTACATTTGCAACAACTACATTTTGTTTGTGGCTGCGGAAAAACGAGCAAAACATGAAAAAAATGCAACTAACCAACATTGTTAGAGAGGAGAAAAACTTTAAGGATAACCAGGTAACAAAACCGCCATGCAATATCACCACACGAAAACGTACAATGCAGCCACACCAATACATTTACATACACACAGTGTGTTAGTGTGCTATAATCCCTGCAGATAAAAAGTAATAAGTTTTAAAATAAAAATATATTGATTAGAGATGGTAAAATAAAGCATGAAAGGAAAGCTTATTTCAAAAAGACTTTTCTAATGCGCACACAAATTAGTGAAGCACTAATCTAAAACAAATAAAAATGGACTTCAATAATGTTTTCTCTCTTATTCAGCCGTCTATATGCCGCCGACATTTCGTTGGTGCTACTCAACTCTTCAGTGGACTCGAAAAACTTACAGGAAGATTTGAGGTCTTTAAACATATGACAGAATTATAAGGTATATTTTGAGACCTAAAATAATACATTTAAATTGACTCTTATAACAATATAAGGGCCAATTTTTGAGTTGATTATCAAATGCCATTTAGCTTTAATTTGCATGAAAACACACAATTTATTTGTTTAAGGGCAATTCAGATTATTATACAAGTATAAATACTTTTATCGAGTTTTGTGAGATGAAAGTATAATTAGATTTCTTGCGACTGTCAAAAAGTCTAACGTAAATTAAATTTTACATTCACACCATCACACTTCAAATAAAATAAAAAATTTTAGTGGAAAAGAAAACAGCTGTTGCATATGTATGTATGTACATACGTTAATCATACATACATACGTTTAATCACAGAATAAACGTGCCAACATAAAACGTTACACAGCGGCAGAAGAGCAATTTAATGTTGCCGGTGCTAAAAAATATTCAGCAGCTAAAATAATAGTTATGTAAAACAGATCGAAATTGAATAACACAAAAATATTTTATCTTCTAAATACAGCTAGAGCAAAATACATTTGCATACGGTAACCAAATTCCAAATTTCGTTTAAAATTCCTTGTATAACGAAATCAAGTACCATCAGTGAAGGCACGCCATCGGCTGTGAAACAACTGGCTAGTAAATTTTTCAACAGCTGCTTGTGTTAAAAAAAAACAACCCTGATCGAATGAAATGTATTATCGTTTAGAAAATTTTCAAAAAACGGTGAGTTCTTATGGGATGTCAATTTTTTATCGTATTATTTCTCGTTTTCATAACACATTGCATTCACACCATCACACTTGCACGTATTGTTTGAATTTCAGATACTAATACACAGTATAATAGTCTGAATTGCCCTTAAGTAACATGTGATATCTCTTTTATTGCGAAATAAAAGAGATATCAAATATTACTTAAGATGATCAAATAAAATACATAGTTAACTAACTAAACTGGGCACGCATGTGCATATATAACTACATCAGGAAAGAACAATCATATTTTGGAAGATCAACAAATCAGATTGGAACAATTCAGTGATATAAAATATAGTTTTGAATTTTTTTGCTAGAAAAAGTGTTTAATATTTTTTGCCAACATATTATTGAAAAATTATTTTTTAAATCATACATACATATGTATATATATTTTTTTATATAAGTTTTTCTGAAAGATGCCATTTGCCAAACTGTTGGCAAAATATTGAAAATAAATATTAGATTAAAAAAAAAATAATAATAAGGAATATCTTAAGCCGAAATAAAAGAGATTTTGTAGTTTAAACATAAATTAAAGTAAATTCGAAGATGAACCTCCAGTGAGTTTTCGGGCATAGTATTGCTGTCTGGTGTTGTCTGGGCTACAATTTTTTACAATTTTTATAATTTTTATTTTGTTTTCAATTATTTTGAATGCAACAAAAAAATCATTGTGATTACAACTAACGATAATATAATTGCAAATTTATCTACAGGAAAAGTAGGGGTACCTTAGGAGTAGCTAAAGCAATTGGCAAAGTGCTCAAATGCACAATTCTAAAGCTGGTGAAACTTAAAAGTGAAACTCGAAAATGTTAAATATTCTAAATAGAAAAGAAAAAAATATAAAGTTTCATGGTAGATGATGTACTCAAGAGCAGCTAAAACTTATTAATGCAAAGAAGGGATACAAAACAAAAATTAGTGTGTGTGTTATTTAATAACTCTTCACCTTGAGAATTGGCCTTCAATGAGATTTTCAAGTGTCGATGTCAAAAGTCTATTTTATCCTCTCTGCAAATAAAAATTTTTAATTTCCTTTTTATTTAGTTTCATTATAGGCAAATCGTAGGTACCATTTACTACTTGCATTCCACAAATATTTGTTTGAAAAACTTTACATGTGCAGGCATTAAAACATCAAGTTCAATGTTAAAAAAAAACCAGAAGGAGTGTGAAGACTTAAACACCAGCAAAAACAATAACCTGCCAACCAACCAACCAGCCAGCCAGTCATCTATACACAAAGACCGACCAGCCAGAACATATTTGCAACACTAACAACTCAAGTACACATGATAAGTGTAAAAAGGAAGCAAGAACAACTCAAAGTATGGACAAACAAAACTTATGTTTACATATGAGCGATTCTCATTTCAAATCATAAAATGAACATATAAATTTGAAAGCAGAATCTGATTGAAATATTGCAAAACACCTCCCCCGGGATGCACAACTTGTTTCTACTGTATTTTCTAAAACACTTTTTTAACACAAAATTTGAAAACTGAAATATTTAGAGAAAAAAACTACAAAATAGCCTGCATTTGCAGATTTGTCAGCCTTTTATCGTATAAGTTGTAATTTGACAAATATTCCATACCAGAAAACTGCATAGAAAACCCCTCCCTCCCGGATGCACAACTTGTTTTTGCTGCATTTTCTAAAATACTTTTTTAACGCAAAATTTGAAAACGGAAATATTTAGAGAAGAAGACTGCGAAACCAACTGCATTTGCAGATTTGTCGGCACTTTCCCGTATAAGTTGTAGTTTGACAAATATTCCATACCAGAAAACTGCATAGATCTCTAACTGCATTTATACGTAGTACATTCGTTTTTGTTTTCTGGTGCATCTGAAATTGAAATTAGCAAAAATGGAAGCGGTCACCTTATTTTGTACCAGCCTGAGAATGCCGCATGTACGGCAACTAAAATAAACCAGTTATTACGTTTTCCATTAGAACATCAACTATAACATATATAAACGAATTTGTGTGCTTGCTTCCTGCTAAATCAAGTCTGTGTTTGAGTCTAACTTTTCATGTAAACTTTCTTGTTACTATTTTGCTATTTTTAATACTTTGTGTATGTGTGTGCGTGTGTGTGCTTAAATAAATGTTATACATGTTGTTCAATTACTTTTGAAAACTTAAATTTTCCTTGTTGTACAATTCTGTTTTTTTTTTTTTTTTTTTTTTTTTTTTTGTTGTAACAACTCCGAAAAAAGAGTACTATAACTTACATGCATATAAAACATAAAACTGTTGTAGATACCAACAAAAAGTGGCTACAAAACTGTATGAAGTCATTAGAAGGAAACTTTGAGGAAAATGAAGAATGAAAAACTATCACACTAAAATGATGTGAATGAGAGAAAACACGTTTTTTTTTGTAAATTTAATTAAATTTAATTTTGGCTGGAAGGAAATTAATTTTCATGGTCAAGAGCACTGGAAGAGACAATTTAAAAAAAATTATTTAAAAACTGTGGGGATTTGATATACAATTATATTCTGTATATAAAATACTTATACTGTAATATAAAATACTTTTAGCAATGTGTTTTTCATGCTCTGAAAAACATTTTATCAAAATTAATCATCGTTTACTGTGCCAATGAGAAAGTTAAGTGAAATTTTTGGGGAAAACAACGTGACAACAACAAGACGCACTATTTGTCGTGTAGTGAATGAATGGTTGCGAAGAAAGGGGAATTGGAGCTGATAGGCCCAAGCATGAAACTCAACGTACTGCTAGATGGGCTGAAAATATTACTACTGCTGAAGAAAGTGTTCAAAACAATCCGCGAACCTCATTCGATGCCGCCCTCAGGAGCTTGGTCTTCAAAGAATAACTTGGGCCACAAATTTTCACAAAGATTTGCTTTTATGCGCATTTAAGATTCAGTTGATATAACACATTCTTATTGGTACATATGCCAAGTAGATGCTGCAGGTCGCGTCCATGACACCGCGATTTTCATGGAAAAATCATAACGAGTGACAAGTATGGAAAACCCTCAAATTATTCATCAGTTCCATGTGCATCCCTTAAAAGTGACAGTCTGGTGTCACTTTAAAAGAAGCTTCCCTCCTGAGGGAAAAAGTTTTTATATCGAACATCTCGACAATGATTTTTGTGATATGTTGTAGTGGAACCCTTTTATCTAATGCCAAAAACCGACATCGAGAACCGGCTCACCCTAATATATAAAAACGAGCAATTTTTGTTTTAATTATCTAATTAATATGCATTGAATTAAATTTTTAAGAATTGTGATTTATAACCATATACTTGTACTATCAATCATTGTTTAATGATCAACCCGATTTCGTCACAATTTTTCGCTGAGAACACAAATCCATTAAGAAAAAAAAATCAAGAAAAACCTATTAATAAAAAATCTTAAACGTTTACTTGATGTTGATTACACTGGCGGGGCATAACAATCAATAACGTCACTCACTCACTCCAGTTGTTGCTTATAACTCATCTGTTTTTTTATGTTTATGGTCGCCTGGGGTCATTTTCATTGACATGTAGTATATAGAGCTGGACGAACGTACGACCATTACTAACAACAGTGACTGCAAAATAGTTCCTTTAAATGATGATGCATCTTCAAAAACTGTTTTTTTTGGTTTCTTTACTTCGATCCCGTCAAGTCGAAGTGTTGTCACCACAATACTCAAGGCGAAAAAAGCAAAAATATATGGCAAAAAAAAAAAAAAATATTCCAACTGGAAAAACGACAGATAAAAGGCGCCCTGAAAAGGTCTTACATTCAGTTAAATATATTTGGAAAGGAAAAATGCACAAAATTTTAAGGAAATTTGCTTAAAGAGCTTAAAAGAGGTTTTTGTTAACCCTACCATAGGTTAGGTTAGGTTGAATGGAGGGGTTCGTCTGCCCATGTCTTACGACATACACCTAAGCCAATATAGGCTTGTTGTGCGCTCCGTGGGTTTAACCGTGAACCAGTTTGACTCATAGGTCTATAGGAACTCCGTGTCATTCACAAAGTTCCTTAGTTTCTGGGCAAGTTTTGCTTTCTCTTAACAGGTGGCAGTTGTAAAGACCATTTAAAATAGTAATACAAGTAGGGTGCTTGCGAGCTCCCATTGTGGTGATATTTTCTGCATACCTGGCATATGGGTGTTATGTCCTGATTGTAACAGAAAAGAACCAAATTTACAGAAAACTGTGATAGAAAATTTTTAAAGCTTGATAAACGTTGCAACTGTATTTACGATTGATTTATGATGCAAAAGAACGAAAAAAACAAAAAAAAAAAGACTAATGAGTTTTATTAAAATAGTGGCAAAAAACCACTAAGTAAAAAGAGAGCTGCCGTTGGCTTTTAAAATAAAGCAATATTTCATTTATCTGCTCAAAATTTTGACAGTTTAATTTAAAGAGTTGTAAGCGATAAAATTCCCTTTTTTTCGCTTTGCCTTTCATATTCATAAATCTTGCTAACAAGTGGAATGCTTTCGGTTTCCTTTTATTTCGGGGCTTCAAACTTTATATCTTATTAAACTGTGATTTGACTGCCAATAAAAATATATGTTTGTAGAAAATTTCCATTTCTTTTGCAATAAAAATTTCCTTTAAAGACTGTCATATTTTCTTGCTGCTTTCTGGGCTGTTTTTATTTGCAATAGAACGTACCCAGCAAACCAAGGCGAATCGCATCGGCTGCTCAGCTTGAGAGCAAAATGCAAAATATTTTCAACAATGTTTCATTGGAGCAGCATTTGCTGGGTCTGAGTCACCAACGATTTCCTTTTGTACCTAAAACAAATTTAGTTCTGGTCTTCAAAAAACGATAAGTATAACAACAAATTTAATTTCACGCTTGACGCCCTCATTTCCATTTTCTAGATTATTTTCTTTTTTTACTACGGTTCATTCTCACAGAAACTTTTTTTTTGCAGGCATCTTTTTATTTTCTCGTTGACAAAATTTCTAAATGTAGCGTGGCCAATAAATTATGTCGTTTTCTTGCGTTCGGATGCCATAAAAAAAAATCAGAGAAATAGGTACCAAAATAAAATAGATTTTGCTGAGACATTTATCCAATTTCGTATTTATTCTTTGGCAATTTTTTTGCATTAGTTAAATGTTCTTCTGCATGTTAACAAGCTTGTTTTCCTGTTCTCGTCGGCATGTGAACCCTTTTTTGGTAAAGGAATTTAAAAACTTATGACAGCTTTATTTGCAGTGTAACAGGGGGCAGAAATCATGTACAAGGCAGCATAAATTTACACAAAAATTTGCTTGTCAATTGGCAATTTAAATTTAGAAGCAGAGAAAGAAAACTTTTTATGCAACTCAAATGAAGCTCAATTCATTGAAAATTTTGTTGGAATTCAAACAAACACGGGATAGAAAAACAATTTAAAAAATTTGCCTAAAAAGTTTCGTGCAAAAAAAAAATACAAAATACCTTAAAATATCGATGTAAAGGGTGGTCCAACTGTAATGCGCAAAATTAGTTGTCATAGGACTTGAATTCTAGTTTTTTGTCCATCCTTATTTGACATTCCTTTGTTCTAATCTTCCAAAAAATTAAACTTGAGTAGTAAGATCAGATTGTTGAGCCCTTTTTCTAAAATGGGCATTTACATCAAACTGAATTTTTAGGGTTGCCTACTCATAGATTAAAAACGGAACCCTATTACTGAGACTTTTACGTGCGTCCGCTCGTCTGCCCGTCCGTCACAGGCCCCATTCTTCCAAACGGTGAATATTGTCGACGCATGATTATGGAATTGCTTTTGCCAAACCTGCTAGCTCATCCATCTTCATCCGTTTTCACACAACTGCTTTCAACAGGATGGAAGTAAAATCGAACCCCAGTCAGATAAAAATTATTAACAATTATTCGCCTCAATGATACAATAATTTTTCTCTTTAGACGTACAAAATTTAACTGACACAAGTACCAGTTCTGAAGGAAATCTACTTTCACTTTAAATTTCAAAGAACTTTTATAAAAAAAATATAATAAAATGAACTTGGCAATTACTAGAGTTGGAGTTGCCGTCGTAGAAACAATGTTTTACAGTGTTGCCTTTTAATTTAATACAATATTTAAGATAATTTTGTATTCACTGACTTTTTGCAAGGAACATTGAGCTCAATAATGGCAATAAAGGAGTATATCTGAATTACTAATTCATTTCTAATTTAAGTTTTGGTCATCCTTAAAGTATGCCAAGTTTGCCATTCTTTTTTAACTCCTAAATGAAGTGAAAAATTTTTTTGCAATTTTTTTTACTAAATATTTTTTTTGTTGCTTTATTTTAAATAACTAATTACTTGACTTGTTATATTTTTTAACCAGTTGGTTTCATTAAAATTTGTGTTTTTTCTTAAATAAATTTCCCCTAGGATTGTTCTCGTAATAGTTTCTTTTCTTATTTTGCGAACATTACACACACACACTCACATACACTTTAGGCTAGAGGGCTGAAATTTCCATAGTACCAGTGGTTACCCGGCCGCTACAATAACAAATACTAAAAACCATAAAAAGTTAACAACAAGAAACTGTGACAAGTACATAAAATTGGCTGTAACTTTTGAGCCTTAGGAGCCAGAGAGCTGAAATGTTTGCAGAAATATGTGACGAAATAGGCCCGGCAACAACAAATACCCAACGCAACAAAAACTTAAGAACCAGAGGGTGCTCCCATACAAAGAACTGAAATTAGCTGCAACTTTTGAACCGTAGTATAACCCGCCTCTGATTAATTTTGTGCTTTAAATTCCAAATACTGTCTCGCTTTTTAATCACTTAATGGCAAGACATTTAACAACGTCTTGCTTTGTCTTTGTTTAATATGGACTTTTTTTTTCTTTTATTAATTCCCACATGAATTTCATTGGAATATTTTTCAATTTAATGGCCATCATTTAACAATTTCTAAACGCTCTCAAGTAAGTTTGTGTGTAAAAGCTTTTGATTTGAAAACGTCAGCATGACTAAATTAAGACAAAGGATGTGTTTTTGTGTTGCTTTTTAATCATTACATAAAGTCAACCAACCAACCCTCTTTGTCATGTTTGTTTCGCAATATTTTAGATTTCAATAAAATATTTTTTTTTGATACAAAAAAGGGGTTGGTGTTCTCCCCCCACAAAAAAAGGGGTAAAATTATTTGTGTTTAACACAAGATTAAGAATGTAATGAGGGACTGACTGACTGCTCATTCCTGTTTTGTTTGTGATTTTAATTTTCCAGCTGAGGCTGATAAATCTGTGCCCATAAAACACCAGCCATTTAAGTTAATGAGTCAAGTTGATGGTGTGTTGTGGTGGTGGTGGTGGCTCATGTATGTGTATAATAATTGAAAAAAAAAACAAAAAAAAAACACAAATCTTGATGTACAGACATATCAGCCGGCATCAATTTTATATTTTATGTTTAAACCGTAATAAAAGGTCTCAAAAGATGCGACAATGATGAATTTTTGCAAAAAGGGATACAACTAAAGAGAAAGAGAAAATATCATTGTGGTAATGAGATGGCGGAGAGATATGCTAAGAGTGTGAAGAAGGGGGGGGGGGATGTTATTGATTGTACCCACTTCGTTAATGGCTTCCAGTCGTTCCGTCGTTGTTTTCGAAGAAATATGGTTCAATCACATCTTCGGACCAAAAAGCGCACCAAACAGTGACTTTTTCTGGATGTAATGGCGTCTCTTCAATTATTTGCGGATTCTCGGAACCCCAAATACGAGAATTTTGTTTAGTAACATAGCCAACGAGTGAGAAATGTGCTTCTTGCCTGAAAAAAATTTTATTCAAAATATCGCCGCCCACTGCCTGCTGTTCAAGCACCCATTCCACGTATCTAGGACGTTGTGAATGGTCAGCTGGCTTCAGTTGTTGTTTGGGCTGGACCTTATATCGATGTAGGTGTAGATCTAAATGCAAAATTTGCCATAATGTGCCGTAAGATAGTTCTGAGAACGACGTCGAATCGACACATTAGGGCTCTTCGGCAACAACTTCACAGCAGCGATATTTTAAGCGGCACGAGGAAAAAGATGATGCACAGGACTTACAATATTTGAAACCGCTCCAGTCTTTTCAAATTTCTTCACAATTTTGCCAATTGCTTGCGTAGTCGGACAATTATGTAAGCGATAATCACCTCTTAAAGCACGAATCACCATTTTTGCAGTATGTTTTGATAATTTTTATGCGTTGTGTGATAGTTAAACGTTCAACTGAGAAGAAAAGAATTAGTTTAACAACTTAGTTGGACAGATGTCGAATTCCAGTCCTATACTTTCGAAACCACCCGTTACATTCTACGGGCACTCTGGCCCAAGTTGCTGTGATGGAGGCACGATTTAATTTTCGAGGCGCCCAATTACTCGGCTTTATTGCTAAATCAGTCCCAAGGTGTCTTTAGAGGAGTCAGTTGTATGACCAACCGAGAATCAATTTTCGTCTCCAGTATTTTTCTTGAACATACCGACCCCGTATCACGGCACCTTGGGTAGTCCGCATACAAAAATACAAAAAAAAATAGAAAAAAAAATTGAAAATCAGACACCCGAGAATATGATTTCTTTGGCATGTCCTAGTTGAAGTTTTTTCCTCATGCCAAAAACTATCGAAAAGCCAATGAAACAATAACGATTGTTAATAAAGATGTTTCAGAGTCCAAGAAATTGATTTTTTTCATCTTATTTAGCTTATTAGAGAACTGGTTTAAAATAAAAAAAAATATATAGAAATTAAAGCCCTAATGCATTTCTGTTTGATACAATGTTCCATGTTTTTTCATAATTTATATTAAAGTTTCCCTTAAATGGCTGTTGTTAGTTCACTGACCTATAATACTCAAAAATTATTTAATGCGAAATGTTCGCATAATTCCCAAACTTATGTGTAATAGTTAAACTAATAAAAAAGAGATTTATTCGGCTCTACTTTAATTCTAAAATATTTGGCTTGAGGCCAAACGTGTCCAACTGAAATGGGAACGAAAGCAGAAAAAAATTGCTAAAAACTTTTGGGCAAAACCAAGAGAGGCTGCTCGTTATAACAAAATGTTAATGAACCTTATTTTAAAATCGCATTTTTTTTTGTTCTCACAGTTCAACAAATGTTTGTTGCTGAAATAAACGCATTTGGCTTTAAATTATTGTCTCTTTTGCATTTAGGCTTTGCAAACAGATTCAGGCACATTTAACTGGCGTCAAGTTTATTAACTGCTCAGGACAAAACTTTTTTTTTTTGTTACTACTCCAAAGGATTGTTTTAAGGGTTTAATGGCTGCTTTTGCAAGTCATAAAATAGAAAAGTGACCAAAAGTTAAAGTACTTAAAGATATTTACAGACTTTAGAATTCTTTAAGCAATTGAATACAGTTGTTAAAATAAAAAGTGAAAAAAGTTGTGTTTCAAATTTTATTATAATGTCATAATGCATGCTGTCACCTTTCGTTGTTAATGTCAGTGAAAGGATATTAATTTTTTCCCCAGCATGGTGCCTGACGCCTTCCGTTTCAAGCAGCGCTGTAGTGAAAATATTTTATGTGACTCCAACAGGTGCTGTCTGGGAGAAAATTTAAAAAACGGCAGACAGAGAAAAAAAAATTAAAGATGCAATGATGTGTATTAAATTTTTTTTGAAATTAGCTTATTAAACGGAGCCAATTTGGACAAAAAACTCATCATACAGATTATAACCCATAGTAGAAGCGATATGACCAGGTTAGGGTCAGTACTAGCAAGACATTTGACAGTGGGCATGCATGCAAATAGGTTTGTATTTTTGTTTTTTTTTGAATAAGAAAGAGAAAAGTACGAAAAATTCTTAAAATAATTTTTGAATAAGTAGTTTCAAACATTCTTTTAAGAATTTTTCGAACCTACTGATGAATTAATTAGTACCAACGAAATGTCGTCGGCATATAGACAGCTGAAAAAGACAGAAAACATTTGAAAAAAAGGGTTTATTTTCCGACCTGAATTAATAAAATTTTCATACAATTTGTTCTCAAATGTAAGCGAACAGCACTTTATTTTTATAATGTGTTAGTTTTTATTCTTTTTATGCAAACGAACAAATAGGTGTGGTGAATTGGCTGTAGGTTTTCAAAAAAACTTAACAACTACTAAAATTGTCTTCAAAACAAGGACTATAATAATTGTGATTAAAGTGAAAATATTTTTGTTTTCGACATACATTTTTGTTTTACTTGTGGCATTTTTGGTTTATATGAAACAAAAATTTTTTTTTGTCCAAACCTCATTTTAAATTTGAGTTTGTAGCGATTTTTTTTAAAGTTTTTTGTTGTAGTTGTTGTTGACAAGGTTTATGGTATTTAGGGTTTTAGAGAAGCCAATTGTTAAAATTTAAATGCAGATTTGGAAACAGATTTCAAATGTGGTCATATTATTTCGAATTTATGGCTTCATGTGGCTAAATAACAAAATCAACTTTCACAAACAAACGCAAAGACTTATGTACATATTTAATTACAATAAACTAATTGGGCGTATTAAACCAATGAAAAAACAAACGCATTAAAATGTAGTTGAATGAAATTAGAAACTACAAAATGTTTAACATGTGGGACATAATTAAAACCTTAAGGAGCTTAGGAGACAAAAAATACAAAAACACGTTGAAGTTTGTGAGTTTTTGACAATCAGTCCAGGATGGCGCATAAAAAAATTTAAATTAAAATTTTTTATATTGATTTTTTTTTAGTGTTTATAAAATTATAATTTCGTTCGACAATCACCAACCTAATTTAATTTTTTTGCTTCATAATTTTTTACTACGACAAAATTATAAAAATAAAATAAAACTTCAAAAGCGGCAACACTTTCACTCTCTACAACCCAACAAAAATACATCTTAAACAAATTGTTAGGTATGCCAAATATTAAGTTATACGGACAAAAAAAAAACTTTTCTATTGTCCGCTTCACAAATAATGTCCCATATGTTAAACTTATAAGCAAGCGTATGATTGATAATACAAAGACATTGTTACCCATACGTCCAGGCTGACTCTGATAAAAAGAAGCCAGTGCTTTTCAAACACTCCGACTAACTTTTACTTATTTCATTCGCTCAAACGCACTGTAACAAATGCCTGAACTACAGTACTACCTCGATATTATGAACAGCAAAATATATATATTTATTCTATAAAAAATTCATTCTATAAGAAAATTTATTCTATATTCTATAAGAAAAAAAATTTCTATAAATATAGACAATATAAACTAAATAAACTTTACATTTTTTAAAAAAAATTTTTATTGGAACATTTGTTGAATGAATCTAATATATATAGATAAATCGCAAGAAGTAAAAATGCTATATTCAGCCGTGCAGAATCTTAGACACCCTTTACCAAAGGCAATACAGAACAAAATTGTTGGGATACCCGTTATTATTACTGTTCGTTTATGACTGGAAGACATCATTGAATCCCAAAAATATACCAAGGGGTGACAGTGTGGTATCAAACTCTATTGAGTCACTGGAGTATTGTCGTAATATGGGGTGTGTAACACAGTTTTATCGATGCTATAATGGCTTCTGCTATAACGAAATATGGAAGTTTGATCCACGCAATACACAAACATCGTTCAGGTTTCATCCCTTTACAGTAGATTGGCTAGTGAATCGCTTTACGTATTACAGAGAGAATTTATTATTCTACAGATGGACTTAATGCCCCTTGCAGCGTGGGAGGGTGTAAGTCAAATGCACAAAAGCACTACTCCCTCTTTGTTCCTCCTTATAACCCTTATGTAGCATTTGCTCCTTTCATACCGGTCCCAAGTGTAAAAAAAAAAAACAAAAAAAGCTGGTTTCAAAAATTGCATTCATGCAGAATTTTTTCAATACTATGCTTTCAGTTTGTATTAATTTCCACCTCATCAACACCCATTTACACACCTGAAAAGGCGAAATAAACTTATAACAAAAAATTGGTCAGTTTTCACACAAAACAAACAAATTTTAAATAATTAATTTTTTTTTTTTTGTATGTCAATAATTTAAATCCGATTTTGCTAATTTTTAATAAGGCGTAAGGAGAGGCGGTTAAAAACCAATTAATTTAAAATCAAAGTCAATAGATTTTCTGATGAATTTCCAAAAGTAATTTAAAAATCTGTGTTCATGAATCAAATCTACATATATACACCCTTTTAGTAAAGAGTATGCATATTCAATCGCAACCTTTGAACGCTGTGAACAAATATATTATTTTAGGAATTATTATTTTACGCTTTTTATTTTTCTTTGGCAGGAATGAATTGATTTTTGTTTGCCGTCAGGCTTTGGTGAAGGCTGTACATTGTTTTTATACTCATATGCCAAATTGCAAACTTAAAAACTGTCAGGAAATATATTGTAGGTAGGTATTATTTACTTGCTCTTTATATTTTTGGTCAGTAATGAATTGATTTTTCTTTCGCTTTGAGAATTTGAAGGACAATTTGTGTGCTATTTTGTTTAATCTTTTTGATACTGATAAAACCCCTCACAATTAAATATAGAAAAATTGCTACCACTGCAAACTTGGTTAAGTATTAAGGTAAAAAAACCATTATTACCATACAAAAACTATCAAATGAAAGAAAAAAGGAACAACTTTTAGTGTCAAAATTATAAAATAGGAAGCGGGGCAGTACTGTATTTGGAATTGGCAAGAAATATTATTTTTAAGCAATAACCTTTCATATAAAATCTGGAAAAACACCCTGAATTCCCAACACGCAAAACAAAAACCAAATAAAAAATTTATGAAAAACAAAAACTGACTAAAACAATTACACAAATGCAAATGGAGATCGAGTGTAAGTGGGGAAAAAAAAGAAAAAGCTTACAAAAGTACCACTATAAAGTCATCAAAAAGTGTTAAAAAAAAACACTAAATAAATAAAAATGAAAAACATTTGAAAACAATCTATTGAAATTGTTGTGTAGCAGCACTTAAATCATTTCATAGTTAAAAGAACGCCATTTTAAAACAGCAAAACAAAAGCAACAGCAACAAATACAAATACAACATCAACAACACTGCACAATTTCAAACAACAAATTGAGTGCTTTAACAGGCAACTTGAAAACTAAATTTAGCATTCATTTTGAATACTTTTAATAAAACAGCAACAAGAACTTATTTGTGAAAAAATACAAAAAAAAACGAGATTGTGCAACAAAAATAATCATAACAACAGCAAATGACAGGAGACCAGAAAAGATAAACAACAATGAAAATAAAATAAAAAAGCAGTATGAAAGGCGATGTGCCAACAAAAGGACACAAAAAGTTTTTAATTTGCATTTATTTTGATATTTATACACATACTTTTGCAAATGCTAATACATATTTATAAATGCGTTGTTGTATACTTTTCAATAAAAATAAAATTTTATTTAAACATTTTTTTGTCTAACAACAATTTCCGACACATGATGATAATAAGAAGTTTTTTGTGTAAAAAATTACAATTGTATTTGTAGAGTTTTGGATTCTAAGAGTACAATTAAAAGCAAAAGGGAAGTATGGTGAATATATGGCCCTTATAATTCGACTCGACGTTTTACCTTGAAAAAGAACTATTGCGATGATTAAAAGCGGATCCACAGGTCTGTTCTATGTATTTTTGAAAGCTGAATGCAGCTCCAACTGTGCTCATGGCAGCTGGTGTTTTTGGCTTCGCGCCATCGAAGCCATGACTCACGCTGATGCACCAGCCAGCTTAAGGTTTGTTTCTTTTTTTATCAAGAGTGTACAAAAATCTCAACTTTTTGAAAACTTAAGCCGTTGGTCATAAAAATTAATATATTGCTGTGATACATTTTAGAATAAATTAATTTTGTATGAACATTTTTTTCTAAAACGTTTTTAAGCAGCATTTGAGTTTTTTTTTTTCATAAACATCGGTGTTATTTTATGAAATTAAAAAAAAAAAATTTAATTTTTGCAGCTTGAACTCAAGGCAGATTTTAAGAAATAATTTTTTTATTAACATAACTTCTATCATCACTTTAATAAGCTCCTTCTCAAGGGGGAGATCAGAAAATGGACAATATCCATCACAGGAAAACTGTTTAACGACACTAGGGGTCTGGAACACTCGAAGAAATTTCTTAGCTTTGGTGCCAAGAGGGCGGATCTCGCTCTAAAACTAAATAGAAAGAATCTAAGGACACTGCGTGGGGCGCTAACAGGCCACTATACCTGCAAGAAGCATCTGTACAGAATGGGACTATCCAGTACGGCAACCTGCAGATTTTGAATGTGTTGCACTAGGCCACAGAAGACACAGGCTGTTGCAGGCATATACATTGGATTCACAGGACTTGCAAGGGCTTCCACAGAAGGGGCTAATACTGTTTCTTGATGTATTAAACTCGTGAGGGAAAAGGGTTGCACAATAGATCATTCTTTGTCGCAGTGCAAAGGGCCATCCTGGATCAACCTACTAATAATACAATACAATACAATCATAACTAATGCAATAGCAGAAAATACAAAACCAGTTGGCAATCAATTGGATGTTGGTGAGATATTATAAAATATATTCCAATCAACACAAAAATACAACAAGATAGACAGTCAGTAATGAAGGGCTCAGGTGGTAGGATGACCACGCGCTGCTGCTTAACAAAAGTCTACAATTAGTCATGGCCTGGGTTTGAAGCAAATCTGGAGGATGATGAGCAGCATGCCATGGTATGTACCCCAGCCAGTAAGTCTTCAACTTTACTTGTCTTGTCTTCCTAAAAAATTTTCATCACTACAATTTCATCACAAAAAAATCTTTCTCGACTTTGAGGAAGTATATATCGAACTAGAAAGCCCGATAAAATTATTAACAATTGAAAGCTAATTTTATTAATTTTTTCATGTAAATTTTTTTGCGAGCATAAAAATAATGCGGTTTCATAAAAACAAAATGTTGCTGAAATACATTTTAGAATAAATTTTATACGGAGATGTAGTTCTAAAACGTATTTCAGCAACATTTAATTTTTTATAAATATCTGTGTTATTTTACGAAATTTTTTTTTAAAAAATTAAGAAGATTAACCCCAAAGAAGATTTTCAGAAATCATTTTTCTATGTAGTACATAGTTCATACTAAAAATAATTTTTTTTAAATTTTTTTAATATAAATTTATTTGCGAGCATTCTTCTCCTTAACCAAAGACGTTTGAATATTCTGTGTTACAATTGGCTCTCTGCACGTATGCGTTCAAAGTGTTTGTGTGTGCGTTACACACATGTACATACATATGTATGAGAGTGTGTGTTTGTTTGTGTTCTCAAGTGTACGCGTGCATGTTGATAATGCTTCTGAATAGTTATGGGTTTCATTTTATTAGCATATTACCGTACTTTAATACAAGTATTTGTAATGATTTCAAATATGCATAACATGTGCTAAACGTGACTAAAATGCATTTCTTTAATAAAAATCAACTAAAACAGAAACTTTTGTTTTTATTATATCAACGAATTGCGTTTATGTGAAAGTGTTGGCTGCTGCTGTGTGGCAGAGTGTGGTTGGTGGAAAATTAAAGTTTTCTATATTGTTTTTTTTTTTTTTTTGGCAACAAACCAACGGTAGAGATTTCAAAATTAAATGAAATACCTCAACGTATGATGATTATTGAATTAGGAAAATTTTAAATTGCGCATACGTTAACGAGCGCACAATGTTGCAACGTAATCTGTGTCATGATTTAAATGGAACTTATGACAAATTATGAAGCATGGAATTTAATATTCTTTAATATTTTAGATAGAGAAAAATTAAAAGTAGAATTTTAAATGCAATAGTAACAAGTGAACTAATAAATATTTTTTTTTTCTAGAAAGAAGAGTTACTGAAGAGTTTGATTTAGGCTAAAAGTTCAACAATAGCCTGTGATGAAAGATAATCGATAATTATATTTTTGGGTCATAGATTTTATAATTTCAATTTTTGTTTATACATTATTTGTAAACGGAAAACTTTTAAGAATTTGTTAACTCTTCTTCCGAATAATTACACTACACAGCAAGTGGAAAAAAATTCTCTGACCATGAGACCATGACCTCATATTTTTTTTTGATATGTTATGCCTATCTAAGTACCAAAATCATAAAAATTTATGGATCGGTTTTTTTTAGAATTTTATTTTCTTCTAAAATTTGAGATTTTCGTAAAGGTTGATCCATACCTCTAGTCATAACTTAAAAACGTCGTGTCCGATTTTATCATGTAATACGTCAAAAAATTATAAATTATGTCAGCTTTAAGTTCTACTAAAATCATTTTTTGATGTCGTTAATAATGAAAGAAAGAAAATAATAAAAAAATAATTTATTTTTGAAAAATTTAAAAATTTTTGATTTTGAAAAATATAAATATAAATTTGCAAATATTTAAATAAAATGAGTCCTCATTTATTAAAATCAGTGTGTTAATGTTTATTTTATTCCCAAAAAAAGCAAAAATGTCCATTTTAGCAAACAAGAAAAAAAACACTTTTTTGCAGTCATTGCCCAAAACTGAAGCATGCTCATCATCTCAGTAGCCTGCAAGAGATACATATAAAAAAATAATCAAATAATTGTGTTTATAATAACCCTTTTGCTACCTGCCACCTGCATACTCCTGGGAAAGTACACACTTTTACAAAAAAAAAAAAAAACCCCTCTGCTTGCCGCTATTGGCAAACATTTTAACAATAGCTGGTCTAAGTGGCTTGGCATAGGTACCTGTGCATATCTCAATGAATAATCAAATCATTATGTTTCTTATAAACTAGAATATCAAGTATACTTCGAATTATATAGATAACTTTTAAAAAATTCTAATCTATTTTTAACAATTTCTTTAAATTTTTTTTTCAGTTTTTGCATGTATTTTTTTTTTTGTTATCGTTCTGCTGAAAACTATACTCTAATAAGACATTATCACGCCATCTGCTTTTGCACGCATGTCACTGGTGAATTTTTGTTTCTTGAACACGAACACAGCTGGCATTTGTGCAGCAATTAAAATGAGTTGGAAAATTAAAAAAAAAGAAAATTATTTCAGTTATACTTTTTTTTTCAATATTATTTTCTTTGTTCTCAATTGCACCTTAATTTATTGTTAAGTGCTCACAAAATAACACCTTCGTATTTTTTTCACTTCTTCAGAAACATGAAACATTCATCAGGTTTTTTGTTTTCGAAATGATGGAAAAACACGATTTGTGAAGTACATAGTTTATGATTCTAAACAAAAAAAGCCATTAGCATCTAAGAATTTCTTTGTTTAAAAAATGTATAGAACACTTTCGGACATTTTTTTTTGTATTACAGTGAAATTTTGAGAACATCAGAGTTAAGTTTAATATAACACTTTAGTTATAATATAAAGCTTAGGCTTAATGAAAGGGAACATTTTTAAGAATATGCTGCTCATAGTTATTGTTAATACAAAAAAGCTAAGCTACGAGTTTTATGCAACACTTGTGTACAGAAAAGGTTTAATCAATAGAGCAAGATCAATCTTGGGAGGCAAAAGATGGCCACACTGTTGAAATTTATTCACTTGGCATTTCTCTATCGGAATGAGTAAATTTCGAATACCAGGCCATTTTTGCTATAAACATACATAAATTAATGTCTCCCCTGGATTCTTTAACTACCATTTTCTCTCGTCTGATAATGACAATGAAATTTAAAGGTTTTCCAATATTAATTTTAACTTCATAGTCGAACTATATGATATAGAATTGTTAATGATTTTTTCGGGCTTGAGTTTGATTTTTGCTTCCTCGAAGCAAATTTGGGTGTGCCCCAGCCAGAGAGTCTTCAACTTTACTTTGTCTTCTTTATCACAAAAAAATCTTACCCAATTTTGAGGTGGTAAAAATCGTAGTTAAGCCCGATAAAATTATTAATAGTTGGTCTTCCAACATTTTATTAGATTTAAGGGAAAGCTGAAGGCTTTAGAGCAACAAACCAAAAATTCGTGCATGTTGATAACAATTCTACTAGACTTATTTACAATTTACTGTCCCCAGAAAGAATTATGAATTTTCATAAAATAAAAATGTATTTGAAATAAATTTAAAATCATAAATTTTTTTCAAACAAAATGGCATCAAAATTCTTTTAGGTTTAATATATTATTTTATTTATTTTTTTTTTGCTACAGTTATAAATATTTATAAGCAAGAGTTTATGAGTGTGTATGGACTACTGGTAGCTGTGTTCGTAAATAATAACTCTGTTGACAACTAAAACGAAATGCAAGTGCTTTCGTTCGTTGGTTCTTTGTGTATTTGCGCTGAAAGTAATAAAATGAAATATGATGTGATGTCTGAAACACTAATTCTCTAAACTTAAATGCACACACATCGATGCCACGATGGTTGGTCTAGGGTAGAAATGTCCCAACTCGATTTGTTTCTTAATTTCAGGTATTTCCCATATTTTGATTTATTAAAGGCTATTCAAAAATGAACTTATTTATTTCCTTTTAAAAGTCAATTTAGTCAATAGTACATCTATTTTAGGTCTTTAAATAGATCTTAATTTTAAGAAAAGTAAAAGTGTTGCAAGACAAAAAAATATTTTCTAATGCTAATTTGGTTCATTGGAGTTTTGGAATAAGTAGTAGTAGTAGTCGAGTCTACTGATGAGTTGATGAGCATCAACAAAATCGTTGGCGGCATATGGACGGCTGAAAAAAAACAGAAAACATTAAAGACTATTTACAGACTTAAAATAATTAATTAAAGTATATTATATAAAAATGCTCTCTAAGTCAGACGTTGGAAAAATGTGACTTAGTTTCTTTCTGTATGATACTAACGTTGTGTAGTTTGCTGCACCACTTTGCGAACACTCACGCACGTAAGCATGTGTATTAAATATACGACTATCTGTATCACTAAATATGCATACAAATCATGTCATTTGGAAGGCAAGGAGTGCGAGGAATTATGGCATTCATCTGCATATAAATGTGTTACAATTTCAAAAGACCCTTTAAATCGGCAACTGTGACAAAATTAGTTTCTTACTTAATGCATACTAATAAATCTTACCGAGCATGGAGAGGAAAATATTAAGTGAAAGTTGATTCTAAATTAAATCTATGTCAGGTGTAAAAATGCCCCAATACAAGATATACTGCCATCCATTTTCCAGGCAAATTCTAGATCCCAGATTTTCTACAAAAAACTTGGCAGACTCAAAGTAGAAATATTATGTTGTTTACAACGATGCATACGGTTGTGGCAAACAATATATTTTTATTTAAAATGCCGTGTTTTTAACATGAACATTATTATTTTCTGCAGTCCTTTTAGTTTGGTAATGGAATGTACTGAGCGCTTAAAAGCGATTAAAAGACAAATGTGGTTTTTGGAATTCAAATGACAACTGTCTTAAGTTTATTATAAGAATTGGTTTTAAAGTGATGCATTAGTAAACATGTAAATCGTGTTTAAAAGAGTTTATACGATGTAACAATAAAGAACAAGTTGAGATTGATATAAAGAACTTAACTATAATTCATATTAGAGCGCTACATGCACAATACTCTACAGTTTAGATATTGAATCCCATTGCATTGACAAAATAGCGTAATTGCTAGTATAATTCTTATTTTGAAATTATAATTATATTGGATTTTATATACATATATAAGACATACATCTGTAAATAAGCGATGGTCGGTTGTAATAATGAATTAGTTCCGACTCTGAAAATATATACACATATTGAAGGAATCTGTTGGTTTGATTGTGCCTCTTTGAATAATTAATATTAATAGCATATGCAACCTCCACGAGGACGAATCAACCCCAACAGCTTCACTCAAGGCCATTCCTTTTCTCCAATAAATACTCCTGTAAGCCACACCACAAGAAAACCAACTAAGGTTTTTTTTAATAATTTTAGAATATTCTTTCTACTCGTAGGTTTATCATTGGGCAAATCCCGGCCCTATAAATTAGTTTCGCTCTTCTTGCTTCTAGCCTTAGAGCATAATAACATTACCACCATTTTGCTGTAATTCTTATTTGCATCGATTTCTTCTTATAAAAGTTAATTAAATTTGTTCATGTCCTGGCAGTACATTAATAAATGAGGACATACGTCAAGATCTAAAATCAAAATAGGAAAAGAAGTCACCTGTGATAACAGCCTTAAACATAGAACTTCATTAACACAACATTCCAACACGGAACTCAGACAGTTGTCTGCGATCAAAACCCTGGCATCCAGACGACTTAAGCGATATGCACCAGCAGAACTAATTCAGCGATACTAGAAGGGTCAAGTTGCCAAGTAAAAGAATGATTTGTAATCATTTATAAAACTGATAACCATATCAGATTTTCATTTACATACGATACGATGTTGACAAGTGTAATAAAAAGGGATAGTAAAAAAATAAAAAAGTTAAATGCGGTCGGGGGACCCCCGTTAGGAACGAAGTTCGTAACGTTTTTTTTCATCTTTGAATGTAATACAAGGTGAAATCTGTATGTTTTATTTTGTGTTGTTTTTGAAATTTTTAAATTTTATGATTATTTAAATTTTTGGAACGTTTTATTTTTTGCTTTTGACACATGAAGTATTTTTTTGTCAATCTGCTACAAAACGAAGAAAAGCAACTGTTGGCCAGTTTTTTAATATTGCTGTTTTTTGTTGTGACATACTTCACTTTAGCGACATCTAGCAGCTGATAGTGTCCGTTTTCACAACTAATTAATATTGCTGCTGTCAGCGGAGACACCGCCCGTGTCAAAACACAATTGTTTGTCGAAAGATACACCAATCCATATAAACAGCTCACACGCTTTCGTGACGATTTCTACTAATTTCCACTACCAGCGAGCCGCGTTAAGGAACTTCGTTCCAAAAATCAAGCCTCTTCGTTGATAAATCCTTAACAAGATCTTCAGTATATTGTGTTGATGAATAACATATCAAGATACGTAAATACATATTTTTGCTTATAGTTTTCATATTGAAGTGCATTTGCTAATCGCCTTACTTCAATTTTTAGTTATATTACATTCCATATCCTGTTCAAAGTTTTTCCCATTTAAACTATATTTGCATATTGCCGACTTTTTACCTCCACTAAGTAAATTGTTGTATCAACTCTAACAAAATTCAAATTCTAATAAATAACAAACAAACAATTTTGGTTTACAATCTACAATTTAATATGTACGCACAAATTTAACTTCAAGAGCAGAACAACTAAATCAAACTACATACATATATACTGCTGCGGCTGCTGCTGCTGCAAAAAAAACCCAGTTCACCATTATATCAATTTAATACTTTCACAAGCCACAATATGTGACATTTACTGGGCCACTGCCACATACGTATGACACACACACACGCATATTTTACAAAACAATAATCAAAATATTAATAAATGTGCATGAAAACATTTAGACCAGCAGACGCACAACATTTACAATTTGAAACCATGAATCTATTTATTATATTCATGCTCAGGCATGACATGCCGCTGACAACTCTCATTAGACAAAAGAGGACGAGCGATAACCAACAAAATTTGTTCGGTCAACCAACCCGAAACGACTGCGACACGATAATGTATTGCTCACATTTATATAAAGAGGGGGGAATTATATGCCCACATGCATACCAACGTATACATACATAAATGTAAGCTAAGAATGTCAAATAGTTTTACATCAAGGGGGAGAGACAGGATCAAGCAATAAATTTACGGAAAATTTTTATAATTGTTAATAATTTTATGGGGCTTGAGTTCGATTTTTACCAACAGAAAAATACAGTTGATCAATATGAATAAACGTACACAGTCAGTAAGGAAGAGTGCTGCTGCGTAGAAAAAACAGTATACAATTCGTCATGACCTGGGTTCGAAGCAAGTTTGGGTGCTGATGGGTGACGTGGCGGACGTGAAATAGCCATGGCATGTTTTCCAGCCAGTAAGACCCATCAACTGTACTTTTTTTGTCTTCCTTCAAAAATGTTAATTACTCCAATTTTTTGAGGACGTAAAAATTGAAATCAAGCCCTATAAAATTATTCACACACCGCTTAAGCATTTTAATCGTATCTATAGCTCTTTAAACGGCTTTTTTCCTCTTCTCTTAAATAGATGAACACATTTCAATGGTTCGTTTCAGCAACAGAATATAGTAGTGCATTGTATTTCACTACATAATATTTCGGTTTAATATTCAAGTTTCAACATTTACAGCTGTAATAATTTATAACAAATGGCAGCCGGTTAGTGTTTAAGTATTTGTTGCTGCTGCCTTTGTTGGTATGCTTGTGTGTGTGTGAGTGTGTTGGTTTGTTTGTTTGTTTGTTATCAGCATTAGTGGTTGTAAGCATTTATGTTAAAAGCAGTTACTGCTGCTGCGTGTGTGCAGTCGTCTGTAAAGTATTTAGTTATTTAAATCTGCATACAGGCTTTATATCGGGTTGCATGTATTTTTATGTTAATCAAAACATAAAATATGACTGAGCACATTTTATCTGATATTAAACTGAATGTGCAGGAGTAATTCATCATGTTCGTTCAGAAACGGTCTCAAATGATTAAATATTTACACAGAAAAATGGCACCACTACTTTTCCATTGAATGTTATTTTGGACAAATACAGGCATATGAGAGCTTATCAACTTGGATACATGTACAGGCATAAAACAGGCAAAAGAAAAAAGCAAGGAAAGAAGCAAGTAGACACATTCAATTTCCCTAGAGCAAAAATTTTAAGGTTATGTTTGCTCCACGCTCATGTGAAGGCATGTCAAAAAACTTATTATATTAATTCGTTTGGACAAATACAGGCATAAAATTAGTTAAAAATGCTCCCACATTTACATGGATACAGTAGAGAAAAGAAATCAATCAAGAAAATAAAACATAAAAACATTAAATTTCCCTGGGGTAAATTTTAAGGTTAGGTTTGCTTGCCAGATTTTCTAAATACACAACTCAAACACTCTCTGAAAGTTTCACCATAGTGCACCTGTTTGAGCGTTAGCAAAATTACATTGAAGCCAGAAACAAAGTTTTGAAATTTGTTTTCGTTTTAAATGTATTCATGCGAACGCCTGTACAGGCTAAAAATAGTGCAACTAGAAATTATGTGCTCAGTCGAAAGACTTAATATGTATTTGAAGTGTTCATTAAAATTATTTTGGGGGCACCATTTTCATTAAAGTGAATTTATTTGAAGGGTTTATTAAAAATATTTTGGGAGCACTATTTTCATTAAAGTGAATTTATTTGAAGTGTTCATTAAAAATATTTTGGGGGCACCATTTTCATTAAAGTGAATTTATTTGAAGGGTTTATTAACAATATTTTGGGAGCACTATTTTCATTAAAGTGAATTTAAAGTTTCTAAAAATTTTATCCCGTTCTAATATTTTTTTGAATACAAAAACATTTTTTAATTTATATTTTTTCTGGCAAACATGTTTTGTAAGACCAAATAATTGCTTGCTGCAAATTTTGTATTTTGCTCGTTGAGCAAACATAACCTTAAAATATGCTCAATTAATTCTAGTGCTATTAGGTTTCTTTTCGTTTGGTTTTTCTCTTCATTGTTACTTGTTGTTGTATTCATATGGGATCATAAGCATTTTTAGCTTTTTTACTCAAATTAAGATAAACAAGAAATTAGTGGTCACATTTTTCTAAACATCTATTTGTCCATGCGAGTGAAGTTTTATTTAAGCAACTTTTCGGTTGTGACATGTTTAATTTAAAAATTTTACATACTTATTGACTGGAGAAAGACAAGTTGAACACAGACTAAGACTTACGACGACTCAGCAGTATGAAATTTGTAGACCTTTTAGTTGAATTAATTATTTAAAATTTTTTTTTTTTTTTATCTTATACTGTTTAGCTTATTTGTTGCACAATATTTTTACGGTAAAGCAACATTTTGCCTGTTTATTTTTATTATTATGCCATAAAAATGTTTATGCTACAACATTATTTTCAATTACCCAACATTGAGTAAACAGATGACAATTTTAAAACTATAAAAAAGAAGAAGCAGAATATATAAATAAATGGACAATTTATATTTATAAACACACACGCACATAAACACACATGCTGTTCAAATTGAAAGAGCCAATAAAATAAAATTTATTTTTACTATCCTTAACTTTATGCAGAAAGCAATCAATCTTGGTGCAGTGCAAGCTTTTTAAGGATGTGAAACAAAACTGGGGATTAATGCAAAGAAATGCAAAATATAAAAGGCAATAGCAAGTAATACACGTATGCAGTTGCTTAGTTTAATAGCAGCCATAAACTGGCAGGACATTTACTTGATTGCAGTAATCAGTTAATAAATAATAGTAAATCTCCTCAATGACATGTTCTTGTAAGGAATTTGTTTGTTTGTGTGTTTCTTTTTTTAAATAATTTTATTTAGTGCTTCAGTGCATAAACTACTTTAATTAAAAATCTTTAGAACATTCTAAACAGCACGTAGTTTCAGGGCAAGAAAGTTTTATTTCTTTTGATGATTTCATTCAATCATTAAACGTGGCAAAAGTTTAAATCAAAGTTGCTCGTTAAAGCGGAAGAAAACAAAACCAACAAGAAAACCTTTCGTTCGTTAAGAAAACAGCTGCTAAAAGTATTCTAAGATGGAGTTGCTCGTATCGCATTGAAACCAAAAGAAAATAAGTGTGTGTAAAAAATAAGCCAAGAAATCATTAACATTAAAAAAAGAGTATAGAAAAAAAAAATTAAAGCACTTTTTTTTTAGCTTTCTTCCTTCACAACATTATTATCTATCTCGCTGGTTTTAAACGCATTTTAGAAGTTTCTCCCAAATAAAATCCCAATGAAAACAGATTTTCGTTTGTGCTTTTTATAGCAATACAAAGAAAAAACAAACTAAGGTAATCTTTGAAATTCTTTTTTATATTTCACTTCATTCATGTTCATTTTATTCAATTACACCTTTGGGTGTTGTAATTTCTGTTGGCTGCTGCCGTTGCAGGGCATAGAAAAAGTATGCTGTGTTTTAAAGAATCTGCGGCAAACAAAAATAAAGAGCAACTTTTCCAATACGACAGAAAGTATCAGTTATTTGAAGGGAGTATGAAAAATGGAGCGTAAATATCTAGCAGCATGTGGTAGCAAGTTATTAAAAAGAGATACTTTTTTTTATCAACCAAAATATTCCAGGCTTAAGTCCTTCATCTTTTATGAAGACTTTTTCAAAAGCAGTAAAAGAGAAAAAAAGAGAAAATTTCCTTTATTTATATAAAGGTAGAGTTTAACTTAAACTTCAATTTGATATAATTTGAGTTTTTTTCAATGATGAGCAAATTTATATAAACCAAAGATGTAACGCGAGCCGCTTGGGTCCTAGAAAGGTCTCGTTGTGTTATAACCCAAAGATGGGGCTTAAACAAAAATGTCTTTCCACCAAAATCTTCACTACAAAACCAAACCAATTCTGACTACAGAACTACTTGCTATTGTTTGCGGTATTTCAAAAGTAATGCGTTACTCCTTTTTAGTTTATAATTGAAAGAACAAGACATTATTTGTATTATAATGAAAATCATTATTTTCAAGGAATGTTAAGCGCAAAACCAAAAAATATGTTATGAATTTTCTTCAGTACCCTACTTTCGTTTGCTAACTTCAAGCCAAAGGTTGCAGCAACTGATTAAATTGGTAAACTGCCTGAAACTTCAATTTTTTTTTTATTATGTTTCATATTTGGTTTGTGCTCTTATCTCAGTAAATGAAATTTCTTGTATTCCTTAAAAACGGCAGTCAGTCCTTCCTTTTCTATTTTCACAAAAAAAAAAAAAAAATTAAAAGTTCTTATATCTATTTTTTGCTATTTTTCTGCCCTCCTCTACATCAGTAAAATGAAGTAATAAAACCTTAATGTTTGTCTACTGATGATGAACCAAAAAAAAAAAAAAAAAAATTTCATCAAAATTGTAAGCAGCTCTTTTTTCTGTTGCCAACTTCGTACGCAGTTGTTTGGTATTTCTGTTAATGCTTAAACACATTACAAGTTGAAAGCAACAAAATTTGAAATGAAAGCTGCTGCATCTACCAACAAATATACTTCGTAAGATGTACATTAAAGTGAGCTGAATAACATCATCATCTTATAATATTTTGTAGCAGTTCAGTGAAAATTACTAAATGACTGAATGTTGTGGCCTTTTTTTGACTTTAGTTTCAACAAACATTTACTCAGTCAAGTATTCGCCCCAAAACAGCAAATGGTAAAACCTGAAATACTTTAAGAAATGTAATGGATTCTGCTAATTTGTTTTGCTGTTTTCTTGCAGTTTTGCAAAACGACTTTGAAATTTGTTTTCGTAGAAAACAAACATGCTAAACTAAGAACAGTGGTTCACAGATACTGGTATACCAGGGCAAGAAAATAACACTAAACTTTTTTTTAGTTCCGATATTAAAAACGATTTCGTTTTATGTGAAAATTCTCTGAATACCTATTTAAGATTACTAAAAGTTTTTATATAACTAGTAAGAGATTAAAAACTTCTAACAAAATATGCCACGTGAAAAAAAGGATACTCTATATTTATTCCAAAAATTGGTAAACTTCAACACAACTCTGATAAGTTGGCAAGTTTCGGGGACCAAATTACTAAGAAAATAGTTTGCATCTGAAAAAAGGACATAAGAGCAGCATTTAAAGTTATGATTTTAGCTTAACAAAATATATAGCATACCAAAGTCCCTAAAAGGTCGGAAATTGTAGAATATAAACTTTATTGAAATTTGTTCAACTGACAAACAAAGGATACAGGACAAATTACGAAATATATCTTAAAAATCAGCTGTTTTTCAAACAAATATACTTAACCTAAACTAATTAAAAAAAGCCAAGTTGTTGATATAAAATATTAAACAAAATATGTTTTTTAAAAAAAGGATATAAGCTGGGCTCTAACAAAAACTGTTTAATTTTAACAATTATTGGTTATGCAGGTAACTCTCTCTTACCTACGAGTTGTGGTATCAAAACATCCAATAAAATACTTTCCATAGGATAAAAGGACACATGACAAGAGTCCAAAATAATGGCAAAACCAATGAAAACTTCTTCAATATTTTAAGCTTTAAAAAAGCCTGAAAGTGTGGTTAAAAATTTATATAAAAATTTTATAATTTTTTTTTATAAAAAAAAGGATATAAGAAAAACTTCTTAAATATCACCTCTATTTTAACAATACCGAACTTATTCAAGAACACTTACAAGAATCTAAATTGAAGCTACAAAATTCCTAACAATACTAGCTCTCTAGAAAAATGGATATATGCCGGACTGCTAAAATAATGACCTTATTTCAAAAATTAATACTCTAGCAAAAAAGCTTGCAAATTGTTTGAATGAACCCACTAAGAAAAGCTTACATTAAAAAAAGGATATACGGACACCTTTGGGAATATTAGTTCTATTAAAAAGAGTTGCATCATAAACCTAAGTCCTTACAGAGTTCTAAGTTGTAGCTTAAAAATTTTCTCAAAATTTGCTTTCTTAAAAAAAAGGATATATGACAAACTTTTTATTCATAAGTGCTATGTTCAAATAACTTTGTACATCCTAAAACAATTAAGCAAACTTAAGTTGTGTTTATGAAACTTCTAGCAGAATATAAGTTTGGAAAAAAAGGATATGAGCGAGCCTGCCAGAATTAATAGCAATTCTAAAAATTACTAGGCATCGTAATATCTCAATTAAGTTAACGGGCTTGTGTATCTGCATAAACTATCAGTTAATTTATTTTTCGTTAAAAAAAACTGGACAGCTTTCAATACAGTGGTTCTTTAAAAAAAAGTTTTATTATGACTAATTGAAGCAAAACTGTTGTTAAAAAAGAAGAATACATGAAGAAATAATTTATTTGCGGCTAACACTAAAAAAGTTCTAGCTCCTATTGAAGCTTATCAAACACTCCAGACTGCTGCGTCTAAAGTTAGAAAAACTTTCATTTCACCGAAAAATATATTTTCAGTAAAATTTTTTTTGCGCTACAATTGTATTGCCAAAAGACCCACTGTCAACTTTAATAGTATTTAAACAAATACTTCTGAGTGTATTTTATTCCGTTTTTCTTTATTTTAAATGAAAACTAAGGACGTCTTGATATCAAAGGAAACAAATCCTTGTTTCTTTTTAAATTAAAGCACAGAAGTAGATAAAATGAAAAAAAAGTACAAACATATTTTAAATTAAAAACTGGGGTTGATTTTATTACTTCTTGTTTTACGTTTCGTTCAGAATTTTTCCGGTTTGGCATATCATGTTTTTGCTTGTCTATTAACATTTTATAATAAATATGTTGGCAAACAACAAAAAATGATAAGATATTTACAAACGTAATAAGAATAATGAACGTACAAATGTAATGCAATAAAAAGCAAATACAGCAGACAAACGGAATTTATTAAAATAAATTTTGGAGCTTTTTTGTTATTTTGAAAATTAAATATGTCTTTTTTAAGATATTATAAGTGATTCAAATTTTCAATTTTAAGAACTGAGGGTCCTGTTAAGGGCTTTTTCAGACTTGCGAATTGTTTAGACTAATTTTCTTATAAAAAAAAGGATACCCGCAATAAGCTATAACTTTTTAATTTAAAGCTTTTTAGCTCAAGTACAAAACTACCAATAAAATATATCTCATTAAAAAAAGGATATATGGGCAGCTTCCAAAATAACGATGTCATTCAAAAAATTTTTCTCACATGTAAAAGGTGGTTAAGAACTTCTAGTTGTGGTTTTTCAATTCTGACAAAAATTGGTGTTTTGAATAAAAAAAAAAAATTTTAAGGTTGAAAAAATTTATTTTCAGGACATTTAGAAGAAAGTATAGATTTTTAAATTTAATAGCTGGCTTAAGATAATTTTAGACAAAATTACCTTTGAAATCGTTTTGTTAAAAAAAGTATATATGGGCAGCTCCCAAAACAGTGATTGTATAAAACAATTTATTTTCATTCACTAAAGGTGTTAAAGAGTCTTAAGTTGTGGTCCGATTAAAATCGATAAAAAATATGAAAAATTTAAAACAATATGTAGTATTTATGTATATATTCTGGATTTTTAAAATAATGTATGCTTTTTTAAAATTAAAAGTTGGCTTACGAATTTCTTAGACAACAATAAATTTTTTTGAAAAAAGGATACATAAGAAAACATATAGAAAAATTGTTTCGAAGGACCTGCAAAATAATCTAAATATTTTTAGACTAATAGCATGTATGTATATGAATATGGTAGTTCTATTAAGATCTTGAGACCAAATTGCATAGTTTTGATATAAAAAAGAACATATGGGCTGCTTGCAAAATAATAATATAAATTAAAAATATATTACGTGCTACCTAATCTTATTGGAAAGTCTGAAGTTGTAGCCTCAAAATTTGAAAGAAAATCATAAATTATAAATATAAGATTATAAATATAAGCTTAGCAGAACTTTTAGTAATTCAATAAATTTTACGAACTTTTAAGATATATGGACATATTTCGAAATAATTATGTTTTCCAGAGAATGTATCTTTCCATCTTGAGTTATTAAAAATTGTTAAACTATGAGTAAATTATTTTAAGTAAAATTAATTATAATTGCTATTTATTGCTTGATATCCTTGGAAATATTACTTAAGTTGAGAAAAAAAAAACACTTAAAAACCTAAAATTAGTTGATAAAGGGAGGAAGAAAATTTTAAACACTAATTAGATCTAAATAAAAAAAAAATTAAAATCCACTGTGAAAATAAAAAAATGATTTGATAAAGAGAAAAGAGTCCTACACCACCTTTGAAAAATTTAGTTTTAAAATATCTATTATCAAAATACGAGTAGGTACTCATATGCATATATATTTTTTTAATTAAATGGTAACTGATTCATTAAAAAATAAATAATCATTTAATTACAATAATTGAAAAAGTGCAAAAAACTATTTTGATTGATCGAAAATTGACATTAGGCATTGAAACCACAACAACCTACTTTTTTCAGAAAATTATTTTAAATGGGATGCTGTGATTTGGAATAAACTTAATGCATTATATGCCTGTTTTCGTAAAGCACTTTTTTCCTCACATTCTTTTTGTCTGTGTCTATTTTTGTCATCGAAATGTATTGAAATTTATGTTATTTCTTGCCCGAGGCTGTCTCTTTTACTTTATGACTTTTTTGCTTTGCTAATGTCTATAAAAGTTATATTTTTATATTGCTGACATTTTTCTTTGCTTCATTAATCATTATAGTCTTTAGGAAAATGTGTCATTTTCTAAGCTTTTAATAAATAAAAGGCATCCTTACTTCTTTAAATTGTGTGAAACTGTATACAGACACTCATACTTACTTTATAATAAAAAAATGAAAGAACAGAAACCTTTGGCGGCAACTTTAAAGGAACAGTTTTTTTTTTGTCTTGAAAACGAAAAAGCGAAATAAATATTGACATAAAGAGTGGGGTGGAGTAAGAAGCTTTAAAGTGAAGGATGTTATATGTTATTAATGTATTGATTTCTCATGTTAGAGTTGGCTCAGAAATGTACTTTAAAAAACTACAAATTTATAAGCTACAACTTAAGAATTTGGAACAGCTTTCGTTGAAACATAACAATTTTTTAATTGCCTTACTATTTTATATGCTGCCCATATATCCTTTTTTTATATGAAAACTTTTTCAATATCAATTCTTTCGCCAGAGTTGCTAAGCTTAAGATAACTACCCCCTACATATATATACTTTTAGTTTTAATCTGATAACATCACTGTGCAGGTAATTCCAAATAAAATTGTTTTAATTTTTTCTGTACGGTTTTTAGGTATCCTTTTTTAAAAGTCTTAAATTTTTGGTGAAATTTATGAACAGCAACTTAAGATTCCTTAAGTGCCAACTGAGGACAAAATACATTTTCGATTGTTTTCACTATTTTTGAAGCTGCTCATATATCCTTTTTTAATGATAATTTTGCTTAAAATGCTGTAAAAGTATTGATTTTAAAAATGTAAGCATTTATGTGGTCACGTTTTTATGTGACTGCACCTGGACAAGCCTGATTGAGCTGCAGATAACAACTGAAATGAATTTAAAATAAGTTTTAATTAAAATATTCCATGCAATATTTTACGAAAATTTATATCAAATATATTTAATTTCTATGAATATAACCCGAATGATTTAAACTCAGCAACATAAAAAATGTAATGTAATAATCATCAAAATGATTTATAAACATTATAAAAGATTTAAATTCTGCTGAAAATTACTACAATTTTCTTAATTACCAGTATTGCAACTGACACGCATTAAAATTGAAAATGGCAAGTAGTTTATAACCGACAACAGCAACAGCAACAGCATTTGCAACAGAGACAATGAAAGCAAACGCAATTAAGAAACAAACAATATTAAATGAGCAACAATATTTAAGGCAGCACTACAAAAAAAGCAAAAGCAGCTAGAAAGTAAGTCCGCCAGTCATTCTGGCACACAGATTCTCGAACACATCAAATGAAACAAGGGCACAATTAATTGCTAAAGTAAATCAAAATAAAGGAAAGAGAAAAATTGAGGACTGGGGAGCTGCCAAAAGTAGAGCAGAAGTATAAATGTATTAAGCAATTCTTTAACAAACTGATGCCATTTTTTGCGCTACCAATCATCCCTACCCCGCAAAATTTTTATTCCAGCAAGCATCAGTCTCTGCTTGCCTTAGAAAGTGTAACAGCAGTTATTTAGAAGGGAAATTTTGAGAATGAAAATTACTTCAATTTAAACTTAAAATTCATTGTAATCAAAAACACACGCCAAACAACAAAAGGGTTGCACACTAAACTGTTAACTAAACGACAGTATCAAACCTCAAACCGTATAAAAGTTTCCTGTTGTTTGTGTGATTTTGCATGTGTGTGTGTGTGTGTGTGTGTGTGCTTATGCGCGTATAAATTTCAATGAATGTAATTGCAAGGTACTATGGTTTTGCTTTTCTTGTTTTGTTTTCATTACAATAAAAGCTTAAAACACCACCTTTTTCAAGTTTTTCCTTCCATAAAATTATACACTCATTCGCGCTTTAACACATACCAAAAAATCTACATACATACATACACGAACAGAGATTGGCAAAAACAAAAACGAAATCAGTTAAATATGAAACACAAATAAACAAACGATCCTGTGTACAGGAGCAACCCGAACACAAGTGAAAATCAGCAGAAAATTTTACTTTATGAGCAATTAAATGATTTGAGAAAATATTGTGAAAATTAGTTTTAACTAAAGTGTTATTGAACACTTCAATTAGCTGCCTAAATGGATTAATTTTATGCGAAAATAATTTAGTATTGAAGGATACTTTGAAACAAAAACTTGACTAAGTTTATTCAAACAAAAAGAGACATTTTGGGACAAATAATTTTTTTTAATAAAAATCGTCTAGGGTAAAATATATTTCTTGAAATAATTTATAGACCAAATTACGAAAAATTTATTGAAAAAAAAAACTTTTTGGGACAGAAATATTATTTGGGACAAGCATTATTATCTAGATAGGAGAACTTACAACAAAATTATACATTTTGGTACCGCAAATTTGTGCAACTAAACTCATTTGGAAACAAAAAATTTTTTTTGGAACAAATAGATGTTTGGGACAAAATAAACGTTTGTGGCCAAAACTATTTTCAAGGAGCTTGGGTAATTTATTCATTAAAAAATATTCGTTTAGTGATAGTGAAAAGAAAAAATTCTCGCAAAAGAAATTTTAGGACAATAATATTAGTAAAAAAAAATCTTACACGACAAATTCGAAACAAAAATATTTCAAATAACTCGTTGGGAAAAAATTGTTTGGAAAAAAATGTTTGGGACAAAAATTTTTTGGGCAAAAATGTTTGGGAGCACAATCTTTATTTCGAATAAAGTCCTTTTTGTATAAAATCATTACAAAAAAATTTTAAAAAAATTAAAAAAAAAATATTTCAAACAAATGTTTGAGACAAAAATTATGTTGAAAAATATTTTTGGGACAAAATTTTTTTTGCCAAAAATGTTTGGGATCACAATATTTTCCAGGAAATTTAATCTTTTTTGTTTAAAAAAAAATTACTCATTTCGACAACTAACTATTGCTACCCGAATACTGGCACTTTGGGACAAAAATAATTTATGACAAAACGCAGTTTTGGACAATTATTTTTTGGGACAAAATTATTTTTTGCATGCACTACTAGTTTAAAGAAACATTAAAAAGAATAATTATAAAAAGTAAATAAGGACAGAATTCAGTTTTGGGGCAGTAAATTAATTTTAAACAAAAAAACATTTTTTAAGGCCATAACTGAATGAAAGGCCTCAGATTGAAACAGTTTTGGGATAGATGTTTAGGGGGAATACACATAAAAGAAGTAGTTTTTGAGACCAACATGATTTGTCTGGGGGCTAAGCCACACAGGTTTGGTGCCAATAACGTTCCAATCGAGCAGTGAAATCTAACTTAGCCTAAGTAATATTTAAAAAAAACGGCATTCTTTTAATTGCTTTTTAAAAGTTTCATACAAATACATTGAAAGTCAAATTAATAACAAATAATCTTTTAATTAAAGTGCCCCACTCTTTGCCAGTGCTCCCTGCTCTCTGGAGCATTTTAAAACTTTGGGTCAACTTAAATTGAATTTTTAATGTAGTTTGCCACTGTGTTTATTACCATTCACTTTGAATAAATTAAATACTTATTTGTGTTTTTATTAGTTACAAAGCTTAAAGCAGTCTTAAGAACTTAAAATAATTTTCAATTTTCTTCATCAAAGGACAAAGAAAGAGGACAGAAATTTTCAGCGTGCAGGATGTAACAGCAGTTGAAACAACCAAACAAGTCCGCACATAATTTTGCAACGTTCGCTGCCTCCTGTTCGGGTAGTTTTTATGGTGGCTGCTGTTGTTGTTATTTATTTTTTTTTAAAGGCGACAACAAGTACTTTGTTTTTATGAAGGCGCAAAGATTTTGTTGCAAGGTTTCCTTTTAGGTAGGGAAAATTTCTATGCAACAGAAATCAAATATGTACAACTGCCAGGGTGTTCCTGTGCGCCACTGAAGGCTGTTAGCGCGTTAGTGTGTTCGGGTGCAGAAGTGTTTGTAAGTGTTAAAAGTATTAACGTTAGGCTACTTTGAAAGTTACTGCTGCTGTTGCTGTCGTCATCGTTGCTGTTAATACTCTGTTTATAATTTTGAACTTTGAACTAATAATATTTGTTGCCATTAAGAAAAAATAACAAGACATTTTAAAGAGTTTTAAAGGATGGCCGAGAGTCTTAAGACAAAGTTTATAATTGTTTTGAAAAGTTAAAGCAAAATTTTCTGCAAGTAATAGTTAATAAGAGTTAAGTTTAAGAGCGAAATAATAGTGCAATAAAATAAGTTTTAAAATGAAATCTGGTAGAAAATATTTTTTTAAGTAGAAAATCACCTTTCCACTGGGCTCAGAATGATATCAATCTTAAATGAAATGAAAAATATATTACGGAATATTTTCTTGATAATAAACTCTGATTTCCTTGAAAAGTTAACAAAAATATTTTTGAGCCTAATTGTGAGTAAATTCGATTTTTTACAAAAAGAATTTAATATTCTGAAGGCTGAAAAATAATAAGGCTCTAGAAAATAATAAAAAAATATGACCAATCGGAAATAGCGTTAAATCGGAAATAGTGTTTGGGAGAAGAAAACTGTTGGGACAAAAATAATTTTGGGAGAAAAATACATTCTCTCACAGTAATACAATGCGTATTATAATGCAATATGTATTATATTCGTGGAAACGAAAATTATTTTTTTTAACCCAAAAAAAATTTTAGGACAAAAAAAGTTTTTGGACAAAAATTTATTTTAACACAATAATTGTTTTTCGGACTAGTTAAGAAATTAATACAAAAATTATTATTGGGACAAAAATATTTTTTGGGACAAAAATATTTTTTTGGGACAAAAATATTTTTTGGGACAAACGTATTTTTTGGGACAAAAATATTTTTTAGGACAAACTAATTTTTTGGGACAACCAAACATAATATTTGGATCAAAAACAGTTTATTTTTAAACAAAGATATCAGCCATTCAAACGTTCTGGGGATACAAATATTTTGAGGCCAGAATAGTTTTCGCAAGAAGGTCAATTCTCGAACATAATTTCAACTTGGGGCAGTAAGTAGTTTTAAAACTAAGCTGCGCCTTAAAGTCTCATTAGCTATGGAGCGTACCCTGTCAGTTCCACGTCCATCATGCCTATCATTACTTTTAAGTCAACAATGATTTTCCGAACAATCACATTTTCAAAGCAAACTATTTTTTGTAATAAGAGACATTTGTTTACAATAGCAGTATTTGGGGCACATAATTTTTCTAAATGAAATTGTTTTGTGCACAAAACAGATCTTAATAAACAAAACAAGATTTTTGACAGACCAAAATAGTTTCTTTAGAACGATAATAGTTTTAGGGGAAACATCTGCTTTTGAGAAATTTTGGGACAAATTTATTTGAAAGAAAATAGGTTTTAAGAAATCTCGAATACCTGATTCTAATAGACGAAAACTTTAGGACACACAAAAGCAAAACCAGTTTAATTCAAAGAGTTTAAAATAGTGAAACCACCAATTTTTGCTTGTGTTCTGTTCAACATTTCCTTGATACAGCGTTTCTTTAAATTTTCAGTTTACTTTTCTTTTTGCTCTATTATAAAATAAATAAAATATAAAAAAAGATTTTCTCACACATCACCAGCTAACAGGAAAATCTTTTACTTTCTATATCTGTTATGACAAAACGGAAACCGGAAATAATTAATATTTTCCCTTTTCTCTACTGTGTTTGATAAGAATACATCAGTAACCTAGTTACTTTCTAACATCTAAGTTATATATGAGGTAAATTATTTATCTTCTTCTACTTCATCCTCTTCTTCTGGCTCACATTCAACAACAGTGCAAAGAATATTTATGTGTGCAATTCTTTAACAAGCAAACGTTAAAAAAGTACAATTCCTTTTTTTTTTTTTATCTATTTCAAGGAAATTGCTAATCCTTACAATTTAACATTTTTATCTTATTTATTTGATAGAAATAAAAAAAAAGTATGTTAAGCGTTAGCAACTAAGCCAGCTTTGTGCCACACATACTTTTCATACGTATAACTTTCATGTCTTGTTACTTTTTGCTTTATTTATTGCACATGTTTCTCATTTAACTTGGTTGGTAGATTCATCTTCATCAATTTAACTTGAGTAAGATTACAGCAATTAAATTGTTAATTAACATTCATCCAAAAAATGGCATTGCCAGAAGATAAGAGACAAAAAAAAAAGATGGGAGAAAATAAAGTCAGATGGGTATGAATGATGCAGATGTATTTAACAGTAATCAAAAAAAGTACACGGTCATGTATCAGATGAATATATATACTTAATAAATTTACCTTACTACCAGCTGCGTAGAATGGTGGGCCAACGGATTTTTTTGGGGTGAAAAATTTTCCCACTTTCCATCACTATTAGCGATAATGATTTTTTTTCTTTCGGAGAAATGAAATTTGTATATAATAGCTCCAGCTATTTTAATGCACTTAATCGCATTTAATAAACATTTTTTTAATGTTTTATGCCCACATATTTATTTCCGGATAAGCGTTCACTTATCGATTCCTAAAATTGATTCATAAATCTTCTCGCCGGGGAAATTATTATGCCTACGTCTTACTTAATTTTTGTTTAGTAAACGCTACAACACTTCGTTTTTAAATTCCCAAAAATATTTTAAAAATATCCTCTGTGGCTTCTGGTTTCGTTTTCTCGCTTGGGAAGCGTTAATAAATATTATTCATGTAGAAAGTCAAATTTGCTAGTTTTGTGCTTCAAAACTATTAATATACTTCATTTTCTGAAATTTTTAAAAAATATTTAAAAATAAAATTCTTGCCTGCTGCTAAAAAACTCATGAAATTTTGCTCTAATGCTAAAATACAATTTTGCATACTTTTTTTAATTAACAAAATATTGCATAAATAATCTGATTTTCTGCGAAGTTCAAATAGTTTAACCTTTTCTTCCAAGCGAATATTTTTATTCGCTTCCTCTTCGTTTCTCAATTCCCAAAATTTTTTCGAAAATATCTTTGTGGGGGAACATCATGAGTGTTAGATTTTGGCTAATTTGTTAATGCAAAACTTTTGTTGAAATATGCCATCTGAGGAATGCGCAGTCATTTGGTTTAATTTTTTTTTTGCTCAATACTCATTAATATGTTGCACTTTTTCAATTCCCAAAATTTTTTTCGAAAATCTCTTTTCTGGGGAAGGTCTACTCGAACAGTTTGCATCATTTAGATGCCATTGTAATGAAGTTAACTGAAGGTACCTTTAGCAGGAGTGAGCTATAGACTGCCTGGTAACAATTTTTCGTTTTCACAACTCACCGATAAGATAGAATTTATTTTTTTCAATGTGTGGCAATATTGTTGAACCATTTAAGCTGAATGAAGAAGGAGCAAAAGTATTGAAAAATTTGATTTTTTTAATCTTTTGATGATTTTAATGATGTTATATCAAAGGTAACACAAAATTTGGTAAATGCGAAAGCTAAACCTCCCTTTCAGTTAAAAATTGAATTATTTTCCTAACAACTTGTTAGGAAAATAATTTTATGTTAGATGGATGTTGTGATGATGAACCAGGAGTTATTTCGCCCGCAAAGCTTTTCATGGGCAACTGGTAGCTTGTGAAAATGGGTCTAACTCTACAATCCTCTGAAAGTTTTGTTTTATATGTGTATTACCAAAATATTTTGAAGAATCTCTCATTTAGCGAATACCAAATAAATTAGTCTTTGCTTAGCTCTTAAGCCTTAAGATGCTTTATAGTTCATTGCCAAATTTCTAAGTTGTACTTTTTTTCTTTGTTTTTAGCACTATACATTCAATTGTTACATTGTTGGAAACCCCAAATATTTTTTTTAAATCTCTTTTGTGGGGAAAGTAAAGACTTTGATAAATTTGTTTCATTTGGCTTGGTTACCTTAAAAAAACTTTATTTTTCCATTCCACAAACATTCTTAAAAACCGTTTGTGTAAGAAAAAACACATGTCTAGCTTTTGGTTAACAAACTTAAAAAATTTCAAACGTCATTAAGCTTAATAAAGTAAAATTAACCCATTTCAGATTTTCCCCGGTAAGTGAATTTCCGCAACAAATATTTTTTGCAATTTCAAAAACTTTTTTGAACTGCTTGTTTTGGGGAGCTTTGTCTAATAATATGCTGTAATTGTTGAATTCCTAAATTTATTTTTGAAAAATCCCTTGCCGGGGAAAATCGGAAATTTGCTAATTTTGCTTTATTAAGCTTAACTACCTCTAAGAAATTTTGGTTTTAAATTCCCAAAATATTTTCAAAAATCCTTTTAAACTTAAAGGTAAAAATATGTTAAAGATGTGATATACAAACTTATTTGCTATTGTTTTTTATTTAATAATAAAATTCAGTCACAAACTGCATTAGCGAAAATTTGTTGTATACATTTCTTGCATCTGGCCACTTCACCCTAAAGTTGAAAAATGTAATCTGTTCAAGCGTGTATTTACAACAGAAAGTAATTCTAGAAATAAGTGGATGAGTAACAAGATATGTTGAAATCTAGATATGGTTTTTGTAGTTGCTGCTGTTGAGCAGAGCAGCAGCAACAATAACTATATTTAGAACCTACAAGTCAGCGGCAAAAGCATCAATTAAAACACTCACAATCAGCCAGCTAAAGAACCAATTTAGCTGGCAACTACAACAACAAATATTGCGAGATGTAAGAAATAACAGTGTGCAGGCAGCCAGGCAGGCAGGCAGACACTCATTCAGTCAGTCACTCAGTTATTCATTTTGTTTTTTTTTTTATATGCTCCACACAAATACAACATATCAACTCTTACTGGCTTCTATTTGACTGAGTGGTAGTAAATCACAATGTCGTTGAGCTTAAATTGATTGTCACCAAAATCAAGATAAAGCCCTTTTAACGAGACTAAGGCTTTAGTCTTTTTTTTATTTTATTTTTTTTATTTTTACTATCTTGTATTTAATTTTTCTCTGTTTGGCTATAAATGTTTGCAAGCAAGCAGAAAAATGTTGGGAAAAAAAGAAAAACGCATGTAAGAATGGTAAAATGTTAAAATGGTAATAAAATTTATGCCTGGAATTATCACTACAATTCATCGTTTCGTTGTCAGATTTAGTTTTTGTTTTTTTTTCTCAGTTTAGGTTTGCGGAATTAAAATAACAAACGAATGAAACGGAACATTCATTAAAAAATCACTTATTTTGTGTTCCTTTGGCAGAACGAACAATGTTGTCTTTTTTGCTACAACTGCAGGTTTAGCAGTTTTAGGCGCAGCTCCCTGGCAAAGAAGTGGTAGTAAAAGTTATGCTTTATTGTCGTTTGAGAGATTTTAATGAGTTGATTAGCCTGAAAATTGAGTGACAGTGATTAAGCCAGATGAGATGATGATGGTGATGTATAATAAATTGAATTCCGTTTTTCTTATTTAATCAAACGAGTGGTTGTAGAAGAAATATGTAATAAATGTTACCAGGAATCTGATATAAAATCAAAGAACTAAGACGAAAAAGTACAGAAGAATTTTATCTATTAAAATTAAAAAATATATATTCAATTCCTACTAAGTATTTATTAAATTTTTTTAAGCTATAACTTCGTTTCATAAAGCTGACAACAGCATATGAATTGTTGCACCAGAGTGTCTGGTAATTTTCTGCTTGATTATAATTTTTATGACACCATCAACACTGTTACGACATAAAATGACTGGCGTATAAAGTTTATTGCCTAGTTCTGAAATATTTATAATGCAACACAATGTTTTGGATCAGCAATAACTGTTATAAGGCGCTTGAAGAGACATGTGAAATTTAAACAACTTATTTTACTGCTTAAAAGAAGAGACTTTATTTGAAAAAAATACCCAGATATCATACAATACAAAAAAAAAGTTTCTTTTTAAAAATCAAAAAATAAATACTAAGATTTGCTAGTTAACTGTACATTGGAAAATGAGTTCAAAATAAAGATTCCCAAAAGGTTTTCAAAAATCCCTTTTCCGGGGAAAATGAAACTTGCGTCATTTGATGTGTTTTCAATAAAATAAACTTTTTGTTAAGTTTTCCTGAATTCCCAATATGGTTTACGGAAAGCCCCCACTCTGAAAGTACGGGAAATGTTATAGATTTTGGTAAAACCTTGGGCTTGTATAAAATAAAATATTCGTTTATTTTAGTTTAGGTAAATAAATTTTAGGTTTTCCATTCCCAATTTTTTTTTTTGTAAATTTTCTTATATCCCCAATATGAAACTTAATAAACTCTAATGTCTCTCCTTCAAATACGCTTTGCATCAAACTAATCCTAGTTCCTTTCTACAATTTTCTACTATTCTGGGTAAGTAAGCATGCAATTTTTTTTTTTTTTTTTTTTGGTAAATTTCCTAAATAATTTTGTTGAGCTTACTTTTTGATATATTGAATTTGGGGAAACTCTTTGCACTAAAATCTTTATTTTGGTTTTAATAAAATTAAATAAGTGTCTTCAAAAACTCATCAATATTTAATTATTTTTTTATTTGAGGCATTTGAAATTCTCTTTATTTATTTTTGATTTTATTTTGTTGAAATAAAATGAGTTTAAATATTAATTAAAATCATTCCCTGCTACTACTTACAAATTTGGTTTTGCAAATTGAATTTGAAATCTCAAAGTTATTTTCGGTAGTATTCTTTGACAAAATCTCACAGGTTATTCTTTAAGCCTTTTTTTGTGATTGATTTGCAAAAAAACTTGTTCTTTTTTGCACTGTAAAATCTCGTTTCACTTGGTTCTTCCTGTATTTAATGCAAAAGATGCAAGACAATCATTAACAATTGGTATTTCCGCGAATTCAAAAAGACATTCAGGATTAATGACATCAATTTCAATTTGCCGCTAGTAAACTACTGCATAAATCTTGTATCATGCACCCTACATTATGATACGACAATTGTGCATTTGGCTTGATAAATCAGTTGAGTATAATCGGGAAGTGTCTAATGAATCATTCGAATTTCCATTAAATTTACTGGCAACCAAATATGTAAAATTTGATTAATTTTCAGGGAAAGAACACTTTAAAAATAATTAAAAATTTTTAAATTTAATTATTTAGTTATGATTGAAGTAAATTCAATATATTCCTCCAAATCTACAATATGCCTTGTTTAAATGTAATTAAAGATTTTTTGAATTATTTTAAAGCTAAAAAAATCACAAAAAGAACCCAGAAAATCAAAAACAAATGTTCAATTTGACCCAAAAAAGGGTTGTCTGAAATTGTCTTTGTATGTAAGAAAGAGATTTTTAGTTTTAAATTTGGGAATTCCGAAAATGTGATGAAAACTTTTTTCTGCCTAAAAGTAAATTGATCAATACAAAATGTTGGTTTCAATTGGAAAATCGTTTGCTGAGGAGATTTTATTAGAATTTTCGGGAATTAGGAAAAAATAAGGTGAAGCAAAAAGGAATCTGGTCAAATAAGTTTTAAGTTAAAAAAGATTTTTAAATAATTTTACAATTTAGAAAAAAAAACCTTCAACAATTTCTTTTCTGGGAGATTTTTGGAACAGGTTTTAGGAATTGAAAAGCATTAATAACGAATCTTGCCAAATAAACTTTACTTCCACAAGAAGGTTTTCTTGAGGGAGTTTTAAAATTTTTTTTGGCAATCAGAAAATTATAAGAAGCAAAGGGGAACCTGTCAAATGAGTCTTACTTCCACAAGAAGAGATTTCTAAAATATGTTTATACATGAAAAAAAAATGTTTTAAGTATTTTTTTTTTAAAGATTTTTGCACAATTTTTCGGGAAGGAAGACTACGTCAGGCAAAGAAAAAATCAACCAGTCATATTTGCGCCTTATTGCTGCAAGAGAAGTTTTTTTTTGGAAAATTTAAGAAAAAATTTGTAAAATATATAAAACTATTTTCTGAAAGTTTTTGCAAATTTATTTTGGGTATCAAACACAAAGGGTCCTAAAAAGAGATTTTTCAAAAATTGTAAGGAATTTGTGAGAATGAACTGAAACTTTTTTCTGGGAGATTTTCCAAACATATTTTAGGAATGAAGAGGAATAGTTTTGAATAATATTCAGGAATTTAAAGGAATATTTTTTTTTGGAGATTTTTGGAATATTTGTCCAAAGCTAAAGAAATGTAAGGCCTCTAGGGCAGAAGAACCTTGACACAGGTCCTTTTTGATAAGGGAAATTATTTCTACAAGAAATTTTTGAGCTTTTGAAAAAATTGTATGAATGAAGAGAAAAGAGTATAGCTATTTTTTGTGGGTAATTTTGGAAAATTATTTAAGAATTAGAAAAAATTTCTTTAGAAGGAATTTTTACAAAGCAGGTTTCTTTCTAAGAAGTAAATTTATTTTTACCAGGGAATCTTTATCGAAAATTTTTGGAAAATTAAGAAAAAAGTAAAATAATCTTTTGTGTATAGGTTTGGAATAATTTTTTAGGCGTACGGAAAAGGAGTCTTTACAAAGTAGCCCTCTAGTTCCAAGAGGAGATTTATGTAAAATATTTGGGAATTCAAAGCAAAATGTGTAAAAAGATCTACTTTTTTGGCAAATATTTGACGAATAAAACAATTTAGTAAAATATTTATTCCATTAAAAATGTTTAATAATAATAACCTCAGCAAAAGAGTCTCATACAATTTGTATTATTTCATTAAAAACTGGGGTGCAGCTAGCTGTTTGAAGACACCCTACTTTCAATTAGCACACATTTGAATTTTCTTGGGCTAAATTTCATAGATCTGGCTTAGAAACGTAAACCTAAAAGTATTTGTGAAACTGAATTTGTTTTTATCAAGGGGAGATTTTGAAAAAGTTTTTGGGAATTCAGAAAAAAAACCAGGAAAAATTAATTTTGTTGAATTTATATAAATTTTACAGATTTACAATTTCCCCGGAAAAGAGATTTGTACAAAAATTTGGGAATTTCGAAACATGGCTGGGGGCCAAACTTTCGAATTTATACCTCAAATGAACAAGTAATGTAAAACAAAATAAACTATAAACTATAAAGAGACCGCATACATGACGAAATTCATTTGATGTGGACTATGATTGAGGGCCAGGTTTATTGGCTGCTGAAATTGGAAGTTTATAAATTTTAATTTCACATTAACTTGATTGTCATAGCGTAGCTCTTTTGTGTCAGCCTATCTGGACATTTATTTCTTATGGCAAGCTTTGTCTTTTATTTATTAGATTGATGGCCAAATTTGATTTCCTTAATTTTTCTCAAGATAGTAGTTGTTTTTCTTTTCTTTTAATATTTAAAACAGTGTATAAAACTTAACTTGAGATTGGTTAAGTTAATTCAATTTAACTGCAACTAAACAACTGCAGTGACACACTAAAAAACTAAGAAAACACAAGACTTTTTTCCAACTAAGTGTTTAGCAATTTTCTCGTTTACATTCCTTTCAGAAAATTACAAGCAACCAGAGAAAGACAGGGGAAAAAAATAGAAAAAAATTCAAATTCATAGAAAACAAAAAGAAGATCTTAAGGACTGTAGTTGTCTACTTACTACCACTACTGTTGGCACCGCTACCGTCACCGTCATCGTCATCGTCATGCAACTGCAACTAAATTTAAATGCAAAATCCATCTGCATTGCAATGCCATCATCTACGTCGTAGAATAACGCCAAGTCACACAAAAGCACATGGTTTAAACAATTTTATTATACAATTACGTGCAACGAAATATTGTTGTTGTCAACATGTACTTTTTTTCATTCTTTCTTTCTTGAAAGTATTGAAGTTTTTGTAGTTCTGTACGCACAGTATGCAGTACAAGAAATACGTACGTATGAGAAGATAGTTAAAGTTTTAAATTTAAGATACGGTTGTTATTGGTTTTATTTAATTTTTTTTTTCTGTTTACTGCTGACTTGCCATGTGGAATGTATGTATGTCTGTAAAATGGAAGAAGATTGAAAGCCCAAAGAGGAAGGATGCCCAAGGACTTATTGTGCGAACTTATAAAACTTAATTTCAAAGAAATGCAGAACCAGCATATTAATATGGGGCAAACATATGAATAAATGTTGTAGCATATACTTACAGCGTGTACATGATAAATTGAAGCTATTGTATTTGTTGGTATCAACATATGTATGTCAGCCAATGAAATTTTAGCATATGGCAACTGTCGTGTATTGGCTGCTTGAGGAAAATTTTCTTTACAAACGTTTTGCTTTAAAACATCATTATAGCAAAAAATATTTTGCTCTTCCTTCCCCTTGAATTTCGTGATTTGACATTCAATGCGTAAGATCCTACTGCTGGGGTTTTCTTAATGTCAATTTGCCGGTTTTTTTTGCTCTTGTCCTTAATAAACCAAGTCCACACCATGTTTGTTGTAAATGCCGTTGTTGTGTTTGTTGTTTTTATTGAAAGTTGTTAAGTACATGTTTAAAGCGGTGATACAAACAGGTATGGACGACAGCAAACAGCTACAGTGGGCGCAACAAAAAAAAAAAAAAAACGCACTCGTTTAAGAAATTTAAATAATTCATAAAAATTATTACAGGCTTATAAGACTGTTATTTGACATATTTGTATGGCAAATCTGTCAAATAAAAGCTTTATAATTCTTTTATGATTTTTATGAATTATACGGTTAGTTTTTAGCGTTAAGTCGTACTTTATATTGTACATTTAAAAATATTTAGACTCGTCTTTACGATTTATAGACAACAAAATTTGAGATTTTATTATTCAGATCAGGCAGTTTTTTTTTTTTTTAAATTTAGCTTTATACCAGAACTTTATGATATACCATTGTTAAATATTTTATTGCGCTTTAATTCGCTTGTACTTCCCAAAAATTGAGCAGACTTTTTTGTAATAAAATTGCAGTGATCAATATTTGCAAAGAAGCCAGGAAAAGTAAAGCTGAAAACCTATTGGCTGGGGAAGTTGCCACAGCGGTTTTTCGCTCTCCGCTATAACAACTTTTTTTAAGAGCCATTATTGCAACTTTCTGTTGGTTAAAAGCAGTATAATATAGGGCAGACCAATTTTTATTTTTCACTATTACAACTTCCTTTTAACAAAAAGTGAGGGTTAAATTATCGGAGCAATAATCCAACCGGTAAATTAACAGGAGGTTTAGCTTTGCTTTTTTTTTAAGAGCCATTATTACAACTTGCTGTTGGTTAAAAGCAGGATTTTATAGGGCAGATCAATTTTTGTTTTTCACTATTACAACTTCCTTTTAACAAAAATTCAGGGTTAAATTATTGGAGCAATAATCCAACCGGTAAATTAACAGGAGGTTTAGCTTTGCTTTTTTTTAGTCTTTGCTTTTTTTAGTCTTTGCTTTTATAAACTGAAATGGTTGATTAACTAGAAAATTTTCCCTGAAAAATAAAATTTTGTATGCACTTACTCGTTCTCCAGACTTGAACCTTTCAGAAGTATTACCACAAACGAATAAAAAACGAAATTTTGTAACCAATAATTTGTTAGAATAAAAATTACTTACCAGCTAGTTTATCGCTCATCAAACTTGCCGCCCAGTCGTAATAATGATAAGAGGACATTTACTTTTCCCTTGATGAGGCAACGTAATGAAAGTTTTAGGTTTGAAGACGCACTAAATGTATGAAAAACTTAATGTTTTCATTTCACAGAAACTTATAGAATCAAGTAATTCAATCATTTCAAGTTGATAAAGGAAAAAGAAAAGAAAGCGTAGTAAGTTTGGCGTAGCCAACCTTAACGTTGTAATAATGGCCCTAATTGTAAATACTTTGCTAAAGATACTTTTAGCTAAACTTAACTTTAGCGGAAAGTGGAGTAACTTGTGCTGAAGGGGACTAAATTTGGATTTACTTCTCCGAAATTGGGAAAGATTATGGCACAAAAAATCTGAAAATAAATTTGCATAAATTCTTTATAAATAAGTACTTAACAACTTTGACAAATTACTAAGCCATTTTTTTATTTTCACATGCATTTTCATATATTTAGCAGAAATTTTATCTTGGAAAATTCTTATAGTTCAACTACAGAGTTAAATTAATTCTTCCCTTGAATATGTTTGCCACTGTTGGTTGCAGTCATCGCTGTATGTTACAGCGATTCGTTGCACCATTATCGCTTAAACTATTATTGCTATTAGCAGAAATAGTAGAAATAGTAACAGTAGTAGAACTAATGCCATTTACTATAGCAATTTCCATGAACTTCTTCGTCTTTAAGCCAATTAATGCGAGTTGATTTCTTTACAGTTGTTTGGCTGTTAAATGGAATGACATTTTATTTTGTATACGAAACACAGGAGTCAGTTCTAATACGTATGCGTATGTTATTGATTACTTGGGGTTTTCTCTTACAGGTATCTAGTAAAAACTTGTGGTAACTTAATAATAGCATGAACTCAAGTTTGAGGTTATGATGTTAGGGAGATAAATTAGAGATTGTTAGATGAAAATTTTAAATCAACACACTTTACTTAGAAAAGTTTTGTTTAGCTTAAAATTTTTTATTCTTTTAAATGCCATTATCACCACGACCTGGTGATAAGCTTAGCGTTAGCTAAATGTACCTTTAACAGAAGTGGACAATAAACTGGCTGGTAAATGATTTTCATTGTTACAACTTGCCAGCAAGAAAAATTTGTGTTTGTTAAATTGTGGCAATACTTTTGAAAGGTTCAAGTCCGTAGAAGGAGTAAATGCACGAAAAGTGAATTTTTTTCAGGGATATTTTTGCATTTCCGTTAGATGTAGCAAAGATACAACCAAATGTAGTAAATGCAAAAACTAAATCTGCCGTTAATTTACCAGTAGGATTATGGTTGCGATAATTTAAAGCTTACTTTTTGTTAAAGGAAAAATGGTTTATCTGCTCAATAAAAACCTGCTTTTAACTAAAGGCGAGTTATACGAATGGCCCTAATATATTTTAGAAAATTTATTTTCAAAACTTGTAAAGAAAAATTTCACTAAAACATTATGTTTTATATATCCTGATTTTCAGATAGCTGCTGGGAATTTGAATTAGCGAATTTATTAACAAAAAAATAAAAATAAAATTGTTAATTACATTATTGGACCTTAAGTTCGATTTTACTTCCTCAGAAGTGAGAACGGGTTTTTTTTATATTTATGACCTGCTGCGACAGTATTTTTTTTATATACTTTAACGTCCACATTTTCTTTGTCTACTGTTATTTTTTTTTTATATAAAACAGAGCAACATGTTAACCAAAGTTTTTTCAATTTCGTGTTCCTCAGGCTCCCGAAACTTTCTTTTTATGGCAGCATTTTGATTTTATTTTATTATTATTTTTAACTATTTTTTTTTATAACTCATACTTTAAGTTTAATAAAATTAAATCTCTTTAAATAACTTAAACGCTTGCTGCTCATTAAGTTTATTAATTTGTTTGAGTTATTATACTTGGGGTGCAATAGTACACAAAGAGAAGGAAAGAGTTTTGAAAAACAAACCTGAAAGTAAGCTTGTTTCTTTTGCAACAACATTTAATTACACTAGCTAATTAGCCAGGGTTGGTAATAAACTCACAGCGAAATGCTGGCAAAAGAAAAGAATCCTGCTAAATATGCAACAACAAGAGTAACACAATTGAAGAGCACAACTCCAGGGAAAGTTGCTAACGAAAGGAAAACTAAGCAAAAAAAAAAAAAAAAAAAAAAAAAGCGGAATTGCTTTAAAAGGGCACAACACAACTGAAACAAAAACAAAAACATTACTTTGAAACTTTTACTGGAAAAGGCTCCAAAAAGTAGGCAACACATTTTCTAAAAAAAAAACTTTTAAACTATTAAAGCAGCTTTTTCGAACACTTTTGAAACATTTCTTAATTTATATATCTTTTCTTATTAAACACAGTTTCCATTTCGTTAGCAGTTGTTTTGGTTGCAAACGTTATTGTATTTTACAATTGACCACACAAGTTTATTTGTTATTTGGTAATTGCAATCGTGAGCAGACAAGTGTTATTTGGTTGGTTTTTCCTAGACGTTTGTTGGCGTTTTCCTTTTTTGTCTTTGTGCAAGAATATACAACATCAAAATCAAATAGAAAATTTACTTTCATCTGTTAACAACGAAATCTGTCTCTGTCTGTGACTCGTTTGTTTGCTTGTTTGTTTGTTTGTCTGCCCGCTTGACGTTCTCTGCATGTGTTAGTTTGCCAATTCAATAACTACTGCTACAACTATGGTTTACTGCTGTGCCATGATTTTGATTTGTTTCAATACACATTCATTCACTCTTACAGAAACTGGCACTCACACACTCCAGGAAGGGGATGGCATAACATTATATGGTGGTTGGCAAGCAAATATTTGTAAGCCTTTGCCCACATGTGAATGGATCAGGCGTGAAGTGGAGAGAAACTAAAGAGCTGGGAATATATTAATTCGCATGTGAAGTTAAAAAGATGAAAAGGCTTGAAATCGAGATCAAATTCTTGCTTTTGCGAAATAAACGCTTTTTTTAATTTTTTAATTTTTTTTTTAATTTTTTTTTCTGAATTCGGAGTATTTAAGTTATGAAAATTTCCATCTCTATTTGACTGCTCTGAACTTTTTTTTCTAGAAACAGCTGAAAAGCAAGGCTTCTGCAAACAAACCAGAAATGCTGGAGCAACTCAAACAAAATATTCGTGTGAGAATGCAATGAAAAATTGGCTCAAGAAGGACTCACATTTGTGAGGCTAACAGAGGTGGACATTTGTCTAACATTGTACTCCATACATAATTGCCCGACATAAGATTGCATTTGACAAAAAATTATAAATAAGCAAGGTAGTATATCTCATAACTTTTTCTAGCATAAATATTTTCTCGGAATAAAAAGGTTTTCCAGTAATCTGCCTGGAGTGATGGTCTATTTTTTTCATACCGAATTCGAAAGAACAACATCACACAATTACAATTTTTTTTCGGAAGTTCTTTGACAAAGATATTCCATTATATAAAAAAAAATTCTATAACAAACTTATGCTAGAAAGTCAACAGGACAAGTTTTCGTTGACGAAAACAATCACAGTAAGCTGCGATGTTTTTTTTCGGAGAAATTTGGCACTCGTTCTAGCGTTGTGCGCAACATTATACCGACAAATTGTACACTGCTAAATATTTTATCACAATTGTTGTTATTTTTTTCTAATGCTACCAGACAAGGGGAAACAAATATTGACTGTCTTCACATAAATAGTTGTATAATCTATCGTGTTATGCAGTGAGATAATTACAATCATGGATCAAACACTCTTTCTTAAAACAATAATAATTGGGAAGTTATTTATTTTTAAATTTAACGATTCTAATTAAAATTATTTCCATAAATGCAATCATAAGCCATACAACTAATCTTGTGAATCCCCTCATTGTTGTGTTTTCAGACTTTTTTAAGAAGCAATCAAACAATTTAACTTTAAACTTCAAAAAGTATTTGTAAACTTAGGAAACCATATTTCCGTTACAGACATTTAAACCTCTCTCCTGCTTTAGATTGAAAAGGAAAATTCATTATCTTATTCATCCTTTTTATTTGCCTGCTGGAGTCCCGCTCCTTTATTTTTTATTTTTTGTATTGAAAAACTTTACTAAGCGACCAGTAGCATTTTGAGCACCAATTTTTCTGTATATGGGAACATGCTTAATCATGTTTTGTGGTAACAACATGTTTTCCCATTTAACCAGGTTTTTTTTTTTTTTTTCATTTAATCGCCCTCTCAGTTGTAGTAGATGGAGTTCTTTTTTTTCTCTTATTGCGCATCATGTTAAAGTGATGATTTAGTTTGTTTTCCAAATTACTGCTGGTTGCTCTGTTTTGTGTTGCATGTTGCAGTTGGCTGGTGCTGGTGCTGGTGCTGTTTAAGCTATTACTGTTGTTGATTGCAGGAATTGTGTTGTTCACAATAAATAAACAACAAAGACAAATGTCAATTACAAACTTTTATTGGAATTTTAACAAGTATTGAACACAATCAGTAACACACTACATGAGCGGTTAAAGAAACAAAAAAAAGAAACTGTTTTTTAAACAAACAAACGAACATGTGGATGCCTGGAGAAGAAGTTTCTTTTCAAACATACGCAACTATTTGCAGTTGCTTATTTCATATCACCATAAAATGGCAAGACAACATACATACATGCTCGTACATACATTTAGGCTTAAAGTGTGAGTTAAATGGTCCCTGTGGTGAAAGTGATTGAAAGTATGCAGCATTTATTTTCTTTTCAGTACTAACTATTTAACACAAGTTCAAGCAATTTGGAAATGAATAGAACAAAAACTTTACTGAATATTCTAGCAATGCCATTTAAAATACACTGAATTTGTTTTCCGACTCCAAAATTATATTTTTGTATCTCAATTTCGCTGAGCAAAATTTTCGGAGTAAAAGTTGCTTGGAACTACTTAAGAATATTCATACCAAATGAAGTTTAGTATATGAGAATCTTTTTAAGTTTGCAATACAATTTTCTAGAATTTTGAAACCCAATTCGGAGTAACCAATATTATGTGAATGTATACATTTTTCATTCGGAGTAAAACGTTAAAACAACCGTTTTGTGAAACAAACTAAAAGATTTTAGTCTTAAAATCTAACTGCAGTTTTTCCGGCATATGGGGTTTCTCGGCATAACATTTTTTCTATAAATCTGTTTGGAGTGAAGTGGTTCTTTACCCAATTTTATTCTGAATTCAAAAGAACCATCAATATAACAAAACTATATAATTTTTTGGGGGTCACTTGACAAGCCATTTGACAAAGAAAACTATTCTATTGTATTACTATATATACGAAATTGCTGAGAGTAATTATATAATAGCATAACTGGGGCACAGCTGGCCCATCTGTTCTTGATATCTTGTTCACTAGGTGTGAAATTGTATTGTTACAAATTCTAGCTAGTGGTATGTCAAGGGTTATCATTTCTTCCCAATGTTAGTTTCTGCTGGCGATGACTAAAAAAGTATGTGCCCGAGTTCAACATGGCATGGCTGCTTATAAGATGTGGGACGTTTTTTAAACAGCTGTTCCCTAGCCTTAGTTTTCATTTATTTCCCTATCACAAGATAAAAGACTTTAATCTTAAACTAACAACTAATTGATATTTGGCTGAAGCTTAAAATTATTACAACATTTATATATAAGCGATTTCTTTTTCTTTTTTTTTGACTCATTTTCGGAATAAAAGTTCTTATAGCAAACTTAAACTGAAAGTCCTTTGTTTTTCTAGCTTATTTTTATTGCCTACTAATCAGATCAAAAATATAAGCTTGAAATTCAGAGTAAAAAATGTAAATATATGTTTTCTTTGACTTCAAAGTAACTTTATTTGTTTGAATTTTTTTTATTCGGAGTAAAAATTTTATGCAAAGGTTTTACTGGAAATTTCGAATTAAATTTTTTTATGAAAAATCTTTATTGTTTATTTTATGGGGATTTAGTTTGATTTTACTTATTCGAACTTGAGAGAGATTCTTTTGTGATAAGACTGTAGTGATTAACATTTTTAAAGCAGACAAAAAACTTGGTTACTCCAAGTAAAGCAAAATTTTGTCAATAACATTTTATTCCGAATTCGGTATGGGCTTGTCCAGGCAACCTGTACTCCGAATTCTGATTGGAAAAAAAATTGATTTGGATATACAATTTTTATACTAAATTCGGACTAATTTTTTTCACACCATAAGTTTACTCCGAAAAAGTTGTGTAAGTTAAATTTCAACTTGAAGATATTTTAAAACTGTGCCAAACGAAAGGTTTTCAGTCCAATTTCTGTATCAAATCAAGACTCACATACCTCCCAATGAAGTTTTAAAAGGGGCTTTGTAAGCAATTAAGTGCACAGGAGGCTGAAATATTTACTGGGTGTCCTACGCCTTTTGCTAAGTTTTCTTTACAATTGAACCAGATTGTTCTTAAGATGTAGAATTAAACAGATTCAAATAGCGAACGACTTTTTCAATTTCGAACTGGTTTGTAAGGCTTTATTTGCAGCATCTCTATGCACTACTCCACACAGCAATTTATTCACAGCACACATGCTGTTCGGGGCCACCAGAAAATCTAGACTTTATTGCATTAACAGGATGGTGGTGGCAAGAATCATACAAATGGTATTACGGCATTTCAACCAATTCCACTTTTGCCAATTATGCTTATTGCTGGTTTGTGTGTGTAATTGACTTAACTGCGCATGTGATTAAATCTACAAAAGAAACGCATTTTTATAAAACTGCTTGACTTTGTTTAATAGACGAAGCACACATGTGTGCGAGAGCGTTTGCCTGTGCACGATATTGTATTTTACGTTCCATCTAGAAATGATTGCAGCGGCAACATGCAGTAGTTGTAACTTTTTTTTTTGTAATTCGTTTTTCTTCTCTGGCTTTTAATTTTTAATACTGCAGAGACTTTTTTGCTTGATTAAGCACAAAAAGAACAAAAAAAGTATGTAAAATATAAAATAAAAAAATAAATAAAAAATTTTACAAAAATTTAACACAGTTTATAAAAGTAATATCGACAGTAAGACCTGCAACAATTTCCTTAAACAGTAACAAGTCTTTAAATAATATAGAAATCCACTAATCCACTGCTTTTATAAGATGACTGTTTTTTGTAACTTACAAGCAGTTTTTTGGACAAAGGTTTATCAAATAATTTTTTAAAGAAAATATTTTTGTTATTCTGTTTTGCTTTCCGTTTCGCTGTATCCTTTTAAATTTATTGAAATATTTTCTTTTGTATTCCCTCCCCTTGATGCATGAAATAGAACTTTATTCCTTTATTAGATCTATATATTTCGAACCATTTTATAGTTTTTATGAAAAATATTTTTCATAAAAAAATTTACTCATATCAAATCACGCATAGAAAACAGATCCTGATGCCAATTTGTAGTTCTTGGCCTTTTTGCTTGCAAACTAATTGTTGAACCTGCGATTCTTCATATGGAGTGTGTACTGTGTCTTAGAGCAGATACAATTTTTTCTAAAAGTCCTAACAGAAACCGTGTTCTTTATTCTTTCTTTCTCAACATTTATTTAACTTGACACTGTAATACATTTTCATTTTAAATGTTGCATTTTAGCAGCACACACGTACAAATGTCACATTTGTTCTTTTTTTGGCTTCAGCTTCACATCCTGTTCGTGTGTGTGAGAAATGAATTTAAGATGTTTAATTTAACAAAATAGCACATTTTTTCTACTCCTAATGCTGCCATTGCAGCGGTCATTGATGTTAACAGTTTGCTAAATTGCGAGCATTTTCGAAAGATTAAAAGACGAACCAGGAAACGTTTACAAAGAACTTTTTGTAGAAGCTTAATTATATAAATTTTCTTTAAGAAATCAATTTCTTTAGTTCGAAGTCTTTGGAATTCTTAAACAAAATTTTTATTTTCAAATGAACTCTAAGCAAAAATTAAATTTGAAAAATTTCAGAAAAATTAAGTGGTTTCTAGGGAGCAGCAGCAACAAGTCTTTTAAAAAGTAAGTGTATAAAAATAAATCTTAAAATTTGGCCAATCTTTTTTTTTTTGTATTTGGCTTTTACTTTCAAGTTTTTCTGTCAAAATAATTTATAAATTTACTACAAGTTTATGGTGGATTAAATCCACATACGATTAAATGAATGTTTCCACACATTAATTTGTATGCAAAAGTGTTTTCTTTGTTGATGGCGAAATAGTCTCTATATGAGGTTTTTATGACTGCTTTTGCAGAGCACATATTTGTGTTCTTATAAACCAAGATAATAATGTATTTCTGGGTGACTTTTTATGCTTATTTCATGCAGATGTTGAGGATAATTTGTTAAATTATTAGTTTTGGGTTGCAGGACCGACCACAAGGAGCAAAACTAAAATAAAAACCATATTACAATTTGTTTTTTATATGTAAATGATTTTATTGTCGTAGAACACTTTGAATAAATTAAAGAATTTTTCAGGATTTTTGGTTTCTAGTATAAATAGAGCTGAATGCCTGTGTGAAGGGTGAAATCCTTTGCAAATTTTTGCAAAAAAAAAAGGATTTAATAAACTGGCTTTGAATTAAAAATATTTCCTATTTTTTAATGCTTTTGTAAGTGTAAAAAACACACACGTATTGCTTGAGATGAGCTTTTTTCAATTTCATTAGCATATGCGTAGGCTTTATATCTAAATGAAAAAAACTATAGCATACTTTTCAGGTCAAGTTATGAGTGTATACATATGCAAACACTTATCATGTTTAAAAAATACTTTTAAAGTCAAGGTAAATAAAAAAAATGTAGGCCGTTTTCATCAAGAATTCATTTGAGAAATTAATTTTTAAATTAAACGCAAATGTAAAACTAAATCTTAAATTATATTATTAATTGGCAAATTAATGCAATAACTTATTAACAAAACCACAAAAAGAACCAAACCTTGTTCTTTTGTCCTTGTTTTCAATTTTATCTGGAACATTTTGTTTTTGCAGTAGTTGGACAAAAATTCCAAGACCAAAACCACAACATCAGTCACTTAAAAGTTTCTCTGTGCTGACCTACATTTTTGCTCAATATGTTAGGTTCGTTTTTAGATAGTTTGCAAATTGATGAGTGAAGATAAATTCTGTCATTTCCACAATGAATTGCTATTTAATTGATATTAATTTTCATTTTTACTCTTTTGATTTTGCAAGTTATTTAAAATAATTTATATCTAAATGCCTTTTGTTCTAACACGAGCAAAGTTTTTTTTTCTCAGTTTATTTTATATTAAACAATTTATCATTGATTTCAACATGGTATTTAATTCCATTATTTAATTTTATTTTTGTTTGGTTTCTTTTGCAAATATTTCTGAACTCTTGCATGTGTTGGTACAGATTATTGTCGAAACAGCTGTGCAGTTTCAGTGTGATTTGTATTGCATTTAAACAATTGCAATAAATGATGAAGAAAGAAGATTGAAGGCACTGAGAGAAAAGCTATTTCAGGATTTTGTTTGAATGATTGGCCCTTGGAAAAGAATAATTCAATAGCAAATAATAAGTTTCATCAGAAAATATAGTTTTCGACTTATTTAAGTTTTTCACTGCACTTCACAAACCTGTAAGTTTGCTTGTGATGGTCGTGCAGCAGCCATGGTATGTACCCCAGCCAGTAAGTCTTCAACTTCACTTTTCTTGTTTTCTTTATAAATGTTGATCGCAACAATTTTAACACAAATTTGGAGGGAGTAGAAATCGAACTTAAGTCCGATAATATTATTAACAATTGTAAATCATAGAGTTTGACTATAAAGCTAAAATTAATAATTCACTTGTTTATTATTGTTATAATTTTTTTTTTGTTAAGAAACTTCTTGAACATTTCCAATTTTTTTTTTAACTTAATATTTTCTAATTACAGCCTATTTTTTCCAGTGTATTCCAAAATTATCTTCACTTGTTTTAAATAATAAACCTCCTGCTTATGTCCTTTCTCATCTCTGAACTCATTTGTCTGTCTTGCTCTTGCCAATTCAGAATATCTGTAATCTGTTATAAGGCATCTTGTATGTGTTGGTGGTATTCAAACACTCTGCATCGAAGTGTGTGTTTGTAAATTTACGGATTTCCGTTTGTTATTGCACTGCTTTTGTATGAATGATGTTGTTGACTTTTTGTGTGTCATTGTTACTACTGTATATTTTTACAACATCAAGTTGTTGCAACAAATTTTTCAACACACATACATATATGTATGTATATGTATTGTTATTGCAACTCTTACCACTTGGTGATGTATTGCTTTCAGGAAGCACATGTGCGAATGAATTTTCAAACATGTATATAATAAAGTGATATATGGCAGTAAAAAATAAAAATAAAAGAAATAATAAATTTATAGAAAAATAATATCAACAACAATTTTTGGGGTAAAAATATGGTAAACCAAAACTATAGTACATATTTCCTTAATAAATTTTATTCGACTTGGTTTCTTGAAAATAAAGAATTAAATTTAAAATTTGAAAATATTTTGGTAAGACAAAATTTGTCCATACAATATTTCTCTTTATGTAACAACGAAAACAAATTTGTAATTCATTAAAGAATACACGTATCAAACAAACGGTTTTTCTTGAAATAAAAAAAGCTCTATTTCAATTGTAAGATTTTTAAATGTTGCAAAAAGGAGAAAAAAAAACACCAAACATACACAAATCTTAGCTTAAGCCTTACCGTAATATTGTCAAACAAAAATCTCAACATTTTTCATTAAATAAATTAAAAATTTTTTTCCCAACACTTGCAGGTATTTGTTTTTCCAGACTCTTTGAGCTTAAGTGTTTAAAAAAATCCTTCTACTAGTAGTTCAATAAAGTTTTCTTGTCGAAATTTATAGCATATTTTAAGGCCTGTTGAAATTTTATGGTTGTTTTTGTAATATTTTATTACAACAATTTACCATTTAGCTTTTTTAACCCTTGTGATTTTTATTTTTTAATATTATTTTATATTATTTTTAGTTTTGCGTTTTTTTTTTCTTTCTTTGTAATGTCTAATATTCTCTGTGGTTAACTTGTTTAAACACAAGTTTGTTATTTGCTTAGTTTAAATATTGCTATATTTTGAATTTAATTTTGTAGGATTTGTTTTAAAATTTTTCTCAACACACTTGAAAACATTTTATGGCATATGCAGTGGGGTAAAGGTGGTAAAATTTTATAGCATACTATTAGGGATTATAACATATGGTATGGTATTGGGGAGAAATTAAATTTATTACGAAATCAATACTGTTGAGTTATAAGAAAATATAGTTTTTTAAGGAAATAACTTCAACGGAGATTTGAAAAATAAATTTTTTTTTTTATTAAATTCGTGTTTACTTTTAATGTTCTATGGGCTGTCCGACAAGAGACCGGCTTAGTTGAGTCCTAAAGGGTCCCATTGCACCACTCCTTACAAACTAGTGCGTTGAAAAATTTAAGAGATTTTCAAATGGTTTTTTGTGTTGGCCGCCATTCTATATAAACCATGGGTCTAAGTACGGCATTCGTGATCGAATTAGCTATCAAGTAAAATGAATGACGTAATTCGGCCTCAGTCAGCTTGGTTTGAAAACACGATGAGAAATAAAACGCACTGAATGGCCAGGACTGCGAAAACTCTTGAGAAATTATGTGTAGCAAAAATTATTGAAATTCCTCTGAAGCAACAAAAATTGCCCAGCAAGAAACATTTTTTGCATCAGCCATTACTCAATAAATTTGTAATAGTTTTCAGTTTAAGAAAAAACCTTAAGTACTCAATAAGTTTTTAATATTTTTAAATATTTTTAATTACAGTGCTTAATTTCTTTATTGGCCTTTGATTTGATTTTTATTTTCTCCGAAATGAGGAGTTCTTTGTTGTGGTAAAATTGTACTAATCTACATTTTGAAAGAAGAAAAACATGTATGAAGATTTATTAGTTTGGGATTCATACCGCAGCTGTTTCACATCTTCCACGATGGTCATTAGCATTCAAATTATAAAATAATTTAATAAAATTTTAATTATATGAGCTATTGCCAGTATCATTTTATTCAAAACAACTATACTCTGTCCATTAGAGATTCTTTAAAACCACTTACCAAGAGGAAGGTATACTGCTTTTTTTCTCTATCTCTAAGCAACCAAAAGTATGCTTTAGAAGTTCAAGTTTAGCATAAGAGCCAGCGGCAAAAATCTTTTTTACGAATGTACGAGTACGTAGTACCATGTTGACTGTAATAATATCAAAATAAAAAAATATAAGCCTTTCATATACATATTTAATTGTTTATAAACAAAATCTTTTTTTCTAAGCACTCATACATATAAAATAAAATTACCACAACAAGCCTTTGTCAGTTAAAAAAAATATACATATGTATGATTTCAAATTATTATTCACAATTTCTAACAACATTGTTATATCAAAAATAAATTTAAAACAGCTTGGGAGTCCCAAAAACTTCAGCTGCTCCAGTAAAAAATAATTGCTCTCTAATGTATGCTAGAGTATGGGAGATTTCACTTTTTATAGTGCACAATTTAATTCTTCAAAAAAATTTATACTAATTGCGTAATAACTTATTGACATTTTGCTTCGAATATTGAGATCAATAATGACATACATTGGAATAATCGCAAAAGAATTCAAGCAGTCAAGCTGAAAGCGATATAAAGGATGCGAAATAAAAATTTTATTAAACAATATTCAGCAAATACAACTAAGAATCCATTGTTCAACATATGTTTCGCGTTGGCAGACCAATTTTCTACAGGTTCAATAGAATCCAAATGAGTCTAGCTTGCGACATATTAGAGCAGCAAAAGTTTCGCAGACGATTCCTGTTCTCAGAGACCCAGACAGACGCACAAGTGGACAATATTTAAGTGTTTGCTTTTTAATCAATGCTCATTGGGAGTAAATAGTTGCTGGAATCAGCAAATGAAATTAAAGAAGTTACTGGCCAAAAGAAGGGTTAAACTTCCATGTGTGTGAAGATAAATTTCGAAATTTATAACCCTGGACACAAACCTATTTTTGTTAACAGAGCTCTGTTAACGTGTTAACTTTTGGTTTCCTTGCAGTGAAAAATTGGAAGGCGTGTTCCAAATGGATTTACTACCACATTCTTGGACGTTTGAATCCAAGTGCACAGTGGGCCGAACATAATATTAAATAAATTTTGAAAACAAATGAAAATTATTGTTGCAAGAAGTCCAAAACTACGATTTTTTTCATCACAACAAAATTGATAATCTCCATAGAAAAATCGAAATTTTTGGATTATTGCAAAAGATGGGCGGACAAAAATTAGTGGAATTGGTGCATGTTAGGTCCCTTTTAGTAAATTTATAGCCACAACCCTTAACAGAGCTCGAAAAGTTAATAAATTTCATCAAGCACTTTCCTTACTACCTGTCTATGTCAACAACACCGGCAATCAGCTTCAATGAAAATATTTCAAATCAAGTTTAATTTCACTCATAAATTTATTACCACCAAGCGATATTGAATTTACTTTTGCTGCGTATAAATTTCATTTCAAAAAAAACAATTTCCATTACCAAAAAAAAGCCTCTAATTTCGTGTAAAACATTTGAGTACGTGACTTGTGTCGCAAACCTGCCAATAAAATTGCTTTGTTTTTTTTTTTTTGATAATCTTCAAAACATAAATTAATTGTTCAAAAAAAAAACTTTCTGAAAACAAAAATTATTGCAAAAATCATTAAACATATTTTTCGCATTAAATGAATACACATAATCTCAAAAATCATTACCCCATATCTAATAAACAATAATATAGAAAAAGAGCAATCAGTTTGGATTTGAAACAATACTTATGCTTTAATGATATCAAATGTTAAAAACAAACGTCACATAATGACGACTAAATGAACTTGACTTTGGCTTAAATGCATATTAAAGGCATTTCAGTATTTATTTTTCTGCCATCGACAATTTGCAAAGCAAAAACTAAATAAATTGTTATAAAATGGCTGCAAAATACAACATGTGTTTAATATATTCCATTTTGCGCGCGCAAAAATTTGTCATTGTGGCGGAAAGTCGATAAATACATACATATATAGATACTGCTGGATCATAGACAATAGTTTCATAGATTTATTTTTTGTTTGTTTGCTTTTATGTGTCTGGTTACTGCTCATAATGAGTTCATTATATATTTGCGAAAATTAAATTTTATTCCATCATTTTCTATAGAAGAGAAGATAAAAAAAAAAGAAAACAAATATGCCTATAAAACGTTTGTGGCAAGTTTATTTAATAGTTAAGTGGCAATTGAATGGAAATTAAATCAAGCGGAAAGAAAATACTCACTTTTATTACTATTATTGTGTGGTTAACAGCCAGATAAGTTAAAGCATGACACACGGATTTGAAAAGCCTAAAAATAGGCAGAACCAAGTTCTTTAAAAGCAAGACACTAAAACTATACAGTACAGTTTGCTATAAAACTTAAAATTTTATCTTCTTAAAGCATTTTATTTATATATAAGACAGTCTAATATGAGCAACCAAACATTTTTCGTCCAAACGATTCGGGGAAAACAACATTTGGTTCAAAATTTATTCTGTGGCAAAAATATTGCGCTAAAACTCATTGAAACATGATTCATATATTTGGCAAATTCCTTTAGCTCTTCAGCTTCCATGTGTGAGCAATTTGAGGTCTTTGGGGAAGCTTATCTTTTTTAAAACTTAAATTAAATTTGCTTCATTTTATGCAGTTTGGTTTTTGCTACCGAACATCCTTTTAAAATTGCAATACACTGCTGTTATTTAAGATCCATTGAGACCATGCGTTTCATACAAGTAGATATAGAGGTGGCTGGCTGACATGTTTGTCAATATTTTCATACAGCCGCAATAAAAATATGTATAATTCCTCGCATATTTAATCGCTCAACCATTGACGACAGCATCATACTCCTGTTTGTTGTTGTTGTTGTTGTCCTCACATACAATTGCAGATTCATTAAAATGCAGGCTTGTATGTGTATTCATATAAAATCAAACGTGAAAGCAACAAATGTTAACCAAAACTTGCCAAACATGAATATTTTCAAGCATTTAAATTAAAGAGTCCAAACACACAGTGTGTTGAATGGTAAAAATGGTTTTTTCTTTAAAGTCTTTAATTAGAAAGAATTATTTTTATTTTCACTCTAGAAAAAAAGAATTCAAAACAAAAATTGTATTTTTTTTTCTATAATGTACACAAGTTTAAATTACTCATCACTCCTGGCTGTGCCGCATCGTGTGCTCATGTTCATTACTTTAACAAACTTCTCTAGATTACGCTGTCAGATTTTTTTTTATTTTTAATTTTTGTTGCTTTTTTTATGCAAATGAAATTCAACTGATTGCGCGTTCTGTTTGCCTTTGTTATGGGGACGTTGTTTTTTTTTTCACTACGGAATCGGTAAATCCCTAAGGATATGCAATTCTTTTTTGTCTCTTATGAATAAAAAAAAAGAATGTATGGAAATTTTTACATAAAGCCAGTAGTTAAAAATTTACTTAGCATACAAATATGTATTATAAAAAAAAACTTGCTTAAATTTGTACAAAATTAATTTTTTCTATCGAAAATGAACAAAAAATTAAAATGAAAAATATGATTCAAACTTGCCTGAAAGTATGCTGTTGTTTTCAAATAGAATGGTATTTAATTAAAAACTTCTTTATTTGAATGATGATAAGTACTTAAAGTAGGGCTTTTAGTAACAATCCTTTTAAAGTGTTGAGCAATTTGTAATTTATACAATATTCTTAGCCGACCCCATAAATTATGCTTTAGATTTTGAACCAAAGTTGTTAGAAGGTTAGGTTAAAGAATATTTTTGTGTGGCTGTGAGGTCCATATGTTAAGTACCTATTTGATTAAAAACCTTCTTAATGTAGCATTTCAGTCAAAAACAAATTTGCAAAATTTACGGAAATTTACGGAAAGCGCAGAACTTTAACCCTTTGCTTTGATAAGCAAAAATAAATTGTACACTGTTTTCCAGGAAGACTGTAAATACTATTTTTATACTAGCATATTTGGTCTCAGAAAAAGTGTAGTCTACTTTCCGGATATCAATAAGTGGCAAGAAATAAAGCATACTTTGCCGCTTGAAAAAAATTTTTCTTTTAATTCAAGAGTTAAGGGTCTATTTGCAAAGACAATTTGAGAGACTGAAATTTATTGTTTGTGTTAAAAAGACTCTTAGCGTAGAGACTTAGCTTTACTACCTCGAAAATGTTTGAGCTCTGCTGCAGGTGAAGCAAACTTTGCGTATTGCTTTTCTAAACAATTCTATTGTCTTTATCTTGACGATCGTTAATATTTAATTACCAGAATTCAATATCAAAAAAAAAAGGTTCTTTAAATCATATGATACGTTGTAATAGTGTCAAAACTGTAGTATACTTCTGGGCTGTTGCGTTTTTTTCAATTTCAAGTTCATAAAATTTTTTATAAAAGAATCTAATTATGCAAAAGCATTTATTAAATTATTTGATATCTTCATCTTATAATGTAAACTAAACACTCATTTCTAGTATAAAATAACCTCTGACTAGAAACAATTAAAAACAAGCTTTACGACAGGAACAAACAGCTCATAAAAAAAATATTCAACAACCCCTTTGATTACAATTTATTTTGAGAAAACAAATCAAAGTTTGTTGCCATCACAATATACATATTTGCTTCAAATGGCTTTCCTTTCCTCTCCTAATCTCTCAATATTAAAATGTGGTGAGTGCTTTTAAAACATAAATATCAAAATTTAAAACGGTTCCGCTTTGTGACGATTTGAAATTATTTTTTTATTATTGTTGATGGGGGATCGATCTGTTTATCTGTTATTAATCTAGTTTTTGTTTGTTTTCGAATTTCGAATTCGTAAATATGTATGTATTTTTTTCGAAGAGCTTCTCTAACACGAACAAACAACGTATTATCTAAACAAAGAAAAAAAAAATCATGTACAATCGTTTTTCATGTGTTTATTGCATGCTTTGTATTGTCATTTAGTTCTATTTTTTCGTTATTATTTCTAACGTATTGTTTTTGTAGTTTTAAGAGCGATCTATGTATAACAACATTAAATCATTTATTGTGGATTTTTTGTTGTTGTTGTTCGAATCTGTTTGGAATTTTTAGAAAAACACACAAAACGAAAAATAAATTACGATTGCAAAAGGCTTTTGCAATTGTTGTACCAGCTTTATTAAAATAGAATATCAAATTATAAAATTCAGTTTCAGTTTTGTAGTCTTTAAACAAATACATGATCCACAAATTCATCTTAACGGAATAGAGTTTAAGATTTGAGAGAAAAAAAAAGCAATTAAGAAAACACATCTTAAGCCAAGATCGTCCTTTTAGCAAAATACAAACAGTTTGGTTCTAATGATTTGTGCAAAAGAAGTTATAAATCAAACACTATGATTTTTCAAATTAATTTAAAAACTGTTTTAGTGTGTATAAATATATTTTTAAAAATTTGTTTGTCCAACGCTGTGGTTCATCATTCATTGGAGGAGGCTCGTCTGGAGCGTCAACGTTTAGTGCAAAAATATATAAAAACTTTAAATAAAGAAGAGGGTGCCATACGTTTGGTTGGCGGGGATGCGGAATATGAAGGTGAGCAAAAAAGAAATGAGTTCCAAGCGAAAAATAAATGACTGCAAAAATTAATCACTTAAAATAAATTTTTTAATTTGCAAGGTGACCTTTCCCACAAAAATGTGCGTTTTTGAAAGAGTATTATTTTCTTAAGAAATCTAGTTTTTTTTTAATTCCAAGAAAAACTTTTTTAGATTTTCATAATTAAGGAATTTTTTTTTCGTTTATTTGTTACAACAAATTTGTTTAAAAAAAATGTTCAGGAAAACTGTGCAAATTAATATTTAATTTATTTCGTAAAGAACCCATATTTTTCTTTGTCCTGTGCGAGCAAATATTTGTGGAACGTATCTAGAAAATATGGTAACATGTTTCAATCTCTTGTCTTCAAACAAATTCAATGGATTATAATAAGTAATTGTGAAACTGGCTTATATATATCAACCCTGTGGGATATTTTGTCATCCTTATACTGAGCAAGCAGTTATGAGTGGATCGTATTTCAAAAAAAATTTTTTTTCTCTAAAATTTTGGTTTTTGTTTATTTTATGCACAAAATTTTATGAGAAAGAAAAGTATAAAGATTTTGAATCGGAGTTTGAATGTTTGTTAATTATTTTAGAGCTTTTCTTTATGGTTTACACTTTTTTTTTCTGTTAAAACTGTATTGATCAAAATTTTTCCAGCAGAAAATTTTATATTATAGTTGTGTCAATATCGTTGTTTTAGAGCATGAAGCAAACAGCTATTAGTGGAAGGTTCTTAATATATTAATTTCTAAACTTGAGACCAACAAATTTGTGTAGAATGTTTTAAAAAATTATAAAACCTGGTTCTGTACTTTTGGTATAAAAAATTTAATTTCACTCTCAACAACTTCTGTTTTCAGCAATTTTTGAACAGAAAAGCACCTGATTCTATATTTTTTGCGTTTTGTTTTTTGTTTTATGTGAACCAGCTTGTTTGGAACTTAGTCAATTAAGAAATCTGGTTTTATATTTTCGATATTTAAAAGTGTTAATATGTGGTCTTGTGCAAATAAATTTGAGTGGAATGTCTTAAACAAATTTTTGAATTTAAATTTATTTCCCAAATTTTTTGCTTAAACAACAAAAAGTTTCACTTGCATTTTAAACTATAGAACATGGCGATATCCCATGAAAACTAGTTAGTAATACATTTTATAGACATAATACTGTGGAAGGTATCATTATACGCAGAACCAAACTAAAAATGATCTTATTCTCTATGAAAAAGTTACTGCGTGCTGTGTTTATAGATATGAGAAGCCAAGCCTTGTCTTGCAGATTTTAAAGAACATAAATGTTTGCGTATAATATTGTAGAACATAAGAGTAATCAATAAAGAATATCTCAGAATGTCATTTTGCTTGAAAATTTCTAAAATATTAAAATTGGCAGCTTAATACTTGTTTGAAGAGGCTTATTCCAGCTCATTGTTTTTATCTAAATCTAATTTAAAAAGCATTAAATTTTTCATAATTAACTAGTGTTCATATCTAAATTACTGTACAGGACAATTATTCTCTTTGATTCTGTCTCTTCATACTTGTGGCTTAAACATGTTTAACGGCTCTTACTAGAATGAAAAAGTAAATAAGCAATTATAAACAAATGAACTTGAAATTGAATTTAGAAAATCATTATTGCTGATAAGAGTATCCGGCTAATTGTGATAACATACCAGACACAGCCAGAATTACAAAGTTCTTTTACCTCTTGCTCATCAGCATGGCTACTAAATAATAATATGAACACATCTAAAATCAATAGTTTAAAAAGCAAGTAACACGAAAAAGTATTAGTACATGTTTTGGCATTTTGAGGGTTGGGTTTTACAATGCAAATGTTTTTACAGAAAATATTGCAAAGAAAATTAATTGTTAGTAGATTTATGGTTCTAAAAAATTTTTCTGTTAAAATTTTTATACAGTATTCTGTTCATAGAGCATACATTGTGAAAGCTGAAAATATGGGCTAACATAACTCTACATTTAATGAAAGTTTTCTATTTCTATTTTCTATTTTCCTCTTGGAAAATAGAAGACAAGATAGTTAACATGAAAATTTTGTTCGTGTCTATGAATTCCAAAGCGGTTTTTATAACGAAGCTCAGGACAAGTTCCACCACTAGATGCCTCCAGATTCTTATAAGCATCATCAATTTTTTAAGAAGATTGATTACGCTTTTCGTCAAAAGCATATAATATGTGTTTATCATTCTGCATTACCTGAGCCCGAGCAAGTTGTCAGGAGCCTCAAAGGTATTTAGGTTCTTAAAATCATCTCATAAAGAACAGTTTATGCCACCAGTTAAGTGGAATATATAATTATAGTTTATAAAAACATGTAATATAATATAATTTGAATAAGAATCAAAATGCTTACCAAGAAGGTAGCCATAATCACTGAAAATTTGATTACTTGGTAATGCAGGTATGATTGAAGTTTTTTTTTCATATAATTTCTATTTTTATTTCACCCTATTTTCTTTGAATATTTGTGATACCAAAATGAGTTTTGTGGCTCAGTCTTTTCGTAGAAAAATTGCAGTTGTTGCTAAAAAAAACCCCAACGTTCCATTTATCTAAATTTGTCGCTGTATATTTAAGCCACATTTTTGTGAAGTTGGTCACTGAATGACACCTCAAATCCAAATATGAACGCACAAACAATAAAATACAAAACAAAAAGACATTAAGGAGTTGGAAAAAAATTGAGTTATAGTGAGTGCAAAACTTGAATTTTCAAGCAGAGTTTGAAAGAAACTTTGGTGTAGCAAATAAAAAGAAATGTGGAACGTTTATCAACCTTTAAATGAACAGTTACGAGAACACATGTTTTCCAAAATGAGTCCTATGCCGTAGCAGTGCTTAAGAAAAGGTGCTGCGTAATCATCTTTTGAAGTAGTACCGCAATAATTTACTTATGACTGAAAAAATGTCTTTTGCCTCAAAACTTTTGTAGACCAAAATATTAGAAACAAAAAATTTTGCAAGTCTCTTTAATATCTATAACAAACGCCATGAAAAAAATTTTTTTTCTTTCTTATTTGTAATAAAAATCAATGTGGATCCTGTTGTGTTTTTTTTTTAATAATAATCGTTTTTTCCATAATATTGCACATAAAAAATAATTTGAGACTCGTATGCTGCGTCACTGGGTCACAAATTTGCCACACAAAATTTAGTGGAATGTACTTTTTCCATGGCAATATTTTGTGAATTATAAGTTTCTTTATGGAAATATTTGTTATTTTTATTTTTAGACCTAAAATAATACAGTTTTATAAATTGTAAATAATATATACATACTTATTTTTTTTTTGCAGGCAACATTGAAGTCTTACACAACAATCGCTGGGGCTCAGTGTGCGACGATGAATGGGATGTGTCAGAGGGTGAAATCGTATGCCAACAACTTGGCTTCCCCGGCCTGAGAAAAGTCACACACAGCGGCTATTTTGGTCCGGCTAAAAAACGCTTTTGGATGGACAACCTTTATTGTGAAGGTCATGAAAAAGAATTGACTGACTGTCATTTCGATGGCTGGGGCACACATGACTGTGAGCCCAGTGAAGCAGCTGGCGTAATCTGTAATGCGCCTGGTCGGGGTCTGGAAACACTGCCAGCAGAAAAAGCCGAATATTATGAGCCAAAATACAGAATACACTACACTCATCGCATGGATGTGCGTTTGAGGGGCGGCCGCACTCATAAAGAAGGACGTGTAGAGGTACGTCTCAACAATGGCAAATGGGGTACTATTTGTTCTGATGGCTGGTCGCTGCTGGAGGCGAATGTGGTGTGCAGGCAATTGGGTCTAGGCTATGCCCGCGAAGCTTTGCAGACTGACTACTTTGGCGGCCTTGATACTTCACCGCCACTCATAAGCGGCACTGAGTGTTACGGCAATGAGACCTCATTGCAGCAATGTCTGCACCATGATCATTTGCGTGGCATGCCCAGCTGTCATGGATCTCATAACCATGTGGCTGTGGTTATATGTGACCACTTGTCACCAGATCTTGTTCTCGATTATTACGAAATTGAGAGTACGGCCCACTTGGAAGACCGTCCCATGGTGCTGATGCAGTGCGCCATGGAGGAGAATTGTGTGGCCAGTGAAGCTTACGACATACAACGGGACGATCCCAATTGGCGTTATGCCACACGTCGTTTGCTAAAGTTCACCGCCAGTGCTCTAAACGCTGGCAATACCGATTTCAGGCCTTTCAAGGATAAAAGCTTGTGGGAGTGGCACATGTGTCATATGTAAGTTAGGCAGCAATTAGGACTTTTGTTTGAATTATAGATTGAATTTTTATTTAATTTTAGGCACTATCACAGCATGGAGGTATTTGCCACTTTTGATATCTTTGACTTGGCGGGCAATAAGGTGGCTCAGGGCCATAAGGCCTCATTTTGCCTGGAAGACAGCCAGTGTTTGCCGGGCATACCCAGGAAATACAATTGTGCCAATTTCGGAGATCAAGGTATAATATGTTAGGTTCCTCAATTTCAAATTCAAACTGTTTAATTTGTTATTTTTTTTTTTAGGTATTTCTGTCAACTGCTCGGATGTGTATTTGTACAATTTGGACTGCCAATGGGTGGATATAACAGAACTGAATACCGGCTCTTATACCTTAAAAATTGCCATCAATCCCGAATTCAAAGTAGCCGAAATGAATTTCGACAACAATGCTGCCATATGTAATCTTTTGTACACCGAAACCTACGCCCGGGTCGACAATTGCCGCCTGGTAAGACCTTGAGCAAAGAGATGATCATGATGCATCGTAAACGAAGTTGTGAATATCAGTGCCAAATATTTTAAAACCAAATTGTACTTAATTTAAAAAAAAAATATAAAACTAAAAATAAATTTATTAGATTTGCAAGATGAAGCTGCCTTCAGTACAATAATATCTTGCATAAGTGTAATATAACACTCACTGTTTAGTGAAATTTTGTTATGTGGATTGCATTAAGTGTTATATATGTACATATGTATTTTTATCTGTGAAATTGTTGCAAATAAAACGTGATAATCATATTTGAACTTGAAGTCAACTGAAGCATAACGGCCGTCTGTCGTATCGTGTGGCTGGGTATTTGTTTTTTTTTGTTTGTGCTGCTGTTGGTTCATGTTGCCATTTGCCTGCCTGCCCGGCTGTTTGTCCATCCCTCCGTCTCTGTGTTTCGTCTGCCTTTTTGTTCCAGCAATCCTAATCTGGCAATGAGTTGGTTGTATCTGTTAGTAGTTGTTGGTTTTCAGTTGTTAATTTTAAATATCAACTTAAATTGTTAATTACATTTTAATGCTTTTATAATGTCAATACTAGAGATGCGAAAAATAGCTTGCAGTTGATAACAAACTACAGTGGTGTCCATAAAATTGGGTAGGATAACAAGAAAATAAGTTATTATGTGTTTAGCTCTTTTTTAAAGAACTTTACAGTTCTTCACAAGACAAATTTATGTTTGATAAGGATCTCGGAATATAGGAAAAATTTTTAGGATTTGTAAGATTATATTATTTCAGAAAATATTCAGTGGCAGCTAGATATATTAGAAGTATATTTGTGGACTATATATTTTCAACTTAAAACACTACGCTTAAGTTATTTAAGTAATAAGTTATTTAATTTGTTTTTGTGTAGACAATTTTTGTGGAACTGATATTTTTTTACAAATCTGGGAAACGCTAATTTTTCATAAAGGCTTTTCTTTATGAAATGAATTTTATTTGATCCTTTTAATTATTGAATAAACTAATTTATACAGCTTCAGATCGTTTTTAAAATAAAAATTTATTAACAATATTATTCAATATTATTATTTGTCTAAATCAAAATTTTTTTCAACATTTTCAATTTAATTACAAGTATTATCCTGAAGATGCTAACAAACTGTTAGCGAAATATTGAATAATATTGTTAATAAATTTTTATATTAAAAACGATCTGAAGCTGTATAAATTAGCTTATTCTTTATATTTCTTATATCTCTAATTTTTCGAAGCTAAACTATTTCAATAGGAAATTAGTTGAACATAAATTCATAAAATATAGAGAGTTAAAGGAAGACGAGTTATTTTTTAGCATTTACTCTTCAGAGAGAATATACTTCGTTTTTGTGAATGTGCTTGTGGAACGTATTTTTTTTAGAAAAACTTGAACTATTATTTAGTATTTCCTTATAATTCTTGAGAGAACCTTGTAATGAACGATTGTGAAAGCCTCTCAAATACGTAATTTATATTTAGCAAAACTATTTAAAAACGACTTCTTTTAGGACGTTAGTTTTCTATTAATTTTTTCATAAATTAAAATTTTTGTACTTTTAAAAAGAAACACCAACTTTCCATTAAACATTTTTCACAGCAACATTTTTTTTATGGCTTAGAGATTTTTGTGGAATTTATTTTTTTTATAGAAAAAATGATTACTTTTGCTGTTATAAATCACTGCAACTTTTACTGTGGATTTTCTCTCTCTCTCTCTCTTTCTCTCTTTTTACTTACAAACCAGCTCTTGCACATATTTCGCCTAAAAGTTAATGACCCAGTTCGGTAAGTAGATTTCTATCTTATTTGTATTTGTTTTTTGTTTTATTTTCCAAGACCCACCTCAATAAATTTGAAAAACAATAAAAAAAAAAATAATCGCTTGAAATCCAGTATTGCCATAAATCAATTAAAATTCATAATACCCACAAAAAGTTGAATAAAAAGCTTTAATCAGCTGGTTGTTGAAAATAAAAATCCAAAAATAAATTCTTAAAAAAAACATATTTGTTTTTTGTCAAATAAAAAAAAAAAAAAAATTTTTTTGTTCTCGCTCCATAAGTACTAGACAATACGATTATTTAATGGATTTATGAAATCCAATACGTACTTTATTCAATTGAAAACAAAAAATTACACAATTGCAGTTAGTATTGGCACTCACTCACTCGTGAATTGTGCTTTGCTTTTTTTTTGCTATTTAAAGTATAACGTTTTTTGATGTTTTCTTTTTCTGTTTATGACCATTTTCGTTGCAAACTTATTAACAACACACTTCACGTAAAGATGACCAACAACCAGACTCTAGTGTATGTAAGTAGTATGTGTTGTTTTATAGATGGCAAAAAATAAAAATTTATTAGTTGAATAAAATCAAACTTTCGCCACTTAAGAGGCAGCAACTGGAAAAAAATAAAACTGATTGAATGAAGTCAATTAAAACTGGCCAAAAGACTCCCACGCACAAGTCAGGCAGTACAGCTCCAATAAAGCAGGTTCGGCCAGAAGCCGTACAAAAATAGAATGCGAAAGCTCAACAAGTTGTACAATCTAGACTACAAAAATTGTGAAAAGCGACACTGTTTCCCGATAAATCAAAATTATTCAGGCAAATATTCACCATACAAAGTGAGAGATATTTGGGGAAAATAAGCTGGAAAACAGTTTTCGTAGCAGCGATTAAAATGCTGGACACACATTTCTTGCCAACAGCTTAAAGCAGAATAATATATTTTGGATACAGTGTAGCTGGTTGGTGGCTTAAGAGAAAGAGAGAGCGGGAGAGAGAAAGAGAGCTTGCAACTTGTTTTTTTTTTTGCATTTTAATTAAAGTGAAAGAAGTCTGGAGAAGACATTTTTGTAGGCTCCTTGACATTCAAGAAAATACCAACAGTCACAGTCGACTTTTAAACGCGAACATTTGCAAACGGTTTGTCAAGCATTTACAATTTATTCAAAGAAAAATAAGACTTAGAAAAAGGAAAGCAATGTTAATTAAAACACCAAACGTTTTATTGCTCTTCATGGTGCTGGTCTTGTTAGATTCCACACATGCGGTACGTCATAAGACTACACCAATCAATGAAGAACAAGAACATGGCTTAAGACAATCACAAAATACATTTGTGCAATGGGTGCTTTCTTTATTGCCGCAAAGACCAGATTTTTCCAATTTGGCAGGGTCATTTGCAGGTGCAGCCACCACTGACAACGCCATCACCGCAACTGAAGCCACAGCTGCTCTCACCTCGACAACTGCCAGTCCAGAGAAAACCACCCAAGAACCAGAAGTCACGGCTGCTGCTACAAGTACCACAATTTCAAGTACAACCACTACCGCCACCACTACACAAAAACCCTCAACGACTCCTACGCCCACGCCCACAGTACCCACCACTACCACCACCCTGCCACCAGATTTGACACCAGCCCGCAATTGTTCTGAATGCTTTTGCGGCATTGCCAATACACAGAAACGTATAGTGGGTGGTCAGGAGACCGAAGTCCATCAATATCCCTGGATGTCTATGCTGCTTTACGGTGGCCGTTTCTATTGCGCTGCCACCCTTATCAATGATCAATTCTTAGTCACCGCCTCGCATTGTGTTTATGGTTTTCGTCGTGAGCGCATTAGTGTTCGTTTGCTGGAGCATGATCGCAAAATGTCAAATTTCCTAAAAATTGATCGCAAAGTGGCTGAAATTATAACACATCCCAAATATAATGCTCGCACTTATGATAATGATATAGCCATTATTAGGCTGGATGAGCCTGTACAGATGACTGAGTTAATGCATCCGGTTTGTATGCCCACACCGGGCAAGTCGTTTAAGGGTGAGACGGGCACAGTGACGGGTTGGGGTGCTTTAAAAGTGGGTGGCCCCACTTCGGATACACTGCAGGTAAGCCAGAGTGCATTAAATAGAAAATGTAAAGATTACGAAAAACTCTCTAAAACTCTCTCTTTCAAAAATTCGATTAAGAAATATTCGAAAATCTTTAAAGAAAATATTGAAAATTTTCCAAAAAAAAACATTAAATTGAAAATATAAAAACAATCAATATTGCAAGCTTAATTTTCTCATATATTAAAGGTAGTCAAAACCTGGAGAAAAAAAATAATTTTTTTATAAAAAAGGAAAACAATAATTTTGTAGAAGAAACCTGGAGTAAAAACAATAAAAAAAACTTGATTACTTTATCGGACTTTTTAGTTCGATTTCACTTCCAGCGAATTGAGAAAGATTTTTTTGTGATGAAATTGAAGTGATCAACACTTTTACAGAGGACTAGAAAAGTGAAGTTAAAGGCTTTTTGGCTGGCGTATCCTTAAAATTAAACTAAAGTTTTAAGAAGTACTCAATCGAATGAAAACAAACGTAATTTTTCTAACATATTTAACTAATCTAAACGTAGTTTTCTAAAATGCCCAAATAATATTTTATTGTAACCGATAATTTTCTAAGAATAATAGTCCAACAAAAATAATCAAAATATCAAAAAAAATATTCTAATAATGTTCTCTTGTTTGAGCTCAAGGTTTTCTTCATTTTAGTTATTTATTTAAGTCGATATTTTGCAATTATTGCCTTGAAGAGGATATTCGAAGAAGAGCTAAATACCGGTATAAATAAATAATTAAAAATTCGAATACCTTCAGCTTGAGCAATAGAACAGTATTAGGATTACAAAAGGTTCGAGTAAACTCTAAAGCCAAACGCTCACTTCTCGTGTTCAATCTATACTGTCCTTTATTGTTCAACTTTTCTGTTTTACAAGTGTTCTTATTACCATTCGTATAAACTAATGGTTGTATTTTTAGGGAGTGTGCAATGAAAGTGTTGCCTTTACAAAACTAAACAAATATCCTACTAACTGTATTCGATTAAAAACAGTTGCAATTGTTCGAAAAAAAAGGAAAAAAAAAAACTTTAAAAATATTCGAGTATTCACTAGAAATATTTTTTTAATAAAAAAAAATAATCACAACATAGAAACTACTTGGATTGAGAAGTCCAAAAAAAGAACACTCAAACAAAAACTATGGAATATTTTTTGATAAGAAGATGTAATCAAACGAAACGAACGAACTGCCAAAAAAATTTGCATTGAAAATAATGGAATATTTTCCAACAACGATATGCGAATAAAACCAGTCACAGCTGTTCGAAAGAAAATACCAGTTGATTTCAAAACTTAAAAATAATCAAAAGTAAACCAGCATTCATTAAAATCATTTCTTTCGAATCAAAATATGTATAAATAAAAAGTTTTTATTGAAAGTATTTAAAAATTTTATTACCTTTTTTTGAGTAAAATGTTTTATGTATAAAAAGTTTGTTTGAGCATTTCTGATTCTCATTTTGTTCATGAGAATTTTGGAATACGTGGTTGGGCTTCAAACCAGTGTGGCCAGTTTAGGGGGTTTCCCCCTAGATTTAGGGTTTTTTTCTTTCGGGGAAAATTTAGGGGGAAAGTATTAATTTTTAGGGGATTTCTGTGTTTGGTGGAAGGGTAAAATAGCAGGAGTTGGAAGATTTTTCACTTGATAAATTTGAAGACTTTAAGTAAAATTAAATTAAATATTTTATGTTCATCTGGTAACTTCAAGTACAGAATTTTGCAACTGGTAATTTCAGGTAATTTTTTTTTTTGTTGAGTTGTATGAATTTTTTCCTTATGGGTCATTTCTTTGAATTTTTTCCGTTTCTTAAGAATTGGGAAAATTAAAATATCTAAGAACCTTTGATAAAAATGAAACTCTTTCTATGAAAGTGTCCAAAGAACGTAAAGAGCGAAGAAGACTTATAAACTCTTAATATTTTTGGAGACACTTGATGTTTTCTAGATACACACATAACAATTTCCAGCTGCCTCTAAAGATGTACTTAATTCACAAAATATGTGAATACAAAGAAATCGAAAATTTATAATAAATATACATACGCCTGCAATCATAACATATGCACTTAAACATAAGCGGAACTCACCCTTCATTGCAAATTGCCCTTGCAGACCTTGCAGATATTGCAACCGTAGCATATATGCCATAGTCTGCAACACTACAAAAACAAAATGTATGAAACCGAGATTTGCATCACTTAAGCAAATATGCAAAACTAAAAACCATTGCAGATCCGTATTTGCAAATGTTGCTAAATGCTAAAACAGCTGCTTGTTTTTCTACATTTCAACACGTAAACTCCTGCGCTCAAAAAACTGTATGACGGCAAGGCCGCCACAAAATATGTCTGTGCTGGAATTAAATGAATGCTAACGTTGCTCAAAGAAGCATTTACAAAATAGCAAAAAGTGAATATTATATCTATTATTATGCATCATTTTTATTAAATTTTATAAAATAAGCAAAAAATCGGGCAGTTGCTTCACGTGCAAATTTTATCGACGGCGTTGCTTTTCAAATATTAGCTGCGGCTTAGTTTCTCTCATGCGGCAAACTTGCTTTATTAAATTTTGTAAACAAATAAATAAAACAGGGAAGGAAATGAAGAAAGTAAAAATAAAATTAAGGCAATTAAACAAAAAGTCAACAATAAAAGACGGCCAACGAAAAGATGAATAATGAAATTTTTGCAATTTGTTTTCTAAACTTCCTTCTCAATTTGCAAAACAAAAATATTTATATTTTCCGTTACTCTAAAATCAGCTGATATAATTATTTTGCTAAGCACTTGAAAAAGACACTCACGCTTTGTAGCAAAAAATCATGCTATATCTGCTAAAATTGCAGATGTGCAACCAAGGGTGATTTCCGCTATAGATATAATCAGTTAATTTTTACTTCCTTTTAGTTGGGGAAAGTTTAATAGTTTTATGCATTTTCCGCTTTGTCAATGCATAAATATTAGTGATTCGCAAACTAAAGTAGAATGTTCACTAAATTTTTTTAGGGGGATTTTGTAGAAAAACCTTGAATTTTATGGTGTTTTAATATTTTTCTGGGGGAAAGGAATACATTGACCTGGCAACACTGCTTCAAACATTCTTTTTAGATTTCTCGAGTCTACTGATGAGTTGCTTGGCAACAACGAAATGTTGGCGGCATATAGACGGCTGAAAGGACAGAAAACATTGAGGTCTATTTTTAAACCTAAGTTATAGAATTTTTTTATAATAGAATGTTTTTTTTTTTGAGAAAATAGTCGATTAAATATAAAAACGAATATCTTTGAATCAAAATAATCAAATATATTCAAAATTAAGACACCAAAGTAATATTAAGCAAAAAAAAAAAAAAAAACCAGGAATAAACAATAATAAACGAATATAACTTCGTAAAATATAAATTTGAGGAAAAATGTTCGAAAAAAAACTCTTCATTTCAAATAATGCAACATTTTCTAAAGAAAGATAATTGTAAATAGAAAAATTTTAAAACTTACCACTTGTTTTTAGCTGGATATTAACGCGATTGCTTTTGCTTACATTCTCTATTTGGCAGGAGGTTCAGGTGCCCATAATGTCACAAGACGATTGCCGGAAGAGCCGATACGGGCCCTCACGCATAACGGACAACATGCTTTGTGCTGGCTACGAGGAGGGCAAAAAAGACAGCTGTCAGGGTGACAGCGGTGGGCCGCTGCATGTGGTGGCGCCCGGCACACGAGAACACCAATTGGCCGGTGTAGTGTCCTGGGGTGAAGGTTGTGCCAAGGCTGGCTACCCAGGCGTTTATGCACGCGTTAATCGCTACGGCACTTGGATTAAAACTTTAACGAAAAACGCCTGTCTTTGCCAGTCAGAAACTAAAAAGATTAAAAAGTAGAAAATTTGAATTAATTTCTTTTTTTTTTGCATTTATTTATTTTATTTATATTTATTTAAATCTATGTTAAGGAGAAATTTTTAATAAATTATTCATGTTAGTGGTTTTGTTTTCATGTCAATTAACAGTAATGGCATTTTTAATTGGTGGCATACAACGCAACAAAAAAAAAAAAAAAAAGAAATCCTCTTTGGCTGTGTGCGACCTTAAGCTGCAAAGCCGGTTACCAGACAAGCTTTTAAAACCGTAAAACCTGTTGGAAATTGGTGTCATTGTGATAACTATGAAAAAGTAATATTTTTAATTGATGGCATTTAATTTTAACTTTTCTTTTTAGCAAAGAAAAAGAAAAGAAGAAGAACTTGTATTTGAAGAGCTTTTCTTTTTCTTTAATTCATTTTTATCATTCAACTACAGCGTCGGTATTGAAATTAGAAAACTCTTATGATGTGCTTGTGTTCGAATGTATGTTAATCTCTAGCCTACAATATTGTAATTAAATTTGCACATGTGTCCCATGAAGACGTGACCGAGTAAATCTACAAGTGGCATTAATGGAAATTAAAAGATACGCTCCATTTAGTGAACATACACACAGCCAAGTGAATATGTGGGATTATGTCTTAAATGAATTATAAGATTGTAATCAAAAGGATGAAGAAAATGATTAGACATTTAGAAACAAATTTTTTTTTATTTCTTTGTGAGAAGTAGAACATTTTCTAAGCAAATTTCTTTGTAGCTTCTTAAAACTGTTTTCTTAGCAATTTTCCTTCCTTATGATAAACAACAGACAACAAAATATTTTTGGTGTTGATGGTAGTTTTTTTTAGTCTATCTATATATTCAAGAAAAAAAAAGAGTATATTTTTGATTAAATACCCAGCCGGCTGAAAAGAGTTTCCGAGGCAAAGAGGAAGAAAAAATCGCACACAAATGTATTAAAAAAATTTTAATTTTAAGGCAAAACTTAAAATTTCTTTTAAAAGGCATACACATATATTTTAATTTGCAGCACAATTTTGGTGTCATGCAGAAAGGCCGCAACTGAAGTTTTTTTTTCCAATGTCGGGGTTTTTTATATTTTGCGTAATTGAAGGATCTGGTATTGAAATATGTCAAAGCCCAGAATTTGTAAAAACCTCAAGTTAGCATCTTTCTACATGGGACCAACGAAATTTAAATTTGGTTTGACACCCTGCATGGTTCTGTAACGATCCTTTGCTGCTGCTTTTTTCCTTTAGTAATTTTTCTTGCTTCTCTCCAACTTTTAATTTATTTTCCACAACACATGTGGTTAAATGAAGCTGACGTTTTGTCTGCTACTTTTTTTTTTTTTTTGCTGTTCTTCGAATACAACCAGGTCTACCTTTCAGAGAATGCAAGTTTGTTTATTACAGCCAACCAGGAAAAACTGAAGGAAATTAAAAGAATTCGTGCGTTAACATTAATTTAAAGATGTTTATCCTTAAACGAAGACCAACCAACAACAAAAATTTTAAATGAAAAAAAAGGAGAAAAAAACTGCAGAGCAGAGAAAGTGTTTTTGCAGCAAACGAAACGACAAAATCTTTGGAATTTTTATTTTATTACATCCAAAAATGCAATACTCATTTAACCCCGCATCAGCACAAGAATAAAAAGAAAGAAAACTTGTATTTAATTGAATTTTTCATCAATGATGACTTTTCTACAACAAGTTGTTGCTGACTTAAGAAGAATTTTTATGGCTTTTTATAGATTTTTTATTTACCAATTTTCTTTGCATTTTTTTTCTTCTTATCACTGGCATACGGTTGTAATGGGAGTTAGAGAAAATGGCCTTTCTTGTTTGTTCATAAAAACATAATTATTTTATGGCTGGTTTATTGGCAAATTTTATTGCTTTGGTGCATGACTTTCTGATTATGTTTTTTGTTTTTGCTGAGCGGATTAAAATAAGATGAGAGCTGAGCAATAAAAGTACATCAAAAAAATAAACTAATAAATATATTTTTAGAAGCCAAATCAGACAGTAAAGCAAAACAAATAGTAAGTATAAAATCAATTACATATTTATTTCAAACAATTGTTTAATTTTCTAGGTCCAAATTAAGGCTGATAACTACAGAGCAAATACGATAAAATCCACAAGCAAGTAATCAGAAAAATTTCTAGATTCAACATTTTTTAAATTTGATAGAAAATTTTTTTTATCAGATCGCAGAATTTTTTCGCTAAAAACTTCATGAGATGTAAACATTTTTGTATGAAGTTTTTAACAAAAATTGTATTATTTGCTAATAACTAGATCAAAAATTTTCTTTATTATTACCAAATTTTGTGGCAGAAAATTCTGCTGAAAGTCACAACTAAAAATTTTTTCTAAGAAATTTTCTGAAAGTATATAATCAATCTTCGAAAATTCAAATAAAAATCTTAATAATATATTTTTTCGATTGTTAATAATTTTAGCGGGTTTTCTAGTTCGATTTGGACTTCCTCAAAATTGAGAAAAAAATTTTCGTAATAAAATTGGAGTGATCAACATTTTGAAAGACAATGAGCACAGTAAAGTTGAAGGCTTACTGGCTGGGGTACATACCATGACTGGTTCGTGACCGCCCCGTCACTCATCAGCACCCCAGTTCGTTTCGAATCCAGGCCATGTGTGATTATATACTGTTTTTAAACAGTAAACAGTAGCGTTCAAAGACGGGTGCTGACGAGAAAGTGTGGCGGCTTCGAAACAACTAGTTGTCCACCCTGCAAAATGTCTTTGATGTTTTCTTTATCTAATTTAATTAATATCAATCACAAAGATAATATAGAAAGAACTTGAGCCTGATAAACTTAATACAGTAAACCGAAGCTCTTTGCCATCCCACCTTTTGAGTTTTTCTGTCTATATTTAATCTTGTTGATCAACTTTCCACTTTATCACTGTGTTTCTCGGTTGATTAGAATATAGTTTATATTCTCTCAACAACATTCAATTAAATTCCAATTGTTTTTTTTTTGTTTTTCTTGCTATTGTATCAGTGATAACAACGGTTTCAAACTTTTCGCCAGGCCCAGCGATCTTTTGAAGCATTAATTTTATAGTCGAACCATATGTCAATATCTTTATCAGGTTTTGTGGTTAGATTTTTAGCTCCTCAAAATTGAGAGAAAAAAATAAAATTAAAATTAATATAATATATATTTTGTTTTGTTTTTGCATTAAACATCTGCTGCTGCTTTTAAAACGAAAATTTTTTCAGTTCATTTTCATTTGAAAGTTATATTGGGAAAAAAAATGAAAAGAAAAACCCGTGCAGGGTTCAGTAGAAAAATATATGTATGTTTAAAAACAAAAATATTTTGTAGCCTGAATAACAATGAGCTTTACAAAACAAACAATCAACATCATCTTCACTTTCATCACTGTGTTACCAAAAAAAAATATACATAAATACATGTGCATGTGTGTAAACAGCAACCATTCAATCAACCGCAAACAAAAATTGCCTTTATTGTATGGGGACGGACATGCAAAGACATGCATTCAGTTATTTGAAAACCCCTTTAATTCTCTCGCTATCTCTCTCTCTCTCTCTCTATCTCGTTCTTTGTGCATTTAATCTAAAACTAGAAGTGTTAAACGAGCGTTAACACCAAAATATATTCATTTTTAGAGTTTTTACAATGAATTATTGAAATGGTACAAAAAAAAAAGAAAAAAACAAACAAGACAAGCGAAATTAAAATTCTAAGCGCGTTTAACCCTCATACGTTACTCTCGTGCGTTTTTCATGCACAAACATGATGGCAGAGTTTACAAAACGAGGTGGGAGAGTATTGCAGTAGAATTTGTTTATAAAATGAAACTAAAGGGTGTTTCTTTAAAAGAGTAAAAATAATAAAAACTTTAAAAATGTGAGGAAAAATATATTTTAATAATAAATTCCATGGCCTACTTTTAGGATATCAATAGCGTAACACCGGTATTCATGAAAACTAAAATGTTAATGAAATTCCTTTTAGAACAAATTTTATATGGAAATTTTGTACTTAAATGTATTACAGAAGCATTTAATTTCTTATGAATACCTGAATAAATTTTTACTTTCTTTTCAATATTGCTTATATTGTACACCAATTATAAATACTTTTCTTTGTTTTGGCTACTGTACTGAGGTCATATGTTAAGCCATGATTTCCAAAAGTCCTTTGATAATTAATCTAAGTTCTAACTTCTAAATTCATGACCATATTGCCACATTTTTATGTCCTTAGAGGTGCATATAAAAAAAGTGCCTTTTCTTTCCATAAAAATTTCCGTAATTATTAAGCATAGCCCTTAATTTCTTTCATCTCTTATCTGGTTTTTCTGTGTTCACAATCAAAAAGTTCGCTTATGTATTTGTGGCATTGTTCCAAATATTTTTTTTGGTGTGTCCCAAAATTTTTGAATTGTTGCCTTTTCATATACCTCCGCCCCTTTATTCTACAATATTGCACATTATCATTAAAATAACGAGGGTTTATTTCTATTGAGAAATTCAGTTTATTGGATAACAATATGCGACCTCATACATACGTGGTTTCGGTGAATGTGTCTGATGGCATACAAATGAATTTTGATTGTAATGACTTACAGCAAACTTTTATTGGAGAAATGTTTGATGGAACAGCAAAAAAAAATATTCATACAAAACAAACAAGACATAAAGAAGAGTTAATAAAATATAAAAAAGATATACATAACATGAATTTTACATGTAAACTTTTTAATAAAACAGCTCGAAGGGGACTTAACGAGGGTGTGTGTTATAAGAAGAAGTTGAAAGGAAATTTCTTCTGAAAATAAAGAAAGGGGATTAAAGCAAAATTTGTGAGGAGACAAAAATTACATTGAGAAAACAAATCAAACACAAAAAATATTTTTTTCTTCAGTTAACACAAAAGTAAAGCTGTGAAGTTTCTTAACGTGATAGATAACGTGTAGTTGCGTATTTAAATAATACGTGAATATCAGTTCCAAAATATTCTTGAAAATTTGTGAAATAATTTAGTTAGGTTTTTTCAACGTTTTCTTTCATGTGATTTCTTCACAGGCAATAGCAAATGATTAACAATAAAACAAAAAAGAATGGGCGAAATCGATCCAGCCTTTCATGCGAAAAATATAGGGACTATTTTTACTGTATAGATATAAATTTAAAACAAAGATTTGACCATCATCAGCCCTATTGAAAGCATTATTATTGAATGGGATATAAAACACCGTCTGTGCCGTCTGACACAAAGTTTTCTATAAAAACATTTCTTAGATGGCAAAAAATAGCACTGAGATTTTTTTTTTTTTTTTTTAACCAAAAGAACTTTAAATATTTCTATAGTCCTCAATAGAAGACCTTCTTCAATGGGACAGTTAATTATTTTTATGAAGTCATTAATGGCAATAAAACAAATAAGCTTTTTGGCTTTAGTTTCCTCTCAAAAATGCAACCCTGCACCTTTTCTATCATAGAAACTATACTATATCGTATACGCCGCTTAAATTATGTGAATTAAATATGCTTAAACTGAAATATTTTCTGCATATAAATTCACAAGTCAAGCTTTTGCTTATAGAAAAAAACTAAATTATAATAAAGCAAATCAAAAATTTATAAGCTGCGTTTATATTATTTATATTATTATTTTCTTTTTTTTTCTTTTTTTGTTGCAAGATACAATTTATGCAAATTTGACAAAGCAAATGTCCGACGAAAACATTTTAGAATAAGAGAAAAGGATTAAAATAATATTTATTTGTTAAAGCAATGCAATATGTACTTATAAACAGACATAAATAAACGCAATCATGCACATACATACATATTGCTAAACACCATCGTAAAACACTTCAGTTCAAGAACCAGGCCTGGCGTGTTGGCAACAGAAGACAAACATTTGTTGGATACCGTTTAAATTGATACGATAATAAAAAAAAACAAGACACATAAAATTTTGCTTAGCAAAAACGCACACACAACTGTATTCGAGCCGACCGCGAATGCGGAATAAAAGAGCAAAAAAAAAACAAAAAAAAAACGTAAAACAAAAATTAAACATAAATTGCAATTCCATGCAGATGAAAAATGATCAATGATCAAACAGGCTGCTGGGGCAGAGGATTCCATCAAAGAGACTTACTTACAGTTGCTGCTGGTGTGGATGTGTAGATTATTTATTTCTTAAAGCATGTTTAGAGGATTTAAGCTTAAGCATGTGTTAAGACAACATTTCTACAAGTTTGCCAGAGCACTGAAGGAGCGAGATTATTGCCTTTTTATGAAAATATGGATCGGGAAATAAATTTTGAAGGCTGAGAAAAAAGTTTCTAGAAATTTTCGCATTTACCTGAAATTTTTTCATATGAAATTTTTGGCCAGGGAAATAATTTTTACAGCTGTAAATATGCTTTGCGCAAAATTTTTTTGGCCGGCCGATAAATTTTTTCATGCCATGCAACAAAATTTGTACATAAAGTTGTTTGTTCCACTGAAAACTTTTTTAATGGAAAGGATATTGTTGCCTGACAAATTTCTGCAAACAAAATTTTCTCCTTCGACAAATTGTTTTCTCTCAAGAACATTTTGTCGCCTGAAGAAATTTAAAAAACATTTTTTTTCTGGTTTGACAGATTTTGTACGAACATTTTTAAGGTCCATCAATTTTGCTTAAAAAACACATTCATTCATTTTGAGAAAAAGTTTATCAATTATAAAAAGTTTTTTTGCATTAAAATTTTTTTATAGGAATGTTTTTTTCGACCAAAGAAATTGTTTGTGAAAAATTGTTTTTTCAAGAATTTTTTATAAAACATCACTTTTTAATAAAAATTCTATTGTTTAAAAAAAAGCTTTGTCGATAGAAAAGGTTTCTTTTTATAGAAAATTTCTTTTCGTCTGACGATATTTTTACTTAACAAAAATCTTGTAAGAATTTTTCTGGGTCCAAGAATTTTTTACATAAAATTTTTTGTTTTCAAAAAAGTTTCCCTTTAGAGTTCATTTTGTTTTTTGGTTTCAAAATTTTCTTAATGGAAAATTATTTGATTTCTTAAAAATTTTTTTCTTAAAACATTTTTTGTTCTTGTAAAATTTTTCCCATGGAAAATGGCTCGTTTCTTAATTTCTTTTTTTTTTCATAGAAAATGTTTGTTTTGAAAAAAAAAACTATCGTTTTTTAAGAAATTTTTTTACAAAAAGTTTTTAATTTTCCAATTTCATCACAAAAAAAAAAAAAATCTTTCTCAATTTTGAGGAAGTAAAAATTGTACTAGAAAGCTTAATAAAACTATTAAAATTTTTTTTTATAAATTTGTTTCTCTATGAACTTTTTGTGTTTTACAAATTGTCTGTATAAAAAATTTCAACAAAGTTTCTCTATAGAAAATTCGCTATAGAATATAATCTTAATAGAAAATTTACTGATTTAAAAATTTTTCTCCATGGAAAATTTTTAATTTCTACAAATTTTCGCTAGAGAAACTTTTTGTTTTCGAAAATTTTCGTAACATCATATTTCGACTCCGGGCTACAAGTGCTGTTCACGAAATTATTTTCAATAGATTTTGTGTGCAAAAATAATTTCAGAGAAATGGCAAGACCACCTCATTTTATATGCTTTAATACTTTGGCCGCACTGTCTCTCTGACATTGCTTTAAATCTGGCAAAAGGCAAAAGAATCATGTTTATGCTCAAGTTGCAAGTTAATTTATGCAAGATACAAAATTGTTTTGCTGTATTTAATTCATTTTTGTTTTTTTTTTGCCTTCTGCTGTTAAAGTTTTCATTTAATAAGTTTTTCGTCTTGTTGTAGAAGTGGCTTTTTCTCTCCAACATTTTGTTGTTGTTGTTGTTTTTATTGGCACAATGCCTGGCTGGGGCTGTGGCTGCAGTCGTTGTCGCCGTCATTGTGCACGCTTGAATGACATACAGAAAGCAAGTCAGGCTTTGGGTTTATATAGAAAAAAAAAAGGAAAACAAGAGGGGAACTCTGCATTTCGAAAGCGTAGAAATCGTTTAAGTGTTAAGCGCTTGATTAAAATTCTTGTAGCAACAACACCACTCACTCGCTCACAAGATTTGTTTATGTAAAGTGCTTGTTTGTTTGTTTGTTTGTTGCACGACCATGCATGTCTGTGTGTGTGAGTGTGTGGCTGCATGTTTGTCGATTTTACGGCCGCTCAAAATCATCATCGTTTTTTGTTATTGCTGGTTGCTTGAATGTTTGGTTAGTTGGTTGGCAATGTTGCGTGTTGCATTCATTGTTAGTACAATGTGCTGTTGCGAACTGTTTGCTGTTGTTGTTGCTGTTTAAATTGAATTGATTTGCATATTTCACGCAGGCGGTAGTTAAAGTTTTTTGCGCGTTTTTTGTGATTGTTTTTTTTTTGTTTTTTTTTGTTTATTCAATTTAAATCTTAGCAATTTATTTTAACAAAAAGGTTTATTTTGAGTTAATTTATTAAGATGTGTTTAACTTTCGGTGTCACATGTGTATAAATTTAAAAGTCTTGTGTCTGGCTGAAGACAGAGGAGAACATAAACATGAGGTGCTTTAAATATATAATTTCATTGCGCCAGTAGAGTTGATATCTATGAGAAACAGATGGAACCAATTTCGCAACTTTTGTTAGAGTAGTGTTGTCAGTGTGTGTGTGTCATTTAGCAAATTCCATAAATAAGAATTTTATATGAAAAGTACTCAACACTCAGAATTTTCTTTACAAGTTTTTCAGTTCTTGCTGGTGTCATGAAGGCGATGCATACATTTCTGTTAATTTTTTTTTTATAATTCATCATAGGATCAAGTTAAGCCCCCGGAAGAGAATTCGGTTTCTTAAATTCCAAATTAGTAAAAAAAGTAAAATTTTACAGCTAATAGTGCGACCGGCTGTTTCTGTTTTGAGAGCGCTACACCTCTCATCAGCCCTCCTTCTAACGCATTTAAATGCATTCAATTTCACAATTTTAGCACTGCCACTCAAATCACTCGCCTACCATGGCTTACGATTTTTCAACTTTTATTCTTATGTGCTCTAGAGACGTGCAACAAACTCGTCACACAGCTTGATTGAGTGTGCATGCGGTCGCGCTTGTTCGGCAAGCATGCACACGATTTGCTCTGTTTGAAGCAAAATCCAAAGTTTTTGATGTTTTTGTTGATGCCATTTTTTGTTCGCATGTCTCCAAATTTGTTTTCTAAAAATTCATTTGGTTTATAATTTTGTGATGTGCGGATGAATATAGACTATTGATATTGTAATAACAAAAATATAGATTCCTTGTTTCATGGACAATTCGTTAGCATATTCGTAAAAATGGGTGGGCAAAATGGGCAAAATTTTAGGAAACTTTAATTGAGTCACATTGAGAATTTCAAGTAAATCTTTTTTAGAATATTGTACTTAAATTTTTTGTTAGAATTTCTTTTTTCGAAACTTCTTAGGGCCCTTCTTTTTTTGCTTTAGAAATTTAGTGTTAAAAAATTCCAGCTGGATATTTTTTTTTTTTGCTATAAATTTTGTTTGTATTTGTAATTTTCAAAATTCGTTTTGCATTCCAGTTGTAAATTACGCTTTTAATAATTAAAATGATTAATGATTTAAAGCAAAGAAATAGAAATGTAATGAATATTATGCGTTTCTTTTGTAAATATGCCACCAAAGAGTACTTAGGAACTGCAAACAACAAAAGACGCAACGAAACACAAAATGACAGACACTCATACAGATGGATGGATGGATGGATGATGCAGGACAGACGGAGCAGAGCACATTAACAACCAACTTAAATGGAATCTTTTAAGGTACGAAATGGGAATCATTATGCGAATGTTTGTCTAGTCACTGTCAGTTTTCTTGCATTTGTTCTTTTTTTTCGCCTTTTTTAAAAACAACAAATAAAAATAAATGTGTTTGAAATGAAACTGGCTGTTTGTTTGTCTGTCTGTCTGTCTGTCTGTTTGTCTGTCTTTACGACAAGCAAAGAGACTATTTTTGCTGTGCGCCACCACAGCAACGCATTGCAAATATGCATGTTAGAGCATATTGGATCATGTTAGAGCAAGCTTGTTTGTGTGCGTGCGTGTGTGTGTGTGTGGCAAAGCTAAATTTGAACTTAATTTTTTTTGTTCAATCTATTCTTTCCTAAAACTTGTACTTTTAGCAAAACAATATCTCATTGTCATAATGGACACGCTTGACAATAAATAAAAATAAAATTAAGAGAAACAACAATCAGGCAAGGAAACTTCCAAAGCTGTCATTCATGCCGAACAGTCACACAAAATTCATTTATTTGGAGTCAAGCAGATACGAGTGCATGTATTTCTTCCTTTTTCCTTGCCATCGCTGCTAAATAATATATGATGAGTTATAATTTAAACTGAAGTCAACTTGGCTAAGTTCATTATAATGACCAGTCATTTGCCAGTCATTGTATTGAAGTGTGTTGTCATCATTATACCTGCAGCTTGGCTGGAGACGTTTTTAATTTACTAGACTTAAAATTGTATTTCTAAAACACCATTCATTTTATTCCTTGTTAAACAATATTGATGGTTTGAAACGAGAAATCTTAAGCAAAAAAAAAAAAATCGTTAAACTATTTGCTTATGCCTATTTTGTCAAGACATATTGGCAGTAAAGTATTGGGGAGGGGAAAAAGTACTATGTTGTAGGAATATAAAATTCTTTTTGTAATTTATTCTTAATGGCCCCCAAAAATCAATGCGAGTGGACTAAGCCTTTCTTAGTACCATTTGGGCTCAACTTGAGAGGCAGACATTTTTCGTTTATGTTAAAGCAGTGTTAAGAAAGCCAAATTCTGAAATTTCATATAAATGGAGAGCCAAAAATAACAGTCTTCTGAGATGATAAAATATCGTCCAGGACTGCAAAAAATATCATTGCTTTGATTAATGTTAGTTAAGTACATAAACAAAAAATAAAATTGCGTGAGCTTTGGTTGCCGCGTGGTTAAAGCGGCTGTGCCAAATTGGAAAATTTGACACGTCCAAAGTTCATAGGGTGCTGATAGATATATAATTGATATTAACTAAAATAGTTAGTGACAAACCAAGGGTTGAACTTAAGCCTGAAAAGGTAATTTAATATACATAAATGTATTACAATACAGAAGTTCAATGAAATTAAAATTTTCAGTAGAAATGAAAAAGGTTAATGCTTTAACTTCTGCTCAAGTTGAGATTTCACGGCGAAATATTTTGCACTTTTAAATAAATTGTGAAAGAAAAAATTTACTTAAAAAACTTAAACATTTTGATTCTTTGAGTTACGACAACGTTGTAATAAAGTATTGGCTCACAATTGCTGGAATCGAAGATGAAAGCTACAGTACATAGTTTTCATCTTCGACCCCATCAATTATAGAAAAAGCTTAGACGTTTTTTAAAAATAAAGTGGCAAAATTTATTTTCTCTGTTTTTTCTTTTTAATGAGAACACATTTTTTCCCTTACCTAATAATATTCCATCCATTATTGATGGGTGGCATTTGTTAATGTTTAACAATTGTTTAGTAATTTTTCATTTATTTTTACATTCTCTATGAATCGATTGCCTGAAGCCGGACTTAACGGCGGTAACAACTACTTGTTTATTGTGACCAAACAGAAAGAAACAGTAAGACTTTTTTTTAGATTTTGTTGTGATTTCTTTATGGTTGGTCTGTTGTTATCATTCGTAAGCCACTCTATTCGAGACAATATCTTTTTGCCAAGCTCCCAACGAATGGACACTTTTCTTAATGTACACAGACGTAGAAGTTTAGTGTGGCTTAATGTATTTCAATATTTTTATTGGGAGTGTGGTTTTTTTTTTATTTATTAATTTTATGCTGGAATTGTTGTGACCATAATGTCAATTTAAGTTTCAGAAAGCATTAATTTTCTTGAAGGTGGCAGTTAATAGTTTTTTTTTTTTTTTTTGGTGTTGTTCTGGCATTTATCATTTTTCTCGTGATTTTTTTCTTTTTGCATTATTTTCTCATTAAGTATTTTAGCATATTTGGTTTTTGTAGTATCCTTTTTGTCAGTCGTGGTATTTTGTAGAAAATTTATTGCTCAGTTTTATGTTGAAAGGAAGTTGTTATCATGAAAATTGGTTTAACTGGCTAATAAAATCCCATCTTTGGCTACGACTAAATTTTAGAAATGGGCTTAAATTTTTGTGTTGTAATTAACTGAAAATTTTGTTAAGCTGAACCTTTTCCTTCCATAAAGTTAAACAGTGAAGTTTATTATTTAATAACAACCAGTGAATGATTTTATTATTTGCTCTATACTTTATATCGAAGAATATTTCTTTGGCTCAAAAATAACATTTCCTAGAATTCTGTTCTTACCAGTTTATTACTTTATTTGTTGTAATGAACTCGTTTTAATTTTATGCAAGTTTTTTAATTTAACATGAATATAAAACGCCTGAATGGCAGGCAAACGCTCGTAAGCAGAAGCAGACAGACTGACAAACAGATATCCAAACACTCACACTCAGACTTACATAAAACTTGAGCAAATATGTATACAACAATGTGCTTGAATATTAATATTCTCTACAGCGTTTGTAATTTGGTGCAGCGAATATTATCCTACAGCTTCTAAAAGTCTAAGAATATTAAATTTTCTTAAGTCTGGGTAAAAGACGAAAAAAAAGGAAAATGTACCATCTTAAAAAAAAAGAACAAAAATTCTTTTCATGTAAATGCGCCTTTAAAAGTTGTTACGTATGGGTGCAAAAATTAAACTCTGCACGACAATGAACCACCAGCATTGCCGCAGGCCACCGGGAGATGGATGCCAATAACAACAACCACAACAGCAACAGCAACAATATATTCAAACAAATAATAAACATTTGTAGTACAAACGTACAAACAAACCAACACCAACGACAAGGCTTTCATCATCATTAACAACATCTTTGTCTTGCGCTCGGCGTCGTCGTCATCATCTTCATTGTCATTCAGTCTTCCGGAGCAGCAGCATATGATTGGTTATTACGCGCAATTAATATGCTAAGTGCAATTATTGAATACTAATGAGTTTTAATACCAAAACTTATTCCTTTTAACTTTTATTTTGTTGTTGCTTCTTCTTCTTCTTAAATTCGTCCTATGGGACTACAGGCGATATTGTGGGTTTGTCGAAGAGCATCGCAAAAGCATGAGATTTTCTGCGTACATTTCTGAGTGTAAGCGTATGTAAAATTTTTTGCAAGGCTTGTTACCGCTTGCCGCTTCATACGTATCTCGAAAATGTAGCAATTTTTTTTCCATTAAAATTTGCTTAAACATACATATTTTCTATATAGAAAATATTATTAAAAATTTGTTTTTAAGTAGAAAAAGTTTTCGTAAAATCTTTCTTTTGCAAAAAAAAAAATAAAAAAAAATCTAAAGTTAAATTCATATTAAATAAAAAAAAAACGTGACCACTACTTTTCCAACAGACTTTATTTTGAGAAAATGGAACTACAACAAACAAAAATAATAGACAAAGTTTGATAATGATCAAACGAAACGCAAATTAACATAAAAAGCCTAGATTTTATAGTCACGTCACTGTTGTGTGATGGTTACTAAAGCAAGACATTGGTCTTGCTTTATGGTGACAAAAATTTGGTAGCAATTCTTACAGATTTGTATGCTACTAAAGGCACACAAGAAGCCGTGCAAAAAAATGTCAAAAATATCACTTTTGTTTTGGGCAGTGAAAATTTTCTGGGAGCAATGAGAATTACTGCCGAAATGTACTCATGGGGTAGATTATATTTACAGGTTTTCTTACAGCCGAAATAGGGTTCGATTCCGGCTGAAGGCTTGGAGTGTTTCTGCAGACAAACAAATAACTTCACAGTTTTGTACTCATTCAAAAAAAAAAAGCCAGTTAAGTCAATCACCACAAAACGCTTTGGCCCCTGAACAATAAATAATGAAGAGATTTGCATTTGAACAAATATGCAGGATAATAAAATGTTGTTATTTAAATCATTGAACAATTATTTTGACGGTAAAAATAAGGATAAAGCAGTGGAATTTTTCTCTGAAAACAGAGAGTTGCCAGCACACTGCTAAAATTTAGAAGAGCCTTAAAAATACCTTAAAAGATTCCACGTTCTCAATAGCCAGATTGTGGTTCATATAAGACATATTATTTTCCATAAATTCAGGTCCAAAAATGAACCTTTTCAAAATATTTGCTGTATTTCTCAGCTAACAATATGCCGACGACATTTCGTTGGTGCTAATGAACTCATAAGTAGAATTGAAAAATTCTTAAAAGTTTGTGTGAACCTTAACTACTTATTCCATAATTCCCATGAACAAAATGAGAATCAGAAATGTTCAAACAAACCTTTAACACAGCAAACATTTCTTTTCGTTTTGCAACTCTTTTACTTTTCTTTGCAACCTTCTATACAACGAGTCACCATTGGTTACTACGATTTGTATTTTTGAAAGTATTTGCTGAAAAAAATTTTTGGACCTGAATTAATACATTTCAATTGGCTCTTAAAGCAAATAAACAATTAAGTTCATATTTGATTATTTTTCATCTTTACTTTGAACGAAACATTTCCATTTTGTACAGCTGATGCAAATTTTTCCATATTTATTGATTCATTTCTTGATTTCCTAAGCTAAGCTGGGGTCACTTTTTGCTTGTAAAATGCTAATTGTTTTGTGCAATATTTCAACGCTACGCTGCAGACCTGCTTCAAGACATGTTTTTCGTTTTTATGTTATAGAATATTTTAGCTTTGTTTTAACAACACGCTAAACAAATTTTTTTCCCGAGGAAAATAACCACGAAGCATCAAAATATTGCATAAAATATTAAGTGCTTTAAAACCAAAAGTTTGAGGTCGTTTTTGGAAAACTAATTTCGAAACTTAAGAAATCAATTTCCATTTTTTTATTGCATAAAAAAAGCAAAAAAAAAAAGGAATAGCTAAATGGAAAAGTTTTTAGGTTTTAACTGTCATATTGACTTTTGGTCGATCCTGTAACCGTGCAAAATGAAAGCCAACTGAAAAATAGCGATCACGCTTTTTTCAGCAAATACTTCAATTAAACAATAGTGTAAACGTAACTTAACAAACCAATTTTATTTAAAAAAAAAAAACATGGGACATATTTTTAAGAATTGTATTAATTCAGACCCAAAAACGAAAAGGTTCATTTGGCATATACATTTCAATTGGCTCTTAAAGCAAATAAATAATTTCATATATGAATATTTTTAAGAATATTTATTTAAATGTAAAAACTAAACTTCCAAGCAAGTGAGAAATATTTTTTGTTTATAAAATGTTCACGTTTAAAGAAAAACAAAAATCTGCTTTCAGTTCCAGCTGACTATAACTGCGCCTTATATTTTTCTAGCAATTAAAAATACTCCCATGTAACTAAGAACTAGAAAAAATCTAGCTTGCTATAAATTTATCCATTCTCAATGTTTCAAACTGTGAGCGAGTAATTGTGGTGCTCTCACACTGGAAGTGGATTTAACATAAATTTAGCAGACATTCGGTGAGAGTGAGGGCACATTTTGAGTTCTCACTGGAACGTTAAAAAACTGTAATAATATAAATAAAGAACGAAAAGCAAAACAATTCACTTGAACAGCTGTTTACAAAATGCTAAAAGAAAAAACTTGCGAAGAAGTGCAGAAATGTTGGCGTGATTTTGTTTGGGCCAAACGCGTAAATTGCTGAAATGGAAAATGTTAGAAGTAAATAAAATAAAATAAAATAAAGGCAAACAATTTTATTATAGCATATTATTAAAACAAGACAGAAAGTATCACAATTTTGAGCAGGGGGAGTATCAATAACCTATGTAGGTAATAGGTTTATGTAAAATTCCTTTCCTTGCTGGTCATTGTCGTTCAAGGTGGCAGAAGTGGAATTTTGCAGGCATTTATTTTCAAAGTTAGATATTTCAACACTTTTATATTGCATAATAGATACATGTATAATTATTGCAATAATTTCCATTAAAAAATAAAAATGTTTCTGAAATCTTTATATGTTCACGTATTAGCGTTCTTAAAATCTCTAATCACATAATCTTGTGCATAAAATAAATTGCTATGAACGATTTTTCACTCGAAAATATGCGAACCAATGATTTTTCATAAAAAATCCAAAATGATTTTACCAGAACATACTATTGTTGGAAGAAACTACTACCACAATTATTTATTTATTTGATGTGTAGAACACAAATATACCTTTATGCCGCCGACATTTAATTGATGCTACTCACATCAAGAACCTTTTAGAGAAGTCAAGAAAAGTTAAGTTTAAGACTAACTGTCTGGGGAACATACCATGGCTAATTCATGTCCACCACGTCACTCTTCAGCATCCAGATTTGAACCTGGCCATGACTACTTGTATACCGTTTTTAAGCAGCAGTTTCTAGATTTAATTTTATTCATCAACTTTCCCTTTTATCATTCTGTTTTTCTGTTGATTGGAATATAACAGGTGGGCCAAAAGCAGTCATCCGATATTGTTTGGCTTTCAGAATATCGGTTGTGGACATGTGGCCTGTTGGAACCGCATGTCCTCCAAACCTAATGCGTTCAACTGCGGCAGAAAAACCCGGTTTGCATGACCCTATAAGGCGTTGTCGGTTGACAAGCAGCGCCCTCGCTCCATGGCTTGATCACTTGTATTCTACAGCTGTGTAGTTCATAAATGCAAATATAATTTGAGGTTGGCCGCCATTTGCAAAAAGGGTGATTTCTTTTGGGCCACCTTGTATTTTATATTCTTTCACCAACATCTAATTGATATTTGTTTCAAACTTTTGGCCGGGCCCAAAGATTTTCAAGTCGAATTTTATGATTTTGAATTGTTAATAATTTCATTAGGCTTGAGTTCAATTTCACTTCCTTAAAACTGGAAAGGATTTTTTTGTGATAAAATTTTTGTTTTTTCTGTTATAAGAAAAAAATTTGTCACAAATATTGAGGATTAAGCTTAAATGCAAAAGCATTTGTTTTAAAATAATCCAGAGACAGAATTATTCTTTCTCTGTAACTAAATGCGTGTCTTTCTAAATGCAATCATACTTTGCATTAGCCAGTATGTATTGAAAATAACTATAGAAGCAGAAAAAAAACTTTAGTTTTTTCTTATACAAGCGAAGAAGAACAGCCAGTGGTCGTAAAGATTTTTGGTAATTTTCTTAAAATGCTGCTTAAGCTGTAAGTACTCCCGTGGATAAGGAAGGATTCACCTGGATATTTTATGCTTTAACTTTTTACGCTTCATAAAATCATCTTTCATTATTCATATTTAATCCATGTTTAGCTGAACTAAATCTGATGCTTCAACCGTGCGTTGAATTGTGCTCAAAATTGTGCAATACATTATGCAAATTACATTTACGATAATTACATTCTGAAAACTGCTTTCAATCAAAAAAGTAAGTATCTACGTATGCAAGTATTTAGTAATAAAATTTACGTTTTCTATTCTCATTATTGACTCATCTACTGGAATTTATTTATAACTACAAAACTCAATCGATAAAAGTGATTATAATAGTTATGAATTTTGTGATAAAGATCATAATGACTACGAACATTATAATTATAGTAGTAGTAATTATTATCTGCCATGAATGAATTATAATAAAGCATTTAAATTTTATGCACTTACAGTGATATAGTTGTAAGCATAGATTTTTGTAATACAAGGCTCAAAATTTTTGTATAAATGTGTGTGTGTGTGAATTTATTTAGCAATCAGTAAATTTTTGCATACCGATAAGAGAGAAAAATATTTTATTTGATTTTAGTAAATATTTTTTAGAAGGCCTGGCAAAGAAATGAAAATTCTTGAACAAAAATTTAAAGAATTTAATTAGAATTTTAATTTGTTTTAAATGTAATAAATTTTAGTTCTAACGAACGTATCTTAAATAAGAAATACTTTGCGAAGCATATGAAATATGAAGCATATTTTGGGAGTGCCGAAAGTTACCTCAGTATAGAAAGGCCATTTGCTTTGCACTCTTCCATACAAAATGTTGTTTAAATATACCAAAAAATGTGTCAAAACCTAGAATTTTTCTGTATTAAGGTGGCGCATTGTAGCTTAAGGTTCCATTTTTAACCAGTTTTGTCTGGGATCTTAAAATGCTGCAAACTCAAAAATTTTTGTACTAAAAATTTTAGTGCCATAATTTTTTTTACAAAAAAATTAGTACCAAAAATTTATGCATGAGAAAAAATGTTTAAATAATTTTTAAAGAAAAATTTGTCCTAAAAATTTTTGGCACTTAAAATGCTAAGAAGAATTTTGTTCCTTTTATTCCAATAAAGTTTCTTCAAAACAATTTTAAGGACAATATTTAAATTTTAATGAAAATTTGCTACAGATGAATTTTGTTATAAAACGTTTTTATTCCAATAAGTTTTCTTCAGAACAATTTGAAGGACAAAATATTTTTTATCTAAAATTTCTAGTACTAAAAATTGTGTATGCAAAAATTTTAATAAAAAAAAATTTTCTTCCTAAAACCCAAAAATTTGTGCATGAGAAAAAACTTTAGTGACGAGCATACGTCTAATTTTGCTTTTAAAATTTAGTACATAATTAGAATATTCAGCACAAAAATTTTGGCATCAAGATTATTTTTACCAAAAACTTGAACAAAGAAAAAAATTATTTGTACTAAAAATTTTGCTGTACTAAAATTTAGTACTAAAATTTAGTACATATCTAAAATTAATTTCCACAAAATTTCAAAATCGGGAGCTGTTACGAAGGAAATAACAATAACAACAAATATTTTGACAACAATTTTCACAACCAAATGTTTTGTTAATTTGTTACTAAATTTTTTAGTACCTATCAAAAGGTTCTTGCAGAAAAAGTGCAGTAGCTAATGTTTATTGCTTAGAGACATTTTAACACCAAATTTTTCTAACTTTCCTTGTTGAATTGTGTATAAGTTAAACATTTTTTCTTTTTCACAAGTAATTCAGTATTGGGAATTGTTATGCAAAAAAATTTGAAGAGTAAGAAATATTATGAAAAAGAATTTTAGTTAAGAACATTTCAGTACTTAGCATTTTGCTATATGAAAATGTTATTACATAGTAAAAATTCTGAATGGCAAATCGAAATTTTTAGAGGCTTAAGAGACACGTTGTCAAGTATCTTGATAATATGTAAGCCCCGTAGGGGTCACAAGCAATTTATATAACTTGGAGAGTGAAAAAAATTTAGCATATAAAAATAAGCTGTCGCGTCCCTGTGCCAAACTATTGCCACTGACTTAAAAAGGGTGGATGATGCCTGGTGGAAAATCGAAATTTTTAGAGGCTCGCTGTCAAGTTTCTTGATAATGTGTGGACCCCATTAGTGCTACAAGCAATTTAAGTAGCTAGGAGAATGGGAGACGGTTTTGAGGAAGAAGTTTGCCAAACTATTGCCACCAACCACAAAAACGACAGCTTAAAAAAGGTGAAAGTTTTATCAATTAATTTTGCTTTCTTTTGATGGAAGATGAAGACAACGTATGCTGGCCTTTAAGCCATTTAATCTCACACACGGTGATTGAAATTTTCTTCATTAAACTGTCAGCCAGCATTTGTCAGTTATTAAAACTTCACTTTTGTAGGGATATAATAAACAAATAATAATAAAAAATGTTTTTTGTTTGTTTGTTTGTTTTGGTGTTTACCAAAAGTACACATGTTGTTAAGTTTGCTTGTTTAACAACAAGTTGGCGTTAACAACATCATGTCAAAGAATTCGTCTTGTCGGTTGTTCTTGCTGTTGTTGTTGCTACCAACCACTAGCAACTACTGCCACTTCAACGGTTGGCAATAAGTTGTTGTGTTGACGAAGAAAAAGAAGAAGTTTGTTATTGGTAGTTAGTTGGTGGTTCTTAATAATTTTACTTCATTTTAATTCTTTGACTTTTTTGCTGGTTCAAGTTACTGGTTGTTTGCCATTTTCATAATTACTTACGACAAGTATAACACTTCATATAGAGTACGGTTTTCAAGAGTGTGGGTTGTTCATGTCTCAACTACATTAACAAGTAAGACAACAACAACAATAACACCAGCAGCAGCAGCAGCAGCAGCAGAGAATTGCTAAGTAGTAGCAGCAATTGTATGTGAATTTTATATTGTATAGTTTGAAAGAGCTGCGAAGCAGGGACGCAACATCTTTAAGCAATCAAGCAGCCAACCAACCAACCAAGCAACCAACTAAGAATTGCTCTTTTAACTACTTTTTGTAGTGTTATTGAGATGTTACACAGTTGCAAATGGAAATCTATAGACATTTCAGTCAGCCAGTCAGTCAGTCCATCAGTTTTGCCGTTGGTGGGCTGTGAAAATAGTGCGTTTGATGAAACAGATGTGAAAAAGAGTGGATTTTCTTATTAACAATTTTTTAAAGGATACTTGCAGCACTAAAATGTATTTGAAATTTAAAATACAGCACAACTTTTTCATAAGAAATCGTTCTAATATACATACATATTTCAAATAGATTTTAGTTTTCATGAATACCAGGGAAACTATTTAGTCCATTGCCTAAAAATGTTAGCTTTTACTTTTAATTGTAAGTCTAATAGAATAATAAATAAATATTTGTAAAATTTAATAGACAAACTTTTAGTAGTGTTTTGGATAGACAGAAAGTTTCCAGGCGCTGGACAACTTCGGTGGGCAGCATTTAGGTTGGAAATATTTTTAAAATCTTTACAGGAAAGGAAAGTTTTAGTTGCCATTTGTGAAGGTCCTTTTGCATTATTTATAAAATTTCAGTAGTGATAACATTCTTTCAAATTCTTTATAGTTTTATATATTAAAATTGATTTTCATCTCTGTGAAAAGTGTTCTGTTTGAAGTGATATTTTTTTTTCCTTTGTTCACTCACAAGTGCCATTGAAAATGCTTGTTGTCATACTCTGCAGAAGAGCAGTGATGGTTGCCAAACATGTGCCACAGAAAAAGTTGAATGTAAAACTGATTGCAATAAACAAAGTGATCATTTGAAATTGAAACAATATTTGTATAAAGTGAAAATTGCAACAGAAAAGTATATATAATAAAAAGTAAATTTTTAGAAAATTCGAGCATAAAATTTCAAATGCTAAAATATAAAATATTTTTTGGCGAAAATTCAAAACAAAGTTGATGCCAGCAAATGGCACGAGAATGCAAAATGAATAAAATTTTCTGTCCTACATAATGAGTCCTCATGTGATGCTATTACTGTTGTAACAAGTAAAACGTACGCTATTTGCAAGGATATTTAATTTTTTTTTAGGAAAATTTTCCTTAAAAATGAACTTAATTATTTATTTGCAATAAGAGCCAATTCAAATTTATTATTTTAATTTAATATGAATGTATGTAATATTTTAGTTATAAGAATATACCTTTTTAATGTTTTCTGTCGTTTTCAGTAGACGTAATAAGCGAAGGTAACTCGTGTATAGAAGTTGTAAAGTAGAAGTAAAATAGTTTGAAGCACGATTCAAGCAACAATTGTGCTTAACATTCTCAAATTAATTCAAGTAATGCTTTGAATGAGCTAGTTGTGCACCAGCTGGAGACACATTATGGTTTATCATACATAGCTGGGGTACAACTAGCTATTCCAAACTAGAGTTTCAGTGAGAACTTTGTTTTGTGTCCTTAACGAATATAAGACAGACTTCAAATCACTTCTAAGAAGACATGGCAATCGAAGCAAACATCCAAAAACCTAAATCCACACTTTGAATAAAAAAACTTAAAATCAAATGCACAACGGCTGCATTTATCCACCCTGCTAAGAAAGTGTTGTCTTCTTTATTTAAATTTCAATTAATTTAAAAAATAGCTAAACATGTTAGAAATAAAACTTAGGACTCATTAAGAGTTATCTGAAATAATATTTTATAATTTTACAATTTTCATTATCAGTCTTTTCCCGGGAAAAAACACTTTTGTACAGAATATGTTTAATTTTGCTTTATGAATGCTTTCAAAAGGGAAGTCATTCATCTATCTCATTTGTCTATTCAACATGTCAATTTTGTATGTACACGCCTTTAATTTAACATTAAATGCCTTAATTATTTTCCATCATCATCATCTCTTTGCAAGGCTTCCTGCAGGAATATGTTTATGTAAATGTATGTTTTTTTTCTATTTTTTTTTTTTTTTTTTGCTTCAATGTACTTTGGCCAAATAGATAATTACATGCATTTTAATGTCTATTATTTACAAAGACATGGTTTTCCCTGTCCTCCCAATAGAGTGTAATTTGTTTAAGAGGAGACGCTCATAAAAAAAAACGAAAGAAACCCCATATTAACATTTTCTTTCTATTTTCTTGTAACTAACAAATCATGTTTTATTTATAATTTAACATAACTTTTCCATTAGATGGAAGAGTATCAGCCTGCCTGCCTGCCTGCCCCATTGTGGCATGCGTAACATTTAACGCAGTTTGAAATTGTTACTGCCATGATGTGGCTGTTGTTGTTGTTAAAAAAAAACCCCAGACATGTTATTTGCAACAATTTAGAAGTTACTGGCTTTGGCTTGTTGTTACAAGTATTTAATTAAATTATTTGAATATTAATTATGTTACACTAGTAGACTATTAGACCAATAAGTAAAGAAAATTGTAATGCTGCGTTAGAACATAAATTTCATATACAATTTTTTGCAACAGTCTCACCCGAATTACCACGCCAAGCGCCTTTATTGCCGTCCAAGTCATCCATTTTGTTGACTGGTAGCACAGATAAAACAATACTGATCTCGACCTGGAGCGAGAGCCTCCATTTATACTCCAACTTATCTGGCAGAAATTCCTGAGTCATGAACCACCCACAACCCCTAGTCTGGAAAGTTTTGGGGCAAGAACCTTCGATTGATTTCGTTGGTGTAGCAGTTATTTAAATTACATAAAGTACATTAGTGTGGTGTTTCGCCTCACTAACAGATGTCGCTTGCGGCAGTACCAAGAAATCCGCTGCTATTTGATTAGCTAAAGTAATTAATTAACTACAAATATACATCTTTATCTAAAATTTGCAACAATCCAATTTTTAATTAACGACTGTTTTTACATTTCTTGACTGGTAAAATGCTTGGGCGATTTCCAGTCGAAAATATAACAACGCCGTTGGTTCTTGTGCTCAAAAAATATCTCTGGGCTCTTAATTTTATTTTTGTTTCTACAAAAACTTAACGAAATCATAATCCTTCCTTGCCACACAATGTAATTTAATAATTAATTTTTGTGTGCTTAGAAATTCTGCCACTCTGTAACTTTTACTTTCTTACCACAAAAACACTTTGGTGTTCATAAACAATGAACTCTTTCATTATTGTTTATTATTATAATGGCTGCTGTTTTTCTTTTCTTTTTTTTGAACTCCTGACCTGAATCTTTTCAAACTGTCCATTCCTGTTTAAAATCCTTTGTTTTACTTTAAAACACAAACAGCATTCCAACTTAAATCCTTTATTTCAAACCCACCAAAAGAATGCCTTTCACTTAATTTTAAAAGGCAGCCAGTAACCCGGTAAGTCTGATAGAAAAGGAAATAAGAAAGTCGTCTTTTCCTTAATATTTTACTTAAACTATTTTAAAGATCATGAGGCATCATTTATAACAATAATGACAATTTTAGTTTCCAAATCTGGATCAGCAAATAAATAATTTTAATTTATTTTGCACTTTAATTTCCACACCATATAGAATATTCAAGAGACTTTTCTTTTAATTTCATTCACGTCATGGTTTATCCAATAATTTAATCTGATGATTATAAGTTTTCAATTACAGTGCTTGCTATTCGCATGCACAAACATGTTTTTCGTCAATTGTGTTTAGTAGAGACAACAACCGTGTTGCCTATACAAATTTTTGAACGCAAATAAGCTTGGGCTGGACTCTGATTATTGACCTCTCGAGCTTTTAATGAATTAATAGTATAAGTAAACTTGTGTCTTGGCTTTTGCCAAGACCTAATAATTGAAATCAATTAAAGCATATGGCTTCGATAGTTGCTTTGTGGCAAAATCGAATTTAACACAGTTCTAGTTCTCTACATTCTCCAAGTTCTCTGTAAGATGCCTTTGTTCAGAAAGGTTGTTAGCGAGCATAACAAGCTTGCGCAATATAGAAATTTTTAGTCAAAAATTATCTTATTCCAGTCTGCTCATTTATTGGGGGAGGCCCATTCCTTAAATAATTTTGAGAGAATTTATACCACACGCTTCCGAAATTCCCCATAAAATGTGTTTGAAAACACAAGTCGTTAGCCAGGACAAAAACCGCAAAAAGGCGCAGTCGAGATAGAACGAACTCGCCTTTGTTGCTTATTTGGCTTTTTGCTTTGCAATGGTTTCACTATAGAGTATATTCTATCACGAATGCCGGAATTCGGCGCTGGTTCTAAGCCACTTACGGCCATCAGCTTAGCGTTTAGCACCTAACAGTTATTCATTTTGCATCAGAACTGTAGGGTTCATGGCACGAAATGTTGTCCGTTGTTGTGGATTTATTAATTATTAATTGAGTTGAAAGTTTAAATAGTTGAGTTGAAGTTTATGAAATGTGCCAAGGAACATAAACAGTTTTGTAGAAATTTATGTTTCTTCTTAAAATTTAATGCCAAATAGTTTAAAGGAAATATAAATATAATGACTTGAAAGGGCGAGGAAAAGTACTGGGGAGATGAGTCAAAATGACGTTTGTTTTAATACTGGAATGTATAGTTATTTTATAGCCACTGCTGTTGACGCATTCTTAAAGGCCACTAAATAATAGGGGGTCACCCTACAAATAGGATATTCTGAGTTAATGTTTCCCTCAACGACCTACAAGCACCGCAATGTGTCTAGGAGGATTAAAAGCTACGACCGTTTGCCACTAATGTTTTCTGTAGGACATTTCTTTAAGGCACGCCAACCCTTTTACTGCCCTCCTTCATAACGCTGCCAGGATGCAACTCAAATGTCAACCCCATCACAAAGATCTAGCACCACAGTGACTCAGGGGCTAATTTTATGACAGTCATTGATTAAATTTCCCTGCCCTGCATTTTATTGAACACACTAGTTCCTCTCCAACTCTTGTTGTTACAAAACCATAATTTCATAAACAACTTCCACAGCAGAATATCTTTCTAACAAGGAACTGCATTTCAATTTAAAAGTTTAAAAATTATTGCCTTAATAACTCTTCAAGGAAAAATCGATTTTTTATCAAGCACTTTCATAAAATTAGTTCATTCGAATTAAACTCTTTAAATAAACTCCCCACTGAATGTTGTAATTGCAATAAAATTTATTACTGAAATTGTTGAGAGTCAAAGCGAGCGTATGAAACTTACAATATACCACCAAGTGGCATCAATTTTAGTTCGCAAAATGTCGTTATTTCATTACAATTTGAGGTTGTTATGTTCAGTTTTTGCGTTTGCTGGCTGTTGGCATTCATTATTGTTTTTGTTGTTACTATTTGGTTGGTCAAACTATTAATCAACACAACAAATCACCGCCATTATCATTAAAACTTACATTTGCAAATACCAGCAGCAGCAGCAAAAAGTTGGCATCGAAAAAGGGGTCGCATTAAAATGGTGTTATTTTCCAAACTAAGAAAAGAAAACCTAGAATTTTTTTACACGTTTGTTGAATGTTCTCGGTCTCAGAAAAGAATATGTTAACTTCTTCCAAATAGCTTAAGCTGTTTTCGAAAATTCTATCTCTCTTAGCAATAATAACATGATCCTGCATGCCTTTGTTTTGTTAATTCCTTTTTTTTCTCTACTTAAACACCAACACGAAAACAACACACGCGAAAGAATATATAAATATTTGCAGAGAAAAATTCCGGCAAAAAATCGCCTACAATTAGAGCCATTCATTGAATCTCCAGCACCCACCCACTCTCTTGAAATTTATGTTCTTCGTCATTTTTACGGCTCTTGTTTTGATTTCTTTTTCAAGGATTTCTCATGAACACAGGCCATATTTTTGTTTGTTTGTGTTTGTATGTGTCTGTATATGCTTATGCGTTGCTATCAACAACTACTATAAACAGTTTTTATTTCGCTGCATTACAAGGAACAGCTGAAACAAAAAACCAAAACGCAGTTATATGTCGATTGCAATTTAAGCCAAAATAGAAATTCCAGCAAAATCTATGACATCTGAATAAAAAAAAAATTGATTGTTCTTTCATTTCTGATGGAAAGTTTTATGGATTGGTTTGATTGTGGTTATCATGACCTATTAAATAACAAATGTGTGTATGTGTGTGCATGGAAGTAGTTTGGTATTTTCAGCTACTTCAGAGCTGTGATTTAGTGGCGTTCATAATATAATGTTTAGTTTAAGCCGTTTCTTGTCTTCTCTTCTATAATCTTCTCTGCTCTTTTCTTCTCTCTTTTTTTACTTCACTTCTCTCTTCTTTCCTGTCCTTTTCTTTTCATCTCTTCTCTTTTCTTCTCTTCTCTTCTCTTCTCTTCTCTTCTCTTCTCTCCTCTTTTCTTTTCTCCTCTTTTCTTTTCTTCTCTTTTCTTATCTGCCCTTTTTTCTCGTCTCTTCCCTTCACCGCTCAGCCGTTCCGTCCTCTTTCCTTTTTCTTTAGTTTCTTCTCTCACATTCTTATCTTTCCATTTCTTTGCCTAACTTTTCCTAAATGCTCCGCTCTTCTCTTCTATTTTACTTTCCTTTTTGTACTTCTCCTCTTTTCTGCGTCGCTTTCTTTTTTATTTAATTTTTTTTTCTATTAGCTTTACTTTACTTCGCCTAGCTTCTCTCTTTTTCCTTTTTTATTTTTCCGTCTTTGTATCGTTTTCTTCTTTTTATTTCTAATTGTGCTCTCATTTTTTATTCCCATCTCACATTTTTTATTCTCTTTGTTTCACCATTTAAATTTTCTTTTAATACTTTTTTTTGTCCGATTTTAACTAGTGCTTTTTTTGTTAGCTGCTTTTATGTTTTTATTTCTTTTATTGTTCTGCTTAATTATATATTATATTCTTTCTTCTATTTTTTGTTTTTTCACTTTGTTTTATTTAAAAAATTAATTAACGTTATTATGTTTCATTTTATCCAAGTTTATTATAAATATTTTAGTTAATGTTTTAATCGCTTAATTTTGTTTTATTTTATTTTAATGTTTCTTTTTATTTTCTCTTTGGATTATTTCTCTAATTCTCTGAACAGCTTCTTTTTATATCTCTTCTCTTTCGATCTCTTTTTATCTCTTCTCTGATCGTTTTTTTTTAAGTTGACATCTTCGCCTTTCCCGAAAACATCCTTTGAGTAAAGTCAATTTCTCTTTAATTTCTATTGCTCTTCAAAAATAACTACACGAGTTTAACGGTACTCTCTAGTGCTCTTCTTCAAAGTACTTTTCTTTCTTATTTCTTCCATTTGGCATTAAAAATTTTTCTTTAATTTCGTTTTTTTATTATTTTATTTTCTGAAAAGTCTTTACAATATCCCTCTTTTACAGTACACCTCCCATTATTTTTTACCCCCTTCCAAACTGTGTTGAATTATCGTTCAATAGCAATCACAGAAAACAATCAGTTCATATTTTATGTGGATTGATTTTTTGTTCTCTTATTTGCTGCTCGGAGTCCGAGTGGGTGGAACGAGGATGTTGCATATATCGTAATGTCTGTGTTGTACATTCGACATGTTGATATGTAACATGTAGATTGTGTTAAAATTTAGGTCGCGTTTTGTGGTCAATTTGGTAAACAATTTGTTTTATATCAGATTCAGAGAATCTGTTTACAAACATACTTTTATATATTTCTGTTACAAGGGTTTGTTTTTGGTGGTTTGGGTTCATTTAGTAAAACGAATGACTGTTAAAGGGAACAATTTTAGCTTGGGAATAATTTTGAGCATGTGAAGTTACTGGATAATTTATAAAACTAAATAAGTATAGTTTAAGAACGTCTGTCTTTTAATCTATTGCAAATAATTCTGTTTTATTAATTTTTTTTTTAATTTTTGTTGGGCCTAACAGTAACGAAAATAAAACAAAGACAACATTTTTACAAATCAATTATATCAAACGTTGACTGACAGATGACACCAATTTACTAAAAACTTTGAAAACAAATCAACAAATATGTCAACTAAGTGAAAACTAAGCGGATTACTACAATATCCTAACGATTCATGTATATGCTTGCACACACATGCACAAGCATGCACATATTCTTGTACTTAAACTCATAGTATTTTTTAGCAATTCTCGAAAACCATTCACATTATAATTGCTCTTTCAATTTAATTTTGTTATGCACATATATAATAAAATTATCGGTTAAGAAACTAAAACTTACAAAACTCTTCAACTTCAAACAGAACCCAAAGTAAGATTAAAATTTAAATTGGCATTTCTGTCGTTTAAAATCTACTCTCTATTGTATTAGACTATTCGACAAATTATATCTTTCATTTGCGGCTTTCAACAGAAGTGCCACAACCATATTTAATTTATTTACATACATATAAATGAAAAAGGCATAATTACTCCCTATATGTCGACCTGAGCCGAGCAATTATTGCTGAATTGAACGTAATGACTAAATCGATTATCACTTTTATATAGAAGCATTTGTTGCTTTATCAGAGAGGTGTTTTTAATTTTAACACTAGACTGGAATGGCTGCCAGACCTCACATTTGTTTTATCACTTTGTCCTGGTCTCCTTTTGTTTCAATTCATCTCCTGGCAAAAGGTCAAACTATTGATGTTTGGTTGAATAACTTTAGCAATAATGGGCAATGCTAATCACAAATTTTGTTTAGTTACATGCCAATATGTATGTACATATATATTGGCCTACAAATGACAGTGAAAGGTGTTGAAATGGAAATGAGTTTCCAAAATGTGGCAAATGGCATAAAACAAGTGAATGAATAGAGTTAAAGCAAATTGCATAAAACAAGTGTTTAGTATGCAATTTTTTGAGTGATATGTTATAAAAAGTATAGCATGAGATGGTCAGAAAATAGAACAGTGGTAAAAGAAACTGAAGTAATTAAGACAAACGAAAACAAGACAGCAGGTGTCGAAACAGGGAAACACGAACTTATATTAAGAAATAGAACTAAGGACTAGCAATGTTTTCAATTCAAAAACTCTCTTTTAAGTGTGGTTGTGAAAGAGAAGAGAAGAGTAGAGAAGAGAAGAGAAGAGGAGAGGAATGGAGAGGAGAGCAGAGGAGAGCAGATAAGAAAGGAAAAAGAAGATAATAGAATAATTGAAAAGGAAAAGCGAAATTGTGAGGTAAGAAAAAAGAAGAGATGAAGCAGACTTACATAAGAAGATAAGAGGAGAAATGGTACTGAGAGAAGAGCTGAAAAGACAACAAAAGGTGTAGAAAGACAACAAAAGATGAGAAAAATAGTGAATATACAGGTAGCTAGGAGAAAAGAATATTAGAAAAATATTACGTTATGGGAAAGAAGGAAGAGTGGAAAAAATAAAAAGAAGCAAAAAGGCGGTACAAGAGAGGAGACGAGAAGATAAGAGAAAAAAGAAAAATTTTAAAGAATGAAAGACAGGGGAAGGCAAAGTAAAGTTGGAAATAAAATACATCAAATCAAAGGAAAATTACAAAGTAGAAGAAAGGAAAGATAACAAACAAGTTAAAGGCGGAAGTAACTTACATGGTGAATTTAAACCACTAAAAGTATTAGACTGTATTGAAAAGTCTGTAAGCAATTTCATAAAAATATTAAGGCAGAACTGCAAAAACTTTACTGTCCTTATGTTAAAGTGAAGATTGTGGGCATTTCTAGCCACCTTACGAAATTCTTCAAAAGATAGTTTGATAAAAGGCCTCAAACTATTATCGAATATATTATTCGACAAAAGGCGATTGGTTAGTCTCATTATTTACACGCATCCGTAAAAACACCCACACGCACACACAAATCCACACACAATCACCTGAATATATAACGAATACAATTGCTTTATGAGAACTATAATTATTAATAGAATTAAATTGTATTGGGACCTAAAGACATCATCAATACAAATCCTTTAAAACTCTAAATTATTGGAAGAGGAAATATGAATATTCTCTATATAAAATTTAGTTATTAATTAACTAATGAATAGAGAATATTGGGTTGCTAAGATTTTACATAGAGAATAAAACAAACAAAATGAAAATAATTTAATAACAGACATTAAAGAGAGGCAGTGCTCTTAAGTTTTCATAAAATATGGATAAATTTGCCTTGCATTTAATATGTTTAAATGCTGGATAGATAATGACTCTTAGCGTTTTCTTATACCTTATCTTAATTGGAACTAAAACACTCGTCTACCAGTTGATCGGCGTTTTTCAGTTAAACTCAATTAAAAAAAAAAGCAAACAACCGCTGAGGCAATAAAAATCTCTCACAATTAAATCCTTTAAGCAAACTTTACGATACCGAATCAAAAACTCATTAAAACGAAAATCAACTCTATAAATTTTCCAACAATTGACACATTAATTGCCATAATTAGTTTCTCAAAATGATCAACGTACTAATTGAGCACAAGCAAAAGACACTTTCCCAGAACTCCCTAAAAAGCAAAGTCTCAACAGCATGTTAACAACAAAACAAATAAACTAAAAACTCATTCATAAAAGTTTGCAATAAAAATACATAAAATACAAAAATACGCAACGACATTTTTGTGTTGTTGCAACCAGTTTTCGGCAGCAAAAGAGTGCGACTGCTGGTTCAGCAATGCAACCGCAAACAGCAAAAAAATAAAAAAATAAAAAAAAGGCAACAAAAACCAACAACAAATTGTAACCATAAACATGATGACAACTTATCAATAAGAAACTGTTGCAAACAATCGTAATAACTACTACTGTTCGAGTAGTTGCTACAACATTAAATAATGACGCAAAAAAATATCTAAACTCATAAGCAACCACATGAAATTATTTATACGAACTTCAATAATAAACTGCTGAACTAAATAACTTCTTAAAGGCAGAAGAAAATAAAAACACCGTGAGAAATGTTTGGGTAATTAGAAAATATTAGTTTCAATGCAAGTGCGGAGTCCTGTTGGCGCTCCTTGTCAAGCGTTTCAGTATTCTGAATCATCACTCAAGCATACAAATTGGCAGGAATGTAAAAATTCAGCTCGCCTTTTAAACACTGAAGTGAAAAGCTGGTTCATTCACCGTAGACGGCTGCAAAATCGCAGAAATAAAGAGAGGTGGTAAAGGAAATGGAAGACATGTCTTCTTACCCAAATTCAATAAAGCAATTCAAAAAAATCATTGATAATGGCAAGCAGAAGCGCTGGAGAGGTTTTTGGGATTATGTAAGTGATATGTTAAAAATGAACAATAAGTATAAGAGAAACAGTATGTAGAATAAAAAAAAAATGCCTGTAAATCTTTCAGCGTTTACAACGAAACAATTTTATAAGAGTTGTAGAACATATGGAATAGCACGAATAAGACCAATTCTACAATGTCATTGATCATGAGAAGCAGAAGTGCTGGAGAGATTGATGATGGGCTGTCAAAAATGTAGAATAAGTATAAGAGAATGACTTTGAAAGATTATATAGAAACAGCGTTTATAACGCAACAGTTTTATAACCCCCAAGTTTTGACTTGGATTTTAAATGCCATTTCAATTTAAATTTGATTTAAATACAAAATTGAGTCAAACACTTGCTATTTAAATCAAACTTAAACGGCTTGCCGTGCCCATTTAAAATCGATTTAAGTTTTTCGTACTGCCATATGATTTTGACAGTTTGTTTTTGTTCTGCAAATTAAGAAAATTGCACATGTTTTTTTTTTGTTTCATAATTTGATTTTTTATTATTTCCAGAAGGTAATCAACTTCTGTGGCAGTGAAAATGGGAGTCCTTTTATCACTTTTGCTACTACTCATTTTAATAATTTTTACAAAACAATTTATTATTTTCTGAACTTTTCACAATTTCACTTGCTTCCAAATTTGTTTAAACAGCTGTTTTGTATTGAGTTATCGATAATTTTTTGACACTTACATTGTGCTGCCGTACTTTTCTTACAATTAATTACCAAAAATAATTTTAGACTGTAAAACAGAAAGCTATTTTAAATCCAACTTAAATTTTAGGGAAAATTTACTAACTTTGTATTTAAATCCCAAGTCAAAAATCGGGGGTGAGTTGTAGAACCTATGGGATGGCACCTATAAGACAATAACGTTGTAAGAATATGCATAAAATTGTACCTTTAAATTCTCGCAGTGTCTACAGAAAATTAAATTAATTTCATCATCTTCAGTACGAAGAATATAACAATGAAAGCAACACTTAAATTCAATTCAAAACTTTCAGCCAATAACAACATGACATGTTATTTTTGTTGCTTCAGAAAGCAATAAACATAAATCAAGCATGACATTAAATAAAGTTTGCAACTTAAATGTAATAAAATGTTGCTGCTACTTTTAGTCACTGCTCGAAAGCTTGTCATTTTTCAAACGAAAGAGTACTTGTGTGTATGTGCTCAACACACACACACATACCTTTATATACACATGTACATGTCACCACACGTCAGAGTGAAGTTACATCTAAAATGCAGCTGTATTTAAAAGTTGTTTAACTCAGGTCGTTAATCAAGCGCTAAAACGAAGAGCAGCAGTGTATGTCAGGAAGCGATATGACTACTAAAAGTGCTAAGACTTTAACGAGCTTAATGAATACAATAAAATTATTTAGTGGTGTGGCAAACGTAAGCAACAGGTTGCCAGTGATAACTAAAAGGATTAGAGAAAGCAAATGTGGAGGATGTAAAAAGTAGCAACAGGAATAAAAAAAAGTATTTGCTTGCTTTGTAACATTGATGCTTAAATTTAATGCTCATTATTTGAATATTTTGGCTGCTGGAAAAATTACATGTGTTCTGTTCTGTTCTTCTTCCTTTTTTTTTGCTGCCCAAAAGTTTTCGCTAAAAACTTAGCAGCCAAGTTGGCAAAGTTTTATAACTCATGTCCATACTAAAGTACAGATAACCCAATAAAAACCCCGAAAAAATAGCAAAAAGTATTACAGAACAACATTTGTCAACACTTTGGCTTTTTAACTCTCACTGTCAAAGGCGATTTAGAATGAAGGGACAGACAGGCAGACAGACAGACAGCCACACTGAAAGCCAACTGCCGAGTTATAAATGTTTGGAAGAGTTTTTCCATATGAGCAAACAAATGCTCACTCAAACATTCCACCCACCACAAATACCAGAGAATGAATTAGATCCAGATATATTTTGACATCTTCTACATATGTTTGTTCGCAAAGTTTAAGTTATCTTGTATTTATTCAGGTATGTGACCGTAAATTATAAACAGCTTAATATGTAAATAAAAGCATATTGATTCAGGCATAAACAAGACAAGATATTAAATGGCCAACAAGTATGATGATGATGATGATGATGATGATGATGAGAGGTGTTTAGGAGTTACGTACAGTGGGTGAATTGTGAAAGCTTCAATTAATTTTATAAGATCTCTTAACAATCTTGAAAAAATTCCCACAGGCAACTGTTTTTAAAAATCATCACGCTTGTGAATTCTTCTCATACATTCTCAAAAATGTTCATTTTTGTTTACATTTTTGCTTGCTTGCTCTGTTTTTTATTTAATTCCCTTAGGAAACAAGCCTTCTTTTCCCATTTTATTGGAGCATATTTTCTCAATATTTAGGTCATATTTTAAATTTTTTACAGCATCTGCAAGATGATAAGTTCAAGTGATTAGTTTAACTGATTATTATATTGCAGATAACAGAAGCAATAAAACTAGCAGATTTTTTCATTTTCTCTGTGGGTATAAAGTGCGTTAGGCATTCGCATTGTATGCCGCACTCCACAATTTTAGTATACCGTCTAAAAACTCTCTTCTCTCACATGGACATAATTATAATTTAAATAATTAGAAAAACAAAAAAACAAAAATTTTCCCTGTATTTTCTGGTGTTTCGCACCACTGTCATGAAGTCATATTCTTGAATTAGTTTGAATAATAAATATTCAAATTTAACTACCATCTGCTTTCTAATGCAATTTCTTGCTCATACATACACATTAGGGGGCGCCCTAACTTGAAAATATAAAGCCACATAGTAATTGCTCGCAACAAAGTTCTCCATAATTGAAAAAAGAGTTCATTTTAAGAAAACTGATCCTGCAATATATAAACAAGAAAGTGAAAAATTCCAAAAAACATTTCACAGGAAAAAAAATTAAGACGATCCCGTTTAATTTTTTTTTTAATTTCCTTAATCGAGGCTAAGACCTATTTCCCTCTTCTAAGTAGCATCTCTTAATAAATCAATATTTTCTCATATAACCCTCCAGCATATTAAATAGCTCCTGGTTGCCTCCAGTGCACTCAATTATTGTTTCAAGCTATACTAAATTTTCTCTCCGACACTTCTTTGGAAAATAAATTTTTCACTCAATGTCGTCGGGAGTGAAGCAAACAAACAAGAAGAGACAGAGAGAGAGAGATAGAAAGGGAGAGTGAGAGGAAGAGAGAGAGAGAGAGGAAGAGAGAAAGAGGGAGAGAGAATATATCAACAGCTTCAACACTTCGATTTCAGAGATGATGGCCGAACACAGTCTGATCGAAAACGAGCTGAAAAATTGGAAAATCAGCAGTAGGGCAGCAGTTTCAATGATGCCGATTTAGATTAAAAAAATTCCAAAAAATATACCAGATGAGGCCTTACAAATCTGGAATGAATTGTATCAAATATTAAAAGTGCCCCGACCCACGAATTGGACAGTCCCGAGGCCGCAGGTTTGATTCCTATCAAGAGCCCTCAATGTTCTTGCAGACAAGCAAAAGCTTCGTAGTCTTATGTCTCTTTTATTTTTAAATAAGAAAAAAGCCGTGCATGGCAGTTGCGGAAATTTTTGTTAATTTTTGCATCTTTCACTATAATATTTCGGAAGAAAGTTATGAACGAAGTGACCCAGCAGAGGCAGCAGATCACTTTGATGCAAATCAGCAAACAAATATTTTAAGCCAACAACAAGTGATGACAGAAGGCGATTTTTTCAACATAGGTCCCTATATGCCCAGTATATGGTGGGAGCTGAGGTTTTTATGTAATTTGAAGCAATATTTAATACCCAAAAAGGAACGAATACAGCACTCTGACTTGTATGTTTTAGTTCCCCACACCTGGCTCATGATCTGCTCAATATCACCTTTATTTGATTCCTCTCTTTATTTTAAGCCAGAATTATTTGGGGAGATCCAGACGAGGAAAAAACGGGGGGACTGCTAAGACTTAACAAGCCCGGGATTAAGTACATTAATGGGCCACACTCAGTTACTAGCACATCTTAACCGCATGTGAACAACGTGAGCAGATGCAAGTAAAGTAAGTGGGAAGGAAAGCATTATTTATGCCAGTACCTCGCCTTCTCACAAATGCGGTCCCGATATCTTGGAAGATACCCTTTACCAGACATAACCCAATTACGGGTTATATGCTGGAGGAAATTAAGGAGGTTTGTGAATGATACGAAGTTCCTACAGACCTATGTGTCAAACTGTTTATGGTTAAGGCCACGGAGCTCACAACAAGCCTACACTGGCTTAAGTGTATGTCGCAAGACATGGGCAAACACATCCCCACACCCAACCCAACCCAACCTAAGCTAATCTATTTTAAGCCAGGATTTGTAATTTTTTACCCTCTTTGCAAAAAAAAAACAAAGTTTTGTTTGCTCAACGTGGAAGAAAAAAATCCCTCTGATTTACCTAAGCACGTTTTGGAGTGGCCACTTTGTTCAAATCATTCTATGTCGCTCCCTAATACACACACACTCGCACACATTTTATTTATTTTCAATCTTCTTATTAAATGTTATTTTTCTTCGTTTTCTTTTATTATTATTATTACTACTACTACGATTATTATTGTGTGGTTGGTTTCTCATGTTTTTTAAACCTTATAAAAATATTTAGAGTATAAAGGATTTCTTGCTGTTGTGAAGTGTAAGGACTTAGTTTTGTGTTTAGATTTCAGCTTCTCTTCGAATAACTGTTTTGCTTGTGAGATGCGATGATGGGTGTGATGATAAAATGCCAATAAGTAACAATAATTTCTTGGTAAACCAGATGCGGCTGACAGGGGGTTTCAATAATTCCATTTCAACAATAAGAAAAGGTAATATTTATTTACTTTTGCCTTCAAACCAATTTGATAAATTTTAAATTGAAGTAATGAAAATAAAATAAAAAAAAAACACATTTCTGTGGTTGTTAAATTTTAAATTGCTTATTATGAATTGTAGTTAAGCCAACCGTTAAGGCAGGGGGTTACAACCAATTATGGCCATGTCAATATGGAGTGTGAGTTGATGTGTTTTTAATACAATTAAATTTGCCTATACCTCAAGGTAAAACAAAAATTGTTTGTATTATGTATATGGTTTTCTTTAGCAGAAATGCTTAAATTGCTTTATAAATTGCTTATTAGTTTGTAGGGTATCAGGGGAAAATATTGTGAAATAAATATCACATGGCAAAAGGGGTGCAACGTGCAACGCAAGCGGATATTTTTAATATATTTTATTTAAAGCAAGATTTTTTTCCAAACTAAAATGCATCTTAAGTCGTCTGTAATCTAGTTATATTTCCATATTACTCGTATATAATCTAGTTAAGCTTAAAACTACACAAAGGAGTAGAACAATATGCTTCACAAGAATATATCTGGCAGTGTATTTAAGCTGTAAATTTTCCAAGCGATTCCCAGTCATACAATTTTTTGCTCTAATAAATTTTATTGGCTTTTTTCCTCTGAAACGAAAATATATAGAGATATTAAAAAAATTGCCAGCAATTGGTGCAAGTTGTAAGAAGAATTACACCCGCTTACTTTTATTATTTTGAGCCATTTTCTTGTTATCTTTTTGTTTATTTTTTTGCCACAGACTGCAAGGCAACATAACTAACGTTTATTAAGAGAATTAAGTTTGCAGTTGCCTTTTTTTGGTTATTTGCTTCTATTGCTGTAGTCTTTCTTAGCTTGAGGTGTGAAAAAGCTTAAGTGGCTGTACTTAAAGTCCATCAATTATACTATTATTCTATTATTTAGTTATTTATCTACACCAACATGCAACATTTATGTTACAGCTTGCAACAATTACAATTGAAATATTTCTGTTTCGAGAAAGAGAGAGAGAGAGTAATAAAATTCGGATAGTTCTGTTAGATTTTGGTTGGTTAGGTTGAGAAAGCTTCCTTATTCGATTTGAGCTAAATAGGAGGGTAGTTTTAAAATTACTAAAGCTTCGTCTTACTTTGACCATTTTTATTTAAGATGTTATACTCATATCAGTAAATGAATGAATGTTTAGACTTTACTTCTTTTATCGAATTTTTCATCATCATCAGTATATATAATTTTTTAAGTTGCTATAATAATATTTTTATATACTTGTAAGAGGAGGGCCAAAAGAAGTCTTCAGAATATCGGTTGTGGCTCGCCCGCCATTTGTGTGGCGTTGCTCCGTCCTGTTGGCACCACATATCCTGCAGACTCAATTCGTTCAATTGTGGCAGAAAGAGCTCGGTTAGCATGGCCCCATAGCGGGACCTTTCTAGGACCCAAGTGAGCCAGTCTCACTACTGGCGGCCCGCGTAACATAACATAGCATGACCCTATAGCGCGTTGGCGCTTCACCAGCGGCATCCACGAAAAAATTGGCCCGATGACTTCTACAGTCTGAACGGTGCACTATGCAGTCACTTTGAGCGGGTGTAATGGCTCGTCGTGCATCACTCGTGGAGCTTTGGTGTCTCTGAAGCGTTAGTTTGGCTTGTTCATGTACCCGCTGAGGTGGAAATGTGCCTCATCGCTCATTATGATTTTGGTAAAACTCGTTCACTTCGTCATAGACATGATTACTTCGCGTTCTTGGAGAGTACACTGCTCCATGGTTTAATCACTTGTATTCGACAGCTGTGTAGTTCATAACTGTAAAAATAGATTTGAGTTTGGCCGACTTTTGCAAAAACAAGAGCAACTTCCAATAGGGTGATTTCTTTTAGCTCAACTGTTAATTGTGTAATCTCTTAATTTTTAAAATTTTTATTTTATTTTATTAATTCATAAAATATTTTTTTAAATTATTTTATCAGAGGAATCATTTTTTTTAAATATGTTATTTTTTTCACTTCGTTATTTTATTACTTTACATTTTTTAATTACGTTACTTTTTATTAATTCAATTTCAGAAATAGACCTTAACATGTTTTCTGTCTTTTTCAGTCTTCTATATGCCGCCTACATTTCCTTGATGGCAATCAACTCATCAGTAGACTCGATTATTAGAAATGTCGGCGGCATAGGGACGGCTGAAAAGTACAGAAAACATTTGTAAGATCTATTTTAAGACCTGAATTAATAAAAAAAATTATCGTACTTAATAATTGTTACGTAATTAATTACGTTATTATAATTATTTTTTTTTGTAATAATTTAAGCTCATTTCTCTTCAGCCTTCGTTGTAAGTTTTTTCATCAAAATAATTTTTGTCTGTTTGATAACTTTCAGCAACAAGATCATTGCTTTAAACTAAAGTTGCTTTACCTGCCTTTAATGTACTTTAGTTGGCTTTTTGATTTAGAGCCAATTTTAGGAGTTTTTTTTCTTCTTTTAAATCAGTTAAGCCCTTGGCTAAAATGCAATTGCAATTTCAACTACATCGGCAACGCCACCGCCACCACCACCACCTTCAGAAATACTTTGTGCTTGTAAACGACGAAATAAAAGTACAGGAGAGAGAAGAGACGCAAAAAAAAAATTAATGGCCAGACAACCACAGAAATCTTGTGGCTGCCTGCTTGCTGCATACAACCAGCTGCACATGTAAGAACAGCCTCAAATTGAAACCATTTAAATTGTACACATATAACATATGATTTCAGTTTTATTTTATTTCGTATGGTTTTTTCTTTGGCCCAACCGAAAAAAAGAAGACAAAAAAACAACTCAAGTAAGATAAAAGATTTTGCTGTTTAAGAAGATTTACAGCGAAAATTTATTTTCAAAACAGATTTTTATTTAAGAGTTGCGATTTAGAGCAGCAGCGAATAAAAAACAAATTTAAGGCAATTAAGATTGATATTGTAAAAAAATCCTTAACAAAAGGAAGCCGAACAAGTTATGGCCTTTGTATATGCGAAAGCTTAAGTAGAGCAATAATTTTTAGTAAAAAAAAATAATCAAAAAAAAAAAAAAATAGAAAAAAGAAAAAAAAAAAACACAAATAATAAAACTGTATTAAAAACATAAAAAATTTCAAACAAAAATTATATACATATGTATATATAAAATTATAATAAAAATGTTAAAACAATTTGAAAAACAAAAAAAGGCGGCTCAAAAGCAATAATTAAAAAAAAATTTAAATAGATATAATATTATAAAACTATTGTTTAAAGCTTTAGGTCTTTTAATTTTCTTTATTAAATTTTCGAAAATTAAAAGACCTAAAGCTTTAAAAAATAGTTTAATTAATTTTAACAATAAAGGTCAAAAATTATAGATACAAAATAAAAAAAAAAAAAAAATGCCTAAATCATAAGTGCAGCGCATTCATTCGTAATAAAGAGGAAAATATGTAGAAACATAAAACAAATATAAAATAAATAATATAAAAATTGTTTTAGATCTTAAATTATACCTGATTAATATTTTCTGTCTTTTCACTCGTTTGCCATAAGATCTATTTTTAGATTTAAAATCATACATTTTAATTGGCTCTTATTGCAAATCAATAATTAAGTTCATGATATAAAATTAATTAAATATTACCAAGAATAAAAAAAAAATGTATTAATACAATACTTAAAAAAAAGCATACACAGAAATACAAAAGGCAACCCTCGTATATACTATATATAAAAAATTATTTCAAAAGTTAATGGCAAACAAACTTTAGTTAAACTTGACAATGCAGGTTTGTATTGACACACAGGTAATAAAACTGTTCTTGCTCTGATTGCCGATCTGGTAACCAAACAAAACTTTAATTATTTTTAATAGAAAAATTAAAGGAATGCTTTCGAAATTGCTATAAAATCTTTTTGAGGACTACACAAATTTCTGAATTATTTCCATTAAAACTAAGAGGTAAAAATCATTTGTTTGTATTGCAAAAATACCCCATTAATTCAATGCTGTTTGTTATAAATAATTTTTTGCGCTTCAATACTAACATTCTTCACTTAAGGCAAACTGCTCCCAGAGGCTTAAATACCATTGTGTGAAAAATTTGTCTAACTAAAAGCATTTTAAAACTTTTTGTATTGTAAAGCCATTTATTTCCACTAAGACTTCTTTTGTTTTACACAAGTCCTTAAACCAATATTAATTTTTAATAAACTTTGGGAGTTTTTTATTTCCCATCAAATATTTGTCTGCCCGAAAGGTTTGATAATTTCAAATTGAGACTGTCTGATGGATTCATCGGGCAGTTTGTAACAAGCGCTTTTGCTGCTCATTCTTATGAAAAATATTTCAAATAAATTTTTGTTTTACAAACATCGATTTAGCTCTGCAGTCGAACTTTATGATTTACACTTGGTAGTTTTTTTTTATTGGGCTTTAGTTCGATTTTACTTCTCATGAGAAGATTTTCTTGCAATGAAATTGTGCCGATGAAAGAGCATAGCACCCAAAATGATTTGAACCTAAGTTTCAACTAGTCGCAGAGATTTTTTTTTGCTAAAACAGCAGCGATTATGTGATTTATTTTTTTCAGTTGGCCGGACTGTAGTCGCATTTTTATTTCCGCTGCTTTGAAAAACACTTCTTAAACTTGAAGAATTATCAGCTGCGGAACTTACTCTGGCTGTTTCACGTCTTTCGAGCTCAGGGTATAACTAAGTGCCTACTGTCTTCTTAAGCAGCCGTGATTAGACATTTTTTTATGGAATTGTCGGGCTACAGATTTTTACTTGCTTAGAATTAAAAAAACAATTGTTGTGGTATGACTGCATTGATCAACTTTCTTATAAGGAAAACATGTTTAAAGAAGAAAAGTACAGTTGAACAGTTATTAGCTGGGGAACATCCCTTGACTGCTTCATGACTACCACGACGCTCATCAGCATCCAAGTGGTGTCAAAACCAGGTCATAACTATTTACATCATGTGCTTAGCATCCTTTTACTTTTTACAAAAATACTCAAAACGAATTTTCATTTCTGAAAAAGTTAGTAAGTCCACGTCTTTACTTGACATTTATATTATCATTTTGCCTACTGTTTTACCATTGCAATCCACTCACTGCCTTATCATTATTAGTATCTGTAATCTTTTTGCCACTAGTTAGTTACCATCTACGTTTACTAATTTTTGAATCTCTAGCATTTCTTTTATTCTTCTCAAAAATCCTGTTCTATAAGCAGCAGCACAATTTTTATTCGTTGCAGCAGAACTTATGAAGACCTTACAAATATGATGGCAACTGTTTTAATTTCTAATGCCACCTTGGGGTATTATAAATCAAATATTAACTTGACTGACAAATGAGAATGAGTGCACGTAACTGTTGTTATGGTTTGACTTTTTTATTTCACAAAAATAAACTTCAATGCCAAGAGTTTTCAACCTGGCGCTTAAAATTTGACATGGGCGCAAAGTTCGTGCTGCTAAAGTTCGTAAAGGTGGCTTGAATTGATAAAAATCAATGCCGTTAGTGACAATATTTTTATTAAATATTTGTTTGCTCCGCAAAAAAACAAAATTACTAAAAGGCTGGAGGGAATGGTTGTGCGTTCTTTTTCAGGCTGAAAGAAAGTATAAGCAAGAAATTATTGCTTTTGTTATGCTCTCAGTTATAGGAAAATATAAGTTCGGCAAGTAAATATTTATTACAAAATATTAAATGGAAAAATTTGATTTTAATTTAGAAATATTTTTCCTTACAAACTAATAATGTAGAGTAGTGCAAGAGAATACTTAAATTTTTCTATATCGAATTTTTCTGCAGTAAAATGTTGAAATAAGACACTAATGTCTGCCCTTTTAGTCAACGAGTCCTTTCGTTCCAAAATTGTTCAAAACAAATGTGTGACCTTTAGCAGATTCAAATTAAAATGCTTTAGACGGACATTCGCCAGTAACTGTATTCTTATTATTCTGCCTGAAAATGAAACTTTTTCAAGCTTATTTTCTAGTGCGTGTTTTCTTTTTGAAATGAATATTATCTTCAGACTTTGCCTCTAGAGCTGCGTGTTTTTAACCCTTTACAAATATACATACATATGTATATACCTGCCGTTCAGTGTGCGCTTGAACATTTCAAGAATCCTTTACACGTTTTATTCCATTTTTCTTTGTGTTTCTGTTACATTGACAAAATTACAAGCAGCTCTTTTAAGTTTCAGTTGTCTGAAATTTTTGATGGCTTAAAGATGTTTCGTTGTTTTAACTTTTTAACATCGTCGTGTTTTTATTTTATTTTAAAGTATTTCTTGTGTTTCTTTATCGTAAAAATGTGTCAAATCACCTGTAAAATGTAAATTGTGACACGTTTGCGTACAATTTTATGGCGGTATGAGTTTTAAGCAGAGGATTTTTAGCAGTTACTTTGAAGGCTTAAGACGAAGTTTTTTGGTGTGTGTGTGTGTGCGTTTTTTTCTTCTTCTGTTTTTTGACTTCTTAAAAGTATTTTATGACAATTCTTGTTTTGTTTTGTACGTGATGTTGATTTTTTGATAACTTGATAACTTTGTTTAAGAACAAGCCGGAAAGTATAAATCGTTTCTCCCAGGGCAATAGCGATACAGAAAACGAAATCCTTTGCGGTTTGGAAATAAACGAGAAAAAACCATTTTGTTAAATGGCTAAAAGTATTTTTCTTTGCTTTCCAAGGGCAATGTAATAAATTAAACACGCGTAAAAGTGATATTTGTCGTCTGTGCTCCTGCATTAGAAATTCTTGATAGAATAATAATTTACCTTTAATAATAAATGAGGATAATACAAAATTTGTAAAGTGATTTATGGGTTCTTAACTTAATTTTCCCATTTTGTTCAAATGTAATAGGGTAGCATTCATATTGGAGGCTTTAGCTCTTATACCTTACTCTTATATGCCGGAATTCCACTACATTTTGAAAATATTATTTCTTATTTTCCTTCACAATATAATATTCCTACTTATGCCTTCACACACATGGTAAATTTGTAAAATTTATTGAAGATGGATTTTATAGTAAAATTATAGAGATTAATAATTTGATTTAAGCTCTAAAATATGTACACATATTAAGGTAAGATAAGTCGTAACATAGTAAATGTACTAGAAAGTGTATCTAGAATGCAATATAAAGCTTATTTAGTAAAATATTTCATTTACATTGAAAATATTTTTGTGCAAATCAATATAAATTGGTTAATATTTATTTATTAATTATTTTATTTTTTTTTATACGTTAGCAAATCATAAAAAAATCAAAAATACTGCTTCAAAGTATTTCCATTATTTTCTGATTACTTTTAATTATTTTGGACTTTTTTCCAATAATCAAATAATTAAATAATAATTTATCAGATATTTCCTTAGAAAGCATAATGTAACAGCTACGATTATTTTTGAAAAGCAATATAATTGATTAGCCATCGTATTAAAAATGTATCAATTGCGTTTTAAAAATGCTTCTTAAGGCATGTTTTTATTTGTTTTTAATTCAATTCTCTAGGTTTTATGTTTATTAAACTAAAAAGTAACGTTTTTTTTCAATTTTGGCCTCAATTTTAGTTTATTGCGGCCAATCACGTTTTAAAAGGAAGGCAACTAGTGGTTGAACAATTTGATGGTCATGTCATAGACCTCTGCTCTCTTCTCTTTTTCTCTTTTTCTCTCAATTTCCTACTCCTGAGCTGGCACAGTTTCTGCTCCTACCTTTAACAACTTTGTTGTTTAAACTATTTTATTTCTTTCGTTTTTTTGGAAATTTAAAACGATATCGATTTTCTTTGCATTCAAATATTGTCACCATAATTTATTTATTTATCACTCATATAATGCTGCAAGTTATTTGAACCTGATGAAAAAAAAAAAAAAAACTGAATGGTTCAAAAAACCAAATTGTTTTGCGAAACACCAGCACTCACATTGTTTTTGGTGGCCTTCACACATTAAACCATTGAAAAGCATACAGTAGCAACCATCATCAGCAAGACAAACAATGGCAAAAAAGTAAACATTTTTTAAATAGACAAGTGCAACATAAACTAACGTGTTAACAAGGTTGCAATGTATATAAAAATTCAGCAACAAAAGTAAAACAAAAAAAAAAAAAAATAAATAAATAAATAAAAAAGAAAGGTTAGAAAACAATAAACCTGCCACACAAAAACCTACAGCCGCTCACATACTGACACGTGGCTAAAAATAACATTGTTGTGCCGTAGTTATGTGTGCAGTAATGTTGCCGCAAATTGTGGCAAAATAATAAGAAGCAAAAAGTTTATACAAAAATATAACAGAAAAACTTGTCAAGTGTGCGTGACAAATAAGCTTAAAACAACAAGTAAATGCTTTAAATATTTAACCCCTTCCAACAGCCTTTTTGGAACACAGCATTTCAAATCATTTTTCAGCACCAGCAGCAGCAGCAGCAGCAGTCTCCTGCACCTCTCACCTGAAGAGCTGACGGCTCGCTTGGAAAATATTTAAAGATGTCATTTACCAGGAAAGGTAAGAATACAAAAAAAAAAGTTTAGTTTTTATAGCACAACGGTCATGTACTATACCAAATATATGTGTATGCTATTCTTCAAGCAGTATGTTGGATACACCGGAAAAAATAATTGGTATTAATCAAAGTCTAACTAAATGAATTGTTAACTTTTATGATTTACAGTTGTCAGGCAGTAGTTTGATTTTATTCAAACAAAATTGAAAACAAACAAAAAATTGATTTGAAATTGTAGTGATCAACATTTGCTTCTGTCTCTTTCAGCCGTCTATCTGCCCGCCGGCATTTTGTTGATGCTACGCAATTCATCTGTAGACTGCATTACTGCATTCGAAAAAAAACTTAAGAGAACAATATAAACTATTGTACTTATTCTGGTGCGGTATAGAATTCAATCTTATCGGCATCGGATTTAAAACCGCTAAGAACATTAATTTGATGTCATGAAAACAAATATTATCGCTTTTTTGTTGGAACTAAACATTATTTCTAGTTCGTATAACAAACTGCTGCCTTTATTTTTTTTAATTCTAGAGCAGGTTTCAAATCCGATTTCCATAAAAACGGTTTCATTGATTCCGAAGATTCTATAACTTTTATGAAGCCAATAAGAATTTTAAAAGTTCAAAAAAGCTCTTTGCACGATTAAATTGGTTTTTTTAATTAAAATATTTGTTTGAACGTTTAAAATTCTCAGTTTTTCATTTAGTTTTATAAAAGAAGTAATAATGTGAAAAGCTGCCTTTCAAGATCTTGGCGGATCGTTCCATAGAAGGCTGAAGAACACAAGATCAAAACTACTTAATCAGCTCTGTTCAAAATTAAGCTTCTTGTGATTGAAAACAATGTTTTGAAAAACAAAAATTTTTTTATTAAAAATAAATTTTTTTGTGCTGTTAAAAACTCAACAGATTGTTTTTAAGCCCCTGCCTAAAACGTAGAAGTACTGATTTTTTTTTTAAGAATTTATAATGATTGACATTATGTCATAGATTTTTTCTGTGTATCAATCTTTAGTATTCTTTTTTTTTGTAGCTAAAACAAGGACACGCCAGGCAAGTCGCGTGCCTAAACAATATTTTATGTTCAAATTTCTTGTTGACATTTGAGCTGGAGTTGTTTTTATTTCAAAAAAGTGTTACATTTCTGACACAACTAACTGTTGCAAGTTTAAGAAACTTAAAGCCTGAAGAAAATTTAATCAGACCAAAATTTTATTAATTTTCTTTTCTTTACATTTTCCTTTAAAACTGAAGGGTACCTTCGATATCACCTTGCTGCCTTTTACTCTATCACGAGTATTACTGTTTTTTGTCTCTCCTGTACTTAAACACTTAAAATATGTGTTCATTTCTTTGATAAATTTCTATTGCTGGCAATTCTTTAACATCTGCCTTCTGCTTCGAGCAGCCACCAAGCAAAATAGTGTCTGGATGAAAATTAAGAAAAAGTGTCGTGCTTGTGCCATAGAAGGTAGGAGAAGCAGGCAAAATGAAGCAAAGAAAAAAACAAACCAAGCATAGCATTTCATTTACAACGGATAATCTGTTGCAATGTCTAGTTGAATTATATTTCGACACTTGTCAGTGTGAAAACTAAGCAGCGGTACCGATCAATAGAAATTCCTTTAAGACATTTAAAAATGCACTTGATGTTTGCTGCTTCGATTCAGTTTCTTTTTTGCTGCCTCCACACACGTTTTTATCCTGTTTACTCCTGTTGTGTTCGAACAAATGTCTTTTAGCACTCGTATGTTGAAAAAGGTATGGCAAAAAAAAAATGGAACATTTAAAAGAGTTTTCCACAGTTTTAGCAGCACTCAAAGGGACAAGTAAAGAGTAGGAAGTAAAGAATACCTATAAAATATTGAAAACGATTTAACAAAGCACAATGGGGGATTTCAGAAGCAAATCGAAAACTAAAGTTTCGTTTTCTAGGATTTTATTTTTTTTGGAAAAATTTTTTACAAGAAAATCTGCTAAATACGTTATGAACTGAGATTAAAAAAAAACTCTCAAAAAGTACTACAATATGTTGGCTTTTAAAAATTTCCCCCTGAAAATTTTACTGAAAAAAACATTGTGAATTTTTTTAAACTATTAAATGACCACTAATTAAATAAGTTTTAAGGGGAAATTCCCCTTAGTAGGAAATTTTTACTAATGGGTTATTTTTTTTGCATTGAAATCAAATTAAATTAAGAAAAATTAATCTGCATGGAGCCAAGCAAATTAAAAATTTCCTTAATGGGGAAATGTGCAAAAAAAAAAAAAATATATGAACAATGTCAAAGATTTAACACACAATGAAATATTTATTTTGTTAAAAAATTTTCAAAGAAGATGCATTGGAACCGCTACTCAATCATGAGGAAAAAGCAGTCAATTTTATTGCAAATTTTAGATTCTTAAAAAAATTTCCTGGATTATAGAAGGCCTATTAAAATGTTCCCCAGTTCGGAATATTTTTAAAATTAAAGTTTTGCTTTAAAATAATCCTTTAAAAACTATTCTATAAAAAATATAAAAAATTTTTCAAAATTTCACTCAAAAGGAAATTTATTATTGTTTTATTGAAATTTTTTAATATTAAAATTTTTTTTTTGGAAAAATTTTGAAATTTATTATATAAAAGACATAGTAACAACGTGATTAAGAAATTTAAGAAATAAAAACAATCCTTTAAAAGCGGTTCTATCAAAACATTAAAAAAATTCTTAAAACAAAAAAAATTTCCCTCAATAGGAAATATTTTCCTGTTTGGAAAATTTTATAAAATTTAACTTTTTTCTTTGGTAAAACTGAAAAAAAAATATTTCAAACGGGTTTCTATAAAAAACATTTAAAAATTTAAAAAAAAAATTAAAAATTTCCCCTAATAGGAAATTTTCCTCTTTGGGAAATTTTATGAAATTTAACTTTTTTCTTTGATAAAACTGAAAATAATATTTTAAACGGGTTTCTATCAAAAACATTTAAAAAATTTTAAAAAATTGAAAAAATTTCCCCTAATAGGAAATGTTTCCCTATTTGGGAATTTTTTTTTTTTTTAATTTAATTTTGCCTTACGTAATACTGAATATTATCATATTAAAGGAGTAGTACTAAAGTTATAAAAAAAATTAAGAAATAAAAAAATTTTCTTTATGGGAGTTTTTTTTTTTTGTAAAAAATTTGGGTGAAAAATGTAGGGGCTGGAAAATATTGGCAAAAATTAAATGAAGTAATAAAGAACAGACATCCTAGTATCTATATTATAAATTTCCCCACATGGAAAATTTTTTGAACATGATTTTTTTTACAGCAAAAAAAAAACATTTTAGAAATTTTTAAAATTAAATAATTTTCTGTCTTGGATTATATTTAAAAAAAAAAAATTTATTTTTATAAAGTAACACAAAATTGTATGACTTTGTTGTTATTTAAAATGGTTATCAATTTAAGTCTTTCCTATAGAATTGGCAGTTTTAACAGTATAACCAATAGTATTAAAAAAGTTCCCTTTATGAGAAATTTTTGTGTAATATTTTGTTTCCCCAAATATCACCTTTTAAAATTCAAAAAATGAATTTTATCATCTTAGCAAAATGTTGGCTGGTAACAAATCCTTTTGAAAAAATTCTGTTTTCAGGGAATTTTTCACACTAGTGACAAAACTTTTGAGACATACAACAAATATGTATTGTCTGAAAAGATATTTTTATCAGCTTGTTATTGTTTTGCCATAAAGTTTTCAACAATCACGTTGCGTGAGGGCTGACCAAGACCATAAGATAATTATAAGAAATAAAAAAATATCTGCCTTTCCATATCCCAGCAGTGAAAGTGTTCTAATGACGTCAGGTTTTTGTTAGAAATTGTAGATGTTGCCATGTTGGTAATTTCATCTAAGTTGACCTTTCTTAAACTCCCACTGAAAAACATTTTGATGTTCTACACTTAATTTACGATAAATACAAATTTAACTAAACGACCACCAAACTATGTTTTGTCCTTATGCCAAAAACTCTGACACTGAGACACTGAGGAGGTACCGCCATATCAAAAAAATTTCCCCAGCTATAATCAAAAGTAGCTGCGTTGCTGCTTTCTGCAACAGGCATGCGTTGAAATTCATTTACGTAATGTTCGTTTCGTTATTCAGAGACAAAACGAAATCTGTTTATTTTAGGACTGGATTTTTTATTTACTTTTTTCTTGTGTTTTGCGTATGCTAAAAGACATTGACTTATTAAGCGTAACAACAGACGAAAATTCAGACATACTTAAATGCCTTAAATAGATTTAAATTTATTTTTAAAATTAATAAAAAATCTTCAAAGGAGATCGGGCATTAAAAACAAGTGATTCGACTTTAAGTCATTTGACATATTTTTTTTTGTATTTTTTCTTTTTTTGCTTGTTAATTTTCCAACATAATGAGAAAACAAGAATGTGTGAGAGGAAATTTATTTGTTATAAAGACATTCTTCAGGTCTGGGGTCTAGCATTAAAGAATTTGTTATATTTCTTTGTAGCAATATAACAAAAATTAACTACAAGTAAATAACAATACATTTGCATGTTTAATGTCAAAAGATGTAAAGACACTTGTGGTGCAGGAAAGTTTTGTGTGCATTTAAAATTTTCAGACACACTGCAAGCAAAAAAACTAAGGAACAAGATTTTTACAATTTTCAAATGTAGTTTGATAATAAGAAAAATACATTCGCAGAGTATTTGAGGAGAATTTGAAAATGATTTAAGTAAAATCAATGAATATAATTTGTTTTGAACAACTTTTTCATAGAAAAGTTTATTTCTCGAAAAGTTTATTTCTTGAGTATTTTTAGCAAAAGTAAAGGTCACTTCAGATTTCTGTGCAAAAGTTTTTTTTTTAAATATGCTTTTGTGTAGAAAAAGTTATCCAATAAACTGGAAATTATTTTAAATAAGAAAGTTATCGATAATTTTATATTTTCTTTAAAATGTTATTAAAAACTTTGTTCTTCTAATGCAACATCTAATGAGAGCATTATTTTATCTTATAAAAAAACTAAAACTTTATATTTCCTTTAAAAAGATATCAGAAACTAGTTCCAATTTATTGCATACAAAAATATTGATAAAAAAGCTATTGATAAATTTACTTTACCTTTTGAACACTGTCGATAACTTTATTTTTAATATTTAAGTCGTCAATAAATTTACGATTCATTAACAACACATCCATAGTTTAACTTTCTTCTCGCAAATGCTATTTAAAACGTTCTTCTTAAAAAAAAGTATGGAAATTTTACTTTCTTATCGATGACTTTTTCTTCAATAGCGATAAATTTTCATTCAGTGAAAGAAATTCTCACAACCTGTTTTTTAATAGTTAAATCATCAATAACTTTCTTTTTAAAAAGAAAGTCATCGATAATTTATATTTTCTTAACAGATGTTATCGATAACTAAACTATTGCTGACCATTTTTTCATTAAAAAGTTATCGAAAACCATATTATCAATAAGAAAGCTATTGACAACTTTATTTTCAATAAACCTTATATTGAATAGTCAAGTTATGAAAAACTTTATATCTAATGCACAAGTCATCGAAAAGTTCACTTTTTGCCGATAAATACTATCGATCAATTAACTCTTGCTTTAAAAACTCTAAGAAAGCTATTGATAAATTAAATTCAATTCAAAAAGATAAACGATAAACTTATTCTTAATATTTCAACCATGCAAAACTTTATTTTCAATAAATGAGTCATCAATAAGTTAATTTTTCTCTAACAATTATTATCGATAACTAAACTATATCTTTAGGAAACTAGGCTTACTTTACATCTCCTTTAAAATAATGTCGATAACATTATTTTCAATAAAGAACTTTACTATTTTATTGCTTTAATTGGAAAAGTTATCGAGGATTTGTTATTTTGCAATAACAAGTTATCGGTAGCTTTTTAAAGTTATCGATACCTAATTATATGATTTATTCGATTTCGAGCTTGAGGTCCTTGCTTATTATTTTTAATTTCAGTATTTCTTTTGCCTCTGTGATACTTTTTTAAGAAATCATATTTTTCTACATGTTTTTTCTTTAAAAAAAAAAACAATATTTCCTGAAGAAATCTTAAAGAGGACAATGAAATATTTAAAATAAGTATAATAAACAAGGAATTCAAGCTCAAACTCGAAGAAATCATGTAATTAAAAAGAAAAAAGGTTGAAGCAAATAGAATAAAGAAATAAAGTTGCTTTTAATATTCCTTTACAAAACCGATCAACAACTTCATTTTCAGTAAAAAAAATTGATAGCATTTACCCTGTAGCAAACATATGGGCTGTTTATATCTTTGTAGTAAATATTGAAGATAACCCTAGATGTCTACGGAAACAATTTTGATTTTATTTTTCCAATAGTAATTCTTTATTTCAATTAATAAATTAAAAAATTCAAAATTAAAATAAAATTAATTTTTTGATTTTGATTTTAAATTGTAAAAAGTAGATACATAGTATTATGCTTTCCCGTAAAGCTTATTAGCTTCTCTGCAAGACCTACTAATAAAACAAAAATAGTAACAGTCAATAAGTTTTACTTTACTATTTTGCTTTTTTTGCTGTATCAACAAAATGTTGTCGCTTTCCTTTGTTTCTTGCCTGTTTGCAGTGTAGTGTCACATCAAAAATTTTTCTTTCTACTTCTTTTGCTCCCCAACTACACAACTTTCTCCTTAAAAGTTTGACGATGTTCTTGGCAGAATTGAAAAAAAGCAAACAATTCGTATTTGTATAAATTGACAAACTTCAGTTTACATTTTAAATGCCAGAAATTGTTTATATGACTACATTTACATTATTATTTTACAAATGTTGTGCAATTTTTGCAAACAATCTAACAAATGACAAAATCTTACCATAAAGACTTAAAATTGTATTGTTTAAGATACAAAACACACAAGAACTCACGCAAACAAAAGGCACAACAAAAGTGGAAGTTCGCAGATGAACGAAAGTAAAAAAAAACAAAAACAACACTTGCTCAAGAACAAATAAAACTCGCACAATAAAACATGTTAAAAATCTTAAAACATTCAAATAAAGTGAATTTGTGTATTTCTTTTACACAAAAACAAAAATAAATATATAAAATAATAATGTAATACAGTTTATAATGTAAATCAAGTACAGTTGCAGAGAAAACAAAGACATCTCTCACCAATAGGGCAGGTCACAGATGAAGGAGAAAGAGAGAGAGAGAGAGAGAGAGAGAGATAGAGCGAGAGCGAGAGATATTAAATTGTTTATGAAATTTATACAGCAGTAGTTAGCTAAACAGGTCTTCGAAATGATTCTAATGAAACAAGTCTTAGACTTGAATCGCAGCATCACATTACAGCCTTCATTTTATTATGTTGGCTCTGGTATGACTTTTTGTAAAACACAAACAAATTGTTGAAATAAAATTCTCTTACTAACAAATATTTACCATTTAGTTACTATAAAAATAAAGTGCTTCACTGTTCTGGCAAGTATGTTGCAAACAATAAAGTTATTCATTTTAACTCTGTGTTATTTGTAATTTATTTTCAAATTCATTTTACTGAATTTTAAACTTTTGTCTCTTGGATTTGAAAATGCTTCTGTTTTTCTTTTAGCTTAGAGAAACTTTGTTGCAAAAAAAAAAAACATATTGTTTTGCTTTAACTTGCAGTCGTTCCATCAAGTTGATAAATAATTTGTTTAAACATTTTGACAAATTGTAAAAGCATTGCAGAGATAAATGTTAAGAAATATTCTTTTGTCTTGATAAATCTGAAAACTAGGAAAAATAAACTATTTGCTAAAATATTAAGATAAGTTGCAATTAGTATTTGTGCCAAAGCGAATACACAGTTGTTGACATAAGTCAATAGAATAAGATTTAATTCTTTATTAGTGAGCAAATAATTAAAAAGTGAATTGAGTCAAAATTAAAAGAGTGAGGATTCTTTGTTAATTTTAGAGCAATTTAAAAGCAGTCTTTAATTTCGTTTCGTCCTTATGCCCTTAGATACCCCTAGATGAGTGTGACGTACCAAGTAGACGTATACTTAATGGCCGTTTTCATTGTAATAATCATACGGCAGAAAATTTTTTGAAATACCCCCTGAGGTATGCAACGTTTTCAAATATTTGTTTTTAAAATGTTTGCTTCTCTTTATCTCCAGGCTCTAGGTCAGTCTTATTTTAAATAAAACTCTTGTATGTTTTATTTTGCCTTGATTTCATTATTATCAATATCTCAATAACCTTTGGTACTCTTCTTCAGGAATTTTAGTGAAGTCTTCAGTCTTATTATATTAAATGTTGATCTTTTATATTTACCATATTGAAGCAAAATAATTAAAACAATTAAATTTTGTTTTTATATTATTTAAAAAATTGAATCTTTATTGCAGCAATCAAGCAACAAGTGCTCTGTCAATTGCTTTTGAATTAAGATTGATTTTAACTTAAAATTAGTTCAGCTTATATACTACTTATGAGAATATCCTAGACTATTTTTATAAACGTGAATGCATTGGCGCTGTGGAAGTGTTGTTGGAAATTCTTGATGAAATTTGATTTTCCTTAAAAATATTTATTTGTTCCCACAGTGGTGAATGTTTTAGTTTGCCCCAAATGTGCATAGCATTGCAAGTGCCGTTATTACGGCAAATTATTAAATGCATAACTGTATTAAATAAGGGCAGTGACTATTTCTAATTTTGTGGGAATAAACAAAACTGTTATTTAATCTATGCATAAATTTTCTCACGGCAGGCTTAAGTGTGACACACACACACACGAGTCATAAACATTTCATGGTCACTTCAAGAGGTGCAAAGGCGGCATTATTTTTAAATAATTCACATGTGCTTGCCGGCCTTTGTTGATAAGATTTTTAGTGATACATGATATTGTTTTGCCTGATTAATAAATGCATTTGAAATAATTAAATCTTTCATTTGTTATGGTTTAAAAGAATTAAATCATATTATGCTACACCTCCACTTTTCGCAAGAATGTTCATATAACGATAGTTTTATGGACATTCTTTTACAAAGATTGTTTTATTTTAAAATGTAAGAAAATTAAAATTGATTTATGACTTATCTAGTAAATTATTTTGTTTACATCTATTTGTATTTATTTATTAACAATTGTAGGGAAAGTTTTTTATTAAAAAAAATTAATTATTAAATTGATATATATATATATATTCTTATTTTACAATCGCGATTACTTAGTAAAGGGCCTTTTACTATGTTTTACTTGTTATGATATAACTTAAGTCTATTCTTATGTACTATTTGTTTTTTATTGGTTTTCTTATCAACTATAGTTACATTATTTCTTATGTCTATGTTCTTAATTTCAAATGGTCCTTTGTAGTTTGGTTCTACTTTGTGACCTGCTTCATATTTAAGTAAAACTAAATCTCCTATTTTTAAATTGTAGTCTAAAACATTTCTATCGTAATTTTGTTTTTGCTTAATTTTATTCCTATCTAATAATTGTTGAGCTCTCTTATATGCTACTTCTAATCTGAATTTTGCCTCTTTGGCATAACTATCTATATTATACAAAGGGTTGATTTTATCAATTTTATTAAATTGTTCAGACTGGTTAGGAAGTTTTGAAAAGACTAGCTCATATGGACAGTAATTGTGAACTGTTGATGGAGTTGTATTAAAACAATATGTAAAATATTTTAACCATTCGTCCCAATCTGTCTTGTCATTGTTAATATAAGAACGTACGTACTCGTTAAAAGTTCTGTGGCTTCTTTCTATTGTTCCTAACGTTTGGTGGTGATATGCAGTGGAAGTTATTTTTTCAATTTTTAAAAATTTACAAATTTCTTGTAATGTTTCATTTGTATATTCAGTGCCCATGTCCGAAATGAACGTCTTCATTGGACCATAGGTAAGTATAAAGTTTTCAAAAATTGCTTTAGCGACTGTTTTAGCGCTTTTGTCTTGTATTGGTATTGTAACTAAATATTTAGTTAAGTCACATATTAGTGTGATAGCATATTCATTTCCGTAAATTGATTTTGGAAATGGACCTATTGTATCTACATACACCGTGTTAAATGGTTTATCTGGTGTTTCTGTAAGTGTCATTGGACTTTTCAAATGTGTTGTTGTTTTTGATGTTTGACACTTATGACATGATTTTACATAATTTGATATGTCTTTGGACATATTCTTCCAGTAATAATATCTTTTTATTTTTTGTATTGTTCTATAAATTCCGCAATGTCCTCCTTCTATGGGATCATCGTGATATTTCAGCATTATTTCGAGAATTGCCTTGGCATTCTTACTATCAATTTGGGTCACCTCATTTAGTAGCGCTACTTTAATATTCTTTAATATTTTATTGCCCATATTTTTAAATTCATTAATTGAGATAAATTCGAAAATTTTCTCACTAGGTGCCACTTGTAATTTATTTATATTATGTTTACCGGCCACATATTCGAGCCTAGGGAGAAATTGTCCTAAGTCAAAGTTCCCTTTAGTAAACAAATCATTAATTTGTATATATGTTACTGTAGATTTTCCTCGTTTGATGTAACATCTTCCGGGGGAAATCTTAAGTTTATAATATTTTCTGACGTCAGTGTTGTTTAGTGGTACATATATACTGGGCTCATTATTTTTCTTAATATTATTATGCTGATTATTTTTATTATTATTTATTTTTGTTTTTTCATCGGTCATCGATCTAGTCGTGACTCTAAGTATAGAACAAATTTTGGTATTCATGTCTTTTAGGTCATTTATGCTTATTCTTGAAAGTGCATCGGCAACATAGTTTTCTTTTCCCCTAAGATACTCAACTGTAAAATTGTATTCTTCCAGATCAAGTCTCATTCTTGTTAATTTTGAGCTTGGGTTTTTCATTGAAAATAGATAAGATAGTGGTCTGTGGTCAGTGCGGACAAGGAAATGTTTTCCATATATGTATGGTCTGAAATGTGTTATGGCCCAATGTATGGCAGTTAGTTCCTGTTCAATTGTTGACTTGTTGCTTTCGCCTTTAGTGAATGTTTTTGAGGCGTATGCAATGGGTAAATGTTTGCCATCATATTCTTGTGATAATACTGCTCCACAAGCAAATTTACTTGCATCCGTTGTTATGCAAAATTCTTTTGTGAAATCTGGATATTGTAGTAAGGTGGGGCTCATTAATGCTTTTTTCAAATATTTAAACGCAAAATCACAATCTTTTGTCCATTCGAATTTTACGTTTTTCTTGGTTAGTCTTGACAGGTGTCTGGAATATTCAGAAAAATTTTTTATAAATCTTCGATAGTAATTACAAAATGCGATAAATCTTTTTGCACTATCTGCATCTGTTGGTGTTGGATAATTTTCTATTATTGAGTATTTGCTATCATCTGGTAATATTCCTTTATCTGTACATTTATGACCAAGATAAGTAACTTCTTTCATGAAGAATGAACATTTTTCGGGATGTAATTTAAGGTTGTATTTGCGGCATAATTCAAAAACATTTTTTAGGTTTGACAGCATATGTTTCTCAGAGCATCCTAGTACAACTAGATCGTCCATGTATAGAAAAGCTTGATTTGGCGTTAATCCACTGAAAGCAAGTGTCATCATTCTTTGGAATGAATTTGGTGCTATTTTTAGACCATATGGTAATCTGGTAAATCTATAAGAGCCATTGTTTGTTGAAAATGAAGTTAAGTCTCTTGAATTTTTGTCTAGAGGGATTTGATGAAATCCTGACATAAGATCTAAACATGAAAAATATTTTGCTCTTCCCAATTGGTCTAAAATGTCATCTATTCTGGGTAATGGGAATTTATCAGCCACTAGTTTCTTATTTATTTGTCTATAATCTATTACAAGTCTCCATCTTTTATTATCTGAATTAGGTAATGCTTTCTTTGGTACTAATAAAATTGGGCTGTTGTATTCAGAACATGATGGTTCTACTATTTTATCTTTGATTAATTTTTCCACATGCTTATCTATTTCTTCTTTATGTGAATATGGGATTCTGTAATTTTTAATGTATACTGGTTGTTTATCTTTTATTCTCAACTTTTGTTCATAGAAATTATTAGTAGTTATTGATTCTGTTTCTAAACCGAAAATATCGTAATATGAGCCACAAAGCTGTGTTAAATTGTGCTCAAATTGTTTTGGGAAATTTTGTTTCAACATTTTTATAACTTTTGCTTTTCTGTCTGTATTTTTTATAGAACTTTGTTTAAAAATTTCATAATTTAAGATGCTTTCGGTTTTTATTTTAGTTTGGTTAATTTTAGTAATAGAGTTGTTGGTATTTAAGATACGAATGAAAGCTTTATTAGTTGTAACTAATGTATTTGCAATAAAAATACCGGGTTCTATTTCTTGGTTGGGTATTAGTAATTCAATTTCTGATGAAAACAATTTAACCTGACGAATTACTTCTGTTCTTGGAGGTAAAATTATTTCATCACCGTTGTTAGAAATTGGTATTTCTATTGGTTGTTTAATATTTGAAGGTCTTAGGACGAGGTAATCAAAATCATTATTGAAGTCTAATATGCAATTATATTTTTTGATAAAGTCCATGCCGATGATTCCATCGCATGGTATTGGAAAATTATTTTCTACTACCTGGAAATTATGTGGTATTAAAAGGTTTTTGTATTTTAAATCGAAAAATATGCTTCCAATTGATTTTATTTTACCTTGACCTATTCCGCTTAGTGTTGTTGTTCTGTTAGTATTTATCTGTTTTATGTTAAAGTGTGCTGATTTTATTAGTGAAATGTCTGCTCCTGTATCTATTAGTAATGTTATTGGTATGTTAATTTTATTTATGTGAAGTTGTACGCAGAAGCACAAGTTGAGGTTAAGATTGTATACTTTGTTATTTATTGAATTTGGCTTAGGGGAACGTTTGGGTTTTCCGAATCAAATTCGTTTGATTCTGTTGCTCTGACATAATTTCCATTTCTACGGCTATTATTTGGTCTATGTCTGTAATTATTATTATTATTGTTGGTATTGTTATTGTACCTGTAGTTATTATTGCTATTATTTCGCGTGTAATTATTTCTTCCACGGAAACTTGTAAAATTTCTACGGAAATTATTATTATTCCGGTTATTTTGTCTTTGCCTGTAATATAGTATAGCGTTTTGTTGTCCAGTTGCTTCTGTGCAGCTGTTGACAAATTTGCTTATAGCATCATTCATGCTATTAAATTGTCCTGCTTCCATGATAAGTTTTACTTTATCAATGGTACAGTTTTTGGTGAGTGCTTTTACAGCTACTTGTGTCGAATATTTTGTGGCTAATTCGCATGGCAATCCATCCGAAATGTAAGCATTTTCAAGGGATTTAGTTAAATTTTCAATTTCACTACAATAAGCGTTAGCCGTTTTATTATTTTGTTTAATATTCATAATTTTTGCAGTGAGAACTTCTACAGATTCTCCTTTAACTGCAGTTTTTAGTTTATTAACTATTTCGTTTATTGTTTTTTCACTACTTATTAAATTTCTTGCAGTGCCCTTTAACTTTGTTTTTATTAATGAAACTGCAACTGACTCATGAGTTCCCTGTATTGAATTTACCAGGTTTAAAGAATCAAGAAATGACGGAAGGTTTTCTGACTTGCCGTCAAATTCTGGAATCAGCTTTGAAGCTGTGTTCAAAAATTCGACCACCGTTTGACTCATATTGTTTTCTGTATAGATTTCGATGTTGACGTGTTCATGTATTGTATTTGGTAATTCAATATCTATGTATGCCTTTTTTGGTTGCTATTTTTGTTAAGCGAAAGGTTAGATCGAGAAAAAATGCATCAGCAGCTCTTTGGTGAGCTGTTGTTAGCCTTTTGTAATTAACGTTAAATAAAATTCTTATTTCTTCCAAATATTGTAATAGATTTTGTAGATGATATTTTATTGTTTCATTTTTTGTTGGTCTATCATGATTTAAACATTTGTATGAACGCTCAAAATTTTCTTTAATGTTTCTAGCTTTTTGAAGAATGTCTTTCCAATCCATCAGGAACAAATTAAACTTTATCTAAGTCATTTGCTCTACTAGCATATTTCTTTCTTAACGATCTTTTATGAAATATGTATATTTTGAGGGATAAATTTATTGCTGCTATTATCACTAAAATTAGTGTCAACACCCATAACGAGTTTAATTATTTACTGTGGTCCATTATTTCTACTTTATTCACCACATTGGCGTTTCTATTTTTGATTCAGTTTTTCCCATTTTAGTTTTTTTTGTAATTGTTTTTCTTTTTCAATTCTTTCAGACCATCTTATTGCGGCTATCGTTTCCTCTTCTATACGAGTTCTATTTATGATGTTTTCTTTAGTGGGAGTTCCTTCTAGTCCTATTAGTTTCCAATAACTTGCTAACCATTCTACTTGTTCTTCTATTGAACGTTCTGGGGGTATACTAACTGGTTTAATTGGATTCTTTGCTCTAACTCTGCCTCTATTTCTATTCATTGCGAAGCAAGGACCAAGAAAAAAAAATTTTAAGTTTGAATTAAATAATTACAAAATTTTATATTTAATTAGTAAAAAAAGTAAAAAAAAGTAAATTATTTAATTAGTTAACATTGTATCTTCTTGTTTTTGTTGATTTCTTGTACTGTTTCTTTTGTGTATTTTTTTTTTGTTATGGATTTTCTAGTTCTTCAAATAATTGTTCCATGAATATTATTTATTTATACAATATATGTATTTATAAATTTTTTTTATTTTTTTTTTATTATTTTTTTTTCATTTTTATTCTTATTTATATGTATTTGAAATGTTTGTTATACATTTTGGACATTATTTCGTACAACCTGTTTTTTTATATAGTGTTGCAAAAATTTAAATAAAATTATTATTACAAAAATAATTAATAAAACTATTACAATTTCCTGACTAATTTCTATTTTATTATTATTGACGGCGTATGCGTTCGACTGTCCTTCGACCTTTGCGTCGGCTATACCCATGTCTAATATGTTTTTCTATTCTATCTTCTTCTGTGTTCTTCGTTTATTGGTGTCCTTTTGATTTTTCTCGGCTTCGGTCCTACGGAAAGGATGGATGGTTTAGTTGCTTTGTCTGCACCTTCTTATAAAATTGCCTTCCATCTGGCTTCTGCCTCTTCAAGATTTTTAAGAATTTCCTCCAAGCTTTCTTCCATGAAGGATTTTTTGATTAGGAGGGGTTCTATTTATTTTAATAATCAAAAAAAATTATAAATAGAGATCCAACTAAGCTTGAGCTCTATCTGTTGGATCCTATTGTCCTTTTTTTTCAATATAAGGATAAGCAGAGTATGCTTTATCTTCCTTATAAAGAATCTGGCAGGATCGCCATGAAGCAAAATAATTAAAACAATTAAATTTTGTTTTTATATTATTTAAAAAATTGAATCTTTATTGCAGCAATCAAGCAACAAGTGCTCTGTCAATTGCTTTTGAATTAAGATTGATTTTAACTTAAAATTAGTTCAGCTTATATACTACTTATGAGAATATCCTAGACTATTTTTATAAACGTGAATGCATTGGCGCTGTGGAAGTGTTGTTGGAAATTCTTGATGAAATTTGATTTTCCTTAAAAATATTTATTTGTTCCCACAGTGGTGAATGTTTTAGTTTGCCCCAAATGTGCATAGCATTGCAAGTGCCGTTATTACGGCAAATTATTAAATGCATAACTGTATTAAATAAGGGCAGTGACTATTTCTAATTTTGTGGGAATAAACAAAACTGTTATTTAATCTATGCATAAATTTTCTCACGGCAGGCTTAAGTGTGACACACACACACACGAGTCATAAACATTTCATGGTCACTTCAAGAGGTGCAAAGGCGGCATTATTTTTAAATAATTCACATGTGCTTGCCGGCCTTTGTTGATAAGATTTTTAGTGATACATGATATTGTTTTGCCTGATTAATAAATGCATTTGAAATAATTAAATCTTTCATTTGTTATGGTTTAAAAGAATTAAATCATATTATGCTACAATATCAATTTACATTGTCTGTGATTAACTCATTGACATTAAAAATGCCATATTCATTCATTTCATTATGAAACAAATACGAGGAATATAAAATGGCTATAGAAGAAAAGCTGGAATAATTATATCCGATAGACATGGAAACATTGAAAAAATAATAAATAAATAAAACAATGAAAGCCTAGCCTAGTGCTTAGACAAAAGCATATATACTTAAAAAAGGATTCACTAGGCAATACGTAGAAAACCCCGGCAAAATATAATTTTACAAAACCCTATTTGAAGGTTATGAGAAAATATGAAACTTAGTGCCACTTTTCATATGCTTTTGCAAACAATTAGTTGCTGTAAATTTTGCAGTTGCCCGTTAAGCACACATAACGCATTTTTCTGGTTTTTTATGTTTAAGAATTTCCATATGTTTATATAATAAAAACATAAAAGAAAATGAAAAAGTATTGGTCACGTTTTTTTTATCCAATAATTTTTTCATATGTTTATATAATAAAGAAATAAAAGAAAATCAAAAAGTATTGGTCACGTTTTTTTAGCCAAATATTTTTTCACAGGTGATAATACCATTACACTTACTAACTTGCAGCCACTTCATGGAAACGTATGATTGATAATCCATTCTTAAGAACTGCTTAGAGTTACATTACGTATACGTATGCTATAACCTGATCACATGATCATGAAATATTCCAAACCAAAAAACTGCATAGAAAACCCCTCCCCACGGAGGCACAACTTGTTTCTACTGTATTTTCTAAAATACTTCTTCCTCACAAAATTTGAAAACGGAAATATTTAGAGAAGAAGACTACAAAACGACCTGCATTTGCAGATTTGCCGGCACTTTCCCGTATAAGTTGTAATTTGACAAATATTCCAAACCAAATTTTTATTTTATAGATTTATGTGTTATTTTATAGATTTATGTATGGGTAGTTATTAAAAAAAAACTGTATTTGCACACATAGCGAAAATATCAAGTTTTCTTACCATCCCCCGTTTAATCTTAATAGCCATGAACACGTTCTCTTAATTCAATATTAAAAATTCTATGACATTACTTTGTCATTAAACCAAATGGTCATAAAAGTGATGGCTCTTTTCTTCTTTGTCATTGAAATGCTTAATTATTTCCCTCGGGCTCTCTACAATGTTGCATTGATTGTATTTTACACACGTAAGCCCTTTTAGTCTATTAACGCTGCCATCGACAACCGTTTGAATATTAGAAAAAAAAAATCTCTTTTATCATTGAAGCTAATTTATCCCTTAAGGGGTCATAACTAATATCTCTTGATGCATCTAAAGCTAAAATCAAAAAAAATTTAGCATAAATTTTTATCTTTTCGTGAGCAATAAACATAAACAAAAAATATTAGACAACATTTTTCGATACAGAGAAAACATTAATCAATTAAATTTTACGTATGTAATAGAAGGCCGAAAACGTATTTTGCTTTTACTTAAACAATGTTTAGTATACCTCACAGCATATTGGCGCACTTATCCTTTAGCACTATTACCACATCTTTTAAAAATTTACTTTTTTTTCTTGCAGGACGAGATCTTGTTCTCAAAAAAAAAAAAAAAAATTAAGTAATACCTTTGTGCCCTTTGCAGTCTGTTCACATGGCAGAATTATTTCTCTTGCAGATCACTTCAGACCCAATGACATATTTTAATGGTCATACTGCCAAGAAGATACACTAGAGTTAAAACTCTTGTGCGACTTAATTGTGATCCAAACTTGCCTGTAATAAATCGGTGTATCATTTATTATTGATGGTTCTTTGAAAAGAAATTTGGCAACCTTGCAAAAACTGTCAAACAGCTGATGTTTTGCTTAACGTCTGAAGCTGAAACGCTCAATTTCTTTCATTTAAATACGGTTTAAGCACCGACAGATTCAAAGATCTTGTTTTTTAAATGTAAATTAAAACAAACTTGATGATGAATTTGCCTGGATTTTTTGGATATGCGAAGTCTGATCAAAAACTGACCATTATTTTCAATTTTTTTCAAAAAGTATTTATTTTTTGTTCATCAATAACTATTTTGTCCCCTTCAAAGTTATCCCTCTCAGATGTGCCAGCGTTTTTTCCAATCCACTATTGGCCATAAAGTGCAAGGAATTTGAACGATAAGCGCAGTTACACACTTTCTACCTACAAGCGACTCAACAGCACTTACAAATAGACTTGGCATATTGTGCAGGCTCTTTAAAATCTAGTCCAGCCAAAAACAGCTCTCTTAATTTTGTGCTAATTTGTTTTGTTCGCCATCCTTTTGGGGATTTGCTCAGGTCCTTATAAGCTACTCAGTTTTTCTCCTAATGCCATCATGTATTTTTATAATTAAAATTCTTTCTTATATGTATGACAAACATCTATATAAATTTAATTTGCCAGCAAAATAATTAATATTCAAATTTAAGCCAAAAACAACGTGACTCAAAAGTTGTGCTCTGCTCAAGACGAATTTACATAATGCCTTGAATATTTAATTTTATACGCATCCACTTGTTTTAGAAATCATTCGACATGCTCAACATGTTTGCGACATAAAACCAGTGATTTCGTGATATTTTCAACGGAAAGGAAAAGTGAAACCAAAAAATAGAAAAGAGTAAAAAGAACAGCATATGTATATTTGACATAAACGACTAAGTTAAAATAAAGAATAGCCATTACAACTTATGAGCAATAAATTAAATGAACACCCTACTTTACTGTTATATTTTTGAAATTAAGAAAACTAATTGTTGACTACTTTTTTATGCTTTAGATCGCTTTCACTTACGCAGGATAGTGAAGGGTTTTGTTTTTGAAGAAAAACTGTAGTGAAGACAAAAAAAGGAAATTTGAAGAACTATTGGCTGGGGTACATGCCATGGCTGTTTCATGTCCACCACGATGATCATCAGTACCCAAATTGCGGAGTACCCAAGTTATAGCTAATGTCGTACCTCTCTTAAGCAGCAGCGCTTACCTCCTGAGCTCTTTACCCATGACTGGCTGTGGGTGCTGATGATTGTTTTGGTGGAAGTGAAAAAGCCTTGGTATGTACCCCAGCCCATAAATTCTAAACTTTACTTGCATTGTCTTCTTTAAAAATGTTGATCACTATAATTTTACCAGAAAAACACTTTTTCAGTTATGGCGTAGTAAAATCGAACTTAAGCTCGATAAAAAATTAAGAATGTATTATTTTAGGTCTAAAGGTAGACTTAATTATTGTTTCTCGTCTTTATTAGCCGTCTATATGCCGCCAACATTTCGTTGATGCTAATCGACTCATCAGTAGACGCGTTGTATAGAATTTGTGAAGATAACTGAAAGAGTTGCAAGACTCAAAATAATTTTTTAGGCATTAAAGCTGTGTTTGGACATTTATAATTCTCATTTTGTTCATGGCAATTTTGGAATAAGTAATTTGGCATCAGCGAAACGCCGGCGGCATATAGATGGCTAAAAAACACAGAAAACACTACTAAGGTATTTTTTTAGAATCAAAATAAAACATTTCAATTACCGCTTAAGGCAAATAAAAAATTAAAATCATTTTTAAAAATTAACAATTGTAGATCATAAGGTTCAAGTTAAATAAATAAAAAAAAAATTGGCAAAACCTGCATCTACAATATATGTAAAATAACTTGAAACAACCAAACGCTTATACCACTTCTATGCATTAAATTAAATAAACAGCCAACTTTTCTACAATATTTTCGAAATTAAAAACTAAATATTGATAAAAACTACGCTGAAGTAAAATAGAGAACATTTTTTGTGATTTTCAATTTACCAAATCTAGAATTATAGATTCGGTTTTTACCTTTCGAACTTTATTTGCAAGGAGATGATTTTCCAAAAAAAAAAAAAAAAAAACGGTTACAAGGTTGCAAAAAAATTATAATAAAACATTTTTTTTCCTAAATGTTACAAATTTCTTGAGGTATTAAAATAAAAATCTAAAATTATTTAAACATCTAAATACATTCCCCCTTGAATTCAATATGAATAAAAAAAAAAAAAATAAATAAATACATACCTACTCCCCCTGTAAGGGTAATCAAATCACATTGAAATAGTTCTCTAATATCATATTTCTGCAATTATCTCAAAGGACATAAATACTTGCCGAAAGTTTAGCAGTCAAAAGAACTTAAGAAACTTCTAATTACAATTTTCTTGCCATTTTAATCTTGTAGGGTAATACTTCTTTAACACAACTTTTCTAAATATTTATAACGAAACATGACACAAACACATTGAAGTACTCATTTATGCACACACACACACACACACACATACACACACACGCATACATATTTGCCTATATGTGTATGTTTGCATTGTATTTGTTATTTTAGTTTTTAAGAAACAAAAATATAATCACGTTTCAGGTATAATAAACTTTTACTTTTGCTTATCGGCTTGAATGGAATGGTGGGAGTTGAGGAGGAGGTGAAAGTAATCCGTTGTGCTTAGTTGTAGTTTATTTGAGAGCTTCCGTTACCGTTAAAATTTGCTTTCAGTTTAAAAACATTCAAGCATATGTTTGCTGGCACGTTTGTATATTCTTACAAAAATATATTTTTTCTTCCTCCTCCAACTGCTGCTTGTTTGGTTTTATTTCTTTTTCTTGATTTCATAATTAAGTTATTTGTTACATATTCTACTTCATACTGAGCAATTATACCATAAACTTTTGTTGCTGTTGCATTTGTAAAATAAGAAAATCTTTACAGAATGAGAAGAAAAAACTTTAGTTTTTTATTGTTGCACGCACCCTACTGGCAGTGCGAAAGGAAATCAATCCTACAAATGGAATTCTTGCTGCTTCCAAAAGTCTTTCGGCAACAAATACTGTAATAAGATTTTCGTCAATTAAAATAAAAAAAACTGAAAAATATAAAAAAACACCCATTTGCAAATAGGGATCCATATTTTTATCTTAATATCAAAACTCTTGAGAAAGAATTCTTCTTTGTAAAAAACTAGGAAAAAATTAAACTTTTTTTCTTTATAATTTTCTAACAAAAATTTTCCAAAACACCAGAGGATTAAAATGGTTATGAGTTTTCTTCGTAGGGGTTTCAATGTTCATACATATATCTTAATTTTAGAATAAATACTTAAGGAAACTTGTGCTTTAGTTTTGAGAAGCATTTCAATATGGTTTGAGTTCTTATTTGTGAGGAATCAATGATTTTCTTATATAGCGCAACTCAGAATTCTCATAAGTCTTAAAAGATTTCACATTCTTCAAAAATATATAATCTGTCTTTAGTTTTGGTTTCTTTATTTTTATTGTAAATAATACCTTGTACTTTCATATCTTTGGGGAATTTTATTCTTTTCACTTTAACTTTGTTTTTATTAGGTTTGAAATGTACGAAGTACGTGTAAAATATATAAAAGGAAACTTGAAGTTGTAAGTGGAGCAGAGTTAGTTAAGGAACATGGTGTTTTAGTACTGCAAGAATTAACAATGTTATATGTAGTTGTTGGTGCTTGTATGTTGTTTTATTTTCAATATTTTCAACAAAATATGTATGTTTGAAATTATTTGATGGTTTAGTTTTTTCATTTCGGAAGGAAAATTAGGATTATATTTTAAAAATTTCTTATATATCCATGTCTTGGAAATCTTCTAACTGCGTGAGCAAGATTTCGTTGCATTAGTTACGAGGCTTTATTAGGGGAAACACACTAGTGCGTTGTTAAGGAAACTCGTGCTTTAGTTTTGAGAAACATTTCAATATGGTTTGAATTCTTATTTGTGAGGAATGATTTGCAAATTAAAAAAAATTGTTTCATATTTAAAAGCAAGGTATCTTCCAAATTGTAGCTTATCTCATAAAACTCATTCCAAAATGTAAAAAAATGAATTCCTAAAATTTTTTTGAAAATCCCCAAAACGGGATTTTTAGTCATTCTCAAAATTTGTTTCAAAGTAAAATTGATAATTAAAAAAATAATTTTAAATACTTTCACGAAGTTCTTAGTGTGATTTGGGTGTTCATAACACTTTTAAAATGCCCTAAATGTGATATATTTTAACTTAAAAAAATGCTTTTATAATATCAAAAGCTTGAAAAAATTAAGCCACCTAGTTGATGAAATGTCTTTACTCCATTCTTAACATTTAGGAATTTTTATGAAAGGAATTAAAAAACAAACTGAAAGTAAAATTCCTTGGTGGGGAAGCTGTCTGAGAGTATAAATATATAAAAATGAAATTAAAACTAACTTTAAAAGAGACTGTATGAAAGTGAAAAGAAAGTGACAAGTTCAATTAAAAAAAGTACCTGAAATGAAAGTATAACTGCTTTTAAGATCTGCGAGCATAAAAATGCAAACCTTAACAAGGCAAATGTGAAGGTTGCAATTAAAATTTTCTCAACCCATTTGCCACCATTTGCCAAATTTGCTAAACATGTTAAAAAGTTTTTTAATTTAATTGCTTTTTGTTTTGCTTTGCTCTTATTCCTTTGCCGTTTATATTTTTGTTTGCCATAATTAAAACCTTTTAAAGAAAAAATAGTTCTTTTTAATATTCTAAGACAAATTTTTTATAACGAAAATTAACTCGATATTTCCTTTCGTTTATGGTGCCATTTCTTGTTCTATACATTTTTTTCTACACATTTATGTTATTTTTTAATTGTTAAACCAGAGTCTGTTGCACACATTTTCTGTCACATAAAAAGTTTTAATAATTTTTGGTGTTTGTGTTTTTTCAAATTTCTTCTGCTTCCAAAAACCATTAAGCAAATAAAAGTATTAAGGGTTGAGGAAAACAAGGAATAAAAAAATGAGTGCCACTGAAAGGCAAATTTTCAAGGGTAAAAAACAATTAACCAGCAGCAGCACTTGTTTGAATAAACTTGTTGGAGAAATAAAATTTTAGTACAACGTAATTGAATAAAAATAAAAAAAAAATAAAAGAAATCTTAAGAAAAATAAATAACAAATTTTAATGAAGTCATATTTTTCTTACATTTTTACTAACAGCGGCTGTTTTCCCAAAGTATAATGATTGATTTCAATAACTTTTAATTACTTAGAACCAGCGGCCTGAGGCTGGCATGGTGAAATATATTTACTAAGGACCAGAAATCTCATTAAGTCAGCATTAAAGAAGTAATAACAACACAACGAAACAACTAGTTGTCCCCCAGCTAAAGTCATAAGTTTACTTTACTTACTTGCTGGCAATAAATTACGTCGATTCTACTTAATTTGGGTACCGTAATGTTACGTTTGTTTTACCCCACAGCATCAGTTCTGCTTACCACAATTTATCCATTGCATCCATTCCATGACAACCACAACCATCATACCAACTAAAATGAGACTATTACCCATTTAAAGCTTAAGAAGAATTTTTAAAAATTACGCTAGATTTTAGAAAAAATTTCTAAAAAAGAAAAACTGCCAAAATGTTGATTTTTTTCAGAGGGTACAGCAGGCATCGAACCTGTGACCTCGGCGCATGCGGTACGCTACTATACCTATCCATTCATTGAGACTCTTGCATCTGTGACCATAAATCTTACCCGGTAAATCATGATTTCTATTAAAAGATCTTATTGTACAAGAATATACAAACTTTACATTACCAAGTAAATATATGACCTTTACAGCAGATATTAAAAAAAAAACAAAGTCAAGTAAAAAATCCTTAACACATTCTCGTTTTCTTTTCGCTGCGTTTTATGTATCCTTTACAAATTTTCCAAGAAAAAAAGTTATTTACTTCTTTTTCGTGCAAAAAAGTTATTTAATGAATGAATGCACAGAATATTGAACAGGAAAAAAATTGTGAAAAATTGCAAAATAAAACCTGTAACCCACTCCCATGTGACCCAATTTAAAAGCAAACAGATGGGAATCACGAGAATTTTTTGATAACAACGACCACCAAAAAATGTGTGTGCGGATTTAAAGAAATGAAATGATGCAAACGTCGCAGCGGTAAATCTACCAAAACCAGGCGTTCGTGAAGGGCTGCTTAGGCCATGACCACTCATTTGCTGTAGACTCTTATTTTAGGCATTTGTGGCAGTGCCCCACCCTCTCACTCACAAATACGTTCTCTATATCTTGCGTTTTTGGTCATTTTTATTCTTATGCTTGTCCAAAACAAGTTGCAACAAAGTAGTAGTGGTCCTGTTATTCGACATCTAGTGTTTGATGGCCTTAACATACCTTAAGACTTCATGTGTTAAATGTAGCAGTTGGCCTTGCAGTTAGAAAGGCCTTCTAGTGGGCCGACAGATCCCCTCTTTTTAGAGCAGATAATTTTTCTGTAGCAACATATTTCCACAAAATTATGATTGTGTGTTTTTGTGATATTCACCAATATGCACGCTCAAACATGCTCAAACTGGTTAATGCACGACGTTGTAATTTAAACTGAAAAACAAATTTGGCACGTAAATTTTTTGTTTATGTGCGTGTATTTTAAAGGTTATTTTTTGAGGATGTCATAAAAGGGAGGATGGTTTAACAAACGGCTACGGTTTTCTATATATAGTATATATATATATATATATTTTTTTTTTTTTTTGTTTTATTTTTTTTTTGTTTTTTTTTTTTTTTTTGTTTTTCTAATATCAATTGAAAAGTAAACAGAGCAACTGAACAAAAAGCAAAACGGAAAAAAGGCTTAAAATGAAACACAAGAAAGATGCGTAAACATTTGTACAAAGAATAACTTGGAATTTATTTCCGCAGAAAGTTTCTTTCGTAAAATAAACACAGCTGTAGTTAAAGAGAGAAAAATAGCAAGACGGTTTTGGAAACGAAACAAAATGAAGGGAATTGAACATTTGTTACTGAGGTGAATGAGCAAGGCCCTTAAAAAAATTAATGTGATTGAGAGAAGTCAAAAAACATTCGCACAAATAAAATGTGTTTTTTAAAGTTTTTATCAAAAATTGCCTAAAAGGTTTTGTTTCATAAGGAAAACTACATCCTGGTTTCTTTGCTATTCATGTACTGACGTGGACTAACTTACAACTATCCATCGTTTAGTTTTAATTTAGATTTGAAAAGTTTTTAATCTATAAAATAATTCAAGTATTTTAACTGAGCACAAATTATTTAGGTAATCTGTAAGAATCACTTATGTAGAGGAAAATACAATAAAATTATAAATATCGATGAATCAAAAACATTTTTTAAGCCCAGTATTATTGCACTTAGTAGCAAATTTTGTCTGAGCAGTGAATTCTTTTATAAGAATTATGTGAGGATAATTTTTTTAATATTTTACTAAACGCATTTATAACAGCAGTGGAAGCTTTAAAACATTTCTGCTCAAAACTTAAAACAATCTTCCCTTCTGCCAGATACCATTTTATAGAACTTACACTCCTCTTATTTTGAGAAGAAAAAAAAAATGAGGAATGAAAATTATTGATTGATAATGATTTAAAAGTTATAAATTCTGTTCATTTTAAATTTTCGGATTGTACATGCTCGTAACTTGAGAAATGATGAGCTTACAGATCCCCAGAGTAAGACCTTAAGTTTTAAGCACAAGAAGGAAACAAAAAAAAAAAAAACATGAACATAAAATGTATTTTAATATTGAATCATTATTTGGTTCCCTTCTAAACAATTTTAAGATGTTCAAACATACGGTCACATTGTCAAACGAATAACGTGACCACTACTCTTTTGCTGGCCGTTCTTGTCTCTAATAAGTAACAAGAGAATGAAGATACCTCTAAGGAATCGTTGCAGAAACAAGCACATTTTTTTTCTAGCAGTTGAATCAACTGCTCTGTGAGATTGCAACACAACGGGACCAATGGGGACCAAAGTACTTATGTTTCATAACTGGACACCAGTGAAATATCAGGAACAGTAGTTTCATGTCTGTTTTAGATATGAAGAAATTCATCCACCATCTCAGGATATAACAACTGCTGCAAGTTCGAAGCATCCATCTCTTATGGCTCAAATGTTAAAGCTAATTCTCACAGTCGCTTGTATGAGAACACCCTTAAGTTTATAACCTTTTGTTGTTGTTGGCATTTGTTGTTGTAGGGGCATTTCAGCGAATGGGAGCTCTGATGGGCGGAAGGACTGATGGGCAGACAACAAAGTCCCAGTAATAGATTTCCATGGCCAATTTACGGGTATAGGAGAAAGAGAAAAACGCAAGATTTCTAAAGAGCATATTTTCAGGTTATGTTTGCTCATTGATCAACTACAAACTTAGTGTTGACAACTGTTAAATTTCGCAAGAACTTAGCAAGAGCTTAGATAAATTTGCTACAAATTTCTACTTGCACCTTAAGAAAACATAACCCCAAAATGTTTTCCAGATGAATTTAATGGTTTAAGGTTTTTTGATATCATTGGTTATGCATTTTTAATTGTTTAAATGCATGAATTCGATTAAAATAAAAGTTCACTAAAAAAGTAGTGGTCACATTTTTTTAACTAACTATTGTTCATATGTGACTGTACCTTAAGAAACATTGCAATGTTTTCTCCAAATTTATTTCACACTTTTGTGGTCCAATAAGCAAGGGTGGCAAAAGGCGAACAAAACTTGAAAGGCAAAAGGTTAATGTTGAATAAAAGGGATGAATTATTTGTATTGAAGAACAAAATCAACTTGGTTTTCTGGCAGCAAAGTAGAGTTTATTAAATAAGAATATAAAAGAAACAGAGTATTAAGCAAGATATTGATGTCATGACTTGTAGGCCTGCACACAAATGCGAGGAGAGGTTTTGATTTTGAAAATACTTCTATCACTAAAATATTATTCATAGAAGGACTTCAACCTTTCAATAAACACTGGAATATGTGTTCTAGCATATTTCTAAAATTCAGTACGAGTACAGGCTTTTACAACTATTAAATGAAATAAATGTTTAGCCTATTATTTATGACACATTATTTTCAGTTTCTATTTCATTATTTAAGTTGTTGTAAAGAAACAAAACCTTTTGCTTGATTTTCTTTTTATATCCCTCTTAAAATGTAATATAATTTTCTGCGTCTGCCCCACACTTGCCATTTTTCGCGTTTAGAAATAAAAAAAGAGAAATAATATCATTTTCTTATGTTTATTATTTATTTAAAAACATAAATATTTATCTAATCATCATCAAACCATTTTTATGACCCGTCTCAATTTGCAGATTTGTAACCAAAGCCAAAAGGCTTAATAAAGTCATAGAATATAAATTTTGCCACAAATATGTTGCTTCTATTTTGGTTTGCTTTAAAAGAAATTTTCATATACATATATGAAATCTAAGACCCTCTAGGCTTAGTTTAATGCATGATTTTCCAGTAAAGTGTGATGTTTATGTCACACCTTGAACGAAACCCCAGAAACGCCAACCTGATGGCAGCATAACGACCGAACGGCCGGCCGCCGTTTCAACAGCAACAACATCTTGTGTTGAGCACACAAATTGAGTGCGATATATAAAGAGTTGTTATAAATGGTCAGTTATAAACATGTCAGTAAATATAACTTAATCCTACACTATCAGGTTGCTGCACTTAAAATCTTTTTCTATTTATTTCATTCTTAAATATAATAGAAAGATGTTTTAATTAAATGCGCTACAGCAGACACTTTTGGTTTTACAGTTGCTTCGTCTATGGCGAAGTGGACGATTTTTCGACCAACATCATATGGAGCAATGAGGCTCATTTCCACCTCAGCGGTTGCGTGCACCAGCAAAACTATCGCTTTTGGGGCACCAGAAATCCAGGAGTGATGCATTACACCCGCTCAAAGTGACTGAACTGCCTTTTCTGGCTGTTCATGCTGGAGAAGTTATCGGCCCATGTTTTTCAAGGTCGAACGACAATGTGCGATTTGAATGAATTAGGTCTGGGGGACATGCGGTTCCGACAGATCGGAGCAACGTCATACACTGCTCAACCCACAATGCTATTCTGAAATTCAAACATTATCGGAAGACTTATTTTTTCCAAACTGTTATAATTCATTATTATTATAAACCAGCAGGCCCGAGTTCGAATCCCAGCTGGGTGAAGCATAAGGAAAATATTTTTGATATATATTTTTTTTTTTTTGCATTAAAAGGTTCTTTGATGATGACAATTTTCGTGAAAAAAATTTTAATTGGAAATCATGCTAAATTTGTAGAAAAATAATAATATAAATCATAGTTTACTCTGTATACAAATTGCTTGTTGTTTCATTAGTTCTGGTTTATAAGATGGATGAACGGACATGGTCACTGCCTAACAATCGGTTGAGTCCCCTCAGAGACAATCAAAAGGCTTGGCAATACGAACTTTAATAAAATATATGTTTATAAAAAGGGAAATAGAAAGAAATATATATAATATAAAATAAGGTACAAAAATTAGCTTTTCGATTTTGCATAAAGACTTTCGTTGTACCAAAAACAATCACACAATCTTAGCATTAATATAAAAAGTCAAATTTATCTAGCTAATGAAGTTTCTTCCTTATAGAAATTTGTGGAAAAGGTTTTCCCCCGCAGTGCACATGTACAGGAGTATTCTACACATTTAAGGAAAAACTTTGCTGTAGGGCGTTTAGAAAATATTGTTTATTTTGGTAACATAAAATCTGCTGCTTGATTATTTTAAATTTTCTATATTCCTGCACCTCCATTTTGCATTCTTCAACCGAATACAAAATTCCTTTTCCCCAAATCCTGTTGCTGCTGCTACAATTACAATTATTGATGAGCTCATATATTAAAGTAGCAAGTAACATGTTGAAAATTGTTGCGACACTTTAGGCCATTTAGTTTGCACTTCATATTTTATTTGATTTTTACTTAAGATAAACTTCACACCACCACATACAGATTTTACAGAATTTTATCATCTCCAACATCAACCGCTGTCATGGAGATGCCTTGCAGAGGCATGCAGCTTGTGCCAAGACGATGACAATGGTCATAATGTATGATATTCTTAATGCTATAAACATAATAAAATTTTGTAGTTTATTATTATAATGACATCAAGTTGCAGCAAAAATTGTAAAAAGGGGTACGTACGTTCCTCAATAACACGTGTTCAAATGTACGGGCTCATTTTATTTTAAGACAACATAAATTTAGTTCTTTTTTTATATTTGATAAATAAGTTCATGCATTTTTCCCTGAATCTAGCAAAGGAATTTTTTTCTTTACATTTTCTTTAATAACTACAACTTGTCAAAAATTCATTCAAAGCGCCACATTTTATTTTAGACGAATCCAATGAGCAAACGAGAAGGGGTAACAGCATAATTATAATTCATACAGACGTGAGTACAAGTGTTGCATGTTGTTTGCTTACACTGAACACTGACTCAGTGTCACATGCTGCCAATGTCAATTAAGTCTAGTAACATGTAAACACTTTTAAGCCTCAGCTCAGCAAAGTTGTGCAGCAAGAGGGGGGGGGGGGGGGGGGGGGGAAATGAATTTATAATCAAGTTTTTAACTGAAAATAAGAAAGTCAATAATTATTGAGTGGGAACCATTTAAAATTTTCGCTCAAAAATTATTCAAAGAAAAATTATGCAATACAAAATTATTATAAAAAGTAAATTATGCAAAAAGTGTCACTAGAAAAATTCATAATAAAATTTATTAAACAGAGAAGTTGGGTTCTTTCGAATTTTCGAAAAACCACCAACCACCAGAAAAAAAAATCAAATTGTCATACATGTGGTAATTGTTTTTTAAGAGTATTTCTGCAATTATTTTGCAGAAGTTGCTTAAAAGTTTTTTTTTATACCATTTCCTTTTTTTGAAATCACAAGATTTGAAAGCACGTGGTTTGGAGATCAACAGTGATAAATAATAATTGTATATTTTTCGCTGTGATATACCAGGTGTGTATTTCTTGACGCCAGTCGAATTTTCACACTTGACATTTCAATGTTCTATGTTGGAGCGAAGTCAGATGTGATTTTCAAATCACTTCTCAAGATTCAAAGTTCGTGCTATAAGTCACATAATCGGTTGAAGTTCTATAAGGATTCTTTTTACTACTTAAATACAGGTCATTATTTCAGTTTTAAAGAGAAATAACCCACCCCAGTCCTCTAATCACGTCTAGCTTTTTTTTTCATTTAACTCTGTAATATTAAAAAATGAAATTCACTTGTATGTGAAATTAAATAGTCACCTGATAACAAGAAATTACTTGAGGTTTTATGAAAAACAGACTGAAACTTTAAAACCTGATAGCACGAAATTACTTGAGATCTTAAAATGTTTTATGAAAAATAGACTGAAAGATGCCATAAAAGATTATTGCATATAAAATCACAATTGTGCAGAGTTTAATGTTTTCTTTTTTTAAAATCAAGTAAAATGTTTTACCTCAAGCCAGACATGATTTTAAAAATACATACATACGTTCAAGCTCAATACAAGTTTCATATGTATATTCCTTGAAATCATATCTGTGTTCGTGCCATTTATTAATTATTATCAGTGAGTGCTGATATAAAAGCCACAATTTATGCTAATGTAAAACCAAAATGCCAATGACTCTGGCACCGCTTCAAACATTTGGCCGCAAAATCAATCGATTATCCATTCATTCAAATTATTTCTCACAAAATTTATTGCCATAAATTTTCCCCCCAACAGATTTTACCAATAACAATTAAGCACTTTGTAGAGAAATTAAAAGAAACTGGAGACGAAAAAATAAAGAAGTAATAATAAATAATTCAAGCATTAATAATGCCACAACTCATCATGTGCTGGATAAAAAACAAAAGCAAAACCACATGCAACTGAAGTGAAATAGAAAATTAACGAAGAGCAGCGAACAACATTTTTTCGCTGACTTTTGCAAAAGCAAACTGCATGTGTGTGTGAAGAAACATAAGTTCACACCTCAAGTAAATCTTAATATTTATGCCCACTTTTTGTCACACTGTAAAACAGTGTAATATGTAGCAGTTTTGAAAAGGAAGTGCATTTGCAAGCAAAAAACAAGAAAAAAAAATATAGAACAAAAAATGAAGCTGTTGAATGAATACGCAGGAGAAATAAAAATAAAATAAAAAGAACACAAGACTGGCTTAAATTATGTTCAACAGTAATGAACTGTTAATAATGGCGTTTTTCATAAACCCAATAATGTTGAAGAAATATAAGGTAATGCTGAAAACAGGATGCGTCTCGTTACATTATCCACTGACAGACAAAAGCATTAACAAAAGCCTGGCAAAAGCAGCAGAATAAAATGTTGGCATCACAATGTCATTGCAACTCATCATAAAGCGTCTGATGTTGATGATAATTAAAACAAAAATAATGTCTGCACTAGTTTTTTCTTTGAAAATTTACTGGTACTCAGCGTTTGATAGCATGTGCCTTTCAATAATGCTTGTAAACCATTTTTTCACTGAAAATTATATTATTTTAAATATGATTGTGAAAATTCCAAATTAAGTGGAGAATTTCAGTTTAAAAATGAAATTGAGATTTTTAATTTGATAATTATATTCTTAAGTGGTCATGTTTCAAAATAAATAACTAAAGAGTATCACCGATATTTATAAGAAATAAAATGTTGCTCAACAACATTTTAGAACAAATTTGATATGAAAAATTTATTCTAAAATGTATTTCAACAATGTTTTATTTTTTATGAATACCGGTGTAAATAATTTGAAAATTCTAAATTTTTGAATTTAATGAATTTCGATTTGAAAACCTCAAATTAAATTGTAAAATAATAAGAAATAATTGAAACTGACTAATAACAACAAATAAAAAACAGTGTGAAACCTGTGTACACAAATCACTTATGCGATTTTAAAATCACTTGTGTGGTTCTAAATCGTTTATGTGATTTTAGAACCTCTTGTGCGATTTTGTGATATTTGTTGACTAATTGTGTGATTTTGAAATTAATTGAGGTGATTCCAAATCACTTATGTGATTTTAGAATCTCTTGTGTGATTTTAAATCACTTGTGTGATTTTTAAATTACTTTTGAAATAAATTAAGGAATTTTAAAATCTCTTATGTAATCTTAAAACCACTTGCATGGTTACAGATCGAAACATTTATTTTCAAATCATATGGGCTTCAATATAAATAAAATATATGTATTTATAAAATATCATTTGGTTTTCCATAAAAGTTTTTTATAAAAATATCACTCAAGGTAATTAGTGTGTGAGGCCAGCACGATCAATGTTCTACGTTTAGCATACATTTTCTGCTAAAGTCTTATTGCAACCTAACAGCTGTTTTCGAAGTCCGGTTTTTTACTCCTTTTTCTAGCTTCTATCCGTTTCATATGTGGTGACTTTAAGAACGTGTATTTTTCGAGCAACTCATATAAGATGTATGACGACAAAAAAATTAAGGGTTTGAGTAAAATAAAACTTGCTTTATTGTTGGCACAAGAAATTAATGTCTTATGCTGTTATAAATGTATTTAAGCAAATTTATTAGTTGCTCATTTTAACAACCAGCCAGAGCGAATGTCTCGTGGCTGAAGCTGTTGTAAATATGCGTCTTCTGGTAAACAAATAGATACTTGCAGCATTTTGTTAAAATGTTCTACAAAAAAAAAAAAAAAAAACGTAGCAGGAATAAGAAACAATACTTGAACATGTTGGAACAATGATGAATATTTCATGCTTACGACCAGATACACAAAAGGCGTTGATATATGCCTCTCTTTTAGGTTGTGTAACTATTAACAAACATTTTATTAAGATAAATATCTCAAATAAACATTTTTAAACATTTCAAAATATAAATCTTATTTATGTTAAAAAAGAAAAAAAATGTTTACCCTCATTTCCTCTGTCTGCCAGTCAGGAGGGCTTTCTAGCCAAGAAAAGGAGTTGTATGTTGTTTAAAACAAGATTTTGTTACAATTTTTTTTTTTTTTTTTTGTTAAGAGTAGTTGAATCTATAAGATCGTTAGTGCAGGTATGTGTAAGTGTGCGTGTGATGGAAAGTAGGTGTTTAATACTTAAATGGTAGCTGCTTTAAGCGAAATCTAGATTTAACTCTACTGTATGCTAATGAGGGCTTATAATTTGTACTTGAGCGGGACTGCACGGCACTACAGTGTAATTAGAAGATTTTGCTGTGTTAAACATACATAAGTGGGCTTAAAAATAAGTTAATGAAATTATTTAAGGCAGCTTTAAATGTCTTGAAAATGTTTAAGCTATTAGTAAAAGCGTATATAAGCTTCAGTTTGGAAGAAGAAAAATATAAGGCAAAACTAACGGGCGGCGGCCTACAGATAAAGCTGTGCAACAAGAAAAGAAACCATACATATAGTTTTTAAATGCATTATGGCGGCAGCGCTGCAAATTTCATTCGCTCGTCAATGGATCAAGTGATAGAGAGCTGTACCAAGAGTCATCGCGGTCGTTGGTATGCAAGGAAGTAAGAAAGGTGCGAACCTTTGGCTTATTCAAAGAATTACATTTTGGATTCTATAGATTGTTTTTTTTTTTTTTTTTTTTTGATTTTTTCCCCAACAAGACAGTTCCTTGTCCGACATGAAAAATATTTCTTCGCAATAAAAAAATTTGTTTGCATACAAAGACCTTTCGTTATAATAAAAAACGATCTAAAAAAATACATATCAATATATTTTCTCCGAAAATACATGAATTTTTTCCCAAAAATGTTTCTAACTTTTTTTTTAATGAACCTTAAAAACGTGTCTTTACCTGAACCAAAAGTGCAGATATTTTTTTTTACAATTTTACGGCAGATCTTAGCTTAATCACAAGTTTTATATACGGATCAGTTTTCCAAATCACGTGCTTTTAAATCACTTGAAGTTTAAACTAAAAATGAGCATCACCTCAACAAAATAAAATTCTTTATTATTTATTAGAGTAGTCCGAAATAACATTTCAAATGGCTGAACCTAAGAAAATTCACATGAAATCATGTTCACATGAAATCATGAAAGTCAGGCTTTCTATGTAATTTGTTTTTGAAAATCACGTGGTTTTAAGCAAAGTGGTTTTCAGAATAGACCTGATAGTTAGACATTTTTTTTTTTTATAACAATTGGTTATTATTTTTTTCTATATATCAATTGGTTATATGTTAAAACATATGACTAACTGTTTTATAGAAAAAATGCTATTATCAGGGGAAAAATCGTCGCATTCGATATCGAATGAACTCTCGAGCAAAAATAGTGTAAAACAAAAACAAAATAAACAAAAAACACACAGCATAAGTGACGGAATTCGTTCGATATCGAATGCGACGATTTGGCGCCTGGTCTTCCCTGAAAACCACGTGATTTTCAAAAACAAATTACATAGAATCGCCAACTGTATGATAATTTCTTGTATAAAATTCATTGGGCCAACGTGGGCCCCATCGCAAAAACAATTTTTTTTTTATAAAAAAAAATTTTGAAATTTTTATTTTAAAAGAATCACAAAATAATTATTATCAATTTACAAAGAATAGAGAACGCTGGTTTATTATTTTATAATAAAATTGCATTCGATTTAAATAAAATGAGCCTTTTGTTATAAAAATCGATTATAAATGTCTAATTTATTGTTGTTTAAATTTTATCAGGCTTGAGTTCGATTTTACTTCCTCAAAATTGAGAAGATTTTTTTTGTGAGAAAATCTCTGCAATTTTATCAAAAAAAAAAAAAAAAATCTTTTTCAATGTTTTGGAAGTAAAATTGAACTTAAGCTGGATAAAATTATTAACAATTGTGATAATTATTTTACCTCAGATAAGGCTAAATATAGACAAGAAAATAACACCTGCCTATTAGGGTGTGTGTGTGTAGCACACATGACCCCAAAATATGACCTTAAATAATGTATCTCCTAATGGAAACATAAATATTGATGCCTTGCAAATATCATATTAAAAATTAGAAAATCTCTTAGAACTATTTTTTTTAACCTATTTTTATTACACCTGTCAGCAGACTGACAATAAGTAATTGTTATCTTAAAGCTTATCTTAGTTATCTTAAAATAAAAATAGTCAAGATAATTTATATCGCATGTTAATAAAAATGTGGTAAATATTTAAAAATATAAAAATCATGTCCTTTTAAACAGCAACTTGAGCCTTCCAGTAACGCCTAACTAGTTCTGATGGTGCATTAAATAAAGAAATTTCTATCCAGAAATTGTCAGCCAATTTCCCCAAATTTATATTTTATTATTACATGAGCAGTAATAAGGGCACTTTTAAGTTTTTCAGAGCACTTGTAAATTATGTATTCATATATATACATATGTATATATATTTTTCTTCTTCTCTGACTCACATTCCCATTCAACTAAACGCCTCGTTTAAATGCAAAACAGTTTTGTTACCTTTAAGCAGTTAAACGTCAAAAAAGTGAACTCTCTTCCACTTCATACTTTCAATTCGAAAAACTCTTAGACTTTTGCGTGTTCTTAACATCATTTCTATTCCTATTTTACATATTTTGCACATTTAGTTGGGATTTTCTTTAAACGCGAACTTAAGCAGAACATGACACCTGCTCGCTTGCTTGCTTGCTTGACTCCTTATACATGATGTTCTCGTAGCATGAAGATTTTTTTATTATTATTTTCGACATTTACGCGATTAGTTGCAGGGCATGTTAAAGTTGTAAGAAGAGCAAACTTGTTAAATATAGGAAAATATAATTTAAATATTTTGCATGATTTAGAAAAATTGTAAAACTGTAAAGCAACAACATGCTGTAGCTGAAAAAATAGAGATGTTGCAAGGTGAAGTGAAATGAAAACTAGTTACTTATTGTTAAATGAAAAGAAGATTTTATTATTGCACGAACTTCATTCTTAGCACAACTTTGCTGGCAAAATTATTTGGTTCGAAGCTCCTTGTAATTTAGTGTTTGTGATTATTTTTTTAGGCAATAAAAAGCATAAGAAAACATTTGAGTGCCGGTGCTTCACCTAAACTCAGAAGAGAGAGAGAGGGATAAACAAGCAAAGAAGCACGATGCTGAGTTCGAGACTTATGGCTGGCTTAGCTAGCTGTTCCCCAGCTAAGTAACTTTTATCTTTCTATCCCACCTAAAATGATTAAATCTTGATTCCCTTATTCACAATCGAAGCGACAACTATGACTCTCATAACTGAAGTGACACTCTTGTCACTTCTCATAAGAGTTGTCACTTTTTATGATTTCTGTGAGAATTGTTAAGTTGAATAAGCCAAAGTATATGATCTAAGAAATTCTTACTTGTCATACTTCTCACACCGCTGGTGATTGATTCTAGTTTGAAGGGATTGAATTGTTTTTTCCAAGCACAACTGGTCTGCTAAATTCAGCCATTTCGCTGATACTTTACCAAGCTGAAGGTAATGATAGAAAACCTCCAGCTCTTTCTTCTTCTATTGCCTTCCATTCAGTTTCTGAACCCCAAACTTTTTGCTTGGCCTTTTCTTCCTCTAATAAAATGGCAAATTTCATTTAGCAAATATTCAGTTTAAATAAAACATCCTTTTATTTCTCATGAAGAAAAATAAAACAGGTAACAGAATCCTGTTAAATTGTATTATTCCTTTTCAATACCTGTTGGAAGTATTTAAGCACTTTATCATCATCTACATTCACTTCATCCTTATTGAATCAACGACCCGGCATCATCATACAATTTTACAATTTAATTTCCTGTATCAAATCACGTTGTTACTTTAGAAAACAGCCTGTCGTGTATAAAACTGGGGCAGTAAATACAAATCCAGCAACATAGAAATGTTTTAGAAACCTAGATAACAGTTGCTCAGCGCTCAGTAGTTGTGGCCCTGGCTTAGAGGCACAAATGAAATTCATTTACTAGTGCCTTACAAAAGGAAATAAACTCAATCCAATTTTAATTGACTTTATGAGATAATTTCCGCTTAAATACTTGCTCAAATAGGAGGCTCAGTGAATATTGAGGTGCTGACAACACAAAGGATGTACTCATTTAATTAATTATCGAGAAAATTGAGGGAAGCAAATTTTATGTGATTTTTTTCTTATTGAATTAGTGCTTAATGTGTTTAATGATTTGAAATGTTGAAATATTTTATTTATTTATTAAAAACTGTCTTGCTTTATTATGAGCCGCTGCCTGGCCATTGCCCCCCTATAAATCTTCAATTATGCACTGGTTGCTTGTCAGTCTGCATGGTTTAAGCAAAATAGAAGCGCCAGAGAGGAAGGGAAGAAAAGAGAAAAATATGCACCACCAAATTCCAGCCACAATGATGTATGGATTTCATACAAGAAAAAAGAGGAAAAAAAAAACAACCTGCTGCTGCAATAATTCAATGTTTTCGACGGAATTTTATTTCGCAGAAAGAAAATGTTTTCTTTTTGTAAAAAATTTATGCACCGCAAAATGTGTCATGTGCCAGTGCAATAGAAAATTTTGTACATTAAACATTTATAGATGAACAGAAACGTTGAAAAACACACAATAAAAAATTGTTTTGTTGCACACAATTCCATCTTGCAATTTCACTTCTTCCGTTTTGCTGCTGCTGCTGCCGCTTCTGGTTTTCGGGAAAAAATGTATGCATATAATTTTTTATTTGGTTTGTATTTGAAATCAAAACGATATTTTGAGCTTTGACTACTACAGCAAAGATTTATGGCAAGAGATTTTACAGAAAGTAGATTTATTTATGAGCTCAAAGAGAAACGGAAATATTTGGAAATTTATACGCCAAAGAATTCGTATCCAAAGTGTAAGGAAAATTGCCAAAACTGAATTGAATTGAAATATTAATGAATTCAACGAAAATCTTGTAGTTTTGTTTAAATACCTCAATTAGTTTTTTAAAGAAAAGAAAAAAATTGCAGTTAAAATCAGCCTTTTCATTAAGTTGTGTAAGATTAACAAAAATAATTTACACTTTTAAAGCACCCAAAAAGCAACAATAGAATAAAGCCAAAAATCATAAATACAAGCCCAAAAAAAAGAGCTGTGAGGCATATAGACAGATCCTACGGCTAATAACAGGTGCCCCAATATTTTCCTAACGGTCTCGTCAATTATACTGCAATTTGTTATTATTCGTAGACTTGAACCATTTCATGTTAGTGATAATACACACAATTGAAAACAACAGCCAGCATCTCTGAACGATATGAAAATTCTAGCCAAGCATCAAACACAGAGGAAAGCAACGGTAGTAAAAGTGGAAAAATATTAATCAATACAATAAATATACAGCGAAATTGAATCAAAAGTTTAGTCAGTTGATAGGTCTAAACAAGGCTGCTTTGAACCGCGTATGTTTCAGGGAGCGGAGTTCGAAGCCGAAATTGGGATGCTGACGAGTACCGTGGAGAGACAAGACAGGAAAAACGATTTTTTTATTCTTTTATAATTCTTTTTGTTTTTCTTTATCAAAACTGAAAGAAATATTTATTTAAGTAAGTTCTTGTGATTAAAAAATTTTGACCCATTTTTAAAATACCGTTTCTAAAACAGCTTTTTTCTAAAAATGATGAATTCTAAAGCCATTTTTCAAGAATTTCCAAAGGCAACGCTGACCACGTGTCATTGTTAATTGGCCGCCATGATCATGTAGTTTAACGCCGATGGCCTTCTTGCTTTGGTGATATTTGGAAAAAAATGTTATGGCATTAAGCCAAAAGTAATTCAAAAGTAAAAGTTTAAATAATTAGATAATTACGTCTCAGAGTCATTGAAAATATGGAGCATGGCACCGAAGTCGTGGTAAACATTTGCCCAATAGATATGCTGTTAAACTCAGAATTATCCTAGATTCTTCTATTAGAACAAAAAATTTCCAAAAAACTTTTTGTTTTATTTTCAATTACCATACTACATTTTAGTTGGACCACTGTGCTGTAATTATTTCATAAAAATATCCCTGACTGACATTTGATCATAAACAAAAAAAAAAACCTACCTTTTAAAAAAGCACGTGTTAGTATGCAGCAACCCACTACGATTTTTATTATTAATTGAAATTTATTTTTATTTTCTCTCATTATAAACAAACACACACTCAACTTCAACACTTTTCATTGCTGATTTCTTATACAAAAATGACTATATTTTGGGGCATATAGCCATCTTTTTTCTTTTATTCTTTATATTTTTTTTATATATTTCAGCTTTTGAAACTCTGCTCTCATAAATAACTTTTATTTTTCACTTACATATTTAAATGCATATTTTGCTAAAGCAAAACAAACTAAACCCTTTTCTTTGCTATTGCTCTCCACACACACACACACACACACACACACACACACATTAATTTTGCTCTTGGCCACACTTTTTTTTTTCTTACTTTGACTTTTTTCTTGAACGAATTTTATTTGGTTCATATGGCTTTTTTTTATTTAATTTCCTTCTAAAAAAAAAAACAAAAACACCAGTAGCAGCAACAAAGAATATCTTTGTCAACTAAATTACAAAAACAACACAACACTACTCTTAGTGAGAGCGCTTAACTAATGACGACTGCTCTGCTTCCAACGTGCTGCTCATTTGTATGTATCAATAATGGCGACTGCACTGCCATAAATGCACTTTCTTCATATTGGTATGAGCAGATTTTTTGCAAATCACTTTTCACACAGAAAAAACACTTTTCTTGCACAGATTTTTTAATTTTCTAATGAAATAACAATTAAATTATATTTTTTTCACAAAATTATAATTTTTTATGCACTTTTTACTGAATTCATATTGGAATATCGGATACCAATTATGTATATACATCATTTTATGTTTATTATTGCCAGGGATGTTTAATAGCATGCTTTTACTTTTGCTAACAAATTTGTATTGTTACTACTAATTCAAATATGAACTTAATTATTTATTTGCTTTAAGAGCCAATTGAAATCTACTATTTTAGGCCCAAAAAAGGGTTAATTTTTAGACCTAAACTATTACTATTAGTTGATATGTATGTATTAAAGCAGTTTTGCCAATTAATGATTGAAAAAAAAATAATAAGTGACTGCGTGGTGCGCTGTTCATGCTGAAGGGGTCATCGGGCCATTTAATTTTTTTTTTTTTTTTTGTTTTTTGGAGGACACCCCGGTCAAACGATAAAACGCTATAGGGCCATGTTAACCAAGTTTTTCTGCCTCAATAGAACGAATTAGATCTGGAGGACATGTAGTTCCAACAGGACGGAGTCAGGGCATGGACGCCAAACAATATCGGATGACTTTTTTTGGCCCACCTGTTAGAAGTAAACTGTAGCAATTTAGATCTACTTTAAAAGATGGAACTCCCAAGACTTTTTTATTACTGTTTTTTCTCTCATCTAGCACCAAAGTAGAAAACATAATTTTTGATTGGTTTTGTCTATTTTAAATCATATAATTTTGCTAAATTGTGTACGAAATTATTGCAACCATATTTGCATCTTATTAATCACGGTTAGTTGCCAATGCTTAATGTAACATGAATAATGAACAACATAAACAGCAGCCACCAAAACAAAAGCGAAAAAAGATTGAAATAAATGACAAAATTACACAAAAATTATGTAAATGTCATAATTTGTATAAATCATAAAATAGATCTGAAAATGTGGCTGCACCAAAACGAAAACGCCAAACAAGAAGTAGAAAAACAAAAATTTAATAAAAACAAATTTGAAATTTTGGTGCAGTTTTTAATGAATATAAAGAAAATTTTTATTATGGCAAAAAAAAGATTGCCATGTGTTCGGATATCGGTGGGGGTCGCAAGTTTAAATGAACATTTGTTTGGCGCCATTTCACAGTTGAACTAATTGGTAAATTAGCAAAAATATGATGATGAAAATTATGCGTGTTTTGTTTTTCTTTCTGTTTTTTCCACATTCATATGGAAAATTTTGTCATACACTAGAGCAGAAAAAATCAAGGAATTGTAACGGAATATTGTTTTTAATTCATGTTTATACATGTTTAAATGTATAAATAATTTAAACATTCATATGCAAATACAACAACAGATGTGTCACCAAGTGCTGCTGTTGCAGATGCAAAAATTCAGACACAACAACAGTGTTTAAAACAGAGAAAAATCGGAAGACAATTTTTTTTTTTGGAAAAAAATAAACATGTGTTTCTATTCATAACAAGATATCGCTTTGAATCAATGAAGTAAATTTGTTCCTATTCTCTATTTATATGCTTAACTAACATTAGATAACTCCAAACGATTGATATATAAATTTTGCAGCAAAATTTTTTTGTAATCAATGGTGATAAAAAGAAAATCCTCAAAACTGAAATTATTACACAAAAAAAAATTAACTAATTAAACTGTGATATTAGTTCAAAGTGTACAAGTCCTGCATTAAAATGTTTATTGTAATTTATATTTTGTAACGTTTTAATTTTTTAATGTTGTATTTTTCAATGCTTTAATTAATTTCTGCTGCCATAAAATATAAAAACCCTTGAAAAAGTCGACAAAAATTGGACGAAACGTCGGGTACAACAGTAATTACAACTTTGCTTTAATTATGAAAGATATTAGGCCTTATAAGCTAAACCAGAAATGGAATAAAACACGTAAAATTAACTAAAGTTTATTTATCTATGAACAAAAGGATTGCCGTTATTGAGCTCATTTTTATGCTAAACAATTCTAAGTAACTACGAAATCTACTTATAACCATGATACAACTAATAAGGTAGCCTCGTCAGCTGAAACGTTAATCATCTGACCACTTCAAACTGTCAAGAGAATACAGAGATGAGAGGCAGCCAAAACGAAACACCAAATCAATGTAAGCTCTGTTATCTCTCTTCTATAAATGCAGAAGCGGTGGCTTTTTGACAGCTTACAGAAGTTGTACAAAAACAAAATGCATATTATTTTTATTGAAGTTGTTCTTATTGTAGTGAAAAGGTTACCTTATTAGTTTGTATCATGCTTATAACTACATATCTAATATTTTATATTACCATTTTCTTGCATATATTTTTTCTGCCCAAGCCACTGTTTCGCTTAAATCCACCGCTTGTATATTTTTGTCACTTTGTCAATTTCTCTAACATTTGTTTCCAACTGAAATGAAGAATCGCATGCAAAAACATTTCCCCACCTTTTAAGACCATCGGCTGGTACATCATATCTATACATACGTACATACATATGTATGTATTTATGTATCCTTCTGCACTTTTGGCATAAACGATTTAAAAATATGTATGTGTGTGCTTACCCACACAAACATACTTTACAATTTTATAAATTTGAATTGTTGCTGGTGAGTTGGGTTGCAGTGCTCATGCGAAATATTGTTGTGACATACTTACATATGTTTAAGTACGGCTGGCTGTAAGCACATACACATACACACGCACACGCACTCATTTATGTTGGCAATGGCAAAGATGAAATATCTATACAAATACAGTGTCTGTCATTCAGAGTGTCTAAATGTCTGTCCTCATAGCTGCTGCTATCCATCTGTCTGTTTGTCTGTCTGTCTGTATGTATGTCTATCTCTCTGTCTTGCTTTGTGTGCTTACATGTACAAGATCTCTTATTTTAAATGACATTGTTGTGATGGCAAACTTTTGCGTATGTTGTTGCTGCTTTTGGTTGCTGCTTTTGAGTATGTAAGAGCGAGAGTGAGAGTGCGAGTGTGAGTTTGTGTGTTTTACGGTTTGTGACTTTGATTAATTGCCTGATACCTACTTACTCGAATATAAATGGAAATGTTGTTATCATTTGTTGGTTCTTGTGCTCTTGTTATTGTTGTTGTCGTCGCTATGAAACTTATGCTGTCATTTCTGCTGTTTCTTTTGTTGTTGTTTTTTTGCTACTGTTCTGTTTTCTTACAAGCACAAGATGTTGCCGGAAAACCAAAGAAATTGTCTTCGTGTTGTCTTTCAACACCTTTAGGATTCTGTTTTTAAATGTGAAAGATTAAAAATGATTTTAATTTTCAAATGAGCAAATATTTTCAAGAAACTTTCAGTTGCACTTAAAACAAAGATTTATCTCAAATGTTGTATTGTTTTAAATCAATTTGAGACAAGTAGCAGGTACGAGCGCATAAAGATGCTTTTTATTGCCTCAACTTATCTCTTAAGGCAAGTTTGTACCTACATACATATGTATGTATGTAAATCGAGAAATTTATTTGCTTACACATACAGTACACTCGCGAAAATGTAAACATCCAGTTACGTGAACATCCAAAAACGTGAACATTTCTTATTTTAACATTGACTACCCTAAAACGTGAACAAGTGATGATGACTCTAAAATGTGAACTTTATTTCTAATGATTTTTTTTATTTTCTTAAGTCAGTTCTGTAGTCTTTATAAATTTTGGCAATAGCGGTATTTTAATTTCTTTACAGCTTAGTGACAAAAACATCTTTTAGAAAGGTATACATACCTACTTATATAGATATGCACACATATAATACTTAATTTCAGTTTTTATGTGCTGATTATGGTGAAAACATCTCTACGCGTCTGAGTATAAATAAAGTGTTCATAGAAATAAGTGAATTTGAATTCAGTTTCATGTCTGCCAAGAAACCAAAAGTTTTAACTCTTCAAGAAAAGTGTGATATTATTGAACATTTAAGGAAAGGTGCGTCAGTAATGGGGTTGTCAAAAGAGTACAGTATAGATATAGTACAGTGTAGATTTAATTGATTGCTAAGTCGCAACAAATTTTCCACTTTTTCATAGCTTTACATCAACTGCAGTAAATTTATTAAATAAAATTCGTTATATATGATTAAGCCTATTAAATGGTTCTGCATACTGACTTTCAACGTATTTTCATGTAAAAAAATCCAATCTAAAACATGAACAAAATCCAAAACGTGAACACCCTCAGGAAAACTTAGTTCACGTTTCCTCTAGTCTACTGTATTTATATGCATATGTATAAGCATATGCATATACCTACATACATTTATTTATTTATTAATTTTTCTTTTCTTAAGCCTAAGGAAATGTTTTCTGGTATTCAAGGATGGTTGCCTCTGGGTGGTTGTAGGTAGACTATAACCGTAAGACATGAGCTATAAAATTCTGAGAGAGAAGAGAGAATATACATACATACATTTAAATCTGCAAGCTAGCAGAGTACAAATCCAAGTCCCGAATAATTTAAAAAGCTGGGTTTCTTTGTTTCAAATGGAAAAGAGGTGATAATTTGGTATCGCCGTGAACAAAATATACCCACTATATAACATACTGTAATGGCTGTTTCCAGCCTTTTCCAGGCAATGGAAAACAGTCATTCTTCCAATTATAGGACTAAATAACTGAAATCGAAAATTTATTTATGAGAAAAATCTCTTTAATCAAATAAATTTCATAGTAAATTATTAAATTACACTTCAATTTTAAAGGAATATTTAATATATTACCCCTCGATTCAACCTAACCTAACCTAATATATTACTAAGGCTTAAAAGATTATGCTTATATTTATGGCCTTGAAGGTTATTAGTTTTATTAACTTAAAGCCTTACTTGAACTTTATGTAAAAAAAATTTGAAAACGGAATTATTTAGAGTAAAAAACTACAAAACGATCTGTTGTCTAAAAGGGGGAAATTAGACAAATACGGCATAACGCAGAACAGCATAGAACACCTCCCGAGATGCATAATTTTTTTTTACTGTATTTTCTAAAATACTTCTTAAGTTGTACAAATTTATAAAATTTTGACAGCATCTATACAAGTATTTGAGTTCAGTTTTTAAAATAGCAGTTTCAAACAGTGAGGAGAAATGAAAACACTGCAGTTGGTGACTGGTAATTTCATTTAGTGGAAGAACCTTTATCATATGTTTTCTTCAGCTCTAGACGTTTAATGGTTTGGTAACGTGGCTTGCAGCATTCAAAAATATATGTTTTTCAAGGCATATTTACTTTTAGCAGTTCTGTTTTTTAATTCAAAATATTTTCGCTTTTCCTTCACTGTCCGCATCCCTTTCAGAAGTTTCCTCATAATTGAAAAGCTTGTTAAATTTTTTATTTTGCACAGCATGAAATATCCTGTGAATATTAAAACCTGGCTGGACTTTAACGCAAACAAAAAATATTGTGTTGCCTGTTTTATGGTTGATTTAAATTTCTTCTTTTTTTCTGACCATGGATTTATTTTCCTTTTTTTTAAATTTAATTCCTTCCAGAGTTTATGCTTATGCTTTACATGAACATTTCATTTGATTCTTTTTTTTTTCTGCGCTCATTCAGATTGTTGTTTATTTCGTTTTGCATCGTTTTATAATTAATTAAGCAACATGTGTTCACAAGCCACAATTGGTGGAAATGTAATTAAAAATTAATACTTTCACGCTGAGCTTTAAAGTCTACAAATATTGCAAAACTCGCCAGCAAAGAGGAGTTTTTAAGCGGCAGGTCTTCCATTTGGTGTGTGGAATGTGTGCGTGAGTGCAGGCTCATAAAAATGATGCCGGTCATGAGGGCAGTTATGCAGCTTTGAGTAAAAGAGATGTCTATTGATTTGGATCGTTAGCTGCCAATGTTACCTGCATCTTTTACTGGGGAAAAAAGCATGTGGTGGTGGAGGCAGTCAGACCACTGCCATGAAATAGTGGACTTTACTTACCAAAATTATACCAGGTTCAGCTTGCTGAGAACCTTCTCAGAACCTCAAATACGACAATTTTGTTTATTAACGTACTCGCCGAGTGAGAAATTTGTGCTTCATCGCTGAAGAAAATTTTGTTCGAAAAATCGCCGACATGTGGCTGTGGCATAATCACCATTTTTGCAGTATGTTTTGATCATTTTTATGCGTTGTCATTTGCGTCAATGACGGACTTTCAACTGCGAAGAAAAAAAATTGGTTTAACAACTTACTTTGACAAAATTCCAGTTCTATACTTTTGAAACCACACAATATATAACCCGTTATAGTACATCACTTTTTATCGTATTATTTGAAGGTTTGACAAGTATTAATACCTAGTATATTAGTCTGAACGGCCCTTTTGAGTTCTCCTTACACAAACTAAAGAGCTGATCAACAAGAGTTGATGTTTATGAATGCTGTTTTGACAGCTCCTGAATCTGTCCATTACAGATACTTGCTTTATCACACTTTCCGCTTCTACTCTGCTCATGTTTCTTTAATCACTCTGCCATTACATTTAGTTTAGCAAACAGTTTTTAATTGCCATAAATTTTTCGTTACACTATATATACATATGTATATATTTTTCTGCTCTAATCAGCTTTTACTCCTATTGTCTTTTTTTTTTTTTGCCAAATCTCTTTGTATTAAAAAAAAGAAAGCTTTTTATAGTTGTTTTATATGCCGTTTACAATTGACTTGTCTATGGTGCCACCAACAACAACAACTACATACAATGTATCATGACAATGGAATACAACTGAGAGAATTTATAAAGGAAGTAAACACTATGTCATCATCCTTGTCATTTCACATTAATGGCATTTTAACTGAATAGTAATTGCCAAAGCTGTCACAAGCTTTCAAATAACATCAGCAACATAAACATCGCACAGCAAAGCAGTTGAAGTGAAAGCATGTCTAAAAAAAAGTAAGAAAATAAAAGCAGCATTACAAGAAAAACATTTCAAAGCACAAATCAGTTAAATAACATTGATATCCTTATCAGTAACATGATAGTTTGCAAATTTCGTAACCCATACATATGTGGACAGTGAAGAAAGGAGAACCGCTCATGGACGCTGTTATTACTGGGACACACCCAAGAAGAAAGCTCAATGTCTTAGCTCTCCGAAACTTATTTAACTCTCCTTTAAAAGCGGCTTAATGAACACTTAGATAATTGAAGAGATAATTGCAGGCGGCTTAGACGGTAATAGTTTACATTTATAAAATCACAGTGGAAGCTTTATGAAATCTTTTCTGTATTTCAAAACATCAGAGTAAAATTTATTTTAAAAAAATTTTTCTTTTGAGTTTACACGATTCGTATTGTCTCTTATGAATCATTTAAGATCAACAAATGTTTTCAAAGGCAATTGAATACATAAAATTGTATTTTTGATCTTATGATGGGTGTTTTGAAAAATTTTAAAAAACAGAGAGAGAGAGAGAGAGAGAGTGAGAGAGACATACGGCTATTAATTCGCTCAATTCCACTCGATTTCATTATATATTGGGCTTAATTGCTAACATCCCTACACTCTTCTACAAATTGAGCAATTGAGCGTGGCGTACGTGACTGTCGTACCGTCTACGCCCCAGCCCTTAATTAATAATGCAGTGTAAAATATTTCTATAATACTAAACATTTTAAATACTTTCCTTTGAAAACTTCACTTAATTAAAATTCTATAAACATTTGTTCTAATTAATATTCAACACCCATTCGTGGCAATAAGCTGATCACAAGAATTTGTTGACGGTATTTTTCATAATGAGTTCCCAAATATGCAAAATTCATACACACACACACAGTGGTGCAACGAATATGAAATTAAAATTTAATTGAAATTATTCCAAAGATTTAGGCGCTCAACAAGATGAGGAAAAAGAAAAAAAATACATTTCCAGGTATAAACACATTTAATTATATATTCCGATGAAGTTTTTTGGGAGCATTAAATTTCACCGAAATTGTACTTAAACTATTCAATTCATTTGTGTGTCAAATTAATTAAAAATGAATTTCGTGGCTGAAGGTGAGTGCGCGTGCATGACACACATAAATTTTTTCTTCTTCTCCTTCTTCTCTGGTTTGAAGTGTGATATGTAAGATGAGTTTCAGGGGGAATATTAATTTTGTGTTCTATAGGGCTAGCAAGAAACTTTGGAAGCTGAAAACTAAAAAGAAGTAAAAATTGAAATAAAAAGCCCAATACAATTATTAGCCACTGTAAATCATATAGTTCACTATAAAATTAAATTAATGCTAAAATGAAAACAGTATAATAAATAATTAACATTTGTTTCTATTACTTTTATTCTATTATTTTGTTTTACGTTTGTCAGGCTAAAGTTTATTCTATACTTAATATTTGTGGTTGATATCAATTGAACCAGGCAACAAAAAACCATCAAAGACCTTTAGCTAGGCAAACAACTAGTTGTTTCGAAGCCACCACACTTCTCATCAGCTCTACAGAAAAGTTTTCTTCAACTTTTCTCTAAAGTGTTTATATTCTTAAAACTTTTATACTAGCTTTGTTTTTTCTTGAAATAAAATGCAATTTTTTTAGGCTGATATTGATTAATTATAAATTTTAACCTGCTGTCCAATGTGCTGATTGTAGAACATGAACCAAAATGGCGGCGTTTTTTTTTTAAAGAGAACTCAAAGCCAGCATAAAATATTTAAAAATATTGTTACATCGGTAGACGTTTAATAAAAACTGCTTTTTCGTATTCTTCAATTGCAAATGGAAATAAAATACACTCAGTTATTTTATTCGCAGTTCAGTTCGTAGTTCAGTTCAATCTTTGTAGTTATACATCTCTGTTAAAGAATTTTGCTAGAACACTTTACACACTGTTTACACACCACTGCTGTTAAAATTCAGACACACTGCTCATTGTTGACGGTGACACAGTTAAAACAAAATTGTCGCAGAATCAAAACGAGTGCCTCTATATTTAGTTGCTTAACTTCCAGAACTTTCCAAGTCGAGAGCTCTCTTCAATTCCCGTACCAATGACTTGTACGCCCTCAATAGACAAATTATCTCTCGAAAGTTCTAAGACAACCAGCTTTGTGCTAAAGCTTAAAATGTTTTTAAGCCAATCGATAGACGGAGGTTATTTAAATTGTAGGCTGGTGTTTTCTTTCATTTAATACAGATGTCGCTTATAGAAGTATTACGTTTTTCAATCACTTGTATTTGATTAACCCACTGACGCCCATTTGATAAAATTTCTCACATTATTCAATATTTGCTTTTATTTGGCGGTTTTTTTTACCCTTCACAAAAATGTGTAATGGTATGTATAAGTTTGTGATTCCATAAGTAACGTATTGAAATAACCATCTAAGACCCCATAAGGTATATACATATATTCTGGATCAGAATCAATAGAGATTACGATTAAGCGATGTCCGTCTGTCCGTCTGTAGTCGTTGAAATATCGTTTCTGAGAAAACGGTTTGAGATAGAAACCTCGTTCTGTTGCTTAAATGTGTTAGGTCCCGGTAGTGGATCTGCTATTGATAGCCGAGATATATCCAAAAACCGGGTTTTAAGGGGTATTTTTTTAACAATTTTTTGGTCAGATTTTTAAAAAAAAATTTTTTTCCTAAAAAGTTAGCCATATCACTTTTAAAGGCCCATTAGATCCCAAAAATCAAAGAATTTTTGGAACCGGCCCGTATATACCTGAGATATAACGTCTCCCGATTTTTCAAGAAATCGGCTTTATAAGCCAAATAAAACAACTTTTGGCACCAAAAATCAATCAGAATGATACATATATAATTTTGAAGGGTATTTAAGGTTCGACCCAGCCGAATATGGCACTCTTACTTGTTTTATTTAATATTATTATATTTTTGAGTTGAAATTTTTTTTTTGGATTTCTTCAAATATTTTTGTCGATACTACGCGGTCCTTTGCGTATCTTCTTCAATGTCCAGGAAAGTACTAAAAAGGCCTTCTGCTCAAGAAAATAATGCTATTAGATTTAAATATATAAAAAAATTGAATTTATTTTTGTGATTATCATTTAAAAATCAAGCCTGTATTAGAGACCTTGAAGCAGCTGGTTGTCCCCCAGCTTATGTGGAAATTACTTTTCTGTATTATTTAATGAATATAAGCTGCAAACAATAATTTCAACTCTTCTCCCAGCAGGCTTTCAGGCCGACTGTTCTTCTGGCAATCTACGGGCCAACTGTTCCCTCAGCAGTCTTTGGGCTGACGGTTACCCCAGTGACCTTTAGACGGACTGTTCTCCTAACAGCCTTCAGGCCAATGATCTCCTTGTAGCTTCGGCCGACTGTTGCCCCAGTATTCTTTATGCTGACTATTGCCTCAATGATCTTCGGACTGACTGTTCCCTTGGCGGTATTCAGGCCGACTATTTTCCCATGGAACTGACTGTTCCCCTTCAGACCGAGTATTCCTTCAGCAGTGTCCTGTAGTGGTCTTTGGCCTATTTTAAGACACACTTTGAAATATCCGATCACGTTAGAAACCAACGACCTGTGAAACCAAAAGCCAATAAATGCCGAGTATAACTCCCTTTCCCGGAGCGTGATATGCATCCGAGCTGTCCTGTAGATAATCGTTCAATTGTAATAAACAATTTTATGCTACAATCCAGTGCCTGAAAGAGTTCTTCAGCAAATAGCAATAGAAAAAACTCGTTCCCAAATGTTGTTTCATTTACAATGTTAATAATATTATGAACTTTAGTTGCTTTTGAGTAGCAATTCAATTTCCAAAGGACTAAATAAATGCAAGAGTTTAGAACAAAATTGATTTATTGATAATGCAACCTCCCCAACCCCAAACCACACTTTCACATATGCGTAGTTGCAGGCAGGTGTGTGTGTGAGTGTGTGTGTGTGTGTGTGTGTGTGTGTGTGTGCATAGATCAGTCTATGGAATGGCCACTCTGAAACCAAAGGCCATAAACGATACCACACAGTGTATACAACAATAACAGCAACAGCAACAACAACAACAACAACAGATGCAAAAACTTTCAATAGAAATTTCAAACAATGGAGAAAACTAATTCAATTGTCAATGGTTTAATTTTAAGTTCAATATTATTTATGAGACTTTGGTTATTGTTTGCGTCCAAAACAGGCTAGACTAGTAAATCCATTTGGTAGTAAAGGCAAAAAAAAAAAAAAAACAAAACAAACGGACACAAAATCAGAAAAGGTAATAAATGCAAATTGCAAGGACACAGGCAAAACCCTACAGCAGCGGGTTTGATTGCAAACCGATTAAAGCAAACTTGAAGGAACTCCTTCAAACACTTTTTTTTTGAAATTTAAGCCCCGAAAACACATTTCATACATGTACACATTTTCTATTAATATTTTTAAATTGGAAGGAAAGAAAGTGCTTCCTACTATTCGTTTAAGCTAACACACAAATTGCATTGTAAATTGAATTTATTTGTTAAACAAAATGCCAGGAGTGCTTGCATAGAGATTGTAAAAATTCTATGTACATTTTTAATTGATCGTTTTATGTGTATGGTATTTTTGTATTCTAAATAAAATTAAAAATAAATTTCAGTTATCAGACTACCAACAGGAAACAACAATAAAAATCTACAAAAAAAAAAACAGAAAAACAGAATTATTTGAATAGGAGACTTAAATTTTATTGCTTTCGTTGCACACAAAAAAATAGCAGTGATTTTAATTTCGTTTGAAAAAACAACACAATAGAAACATTTAAAATAAATTTATAAATATTTAAATTTTATGTTGGAGAATATATGTAAATACCCACACACTCACACGCGCGCGTATGTGGCAAATAAATAGGGAAAAAAAATTAAATGCACACATGTGTTTTACAATTCATTTTAAGGTGCCGGGATGTGCGCAGCTTTTCATGATTTCTGCGTTTAATGGCAGCCTGACATGTGTGAATTAATGTTTTACTCTTTGTTTTTTAATATCATTTTTATTTCGTGCTTTCCTTTTATTTTCTTAAAGTATTTATTTCACAGTTTTTTATGGCCATCTTAAAAATTGCTTTTATGGTTTTTCTATATGCGATGTATTTTCAATGTGCCGAGACTCGTTTCGCATGCAAGTGATACGATTATTAATGAAGAAGTATCTGGAAAGGTTGGCGGTGGGAGGCTCAAAGCAGTTGAATGCATTCTGGAAATAAAATAAAACAAAATCAAAAAAGTCTTAAAATCTCTTTCTGGGATGGCCGAGCGTTCGCCATGACCTATGTTCGAAGCAAGTCGACTGTTGATGAGCGACGAGCTTGGACGTAAAACAACCATGTTATGTTTCTTAGGCAATAAATTTTCATCGTAAATTTTCTTGTCTTCTAAGATGTTGATTACTGCAATTTTTTAAAAAAAAAACTTTCTCAATTCTGAGTAAGTAAAATCGAACTCAAGACTGATAAAATTCTTGAGTTGAAAAAAAATGTCTTTACTGGTTGTGGTTGCTACCACAAATCGCATGGAAGGCAACGGTGGCAATCGCTGATTATATGTAAACCTCGTACATGTGTTTGGGGATCCAAATGAACTTGTGGTGCTGTTGCCATGCTACATACGTTAATATGTGAGCAACTAGAACGGCAAGATCATCAGGGTTGGCTGAAGGCTCATACTGTTTACAACAAATTGTGGTAAAACATACTATATGCATATCGCCATAAGCTAATATTTTCATAGCGGCATATTGTCATGAAATCAAATTGTCCGAAACGCATATTGTCGTAAACTCATATTGTCATAAGGTTATATAACTCATATTGTTATAAATGCTTATTGTTATATTGTTATAAGATCATATTTTCATAAACTTATATTGTCATACACTTATTTCATAAAATTATGTTGTCACATTCTAATAAGGTCATATTTTCGTAAGGTTCATTGTCATAAAGTCATATTACCATAAAGTCATATGCATACACTTATTTCATGAAAACATATTGTAATAAAATCATATTTTCATTAAGGTGCATTGTCATAAAGTCAGATTAACATCAAGTCATATTGTCGTAAAGTAGTATTAAAATATTGTGACAATGTTGTAAACTCGTATTGTAATAAAGTAATATTATCATAAATTCATATTACCATAAAATCATATTTTGACAAAATCATATTGTCATAAAGTCATATTAGCATACACTCACACATGTGTTTTTTTAAAAGCATATTGTTATATTGCAATAAAGTCATATTACCATAAAGTCATATTGTCATAAAGTCATATGCATACACTTATTTCATAGAAACATACTGTAATAAAATCATATTTTCATTAAGGTGCATTGTCATAAAGTCAGATTGTCGTAAAGTAGTATTAAACTATTGTGACAATGTTATAAAATCGTATTGTAATAAAGTCATATTACCATAAAATCATATTTTGATAAAATCATTTTGTCATAAAGTCTTATTAGCATACACTCATTTCATAAAAGCATTTTGTCATATTGTCATAAAATCATATTGTCATTAAGTTATACTTAAGTTAAGTTATCATTAAGTCATATCATTATAAATTCATATTCCAACAAAATCGTATTGTCATAAAGTCATATTGCCATAAAATCATATTACTATAAAGTCATAGTGCCTAGAAGTCATATTTTAATAAATTTGTATTATCATGAAGTTGCTATAACTATTGGTTCGGTTTCAAATCCGATTCAGATAAGATTGGATTCTACGACATTCTACTGTTATACAGCGCCTCGATGGATGAATTGGTAGAGTGCTCTGCCAAGAGTCTCCAAGAGTCGCAGGTTCGATTTCTGCCGAAGGCTCTGGGTGTTTCTGCAGAAAAACTAATATTAACTTACAGCGATATTGTAGGTGTACTCTGTTCATGTGATAAGGTGTAGTTTTTTTCATCAAAAATTCAGTTATGTGCTTAATCGCATTTATATACAGACTTTCATCTTCATTTTCACAAAAACTTTCTTAAAGTCTTCTACATAAATTTTTCCCCCATTTATCTTCCTTCTTAAGCCAATTTTTAAATACCATTTAAATATTGTACATGTGTACCAAGAAATATCTTTTTCGCCAAAAATTGCATTATTGAAAAAAATCCTTCTCAACAACATCCTTGTGGAGAACCTACAAGCCACCAGCCAACAAACAAATTTCACATTCCACACGCAGCATGAATTTCGTTTGCACTTTAATTTCTTTTTTTATTCTTCTTCTTCTTCTTACATATGTATGTGTATTTTCATTGATATTTTACGGGCAATAAAAGTGCAAAAAAAAACGTTATTAACAAACGAATATGATGACGTGACTAAAATGAAGACTTCAACGAAAAAGGCAAGAAATAGTACTTTACTCTACCTCGTCAATATTTTGCTTATTTTTGTAAAGAAGACATATTCTTATTAATTATGAACACATATTGTGAAATCGTAAAAATTAAATTCAGAACGGCCTGAAAACGTAATTCATATGAATATGTATGTAGTATATTGAATAGCAGCAGCTTTAAGCATTTTTCTTTTCAGTTTTATTTTTCAATCGACCGCCCGATATCCTGCTGGGTTTTAAAAAATGTCGAGATGAAATGATATTAATGTTTAATAAGTTTTATGCGAATTCATGGAAGTCGAATGTGTGTGTGTGTATGTTTTTTTCTGTTGTACATTCATCATCATCTTCTTTACCTGTTCAATATTTGAGTCTAATGAGTTATACATATATTCATTGGCTGTAGCGTACAACTGTAAATAATTGTATACCAGTGATGGAAAAGTTAATACGATTTTATTTTTAAAGCTCTCAATTACTCTGTCGTGCTGTTGCTCAGTTTTTTCCTCGGGATTGAGGACGACTTTTTTTGTGGTAGAATTTTAGTGTTCAACATGTTTATAGAAAAAAAGAGAAGTTAAGTTGAATGATTATTATGCTGGAGATCACACCATGGCTATTTTACGTGCTCCACGATGATCATCAGCACCAGAATTGTTTCGAACCAAGGTCATGACCAACAACATATATGCTCTTTTTAAGCAGCTTCCTACTAACTGAGCTCTTCATTTCTGACCGTCTTTATTATATTATAATGATTATCCTCCAATTTCATCCGTGTTTTTCTTTTGAAAACACTGTGATGAGAACATTCTCAAACTTTGCTCCGAACGATTGTTTTTTTTCCCATTCTGAGAAAGTAAAATCGAACTAAAAGCCCCTGATAAATTTATTAGCAATTGGAATTCTTAGGGTGTTATTCATAATAAATATTCTAGGTTTATTAAAAACTTATTTGACAAATTTTCCATACAAATATGTCAAATAAGACTCTTATAAGCCTGAACTATTTTTTGTGTATAAGGGTGTTAAAGTTCAACTATAAAGATAAATTCGTGTAGAAATTTTTCTGTTTTTCAACATCTTAAACTCAGATAAAAATTGATATAATTAACCATAATAAAACTCCAAAACAAAAACAAACCCATAAGGACATGTTATTAGTTTTGTTCTTCTGTATTTCTTAAAGTATATTTTCTCTGTACATTCAATGCTTTTCTGGGTGAAAAAATATTTTCTTTGTAGGCAAAATTGCAATAGAATGTGATCTTGGTGTTTGATGAAGTAAAAGTAGTGATGGGAAAATCATTGCTAAATTTAAATTATGGAAATTTACTACATTTTTAATTATAATTATATTTATATTTATGTATTGTTGCTTATATATATATATATATATATATATATATATATATATATATATATATTTATTTTTTTAATCTTTATTCAAATATTAACAATAAATTTAATTAATTTATTTTTATTATTTATCTAAGAGTCAATTAAAATGTATTACTTCAGGTCTAAAAATAAATCTTATAATTTATTGTCTACCTTTTTCAACCATCTATATACCTATGACACTGAGCTTGTATATAATTTTCCTTACAAAATATTATTCAGAAATATTTTTTATAATATTTTAGTAAAAAAAAATTATTAATAAGTTTGAAAAGAACGACAATTTAGTTTCTTTTAATATTTGCCAATAAGCCTTTAACTTTGCTTACTTTCTAGAAAAATTTCGAGTGCTATATTTTTATCACAAGAAAAATCTTAGGAATTAAAATCGAACTCACTATAAGAAAAAAATTATCATTTGTTTTTAGTCCTTTGTACCTGATACTAAAAGTTTTGTTAGTGCAAAATTTATAAACGTCTTTCATGCTCTCAGTTTGCTGAAATTAACCATCTAAATTAAATTAGATTCCATAATCCAAAAGAAAACAAAAAACTATTAAAATTATCCTCATTAATTTAAACATGCAATTGCTTCGATAACTGCTGAAAAGAAAACAGCAAAAATTATCAGCCAACAACGAGAGACAAACAAGGAAGAAGAAGAAAACGCTTTAAATAAGAGTAGCAATTGCAATGTGCAATAAATAAAATTTATAGTGTAGAAAATTGGTAATTAACTTTCTACACGCAGCAGACAAGAGGCAACCAAGGATGGTGGTTTTTAAACCAAGTTAACTAGATTGTAACAAGTAGCGAATTGAGACGATGAAAAAAGGAAATTAAACAGCAGAAAAAAAGGCGATAACACTAAAACGAGCTACAAAATCCTAAGCCACTTTGCAGTTGCCAGTAACACAATCAGCCAGTAGCTGTTTAGCGATAACCAACAAACTCTTGCAACACACAGAAAAAAAAATGTACTCACTGAAAATATTGTTCTTACTTAGTAGCAGGATAATAAGGAAAACTTAAAAGGGAAATAAAAACAATAAATTATAATGAAATGCTTAAGAAATATTTTAAGCCGCCATGATGCTTCCATGATATTACAGGTTGTTTATGATTATTTTTAATGTTTCTTAATGTTTGTTGTGCGACCTTAACAGCTTCCTAAAATATGTTTAAGTTTTTTGGCTTTTTTTTAAGCAAAAAGCAGCGGAAAACCAAGCAGCAGAAAACCATAATGATAAAGTTGAAAGTTGATCAATAAGATCTAGTCTTAGACAGTCAGTAATGAAGACCTCTGGTAGTAGAATGACTAAGTGACGTTGTTCTGGTCACATGAAACAGTCATGTCATGTTTCTAAGTGAAAACATCTCCAGCTTTACCTGTCCCTTCTACTTTAAAAATGTTGATTATTGCAATTTCAACTCGAAATGAAGAAAGAAAACGTCATTCTCAAATCCGAGTAAGCAAAAGTGAACTAAAGCTAAAATTAAAGTAATAAAAATTTAGAAAATTTTTTCTTTTACTTTTTCCAGTGCTGCCAAACTTGGTGGTGTAAATAAATTTTTTTCAAAAACATTGTCTAATATTGTTATTGTTGTCAATGCTTTTGTTGTCCTTGTTGTTGAGCTCCGAGCACCTTAATGCAGTTATTGTCATGTACAGCAAAAATTTAAGCAATTGTTATTAATAATTTTATTACATGCTCATACATGCCAATAGAGGCGACATGTTAACACAATAATTTATGCGCATATGAGATTATTTGGTTACCGATTACCCAATTAACCAACTCCAAAATGAAACAAAGCATCATTTATATGACTTTCATGTTCATAAAAGTATATTAATCTTTCTATAAACATTTTCTATATGTGCTTGCTTTGAGAACTTGGCCACTTGGTTTGCCATACCCCATATATGTACATATGTATTTGATGAAAAATTCTGGTTCTCCAAAGTGGGTTTTTAATATTGGAATTTTTTTTTTTTTTTTTTGGCAGCAACATTATGCCCGCTTCAATAGTTGCACAATGCTGCTATTTACTCTTAGCTGTTTGACTGCTGTTTGGTTGTCATACGAATCAGTAAAAGGACGCCAGTGTGTGGCTACAAACACAATAAACTATTTGCTCATTTAATACAAATTTGTATACACTTATAAGTAAACAGCCGTTCGTATAGAAAGTGTATTGCTATTCATCATTGATTGACAACATTATTGTTGGCGTGAATTTCTGTACTTTGCGTTTCACTGTACCAGCATTGTTTCCAACTGCTGCCTGCCTGCGGCAAAGAAATACAAACTCACACGTGAATTCATTCTTTGCCGCCATTTTGTTGCAAACAATATGCCATAATTGATTTTAATTATTAACTACTTTAAACAAAAAAAAAAAAAAAGCGGTGTTCTGAAAATCAAAAAAGGAAACGCATGCACAATGTTGCGAGGCGGATAAAAACTGCCAGACAGAATAATCAGAACTAGAAAATATTTTGATGATATTTAATGTTAAGTATTCTGATTAAGTGAGAGGCAACAGTGTGTGGTGTGGTATAAAAGTTTTAATTTTTGCCAAAGTCATCGTTGCGCTTACTGAAAAATATGAGCAGTACATATTGCTTGAACGCTTGAGATAAATTAAATGTCATGAATTGTATTTTTCTTTTAACATTTAATTTTTTTAGTTGATCGAACCATTCTGTAAGATATTTATATTTTGAATTCTTTCATGCAGTCATCGAATGCCGTATATTTAGAAAATTTATGAAATTCAGGCCACAATATTTCCCAAGAAGCTCTCTTATTTAAAATGGTTCTAAGAAATCTCTTTTATTAAAGACATGCTAAAATTATTAAAATAAATAATCTATTAACGAATGATATGCGTACAGCAATTTAAACTTTAAATTTTAAAGCAATTCAAATGTCTCTGAAACTTTTTGCTCCAGTGGCAACAAAACTTCCCAGATTATGTTATTGATGAGTTTCATAGTAGCAGCCAATATGTTTATAAAGGGTCCGCCAAATAACTTTTTTTTTTTTTTTTGAAAACGGCGCAAAACATCGAGTGTTGCTTCGGCTGTGTGGCACGTAGCGCCGTTCTGTTGAAACCAAATGTTGCCAATATCTTCCTCTTCAATTTTTGTGAACAAAAATTCTTCCAACGTGGCCCGATAACGATCGCCATTGACAACGGCCGCTCCTTGCTCATTTTCGAAGAAAAATGGCCCAATTATGTCTCTGAACCAAAATCCTCAAAAAAAAAAACAGTGACTCGTTTTGGGTGCGTCGCTTTTAAATGTATGCGTGCCGGTTTTCTAAGCCCCAAATGCGACAATTTTGCTTGTTTACATACCTGCCAAGATCGAAATGAGCTCCATCTGAAAAGATGATTTTTTTTTTGTGGCAAAATGTGACAAAATCGGCAGCTGTAAATCGCTGTAAGTCGATTGCAGGCCCACTTAACGAAGCGTATACACAACCATAACATTAGTTGAAAAAAAAACCATTAGATGGCGGACCTCTTAGGAAAAAATTCACCAACATCCCTGGTCCATCTGTCTTAACTATTTCTGTTTCAACTTGCCTTCACCGTTATTCATCAAATTAAACTAATTCTAATTCTTTCTTTGATCTCCTCACTTGTTTATGCTGCTGCAAATTCAACATTTGGCCAATAACTTTGTGGCGTAAATCCGTTCAAGTATTCCAAATAAATGGTTGTTATACGAATGAATGCAAGCAATTTACAATTGACACTGTGCGAATGTGTACATGATATCGTATATATTAGAGAGGCTCATAAATGAAAGCAAGACACTTAAATAAGGTGTTCCTAACCCCCATTTTTTTACTTGGATTTTAAATGCCATTCCAATTTAAATTTGATTTAAATACAAAATTGAGTCAAACAATTTCTATTTAAATCAAACTTAAACGGCTTGCCGTGCCCATTTAAAATCGATTTAAGTTTTTCGTACTGCCATATGATTTTGACAGTTTGGGTTTGTTCTGCAAATGAAGAAAATTGTACATGTTGTTTTTCAATTTCATGATTTGATTTTTTATTATTTCCAGAAGGTAACCAACTCTTTTTATCACTTTTGCTACTCAATTTAATAATTTTTAGAAAACAATTTATTATTTTCTAAACTTTTCACAATTTCCTTTGTTTCCAAATTTGTTTAAACAGCTGTTTTTTTTTATCGAGTTATCGATAATTTTTTTTGACAGTTACATTGTGCTGCCGTACTTTTATTACAATTAATTACTAAAAATAGTTTTAGACTGAAAAACAGAAAGCTATTTTAAATGCAATTTAAATTTTAAGGAAAATTTACTAATTTTGTATTTAAATCCCAAGTCAAAAATCGCGGGTAAGTCTGGCATCCAATTGCTGATAACAGCTAAAATTCTAGCTGCTTTTGGAATGAACACTCAAAGGAAATTATATGCTTATCATGCTTCTAATAAACAATTCTGCTACTCTAATTTCAAAATAATCTTAAAATCCAAATAACTGCATGCCCCCTAATGGGAACAATGAGCACTTGCCAATGGCGTGAAGCTTGTTCTGCATTCATTTAACGCTCGCTTTTCTGCCTCAGCAGCAGCAGCAGCAGCATCTGGCCCCCCGCCCCGCTCTACTGCACTGCATGCAACACCCATCCATAAGTTACATTTAGAGTTTATTCTCTACCATTGTAAGATATATTAACCAACATTTTGTTGAATAGCTGGCTGGCTGTTTTCCCCCCAGTCCTATTACGACCCTATTTCATGCTACCTAATGTGGCATGTATGCAACGTGCTGCAACTTAAGTTGATGCTAAAAAATGAATCGCTTTAGTTGTGTGTTATTTGTGCTGTGTGTGCTTGTGCCAATTTGCCATGGACAAGCCCCAAAGGTTTTCATTGTTTTGCCATTGAAGTGGATTTCTCGTACGTATTCCATTCTAGTACTGCACATACTACAATGTTTGTTTGCAACAAACAAATTACAGCTGTTCGTATTGTTTGCTGCAAAGAAATAACGCAATTCAACAATTGCTAACATGTGAGTGTTAAACAATCATAACAGATACAAAGTTTCTTTTATTTTTGTTCGCCAAGTTTTTATTTTCTTGATTTTATATTGAGTTGGCTTTTCGTTAACTTAATTTTTTTTTTTCTGTGCCAATAGAGTTTGAGTTTTTTTTTTGCCGTCGCCGTCTTGAAATCAGGTGGGAATTTCTTTAGCACTAGGCAATGAGGCAAACCGAAAAAAAGTCGTGACAGTTGACTCAAGGGGTTTACAACTAGACAGACAGTTTTCTGCACAATTTAAAAGTTTGCTTTGAAAAAAAATAAATAAATGTTACAGAAGAGTTTTTTATTCATAAAATTCCTTTCCAGTCATGTATTTGAAAGCGCTTGCAGCAGAGGTAATCAAGGGGGCTGCAGTTCTTTGCGCTACGCCACTCTTCTTCTAAAATGTTATGTACTATAAAGGGTCCGCCAAATAATTTTTTTTTTTTTTTGAAAATGCTATAAAAAACTACTTTTGAACTTTGTATGATGTCATGCCAAGCTCTTAATGCAAAATTCGTCTCAGTGATGTCTCCGAAATGTTTGTTCAATTGTTGAGAACAACGGTTCTCATGTTGATGGCGTTTCACGCACCTTTTCTGCCACATCAGCAATATTCTCGGGTGTACGCACTGTTCCTAGCTTTTCAGGCTTCGGTTTATTGCTGAAGATGCCAGTTTGTTTCACTTTTTTCACAAGATAACGAACATACGGAGCTGACGATGCTGCTCTTCTTCCAAAATTTGTAGGCAATTTTGGCACACATTCTGCAACATTAACATAACTTTCGAAGTCGAATATTTCCCAGTGTAGTTCAAACGTATACTTAACCATATTCGTTCAGCGAAAAGATAAAACTAATTATCTGTCAAATCAGGTGCCAAATTGTCGCATTCGCTATCGAACGAATTCCGTCACTTATGCTGTGTGTTTGTTGTTTATTTTGCTTTTGTTTTACATTAGTCTTGCTCGATAGTTCATTCGATATCGAATGCCACGATTTGGCCCCAGATATGATTGAAAAGAAGAAAAAAACCTTTACTTCATTTAGAAATAATTTTTTCCCCACACCAATAACCAGACAATCAATGTTTTAATTTGTTTATGTTGATATGTGTATGCTATTACTTTTTTTCTTTTGTTAGTTTCTTTTTTTTTTGTGGATATTCTTGCCAAGCTGGAAAATTTAATAGCATTTCAATAAACCCACATAAATTATTCCACAATTGGTATAAAAAATCAAAATGTTACAAATAAATTGACATTTTAATAAACTCAATTGGTTTCAGGGCTCTTAAAAATAAAACAAACTCGAATATGCAGAAAATCACACAACAATTGGTAAATAAATTTTATGCAAATCGTTTTTTAAATGAAATAAATACACACACCTCGAAAATGTCTATATTTAAAGTAAACAATTTATGAGCTTTTCAAGACAAATCAAAAAGTGAAAAAACTGAGGCAAATCTTTAGCCCACACTAGGAAAAGAGTTTGAGCAGCAATAACAATTAAAATTAAAAATAATTTCATAATTTATTTTGGTATTAATATTGAGGTAAACAAGAGCTGTGGAAAAAAAAATTAATGAAAATTTCCCCCAGGCTGTAGTGTCTTAGATGAAGTGAAATCTAATTAATTCGCTTTTGCTTTACTTTTCTCAACATTCTCTGACCTTTTAACCTAATGTCATGACCCTTTTGTTACTTGGAATATACACCACGACAGCAGCAAGAAAAACTAGACTAATAATTATGTTTTTAATATGCCTGGATCCATGTTGCAACATTGTTTTATTTAATTGTTTTGCTGTTGCTCTAACTGCCACATTGTGTACAGTTATTTGCAATGCAAAATTTTAATAACCATCTTGTCTTTTTCTCTATTATACACTTTGTGTGTTTGTATTCCGCTACTGGGTATTTTTTTTTTTTTTTTGCTTCTATTTATTTCCTTTAGTTTCCGGGTTAATGAACGCATACAGCAGCAACTGCAGCGCCCAGGAGATAGAGAGAGAGCCTTATTTTTTACGTTTAACTGGGCACATTATTGATTTTCCTGGTAGTTTGTTGTGTATGGGGGTTTTTTTTTGTGTGCAATTTGTTGCAACAAACCTGCAAACAACTTCTTATTAACTCATTTTTCCGCTTCACATTAAACATTAGAATATAAAATAGAAAATTTTCAGAAAAATACAAAAAATCTCGAACTACAACACAATGAAAACCACTAAGGGCTGCAATTGTAATAGTTTGTTTGCCTGGCTAAACACTGTCCTTCCGTCTTCCTTTTATTTTACTTTTTTCTAACACAACATGGTTGCTACGGTTCAACATGAAACGAAATTTTTGTAGAAAAGTAATTTATGTAAATATGTATTATTAAGATTGAAAAATGTTTTCTTCTTCTTCTTATGTTTCCTTTTTTTTCAATTTGGATGTTTAAATATTTTAAACTTTAACCAGCCACCATGTGGTTAAAGGCTTCTTATTTTCCTATATTAAGACTCTCTTATTTGCCACATCATCCCTTCTCCAAGTAAAGGAAAAGTTTCTTTTTGTCTTCTTTTTCTTAGAAAACAATGTAAGCTGTGGTATACATTTTTCGGTCATATCAAAATGATGATATTGTTACAATATAGAATAATTTAAATCTAAAAAGAAAGTTGTAAAACTCTACAAAAACTTTGTGCATAACAATGACCATAAATTTAGGTTTTTTTATCGTTAAAGGTTTGCGAGGAAAGTGTGGGAGAACAACGAAGTTTTAGAGCACTACAACTGCAAGATGAAAGGCAAAATATTCGAAAAAGAAAAAAAAAAAAGAATTATGAAATCATTTTCGAATAACTTTTTAAGGCAATATATTAATTAGTATGTTAATTTTATTTCTTCAGAATTGCGAACGATTTTTATTTTTGTTATCACAATTTTTATCGCCAATATTTTTAAATGGAGATAAAAACAAGACCAGCTGAAGTCTGGTCTTCAAATTTGCTTCGAACTCAGGTCTGTACTGTTTTTAAGCGACAGCGCTTGCTTTTAGTGGAAAGCTTGCATTCTCTCGCTAGCAGCCAAAATAGTTGTATCAACATGTTGTTTAAGTCATTTTTCATCTGCATGATGTGATTTTTCTATTTGAGCTTGTAGTCAATTATCATGTCAAGATACTTGGTTGTTTTTTATGGGTGAGCCATTTATTTGCATGAGCACAATTCCTGCTTGTATAGGTCACTAGAACTGTTTACTTGTGTTCCCCAGTCCAGCGTGTTATTGAGTAGCTGGTGCAGGTTTTGCAGAGCCCAGGTAGCGTTTTCGTGAATAGCTTTTTAGGGCAATATTTTTTTTAATGCTGCTTAGTCGAGGAAAAGCTTAATTACTTACTAGGATTTAACTTGGCCTTAATTGTCCTCAGAATTGGGAAAGAATTTGAGTGGTAAAATTATTGTAATCAATAGACAACAATAAAAGAAAAGTTGAAAGTGGGTTTCGAACCCAGGTCGTGACTAATTCTGTACTGTTTTTAAGCAGCTGCGCATAACAATCCTTCAACTTGAGCTCTTCATTAATGATTATCTCTATTTTATCTTATTGATTAACTTTATTGTTATAATTTTTTTTTAATCAGGCTTTGGTTTGGTTTTATTCTTTCTCAGTACTGCAAAATATTTGCTTGTGATCAAAAGAAAATTTCATGGGCGAGTCATGAAATGATAAATTGTTACTAATATCATCAGGCTTGAATTCGATTTTTATTTCCTTGAAATTGAGAAATATTTTGTTGCGAAAAAACTGGAGAGATCAACATTTTCAACAAGAGGTCAAGAAAAGTAAAGTTATAGACTTATGGGCTGGGGTAAATACCATGGCTGTTTCATGACCGCTACATCCATTTTCAGTAACCCAGCAGTGAGTCTGCAACATCAGTTTTCTTGCGCTCTCTCAAAATGGTGGTCAGTCCAATTTTATCACAAAAAATCAGTCTGAATTTTGAGGAAGTAAAAATCGGACTCGACTATAAAGTTAAGCTTCATAATTTGAAACATTTCTTTTAGTTTGCTGTGACGAAATTACCTTCCACAGTTCGCCTGCCTACCTAAATATTATTTATTCATACCGCTGTATTTTCCACGGAGATAATTTATTAAAGGCGCCTTTCTTAACAACTGTTTTAGTTTACAAAACAGAACTTAATTATTTAGTTAATTTCAGAGCCAATTGAAATATATTTTTGATACTTTCAAAAATATAAATTTTAGTAAGCGATAGTAACTCTTTGTATAGAAGTTGTTGAGAAAAGGTTGGTTTGAACATTTCAGGTTGTCATTTTGTCTATGGGAATTTTGGAATAAGTAGATGGGTTCCAAACATTCTTTTAAGACTTTTAGAGTCTATTGATGAATTGATCAGTATCAACGAAATGTCGGTGGCATATAGACGCCTAAAAAGGGACAGAAAACAATAATAAGGTCTATTTTTAGATCCAAAAAAATACGTTTTAATTCACTTCTGTTCAACAATCATGGGTTCGCTGATTTATACTTCACATATTTCAAGGTGCAACTGATCCATATGGTGGCTCATAAGCTGCTTTTATTTTGATATTTTGTATTGTAGTTGTAACGGTTTTGAGAAAAGTAGACGGTACCACATTCTTCCCTGACTGCGGAATGTAAACTATGCGGGAACTTAAGAACTTTTGCATATTTATTCAGCTGCCTTCAAGAAAGACAAATTTCACAATCACCACCAGCATTTTGTGTGTCATTTAGTTAATGCTAAAATCTGCTGTATCGTCTTGTAACTTCCCCCCTGGGGCATTCTGTAGCGTACTTCATTAAGAAGGTCAAATAGTTACAAAAGTCTACACCCTCTTGGCTAAAGAAAACCAGAAACTTTTAAGCCAAATTCTATTATATATTCATGTTTATTTTTCCTCTCATACCCACTTGAATTTTTTTTTAATTTTTTGCATTTTGTTTCAAAAGAGTCTCATGTATAAACAATATGATTTTATGGGTCCTTTATTTCTTTAAAGTGTTCCTTGTTTTTTTTTTGTTTTTCTTAAACTTTTTTGCTTTGCCCACCAAAGTGAAGCAGTAAATAGAAAAGAACATTTTAATTCGAACCTTTTGATGAAGAAAGAAACAAATGTGATATTTTCTTTTTCTTGTACTGATGATGATAATGTTTTCGTTACTGATGAAGATGATGATATTTATGTTGTTGTTATTGCAAATAAAAATGAATAAAAATAATTTTCTAAACAGATTTTCATTACAAATTGCCAAAAGTTTTGCTATTTAACTTTAATTTTATTGTTAACAAGAGTATGCTTAGTTTTAGCAAGCGTTTTCGGGAGAGGAAGCAGAATTTAAAAAAGGAAACGATTTGGTAAGAGAGTCCTGAAGAAAGTGTTTGTTTTTTATATTATTGTTGGTATTGCTGGGAGCTGTTACGGCCTCAAGGAATTAGTATTTTAAAAGCATATTTTTTATGTATTTTATTATTTCAGCTGGCCAAAATTGTCAGGCGAGATTGTCTCATATTTAGAAAGAAAAATATTTAAAGGATTCTTTTTTTTTATTTGATTATGTGTTTTACTTTTAAGTTATTAGCTCTAAGTAAAGGTTAGCGAAGCAAAGTAATTAAGCTGCTTAGAACGAAAAGTAAAATTGAATTTGAATGCCAAAGTTATCGGTACATATCAAACAGCTAGTTGTCCCCCAGCCAACAACTGCTCGAAATTCACTTGTTGTGCTATCTGAACTTGTTTCTAAGGGAAAATTTCACAAGAGGCAGTTAGTAAATGTCAATTTGTTACTAAGAGGATGGTTTTCTTTATGAGAAAGCATTTGACTTAACAAATTTAGACGGGTGCTGACGGGAAAGTGTGGCGGCGTCGAAACAACTAATTGTCCACCCTGCTAAAAATGTCTTTGATGTCTTCTTTGTTTTATTTAATTAAAAGCAATCACAAAAATAATATAGAAAGAACTTGAGCCTGACAAATTTAATACAAAAAGAATTATATAAGAAAAAAATAATAATAAATTAAAAAAAAAATAATTTTTCAATAATGTCTCTAATTATTTTTTTTTGCTATAACTACCCATTAAAATAAAATTTTTATGGGTGCACAAACATATATTATTAATTATTCTCTGTCTTTTAAGTTTTTACAGGTCTACTGATGGGATGAGCAGCCTCAATGAAATATTGGTGGCGCATAAAATTCTGAAAAACTCGGAAAACAATTAATAAGGTCTACCTCTACACCTCAAATAATACAATTTAAAAAACAGTATCCCATGCTTATTAAAACTTAAAAAAGGGGACAGATTTATAAAAGAATCATAGACCTGGAGCTGAGTGATTTAATCACCACTGCAGCAGAGACCTTTGCATGATTTTAAGTTTGAGGTCTGGGTGTTGAAGACTAGACTTGCTGCTTCCAGTCAGCTTTCTCTGCCCCAGTTTGTTCTAGTTTTATTTTTCCTCTTTTTTGAAAAAAAGAAAAGCTATAATGGTTTTCTTTGAAAACTTAATATTAAAACTTTCACTTAAATCCTTCAAATTATCAATTTTTCTTCCACTTTTTTTCGCTATAAAATTTAAAATAACACATCATTTACTCTGACACTTCATTCAACTTCAACTAATTGCCTCTAAACGAATGCAGCATCATTGTCTTTGGTAGTGAAGACATGAAATCTGTAAAACCAAATGACAATTACACCACAAAATGAGTTGGATTCTAATTTTTTTTTGTCTTGTGCAATTTTACTTCACGGACAAGTAAAAATCATGGCAATTTTCATGTGGTGGTTTGTTCATATAAACTAGAAGGCACAAAAAAATTCACAATACAAAAAAACTTGGCATATCTTCCTGATTCTAAAATTAAGAAAATGCTAAAAACTAATTTACGTGAAAAAGTTTTACATCATAAAATTAAAGTTTTTTGTTTAAAATTACAAAGCAGCAATGACTAACTAAAGAATACAACAAGCATATAAGCTTTAGCTTCAATAGGCTTCTCTTATCTTTAAAAAACCTGAAAATCTGCAAATTCATATAAAAAAATTTTGTTTCTTAAATTAAATTAAATTCAATTAAATTAAATTAAATCAAGAAAACTTAAAAATACAGTGATAATGGGAAAAGTTGATCAATGGAATTAATTAATAGATAGTCAATAATGAAGAGCTCAGGTGGTAGGATGGATATGCGCTGCTGCTCACTAATAGTCTGAGCTCGAATCAAATTTGGGTGCTGATGAGTGATTTGGTGGTCGTGAAACAACCATGGTTTCAACTTTACTTTTCTTGTCTTCCTAAAAAATTTCGATCACTCTAATTTTACCACAAAATATCTTTCTCAATTTCGAGGAAGTAAAAATTCGAAAATTATTAAAAATTAAATTTAAATATTTCTCCTATAATCGAAATTTCTGAGGAGGTAAAACTGAGCTGAAGTCCAAAAAAAAAAAATTCAAAATAATAAATATCATAGCAACAAACACAAAAATCAGTTGAAAACCAATTGGATAATGGGGAGAAATATAAAACACGTTGCAATCAATACAGACGCTACAGAAAGTTCAAAAAACCTGCTGTCTTCTTATAGTTGGGGCTTTCAGAACGACACCAACAAAGAAGATGGAAGCCAAATTATCAGTCGAATCAATCGAAGCGGCTCTCATAGCCAAACGATTAAAGCTGAGGGATCAGTGGATCGTTCAGCGATACGAAGCGTATTATCAACGAATCTTTACAGCCACCGAAGACCAGTTTGCGAAACAATGATTCCCAACTTCCATTCCTGGTTGGCCGACCTTTCGAACTGGATCCACATAGAGCTTCATTGTTACACGATTGGATCAAGAGCGAGTGTAAAAAAGAAGTTTGGTATTTATTAGAGTAATGCAATGGAACTATTTATCTGACAATTCTGCCAGATTAATGTACTCGTTTGCAGGTGAAAGTTCGGGCAATAACAGGGTGTTTTAAGGAGTTCAATGAAATGGGAAGGTCAGAATATGTAAATATATGCATGGATAGTAAAATAGCCATTACGTTGATCTTGGCTGAGAGGACTACATCACAAATTATTTGCGGAGTGCAAAACCGCTATTAGCAGTTACTCGTCACATGGTGAACTGTGCATCATGTGGTCGCCAGGGCGTCCAAGGGTGGGGGTATTAGGATTGTTAAAACTTAGCAAGCCCGACTTGAGTAGAGTTATGCCAGGTCACTCTCAAATACCAGTGCATCTCAGCTGCATGGGAATTGCGGTAGGAGATGAATGTAGAAGGTGTGGGGAGGAGAGTAAGATATTATAGCACTGTTTACACCAGTAACCGTTCTCGATTCTTGACAGCCTCACCTTACTAGAAATCAAAAAACTTTGTGAATGACATGGAGCTCACACTCACAGGCCTATAGGAGCGCAGCACAAACCCAAAGGAGTATGTCCTAAGAAGAAATCAAAAAAAAAATTTTAAAAAATGTTTTTAGAAAAAGTAGACAAATCAAATATTCTGTGTAGTGACCTACACTTTAGTATTTTAATACGGTTTGCTAAAATCATTTCTCTACCAAATCGAAAACGTTGACTGCCATTTGTCTACAGGAGAAAACAAAAAACATAAAAATACAGTACTACAAAAAACTTTCATATTAAAAAAAAATCTTTTAAGACATTGTTTTAATAAACATCATTTCCAAAATAAAACATCACACGAATCAGCATCTGAATCAGCTTAAAGCAACGTCAACATTAAAATCCTCATCATCATCAACTGCTGAATTCTTGTAGTTGTAGCAGCAGCAGCAGCAGCAGCATCAAAAAGATTTCATTACTCTGTCTATTTGATTAAACGAACAGATGCAGCAAATGTTTATTATTGGTTGTGACACATTAGCAAAAGACAAATACTGCACTACACAATCACTACTCAGTTAAACTCATAAGCTGCGCTAAACGAGGTTGGATAAAGAATTTAAAGAAATCCATTGCAAGCCAAAAAAAAAGTTAAAAACAAAGTTCATTATTTTCCATAATTCATAAAAACTAAAAATACCTGATGAAATTTTAAATTATTTATTTTCAACAGTTTTTTTGCCTCCAGTCTAATTTTCTCTCAATTTTATCGCGTGCTCCACCCTCGTATTTTGGTGACATATTCTCACAAAAAAAATTAAAAATAGTTTTGAATTACTATTTCTATATGTACACTTTGGAATACATGGATTATTTTTCCGTCTGGCTTTTCTTTTGTCAAATTTGTTTAGTTTCGTAAATGGATGGATGACATGAGGACAGAGCGACAAACATTTGAAACGAAATGTCTCTGGAACAACACAGTTGTGTTTTAGTTTATTTGGTTTTTCTTTTTTTCTTTCTCAAATATTTAAACATGAATTTCAATGTTTTGCTACGGCCACATAGTTTTATTTTTTAGTGTTTTATTTTTCCAAAATTTCAATGTTTTGCTGTCTTAACTGCAATTTTTAGTGTGTGTTTCAATTTATTTTGGGTTGGAAAATGATGCAAATAATTAAGACATGTAACATGTCTGTTTTTGCTTAATGGACATAACAATAGATTTCAGAAGCTTTCCTTTATGTCAAGTAATTAAAATTTTTATTTAAATGTGTGTATTTTTATTTCGGTGGCATAATATGGCTCTATGAGGATAGAGGGAAATGAAATATAGTTCGTAAAGTTTAACAATTAGAAAGAAGAAAAAAGTATCTTGAGAGAAATTTATTTCAATATGTTTCAAATAAACTGGTAAGTGGTATTAAAGTCAAACAATGGAGCAGAGCTGTGGAGAGGTTTTTCTTAGATCGGCAAACAGGCAACGACTCGCCTGCAAAGAATTGCAGTCAAACTCAAAAGAAAAATTGGCTATGGGAACAATAGAGTAAGGCTTTCGTGGACTTAAATATTTTTTTTTTTTTTGCAAGTGACTAGAAATATATCCCCTGGCAATTTGTTGTCCTAAAATTCCTTCCTGTTAAAAGAAGTATATACCAAGTACCAAACACTAGAAGGCTTAATGTCTCTGACACATACAACACATACCTACCAGCATCACTTACTGCACCAGAAATTTGTAAAAGAAAACCCTTAACACATTATAATGTCCTTTTATAATTCCGGGCTCAAGCGCCTACGAACTAGAAGAACGCGAGATCGAGATTCCTGATCTCATTAGGAAACAATCCATTATGGTAACTAAGAAGCTAAGTAAGACATCCCACAGTATGATGATGCCTCTGCGAGTCAATAGACTTGGATAACCAACTGTCATTGCTGAGTTTCTCTTTCTCTCTCTCTCTCTCTCTCTCTCGCACATTTTGGAACAACACAAAACAGATTTTGATACTCCACGCTAAATACGAGAAACTACTTCTGCCAAGACATCCGTTTTATCATCTAGAACACACAGTTAAGCTGAGCCTGCTAAAAAGCTTCATTGAGTTCTATTAGAATAATCAATAATGAAGAAATAAATACAATTAAGCATATAATTTTTTTTCTCTGCATCACAACCCTGTATTGGTATCTTTTTCATTTAATAATTATTTATACCAAGAACCAGACATTAAAAGGCTTAATGCCTCTGACACGTACACACATACACACCAGCATCACACACTCTGCCCGGAGTTTGTCAAGGAAAACCAGCAGCAACACATTATAATGTCCTTTTCTGGTGTTTCTTAATTGGCAGGCAGGACTTCTCTTTTAATACTTTATTTATTGACTTTGTTTTATAGAATTAATTTTTTCTTTTTTTTAATACCAGCTTCATTAGTATTCAATATTTAACAGAAGTGCATTAATTTGCCGTAACCAGTGATTTGAATATTTGTTCATTAACATCAGCAGCAACAACAACAACAACAACAAGTATGGCAAACAGCAACAAGGACAGTATGAAAACGTATGTATTTTATAACAATTATTCATTCATCGTACCATCTTCCTTTCATGTCTGCCTGTTTTTGTGCTCATTTATTTATTCTTCTTTTAAGTTGGTTCGTTAAGTTAATTTTTCGATACAACAATCAACACTTAAATGGAAATGAAGGACATACAATTAATGCATGTTGTAGCCGTAAAAATAATATGGTCAGGCTTAAACGAAAGACAAGAAGGAGGGGAGGGGGAGAAAAAAAGCATTGAATTGCATTGAAAGCAATTCCAGAAGACGACGAACGATGAAGGAAAAACAGCTAAATAAGTTCATTTCTTATTGATATTATATTAAAGTGTTGCTGCATTTAATAAAATTCTTTGGAATACAAACGATTTATATGAGCAATTATTTGTATTATTTAAAGCAGTGATAGCAAGGTTTAACCAATTTTCGAGCTCTCCCTCTCTCTCTCTCTCTCTCCTTATTGCATAATTTCTGTAACGAGGAGACCAGAACAAATTTGTTTAAGTTGGTTAAACAGATTTACTAAGCATTAATTTAACTTTATAATCGAATTATATGATTTACAATTGCTAATTATTTTATCAGGCTTGAGTTTGATTTTACTTTCTAAAAAACACTTCTTTTATAAAAAATTGTACTGATCAACAATTCTTAAAATTTGCACTAGGGATACAGCTGCCCAGCCGTTACAACCATAAATACTAAAATCAATATAAATGATAAAATTCAAAAGTCTTGGCATACATGCAACTCTTAAGATTGCCTGTTAGTTTCAAGCACTAGCGGCAGAAACCTGAAATTTTCACAGGTTATGTACGAGGTGGACAAAAAAAAAAATTACCCTATTGGCAGTTGCTCTTCTTTTTGCAAATGTCAGTCAATTTCCATCTGTTTGTACAGTTTTGAACTAAATAGCTGTGGAATACAAGTGAATAAGCCATGGAAAGATGAACTCCCCAAGAATGCTGAATAATTGTGTCTATGATGAAGCGGGTACAAGCAAACAAGCGAAACTATCGCTTCTGGAGCCTGACTTCGAAACAAATTTGGATGCTGATGAACGACGTGATGGCCGTAAAACAGCCATGGTATATAGCCCTGCCAGTAAGCCTTCAACTTTACATTTATTGTCTGCCGTAAAAATGTTAATCACTCCAATTTTATAAGAAAAAAAATCTTTCTCAATTTTAAGGAAATAAAAATCGAACTCAAGCTTGATAAATTATAAACTATTTCTGTATTAAGTTTATCAGGCTCAAGTTCTTTCTATATTATCCTTGTGATTGATATTAATTAAATTAGACAAAGAAGACATCAAAGACATGTAGCAGGGTGGACAACTAGTTGTTTCGAAGCCGCCACACTTTCTCGTCAGCACCCGTCTTTGAACTCAGGCATGGTTGTCGCTTTAGAAACATGAGCCCCTGAGTTATTAAGTTTTAACGGCCTCGAGTTCTTTCTGTATTATTTTTATGATTGATATTGAAAAGGAAGAGTCAAAGACATTTAGTAGCATGGACAGCTAGATGTTTCGAAACCGCCACACTTCTCGTCAAGGCCGAGTGCTGACGAAAATATTAGCAGCGGTATGGAAGATTGATAAACGATGGCCGATTAGACTACGTAAATATAGATCAAGTTAGTCTTCGTTCCTTTTTTTTCAATCTCCTATTGCTTCCCCAAAATCCTTCTTGTGATATTTAGTAAAGCTATTTGATATTTATTTTCTATAAATAGCGTAGTAAAAGCTCTTTAAATTTGGTGACCAAAGATATATTCACTTGCATATTTTTGCTATAATATCACTAGATAAAAACTCAAACCTTGTTATAAATACCAAACCCAAAATAATTTTATAGATATGGCGTAAATAATAACAAATAAGTTATAAAATATTCTTTGTTCTTCAGTACCTTGAATTCTAGTCCATGTGTTAAATGTATATACTTGGCTTGAAACATACATTAACTTAGTACTTGTTAGTATAATGGTTAACATAGACATATCAGCAAGAAATATTTTAATTCGAGCATTAAAATAGCACATTTCGGTGATATTATAAAATAAGTTTCATCAAGCGGACCTCTCGTTGCAGCATTCGTTAAGCTGCGATACCACTGTGTGTGGAAAATTTTTGTCCATACAAATTTTACGCATTGAGAAGGAAAAAAGTTTCTTAATTTTCTCTAGTGGCACTTTTTCACTTTAGGCATTTTTCAATACAATATTCATGCCTCATTTTGATACCTGCTTAAACTTCATTTAAATGCTGTTGCTTGAAAAGGAAACCCACAAACGAGTATACCTGAGATTGTACTCGAACAAATATACCAATATGCATACCTGCAAAACATTTTTGCAAATAGCCTCTTTGCAGGTTCATGTTAATCAAAATCAAACAAGTTTGTGTTTTTTTTTCCATTTTCAATTCCGGCATATGCAGAATTATGTAAAAATATGCAAATTAGCCGTACACATCAACACTCCAACATGGAAATTAAACAACCTTACAGACATGCACAAACATGCTCCAGCAAACATTAACACGTCAATGTGTTTGAAGTTTCCAACACAGGCAGGCAAGTGCTTCATTCATGCATGTAAAAGCATACACTAGTAACCGCACACCAGGGCGCAAATCTTTTGCCCAATAAATGCCGTATCAATATTGATAACAAAAGAAGCTTATAGAAAAGCGCTTAAAAAGTTTAGTTTTAAAAACCAAAATACATAAAAAATGTAAATAGAAAATTTATTTCTAAGCACAGCAGAGCAATGAAGGCAAAAATTTAAAAAAAAAAAAAACGAACAGATAAGCAAATAGCAAACATTTAACAATCATGGCCAAAGAGTAAACAATTTTAAATAAATTAAAAATTTTCAATCAAACAATCAATTGTAAAGACCACTGATTTGCTCTGAAATACCGCTAAATTAGCAAATCAAGCAAATCGGCCGAGTATGAAAGCACACACAAAGCCACAAACTCCACATCACTTGAGTATGTATGTAAGTATGCCAGGTTTTGTTCTTTATTACCCATTCATTGAGTTTGCCAGTCTGCCTGCCTGCCTGCCAAACAAACAAACAAACAAACACGACACACTTTTAACCCTTTGGCTTTGGAGTCTTCTCATTTATAATTCTCTGCAATTTCTAAAGGCTTTAAAAATGTATGGCAAACCGTGTTTTCTATAGGCCTTTAGAAATTTTCCCACTCTGTGCGAGTGTAAAGGACATCTTTTCTAGTTTCTTTATAAACAACCTGGAAAGCACTCACACAAATTCACACATACACACACACACTTACTTTGCCAACGAAGGTGTTATGTGCACGTGTGTGCCCGTGTGTGTGTGTGCGATGCATGTGAGCAAACAAATCAACACACCTCTTTATTTTGCTGTGGGCAAACAATTTTTTTTTTTTTTTATTAAAACTTCTTTCATATAAAATCCATTATTCTCTTCATGTCTCACATAAAGTTTTAAATTTGTCAGAAAATTCAAATTCATATTCAGGCAAAATAAATCATTAGTTTGTAATAAAAGTTATTAATTTAAATTAAAGAAACTTTTCAACCAGCCAGCACTGTTTTAATTGCAATTTAGTTTGTCTTAAAGCTGAGAAAAACGCATAAATTAGGCGAGCTTAGGGGTTGTGAAAAAAAAACTTCAAAATGTTCAAACAAAAACCTCTGCAGAAAAAACAGGGTGCCTCAAAGTTGAAATCTTTAAAATCAGAAGGAATAGTCTGCAGAGCGAAGAGTATAAATTCAAGAACAAAGTTTTAAAGTCATCTGGCTCCTATAATTTGGTCCGCCCTAAAGTATAAATCCAAAATTTTTAAGCGTTATTCTCCATAAAAAAAAAACTAAAGCACACTTTAAAAAATTCTACACTACGCGAAACTATGTGCTGTAGAAGTTTTTTCAAAATAAGAAAACTCTTCTCTTGAGAGCTTCCGCAGTATCCGAAGTATCTGCAAGATGAATTTTGTGCCTAACGTGGGATCTGTAGTGCCACAAAAAAAATATTATCTTCAAAATTATACTTTGAAAAACTGGCATAGTAACGTGTGTTGCACGTCCTCCTCAATTCAAAGTAGCATTCCACAAATTTTTCTTGAGAAAATTTTGTGCGAAAAATATATTTCTTACGATTCCCAAAAATTGTAAAATATGTAATTGTGTTCCACAGGCAACATAGCTACAGTTTGAGTTGTTATACTCTAAGTTATATGCTGAAAAGCCTGCAGGGTCATAAATATTTTTATAGAAAATATTGTAACAATAAAAAAAGTTCCAAAGAATTAAATTTGTTGAAATTTTCATAGGAAAAGATACAATATGTTGCACCGTGCTTTGCAAAAAAAATTTTTTTTTGCCTACATTTCTCTTCCATTATTTGTATACCAGAAAAATTTTTGCCAAAAAAATTTCATGAAAATAATATTTTTCAGAAATTTAAAAAAAAAATACGTTCCACAATTTTTTACAAGAGACGTGTTTCTTCAATTGTTTGTGAAAGAAAAGTTTCAGAACATTTTTTTCTTTACCCAAGAGGTACTATATCCAAAGTTATGCTTTTAAAAACCTGCACTGTAGCCAAATTTTTCGTACAGGAATATTTTTATATTAAATTGCATTCCACAAAATTGTCCATTGAAATAATATTTTTCAAAATTGTTATAAAAATGTCTATGTGTCACATGAACATTTTTGTAACCCACATTTTTCTTTCATTATTTATAACTCTAAACTAATTGTTTTCTCGAAACTATCTTATTCTTTCAGTGTAATGCATTTTCTTTGGCTGATTTGTTACATTCATGTTGCATTTAGTTGATGCTGTTGTTCAGTTTTTAGTGTTCCATTATTTCAGCTTTATTTGATTTACAACAGTTTAATAAGTCTTACCAATATCAAGAGGTTTAACATTTAAACATATACAAAATACACTTCACTACCAGCACATCCGCGATAAAAACAAAACGACAAACAAGCATTCACACTTTTCCAGTTTGAGGATGCGTTGCAGTTGTGGCGCTGCCAAAAGAAGTGCGAAAGGCAGAGCAGAGCAGAGCAGAGCAGCACAACTTAAACTTAAATATTTAGATCGAAAACCTAAAAAGCCATAAAAACTTGTGGCTTTATTTATTTAACATTGTTGTTGCTGTTGCTGTTGTTGTTGTTATTAGTGTTGTCGTTATAACTCTTGTAGCATTTGTATATCGTTGTTAAACTATTCATACACATGTGGCTGATGTTGTTGCCTCTCTGCTTAAAGCTTGTCATGCTTGTCGTACTTGTTAAGTTGATGACGATGACGATGACGCTGGTGGTGGGTGTTAAGTATTTTATTATTTCTCTTTTTTTTTAGTTGCAACTTCTTTGGGCGCATTTAAGTTAGAGTACAGTAAATTTGGTGAATTTTGTATGAGAAAAGAACTAGAGTTTTTTTTGTGAAACTGTAACAGCGTTAAGAAACAGTTTTGTCGAGAAGGGACTAAAGAGCTTTTTTTAAGGAATTATATTTGTTTTATCAAGAAGTATATTTTGTTATTCTGCAAAAGAAAAGAATAGCTTAGCAGAAAAAAGTTTGTTTAAAGCAGATACGTTGGTGTTGCTGGCCCCAAAATTTTCTTTATCCAATAATGTACTGTGTTAATGAATAAAAAAAAAAGTAATTTCGCAAAATACTTATGAAAGCACTCGGGTACGTGAATGTTAGATAAATGCACTTCAAAAAAGCTTAACTGAAAATGCCTGCAATAAAAATATCTATTATAGTATTGACTGCCACCAAATTTTTATTAGAAAATTATAATTTTTCAAAAAGAAATATTTGAACCGTAAAAATTTCATGATACGTTCCACAAAAATGCTATTTTATTGCTTATTTGGAATGCTTTTTTTTATAATTTACTGATGCAAAAAACTAATTGTTTGTTTTTCAAAAAGCAAAAAAAAGGGAGAAAGAAAGTTTACATGAAGCAAAACCATCTTATCGAGCGTAACTTCAAAACGGAACGTAATTTTTCACTCACGACTGTATATAATGAAAAGTTTTATTAGAAAAAGATGGTAAAGATAAAATTTATTAAAATAATAGGTAGTTGTCTTGGAAGTAGTCCATTCTTTTTTTTTTCTAATTTTGCACTTACAACTCTGAGAAACCGAATAATTGTCCACAACAAGTTTTAAATGAAACAGATACAAAATTTTTTAACAAACATTGTTTTAAAATTCTTTTTGCCAATTAATTCATATAATTTTCCTCGGTTAATTCTATTCTTTATTGACTGAATATGGCTATACTTTCACAAAGGTTTTGTTATGTGTTCCACAAAATTTTCTTAAGAAAGCGATTTTCGCAGAAAATTTAAATTTTTTAAAATACATCATGTGGATTGTAACTTTCAAATCATATTGTTATATTAAGAAAATTTGTTATTTTATAACATAAAATACCTGTAAGGCCACCATTAAAGCTTCTATGCAGAAGGTTTGAAGGATTGGCACAATTACCAGCTGTTATCAGTGGCCTGCAATATTTAAGGAATAAATTTGTTGCTATAAACAAAATGAATGCAAAAAATTCCAAGCCAATTGATGATATTTATTTTGAAAATTGGTTTTTACAATAATTGGTTTCCACTTTCTCTGTTGACTTGCGCACCACAAAATTTTAATGGAAAATTTTGCAGAATATGGTACACTAAACGTTCTATAAATATGCGTTCCACATAATATCCTACAAAATTCCTTGCTACAAAGTTGGTATAAAGAAGTAATTGCGGCAAGCCTGAAGAACCAACTGGAACTAGCGAAGCTTTTTGAAGAAACGCCTTACAAAAACATTAAAAGTCTTAAGTACTGTGAAATATTTATGGGCCAACATTAATTAATATTCCACAAAAATTTTGTTTCTATAATAAATACATAATAAATACAAATTTTGCTTCTATATTAAATAAAAACGAAAAATTTATATTTTAATAAACATTAAAAATTTTTGCTATAAAATCTTACACTACTCGTATTTTCGTTAAAAAATTTGGACAAAAAGAAAGAACTTTTGTTATCTTTCTTTTTGAAAAAAAATTTCGTTGTAGACATACATATATTAAAACTGTCTCATTTTTCATTTTTTCTTTAGAAAAATATATTTATTTTTTTTGTTACAAAACCAACTTTTTAAGTTTATGGCCTTTAAGTCATTTTTCGTGCTATTCACTTCAACTTAATTATCTTCACCATATGAACACTTTTTGAAAACCACTTGGCAAAAGTACCAGCATCGGAATATAAAATTGTGTGGGCTGTAGCATTTTTTCTCCAACTACTGCAAAAAAAGGCAAAGTATTAAATGAACATTTTTACTGATGCTTAAACTAATTGTTAAGCTTAATTTATAAGAGTTAAATAATGATGATGATGGCAACGCAACAAAACAAAATGACAACAAAGAAGTAAAAAATTTTAACTTAAAATTTAATGAAAGCTCAATGACAAATACTACTGGTAGAAAGGCAGTGAATGACAATTGAAAAAGAAAAGTACATTTTAAATAAATTTGTAAAACTTCTAAACTTTAATAGATTTCAAGATCTGAATTTCTTGTGCAAAATATCCTTTTGTAACAAGCAAAACATATCATTACAAACATGACCATTACAATCTCCCCTTCTAAACTCATTAAGAGCATTTATGTATGAGTTTGGTTGCTACCAACCACCACCATTAATTGAAACCTGTGAACAATCACACTGTAGGTCTGTATGTTATGCCCGAATCTTAAATAAATTATTATTCATTTTTCATTTGTTATTTGAGCTTGTCATAATAATATTAACGCCTTAATAGCTGTTATCTAATGAGATCAAATATTTGTTGGTATGAGAGCATCATAACGTTGAGAAAAAATAAATAAATTGTCTTGGAAGTTATTATGGTCATTAACAACATATTATCATGAACAGACGTGAGGGTAATACAGTTTTGAGGGGTGGTCGTTTAAGGTCTTTTACGAAATTTGTGCGCACATTCTTATACATAATCTACCACACCCCCAATTTCATTTCACTTGAAGTGCAGCTATTTCTTAGTGGACATTTAAATTCGAATTTTTATTCGTAAGTTTTGTGGAAAAATCATATGTCTTGTATTTTGTTTGTTTGAAATATATTTCTATATTAAAAATTCCTTTAATCATTTTTTATATTTTCTACTACACATAAATAATACAAACCGCAGAAATTTTTTGCAGGAAATTAGTGAAAAAAAGCTTTGAGTTTAAAGAACTTTAGAAGCTAGTCGATGACGAATTATTGTATGGCAATTTTTTTTTTATTAAAAAATATCACAAAAATATTTGACATTTCCAAGAAAAGTGTACGTTGACAAACGTCAAACTCTGCAAGGGAAAAGTATAAAAAAAAACTAAAACAAAAATTATTTCATATAGAGCCTAATGTTCGTCTCAACGAAATTTGGCCAGAATAAAACATTAACGCTTATATTTAAAAAAAAAAATTATATCTATTTCATATCCAAATAGAAACGGTTTTGTATGGAAATTTTCAAAAAAAGTACATATAATAAACACCTTAATTGTTTTTTGAATACAAGCATAAGCTATTTAAATTACTTTGTAGCTAATGCAATATTTTGTTAGACACAGTTATAAGAGAAAGCTGCGATCCACATGTCAGAGAAATTTGAGAAATTTATGTGAAATTTTGATGTCTGTTTTTAATTAGTAAATATTATTTTATCTATAATTTTTGTATAACAAAAACAATTAAAGACTCCTGATGATGCTAACAAATTGTTAGCGAGATATTAATTAATCAAGAATGAAAAATATAAAGACCTAAAGCTTAAAAAAATAGTGTTGTCAATTTTAATTATTAAGGTTGAAGCACATGACACGTGATAATGCGTCTACGAATTTTGCGTTGAGGGAAACACTCTAATTCAACTATGTTTAATACTTCTTATAAAAGTAAACTATATAAAACTGTTGAAGTAAGCGGACTTTGGCCAGAAGAGCTATATTTATAACCAATATGGTTATAAATACAGCTAGAAAATATTTTGTGGAACGCAACCAAGTTGAAAACTGTTATATGTCATTTAAAAACCGTTCTATTAACATGCTATTTTTGATATTTTATCAGATAAGAATATTATTACTTACAAACGCTTATGTGGCAGTTTTAGGTACCAAAACCTAATATGTGGAACATTTTTTTTCAGGTAAAAATTTTTAAAAATTTTTTTTCATTGAAAGTTTTAATGCATCAAGCTTTTTTACTAAAAAAAAAAATAAAAAGTGCTATTTTCACGTTTATCGAAATGATAATCTGTTGTGGAACTTATTTAAAAAATAAGTTCCACAAAAAGTTCATGTCAAAGAATTAAAAAATTGATTTCATTACAAAATGCCTAATAAAATTGATTTCTCGGGGACAATTTCGATCTGAAAAATGTGGAACATAATTAAGTTGCTAATTTCTTTCTAATATTTGTACATTTATTTTTAATGTAAACATAAATATGTACTAAAATGTTTTCAAAAACAAACTTAATTTATCACACTGTAAATTTTAAGCAAACATTTTTAGTACTACCTGATATGTATTTTTTTAATATTTTATGAATTAGAAAACTGAATACCGTTTTTAAGAAAAAATTTCCGAAACGACCTGCATTTGCAGATTTGCCGGCACTTTCCCGTATAAGTTGTAATTTGACAAATATTCAAAACCAAAAAACTTTATAGAAAACCCCTCCCCACGGAGGCACAACTTGTTTCTACTGTATTTTCTAAAATACTTCTTCCTCACAAAATTTGAAAACGGAAATATTTAGAGAAAAAGACTACAAAACGACCTGCACTTGCAGATTTGTCGGCACTTTCCCGTATAAATTGTAATTTGACAAATTTCCAAACCAAAAAACTGCATAGAAAACCCCTCCCCACGGATGCACAACTTGTTTCTACTGTATTTTCTAAAATACTTCTTCTTTACAAAATTTGAAAACGGAAATATTAAGAGAAGAAGACTACAAAACGACCTGCATTTGGAGGTTTTTACAGGTCGTTACAGTTTTAAAGAAAATATTTTTGTAAAATTAAAAAAATACTAGATATATTTACAATACCTGTCGCAGGGGCATTTTTCACCATCCATTTTATGTTCCACTAGATATAGCCAATAATTTCTTGCGCTCTACACTTTTGCTAATACAAAATAACACAGTAACAATCATATTTCATAACATTTGCGTTAACAATTTTATTTTTAAAATTACCGATTTTATGCAATTGCGTCAAGCTATGCATTTATAAGTTGCTTCAGATCGAAATTACTTGAATTTCATCGATCTGCATGAAATATTACACCCCATCACTGTTTATGAAATATTTTTGATGGCAGTACCAGGGGTAACTGACTGGTTGCCAAATTTCTTCAGTTAAAAATGTCTGTAGCACAAATCAATTGAAGTCTTCAAAAGTGACTCAGTAAACGTTTTGGTTAAAAGCATTTTTGTCTACCTTGAATTGCTAGTATTTAGTATTATTGAAAGTTCCCGCTTTAGCTAAATTTAATGGACGGTATTTCCTCTTTTCTCTTCTTTTACTTCTTCCTAATGAGCTGGACTAAAATGTTTTGCTTCCTCTGTATGCGCTTTACTTTAAGCTTTTCCTTTCTTTCTTTTTTTTTGCATTTTGCATTATTATTCTTATGACCTCATAATTACTGTAGTGGTTGGTTTCTCAGTTATCTTTTTTAGTTTTCTTCAATTGCAAAGTACAGTTTTGGTGTCATCATCCTTTTTGCTTAATCCTTGTCACAGTACAGATGCCTGTACTGTTTACTGCATGCTCATTTGCTGGCTTTCGTTAAGAGCTCCGTATTTAAAGCGTTGAAAACGAATTGCAACTACAATAATAATGAGGTCACAACATGCCTGTCGACGGCTGCTGTAATCATCTTGCCATCATCGCCAAGATGCTGCACGCCGCATTTTGTTTTTAGAAGATAATTTCTCTAAGAACCGTTTCTACCAGTACATTTATGTCAACTTATGAAATAATTATTGCGGGTGGTGGTGGTGTTGTTGTAGTAGCTATTGTTTTCGGTTTCTAACACTTGAAATGCTGTTGAAGCAGCGCTGTTGCTTTGAATAAAACTCGTTCAGCAGGTTCCACTTGTCCTTGGGAGGCTAAGAAAATAAATCCGCATTAGGTTGAAAAGAAAAATTTCTCAATTAAAAAATGTTGATACTTAAAGATTATAAAAACTATTTTCTTCTCTTCTTCTCAACTTTAGCTTAGAATAATTATTAAAATTCTCCTTAACTCTAATATGAGTACAAATTTCCATTTCTTCATTAATATCTTGCCACAATTTATTTTTCTTAATGGAAAAAACACAGTTTATTTAATAATTTTATACAAAAAAGATTCATTATAAGCCACATACAAGAAAAAAGTGGTGTTTTCCCAAGTCATTCTATAAAATTTTCCCTTGGTATTACACATCCTCTTTTACTTATATGATTTTTCGTTTTGTTTCTTCTGCCATTCAAAATCAAATACAATCTCAATATTAATGGCAAATAATAGCTAAAACAATAAAAAAAATATGAAGAAACTTTGCAAAAGAAAAAAACTTGTCAAAGTCAAACAATTGGTGCAACTTAAATAAAAATCATCATCAGACATTGTCAAAAATTCTCATGTGTGTCTTTCTGTTATCTGCCACAATATCAACAAGGAAAAGTTCATGTTGAAGTATGAACATGTCTTCTTAATTCAAACGCACTAGATTAAATGAGTTATTTTGCAGAGCTTGTGTTAGACAGCTGTAGAACACTACACCGTAAAACTTTCTTAAGATCTAACGTTTTTTCTTGAAGGTATGGATATGGCGTTATTTCAAATAAAATAGGTTCCACAAAATAAGTGAGAAAGAAACCACAATAGTTTTGATGTTTTGTTGAAATAAAAGTATAGTCTGCTAAAATGGCTGTGTTTTAGTCGAGGATTATGTCCTCGACTAAAAAGGTGGTGCAACATTTTAGGTTCCACAAGATTTCCGTGTTCATTGCATCTGTGTATTTATAACATTTGTGCTCTCATAATGTTATTGAGTTTATTAAATTTGTTTTTTTTTTTTTCAATATCCTGCAACTTCTTTTATAAGACCCGGACATTTTTAAAAATTACTTGAATAAAATTAATTTCTTTCTTAAACTTCATTTAGTTCCATACAATTTTTAGTAGTGTCTGCTTACAGCACGAAGTATTCATTTACAACCCATGCGTTTGCTACACTATACTTTAGCAATTGTAAGGTGTTGACCTGCCAATTGTATGCAACCAATAGCATCAAGCAATCTGAACTAAGAAAAGTGCAAAAACTTTTCGCTTAGGAACTCCAAGCTGATACCGAAAGTCAAACAATAAAAATTAAATGTATAACAAATATTGACAGAGAGCTAACGCAAGTACAAATTTTTTCATATTTCCTATTTTATTCGCAAATAAAATTTCCTGTACGTCATCATCAATAAACGGCAGCGACAGCGAAAGAAGGAATGAAATCATCAAATGTTCCCTGACGTAACAGAAATTTGCAGAAGGCATAAGGTTCTCAGCAAAAAATCTAACTTTTTTTCTTTGCAAAAAGGATCAAATTGTTTTAAGAAATAAAATCAAACAAGAAGAAAATTTACTTACTCTTATATAAATATTGAATGGAAAACTATTTGATTGACAGAAGAATTAAAGAAGAAAAATAGTAAAGACAACAACCTGGCAACGAAATACTATATAAAGAAAGATTAGTTGATGATTGGATATGATATATTATTAATTTCAATTATTATTCAGCACCTGTAATATTAAATATAATGTTATTATTAAATTGATATAAAACAGAATTGGGTTCCACACAAAATTTTTATGCAGTTCTACAGTATGCCGTATTTGTGAAATTACCCCCTTTTAGGCGACTATAATTCCCATCGTTTTGTAGTCTTTTACTCTAAATATTTCAGTTTTAAAATTTTTTACACAAAAAATATTTTAGAAAATACAGTAGAAACAAGTTGTGCATCTCGAGCTTTCGATTTTATAGCAACTCATATCGAAATACAATGCAAACCGAAATTTTCTTATAACAAAATTCTACACACAAAACAAAATATGTTCTAATTTGTTTTAAAATCTTGTACAAGCCGCAATAAAAGTTTCATAAGTATTCAGCAAGCTGAAGCATAAATATTTATTCAAACTATTCAATTATTTGTCCTCCAAACTCTGGCTGTGTGTCAAGCTCTTGCTATTGATATTTCTTGTAGTTAATTGCTAGGATTACAAAGTCTAACGTTTGTATTTAATCCTAAAGGAAAAAATAAGGGAAAACGAATCAAGTGCCGTAACCAACTACAACCAATAAATATAAACAATTTGCTGGCGAGTATCTGGAAAAATAATTCTCTAAAGACATTGAGTCAACAAAGTACTCTACTAAATATTACGATTTGATTGCGCACACAGCAAACAAAATGAGAAATTTGCAAACATATAATCTTTGAATTTATGTCTGCTTTTCTTTTGCCCAAAAAATTGCTGTTGTGTAAAACGTAAAGTCCTTTCTTCAGTTGCTCACAAGAATTGTAGTTGTTATTTTGGCTTAAAAATGATGATGACACAAGTGGAAGAAAAAACGAAATAGGAAGAAAAAGTATACCGGCAGCAAAGGAATAAGTTGCGTAAAATGTTGAGATTATTTGTTGCTTAAGCGCTGTTGTCAAAGTAAAAATGTAAACCTCAGATAAGCTGATGTCTAGCAGTAGTTGTGTGCAAAGGGAGGGAAGAAATATTTGCAATGGCAAAAGGAAAGACTAAAATATGATAAAGACGAAAAAATGCACAGATAAATGATATAAAAGAATCAAAAAATGTTTTGCCAGAAAAAATGTGACTGCAAAATTGTAATGTAAAACAAAAACTACAAAGGTATGCAATAGATGAAATTTATGTTCCACAATATATTGTACAGGACAAATTTAAATGGAATTAAATGCAAACAGGTGTACGTATTTAATAAAAAAATAATGCTAAAACTTATATTCATTAAAATACTTATGTTGCACAAATATTTTCAAATACAGATTTGAAAAACAATGAGTTCCACGAAATGTGAAATCTTAACTGCGTGACTTTTTAAAACCTTCTATAATGCAATTACTATAAAAGAATTGAAAAATTCTTTTGAGGAAAAACTGTGATTTCTAAACTGTAATATGACTCATTTATTAAAAAATTATTCAACAGACAAAAGTTATGTTCCACAATTTATTGTACAGGAAAAACTTAAATGGAATTAAATGCCGACAGGTGAACGTATTTAATAAAAAATAATGCTAAAACTCATATTCATTAAAATACTTATGTTGCACAAATATTTTAAAATATAGATTTGAAAAGAAACGAGTTCCACTAAATATGATTTCTGAAAATATTTTATAATGCAAGTACTATGAGGTCAAGATCAAAGAAATTAAGCATATATATTATATTCCACTATAATATATTTATTGCTTTCACATCGAGTTCCACAATATTTTTTCTCCTGTTAAAAACTTTGGCTCGTCCACATTGTGTTGCTTATAAAAATAATGTTTGTATCACATGTCTTACATTGCGTACCACAAACGTTTTCCCTTATTAAACATCAGTTTGCCCACAATGTTTTCAATGGAAAAATGTGCTTACACCTCATGATGTTCAAATTAAAACGTTTTAAACATTAATTTCAATTTAAAAACAAACCATTTGAATCAATCAAAAGTCAATGTATGAGTGATGAATAAAATTGTTTTCTTTTTCTTGTCTGCTTTAGCTGTTGTCAACACAATTTTCCATTTAAAAGCAAAATAAAAATAATTTAATTTTTGCCATTACAAAAAAAAAAAAAGATATCAGCTCATGCCATGTAACACAGCCATTTATTACCAATAATTTTTCTTAGCTTGTTAAATACGCAATTGCCACAAAAAAAAACTTCCCCTAATTCCATAATCTAATATTAAATTAAGCCTTAAACACTTTTGCATAATTATTGCCAGATATTTTTTTATTAATAATTTTTCACTACGAAAATATTGTGTGATTTTCTGCCATTTGAAACCCATAGAAACAAAACCACAACAATTTATAAAACCATGGGTGGTCGTTGTTGGTTTAGAAAAAGTTGTTAAAAATGTTCATTCGAAAAAAAAACGAATATTTAAAAATTTTACGAAACCGTAAAGTAAATAAAGTTTAACTTTGTGGTCAATTCTGGTTTTTTCAATCTCTGAAATATTAAAGTGCGTTAAATTTATAAACTGGATTAAATGGTTACATGCTGCTTAAAATATTATTTTGTTGCTTTTACTTTTATCTTTCATCTTTTTTTTTCCTGTGACAATATAATATATTTTCTGTCAATTGTATTTGTACATATTTCAAACCACAAACATTTAGAAGCAGTTAGTAAATCAACTATAATTTAATTAAATAAATTTATAAATTATATGCCCCAGGGAATCCGATAATATAATAAGCACTGACTTTGGAAGACCGCAGGGTGGCAGGAGAATGTTTTAAGTATAATAATTATTATTATTTTTATTTATTGTGGCTTATTTTTTTAGTTTTTTTTTGAAAAAAAAAAACTTAAGCAAATACACTTGTTATTAGTGTAATTCTTACGAAGCCGATTTATTTATAAAAAAAATAAGGATAAAAGCATTATGTGGAATATACAAATTTAGTTAGACTTTAATTTGAAATAAAAATCTTTTGAAAAGGTTTGTATGTAACTACATTCTTTGCACATGAATTTGTGTATATCACTGTTGTTTTGCGATAAATAACCGAACACTTTAATTTGCGTCAACTCTTTAACAACTCAAACTTTATACAATTGCAGCGTAGAACTACACTGTCCTACATTTTGTGGAACATTTTTTCTCAAGATATTTGTTTATAAATATGCTAATGATGTTTTGTGGAGCAAATGCAGCATAGAACTTCACAGTCCTAAATTTTGTGGAACATATTATAAAGAAAATGTATTCTCAAGATTTTTGTTTATAATTAATCTAATGAAATTTTGTGGAGCGTTTTACAATTGCAGTAAAGAACTTCACAGTCTTAAATTTTGTGGAACATATTGTAAAGAAATTTTTTTCTCAAGATATTTGCTTATAACTATGCTAATGAAGTTTTGTGGAGCATAACAGAGCTTGTAGAAATTAAGGCAAATAAACTGGTCGGAGATATATATTGCTACTAAGAAAAATTTGTTAGAAACAATAATTTATTTTAAATAAAAAATGGTATAGCTCACTTTTAAATATAATTAATCAGGTTTGTTGTGAAAGTTACTTTGTTTGAGGTCACACGATTTACAAAAACAAATTATATACATAAGAAACTCGAATAAAATGTTGTTCTAAATATACATAAGCACAATTAAGTATTACTTGGTTACGAATCCATTTGGGTGCTGGTGAGTATCGTGATGAACGTAAGACAGCCATGCAACGCAACCGGTAAGTCTTCAACTTTAGTTTTCTTCTCATCGTTGAAAAGTTAGATCACTACAGTTTTATCTTAAAAAAAATCTTTCCCAATTCTGAGGCAGTAAAATCGTACTCTTAAACCCGATGAAATAAGCAACAATTGTAAATCATTTATTTCGACTAACTAAAGTTAAATTAAAAGAATTTTCTGTTATGGATTTATGAATACTTTCGACTTTAGAAATCACGTGATTTAAAAGCACATGATTCATAGTACAAGCCAAGCTAAATATTCTGCATAGAATATTTCGCTATTGTTTCTTAAGAAAGTAAAATTTTTTAAACTGTTTTGTATTTTTATATCTGCATACTACAATACTATATTTAATGCTTTATTTAATGTCTTTACATTTTTTAGCTACAATTTGATTGATATTTATGCTATAAGAATGAAAAGTTCATAATATTTCTTTGCTTTTCTTTCATTACTTATAAAATGTTTCTTTTCAGTTCTCAAAAGAAAAATCAATATTAAAACAAATATTTAATGTGAAGGCAATTACAAATGAATCTGTTGAAAAACTGTTCATAAATTCACAGAGTGTTAACACAGCCGTATCATTTAAGTCACATTAAATTATGGAAAATATTGAATGCTTTACCAAACTTAACTTGATATAATTTATCACTTTACAAGAGCTTCATCTCACGTCACCCATTAAATTTTAAAAATAATGATAATGATAACAGAGAAAAACAATTTTCAGTTCTGGCTTCGCTTTTACCTCCACAAGCGTATAAATTTCAATATGCCACTTCTATATTTAAACGTTTTGTCTTGAATTTTATTCCAACCAATAACGTGACTTATCAACCATTTATCACAACAAGAGCGTGTCAATAAAACCCAAAATAATGTCAATAATCATTGGAAAAAACCTTCATGGCGTTTGAGAAATCGAACAAAAAAAAATCTTTCTTTAACATTGAAATTGTTTCTACTCATGCTGTTAACGGAGAAATGAATATTAAATATCTTTTACTAGACTTATTGAATTTTATTCATATTTAACTGTTTAAGTTTGTTAAGTTACTTGGTTAAATGATATAAATACTTCCTAGTCTGGCAGAGGGAAAACATCATAAAAAAGGTACTGAACAAAAATTTATGACTATTCTTAAATTATATTTCTGTTTTAAAATGTTCAAAAGGCTCTAGTGAGGATGGCAAAGACCTTGTAGCAAATAAAACAATGCACGACACTTAAGAGCTGTTTTGTAATGAAACACACCTTGAAATAATCATCAAGAGTTCCATATAACAACATTCAGCAATTAAAACTGAAACATTTTGTTTAAAAGCACATTATAAACTACACTGAGAGAAATAAAAAGTTACTCAATAAGGTGAGGAAGACAGGCAGCTCAGGTAATCTATTATTTCTTCTTAAAATGGGAAATATTTTGCCAATTGAAATCATAAATTCAAGGGACTGTTGCGGAAAGTACTGGTGGACTTAAAAATTTATAGACTACAAATTCCAGGAGCCTGCATAAAATATCATGTGAAGGCCAAAACTTTTAGTATTTGCACAAAACTTTATTTTCCAGTGTAGTTCATAAATTCTTTGTATGTAAATGAGCACGAATTTAAAACTCAAAATAATAGATAAAACACGTTAAAACATTAGCTGTGTCTGGCTGGCATTCTTTTGCCCGTATGATGTATTTGTGTGTGAATGTTGCCTTTTTGGTTTCACCGTAATGCCACCAGGAGTAGTAAAATGCCTTCGCAGTCTGCAATTAAAATTAAAAATCTTAAATAAAAGTGTTACAAAAAACTCTGGTGAAAATTGTTATTAAGTACCCTACGCTATAAAGAAAAATTTTAACAAAATATTTAAATACTTTTTTTATTATAAAATCCTGGTATTTTATTTCAAAACTATTTTCCCAGCGGTCAGTTTTTCTTTTTCTGCATTCTTCAAATTAGTGATCACAAAATTCGCCACTTTCCGTTATGACACCACTTTAGTAACAATTTTACTTACACTTTGCATCAGTTTTAATGTTCATGGTGCTGGAAATTATATTTCTATAAAACAGAAAACCAACTTAACACTTAGAATTTCCATCAACGGTAGGGACTCTTGCGTTTGCCAGCCCAAGCAAAAGAGCAGCTTGGAATGTTTTCACAACAGGCACGACCTTTTAATTACGTACTCGGCATTAACGAGACATTAAATGTAAAACATTTATCTCCCCTCCGTTTCGCATGACAAAAGAGTTTTTCAAAATGTTCTTAATGAAAGTTTGTGTTTAAAAGAAAAATTATTAGCCAAATAGAAACATTTTAATTATAAGCCAAATTGCTGTTGAGTTGCATATTTTCAAAATTAAAATATTTTTGCCATAAAAGCGTAAGCGAACATTAAGAATGTTTGGCATATAAAAGCGGGGTTTGGGCAAGTATTTGTAATTAATTTTGGAAAGCAACTTTTATGAAAAATGTGTAACTTACTTTGTGGAACGTATTTATCGAAAGACTTTAGATTGCACAATTTCACCCACAAAACACTGTGAAATGTTTTAAAAGACTAAATTGTTGAATGCACAATTTTTATACTACATTGCAAGCACTTTGATTTACCTGCAATATTTTCTCAAGCTTCAAGCTATATATTCCTGTTATGTATTTTCATCACGTTTCAGAATTTTAAAAATATATATTTTGGAATTTTCAAATTCCATTTTAATAAATCATCTTCAATATCTGTTTGTCATCAACATTTTGTTCTGATTGCATTTCATTACTGGCCAAAGACAGTAAATAAAACAAGAATTTGCACAAAAATTCGTAACACACCCAGCAAAAGAGGGACAGAGTGAGGGAGAGAGTGAGAGAGAAGTTCTTTTCTTATTTCAGCATTTAAGGCAAAACATTCTTTATTAAAAGTTTTGAATGTTTTAAAGCTTAAACGACCGCTGCTCTACAAAAGAGAAGTAAGAAAAATGTATTATGCGTACGTGCCTGAAATTTAAGTTGGCTTAATAAAAATAAAATCAAGGCCAATAGAACATTAACAACCATAATTATGAGACTTTGATGTAAATAAAACAAAATTCAGGCAACATTTTTTTTTCGTTTTCGTTTTTCTTATTCGCCAACAAAATCTTTGACAAGAGTCTCCTTTCTGGCTGATTTATTCATAAAGTGCTGAATTATTTAAGACGAATAAAAGAAGGAACAGAAACAACAGCATCTAAAACCAAATCAAAACTTTTTTCTTGTTTGGAATGGAGTATGTCTCTTTAAAAAGTTATCTGTCATACCTGTTGACAATGATTGATGGCCACGACAAAGAGACATAACAAAGTTTTGTTGTTTTTTTTTTTGTATCTTTTAAATGTCAACCAAAAACTAGAAGAATAAAAAAACACAACAAACTTAAGCAGCACTTTATTTCAATAAAAAAGGACTTTAGTACAACCGAAAAAGGAACTTTTGAAAAATACCGAAAAGCCAGAGATGAAATAGAAACAATCTAAGAAAACAACATTAAGCCAATAAAGGTCATAAAAGGAATATCCAAAAGAAGTTTTTCAATCAATTATGGCATAAATGTTCTTTTTTATGACTTATAATTTCAATAATAGTGCTGCAAAACAAAATTAAACTTTTAAGTTTCCATTAATAACATTTTATGAAGAATGTTTTTTGATATTCTATAGAATATTTTGGCTTGAAAGAACAAAATGTTTGTGGAACCCATATTGGATTTAAGAAAAATTTATTTAAATCGCAATATTTTCTGTAAATTTTTTTCTATACAAATTTGTATTAAAAGCTTTATATATAGACCTGTGTTTGTGGAACCTAAAATTTGCTATTAATATTTTTTTATAGAACTCATAATCCATTAAATAAATACTTTAAGTACAGGGCAACGTTCTCTGGAACAAATATTTAAAGTATTTGTGGAGCCCAGTTTTGTCTTCAAAACAGTTTTCAATAAATTGTTTTTATGAAACTTAAACTCTATGAAAATTTTTCTTACAGATAATGTTCTAATAGAAATTGTTTGTGGAACCTAAAATTTGTTTTTGATATTTCTTTAGAGAAGCAATGATCTGTTGTTGGAATATATTAATTAGAAGCCAACATTTTCTATGAAAAATGTTTAATGATTTTGTAAAACACAATTTTGTCTTCAAAACAATTTTCTTCAAATTTTTTTTTTTGGAAAACCCGAAATGAAAATATTTTTACAGAAAATGTTCTGCAAGAAACTGTTTGTGTAGTCTAAAATTTTCTCTTGATATTTCTTTACAGAACCGATATTTTTTAAGAAACTGTTTTGTACAAAATTGTTTGTGGTACCTAAAATTTGTTCTGTTGTCTGTTATTGGTAAATTTTTAATACCTGCCAAGATTTTCTATACAAAATAATTTTGTATAACCCTATGTTGTATTGAAAACAATTTTCTGTATTTTGTTTTTGTAAAGCTCATAATTTCCTACAAAAATTTGTTATAGAAAATATTTGTGGAACTTCAAATTTAAAATTAATAGTTACTTTTAATGCCCATCAGCCATCATTGAAGTACATCGAAGGCATATCAACATTTTACGTGCGTTAGATTCTACATAAATTCTATCCCTGAAAATGCTTGTGGATTCTGTTTTCGCAAAATTTTTATAAATTTGAATATTTCTTGCACAATAGTTTTCCGATTTCTTGAAACTTTCTAAGTTAGGGTCAAACGTTTTCAATTGAAAGTTCCTAGACATCATTTATCAATTTTTTTTGCAGATTTTAATTAAGAAAAATTTTGTTTAGGAAATTTTTTATGAACCGTTATATTTTATGCAAGAAAAAATTGTTGTTTTGATTTTGCAACCTTCATTTTTATCAGCCAAATTTGTGAAATGCTAGAAAATTTTTTGTTAAGCTTAATTTTTTTTGTGGAACCTATTTTATTCTAAGAGAGTTTATTGAAAACTCAGCTAAAATTTAAAATTTAAAATTTTGCATAAATGTTTTTATGACATTTCTTAGCACAATAATGGATTATTTGAGGATCCAGCTCTGCTGGTTTCACAACTGGCAGCCTCTGGAACCTAACCTAACCTAAAATTGTTTACATAATTTTTTATTCTACAGCTTAAATTCCTTATACCTTGAACTTTATTTGAATTATTTGGTTGTGGTTTTATGTAATTTTGATTAATCCAAAAAAAAAAATTTTTTATTTAAATGAAGTAATTTTCATTTCCGTTCAAACCATTAACTTTTCTCCTCTATCATTTACTCTTATCAAAGCTAAAAAAAACATGCTGGCATAAAAAATGTTTAAATAAATATTCAATAATTTCCACATGACTGCTTTTAAGCATTATTGGAAAAACTCTAACAAACATAATCTGTTATTAAAATCTATTACTAAAAGACCTTTTAACTTTTGAGCAGAAAAAGAAAAAATTCACTTAATGAAAGCAGAAGAGACAAGAAAACAAACACGAATACACTGTAAAAAGGGAGAGATAACAAAGTAAATATCATATAATTTATTTTATAATTTTCTTCATTTCTACAATTCTTTTTACATTTATTTGTTGTTATTGCCAATAAAAGATAGATTTTCCTTTTCAAACCATTGTATGCATGGATTGAATATCATGGTCATCAGCATCATCATCCTCATCCATCTGTTCATTTATCTTTCTCAAAAATTTTCGTTCATGCTGGAAAGCAGATAAAAAGTATGCAGTAGTAGCACAAAACACTAACTAGCCAATTGTATTTAAGTATATATTTTTCAGAGCTGTAGTCGTAGCAATTTAAGTAGCAATAGTTGTTAACTTAATGCCAGCCAAAAGATTTCTTTGGCCAAATAAAGCAAAAGAAAAAGTAAAAGACAATAATCATTTAAACTCTCTCCAGCAACACTCTACTAACAAGCTCTATAATCGAAAAGGAAAAATTGTGCAAAAGTCCTTGCCTTTTTTTTTGTTGTTGTTCAGTTTTTGCTGTTTTTTAAGCATTAAATCTGATAATAAAATTAAAGAATTCTTGCTGTATCTAAATGTATCTGATGCATGATATTGGTAGATATAAATAGTTCAAGACAATAATACAACAACAAGGCAAACGGGCTACCAACATTTTTCAATAAGAGGAGTTATTGAAGCAGCCGTGGCAGCAGAAATGAATGTTGCAAACTTAAATAGTTGCACGAAGAAGCAAAACGAAACAAACAAAAAATAAAAAGGAAATTGATGATTTGGATGAATGACCATTGAGCAAAGTGATTAAGATTACAATAACAAGATATGAAAGGGAGCAGATGAGCAACAGAAAAAAATAAAAGCAGCCTTTTTTTTGGGGGGGTTATCAAAATAAAATGTTATTATTTCAAAAAGGATTTCTGTTAAAATAAGCAATAGTTTGGAGAAAAGTAAATAGATATTTGGGAACGAGAACCAATGCAAGAAAAGCAGCTCGTAAAGAAAATATTTTATAAAATATTACAACACCATAATCAAAAAATGTGATGCACTAATCATTCCAGGTCTAAATAGGACCTCTGTAATTGGTTTCTGTCTCTTGCAGCCGTTTATATGCCGCTGACATTTTGTATATGCTAATCCATTCTTCATTAGATTTAAAGTGATTGCGGCATATAGAGGCTTTTGTTTAACTTTAAGTGAATTTTCATGTTAAAAAGCAATTTTTTGCTATAATCGAAAATTCGAACATAAGTTCGAAATTTTTTCGAATCATTAGTTTTTTCATATTAAAAACCTATAGTTTTTAATTTTATTAAAATTTTTTTTTCTTGGCTGCATGGTTTGGAATATCAATAGTACTCGTGCAAGTTGTACCACAAGTCGCAAAGTGTGAGGCACGCTGCAAATTTAAATAATACTTAATGGCAAAGAAATGCCAGGTTAAAGAATGTAGCCCTATAAAAGTTCATTCAGGTTTGGAAAACTCACAATCTCTACAAAAACTCCTCATATGATTATGTTGTTTTTCTTTTTGCTCTAAAATCGTTTGAACTTTTCAAACGAACATTTCGGTCTTTCAACCATCTACACAGAACATTTATATCATCTCATACTATTTATTTATTTATTTTTTTATTGACCAACCATTTTTTTGCTTTTTAATATTCAAATTAACATTTTGACGTTTATTTGCTCTCTTTTAAAATCTTCATAAAATTTTCACCGATTAGTTGTAAATACTTGCCATAAATATTATGCATTTTCCGTTCTTTTTTTGGGGGAAAATAAAACAGAAAATAAAATTAATTTGTTTTGATTGCTAAAAACACCATATTTTTCTCTTTTGTTCAAATAATTTACATGTTCAATTGCAATTATATTTGCAAATTTTTCGAGAAATTCTTTATGTTTCTGTCGATTATAATGCATGAAATTGAAAAATAAATATGAATTCAAATGGAATAGTATAGTGACTTTTGTTAATTTTGTAAATAGAAACAATTTATTTGCTGTTGTTCCAAGTTCTTCAACAAAAAGGCCAAAGTGCGCATTAGCGAAATATTTTGTATATTTGTTAACAATTGAGAACACAAAGACAAATTAATATAAATAATAAATTTTCCAATTGTGTAATAATTTGCCAAAAATATGAAACCCAGGGCTGGTTATACCACGGTGATGACAACAAAACAAAACTTTGAAAAATTTAGTTTTTTTCAATGTAATTGTGCTAACTGTTCAATCGCAATTGCGAAATCCACCCGGAGTATCTAAATAAAAATCACATTCACTTTAAATAAATATTCCAAGGAAAAAACTTCTCTTCTCTTTTATTTTATTTTATTTTATTTTCTCTTTTCTTCTATTCTATTCTGCTCCCTTCCCTTCCCTTCTCTTCATTTTCTCTTCTTTTCTTTCTTTCTTTTCTTTTTGCTTCTCCTCTTTTCCTCTCTTCTCTTCATTTTCCTCTTCTTCTTTCTTCTTTTTCTGTTCCGTTCCTTTCTTCTCTTCTTTTCTCTAACTCTAAGTCTATCTTCTTTTTTCTTCCCTTTTCTTAACTTCTCTTTTGTTCTCTTATTTTCCTTCTTTTCTATTCTATTCTCTTCTCTTTTTTTCTGTTTCCTTTTTCCTGCTCTGACCTCTTCTGTTCTTTTGTCCCCTCCACTCTTCTTTTCTGTTTTCTTCCACTTTCTGCTTTCCTCTTTTCTTTTCTTTTCTTTTCTTTTCTTTTCTTTTCTTTTCTTTTCTTTTCTTTTCTGTTCTGTTCTGTTCTGTTCTTTTCTCTTCTCTTCTCTTCTCTTCTTTTTTTCTTTTCTTCTCTCCCCTTTATTTCTCTTTTCTGATTTTTACTTCTCTTGCTTTCTGTTCCCTTCGGTTTTCTTCTTTTTTGTTATCTTCTGTTCTGTTATGTTCTGTTCTGTTCTCTTCTCTTTTCTTCCCTTCTTTAATGCTTCTCTTCTCTCGTCTTCTGTTAACTATTTTCTTCTTTTTCCTGTTGTCTTCTGTTATATTTCATTCTCTACTTCCTTTTTTTCTCCCTTCTTCTTTAATTATCATTTCTCTCAATTCTTTATTTCTCTTTTGATCTCTTCTAGTATATATTGTACGTACTGCATGAAAAAGCATAATTTCAAAACCTTTCTTGTGAGCGTGCATGACGTGAGCCAAAAATGCTCACGCTCCCATCACAAGCTTGTCAGCAGTTAACTAATGGCTGTAAATTTGAGCCTTAATGAAGTTTCTTTCCCTCTTTGAACAAAAAAAACAAACAAAAAAAAAACAAAAATATGCTTGCTAAACTTTTCTTTTGTTGCATGTAGTTGTTATTATTATTCTTGAGACGGCATTGTAATGCATAACTTTCCTTCGCAACTTATATTCCAGCAGAGTCTCCTTTCAATTACATATTTCAGTTTAAGTATTCCAACCACTCAAATATCTCTCAATACAGCCCGGGAATACGCATAACGACGATGTTGGTGGTCAAACTGTTTAGAATAAAAATAATAATACTTTATGATGTATGGCTGACGTGGTGGCGTTGAAAATGTTAATGGCTCTGGCCCAACTGATGTGAGTGAACATCACTCAAGTCAGTTAGTCTGTCTGTCTGTCAGTCAGTCGTGCAGTCAGCTCTTTGTGTTACAACCACTACCGGACTCTTGTGGCTGCTTGAAACTTCATGGAGGTTTTTGGTTCTCCACACTTGATGTTTAAACATAATTTAACTCGTCGTACCTCAATGTAAATAATAATTATTTTCGAGGATATTCATGTGTGTGTGTGTGTGTGCGTTTTTGCAGTTCACAGGCAGCACTTATTTGCAACACAAGTAGGTAACTGCGGGCAAATGCCTGCCACACCACATTAATGTTGGTGTGTGTGTGTGTGGCATCAGGTATTTTCTCCACATATCACTTGTTTTGAATGTTGTGCAAAATGTTCTGGGCCTAATGCAAATTTTCTTTTATAGTTGTTTCTGGTGTGTCATAGTTGTACCTGCTATTCATTATTAATATTATTATTATAATTTGTCACAAACTAAGAAGAAAAAAAACGAGACAACCAAAGAAATCAAAAAAAAAAAAAACTCAATTACTTGACAAAGTTCTTTTTTTTTACATTTTAATACACATCATTGTCATCGAGTTTATGACAAGCGTGTAGGCATTTCTGAGTTAATTAACAATTATTATTTATGTTTAAACAATGATGAATATTTAATGAATTTTAAAAGGCAAACCAAAAGGAGGGGCTAAGAGACAAAATAAGAAGAAAATCGTTTCAGCAATAAAAAATTTTTTTCTATAAATTTTAACATCATATCCTTGCTAAGTTTAGATTAATTTATATTAATACGTCAACAGCGTAACGTATTCAAATCAAACATCTTCCATCTGCAATTACTAATTGCTTATCCAGAGGATTTAAGTTTGGCTTCTACTGCCCCAAAAATGGACGAGAACTGTTTTGTGATAAAATGCAAGTGGTCATCATTTTTTTTAGAGCGCTTAAGGAAAGTAAATTTGTAGACATACTGACCGGGCTATTTCCCCGGCGTTCTATTTTCAGGTTTTGTTTTAAGGTCACTACGTTTAACTTTCAAATTCATTCTTAAAAATGTTGGCATACATATTCTTTGAGTCTAAAAACTATTAAAGAAAAACTGCTAAAACTGTTAATTGGCCTCAAGGTGAGTTTTGGCTGGTTTGCTGTATTAAAATTTAACTTTTCTTTCAATAGTTTTCGTTATTTTTCTCTTTACCCGTAAAGCAATTATTATCAAAGGCATTAAAGAAATGCTGACTGTTGTATGGCAAAATAACCACATGGTGTTTTACAAGACATTTATGCAACTGCAAAATATGATATGAACTAAAAAAGCCAATAAACTACACTGTTACCAAAAGAAAACTACAAAATAAAAATTAGTATTCCTTTTTACATATTTATAAGTATAAAATCATTTGCTGTCGAGTTTTATTCAAGTAAAAATAAATTGATCAAAGGCAAGTTCAATTTTCTAAAGCAAATGTTTTACAGAAATATTATCCCAAAGCAAAAATTTTCTGTATACATTTTAGCTCTGAAACATTTTGTTTTTTTATAGTAAATTTATCCATTTAAAATATTTTCGGCTGTATTCATAATAAAATCCTAATAAACATTTTAGCAAGTTTTTATTTAAAATTATTTTATATCTTAAAAATCAGTTTTTCAAAAACTGTATTCATAATCAGTTGTTTAACTAAAAACTATTTTATTGAATTTATCCAGTATGATCCGGCAGCACTATTAATTTTACTTGTCATTTTAGTGTTAATGATGCGACACAATAACTACTTTTTTTAACAATACCCGAATACTCAACAATGCTTATTTAAGAAAAATATTTCATAAATGATTTAAAGAATTTATTAAAACTCGTGATGTAATAAAAAAGAAAAGAGAAGAAAATGAAACACATTAATTCAGGACCAAAAATGAACCTTTTCAAAAAATGTTTGTTGTATTTTTCAGCTGTCCATATGCCGACGACATTTCGTTGTTACCAATGGTAACTCGTTGTATAGAAGATTGCAAAGAAAAGTAGAAGTGTTGCAAAACGAAAAAAGAAATGTTTGCTGTGTTAAAGGTTTGTTGGAACATTTCTGATTCTCATTCTGTTCATGGGAATTATGGAATGAGTAGTTAAGTTTCAAACAAACTTTTAAGAATTTTTCAAGTCTACTGATGAGTTGATGAGCACCAACGAAATGTCGTCGGCATATAGACAGCTGGAAAATACAGCAAACATTTTTTGGAAAGGTTCATTTTTGGACTTGAATTAATACATTTCAATTGGCTCTTAAAGCAAATAAATAATTAAGTTCATATTTAAAATAAAACATATTAAAAGTTAAATGAAAGTAAATGGTTCAAACAATTTTTATGAGATGGAAAAATTAGTCGAATAACGAGTTTTAGTTTATTTGTTTTGTATTGTTTTTATATCACTATTGAATTTGCTGCAGAAATTTTTAAGAAAGTAAAATTCTGAACATTAAACACATATAATTAAAAATGGAAAACAAGGAAAGCGCAAACGTTCCGAAAACTGGAATAAAGAAGATAAGGTATGCATATATTTATACATCGGAGAATTATAATGTGCTTGAAAATATATAATTTGTGCTGAAGGAGCTCATAAATTTTCCACAATACAAAATGTAAACAGACAAACAACAAATAACACAAACGTCATTTTAAAATTGACTTAAACATGAGTGCAAGCAATTTTAAAAACAGTTGATTTAGAAAAAAAACGTTAAAATGTACATTTTAGCTTAGAATTCATTTACGAATACAGTTTTATCAAAAATTCCCTAAACTGCTATTCAAATTTTCAAATGCTATTCAAATTTTTTATGAATACGGCCGTTGTTTGTCTTTCGAAAATGTAAATGAATGAAAGATCCAAAAGTTGATAAAAAGACACCATTTACACGATACATTCTTGTTTCGTTTCAATATTTGTTGTGTACATACTTGCATATGTGGAAGCCTTTCTGTGGCAGCCGTTCTGAAATCAAATTTATATGAAAAGCTGATTGCATATTTTTGCGGAACCAGTGTAAATGTGTGCCGTTTACATGTTATTATTTGTGTTTGCAACCACAGTTTTGGGGGCTACGGGCCAGGTATCTTACTACGTTCACACACTGTTGCCTTTTAGTGTAAATAACCACATAAGAAGACAGTCAGCCAGACAAAAATGCTGTAAAGACAGCTGCAGCAGCAGCAGCATACGAGCATCAAGTGAAGTAGTAAAAGCATTAACGACATACAGACTCACTCATGCTGGGCATGATGAGTGGTCGATAAGCAGGACAAAATACCCAAAAAGAAAACAGAAGAAAAAATACAAAATGCAATCAAATTTATGAAAAGCTACAAAAGCTGTGCTGAGGCCTCAGCACGCAACTTCGCAACTTGAGAACACGAAAGAATTAATTTTCAAAAAACAAAAACAAAAAACTGCCTATGCGAATGAATAATGCAAAACTAATTTTACATCTACGATGGAAACACTTAATGAATTAATTTTTAATTACATTAACATTTTGTCTAGTACCCGTTCGTATGTTGATGCCAAAAATTTTCAACAAATTATTTATGTTTTCCTCAAGTTCGTATTAATGGCCATTTCATGAACAGCTGAACAGCTGAAGTCGAATGTAATTGACAAAACTCTAAACAACCTGCAGTTAAATTAATAGCCTCAAATAGCAACCAACAGCAAACTGTGTAATAAATAAATGCAAGTATCTTAAACTACAAACACTAAAATGTGACCATAAATTAGTTTTTTTTTCCACCAAAAATTGCGTAGTGTTTGTTTAAAATTTCACGTAAATTTTGTACAACATTTTTAAATTTAAACGTTAGCAAATACCTGCTTAATAAAGCTGCGTATTAACGTTTCTATCTTAACGGTCATCATAAAGATTTATCTAAAATGTTTTTAACATTAAATTTATTTATACGTTTCTTTTTTCCCCAAACTTTTAATCTTTTTGTACCAGCAAATGCTGATTTTCGCTCCATGTTTTGTGTTTGTATGTGTGTGTGGCAAATTTCAAGTTATGACAGGGGATTTAAAAAAAAAATAACAGCGACAAAACAAAATTCAACTGAAATTCTTGTTCAGCTTTTATGCTTTTTGTCTGACAGATTTCAGATTACAGCTTAAAAACAAATAATTTAACAGAGATTAGTTGAATAACATGAAAAAGCATTGCAATTATTTGTGGAGAATTACAAATGTTGGTAATTAACGAAAAGAAAAAAAAAACAATAGAAAAAGTTAAAGAGGATTCATTTTTCTGCACAATGAGAAGCAATCACACTCGATTGCCATTCTACACGCGATAAATAGTTTTTCTATAAAAAAAAAAATCATTTTCTGTACAGAAAAGATGTCGTAGATGATCAAAACTTTCAGACCTCTTGTGTTTCAGGTAGTGAGAAATTCAGAAGAGGGAATATTTCACGCACATTTATTGTCCTGAAACAAAAATCTTACTAAATACTTGAGTGCCTCCTTCCTTAAATGTCGGAAAAAGTATTGAGCTCGTTACTTGTGAAGGCAACGAAGGCGAATCACTAGTGTTAGAGCTCTTCGAAAAAATCTTCTTACGTACATTTTCTGCACACATTGAGTACTTTGTAGGTATTTTTATATGAAATATTGTATGAAGGACAATAAAATTGTTGTTATGTTGACCGATTCAGTTGAACTCTTTATGTTTGTTACGGCGTGCTTTTGGCAAAAGCACGAATGTCAGCTCTCTGTCTTTTACAGTTTGGAAGCTACCGCTAATTGTTACTTTACGTTGTATAGGGACACCTGGTGTAGTTTTCGACTGGTTGTTGTTTTTAGTATATGCTGTTCTAGGGCATCTGTAACTACACACACTGTGCAAATTTCAGCTCTCTATCCCTTATGGCTTGAGAGTCATAGCTAATTGTTACCTTACATTGTAAGGGGACACCTCGTAGTTTTCGACTTGTTGTTGTTTTTAGTATTTGCTGTTGTAACGGCAAGGTACAGCAACATCCTGTAAAAATGTCTGCTCTCTACCTCTTACCGTTTCGGAGAATGGACGCTGTGGCGGACGGACGGACGGACGGACGTAGAAGTCTCGGTAATACGGTACCGTTTCACTCTGATGAGTACGGAACCCTAAAAAGCATAATGTTTCATGCAAGTAGTGGAAGAATATTTCTCTCTCAAAAACTCTCTCACTTGCTGGAAATTTGAGTACGGGAACAGTGTTTGTACAAATTGGGATCCTGCGGGCTCTCAATGTTAAGTACGGGAACAAAACTATTGATAGCGACTTCGAAACAGCTAGTTGTACCCCAGCCAATGCCATAACTTTGCTTTAAAATTATTTGAAGTATAATTATAAAATATAAAATCATTGAACAATTAAAAATTCTTTTAAAAGAATTTTATTAAAAAAGTTTTTTTTTTTTATTAAAAATTTATTTAAAAAAATTTTTTTTCTATGCCCTTGTATTTTTGCTGTTCTTTGTAGCAAACTAGTTTGCTTTTACTACCACTCTAGATTATGTTGTGATAAAATCCAAATTTTTTTCTCTTCTTAATTCATTTAAGTGCACTTAAATGTGCGGCATTAAATGCAATCAAAATGCCTTTCTTTACATTCAACATTTATGCACCTTTAATTTGAAAGGTGTGAATAACTATTTATGTTCAAATTTTAATTAACAGCTGTTACATTTAGCCATAACTATTTACCCCCATGAACTTTTTTCTACTGACATAGAAAAACATATGCTGACACAAGTCTACAAATCGGGGTGGAATTCATTAGTAATTTATGGAGTTTTGATATTTGAAACGGTAGTCAAAATATGACACCCCCCTCGCTTTGCTTGAGACAATTTATTTTGGAAAGCAGGCGAGCGGAAACGAATAACTTGTAGCCATTTAAATTTTTTTGTTTTTTTGTTTTAAGAAACATTTTATACTAAGTCTTTTATTAGAAAGTTGTCTGCTATTTTTCTTTTGCCTTGTTGCTTATTTGAATAATTTAACATTTTATATTTTTATTTGCCATTCGTTGTAGAGGTATCAAGTTATTTAAATTAGCATATTCTAAAACAGACCCTTCTTTTGCTTACAGTCAGAAGCTGTTTAAAGATATGAGTAAATGAATTTTACATTTGACTAATTTTCTGAATGTTTTCAACATTTTTTCCAGTGTCTACTGTGATTGTAATCTGACCCTTATTAGAAGAAATGGAATCCTAAAGGTATGTACATATTTGAAAAGGTGACTTTGTTTTACATTGAAATCCCTTAAGAGTTTGTTTTCTTTTTTAAATTATATCAAAAAATTTAATAAACAGCTTAAAATATTTGCCAACATTTTATTTTTATTTATGATACAGCTCTATGTTTGCTGCTTCTATTTGGAAATATCAAACCATTTGCATGCTTTTTATTTCAGTAATTGATATTTATCTCTTAGACTTTTCACATAATCCTGCTATTTTCATTAAATTGCTATAAAGTGCAAAAAAAAAATATCTCGAGTGTTTTTAAATAAAAGTCACGTACTCATTCATGTCAGTTTTTCGCACGCACCAATGTTGACCACAATTCAGGCCCACCCTGTCACACAATAGAATGTTTTTCTTTTTTTGGAAGGGGGGGGAGACTTTGACAGAGAAAAACCAAAAATGTATGAAAAACAACATTCAAACTCACTTTGTTCAGTTTTACTTTTAAATTCATCAAAATAATTATTTTTAAGCTGGCAAAGAAAGCAAAAAAAGAAAAACTACAAATCAATTAAGACCAAACTTTAAAATTGAATAAAAATGAAAACTTTGCCAGAGTGCCAAATAATTGGAGGGGCTCGAATATATGTGTGTGTGTGTGGGCAACACTATTAAATACTAAAATAAGAATACCAAAAATTTCGGGTTTTAACATATGTAGCTGGGGGACAACTAGCTGTTGTGCAGGATTATTATTCTCGCAAATGTGTTGTCATTACTCTAGTTGCTCTTTGAGAAGTAAAAAAAAATATCTTAATATCTTAAAATTTGCAACTACAACAAAAATTTCAATTACTTTCTAAGATATATACGTTTCGCTTAGCGGTCTAAGCTAAACTGCCAAGATTAGTAAATGTTTGCCACGAGTATGCATTTAATGGAGTGCTTATAAATAGTGTAAAAAATACAAATTAGTCAGGAGCTCCCCAGCTAGTAAGACGCCACAATTTACTATTCTGATCATCTACAATTTTAACCACTCTAGTTTTATTTAAAAAAAAAAATAATTATCGATGCGATCTCGAAGCCAGTAAGTCTTCAAATTTCTTTTTCTTGTCTTCTTTCAAAATGCTAACCACTACGATTTTATTACAATGAATTTCTCTTAATTTTGAGAAAGCAAAATCGAACTCAATCCCAATAAAATTACCAAAAATTACTCATATAGTTCTACTATAAACCTAAAATTAATGTTTCAAAAAAACTTTTTAAAATTTTGGTTAAATTTTTTTATTTAAAACTTTTTTTTTAGAAAATTTGTAGAAAAAATTCAAATTTCAAGAGAAAATTTTTTATTGGTATTAATTCCCTAGTAAATCCATTTCTGTTCTACTAAAGCTTTTCTAAAGGTGTTCCTATTTTACAAGATGAAGCTTTTGTCTTCAATAATTTGCCATTTTCTTTCAATCTCGAGTCAAGCCAAGGCAGCAAAAAGACAAAGAGTAATAAATAACATACAAATAATTTTCCCAGAAACATTTTATTTAAAAACAATTGTAACTACGGGGTGAATACGCAGCCGATAGTTGTCCCCCAGCTAATGAGTCATATATTTTCTTAATTTAATGCTAATCACTGCAAAAATCTTTCTTCGTTTATTTAACACAATCTTATTAACTAAACTTTAAAAAGGATTTTTTTAAACATTTTTCCACCAAAAAAATTTTTTTTAACAAAATTTTTGAAAATTTTGCTATCAATTCTTATAAAAAAATTTAGTTTGTACATTTTTTAATAGATTTCTTCAATAGCTATATGTATATTTTTATAAATGTGCAGCTCTGAGTTGAAATGAAGAAAGAGTTCCGCAAAATTAATAATAAATATAAACGGCTAGTTGTCCCCCAGCCAAAAAGTAATTTTTTGATTTATTTAAAAGTTGATCTCTGAAAATTAGCTATAACTATATTTTTAGTTAATACAATTAGGAAAACTTAAAGAAAAATTTTTAAGAGAAAATAAATTTTTTTAAAATAATTTCCCTTTTAAATGTGTTTGAATTTTTTTTTTTCAAATTTTTATTAGAAAATATTGTTATTGCACATTATTTACAAATGATTTTTTAGGCAAAATTTGTGTCGAATTTGATAGAAATTTTTTAAAAATTTCCTGTATATAATTTTTTTTTATATTATTTGTATAATTTTTCTTCAAAACTTAGTTTATTCAAAATAAATATTTTGCATGACTGCATGTTTTTCTAGAACTATTTTTGTATGTTGCCATATAAAGTCCAACTAAAGCAAGAGTTTACAGATAATTAAAAAAAGTAAAGAACATTTCTTGGAGAAAATGCATTTATTTGAATAAATTTTTTTATTTTTAATATATGAATTTTTTTCGACCCCTTCTTTTTTTATAAACATATACCCCCTAATTCATAAAAATTATAACAGGTTAATAAGACTGTTATTCGACATATTTGTATGGAAAATCTGTCAAATAAGAGCTTTATAAACCTGTTATATTTTTTATGAATTAGACGGATAATAATTTACTTGAGCTGTAGGTATTTTTTATTAAAAGAGTTTATATGTTTTTTGAATATTTTTGTCGGTATTTTGCTCTCCTTCGCAGAGATTCTTCAGGCCAAAAATATTTTAAAATATTTTGAATGGTTTTTTTTTATTTTTTCAATACCGTTTCTTAAATAATGTATAATTACAATTTTTTCTATGTAGACGAATTTTTTTTATTACAAAGTTTTTCAGGGACGAGGGCTGGGACAAAAAAGTATCTTATTATATAAAATTATTATATAAAATTTTGCCCAAAAATCTTTCATTTCTTTCAGTATTCTGTACTGAAGTCAATTTCAAATATTAAAAAACGATAGACAGATGTATTTTATGGAAATATTTTTAACATGACATCAATTTGTAGCAAAAGCCTAAATACAGTTTTTTTCCATTGGATATTCATACATGTATCACAAGACAAATAACAAACACCCAACAACCATAATTTTATATTTTGTTAACCAAACACCAAGTGGAGGATTTGGTCTTAATAAAAGTAAATGGCGAGCTATTGTGCAAAAATGTATGTATGGTTGTGTGCCTGTATGTGTTGGCTTTAATTTTTGTGTTTAATCAATTTATGGTCATTGTCGATCTGTCAGTTATCAAAACGACCATTATAAACTACAAGCTTAAATTGTTTAAATAAACTTGAGCAAATGACGCTGCCAACGAGACGAAAGCAGCGCCTGATGGTAACGATGATCATGATGACGATGATTCATGCCATGAAAAAACTAACTGGTAGAGTGGCTAATAACATTTCTTTGCTGCTTTTGTGATTTTTCAAAATCACAGGAGTATAAATGGTTTGAAAAGGTATTGAATAAGCGTGGGCTGTTTGTTCCATAAACAAACAATAATGAAATGACAGGCATACAGGTAGAGCCAGCCGTGTCATGTGGACTCCATAACAAAATCATAAAATATTTTATGCTTAAATGCCAAATTTATCAGCATTCTGTGATAGTGATTTTAAAAGCAACAATAAGAAGATAATTGCTACAAATTCCATAATTATGGATACATATTTTTTCCAAAAAGGCAGACAATTTTTTTGCACTCTTAAATATTATGCTGGTTGAAGTTTATTAAGGGCCTATGTGGAAAAATTTTCTTTAAAAGCTTGTTAAATAATGTAGATATTTTCTAACGAAGTTTTATTAATTCACCACTAAACTCCTTCAAAGCGCGATGCTCCTAAAAGAATCTAAAAGAAATAATAAAATAAACTCCTACAACTTCACTCTTATTCTCTTACACTCTACATATAAAAGACTTCTTTATGGAAAATATTTTATGTTTAACAAGCGTTAAATTGTCAAATTTTGTATAGAACTTTAACAAAGTTCAAAGCTTTAATGTTTGAACATTTCTAATTCTCATTTGGTTGATGGCAATTTTGTAATAACAAGTTGAGTTTCAAACATTCCATCAACGAAATGTCGGCTGCGTATAGACTCCGGAAAAAGCCAGCAGACAGTAACAAGATCTATTTTAGAGCTCAAATAATAAATATCAATTGGCTCTTAAAGCAAATAAATAACTAAGTTCATTCAACCTTAAATCCGTACTTTGATACTGCGTGTGTTTAGGTTTTAGAGAAGCCGTCAGTAAGAAATAAACTCTTTAGGAGTTTTCTTTTCATTTTAAACGCCTCTGAGCATTTTTGTTGTACTGAAAATTTTTATATTTTTTTCCCATTAGCCATACTGTATTTTTATTTTATTCTCGGTACAACAACAAAAAAATTTAAATACATATGCTCTCCACTTCACTTGCTGTCCAGCGGTGCTTTACATCACATTTATGTGAAAAAGATGGTATTTTTCTATAATTAAATAAATAAGAATCTGCAAAATATATTTCTCAAAAATCAGAGAAAAACGTACTTTTCGGTATTAAATTGCCAACAGTTATTTCTTAATTAAATATGTTGGAAAAAAAACAACAGTAAAATGTGCTGCCAAAGAAAATAAGCAAAAAAATATAATAAAATTAATTTCATTTCAAAGTAGACCACAAACGATACATGTGCAAACCGCAATTAATTTAAATTGCTGAATATGTGTCTGTGTGCATATGCATGCGTGTGCGTGTTCCTGTGTGAGTTTGTTTTAAGAAAATTAAAATAAAATCCAAATAAACTAGCATAGCAAAGTATTTATGTGGGCAAGAGGAGAAAAATATTTAAAAAAAAAAATTATTTACAACAAAAAAAAAATAATATTTTTTTTCCAATGCATGCAACTCCACTCCCACTCACACGCATACATTTATAGAAAGAAAAACCCTTTGCCAGGCAGGCTCATACACACATTCGCGTAAATTGCTTCGCGAGTGTGAATGAACAATCACTGCAGCTGGACACAATGTTTAATGAGCAGCGACAGTTAATGAAGTTATAGCATATAGTAAATGATAATAAAACAATGAAATAAAGAGATTTAAAGGACAAAAATGTTTGCTATGAAAAGCTTGATTTACTAAAACATTAGTCGCGATATTGTTAAAAAAGTACGAGAAATAAAATAGAAGTGTGTTTTTCTAAAAAAAAAAAAATTGTATGATTGAGTTGCCTGTATGATTGAGTTGCTTGTCCTAAGCCTTAAACTTTAATCACCCAATTCATAAAAAAAATTATTCAATTGATTTATCAAGTATCCAGTTCACCAACCATGGAAGCCTTGTTTGTGTTGAACTAAAATTTTGTATTCGTTAAGTACCTCATAAGTCTAATTATTCTGGAAGTGTTGTATGTTTTCGTTTTGTCACTGATTTAGGGCTGTTGCTGACCCTCTATAAGGTTAAATCGAATGCAGTGGGAACAGATAATGATCTTGTAAAGTTTTTTTTTTTTTTTTTTGTTAAAAAACGCTACACATTATTTATACTCTACAACTCACTTCCTAAACTAGAATGTGAAATAGCTTTACATATCAAAATTTTTGCACTGTGTTTCATACAAAAAAATGGTTTTTAATCATTAAAAATGTATGCATTAACACTATGGTGCAGTTAATTTATTTTTATTATTAAATTGTGTGGCAACAAGTATGTGCTCTGTTAATTAGGTAAAGTATAAAACGTTTGCACTATGGGTAATGCAACGAAAACCATTTTTTTGTGAGAATCATTAAATAAATCTCTTGAATGAGTGTGTTGCTTTTAATTTAAAGCTTTAAATATTTGTATTATTGCTTGCACTATGGGACCTGTACTGTTTTTTTTTACTAAACAAATTTTTTCATACGTTTACCTCAACCATTAAAACACTTGGACGTGAAAAAGAAATATGAATAAAGAACTAAAACGTGTGCAATATGGGTCATAAGACAAAAACAATTTTTTTTTTTTCGGGAAACGACAAACAAAATTGTTTCATTAGTATGTTGACTTTATTTATCTTTATATATATGGCATTATTTACAACAATATTCACTACAACTAAAATCGATTCGAAATACCAAGCAGAGCCAATCTTATATGATTATTATTATTTTTTTCAAATTGATTTTATTTTTTTTTTTTTTTTGTTTAAAAATTTTTATAATATCTATTTCAACTTTATTTTATTTTTTATAAATACCGGCACTAATGTTTAAAGTGTCTTATATGTTAAATTTTCTTCTAAAATTAGGTATTTAATATCTATATAAACGTTAATTTTAGCAAATAGATGTGATACCTTTAAATTTCCGCTTAATATATCTGGCAGGTTAAATTTTTAATACATTTTTTCATCATCTTCATCATCGCCATCATCAACAGCTGCAGCAGGCAGACTGAAGCAGAGTACGGCAGCATTAATACTTGTGACAGTAACTGTTGTGGTGTTTTGCTAAAGTTGTGATAGTTTTATGTTGAACGAACAAAAAAGAACTTTTAACGTTAGCAATTTAATTATTTAAAATACTGCATAATTTAACCAGCAAACAAAAACCAGCAGTGATTGTAGTATTTTCAATTTTTATTTTTTTTTTCTTATTTTATATTATTAAATTTCCACTAAAGTGATTAACTACTCTTGGGGGTTTTATATAAATTTTCTTTTTTGCTTTTAAGTATTAATATTCATATATTCTGTTGCCCAGCAGCAGGAGATAAAAACACAACAACGCAGTTGTTAATGATTGATTTTATTTAATGGCCACAAGTAAAAATTCAGGCCTCCAGAATGCAGAGATCTCTAACAAAATTTAATTTTTAAAAATTCTCATTACACCAAAGTAAGTGGTAATTAAATGAAAGCAAGTAAACGGGTAATACATTATCGTCCATACCAAACAGAAAATTTTTTATAAAAATACATAAAAAAAAATATTTTTAAAATACATGGGAAATAATTTTGAAAGGGAAAAATTTTTGCATCTTCAGTAATTTGTGAGAAAATTTAAAATGTTCTTGTGTATTTTCGTTAATTAAACTAAAGCAAACATTTAAATATTGGTCATTGCACATGTGTAGCAAAATTAGTCTGCTTTCAAAGAAGAAAGTCTGCAGAAGAAAAGAAGACATACAGTCATACTTCTCAGCAGAAGTGAAAACAAATGATTTTGAAGTGTCTCAGAGAAACTCTTTATCGCTGTTTCTGTGCACCAATTGTTTTACTAATTTAAACATTTTTATTTTCGTTTATAAATTAATATCTATTCTTAATAAAAAGTTTAAAAATTATAAATATATTAATATCAATCTTGAATGAAAAAAAAAAACAATGCCTGTACGGAAACATTGATGGACAGAAGTTTCTAGGCTGCCACATGAACAAAAATATTCTCTCCTTTTCGGAATAGTTATTATTAAAATTATTCCTAGAAATGAATAGATTTTATTCAAAAATGCTAAACAACAGAGAGAAAGCAAATCTTTATATTCAATTAAATGTATTTTTCCCTCAATAATCTATTTGTAATTTCAATTATTAATGAGAAATACGCAAAACATTCAGTCAACCAAAATAAGATATCTTTTAATTTACATCACAATGGCGCTTTGCCAGTAACGCAACACTCCTGCACACTCAGCTCATCTACATAAAGCTTTTTTTTTTTTGCTTTGGGCATTTTAAAGTTGTTATTTTAGTTACTGCTGTGTTGCTGTTGTTGTTGTTGTTGTTAATATTTTAAGCCTCCTGTTAAACATCATTTGCGCAAATGCAAAATGGCATTAAAGTGTTTGTGTTATACAAGAATTTTAATTAAGGGCTTTACACTAAAAATCAACATTACAGTTGTTGCTCTTTTTTTTTTTTGATGCCATTGTTTGTTTTATTTGTGTGTCGCTTATGCACTAAATTATTTCTGGTGTTGCTATTGAACCCAAAAACTGTGTAGAAGGCTGTTTAAAACATTTCGTTCGATTTTTATGGCAATGGCCAATGGAAAAAGAGGCTAAAGTGTTATTGAAAATGGCTTTGATATCAATAATTGGTAGGATATGAGTGCAAAAGCGAGTTATATAAAAGTCCATCGATTGCTGGGCACAATGGACTGTTGGCAGAAGAAGTTATTAGTCAAAGAATGATTTTTTCCTTAGGTATATTTAAGCATGACTCAATTTTGAATCTTAAACGAAACAAAAAAAATTTTTTTGGTTCATAGTGCAAAAAAAATATATTGAGAAAATTTTTATTTTCTTGCTTCTTAAATTTGATATACATTAAAACATTTGCTCTTAGTTTTGTGCAAACATTTTGTGATAATTACGCATGTCCCATAGTGCATACCCTAATACATTTTTTATCATTAAATTTTATCATAAATTTATAAAGATGAGCATGTGTTTTCATCAAAGCTACAATATTTTTTTTGACCCACAGTGTAAAAATAAAAGTTTATTATCGAATTATCTCTTTCTTGCATTATCCAAAAATAATTATGAAGAAAGTGAAACATAATTATAAGTATATACCTAGTTCTATTTAAAAATTTTTCTGAACCCATAGTGCATGCAATATACGCCAAATATATCACATTTTATTTACTACCAGAGACTTAATATTAATACAGGTGAAAGAATGTATGCAGCTTTTATGCCAAAAAAAAAATTGTTCCATGCAAAAATCTATTAAAACTATTTTTAAATGAATTTTTTTTTCTAATTACTAAAAGAAAACAAATTCTAGCCTTTTTAGCCCCAGTGTGCTTTATGTCTTATTTCGTAAAAGAATTTGACTTATTTTGCTACGTACACTGGTATTTTGCATGCCATTGTGGTTCGCTCAAAGCCTCTGTTGCCCCGCTTAACGACATTTGCCAGCGTTACTCTAAACAACACAACACAATTTTTGAATATTGCATAAATTATTTTGACTCACAAACGAGTCAACAACCGAAAAGACTATTGCAACTAAGCCAACAAGAAGTCGGCCTGTTCAAAATTTGACACAGCATGAGACTTTGAAAAAAAAAAAACACACACACACACACACACACATAAAATCAAGCCAATAACAAGGGACGAAAATTATTCAAAATGAAGTGAACGCCTGCTGGTGAGTGTGTGTATGCCAATGAGTATTGTTAGGCACATGCTTCATCATGTAGGCGACCAAATACAACAGCAACAACAGCAAAACGAAACCATTTGAGGACTCTCTACAATAAATGTTGATGGACAAATTTAAATATGCAGACAATGTGGATCATTGATCATTTAAGTGGTTGTAGGTAGTTGATAAAAAGGATACACATTCGCATCAAACGTTTAACATTATAGATATTTAAATTCAAATGAAAAGGAGGGGAATGCACACGCAAACGATACACACACACACACACACACACACATATGCAAACTCATTTAATAACCAAGTTATCTTGTGGACACACAAACGGACGTGTCTTTTGGTTCCCATAAACATTAATAACGTCGAAACAAAACGAAAAAGCGATGAAAAAGAGTTAAGGAAGAACTTGGCAATTCAAAATAAAATTTTAATTTAAACAAAACTAAAACCACACTACTGCTGCGCAGGCATAGCATAACTAATAGATTTAAACGAATAGCCAGTATTAAAGTAACCACAAAACGTTCCCTCGTATTCACACAAGCATTCAAATTAGAAACATTCATGATCAAATTAACATTTGTTCCAAAAGTAATTTATTGGTTTCTTACTGTGCGGACATGTACGGACTTTAACATTGTTTTTTATAGTTCTCTTTTTTCCATTTTTGGTTTCAATTGAAATTTAAATCCTGGGCATGTTTTCAAGACGCACATAAGCATTTTTTTTTTATTTTCATTTTTAACAGAATTTTGTTTATGCTCATGTCTGGTTTGTAAAAAATTTTTTTTTTTGCATAATTTGAATGCGTTAACAAAGACTCCATTTCCGCTTTTCTTTTGTAACCAAAGTCTTGTTAATTATAATTGGAGAGCTGAGAGCCAAAGGGTTTTATTTGTATTTCTTTTTTTATAAAACTTAGGGATAAAAGGAAATCAAGTTAAATATCAGAGAAATTGGGGGTATAAGTGGTTCAAGTGTACTTTTATATGACCCGTAAGTCTTAGTTATGTCTTCTAAATACCGACAGGGTCAGCACTACAGCGGGTGTGATTTTCATTAAAATAATAATCATTTTAGCTATTTTAATTAAAATAACGTTTTTAGTGAAAGGCAAGAATCGTTCATGTGATTGTTAGAGTGGCTAAAATACACAGAGCACGAAAGCTTTTTTCTCTTTTTTAGATAATTAGATTTTATTTAGAACTAGATTTCAGTTTCGTAATATATAATAATTTATCTGGTCCCACTGTGCAATTTCAAATATATTTCTCTTAGTTTATTTAAACTTTCAAAAGCTTTCATAGCTTAAAAAAAACAATAAAAAATTATACCCATAGTGCAGCGTTTTTATATTTATTTATATGAAAAAAATATTTCCCTCAGAATGACTTTTTTTCATCTCAAGAAAAAATATCTACTGGAATTGATCTCAAAGCTTATATCCAGTAGATTTTTTTTGTTTGTTTATTATAAATGCTTTCTGCTTTTATAGTTAGAAAAAAATTAAGTATTTGAAAGTTAGAGCCATAGTGCAGCAATTATATGCCTTAAAATATGAAGTAAAATCAAATTGTATCCTCTAATAAGCAGAAAAAAGTGAAACAGCAACATAATATATTACAATTTAGACCCATAGTGCAGCTTTTTAATACTTAAAAATAAATGTGGGAAAATAAAATTTGTACCACAAGAGTTATTTTCTGTTAAAAACAAATTAACAAAATTAACAAACAAATTATTTTCGACCTACAGTGCAGCATTCTCATATCTGAAACTATGTAAATGTTTCTGTTTACTGTTGCAAAAAATAAGAAAATTAATAGAATAATTAAAAATTTTAACCTTCAAACTTAAAAATAAATGTAATAAATAAAAATTCATGTCACAAATGTTTTTCTTAGAATTACAAAAATAAAAAAAAAAAAAATAAAAAGAATAAAAGTTTTAAAACTTAGAACCATGGTGCAGCGGGTTCACATCCAAAATAAATGTATTGAAAACAAATCTTTAGTTCAAACGTAAAAGTTAAATGTTAGCAAAAAATATCAACGGCGTTTTTAACTAATCCCATAGTGCACTTTAAAATTTTTAGTTTTTTTTTTTAATTTCTTCTTTGTAATCGTATACAGTAATACGTTCTGAAATAAAATTTATTCTACTAACTTACGTATTACAAGACCAGAAATGTTCCTGGGCAAGCAGCGTTTTCCAAAGAAAGACGGATCTTATGTCAATGTGCAGAATATTTTTATTTTATTTTTTTAACGAAAATCTCTAGCAAAGCATTTAAATGCTTTGCTGGCTACGTTCAAATTAAAAATATAACTTTTTATCAAATGGTCAATCTTATCAAACTCCCCTGTGAGTGTGTCCAATGAATTTTAAACATAAACTGTAGACAAATAGTAATTATTTATTGAATATTCCAACAGAAAATATATGGCTTGTTTTTATCTGTACAAATCTATAAAGATTTTTTTTTTGTGTACGTTACAAAAAGCTTTTATTATTTAGACAGCCCATTAAAATAGAGTCATCTATTACCCAGATGTTTAAGAAAAATTTATATTTTAATAACTTATTTTAAAGCAGCAAGCACACACACACACATGTACACATACACACATAAAATTTTATAAAGCATGAACAAGCATGTCATAAAAATATACATTCATACATACATATGAATTCAAACTGCACTGATGAAACCCAGAGACGACCAGATTTCTGCTAATGATTGCAATCTTAATGGCTGTAAGTGAGTGTGTGTGTGTGTGTGTGTGTATGAAAATTCAAACTAAAATTAACCAATTCCAGCCAGTTAGTCAGTCACTTCATCAAAAACAAATACCTACTTTTACTTACCAGTCAAACACCCATTTTATGTGGTCTAAGCCAAATGGAGTTTCGTTTTGCTGCTCAGTACAAAATAAATAGGCGTACTTTGTTTGAATAAATTTGAATTGCCTTTTTAAGCAGCAAACGTAACGTAACGAAAATAAAAATGAAAAATTTAGATAAAATCTTATTTGAAAGCTGGCTAAAAAATAAAAATACTGCAGGTGTATGCGGTAGGAAAATGTTCATTTAAAACAGTTGTCTCTCGTTGCTGCTCTTTAATTCATGTGCTCATACAACAAAGTTTGTTTAACGCCCCTGTTGATTAGTTTTGGAATTGAATGTTCGTTCTTAATTATGATGAGAGACTGATGACGATGTTGTTGATTTTAAAGAGCTTTTCTTTTTTTGCTACAACTATTTTCTTAACAATCACTTGATGTTGCTATTTCAAACACGTTTTTTAAGCATCAAGATTAGTATTTTTTTTTTTTTTTTTTTTTGCAGATTTTACTATTTGATAATCAAGGTATATACAAGAGATCAATTGAAGTCTACTGCTTAGACAACTATGACACTCGTAGTGTAGAGCAACTACATGAGATTTAAAATGTAACCACAACAGTTCTGGACTGAAATGCAATAAGTGGCTCAACAAATTTCAATGCAGTAACATCTTCACAAGCTTTGCAACATTGTAGGCAGAGAAAAGGAACAAGAAAAGCTTCAGTAGCTCTATTAATCTTAAGGAAGAAACAGAACCACAAGAAGTGCAACTTTTCCCACAAAAATATGCTATACAACTGAGTGGGCAAATGTTTGCACAGTAGCAAACTGAGTTGAGAACTGTGCCAATTCTGGAAAGGACAAAATTTTCAAAATGTAATAGATTTTTAGGCAAACAAATTTTAGTAGCTAAAAAGTTTTCGGAAATATGTTTAGTAGGGCGAGTCGATTTGGCAATTGATATGGTACCATCGATTTTTGTATAGTTTTTGGTACGAGTATGAGAAGAAAAAACTTTCACTATGAGATAACGAAGAAATTTTTCTTGAGGTGTACGAATTTTAATTTTTTGTATTTTGGCTTGCGAGTGTGTTTGAAAAAATATTTGAGAGAAAAAATTATTGGGAGTGTAACAAATCTATGGGCAGCCTGTGACTGATTAGTGTTATATGCCTTAACTCATATTTTCTGCAAACTTGATTTTCCCAGGGTGGTCCTAGAGGAATCAAATGTTTTTTTTTTTTAAATATTTTTTTTTTACTGATTAGTTCTCTGTAATTCAAAGCTCTTTATCTTCACTGATCCAGAGTAACGCTCCTTAGATCCAAGACTTCAGAAAAAATATATTCACTAAAAAACAATTTCGTTTTTAACCGAAATAAGGTTGTTGGCAGCTAATGTAAATATTTTCCATTTTATATTTAAACATTTTTTTTCCTTTTTTGGTTTTCACTTTGTTTTCCCGCACAACCGTCCACTTTATTTCTTGAGAAATTCTTTCAGATAAAAATAACAAAAACGAAAACGCAGTAAAAGTAAAATGTTTTATTTTTCTATTTTGAATGGCCTGAAGCCATCTCAAAAGACAGCCAGCCTCCTTGTCGGTTGGTATATTCCTTTTAGTTTCCTTTAAATATTTTAGTAGCAGAGTGGCAAACACAAACCTTTCTTTTCTTACTTTTATTTATTTTTACTTTAACTTTTCTGTTTTATTTTGTAAATTCCTTCCCTTCTTAGAAGAAGTTTGGTTTGTTAATAATTCATAAAATCATCAGCATAAAACCACTACTTAAACTAACATCATCAAAAAATCATAGAAAAGTATTAAAAATTTTGTCTGGAGAGTTTCTAAAAAGTTTGTAAACTCTAGATGGATGGTTGGCAATGAGAAGGAGACTTTCTTGCAGTTTATTGAAACAGCAGGTTGTGCAGAGATGGGGAGGAAAAAAGGCAAAAAAAAAACAAAATATTTAAAGTAATAATAATAAAATAAAAACAATGATAATATATATTTAAAAATTGAGGGGTTTTAAATGCGTTATTGGGCCTGATTTGCTATAAATTTTATTATATAAATTTTTAAATTTTTTTAAACTAATTTTTCTTAAATTTTTTGGTGGGCAGAATTTTTTTCAACGTAAGTCTCCGCTTGCTGCTCTCATGTCCCTGCTGCTGATGATGTATGACGCGCGGACACATGCAATGCAACCGACAATTGAGCTTAAAATTAATTTAACCACTCTCTCAAGAACAGTAAATTATAAACTTGCCAAACAGAAAAATCCTCCAAAGACCAGCAACAATGTTAATGAGTGGAGTGAAGTGACGTGGAGTGGAGTGGAGTGGGGTTGAGTGGAGTAAGTATTGTGTGTGGACGGCCACAATATTAATTGTATATTCTTGCATATTCATTTTATCGTTAGTACTATTTTTTGGCCATAAACAAGCAGGTTAACTTTGACATTGCAACATTGTGTGGTAATGGCATATTTAATTCAATATGTGCTCAAAAGCCAGGATATATGCATAATTAAGCAAACAGATCACGTTTTGTCTTTAAGCCATACAACCCCTCCATACACACATACTTACACATGTTCTGAACATTTTTTTCTTGCCTGTCAAAATATTTAATTCTTTTTTTTTTTTTTAATTTTTGGGGCAAAAATTGCAAAATGATGCTGTTGCTTGGAATGTGTAGCGAGAGGCGGGAGTTGTGTGTGAATTTCATTTGAAACTGGGTTAATAGCCAGAACATTTAATTAAATTTTGTTTTAGAATGAAGCACAATGTTTATTTTGAAATTGTGTTGTTTGTTTTAGCGAGGTTTAAGTGGTGCCACAACATTTTAATTTTCAAATTGAAATATTTGTGTTAAATATGCTATAAATGGTGCGGCTTAAAATTTTAATTAATATTTTATGAAATAATAAATATGATAATGATAACACTGCAGCATATGAGGGAAATAGAAACTTTTGTTGTTGTGTTTGCTCAGCGGAGGTAATTGCAACCTCCAAAAAAAAAAAAAAAAAAACAAATTGTGTATTATAACGTTAAATAAATAGCTGAAATTAAAGCTGAAATATTTTTCTTTGAAAATAGTTTGTGAGCAAAAACATTGTGGCAACAAATTAACTGGCAAAGTAGCTGTAAATTTATGGCTTAGATAGCATGTTGACAGTTCCTTTTTGGCAGCCATAAATTATGCCAAAATTACCTTTAGTTACTTCGCTGTGTCCGCAACAAACAGCGACCAGCATCTTTAAGTACAAACTCACACACATACACACTCACATTCAGCTAAACAATAAATTCTTACATATAAGTTGCTATAATTTGATTTTATCCGTTACTTGGCTGACGAGGATGTTGCCAATGATTATTATTTACTGTTATCTCTTGTGGTCAATAGAGCAAAATGAATGTGCAAGCAGCAACCCTTGTTACTTTTAAGACACATAATTTTGTTGTTGTTGTTGTTGTTGTTTCCAAAGCTGCTTTATTTTATCTACGAATGTGAATTTGCTACTTACCACACATCAACTGTACAAATTATTTAGTGTTTTCGAAAACTTTTCCTGAGGCCTTAAGTAAACAAGTTAATCACATTATTTTCTTGTGTTTTTTTTCTCCTCTCCTCTCCTCTTCTCTCCTCTTCTCTTCTCTTCTCCATCGCTCTGTGTCAATAAAAATAATTTTAAGGACTTAACAAATCGATTGTATAAATGCGTTAGATTACCAAAAGTATTTATCCGTAGACAGTTGTAGCTGCCTGCAGCACTTTTGCCAAGAGAAAACAATCTATAAAATTTGAATGTTCACATATTCACAAAACAAGCAAAGGCCTTAGTAGAAAAACTTGAGCAGGATTTAAGAAAAGTATCTTTAATTTTAAAAGCTTTGACATGTGAATCCTTAATGCTTTAGGCAGGCTGTTACATTTTCAATTGGTTGCTAATATGCATATGTATTAAAATGCTATTAAACACAGATATAAATGAAAAGAGAAAATATTTATTTTAGGGAAAACTAAATTCTGCAGTTTCAGATCGCGAAATATTGAATAATATTGTTAATACATTTTATATAGAAAACAATATGAAGCTGCAGAAACTAATTTTTTCAAAATATATGTACATACATATGTATATTTAATTTATAAAATAAAAACAAATACATTTAATTTTTTTCTAACAATTTATTTGATTTTATTGCTTCCAAAAAACAATTTTTTTTTTACTGTAATGACAATTCCTTTTCTGAAAAAAGTGGGCATTTATTTCGCATTTTTTTTTCTTAAAATGTAGAAAATCATCCACTCTTTATAGTTTTGATAAACAATTTGAAATGCGTGTTTTCCTATGAGCGTTCTCTTAAAGGACATTCAGTACTGCTGCGTCAACGCATCAACGCAATGTTGGCAAAATTGCTGAATAACTGAAGTATAGACAGAAAGTAATAATTTTAAGGACAAGTGACATAAAATCCGCCACACATTATTCGTGGGCTTTTTCAGTTGGTGACCAGATCGCAGTGCATGTTTTCCTATGAGATTTCTACCAATCAGTACTTTCACTTCAACGCAGCAACGCAACATTGATGAAATTGCTGAATAAGTTAAATGCAGACAGAAAATTAAATACTCGTGTAGCAGACCTGTTGTGGGCTCCATGTATTCAAACATAATTGTTTTGACTTACTGGGATTCGGTGTCGTACCAAAAGTTTGTTGCTTTCCTCCAGTATCTGGCCCATACGCGATTATGCTCGGTAAGTTGTGGCTCCCTTAATAGCGCGATCTTATTTATGTTAAGACGAAGCATTCGCATAAGCAAAGCTCCAGTCCAATTGCGCTACATTGATCTACTTCTGCTAGACCCCTACGATTTAGATCAGCCATTAGTTGAGCTGTTATCACTGCCATTATTCTACTCAATTCAGGCTTCGTAAGTCTAAGTAGCTGCTTCGTTTTGTCCTTCTTGGGGCCTCCCCATAGAATTCTTGTATTGAGTTTCACGGTTATCACAGTGAGTTGAATGGGCTCTGTGTACCCATTTCCTTCGCTCAAATTTGAGTGCGTCGAAGGGTTCTCTGCATTCCAGCTTTATGTTACTTAAATCTTTTGCTTTTCAAGCAAGTGAATTTGCTATCTCACGCTCAGTTTTTCCATTGTGTTCCCTGACCCATATGATGCATAGTTCACCATGAATCGAGTAACTGTTAATAGACTTGTTAGCAACCTCAAAGTGTTTGTGATTTAATCCACTCAGCTGGGATTGCTCTACTGGCCATTTGACTGCCCATGAATATATTCACAGGTCCTGGCCTTTCTATTTCAGTGAGTTCTCTAATACACAACGCCTAAACTTCTGCCTGCAGAACTTCTTCATGATATTTACTTTTTTCATTAATACTTTTTTTTTTATTAAATATTGCTCAGTACAAGAATTCATTGTCAGTTTTTAGCAAAAAAAAAATTATGCAAAGTACCAAAGTTGGACCAGTTTTTGACGCATGTTGAGTACTTCTAATAGATTTTTTTTTTTGATATATTTCGGTGTGGGTTACTAAAAGTAGGACTTTAAGAGCCTCAGTTCACAATAAGTTCTTATAACTTGAAACCTTAGATAAAAACAAAAGGTTTTCAAGAATCACCTGATATTTAAACTTTTGAATTATAAACTCGAAATTAGCTATAGTCAACCATTAATATTTTAAAATATTTTTAATGCACTCATACACAATTTCCTTTTTTTTCGCTTTCTTCGTTTGTTCCATTTAAACATGTTCGTTAAATATTTCCTGCCATTATGTACTTTTCCCCACTGGTTCACAAATAACATTCACAAAAAATTTTCCTTTTCTTATGACCCCAAACAAAAAGCCCTTGCGAAAGCAAATTATGAATCCTTTACCAATAATTTTGACAAAAATTTGTTTTAGCTTCTTTTTTCTACTTTATTATTATTAGTAAAACATAACGCGTTATAAGTTTTTATGTCCTACCAAACCAATTTTCTTTTATTTATACCGTCATGCTTAACATTTATTTTAACAATCCTCTTAAGACAATGTGGCGTCAATTGTCAACACACTTGACTTGGTTAATAAAACAAACTGAAAAGAAAGAACTCAGAATCAAGTAAAGAGAATGAAAATCAAAAAAAAAAAAATGGAAATCAACCGAGCAAATGTTAATTTCCAAAAAAAAAAAAATGGGTTAAAGACAAAAGGATTTTTTGGCAAGAAAAAACTATATATAAGAATAAACCCCAAAATCAATGCTTTGTTGGCGAAATGCAAAAAAAGAAAAGCTAAGAAATTTCATTACTGGCTATAAAAACGAGGGGGTTTTGAGAGCGGCTGGTAGTTTCAGGCAGAAAAACTACTCTAAAACTGATCGTGGAAGCCTGATGTTTCCTCGCTTTTTCCCATAATATCACCGGTATTCATAAAAAATAAAACATTGCTCAAATACATTTTAGAACAAATTTTATATGAAAAATTTGTTGTAAAATGTGTTTCAACAATGTTTTATTTTTTATGAATACCGGTGTAGTATAAGTTTTATTTTTTAATTATTATTATTATTTTTTTTTTTTCTTATTAAAAAAAATTTCCACAAGCACTTTCTATGTTCCAACTCCAGCCACCTGTTCCCACTGCTCTGGTGCCGGAATAATGCAATGCATGTGTAAAAGTCAGCTGCTGAGTACTAGTGCCAGATAAATAATAAAAAGAAGTACTTACAATACGGATGCATACATCGAAACCTGATTGCAAAAATAATGGAACCGAAATAAATTTTTATATTCAGAAAAAATTATGTTTTTCTGAAAGAATACTAAAAGCACTCCCTTATTTGTATGCTTATCAAGAAACTTCAAAGCAACCAGGCAACACAAAAGGACTCTTCAAAAAATTTTTTTAGTTGGTCACATTATGTTGGCTGAGAAAGTCTCAAATCATCCTCGTATTTCTTAAGCACTAACATCTCTTATCTTTTATCTCTCGCTTCAGTTTTTCTTGTCAAATAAGAACAAAATAATTGTCAAAGTATTTTCACTACATAAATTTAAAAATCATATTCAAATTCTACAAGAAACCAACAAGACAAAAGAGTTGTTTTAAAAGTCCATTATTTTCGTAATTTTTTTTTTCTTTTTGACGCTGTTTGTTTATTATTTTCCTTTGTTTCCTCTTAAGAGAACAAGAAAGATATTTTGCAGATTTCGGCTGTTGTTTCTCTCTATTAAAAATGATTTTAACCCGGCATTGTTTTGGCTGCCGCTTAACAAGTTTGCATTAAAAGTGCTGTTAATTGTATTCTGAAATAGAATTACGTTCTTTCTTCCTTTGAATATTTTTTTTGTATAAGTTTTATGTTGGTATTCCATTTAATTTGAGCAAAAATCTTATTTGCATAATTTCATATTTCCCCAGATTGTATGCAATCATTACTGCACTTATAGTAAAATAATCTTAATTTTCTTCAAATGTGTGCGCTCATTAACAATTCCTTAAGGACATCATTTAAATACTGGCATGTTGTTTGAACAAAAATTTGCCAAAAGTTGTGTTTACATTTACGTATCGACATCTGTTTGAATGTTGGCAATGATGACAACATGTATTGCAATGAAGAAAAAATTAGAACAGCAACAATTGGAAAAATGAAGAAACCCCAAATGTAGAATTTTTAGGAGACGTTGCTTTAAACATTTTGTGAACCTGCTTGAAGGTGAAATTTTGATACAATTTTCGAGAGCTTAAAAAACGAAAAAAGTGAAATATTAATATGTGTTTAAAACTTTTATCAAGGGAATTTTGTATAAGCATTTTGAGTTGAAATTCATGTAAAGTTTCTACAATTTTTATTTAATGTAATCAAAAATCTCCAAAGCTGTTGTATATATTGCTTCGAAAGTGAAGTGAACTTTAATTAGATAATTCCTCCTAGTCAATTACACTGGACCAAATGGAATCCACAATATATTTCTCCATATCTATTTTCAACAAAACGTTTTTAGAGACTTGGTAGTATTTTGTTACCCACTGTATCTTTCATATATCACTTGTTGTATTTATTTTTTCACCCCAAACACTTCATAATTTGGCTTTTAAGTTAAAGTTTCAACAGCCTCAAAACTAGTTTATCTCTTGCCGTTGTTGCCTTTGCAAAACCAGTAGCCTTTTAGCCAGCCCATCAAGAGCTGTTTGAATTGTTAAAAAGCATTTTAAGCAAGAAAAAATTAATTTTAAATCTTTTTTCAAGACAAAAAAAAAAACTGTTACCAATTAGTCTAGTAAATAAAACATTAAAATGTATATTTAAGACCATGGAAAAAAAAACAATTTTTAAAAATCATGTAGGCCCAACAAGTTCATATAAATTATACATTCCTTTTTTTTTGCTTGCTGTTAGTCTTACAAACTTAAAAGAAACCCCATGTGGCCGTGCCAACACATGTTTTAATATTTAAATTTATGAAGATTTAACATGCTCAACTCGAGTCTAAGACAATAATCCCAGCAAAATGCTAGAGAAATGCTTAAACAACTACACACTATACTCACCAGTTATACTTGTAGTCAAGTTAAACATTTAGACATGTTGAGCTCTGGCTGGAAAATAAAAAAAAGGAAATCTGAAGCAACATTATAATAAAAAGAGTATGATGTTGTTAAAACATGAGTAGTTATAAAAAGTCTAACATGGAAACAGACTTCTTGTTCTTATTTACAATAAAAGAAAATCCATTGCCAGGGATATCAGCATGTGTAAATTGCCGCATTGAAATAATGCTTGTATGCGGATTTACTATGTTTCTTAATTTTTTCTTTTTTCACTGAAACATTTAACAAGTGATTAGTCTTAGATTGTTGTTAAGTTAATTGAGTTGTTACTGCTTTTCAGAGCATGTAGAGAAAATGACTTTGACATTGAAAAGAGGCTGATTTGCAGATCTGAATGAAATTGATGAAATAATTTTAAGTAATTGGATTTGTGTTCTAACACAGGCTTTTAAGTAAAGGTTCAATTCTTTTTGAACTCAAATAATAAACTTGAGTGGGCTGGTATTGAAAGTATTAAACCTATTTTTAATAAATATAAAATACATAGAATAGTTTAAGACCCTCACAAAGTAAACGATAAGATATTGGTTAGAAAAAAATTTAATTTTGAAAAGTTTCTATGATATTTTACCAAATCACGTTCTGACATCCTGCAAATATTGGCTGATTAGACAGTGTCATAATTCTTATTACACTTTTACGTAAAATCTGTGCGCTAATTTATCATTTCCTCATTCCACACACTGCTCCAGCATCCATTCATTCATTGCTACGTTTGCTTTAAGTGCTAAAAAAGTTTTTATAATCTCAGCCACCTGCTCTTTTATCAACTATAGCAAACATCCTTTCGTTCTATACGAACAGCATGTACATACATATAGCATTCATCTTATCACTTACTGAGTTAGCCAGCTTTATGCAATTTGCAATGATTATGCTGATAAAACGAAAATTTCAATGAAAAAATTCCCAATAAGTTGTTATAATGTGCGAATGATGGCAAGCAATTGATGAGAAATCCCAACAAAAAATTTCATTTGAAAAACTTTCAGAAAATGAATACACAAACTAATCAACAACAAAGAGGGGTAAAGTGGTTGTTTAACAGTGGCCAACAATACAGTTTGAATGAAATGTAAAATATATTTTTGCAACTTGTTTGAAAAATGGATTCAAAAGACTAATTACAGAAAAAAATCATTTTAAAAAAATGCTTCTTCCTTCGCTTTTAGCTCCCAACCTTAAACGATATTATTAAAAGAGCGTAAAATATTATTTAGAAAAGCATTTAATCAGCTGTCTGATTTATTTATTTATTATTAAATGGAAATCTAGCACAACAAGATAATAATCTCATAAATGGGAGTGCTAGTAAAAAGAACAAATTAATAATTATATTTAGAGTAAGTTGTTATAAGCGTTAAAAAATATAAGCGAAAAAAAAATTTTAATTAAAACATAATTTTAGTTAAAACAAACTAAGAAAACATAATAATCTATCATTATAATAACATTGCATTTGTGAATAACTAAGACTACTTGCATACATTTATTACATAAACATTTTAATTAACTCCCTTTTAAATGTGTTTGCGTTGCCTAAGTTTTGAATATGATTCGGTAGAGCATTCCAAACACTTGTGCTGTATATTAAGAATTGACGTTGTGACAAAAGGCTCAACTCTACTTTTTAGCTACCATTGCTCTTCGACTTACAAAGTATTTGAATTATTAAAACAGGCCATTTTTTTCGTATTTGGAAACGTAGCAAAAATCTATTGAAATGAGGGTTTAGTATCTCTTATATAACTTTAATCTTTAAACAGAATACTGTACTACATACAATTTAGTTCCTTTAATAAAATTTAATGTATGTATATTAGCCCAATTCACAAGCTGGTCGTATTGTTGTTAAGTCGTATTTGGAGAGGCAATTTCAAACACAATTTTGTAAATTCAAATAAATTTTCAAACAATTTATGTTTCTCTTTAAGAATTTTGTTTGAAATTTTCCCTCACGATACAACTTAACAACGACCAGCTTGTGAATTGGGCAACTGTATATTAATTATTACTTTCATTAAAAGAGTTTATTATTATTATTATTTGTTTAAGGACTATAAGATTAATGTTAAATCAAAACTGAGTGTTTGTTTTTAATATAATGGTACTATGATTATTATTATCATTAGATATTTTATTTTTAACTGTATTTATGTATGTATAGACATCAATTCATTTTACCTGCACTAAACACCACCACTGTAGTAACACTTTAGCGTATTGAACACACACATTCCTCAATAAATCATTCACTCTCCCTGCAATATGTATTCATGTACATACGTACAACAACAGCAAACGGAAAATCAATTGTATAGAGTAGTTATTAATAAACTCTCACTCACTTTTTCTTTTAAACCACCCACTCCCATACTCAGCATACTCACCGTGTGTTTATTAAATATTGACACACACACACACACATACATATTTATTTGGCAATATTACAAATTCATTTCTTTGATACAAGAACCACAACAACAAGAACAGTTACATGATTTCAAATGCATATTGCTTTTACATATTCAATGCGTTTGTTTTTTCTCAATTGTTTTTGCTTGACTGAGTAAGTGTTTGAGAGCATGTGGTATGTGCGAGTTTTGTTTTTATTTGAATGCATAGTTTTGCTTGTTTGTTGCCTTGTGTGTAAATAAACAATCATCATAAAATTATTTTACCCTCAGGTTGATAAATTAATTTTCAATACGTATTACAAGAACGAAATTTATTTAACGATTTGCAAAAAGAAATAACAATCGCAAAGGCTTGAGCAAACAACAGTTTTGTAAATAAACAGGAAGGATCTCAAACACAATGCGGGCTGAAAGACTGACTCAATGAATGAGTGAATAAATGGTTGACTTTATGATTGTTTGTCGGTTTCTTGTGTCTTTTCTGATATTTTTTTTATTTTCATCTGTGCCATAGAAAATGAATTGTTTGAGTCGTGAAAATTTGTGCTGAGGATGATTACAATTTTGTTGCTGTTTTTTTGTTTGTTTTTTTGTTTTTCTTGTTTTTCTTGTTTTATGTAGCGGTGATGATTTAGTGTAAATGATGTGTTTGGTTTATTTATGAATAAAATTTCAAAAACATATAAATAAATTGAATGGATTTTTTTTATTTGGTTATAAATTTAAAACTCTTCAGCACAGTGGGTGTTTTATGTTTTTTCTTTTTTTTCTTCTTTTTATAAAAAAATTGATTGTAATCTGTCACTGTGTATTTATTGCATATATATTTCATTAATTCCTTCTTTAAGCCAGTCTCCAAACAAAAAGGTTAATAAATAATTCTTTTTATTTTAAAAATAGCTTGATGATATTTCGCTCATATTAATCAAATAATTATTTTTTGTCAACGTTTAAATTCCTTAAGATATTCTTTGAGAGCTTTTCATTATATAAAAATCCATAAATTAAACAAAAAGTTTAATAATATATTTTGCAATTGTTTTTCTTATTTTAAAAGAGATTGGTGTTATTCCTTTTGTATTTAATTAAGCAATGTGTTTTGGAAATCTTAAGAAACAAAAACAAAAACTATTTATTTAATGAATATATTTTTTTAGTCCTTAACTTCTTCCTTAAGCCATGGTCTGACAACTTCTCTTGAACAAAGTTCAATAACTTATTTTTAATTATTTTATTAAAAAGGTATCCATAGTGTTCTTCTCTCATATTAATGAATCAGTGTTTCCTGAAACTTTTCCAAAATAAAAATAAAACAAATAACTTTAAATAGTTTTGCTTAAATCTTTGTTGAGAAAAAGTGGAAAAATTTGTAATTAAAAAAATTCCTCAATTTGCATCAAGTAGCATGTTTAAGTATTTTTCTTTGTTAAACTTCCAAAAATAAGAAATTTCAAGTAGATGTTCCTGTATTTTCATCGAAACTTTTTAATCGGCACCTTTAAGGTACATTTTTATTTATTGTCTTAAACAAAAAATAACAAAACGCATAAAAAAACAAGTAGAAGGTGAAAAGATATCCTTAAAAAGTTGGTAAATATTTTCTACACTTTTATTGCTATTTGAATAAGTGCTGGATGTCACTTTAACTCAGCTACTTGAACATAAACCACACAGAAAAGGATAAAAAATAGTTTGTGCTGAAAAGAAAGTGTTCTAGAATATATTTTTTGTTACCAAAAAAAAAGGGAAAAAAAGGAAGAGTGTGAGGACAAATACGTACATTAAATAAGACGTTCCTTATCTCTCGTTTACAGTTTTGTTAAACAATGTTGAAAATGGTCTTTTAGGGTTCCTTCTGCACTTTGTGACTTCGCTGTTCTTCCGTCTGTTATTGCACCCGGCCTAAGAGTAACGCTTCATCCAACTGGACATTTGTCTACTTTTTGCTTAGGACTTTTCCTAAAATTTAAAATAATTCCTGAGCTGTAGTCTTTTTAGACATTTTTGGTATTTCTAATAATTATAGTTATAGACAATTTTCTCATTTAGGGTGCTTCATATTCCACTCAACAATATCTTTCTTTAAAATTGTTTGAACTTATTTGCTGTAAAGCTGCCAGGTAAATACTATACATTGCAACTTACGAGCTACTTGTAGCAAATTTATGCGTAAAGTTTTACTCTGCTTAACTTTAGAAAGGAGTCAATGTGGCAAAAAATATTTACTTTTTCTTTTACATTCTTACTTTGAACATTTATTATTTTAAAAACAGATTTTTATGGAATTTTTGGCTTTTTGCTGCACAAAGATTTCAATTTGTTTGTGTTTGGCTTCAGGCAAAAGAATTTTATTTATCATCAATATTTATAAGAGAAAATAAGAATAAAATGCTTTATTAGCTGGATTTTGGAAGGTGTTGTAGTATCAATAACAATTGTGTTGAAAAACAAAGATTTAAGTTTCAAAGAAAAGAAAAAGCTGAGTCGCCTGAGAAAAAATAACAATAAAAGCACGGCACAGCACAGCGTAACTGTGTCATACAAACATGAAGAAATTAAATCCAGTTTTCACACCTTGTGGCCGCTGGCGCTCTGGTCTAGGCTGGAAAGGAAAACAATGCCATGGTCTTAGTTTTTGTTGAAAAGAATCCTTATTTAATAATAATGATTCTACTTTTTCTCCCGATCTCATATGACAAATAGTTTTATAATTTATTAACAAAAGCCTCAAATAAAAGTTATTAATTTTTAATTGTGTATTATTGATAACACAAAGTTATGCCGCAAAGTATTAATTAAAATAAAACAATTAATAATAATAAATTATTATTAAAACGCTGCTATGGTTGCTCAAACAGCAGAACCAAAAAAAAAATCCTTACAAGATTTAAACATGTTTTTTAGAATCATAAATTTTAATTAACTTTTAACTAAAAGCCACAAAAGAAAAACTCTTTTGTGTTTGGTTTTTTCGTCATACAAAAATACCGTACATTTATATAATTTCATATTGAAGAGAGAATCTATTAATAATTCTTTCTTTCTTTCTTATTTTTTTGTATGTGCTGTTTAACTCTTATATTTGTGTACACTTTTTTTCTTTATTTTTTTTTTGAGGGGTTTTTAATTAATTAAAATTTGTTGAACATGTCAAAGGCAATTAATGAAGCTGAAAGTAAGAAATTGTTCAAATATTTCAAATTAACATTTCAATATAAATGATCGTAAAGCACGTAACTGCAGTTAAGCAGATAATAACTCATTGTTTTGTTTAATTTATGTGGCAACAGCGATCAGAGTGATCTTAATGGCTGGTACTACAACGTTGCGTTACGCCTCATTGATTGTGAATTAAATTGATAATGAACAATAAACAGAATGTGTCTGAAGGCAATTTCGTTCATAGTATATACAATAATTTTTTTCTTTATTACGTAACAGTATTTGGGCTATCAGTTGCCTGAAAATTCCAGCAGCTATTGGTATGAAAATTCTAAGAAGTTTCTGATCACATTTTTCCTAAGAAATTTGTGCTAAACACTGAATACATATCACTGAAACCAGATCAGTCACTGAACATATTTCGATCTTGAAATCTGTTCAGTCGCTGAACACATTTCTGAACAGTTACTGAACACAGTTCGGTCTAAAATTTTGTTCAGTCAATTGACATATTACTGTCTAGAAATTTGTTCTGTAACTGAACATATTTTTGTGTAGAAATTGGTATAGTCACTGAACATATTACCGTCTACAAATCTGCTCAGTCACTGAACATAGTTTTATGTAGAAATTTTTCAGGCACTGAAGTAGAAATTTGCTTAGTTCCTTGTTACGTTAATGTCTTGAAATCAGCTAGTAAAAAAAAATTCTATACAAAACTTAGTTCAGTTGCTGGAATTTTTTTTTGTCTAGACTTTTATTCAGGCCTCTGCAATTTTCTTTTTTTGTCCTGAAACTAGTGACACAATTTCTCTTAGGAGTTTGTTCAGTAACTCACCATATTTCTATTTAAATATTTGTGTAATAAATTTTTTAATTAATGCCTAGAGGTCGGCTTAAGAACCGGCTATACTTCTGTTCCGAAATTTGTCAAATTATGTGCCCTGTGTCTATCCCTAGATCTATCCTAATGCTGGCAAATTTTCCATATTTAAAATGTGTTCAGTCACTAACGATATTTTTTTCTAGAAATGGCATAATGGCTGAATTCTTAGTTTTTCAGTTTGCTCAGTAGGTGACCATTATTCTGTCTAGAAATTTCTTTGGTCGTTGAACATATTTTTGTTAGGAAATTACACCGTTGGTGGTCATACATCTCGAAATTTTTTTTTTTCATTGCTTAGCATGTTTTTGCCTCAAAATTTGGTCATTAATTGAGTTCATTTAATGACCAAATTTTGAGGCACTAAAAATTTTTTCTTAGTTGCATATTTGTCTCTCTACATGTTTGTCTACACGTGATGGACTTTCGATTTTAATTCATTTTTCTATCCAGAAACTTTCTCAGTCCCTTGTTTTTTTATATTACTTTAGCTACTGATCAAATTTCCTTTTGGAATGTTTATCTATAATCTACTACTTTCCGAGTTTTTTATCTTATATCTACCTTAATTTTGGTGTACCTTGTGGCCATATATCTGTCAAGAAACTTGTGCCTGACCAGCCGTACTTCAATCTCTTTGTTAACATTTTTAAAGTTTTAATGTACCCAGATCTCAAATTATTTAATTAATCTTCTCTAAGGGGCATATCTCTTAATTGTTTTCTTAATTTTAGCTGATATTCAAATAATTATTCAAATTCAATTATAGAGCTTTATAAATTTCCAGTAAAAGTAAAATTCATTTCCTCTCCCAAAAAATTAAAAATTCTTTCGAACAACGACAAATTCGATCATGCATAAAACATGTCACAGCATGCCTTAATATTTTTTTTTGTTTTGTTTTGGTCGTGTTGATTCAAATGAGAATGAAATTCACAAGCAGCACATTTCCACTTCAACGCCAATTTTAGGGCGTAATTAAATAATTGTTGGTTGTTGATTTTGTAGCTGGTTGTTTTTTTTTTAGTCTGTCCGTCATGTCTTCGAATTTAATCTTGTGCTTAATGCCTCGGACTCAGCCAATCAAGCATTGAGCCATTTATCTTCAGCTAAACGAATGACTGCTGGCTCTAGTGACTGACTGACTGACTGACTGACTGTCTGAGTTCCTGACAGCTACCAATTTTAAATGTAAAAGGTGAATTATGTTTTTTATTGTAATTTGCTTTTTATGTTAATGAAAAACAGCTCAATAAAAAAAAGAAATACATACAAAACACATCACTTGGTAGGAGTTTTGTTTTTTTGTCTTTTAAATCAATTAAAAACATTGACAAATTGTCGATTTTATGCTAAAAATAGATATTTTAGTTTTATTATAGTGTTTCACGAAAACATTTGTTAACAGATGTTGCGTGCGCTTTCTTGCTCTCGTTGATTCTGTGCCCGTTGACCGTCTACACATTTCTGTCATCAATATTGAATGGAAAATCTACCAGTTGGTGGGTGCTTTGTTTTTTCTTTCTTTGAAATATTGACAAGGTATTTAAAATAAAATTTATGTGCCGTTGTTTATTTTTAATGAAATATGTTATTTTAAAAAGCACTAATTAATTTATCTTTTATGTCTGTTCATTTATCAGTCTATAAAATTTCAATATATTAAGTCAATAAATAAACATAATTTTTTTTGATATTTTTTATGTTTAGCAATATCTTAATTAAAAGAAAATATTTAAGCTTCATAAATTTTTTAAATTTAAAATTTTTTTATATAAGGAAAATAGCTTTTTATGACAATATATTTCTTTTTAGTAAATGAGGACCTTTTTCATAGTTTTGGCTGCGTTTTAATTTAGTTTTCAATTTGAAGTTTAGATTGGCAGCAAAGCTTTTTGAAATTTAGGTGTACAAAAAATCGTGTTTTTTTGTTTCTGTTAAAAGATTTTTACAAAAAATTTTAGTCCAAAAAAAGGACATTCTCAAAGATAATTCAAATATCAATTAATAATCAAAAGGAGTACTTATTTAAAAGACCGCCTAAAAGGGGCGTGTTGTAATATAAGAACATTTTACAAAATCGAATTAAAAATAAAAATTTGTATTATTAAAAAAAAATTTTACTAAAAATTTTTTTTTCACTTCTTAGAATTAATGATCAGAACATATGTAAAAAAAAAGTTAGATCACCATTAAAGGTTCTTGGAATAACATAAATTTAAGTATATTTCCAAAACGTCCTTTTACCTACTCAGATTTAATTATGTATTTCATTATAAAATTTATGGTACAACTTGAGCTTCAGCCCAAGACTTATAATGGCAGTAAAATTTTTTGGAATTGTAGTAATTTAATGCTTCTTGCTGAATGTCCTTTTATCTGGCTATATCTAAAAATGTATTTTCATATGCAGATTTCATAATAATTAAGCTTCTTTACAGGTTTCAATTTCACTTTGCATATTTTTGAAACTATTAGAATCTTAGGCAATTTTCTGAATGTCCTTTTTAATAATTTTGTCTTTAAACATTGATATGTTTATATTACAGTTTATGTTTGCAGGTATAGGTTTGGTTGTCATAAAAGTTTTTTAAAATTTTGTTAATTTAGGTGGTGCTCCTGAATGTCCTTTTTCGGAATTTTTGCTATATGTATATATTTGTATACACTTTGTTTTTTTGAGTGCAAAGTTCCTCACCGGATTTTTATTTTTTTTCATTATTTCAAGATTATTGCACATATTAAATTTTCTTTTACTGAAACCTAAGCATGCAATTTACATTACAATTTAAGTTTTATTCCAAGGTTTCGATTGTCATCAATATTATTTCGTCTTAAGCTTTTTAATTTAAATATGTGCTCAAACTGTCTAATGGCATTAGTTCGTTTTGGATTTAATTCGATTTGGAAGTTTTGCTAAATATCCTTTTTCTGAGCTATTTCTAAATACCTATGTATTTCTGTATAAAATGTGTATTACAGTTGAAGATTTAATTTCACGGTTTGATTGCTAGTGAAATTGATTGGAATTATGATAATTTGGAAATCTTGCTGAATGTCCTTTTTCTGACTTATGGCTAAATGTGTAAAAAATGTATTTATTAACTTTTGATTTTGTATAGTATTCATAGTAAAAATGGTTGTAATTATGATGTTACGGAAATCATGCTGAATGTCCCTTTTTTTTAACTTATGGCTAAATGTGTATAATTTGTATTAAAACCGATACTCGCTGTTAATGTCGTATAATGTTCATAGTGAAAATTGTTGTATTTACGATGTTTTGGAAATTTCACAGAATGTCCTTTTTTGACTTAATCCTAAATATGTATAATTTGTATTAAAACTGATACTTACTGTTTATTTGATATAATATATAATTGCTCATATTTGATAAAAAGTATACTTGCCTTTATGTTGTGCCAATTTATCTGATTGAAATTACAAATTGTTATTGTAACAAGAGTAGCTTTTAAAATTCTTCGGATAACATTTTTTTTCAATCATTTTTATAACGAGTACTTTTCAAGCTATTCTGAGTAATATTTTTCAAGAAATAACTAATCTCAGATATTTAGAAACTCGTTAAATCGATAATTAACGATAAGTGTTGCCGAGCAATTTAGCAATGTTAATGACACAATTACATACCAAAATTGCCCAGTAACACAATTCTTGTATTGTAAACGCATACCTGCTACGTACATACATATATTTATATGCGCCAGCATAACAGTTGCAATTATTCCACAGTCTTCATGTTGGATGTTGGAGCAGCATTTAGAATGATTATTTCCAGAACATAACAGAAAAATTGTTATAAATAACAAGGATCTAATAGAATGGCTGTGAACGTAGTATATGCATATAATTGCCACATTTTGTTGTATGCCAGTGGCATTAGTTTACTTAGAAACTTGTGTATGTACATGTGGCCACATACATACGTATCTATGAAGCGAGTGTAAGTGGCGTTTTTGTTTTAGATGTCGTGGCTTCTGTTAGAGCAATTATTGCCTTAGTTGTTTAGACATACATGTGATTCTCTAACTGCCGGCGCTGCTGCTGTTGTTGTTGTTCTTGTTGTAGTTGATGATGAAACATAACAAGCGACAATAGTTTTGCATGTTGCATAAACACGGCATAACTATCAACTACAACTACAACATCAGCAGCAACAAGGAACAAGGCGAAATAATCATATTTTCATAACTATCTGCAAATTAAATAGTTAGTCGCCATAAACGAGAATACGTACGTATGTATGTGCGGGCACACGTTCCACAGGCATTATTGTTGAGCCTACAAGTTGCATGTTTTCTAAAATATGCGTGTTGCAAGCACGCAAAAATTTTTAACAACTTAAAATCATAAATTTGAAAAATGCTTGCCAAGAGGAAATATGAATAAATAGCCCAAACAATGGCAGTAAGTATGTAAACAGAACATGGTAACACAAGTACTCATCATCGGTCATAAACATGCATGTTGCAAATGCAACGTGTTCATGTAGCGCATAATGTGCATGCAATATTCTGTTTTGTTTTGCTATAATGTGCCTACACAGTGATTTACTGTGGCAGGACGATATCAGGTGAAGTGTAAAGGTTTCGCTTTAAATTAACGCCTATTAGAAAAATTGTCAACAAACGTTAAGCAAATCCTTCCACTATTCGCGTAAGTAAGATTAAAAACTTTACACTATGCTGTGCTTTTACGGAAATGATTTTACTACTGGGTTCTCGGCATTGAAATATCTATATAAAGAAGCATTAAAATAGTAAATTAAGCAACTATAAAAGCTATTAAACTATTTTAAGTGCTTTTTTTTGCCGTAGCAACCTACATTCAAAGCACTGGCCTGAGTTCGAGACAGGTAGATGTCTCCCAGCTTGATGCACTATTAATTGCTTTTATTATACATGAAAAATGTTAATTGAACGATAAGAGTTTCCATTGACCTTTAGCCGAAATATATAAACCAGCCATAAATGAATGGATAACAAAATTCGAATAAGAAATAAAAATGGAATACTCAAAACTATAAAATAGAAATGATGCCAAGAAAATCAAGATTTTGATTTTGAAAGTGACGGATATGGGACAGTATGTGGGCCAACGAGTAGAGCTAACGCTTTAAAAATAATTCTCCCCCCCAAACTTAGCCAAGATTTTACTTTAACACTTAGCAAAAACAATAATTTTATAACTAAGCTTAGAACTACGATTTTAGTTGCATATACAATAACTTCGAAGCTGCACGTACAGGAACAATATTGCAAAAGTCGTCCCCCAGCTTCTGTTATTATTTTTCTGGCCTATTATATTTGTTTTAATGTTTAGAGCAAGCAATAATTTGGAAAGTGTATTTAAAGAAACGATTTTAACACAGTGTCCCCCAGCTTCACTATAAATTTTAATTATATATTTTTTAATTAATACAATTATTTTCTATAACGCTTATCTTGCTTAAGTTAATTCTTGTTATAATTGATATTCGTTAAACAACACGAAGAAAATAGCTAAGACCTTTAGCTGGGGGACAACCAGTGGAATTTTTGCAATATAACGCTAGCTTTTCTTGGTGTAAAAATAGTTTTTGCAACAACTATACCTTTGAAGTCTATAAAAATAGTCAGTTTAAATATGTCACCAAAATAATAACACTGTGGGGCAACTAACAGGAACAAAATATGGCCATCAGACAAGAATGTTCCCAACTGATAAATAGTCTTAAGAAAACAAAATTCAAAAATTGAGCTACAGTAGCTTTATCACTCAATATTCGTATATAACGTACAATGTACAAAACTTCACATATAAAAGAAGGTATAAAAAAATAGGGAGAATTGCTGCTGCATATGCGGCAGTGCTGTAAATTTCTGTTGTGTGAACTCTGGATAAAAGAACTACTAAAGGACTAAAGAACGACTACCTGGAGCCAATTACACCATTCGTGATCGAGTGAATTCCATCAAGTGTGCTGTATGTTTGTTACTTATTTCGCTTTTGTCTTACTTTGCATTTGTTCATCGATTGTTCATTCGTTCACGAATGCCCTGACTTGACCCTGATTCTATTTCTGTTTGATGTTAAAGGTGAAGCTGGTTTTAATTATTTTTAATATATCTGCATTTTTAAGGCTTAGCAAAGAACAGCTTAGAGTCTATGACTTAACTACCCACTGGTATAGTGATGTTTATTCTGGAAAAAAACCCATATTTTTCATACTCATTAGAGTCAAACTTGTTTTACTATTTAACCAGCAAAATGTTGCAACATCACACAAATTAATGTATAAATAAAAATTACCAGAGAACAATTTCTAAAAACCTCCTAATCAACTTTATGTAGGATCTTTTAAAAGATTATCTTGTTGGCTTGAAGTCTGCCTGCTTAATGTTAACGTTTTTCTACATTTATTTCATGCAACTTTTTTGTTTTTTTTTTTTGCATGACAACAACAAAAACATCAACCGCCATCAGACATGCATTTAATCGGCAAAAACACTAATTAACACAAGCCAAACAGACAAACACGCCGGCAACAAAAGTATCAGCTGCATTAGCGCGAAAATATTGTATGCGAAAGCAAGAGCACAAATAAAATTAAATTGTTTTCAAATTCAAAATATAAAATTTAATGAATAAAATAAAAAATCCACAAAAGGATTGAAAGAAACACTAAACACACATGTGTCAAATGATAAACAAATCAACTGGCCTGTCTGTCGGTCTTTCTGTCTGTCTGTCAGCGTCTTTAGAGTTGATAAGTTTATCAACAACAGCTTATCACAACACAACGCACACATACACACACACACAAGCACACACATGCTAAAACATGCCTGTGTATGTTTCAACATGCAATATAATCGTACACCGTCAACAAATCAACGCAATGCAACGCAGCAAATAAACAGCATGTAAACAAGTACTTAAAAAGAAACAGGCTTTGTAGTTTGGCTGATAAATAGTTGCACTATGGGACCGTAATTCAAAAGAACCTGTATTATTTCTAGTATTATGTCTTTAAAGAAAATATTTAAGTAGGCGAAGTTTTAATTCCAATTTTTTTATAATATAAAAAATGTCCATGCACTATGGGCTTGAAAAATTTTACTCTAAATTTCTATATTAATAGCGTGTTCTCATATTGTGATACATATCTCTATAAAGAATTGTTTATACTTACACATGTGTGTTAAAAATTAAAAACAGCTGCACAGTGGCTCGAAAATAGTATGCATATAAGGTTCTAATTATCGTGGTAGTTCACACTGCATGCTAAGCAATTTCGCATAGGATCACATACCCTAAGTTCAAAAGACTAAGTAAAACATTCCGAATTACAAGACTGCACAGTGTCTCGAAAATATGCTGCATATGTGGTGTTGGCTATCAAGGTAGTGTAGAAACAATAGCTTTTTGTCATATCAAATAGTTACAATAATAAAACATAAAAAATCCATAATCCAAATAAAAAGTCCCGAATTACAAAACTATCCAGCAACTTTAAAATAGCTTGCATAAGTAATGTTAGCCACAAACAATCAGTTGGGGTCATATTCTCTAAATTCTAAATTTAAAAATTAAAAAAAAAATTCCAAAACTCCGAAATTGAAAAATTCGAAATATAAATATTTTAAGTAAATGTAAAGTTTTTTTTGTCATAAACTAACACTCAAGCTATAATATAAAATTTGCAACTGTGCACTATGGGCCTGTATGGTAAAAATTAAAATGAAACGACACAGCTTTAATAAATTTTTTGAAAACATCTTTCAACAAAAATTAATATAAGAATAAATTTTGGATACAATTACCAGCACCATGGCCCAGAAAATACCAAAAATATTTTTTTTTTTTTCAAACTTAAGTTACTGGAAAATTTGCTGGTTCAAATATCAGATGAATAAAATTATTTATGTGTGCACAATGGGTATCAACTTTAGGTAAATGCATGATGAAACAAAATTAACTCAGATCGCTTTTATTTTCTGTGGTCTTATTAAAATTAGGGGTTGTTGCTTTGATTGGAAATCATTTTTATTAAACAGCCACTGTGCTTAAGTTTTTTAACCATCATACACCAGCAGTGTTCTCAATCAACAACCAGCATTTAAAACGAAAGTAAAGTGCGTAAAATACATATTGAAATGTCTATAAACAAGAGGCGTTTTTATATGCTCAAATCAACACATGTTGGTTGCTGTTGCTGTTGTTGTGTTTTATCAACGTACACAAAAAAAAAGGATATTTAAAAAACTCTACATGCAACTTCAACATTTCAACACGCACATTTAGACTTATGTCAAAGTAGTTAACTGGCAATTAATAATTTTTTTTCCAATTTTTTTTGTGGAAAAAATTGAACACAAAAATATTCTGTAGAGATTGCAACACAACAGACCCGATCATTTTTATTATTTTTTTGTGGTTTCAAAAATGTTAGTAGGTTTGACTTTATCTTGATATTTGTTGCTGCAAGTGAAAAAAAAGGGTATAAAAAATTTTACTCAAACCACAGGCTCTTATCTTTGTCAAGTGTCTTTATGAAATTGAAAATTAAATGCAAACTAATGAGGAATTTAAACTTTAATTAGCCTGCTAAGAAAAATGAAATATAGGCTTAAGCAAAAAAAGAAAAAAAAAGATTTATTCAGTTTGAAAATAATGAAATAAAGTGTGAATGAAACAAGTCTTTTCAATTTTTAAAAAGTTTAAAGCAACATTTTCCAAGCATATTAATTTCAATATTGTATTAAGATATTTTCATTTATTTCTTAAATGCTGCCATTTAAAATATTTTTTCTTTTTCAATAATAATGCCTTAAAGTAGTTAATAACAATGCGTTTTGAAATCCATTCTCTTAAATTCGTCATGGGGTGCCACTTGTGTGTTAGTTGTTTTAAAACATCCTCCTCAAATGCGGCATTGTTCTTGTTCTTTCCCGAAACTAATAATGCTGTGTTGATTTAAAGGTATTTAGCCAATAAACTGTTAAATATTTTCACTTTGAAAAACCACTCAAGCATTGATAAGTTTTTGTGAAATGCATACCACAAACAGGAACGAACAATGAGTGAAGAAAAAAGGGTTCAAAATAAATAAACCAAAATAGAATTTTAAGAAAAACACCACATGCGGTTGCCAGAACTATAGAAGCATCTAATGAAGCACTTAAAAGCAAATACACATACACACACACACATACTCAGCAGCGCAAAGCAATTCGAAATAAGAAATTTCTTTCATAATTAAGGGAGTGTTTTCCTAGTAAAAATGGAAGAAATACGTTTTAAAACAAAATTTGATTTTTTCAAGTACGGCACAGAAATAAAATAGTTCAAAGCAACACTCCATTTTAACACAAAACAAAAATATTTTAAATAGTTCAAAGTTATCCCCCCAGAGTGTGAGAGTATATGCAATATATGATGAAATTGAATGTTGATCAATATATTAAATATACATAGATAGTCAGTAATGAAAAGCCCAGGTGGCAGCATAATTGAGCGCTGCTGCTTAAAAACAATATGCCCTTAGCTATGACCTCGATTCGAATCCACTTGGGGACTGATGATCGCTACGATGCGCGTACCATGGTCTTTTTTACCACAAAAAAAACTCTTTTTCTATTTTGAGAGTGTCAAATTGATGTGAGGCCCACGAAAGTAATTAGTTCATAATATTATTTACTCAGGCAAGCAGAGTCCTGATGGAGAAAACTGTAGAGTGGCCTAATAGTATTAAAACTGGCTGATTTTGTTTGTTCTTTTCTAACACCTTCTTCCATTTCTTGCACTACTGTATTTTGCTTTACTTTTCTAGTCCAAACCGTTTCCTTAGTTTGTTCTTTTCTGTTCTCATTTTCGATCTCATAATAAATTAATTTTACACCTCATTTATTTCAGCTAATTAAAACAAGTAATCTTTGCTATTTACGGTTTCTTAAATTTCAGAATATTTTTTTTTCTTTTTCAAATTCAGCTCTCTATTGCATTTTCATTTTATTTACCTTAACATGTCTAAAAATCAGAAAGGCATAATAAAATATCGTATTACTAAACAACTCTTTGTTTATTGAATTGACAGAAATTTTTTTTTCTTATGAATATTATGGGAATACAAAATTTACAACACTTGAGATGAGCAATAAATTGCTTAAATGCATCTAAGAATTCAAAAGTTTTATAGATTTTTGTTTGGGGGAAATCAAAAACTACCAAAACAGCATTAAAATTGTTAAATAAATTTGACGGCTATGTGTGACTTTTTCTTCCTCCCCTTCCTCCCCAATTTGTTCTTTCTTAATTACTTACTTACACAATTTTATCGCTCTTTATGTTCAACAATATTATGTTTATTTATAATTTTGTGTGTGATCTTATGGAGTTTTGTGGGCATATTAATAAAATTAAAATCAAAAATTAGTTTCAACTTAAAAATATTCTGTATAACGATTTCTTAAAAGTCCTTTGAAATGCATTAGTATTTGTTACAATTGCACTACTTAAAACTAAACACTTAGAAGCACATTACACATGCTTAAAAATACATTTGTTACCCAGCAAACAATATTGCAAGTAAGAAAAGTTTTTTTTTCTCTTTTTGAGACTTAAATTTTGTATTTGTTATTAAAATAAAATGTTGAAATGTTTTATTGAATACGCTGCAGAAAATTTCATCACAAGCAGCACACATACAAGCAGCACACATACTATATATGATGAAAAATCCTTGAAGGAAGCCAGCTTCTCCATGTCATCAGTTCTGTCAACAATAGCGCTGAGTTGTTTGTAGACATTATCATTTTGCACTATTTATTATTTCGTCCCACTTTCTTGTCGGTGCCATTGTGAATGTTAATAAAAATAACTATTTTATGCAGCTTACCATGTCAGTCATACTAGCGACAGTGTCTACAGAGAATCACTTTTTCCAAATTTGTCATCTTGTCCCAAATAGTATTTTTAATGACATTCACCTAATAAATATCAGCACAAATTGCATTGTGTGGAGTTTATGTCAGTAGGCTGACGGACTTTGCTTATCAACATTTCCCTCCGAGAGCCTTGAGGGAAAAAGCTACGAGACAATTATTCTTGCAGAAAAGTCTACCGAAAGTCACAAGTGCCATGGTCGTAAGGTAGTCCCAATGGAACCATCTAGTCACTAGTTTTTTTTGTTACTAGCTGCTTTTTAGTGACAGGCATATGTTAAGTATTAATTAGAAATTACATTATTAAGGATGTGGCATGTCACTGGTACTGGTGACCTAGACAACAGTCAGTCACTAGTGTCTTTAGGGCGTTCTTTTCAGTCGCTTTAGAGCTGTCGATGTTGTTAGCTGTGGGTTGACAGCTAATAATGTCAGTTCTACAAAATGTGACCTGACACACCCGAGAAAGTGAAAGTGACACCATGTCCAGACAATAAAAAACCCTGCCTTGCGCATCTTATTTTTCACACGCTTATTTGGTTCTCTTATTAGCATTTGTATTTACGTATAAAAAACAATACTCATTAAGTTTTCCTTGAGACAGTAAATTTTAAGATTTATATGATTATTTGAAACCATATCTTAAGCATTTTAATGCAAAGCACTTTTTCTTTATCAATTGGTTTATATTTGTATCAAGAAATTTTTTCCATTAATTTTCGATTTAAAATATTTATACGTATATATATAAATTTAATCTTGAAAACTGTTTTCTTTTCAAATTGTTTACAAAAAAAAAAAAAAATATTATGGCTGTGAAAGATGGAAAAAAATTTTGGTTTCTAAACATCGATTTCATTTAATGAAAACTCTTGACAGATATTTAGACAAATGATCTTGAGCCAACAACAACAACAAAAGTGTTTTGAAAAAAAAAAATCCAGAAAAAAAACCATTTTTGAAAACTAGAGAAACGGTTACGGTCTGCGGCAAATGGGTTTCAAATTACAGCGTTCGTTAAAGCTGTGGCTGCTAATGATGCTGATGCTGCACCGCACTGATGCATTATCGTCTCAACTTTATTGACTTTTGAAGTGCAATGAATAAACAATTTTTCCATTACACCGAAGTAACAACAACCGAAAACCAGGCTGTCATTAAGTATAGAACACTACTCAAAAACATGACTTATGTTTCCTCTAAACCAAAAACCTAAAATAAAATATAAAATTGATAAAATGTTACAAAAGAAGATGCTGGAAAATAAATAATAAAGAAGAGGCCGACAATAAGTCATCGATAAACAGTTGTTAAATGTCAAAAGGGATTTTCAGATGACAAAACCGACAACTCCATGGCATTACAGAGAACTCCAGCACTCTCTGGTAAATGAAGCAGACCAGGTGAATTGTGTTCTTAAAGACTCTTACAAACACCGGATGTAAAATAAATCTTTTACGAAACACAAAAATTCAATTTGAAATTTTATATAAATTTAAATAGGTTTTACATACGTTTTTCTTTCTGTTACTTTTTCTGATTAGCTTGATGAGTTGAATGTACGTTGGATTTTATAACAAAGAAACAAAAGATTGATTGGCAATGGTGGTAGACGGTAACGCTGATAAACATCTCAATTTCGAAAGTACATCTATTTTAAATAAAATTTTCAAATGCCAACAGGTGGTTTTTATAGTCTTTTTTTTCTCGAAAAGAAAAGGTTTTATTGTTTTCGTTTTGTTTTTTTTTCTCATATGTATATGAGAAAAAACAATTATTTACAACTTAATGAATGACAGCTGTCAATTTATGTGAAATTTATATTTCTTGTGCTGCGTGCATTTTAAGTTAAATGTCACTTGTAAGTTAAACATGTTTCTTTTGAACAGCAGTAAAACATTTTAATTATTTATTATTGCTTTATTTAATGTTTTATTGGTTATTTGAGAAATGCGTTTAAATTATGTCTCCATAAAAAATGTGTTTTCTTTTATTACAGTGTGTAATTTCTTTCTTGCTTGCTTTGAAAACAGCCCTGGTTTATTGTATAAAAGCTGATTTCTGGTTGCAATCAAACCCAAAACCATTACATTTATGACCCTCACTTAAACAATTAAAGTTTATGAAGTATTTTTCTAAAGAAATAAGTGCCATAAAAAAAGCACAACAAATGAAACAGGAGCCTTCTCTGACCAAAAAAACATAAAATTTCATTAGACGCACTACAAAAATTTTGTTTATAAAAAAAAAGTAAAAAAAAAACATTAAAAGTCCTCCCACAATTAAGCACTAAGAAATTCAAAACCACAGGGAAAGCAACATAAAAACCATCTTTTTTTTCTAGTAAGAATTAGTGTTACTAAGCTGCACTATCGCTGAAAACTTTAACATTTTAATAAATTGTAACAAGTGACCAAAAAAACAAAAATTCATTTGATCATCAGATTTTTAAGAAATTAAAAGAAAAAAAAAATTTTGTTTTTTGAAAACATAAACCGCCCGTACTGCAGTATGGATTTAAAAATAACAAACACTTTCTGACTTAAAAAATTGTTTCTTTTGTAAGAATTAAAGAAAACTTTCTGGGAACTATAAATAGTCCATAGTGCGATGTGAAAGTACTGGCGGTTTAATTCGGAAGCTCAAGTTTTTTTTAGAATAAGTTGTATACGAATATAAATAAACGCATTTGCAGTTTCAGAATAAGAAAATGTTTCTTACTAATTTAGATCTAAAAATTATTCTTTTTAGACCTAAATTAATACATTTCAATTGGCTCTTAAAGCAAATAAATAATTAAGTTCATATTAAAATATTTCTTACTTAAAAAAAAAAAGTTAAAGTAATTGATGTAAATTTTAATTTTGTTATTGAACTTCTGTGTTGTAATACATTTATATTAAATTACTTTTTCAGGCTCAAGTTCAACCCTTGGGTTTTCACTACTTTTTAATCAATATCAATTAAGTAAAGAAAAACAAAATTTTTTTTTTTTTTGCTAGGTGGACAACCGGCTGTTTCTGGGTAGCAAACACCCTTCATCAGCACCCTATGAACTTTGGACGTGTCAAATTTCACAATTTTGGCACAGCCGCTTTAACCACTCGGCAACCAAAGCTCACGCAATTCTACTTAAAGTAATTGATATTTAATAAAAATATAAATGGCCCACAGTGCGATGCGAAAACATCATAAAGTTTGAAACAATATCTGGTTTGGTGATAAAAAGAATAGAAAACTCGTTCTGTCGTGTAAGAATTTTTTTTAGGAAATGAACCAATGTGCAAAATATTAACACCGGTATTCATAGAAAATAAAACATTGTTGAAACACATTTTAGAACAAATTTTTCATATAAAATTTGTTCTAAAATGTACTTCAGCAAGGTTTTTTTTTTATGAATACCGGTGTATATGTTTTATTTTGCTTTAAAGCATTTATTATTTTCAATAATTTTAAAGATAAATCATTTTGCAAAAAGTTTCAAGGAAACAACTACTGCCTAAGACCATAGTGCAAGAAAGAAAAGCTCAAAATTTTCTCAGAAAATCAGTTTCTTTAAAACAAAATAAACAGAGCTTTAGTTGCCATTTTGAAAGAAAACACAAACACTAAAGTCTATAACTAATCCATGGGGTGATAATGAAACTGTTTGAAATTTTATATAAAATCTAGCGCCGGCATCTATAAAAATTAAAATGCTGCTGATTTAAGTTTTAAAACAAATTTTTCATTTTTAATTTGTTTCAAGCCATCATTTCATTGATGCTACTCAATTCATCAGTAGAGTCGAACAATTCTTAAAAGAATCCTTAACTGCTTATTCCATAAGTCCCATGAACAAAAATTTTGGACCTGAATTAAAACATTTGTGTTGGCTCTTACAGCAAGTAAAAAAGTTCATATTTAACTTAATAGTTTTTATTTTTCTAACCTCAGGTCTCTTTTAATTTAGCAGATTTATTTGCCGATTTTTTGCTCTCCTTCGGATAGCTTCTTCATTGCTACCCGAAGGAGAGCAAAATGTAAGGCAAATTAAGTTATTACATTTTAGGAGAGCTAAAGCTCGAAAAAATAAAACAATGATATGCTAAAAAAGGGTCGAATAAACTCAATAACTAATTTAACATTTAATGCTTTCTTAAATGACCAAGTTCTTTAAATCGTCTTAGAGGCAGTAAAAGCTTTACGAAAATCGGCCACCAAGCAGGGTGTTTATTTCCATTAAATCGAATACATAAAGTTAATTCTCCTTCTTTCTTTCTTTCTCCACCCTTTCTCCAAATTTGCAATTATTCTTAACTGAATTATTAACTTTGAACAAAAATCTCCATTCATTATGCAAACCAAGTGCTTGACGTTTTACTACATCAGTTGCTTAACACAATCGTCCTGCTCTTAACCATAACAATTACCAACAACAACAGAATACCAACAACATTATTAAAGAAAGCATTTATAACTTCTTCATGAATGATTTTTTATTGTTGACCATAAATCATGTACGAACTCAAAAACGTTTGTGACAACACAACCCTTTCACAAGAGAAAACGACTAAAGCGGAATAAGGGGAACAAGGGGAATATTAAAATAAAAGTAAAAACATTTCAACTTGACCCCTTCAAATACTTTAAAAAAAATATCATAAAGCCAACAGCAAACAAGTTTAAACACAAAAAAAAAACAAATCAATGAACATTTTAAACAGACATGTAGAAGCAACAAACAGCGAAAAAACGAAAAATAAACATTCAAAAGCCGCAAAAAAGCGCACGTGTCAAAATGTCAAAAAAATCAAAAATTCATATTTCGATGTTTTCATAAATCAAACAAAATTTAAGCACAAGAAAAATAAAACAAGAGTTGCTCACACATACGCACACACACACACTCACACATTACATCAATCGAAGGAAATTTACTCCTACTAACTTTTAACGCCCGTATTATTTGAGCTTATGAAGACACCAACCAAACAATCAGCCAGCTGGACAGACAGGCAGGCAGGCAGTATTTAAAACTGCTTATAAAAAGCATTGCTACAAAATAATCATGTTAAAAAATGACATTTACATGAATATTTAATTTACATCCTTTAATCATGTTAATAATATTGTTAAATTTTATTATTAAATTTTTTTTTAAGCGCCAATTGATTGTAGTAATGCCGCTCTTGATAGACATTTAAAATTTTCTGCTGGCAGATGTCTGTTGCTGTTGTTGGTAGTAAATCAAATTTGTATTCCGCGTATAGTGTGTGGAGTAATAAAGCGCAACATAATAAAAGTACCGCAATAACTTTGTGAAAAGGAAGCAGCCGCGTTGTAATGCACACTTAACTAGAGATAGTGTATTAGGGGCATTCACTACAGGGCAGCTGAGATCATAACGCACATATTAACACTTTAGTGGCGACAAATAAGTCTAAACATATCTAATATAAATTACAGCTTGCAACAGATGCAATAAAAACTACTTCACGTCCTGGTCAATTTCTAATTTGCGGTATATGAGCAGGTTTATGTAGACGACAGACGGGCCGGCCACTCATAGTATTCAAAACAGCTAAAGTGATCGTTATGAAGAAGAGCAAAATAATATCATTAATAAAATCTCATTAATACAATTAAGTGATGGCTGGAAGAAAATGCATTTCTAGGAATTTGAAACAAGCCAAATTTTAAGCCATTGTACTTGTGGAATTATATTGTGGAATAATACCACCACTGACGACAAGCTACCGGCGACAAAAGTGTCGAAAAAAAGGGAATTCATTTGGAATCAGCTTTTATAAAAATCTGGGATTGATTTTCAATTATTTTCGATTATTTTTTACAATTTTCGACATGGGTTAACTCAGCAACTTAATTCAATTTTCGGCGATGAAGCTCCATCAAGGACCAGTGTTTATCGCTGAAAAAAAAATGTTTCACAAACGATGAAATCGTATGGGAGGTCAAATTTTTATCGTATTATTTTTCGTTCGTTGCATACTATCACACTGTATACATCACATTGGCTCGTATTATTTGAATTTTTGGATGAGCACTATTGTGCTTAGAACACAACTGGAGCGAACGACGAATTTTTCGCCGTGCATATGCGCCGTCAAAAATAAAACACACTGGTGTATATGAAAATGCACACAGTCATTCGTTGTAAGCGGCGTACTTGAAATAGATTTCTTACGCTGGCGAACGACGAACAAATCAGTACCATGTGGCCATTTCCGTTTTAGTTTTCAAGTGTTTTAGTAAAAGCAGTTAATGTTTACTTTAATAGTTTTTATTTTAAGCGCTAAGCTTTGACTTTTTGCATTTTAAATAAAAAGCCAATATATTTGATTATAAAACATGTTTGTAGTGTTTAATTTTTTGTTTTTGCTAATGCGAAATTTTTTAGCTGTTCAACTGTAATAAGATAAAATTAAAAAACTGAGAAAATGGATACAAATGAAAGTATAATTGAAAATGTTAAATTGCATGAATGTTTATATAATCTAGGATCATGTTCATTATTTTAATTATTTTTAGAAAATTTGAAATTCTTTTAATTTAATTTAATTTTTTTTTTTTTTTTTTTTTTTTGAACAAACAAGAAACAACTTTATCAATTATAACAGATGTTTTTGTTTTTCATGGTTATTGTGCTTCATGCGACGAATTTACACAGCGAATTTGAACCGGCGTTTTCGTCGTGTTGGGCGAAATTTTTCGTTCGTTCCAGTTGTGTTCCTAAAAAAACTCTGAACTAAAAAAATTCTGAAGGGCGGCTACCTGCTATCAAGGTACCTTGGTAGTGGTCACTTTGCTCACTAGGATGCTCAAAATTTAATTGCAGTGAATTGAATTGAAATAATTCCTTTAACAGTTCCTTTAAACAACCACTACTAAGCAATAGTATAAAGGCCACAAAAAGGGTTTCAACTTTAAAGCGATTTTCTTTGACCTGTGATCTGTTTCAAGTTTCTTTAAATCCTTCAATTCTGAAGCAACTTATTTTAATTAAAAGTCCATCAATTAAACTCTACTTCATTTATTTTACAATCATTGACGACTGATAGTCGTGTATTTATCCAGTTGTGTGTTGTGTCTTTGCAATGATACTTTTTCAGGCGAATGTTTGCTTTTGTGTGTATGTGTGTGTGTGTGTGTTAAGAAAACATTTACCAAATAATTTACATCACCGGATCCATGTTTACTTTCATTTATTTTTGTGGCATGTGACCCAATATACATACATATTGTGTTATCAAAGAAAATACCCTCAAAAGCAGCAACAAATACAAAATTTATATGCGTGCAACTACTACAAAAAAAGCATTACGGTCTTTTTTTTACCTTTCTGTTGATTTTTTTTTTAACATTTTCAGTCAAAACAAGGCAGACTTAAACCCAAAAGAGACCCCAAATTGTATGTGTTCAACGCATGGTTAAGTATCTTTGTTGTAACAACCTTTTGTTAAGTGTGTGTGTGTGTTTTTTTACGGTTTTTAGGGACAGTTTAAAAACGTTTTATACTTTTTTTCTCTCTTTTACTTGGTTTTGTTTAGACAATGATGTGCACAACAGCCACCTGATGTTAAATTGTGGTTAAATGTACCATTAATGTGTTATTTGGGAGTTGGTCTTTTTTCGGGTTTTTTTCCATTCATTTATCTATATGTATATCTTTCTTTTTTTGGAAACCCAATTGTTTGTTGATTTTGTGCAGTAGTTGATAGGGTGCGTGTTCGATTTTATTCAACAATTGTATGGTTCTTTAATTCTCACTTAAATAAATAGGGTTACTAAAATGTATATTTTGTGGTTTTCATGCTTCACAAAGAAAGAAAAAAAAAAACACAAGAACGCACAAGCCAAAACAATTTAAATATTAAAGGCAATAAATCTTTAGGAATATCACCTTAAAAAGTAGCAGCTTGATTTTTGTTCAACTATAATCCAGTTTATTCAGGACCTTGTAGTGATGTATTAAATTCTTCTAAATTTCTCCTAATTAAGGCTGATGGTTGTCACTGCAAGAAAAACTAAGCCATATCCTTCCTGTGGTTTACTCTGGATAAACTGACACTCGAATTCCTAAAAAGTAAAATATTGTTGAATAACATTTTAAAATAAATTTTTCATAGAAAAAACTTAACTAGTTAAGTTTCAAACATTCTTTTAAGAATTTTTCGAGTTGCTTAGCATCAGCGAAATGTCGGCGGCATACAGATGGCTAAAAACAGACAGAAAACCTCAATAAGGTATATTTTTAGACCTAAAATATTAATATCTTCCCCTAGAAATTTTTGAATAACATTCAAATTAAATCAAAAGGATATATGAGACTCATAAATGTGCTTCAAGCAAACGAGCCAAGATTACCTTTACAGATTGAGCGCCCAGTTTTGCAAGTTATAGCTGAATCGTTTGCTGCCAAAGTGTTCTGAATAAGAAAAACGAATTTTTCCTTTATAAGCCAGGATGTGCATTAAGCACTTTCTTTTCATTATGTGAGTTTTACATAAGCTGCAGTTTTAGCTTTGTCTTTTCATACAAGTCTCCCTAGAATTTATCAATACATAGCATTTCCAAATCTATTACTTGGCCTTAGATACTTAAAGTATTCAAGAAACCCTCTTTTAATTAGCCTCTTGAACTTTGCTGTTATTTTCAACGTTTCGGATCATTTTTACAGTAAATCAAAAATTAATTAAAAACCATTTCAGAAAACAACGCAACACGAAACCACAGACAACCACAAATTTAGAGAGAGAAAAAAGAAAATAATATCCTCCATTAATGTCGATTGTAGTTCACACCACAAAGAAGAAAAGCCGCTGCATTTCATCATTAACAATTGTTGTTAATAGTGTCGCCACTTTGTGCCTCAAATTCGTCATACTTAAAGGCTGCTGCTGAAAACGAAAAAAAATCTAAAAATATACAAAAAGAAAAAACTTACACTAGAACTCCAGGCCACATGCGTTCCCTCACATACACTTGCATGCTCACACACATTTCTTTAAAGCCTCGTGCATGATGATCATAGACAAAAATGTAAGCATGAGAGTTGTATTCTTTTTTTCAAGCTTACAAACAATTTATGTTGCACACCGTCATCATTATTGCCTGGCAGCCTGCCTGCCTGCCTTGTATTAAATATAGTTTTTAATTTTGTGCAACATTAACGCGACTCTGAGCCTCATGAAGTGAGTGCGTTTAAGTGTGTTGTGCTGATGCCCTGCCAGAGAAAAAGAAGAGAAAATACTCTGTGAAAAATTGCAGTTAATTTTTGTAGTTTTAGTGTGGTTTTTTATGAACCCACATAAATACATAAATTTTAATAGAAATGCACCGCAATACTGTAAATAATTTAAAGATACACAAACTCCTAAAACGTGCAAGCATCTTCTTTGCCTCCCATAAAACGCTGATGATGCATTCGAACAAATCAACACACATGCTTTGCAATGCACACACACACACACACACGCACAGACTTGTGGCTGGCAAGCGAACACCCAATTTGTGGCATGATGCTTCTTATGTATGTATGTTGTGCCCCAAAACTATCAACATTTTTATTATTTGTACAAAATAGTCATTTCGGCTTTCAACACAATAATAATGCAACCAAGTGGTAAGATAAGTGCTTGGGAAACGGGGGCAAAGTGTGAACGTTTTTTAAAGGGATATCTCAAAAAGAAATATAAATTTCATATGCAGGAAAACTTCTAACTTTTCTAGATTTTATTTTCTAAGAAACATTTTCTTCACTTTTAACACCACCATCTCCCCAAGAGAAACAGCCCACCAAGCCAGATATTTGTGTGTAAAAACACCACTTTCTGCAGCACCCTTTCGCATATTAAGAATGTCTAAATGAAAACTTATTATTTTTGGTAATAAAAACAATACCAAAGCATTGTGTTTATTCGCACACATATTTTCCTATAAGACCAAGCCATACATAATACAAGTCATACGTAAAACTAAATAATACGTAGAAAATACTTGGTATTTGTTGCACATTTGTTGTCTACTTTGAATGGTGTGGCAGATCATAAGAGGCGCTTTGAAAATGAATAAAAAAAATAAAAAAAAATTATATTAGTATTTCTCAGAAGCCATTTCTGATGGCGTAATATGAGGGCGACCATATTCATGGGAGTTGTTGCTTGAATATGAATTGCAAACAAACTTGCATAAATTGCTCACTATTCACACTGATGTGTGCAAAAGAAAAAAAAGAAGTAGAACAAATTATAATCATTAAGTCAAATTGTTAGAAAATCTGTCAAAAAATTTATTCAAAAATTATGGTTTTGTTACAACTTAAAATGCTCAACAGTTATTTACCAAACTTAAACCCTAATGCCCAAACACTTTTTAGTATGTGTAAAACTACATTCACATTAAGCAAATATTTAACGGCAAAATCGTGACCACTACATTCTTGTGTGCTCTTATTTGGAGCAAATTCAAGAGCACAAACTATAAAAAAAATAATTAAACGTTTAAATAAATTAATAAACATTGAAAAGTAACAGGGTTGGAATTTTTCTAAAATTTAATTTAAGAAGCGTTAATTACCTAATCAGACTCAGAATTGAGAAAGATTATTTTTTGTGGTAAAATTGTATTGACCAACACTTTGAAAGAAGACAAAAAAAAAATGTAGTCTTGCTTATAAAGGATGGGGAACATACCATTGCTGTTTCGCGTTCTGTGCGCGCATGATCATGATGGTGGAATGGTGGTAGAATGGCTTCGAACCCAGGTCATAACTTAGTCTCCCATAATTGAAGCAAAGCTATGAAAAATTCTTAGCTCTCTTAACTTTAAGTGAAACACCGTAAAAATTGCTGTCATATTCAAATACTCAAATGTATGCAAGTCCATATAATTTTTGAAAAACTTCAAGGTTTTCTTTAATTTTAAGTAAAGTTTCATGTTCAAAAGCAAGTTTTTGCTATATTCGAAAATTCGAACATAAGTTCGAAATTTTTTCGAACATGTTATACCATTAGTTTTTTCATATTAAACACTTATAGTTTTTAATTTTGTTAGAAATTTTGTTCTTTGCTGCATAGTTTCGAATACAAATTCGAATATCAGCTCGAAAATTTTTCGAACATGAAAAATTTTTAATTTTCTAGTCATAAAAATAAATAATATTTAGATTTATAGAGATTTATTGCTTTTTGTACAATTTCGTATACCAATGTGAAGTTTCGAAAAAATTTCGAACATAAAAATTGAGTGGTTTTTCGTTAATGAAACGAATAAACCTTAAGTTTTCAAGTCCCGGCATAGTGAAGTCTCACTGCATTGAGAATCTCCGCAGAAGGGATATTACACAATATACAAGGCTAACAATGGACCACTGTAAGCTAAATTACCATCCCGAAAAACTGAGGAATTAATATCTCTGAAGCAATAGATTTCTATTTACTTTTGATATTAGAAATCGTGTGATTTAATAGCACGTGATTTGCACAATATTGTCTACTTTTTAATACTGTTTTAAAACAAGTACTCTGTGAGTTACCACTTAAAGTCACTTCTATTAAATCCGTAATATTTACAAATTTCCTACAAAAATTAACTTCCCTTCCAGTACTATTTTTTATTTCGTCTCTCATTTCGAGTGAGGCCTAAAAATCGTCCATCGCATTCCACAGCAAAATTATCTAACCCCTCTCTGTTCGTCATATTTGTATCATACATTTTGTAGCATTTTCAGGGAAAAGATTCGAAACTAATAATAATTTTTCTCGTGCCATTTAAAAACTATTTACTGACACGCGTCTTAACATAATGAACAGCTACACAAAACATTTCATAAGAAGAAAATATTATACAGACTTAAATTTCTAACCCTCTGTATGGGAATGAGCGGTGGTCTGCGTATATCTCCTTTGATTGTCTCGCTGTCTGTCTGTCTGTCTGTCAGTGGAGACAGAGACGAGACTGACTTTTTCTATTACGGCACTTTTATGGGTGTCACTTGAAGGCGTTTTTCACAAATACCTCCTCCTCCTATTTTTAACACATTAAAAATCTCGAAAAAATCATAAAGCAACAACAACAAAATCTTTATGACTTGTTGTGCCTCATTTCGGTTCAAACACACTCACAAACATGGAAGTTTTATTTTAATTGAATTTTATTTACGATCTTTAACAATGAGAGTGTTTGTCTGTTGTGTGTTTGTTATGGGTTTGTTCCTGCAATTCTCCAACTTCAAAAACAAATAACCAACAGCAGGAACCAACAAACATTATTACGAAATTATTTTTTCTTTCTTGGCTCTTACCGACTCTGGAGTGAAATATGAAGTTCTTTATTTGATCATAAATGTGTCATTTGCTAAAATCCATTCAAGTCCTTTTGGATTTTAATGAATTTTCTCGCATACTCTTACTCTCCCCCATTCAGTTTGAAGTATTTAATCAATGTGTTTTAAATTATACCTGTATGTTATGAGCGTCTAAATCGAACAAGAATTTCTGGTAAAAGAAACACTCATGTTAGACAAATTGTTATTTATTTTAGTATATGGAAGTTGCATACAACTCTTTGTACAACAAATTTCATAGTTTGGTTTCTATTTTTTGAGGTTTATGTTTGTATATTTAATTCCTTTTCCTCTGACTAAAGAAACATTTGATCTGGTCATAATGTGCTAATGGAAGAATGAGATAAATTTTATGATTAAAAGAAAATTTTGTTAAGTTGGAAAAGAAAGTATTTTAAAAAGTTTTTATTGGTTAAATGAAACTTTTTAAAGACATTATCAGTACAAAAAATGTAGCTACTAAACGTAAGGTCATAAAAGTATATATTTGTGTGAGAAAAAACAGCGTGACCACTACTTTCTTAGAAAGCTTAGTTTTACAAACCAAGTGGAGAATAGAGAAAAACAAAAATCTACCATTTAACAGTAACAAAAAACTAAGGTTATGTCTGCTCAACGAGCAAATATGAAATGAAAAGCGAACAATTAGCTAGTAATAAAAAAAATTTTTTTTTAAATGCCTAATTTGTACAAAAAAATAACTAAGGTTACAGTCACACTGGTAAATATTTTTCAAAAAAAAAAAAAAAATAATAACGTGACCACTTCTTACTTAATGAAATTTTTTTTCAACCCAGTGAATGGCTATAACCCACTAAATATTTGTATTTACGTACAAAGACGTCACCACCAGGAAAAACGGGAAAAAAACTTAAAAAATCCAAAATATCACAAAATAAATTGAGGTTATGTTCGCTCAACCAGCGAAAATAGTACAGCAAATAATAACTGAACCTTGTAAAAACGTGGCAACTGCTGATACAACATTTGCTTTTAAAGTTTTATTTTCTACCTGGCAAGTTATAACCCTGAAGTGAGCTCTTTTAAAATTTAACGTTTTTCCTTTTTCTTTCTAATATCTTTGCCTTATGTATTGCCTTTTTTTATGTATATAGTAATAAAACTTATTTTTTTTTTGATCTATATATTTCGAACCTCTCGGTACATCTTCAGGATCTAAATACAATTATTTTATTAGAAACATTACAATATTTAAATTGTTATAAATGTTACCTCGCTATTTATGTTTATACTATATAAAAATATTTTGATTAATGAAAATTGAGGGCAATACAAAAGAAGAATTATTAATTTTTTTCTAATATTTCCTCTGCTTGTTGTTATTTGTAGCAAACATGTGAATGTACTACACACACTTTTATTTGTTGATATGCTTGTAATTACTTCAAATAAAAATCAACTACAAAGTAGTGGTCACGTTTTGTTTGGTTTTTTTTTTTTTTTTGGTAAATAACTGTTCGTAAGTAACTTTTCCTTAGAATATCTGAAAACTTTATAACTCTGAGAGAATTTATGTAAAACAGCACAAATACCTGAAAGTTTTAACCAGGTATAGACGATATTAGCACTTTAATTATTTAGGGCCGTATACACAACTCACGGAAAGTTATAGTAGTTGGGATGCTACCGGGTCTTGAGTAACTAAAACCAAAATTCTAAAATTAGCTGTAACTTTCGAGCAACCAAATTCAAAAAGTTTAAATTGAAATAGAGCTTAATAAATGGGGACACCCTCTAGTTTAAAAATTAGTTGTAACCATCGAACCGTAAGAGATAGAGAACTGAAATTTGCACTGAATATGTAGTTGATGAGTAGCTACATTAGCAAACACTAAAAGGCAAGTCGCACCCTGCATCTGCTAAGTGAAATGGGTTAAGACCCACTTGTACAGTAGTTTGGAAACCATGCGAGTCAGTCTCGCAATTGTCTGAATTTTTTAAATTCATCCTATACTGGTGTTTCACTTTGCTGGCTTCTACTTTGCAAAGGCGTTGTATTACAAATAGTAAAAATAACGATGTGTTTCAGTGTAGAGGGACTTCTGTGCTAATACATTATGTATGGGCACTTGAGGTTCGACATTTTTTATTTACTTTATTGGGTTTTTATGCATTTTTTTTCATACCAATCACATTAATTAAATGCATATTTCTCCTAAATACATCTGACACATCACATTTGTTTTGATATACTCATCAACCAGACACTTTTTTTTTTTCATTTGTAAGCTGTTAAATATTTAAAACCTTTAACTGCATTTCACCTTAAACCTGTCAGCTTTTATAGTATTTCCGTTTTATAAAACTGTCACTTTTTATTGCGTTCCCATAAAAAGTACAACAAAACAAGCAAATCAAAAAACAAAAAACCAACCAAATTTACAGCAACTTTTAATTAATCCTCTTTTGTTTATGCCAATTATTAAAACAACATGTGGGTGCTGCTGCTGCTGCTGCTGCTGCTGCTGCTGCTGCTGCTGACGCTGCGGCTGCTTTTCCAAAAACTTAAACCCTTTTCTATGAAGCTATAAAACAAAACAAAAACAAAAAACTTGATAACTTTTTAAAACCACCAAGTTCTTGAGAAATCTGACACTTTAAATTACTTTGAATGAAAAACAGAAAGAAAGAATGAAAAAAGAAATATTATTCCTATAGATAATTCACACCTACAATTACAAATTTTATGACCTTAATAACATTGAATAACAAATATGAAGCTTTAAATAAAAAAAAAATGTGTATGAATAATACAAAAAAAAAACAATATTCTTTTTTCTATAAAGTATTAAATGGAAACAAAGTATGGCGGTTTAAGCCCAAGACAATCAAGAACAGATAAACACTAAAAATATTGTTGCAGACTAATAAACTACAGCCCAGAGCTCCAAAATGGAAAGGTATGAAATCTTTTAAAAGAAAAATATAAATTATTTGAGCCGGAATGAACAAGAGGACGAGTTCGATACAAATCTATTGCCTAGAGATTCATCACTGACATTGGTTTGATTGCACCGAGGTCCCTGGTATCCAACCATCCCACGCCCAGGTATGAATTTCTGCATCTATTTGGAGTCAGACGTACGCAAAGGATATGTTCCACCGTTTCATTCTCCTCATTACAAAATCCGCAGGAATCACTCCTTCAGTTTTCTGAGCTGATAATTTGGCTTACAGTGTTCCATCATTAAGCCCTGCAAATTGTCTATTGTCTTTTCTGGTGTGGTATACAACGCAGTTGGACCTCACTATACCTTTTTGCCTGCCTTATACCATTTAGAGCTCTCCAAGGCTTTCTTCCTCTCATTGGCATAGAATGCTGTCCTTAAAACTATTGTTAGCATTGCAGAGCGGTGCAGGGCTTATAAAGGACCTTACTGCACTCTTTTGGCTAAGCAACCGGCCTTTTCGTTGCGATCAGGTATTTCGTGGCCCAGTACTCCTGTGAGAGCTAATATCTTTTTTTCAAAGATAACCTAATGAAATTAAGGAGAAAAGCTTCTTAAAAAATCAATATGTCATCCTAATAAAATCGATGAGAAACTGTTTTTAAAAAAATCAATAGGAATATTAAAAGCTCTAAGTTTCCCTTTTGATTTTTTCAATAAAGTTTTCTCAGTTAAAATAATAAGGACTCCTTCTTGAAAAAAAAAACCATAGAGAATTCTTATTGATTTTGTTCTATTCTATATAGAGCCTGTAGAAGTCACACAAGATTGTCAAACTTGTCTTGGCTGGAATGAGTAAGACTTGGGCGCTATTAGAGCTGCTTGACTATCAGAAAGGAAGAATATATCGCGTTCCTGGATATATTTCTACAAAACAGGCTGTGCCCAAGCCTATTTTTTATGCTTTCCTGTTCAATTAGCTTTTAAATAAGCAAAATCTTTTTTAATTTACACTTAAACGTGATTAAGAATTAAAACAAACATCTTTTAGTTGATATTTGCATTTAAGATTATATTTTTTTAAAATGTTAATCTTAAATGATTGCTCTATGTTTAAATTCTTTTCCATTTGTGTTCAGTGCCACAACACAAACTTCCAGCATATTGTCTTTTGTAAATTCTTTAGCGTATTGTATGAAAGCGACGAACATGAAATGATTTTTATCGCTTTTAATTTGGTTTTTATTTGGTATCATATTTCATTTCACTAAAACGAGAAAAAGAAGAAAAAAAATCATAATAATACAAGAGAACAACAACCACAACTGGGAAAGGAAGAAAACAATAATACAACCGCATCAAAAACTTTTCATTTAACATCATGTAGCAATTAAATGCCGGCTTAGACAACTATGAAGTCATAATTCGGTCTTTTGGAGGTTCAAAATATTCATGTATTAGAAAATAAAAACTTTTTTTGAAGAATTTATTTGGTCAACGAAAAAACCTTTTTTCCAGATTGGAAATTAAAAAAAATCTGAAGTCTCAGCGGAAATATCAAGATCTCTTGAGCGGGCTTCCTTGTTTTTTTTTAGTTTTGGTTTGTTTTGATTTATTTTATTTTATTTAATTTTACTTTACTATTTTTAAACATTTTCTCGGGCTTAAATTCCAATTGAGAAAGACTTATTTCTTTTTTTTAACAAAATTGTTGTGATCAACATTTTTATATAAACTGAGCGATGCTGACTCCCACAGCAAAAATTCCGTATCACTGTATAAGCAGTGGACTAGGGTACCGCTGGTGGAAGGTACCCTTTAGTTTGTAACTTTTTATTGTTTGTACAATGTTGTTGTAGAGGCCAGACAACTACATACACCAAGTAAATTTCAAGTCTCTACTTTTCGCGGTTCAAAAGTTATAGCTAATTTCAAAACTACAGGGTGTCTCAACAACAATAAAATTTTAACATGTTACTGTTTTTGTTATTTTGTTGGTGTTGAGGCATGAAAACTACAATATACTGTGAAAATTTCAATTGTCTATCTTTTAATGGAGCCAATTTTCAAACTACAGGGTGTCCCAAATTAAAGATAACATTTAAATTTCCAACTTTTGCTATTTACACAGGAACAAGGCCTGCTAACTGTATACACTGCGTAAATTTCTTAATCTCTATCTCTTACGCTTCAAAGGCTACAGCTAATTTCAGTTTGCTTGTATGGGAGCACCCTTTAGTTCTTAACTATTTGTTGTTTTGGCTATTTGTTGGGTTAGAGCCTATGCAAACACATATCTTGTATAGATTTCAGCCCTCTACCTTTTATGGTGCAAAGGGAAGAGCTAATTTTTACAGTTTCTCGTATGGAAGCACCCTTTAGTTCCAAATTTTTTTTTTTTGGTGTTTGTTGTTTTAGAAATCATGTAATCACATATTCTTTGAAAACTTCAGCTCTCTAGCCCTCATGGTTCAAAAGTTACAGCTAGTTTTATTAAATTTCCACAGTTTGTTGTATGAGGACCACCTTTACATTTCAACTTATTGTTGTTTTTATTGTTTGTTGCCACAGCAGCCGGATAACCACTTGTTGTATAAAATTTTCAGCTGTCTAGCTCTTATCGTTGGGGAAATTCGGACCTATGACGGAAGGGCATACAGCAAAGTCTCAGTAATAAGGTTCCCTTTTTACTCTGTGAATATGTTATGTTACATGGGTCTACTTGGGTCCTAGAAAGTACGGAACCCTACGAATGCCCCACCGCTAAAAGTGTAGCTCACTTCCCAATCGTTGCAGATCTAAGCAAATATTTATATTCTTATAAAGAAAAATAATCTGCCCCATCAGAGATGAATAAAAAAAAGCGCAAACACACACAAACACACAAGTGCTACAATACAATATACAAACGTCATATTGTCATAAAAATGTCACATTTTGTGCATAACTTTATGACGGTTATAAAATATAAAAATACACATTGTTTTTGTTTTCTTGTTGCCTTCTTTGTATTGTCTTGTATTTTTAATTTGTCTTTGTTGTTGCTGTTGCTTAATTCTCCGTAGTACAAGAGTTCGCCAATAAAATAACACGCACGCAAAAGATTCGCCATGCATTTATAAGCACTTGTAGTACAAGAGTTTTATTTCGTCTCTGGATCAAACATCAAGCAATCAGAATTCCAATTTAAGGTTTTTGATTTCTTGTTAATCTTTTAGTTGTTTTTTTTTCTTCTCCTTTATTTTATTTAATATTTGTTTATGACCAACATTTCATAATAACTTTTCATTTGTCTTGAAAGTGGTGTAAAAGTGGAATGTTGTGACAAAAAAAATTAAATGCAGCCACTTTGGCTGGCCTGTCTCCAATTGTCAACATAAATTTCCAGTGATTTCTTTCGGTTTTAGTTATAAGCTCATTCCACACAATGTGTAAGCGTTTTGTTATAAATGTGTCTTAATACTTATTTAGCATATTATACCTTGTTCATACATGTATTTCTAATTGAGATAATGTTCAGTTTATTGACATAATATTTTTTGCGTTCATACATACAAATATTGAGCTAACTCAATTAGTATCTGACAGCTGAAAAAAAGTTGTTGTTTTGGTTTGGTAGTGAGAAAAAAAAGTGAAAAATATTTTCCAATAAGAAAAATGGAAGAAAAACTGCCTTTTATTAAAAAGATTTTAGTGTTGTACAATAAAAATATGGAACTTGTACATGTAGTGCGTTCATGTTATGACTCCAAAGCGGCAATAATAAAAAGAAAGAGAAATAAAAATTTGGAAATGCTGCAATGTTTTTATTTTTATTGTATTTATTTTTATTTTTTATTATTTTGTTTTGTTTGCTTTTGTTTACATTTATCACGTCATTCATTTCGCATTGTATACTTTTGCTTATTAAACACATCCTTTACAGTGTTGTGTTCCATCTTTTTCTCAATATTCAAAGCAATATAGAGTTTATTGAGCAATAACTTTATTGACTTTTTGTATGGAATATTGAGCTCAATAATGGACTTTATTGCGATTACCTCAATAAAGGCGCATGTATGAACATGGTATTAATTAGTTTTCTAGTAATTGATACATTTAAATGGTAAACGAGTGAGTGAGTGGCGCGGCTTTTGTTGGCTAAGAAATTATAAATTGCCTAGAAGTTAGAAATTAGTTTGAAGTCCCAACAAGTTTTGTGGGAGCTGACTTGTGTAGAAATAGTTTTTGGTTGGAATGAAAATTTTTTTTCAACTGTGAAAAGAATTTAATTTGGGCGGAGAAGAAGGTTTAAAATAAATATTTTTTGTACTTTATACTTTCTTAAAAAAAGATCATTTTGTTATAAAAAAAAGTCTACAAACTGCTTGTTAAATAATATATGTTAATAGTCTAACTTAATGATTTGCAATTGCTAATTACTTAAAAGTGAACTTTAAAAGGGGGTAAAATCCAACTCACCCCACAGCAGCTGTGCATAGAAAAACCCCTCGAAGTGAATAACTTGTTTCTACAATATTTAGAGAAAAACACTACAAAACGATATGTATGCACCGTTTTGTCAGAATCACCCCTCAAAAGGGGGAAATATCCAGCACACCGTACAGTAGCAGTTCATATATATTTGCTCCAAGAGCCAATAAAAATGTATTGTTTTGGGTCTAAGAATAGACTTTATTAATTGTCTCTGTATGCCGCCAACATTTAGTTGATGCTACTCAACTCATCAGTAGACTCGAAATATCTTCAAAGAAGTTTTGAGACCCCACAACTTATTCAAAAATTCCCATGAATAAAGTGAGAATCAGAAATATTAGTTGATTAGCATCAACGAAATGTCTTTCTATTTTGATTTTTACTTCCTCCAAATTGAGAACGATTTTTTGTGAGAAAAACTTGCATTAAACAATAATTTTAAAGAAGACAAGAAAAGTTAAGTAGAATACTTATGGGTTGGGGTTTATGACATGGCTGCTTCACGTCCACCATGACGATTGTCCGCTAAAGTAATTAACAGTGGTAAATAATTTCCTTGATTTATTTAGTGCCACCACTACTTTTCTTTAAAAAAAAAACTACTTCGTTCACTCTTTGACTGTGGCTTACGGTGTTTGTGTTACATTTTTCTTTTCTTTCTATTTCATTTTGTTTTCTTTCTTTCACCTCGAAAGAATCCTTCTTTAATGTGGCCATGTGGTATGTATTCAAATCACGCTTAAACAAATCAACAAAAATTAAAAAGGCAGCTAAAAGGGAAAAAAAGAGAACTATAGCAGGTATGTTAAAGAAAAATATGAAAATCGTGTCGAAAAAAAACACTTCATGAATTTATCACAAAAACAGCAGAGAAGAGAAGAGAACAGAAAGAAACCCGCCGAAAATAAAACCAAAAATACCGACAAAACAAAAAATAAAAGACTACAACAACTTCATTTGTGTGAAACAAGCACTCTGTCAAAGCCCGTAAGGTAATTAATCAAAAATCACGGGGCGTGTGCTTTTTAAACAAAATCGTATTTTTTAAATGCATACACACATATGTACGTATTAATCTTCACTACTTTGAATCGCTGGCAAATGCGGGAAGTGTAAAAGTGATACACAGTCACAGAGTCAATACATACAAATAAAAATGCTTAAAAACTGGCTGACTACGACACGAGCATGAGTCTTAAATTTCAAACCTAAAATCATATCATTCGAGTGTGTAAAAAGACATGTGTTTTATTACAAAAGCAGCTCTCTGGTTTTACTCGTACTGCACTGCATAACCATTAATCCAAACACACACTCTCCCACTCGCACTCACACTCACACTCTCTCACTCTTTTTCTTATTTGCATACATATCAACTGTTAGCGGTTCTCCTCCTGTACTCCTCCAAAAAGCAAAAAATAATGAACAAAATAATTTATGAATATGATTTGATTTGTCAGGGTACGAAATGATTATTACTCTCGTTTTGTTTTTGTTTGTTTTTTTTTTCATTTATTATTAACATTAACAAGCTCTAATTAATAAGTTTTAATGGAGATGATGCATAATTCCTACACAGTCAGGCGAGTGATACTCCTGATGCTGCTGGCACCGTTTATTATTTACACTTATTGTTATTGCTGTGGTTGGTGGTGATGTGTGCGTTTGTTTTTTTTTTTTTGCAGGAATAAAAAATGTAAATGATATGATCATGAATAAGTACAAAAAAAGTTTCAGGGATTAATGTCAAAAAGTCTACATGGTAAAATGTTATGTTAAAGCGAAAGCAATCAGAGATAAATCTGATGTCAACTTGCAACAAAAAAATCAAAAAAAAAAACCACTTACTCGATTGAAATGAACGCAATATACAATAGTAAACGAGAAAATTAAAATGACTAAAAAAGGACAGGCAAGTAAAATTAAAATAAAGCTTAAGCAAAGAAGAGAATATCTTCGGAAAAGGATAGCATAAGAAGTGTTTAAGATTCTTGCAGCAAGGACACAAAAATTTATCATAAAAATAGAATTTTCTAGGTAAATATAGCAGCTATATTTTATATTGGTACCCAGCAGAAGGTCGCTAACCATGCTTTATAGTGCAGAAAAAAGGGCAGTGTGTTTGCAGATGTTTCATTAAACAGATATATTCGTCTTTGATTTATTTCCCTCCCTCTCTCTCTCTCTGTAAATAGTTATTACTCTACACATATCCAAGCATCAGAACAACTTATCAGTTTTTAATAAAACCTGAAGGCCTTGAAGAACAAAATACATCTTCTGCATATCCCAATGGTCTCATTAGGCTTACCTTTATTCATACCACCACTTAAATACATAATTAAAGAAACACACTCAGAGTTAATATAAGCTTAAATAAAAAGCACTCATCGAAGAAAGATTGTAAATAATAATCACATTTTCTATTTCCATTTTAACTAAACTAGTGAGTGGTTTCTTTGACGAGCTGTTTTAGACTTGACCCCAAAACAATGCCAGAAGAACAGCTGGAAAAAAATAAAAAAAACTACCATAAAATGTTTTTTTCCAAGCACTTTAATTATCATTAAAAATTTTAAATTATTACAAATACTTTCAAAGTCGTAAAAAAATTGAAACTATATTTCCGACCAGAAAAACATTATGGAAATTATTTGTTCTGTCAGTTAATGAAACCACACCACTTTCCACTCGGAGTACTTTCAAGCCAAACTGTGAATTGTTTAATCAACTGCCACCACCACTATTGTTTACTTCACTTTCTATTGTGTTGCTCCTGCACAGTGAGTTACGAAAAGCTGCGCAGCTTTTTTTTTTTCATTCCATGATAAAGTAATTTTTATGACCCTTAGTTTTCTTTTTTAATTTTCGAGTTATTTGAGTTGCTGTAGAAAGAGATTATAAAACCATTCCCTGAAATATGAATTTATAATAAAATAAGAAAATGAATTAAAATGGTTAAACATAATTAAAATGCATGTCAAGTGGCAATATTCATAATTTTTTTCAATTAATTTCTCGTTTTTATTGGAGCATTACGGAGAGACAAAGAACAGAGCAAAAAAGGTGGCTAAAGGAAACATGAAAAAAATTTATTAGTTTCATAGAAACATAAAAAAAAATATTTTATAGTGTGATTTTTAAGAATTATTTAAATGGGAAAACGCTGCCCAGCAACTTAAAAAAAATATATAAGAAAACATTAAAATATAAATAGAGGAAAAAGAAGTATTGTTATAATAACTCAAACTGTTTTTGATTACAAAAACTATGTTTGATTAAAATACTGCTACTGATTAATTTTATTGAAATAAATTTAATGTTTTTTCAATTAAATTTACATATCAGTTGGAAGTCATAAAAACACCGTCGTAAAATGTATGAGCGCCACTATTTCTTATGGTGTAAAGATGACATTAAATATAAAAGGAAATGGCGTAATTTTCAACTACGTCAAAAAAGGTAACATGGCGCTTAAAAACGGTGAGCTCAGGGCGATTAATTATAATCAAAGAGTTATTTCAAATCAATGCAATTAGTTTACTGTGGTATAGAAGAACATGAAACAAAAGTTACAGAGAAATCGCTGGTTCTGGAAAAACAAGAAAAAAGGATATGTGGGAGGTGGGCGCGTCCTTAGGTATATTTCAATGAAATTTAACGCTAATATTAACCATGTAACTTTACATTCCTGCACCGATTTTCTTTGCTTTCTGTTAGCAGATAAGGTTGAAATCCTTATTTTTGTGCCAATGACGTATAAGAGAATAATAAAATAATTACTGCAAACTCTAGAAAAAAAATCTGACAGTCATTAGAAATGTATAGACTTTTTATAATAAGTTTTAATTTATTTTGATTAATAACAGTGACTTAGTGTTTCACCCAAAATAAAGGATATATGGGGCGCGAGCATATCCTTTTATATATTTCAATGAAATTCAGTAAAAAGATTTATAACGCAAAATTACATTCGTTTGCTAAATTCAATCGGTTTATTAAAAAAAAACGAAGCTAAAATTTTTATTTTTGTATTCAAGGATGTGTAGTAGAGACTCGTCTCTTTACTTAAATAAATTAAAATTATATTTTGCTCCACCCAGCATGCGCAAAGGTTTTTTCTTAGAATTTCATTTTATTTTGGTTTGTTGTAGTCCCTTAATACATTAAAAAAGGATATTTGGGAGGCAGGCTTGTCCTTACACTTATCTAAGTGATATTTTACACACATGTTAACAATATAACTTTAATTTCATATACCAACTTTCGTAACTTGCTGAAATACAGTTGATAAAAGCATCTTATTTTTGTGTAAAAGATATATTTAAAAAATAAAATAAAGCTGTAGCTGTTGAAAAATTCTAAAATTAAAACCGAACCCGTTTTAATGAGTACACAATACTCATTTTCGATGTAAACTGATTAATATTAGCAGCTCAATGCTACACCGAAAATTAAGGACATATGGGAGGCTGGCATATCCTTTGATATACGAAAACGAAACTAAGCAGGAATATTCCAGATGCCAATTGACGTTCGTTTTCAAAATTTTATAACATTCTGTAAGAGCAGGGAGCTAAAATTTTTATTTTTGTGCTAAAGGCTGTAAGGAACAGTTTCTAACTCTGATTTATGTGCATCAAAAGTACATTTTATCATTGTAATGTCACAGTTTTATTACATTTATTTAAAACTACGTTTTACTTTGACTCGTCGTAGAACTAAAAAGGGCATACCAAAAAAAAAGGATATATGGCGGGTAGGCGTGTTCTTGCATTTACTACGATAAAATTTCAAGTAGATGTTTAGAAAATAAATTTATATTCCTATACTAATTTTCCAGGCATTCTGCCAAAGAAAAAATTTTTCTGGCTGGGGAAGTGAAAAAAAAAAAATTCGTAAATTTTATGAATCGAACCTTGCGCATTCATCAAGAACTTATTCTAATAAAAAACATGTTTATATTACTTTAATTTCTATTGTTAAATGTTATTTTTAATAAAAAGGACATGTGGGAGGTGGGTGTAATCTTTTATCTCTTGATGCATAATTGAGCACAGATTTTGGTTTATCCAATTTACATTCGTTTCAGAAATTTTATCACTCTCTGTGGGAAAAGGGAGCTAAAATTTTAGTTTTTCTGATAAAGGATATTTTCTTGATGTTAATTCTTCGACCTTTGTTGTTTAGTATTCTAATTGTTCGAGCCTTAGGTCACTTGTTTTTTACAAAATATTTATTAAATTCAATATTTCGATATCACAATGGATATCTCCTTCAGGAATGTAGATTTTTTTTATAACAATTTAAAAACAAAACAAATAAAAAATTTATACTGGCATATGTTTGAAAATTATATACACTTTAACAAAATATTTTAACATATATACATAAATAATAATTAAGTTTATATAAATACATGTACATACAAATATGGTGTGTAGGTGTATGTAGGTGCGTATGTGCATATTTCTATGTACATGTATTTATATAAACTTAATTATTATTTATGTATATATGTATGTTAAAATATTTTGTTAAAGTGTATATAATTTTCAAACATATGCCAGTATAAATTTTTTATTTGTTTTGTTTTTAAATTGTTATAAAAAAAATCTACATTCCTGAAGGAGATATCCATTGTGATATCGAAATATTGAATTTAATAAATATTTTGTAAAAAACAAGTGACCTAAGGCTCGAACAATTAGAATGATAAAGGATATTTTTAAGAATTTTTATTTCTCAATTACGAAATTACATTTTGCACAGCTTTTCGAAATATATTCTTATAGTCCAGGTTCAGTTTGGTTTTATTTTGATTAATGTAAATAGCAAAATATATATGCACATAAAAAGGATATATGGGAGTTGGGCGTGTCCTTGCCACTATTTTGAAAACACTTGACACAGAAGTTGGGAATACCAATCCAAACGTCTAATCTAAACCTTTTATTTTTATATTTAAGGACATGAAAAAGAAAATAATTTTTCAATTTCGTGAATTGGAAATAAATCTGGCATACTTGTGAAAAATGTATTAAGGAAAAATACTATTCGTTGAAGTTTCATTTAAATTGTTAAATGCTGCTCTCCAAAAAGGATATGTGGGAGGTGAATGTGTCCTTTCTTCTAATATGAATGCAATTTAACATGAGCTTTCATATTGAAAGTTCAAATTCCTTTGCCAAATCACTCTCTGAGTTAAATTAAAAATTATTGTGTCTAAGAATGTTTGCCATTTTAAATGCTACTGAGCTATAGCTTAATACTTTTTAGCTGTTTTGTGTTAAGTTGACCTGTAGTAATTAAAAGAAGACAGCTTAAGTAAGCTTCTAGTGTTCTCTGCAGAACAGGCATTTTCTTAAATTAAAAAATGGTTAACATTTTTATATTTTTAATGTTCCCAACGATGTGGATAATCTTTCTGAAGATTTTTCCAAGATAATTCTTTTATATTATGTGTTCTGTCTTTGTGACTGGCCTTGTCTTTTAAAAAAGACATTGAAATGTCTCGTTTTCTTATTTTACATATTTATTTTGAAATTCTGTTACTGAAAAGTAGCGGAATAATTAATGATGCCAAATTCTGTTGAAAAACTCCAGCAACATTTTAATATATAGTTCAATACAGTAATCATTAATTGTGTGTTAAATCATCAGTCATTGACAAAATAGGGGAAGGAATGCTGATGACCAAAGTCAAGAGATTTTTTAGTTCTTAGTAAAGGATAAAGATTATAAAGGTGAGGAGAGAGCTTGGCTAATTAAAGACTTTTTTTTAATGGGCCAGAAGAAATACTATAGCCATAATTTTAGGTGTTAAAGGACAAATATTATCAGCATATAAAAGAATACCAAAGAAGTTTGTAATTTTTAAATTTGAAGTTTGTAAATTTGAAAGCCATAATTTAAAGTTTTAAGCGATAAATGTTGTGGCAGATGAAAAAGCTTGATTTATTAATTATTTTTATTGACCAGGGGAATTAATAAAATCATACAATTTCACTACAATACATTGAGCCACACGTTTAAAACTTAAAAATCAACGAAAAAAAGTGACAAAATAAATATTTATAACCAGGCCAGGGAAAATGCCAAAATCAAAAATTCTATTTTGATTTTTTGAGCCATAAATTTCGATTTTAAATTTATGACATACATAAATTAAACAATAATAAGCAACTAAGCGAATAATCAACTAATACGACACAGTTTATCATACATTTGAAGAACTGACCAGGAGAGATACAAACACCCCAATTAAGACCCAGTTTTGACTTGGGATTTACTTTGATTAATGTAAGCAGAAATCTGTCACTTACCCCCGATTTTTGACTTGGGATTTAAATACAAAATTAGTAAATTTTGATTAAAATTTAAGTTGGATTTAAAATAGCTTTCTGTTTTACAGTCTAGAATTATTTTTGGTAATTAATTGTAATAAAAGTACGGCAGCACAATGTAAGTGTCAAAAAATTATCGATAACTCAAAACAAAAAAAAAACAGCTGTTTAAACAAATTTGGAAGCAAGTGAAATTGTGGGAAGTTTAGAAAATAATAAATTATTTTGTAAAAATTATTAAATTGAGTAGCAAAAGCGATAAAAGGACTCCCAATTTCACTGCCACACAAGTTGATTACCTTCTGGAAACAATAAAAAATCAAATTATGAAACAAACAAAAACATGTGCAATTTTCTTCATTTGCAGAACAAAACTAAACTGTCAAAATCATATGGCAGTACGAAAAACTTAAATCGATTTTAAATGGGCACGGCAGGCCGTTTAAGTTTGATTTAAATTGTATTTAAATCAAATTTAAATTGAAATGGCATTTAACATCCAAGTCAAAAATTGGGGGCTAGGCAGTCACTAATTTTGCAATCAAGAGATAAATGTTATACAACAGACTAGAAAATTCAGTTTATCAAGATTTCTTTAGGGGGGCCATAGGAAATACTGACATCATTTTAATTAACTATGATGTTTCCAACTTTAACTTAACTCCGCTGGGATCCAACAGCCTTTTTGCTTGCCGTATGCACTTTAGGGCTCCTTAGTTGTAAGTAAGGCTTTCTTGCTCCCTTTCTCGTAGAATGCTGTCCTTAAAACTTTCGTTAGCCACTCACTTTAGGACTTGTAAAGGAGCTTTGCACTTAATTACAAAACAATTAAAAAAAATCCTTAGATTTAAATTCTTTACAATTGGAACTACCAGTTTGTTATCACAAAAAAATATTTTTTTTCCTCAATTCTGAGGAAGTAAAATCGAACTCAACCCAGACAAAGTAATTAGCAATTACAAATTTTTTTTTTTTCTATTTCATACCCTGAAAGGTATACTTCCCTTAACTCCAGTTTCCCCATAACGTTCCTTTAAAAGTTGAATTGTTAGTTTTTATGTTGTTCTGGCTGCAGTGTTTTATTGTTTTCTCTCACTGAAGACAATACGCGTAATCATGTTTTTTTCTTTTCAAATGTCTACTCATGGCCTGGCAAGTGATAAATGATTTTGCGATTTATTTGTTTTTTCTCTTTTGAAGAAAATATTATGAGTCATTAAAGATAATCTTTGTAGCTTGGGAAAAGTAAGAAGAAAAAAATAACGCTGCAAAATCCTTTCCGTTAATACATTATTGTTAAAAAATATTCATATTATGTTCCTTTAATTAAGCCTGAATAATATTGTAATATTATTTTTAAAACATCGCCTTTGAAAATTTGTTTTATTTTATTTTTTTCTTTGGAATAAGCAAACCGCGCCATAAAGGACTAAACAAATAACAAGTCATCAATCATTCGCCATCATAATAATGTTTTTCGGTATGAAGCAGAAAGTAAAACATAATTTTTCCGGCAAGTAGGGTGGAATAAAGATTCTTTTTTTTTTCTCCATGATTATTAAACGAAATTAATTATTGCCCTTTTACGCCCAAGCTGACTAAAATTTGGCGTGCAAAGCCAAGTTTTAAACAATTGAAAAAGTAATATTAGTTGGACATAATGTTGGGGCTATTAAAAACACCTTTCTGGGCTTTCAATAGTTTAAAGTACATAATATTATTTTTATGCCAAGTCTAGATAGAGTTCTTTTTTCATAGAGATAATCCTGTTTTCCGTAAAATTTCAACAAGTTTGAAAAATACAGGCCACAAGGTCATTAAGAAAGAAACAGCATCGAAATTGAAAGCACTTGATAAAACCTATAGCAGAGACAAAGAGTTACATAAAAGGAGCAGCATCACTATCTTGCATTAGCGTTAGTTCAAAGCTGACTCGGCTTGTTGAAAACGGAACAGGTAGTTGTACCCCAGCCTAAAGTATAGCCCTTAAGTGTTCTGTGTCACTTTTGGTCACTGCAATTATTTGTAAATCTTTTTCATACTTCAAACTAAAAAGCATATGGACGATGATTTAATAAGAATTAGAAGAACTGTAATGAAAATTAAAAAAAAGAGAGTCAAGCCTGATAAAAAAACTAATACTTCTTTAATTTAGTGAGCCCGAACATTAAGCTCATGTCTTAACGGCTAGTAAGTTTTGCTAAGGACAGATGTAGGGTGAATTACGTCAGCACCTGGCCAGAAGGACCAACCTGATGGTGGATCAAAGCATGTGGTGTAATTTTCACGTTGTACCACCGACTCCGAACAGCCAGTCATATTGCTTGGATGGCAATTTATATGGGGAGTTGGGATCATCTAATCTCTGCTGCAGAAGCCTTAAGCCTCTGGAGGGCTAGCGGAAATTATGACAACTGCTGGTAGTCCGAAAGTCATAGGAATATCAGACCTGTTCTGATTATCCCGCCGTTCCAGTTCCTTATAAAGCAGCATATGGGCGCACTTAGACCCCCGAACATAGGCCCCAAGACCGTATGAATCAATTTGGCTAGCAACGTTGCCTTCCAAGCGAACTTATGCTACTAACCACAGCCAGTATGTTTCAGCCGAGGAAGTCTCTTCAACCTAAGATCGAGCAAGAAAACTTCGTGAAGTCATACTGGGGCGCCCATCCTCGAACTATCGAGTTACCCTTCGGTGGAGGGTTTCAGCAGCTCCATTGGGACAAGCCACAACTTCTCAGGACCTGACTAAGATATCTGGTTGTCAAGATATCCGAGGTATAATGCAACCAAACTGTATAGGATCAGCAGGACGCATTATGTGCCTCCGGGCTGCAGCTGGGTGACAGCTGCATTGTTAATACAAATATTTTCTTATACTTTACTTCTTTTCAACCATTTTGTAGGGTCTTTCCAGATTCGTTACATCCTTGGCTTGTTTTTTCAAATCGTCTGTTATTTTTCTCCATTAACCTCAAATTTACTTAAATTTCTTTCTTAACCCATTTTGGCATGTTTTACTTAATGATTCGAACATGCAAATCTTACATTAATTTAACTTTTGAAGTGTCTTTTCTGCCACTTTTCCCCCCCTACTAGCCCCCGGCGCTTTTACTCCCTCACTCCTGCCACTTCCCAATAATATTAATAATGTCTCTGTCGTTTCTTTAATTTTTTTTTTTAACTTTAGAGTTCGTCATACGTCTGTTTGCGTTAGCGCAGACGGAATACAAGAACACCGAAAAACAAATGATTATTAATGGTTTTGACAACGAATACTAAAGACTTATTGATGTTCAAATGAAGATAATAACATTCAGTTTTTTTCTTTTTTCAAATATGTATCTTTGAATGAGTTTTTTAAAATGAACTTTTTATTTCTTTACATTTTGCTCAAAGTCAAGTCGTTGTTGGTAGTGAGGTAAAACGTAAATGTCAAGATTAACTGATAAATATCTTTTAATTTTGTTTTATTTATTTATTTCTTTTTCTTTCATTTGGAGTACGATGCTTCAGTTGTTTGATGTTCGAAAACTTTTTAAGATTAAATTGTAAGATCTTTGAAGACGTGTTCAGCCAAGGCTTTAAAAGATCAGTGCGTTCTTTTTGGGCAATAGTTTTGGTGGATGTTCATAACTGTCAGAAATATTTAATGTGGGAATATAACATAAAAAAAAGAAGATACAGAATTGAGAAACTGCATTGGAATTTTATATTCTGAATTTAAAAAAAATATATATAGACGAACAAAAAAAAATACCACTTTTTGCTTATAACAACTCGTTTGAATAAAGAAAATAAATTTCAGTTTTAACAAATGGATAACAATAGATTTTTATAAAGAACGTAGCCCCAGTTAAACTATTTTATAAAAATGATGAGTTGTTTAGCAACAACGAAATGACGGTATGCAGCCGTACGGTATGGTTTTTTAAAAAAAACCAATCAAAACATTTTTCATTATTATTGTCCTGAAGAAGCTAGGAGAGCGAAATATTGACAAAAATACTCAAATAATCAAATTCTAAAAGACCTTAAGCTCAAATAAATATATAAAATAAAAGACAGAAAACATTAAAGTCTATTTTAGACCTAAAATAACACAGAAGCACATTTTTCAACATCAAAATCTTGAACCAATTGAGACCCCCAAAATCTTAAAGCTTATGATGGTAGAAGGAAACCCCTAGCTGGGTTTTGAATTATTAGCTAAGGTTTTTTTTAATTCAAGTTTTCGGCTGTGGGGTGGATTTTAGTACAATTTTCAAAAAACCTGTGCTGATTCGTAAGCCTATATCTCGTGAACTATTCGAAATATTGCTTTATTGTCTTCAGCAAATTTGTGTCTCTTAATTAGATCTAAAACTTTTGTCTTAAATTAAAAACCAACAATATCTTACTCAAAACAGCAAACCTGTCAGAAGTTGCTTCAGTTTGCATTTGGGGTGACCACATGCACATTTTGTCGAAAACTATTTTAAATAATAATACATTTTCATAAAATGTATTTATATTACACTTTATAATGAAAAAGTTTTAATAACTATTTTTGAGGACCGTTACTAACTTTTTTATATCCTGCTTTATGTGAAGACAACATTTTTCTAGCATGCTATATGCGCTCTCTCTCTCCCTCTCCGTTTAACAAAACATCAATTTCCAGTACCGGTATGTTTCTTTTAACTTGCTCCGTGTTGTTGTGCTCGTTTACTGCTAACAGTTGTATGTTAAAACACAACAAACTTTGATGAGTATTATATTCATCGTAACAGTTGATTTTGAGTGCGTGCTTTAGCATGACTGTTCTTGTTTGTTTGTTTACAAACATGCACTGTTATTTAACTGCAAACTGTTAACAGAATGTTTTAACATGCAAACAGCAATTAATCGTATTGGAAATGATTCTGCTACGGCAACAAACAGTTGTTAAACGTTCGTTTATACGAGAGGATGTGAAATACGCATAAAACGACGGCGCGCTAATATTCTTTATTCAAATCAAATATTTGTGCATGTGTTCGAGCATATGGAGAAAAATGTTTACCGAAAATGAACGAAAATTAGTTTTGTTTTCAATGGCAAACAAATTAAAGTGCAAGATAAATTTAAAGGGAAAATTAGCGCTGCTGCAGGAAACTATTTGAATGTTGCACCATTTGTTTAAGGAAAAGAAAATTTAAGGAAAAAACCAAAAAAAAAGGTCAAGTAATGTTTTAATACTAACTTAAAACAATTTGAATATCGCCTTAGAAGAAGGTGTGCCATTACAACATACTTCGCCATACAAATTTAAGGCCAATAACCCACCACATGACATGGCATTTGAAGGCTAGAAATAGTTCTAAACGGCTGCTGTTAAAGAATTTACGATAACAATCAAACGAAAACCCACCCTTCAGAGGAAATTGCAAGGGAATCTTTTAAAATATGCTTGTTGAAAAAATACCCTTCAGGATTGTTACTGATAAGTGTAAGAATTTCTATTATTTTAAAGGAATCCGCTTAAACGAAGAAATGTAAACAATTGTAATTGGTTTTTGTCACACCCAACAAAAACTTTTCAAATTACGCACGAACTCTAGAGATCAGTGTTAAAGTTTAATTTATACGCTACTCCATCATCGTTACAAACAAACACCAGCCCTCCCTTCCTCCCGCCCGCCAACAGCGTCTTCACTTATACAACAAATCTCAAGCCACATGAATTACATTGGCGATGTGATGTGTGATGATCCAATGCGAGTCTTTTTTTTCTTATTTCAAGCCATTTAACAAGTGATTGACAAAATGAAAATAAAAGTAAACTAAACTAAGAAAAGCAAATTAAAAATATGTATAATTTGATTATGCTGTGATTGATGGCGAGCAAATAGATTCGATAAAAAAATGTATTTTCCTCAAAATCAAAATAAATCAAAATAAAATAGCAAAAAAAAAAAGTTTTGAAAAAAAGAAAAAATAGTAATAAATAAATATAATAAAAAGTTCTCAGTGCTCAGAAGTGATTTATTGGCATTGTGTGAGTGAGCGCGTGTGTGTGTGTGTGCCTGCCTTTTTGGATACGTTTTATCAATTAAAACATTTAATTAAGGATACGTATATTTACTAATTTATCAAACACTGACAGACAGGCTGGCCAGAGTTGAATACCAGAAACTTTTAAAGCTCTCAAGACTCATCAATAAAATTGAGGATTATTGTGTGGAATAAAAAGGTATGTATGGAAAAAAATTTGACTACAGTTAATTGTGTAACATGAAATAAAATAGCAATATTTTTATCCATGAAGCAAAAATTTAACCATTCCTGATGCCTGGTCAAATTTGGTGGAATAGAAACGGCAACATAATTAGACATTCTTAGCTGCTAATTCATGCTTATCGTTACCGATAGTTCGCATGCAGTTAAAAAAAAAAAAAAAACTGAAGCCAAATTTTCGTCTACTCAACTTTTAAGGCAATCGAATGAATTTTATCATGATCTTGTATATGTGATTTGTTTCTGTTTAACATTATTTTTAGTCTATAGTGCATTCGATCACGAGTACATCGATTTGACCAGAGATGTAATAAAATACTTGAATATGATTTCTTATTGAACAGTTTCTGATGCATACCGACTGCTAAAAATCCATAAAAAATAAATATTTTTAAAAGCAGAAATGTATTCAGTAAACACTCCTTGATTTTGAGCACAAAATTTTTATATTTTTTTATCTGAACTTTTTTATTTGTTATTATTTTGTATTACGTTTAGCAGGCTTGAGTTCGTCATATAGTATTTTTATGCTCAATATTAATAAAACAAGAAAAAGACAATATCAAAGAATTTTAGCTGGGTAAGATAGCAGCTGTTTCGAAGACGCAACACACTTCTCGTCAGCTCCCTTGCTTAAATTCAAGGACTGTTGCTTCTACACTCGACACTCTAGGCCAACTTAGCCACCCAAGTTATATTTTTTTTGTATGGTGGGATATTTTCACCCGGTACATATGCAATAATACATATACATATAAATAAAAAAAAAGTAATAATGGGTGTGGCTGATATAATTAGAAATTTCGACAAAAAATCTTCAATGACTTTGGTGGCTCAAGAACAGGTGCTGACGAGAAGTGTGACCGCTTCGAAACAACTAATTGTAAACCTAGTTATAAGCCTTTAATTTTTTCCGTGGCTTGTTTTATTAATATTAATCACAAAAAAATATATATAGAAAGAGCCTGATTAACTTAATACGAAATAATTATAAAAATTTTTACTTTTAAACATATTAAATACGTGCCATTTGGCCACGTGGCGGCTTCAAAACAAATAGTTGTAAGCCTACCCTGCAAGAAGAGTGTCGGTCATATGATCCATCATATGGCCGACACTGCTGATGGACTCATACATCAGGGTTTCTATCATTTTCTTAAGGGCAAAATGAAAAAACTGATGTAAACATTCGTGTACGTGTGATTTCTTTTTTGAACCAGCGTTATCACCTCAGCAAAGTGATCATTCAAAATCTTTTTTGCAAAATGCTCACAAAATTACATGTAATGCTATTTATTTCTTTATTACTAATTAAAAAATTATAACTAATTAAAAAAAATTATTCGAAAAAAAATAATTAAAAAAAAAACTATACAAGGTGTTCTCCTTAAATAAATATTTGAGACATATTTAAATATTATTATAAAATAAATTTTTTTAGACATATTTAGATAAAATTAAGAGAAAAACAGTATTCAGTAGCAGTTTTGACAATAGAAAACTGAACCATATGGAAAAAACATCCACAGCACTATGTTTTTTCAAAGAAAACAAACCAAATGAACTTATAAAAACATTAATGCATAAACGTAGTTCCAAATGAAATTACCAAACTAATATGGGAAAATCAAAATATTAAAAAAATCATTGTATTGGCAACGCTGAAAGCTATAAAATTTCTTTGCATGTAGGAGTAAATAAGCTGTTACTGTGTTAGTTTCCATCAGGCATTTCTTGCTGGGTATTTATAGGTCTTTGATGTTCTCTTTAGCTGGCTTAATTAAAATCAATCGCAAAAATAATATAGATCAAACTTGAGCCTGATAAAGGCTCAAAAAAACAAAATAAAAGTAACAGGTCACTCCACTCAACTTTTGTTCTTCCCCTTAGTTAAAGGAAATATTAAAAAATTATTATTAGAAAGCAAAACAATCTCTGAACAACCTTAACTACCTTTGCCGTCGGCATTAGTATTTTGTTAACTGTGTTGCCATCTTAAATGCTTTTTTCATGGGAAAGTGAAAAATAGATTTTCATTATTTCTCACAATTGTTGTACAGTTTTTCTCTGTATTAAAGATTTCACATTTCTGTTAAAACCTAAACTGTTTATTTCTATCAAAAATGTTCAGTTTTCAATTTTCATCACTAAAACGTTTAATAAAATGCTTTCGATTATAACTAATTTCATGGTAAATTACTCACTTCTTTGAAAACATTTCTTAATGATCTACTAAATGTTGTTTTCAATGAAATAATTATTTCAAAACCAACCGCAAATTAAATGTTTTTTCTTGGCTACTTTGTTTGTTATTATAGATTTTATAGATTTGAGGAAAAGAGCACATGTTTCGAAAAATTCAATAACACTTATAATTTCAGTTGAAACTATTTTTACAGCATAAATTTTTAAACATTTTCTTTAACACAGCCCAAAGAAACCATAAATAATAAAAAGGCCCACAATTCCCCTTAAAAAAAGCTACAAAAACAAAAAATTTTGTTCTTTGCCTTTTACATATATTTAAATCTATTTTTAAATATTTCTCAATATGGGTGTCTTTCATCGTGAAAAGAAAAAAAAAATATTCACAAAACTTTATAATTCTTAATACTGGTAATTATAAACAACTTGACATTTCCCATTCACAACAAAATTTATAAGTTTTTAATAAGTTACAACTGGTTGTTAAATAAAAGCCAAGACATTTATAAAGAGCCATATTATTATTTAAATAAAGTTTTTAAACAGATTATGATTTCTTGGTTTGCATTTGAAATGGCCTTTAACAAAATGGTATACAAAATTATTGAACTAAAATTCATTTCAGTTTTAACACAAGTCCATTAGTAGTTGAAATAATTTTGATTGTAAGAAATCATGTTTTTTGTAATTTTTTATGCCAACAGACAATAAAATATGTTTATAATTTATGCTTGAAAATAAAATATTATTCATTAAATTAAAAAACAATGTTAGGTTTTTATTAAGATTTCAATTTCAACATCATCACCATCATAATTATTATTTAAATTATTTTAATTTCTCAAATCGCAAAAATGAACCCCCCGAAGTGATGATGGAGATCAGATGAGTTTTTCTATTTTATTGGCTTAAAAACTTGTTTTCAATTCAAATAACGAAATACATAAATTATTAAATACTTAATACACAGCCCAACGACTAAATAAAGAGATTTCAAATTATGTGTTTTATATAAAATGTATGCATATTGCTGTAATTATAAATTCTGTTTAAAAAGATATCCGCCAAAAAAAAAAAAAATTCCCACACAACGAAATATGTTGATTTTATGGAAAAACAGGCGGAAATTTAATTATTTTAATTTTAATGGCAAAACAAATTATTATTGTTCTTTTTTTACAAAAGAAGTTCCCTTAAAAGGAAATTAATAAATTACGAAATTTTTTAAATAATACAAACAGAAAAAGAATGTAGTTTACCATTGATGTTGCTGTGAAAGAAATAGCATCGATATTTGATAATAAAAAAAAAAGTTAAATAAAACTATCAGTACTACTGGTAATGCCCTCTTTCATTTAATTTCACATGAAATTGTATTTCCGTAATAGCAAAATAGCCACTCCTTGCCTCCCTAAGCCATTAGTCTTCATTAAAGTGCCTGCCTTCACAGTCTGCATTTGTTGCATTTAAATACTTATCGCAAACCATCACAAGTGTTTGGTAACTTAAGCCTCAATACACTTGACATTGATTTCATATACATACATATTTTCTAGATTGCCAGCAACCAAAAGTAGGTGACTGCTGCTTTAGCTTCTCTTCATTAAGAAAAAATTAGAAAAAAAAAAAAGAAATTCTTGAAATATGAGTATTCAGAAGAACTATAACTCAAGCATGTTTCCGAAAAATGCTTCACATTTCAATGTTTTATGTTGAAAGTGTGTGTTTTTTTCTCCTAATTTGAGAAATGCTACGTTAATGAATACTTTCTTCGTCGCAACATTAAGATGTTTTTCAAGTAATCTTGGTAACCTTAAGTTGAAACACTTGAAACAATTCATTAGAAAAGAAGGCAACGAAAAAAAAAACAGGAGTATGTGTACTGATGTTACTGTTCATATTGAGACATTTGCAGGTTCCGCAGTTGAAGAAGCCTTAAAAGAAACATTTTGTGTCGTAAAAATCTGTGCTCTAATTAACCTTTAATAAACTCAGCACATAAATTTCCATATTTCAAGTGGATTTTTTGATTATATATTTTTCTGAAGTACCTGCCTTTTCTTTCTTCTTTTAATTGTTACGTTTTGTTCATACTTTCCTTTCAAGTCTTTTGCCGTCTATTGTTGTAAGGGAATTTGTATACATCTTGTATTCTTTTTCGTTTTTGCCTAAAATTGACATATGAGCTTGCGTGGATATGTATAAAAAGCCTTTTGATTATTCAATTTGAAAAGAATATATATTTTAATTTGAATCCTTATTCAAGCTTCAGTTGAACTTCATAAATCATATTTTTGTGTTTATTATATAAATTGAAGAAGAAAAAGTTAAATTATAAAAATTATGGCATTTAGCACGACGAGGCTGAAGAGAAGTGTGGTGGCCTCGAAACAGCTTATGGATCTCCAGCAAAATATTATTTTGCTTCATTAACTACTCCAAAAAGTGTTTTTAAGCATCACAAGCGCTTTACAGAGGGCCATGAAAATGTTGATGATGTTGAGCGTCGTGGAGTTGCATTCCCATCAACTAGAGAAGGAAACATTAAGATAGTGAAATACCTGTTTTTAGAATATTGTCGAATCACTACTATGTAAGTTGCGGAGGATGTTGATATTATAAATCGGCTCTTGTGCCCTGCGAATTTCTTGAATTGTTTGTTGCAAAACTGCTGAATTTTTAACACCAGCAACATTGCCTTGATATTGCTCAGCTGTGATTTTTGGACCAAAAAGCCACTCCCAAACAATGTCTCAACTCCCTTATTCACCATTTTTGAATATTACCTAAACCGAAGAGAACACTTGAAGCGAAGATTTACTCACAATTAAAGAGATAAAGTCATAAGCGAAAAATAAGCCAATGGCCATGCTGAAAAGCGCATTTCAGAAGTACTTTGAGGATTATAATAAGCGCTGGCATAAGTGTATGACATCTGCGGGGGATCATTTGGAAGGGGACCAAATAAATATTGATGTATGAATATGTTTCTCAAAACTTCACAATCCGCCTTTTCTTTTGAACAGAGCCAGTAGACCTGGCTTTTTCAGCCAGTGTATAGATGCCGACATTTCGTGACCGCTACGCAATCAGTCAGTTCACATAAAAAAGCTTAACAGAATGTTTTACACTTTCCTACACAATGAGACTCAAAAATGTTCAAACAAAACTTAAATACAGCAATTAATTTAGACGTCTTGTAACACTTTTGCTTTTAATTGAGCCCATTTTTCGAGCACATTGACAAGTTGAGTAGCATCGACGAAAATTCGGCGGCTCATAAATGGCTGAAAAGGATGGAAACCATATGAGCTACTTAGACCTGAAAGTAAGTAATTTAATTAACTCTTATAGCAATTAATAATTAATTTTGTATATCAAATTTTTGTATATCAAATATAAAAATTATTTTGTGCACCAAATTTCCCAGCTCTGGATGCAACAAATTTTTGAAGATCATTTTGAATGCCAGTTCATTCAATGTCTAATAGTCCAGAGAAAAAGCCCACTTTTGAAACCTCTCACATCTCAATGAAAAAAATCATTACACATCCCTCATTCTTTTTTAATTTTTCTTTAGTTTAAAATGATTTAGAAAAACATTTTCCTAAAGTGCAATCTTTTCTACAGAATTTCAAAAAAAAAAAAAAAAATTAAAATAATTTTCTTTAACACTCTGAACCGTTCTCGTGCTAAAGCAGGTGGTTGTTTGGTCGTTCATTTTTTATTTTTCGCTTATTTTCTTTAGCAGATTAGTCTTTATATAATTTTCACTTTTCAATGCTTTAGTACCTGGTACTAATTATTTGCCAGTTGTTGTATTCGTACGTGTATAAAATACTTGAACTAGTTTTATTTATTTATGAGCAACAAACTACAAGAGTATTAATATTTTTTTCCTCTCTGTTTGCTGGCTGCTGCTGTTTTTTTTTTTTTCTTCCCTTTATTTTATATACAAACTTTGCTAGAAAGCAGCCTCTCTGTAACCACTTCAAGTCTGCTGAGGTTTATTTGATGTAGCTTTTTGCAGTTTGATGTGTGTGTGTGTGTGTGTGTTGATTTTAGTAATTTTTTGCAAAACAGCGTTTTATAAATTTCTTTATTTATAAAAACAGAAAACAACGCATAAACATTGTACCCGCTTGGCTTTAACAGTTTTGCTCTGATGAGTGGCTTAACAAGTGACTCTAGTTGTGTAGTATTTTTGTTTAATGGTTACAATATAAAAAAAAGATCCTTTACGGCTGCTGGGGTCCTTTTTGAGCACCCTTTACACTTGCAGTAGTTCTAGTTGCGTTAGCTGCAGTAAAAAATAAAAAACTGTTTTAAAAACTTAGAGGCAAAGCACGACAGCAGCAAAGCATTTAACAAAAAGACCTTGACTGGCTTTTAAATGGTTGCATTAAATATTTAAATTTAAATGTTTTCATTTTCAGCCAAATAGAAATTATTCCAAAATGTAAATTGTTTACAGAAAACAAAATTGCCCTACAAAAAATTGAGAAAATATGTAAACTGCGCCCCTTCTGTCTCTCCATATCTCTTTATATCACTCAAAGGAACAAAGGAATCTGATCGGATCTGAAAGCCAATAATTGATAGCAGAATTTGTAAGAGTTTAAAAATCGTTTAAATTCTAAAACCGAACGTAATTAAATTCGATTTTTTTGTTTGTTTATTTGTTTGTGTTTTACATTATTTCTACTCTCCCCAGAGCTTAAAAAATATTATTGTTTTCCAAAAAAAAAAAAACCATCAAAGTAAATACCACACTGGTAGAAAACATATCACATTAGAATTTCACAAAATTTGGCAATTTTTTGTCTTTCTTTTCAAATACTTAGAAACTAAATTCAAAAATACAAGCGCAAAAAATACCAAAAAAATCTATAAAAAAAACTGATGGCGAAGCAGATTACAGTGAGAAAAACAAAAAAACAAAACCGTGATAGTGGAAGAGTCCTGGCAGGGCAGACAGAAGAGGCCAGACAGAAGAGTATAGCTGTGTAGAAAATAAAGACAAAAAAATCCAGAAATCAAAGTGACATGAAGAGAGGAGAAGAATAAAGAACAGAAAAATGGCGGACAAATTAAAGTTGTTAAGAAAGATCGAGGAAAATGAGAACAACAAAAAAGCGAGTAAGTTGACATTATAAAAAAAAAAACACAGCAAGGAAAAGAAAAGAGGTGAGATAAGAGAAAAATAAAAAAACAAAAATGATGATAAACGAAGAAAAGAGCAGTAAAAACCATCGAACATAGAAAAGAATTGGCAAAGAAAAGGGAAGAAAGAATCAAAAGAGAGAACAGAAAACAAAAGGACGAAACAAAAAAATAAAATAAAGGAAAAATACAGCACAAGAAAATCGCACACACTAACAGAAGAAATGAATATAAAAGGAATTAAAAACGAACCAAAAATATGTAAAGGGAAGACAACGAAAGAGCAAAAAAAAGTGAAGTAAAAGGCAGAATGGAGTCAAATAGAAAATAGAAGGGATCAGATATGAAGAGAAAGAAGAAAAAAGAAAAGAAAGGAACAGAAGAGAAGTTCAGGGATATGAAGAGAAAAGAAAAGGATGAAAAAGGAAGGAAGAGAAGAAGGGAGGAGAAAAGAAAAGAAAGGAAGAGAAAAGAAAAGAAAGGAAAGGAAAGGAAAAGAAAAGAAACGAAAAAAAAGAAAATAAACGAATAAAAATAAAAGAAAAAAGTAAGATAAAACCAGATCAATGGAAAAAGGGAAGACATGACAAGAGACTAAAATAGAAGAGAAGTAAGGACGGAAGAATGAAAGAGTAGAAGCAAAAGAAAGGTTAAAAAAGGGACGAGCAGAGAAAAGGAGAAAAGACAAAAGGTAGGGAAAACACCAAAAAAGAATTAAGAAAGGGAAGAGAAGAGAAGAGAAGAGAAGAGAAAAAAGGGGGAAATAGCAAGAGAGGAATAGAGGAGAAAGAGAGAAGTGAAGCGATTAGACCAGAAAAACAGACAACAAGAAACAACAGAGAAGAAAAAGGAAGAGCAAGGATGAAAAGAGAAAAAAGTATAGAAGGCAAAAGAGAAAATGTAAAATGAAGTGGGAAACGGTAAGAAAATAAAAGGAAAGACCAGAAAAGAAAAGAAGAGGTAAAAAAAACAAAGCAACGAAGAGGTAGAATGAATATTAAGCAAAAACAGCACGTTTAGCAAGAGAAAGAAGTAATAATATAAGAAATTAGATTAAATAATTTTATGATTTAGATTAAATAGTTTATGTAATTAAAAACAACATAACAACAGCTAATTTTATTTTGGAATCTCTGGAGTATTATGTCTTAGTGCAACAGAAAGGCTAACAAATGTGGGTTTTATCTTGGGAGATTTAATTACACTAGAACACCAAAGTGAGAAGAATTCCATCAACAAAATAAATATAAAAATAATGTAAATAAAATCTAAAAAAAAACTTATTTAAATGCACTTTCAATGAAAGCAAATTAAAAAGCAAGGGTTGAAATTTATGTACAATACAATATGGTAAATGTTTTATGTTTTTTTTTTTTTTTTGTTTTTAATACTAAGATTAAAATCTTACATTAACTTTCGGAAATACAAACATGATTTATTGGTTCTTGTACGTATCTAAACCGGAAATCCACAACAATTACCGAAAATAATTTTTTTTTTGCTTAACTGCTGAAATTTCTTTTTAATATGCCATCAATATAATCATTATTTTAACATTTCTCCATAACCAAAATTATTTAGAAATCGTATTCAAATTAACTTTACAATAATTTATTCGAAATAATATTTGACTTTTCGTTTTTGTTGTTTCTGTTTACATTCTAACACAAACTAACATCATAAATAACCATGAAGGAAATATTTAAAACACATGTACAAATATACCAGCAACAACAACATTTACCGAATAAAGTAAATAAACAAACAAGAAAAATTATTGTATGCATTCGTACACCTCAATAAACCAGGCTGGGGTAAGCGTTGTAAAACAAACACCCAACAGCTACAATAACGCCAAGTTGTATAAATGAGTTGTACAATAAACATGCGAACATGAATTGCATTTCACGCCGCATAATTAGTCACGTACTGTATGCACTTCTCTCGGCATACAGGCATACGTACAGGCAGGTTGGATGGATGTCTGAATGTATCGATGCATAAATGGTTGGCTGGCTGGATGGTTGGTTGGTTGGTTGTTTCATGTTAAAATGTTTAGCACCCAAAAACTAAACCAACACTTACTGCAGCGCCACAAATATTAAAATTGGAAAAATAGTAAAACAACAAAAAAGCAAAAAAATTAAAAATATTCAAAGTCATTCATTAGACGACTCAATCTAAAATGTATATTAAAATGATGACGCTGACGTTTCAATACCTCGTATGCCTGATGGTCGAAACGCAAATGTTTGTCTACGAATATGAATATGAAATAATGTAGTCATATTGTAAAATTAGTGGTATCATGACGAAGTGGAAGGGGAAGAGCGCCACAGCAGTGGAGTAGGGCCAAATTTAAGTGTCAGAAGATGATTGAGCCATATTTATATTAATATGCCTGCTAGTTTTTAGGTGCAGGTCAAACTCAAAAACACATGCAAACACACACACATACACGCACTCTGATAATAAATGTATACTTTTAATTACTGATTGCAGTTCGAACACAAATATTGAACAAATATTTGTTCACACCCCTTAAAAGGATGTGTGTATGTCCGTGTGTGTGTGTGTGTAAGTGCTGATAATATTTGCTAAAGCGGTTGATGATTTTATGGCTGTATTTAATTACAATTTTACAAAACGATGATTTGGTGAGTGAGATGTTGCAATGGAAGGTAATTAAATTAATAAATTGGTTTAGTTAATTAAAATTTTCTACAGGATTCACATCACAAATAACGGGTTATCCATTTTGTAGTTACAGACGATTATGTAAACAAAAACTTTTGAAGCAGATAAGGAAAGTAGAGACAAAGACTTATTGGCTGGAGAATATATCGTTTGCGATGATCATTATCGCCCAAATTGCTACGGAACCAGGTTGTAACTAACTGCATATTGCGTTTAAGCAGTCCCTAAATAAATTGCAGCAGATCCAGAGTATTAAAGTATTTAAGACCATGAAAAAAATCATTGAAAATGCTTACAAATTTGTAGAATTTTTGTAGGGCCGGCAATTTCTGCCTGTGTAGCTTCATTACAATATATTGAATATACTAAAAGTTATAAATATTTATTTATAACAAAAACCAATGTAATAATAAGGGAAATTTCATTTCTGGCTAATTACTAAATTTATGTGGGGTTACAGCAAATCCCGTCTCTTTCAAACCAAATTTCTTGTAAATGTCATAGAATAAGATTAACAAAAAGTCTAACCGTGGAAAATAAGCTTTTTGGGGTCTTAATAAATTGTTTAATTTTATTTTAAGCTTTTGAAAGCCTTGAGAATTACACAAAGAAAAAAATCCGTAGAAATTTATCACTTCAAACACGGCATTGGAGTAATAAAAATAAAATCTCCAAATTTATGACATGAAATTAAGTTGCACCATCCATCCATAAACACCCTACAAAATATACTTATGAAAAAAAAAATCACAAAAATAAAACAGAAACACGACTGCATTAACATAATAAACATACATTAAGTCGACAAAAATGCCCGCCTGCATTCAGTTGGGGCTGATTCATCATTTTTTTTTTTTTTTTGTTTTATTTGAGTTTCATAAAGTCTGCCATTTAATTTATGCATTTCTTTTGTTCTATTTTAATATCAAAACTTTAGTTTATGCAGCTGTAAAGATTGTTTTTTTTTTTGTTTGGTTTACCTAAAATTGTTGATAAAAACAACTCAAAACTCTCGAAAAAGTGAAATTTTTTTTTTGTAAAATCTGGAAAAAAAATCTTTAATTATAATCATGTGAATTATGGCATTTGATTAAAAGAAAAGCAAAAAACAAATCTCAAATATGAACACGTATGTAACGGTGTCATCGTTCAGGCTTTCCCACCAAAAACCACTATTAAAAGCGATGTGTGATCGCGTTGTGGCCGCTGCGACTTGTGTGGCAGGTGCCCGCTTTTGTTTGGCCATGCTGAAGTGTGTGTGTGTGTGGGTGGGTGTTTTTTTTTTCTCTCTTGTTATCTTCAAATTGCGGCACTCAGCCATTAGCGAAGGTGGTGTGTATGATCATAAACAACATATTTATTTTTAATAACATTCAAGCTGTGTAAAGCTTAGTTTAGACGATATGTTGAATCAGCATATATATGCTAACAACTGTATGATTAAAAATAACATAAAATGCATATGTCATCACATATCATATGCTAGGTGTTTACACTATATGCTGAAACTACCAAATTTTTACAATTCAACATATTTCAGCAAATGGAATGTCAACATAAGAGTAAGCATATAATTTTTGTGTTTATACGATATGTTGATAATTACATGGTGATATGTATGCTGAATCGTATAAACATTTGCTTGTAAAATAAGTTTGATACTATTTTCTATTTATACAACGCGTTATTGCAGAAAATTCGTGTTTTTAATATAAAAAAAATGTCTTCGGAAGAAATATCGCTTGCTATTGCTTGTGCAGTCCTTGTTTTTGATAGTGATGAAAGTGAAGTAAAAGGAAAAAGAAGCCGAGTTTGGAAAAGAAAATGGGTAGAACGGCTGGCAGATGAAAGTTTTTATGCAAAATTATACAAAGAATTATAAGACGTTCGAAGATCTGTGCCAATTAATTTTCATCGTGGCAGCCGCTGAACACAAAAGTGGGGCGGCGGTTGAAATCCGGATGTATGCATGTAATCAACGCCTTGCAGTTGATTGTTGATTATTCCAACTATTTCAAGCAGACTTCATACCAGTTGGACTTGAAACACAGGTGATTATTTTGGCTTCCAGCTTTTTGTTCACTTTGAAATATATGTAATATATTTCATTACTAGGTGGGTGCAAATTCCCTTGCACCCTCCTGGTATGAATTCGCCTTGAGCTATTTATTGTTTTTTAATTTGAGAGCAATTAATTCATTAAATTTCATTTCATTACATTTGTGTTCGTTTGGAAATTTTGAAGAAGTTATATGTGTATTTACATAAACGAAAATTGTCGGCGGCTCAACAAAGCCATTCGGCAAATATGCATACAAATTAGATATATGCTGAAAAGCTTAAACAGCATTTTCAACAAATGGCATATCAGCTAGCATACGCAGGAAATTAATCAAATACTAAAAACATACTGTTCACACGATATGCTAAAATTGCCAACATATATTTGTTGGTATTGTTAACAAATTGTTTGCAAACGTTGTTAAACATACGTATGCTGGTAAATATTTTGTGTTTACACGATATGATGGCACTTAAACAAAATTTTCAGCATAAATATGCTGATTCAACATATCGTCTAAACTAAGCTTAAAACAGATCAAAATTGCGCGATAAAATTTATTGTTATTTATTATAATTTTATTTATTGTTATTATTTTCGGGCGATAAATATACTAAAATCATCACTATTGTTGTAGAAATTAAGACAATCGTACGAAATAGTTTAGTGTCAAACAATTTCTAAGGTCAAACCAGCAGCATTGGCCTAAGCTACAAATGGCTTTTAAAATAAGCTTGTTTGAACTTTACTTTTATATGTTATTTATAAAATATCAATCACAAAGCATAAAATGCGAGCTGAATTTTAGCCGAAATAAAATATGGAAAAAATAGCTTATATCATCAATTTATTTATTTATTTATTTTTTGTTTTGATGAACTCATCACTACAAAATTCAACGGTATTAAAAATTCTAGGGCAAAAAAATTTTTTTTTTAATATTTTTGGGATCTGGCAATACTATTCGTATTAACGTTAACCGTTTTAGAAGATTTTTGCAGAGGCTGCTGCAGACCTCTAATCATACATTTTACGCCCGTATTCTTTAAAAATATTATGTTGTTGAAACACATTTGTTGAAACATTTTGCTCATATAAAATTCATTCTAAAATGCATTTTAACAATAATTTATTTATTATGAATGCCGGTGTTAATAATTAAACATTTCCATACACATTTTTTCTTCATCAATTTACTTCGTTTGTTGTCATATAAAAATGTCATCTTTTTCTGTCTCTGTTACGTTGCAATATGCAAATAAATTTCTCTACATACGCTTAAATATTTTTTTTTTTTTTGTTGTTGCCACAGACTACACAAACAATTGAATCAGCCAGCCAGACAGTTTCAAATAGACTTCTCAACTGCCTCCTTCTACCACATCGCTTTACCGACCATTTGGTTAATAACAAAATTTTTATGTTGCCTGTAGTGAAAAAAAGCGTAAATTGTTTTAGCAAATAATACGTGATGTTGTTGCTTTTGAGGCTTTCGCTACATTTTAAATAGTTTATGAACAAACAGCAACAACAACATTAAGTGTCTCTTAGTGAGTTTATGCCAGGGCAGCATCAGCAGCTGCTACAGTGCATTGGCAGAATTGGCAGCAGTCGAGAGACCTGCTGATGAAAATAGACTTTTGGTTTTGTGGAGAAAAAATAAAAATACAAAATGCAGTTTCATTGTTTTATTTATTTTGCGTTGCTTATTTTTTATTTATTATTATTATTGTTGCTTGGTTTTTCTAGACAATATACTCGTATGCATTTATAATATTCTTGTTTTAACAGTTTAATGTTGCCAGAACTGTAAAATGCATAAATCATTACAAGTGACAGCTTAATTAGGGGGGGCTTTTAAAAATATATGTATAAATATTGCAGAGGCCACACAAGAAGTCTTGGCTAATATATGAAAAGAATATACATATGTAAGTATTCACATGCCCATGTCAAGTATAAAGTACTTTACGTAAGTATTCTTCTTCTACCCCTCAATCATTAAGTTTAAAAGAAACTTGAGTGATTGCTTCGTCTTTCTTTGACCGATTTATTTGAAGTCGTTCACTTTGTTGTTATTACCTTTTTGGCATCCGATGAACCTGTGCACATCCCACTGTACACAGCAGGATGTGGCTGCCCAAATTTGTAAGCAACCCTCGTTTTTCTTTGAATGATCGTTTACTTTTTTAATTTTAACTTTTAAATTTGTTAAATTATGAATTTTTTTCAGGCCAAAATATTGTTGGAAATTTCCTATAAACATTTTGAAATGAAAAACTTTATTTATACATATATACTTAATTGCTTGACATCGTCCTCCATTCCATGTAAGTAGAATAAAGTGGCATATTGTGGCATTCGCTAAAAGGATATACACATATGATCGTATGCAAACATGCACTTTCTGAAATAACTGTAATTGCACTGGGTATAAGAAAGTTACTTATATTATATATTACTTTATTTTCATTTTTATTTTTAAAACCATGTTGTAAATTACTATGCTGTATTTACTCATGTAACGTTTAATAGTAACAAACATCCATATTTATGAAAAAATCTTTATATGTATGTTCATAATGTTTGCTTATAGTTTTGTTTTCATTTACTGATTGTCATGTTTGAGCATGTCATATGCAAATAAAAGCAAACACTCTCACACACATGCGGAAAATGTCAAATAAGAACACATCCATTGACAATATTTACTCATATAAAAATAATTTTTTGATTCAATTAAATTATTATGCAAAATACGAAAAAAGTCATATGTTAACATGCTACATAAAATCAAGTGCATGTGTATGTCAAAAAGATATTCTAATATTCCAATATTTATCTTTATTGCGTTTTACATTTTAATTGGCAATAATTAAATTTTACAAATTAATGTTTACTTTATACTTCATGAGCAAAACTGTTCATTCTATTTATTTTGTGTGCGATTGTATGACTTTTTATGTGTTCACAACTAATGGAATTATAAATTATATGCAAATATTTCAGTGAACATTTCTATGGGAAAAAAAATTGTATACCTCTTTTATCAATAAAAGAAAAATAAAAATTTTAAAATAGAAAAATTGAAATTTTTTCCAAAATATAATTTTAATAATGGAAGGACATGGACATTTTACCAAACGAGGACAAAATGTTAAAAATACAAATAAAAAAATCATATCTTAAATTTAAATAAAAAAAAAATGAATAAATATTTGTAAGTAATTTCTTTAAATTAATAAACAATTTGTTTGAAGTTGCGAATTTTTGTGACTTGAAATTTTCCTAACCATTTACAGCCGGTTTTGGGTCTCAGTTATTTCATCTTTTTTATAGCTATTAATTTGTAATAATTTTCAAATATTTATTTCTGAAAAATCTATAAATTATTTAATTTTTCCTTAATAAGTTTATTAAGAAATAAATTTGGAGACTTTCTTTTAAATTAAAAAATTAGTTTAAAAGGTTTTATATGCACTACCCTTACCATCCCTGTGGATCCCTGCCCTTTTAATCAATTTACTGTTGTTCTACAAAACACTGCGGATTTTTTAATATCCACTGTATATCACAAAAGTTTAAATCATATAAAAGTGTGCAGCATCTTCTTTAAGATCATTATTTGAATTAAATAAATAACAAGCAAACGCACCACATGTACTCAAACTTTATAAGAAGATCACAAGTTTAAAACTCTATCTCACAAATACATTAAAAATTAAAATAATACCCATAAACATACGCTTACACTTTTATACTTAATATTGCAAAAAGTATCCAGACCATAAATTTGCCAAGAAAAACGCTACATTTATCTTAAACATACTGCAGCCGTATAACAATACCTTTATAAGGGCATAACACTGCACAATGGGTCTGGTATAAAAATGCTTAAATACAAAATGTTGCCAAAAATACCTAGACTATAAATTTTGCAAAGAAAAATGTGACATTTTTTTAAAACATGCTGCAGCAGCATCAGTATACCTTTATGAGGGCATGAGATCTGCACAATGGATCAAGAATGAATAAAACATAGTTAGAAAGTGTTACAAAAAAAATGCTTAAACTACGAAATTTCAAAAACAAAAATGTTTCTTAGGCCGCAAAACAATAATTTTGTGTAGGCACAGAATTGCACAGTGGGCCAGAAAAAAATAAACGTGGGGAAAAAATATGGCAAAAACACCTAGGCTTTGAATTTGCACTAAAAATTGTTAATTTAAACTGGAGCAGTATAGCAATGACTTTATGTTTAAAAGAACTGCACAATGGGCCGGTCAGGGAAAAACTTGGTTAAGCACCTTATTGCCTTAACGGCAAATATGCTAAGGGAAACCAGCAAAATATTTGACATTAGACATTAGATATATTTTTTTATGTGGGCTTTTTTCAAGCATGCTAAAATTTTTATTCAATCTAAATAAACAAATCTAAATCATTTGAATAAAAAAAAAATGTGTTATAAGAGTTGTTAATAAAACTTGTGCATAGTGGGAAATGGTTGAACAAAAATTATATCAAAACTAAAAATTAAAGGCTCTAAATAATTCATTAATTTCAAGATAAAAATACACTTTTGGTAACTTGAATAAATTTAGACACTATGGGAACATTTTTGGCAAGAATCTGTAGAACAATTGGAAATATGGAGGCAACGTCAGCTGCTTCTGGTGTAATTTTCGGAAAGTGTGGTTGCTTTGCATTGTAGAACTTTTTCAATTGGACAGTTGTTTTTTCAAATTCCTATTTTCATGGCTTGTGGGTAAAATTTTTGGTAGACATAATGTCTAGCAAAAGTAAATTTAACTCTCAGAAATTTGCTTTTTTTTATGTGAACTTTTATCAATATTCTATTACCATTGTAGTTTTGCCATTACTCTCATAATGATTTACTTTAAACCACACATTACATATTCAAACTTTATATCTTGTTGGCTCATTTATTGTTTCATAAAATCCCATTGTGTCGTTTGAACTAGACAATAAAATAAGTATAAAATAAACCACAGAAATATTTATCACCCATATAAAAAAACTAAAGAAAGAGTTGTTTGAATAAACTTATTATATTAATGCAAATTTTGAAAAACAAAACAAAATATCAAAGAGGCAAAAACAAAAACACGGAAAGCAGATTGGTGAAGGGCAAAATGATATGAAAGAAAATATAAATTTTCAGTATATTGAAATGAAGTGTATTATTTTCAAAGCTTAAGCTTGCATAAACAAATACAAAAAGACCCTAACAGCAGCTGAACAAAGATGACTGAAAGATGTACAAACATGATGCCAGTTGGCACATATTTGAAGTCCATTATCTAAAGGTTTCGTTTTTGTATATACGAAATATAAAATCTAGCACTAATTTATGCGTGTGGCTGTGGTGTTGCAAAAATTATCTTTTATTATTTTTTTTTTATATTTTATAGTTTACTAAATGTTACACGGGAAAAGGTATTTTTTCTCCTCCCCAATATTCTAAGCACAACTAACAAAAGAGATTTCCCTGCTCTAAACTCCAGCAAACAAATACCGTATACACACTAAACATTAAAAAATACTAAAAAAAATTGCCATGAAACTGCTGATTATTTTATAGCAATTGGCGAATACGCTGCATTTAAATATAAAAGGAATAGTGCTCTGTACAAACAGCTTTTATGCCTGGGACTCAGCTCGTCTGTTCTTCAATCTATCTGCTATTTTTTTTTTCTTTTTTTGCTTATGACGAGTTTGTTTATTCAAAAGAATTTCTCTTTAGTAGAATTACAAAAGTAATACATATGTGTATATAATGATTACATTAACATACATACATTCAGTATAAAGATAAGCTTTATTTTATTTTGGTTTAAAAATAACTTTATTGAAGTTATTCCATTTTTTTTTTTTTTTTAATTATAACCTCAATCTGTGTAAAGTTCTCTTTTTGCAAAAGAAAAATAATAATAATAAAATATATAAACAAATTAAAGAAGTCTCTAAAGTTTTATGATATTAAAATAAAGCATTAAGGTTTCTTATTTTATTTCTGCGTAAAGATTTTCAAAAGGGTGAAGCCGAAGAGAGGTGTTATATACATATGTAGCTTGCCAAGCGAAATTTAAAAATTATAGGCCAAAAGTACAGAAAATGTTTTGAAATTATAATATTATTGCAGAGTAGTGAATTAAATTTTATTTTAAGACTGCACCATGGGAATTGGAAGAAGTGGAAGAGTGGCTCAAAAATCATTCTACTTAAAAAGTAATTTATGTCTAAGAAAATTACTACTTTAATTATTATAAATTTTCAAATCAAATTATCCTGCACAGTGGCCTTTTTTTAGCTAAATATTCATTATACCATCCTATTATATTTATAATAACATCATAGTAATTGTTTATATGTTGTGATTAAAATAGTCTTAGTTATTATTTTTAAAAACGCTGCACAGTGGGCAACATGCAAAAAATTTAAGAATTTGTAATTAAATTTTAGTTTGATTTAATTAACTTACAAGGGTAATGCGTCAGATATATGAGAGCTTCTAAGAGATACAATTCTAACAAAATTTTGTCATTTGGTGAAGATAGCTTTTATTTCTAGCAAATTGTAAATGAGCCATTCATAAAAATCTTTGCCCAATTTATGTGCCACCCTGTTCAGTTTAGTTTTACATCTTCTGTGCACAGCGCAGCCCAACACACAACATTCATTTGCCATCCTGTGTGCAAGGCTTTTTTTTAACCTTTTTTATACACAATTTTCTTAGTTGCCAAGTGTCGAATCAGTGTTTTCATGTTTGTTGTTATTGCGGTATATTGACACTTATCCGGTGGCATTAAATAATGTCATTAATGCAATTGCTGCAAACGTGCACACAGGTACATATGCAAGCCATTCGGTCAGCATAATTGTGGCCAGCCATAAAAATGTTGTGCTGTTGATGCTGTCGTTTTGAATTTTGAATTACTATTTTAACTCTCCGTAAGTTTTTGCTTGGCTTTAGATTTTTTTCATTTTCCTCTTTTTCTTGTTGATTTTTAAGGTGAAATTGGAAATCATTTATCGTTGGAAAAAATCGTGAGATTTTTCTTGTTATTGGTTTTCGTAAGCCATTCATATGGTCAGCAAAGAAAAGTTAAAGGTGTTAAATGTTTCAAAGTTATTTATGAAATTGATTGGAAAATTGCAGTTAAATAAAAAAAAAAATAATATAAGAAATCAAAAATGTTTTTAACAAGATTTCTTTTGCAAGAATTTTAATGCTTATGCCAATCCAGTTTTATGTTTTCAAAAGCTAATGAGAGAAACGATGGATATGCGATTGCAAATGAAAGATTGTAAATGGAAATTTTAATTAAAACCACGTTATTTTAAAGAGGGAATTATAAAAAGTAGTTAAAAAATAGAGGTGATTGGAAATGGCAAAGAAAACGACATGGGACACCTGACATTTATGCAAGTGGCTGGGAATTTGTAATGAGTCGATTAGAGAGCGCAACCAAACAGACATTTCTCGGGGACATTAAACAAAATTTAACGTAACTACCAAACCAGCACAACTAAGTAAAAAAAAAATAAAGAAATGAACAGGAAGAAGAACTGAGTAGAAGCCTGACCACTCGTTAGAAAACCATTTTTTGACTATAAAAATATCAGGGGTGGTAAGACACAAATTTACATTCGCTTTTGGTTGGAAAATAATTAATATTTCTTATAAATATTCTTCTTTTGACAGCAGGTTGCTTAAATAGTTTAATTTTATATTTTATATTTTATATTTTTAATTATTAGCAAATTTTCCCACAATTTCTTTCTTCTTAAGGCAGACAATATTTTATAAATTCAACATAAGGGATGATGGTTTAATACTTTTCAATAAGTTTTTGTTTTTTTTTTTAAATTGCTTAGTCATTAATTTTATTAATGAAGCCCCCATAAATGGATTTTGCCATGTCTGCTGCTTTTGTTCGGCGACCTTTACAAAAAAAATATTGCTTTAAAAAATTTATTAACTTTATACGAGTACCCTTTTAAAAATCATGAATTTGAAATTCGTTGCTTACATCATCTTTGTTTTTTTTTCTTTTTTTAATTTTAAAGTATCTACCAATATTTGCCCTTTTATTTCTTTCAAAACTTACAACTTTTTTTCTGATTAATCATCTATTAACCATTAAATTTATTTTTTTATCATTTTAGGTGGTTAAAAGGAAGAAATATAAAACAACTTATAATTTAAGGATAACAGCTGCTATTTTTCCCAAATACCTGCTGATTAAAAATAAAAGGAACGCTTTAAGCCAGTAAATATATGCATTAATAATTTTAAATAATATTTTAAAATAGAAATTTAACAAGGAACTAAATATTAGGGTTTATACATTAATTGAACTTTGTAGTCGAATTTTTTTTATTTTTATTTATGATAGACAATTGTTAATTGCTTTAGCGATGACCTGTTAGAGAAATATCGGCAAAAATATTCGAAGCAATATTTCTTCGAATATTTTTGACTCACACATTTTATTCAATACCGCCGTAGGAGTAATAGATAAAGGGTAGCCTTGGTTTAGGGTACCATATAGTTTCTAACTTTTTTTTGTGTTTTGTGTTTGTTGTTGTAGAGGCCCGGCAGCCACATTCATCATGTAAATTTAAAGCCTCCAACTCTTAAGGTTCCCAATTTGTAGTAAATTTATAAACTAAAGGGTTTCCCCGTGCATGAACACCAACTAAATTGTAACTGTTTCCAATTTTTGTTGTTAATTGCTGTTGTAGAGGCCAGCCAATTACATACACTGTGAAAATTTCAAGGCTCTATCTCTCACGGTTCAAAAGTTATGGCTGATTTACAAACTACAGGGTGTACCCGTGTCTGAATATGAGTAAAATTTTAGCGTCTTACACGTTTTGCTAATTGTTGTTCTAGAGGCTTTTTAGCTGTATATCTTGTGAAAATTTCTCGTCTCTATATTTTACGGTTCTAAAACTAGGGTAAATTATCAAATTAAAGGGTGCCCCATTTTAAGGGCAACATTTAAATTTTCACTTTTTCTTGTTTTGGGTATTTGTTGATGTGTAGGCCTGGCAATTGTATATCTTATGCAAATTTCATGTCTATTTTTTACGTTTCGAAAGTTAAAGCTAACTTCAGTTTCTTGTATGGGAGTACCTTTTAGTTTTTAGCTTTTTGTTGTTTTTGGTATTTGCTGTTGTACAGCCCATGTTGCTACTCCTCCTCCTGGTCAAAGTTTAGGTCCCTTGCTGTGGTGGTTCTAAAGCTAATTTCCATAGTTTATTGTATGGGACTACTCTTTACTTTGCTGCTGTAGGGGTCGGGTAACTACATGTCCTGTGAAGACTACAGGTCTCCACCTTCTATGGTTCAAAAGCTACAGCTAATTTTGACACTTTCTTGTATGAGTACCCCCTTTAGCTCTTAACTTTTTGTTGTGTTTAGTGTTTGTTGTTATAGCGCTCGGGTAACTACATGTCCTGTGAAAATTTCAGCTTTTATTTATGGCTTAAGATTTACAACTAACTTGATACAGTTCTCACAGTTTATGGTGTGGGGACCCCCTTTAGTTTGTAACTTTTTGTTGCTTATATTATTTGCTGGTGTAGCTGACGAGTAACTGCATTTCCTGCAAACATTTCAGCTTTCTAGTCTTTACCGTTGAGAAAAATGGGACCTGTGACCGATAGACGGATGGATGGAAAATCAGTGAAGTCTCAGTGAAAGGGGTGCGTTCGCACCCTTTAAGTGTACAGAATAGAAAGACCTTTAGCTCACGAAAATACTAATATTCATTAAAACGGTTTCGGAAAAAACCAAATATTAAATTTTTGCTTCGTTGCCAAAAAAATATTATAAATGCTTTTCACAAACTTTAATCAGTTGCAAAAACGCGTGCCCGGTTTTTGTTTTATTAACTTGTCATAATTTACTTCACAAGCTCTTAAAGAGGAATTTATAAAAAATTTACCTTAAAATATTTCTTTGTATTTTATATTTAATGTTTTCTATTTCAGTTTCTGTTGCCTTTGTGTGGTGGTTTGCTTAAGCAGCAAATGTTTGGCAGAAATTTGAAAAGAAGACAGAACTGGGTTTTCTTAAGCTTTTCTCTATATTTTGTTGTTGTTGGCTTGGTGTTTTTCTTTTCTTTTTTGGCTCTTATCTTTGGACCGTATTTTATATTCTATTTAACGTAAATACTATTTAGTCATAATACGGTCTTATTTTCTTTTATGCATTTCTGCTCACAATGAGTTTTATTTATACTTCCTTTTTGTCAACACCATTTTGTAATCTGTTTCTTTTATTTCATCCTCTTTCTTTTCTTTTTTTTTGTTTTTTTTTTTTTTTTTGTTGCTGTGCGCTTAATTTTCTTACTTTTCAAAAGAAATGGTTTCTTGTAAGTTTGATGCAAAAAGAAAAAAAAACTACAAAAAGAAAGTTCTTCACTTTTGCAAAAAGTCTTTATAAACAATACACATGAAATTGCGTAGAAAAAGCTTGAAGAGAAAGGATTAAGTTTTGTTTGTCTTGTGTATGGATTTTGTCAGCTTCCACCCCAACCCCTCTTATTATACATCTTTTTGCAATGGCTGTCTTTTCTAGCATGTGATTTTATTCTTTTTATCTACTACTTTATATTCTCTACGCCATTTGTACACACGAAATTTCATTTGTTTAACTGAAATGCCAAGAAAAAAGAATGATTTACATTCATTGATTATGTATTTGATTTCTCTTAAATATAATGGTTGGCAGCAGCATGCAGCTCTTGTTTATTCAGGCGTATCGGTCATACTTTAAATTATTACTTTAAATGTAAATCTTTTGCAATAACAAATAAAAGAAAAATCTCAAGTACAATATGCATGCTACCAAGCAGATAATCTGCTCTGAGACAGGTGATTCGAGGCCTGGACTAAAGTTAAGCTCATTTAATGGCCCTGAACTAAGGTGAATAGGGAGGAAATTTGCTTTCAAGTAAAACACTATTTAGCTCAATAGGCAGCAAATTTAAAATTTAACCAGTAGATTAAAATTGTGCAAGCGAAATAGTTTCGATTTACCAGAGCACATTTAACCGAACCAAAATTAGTCACAGGAAAGGATCAGTTGCTGAACTAGACCTTAAGAAAACATGTCTTAAAAATGGGGAAACTTGAAAAAGTGAAAGTATCTACTGACATAGATAAAAGTAAGAACTCGACAGCTGAGTGATGATACATATGTATGTATATAAAAATACCAAAGAAATTGCTTTGGAGAGCCACTACATTTCGTTACTATAAATATACTGGGTCCCAGCCACGCCACTCGTTTTAAAAATAATACCAGCATCAAGGCAGGAAGTGCGATAGAGCTTAAGAACTTGGACCAATAGCAGCTGTCGGCACTTGTAAACAACTACTTACAAGAAAAGATATTGGAAGTTGTTCAGTTCAATTTCAACTGTTTTATATAGTGCTAGGTCTAAGTACATAACTTAAAAAATAAAATATTTTCAGTTGGCTCTTAAGGCAAGCAATAATAAAATTCGTTTTTAAACATTAACACCGGTATTCATAAAAAATAAAACATTGTTGAAACACATTTTACAACAAGTTTTTCATATAAAATTTTGTCTAAAATGTATTTGAGCAACGTTTTATGTTTTATGAATACAGGTGTAAATATTTTATCTAAGCATTTAAAAAGCGATCCCAGAGAGATTTTCTTCACATACTTACGCGATTTGATTTATTTCATGACATTATTTCGAATTCATGTTTAAGTAATATTTTGCATAAATTCGATTCTTTTATTTTTGTTGTCATTTTTCGACTTGAACATTAATCTGCCCCCTGCAACAAAAAACAATAATTAAACATCAATCATTATTTGCCATTAATGTTGAATCTTGAATGAGTTCTTCATTTTTTTTTTTTTTTTTGTTTTTTTGTTTTGAGACATTGAGTATTGACATAAAAATCATTTATTTCTACATATCACTTGTCGCTTTGACATTTCACAAAACATTAACATGTAGATGTGCATACGTACTCACTCACACACAAACGATTTGAGAGGCCAGAGCATCATGTACGGAATAAAGTGGCAAATGACAAGATACATCAGGAAAAAAAGTGTCGGTTAAAATTTTGTACTTTTAATAAATTGAAATGAAAAATTATCACTTAAGGGGTTGTCAGAGAAATAATTATGAAATTTGATGGCCTTAAAAAAAAGAAGATGAAATGGAAAAGTTTTAAAGAACTAGAACATTTTTGAAATCAATAATTTTTCTAGAACAGTATTTAAAATCTAAATAGAACTCTTTGTTTTTCATCAACTTGGTATTTCAAAAATAAAGAAAGAAAAAAAAACTAATTTAAATTTAGAAAAATATTGTTTTCTAAGTCTTTAACTTGGACCAGCACTCAGGGCATGAGCTCTATTTATGCATGAACCTCATACCGGAACTAGGAAAATAGGTTTTGGGAGGGGTGGAAAGAGGGAGTAGTGTTTGCGTACGTTTAATTGGAACATCTTTATATGCCTGCAGGCAGTTTGTTTCACAGATGATCCGTATTGCTGAAAAACGAATTCTGTCTGTAATGCATTGTGCGATTCACTGGCCAATCGACTACAAATTGTGTACTGGTGGCAACATTACTAAACAAAGTGCTTAATTTAAATTATGTTCGAAACATTTATATTACACGCAGAAAGAATTATTATTGACCTATAAGTCAGGCTGTAAAATAAGTAAAAATTTCTTTATAAGTGGTGGCGTTGTATATTCGAATTCAGATTCGAAAAAAATGCTTTGTTTTTTTTAAGTAAACGAAGAACAAGATAAGGAAAAATTTTTATTTGAGTGCATAAATTTCCTAAAATTGTTACACAACTTGTTCTAATTTCGAAATACGAAAAAATATTTTTTTAGTACAAATTTTTCCAATAAAAACTAAAAAAAATGGAAACCGAAAATAAAACAAGTTTCGAAATCAAGTTTGAATTTTCGACCATAGAAAAAAAAAACAATTTCTTAAAATAAATTTTTCTTATAAGAAATTTTGTGTCATATGCAGCAAGTAAAACAATCTTCGAAAAATTCGAAATCAAGTTTGAATTTTCGAACATAGAAAACAATTCATTTTTTAAATGTTTTATTAAATTTGATCATGAAAATTATTTAATTTTAGCTTTTGACTTGTATTTCGATTTGTTTTTTTTTTTGTGAACCTTTTAAATGTTTCTGACTTCTTTGCTTTGACATTTCTTTACCCTTATAATTTACTTCAAATATCTATAATTTAATTATGAAAGGAATAATAAAATATTTTGACAACTCCTACTTTATTTAAATTTCAAACTGTCCCTTACAACTTAAGTTTGCGCTGGATGGAAAAAAAACCAACCTCAGAATACGCCCTGTTTCCATTTAAAGATTACAATTAACAACATGCTCATTTCGAAGCTTATATTGAAAAACGAAATATTTATTTAATTATCCCATATTTAACCCCAATATTTAAGAAAATAATTTTTAAATAATAATATATTTCTTTTTTCTTGTAGCCATAAATAGTAAATTTTATTTTTATTATAGACAGCTAAAAAATTTAAACAATAATGAAAATATTTCAAATAGAATATGGGCTGTACAGTAAGTGTGGCATGTGGAAAAATTCCCACACAACGACACAATAACAATATAATTAAATTGTTTGGACAGACAACACCAAATGATAAAAACAGGAGCTCTGCTCACACTCAGCTACAAAGAGGCAACTGTGTAGCAGCCCATTTAAATTATGCTGGAATCAGGGGTATAGAAAACAAGAACTGTGGTTTCTACAAACGAAACAAGGGGTAATATTTTCAGTTTAATTTGAAGAAAATGTTGTAAAAATTCATTATGTATGTATGAGCATGAGCGCCAGTGTGTGTAAATAAGACGGTATTAGTTGATTAAATAAATCAGAAATATTTTGCTAAAAGTGTAAATATAAGGGTGCCCCCCTCTTGTTGATTTTAAATAGTTCCCCCTTTCCTTTTGGGAGATGTCATTTCTTTTAAGAATAATGTCACTTTTTAAAGTGACATTTCCATAAACATTGCGCTAATGCGTTTTACATTAAAGTGTTTTTTTGTTTCTGTGGAAGAGAAAGAAAGATACAGACAAAATGCAAAAAAAGAGGCAAAAGAAATAAACAATCAACCAAGTTAATGGATGCGCAGGGAAACAAACATTTCTCATTAACACAAACACACGCATACGCACACTTTGAATTCTTACATATTCTATGCATGTAAGTGCGCCCAGGGCACCATTAAGTGCATTTAGTTTCATTTACGTATTTTAGTCATACATCAAGCCAAAACAGTCAATCAAAATCCATCAACCACCACTTTGGTTTTGATTTTATTTATTTTCTTTTTTCTCATTGTTGAGTTCTGCCACAGAGCTGATGCCCGCTCTGATGCCTGCTCTGTGGTAGGTAATAAATTTTAAGCAAAATGTCCATTATAATGTTGCAGACTTGAAGAAGTTTTTATCTTAAAATTATTTTTAATGTTGTCAATTTTTTAAGCCTCATCACTTGCCGCTAAAAATGGCAAGTGCAGACAGCAGCAGCCTTTAAAGAAGTTGGAAAATAAAAATAGTGTGGCAGAAGTCTAAGGACATTTTTAATGCAACATCAAGCGTTACAAAACAAAAAGTATACAAGAAAAAGAAATGTAAAAATTTTAATAACACCATTAAAATTAGTAAATGAAGAGTTTATTCTTAACACTTTTAATACAGCTTCAGTTTTATCACAAAAAAACTTCCTCAATTTAGAGGATTGAACTCAAGCCCGCTAAAATTCTTAAAAATTGTTTAGTTGAATTTTTCACACAAAAAATCAATAAAAAAAAATTTAAAAAAAAAACCAAAAAGTATAGAACTATTTTCTCTTTTTAAGTTTTCTCTTTTAAGTTTAAGTCTATACGCCGCCAATATTGCGTGGGTGCGCCAACCATTTCGTAAGTGGACCTGAAAATACTTGAAACACTATTCAAACATTCTACTGCACATTCTTTTATTTGCAAATACATTGAAAGAAAAACGCATTGTTACTGGCATGAAAGCGTTGCGTTCACTCTTCCTTCGTTAATACAATGAAAAGTTTCATTCCGGCTATGAAAGCCTTATCAAGGGGACGAAAATTTGTAGTAATGCTACTTTATTAATTTTTATAACTTCCTTAATGTGACGAAAAACGTTTCATACGTACTATAAAATATTTTTTAATGAATGTTAAATAAAAAGTTTGAAACTTTAGAATGATATTAACATTTGATAGTTTAGGCAAAACAAGAATATGTCTTTTTTTCAAAATATTCTATTCAATCGCACGATTTATTTACTGCAAATTGCTAGCTAAGTCTGATAGAACTCTGTTGCATCATAACGGCAACACTATTATACTTTTGTAAATAACATCGAAAAGGCAACTCTGATCGCATAGACAAAGATAGTTTTTGCAAATTTTTCAAAAGATTAACACAATGGACAGACTTGTCAAAAGGTCTTTCAAACACATACACTTTGCGTTCAGACTACCGCACGTTATTTCTAGCAGATCGTACGATTCAGTAGGATAGTGAGTCAAGGTCTTTAACAATTACTCATACTTTGAAAACAAATACATATTCTGCTTTGCAGTTTTTTGTTGAAAAACAATATCATTAGAAAAAAAACAAGATCAATATTTTTTCCATAAGCTTTTTTTTTTGTTACCTAGTGCAACCAATAAAAACTAATGATTTTTAATTTATCATTTCAGTGAACTTTTCATAGCCTTAACTCTTGCATAAAAACTAAATTAATCAAGCTTAGTTTTGGCATTGTGTTTAATATTAAAATGATATCTTTATTTTACTCTTAAAACTTTTCAAAATTAATTAATTAATTTTTTATTTTATTAATTTAAAATTAATCACCAACAATTAATTATTTCTGAAATCTATTTTTGAATGATAATTTAATTATTTTCTTTTTTAAATTTAAAAAATATAAATAAAAAAAAGCACATGCTTATCTGTTCGAACCAACACGATTACCAACAACATGACACTTTCTATGAAAAAGAATTCTTCATATAAAACAAGAGCAAACAGCAAAAAAAAAGCAACAATTTTGTTGACCTCTCAAGTTATCGCCACTATAGACAACAACAACAACAACGATTGTGTAAATAACAAATTACAGTAATTAGTTTAAAAAGGAACTCCAAGTTAAATAGACGCATTTTTTTTGTTGTTGTAAATTTAACAGCTCCACAAAGCAAAAGTGTGATAAATTTAAAACAAATTTACAACAAATTATCAATTATATTTTTTTACATGGTTTTTTAAGTGTAAGTGTTTTTGTTGTTGTTGTTGTTGTCATATGTTCGTTTAACTTAAAAGTACAAAAAACCAAAAACAAACAAGAAAATGACGAATGCAAGTTCAGTATACATAATTTGTTGTTGCTTGTAAATGGGCGAGAGTAATTGCAAGGAGAGCGAGAGACCCAAGAGTAAATGTGTTAATGCATGCATTGAGTTTTATTATTGATGCGCACACACACACACACACAAGAGATTGTACTCGTCTGCATTATCACTCACACTACAGAGTCTCTATTGAACAGTTGGTGTTAAAAGTTGCCGAGTGTAAAATTGTTTTCACAAAAATGAAAAAGAGCAATAAAATAACGTCTAATTCAATATTGCTATTATTAATTTCAATATAGAAATTATTAACAATAAACACGCAATTTTCTTCTATACAAAATGTGCGCTACATAATGCAAGGTTACGCTTTGAAATTTATTACCTGATTGAAAGCAGGGAAACTGCAAATACGCTCTGATTTGGAGTTCAAAGTAGGTACACAGGGATGAAGAAGTATATTTTGAAAAAGATCCAAATCAGCTGATAGAAAGTACATAATAATAAAATTGATATTTCAAAAATAGTTTATAGTTTTATGCATATCTTTGCTACTCAACACTGTACTGTGTAGAGTAGCTAAGATTCAATTTATATGGCATGCTTTCGATTTTCCTGACTTATACGCGTAATATTATACACAGTTATTGTTATTTCCAACAATGGGTTGTTGACTTTTGTCAATAGTAGCAGTATATGATTGTCATGCTGATAAACAATTGAAAGCCTGAACAGCAATACTCATTTTATAACCTACTTATAACACAGCAAAACACATTCAAACTTATAATTTCATATAAAATAGCATACAAACTGCTGTTTGCTAATCTAGCGATACTTTTTTATATTAATGATGAAAAGAAAAAATGTCTTAATTTATGCGGGTTTAATGTGCGTGTTTTTCTTTGCTCTAGTCGTGTGAGCGAATGTGTTTTAGACAGTGTGCAAGTGATTAATACAAATGATGGCCTGTTTGCACTTCTATTTGTTTTTCTTTTGCATACATATCTTAACTAATGATTAAATATCTTTGTTTATTTATTTGAGCATTTCTGCTGAAATTGATTTGTTGAAGAGATTTGGTTGTCCACTTGGCAGCCCAAGTAATTAATTTGTTTAGTGAAATAGAAAAAATTTACAAATCAAAATTTCATGTAACACATGTTAATAAAAAAAAAAATATCAAAATACTATTCGGTACTACGTTTATCAAGCTTAATATGCTATAATTCATATTAACTAAACAAATTCAACAAAAAAGCATTATCGGACACAGGTTCACCCCGGTTGCAAAGTTTTTTATTCTCTTCATGGTTATTTCAAATATTTTCCTACCAAAATGTTCCTTTAAATCCACAAAAACTCTTCACATTCGTGTTTTATTAAATTGCTTTTCGACTCAAAAAAAAAAAATACATACAAATTGATCAATAAAATTTTGGCAAATGCAATATATACCACATATAGCATATCGTACTCATAGCATATCGTACTCCTTGCTTATAGTAGAGATGGTAACAACGGCCGCCCAAAATAAAACAATCAATATTAAAAACGCCAACTTTGTCCCAGTAACGACAAAATTTCAACCAAGCAGGAGTCTTACGGATATTTCAATGTTTTTATTGTTGTATTTGTTTGCTCTCTTTTATTCAAGGCTTTCTATCTGTTCTTCATTGCATTAAATCCCTTTAGCTGGGGAACAACTAACTGCCTCGAAGCCGCCTAACATCTCCCTAATGGTTCCTTAATTAATTACAAGAATAATATAGAATGAATTTAGGTCGCATTATCGTCATGCGAAATAATTATAGAAAATAATTTCGAATTTGACATTTTCGAAAATTCGAACATCTTTAAAAGAAAACAGGAGTGAACATTTCGAAAAGTTTTAATGCTGTTTTATTTCAATATAAGTTCTTAGCTAATAATGTTTTGTATATTTCAAGCGATTTTGAAATTTTGTATTCTTCTTTTTTAAATTTTTTGTTATAAAATATACATATACATACATAAGTAAATATTTTTTTTATTTGCTTAATTATTGAAAACTTACAAAAGTGTGAAATTATTAACAAGCTAAACATTTATACACAAACTCTAATTTTGAAATCTTAAAATTAATTTGCTAGAAAGTATACATATGTATGTATATACAGCATGTTCGAAAATTCGAACTAAATACAAATTTTAGTTTTAATCTTTCAAAATCTATGGAAACTCGAAATGCCTTTTAGAAGTTTTCAGTTCATTTTTCAACTCAACTCAATTCAAATCTTAATTTTTTATTTTTGAAAAATATAATAAGTGCTAATTTTGCAGAAGTTTTTCTTTAGAGCTTTTCTAGTTAAAAAAATTATATTTAATCTATTTCAATATTAAAAAATTATACATAGCTGCTTTGAAAAACACAAAACAAAGAGAATAATTTTTTATTCACACTTTTAATTAAGAAATTGCAAAATATTCCGTTAACATACATTAAAATTAAATATTTTAATTGCAATTGTAATATATTTTGCCTTATCCTACTCATCACAATACTGAATGTTAATCTAACCAGATTCCATAGATCATTTATTTCATTGCGCTTGGAAATAAATATTAAAAACAGAAACAAATTCCACGGTTGCCCACATGTTTTTAGGCGCAACGCCAAGAACTTTCATAACACTTTTGTACCCCTAATTTTCTAGTTTGTCCAGCTTCAAGTAAATGCCACCTTTGGGTGTCAATACAAACATTTTTTCATCGAATTTCAATGGGACTGGTGTCTGCGGCGCCAAAGTGAAACGGAAATTTTTCAACAGCAAAGCTAAGCCAACCATGGCCTGCATTTTGCCAAATCTTAAGCCAATACAATTGCGGGGGCCTTCCCCAAATGGCAGCCAAGCCATCGAATGCCGCTTGTTAATTTCTTCCGCAGTAAAACGTTCCGGCTTAAATTCCGAGGGGTTGGCATAAATATTTGCATCATGATGGATGGCATCAATGGGTATAATGACAGTCATGCCCTTCTCGATGATGTAGGAAGAGTTTGGCAATTTGTAATCTCTCAGAGCTTTACGCATGGTAAGGGAAGCAATGGAATACTTGCGCATAGTTTCTAAAATATAAAATATTTTTGTAAAGTTAAAGAAATAGATTTGGGAATTAATTGTTTTTATAATTTAAACATTACTTCCCCTACAAACTTACCGAATAATATTTGCTGCAAATATTTTAATTCTTTTATTCCTTCATAGTTCAGCTGATTATTATATTTATTCAAAACATCATTAATTTCCTCTCTAGCCTTTTCTTGCATAACTTGATTTAGTGCCAACTCATACAAGGCAAAAGCCATGGTCCCGGAGCTTGTTTCGAAGCCGGCCAAAAAGAAAACAAAAGCCTGTGCTGCAATTTCCTCCAGAGTCAAACCTTCTGTATCATCGCGATTCTTTAGTTCAATTAATAAATTTAAGAAATCGTTCTTTTGCACATTCTCACGTTCACGATACTCCACCGTTTGCCTCACCACATTCAACATAAAATCGGTCACTTCTTTATGGTGCAGACATATACCCAGCTTCCGGGCCAAATCTGGATAAGCTTGGGCAAAGGAAGATATTATGCGGCCATGGCGTCTGGAGGCAAACGATTTCTTGCCCATAATACGAAATTGTGTATTGGGATCTTTCAAGCTGTTGCATTCTATGCCAAAGGCACAGTAGCCTATAACATCGGTAGTATAACGAGCCAACAAGTCGCGTATTTCCAAGCCCCCTTCACAATCCTCACTCTCTTTTAGATGTTGAAGCACTTTTACAAACCTCTCTGCCACTTCCACAACACAGGGAAACATAAATCTCATTTTACCTGAAGTGAAAGTAGGCGTCAGCTTAGCACGCATTTTCTTCCATTTGGGACCATCCAAGTTAAACAGATGTCCTGACAAAGGATCATCTCGTTCATTGTAATAATTACCACGTGCTGCAAAATCATTGAAATCTGTTATCAGCACCCGTTTAATCAGATCTAAATCGAGCAGCAACACAGCCTTACGAAAGCTCAAATAAAAACCACCAAACAAAGCTTTGCCCTTGAACTTTTCATAGAATTCCTGAAAGGGTTCTTTCATGGGTTTCGTTTTGCCCACGTGACTCATGTTGCCCAGGAACAGGCTGGGTTTTATGTGCACCACATTACGTCGCTGCCAATATGTATAGTGCGACTGCAAAGCAAACAATAACAGGGTAATTAAGGCCAGCAGTAAATAAAACAAGATTTGTAAAAAATCCATAATGTGTTTTATTATTATTATTATTTTTTTCGCCAGATGCAAAGTGGATCGTGCTTTTGTTTGTACTGAATAGAACAGAGAAAATGTGTACGGTTTTAATACACTTTGGAATTGAAAGATAAAACAGATTTATCAGATGAGTTTACAAAAGAGTGAAAATGTTATCAGTACGTAAGAGAGAGAGAGGGTGAGATCTCTTCCAATTAGCGTTGCCAGGTTGAAAAAAAAAATTTCTGATCACTGTCAATGATTAAATAATCAATTTTACTGTAAATATTATATTAACTTATTTATTATCTTGGATCTAAAAATAGATATCGTTTACCGTTTTGTGTATTTTTCAGCACTCTATATGCAGCCGACATATAAACTGAAAAAGACAAAAAAAAAAACAATTAATCAGATACATAGAAATAAAGTTGGCAATTATAGCAAATAATTAATCAAATTAGTTGTTGGATATTAACTTATTTCTTTAACTACAACAAATTTTTTATTTAATCTTTTTATGTCTTACAAGTTTACTCTAGTTTTTACTTTAAATATCTTTTTTTCCTTTATTATATTATTTTTCAATATTTCGCAAATATTTTGTTGGCATCTTCAGAAAAAATATAAAATATTGTAAAATTTTCCATACTTAAAAACTTGATAAAAATATTTTTGTCACATAAAAATGTGAAACAAAATTTTATAGAAACTAGGACCAAATGCGAAGTTGACCAATATGGTTAAATATAGACAGTCAGTATTGAGCAGATTAGGTGTGCTGTTGCTGCTGAAAAACAGTATACACTTAATCATGGCCTGAGTTCGAAGCAAATTAATGGTCTGATGAGCGACAGGGTGGTCGTGAAACAGTCATGGTATGTACCCCAGACAGTAAGTCTTCAATTTTATTTTTCTTGTCTTCTTTAAAAGGTGTTAATGTTTTTAATTTTATCACAAAAATTTCCTTCTCAATTTTGAAAAAATAAAAATCGAACGCAGGCCCTATAAAATTATTAATAACTGTATATCATATAGTTCGACTATATAGTTAAAATTAATTCTCGGAAAGATATAGAAAATAAAATGCGGACACACAGGTATATGCATACATAAGAATCTGATGTAATAACGATTTTTGACCCAATGATACCATCTGGTTCTAAAATCTAGAAAGAGTAGTCTTATCTTGTGAAGTTTTGTAATTGTTCTCCTTGATTTTTCCCGCTTGATGCATGAACGTGCTGATTGTAGTTCTTACTCGAATTTACAAATTTTTTTTATTTTTTAAGCTGCTATATTATAAAACGACACACACAAAAAGTTTTATCGCCCTTCAGTTCTATTGTACCATCTCAAGTTGAGAAAGAGTTTTTTCCATTTCTTTTTTGTAATAAAATTGGAGTGATGAACATTTTTAAAGAGCAAAGAGCTGGTAACATCGCCAGCCAGAGCATTCTGGATTTGTTTATCTTTCTTGTTTTTCTCTTTTCAAATTTTCTCTGTTTTTATAATTTGCTTGCACTCATTGTTTATTTTATAGACACATGCACTATTATTTTACGTCTCACTCAACAAAGAACTTAATGTTATTTAAGTTAAAATGGTCTGAGAGCTGATTCTTTTGTGCCTTCAACACGTTGCGATCTTGCTCGATCTTTACTGAGGCCCTTATATTCTTAATCAAAAAGCAATGCTATACCTTGTAGTTCACAATGAAAACATTAATTTCATAATGAAAAATGGAAGTACAATCTATTTTATTACAACAAAATTTTTTTTTTGGTAAATATTCAAGCTAGACGCAGTAGTCAGCTGGGCTTGTAAGGCTACCTGGTATCGAGGTATCCTGTCTATCAACATATCTAGGACACAACATCGATTGCTAAATCGATCCATTCTAAAGCAAGTACTTAACAAAGATTTTCATGGAAATCCCCATGTCCCATAAACACTTTGATGTTTTTGGTCTTGAATGTATTACGCATTTTCGACAGATAAGAACCATTGTTTTTTTTTAATATTTTGAAATTTTTTAATGCTTAAACTTTGGCGTTTTGGAGCCTACAACCGCTTAATCTTTTCATGACAGGGTCATACTTTTCCTCTTGCTTATCTCTGTCATCACTTATCGTTTTATTACTTGTTTTTGATTTGACAAAAAAAAACCTTTAAATAAATAAATGAACGTGAAAAAATTTTCAAACGTAAAAATGCTCTTACCTATGATACACTGAGAGAAAACTATCTAATAGAATCCAAAACTATTTTCTGAAACGGTTTTAGGCAAAGACATATCCCAGCAGAAAGAAGCGAAGATTTTTCTGAGAAGGCATGTGTGCCCCCAGCTAATAAGACTTCAAAAAATTTAGTTTTTTTTTTTTTTGGTAAATAATTTTATCAGGCTTTCTAATTCGATTTTTACTTTCGCAAACTGAGAAAGACATTTTGTGATAGAATTGGAGTGATCAACATTTTTTAAGAAGAAGACAAAAAAAGTATAGTTGAACACTTATAGGCAGGGATTCATGGATGTTTCAAAGCCACCTGGTCACTCATAAGCACCCAAATTTGCTTAGAATTTGTTTTGTTCTTTTTAAAAAATTTTGATTTTACCACAAAAATTCGTTCTCGATTATGGCAAAGTTACAATCGATTTATGGCCCGACAAAACAATAAACAGCCTCTCAAGACCAATTTGGGTCCTTATAGATCCCGTTGGGCTGCCCAAAGAGGTGGTAGGGGTACGCAGGGCTATCATCTACTGGTGCTGATTTGAACCAGCCAGATGGCCATCTGAAAAATTGCATTGTGTTAAATTCGTATTTATACATAACCGATGACCCGCGCTAAACATTTGATTCCATATACATATGTATATAATCTTTATTAAGCTTCACAATATTCATATGAAATACAAATTTGATTGCCCTGTTTTCTTAAAGGCACAACGTTTTATATGATTTTGCATAAACATTTTTATAGAATTACGCCTTCAGTTTACTCAATTTCAACCAAATGCCATCTTTCGCTGTCAATATTGACATTTTTTCATTGAATTTCATTGGTACTGGTGTCTTGGGCGACACGGTGAAATGGAAAGTTTTCAAAAGTAAAGCTAAACCAATTGTCGTCTGCATTTTGCCAAATCTTAAGCCAATACAATTGCGGGGGCCTTCTCCGAACGGCAGCCATGACATCGAATGACGTTTGCTAATTTCTTCTGCAGTGAAACGTTCCGGCTTAAATTCAGCAGGGTTGTCATAAATATGTGCGTCATGATGGATGGCATCAACTGGTATAATGACAGACATACCCTTCTCAATGATGTAGGGCGAGTTTGGCACCCTGTAGTCCTTCAGAGCTTTACGCATGATAACAGAAGCGATGGAATATTTGCGCAGGGTTTCTGAAAGAAAAGCAAAGATGTGAGATTGTAAAACAGAAAACTAAAATTGTTTTTTGCGGCCTTTATTACAATTAACCGTTAGTTAAAAGCAGTATTTTAAGGAGCAGATAAATCACTTTTCATTAATTATAACTTCCCTTTAACAAAAAGTGAGCGTTAAATTATCGGAATACAAATTCAACTGGTGAGTTAACGGCAGGTTAAGGTTTTGCATTTCCCACATTTAATTTCCCACATTTAATTTCAGCTATATCAAGCTGAAATGGTTATTTCATTGGAAAAACTTCTTTTCAACTTATCGCTCATTTTCATTAAAAGTTACTTCAGCTGACGCCAACTCGTAATAATGGTCCTTAATAAAAAAAAAAGTTGCATGAAATACTTGAAGCAAATATTGTTTTTTCTTTTCTTTTTTGTAGCATAAGAAAGCTTAAGAAGGCTGTTTTGCACAAAATCTTTTTGAGCAGAGCAGGACAACTAACAAGTGAAAATATTAGTTCTCATTTTCCTTGTGAATTGTCGCTCAAGCCAGTAGCGATATACAGCGTTACAACTATCACCGTCACAAATAATCAAGCTGACCTGAAGACCAGGCCCTTTTTCTTCGCACCTTATAAACTCAAAAAAAAAATCTAAATATCGAATTTAATAATCATTTATAAAAAAGCAAGTGACCTAAAGGCTCGAACAATTAAAATACTAAACAACAGATGCTAACGAAAAATTAGCATCAAGATTTTATAAACTCACCTAATAATATTTGTTGCAAATACTTTAACTCGTTTAGCGCTTCATAAGTCAGCTGATTATTGTATTTATGCAAAACATCAATAATTTCCTGTCTGGCCTTTGCTTGTATGTCTTGATTTATTGCCAATTCGTACAGAGCAAAACCCATAGTACTGGAGCTGGTTTCGAAGCCGGCCAAAAAGAATACAAAAGCCTCTGCTGCTATTTCCTCCAGCGTCAAGCCTTCTGTACCACCGCCATTCTTTAGTTCAATTAATAGATTTAAGAAATCATTCTTTTGTACCTTCTCATGCTCACGGTACTCCACAGTTTGTCTGACAACATTCAGCATAAAATCCGTGACATCTTTGTGATGCAGACATATGCCCAGTTTCCGGGCCAAATCAGGATAAGCCTGGGCAAACGAAACTATTACACGGCCATGGCGCTTGGAGGCAAATGCTTTCTTGCCCATAATACGAAATTGTGTATTGGGATCTTTCAAGCTGTTGCATTCTATGCCAAAAGCGCAGCAGCCAATAACATCGATGGTAAAACGTGCCATCATTTCACTTATTTCCAAACCTTCCTCATCACATGCACCACTCGCCTGTAGCTGTTTAAATACCTCCACAAACCTCTCTGCCACTTCCACAACACAGGAAAACATAAATCTTATTTTGCCCGAAGTAAAAGTGGGCGTCAGCTTGGCTCGCATTTTCTTCCATTTGGGACCATCCAAATTAAATAGATGAGCTGACAACGGATCATCCCGTTCATTGTAGTAATGGCCACGAGCAGCAAACTCATTGAAATCTGTTATCAATACCCGTTTTATCAGGTCTAAATCGAGTAGCAAAACGGCCTTTTGGAAACCCAAATAGAAACCACCAAACAAAGCTTTGCCCTTGAATTTTTCATAGAATTCCTGGAAGGGTTGCTTCACGGCCTTCGTTTTGCCCACTTGACTCATATTGCCCAGCAATAGATGGGGTTTTATGTGCTCGACATTACGCCGCTCCCAATATGTATAATGTTGATGTAACACAAACAATAACAGGGTAATTAAGGCCAGCAATAAACACAACCAGATTTGTAAAAATTCCATGACGGAACGTTGCCGGTGAGAACTTGAATTTGTTTGAACTAAACAGAAAAGAAAAAAGAATTAATGATTTTAATACATTTTCATAACTAAATTTTGCAGTTGAAAGAGTTTTATCAGTTGCATTTAGAAGAACATGTTATCGCTATTAAAACAAGAGAATACATTTTGTGTGTCAGCAGCGTTGCCAGGCAGGAAAAAATTGAGTGATTACTGTGTCTTAGCAAACGTTTACTTTATATGAATTTAGTTTGCAAGAGAAAAATATTAAGATACAGTTTTACCAATTACATCACAATAAATTTCTTCTTCTAAAAATTAATTTTGGCGTCCACATAAATTTAGTAGTTTTTAGACGAGTTTGTGCTTTATATGAATAAATAACTACAGAATTGAATTCTTGCAGCTTACTACAATTTATCAGCTTAATTATAATAAAATAAATAACTACAATTAGAATGTACTACTGTTAACATTAAAGTGTAAGTGTGGGGTAAAACTTTTGTGGGTTTTATTAATAAAAATAGTTCCAGCTTAATCAAATAAAAATTAATAATCGCTCTTAAATGTGTGCTTATTTTTTTTTAGTTATATAAATTAGTTCGTTAAGAAAAGAAAAATGATTTAGTTGTTAAACGCTTTTTAGGCATTCTACAGCTAAACTCATCCATTTCTTAGCAACAAAGTTCTTGTGGAGACAAAATATATGTTCAATAATTAATTTTTTTTTATCAAGCTTTAGTGCGATGTTTAGTTTTTCAAAATTGAGATTTTTTGTAATAAAATTGTAGTGATCAGCATTTTCGAAGAAGACACCGTTTTGAAATAAATAATAATTTATTTGTTTACTATTCGAAATTTTTTTCTACATTTATATTTGTATTACCTTTGTCGGCTTCATTCTATATTATTGTGATGATTGATACTAATTGAACAAGATAAGGAAAAACATCCAAGTTATTTGGCTGGGGGACAACTTGCATTTTCCAAGCCACTGCATTTCTCATCGGCAGCCGTATCTAGAACTCAGCGGCTCATGAGTGCAAGAACGGATGCCGATAGGAAATTTAGTGGCTACAAAATAAGTAGTTGTGCCCCAGCTAAAGTAATTTTTAGTTTTTTGCATCTGTTTCAACTCATATCAATTAACATAATAATATAGAATGAGCTCATGAGCATCTAAAGTCAAGAATGGATGCTGAAGTGAAGTGTGGCGGCTGCGAAACATCCAGTTGTCCCCCAGTTAAAAATTTGTTTTTGTTTTACTAATAATGTAGTGTGTTTGATTACTGTACTATAAAACAAATTCATAGAATGAAATTAAGTCCAATAAAAATAATTATAAAAAAGATAAATTCTACTATTGCTTCAACTCAGCACAAATGGTAGTTTATGTATTAATGTCATGTCTTAATTTGTTCATTTTCAGCACGGTGAGTGATTTTGACTGCTAACTAACTTCTAACTTAAGAGCTAAGCCTTCTCTGTTGATGCCTTTTGCCACTGAAAGAAAGTTTTAAAAAGTAGATTTTAATCCTGCCCTAAAGCAAGTTTCTTGTAATTCACTATTTCATTTTTTTAACTATAATATTTGCTTTTAAACTTGAGATAAGTATAAGTTTTTGAACTTTCAATTTTTAACGCGGCTGTACTTCAAATTATGTTACTTTTTTTTAAATCAAAGATTTTGTTCTGAAAAAGCTAAGTTTAAAATTTTTTTTCAAACATGTATTAAATTAATATTTTTTCTGGCAACTCTGTTAAAAAAAATGCATTTAAAGCAAATATTTCGTTTTTTCTCTTTATGCAAATAAAAATATACATACAAGTTTTTATTTATTAGAAACACAGAAATTTTATAATTTTTTGACAATGCATTGGCGAGATAAGATTAACTATGATTACTAGTTAAGTATGTATGTATATACACTGTGCAACAAGATCACAAAATAATAATAAGCCGAACTACTGATGCCTTAAAAATTCTAGTAGTTGAATAGAATCAAATCAAGGAATATTTATTTAATTTATCATACGCTTGAACTTAAAGCAAACTTTTTGCCGAAATATGAGACTTCTGGGACAGCGGAAATGTTCCATAAATATTAGAAGAGGTACCTGATCTGTTATTAGATTATTCGTTTGATAGTTTAAAAGATCGGCTTCAAAATTATTTTGTAAATCCAGCATTATACCAGCAAATCGCGTTAGTTTATCGCTTAAGTGCCCAGGACATGTGCAAAAAAGTCGTCACTCATGTGCATTACTTCAATAAAAATATCAAAAAATTTTGATTTTTGCTTCAAGCATAGCCGATCGCCTGCACGTGTAGTAGAACAAGCACGATCGCAAGTATAAAATCAAAGAAGTGACGAGTTTTTTGCCCCTGTCCTGGGCACTTTAGATACCTCATTTATCAAAGGAACTGATAAGCGATAAGATGATTTTTTTTAATAGTTATCTAGTTTTTCTGTTACACAGTGTTATTTGCACAAAACAAATGAAAACAAATTTATTAAACATTTGCATCACTAACAAAAAATTGTTATCGCTTGCTGGATTTCAAGTCGTTATCAGCATTAATTTAGCCAGATATTTCCAACAGCCAGGTTTGTCGTGTTTTATTTTCATTTTTGGTAATTGAGAAAACTGTTTTAAATATAATATTATTTTTAGATTTAATTATAAGCTATTTCTCTTTTACCTTGCCAAAGAGATTCAATTTAATTTATTGTATTTAACATGCTATTTTATATTTCTTTTCGCCCAGACAAAATTTAAAATTTCATTAAAAAAATTCGGGCTTTGTTGAGTATATGGTTGTATTTTTTTTCCATTGCCCTTTTTACCATACTGGTCTGATAATTGATTAAACATAATAAATACCCTCATAATATTGTTTGCTGGAAAAAAACAACAGCATTGTAAAACAATTTCTATTTTCATTTTGGCTATTCCACCACCAACCATCATGGTATCCTTTGAAATTGCAATTTGGTTATTTGAAATTTGCCCTTTTGAAAAAATAAATACCAAAATATTTCTTTCTATTAAATTAAGCAACTAACAACAGCTTAAAAAACAAATTCTATTCACAGAGACTTTCATTAAACTAAGCAGAGAAAAAAACTGCACAGCAAAAAATAAAGGCTTTTAAAATCATACAAAAAAAAAAAAAATTACAAGCATAAAGACAACAACAAACATGAGTTCATAACAAATAATGGAAACATGTTCCGAAACCTGCATACACACACACACACACTAATGTGCATACATACATTTGTAAGCGTGTTCTTTAGATGTGAGGATAAAATTAAAAAAAAAAAAAACAAAAACATTGTTTACTTACTTTTCCACTTATGTTAGCAAAATAATAGTAAATAATAGACAACCCTTGTTCGTTTTTTATGGCAACAGGACTGGTATTAAATAGTTAAGCCATGTATTGCAAGAATTATAGTCCTGGCTAATGAATTAGTAGACATTTTTCTTTACTTCGGGACGGGGTAACGCTCACAATTCGCTGGCCAGCAACGTAAATATACACGAACTTTTAAAAATTTAATACGAGGTTGCAATAAGTTTCTAAACACAATGACTATAATAGAGTAGCTTTGGGTTTTAAATGGCTAATAAATAATTCCTGCTTACCTGGAAATTGTGGGGCTTAAAAGCATGTGCATTTAAGCTTTCTACTAACTTATCACACAGTAGTATAATGGGAAAGCACTTTTTTGGGATTGTTGTCTGCAAAAATAGTTTTATTTGCTGGATATTTTGCACTTTCAATATTCTTTTGTTGCTCCCCCGCAGAAAAATCTTATTTATTGTCTGTTGACATGATCAGCAGCAGTACTGACACATTATACCCCACACAGCGTTTTTTCTGCTGATATTTAACATGTACTTGTCCTTGGGAATCGACTAACGACCTAAAAACCAGTGACTGCGTGGTTGTGAGGGGACCATTTCGTACTACTATTTTTCTGTAGACATTCCCCCTAATTCATAAAAATTATAACAGGCTTAGAAGACTGTTATTTGAGATATTTGTATGGAAAATCTGTCAAATAAGAGCTTTATAAACCTGTTATAATTTTTATGAATTAGACAGATTGTCTTTCTTCCACATTGTTGCATGATTGGAAATTTACTTGAGATTATTGAAAAATATGGTTTGCTTAAGACCTTCAAAATCACATCATCAGCTGGCAACTGAAGTCGTCAAAATGATTTTTAAAAAACATGAAATCTGGCAGCTTTGTTATGTATAATTATACATAACAAAGCTGCCAGTATTATAATACTACATATCTTCAGCTCTACTTTAAAATTGTTGCTACAACATATGAAATAATTTAAGTTAAAGAACTTTTTTGATATTTTTATGGCTTTTGTGGTTAAAATATGTGCAAAGCATTTAAGTGATATTTGCTGCCAGCCCCATTGTCTGTGTGGCTTTATGACCCAACTAGCTTATTTAGTTCCTAATAAAACATTTACCACACTTTCAACGTCTGTCTGTCTGTCTATCTGTCTTACTGCTTCTTGTTGTTGTTGTTGTTGTTCTCATTTTTGGTTATTTGCTCTCATTTTTCTTAACACATTTTGTGGTTTTCTTTTAAGAAACATCAGCTTTCATGTTAAATTTGGCTTCGTTACAAAATATTGGGTTAGTAGGCGTTTTTATTATTATTTAAGACTCTCTCAGCTGCCAGTTGTAACCGCAAGTATGTTTAATTTAAAATTTGTTAACTTCTTTATATGAGTGTCTTTGGCAGTTTTTTAAATTTACAATTTAACACTCAGAGCCACAACTGAGAATGTGCATGTGAATAATGAAGTGTGACAAAGTTAAAACTTTAATTAAAAATTTCTGGCAAGAGACAAAATTTATTGAGAAACTAAAACCAAAAGCGATGATTTAAAATCTAATAACAATTTTGTGAGTGTCGTAAAAGCATATGTAGATAAGTTTTTTTTCGAAAAATTTGTTTAGTTTTTAGAATTTAATGTAAGATTTTGTAGGACCGCAAAAACGTTAAACGTTAGGAAATACGGCCTGTGGCCTTTCTTTTCTAAATCAGCCATATTCTATTATTTTTATTTATTAACTCAGGTATAAAAATAGACCTCACAAAGGTTTTCTGTCTTTTTCAGCCGGCTTCAGGCCGCCGACTTTTCGTTGATGCTAATCAACTCATCAGTAGACTCGAAAAATTCTTAAAAGAGTGTTTGAACTACTTATTCCATAACTCCCATAAACAAAATGAGAATCAGAAATGTTAAAACAAACCTTTAACACTTGGGCAAACCGACACTAAACGGGCTACCGGAAGTGTCGGAATGCGGTTTGGACAGGGTGGACTTGTTTATGCGTTCATTGGGTTGGTTCAGGTCAGAACTGGTGGAGAGCATGTAGGGCTATCTCCCTACAGTTTACCCGGGTATCACAACGGGACCTTTCTAGGACCCAAGCGGGCCGGTTTCACTACCGGCGGCCCTCATAACATAACAACATTTAACACAGTAAACAACCTTACAACCTTTTATTTATTAATTTTATTTTTTTTATTTCTGCAAGTGAAATGGAAATGGGTCTGGTCGTGTGAATATATTCACTGATAGTCAACAAGCCAATCTAGAGCTTGAACAAAATCATATGTATAGATAATTAACAAAAGACTGAATTTTTGATGCTAATTTTTCGACCTTTGTTGTTTAGTATTTTAATTGTTCGAGCCTTAAGGTCACTTGTTTTTTTTTTTTTTTTGAATAAAAAAAATTTACAAGGATTCTACTTTTACATCTTTAAACTTTTTAACTAATAACATACTTTTATAATTTTCTCTTGCAGGTATTGGAATTGATTGATAACTATGTATTCAACTTAAAATTATAAGGTATGATCGATCATAATTTAAATAGCTTTTATTTTAAACAATGAAAAAAAAACCCACTCAAATGGAACAAAGTTTCTCAAAGTCATTCAAATACTCGTGTATGTGAGTGGAAACACACATAGAAACATGTTTTATCTTTTAATAGCAATTAATACCTCATCTCTTTAATTACTAAGCCGTGGTATGGCATTTTGGCTCATAAATAATAATCATAATTAGAAGACTTTGAAACCAACCTCAGGCAGACATTAGACAAAAATTAGTTGATTCTCAAACAGACACACACACACACATATATATATATAATTATAGCGGTAAAGCTTTTAAATATCACGAGCGCTTGATGAGCGCACACTTGCACATCCACATCCACACATGCCTCCTCATTTGGTGAGTAATTAAGTGAGCTTAACGGGAACCGAAGTGTTTTGCAGATTAAGAACTTGAGTCACACCATCGTATTATTGCAACATCTGGTTGGTTGGTTGATTGGTTGGTGTGCGAGATGGAGGACATTTCTTAGCAAATTTCTTGGCATTCACATTTCGCTTATAGGTGAATATCTCAAAAGCAACATTTATGTAAATCACTCGCATTTTGCTGTCATGTCTTAACGACGATGATGCCCTACAGCACAGCAAATGAAAGAAAAAGAAAACTTTAAATGAAATATACAAGCTACAGTTAAAAGCAAATTACACAAAACAAAAAAAAAACAACGAAATCAAATGTATGCATGCAAATATTAAAGAGAAAAATAAGCGCTAAGTCATGGAAATAATATTTTTAAATAATTTTCACACTAAAATCTAAGAAACGCATTTTCGTTAATTTCTTAGGCATCAGTATTTTTTTACAAAGAAGTAAAGCTAAAAATACTGTTACATATTAGCCCTTTAACAGAACACGTTTTACGGACTCTTGAAGTGCAAATGAAAACTAAACACACACACAGCTCTGCGACTGAAGTAAAGCATTCTTGATCGAATGAGTTCGTCATGTAGGGTGTGTGTTTTTGTCAATAGTTTTCACTCGATAGTTCAAACAATCACGAATGCCGTGATCTGGTCCCTCTTATTTTTAACACTTATCAATTCAAAAGTTTAGTTATTACTTCAAGTTGTTAAATACACTCTACTTAAACGCTTTTCTTAAACACTTACATTTATTGGATTCGCTGTTAACGTTAGCACAGTTGAAATACCTGTGCTATATAAGCGCCATGCTAACTATCACTGCTGTAAACAACAGACTGCCTATTAATGAAAAAGTACTGAGCTTAATGCCAGGCTGTGCAGTACTCTTAATAAATTTTCCTTCACTGCTTTAAAGAAAGCCATATTATTTTTGCATTTATAAGAAATTATTTTTTCAGGCTCAAGTTCAATCCCTGATAGGTCACTTTTTTATCAATATACTTTTATCTGTTTCAGGTTAGCAAACACCCTTCATCGGCATCCTATGAACTTAGGACTTGTGAAATTTCACAATTTTGATACAGCCGCTTTAACCACTCGGCAACCAAAGCTCACGCAATTTTACTTTATATTTACTATATACTTAACTAACACTAAACCAAAGCAATGATCTTTTTATAGTCTACTACTTTATGGATGCTTTTTTGTCATCTCCGAAGACTGTTAATTGCTCTTTTTATGAGAGCTTTTTTCATACATGTTCTGGTTTGTATTCCTGAGATCTAGAGGCTCATTTTATTGATACAACTTAAACATTTACGCCCTGCCATGCGGTATTTGCTTTTGTTGGAGTTTTGTTTTTCTTTCCGTCTACTTCTTGCAAGCTGTTTCGCTATTAGACGTTAAATTTTGTTATGCTTTAGGTCACATCATAATTAATGCTCTCCCTGTATCGCATGAGCTCCAATGCCGTGTTAATGGTTTCAATGTTTTAATTTCCATTTAGTGGTAATATTTTTTGAACGCTTACCATCTGTATGAAATCGTTTGAATTTGTTTGGCCTACAGCAAGTGGTAATAACGTAACAGGGTGTTACCATTTTTGAATAAGAGAAAAGAAAAAAACGTTAAAGATAAAAATCATTAGTATAATGTATTATTGATGAGATGAGTTTTTTTCATATTTTTTGTTTGAAAAGCATTTTGCATGGCGGCAATTATATGATGTGAATTATAATTATATGCGTGCGGAAGAGAAAATATGTGCTAGTGAAAATGTGGGAAAGGAAGTTTTAAAATAAAACATTTTGCTGAAATGATTTCACAAGTTGGCAGGCGAAAAAAAAGAAAAATTAAAGCAACAGAAATATTTTACCTTGTGTTAAATACTTTTACAGCACTAAAATTCAATGGTGTTCATAAAAAATGTGTCAATTTAAAATAGTTTTTTTTTATAAAAAATTATTATAAAATGTATTTTAAATAGCTTGAATTTCTGCTAAATTTTATGAACATCACATTTATTTTTTGTATTCATTTTATTGTTCAATAAGCACAGTTTGCTTATTATATTTAGCTCTAGAAGGTCTTTAGTTGTTTTTTTTTAATGATTTTGATAGTTGACATAGACAAAATCATCACTTAAACTGGGGTACAACTAGGCGTTTCGAAGATGTCACTGTCCTCATGGGGGCAGGCAAACATGTCTATCGCTAATAATATTTCCTTTTCTGTTTGCACTTAATCAGATTTGGCATAAAGATTGTATTTCTTACTCCGAATGACTTTTTCCCTCACAAGAGCAGTTGCGTTCCAAGAGTAGTTGAGTTTCAAAAGTTCTTCTAAGAGTTTTTCGAGTCTACTCATGAGTTGATTAGCATCAACGAAACGTTGTCGGCATATACATAGATGGCGGAAAAAGACATAAAACATTCAGGTCTATTCTTAGACCTAAAGTAATACGTTTTTTTCCTTCGAAAAATTTTACAGAAAAAAATTTTTTTTGGTTTAAAAAAAAAACAATTCACCAGTTTAATTTTTTATTTTTTAAGCTCCACAGAATTGCTGGGAAATGAGACTTTGCTTAGGAAAATAATACTCAGTTTATTCCAGTTAAAGCAAAAGTATCCAAATATGAAAAAATAATAATAATTGTATGTGTGGGAATGTGCGGGTGCAAATAATTTTTTCATATATTGCGTAGAATATTTCTGGGCCTTTAATTAACGCAAAAATTCATATTTCTCCTAAACGTTAGTTTTTTTCTTCAAAAAAATAATATTTTTAATTCTCTTTAATTAAATTTTAATTGCAGCTACCGCCTGCCTGTCTTTAATTATTTTCATACTGGTATTGTGTTAATGTTTCGGTGTCCTTTTTGTATGTCATGCTAATGCGAAGGCGTAAATGTCATTAAACCTCTAATGTTTGTTTAACTTTTTGTTTTCCCTTGCCTTAATGTCCTTTTGTAACCCCGTTGGAAAGAATATTCATTTCCTGTTAATGTGTTTGTAGCTTTTATTTTCATTTGGGCAGGGGAGGTCTGCGTTATCTCCACAAAAATGTCTTTGGCTTTTATTAAATAATAAGTAAATTTTAATTTAATTATGACCACTTTTATGTATATATGTATGTATGTCTGTTTGTATTTTCGAGACACGTTTATGTGAGCAATTGTTTATTTCCTTTTATATATATTTTTTGTTTTATTTATTTTTCCCCCCCAAAAAAAGTATATGAATGTGCTTTATTTCAAATGTTGGCATTGGTCCTTGCATGTCAGATCTATTAGTTTCTCTTTGGCTGGGGTTTGCTGTAGTTGAAACAATTTTGATGGTTATTCACTTCGTACTCGTTTAATTTATTATTAAATTTTTCACAAAAAGTTCAAAGGACTGTTGCTTTGGCTTAAATTAGCGGCAGGATGGCTTCTTGTCTACAGTTTTGCTGCGAGGAAGAACAAAATTTTATTTTTTGTTCCCATGAAATGCTGAACTCTTATTTGAAGTGTGTTTCTTGTTGCTTTTGGGGTTGCCGCAGTCGTTACAAAAAATAAAAAAGCACTTGACATGCATTTCGTTTTTTTTTTTTAATTTTAATATAAACCATTTTTGTAATTAAAAATAATTTTAATTTTGAGTTGTCATTGTGTCACAGACATTCATACACCATGTAAGTGCGGCAGGCCTTTCGGCCACAGGTCACAGTCATAGAGGTGATAATTACTGTTATTTAATAATTTATATGAATTTTCATTTAAGCTTTTTGTTGCTATTCTAGTTGTTGCTGTTCACTTAAATGCTCTCATTGTTTTTATTTTTTATTTAATTTTTTTCTTTGGAGGTTGTTTTGTCAGTTTATTAGCGATTCTATGTAAATATAATTTGCACTTGACATGCAAACTCTTTTTGTTTCTTTTTCCTATGTGTACAATTCTGGTGTGTTATATTTTGGTTAAATTGAAACGTTTGATAATTTACTAAAGGAAAACAAGAAAGTTCAATTTAGTTCAACAGTTTTTCAGTTACATTAAAATAAATAAAATTAAAAAATTTCATATAACAAAAACAAAAAAAACTAATAGCAAAAAAAGGTACTAATGGAATAATAAAAAGAAGAAAACACGAAGGCATATATATACACATGTCTAGCAAACAATAAATTCAGATTCAAAATAAATCACAGCAACGCCATCAGAGAGCCTTCTTTTTAAGTACTTTTCCATAGAAAGCTTATCGATAAATGTAATTAAAAAAAAAAAAATGTGGTCCATTAGTTTACTTTTCTAGAGAATAGATTTAAATAATCTTACTTTTCCAAAGAGAAGTTATCTTTTACCAGTGAAAAATTATCGATAAATTTATCGATAACTTCGTTTTTCTATAAAAAAGTTTTCTAGAACTTTAATTTTTCGTAGAAAAGTTATCGATTACCTTAAATTTTATCGATACCTCAAACAGTTATCGATTACTTAACAAGTTATCGATAACTTTATTGATAACTTCTCATTTCTATAAAAATGTTTTCTAGAACTTTAATTTTTCACATAAAAAATTTCGATAACTTTAAAAGTTATCGATAACATTAAGAGTTATCGATACCTTAAACAGTTATCGATAACTTAAAAAGTTATCGATAACTTAAGTTTTCTGTAAAATAGTTTTCGTAACATATTTTCTTTTTCTATGGAGAAGTTATTGTTTGAATAATTTTCTCTAAAAATGTAAAGTTATCGATCATTTCACGTTTTTGGAGAAAAGTTTATCGATAACTTTACTTTTTCATATAAAAGTTTTCTAGAACTTTAATTTAATAAGGAAAAGTTATCGATAACTTTACTTCTCTGTAGAGCAGTTTTCGATAACTTTTCTTATCTATGTAGAAATTATTGGTCAAATAACTTTTCTCTAAAACATTCATCGATAGCTTTACTTTTCTATGAAGAAGTTATCGATCATTTTACGTGCTTAGAGAAAAATTATAGATAAATTAAATTTTGTTTTGAAAAGTTAGCAGCGCTACTTTCCTATAAACGTTTTAGCGATAACTTTAGTTTTCGATAGAAAAGTTATCGATAACTTCCCCCGCCATTAAAAAGTTAGCGATAACTTTACTTTTTGTAAATAAAAGTTTTTTTTTTTTAGAAAAATGTACTTTATTGATAAATTTGCTGTTCTCTATGCAGTGCTAGATATACATTTACATTATTGTGTAATGTCTTGCTTTTAGTTGCTATTTGTGTTTTCAATTTCTTTAGAACTTTGTATTATCAATTTCAAAATATCCCTTAACCAAAGTCTAAAGTATAAATTTTGTCATTAACCATGTTTTCGCATTAAAGTGAACCATAATTCTGCCACACATACAATTAAGCACATCTTACATGCACGATTTACGCAATAGAATAAATAAACTACAGTGCAGAAACTGATCGATAAGATACGTGTATTAGGGTGGCACAAATTACAAAAAAAAATTTTTTTGGCTGAGTTTTTCAAAAATATTTTTTTTTAGTTTTTCAAGTTTAAATACTAAATCAGAAAAATTTACATTTTTCCCTAGAAAATTAGAGTTGCGTGTGTGTGTGTGCCACCGCACGAATGTTTATGTATGTTTTGAATATGATTTTAACGCAGTTGTTGTTACTCGTTTTCCTTTCACTTAATTTGTTGTTTTAGCTTTAATGTCGTCTATCTATACAACAAAGAAAATCAACAATAACTTTGTTAGCAACATTGTTGTTCATATTATTTAGGATTGTTGTTGCGGCTGTTCCAGCCAGTGCTGTTGTTACAAATGATGCATTGCCAACATTTTAAACAGAGAACACAAGCCCGACAACAAATGACTGCTGCTGAATGGTGAGTGTCGTTGTTTCTTTTTTTTAGGTTTTATAAAGGATGTGTGACTACATGTCGTGTCTTATGCGAAATAAATCAAGTGTACTGCTCCATTTAGATGTGGTCATGTATGTGTGTACGCTGAACATAAACTTGAATATGTGCATGAGTATTGAAACTCTCTCTCTCTCAGACTCTGTGTATACAGTTATTTATCATCATGAAAAATAAAAGTTGTAAAACATTTTATCATTGTTATTGCTACTAATGAATGTTACATACTCAAGCAAGGACTACCATATGCACTCGAACACTATCATTTAAGCTTGAGCACTCACATACACACATACTCACACACATGCACACATTTATGTTCATGAGAGATAACATTAAATTTTATTAAGGACGAAACATTATTTTGTCTAGTTACTTTAGTTTGTTGCTTTAAATGTGACTGGTTGTTGTTAACGATATTATTTAAAGGTTTTTTTTTTCTCAAGCAATAGAGGAATTTTTATGTAATTTAAGTTATTAAATATTGGTAAGGAAATGAATGTGCATTCTGCAAGAAAAATTACAAACTATAAGTTTTTAATGTAATATAGTTTAAGAACTAGTTAAACGGACTGTGCAGAAGCAGTTTTATTTGTTTTGGGGAAATTTTAATTTTCGAGTAAATTTTTTAATTTAACTTCTCTGAAGAACTGCTAGTAAAAGCTTTGATTTTCTATTCATAAATTTTCCGTAACAGAAATTTTATCTAACAAATTTTGATTAAAATTTTGATAAATTGAACAATCGCAAAAAATGATTTTGGTTGTCAGTCGTGAGTTCGGCCCACTTGGGTCCCAGTAAGCAGCGTTGTGTTATTGATTTCATTTCATTTCTTACCAAAATCTATTGACTGTTGCTAACAATTTTTCAACTCATTTGCTTAATACTTGCCCAGCGAAAGCTCTTCTATGGCAGCTCGCCATTTGTTGCTAAACTCTTCATATGAACAAATTTATATTTTCTATTAACTTGAGAAAACAGAAAGAAAAAAACAAATACTCGAAACTATCAATCATGAATTTTGACCATGACAATTGTACTCTAACCAGCACCGAAAACATAAAAATTGCAATGCTAAAATCAAAAATGAAAAAAGCCTTTGGTGATTCAAAGAGGAAAAAAAGCTTAAATTTACCATACTTGGTCAAGTTTAGCTGAAGTATATGAATAAAAGTCTGCAGAATTGCTTCAATGCAGAATGACTAACTAAAATTTACCAAAAAGGAACGAAAAGACAAAAAAAAAACGGAAACATACAATTGAAATTGTTTAAGCATTTTAACGCTAATTTAAGATGCACATTTGTAACGCAATTGTGCTTTCAAGCCATACAACCATAAAATTCAATTCTTGTGCTTCTTTCACTCACACACACACACACACACACACACTCTGGACTCTGTTGCCACAAAAACATTCGATTGCAGCATTTGTTTGCCCCAAATTGGTTAAAAGTTTAAATGAATGAATAGTTTGCTGGCTGCTTGTACGTCCGGCCCTCATTGCATTCATTTGTATTTATATTTTTTTTTCTTCTCTTTTTTTTTTTTTTTTTTTTGGTTGGTTAATGGTTGGTTTGTGCTTCATATTTGCTTGACTTTTGGCTTTTGCGGTTCGGACAAGCCATCATCTAGACACAAAAGATTAAGAAAATTATAATAGATCAGACAACAAGACGGGCCAGAGAAGCCAATGAAAAAAAAGGAAACCGAAAAACACAAGCAAACAAGTACGGTAATTGCAAACAAATAATTTTAAACACGTACTAAAGAAACTTTTGGATACTGATAAAAGAAATTGCCCAGCAAATAAATAAAAACTACAATTTTATTCAACGCTATTGCAAAGGCATAATGGGCTTTCGTTTGTTATTTTTTATTTGTTTTTCTTATTTTTTATTAGTTCAAAAAAAGTGGTAATATGAAATGCTTTTTATATAAAAAAGTTACTCTCTAAAAAAAATTGGTTATCAACCACTGCTCCCTAGACCAAATTTTTTTGGCTTTCAGCACATGTGCGTGAAGAAGAAATTAAAATTGCTTTATTTTAATTTATTTTGAACCAGGCTGTAATACATTCATATAAATTTTGAGTCGGTTCAAGTTTAACAACTGCACGATTCCTGGTGATTAATGGTTATGCAAAAATGCCAAAAAAAATTTCTCATCAGCACTACTATAAACTTCGGACATTATAAATATCATGTTATGGCCAATTTGGCACCTCAATAAAAAAAAACGTTTTGTGCAGCCTTTGTGCCTTATAGACCTACACCCATATTCATAAAAACTATTGAAAGTTTATTACACGTTTATTTGACAAATATTCCGTAGAAATACGTCAAATAAGAGCTTAATAAACTTACAATAATTATGAATATGGCCTCTAGACTTAAGGCCATATTCATAATAATTTTTGTAAGTTTATTAAGCTCTTATTTGACGTATTTCTACGGAATATTTCTCAAATAAACGTGTAATAAACCTTCAATAGTTTTTATGAATATGGGTGTTAGACCTAGATAATTATGTAAATTAATAATTAAAGAAATATAAGGAAATCGTAGTGAATATAAAACAGTACATATCCTTTTTAGCAATTGCTGTCTACTTGATTATTTGACAGATAATTGCTCATACATGTTAAGGAACTGTATTATTGCTCCCCTATTTTATTTCTTTACAAAAAAAAATTTTTTTCTCAAAATTTGTAACCAGCATTGACAACAGTGCAATAAAAGGCAGCAATAGAGAGTGAAAGAGAGAGCTAGAGGGGGGAGAAAACTAAACTTTTCTGTATGATTGTCTGATGATGATGATTGATTACGAACGTACATATATTTTGATCGACAGACACACAAGCCTAAACCGCAACAACAAGAACAACATCTCATCGAATGCAACATCATTCATATCAAAGTGAAGAAACCTTTTTCATACTCTGCTCAAAAGCAAAATAACAAAATTCATGAATTATATTTATGAACAATTGTTTGAGGAATGATGAAGTCAAAAGATCCATAGAATCACATCATCTGCTCGCTGGCAACTTTGCCATCATTCACAATACAAAAAAAGGCCCCAAATGGAAAGAATTCCACGCTTCATACCACAAGCATTGAAACTAAATCAGAGATAAAAAAATTTATGTAGGTATGTATGTATGTATGACTGCATTGCCAGTACGACTGATTGTTGTTTTGTTGTGGGCTGTCAAGTTACAAAAAGAAAATAAAAAAAAACGGCTTTTCCGTTTTTGGATCTTCAACAAAATCTTGAAAATATGATGTCTACTTTCAAATACAAAAATATAATTCGCAGTAACATTAAGCCAGTTTTTTCTTTCTGCATATTTTTCTTGACTTCAAATTACTAACTGATGAGAGTACACTTTGTAGTGGATTTAAGATTGATATCTTTAACGAAGCTGCCAATAAAGAAAAGTTTTATATTGTCAGAAAGCCGAACAGGTCAGCAATTAATGGCTTAAAAATCACTGAAATTCAATTAAAATCAAGGAAACAAAGAACAAAGTTTACCAATTGATGGCCAGATAATAATGAACGCAATATTTCTACAGATGTCTTTAACTTTGATGTTGAAAAATGGAGTTCTTGATAACTTTTCCAACGAAAAGCAAAGTTAGACGAAACTTTTCTCTAGAGGTGCAAGAAAACCGTTCTACTAGCAGCTTTCTCTTCTTTATCTCTATTTTAAGGTACTCTCCTTTACTGTTTTGCTTCTATTCATAAAACTGAGTACGGCATGCACTACTCACCATCTCTTGAAGAGAATCTCGCTCGTGCCGTTTATGTTCATGTATTTGGCTTGGTAAACTCATTAAAAGGCATTGCTCCATTCTTATTTTGCTTTTGCCGTGTAATGAACCTCTAATTTAAATAAATTCTACTCATAAATATGAATGAAATTCCTGAGGTAAACTGGCGTTCATGCCTCTGCTGTCGCTGCTTGTTTAAGCATTGTAACAATTTCCTTAAGTTTTTTTTTTATATTTTCTATTTTAGAGAAATGAGATTTTTTTCTCGCTTTAAGCCCAAAATAATGAAGAGCACAAGCTTTTTTAAGATGTATGGCAAAAACGCGTGACATAATTTTATTATATTTTTTTTTTTTTTTTTTTTTGCACAAGTCATAATGCTGTGGTGGGAGGTAATTGTATTTAAAAATGCAGACAGGAGTAAATGTTGTATTTAAATAAGAGGTTTTAAATTTTTAAAGATTTTGAAGGGAAGTTTTAAAATAAAATAAAGTTAAGTAAAATAAAATAATATAGAATAAAATATATTAAATAAAAATAAAATAATTTAAAATGAAATATTATAATAAAAAAAAAAAAAAATTTAACTAAATAAAAGGAAAGAGACCAAAATAAAACTAAATCGTATGTAGTAGAATAAACGTTATACACAATAAGGGTTTTAACGATGGATAGTGCAAATGTGAGCAAAAATGCTCCGGTTTTTTACCACAACAACACAGTTTTTAAGTTTTAATGACCATGATTATGATGGCCAATTAGCATTGCCTTAATGTGAAATTACTCAGCTTTTTAGCTGAATGCTCTGAAAGCATTTTATTCGGGCTTTTTAAATAAATTTTTCACAAAAATATTTGTATTTTTTGCATATTTTTTTTACTCAAAAATTTAAAGATGTACACCGGTATTCATAAAAAATAAAACGTTGCTGAAGTACATTTTAGAACAAATTTTATATGAAAAATTTGTAAATTTACTTCCTGTTCTTGTTTATGATTTCAATTGAACCTTAACGTGGCGAGTGCCATGAAGAATTTTCATAAACCTTATCAGCTATTTTTTATCAAACATTTTCTTGCGTCTTTTAAGGTTTGGCTTTAAAATTTGCCAACACATTAAAGGGTAAGCAGAAATAACTAAACTGTGTTGTGCTTTTCCTGTTTAATTTGATATTTATTTATCTTATTCAGTGTTCAAGATTAATTTACTGATTTGAGAGAAAAAAAAAAGGAAAAAGTCTTTTCAGGCAGGCACACACCGCTTTAAGAAACTACAATAGAAAAGAGCTCTAAATGGTTAAGTTATTAAGCGAACTTTTTTTTTTGGTATTGCCTATTTTTCTTATTGTTTCAAGTAATACTTTAACGAAAAGAAAATCAGCCATATAAAGCAGAGTATGAGCCAACTGGAAATGTATGAGTTGCTTCTTAGATACGAGCAAAAAAAAAAAAATAAATAAATAAAAAAAAGAAGCAGTAGTCTTTTTTTTTCCAACATTAAACTTCTTTTAAGGCGTTTGTGGTATCTTCTTTTTGTTCTCCATTTAAAAGGTATGATTATTACCATTAAATTGTGGAGGTTGTTTGTAGTTACAAACAGTTTAATACCAATTGAGTATTATTACCGCCGAAAAAAGAAAACGCGTACTCTGCAGTAGAGGTAATCTCTGATGAAGACAAAAATACATAAAAAGGAGTTAAGTTAATGTGAAGATGCCTAGACTTGAGTAAAATATTTCTTATTGTTTTCTGTTTACTGAGAATATTTGTTAGGTTTTTCGTAGGCTTAGCGTACGCCCCTTTTGATGGATAATGAACAGGAGGTAGCAAATGTTAAAGAATACTTCTGCATTTGAAAACAGTTTAAAACTCTATGGGCCGCAATGAAGATTTTGGTACAAATTGAAAAAAAAGATTCTGTTCTATATAATACCAATGGCGTTTTTGCTTTTCGTAGAATTTTGAGCAGAATTTTTGAAATTAAAAAAATAGGATAGCTCTCCAATTTGCGAAATTTACTGCCTGTTCCTCAATGCCGCAAGAAAATGTAAGCGGTAGATATATACTTGCTCGACGTCGAATCAATTTGGATTTCTTGATTGCGATACTTTATGTTAAGCTATTTTTCACGAGGTGCCAGTCGTGAGACCGGGCCCTTTTGTGCCCTAGAAGGTCTCGTTGTTCTACCCGCAGAGTCGGTAGGGAAACAGCGTTACACACCACCTGCTGGTTTTGACCTGAACCAGACAAATGCACAGATGAAAGACTCCAACCTGCTTAATTTGCAGAAACTGTTTCATTGTTGGGGTTTTTTTAACGCAAAGCAAAACTGTTACCGAAAACTACATACGTGTAATAATTGGCATATGTGTGTATTTATTTACCACTTATTTTCCATTGGCATAAGTTTTTGTTTGTTAATTTTCAAACCCCTTGTTGGATAGCAAAGCGGCAAGTGATTGATTTTCAAAATTATGCTCTCAGTATTGACAACATGTTCGAAATAGTGGAATCGCATTTTGCATGAAAACACTTACACTTTCTGTGACTTGACGATCGAGTCCTCGTTTGAATAAAAGTACATTTTATAGGAACTTAAAAACAATTTTATTTCACTTAGAAGGCGAACAAATGTCTGGCTGAGTGGAATGGGTGTTGCTTTAGAAACATGAGCCTCCGAGTTCAAGGACGGGTGCTGATGAGAACTGTGGCTGCTTCGAAGCAGATTGCTAACTAAAGGTCCTTGATGTTTCCTTTGTCTTGTCGAATTAATATCATAGAACGAACTTGAGCTGGATAAATAAAATACCAAATAATAAATTTATCTTTTATTTGTTGTTTATGATATATTCGCTTATATTTTCACTTATTTGCTCCCAAAATTATGTATCTAAAAGCATAATGGAAAAAGAGTCCTTACGTTTTCATTAACTTTAGAAAATGTCTTATGCTTATTGCTTTTCATGGGTTACAGTTCCTATTTACTCCCAAAAAATATATTAATTTCTATAGATATTTATGCCGGCTATTATGCCTCTGCAGTTTGTTTCGGCAAAGCCAAAAAGACAGCAAAAAATAGGAGAGGTAGTAGAAAAAAATATGGCCTGCAACAGAAGCTTTAATACGTCTGTTAAGCCACGAAAGACCTTTTAATTTGTAGTGGTTTCTGCTGGCTGGTGGCAGGGTCTGAAGGTCTCTCCCATTTCTATTGCTGCTTGCTGGTTGTTCGAAAATATGCGAAGGTATTTTTGGCTGGTCTTTCTTTTGTTAACGTATGTTGGAAACAGTTTTATGGGTTTAAATGGTTGTTTTTTTGTTTTCTACTGAAAGATTTTTTGCCATAGATATCACTTAAAACATTTTATTTTTATTATTATGGCCATTTGTTGTGTTGTAGTTACGTATCAAGGCGATAGAGTACTGTAGTTTGCTTTTATTTCTACGAAAAGATATATTTAACAAAGCTTTTGCTATTTCCAATACAGGCACACACACACACACACACACACACACACACAACGCAGAATAGTTGTTTAGTTGTTTGTGCTGCATAAAAGCCCCTCTGCGCCTGTGCTCGGCCCCTTCTGGGCAGACAAAAATGTATTGATATAAAATTAGTTTTTGGCTTGAGGTTAATTTAAAGCCTCTTTAGTTTATCTACACGTCTGGTTTTCTTTTGATGTTGAAGTTATCTAATCGTTTTATTGATTGTTTTTGTGTGTTTGTTTTAAGTATGCAAGCAATTTTTCGGGGGTTCAAAGAATCGTTTGTGGCCAAAAATAAATTTTCTTTTTAATTTTAGTTGATGCTAAAATCGTTTTGAATGGCATTGTTTGAGCTTTAATGGAAGCAGAAACATATTGTTTTGGTTTTGCTGGAACTGTAGAATTTCAATAGAAATTTTAGAGCTAAAATAATTTTTTGGTTTTTTTTTTCATAAAACAAACTCTTAGAAGTGTAATAATGATTGAGTTCATGCTTAAGCAAGGCAATGGAAACAAGTCTAGGCAATTCATTAAATTCCTCCTTTTGCAATTGTCCTTTAGAATTATACCAAGATCTGCTAGAAAACCCATCAACTCAAGCACATTGTTTATCAATTCCTGACATAAGCCACTTTTACCTACCGCCGGCTGCCTTGAATATATTTTTTTAATTTGATCATCATTCACATTTACATACATAAAATATTATAAAATTTATTTAACAAATTTTATTGCTCCGCAACGGCTTCTGCTTGTCAAACACTTCAGTTAAATGCCACCGCCAAAGCTGCAGGGGAATTCTTAAAAAATATACGAAGCATTGTACAAAAAAGCAGCCAGTGGGACCTCCAAACACACACACACACACACGTGCTCAAATGTAAAGCCAGAAAATAAATATAATTTTTTATTTCATTGCTGCATAAATAAACCAAAAAAAAAAAAAAACGTCACACGTTGTTATTCTGTAACTTAATACTTGACTCCCGAAAAATAAAACGAAAAAAAATCACAAAAATAAACCAGCAAAATATTCAAGCATAAAGAATGAAAGACGGCTGCCACTTCTAGAAATCTTGTACTGTGTGGCAAGATGTTTGGAACAACAACTCCCAAAAATCACTAGAAAGCAAAAAAACATTCCATTCAATGGCGACACATGAAATTCTTCTCCTCACACACATGTGTTGTCTCACGCTGTGTGTGATTGTGTTTAGGTTAAGGAAGCAAATATTATGACAACAACAAGAAGAAGAAGAAGAATCCAGAAAAGCTACCAAGACTGACTTGTTAAAAATAAATGATTTTTTTCCGTCTTCCATACTTCATTTCTTTCTCAGTTCATTGAAAAGGGGATTTTACAATGTGTTGATTTATAGTTGTCGAGCTTTTTTCTTTTGAATTATTGTTAAATTTGTTGGAAGCAATTGAAAAAAAAAATACATGTATATAAACATGTATAAAAAAACTTTTTTTTTGAAAATCTATACCAGAAAACATAATAATTTAAAAAAAAAAATACTGCTCGCTTGGCAGTGATTTAAAACAAAACCAGACAGCGTAGTAACACAAGAATTTGAAAGGTTTCGCCTGGGAAATGAAATTACACAAAACTTTTAATAAAACAAGGCAAAAATGATGTCATAAATAAGAAGAAAAAAATATGAAATCAATGAGATCGCCTTAGATAGCTAAAATTATTTATTTAGAAATAGAAAGCTTAACAAAAGCTAGCTCCAATAAAAAGCTCTTCTAAATTCTCCAAAAATTGTTGCTTTCATTTCATCATAGTATCATAAATATGATAAAAACGTTAAAAAAACACATAAAAGATCGCCCAGCTTTATGTAGTATGTAGATAACTTTAGAAAGCTTAGCAAAAGCTTTCTACGATGAATATATAACCTTGCTATATTTGCACATAATTTTCAACACATTTGATATGAAAATTCAATATGTCTTTTAAAAACCTTAATAATTTATTTATATATTATCTGAACTTTAGATTGTTAAATTAATCATTCAAGCTTTTGATCTTTTGGGTTTTTATAAAAAATAATTGAATTATTTTCCTGAAGACGCCCACAAATTGTTGGCAAAATATTGAAAATAAATAAATAATTGTTTCACAATTATTTTTATAAAAAACTAAAGATCAAAAACTTGAATAATTAATTAAAAAAAAAGAACCTTAATAATGATATTAAAAGCTTTTTTGTAAAATAATTAATACAAAATAATTCTTTAAAAGATTTCTTGGCAAACAATATTTCTAATAAAAAGCTCTGCAATATTTGTAAAACAGGGTTGTAGCCCATTTTTTATGAAAACTGAGAGTTTAAATCAGTTATGGCCAGGAGCCAAATTATCGCAGTCGATATCGAATAAGCTGTCGCGTAAAAAAATGTAAAACGGAAACAAAATCAACAACAAATACACAGCATAAGCGACGGAGTTCAGTCGATTTCGAACGCAACGACTCAAGTGAGATTTTGTAAAAAGCTCTCTAGCACACTAAAAAAAGTGTGTTCTCACACCGATAAGCAATTTCCCAATAATAATTGTTGTTATTTTATGCACACAAGCAAATAAACATTAAACTTTGAAATATAAGCTTTCTAAGCTGTTGGGCACAAACTCAGAAATCATTGTGGGAGTGCTTGGACGTAATTGGTTTTAAAAGTTCTATTACAAGGTTTTTCGACAATATAATAAAAAAAATGTATTAAAGCTCTCAAAGTGATCTATTTAAAAAAAAAATTAGGAAAGCTACGAACTCTACTAATAATACTAAAAGCTTTCTTGTGTTAAAAGCATTTTGTTGTTGTTTAAAGCACTTTAAAGTAGTAAATAACTTCCGCTTGACTTACAAAATTGTTCCCAACTTCAAATTGTGAGTATTTACCGCTACTTAAAAAATCTCAAACATTCTAAGACCTGTGGTTGAATGCGGTTGTGTGTGCATGTCATTGAATGAACTATCAAAACAGTGTAAAAAACAAAAAACAAGCATGCAGCATAAGCGACGGCATTAATTCGATCATGAAAGTCATGATTAGGCCACCGATTTGAGATTTTTAGCAACTGTATTTAACCTGAACTGAAAGCTTTGCTAACCCTGTTTAAAGCTCTCACCAAAAAAGCTAAAGGCAATGTATACATTTTAATGGTTTCACTCCGACGACAGCTCAACAGTCAGGCAGATTCTCGCGACAACAATACGACGAGCATGGCAAAAGCTTTCAAAGCTCTTTAGTAAAAGTCTCAATATTAAAGTTTGTGTGTAGCCATTTCATAACTAAAAAAAAGATGATCCTCCTTTTCTTATCAAACTTTACCGAATTAATAGTTCGCTTAATTTGTTTTTATCTCTATCCTTTTTGATTGATTCGTTTCAAAAACTTTCAAAAACATCTCTTAGACTTTTCTCAAGTATGTATATGCATTTTCAATTAAACTCTACGCCAAAAATAATAACAATGATTTTCATAAAGCATCTAATAAAAGTTTTCCGGGAAATTTTGCACAGCATATTTTCACAAAGAAAAGAACAAAATTCTTAATAACAAAATATTTGTTTGTGCAACTTGTTTGAATACAACTCAGCCCTCAGCAATAAATTGCCAAACAAAAAGAAAAAACGCGAATTATGCAAAATAAGAAAATCATTTTGTGCCAACAAAACTATTAGTAAACTTTAATCATTTACTAACCATACAGAAGAAATCTGAAAAGAATACAAAAACCCAAAATAAGCACAGAAACTACTCAAGAAAACTAAACGCTAAAATGCTGCAAAAAAAATGAAAAAAAAAAAATGTTTATGAACAAACAAATTGCTTTGCAAGATTTCTGGTGAAAAAAGCTTGCGCTATGAAAAAAAAACGAACGAAGAAGAGCAAACTTTTTAATGAAATTTAATTATAAACTTTGACAAACAAATAAAAACGCCATTTATATTCAAAACCCCACAACCATGATGCAAAACAATATTTGTGCAGAAAAGAGACGCCAAAAAGAAAGAGGGAAGGGGAAATGCGAAATAAAGCATATCAATTTTCTGAACACCAAGTTGCACTTGAAAATGGGGAAAAACAAATTGAAATTTATTTAATTTTTTTTTTCTTTTTATGCCATTTGGCAATTTCTTTTTTTTTTTTTTAATATCTGTTTAATGCAAAACCACGCTGAAATCCAATTTTCAAAGTGAATAAATGTGTTCGGGGAAAAGCAATAGAATTTTAAGTGGCCAAATAATAGTTGACAAAAATATTTGCACACGTTATTAATTCATTATTAGAAGCCTCTCCAGGAAAGTGGTTTCTGGTATTAATTTTTTTTTTCTAGTGCAACTGTTTTTGATAAATATTTTATTAGAATTGTACATAGACAGAAAAAAATTCTTTTTTGGCTCAGAGAACAAGTCCAACATATGTATTACATTACTAAGAAAATTTGCCAGGGAGGGGGGAAAGGGCGAAGCAGGGAGTATTTGTGGGCGTTTGAATAAACTAATGGACAAATAAAACATTTCAATAAATTGTGATGTAATGCGTGTTGATGTGAAATTACTTTGGAGAGAAAATTGTAATGTCAGAAATGAAAGCATCAACTACGGATCGAACTTTTCATTCTATTTTTTTTTTTTTTTTTATGTTGAGCACTACAATATTTCACAGCCAAATGTTTCTCAACTTCTTTAAATTAAAACCAAACAAGTGTTAAATAAATTAAACAGGTAATTTATTTAATTGTTTCTGTAAATGTAATTTCTCGCAATTGTTTAGTGACCGAACTTCTCGGCAAAGCTTGGTTTGTATGTCAGTGTACTGTATATGATTACAAATTGACATGTAAATTTATGTTTTAAGTGTGGTTTTGTGGCTAATAAGCTGCCTTTGTTGTATTCCATAGTTATTCGGTTTAATTATCAAATAATTTTATATTAAATAAAATTTTCATTATTGGCTCCCAAAGTCTGACAGCAGCATTGCGTTGCACCGCAGAGAAAAAAACCACAAAACGTGTTGTGAAATAATTTTTCAGCTTTTTTTAATAAATTCAAATACAACAAACTTTTCGCGCTCACAGCAAATAAAACAAAGTTACGTAATAAACTTCATAGAGCAATAAAAAGCCAAATAAATTAAAAAATTTCTAAACAAAACAAAAAATAAGCTTTGCCATATTACCACATGGTGTTGAAAACTTTAGTTCTCTGCCATCACCATAAATTTGCCAAAAAGAAACTAAATATTTAAAATAGAAATAAGAAATATCAAGAAACAAATTAAATGTGTCATTTGTTAAATAAACACTTTTAGATTCTTTTAAGCAGGCCACAAAGAAAGGCAGGCAGGCTGTTCTTTTTCTTTTATGAATGCTGGCCAGACGACAGACAGCTCGACATGGTAACACTGCCAGTCTCATTTATTTCAAAGCAACAATTACACCAATATTGTTTAAGTTGTTTGAAAACAACTTGAATTAAACAACTCTAGCACTTTTTAACACTTAATTAATTTAAACACATTTTTCGTGCTTCAAAAAGAAATCTTCATTAAAGCAGAATACAAAAGAAAAATCAAAAAAAATTTGTTTTCTATTTTGACCAAAACGGCCACCTGTGGAGTGTTGTTTAAATTGTTTGTAATGAAATAATTAACATTTTGTTTTCCATTTGGTTGGGGCATTTGTGATGGGGGTGCTTAAAATTAATTTACAATTCATAAATTTCTTTAAAAAAAATTTTTTTTTTTTTTAAATAATTAGGTGTTTATAATATGATAATATTTGCCTGTACAGGTTTGTGTTACAATATTTTAATCAACAAAAAGTATAAAATATTGCTCTTTTTTTTTCTTCCAAAACAAATACATATTGGCTTTCATAAAAACACACACTATAATTCCTTTACATATATTTTTTTCGAAAAACTTTCAATTGTTATGTTTTAGTTGTTGAATTATTCAACCACAAAAAGAAAAAAATTACATCAAATTTTACTTATAGCTGAAATAAAAGCAACGTTTCCTTTTCAAAAAGTGTGCTTGTATTTGTAGTAAATAGCAAAAAAAAAAAAAAAAAAAGAAAAAGAATATTATCTCTGAAAAAGCTTTTTATATTTTACAATACATATTGTAAATATTTTATCTTTTTTAATACTGCTTTTTAATGCAACATGTTCTTGCACTAAAACTAAGGATGTAATCGCTTGTATAAAAAAAGAGTTATCTTGTGCATCAGCAGAACACAAAAATGATTGCACAAAGGGAAGCAAAAAAAAAAAGAAAGAAAAAAACAGGCAAATTTAACCAGAGCAGAGTAGTAACACGTATTTTATGTTTTAAAGATCATTATGTTTTTTTAGTTACGTACGAGTACAACAACATGCACTTTGAAATGAAAATAGTTTAAGAGGGAAGTCATCACAATACATCTTACAAGCATAAAGAAAAGGGTACATCATAAAACAGAGTTTTTCCTACTGCCCTAAAACATTGCTATAAAAAATATTTGGTATTAAAATCTTTACGATATGGTTACACCGGTAAAACGTGGCTTGAATACAGTTTAGAACAAATGTGATGTGAAACAATTTGCTCTAAAATGTTTTTAATTACATATCTACGTTGCTGGTTCAAATACATGTTAGAAATAAATTTTGTGACAATAACAATATTTTTCAATGTTTCGCTCACAATGATTGTTAGCATCTTCAGGATAATATTTTACTGTTAGCGAAATATTGAATAATTTTATATAAAGAAACAGACTGATGATCAAATAAAAATTATTTATAGAAAAAATTTCCAAATTTGCTCTAAAATGTATTTCAACATTATTGTCACGTTTTTACCCTTTAATAAGACCAGATTGCGGATTCTTTAATTGCAAACGATAATACCATCACTCAGCTCTGTTACTTATAGCACTTTACAGTTCAAAGCTTTGCTAACTATTCAACTCTAGAACCACTTTACCTGAACACTTTTATGTGCCCTCAATAAACTTATCGTTCAGTTTAGTAGTTGTGCTTGTCGTTTATTTCAATAATTTTGAGAAGACATACAATAAAAGATGGCCAACATCATAATTTGTGTGACCCTGTAGCGTGTGTTTCTATGATGCCATCAGGTGGCGAGTTGTTGTTGGCTTGTGCTGTTTTGTCTCGCACAAAGATAGTTTTGAACCTGATACGACTAATAAGCTAGCCTCTTCAGCTGAACCACTAATCATCTGTCTACTTAAAACTGTCAAGAGTAAACAGAGTTGAAAGCCAGCCAACACGAGATAGCAAATTAGCTTCAGCTCTGTTCATCTCTCTTCTGTAAATGTAGTGGTGTCTTTTTGACAGTTGTCAAAAATTGTACCATATAATAACAATTCATATAGAAATAAAACAAATTCATATACATATATTTATTTGTTATTTATCTTTTCGAAATAGAAAACGATTAGAATTTTTTGGCATACCCTTTATTTATTTATTTAGTAATTTAAAAGTACTTTTGTTATTCATTGTAAGTGTATGACCATCGTTAAAGAATGAAACAGAAAAAAAAAATGCACAAAAACAAGACTGGCCAATAGAATGGTTGAATTTATATGAACGGAAATTTTGAAGTATGGGATCCATCGAGTTGTCGATTGCTTTTGCCAAGATGAAGAAAAGTTTTGTTTGGGAAGCATCCGATTTGCAGTCGTGTTTTTCCCTTGAATTTTTGAGAGCCCCCTAAAGAGACGTGGTATGCGATTAGCGGTTGATCATACATGAAACGAGCATCCCGGCGTAAGTTGGCGTGGTGGAGGAAAAATTTCATTTTCGAGGCGCGTATACGACATTGCATGAACTATTGAGTAAAAATTATGTTAAACGAAAAAAAAAACAAATAACAGCAAATACAAAGCATTAAGAAGGATCGATTAGTAGTGGCCGTAGAGGAGTCAAGTGTATGACCGACCCCCAGCTATTTATTCTTCTCAATATTTTTTCCCAGCACATTGAGCCGTGCGAAAATAAACAACAATCATACAATATAAAGTAGTGGCTGCAGAGGAGCCAAGTATATGACCGACCCCCAGTTATTTTTTTCCCCCCAGCACATTGAGTCGTTTTTTCTCTATTGTATTTTTGCGTTACAGCCCCATGTAAAGGTGTGTTATGGGGTCATTGTGTTGAAAAAAAAATATTGCGAGGGAAAAATAATTGGGGGTTGAACATATGTACATAAGATGGGATCCCCGGTTTGAGTTAGCGTGATGGAAGGGAAACTTCATTTGCAAGGCTCCCAAAATACTGATGCCAAATCATCGCATACAATATCGAATAAACTACGGAGTAATAATAATGTAAAACGAAAACAAAATGGGCAATAAACACACAGCATAAAGAGCGGTATATGTTCGGTTACGTCTACAACAATTTGGCCCTTGGGCTGTGGGACTGATTAGTAGTGGCCGTAGAGAAGTGCAACGTATGACCTCAACTATGTTTTCTTTTCAATATTTTTTTCGATACCTCTCCTCCTTAGCGAAGTCTCAATACAGAAATATAAAAATTGAAAATCAGAATCCATGAACATGATTTTCTTGATAAGTTTTAGTTAAACCTTTTTTTTTTCTCCTGCCAAAAGCTATCGAAAACTGAAGGACACAACATCGATTGCTAACTTGACCCACCCTACTGGCCAACTACCATGCAACCAACTAAACCATTGATAATAACAGACATAACAAAGTGTACGAATGACAGTCTGTGTGACTGACTGACCATTGCAAATCGTTGTTAATAAAAAATGAGCCGTAACAAAAGGAAAAATATCCAAAAAGAATTTTTATTAAGAGTACAATCAAAAGCAAAACTTTTTTCCAACAGATAAAATAATATAAAATATATTTATATGTGCATTTATCCAACACTCAGTGTTTTTTTTCTCACACACCAGCCAAGCCAAAAGTAAATTGAAAATTACGAAAGAAAAAAAATGCTTCTGTCCAGGCGAGATTATGTGTATGTGCACACACACACACACACACTTTAAAGCTAAAGAAATAGAATTGATGATGTTGTATAGTAAAAAGATTTTCTGCTTATTCATGGCACGTTTATGATTAAAAAGATTATATCACTTGAAGTCATTTCTTTGAGCCAAATAAAAGCAAACAAAACCAGCAAAAGTAAACTTCATTTGTTTAACTTCGTTTTAGTGTGATTGCACATTTCTTCTGCTCTTTTTTGATGAATAATAAAACTCAAATCTAATTGAATAATTAATGTTATAATAATGTTATTTTATGGCTTTCGGTTGTTAATGGTTTTACTGTTAATTACCGAACAATACAAATGGAAAAAAAGTCTCTTTAGCAGTGTTTAAAAACACTAGTACCCTTGCAGTTCTCTGATATCTATACAAATTTTGTTTATTTCTCTGCCAATTATTTACTTAAACAATTGACCAATTATTTCCGATAAAATTTATTATACTTTTGGTTGGCGCTGCTCATAATTTAAATGGTGCTTTAAAATCCTGTAATTTAAACACTTTATGAAACACACCCATCTTCAGCCTTAAACGTTTTTCAAAGCCAGCGCACTATCTGCTTTATTTGGCAGCCACCACAAAAGCCACGCATTTGTGTGGCTGACTTTTTGAGATGATGATGATCTCTTGGGGTAATAAAAGTAATCTTAAGTCACGCTTTTGTTAAATAACCTACGCTACGTATTCGTACGTTTTTAGCTGCTTTGGATATTTTTCTTTTTTTGCTAAATAATCTCCAGCAATTGTATTTGTTTTTTAAGGCCATCCCAGCTCAAGTTTTTATTTGAATTTATTGCTTTAAACAAACAGCAACAACCTGTTAAATATGATTTTGATTAGCGAAAACGAATAAATCAAAAATAAAACAAAAATTCCCCAATCAAGTTCGTAAAGCTTAAAGGTTCGCAATTAGAACATGAAAGTGGAAATTGTGAAAAAAAAATTTACTGCGTTCGCCATCATTTGTTTGTTGCAGCTTATTCGATTGTGCAGTTATACAACAAGCCTTCTGCTAGTGTAAGTGCTAGTGTAAGTAGACTCCTTAACAAACACCAAATCCAATGATTTGCCTTGAAAGTTTAATGTTTAATCACATAGTTCCTCAGCTCTGGACATCATATAATAACCATCTTCTGTAGTTTTGCCTGTGCGGTAGAATATTTAAATGAAAAACTGTGAAAAGGCAAGCACAAATCAAAAGCTAAAAAATGAAATAGTTTGGCATATAAAGGGTTAAATTGAAGCTCAACTATTTCTCAGATTCCTTGAAAATTACCACTATCACACAAAAGTAAGCCGTTTATTTTGCTTGACAAATACATATTTGTCATTAAATTTGCTTTGATAAAAAAAAAAAATAAAATACTAAGAGGGTTTTAGAAAAACTTTTGACTTTATTTATACTCAGTATAATCAACCATTTTTTATTATTAAAGAATTATCTTCATGAGGTTCATTTGTCCCTGTTGTACAATATTATTGTTTCGCTTTCCTTATTTTATATTTCTTATTAATTTTTGCTTGTTTTAAATTTTCTTCAAAAATAAAATTTATTTAAAGAAACATACACACACACACACACATACACATGTTTAACTAGGCTGAAAGTCACAGTTTTTCTGCCCTGTTAACTTTAATATGGTTCAATAATATAAAAATATTTATTTTTTCTTTTCTTCCTTATCCTTAACGAATCTTAAGAAACAGATACGTTGAGTGCTTTTTTCCCCCAGTATGTGTGTGTGTGTGTTTGTGTTTATGTGTGTGCTTCTTTTAGAGGAAATAAATGTTTTCTTTTAGTATGTGCCTGAAGAGCGCATACATTTTCTTAACTGTAAGTATGTATGTCTGTCAGAATCAATGAGAATATTTTAAATACTTTTATACTTATACATATGTATATGTATGTCAATATGTGTGTGTTGCTATCATTACAATGCAATCTTCATCTGGTTCATTGGTATCACACAGTTTTTGTGGCTAAAACAAGCAAAAGCAGATTTTTCTTTAAGCATTTTCTTAAGATAAAATTTTTCCTGTTCTCGTTTAACTTTCGTGTGTGTGTAATCTTTATTCGTTATTGTCGTTGTTGCTGCTGCTGTTGTTTATTGTGATTATACATTTAAGAAGGTCTCTTCTCTATTGGGGTGTTGACTTCAATTGACTTGTATTGTATTCCTCAGTTTAGATTTGTACGTGTAAGTGTGTGTGTGTTCTAGAGTTCATGTACATTTTCATTGGTGTTAGTATCTTGTGAGACGTGTTTTCTTTTTTTTTTGCTGCTGTGTCTCTAGCAATTTAACGCTCTATAAAGTTTTTTGATAAACAGATATTAGTTAAAAATTTAAATTAAAAATCTTGTTAAAAGAAATTCACTTGAGACAATAAAAACATTGAACTGTCTTTAAAGCAATTTACATATTTAATCAGGATAAACAAGAAGACAAGGTAACATTTGTAATTGAAGAAGATATATAGAGTCTGGGGGCAATAAAAGTACTGAGCAATGGGAAATAGTAGAAAGCTTAATTTTTATTAAATAATAAACATTCCTGAAAAAGATATCCATTGTGATATCGAAATATCGAATTCAATAAACACTTCTAAAAAGAACAAGTGACCTTAAGGCTCGAACAATTAAAATATTAAATAATAAAGATAAAAAGGTAAAGCTTAATTTGAAGCTGGAGTGCTGCCCGTCTTCTGCCATACATCATGCTAAACGTGGGCTTGAAAATTGCTTTTCAAACTTACTAATCTGAAAATCACATGCTTTCAAATCACCTGATTTGGTAATTTCGAAATGAGCATTACTTCGAAAAGATAAAATTCTGTCTTCTGAGTGAAGTTTGAGCGACTTTATTTGACGAAAATCCCAAAATAATATCAATAACACAATTCTTTAATGCCATGTTGTTTTACAAATCGCACGATCTTAAGCAAAGTGATCTTTAGAACAGTCATCAACTTTTCTTTTTAAATTATCCATAATTTAATGCAACCTTAAAGCAAATAATTGCATGCAAACAATTTAAAAAAATAAAACAAAAACATTGAAATACCTTTTCTTTGCCGTTGTGTTTCTTTTTTTTTTCAAAACTTATTTTTGTTTTTCTTTTCTATTTGCACATTATTTTTGTCGCTGTCGTTCAGACAGTTAGCAAAGTTTTAATACCTTTAATGAGATAAATATCCAGACAAAAACAAATTAAAAAAGAAAAATACCAGCAACAAAACTATTTGTGAAAGTTTTGCTAATAAAAGAAAAATAAAAGTAAGTGAACATTATCTTGCTTATAATTTATTAATAAAAGCCAATGAAAAGTAAACAATTGAATATGGTCGTCAGCAATAAGAAAATAATAGGAAATATTTTTAAGAAAACTATAGATTTAAATTGAAGAAAATTCGCAAAATGTGGCACGCATAATATTCTTCAAGATCCACTTAATTTCTTGGCAATTTTTAATTGAAACTTTGAATAATATTTAATTTCCTGCTACGCCTTCTATCCTTATTTAAAACTACACTCCCTGGAAAGTAGTTTTATATTCATTCCTCTGCTGTGTTTCGGTTTGGCTTCCTCAAGTTGTTTTACCTTGAATAAAAAACTTATCATAATCATAATCATCAATTTCATTTCGCTTTCTTAAACCACCACGAAAAGAAAAACTTTGCCAGTTTTTTAGAGGTTTCTATTTCAACTTTTTCTTTTTTCGTTCAGCAACATGAGCAAGATTTTTAGTTTGTTGATAACGATTATGAGTGCGCTGGCATGAATTGTCTGCACTGAAGGGATGGATAAGAACTTATTTTTCAGCAAAACAAAACACAGGAAAATCACAACTCTAATGACAATATCATTAGCATTTTAAATGATAGTTTTTATTCCTGGTTGGTCTGCAGCAGCGCAGAGACAATGAAAATCTTTCTGCATCAGCAAAAGAGCGAAAAGCGTTAATTTTTAACATAAATATGCAGCTTGGCTTCAGCCAACCATCTACTAAAAAGTTTGATTTTTTCCACCCTCAACAGGAGATAAGCTTTAATAAGTTTTCAATTGCTTATGAAAATTATAGGCGAGGTTTAGTCTTTTCAGCAAGGCGGTGGGTGTATGTAAGTAAAAACGGAAAACTTTAAATTTCAATTAAAATGTAGTTAAAGCTAATTTAAAAAAAACAATGAAATTGGCGTTAAAGGAAGAAAAACACAAAAAATACAGAGTTAATTTTATGTGGCATGATTTAACCCTTTAACAGCCAGTGGTTATTTAAGCTGCCAAAATGTATGAGATGCTGCTGTGCACTCAATTTAGATATTCAATTTGTAGGTGGCTGCACAGATAAAAAATCAGTGGCATTATTTATTATTTTAGTTATGCGACTTTTTTGAGATTTTTTTTCAGCGATTTTTGGTTTACTTTTTTTTAATTTTCATTTTACCCTCGAACCTAATTATTTGCAATTGTTAATTGGCTACATGGCTTAAGTATGGTTGTACTTCCTAATTGAAAAGAATTTTTTATTCAATATGATGTCCACAAGTTTGCAGAAAAAATATCAATTTTGAGAAAGTAAAGCGAACAGTTCTAATAAATAATTAATAGTTGCCTTTTTTTCTCTGCTTGTTCTTTCCTTCTGCTTCTTTAAATACTTTTTTTGTATTATAGTTATTATCATTTTTTGTCAATGAAAGTTTTTTAGATTTAATCTATGAAACAATTTTTAATGTGGCGATTTTTTTTTTCTAGTAAATATTTCAACCAACTCTCGAATTTATGAAAAAAATTTATGTAAAATTTTTGGACAACTGTTTGCATTAAATATTTAATAAGCTTTTTGCTTCCTCTCCATATTTATATTTAATTTTTAATACATGAAAAATTTAGTTTTTCATTTAACGTTTTTTTTTTAATTGGGAAATTTTTTGTTATTTATTTATTTCTCTTGAAAGCAGTTTGCTATTTGTGACTTTTATCATATATGTTTTTTTTTCAACTTTGGTAAACATCACTGTATTTGCATTTATTTTGTTGTTTTAAATCATTTATAATAATTTTTTTTTTTGATATAAGCATTTTATTTACATTTTAAAATTTTGAGACATAAATTTTATTTTATAGTGGACTAGAAAATTAAATTTAATTACACATTTGCTGCAGAACATACCGAAACTAGTTTCGTTTATAGTAAATAAAATTTTACAAATAGTCACTATATTCTGACGATTTTCTTAAGCGATTTTTCTGTGGCGATTTTCTTAAATGGCAATAAAAAATTTTTATTGCCATTTTATCTTCTTTCTAACCCTTTAAAATTTATTTTTTTATGGCATTTTTAAGGTTTGTTTTTTTAAACGATTTGCTTTGACGAGTTTTAGTTGACGATTTTCTGAACTAGTTTTTTGTCAATATATTCTTTTCTGTCTAAGCCTTATACATTTCTATTATGTATAATTTTTTTCGTATAATGTTTTTATTAAGATTTTCTTAAACGATTTTTGTTTAACTATTTTCTTAAATAGTTTTCTTGTCTTCTTGCTGCTTTATTTTCTGTTTTTTTTTTTTTAATTTTCTTTAACGATTTTTTGAAAGGGTTTTTTTTTTGTTTTATTGCCTGTTTTTCATTTATATTTATAACTCATTCCGATTTATTTTTCTTTGAGCTCATAATTTTTGGCGATCTTTTCTGCTAATTTTGTGCATTATGCGTCATTTTCTCTTATTTTTTTTTCTTTCTGTATCTGAAAGTTTTAGTTTCCCTTTAATTGAAAAGGTGATTATAATTTGTTTACAAGTAGGAAAAAAGAAACCCTTTGTGCTGAGTTTGTTGTTAAACAAAATTTGATTTCAATCTCATTGAAACTTTTTCTATTGCTAGAAAAGCAAAGACCTTTAACTTTGCTTAACCTCTGCTTTGCTTATGTTGCTTATAGAATCAATATTTTCGTAACTAAATCTATTTTGACAATTTCCAAAAATACTGACAATTTGTTCTGTAATTTCCTTGGAATTGTATTGAGTTTATTTAAAATTTATTTCAATAAATTTGTTTGTCGTTTTGCTTGTGATGTGCAATTTCAACTCGTGCTGCATACTTGTTAAAACGATAGCAAATTTTTCATATTTATTTTTAGTTTTTTGTCAAATTCAGCTGAATCAAGTTTGTTGTTCACTTCTTTCTTCATACAGTTTACATTTTTAACAAGCAATAAATATTGAATTATTTTTTTTTTTTTTTGTGATGCCAGTGAAATTCAATACTATTTTTCCCACATGCAACGACTAAGTTGCTAAAGAGTCAAAGAAGTGCTACGACAAAAAATATATATTTGTACACTTACATAAAAAACTGAGTGCATGTGAAATTGAAAAAGTCTTTTTTTTTTCTTTGCGAACTTTTAGAACGAAATTGTAGATGTGTTCATGTCTTCATACACTCTACATACGTGCAGTTACATGAAGTGACTTTCCACCCACAAATTGAAATGCAACAGTCATGAATATTTTTGCTGTTCTTTCAAAAAGAGTGTTTAGTTTCACACTAGAGCAATAAATACATTTAGTTGTCGAACATTTTGTATGCAATATATTTTTTAACACATACAGTGACTCAGAAAAATTAAACGCACTCTTCTGAAAAGACTGAAAAAAATAATAAACATTAAAAAATTAATTTGCTGGTGTTGTCCTTATAACATTTAAGTTTTAGAATTGGCAAAAGAGTTCTATTTTCTTTAAAATTAGTTCTGCCCAATAGTTAACTTTTGTGTTTAACTGTTGCTGCCATTTGAAATGCCTTAAACATGAAACTGCAAGAAAATTATAGCGTCGTCTAAGTTCCTGTCGCAGCACAAAATATAAATGTGACATTATATGACTTCCATTACCAGGGAGTATTACCAGTAAAACTCTAAACAATTTTTTTTTATTATATCCCAATACATTTGTGCAGCTGAAGTGCTGATCATAAGCAACAACAAGAAGAGCGACAAAAAATGCTTCGATATTTTATGTTTGTTAACAAATTATAACACTTTATTTTTGACGTTTTTAGAGTTGCTTTAAAATGCATGACAAAAAAAAAGTTACAAAAAATGCATGAAATATCGTTCAGCTTTCGTCCATAATGTGAAGTAATAATTCAAAGTTATTGATTCATATTTAAAAATGTAAATTATTTAAATGAATTGGTTTTGAATAAATTCGTTTATTTAACAAAAAAGGAAACCTGGCAAATTATTGTTTTAATGCAAAATATTTTAAAAAGAAAAATTTAAAGGAAAAATTTGTAGTAATAAAAGAATAATGAGTTTTAAGAGGGGTTTTTAAACGAAACTGAAATGATAGTGGCAGGGGCAAGAAAGGGCAAGCAAATAAGCAAGAGGTGTAGACTTACATGTTATCCCGTTTCAATTTGTAGGGACAAAAATCAATTTTTCGCCAGCTTTTGGCATGTGAAAAAAAGTTTCACTACAACATACGAGGGCGGATCAATCTTTGACTTCTTTAATTAAAAACACAGTTTTTTATTTTGCAAAACAAAAATTTATTTTTCAATATAATCTCCTTTTTACTCAATACACTAAGTTCAACGCTGCTCTAGTTCTTAAATCCATTCCAAAAAATAGCAGGCCCTTAAAATAGACATTTGTTTGGTCAATAATTTCATTGTTGGGGATAAATCTCGTCTCAAAGAGCCATATCTTTAGGTTTTAAAATAGCAAGTAGTCTTGAGGGGATAAATCCGGAGAAGATGGCAGATGAGTTATTAACTCGTAATCGAATTCATAGAATATTGCCCTTTAGACAGCACCCGTGCACTCTCTTATTCAAAAATAACTTTTTTGTAGACCATATGGGGCTGTTTTAAATCCTCCCTAAAGTGGTCTCACAGGTTGGCATAATATTTGCAATTTATTGTTTTTCCCTTTCAAAGTCAATCGATGTGAATCATTTCAGGCGCATCTGAAAAGACTGTTGCTCTATTCTTAATGGCCAACAAACTTACTGGGAATTCTTTGGAGTAAGTTCACCAAGGGAAAGCCATTGTTTAAACTGCTGTTTTGTCTCCAGAGTAGAGTAATGGATTCATGTTTCATCTATAGTAACAAAAAGCTGCACAAATTCACTTGGATGGCGTTTAAGCAACTTCAGATAATCCTTTGAAGTTGTCACATGTTTACGTTATGGTCAATTGAGAGCAAACGCGGCACCCATCTTGCAGAGAACTTTCTTAAGTCCAGCTGAGCATTTAACATCGAAAACCGCACTGCCTCATGTGTGTGTCTATGGTATCAACAATCTCAATCAAGCACTTTTTCTCTTTGATTGGCCAACATTTTCGAGTGTACAGACCTGAATTGGCCGCCCAACGAAAATCAGTTAAGCACTTTTTGGTGCAGATTCCCCATCATAGCATTTATCGAGCTTTTTCTTGGTTGCATTGATGGGTTTTCCGCAACAAATAATGTTTAATAAGCACTTGGAACTCATTTCTTTCCATGCTAAAGGCATTACTTGCTCACTTGCCTTTTGTTAAGTGGAGCCTTTTTGTTAAGTGTGTCTATGAATTCGCATTACATATTAATTTCATTTATTTGCTTACAATACAATTGGATTGCTCATTATAAATTAGTTGTCATGAATAGTTTTTCTCCACACTGTACATTCCTTTGCCTTTTAATTCCAATGTTTCTTTTGTATTATTTACATAAATACAGTTTTAGAACTCTTTTTTTTCTCTATAAGAATTAAGATCTTGAATAAAATACGCATTGAAGTTTATAACGTTTTACTGAAAACAACTTGTGTTTTACTTCTCGTGATTCTCTTCGTACTACAACTCTTTGTCGAAAGCATCGTGATATTTCTTTTTGATCGCAAAAACATATTATTATTGAACATATTTTATTTGTAACAAAATATTATTACAAATAAAACTACAAGGAATAAATAAAGATTATCCACAAATCATACATTTTTTGGCGCCCAACGTGGGGCACGAATTGGAAAAGCATATATACTTAGTATTTTATGTCATTCGAAAGCTGTTTAAAAATATACCAGCAAGTGCTACAAATTCTGTGTTTCGTGAATAGAAATAACGCGAGTTCAGAGTTCATCAATTAGATTACATACGACCATTCTCGTTTACGTCACAAATCATCCAGAGGTGAACTTTCTTGGTCTCTTATTTGTAAGAGAACTGCAAATTTCAAAGAGCAACAACGTAAGTGTTCCCACGTAACAAAATTACATTCTCTTAATATGGAAGAAGTAGAAGCTCTACAAAAACAACGGCAAACCGCTAAAGCAAATATAACAAGAATAAAAAATATTATTTCAAGCTCTATGTCGCTTGCTGAATTGGAATGTCGCTTATCTCTAGTTGAAGCGTATTTCAAACAACTTTTGGCTATACAAACAGAAATAGAACAACATAATCCCAAAGACACATCTAGAGTTGATATTGAAGAATTGTGTATTACAACAAAATCCAGAATAATAGAATTGTTAGGTGATAATTATAAGCGGCAAAGCGCTGATACATCGATTACTGTTCCCTTTGCAAAACAGAGTAAACTACCGAGCCTCGAATTGCCAAAATTCGACGGCAAATATTCAGCATACAAAAACTTTATGTCATCGTTTAGACAATTCGTCCACAATGACTCTTCACTCTCGGACATTGAAAAGTTTAATCACTTATTGCATTGTCTATCAGGCCAAGCTTTAGATACCATTCGCGCATTTCAAATAACAGCAGAAAATTACGGAAAAGCAATTAAACGTCTAGAAGAGCGCTATGACAATAAAACTTTAATATTTATGGAGCATATTCAAAATCTTTATGAATTGCCTAGCATAAATACGTCGTCTGGAACACAATTACGCAGTTTAGTTGACAGTGCATCAGCTATTTTTAGTTCATTGAATTCGTTAGGAAATTCTGATGATGTGTGCAATGCATTAATCATTTACATTATAAATGAAAAAACAGATAACGATACCCAAGCCAAATGGAGAGAAAACCTAGACTACGCAAGCTTGCCGTCATGGGATCAATTCTGTAAGTTCTTAGAACGCAGATGCCAATTTTTAGATTCTTCTCAGAATTCACCAACAGTGTCGGAGAACAAACCAGTTAGTCAAAAACGTCATACAAATCGTCAACAAAACTATCGTTCCTTTCATACGCAACAAAAAACCTGCTCTTTATGCAAATGCTTAGATCATTGGTTGACTGGTTGTTCAAAATTCCAAGCTATGAACATCGAAAATCGCTTTATTACAGTGAAAAAACTAGGTTTGTGTATTAATTGCCTATCTGAAGGGCACGTTGTTTCGAAATGCAAATCTAAACACAGATGTAAAAACTGTAATAAATCTCATCACACCATGCTCCATCGATTAGCAACCGTAACATCAAATTATGATTCATCGCCGCCGGTGATACAATCAGCGCCCTTGGAACAATCGTCTTATGCAGTAGTAAATGTACATGTGGGTAAGCCATTCGATGGAGTCATTTTAGCTACAGCTGTGCTTCTGATTCGTGATACATTGGGTGGTTATACATTGTGTCGTGCGCTCTTAGATTCGTGCTCGCAAGTAAATCTTATTACTGAAGATTTCGCAAATATTTTAAACTTGCCTAAAATAAAAACATCTGTAAACATAAGCGGCGTAGGATCTACATCAACAAAAATTAAATTCGAAACTAGCACAGTAATACGTTCTCGTTATAATAGTCGAGAATACCCGATGAACTTTTACATTACAAATCGTGTCTCTGGATATCAACCAGATATGGATCTGGATATCAAGAGTTGGAATTTGCCTAATACTATAGTTTTAGCCGATGAACAGTTCAACAGATCTCAACCAATTGACATGTTGATAGGGGCAGATGCCTTTTTCGAAATTTTGGGTACTCATAAAATAAAACTTGGACCTGGTTTACCAACTCTACAAGAAACTTGTCTCGGCTACGTAGTATCGGGTCGGTATAAAGTTCCAAACAAGTCAAGCTCAACCCAAGCATATACAACAGTTATTGATAATACTGACGAAAACCTGGATAAGCAATTAGAGGTACTTTGGTCCATGGAAAAAGTATCTATGTCTAAAACATATTTGAATGTTGAACATCAAACATGTGAAATAAACTTCATAAACAATGTAGAAGTCTTAAGCGATGGCAAGCTCCAGGTAATGTTGCCTTTCAAGAATGACCCGTCGGCATTAGGTGTATCGTACAACACAGCTTTGAAAAGATTTCATTCGCTAGAAAAACGTCTATCTCATGATTCAAATATTAAACAACAATACATACTCTTTATGAAAGAGTACGAAGAAATGGGGCACATGAGTAAAGTACAACCAAACTTAGACAAACCGCATTTTTACCTACCCCATCAATACGTATTGAAGCCAAACAGTGTTAGCACTAAACTACGTGTAGTGTTTGATGCGTCATCAAAAACTTCGTCGATGAAATCATTAAACGATGTTTTATGCGTCGGTCCCACCATTCAAGAAGAGTTGTTTTTGTTGCTCATTCGTTTTCGACTTTGCAAATACGCTTTAACTGCAGATATAACCAAAATGTATAGAATGGTTTTTATGCATCCATCCCATCGTGCTTTCCAACAAATTTTATGGAGATATGATGAAAATCAGAAAATCAATACATATCAACTGAATACCGTAACTTATGGAATGTCTTCTTCTCCCTATTTGGCAATTCGTTGCCTACACTTTCTCGCGGACAAATATCAACACATTTATCAAATCGGTTCGAAAATTGTAAAAACACAATTTTACGTTGATGATTTGTTAACGGGAGCCAATGATATTGATACGATTTGTAAAATTAAAGAAGAAACTACATTGCTTTTAAAACAGGGTGGTTTTGAACTAACAAAATTTAAATCTAACTGTCCTGCGCTACAATCTGATGACAATCAAGCTAAACATATAAAACTGAATGACCAAGCAATCACAAGTGCACTCGGTATACTGTGGGATCCAATTATGGACCAATTTTTGTTTTCATTTCAACCCAAAAAACAATATGCTATCATTACGAAGCGAGCAATTTTGTCATTGGTTTCATCTATTTTCGATCCATTGGGTTTAATATATCCTCTGGTTATTCAACCAAGAGTCTTATTGCAAGATTTGTGGATTGCAAAAACTGATTGGGATACCGAAGTTACCCAAAAAGTAAAAGATTTGTTTTTAACGTTTGTAGAAGACCTTAGAAGTTTGCATTTGTTAAAGGTACCAAGATACATCTTAATAAATCAAGCAACAATCCAACTACATGGTTTCTGCGATTCATCGCTACGGGCATATGGATGCTGCATATATGTTCGCTCTAAAGACACAACTGGTCACGTATCAGTACATTTAATAACATCGAAATGTCGCGTTGCACCTACCAGAAAAAGAACAATGCCTCAATTAGAATTGTGTGCCGCACACCTTCTTTCAAAACTATATACAAAAATATTGCCAGTTTTCGAAAAATTTAATCCTGAAACATTTTTGTGGTCAGATTCAACGGTGGTCCTATCATGGCTTAATAAGCATTCGTCTGCTCTTGTCACCTTTGTAGGTAACCGTATATCCGATATTCAAGCAGAGACGCCAAACTGCAACTGGCGTCATGTGCCAACATCACACAATCCAGCCGATATTTTATCACGCGGTTGCTCGTTATCACAATTGTCATCATCCAACTGGTATACTGGTCCATTATTTCTTCATGAACCCTCTAACAAATGGCCGAAAACTACGCTGCCTTTACAAAACGATATTGCTGATACTGCCGTTAGAAAATCATGTTTTAAAACTCAGTCAACAGAGAACCGAGTATTGAATTTTATAAACCGTATCAGTTCATACAACAAAATGTTACGTGTCGTATGTTGGCTGTTCAGAGTGCGATACAAAAGTAAGAGCAATAATTTTAGCTCAGACGAGATTAATCGTGCATTAAAGTGTGTTGTTTGGATTATACAACAGAATAATTTCGCCGACGAGATCAACGTTTTAAACAAAAATCAACAACTAAAGAGTTCTCTCAAATCACTTGGTCTTTTCATACAAAACGTGAATGGCTTCCCACTGATTCGTGTCGGAGGTCGATTGCAACAATCAAACATTCCTGAAAGTCGCAAGCACCCGTTCTTGCTGCCGAAAAATTGTCATTTTGTAAACATTTTAGTTCGAGATATACATATTAAAAACTATCATGCAGGACCGAAAGCTCTTTTAGCTTTTGTTCGCCAAAACTTTTGGATTATAAGCGCCAGACACCTTACGAGACAAATTGTTCGTTCATGTGTTAGCTGCATACATTATAGGCCGAAACTTGTACAACAGGTAATGGGTGAGTTGCCAGCTGAGCGGGTTACTCCTGCAAGGCCCTTTGACAGATGTGGAGTTGATTTTTGTGGCCCTATACATACCTATTTGAAAATACGAGGAAAGCAACCATATAAGTGTTACATTGCAATTTTCGTTTGTTTCGTTACAAAGGCGGTCCACATCGAAGCTGTGTCCGACCTCTCCGCTGACGCTTTCATAGCAGCTTTAAAGCGTTTAATTGGACGACGTGGTTTGCCTTCAAACATTTATTGCGATAACGCTACAAATTTTGTTGGAGCTAATGCTCAGCTTCTTGAACTCAAGCAACTGTTCATGGATGACTCTTTTCAAAACGCTATGCATTTATTTTGTTCTAAAAACTTTATTAATTTTAACTTTATTCCCCCCAGAGCACCGCATTTTGGAGGAATTTGGGAAGCGGCGGTGAAAAGTGCAAAAGGTCATTTATATCGCTCGTTATCAAATGCAAGAATGACTTACGAAGAACTTTCAACGGCTCTAATTGAAATTGAGGCCATAATGAACTCACGACCTATCACATCCCATTCAAGCGATCCTAACGACTTGGAGCCACTGACTCCTGGGCATTTTTTGATAGGTGGCCCTTTAAATTGTCTACCGGAATCAAACATCGAGTGTCATGACATAAGCAATCTTCAAAGATGGAAGCGAATCATTGCTGCTAAACAACACTTTTGGAAACGGTGGTCAACTGATTACCTCAACGAACTAATACAAAAACATCGTTGGTCTGAGTCTAAGTCAAATTTAGAACCAAATACACTAGTCCTTATACACGAAGATAACATACCACCCATGAAGTGGATTCTTGGCCGAATTATTAAAACGTATCCTGGCAAAGATGGAAAAGTTCGAGTGGCAGATGTTAAAACTGCAAAGGGTGTATTTCGAAGGCCAGTACACAAGTTGGCAATATTAGTCAACCCTTGAAAGATAATACTTTCAACGCCGCCGGGAAATGTTGGAGCCTTTTTGTTAAGTGTGTCTATGAATTCGCATTACATATTAATTTCATTTATTTGCTTACAATACAATTGGATTGCTCATTATAAATTAGTTGTCATGAATAGTTTTTCTCCACACTGTACATTCCTTTGCCTTTTAATTCCAATGTTTCTTTTGTATTATTTACATAAATACAGTTTTAGAACTCTTTTTTTTCTCTATAAGAATTAAGATCTTGAATAAAATACGCATTGAAGTTTATAACGTTTTACTGAAAACAACTTGTGTTTTACTTCTCGTGATTCTCTTCGTACTACAACTCTTTGTCGAAAGCATCGTGATATTTCTTTTTGATCGCAAAAACATATTATTATTGAACATATTTTATTTGTAACAAAATATTATTACAAATAAAACTACAAGGAATAAATAAAGATTATCCACAAATCATACAGTAGACAACTAGGGTTACATTTCATATAACTACGAGAGAAGTTCGAAAAGTCACAGAGTTATTGATCATTTTGGATCCAATTTTAATTTTTTTGTATGGAGGCTCTCCCGATCAAGGAGGCGGGGTAAGAAAACATTAGAAAGAAAAAATTATTCTGGTGATCGTGCCTGGGGGCGAAATGTAATTTTTGAGACACACAGCGAACGGGTGTCCGCTAAGGAGTCGAATGTGCGACCAACGCTCAATAATTTTTTCTCCCCTATATTTTTGTCGAGCCCAAAGATCCCTTAGTGTACCACCCTATTGGGGGACTCCCATACAAAAATTAAAAAAAAGAAAAAAAATCATATGCCTCGCAAAATTATTTTTTCGATATGGCGTAGTGAAACTTTTTTTCATGCCATTCGATGGCACAATATTGACACATTTTTGGTTCATGCAAATCGACCTGGCCCAACGTACATGTTTATCGTGTTAGAGTGATGCACCCTCCAATTTCTGTATCTAAAATATGTTACATCTCCAGACAAGTCCTGTTTGACTTAAGTTTCTTTCTCCTTAATCTACAGTTTATGAAAAGTATTCTCTTAACACAAACATTATCAGTGACTCAAGTTGAAGGTACAACAAAAATAACAACCGCTTAGAAATCCCTTTTTAGTGTTATATATTTTGCTACAATGACAACCACCCAACCGCCTTTTTGCCTTGCAGTCAATCGAAACAAAAAACAAAAGAATAAATTCATGAATTCAAAAAGATTGTCTGGCATTTTCCTTGAGTAAACAAAATGTGAAAAGGACTTCTTTACCTGGCAACAAACCAACAGTTAAGCCAACAGTTGAATCAGAAAACAGTTGCAAAGTTACGAATGTAATTGTCTTGTAAAACTTTTCACTTTCACAGCCAAAAATTGGAAAATTTACAACATTGAGCAAACATTTTTTACCCCGTTTTAAATTAAAGTAAAAATAAACATACTTTGATTTCTCAAGCTGTTAAAATGTGAAAAGAGAAAGTAAATAAATCCTGGCACTACACGTACAGCGGAAGCTTATCTTCCACGAGATGGATTCCTTTCTGATGGTTTCTAAAGAGGTTTTCCCTTGTTCAGGCAACCGGCTGCGAATTCACTTTTTCTTTGAGTTGAAAATGTTGGTGATTTTTTTTTTGTCTTCTTTTTGCCGTTTTGTTTTAAAAGTCAATAACACAATACCGTGTATTTAACAGCGAAATTAAATGTGAATGAAAATCATGTTTTGTTTTGTACAATTTTGTGTGGTTTTGATTTGAAAATTTTGTGATTTGTTTTCGTCGTCTGCTGCGTTTTGGTTGTTTGTCTGTCCCTCTGCTGGCGGTTTACTGTTTTGTTTTCTATGTTCAGTCTCTTTGTCTGGCTGTTTTATGGCCGGGTTTATTGCTTGGCTGATTTGTGTGGTTTGGGTTAAACGGCATGAATGTTGATTTGACAGCCTGTTCGTTCCTGTCTGTTCAAGTATGTATGTGTGTGTGTGTTTTTTTTTATCCTTTTACGGTGGATTACTGTTTGCAGACTTTTGAGGGATAAAGTTTGGTTGTTTTTTAAACGTTAGATGTTTCCTTCCGTTTTTTGTTTGATGTGAAAGGAATTGCAGTTTGTTTTGCTGGTTCATTGTAGGTAAAACTACGACGTTTTTGTTTCAAGCTTTCAAAAAAATAAAAACATGAAGAGCAAAGTTGTTATAGCCGGAGGGCAAAGAAAAAAAAAAGGAACTTAATACACAAGCAATTATTATAATTTGCAAATTTAATGAAAATTGTTCAAGTAATTAAAATATATTAAAACAAAAATCAATAACATGTATTCAACAAAAATATTGTTATAAGCAATAATTTGCGTTTAATCTAAATGGAGGAAAAATATAGGATCGAAGTTAACTAACTCGAAGTCATTGCACAAACTTTTGTTTAGTTGATTTATTAGAATCAATTTTCTAAATATATAATTCTTATTTTATCCTTTAAATTCTTGTCATTCCATTAAGTTTTGTTTAGCTGATTTATTAGAATCAATTTTCCAAATATATAATTTGTATTTGATCCTTTAAATTCTTGAAAAATATTTTTTTTATATAAAATTTATTCACAATATTTATTCAATATTCAATCATCCTGAAGATGCTAACAAACTGTTAGCGAAATATTGAATAATATTTTGTTTTATGCTAATTCTTCGACCTTTGTTGTTTAGTATTTTAATTGTTTGAGCCTTAAGGTCACTTGTTTTTTTATAAGTGTTTATTGAATTCAATATTTTGATATCACAATGGATATCTTCTTCGGGAATATTGAATTCAATAAACACTTATAAAAAAACAAGTGACCTTTAAGGCTCAAACAATTAAAATATTGAATAATATTGTTAATAAATTTTATATGAAACTAAAAACGATCTGAAGCTGCATAAATTAGTTTTTTCAAGAATCAATTTTCTAAATTATCACTAGAAAAATAATTCACCTTTAGCTAAATTTTGCATACTATATAAGCTATGAGTCTTAAGCAGGGTACGAAGCCGCCATGCTGCCACTGTTATACCCCAGCACAAAAGGGTTTATTGTCATGCCTTAAGCCCAGACTCCACTATTAGTACAATCAATGCCTATTTCTTCTCCACCATCATCACCATACTTCCTATTCAACTCGCCAAACTGTTTGATTGATGTTTATACACTTTTCCTTTTGTTCCCCAGTGAAAGCAGTGTGGGTTAGATATGTCGATCATATGCACTACTGGCTGATGTCAGGCAATGCCAGATTGTGCCGAAAACATAAAGGAGTTATGTGCCTCACTTTTTGACTTGCAGAATTAATACCTTGCGGTTGTAAACAAACTTATGAACGTGACAGTTCCGTGTCAAGCGTTTCTGAAAGAGCGAAATTGTGTGAAACAAAAACTCTTTAACGTTTTGGTCCTAAAAGCCAGGTATCTAAATTAAATTGCAAATTTATTTTCTTAATGCCTTAAATCTGTAATTATTTCTTTTTGTTTTCTTACTGCTTTAAATCTACAAATTTTTATTTTCTTTTATTTTGAAATAATTTTATGTACACAGAGTTCTTACAGCTTTAACTTTAAATTATTTTTTCTATATTAACGCTAAGAAACAAACAAAAAATCAATAAAACGCCTACAAAACTCCATTAGCAGACATTCTTCAAAAGTAATTTCTTAAACAAGCCACATAAGATTTGCATAAATTCAGGAAAAGAAAAATATATGTACATACATAAAACATTAGCAAAAAAAAAAAAAGAAAAAAACTTGCCACAAATTATCTTCTCCTGGAGCTTTTAAGCTTAAAACATTAAACCATCAAAAGCAAAAAATTGAAAACCGTTTAAAGGCATCCTTCAATTTTATGAGTTTATGTCGTAAATCAAAATTGCACGTAGTTTATTTGTCATGTTAAGTGTTCTGCGAGTGCTTGGGCTACAAGGCAGAAAAAAAAGATAGAAAAAAATCATGGAAATAAAAAATTTATTTTTTTTTAATAAAATTGTCATCCCTTGAGCTTTGCATAAAAGTGTATACTTCATATCATCAGTTAGTGAAAGCCTTTGGCGTTTAATGTCATTTGATATGAAAACTTAGGCAGTTTCAAGTGGTAAAAGAGTTGTGCTTTGTGCTATTGTTTTAAGGGCAACTTAAATGGGGTTTGATAACCATTGGTATTTGCTTCACATGAGCTGGAGAAACAGAATGCGAATTTAAATGCAAAACCTTTAAGTGGAAAAAAGAAAAGAGCAGCACAGAATAAAGACATTTGGTATTAAGAAAGTACTGATCATAGTACAGCGTTTTGTTAAAATTTTAATGGTTTTTTCTTCAAAATATTTTCCACAGCACCCAAGACCCTTAAACATTTGATTTTATGGAAGAAATAAAGTTGTTTGTTAGCAGGTAAAGGAAAGTCTAGTAGTTACTAGAGGATTGACAAGCAATTTCCATACAAAGCTGGATATCCACAGAAAAGGACTGCCAACTAGTAAATCAATTCTTCAGAAAAAATATACCACAAATTTTTCGAATGAAATCAACTTTATTGTTACTATACAGCTCTGAATTTACATAGGGACGTCACTTATTTCCTCTTACTTCTTATTTGAATATTTTCACAATTTTTATATCTCTTATAATGACTAGAAGTGAGGTGACTTTGAAATAGCTAGTTGGCCCCCAGCTAGAGTTTTTTAAAATTTTCGTTAACTAGTCTATAAAACACCACCCGCCCGGTGATGTTGAATGAAATTATTATTTCACAGCAATAAACACTAATAACCTCATAATTCATAAAAATTATTGCTGGCTTATAAGGCTCTTATTTGACATATTTAAAATATAAATAAAAAATAAAATATTTATTATTAATAAGACCCTAAAACTAAACTTTGAAATTCGTCTTTAGCTCAAATGTATATATCCGATTAGCTGCTGGCCATGAGTTTTCAGTTTCTTATTGCTTACATAATATCAGCTTGCATCTTGTTCTTTTTCGTCTTCTTCATAATTCAAGCAAAATGGTTGTTGTCCCCACTTAAAGAAATAATCTGTTAATTTAAGAAACTGACACTTTGCTTTAATATCAATTTTGGCTCTTTGTTGGAAATCATGTTATCTGTCTGAATAAATCTTTTGCTTTAGTATTCCAACTGTTTTCTGGAAATTGTAACACAACTGACAAATTTCAAAAGTTTTTGCCAAAATCTTTCGTTCGGTTTCAGGCAATGCAGCATATGGGCATTTATTTTGGCACTCGCAACAATTGCTTTATTTTTTATTCATATTTTGTATGAAAAGACACAGATACTTCTTCACTTAAAAGTATGTGTGTGCCTGTCTTTTACAAAAAATATTATATTTGATTAACTTGCTCTTGGAGAAAACAAATCAAATCCTAAAAAAAAATGTATAACAAAAACTGTTTTGCTTTAATTTATGCGCACATAATTCAGCTTTAAACACTAAAGTGAAACACATTAAACTAAAATTTATTAATTGGCATTTAAGAAATTTACACATTCATTAATTGAATACATGCTCCGCACGTACGGAACATCGCGTTCCAAATCCAAAATGCAAGAATTTCAGTTCAGCTAAAATAAATTACTAAAACTATGCTGGCTGCAAAAGAATGAAACATTTTTTCTGTGATTTTCATACACATATGTATTTCTTGTTGAAATATCTTTTTGAGGGAGACACCTCTCATATGTTCATAATTTTTTTGTGTCGCCCACTCAACTTTTTTTTTCGAAATTTTATTGAGTTGTTCATTTAGCAGGTTTATTATGTGGTTGTAAATTTTAAGTTTGTATTTCTTGTTTTACATTTCATTTGTTTTTAATGCTTTCAACGAAACCGAGGCAGCAGAGATGGGGCTGTGTTGCCATAAAATAAAATCTATTTTTAATTATGATATTCAATGGTTTTTGAAGTTTTACAATGAATTGGTTTAAGAGAAAAGATACATTTCTAGAAAAGATACATTTATTAACTTATGATTTTAGTACTTTGTAGCCACAAACCATTGAGCAAAAAGAAATATTAGCTAATTTGATTCATTTACTTTTGCCGCTCACAGTTTCCTTGATGTTCACTTAATATTTCTGTGATTTTATTCGCTCACAATTGTATGTGACAGTGGAAAAAAATTCACAATTTAAAGTTCAGTTTTTAGCGCAAAAACAAACAACAACAAAAAAATACACGATACCACTTTTTAGTGGTGAAACAATAACGCAAGAAAAAACTTTTCAGACATGTTTCATTAACAGAAAATGTTGTTTTACAAAATGCATTTTTACCAAATGCATTCAGGCGAACGAGCAACAATCAAAGAAAGAGCCACACACACACATACATTCATAAAGCATTTTACAATTATATTTGAAAACGCAAACGGACAGAAAGAGAGAAACAGTCAGACAGACCCAAGCAGACATTACTTGGTTGCACGATGACGCCACACAACACAAAATGTTTTAAATGCAATACAACTGTTTTTCATTTTTATTTGTTTTATTTTTTTTTTGTTTTTCTATATATTTTTGCACATTTCTTCTACAATGTGGCCGGAGACAATTGCCACCACTACGTGCAGCATCGTATTGAGAAAAATCAACAAAACAAACACATATTAAAAAGAAGAAAAAATCTTTAGTTTTGAAAAATTGCTTACAATTCTATTCTTAAACGAAATGCAGTGTTTCGTTTTTTTCTTCTTTTGTATGTTTCTTCAGTTGTTGTTTCTCTTTTTGTTTTTGCCATGAGACACTGCGTCTAAAATTTCCACTTAAAAGCAACAAAAATATACACCAACATTTGTAGCGAACGCTTAAATAAAGTTATCATCATATAAACATACATACAGACATACATACATACCAGTAAAGCTGTTTAAATGAGAGATGTTGCTACCAGCATATCAAACAAAAAATAAATAAAGAACTTTGTGTATTGTTTTTAATGAACATAAATGCATATACATACATACATACATACTCACGTATATATTTCAAAAGCGAAATAATATTTGTGCTGGAAAATTTCACAAAAAGCACTCAGTGCAAAGAAAAGATAAAGGTTAAACTACTTTTAAGTTCAAGTTTCAAAAAACAAAAAAAAAAAATATTATGAAACTCCATTTGTAAGTTGTTAAAAGGAAATATTGTAGAGTTCTAGTTTTTATTTTCTTTTATACTTAAAGGGCAGCATTCCTTGAGGATAATATGAATTTTTGTTGTTTATGAATGTTTGCATTATGGCAAAGCAAAGTTTAATTGCTTACCAAAGTATAGTTTTAGGAGATTTATTATGTTTAGAAAAATGTTAAATCATAAACTTGTATTTAAAATTTTTTTTTTTTTTCATTTAGCACAGAAATTAATTATAACTCTTAATTTATCTTTACATTATTTGATCTTTATATTATTAAATTAATTATGCAAGCTCTTGATCTTTGTTTTTTTTATAAAAAAAACAGCCGGTTGTCCACCTAGCTATTAAATTTTACTTTTCTTTACTGAATTGATATCAATTAAAAGTAGTGACAAAACCAAGCGTTGAACTTAAGCCTGAAAAAGTAATTTAATATAAATGTATTATAAAAAATTATATTAAACAATTATTTATTTATTTTCAATATTTCGCCAACAATTTGTCGGCATCTTCTTTGTTTTCCTGAAGATGCCAACAAATTGTTGGCGGAATATTGAAAATAAATAAATAATTGTTTAATATTATTTTTTATAAAAATAAAAAAAAACCAAAGATCAAGAGCTTGAATAATTAATTTAACAATAACTCTTAATTGGAAATGTGTTAATTAAAGATTTATTTATAAGCATTATCATCATTAGCATTGTTATTACATATGGTATTACAAACTGGCTTTCTCATTTAGGCATTAGGATTGTTATTAACTTTGGTACTACTATTGGACTTTTGCATTGGCATTCTATGATCCTTAGCAAGGTCATTAGCCATGGTATTGGTATTAATATTAGTTTTGGCATTATCATTGGTATTACCGTTGGCATTGAGAGTAGCTGTGGCGTCATTGCACTAGGCATTATCACCAGCATTGCCCTTCATGTAGCATTGCAATCTGCAATAGCAATGTCAGAAGAACTAGCATTGACATTACTGTTGTCATGATTTTAATATTGGCATTGCAGTAGGATTGTTTGTCGGTAGCATTGACATTAGCACAAGCATTTGCATTGGCATTAGCATTGGTCTTGGCCTTGGCAGAAGCGTTAGCATTATTTTTTGGCTGTAGCATTAACATTGACATTAACATTGGCATTGGCAGAAGAATTAGCATTGATATTAGTGTTTTAATAGCATTAGTATTGTCTTTGGCAGTATCATTGTCGTTTGGCAGTAGCATTGACATTAGCATAAGCATTAGACTGGGCATTGGCAGCAGCATTAGTGTTGACATTAGTGCTGGTTTTGGCTCTAGTATAGGCATGACATTAGTATTGGCATTGGTCTTAGGCACTTGCATTAGGGATCGAGAATCCTAAATTTGAAATGCATTATTGATTATCTAGTACACATTTTGCTTAGAGTTTCAGCAGATGTACGTTTTAGCACGATTTTACGTATGTAGATACTACTTCACGTATGTAGCGATTCAAGAGCTGGCTTTTTAAGTTGTAGCTCTATACAAATGTACTAGAAACTTCGGAGTAAGCAGCTAGACTTTGAAATAAATGAGCTTTATAGATTTGTAGAGGACCACTCAAAACTTCCGGAGGCTGGTAGTTTGTTGTGAAAATATTGGTACAACAATGCTGGCAGTAGAAAGTTTTAGCACAGAACGTAAAGCCGAGAATTCATAAACCGTTTTAAGCATTTCAGTTCATAAAAAATTTTCATAGGTATGCAAAACTTGTTCTTGATAGCCCCAGAAATTTTCTCCTCTATTCAATAACCAACAGCGGCGTCGCGTACTAGATCTGTTAGAATCTGGCAGCACACTCTTTCATATTGCGGCTATTGGTACAATTATACTGAAGCCAACCTACTGAATACCCTCTTCATTCACTACTGTGCCAATGTTGCTGGTCTTGTAGACGTTTGCGTTCTGAGATTGAATTCTAACATACGCACAGTTACGAACGCAAACGTAATGACATATGAAAACATGCGTATACACAATGTAACTCTATACACTTTATGCAAGATGTTATCAATCATACGCATCAGTAATGAGATTGTTTATCCTATAATGGAAGTTATAATTCTATAATTTTTTGAATACTTTCTTACAGGAAAGTTGATTTTTTTTTATTAGCTGAAGTACAAATGCTGTAATTGCAATAGTTTTTTTTTAATATATTACTCGTACTGACCTTAAACGAAAACTTTATATTATACCCTGAAAACTGTAAAAATATTAAGGATTTTCTTTTGATGGAACACAAACGCCTGCCAAAAATTTAACTTGTATCGAAAAACTAATTTAGTTCATGTAAAATAACTCAATTACAATACCACCGCGAAATGAAATCTTTGAAAGAAAAAAAGTTGTAGCCTGTTCACTTTTAAGCAAGTGAAAATGAAAGGAGCAAACAACTCTTTTATTTGCGTGCGTCATTGAAAAATTCCCAACTAAACAGCATTTTCGTGACAAAGTTGAAAATTTCGAAATTAAATTTTTTTTATTTGTTTATTTCTTTCTTGTGTTTTTATTTGCCTGCCTGCCTGCTGCCACAATTCGATTTCATTGTTTTGTTTTCTTAGCAAATAAAGCAGCAAACTTTTATGGTGCGCATTGAAACTCAGGTTGCATGCAACTGTAAACTATTTGCCAAAGTTGCAACGTCAAATGAAATTGAGATGTATATTTATTTAAGAAATAAACTTTGTTTTATTTCACTTTTATTTCTATTTATTTAATTTGACTTTACAGCCACAAGCTGAAAAAAAGCAATTTTCAACAAGCAACTAAGAAAAGGGATAATTGAAAAAAATCATACACACACACACACTTTATTGATTTTAAATAAATAACTTTTTTGCGCATCAATTCATTAAGAAGTGTAAACAAATTGATAATGTCTATAAATAGTTTATTCAAAGTAACCTTATCAGTTTGTTGTACAGTATATTTAGAGCATAAATTGTTTTCTTTTCCTTTTTCTATTGTGGCAAAGTAAAGGAAACGTGTTAACGACACTATTGATTGCAGCAGCGCTACAATTCAATTGCTTTTTAAATAAAATTGTCACAAACACCAGGCAGCTGCTGGAAAATAAAACTTACTTTCATTTTCACAAACGCCATGAATCCCAACCGCTACAATGAGACTTGGTTTTGTTCTAAAAAGTTGTTATTTGTTTTAATTTATATTTTTTCTTTCATCATTATGGCAAAAAAGTTATTTGTTTTTTGCCTTGCACGCTATTTGTTGTTACCTGATTTTGAAAGGTTCATTAAGAAGTTCAATGAAGAGAGAACAAAAGCACATAAAAGAAACTCTGTAGACGGATATTTTTCTTTGAAAAATGATTCATGTATTAGTCCGGACAAGAACCACAAAGTAATAAAATATGTAAAGCAGGAACCAAAACATTAGAGGCTGGAGTTGCTTGGCAGTACTTGAATCTCAGGCTCTTAATGTTTTCTCAGCTTTCTGCCTAAGGCTTTATTTATTCTCAAATAAAAGTCCATTAAAAGTATTTAATGATTTATATAAATAATGCTTTAAGCTACGAAAATACTTCCTAAAATTCAGTTCGCGTGCTTGATAACAATTAAGCTGAAATATTTTTTTTTTCAAACTTTTATTTTGCAAACTGTTGATATTTTATTGATTTGTCATAAATTTCAGGATAAATATCTCCTTTATCCTTTCGTTGTTACTGTTTGTTTTTATTGTTTAACTTTTTTGCCCATTAACTTTTAATTTGTAACAATTTTTCAATTTTTTTTCTCATATTGTTACTTTCAAACTCCCATTAAAATGAACAGAAAGCAATTGTTTCAGCTGAGCAGGAAAAAAAACAAAATCGCCAAATGTTTTTTTTGATTAACTGGATGCTTGTTTTTTAAGCTGTAAAACTTTTCTGTTTAAGCTGAACCAGCAAATGCCTGCATGAAGTCGTATTATTTTTTAGCCGTAAAATCAATAAAATAATATCGATAATAATTGAGAAATAAAGGGCGAAAAAAAGTTGTTGAAAAATTATTTGTTATTTGATTTGTTTGTAAAATGTTCCACCATTAAATAGACGTAAACAAACGTGAAAAAAGTTGCCCGGAAAATAGTTCAATGATTTACTGAGAAATAATTGAACAGAAATATTTTGTAACAGAGAAAAAAGTATAAAGTAAATTTGGTAGTTTAAGGCAAAGATATCTGTTCATCAATTTAATTTTGCAAAGGATTAATTTTGAACAAATATTTGGCACAATGTGCTTCTGCCATTCCATACAAATGGAACCTTTGTTTTCGTTAATTCTTAAAACCCAAAAGATTTTAACTTATTTTATATTCTTCTCTTTTCAGACAATTCGCCACAAAATGTTGCCGCTTTGAACGCAAACAAATTGAACATTTTCAACAGCATCATCCCACTCCATGAATCGTTTGAATATTTTTCTTTCTAAAAAATCTTTGTAACGATTTGCTTCTTTTTATTTTTCAATAATTTCCCTGGCACCAAACAAACGAAAAATTCGTAAGAAACCACCAACCAACCAACCAACCACCTTTTTGCTGCCCATAAAAATGAAACATATACAGAGAATAGCCCATGTAAGATGGCGCTTAACTTCGTTATCCTGTGCTTTGACTTGGCTGCACTTAAGCTCATTACTGTTAATCCTGCTCAGCTATAGAACACAGTACACTCAGGCTTTTTGTCCTTCCAAGTGCCAGTGCCTGGGCACTGAGGTCAATACGAAAGCGTATTGTGTGGACGCCGCTTTAGAAGATGTGCCAATACAATTAAATCCAGAGACCAAATATATTAATTTAACTTTAAATAAAATACGAAATATAGAATTTACACTGCCTTTCTATATGAAACTGGAAATATTGGACTTATCGCGCAACATAATCGAAACACTGGGCTCCAAAAACTTCGAATATCAAACCGAAATGAGAACTTTGAATTTGAGCCACAATTCGGTGAGTTCATTGCAAAAGGATGCCTTTAAGGGTCTAACAAATTTGCTGGTATTGGATTTAAGCTTTAATCGCATTGACATGGCACATTCTTCGGCAATGAATGATTTGTCATCGCTGATAGAATTAGATTTGACGAATAATAATATTGTCAGTTTGGAGGATAATACATTTCGAAATTTGGTGTCCTTGGAAATTTTGATATTTAAAAATAATCAATTGTTGGATGTGCCCGCAAACAATTTGCAACATTTGCACTCTCTCAAGTCGCTCGACTTGTCCGTTAATCTGGTGGAATATGTGCGAAATGATAGTTTTGAAGGTTTGCGCGAACTGGTGACCTTAACGATGCGCGGAAATGTGATAAGTGAGTTGGATTTGAGTGCTTTTGAAGGCTTAATAACGCTGAAGCATATGGATTTGGCCGATAACAATTTAACGGTGAGTTGACAAAGAATTTATTTTATAATGCCAATATTTAGGCAAAGGAGCGCATTAATTGTAACGAAGTGCATTAATAGTAACGGAGTGCATTAATAGTAACGGAGTGCATTAATGGTAAAAAATTTTGTATTACAAATTACGGCCATAATTTTGTAAATTTCAAGGCCACAAAAAATCTGGCAAATTTAAAATAACTTTGAAAAATCCTTATAATTTTGAGGGGTTTTGTTTAAATTTTTTGTTTAAACTTTAAATAAGAAATCAGTTAGAAGAAAGACTCTAATATAATAAATCTTTGCTGTGACTTTCTGTGCAAATTAAACTAAGTTGTAGTAGATCACATTGTTGATTGATGTTTTGCTCCCTTTGAGTACTGAACAATTGTGTTTTTTAAGAGTGTATCTTTTTAGAAAACTACCCTGTAAAAATGTAAACTTTCAATATTTAATTTAATTTAACAAAAAGGTCGAATAAGCAGAATATTAAAATTATATTCGTGGAATAATATCTACTTCAAAAACTCCTTTCTAAAAGAACTACCTTTTTATTAAAGTATATTTAAAAAAAATATATATATATTTTTAAACAAATGTCTGGCTAAGAGTAGCTTTATTAGACGTTTTAGTTTGAAAATGGTTTTAGAAAATTATGTGTGTACCAAAAAACGGACGTCTTAAGGAAAGTATATATGGCCTCCAAGAGAACCTCTTCAAAATATCACCTTTCAAAATTAGGCCACCTTTTGTGAAGTTTGTGCTCCTTTTTACCGATTCCGATCCTGATGGTAGTCTATTTGCTTTCATGCGAGTGCCCTTGTTGTATTTTATGATTACCAAATTATTTTCCTAATCACAAAATTAAGGTCGTCGTCTTATTGAAAACCAAAAGTGTTACCTCCTTCCACCAATCCTTAATGTACAATACGTATTATCTGCTTGCCATTATGCAAGTGTACATTAATTAAATTGCTTAAAAATTTGTGCACATTCGAACAAAGTACTTGGAGTTTTATTTTGTTTTGTTTTGTTTTAAACTCATTTCACTTTATTTATTTTCTGAAAAACTTTTCGTTTTTTGTGAAAAATAGTTTCAAGTGTTATAATTGTTACTTAAAAATTTTTTTCACTTCCTAAAAGCATAAAAATTTTAATATTGCCAAATAAAAACTGAGTAAAATTTGTTTTATCTATTGTAAAATTATTTTTTGTTTGCCATGGAAGCTCCCTAAGTTTATTTTTAATACTTGCACATAAGGTTTTAAATGCAGTTCCGGTGAAACAAAAAAAAAAAAACAAAAAAAAAAAAAGACATACTTAAACATGTCTCTGTGTCTAATATTTTGCTACTATTTCCTTCTGCATTTCGTACAACCACAAAAACATATTATGGCACTCTGGTTTATTTGTGTGCAACGAGCAGGGGTTATAAAACTGCAGGTCCTGTATTAAAATACTTAGACACACACATCACTCTTCTAAAAAATGCGGGCAGGACCTGGTTTAAGCTAGAATTTATTGTCATTAGTGCCGGTATAAAGTTATATACATACATATGCAGCCTTAAGCTTTTAACAAGCTATACAAACTCCTGCCTGCTCTAACGGGAAACTACTTAAAATATTTCTCAAAAATTCTTTACAATTTCACATTCCAGTTTGTCTGTTCGATTTTGTTTTTAACCATAAAATGATAAAATTTTGTGTGTGTGTGAGTGCAACTGAGAATGTTGGCATGTGCTGCTTAGTCAAGTACCTGCTTATTGTTCTAAAAGTATTTCTGTTTGTCTCTTGAGTGCAAAAAAATAAAGTAGATATTTTTGGTATTTTATTTGTCGAGTTAAAACTATTTCCGTACAGTTTCCTACTTTTCAATTCTTCTGTTTCTTTTTTTTTTTGCACAGTTTGTAGATTTTAATAACTTATGATATGAAATATTTAAAATTTCCTGCAACACAATTTGCCAAAGAGGTAACTTTGTTGCAACAAAAAGTGTTATTTAAATTGTGAGTATTGAGAGCAATTGAGGTATTTCCTTGTTAAGAAATTCAGGCAGGAATTTAAGGTGGCTTAATATTTACTAGAGAGTTGAGAAAAGAAAAAAATGTTGCTAAATTAATAAAATTTAGCAGAGACCTTATTTTAAACACAAACCACACAAATGGCGGTTTATCCGTTTGCCTTTTTCAAACAATAATTTTTTCTTTTCTTAATTATTTTATCAGGCTTGAGTTCGAGTTTTCTTCCTCAAAATGGCAAAAGACTTTTTTTTGGGATAAAATTGGAGTGCTTAGCATTTCTAAAGCAGACAAAAAAATTAAAAAACTTAAGGAGTTATGGGAAGGGGTGTATACCATGTCGACCATGACGCTCATCAGCACCCAAAATGCTTCTAACTCAGGTCATGACCAATTGTATACTGTTTTAAAGTATCAGTGCTGGGCTGACCTATTACCTTTGTCTATATCGAAACCTATTGATTAACTTCAAATTTTCCCACTGTGGAAATAAACAAACCAAAATATTACTTGAGCTGGGGTACAGCTAGCTGTTTCAAGGCTGCAACGCTTCTTATCAGCTGCCATTAGGTTCAAGAGCCAATTAATATATCTCAAATTTGCCTTAAAAAGTTTCTGAGTGGACATAAATAGTAAAATTATAATATATAAAAAAAATTGTTAATCATTTCATCAGGCTTTTTAGTTCGGTTTTTACTTCCTCAAACTTGAGAAAGAATTTTTTTTATGAAACAATTTTAAGGAAAACAAGAAAAGTTAAGTTGAAGACTTATTGGCTGGGGTGCATACCATATTTGTTTCACGACCACCACGTCGCTCACCAGTACTCGAATTGCTTCAAACCCATTGTATACTGTTTTTAAGTAGCAGAGCCATCCTTTTATCTGAGCCCTTCATTTGTGACTGTATAGTTAAATTTCAACATTTTAATCAAATTTTAATTTTACCACTGTGTTCTGCTGCTTTTTAATTCCTTTTGTGTAACTTTTACCCAAAGTGTAGTTTCAGCTTCGTGCTACACGGGCTTGAATTCGCATGATTTATGAGGCTGTCATTAATTAAAGGAAGAAACTAAACAAAATTATGACTTAGACTGGGGTAAAATGAGCTGTTTCAAAGCCGCACTACTTTTCATCAGCTGCTATTAAAGTCACAAACCAATTAGTTTGCCTCTATTCCACTTTAAAAAAAATGCTTGAGTGAATGGCTCTTTTTAGGATGCCAGATTAAAAATTAACTTGGACTTTAACGGCAAGTTTGGCATACAAAAGCTGTCGTTAAAGTAAATGTTAAGTCTTCATCAAACATTGCAAATATAACCTTGAAAATTATATTCCTAAAGGCCATTATTACAACTTGCCGTTAATTAAAAGTCGAATTTTATTGAGCAGATAAACCATTTTTTATTATTACAACATCCCTTTAACAAAAAGTGAGCGTTAAGCAAAAAGTAAGTTAATGGTAGATTGAGCTTTTGCTCTTACAATATTGGGTTGTGTGTTTGCTATATCAAACTGAAATGCTTGATTCATTGGAAAAATCTCCCTGAAAAAATTCATTTTTCAAGCATTTACTATTCCTCCAGACTTGAAGCTTTCAAAAGTATTGCCACAATTTAACAAAAACCAAATTACTTACCAGCCAGTTTATCGTTCACTTCTATTAACTGTAACTTTAGCTAACGCCAGGTCATAATAATGCGCCTAAATATTATTTTCAAGTTCAAAATGTGCAAAATATTTTTATTTACTCAAGCCAGTCTTGTGAATCGCGACAAAACAAGAGAAAAAAAAAACAATAAATTTGTTTATTATAAGCACTATTTCATGTGGCATTATTCAACAACACGTAGTGTTTATAACGTTATCGCGATCCAGTGGCACGTTTTAAGGCAACAAATTTCTTTCCAGTATTTTTTTTTTATATTTCAGTTGGTTTTTTATTATTATTTTTATTTTGTTTCGCTGCTACTTAAACAAGAAAATGTGCTCTAAATCAAGTTATATTTTTTAGTAGGATTTATTTTTGCTCAACGAGAAAAAAAAGCAAACAAACTAAACGCTCAGGTGGCTGTTTTGGCAGAGTGTTAAAGACAAGCACACCAGCAACAACAACAACAACAACCGCAGCCTGCAAAGGAATTACGGCGAAAGTAACCAAGTTTTTTTTTTCTATTGGCCCTGTTGTGGCTATAAAGTGAAATGTCCAAGCATTTTTCTAAAAAAAAAGAAATTCTTTAAAGCGGGTGGTTGCTGATGGTGTTTTGGATTTAACAGCTCTCATAAAATGTTCGGGAACTGTTTTTTTTTTTTGAAGGAGGGAAATAAAAAAAACATTGATTTTATTACCCAACTGGTGCGCTGTTTTCTACTCCAGCTTGTGCTAAGTGCTAAGGAAAGGGAACCTTAGAGGGAATAGACAGTGGACCATGATAAAATTTTAATATATAGAAATTATTTCAACTCATTTGATTAAAAAAAGGTGGCTTGGAAAAATTGGCACTATCCAGCCAGGCTGACGGAGTTTTTGTTTCCAAAAATTAATTATATCAAAAGCGACATTTTTATCGATCAAAAGCCTAGCGCTTGAAATCTCTATTCGGCTGTTGAGTCAATTGTACCTTAAAATTGTCTTGATTTTTTATCCTAAGTTCACGTCTGTGATGTTCGGGAGATGTTTAAGTGTTGGACATTGCGATGAATCAAGTTATACGGCTCTCCCATACTGCTGGCCATACTATTGCCAAGAACAGCATTGTTTTTCGTAGAAGGAATTCAGCGAGCATGCACATGCATGTTTGCACATTTCTTACAGACTCAGTTTGGTGAAATTTTGCGGGGACTAGTCTATTTACAAATTGGCTATCTATCTTTATATATTTACGTTTTCAAATTTAGTACACAAAAAATATTTTAGAAAAGACAGTAGAAATATTTTTTGAAATATTTTCTTTTTTGGTTAAAAAAGATTGGATCCAGCGAGCCCAGCTAAAAAAATTGTTTGCTCTAAAATTTAGTCAGCTACAAATCGGTAATACTTTTAACCAAAACAAAATTTTTAGCAACCGAAAATTCGACATATATAAAACTTTTGAGCCTGGCAAGTGTCTTAATTTTTTTTTTTTTTTAATACACATCAGTGACATTTGTGAGATGTTCAAATATTGGGTGCCCTTTCTCACGCTTTATGGCCAAGAATAGCATCGTTTTTCGGAGAATGAATTGAGAGAGCATGCTCAAGCATGCTTTCAAATTTCCCACTGACTGTGTTTACTTGAATTTGCAAGTATACATTTGAACAGTAATTACACGAAATCTACAGGTGTTTTGGTTTGAGAAGCCATTTACACAAAAGGCTTTAGCAATCAGAACGCGCTGCCCAATCGCGTGCGCCTTTATGGCAACAGTTTTTTAAACACTGAAGCAAAGAAATGCTAAATTAAGATGGGCAAAAGCTTTGAAGTTCAGATTGGACTCACAATAAATAACGTGCACTGTATAGAACTATTTCCCATCAATTTTGCCCAGAGATCAAAAATAGAATTGGTTTCCTATTGCGAACTACTTTATTGAAATCTTTGCTCGATTTTACTTTGTCCGAACTGAGAAAAAAATTTTTTTTTAATTTTAGTAAGTAAAGTTAAAGTTTTTTCGGCTGGGGAGCGCCACATGGCTGTTACCCGCTATGACAATCATAAGCGATCACAAGGCTAAGCGCTGCTGCTTAAAAACAGTGTGCAATTGTTTGTAATCTGGATACGAAGCTATTGGGGATGCTGATGGTCATCATAGTGGACTCGAAACAGCCCTGCTATATTCCCCAACTAATAAGGCTTCAACTTTATTTTTCTAATATTTTTTTGAAAATGCTGATCACTTGAATTTTTACTATATAAAATCTTTCCCACATCTAAAGCAGTAAAATCGAACTAAAAAGCTCTATAAAGTAATTTACAATTGTAAATCATAAAGTTGCGCTATAAAGTTAAATTAAAATTTATTTATTTTGGGGCAGAAAACCACCCATTTTCACAAATACATAAAAAGAACTAAACCTCCCTGTGATACACCCTTTTGACCAAGTATTGTTAAACTTAATTTTCTATAAAAAAAAGAACCATTAGTAAAAAATATTGCTGCAGAGTTTAGTTGTTGTTAAAAGGAAACACTGAACATACGTTTCCGTTTCCTTTTCACGTTTTTTTTTAACTTTTTCCAATAGAAATGTTCAAGAGGGAACAATTTTTAAAACCATAATTTTTTTTGTCTTTTTTTTCTGTTATTTTCTTAAAAAAAAAACGAAATAATTTTTTATGTGGAAGCAGGAGAAATTTGTTTTGGCTTTCACTATTTGGCAAAATAAAAATAAATTTTCTGCAGTTGTCGTTTTGTTTAAAGAGAAAATGTTTAAATGTTTGCTTTCGCTGGCAAAAAGGTCACGTATTTTTTATATTTTATTTTTAAGTTTTTTTTTTTCTTGTGCCCTTAACAAAATAATCAACAAAGTTTTCATTTGCCACATTGTGTTTTATTGTGGCATTCAGTCAAAGTCAGTGTTATGTATTTTTGGGGAAGAGAAATAAAATTTGGTTTTTCTTTGTGTGCTGCTACAGAATTTAAACTGTTTATTAACACACAAATCCAAATGACTTTTAATTGCTTAATCAAAGAAAGTAATAAAACTGGTAGAATGATGGGGGATATTTACTCACGATAAAAGAAAAACTGAAACCTTAATTACTTGAGCAGTTTTTTTTTTCGTTTTAAAGAGAGTGCGGTCAGTTGTTTGAGACAAAAATGTGTTAACAATTCTGTTGAGAATTTTTTGCATTTCTCCATTTCAGTCAAACAGTAAATGCTATATATAACTAAAATATAACTAAAGATAATAATTGTTGTGTTTGATATAAAATTTAGACCAAAAGTATGAAACAGTACTTGAGGGGCTGAGCGACATGACTGCTGTCTTAGAAACATGAGCTTTTGAGTTAAAAGACGAAGGCTGATGAGAGGTGTGGTGGCTTCGAAACAATTAGTTAACCCCTAGCTAAAGGTCCTTGATGTCTCTTTTAGTATTGATTAATTAACATCAATCACAACAATACAATGAAGTTAAGCCCGACAATTGTAATACTAAATAATTATTAATATGCAATTATTTTTAAATCTGCAAGCATACCAGCTTTTCATCTTTCATAGGTACAAAATCACAATAGCAAAAAGGGACTTCAAATTTAAAAAAATCAGAAAGCATTTTTTTACTCTACGAAAAAGTATTGGAAGAATTATTGGACCCACAAATCACTGAAAGTAACAGCAGAATCTTATGTTATTTTTGTTTTGCCTGCAACTAAGCAAACTAACAATGTTGAGTGACATGGCGGGCTGGGCAGTCAAGCTTTGCATTTAACATTTATTGTAATTTGCTACCAGGACCACGAGGTCATCATTTTCATAATTTACAATATACTGCCAGTTTTAATATTTTTTTCGAATTTTAGTACCTCTGTAAAACTTGCAAAATTATTCCTTAATTTAAGTTTTCAAAATTCATTAAAATCATGTTGCGTTCATTTCCAGATGGTGCCTACTCAACAGCTTTCCAAACTATCAAATCTAACTCATTTGACGCTGAGCGGTAATCGTTTCACATATTTGCCAGCAGTGGGCTTTCTAAATCTATTTCATTTACGAGAATTGCATTTAAATCGTCTGGATTTTCTCCAACGCATAGACTCCAGGTAAGTTGCATAACAAAAAATGTTTATATAATGGCGATAATTACAGAACCCTTTTCCCAATACAAAAAAAAAAAGTCGAAAATTAAAATCAAATTTAATGCTAATGATTTCACTAATGCCAAAGTTCGTTTTAACTGCCTGCAAAATGAAAGCAAAAAAAAAACAAGTCTCAAATTACTGTGTCGTTAAAATAACGGGCTGTTAGTTTAAAATGAATTATACATGTTTAAATGTAGCATATCGTGCAGGCTTAAACATGTTTCTAAACGCTTTATGGTAATACAGCCGAAAGTATCTGCATACGTTTATACTTGTGTAATTTCGCTATGGATTTGTTAATGTTTCATTTAAATTCTTGGTAATTTACAACGAAATTATGCTAATTTAAATGGGATTGTTGAACGGGGTTTTTTTTTTTTTGAAACATTATTCGATAATGTGTTTTGAGGAGCGTAGTGATCGAAAGGGAATTTGTACCAGCAAACTTATAGGTTTAATATAAAGCAAAAACTCGCTTACCTTAAAGCTTTCGCTAAAAATTGCCACAAAAAATTTTCAAAGCTAAAAAGTTAAAACTTTCTTAAACATTACAATTAAAATGTTAAGATTTTAACGATTGAATTTTTTTTTTTTTTTAGGCAAAATGGACACTAATGCTCGCACATATATGTATATATATATGTAATTTTGAAGTTTTATTTGTTTAATTGTAGGATTATGTTATAATGTGATGAATTCTTAATATTGTGCATACGTAAGTTTGGGTTATTTTATGGGGCAATCTGTTATCCTTTCTAGCCATATAAGGGCGCTCCGTTAGTCAAACCAAAGTAAAATAAAAGAAAAAAACTATAGGCCAGCTGATATTCTTCAAATGCTTGAAAGCCTTAAAAATCAAACACGATAGATTCGCCTTAATGTAGGCAATGCAAAATATAATTGCTATATTCTCCAACAACACCTACTTGTTATATTAAGTTTTTTCTCCCTCAGACTTTCTATTTTTTGAGTCCTGTAAATCGTCGATTTTCTTATGCCTTAATGTCTTTTTCTATTAAACTGCCTGCAATTATACTTTATGACCGTATTTGTTTATATGTTAAATACACTTTATGACATTGTTTGTTTATATGTTAAATCATTAACATTTTCGTATACACTCTGTCTCTGTCACTGGAATATTTAAGTTTTCACAAAGCAATCATATTGAACTGAATGTTTAATGAAAATATCAAATTAAAGAACTATTATCGTTTTTTAAATTCAGCTAATAAGTTTATACGCTCTTGCGCTCTAAAATATGCTGTACACATTTCTGTTTATTGTGTGTTTGTGCATAATTATTTTATGTGAATGGCACACATTCCCTACCAGTTGTTGAAGTTCTCATAATTTTTTGTTTATGTTTACTTTTATGTGTCTTCTTCATGGATAATTTTTTTATTTAATTCAATTTTGTTGTGGTTTAGCAATTTGATTACTGGTTTTTTTTTTCAATATTTATTTGATATCTTAATAATTTCGTATGAAAGATATGTAAATATTGAATACGGTTTTTATTATACTGAGAATTTTAGGCCAACGAGAATAAGTAGCAAAGAGTTTTAAGCTTGTAAGCACTCCTGCAGGATATCGACATAATAAATGCTGTGTATACCGGCAGTATAACCGAACATTACACAGCAGCATATTGGCCAATGGGCCCAGCTATGGCGAACATCACTAAATATTTCTTTTTGCGCATGTATATGCGCATTTAGCATTCGTTATTGGGCCATAGATTTTTCGGTAGCTTGTGGCATAAGGAAAAAAAAGTTCTGCTACGTCATATCAAAAAAATAAAAAATCTAGAAGTGGTGATACTTTGTGAATTTAGCTGCCACCGCCCACTTTTTCTCCAGTTAAATCATGATTAAATGCTTATTTATTTGCTTTAGTACTCTTACAAAAATATTCAATTACGCAAAATGTTGTTGCTCCTGCCTGCCAATTATTCCACTTGGTTTAATTCTCCCCCGTCCTGCCACTCTTTAAATGGTTAAATGACAAGTATAATTTCAATTTGTTTTGAAACTGATATTACAGTGTATTTATTTTAAAATATTGATTTATTTACCAGTCTTGGGAAAGAAAATCTCCCGTTTCTTAATCTTTCTCACACTCATCATTATACGCGTACATGTATGCAAGTATCTTTAAGGATGTAATTCAAGCATAAACCTTTTTTTTTTGCTTCTTAAGCTAAATGAATGAAATTTATGTAAAACAAGTAAACATAAACAAACAAATTGCTACCTAGAACTTCCCCATTATTCAAATGTAATTCTTATTTAACACTTCAGAGCTAAGAAAAGAAGAAGAAAAAAAACACTCGCCCAAAACGAGCTAAGGTTATGTTAAGAATTTCTTTTGTAAACCAGTATACCATTTCATGTGACTGACTTGTTATTACCCTTGTTAGGTCGCATTAAAACAAACAAGCAAATTTTTTTGTAATACCAGCATAACACAAGCTTCACTGCTTGAAACGTACAGGGTAGTGAAGTTTAAAGGTTAAAAGGATATTGATAATATTAATTTAAATATTCAAACCCCTTAAAGTATGCCATACAAAAAGAAAGTATATACTAGCAATAACCCTCCTGGTGTAATTTAAAAAGTGAACACTAAATGAAATTCCAAGCCAGACAATTAAACAATAAAATATACTATGAGAGAGACAATGGGGGTGTTTTGGCGTAATTGAATTATTTGCATACACTGGCAGTTTATTCAGTCTTTAATTTTCAGGCATTAATTTAACTTTGTAGTCGAGCTCTATGATTTGAAATTGTTAATTATTTTGCTGGATTACTGTTCGATTTTACTACATGAAAGGCATTCACAGCTCAGCTCACAAAACGCGCAGAACACACCTCAGTGGGTCCCAACCCTCCCTCTAGATACGCATGCAAAAAAACACTGCGTAGATTCAAACAAAAAACCAATCATAACAACGAACAAACGAAAAACGCTAACATTTACCACAACCATATTTCTTTATGTGTATAACACCTCGCTGACAGGAGCAAAGAATGTGTCCAAGTATAATTCTGTTTGCGACCCCCAAAAACCAACACAACTTATTTTGTGTGGTTAACAGCAGTTTTAAGGACATCATTTCACGACGTGGGGGAGGAGAAAAGCCTTGCACACTACTGGACGGCCCCAAATTCAGCAGGCAAAGAGGCCGCTGACTCCCCATAGAGTTAAGTCCAGCCATAGAGCAAACCAGAGCAGAAAAGCTATTAGACTATATGTAGGGCTAATGACGGGGCGCTGTAATCTAAATTATCATCCCAAGAAAATTAAATTGGTCAGCAATGATGCCTGCTCACTCTGTAATGAGGAGAAGAATGTGGCAGAACACATCCGCTGTGAATGTTCCGGTGCAGAACCACATACCTGGCGGCTGGGTTGTGGGATCCCAAGGACCTAGGGCTGCAACAAAATTTGCTAATCGTCAAGGTCTGGGCCTAGAGGACTGTACAAAATATTGTCTTGGTTTAAATAAGAATAAGTAAATGTTCCTATTAAATAATGCAGTTTCACATCCCTGCTCAGTACTTCTTGTGAAATACAAACAGCACTAATTGTTTAACAATTTTCTTTTCTAACGATATTTTTGGGTAGTTTGTTCTGTTAATTAGAACAAATTCGAACCATTGCTATCTTTATTAGCAATTAACAGCCTACTCTTTCGTAATTTTCCTGCCTCAAGTTCATGCTGCAGGTCTGGGTTATTTCTGGTTTTGCTTAATACAACCAACCCTTTTCTTATCTCATCTAATTTATGTATCTTCTGCAACAGCTACATTGACTAAAACAAACAAACAACCTTGAATTTCAGCAGTAGGTCTTTATTTATTATATAAGTAGTCTTTTTTTTCGTGAATATAATTTGGCCTTTTCTTTTTTTTTTTGTTTGTTTTCATTTCCATTATTATTTATGTGGCATTTTTCACATGCCGTTCAGCTTTAGGTGACATTCCTTTCATAATAAACTTTTGCTTGTTTCCACTTAGTGTGTGTGTTTTTTTTTTTTTTTTTTGGAAAATGTTTTGCTTGTAGCTTTTGAAACTGAAACGTTTCTTTTTTTTTTATTTCTTAATAAACTTTTCAAATTTTGCTTTCATATACCTGTCAGCTAAAAATAACATGTGCTGTTTATTAGTTTTGTATGAATGTCTTGTCATAAAAATTAAATGAAAAATATAAAATGAGATAAAACATATTATGTTGGCGTTTTTGGTATGAAACAAATTTCTATCACAACATTAATGGAATATTTTGTAAAAATTTATGATTTGGCCAACAAGAAGACAATAAATAATGTGTGAGAAGTTCGGTTATTAAGCAACATCACAAAGTAGTCTGTGGCAACATTTAATGGCTTGAGATGCTGCGCATGTTGTGTTTTACATTTTTTAACTAAAAATTGAAAGAAAAGATGTTTTTAGTAAATGGAATGAAACATGAAATAACAAGGTTTTCGTTAAATAACCCAATTGACCATGATTTTTCCTAATGTCACTCGACAGCGCTCGCTTGCACAAAAGCACTGAGAACAGCAACAACGAATTCTCTGTAGTTCAAAAGAAATTATAAGTGCTTAAGCCCGTATGATACTTCATTTTTCTTTCATTAATTGGTATAGAATTGATAGAAAGAAACAGAAGTTGCTAGAAAGAACCAAATATACAAAACGTAAACAAAACTGACATCTTTTTTCTGAGTGTTGTATTCTTTTTATTTCAAGTAAGTGCTAGGAAATAAAAATGTTCCGAAAAAGAAGTGTTAAATTGCAAAAATTGTCCCTAAACCGCTGACACAGCAACATTCAAGTTTGAAATGACAATTTTAAACAATGAACTTAATTATTTATTCGCTATAAGAGCCAATTGAAATTAAGGTCTATTTTTTTAGATCTAAAGTAATAAATAATAATTTTAAGTTGAAACATTTTACATGTTTTCTGACATAATCTGATTTTTTATCGATAACTTCAGCGAAAATGTTGACAGTTTTGCATCTATCTTAATATAGTTGAACTCTTTGCACATACTAGATTCTACTATTACATTATATTTGCACTGTTCTCCAAAACTTAAACAATGCAAGAAAAATGTAGTGTCACACGGGCCTTAAAGGAATTATTTAGAAAATTTTTAGACCTAAAATAATAAATTTCAATTATTTATATATAAATAATTAAGTATATTTTTGAAAATAGTTTAAGTAAAATTTCAATTAAAACACAATTCTAAAGTGTATACAATTTTTTGAAGACGTTCGTTCCTTCAGTTTTAATATTAATTAATATTCATTTTAATATCCCATGTTTGCTTTTAAAACACATACTTTCTTAAAGCTAATGTCTTCTAATTTCTGTTCTTCGGTTTTTCTATTCACAGAGCTTTTGTCGACAATACCCACTTGCAGATATTGTATTTAAACAACAATCCTTTGTTGGGTGATATACCCATGCGCATGTTCCAGGGCAATCCCAATATTGTGGAAATCTTTATGCAGGCCAACAGTTTGCAGACTCTGTATGCTGCCCAATTCCCCATCGATCAGCTGGAAAAGCTTTATTTAGGCGATAATCCTTTGCAATGCAACTGCACCCTCTTTTGGCTGTGGCGTTTGGTGACGGGTAACTACGATAATGGCCAGGTGGGCGGTGATATGAAACCGGAGAATATGATGGCCCATGATGCGGGCTCAGTGGCGGCCTTGGGCACAGACATGGCCGCCGAAACAGACGACAATTTGGTGAGAGTAGCGGCATATGTGGCTGAGCGCAAAAAAGATGTCAGTGCAAAGTTCCAATACACAAATCCCTCGCCCGTCATGAATAGTGGTTACTTGAAATTGGACTCGGAACGCATTGGCTGTGAAATTTGGCAGGATGGCAAGAGAACACGCAAGCAATTGGCTGCCATGACAGAAGGAGAAATCACCTGCCCGGCCCATGTGGTGACCATTGTTTGTGCTATTTTAACCTGTTTGCTGGTCGTCATGACCGGCGCCAGCATAGTGTTCTACATGCGTTTCGTCAAGCGACGCCGGAAGCTGATGCATGAACGCAGTTTACGTTCTGGGAAATCCATAGTCAATGTACACGATCGCATTTTGCCTCATCAGCCGCTGAGTGCTCAGGCCAATGGCGGCATAGCAGGAACCCTTATGAATGGCACTTATCCCCATCACACTTTGCAAAGCCAAAGATCAACACTACCCCACCATAATATGCATCCTCTACATCATCAGGACTATCACCAGACAATGCCGCAGGTGGACAAACTGGAGTTGGAGAGATACTTAACGGCCCAGGCCATAGCCAATGAGTACAGGGCGCTGAAGCCCTGGGAACTGCCACCCGTCAAGGACTCAAACACTTACACCGATGAGCCTGAGCACTTGTATGAGAAATTCGATCACTACGACTATCCGGATGCTCATACAGTGACAAAGACAGCAAATGGTAAACTTAAAATGAATACTCATAATAATCATTTGTCCACCGGCCTTTTAAGTTCAAGTAGTGGCGGTGGCGGTGGTGGTGTTGGTGTCGGTGTTGGGGGTGGTACTCTTAATAAACCTCACATAGTCTATGTATGATACAATGGTAGAGAAAAGTTGATCATTGATGAAGAATCTACTAGTGATACTGTGGCATTAAGCAATTGTTTAAATAATAATTATAATACAATGTGTAGTTATATAAAATTAGCTTAGACAACCAAACTCTCTCTCTCTCTCTCTCTCTCTCCCCCCCTCTCGAACATTTACATATTAGTAATTCATTAACATACAAAAAAAAAGCATGCTTTAGTTAAAAGCTAAAAACAACAAAAAACAAAACAAGCAAAATCTTAAAGTTTCTTAACAACTACTTACAAAACTTAAGCAACAAACTTACAAATAACTAAACTCGTTTATAAATTAATTTATGAAAAATTATACTTGGCAAAAACAGGGAACTTATTAAGCATGAACCAACAAACATAAAATTTCCACAAAAAATATATTGAAAATATGAAAAACAAAAAATTATATAAAAATTAAACGCAAATTATAGTCAAGGACTTATCACATTACAAAAGAATATTTAAAAATTCATACAAACATGGTAAAGAGGAGCAGTTAAGCAAAACAAAATTTAGCGGAAAGAAATTTCTGAGAGTCTTCATAAATTAATTCGCTTTGTGGTTTCTTTGCTCTGGCAGCTTTCAAGTGATTTATTTCTAATTTTTTATAAAAAAATCAAATTTAAACTATAAGCTAAATCTTGGCAAACCTAAAATGTAAGCGCCTCAGTGGACGAATTGGTAGAGTCTCGCAGGTGGCAGGTGGTGATTACTGCCGAAGACTCTGTGTGTTTCTGCAGAGAAACAGAAAAAGCTTAGCAGTTTGTGTTTAGAACAAAAAATAAGAGCTTAATTTTAGCGGGTAAACAGCTTCATGCATGATAATATGTACTTCATGATATGAGTACCAGAGAACTGCACCAATTTTCAACGATTCGCTAGTTGTAATTTTTTCTACACATTTCATCGCTTGCACTAATGACTGTGTGATTCTGTAATATAATTTTAACCCTGGCAAACAGCTGTAAATTTGAGACCATTTGGTTTGAAAAGTTGTGCAGTGAAATAAATTTTCGTTTTTTATTATTTGTTTAATTTAGTTGATTACATTTTGGGTGCAAAATGCATTTTACCGAGCAAATAAACAGCAAGTAAATAGTAAACGTTTAAAAATACTGCTAATGGCGGTGTCTTATGACCCAAAAAAAAACCAGTGCAAATTCATATTAAATGTTTTCTTAATTTTTGTTTAAAATCATAAATCATTAACTCGGAGAATGTTCAAATTAAAAAAAAAAAAAAAATTAGAGTTTAAGCTTCAGCCACCAATCAGTGCAAAACATCAGCTGATTGACGTTTTTGCAACGTTGCCAAATTTCCATTTCTTAATGCAATCAGTGAGCCAAAATACACGAGACTATTTTCCCGCATAACTTTTGTTCTCTCCAAAACATATGGTATTAATTCATCTGGCATAAAATTGTATACATATACACAGGTTTATGTGTGTTAGTGTTATTGGCATTGATTTGACATTTGTTTTAGCTTAAAAATATGTTGGCAAAACCAACCTCCATAATCAATTAAGCTCATGTGCACACCACGACGGACGATCACTGACTAAATTCGCTCTGTAAAAAGAAAAAATTCGGGCCTGTTTTTTGTTTTTTTGAAAGGTGTTGAAGCCGGTTGAAAAATTATGCCAACCAAAAACGACTCCCTTAATTAATCTCGTGCAAATTGGCTCAGTAATAACTGGTTCACTGATTTACTCTAGTCAAGTTAAGACTGCTTAAAATCAGGAAAAGTTTTGTTAAACCAGAGCTTAAACTCTAGTGGATTTTTTGGAGATAAGAGCAGCTTTAGTACAAAAATCTTAATTTTTATCTAACCTCATGGCAATTGGGAGGCCTTTGCAGAGATTTTTAAATGTGAAAGGACCTCAATAAAGGCAGGCAACGGTAGCAAGCCCTACTGACAGTTCGACTCCTGCTGAACACTCTAGGAATTTCTGCGTTTAGCATGTTCTTAAAAAAAAATAAAAAAAATTACTTTAAGCAAGCTGGCAGAATTGCAAAGCAATTTGCCAAGCAAGCTTTTTTTGTATAACAAATTTGTCTTTAAATCCACTGGAATAAGAGGCGCTTCACTCTTGCTAATTCATTTTTTTTTTTGTGTTTGTTAATTCAAAATTTGTATTATAATATATGTAACTATAATAAACGATAGTTGACAATAGTTATATATATTATAATACAAATTTTGCTTGCTAATTCATATCCTAAACATTTATCAGTTTTATATTGTTCTATTTAAATTTTTAATTTTGTTTTTACTTTTAATTGATCTATCAAAAAATCTGTTTTGTTTCCTCATCTACCAGAATAAAAATCTCTGTAAACCGAATATCATGCTACAAAATGTAAAAGCATTTTTTTTAAATGCAAAAATATTTAATACCAACTATACAAAACAAATCATTATAAACGAAAAAACAAAAACTTATATTAAAAAATAAATAGTATAAAGCAAACAAACAGAAAAAAATAGCATTAATAAATAAAATAACAAGCAAAATGAAACAAGGGATTATTTAAAGAAAAAAGATAAAAAAGCAAACTTAAATTAAACAATAAACAAAAAAAACTATTTTTTTCATATATTTCATTATAAATCTAATAACTCGAATTCATAACACCATAAATTAAAAATTTAAATTGAACAAAGAGAAACATATAACTGCAAATAGCAAAAAAAACAGGCATATTATATACGAATAAATTTAATGGCTAAAATGGAAAACACTACTGAGAGAAAAACAACAAATTACAAATAAATATTTAATTAATAGACATACAGAAAATACACACAAAAAATATTTATTTAACAGTTTAAGGCCAATACTCTGTATTGAATTGTTAGTTTTTTGTTTTTTTTTTTTTTTTTTGCTAAAGAAAACTAAAATTTTAGAATTTATCGTATTGTAAATAGCAAAAAAAAAAAAAATTTAACAAAAACTACAAGTCTACGATTAATTATTAAAACAAACAAAAATTTGATGAATCAAAAAACTTTAAAAAAATCTAAGATGGCAATTAAAACTTATACTCGTACGATAGAGGAAAATTTTATCAGCAAAACTTGAGTTTAACCTTTCTGTTCAAATTAGGGCACAAAAAAAAGTTTTTGGAAAATTCAGATGAAGCAAGGAAAATGAGCTACTGTACTGGGCTTTTACGTTGATTTTACTTTCTCAGAGTTGAGAAAGATTTTCTGTAAAAAAAAAGTTTTTCAAATCGATAAATTTGCTGCTTTAAATTTTTATGACGAACAGCTTTTCTTTTAAAATGTTTTGCTAGCGAAAAATGTTCCTTAGAAAATTTAATTACAGCTTTAGCATACCATAGAAAATGTATTGAGGATAAACATTTTATGAGGAAAATGCAACTACAACAAAATCGGTGATGCAAAATTTATTGACAAACGATAACGATTTTTTTTTATGAAAAGTTTGTCAGTAATAAAAAATTTTACGATACTAAAATGTTATCGATAAAAATTTTAAAAAATATCGATAACAATTTTACAAATATCGATAACAGTTTTGTAAAAAAAATTTTATTGATAAAAATGTTATAAAAAAGTTATTGATGACCAAGATGTTAACCATACAACTTATCAAAAAAAAAAAAATTTACGACATTGAAAAGTTATCGCTAACAATAATATTCTAAAGAAAAACAATGATAACAATTAAAAAAAATTATAGGTAACAATTTTGTAAAAAAAAAAAGTATTTACTGATAACAGTTCTATAAAAAAAAAGTTATTGATGACCACATTGTGACAAGTTTTCAAACAAAAATTCTACGATATTAAAATATTTTTCAAAATATATCTAGAAACATTTTCTTAAAAAATTATCGCTATCAATTTTCAATAAAAATGTTTATTGATAACAATTTTAATACATTTATATTAAATTACTTTTTCAGGCTTGAGTTGGTTTGACACTACTTTAAAATTTACAGTAAAATGATAACAATTTTATTAAAAAAAAGTTATTAATTACCACAATTTATCTGAAAATTTATTAGCCGTAATCGATAATGAAAACGCTTTATAGAAATGTTATCGATAATAACAAAATTTAATAGAAAATTGCCTAGAGACTGATAATCTGTATGGAATATTTTTCGTTAGCAAATTTCTTTCTAAATGAAATTTGCTGATAATATAATATAATATAAAATTATAATATAAAATTATCGATAACGAAAATGTTCGTCAAAAATCTAACGATTATTGCAGGAACCGAATTCCGGCGTATTCCATGATCGAATGAACTCGCTGATAAAAATAAGAAAAATCAAACAAAAACGAACGTTGTGAACAATAACACAACATTCGATAACGGATTCATGTCTAAACTAACTAACTAAAGAATTCAATAAAAAAAACTAATCGATAAAAAAATTTTTTCGATCATTATTCGTCAATAACTGTTCATAGCTTTAAAAGTTTTTTTATAAATGAACTTAATTATTTATGTGCTTTAAGAGCCAATTGAAATGTATTATTTTGGGTGTAAAAATATACCTTATTAAGATTTTCTATGTTTTTCGACCGTCTAGATGCCCCAACATTTACCTGATGCTTGATGCAACTCATCAGTAGACTTGAAAATTGTTAAAATAATGTTTAAAACCCAACTTCTTATTCCGAAATTCTCCTGAACAAAATAAGAATCAGAAATGTTCCAACAAAACTTTTCATACAGAAAACATTTTTCGCCTTGCAACGAAATGTCGGCGCATATAGACGGCTGAAAAAGACAGAAATCATTAGTGAGGTGTCTTCTTAGACACCAAATAATTTTGTTTTGACTTTGATGCAAAACTTTTAATACTAATCATTACAAGCATATTAATAATTATGTGTGGAAAGCAATTCGATAACAAATATTTTATGGGGAAATTTAAGGAATTTATTCTAATATTCCCATGCATACAATGAGAATCACAAATGTTCAAGCAAATCTTTAATGCAGAAAAGAATTTCACTTCTCTGCACATCCAAAAGCAATGACTCTCTTGTGCAGACTTTAAACGGAATGCACTCCGACCTTCTAACTGGTTCGCCTTCGTTGTCCTCCAAAAAAAACTTTTCTGCACCAAAATTTAATCAGGTCTCTTTTTAGACTTAAAATAATACATTTGAATTGGCTCTATATGGCAAATAAATCTTTACAGCTGAAATGCATCTGAAATGTAATCTCTTTAATTACAATTGTTAATAATTTTATTACTCTAACACTTGTATATTTTTCCTTTTCCAATATTTATTTTTTCTAGCTTTATTTCCATTGACAAGAATTTTTTTAGTTTTCTCTTATTTATAACCATACATTTTTGTTTTTAATTTCAGATTGAACTCAAAAAATTTATTAAAATTAAATGACAATATTAAATAAAAAAAAGTAAAACTAAACAACAAAACTAAGTAACAAAAAAAAAACACTAAATAACTTTATTAAAAATTAACTTTTGTATATAAATTAAACTTAGAAAATAAATACTTAAGTTATAAAATAAACTGGATAAACAATTGTACATAATAATTTCTTGAATAAAACTTTAAGTTCTTTTTTTATTAAAAAAAAATTACAAACCAAATGGCATCTTATTTGAAAGAAAGAATTTCCACCTGAAGGGCAAGTAACTAGAAAGGAACATTGCGGAGAATATAAGGTAATTAAAAATGTATTTTATTAAAACTACATACATATTCAAATAACGAACTTAGGCTGGGGGCTTGAGATCTCAGTTAAACTAGGATTAGTTAAACTGCAAACAGGAAAGTGCCGCCAATACGGCGAAATGATATATTTTTTATATTCCATTAGAGTAGAATATTTTACGAAAATAAGTTGTTCAGTCAAAAAAGTTTACATAAAATGGAAATAGCGAAATAGTCAAAATGCGTGAGCGTGCGTGACGTGAAGTGCAAACTGTACGAGAAAAATTATTTTGCTCGCGAGCATGCCAAAAAACATTCACGTGCACATCTCTATTAGCGAACTTTTACTATGCATTCAGCAGCCACATGTTATAATGCTGCAGTTCGCAGGAAAAACTAATCGATAGGCAGTTCCTGTACTCTAAAATATGACCATCAACTCAGCTTGACGTTCTCGGTATATGAAGTTGTACATACATATATTCATACTAACCGATGATAACTAGCGCAATTTTTTTGAAGGTTGAGTTGAACTGGATTGTCAATAAATCGAAAATTAACGCTTCCATTCAAGAAAAATAAAATATTGTGGAAATACATTTAAGCCTTAGTTTTTTGCTGTTACATGTGGTACAACTTTATTTATTTTTGTTGTGCTTACCAGGACAAATATGTAAGAAAAACATATTTAAAAAAATTTAATCTTTGTAACCCATTTTTTTAAACTTGTCAGCAAAGCAACAATGTCCTTGGTTGGGGTGTTAATTATCTTAAATCAATACTTAAGATAACCTATGTTGTATGTTAATGAAAATGTGTTGTACATATAAAAATATAAAAATACTTTTTTAAGACTAACTTGACCCATCAAGTAATTGGTTAACTGCTTCTGATGGCGTATATCAATTAAGTTTTCTGAGAGCCACGGTTTCATTCACCCGCAGCTGTCTGAGTTCCGTGTTGGAATGTTGTGTTAAACAAGTTGTATGTTTAGGGCTGTTCATACAGTTGATTTCTTTATATAAATATATAAAATAAACACTTCCATACCCACATAGTTGTCCCCCATCCAAGGACTTAAGTTAAAATTTGCCTTTTTCATGAATTGATAGTGACAGCACAAACTTAAACTACAGCGCTACTTAAATAATGGAATCCAACACCAACCTTTTCTAAGCAATTCAACACCAACACCTCATTTCTATTGCATACATACATACATATGAATGTAAGTATCTGTGAAGCAGTTTTTATTTATATTAAATTTGATGTAATAGATAAAAGAATGATTAAGCTCTTTCGTGGAATTATAATACAATGTTCTGTATACTCGTTCTTCGACCTTTTTATTTAAATTTGTTAGATTTTATATATGAGCTTAAGGTCACTCAATTCTCAATAAATATATTTTTTATTTATTGATAATTTTTTTTTTTTTTTTTTTTTTTTTCCGATATTTCGATACTCCTTTGTGTATCTTCTTCAGGAAAATGTGTTTTCTATTATTTTATAAATTTTCAAATTTCAAAACAATGATTACAATTGACAAACTAAATGAAAAATAAAAAGGGTTTTACATTCATAAATAGGCTTTACATACATACTTATTATCTACACAATTATATACATATATATATATATATATATCTATACTAATATTAATAATTATTTTATACATAATAACGTTTTTAACATAACATTTTTTTGGGTTTTTTTAGTTTTTTATAAAAAAGAATGAAAAATCATTAATGTAAAAAAATAAGATATTATGTTCTGAGAACATAATATCTTATTTTTTTACATTAATGATTTTTCATTCTTTTTTATAAAAAACTAAAAAAAACCCAAAAAAATGTTATGTTAAAAACGTTATTATGTATAAAATAATTATTAATATTAGTATAGATATATATATATATATATATGTATATAATTGTGTAGATAATAAGTATGTATGTAAAGCCTATTTATGAATGTAAAACCCTTTTTATTTTTCATTTAGTTTGTCAATTGTAATCATTGTTTTGAAATTTGAAAATTTATAAAATAATAGAAAACACATTTTCCTGAAGAAGATACACAAAGGAGTATCGAAATATCGGAAAAAAAAAAAAAAAAAAAAAAAAAAAAAAATTATCAATAAATAAAAAATATATTTATTGAGAATTGAGTGACCTTAAGCTCATATATAAAATCTAACAAATTATAATACAATAAATAATGCTGACGATTAAACTGCCTTCAGCTTGAAAACACCCACCAAATGTTATCTTATCTATTATCAAAAAACGCTGACAATTGAAGAAATCCAATAGAAAATTCGCCAACAACGAACTACAGTTTGTTTTTGCAAAACCATTTCCTTCAAATCGTGATAATAAAAATGCACATATAAAAAATGCCAGGATAAGCGAAACATTTATGGCGAAACACATGAAAAGTGTTTGTTTAGCTGTGAAATACATATAAAGATAAGATTTCACGTAACACATGTTTCTTATCAGGCATCCATCATTTTTATGAGTCTGAAATAAATTGTTTCCAAACCGTTTGATGTTAAACTGAATTTTAATGGATTTTAACTGGCATTAATGAAATTCATGCATTCTGGCAGCAGATATAATGAAAAATTTCTTAAAATGTTCATTAACATGCCGTTGGAACGCACGAGAATAGGCAGGCAACAGCCTGTTGTTGTGGTTGTAGCAACACCATAACATTTTGACAGTTTTTTAATTATCCACCGCTGACATAAAACAGTGCTGCCACAGCAAACATTTAGCCGCAAAAGAATCTGGTAAATTTAGGACTGTTTATCGCAACAAGTATTTGCAAAGAAATTGCTCGTGCATGTGTGACTAAAGAGAAACAACTTTTCTCTCGCTTACTGAAATTGGAAACAACAATGAAAATTAAAAAAAAAAAAAATATAATCAGCTCAGGAAGCCTCACGGTAATTTGTAACTGCCTCAAGCTCTAAAATTGGTAAAATTGGTAATCACCCTATTGGAAGTTGCTGTATGGTTTTTGCGTATGGCGACCAAAGTCAAATCAGTTTATATATTTGTAAACTAGACAGCTGTAGAATACAAGTGAACAAGCGATGGAGCAATACACTCCCCAAGAACGCGGAATAATCGTGTCTGTGACAAAGTGGACGATTTTTCGACCAAACTCGTAATAAATGATGAGGCTCATTTCCACCTCAGCGGGTATGTGTACAAGCCAAACTAACGCTTCTGTGTCACCGCAAATCTACAAAAGATGCACGAGGAGCCATTACACGTGCTCAAAGGGACTGCATTGTGCGCTGTTCATGCTGGAGCATGCCGCTGGTCAAGCGACAATGCGCTATAGGGTCATATTAGCCGAGGTTTTTCTGCCTCGGCATTGAACAAACTAGATCTGGAGGACATGTATTTAGTTCCAATAGGACGAAGCAACGGCACACACTGATCCGATCGGTTGACTTCTTTTGTCCCACCTGTTGTAAACAAAATTTTTGAAAAGTTTCTCTTTCCAATTGAGTTGGCTGTGCCAGGCTTACTTGAGGACTGTTCTTCGAAGCCCTAGATTTTCCAAGCAATGCATAGCGTTTACTTGCTGGCAAGGCAAATTTTTATGTATTTCAAAATATTTGAGGGCTTCATTATACGGACGTCTACATTTGCCACTTTGCAAAACCTTCTCATATTTCAGACGGGATTAATAGTTTACACTGTTCAAATTTGTTGCCAAAATGATTCCTAAAAATTTAAGTTTTATGACAACTTCGATAAGTTTGAGGATCTAATTGAAATTCTAAAAATGACAAAACGGTCTACTCGAGTTGTCTGGAGCAGGCAAAAAATAAACACATCCAGAAACATTCATAAACATTTTATATTTTTCATTATTTTATAGGGCCTGAGTGAATTGATTCCCACCACCTCCCATTTGAGAAAGATTTTGATAAAATTGTGGTGATCTAGGGTATTTGAAGAAGACAAAACCAGTAAAGTTAAAGACTTATTGGCTGGGGTATACACCGCTTCAGACTGCTTCACGTCAACCACTAGAATCATCAGCACCCAAATTGCTTCGAAACGAGTTCACTAACGGCTAATGGCATACTAATTTTAAGCAGCAATGTATAACCTTCTTACTATCTGAGCTCTTCATTACTGATTCTCAATATTTTTATTGTTTTACTGGCCGTTTTGTAGATTTTTTGTAGACTTTTTCAATGAGGTTTCTTATTATTTTCGTCAGCAGAGCCTTTTAAAGACTAAACACATCAACTGACTGTTCCTTTAAAGTTTACTTTTGCATATTTCTATTGACAATAAGAGCAGTTTTTTAATTTAAGTTTTAAAGCTGACTTTTCATTAAAACTTTTTTAGCTCGCACTATTATTTATTTTTTACTTTCTTTCCTGGCATAAAAGCAAACATTTTTAGGCAAAATTTGTTATCAATTTTTTTTTTTTTTTTTTTGTAAAAAAATCTCTGTTGATTGGAAAAATGTTGAGTTTTTCAAGATAGTACATATTTAAAAACAAATTTTAAAAATATTAAGAGTATTGCTTAACTTATATTCACCCGTATTCATTTATTGTCTGCCACTTTCTTGATATTTTTTAATCTATTTTTGTTCATAGAAATCTTTGCTTTTTTATTTTTATGACAGCAAAGGATTTAATGGAAATTTAATTTTTCCAAAGATATTTTAAAAGATTTTGAGTTGTAAACATTCATTTAACAAAACCAAAAAAAAAAATTCTAATGTCTGCCAACACATGTGGCATATATACACATACTTTAACGTTTTGTGTGTTATAAAATTCCACTTAAAAGGGTGTCTTTGACTGTAGTAGTCAATCAAAAATAATGTTTTATTGATTTAATTTACATTTTGTTTGCCACCTACACCCCTTTCGCGAAAGCTTAATGTACTTAATGTGTTCTTTTTTGTACAGGGGGGCTGCTGAATTTGAAAGACAATGGTAGCATATGTTACTATAACGATTTCAATTACTTTACAAACACATTACAAGCACTGACTGACAATGGCAAAGCAAAATTTTTTGGTACCAACAACAACAATAAACGAAAACATCGTTTGCATGTTTTATGGATGTTAATAACAAAAAAAAATTTTTTTTAACAAACCCACCACCGCCCTGTAATATTCCAACAATGAAAATAGAAATAAATATTCCCTAATACTACGATATAAAAAAATCACCCAAGATATATTTCTTAAAAAAAAAAATAAATAAAAAAAGACTAAAGAAATGTTAAGGAAAAACACCCACTTGCCAAAACCGCCTTATAGCAATTGCAACGTCCCTTGCTTTGAGAAAAAGAAACAAAGAAAGAAAAACGTCCCAGAGCAGAAAAAAATTTGAATATTAAAAAACATTGAGCAACTAACAACTACAAATATAAATAGCTGGAAATACCAGCTACTCAAGCATTTCCTGGTTTTCGTTTTACACTCTATTCTTAACAATTGTTGTTCAAATAGTACAGGGTGTATTCTTTTGCTGTCAGACAAAACAAAGTTAGAAATGTAAGTAACATTGTTCAAACTTGCCTACGCCAAAACTTTTATATATCATTCTGAGCTTTTTTTTTTTGTTTGTTTTTTAATTATTCTTACTCCCATACAATGTGCACTACTACACATCCCTGGCACAATCAAATAAAAATTTAATTGGTTTCCCATATTCCCACACAAATGAATTCACTTCCAAGATAATGCAATTTCAAGGTATTTACCATTTACTAAGAGACTGCTTCATGCAGTTTCCATTCGTCCCGTTAAGATTCACTTCTCTTCGTTTCGTTTTTAGCCGTGTTGCGCGGCTGGTTCTGTTCAGTGTCCGTCGAAAATTCATTAAAATAGTGGTAAAAAGTGCATTAAAAATTATATTTTTTGTAAAAAAGTATAATTTATATATTGTTTTATTAGAATATAACAAAATTTGTGCGTAAAATATGTTTTTTTCTGTATAAAAAGCGTTTTGCAAAAATTTGGGAATAACAAGAAAGTAAATTGTTGGCAGCGCAGTCGCCATTATTAGTTCTTGTGCGAAAAGAGAAGAGAATCTCTGGCAGCGCAGTCGTCATTAGTTAAACATTCTCACAATGAGTAGCATTAAGTTGTTGGTGTAATTTAGCTGCTTAAGCACAAGTGCATATTTGTTATTGTTATTGTTAATGTTTGTTTATTTATTTAAAATGAACAATCAATCATGAGAAATCAAAAAGTATATAATTATTTTATGCAAGTGAAAGCAAAAATACCTGGAGTGTAGTTGGCACATCTGAGAAAAACAATACTGCCTTTAAACTATTCCCTTATAGTTGTTTAGTATAACCAACATTTCTGGCGTTACTGAGAAATTTATTACTTAAAAAAATTAAAAATTCCTGATTGTTAAAAACTCACAAAAAGTAGAAACCCTCCCGAATCCCAATGAGCTGCTACAGTAAGCTATCGTCTACCTGAGTGTGGAAACAGTAGTATAATGTTCTATGTTCTCACGCAAAATGTTTAATAAATAAGTTGAGTATTTAGCTCTAAAGTGGTTAGTGACACTCATAAAAAATCCAAAGAAGTTGCTTTATAAGAAATCACCCTTTACTTTTGTAGCAAAGAAAAAATTTATTGAATATATTGCATGCAATTCTTTGCTTATTTTCCTTTATTTTTTGGCAATATATTTTCAATAAAGGCTTTAGCAAAACAATTTCAGTTTTTTTAACCTTTTTCTTCTTAAAAGGAATAGAATTAGAAACCAGGGTTAATATTATGGCATAATATTTATTGCGACAGTTTTCTTCTCCTTTTTTTTATTCCTCTTTTGCCTTTGAAATGGTCTGGTCTGGTCTATACAACACATGCAAACAAAAAAAACTAAACTGAAAAAATGAGAGAGTAGAGAATGAACAAGAAAATATTTGAATAACGGAAACGGAAATGGCGTATAGACACTTCAGTCATGTTGAAGTTGAAACGTACTGACTTAATGGGTACGATTGTGTGAGTCTACTAATGTAGATATCACTGTTTTGCAATAAAACTAAACAATGTTGAAATAAAAATTTATCTTTAAAATAAATTGAATTTATTAGGAAAAAGCTAATTTTTAATGTGTCCTCTCGTTTGGTTGAGTTGAATATTTTGTTCGTAATAGCAAGTAGCTAAGAGGCGGGCATACATTTTTATTATTTTATATATTATTGCACATATCTCTTTTATTTTTAATTCTTATGAGCAGAAAAACGTAATCACCGAAATTATTGAGCTTACGACTACTTGTTGATATGAATTGCTGACTTAACTAATTTATTTGTTACAAAAATAATGCAAATAAATAAAACGATTGAAATCAAACACACCGACCTCCTTCCAGGTCTCCTAAAGGGGCGACTATACAAAAGTATAAAAAAAAATTTGGAAATCACAGGCCTCAAAAGTGACGTTTTTGATATGCTGTAGTGGATTCTTATCTCATGCCAAAAGTTGTCACAAATATTGAAAAATTTTTGCTTCACAAAGAATTGATAGTCTGAGTTAAAATACAGTTAAGGTATTTACAAATTTATCGATTCAACTAGTTTTCCACCAATTTTTTATTTTATTTTATTTTAATATTTAGTTATTTTGACCCCTTTTTTTCTTCTATTTTATATATTTATTTGAGCTTAATTTCTTTTGGAATTTGAGTATTTATTTTTGTCAATATTTCGCTCTCCTTCGGATAGCTTCTTCAGGACAATAATAATCAAATTCTAAAAGCCCTTAAGCTCAAAAAAATATATAAAAAATTATGTTATTTTATTTATATTCATCGATTTGTTAACTTGTATTGTAAGATAATGCGGTTGCTAATGCCAATAATTAATACTTAGTCCAATTCGTAACAATTTATTCATAAGCCATGACAAAAATAGCCAATTGGCTGCTCTAAACAATTTATGAATTGTCACTGTCATATATGAAAATATTAATTATAACTATGATGTTGTGGTAGAGAAAATCGGTTGTTGTTTCTTAGAAACACAGAAAATTAATAGCAAGAGTTGAAAAATAGTTTTCTCAACCATTATTTTGTTCAGTCAACCATTTTCCAATCAATCTCTTGTCTGTGTGCATAAACATTAAATAGAATTAATAAACCAACAATATCTAAAAAAAAAAAAATAACAATAAAACGCTGTTGACAAGATAATGTCGCTTTTGCTTTTTGTCTTGCCATGACACTATATTTTTCATTTCATTTTCTATAAATACAAAATTTTTGTTTTAATACTTTTACTTTGAAATGTTAAAAATAATAAAAAAAAATTATTACCTTTAGAAAAACTTTGCTTTGCTTCATTCGCAAAGTGTGTACAATTTATTATTAACTAACTTTGTTTTTAATGTGCAAACAAGGTCATTGAAAGTAGATGTTATTTTATGTTTTATTAAAATAAAAGTCCTTTAAAACTATTAATATTGTTTGCGTGTGTTTTTCCATTCCAAACCATTTAAATACTTTTTCTCTTTGGCAATGTGTTTAAATATATAAAAATAAAGTTTTTATTTTTGCACTTTTAAGCCTCAAATAATTCCATAAAAATAATAAAAAGGCATTGCAGAAGTTGGTTGGTTGCCACTCTTTGCCAAAGTTTTTTGTGATTTCCTCTCTCTTTCTCCTGGCCTGCCCTCCCGCCTTCTTTTTCTTCGCTAGCGTTTTAAGTGCAAGAAATTATAGTTGAATAGTCAAAGGTAAATACTGTATAACAGTTTAATGTTGAGTGAAAAATAAAATGTGAAAGCAGTAAAAGAGCAGGTATTATGAAAAAATAAAATTTATAAGGATACTTAGCGTGCTCGTTTGTTGTCGTCTTGTTTTTTTACTTATTTGCTTAAGTTTGCAAAAAATTGGAAAAAAAAATATTTTGTGTCATAATTTAGAGCAACTTCAAAAACAAGTTTTCTTTAACTGTCGCCATAAACTCAATTTGGGTTAAAAAATACTTTCGGCCGAAAAGAAAAACTCTCAAATGGTAACATCAATTTCAACATCTTCATACAAAGAACTTGTATATAGAATATAAAATTTTATTAGAGCAAAACAAGCAAAAAACTGTTAATAATTTTTATCGGACTTTCTAGTTCGATTTTTATTTCCTCAAAATTGAGACAGAGGTTTTTGTAATAAAACTGGAGTGATCAATATTTTTAAAGAAGACAAGCTAAGTAAAATTGAAGACTTATTGGCTGGGGCACATGCCATGGCCACCACATCGCTCATCAGCACCCAAATTTGCTTCGAACCCAGGCCAAGATTAATTGCAGACGATTTTTAAGCAGTATTACATAGCCATCCTACCAGCCAAGCCCTTCACTGCTTGAATATATGTATGTATGTTGAATATATGTATGTATGTTAAATTCTCTCACCAACATCCAATTGGTTTTTGTGTTTGTTGCTATTGTATCAGTGATAACTTTTCGCCAGGCCGAACGATTTTTTTAAGCATTAATTTTTAATTTTATAGTCGATCTCTGTGATTTACAATTGTTAATAGTTTTTATTCTGCTTTTTTTTTTGTAGGATTGTTTAAATATTGATTAGGCAACATCACTGAGAGTGTTTATTCGACATTATTTTTTTTTCGATATTTTTTCATACTGATTTTCTTTAACTTTAGATTCTTTTCCAGAGTTTAATGGCTCTTTATAGCAATTTGGAATAAAATTTAATGTGCAAAAGTAGAGAAATAATCAGGCTTCAATTTGATATACAACATAATTTTCTAGGTCTCAATTTCATACAAGAGTTTGTGATAGAAAACGTGCTTTAAAGTACTTCAATTTTTTAAATGCTTGAACAAGGATCTTGTCGTTAATAAGTGTTTATTAAAATCTTCGTCATGTCGTGTTTCTGAATAAAATTTCTAGTCATATTGCTTACTAAAATTTTATGTAGCGTTGATGTAAACATTATTTAATATTTTCTTCCTCATACTTTAATTGTTAATTGAAAATTGTCCTAAAAAAATTCAAACCCTTCAGAGAGTCAAATTTATTAAGCTATTTTTTTTTGTTTCTTTCTTAAACGCACTTAATTATTTAATTCATTCAATACAGAGTCAAAGTGTGTTTGTAAATGAATGTCTTTATGTACGCCGTGTGCGTGTGCATCAGAGTGTGTGCCTGTGCATAAATGAAGCGTACGTTTTTGTTTGTTTACCAAACATTTATACATATGTATATGTGCTTTTGTATGTTTGCATGTGAAAGTTAGACTAGAAAGCAATAAATCCTTTAAAAACACTGACATGACATGACATGCAGGATTACACAAAAAAAAAAAAACCGAGAGAACACAAAAATAAAAGCAGGGATTATTTAATGTAGTATCTGATAAAGAAATTATATAACGGGTAAACACTTTGAGGAATATTTTTCAATTTAATAATTCCTAAACGCTAAATCACCCTCAGTTAAGCTTTTGAGGGTTTTTCATTTTATAATTAGAAAACAGATAGATTATTAAGTGAAATTTGCTTTCAAAGGAGATTAGAATAGCAAACAGGGGGACAACTTATTATTTGGCCATTGCTACCAGTCGTTTGGAGAGAAAAAAATTATTGGCGGTTGGTCATACATTCGTCTGCTCTACGGCCACTACCCAAAGAGTGGTTAATATTGTTACGTTTTTTTTCCCTTTAATAAAAACGGTTTTGTGGATTGCTTGATTGCAACTAAAGTTAAAACACACTCAGCTCTTTTATTTACAGCACTTTCAGTTCTATTCAAACTTTAACAATTATTCAACTCTATTAAAACACTTTACTAGAACATTTTTCTACACTGCTGTAGAAATCAAACTTATTGCTTATTATTGACGGTAACACAGTTAAAGCAAGACTCATCCAAAAAACACAAATACGTGTTTTTTATTATATCTTTATATATTATATTATTTATTTTATTATTAACATTGTGTATTATGGTAGAACACCCTTTATATAAATATAAATATATATTTATAAAAACTATACCTAATACAGTGACACAATGACGGTTGTGAATTGAGCTATTCTCTTTGCCCTAAACTAAAAAGCATTTTACGTAAAATTTCTTGGAAGACATCCTTTCATAGATCTTTAAGATACAAATTTATATGCGCAGTTCTGTTAATATTTCATTCTCATTCTCTTCACGGAGACACGTAGAGGATGCACGCAATTAAATTTCTTTCCAACGAGTTCAATACAAGCAACTTGTACATTTTTATCTTTATAATGATATGTATTGCTACACACAAATTAACTTGTCAGTTTAGCCTGTCTTAGGGATAAAATTGTTTGCTGAGTGTTATTGAAAGAAAAAAAATTGTTTCTGTTTTTACTCTTTGGCAAAAGAGACTGAAAGCAGCTTATCAAATTATTTTGTTAACATTATTAAATTCATGTATAATACTTGTAAGCCTGAATAGATTTTCATGCTTTTAAGAGGAACTTATTTAGAAAAAATTCAAATTATCTCATTAGAAATTAAAGTGTGTGAATAGAAGTCAGATTTTATGTTACAAAAGTTGTCGAATCTATAAATACTAACACACGGCATGAGTACGCTTCATTTTCGAATTAGCCTGAATTATGTTCGTTATTTTTTTTTTTTGTTCCTGCAAAATATGTTGTATAAATCTTGGTATATTTTCGACAAAGTTCGTAAGAATTTAAGGTTTTGTGATTTTTAAAATCTATTTTTAATTTTTCATACAAAAAATAAAATATCTCGGTATATTACTCCAGTTTATATTTTTTATTCCAGCAACCAAACTGTTGGTGCTTCAGCATTTTCTTTGCAAAATAAAAATATTCTGGTTTTTTTTTTTTTATTCAAATTTCTTTTTTATATAGTTTCCTGCAAATGAATTGTTTCCTGAAAAAATGCATTTAATATAAGACCATCTTTTTGTAGCCTGTGCCATATAGGAAATCCATAACTGGCGTCACACTTATGACTGCATTCAGAATTTTAAGAAAAAATTCAAAAAATTCATACAGTAGAGTGCGTCTGTTGGTTTGTTTGTTTGTATTTTTTTTCGGCAAACATACAAAACAAAAGTAATACTCAGATAACAAACTGGCAAGCAGCACAATGATAGAATAGCACTGGCAAAAAATAAATAAAACGTACGGAAATATATTAACGCATTTCCTGGAATAGTTTTAGCTCTCTGTAGACAAAAAAGAAAAAGGATCATTGAAAAATGTTTTTGGCAATAAGCTAAAAATGTTTCTAGGGAACACTATTAAAAAATGTGCAATTGCATGCAGCTTGAAAGCAGTGTAGAATACTAAAAGGAGCATTGACTCTTGTTGGGGTAGTCTACTTTTAGGTGCCTACGGTTTTTGATTTACATGGCAATTATTTCTTTTCTTGCGTAATGAGAAATTTTATTGTTGCTCCATATTTTTTTTTCCTCTAGTACGTTTTCATTTATGATTTCTTATACAATATTTTCTCTATTAGACTTTCTTCTGAACATACTTAATTGCTTGACTTATTTTTGATTTTTTTTTTTTTTACAAATTTAAGGCCATATTCATAATAATTGTTGTAAGTTTATTAAGCTCTTATTTGACGAATTTCTATGGAATATTTGTTAAATGAACGTGTAACAAACCTTCAATAGTTTTTATGAATATGGGTGTTAATCATTAGTTATCGAACTCATTGGTTATAAATAACTAAAATATACGTATATTAAATTATATATACAAAAATGTTATATTTAACTAAAGAATTATTAAGAAAAAATTAAGGGCTATTCACCCATCGTTACGTTTTCATCTCCGATTACGTCAAAGGCAGTATAAGCTGTTAGCTTTGTTTATTTAATGCTATTAATAACCATAATTGGGGACTGATTAGAAGACCTGCATTTGCAGATTTGTCAAAATGTTCGTCTGAAAGATGTAATTTAACAAATATTGCATACCATAGAATTGCGTAGAAAATGTAATTTGACAAATATTCCATACGAAAGAACTGCATAGAAAACCCCTCTAGATGCACAACTTGTTTCTGCTGTATTTTCTAAAATACTTCTTGTGCACAAAATTTGAAAACGGAAATATGTAGAGAAGAAGACCACAAAACGACCTGCACTTGCAAGTTTGTCAAACTCGTTCTTCAAAAGGGGTAATTTGAACTTTTGATATTTTTACCAGTTTTGATCTTTGAAAACATTTTCATCATTCCTTTTACTTTTAACAAATGCGCCATGGTTTATCAGCAATAAAAACATACACAGAGATCTTCGAATTTTCATGGTTAAGAATGAGATCAATAACTTCAGTGAAAGACACCTTAATAGACTAAGTAATCATTCCAATGTATTAGCAATAAACCTGCTAGATGAGAGCAATGAAATCCAAGGACTTAAAAGGCTTCATGTTCTTGACCTTCCCTTCCGAAAATAGAAAATTATAATTTGTCAAATCCTATTTAAATTACAAAAGTAAAATTTGATTTTTTATTGCTTTATTTTTTTTAAGGAAAACTCTATGTATGTTATTTAAAAGTCATGAAATTTGCTTATTATTTTGATTGTAAAATAGATTGCAAATAAAACAATTAAACAAAAAAAAATTGGTTCCTTTTGCTCAAAACCTATAAACATTTTGAGCAAAAGGTAAACGGCGCTAAAATACTTGATATAAGCGCCATCACCGCCAATTGTTCGTTTGTTTCCACCCTTTGATTTTTTTATGGTTAATCAAACTTTTTAAATATATTATGCAAGAAACGGAACTAACTTCACAGCTTCGATTTGAACATTAATAAGTATGTTAGCACTTTCTCTAAAAATGCTCTGTGTCAATGGAACACGTTAGAAATGTTAGCAAACAGATCATTCTGTTCAAATAACAGCGTTTGGCTAAGAAAATGTAAACAAAATCAGAGATGTCAAAAGCGAAGCTAACTGAGGGAGCTGACTTCACACCCAAAAAAAAATTGTTTCAATTATAACACATATAGCGGTTATTGGATATCATTTATATCATTTCATAAACTTTCATAGCACTACCTACAACGTGTATAACATTTACAACATCCGCAATTTTTTTTAATAATTCAGCTCAGAATACTTTAAACCACTTTCTCAGGGAGACAAAACACTGAAAAATATTGCATTTTCTTCATAATCTTAACTTATTGACATGTTATCCTTTGAGACTCTGGAAAAAAATACCAAAATTCTTACAAGTCTATTGATATTTTTGCAGCAAAAATACAGTTCTGGGAATATTCTATTTATTATTATACATACGTGTTCTAGAGAGTTATGGATATGACAAACTCTTTACAAGTCTACTTAGGTACAATGTATAAAAGTCAGACACACACGCATAATTATTTCACTGAAAACATACTCCCCTGTCAGGTGTGTGTGTGTGTGGTATAATAATGGCAAAAACTATTTATTACCTCAGTTGCTTCAAAAAAGCAATAGAGGATAAAAAGCAAAGAAGTCTAGCCGTGTATTTATGGTTATTGAGTAGCTTTCGTTTTGCCACTGCTGCTTAAAAATATTCAATTCAATTTCGAAAACTGTTTTTTTGTATATTCAATTGTTGGTTGCTTTCACGGCCACTGTTCTTGCAAAGGAGGAGGGAAGTGAGCGAGCGAAAAGGTTTAAAAAATTCAATAAAATCCAGACGTCTGTTTGAAAATATTTAGAAATGCGACCAAGACAGTCATTCTTAAGACTTAATGCTTTTTGCGAAAGAGCGCACGTATGTGTAGAGTCATGGCAGTATGTTCAAATGTACAAAACATTTTCGTATTCATAAATACCTTTGGTTTTATTGTCATTGGAAATTTATGACTGGTATATTACTTCGGCATTATTAAGAAAAATTCATACAAAAATTGTGATTGAAAAAAACGTAAAAAAGTGAAGATGGCAATTCACACCTGTCTTCTGATAATGCTATTACGTTTTTCTTGTTTGGAACATGTTATGAGCAGACAAAGGGCTTGTCTTTGCTTCTCTTAAGAAATGCATTTCGTTTTGATTAAGGTTAAGTGAAGAATTTTATAGAGAAAGAGAAGCAGCAAAGCAAAGCTGACTATATAATTTATAGTATGAGGTATACATAATTCAGGGCAAGGAAGTCATATTTTCATCGGTTATGTGTTTTTATTTGCGAAACATGTTTCGAGCTGAAACTCTTTTCAGTAATAGATGGTATCTACTTTAACTGATTGAAATAGTTGATACTAGCAATAAATAAAGGAAATAACTAAAAAAAAAAATAATGGTAAAACAAAATGATGACCTTAGCTGGGGAACAACTAGCTCATTCAAAGAAGCATAGCGATTCTTTCTCGCTTTACCCCGAAACGAAAGTAACGAAACAAGAACAGATGTAATTAGAATCATTCTTTGTATAATTGAAAAGTTTTTGCTGGCGAATTTCGAGCTGGCATAAACGACAGAGCACCAGCTCTGCAAGATAGAAAATTATTCATTGATAAAACAGTAGTAATTCCAATAGATCTGCCTATAGTTCGATCTACTTGGTTTTTTCACAAAATTTTATTTATTTATAGGCCGCAAGTATTTCCCCTGTCATTAGCAAAGTAAAAGTAAGTTAAGCAGGCACACAATTATGCCGCCAAAAAATCCTCTTTATCACTTTTCGTTCAATTATATCCTAAACCACCTCGGTTTTGTTTTATCTAAAGGTTTTTTTGTACAAGAACTATTTACCCTGGCATGTGAAGAATATAAATGGAGATCTGTTAAAAATAAATGTGGTCCATTTGGGCCTCAAGTTGTATTGCGATTTGTTCATATTTCATTATATTTTATGGTTTTCAAATTTTAAGTATTTTTCCTGGCACAAGAAAAATTAAGAGACCAAAAAGCATTTGGCACAATAATTACGGTAATTTATATATTGCTGTTTCAGTCATACTTTGATGTGTGTCATTCTTATCATATCTTAAGTATTTAGTCTCTTCACTAACACTAAATTCCCTGGTTTAGAGACACCTGGCAGGGAATCACTTTTAATTGCAACTTATCCAGTCATATTTTTATCTGCTCTATTTTTGTCTCATTATAAGTTTTTTCCGTAGAAAAGTATTTCCCCAGGCATAAGAAAAACATAAAAGTATAAAAGAATTTAATAGAGAAAATTCTTTTCATTACTGCCAGCAGAGGCAAAACAAGTTAAAAATGTAAAAAGCACGAAAGTTTTTCTATTTTTCGGTAGCGAAAGATTTATATTTAATTCAAGCTAATTTTAGAATAACCTGAAAAAAAATATTTTGCCTTTAAAACAACTTTGAGTTCTATAAATTTTTTATCAATACATCAAAAATAAAAAATAATATTTTTCTAAATTTTCTAATATTTTTTATTTAAATTTATTTTTATCTTATTTCCTTTTTAAACTCCCCTTTGTTAATTTTTGTACTATGAAGTCTTTTGTTGGCCTCTGCCGAGATTCAAACCAAAAATTCATCACTGTTCTTCAGACATTGCAACAATTGGAACTAAGCCTTAACAAACTATTAAAAACAGAGTTGATTTTAAATGAGGTCATTATCATTGTGCCAATTTAACATGATCGTTAGTCAATATTCACTATTAATATTGTCTTGCAAGTTTTTGTTGGTCTGTTTACTTTTAACTGTGTTTGTTCTTCTTGATGTTTATTGCGAAAAACTGTATCTGCCCTTCCATCTATTATTTTAAGTACTGTACATACATACATACATACATTTTATACCCCCTATACCAATATATCTATAATATTGAGTATATTTTCTCTTATAACCTGGCACTGGAATTTCCAGAGCGAACTCTAATTATTTTACTGTTATACAATTTAATTTTCCTTGTTAAACATGGAAATTTCCATACAAAATTTTTAATATGCTGTTGTTAAATTTTTTAACATACAAGCATTAAGCTCTCAGTTTCTTCATTACTTTTCCATATTAAATTTAATATGACTAAAACATTTTGATGGCCTTCATTTCAAGAACGTTACTTTTTCATGAAATATTGCACATATTGCGCAGCTTTTATTTATGATTTATGTGCCATTTCACACAAAAAAAGAAAAACATAAATAATTTCTTCCTCATTTTATGTGTTTTAATAACTTCAATTAAAAAAAAAATTAAAATTCGTTTGTCATGCATTTGTAAGTATATGAAATCACTTCACTTAATATCGTTTCATTCATGGTAAAACACACACACACACACACACACACATACATTTTACAGCAAACAACAGCAGATCCAACAGCAGCATCGTCATCGTCGTAAAGTTGATTATAGTGCCAAAACCACAGATTCCAGCTTAAAAACAAACTCAAAAATATTTTATGAAATATAAATATACACATCAATCACAACCAAACGCTCACATACACACATACATACACTGCCACACACAAGCAAATATTTTCAATGTCATTCATTATGTATGCACATAAATTTGTTTTCTATATGTAAAGTGAACTTTAATAACAATAAAAAACATAAATACTTTTCAGCAAACGTGGCTGTGAACAAAAAAGCGGCGGACTGGTTTGACAGTAAAAAAAAATATTATAAACAATTTTTTATATGTATATAAAATGAGTTAAATACAAGAGCTTGAATAAAAAAGGATGAGTTAATAGCAGACAAAAGCTTTTGTTAACATATATGCATGGCAACATGTAGATACGTACATATTTCTTTGATTAAATATAAAAATAGGAATGCCTTAATACTGTACATGTCAAATGAGAACAGCTGCAGTACACAGCAACAATGAACAGAGAAGACATTGACAAGCGGCGGCAACACACAACACTGTCAAAAAATAATCACACAAAGTATTTTCTTTCTCAGTTACAATCAAAAGTTTAAAATATAATTTATTGAAGTTTTTGCACAAACTTAAAAAACAGTTGAATATTACAATTGCTAATAATTCTATCGGACTTGAGTTCGATTTTTACTGCCACGTCGCATATCAGCACCCCAATTTAATAGCTAGGTGGACAACCGGCTGTCTCTGGGTAGCAAACACCCTTCATCAGCAAGCACCTTATGAACTTTGGACGTGTCAAAATTTCACAATTTTGGCACAGCCGCTGTAACCACTCGGCCATCCTGTCCACCTAGCTATTAAATTTTACTTTTCTTTACTTAATTGATATTAATTAAAAGTAGTGACAAACCAAGGGTTGAACTTAAGCCTGAAAAAGTAATTTAATGTAAATGTATTACAAAACAGAAGTTCAATAAAATTAAAATTTACAGTAAAATATTAATTAATTTTAACTAAGCGAACTTTTCTCTTCTTTAATTATTTTGTATTATTGCTTTAGAGCTTAGGCCCATTCTTTTTGATCTTAGTGGTTGGTATTAATTAAAGACAATGCGAAAGACATCAAAAATCTTTAGCTGGGGAATGGGTAGCTGTTTCGAAGTCGCCACACTTCTTATCAGATCCCGTCCTTGATATTAAGAAATTGAATTGCACGAGTTATTAACTTACCAAAGTTTTTGTTTGCAAATTTAGGCAAATTAAAAGCTAATTATTACTTTAACCTTAATAAGTTGTACAAAATTATTTTTGCTATTTTTTTTTTATTTTTTTTTTATTTAATTTGTATTTAATATATTTAATTTACCAATAATTGTTTCTTAGATTCAGAAGAAAAAGAAAAAGTGAGCGTAAGTACACGACTATAAAAAAATGCAGTTAAAGTCTAAAAAAAATTTTTCTCTGAAAACAATAATCTAAGAATATAAATAATTTTTCTTAGAACTAATACTTTACACAAAACCTACAGTCTTATGCTGCAAAAGATTTGATCAAATGTCATTTCTTTTTAATTTAAGAGCCTGGTACTAACATTTGCATAAGATTTTACCTGAATACGGTTTTCTTTTATACCCCACTTTGCTGTCGTTATAATAAAAATAAACCATTTTGTTTGGCAGCTAACGAGCCAAACGTCTCAAATAAAATATTTAATACAAGATAAAGTCAAAATGGTATACATATGGACTTGCACACATTCACCTTATGTTCCTTGAAGTATAAGAAATAAAACAGACAGCAAATAAACCCCTTCAAATTTTGAGCAAAACGTTATGGCTATTAGATTTTTTATATTATTTAGCAATCGCAGCTTTGCGTTGAACTGCAAATTCATAATCTTCTTTTAATATCGCGCAAGTTTTTAACTAAGAACTTATTTTATTTTATAGGATTTTTCTTTTATGCTCTAAGCATCCTAATTTATATTTCCTTAATATTATTTTTCGTGTTTTTTATTTTCTTGTAACTACACTTCGAAACTGACGTCGTGTCATTAACTTTAATTTTAGTAATATATTTATGTGTTTTTTGGCTTCCCGTTCACAGAGACCAGCTTCATAAAAACATTGTAACCGCCATAAACTGCCTAAGCATGTGGCAATTAAATGTCAACTCAATTAGTTCATATTTGTGGCAACATTTTGATCACTTGTTTATTTTGCTCTTTTTGTGCAAATGTCTGACGCTTTTTCCAAAAAGCCATTAAAAACATAAATCGTTGTCAAATTAATAGCTTTTGTGATAAATTTCTAATACGTTTATTAAGCAAAGTTTATGGCCTATAAAAAATATTTTATTTATTTATCGCGTTATGCCAGTAGAAAGTCATAAAGATATGACCGGTTGTTGTTCGGTTTATTACTTTGTATTATTTTTTGTATACCTGTGCGTATGAAGTGTTAAAACTTGAACTGCAAAATACTCATACGTACCTGAGATTTTCCTCTAAGATTTTAAGAGAAATTATATATAAAACAAACCACACATTGTTAGAAAGTTTAAGGGATTTCATATGATTTTTAAAATGTTGTAGCTCAAGAGTTACCATTGATTTTCTGCACATGGACCTCTTGCGACAGCCTTTAAAAATCTGAAAAGTATTTTGCTTTGTAAACTGTTTTAGAAATGCAAAAGAAGAGAAAAACCAAATCACGAACAAACTGTGTAATTATATTTGTGCAGTTATTTGGTATAACTCAGGTCCCACATAGAACGAAGTTAAGCTCAATAAACATGATAGAAAAAAATAATTATAGAAGAAAAATTCGAATAATAGAAATTGATATGTTTGCTAGTGAAATTCATAGTGATTTTTATTAATTTATAAATTTTTCAAACATAAAAACTTAATTTTTTTTAAAACACCACAAGTGGTCAGATCAGCTACAATTCATCTAGTGTAAGTGATAAGCCGTCGGAATCATTGCTATATTTTCGATCATATCTTCAAGGTCGGTCGGATGGATTGAAGTGGCATGTTTGTCCATGTTGTGCGGCATACACTTAAGCCAGTATAGGCTTGTTGTATTTCACCACAAAAATTTGAAGCACAGGTCCATAAGAATTCCGTGTCATTTACAAGGCTCCTTCATTTCCTCCAGCATATTCTCCGTAACTGGGTTATCGCTGATATCGATCGGTGTCTCTTCCAAGATATCACGACCGCAGTTGTGAGCAGCTGAGACACTGGTATAAGTATTTGTCTTCAAAGTTAAAACCTTAGATAATAAAATTAGAAAAAAGTCCATTGAATTATTTTTTTTAAGAATCTTCAATATTCTACCTTTTTTCAAAAAAAAAAAAAATTTTTTTTGTTTTGTACTCTATTTTTCTGTTAATTTAACTTTATTTTCTATTTTGTTTGAAAATTCTTGCTCAGCCCAAAGTAAAATTTTGTATTCCTTTGTGTTTATAAATTTAAATAAAGAAACGGAAAATCTGGCTACTTCAAAGTCGCCACGCTTCTCATCCCAACGTACTTGAACCGCACTGTTGGCTTAAGTATTTGGTTACTAAATCTAACTTTTCATTTATACACTTGATCGCTTCTTACCACAGCAATGGTTTTATTTTCTCTCTTTTCGATGAACTTTTTCATCTTAGAAGACTTATAATATTTATTTTATTTGTACATTTATTTTAGTATTTAAATTCTCCTATTAGATTTTTCATTTAAAAATTTTGTTTTAATAATTCATTAGCAATTAGTCCATCAACTCATCACAAACAATTTCAATACACTTGTGATAACTAAACACTGTATATACCAAAACTAAAGGAAAACAATCTCTTTTGCAAAGATATAAAAAATATGCAAAAACAAAAAACGTTAAAGAAAAGCACTTAAATATTAATCATTTAGAAAGCCATACAATCTCTAGAAAAAATATACAAAATACAAGCATACATACACACATACATAACTTGTGGGTATGTATTTATATTTTAGATAAAATGTTGGTCATATATTTTGTATATAAAACCGAGAAATTTTCTTAAGCAAACACACAAGAAAACTTTCCATTTCTGTGGTGACTATGCTTTCTATTGTCTTCTCACAACGAATTGGTAACTTGGTATATTTCTAGTTATTTGTTAATAAAGCCATTATTTGTTTAAGTTATTAAAACCAAAATTTCTAGATGAGCTGAAGACCAAATACAAATTCGAAACCCAGGCAATAAAAAAAAGAAAGTTTCTGGGCTTTTAGCTAAACAAATTCATAAACAGAAATTGTACTTATTTCTATAAATCAACACATACCTACTTACTTATACATTTTTAGGAATTAATTTTACTTAATGTGTATTTGTGTATACATCATATGCGAAGTGATTAAGTTATTTACTGCTTGCTTGTGTTTGTTACAATTTTTGTGAAATTAATCCTGGCCATGAGTAAGAAGTGGGCAACACAATGAAATCAGTTTCATTTTCCCTGTTTTTATTTTTACAAAGTTTGTTTTAGTACATTTTTTTTTTTTTTGCCTTTTTCAACATCTCTTAATTCTCTGTCTTTGGTTTTGCTTTACGAAACTGACACAAAAGAAATTTAGCAACAAAATAAAGTAACAACTTTGTAGTAATAATTTATAATATTGTTTACTTGACTTCAATGGTGGCTGGTTGCTCTCCTGCTGCTGCTGCTGTTCTACAACAAAAGTATTTATGTTCTTTATTTTTTCCCCTTTTACACAATTTAGTTTAACAAGTTTGGCTTTATTTCGCTTTTGTAGTTGTTGTTGCTTAATTCTGACCTAAAGAGATTTATATGCAATTACGTTTTTGATTAAGAAAAAAAAAACCCAACTTGCTTTACTTTCTATTTATGTTTCTAATAATTGTTGATAGCTGTGCAATACATATTTTTTCTTTTTTATTTCAGTTAAATTTATGATTCGTTGAGTAAATTTGCAATCTGTGAAACAGTAATTTTTCACTTATTTGAAATATTTTTTAGGTTAAGATTTTAATACTTATTGTGAATGTCGAACTGACAGATTCAATAAAGCAAAAAAAAAACATTTGAAATACCGGAAAAGTGTAAAGGATTAAAAATTAAATTTAAAAAAATATTTTTTTTTTTTTAAATCATACAAACAAAAAGAATTTTTTATAATTCTCAAATTCGTGTGTATGTTTTACAGGTTGCCGGTTGCATTGCGTGGTGATCCCGTTGTGCTGAATTCTCAACTTAGTACAAACAAAATTTGAAAAGTTTTTGTATCTGAAGTAACAAAAGATAATACAATTCTCCGTGCAAAAGAAAAACACTGTTCTGGCGACTGATACTTGTAGAGGGATCAAAAAGTAGATAGACGTGTCTCGCAGTTTTAGAAATTTAAAGCTAAAACTAATTCTACGGCCTATTTCAAATTACATTTCTCACCACCATCATGTCGCTTATCAGCATCCAAATTTGCTTCGCACCCAGCCTGTGACTAATTGTATATTGTTTTTAAGCAGCAGCTCATGGCCATCCTACCACCTTAGCTCTTCATTACTGACTGTCTGTATTCAATATTATTGATCGATTTTCCATTTTATCACAGTGTTGTATGTTGATTACAATATATTTTATATTCTGTAACCAACATCCAATTTACTACCAATTGATTTTTGTGCTTATGGCCATTGTATCAGTGATAAGAATGGTAACAAGTTTCCGACAGGCCCAGTAATTAATTTTAATTAATTTATTTTGATTACTTTTTATGTGTCGTTTCCACAAAACAGGTAAACGACTGGCCTGAAAAATTTGTATGTACGTAGACCACCCCAAAACTTTAGCATAAAATCAATTGTTTGCTACGTGTAGACTATACATCAATATTTATTTCAAATTAGATATAAAAATGACTCCACCTACACTATGCCACAAAATGAAACTATTTTTAAATAATAATATTCTGGTAAGCGATTCTTGTAGAGGGGACTAAAAAAGCTATAAGTAAGTTTACTCCACTTAAATTTGCATCTTTCTGTAAAAAAAAATATACGAAATCATGTGATGCGCAGGTTTTTGCTACATGGTGTGTTAAAGGTGCTTATCTACAGCACGTCAAACTCAAATCAGTGGTAGTAATTATAGCGAAGCTTGGCTGCACCAGTAGCTGCAACACGTTTCCACTCTGACTAGACTGGTATCTTCAATATCCATTATGGCACCGCTATCGAATGCACCAATATGAGTAGCAGTAGTATTTATTTTAAACCCTCTATGTCGCTTTAGGGGAAAAAGAAATATTTTTCTATTTATTTTTAATGTAATATACTAATTATAAGACTGAAGCAAGACTTATTAAATACAAAAGCATAACTGCTAAAGTTAGCACTGCTATCTTTCCCATCAGTTTAGTTACATAGAAGCTGAAGGTTCGCTTAAATAGTACACATATTTAATATTTTCCATGTTTTCATATTCAAGTGAAATTTTTTTTTTTTAAATACTTATATGTATATAATCATACCCAGATATTTTTCATTTCCTATTATCAACATGTAAGCACAGCATAAAAATAATATTTTTAAACTTGTTATATCTGTTTTTTTTGCGAAAAACTTTTTTGTATCTGCCAAAAAGTGCAAAAGAAAGTTGTTGTAAGTAAAAGAAAGTTTAAACCTGAAAAGTGTAAGTTCATGGTAAAAACATATATTTTACACATCGATGACTTTCAATTGGTTCCTTTTGGAAGATAAATGGCACAGAAGATATTTTGCTCATCTTGTTGGCGTAATATATTGAATCAGTTTTGTATTTTTTGCTTTCTGTATCGGATTCAATGTAGCCTGTGGAAGGTGTGAAGTTGTTATTGGTTGTTGTGGCTGCAAACTTTTTCTATTTTATTTACATTTCTAAATGATGTAAAGAATTTTATTTAGTTTTTATTTATTTTCTTGTTTTTTCAAATTTCAAACAAGTTCTCTTGCACCTAAATAATGAGCTAGAAAATTTGTGTTTCCAACAAATTCTCGTTGCTCTAAATTTTGATGAAATTCATGACGCTTGAAAGTTTTTTAATGAACAAAATAAAGTAAAATAAAAGCGTGTCCAAATCATATCTTCACATATGATGTTGAAAAAAATGTAATTTTCAGTTGAGAGGGATCAGGGATCTTGCTCCCGAGACCCACACTTTTTTTAAAGCAATATACATGCATCGTCGGCTCATCCGTTCATGGTCTATTGGCCATTTTAGAGAAAATTCGTTCTTCAGTTCGCGGAAAAAATTATCTGCAGATGTATTTCCTTTCAGTTACAGTATAGAAAGAATCCAGTTGAATGTACTGTAAGACTCTTCTGCCTCTTTCTTTCTTCCCAAAACTTATTTTCCCAGTTGTGGTACAACAATGCCCTACAGATGTAAAAGTCATCCCCTGAGTGCTGATCCAAATAAAAATAAAAAATATTTAGTTTAAAACTTTTTTCTGAAATTTTCTAGCAACAAATTAATTAATTTGTTTATAAGCCTACCTTTAATTGAAAAAGGAGTATGGTTTTACCCAAAATCTTATAAAGGAAATTTTCCAAATTTATTAAAAAAAATTTTTTTTTTCGTTTTCTTAATTTTAAATTATTTATTAACTATGAAAAGAAAACAAAAAGTCGGGCTCTAGTTCGGTTTCCTACGACTGAATCAATCTAAAGCAAATATTTATAAAATATTTGCAAAATTTTAAATTCCCAAAAATTGTTCCACAAATCCCCAAAATTTATTTATTTTAGTTTTTGTAAAATATTTTAAATGTTTCCATAAAATTAAGTAATTTATGGTATTTTCTACGTTTTTCCAAGAAAAATTAAAAGCTGTGAAAATAAACCCTACTAAAGAAGCTTTCCAAGTAAAAAATAAATATTGTACATAATTTCTAAGCATTTTTTACAACAAACAAACAAACAAACAGGTTCCAAAAAGATCATTTTATATAATTTATTACATATTTAAATAAATTTGAAAATACCCAAGTTTCCAAGTACTTGCTGAATTTTTCTTCCCTCAAAAACTAGTCTTTTAGAAATCCTCAATAATGTTGGTCCTGTCAAGGCATCCTGCAAAAATGTAGTATAAACCAACAATTTCTCAAGCACACACCAGTTCGAAATTGCATGTGTTTGCTCAAATACTCTTATTCATAAACACATTTGCTAAAATGTTTTTATAGTTGCATATAAAATGGTTGTATTTAATGTATCGATTGATTGGTATGTTTCATCTAAAGCATCTACACACATCTAATCATTCAATCGTATATTGATTCATTTTACAATTCATATGCATAAAGACATTTGCTTTGTACAATTGTATAGTGTATATGTAGGTATTATAAAAGCAACTACAACTACCCTTTGTGTATTTCATCAATTTGTGCATGAATGTGTTGGGGCAAGCGCGTATGTGTGTGTATGTTTATTTGCATTAATATGTTTGTAAATATTCAACAACAACTTTACCATTAAGTTGGTAATGTTGGTTTTGCAAATAATTTCCTATGAAAATTGCCTTTTATACAAAAGACTTTTATATATAACATATTCATAAACAAAAGTTTATGCCTGTGTGCATGGGCACTCCAATGCTTACATTAACAAGAAACAGGATGACAGATAAAAAAGTTATCTTAGAAAATAGGAGAAACAGTATAGAACATGAGTTTTTTTTTTTTTTTGTATTATTAAAGCAGAAAATAGTATTAAATAATTTTGCTTCAATTAATGTTTATGAAGCATGTTTTGTTGTTATAGTATTATACCATATGTATACATCTCTATAAACATTTTTGCTTTGAGACATAAATTTTTCCTAAATAAAAAAGTGTGAAATTTAGTTCGCAGATAGTTGGTTGCTGAGGATCGGTGTAGTGAACGTGAAACTGCCAGATTTATTGTCCGGGCAATAAGAGTTACATTCATAAAAAGGCAAAATGCTTTTGAAGTGAGTTTGAAGAAAATATTGCTTAAAGTTTTTTTTAGCTAAAACATATTTTAAATTTCTTCTAATTTTTAGCCATAACACCACAAGCCCTGGGCTGCAAAACAGCTGCTGATGACAAGCGTAGCAGCTTCACAACAGGTGGTTACTCCACAGCCAAAGGCCTACAATATTGTTTTACCTATTTAGATAATGTTAATTACATCAATAGTTTTAAAGCTGAACCCAAGCCCTAATAATGTAGATTAGAACTCAAGAACTAGAGCCATTCATTTTCGAGCTCTATGTGAAATTTCCTTCTACTTTTTTGAAGCCATTACGCTCCTCTTCAGCATAGATCTTTTAACTTAGAGACTCATGTTTTCTGCAACATGCTCAGGCAACTCATCCAGCTGAGTTTTTACATATATATTTCGGCTTCGAACAAGCTAGGCGTCCCCTAGCTGAAAGATTTCATTCAATGTTGTTTTATTTGTTTGAGTAATATCCATCACAACAGTGACCAGGGAAATGTCCCGATTTAAGTGATTACGGCATTAAATAATATTATGTTAAATAAAAGATAAATAATTTCTTTCAAAAGCCAGTATTTTAAAAAATTCTCTACATATCCTTTTTCCCACTTTCACTTTGAAGGCGTCACCAAATAATTGCAGCAGGAGTTAACAGTTTTAACTTCACTTAGCCTACTAACAGCCTTCCAAGACAGCCTTCGTATGCAAATTATTGTTAACTGTTTGTTTACTAGTTTGTGTTCATGTGATTTGACTGAGCAAGTGTGTGACAGTGAGTGTGTGTATGTGTGTACATGATTGCTTTTGTTAATGTTTGTGGTATTTGTAGCTCGTAAGTTTATTCTCTTGCTGCATTTATGATTGCATGTAAGTTCACATATCCTTTTGAGTGCATTTCGGCATGTGTAAACAGGTTCATGTGCTGGTGTTTTATTCTTTTAGCTGCTCGCATCAAAAATGTATTTTAATGCAATGCGTAACTTTATTTGAACGTATAAAATTGAATTGATTGCTGTAGATGGATTTGTCAAATGCATTTGCAATAATTTAAGTTAAAGTTATGACACAACAAACGTTAGTAAATATAATTTGTGCAAAACAAATGTATAATCAACATTTGAGAACGTATTTATGCACATAAAATTATGCAAATAGTAACCTATAATTGACAAATCTATGACAGATTATATAATTACAAATTATACATTTCAAATTATCATTTCTAAGGACATTGAGGAATCATCCAAAAGTGAAACATTAAGATGTTTAGGCTTATGAAAAACAATTTAGAAATTCTTTATTTAAAATATGCTAGATTGCAAGTCAAGCCTTAAGCAAACGTCCAATCGACTTTTATTTACATAAATATGAATATGATCAAGCATAAAATTATATAAATGGATTAATTCAAAGTAAATTTTTTTATTCATTATTATTATTGGTTGGAAGCTAAAATAGGAACATGATGGTTTTTTTTTTTTTTGCTTTGTAAAAATTATAGTTGACAAAAGCGTAATTATATGAAATATTTCACAGCTGTTGTTTTTCCACAGTAGAAAATTTAAAAGAAAAACCAAATTTACACCATGAAAATCATGACAATTAGTAATTCAACCGACATAAGAACTTTCAACCAAAACTGAATTGTAGTGATAAATTTGTGCAAATTCTTGCTATCTTTGAATCAAAGTTTTATCTCTAAAGAAATACAAACATATTTAAGTTCTAAAAGTCCTGTCGTATAAATTGTTGAAAGGTAATGTTAATGTATTTACAATTTTGATATTCCCACATCAAAGCTAAAAAGTAGATCCGCCTTCATGTAAATCTTAAAAAACATTCTAGGAATTTAGATGCAAGCATATTAAGCCGGGTCGTTTTGCATATTAACCATCGTCGTTATTGTGCTATCGGTTTTTGATAGCCCTTGGATTTGGAAAAAAAAGTTTCACTACGACATATCAAAAAAATAATTTTCGAGGCCTTCGATTTTCTTTTTTTTTCTATTTTTATATGGGAACCCTCTAAGTAGACGTGGTATGGAATGGCTGTGTTTACAAAAAATATTGGGGTGAAAAAATGATGGCATAGTGCAGTTAGGCGGAATATTTTATTTTCCAGGCGTCTAAGTACATGTCTCTTAAACTGATCAGTCTCAGGGTACCCGAAAAGGAGTCAAATCTAAGAGAAACTCCCAATAACCTTATTTTCCTCCCAACATTTTCTGCCAAACAAAAATGCATAAAAAAAGATCAGGTGCCTCGAAAACTACTTTTTCTTTTGATCGACTGTATAGCTATTTTTCCATTAATGCCAAAAACTAACGAAAAATCGATGGCACAATATCAGCTGCTAAAGCGACCCACCCTAATGAATATTTCCAAATACATGTGCACATATTGCAGGTTAAAAAAATAACAAAAGATATATGAACAAAATTTTCACTAAGCATATTATCAAAATTTTGCTAAATGTTCGCTAGATGATATAAAAAACTACAAGTTTTAAGGACAAAAATTTAAAAAAAAAAAATTCTTTAGAAAAATTTTTTACAATGTGTAAAATTTTGGCGACGTTAAAAATTACATTGATTGAAAAATATTTATATTTGCTGCAAGTTTCTTAAAACGAATTGCTTTAGAGAGAAAATGTTGCAGTTTAAAACTTTTTCAAAAAAAAAAAGGACATATGGTCAACTTTTTAACTGGACACTTTCAAACTATAATAAAAAAAACAAGTTGTTAGATAATAAAACATAAGAAAAAATCGGAAATTATAAGAAAAAATTTTTAACTTTTTTCGGCTAAAATCTTGTGTCACTTCAGGTTTGTTTTAAAACGAAAAATTCAGTCTTGGATTTTTTTTAGTTGTGGCAAATACTCACATAATAAAAATTCTGCGCTGTCCTCATTTGTGGTAACTTTTTGCAATTATTGAAAAATTGATTTTATAAAAAAGCACTTTATTTTCTATTGTTTCTGTCAGGCCTTAGTTCATTATTTATTATTCCTTTGATTCATATTAGCTGAATAAGGCAATGAAAGTATCAAAGAACTTCAACTGGGGGACAATTAACTGTTTCGAAGCCAGTACAGCCTACAGAAGCTGCCCAAAGGCTAGCAAAATATTGGCATAAATACTAAATAGTACGATTAAGAAAGAAACTAGCTTAAACTCAAACAATAAACCACATCCTGTGTTAACAAATAATTATTAAACATTTTCTTTCAGTTGGAAATGGCTTTCATAATGTTTCCTTTCAAATATGAACTTAATTTTCATCATTTATAATTTTATTTGTAATAATTCAGTAAATTTCTTTTTAAAAGACGTTTGCTTAAAAATTGTTTAATTATATCTTTGTTCGATAACACTTCGTCAAAAGTAATACCCCTACAATTTATGTTGTGGCATTTCTTCTTTCCAGTTTTATTTTATTTTGTAAATGACAGCCTTTAATAGTTTTTTTTTTAGAATTGAAAAGTTGACAAAAATTAAAACGGATACACATTATAAAATATAATAGAAAAAATTCTAACATAATGCCTTTCGCTTTCCTTTGACAATACAGCCTGTTTAGTTGTTAAAATTTTGTTTATGTAGTTTCCATTGTTGATATTGCTTTTGTGGTTTTTGTTGCTGTTATGAGCCTTGTTTATTCAACCATTTCCTGTTACTTACTCAGCACCCATTCTGGCATGTTTGTTTTGCTTTTGCAGCACTCCTTCTGTCCTAAAACTTTTTTTTTTCTAATATTGCGGTGAAAATAAACAACATGCACATACATCACCACATAACTTCATATTTTTATACACATATGCATTTATATATGTACATAAGTTTGTATGTGTTTAAATGCATAACACATGTATGTATGCTTTTAATATGAAAAATAGTTGCTGGCCTATAAGGCGGCTTTTTTGTTGCTGTTAAAAATGCTTTCCTCAAACACATTTTCACCTGTTTCTTTTCCAACATAACCACACACACACAGACACACACAAATTTATTTAAAACGTTGCCGTAATGATGATGTGATGGTATGAATTTATTTATATATATTTTTTTATAGCTATTTATTTTAGTTAATAGAGTAAAACTCAAAAAAAAAAGTATTCAAAAATCAAAGTAGCAAACGTAATAGAATAAAAGAAAGAAAAAAAAAATTTAACTTTACTGGGATAAACTTTCATGTTTAAGCGTGTATGTGTGCAAAAGCCTACTTGTATGAAATTTGCTGCTTTTATTTAACGGCTTTCACTTTGACATTCAATGTGCAGAAAATGTTTTTACTCACAGACCTGATGCAGAAACCACCTCAACCATTAAAATACGAGAGGGGTTTGAAAATGGAAAAAGTTTCAAGTACTTTGCAAGATTTTTGAATTGTGCACTGTGCAACACTGGAGGTGAAGCCGTCACTACTGCACTAAGAGCTAGTTTATGATATTGATCCCTTTTAGCTGTTTGGAGTTTTGCTTTTGGGCTAGAGAGTTTCAAGGAAATCTAAAAAACTTGACCAGTTTGGTGGCTAAATCTCTAAACAGGTACCTCGGGGTGTCTCAAAGGTCATGTCAAAATTTCCAGCAAAGGTATTAGCAGCACGGTGATCAGCGCTAGTTAAGCGACTCTTTTGATAATTGATTGCAGTATTTTCCTGGCTAAAGGTTTATAATGACAGTCGTATGGAAGAACAGGCATGTAGTTGTTAATCATGAAATCTTCGAGTCCAGGCCTTCTTTGGCTGAAGTGTAGTGGCATTTGTTTGTTACTAAACGTCGCACGGAAAACATCCTTAGTGATTCCTAGTCGTGGAATCTTCGAAACCAGTTTTGCTGGAGTTAAAATATATTTCAGTCTGCTGGTATTTCGCAAACAGAGCCCGTTTTGTAGGTAAACAGATTTTCGCAAGTCATGGTGGCTCCTCAGAACATTGATGCTCCGTATGGATTTCGGGCTACTGGCCAATATTTTGAATCCTAGTATACTGAAGAACTACGCTTCAAAAGAAATCAGATAGTTCAAGCTCTTCAGCCAGAGGTTTTGTTGAAACACCTAGATAATATGGCCAATAAATTGCTAGCCGAGTAGCCTAACCAACTGATCAGGACGGAGGTGTCACATCTGATTTGCATTAATCACTTTCTCTTAGTGAGCAACGAGCTGTTGGCTTGACAAACAGATAAACAAATAAACCTAGTTTCTCATATATAAATATTAATATCAAGTTTGCCGAATTTACGGAATATGTCCGTGCAACATTTTGAATCCAAAGATAAAACCCCCAAATGGAATTGATTCTGCACAAAATTTTTGTGCAGACAATATATATTTTAGAATTTTTAACTACTGTATTCGGCATTAGTTCGACTTTCCCTATTGAGAGTGCAGAAAAAATTTTTATGGCAGAATTGTATTAATGAACCTTTACAAAGAAGACGAGAACAGTAAAGGTGAATACTTGTTAGCTGGGGAACGTACCATGGCTAGTTCATGTCTCCTTTGCTGATCATGAGCATCAAAAAGGCTTCGAATTCAGCCCATAACTAATTTCATACTGTTTTTTTTTTTTTTTTGCAGTATAACAATTTAATGTATTGATAAATTTTGAATTTTATGACTGTGTTGTGCTGTTGATTGGTATATATTATACATTCTCTCTGCCCTTACTCTTCCCGTCTTGTTTTAAAAATTTCGATCGTTGCATTTGTATCATAAACATTTTTAAATTCTGAGAAAGTAAAATCGAACTAAATCTCGGAATTTTGGAAAAGAAAAAATAAATTTTAAAAAACTTGTGAAACTATTTAATGCACACAAAAAAAATTATTCGGATTTAATGGGCGAATTCAGCTTTAGAAAACAAATGATTTCCTGAATTATCCCCGCAGACACGTTTTACAAAATGTAAAAATTTAATGTTTTTTTTTCTTGCCTTTGTTTTTGCTTAACTCAGTAAAGGTAACCTTTTTATTTTCCATGCTACTGTGCTTTTTTGGTTTATTTATTTATCAAACTGCAAAGGCCTGCCTTTGAGTGTGTGTACAAGCAGTGGTTTGTTTTGCTTCGCAGTAGTTGTTTTATATATTTCTTTACTTTTTTGTTTGTTTTTATACGTTCTTCTCATTTAAAAGCAACACTAGTTTCAGTATGTTTTTAATTTAAATTCTGTTTTTGTGTTTTACCAAGGTATTTTTTTTCTGATTTCCACAAAATCGCAAAAAGAAAACAGCAGCAGCAGAAAACCCTTTTTGCTCAAACAACAGAAAAACAAGAGCAAAGAAAAACAAAAACACTGTGAAAAATTGCGATTTGCGAGGAAAAAAGTCAACCAAAATTAGGCCAATTGGTTTGTTAATAAAGAGCTGCACTCAAATGAGCATAAAAATGTGTGAATGTGTGCGTGTGTGTGTGTGATATTCAAAACTGTAATTTGCCAAAGCGGTCAAAATTACAAAAAAGCCGCCAAAGGCTAAATAATACAAATGAAAAACAGTGTGACATATGATAAATAAATATTATCAAAAATATCTCTTAGTGGCCCAAAAACAGCCAGTAGTGGGGATTTATAAGCAAATGCTGGGGTTTTTACAAAGCCTTTGGTGAAAATAATCTGTTTAAGGACGAAGGATTTCTATGGGGATATTTAAAGTAAGTACAAGGCAAATATTAAAAGAGCAGTCGCATAATAATTCGGCTCACAAGTGATCTGTACAAAACTGCGGAATATGTTGAGCACCTTTTATTTTTTCATATGGAAAATTGTACACACGTGTGTCCAATGCTGTCCATCCGCTATATACATACACATACATATATAAAACGCATTTGAATGTACTCTGTTGCTTTCAAAAAAATTCATATTCGTGCACATATTGGTGTGAATATGATGCGTCTCCTTCATCTTACTAAAACCGAATGACGAAAATAGGACCAAGTAGTCCACACTATTTCTAATGTCGTATTTTATAAATTTATCTTTGTAAAATACTTTCAATAAATATGATAAAGATTGCTGGTATGGTTTAATGCATCCATCATATACATATGTACGTATGTATGTCTGTGAGTACTTAAAAGTAAAGAAGTGGAAAGAAAACAACAGTAAACACTCATGCAAATAAATACGTTGCCATAAAATATCTAACTCCTACACTTTGGCTTAAATTCTCCATGGTAATAATTCAAAGCAGAGATAAATGAAAAACATAACACAAAAAGTTAAAACAACAAAAGACCACTTAAGTAGAAGCCACAAAGTGATTAAAAACGGAAGTGTGTCAGGAAGAAAAATGGCCAAATAGGAAAAAATATATTAATGAAGTTTTTAGGTTAAGCCATCGCCAGCCAGTTTGCCTTCAAAATCCCCACATCTCCTTTTTTTTGTGTGCTCTTTCTTTTCCATCTTAATATTATAGTGGCCAATATATTGCTATGGTTTATTCATTTCGTTGTTAGCTCCCTTTTTCTATGTGCAAATGTATTCTTCAAATTATTGTAATTTTCGGCCTTCTATGAAAAATGAGCAACGAAAAAAAAATTTATTGCTGGTTTTGTACATCCCAGTCGTATTTTATTGTTTTTAATTTGTTTTTTTTTTTTTAAGCAAATAGTCATACATTTTTTGTTATAATGCTGACCATAGAGCTGTAAAAAAATTAGCGGTGCTTAAAGTTCAGGAAAGGACTTGTTGGTCAGGTATATATTTATTTATTTATTTATTTGTTTACCTATTTATTTATTTATTTATTTATTTATTTATTTATTTATTTATTTGTTTACTTATTTATTTATTTATTTATTTATTTATTTATTTATTTATTTATTTATTTATTTATTTATTTATTTATTTATTTATTTATTTATTTATTTATTTATTTATTTATTTATTTATTTATTTGTTTATCTATTTATTTATTTATTTATTTATTTATTTATTTATTTGTTTATCTATCTATTTATTTATTTATTTATTTATTTATTTATTTATTTATTTATTTATTTATTTATTTATTTATTTATTTATTTATTTATTTAACCATTTATTTATTTATTTATTTATTTATTTACAAAATAACCAACTTGTATTGTTTCGAAATAACAAATCAATGATTTCTCAAAGTATGGCTCCCCAGCCAGATATTTAACTTAATTTAGCAATAAATAGCAATACAAACAGTCCCGACGTGATGCTTTGAGGCAGTAGAGTAAAAGAAAAGTAGAGGTATAGTAATATAACACAGTCCTTACTTGGTAAAGTTTAGGTACTTCAAGTATTTACATCTCTTAAGTTTTACGTTAAAACTTAAAACATTTTACATCTATTTAGTCCTTATTTGTCATATGTTAAGAAGCTCTGTTAACAGAAAGTACGCTTCATAAATGAAATATTATTTGTAACAAGTTTTATAAAAATATTACTTATAAAAAGGCTTTTTTTCTGGCAAGTGGAGCAGCTCTATACAAAGAATAGAAACTGAAGGTTCGCTATAGCTAAAGCAAATAGCAATTAAGTTATAAGGTCATAAAGTAGCAATACAAAGATAGATTAGATTGTCATCATATAATATCATAGTTTAATTCGACGTCTAGTATTTGACTGATTGCCAAACTGATGGTCTGGGCTGTGGCAAACGGTTAAAGTACCAATGGTTTGTTGCTGCTATTTTATATCTAAAAATTTTCCCATCATATATGTATTATACTGTTAAAAGTACTGCAGTGGCTTAGGTGTAAGTAGGACTAATGAAACATGGTATTCTATTGAGATGTTCCTAATGTCTTTTAGATACCGATCCCAAAGCAACCACTGCAACTGGGATATCCGATGTTCTCACCTTCCGCATTCCGCATTTTATTATTAAACAAAATGATCATAAGCTGCATAGCATATCTTTTATAGTAATTTAAATAATCATTTTATTATATGATAATGTTGGATGTGATAGCTCATTTCCCAGTCACTTTATACCAGCACATTTTACCCTTTTTATAATTGCTAAATCATTTTTCAACTGGGGCGTTTCTTTTGTTTTTTTTTTCACATTCAACATTTCTATTTTCTTCTTGCTTTTTTTTTCGAGCATGTGTAAATATTTTGCTTTTACTCCTTTGTTTAAAATTTATGTTTAACATTTTTCATTTTAATATTTACTATTTATATTTCATCAGTAAATATTTGTTTAACAGAAAAATGGCAATTACAAAAAGCGAAAAAAAACTCCTGCCCCTAAGTATTTACAAAATGTACATCAAAAAAATATCTCATAAAAACATTTTAGATGTCCGCAACTTATTTAGAAAATACTTCAAAATGAGCAGTTTGAGCAAAAAATTAACAGGACTTAAATAAATATTTTTGTGTGTGCATCCCTGTTCGCAGGACAGAGAAGAGCTATTCCTCTAGAAAGCTTTTGTAAGAACCCTGATATTTTTTGAGTACTTTTCAGACTTGAATAAAATCACTCAATTTTCTAAGTGATCTTTATAGAAATTTGAGATAATCTTATCTGAGCTACACATAGAAAAAGCATTGAAAATTTATAGACAGCCATTTTTTCCAATAGAAAATTCAAGGAAAACTTTCTTGTAGAAGCTACATTCTCTGCTACTTTAAGAGTTATATAATAAGTTTTCAAATGAATAATTTGTATAAATCTCAATGGCAGTCGATCACTTTTAGATCGCTTATCATCACTAAAATCATTTTCGATAGCTTTACCTTTCAATATAAAAGTTATTTGTGAGCACTTTGAAATTTTCCATAAAATTTCCATAATTAAATTTTTCCCTAGACAATCCATTGATGGTCTCACATTTCTGTTGTAAAGTTATCGATGGCTTTGCTTTTCTAAGACAAAATATCAATAACTATACTTTTCTGCAGAAAATTCTTTTTCTATAGATAAGCTTTTAGTAACAACACTTTTCAATTCAAAAATTATCGATAATTTCATAGTTTTATGACATATACAGCTAATGAAACTTAATTTTTGTCGCCGAGAACTTTTCGCTTTTACAACAAGTTATCACGCCTGTTCGGCAAAGCATGTGCTCTTAAGTCAGAGCTTTATTTGTTATATTAAATTTTTTAATAAATTTTATCACATTTTTTTGTTTTTCTTCATGAAAAAATAAATAGCAAAAATCTTGCACCAAGAAATCTATGTTTTAATTAGAATAGCAATGACTAAAAGCAAGTAAATTTATACATGGAAAAATATATAAAACGAAAAGAAAAGGAAACTCTCTTTTATTATCTTACAGTGTTGTAAAAAGTTGCAATTTAAATTAAAATGAAACAATTAATCAACATAAAATATACACAATGCATACACATGCATACTTTTAAGTAACAAACGCATGAACAGGACCCTCATACTCGTGCACAAGCTCACATATGATCGTGAATATACATACATACACACACACACACAACAATGTAACTGCAAATATGTTACAATGAACTTAAGCTGCAAGAAGTGCAACTGTAAAAAGAGCATCGTTTACAAAAAAGTTTCGCACAACAAATAAAAACAAAAGAACAGCATACAGCAACAGAAGGTTCTGAGCAAAAAACAAAAAAAAATATTATAAGTAAGAAAAAATTACATCAAAACATTGAAGCAGTTAACAGTTAAAGAAATGAATTAAAGAAATAAAACATAAAAACTAAAGAACTGACTTGCTGTTGCACGAAGACACACACACACACACACACACACACAAGACAAGGATTTATTTAAAGTCGTCTATTTCATCTTAATAAAATACCATGACATGACACTTAAACTTATAAAAAAAATATTACACATGCATTAACACACACACACACACACACTCATACGCAATAAAACAAAAGTGCATGCACACAAAAATCTGTTTTAAACGAATGTTGGCTTAAGTTTATTTCAAGATATTCTTTGCCACAGCACAGTAAAAGAGAGTAGAGTTTAATGCCTTCCAAGTTGCACACACAGTGGAAGGTAAATTTTTTATTTTACTTTCATGTTGTGTAAAAGACATATTAATGTTTCTGTTGTAGTCAAGCTTAGTCTGTGTTTTCTTTATTTCTTAACTTTTCTTGAGAGTGAATTCGTTCTTGGATTTTAACGAAATTAAAATGTGCATCAAGGCGTATGAGTGACAAAAAATTCTTATTTGTTAAGGTTTAAGCAGAGTAATTTACATCAGACTCTTCTTGTTCTTCTGTGGGGAAATGAAACATATAAATCCTTAACATTCTCTTTTTTTTTTTTTTTTTTTTTGTTTATTTACAGTCAAGTTAACAAGTCAACACTTATTCATGCAATAATCTTAGCAAATAAGAGAGAATCTTAGAGGAGCAGCAATACATAAGAAAATATTGGCAAATAATTTAATTAACTAAAAAGTTTTTATCGCAGAAAAATTTATTTTCCAACAACAACACTTTTAATACAGAAAACATTTTTTTTTGTCTTGCAATAAATTTACTTTTCTTTACAACTTCTGTGCAACGAGTTGCCATTGGTTTTCTGATTCTTATTTTGTTCATGAGAATTTTGGAATAAGTAGTTAAGCATTTTTCGAGTCTACCTATAAGTTGGTTAGCATCAACGAAATATCGGCGGCATATAGACAGCTGAAAAAGACCGAAAATATTCTAGTTTTAGATCTAAAATAATACATTTCAATTGGCTCTTAAAGCAAATAAATAGTTAAGTTAATTTTTGAATGTTCCTCTGTTATATATTTTTTATAGTTCTTTGCATATTTGTCCCCATATTTCGCCCCCCGTCGGATACCTTCTTCATATAATATGTTTTATTATGTTTTATTATTAAACAAACTTACAGTGGGCAAGTAATGTTATCATTAACTTTTCTGTGGAAAAGTAAAGTCACCTTTACTTTTCTTTAATAAGAAAATAATAATATTTTCACAGAAATGTAAAGTTATCGATAACTTTTCTGAATAAAAACAAAGTTCTTGATAATTTCTCTAAGGAAATATTATACTATCATTAACTTCTTTTGAGAAATGTGAAGTTACACATCTATGATTTTTCCACGGAAAAGTAAAGTTATTAATAACTTTCTTTTATCGGGTATTAAGGCTTTCGTCCACTTTTAATTGTAAAAAAAAGCCATCTAAGACAGTCGATAACTTTTCAGTTTGTGTTCAAAGTCATTAACGATTCTTTTTTAGAGAAAAGAAAAACTAACGATAATTTTTTTGTATAAAATTCAAGTTAGTGACAACTTCTCTGTAAAACAATAAATTCGCTTGTAATCCTGCAAAGTAAGTTTAAGTTTTTACAGCTTTAAATAAAATTTGTCTGTTTTTTTTTTAAACTAATTGTTGGAATGGTGCTACCTATAATTTTTTAAATAACTTTCTTATTTTGGATATGTAATGTTTGGTTTTTTTCTTAAGTGATCCACATTATAAAAACCAGAAACTTCCTTTTTTCATCTCTATTAAGCAAATAAATAAGTTGCTGGTACTAACACAAGGAATTATTTTCATCTCTATTATTTGATCGTTAAATTTGACTGATTTTCCTCAATGCAGTTGATATCTAAGTGGGGAGAACTCAAAGCTATCTTTAAATTTTAAATAAATTAAAAACGTGACATTTCACATGTATGTAGATGTTGGCTGTTAAGCCAACCAACGTGATACTCTTGCTTTCGTTTGCAAAAACAGATTTGTAACCAACAATTATACTGGATTCATCCCCTTGGCTTTAGTGCCTTAAAATATGCAAGATGGTTTTTTACACTAAAACCCTTTTTGATATGCTAAACCTCACTGCTGTTACATACTTGCTTTTACTTGTTTGTCTGTACTGCGAAAAAGGTATTCATTTATTTAAAATTCTCTTTGTCTGGTAAAATTTGTACACACCAAAACACTGATGATAAAATAGCTTAAGTAACGAACATCCTGGCACTCTCATTTGCACTTGTATATCAATGAACATTTGTGTTGGGAGTTGTGTGTGAATCATTATAAATATGCATATGTAAATTGAAAAATATTTGAGGGAATGAACATTGGAGTGATAGGACAAAAAGGGAATAACGTATGTAGCAACTCAACTCAACTCAACCTGTATAAATATGTTTGCTAACATTTTGGCCCAACAAAAGCAACATAAACTGTAGAAAGTACTTTTTTGTTGTAGTCTGTTTGGACAGAGAGGCAAACAGACAGAAAAATAAATTCGCTTGTGCAGAATAAATATGCACGTGAAAAAAGGGCACAGCAAAAGGAGATGTTTTTTTTTGTGTTATGAAAATAAGTAAAACAACTTTGAAATTGAATGCATGAACAACAAGGGCCGAATCATGGCATTCGCGATAGACAGAATTCCATCACCTAAACTATGTGTTTGTTAATTATTTTATGTTTCGTTTACATCATTTTTATTTAATAGTTCATTCGATCATGAATCCACATTTCGGCCGCAGATTACTTTTCGCAAAATTTATACAACAGTGAAATTGAATAAACTTAATTGTTGCAATACTCTGTCTCTAGTAATATACATATGTAATTGTCTATTGTCCCAAGTGTGTTTTAAAAGGTTTGTCACCGAGCACCTCATGACTTAATTTACCAAACAAACAAAAAACAAAAATGTAAATGTAAATGTGTGTACACACACTCACACAACTTCAACTTAATATAACACACGCATACATTTCCTCTTAAGTGTATATATACATATATATATAATGAAGGGTAAAATAAACTAGTAAGAGAACCTTCCAGCAGGCCCGATGCATCAACCTGACTGTCATACTGATAAATATTTATCAAGATTATAGCAGACAGGCATGTCCCCTTCCTGACCAGGCTTAATTAGCAATTAAGTGTCTGCTGACTTCTCATTGTGATCATAAAAAAAAACAATTTTTCATTTTTTAATTACCTTATAGGCCTTTTGTTCGATTTTACTTTCCCAGAATTGGAAAGGATGTGTCTGAGGAAAACTTGTCTTCAGAAATTAACATTGTTAAAGAAGACATGAAAAGCAAAGTTAAAGACTTGTTGGCTGTTTTACGTCCATGTTTAATTGCATGCTGTTTTTAAGCAACTGCGTTTAGCCATCAACTACCTGACTGACTGTCTATATTTAATCTTGTTGATTAACCTTTAATTTTATCACTATGTTTTTTGCTGCTGATTGAAATATATTTAATATCCTGTCACCAACATCCAATTGATTATTTTGTTATGTTGCTATTGTGAGTTAAACAAGTAAAAGGAAAAAAAAATATAAAAAATAAAAAAAACTTTAACATTTTGTAAAACATGTCAATGGGGATAATTTAATTGTTTTTACAAGCTGAGTTCATCCATTTTTTTATAACAATATTTTTGTCCATAAAAAATCTTTTCACGAATTGTCTGAAATTTGTTATTATTTTATTAACTCTATGTTTCAATTTAATAATCGAGCTTTTTAATACGTGTAACATTATTTTTGTTAAATTTTTTACAATATTAATTATATGTTTTAATTTAATAATCGAGCTTTATACTTGACAATTGCTAATTCCTTTAACGGGCCTTAGTACGATTTTACTTCCTCAAAATTGAGAAAGACTTTTCTGTGCTAAAATTGTAGTGACAGGACTATACCCAAAGAAGGAATGTATAACAGGGACTGTATTTTGCAAAGCCTATGACAACTTCCTCTGTCGTTGGCAAGCAACGTACCCACATGCCTGCACTACAACTCACAAAGGCGTGTTAAATGGGTTTATGTTCGTATGAGTGTCTGGATATTGGCTTTTTTTATTACGACAAAGATCCATTAACACATTTGCATAAATATTCATAAATGTGAAAACAAAGGGAAAAAATATTTAATATAAGCAAAAAGTAAACAGAACTGGAAGAGTAATATTAAACAGCTGCAGTAAAGCCGTGAATCTGGCTTCGGGGCAAAAAGCAACTTTAAGCGATGGAACTCTTATGAATCATAAACAAAAGCGAAATGTACAAAACATTTATGTTTGATGTGTCCAGTAAAAGTATTTAAGGTAAAACAGTTTCTAGTGTCTCATCTCGAGCACATGAATTTAACAGTTTCAATGAAATTTATATAAAATGCTTTAAGAGGTGAAAAATTATGCAGACCTGAAAATCAACCTCATCCTTTGTGAAAAAATCTTTTGCGCATAATTTTTCGATTAGAAATAAGTAAATAAAATAAGTATTTTCCCAAAGACTTTAAATGCTTTTGATCATACTTGTGTTCTGTTTTCAAAAATACAATTTGTTTGTGATGAAAAAAAATACTAAGTACTGGAGAGCCCAAGATTCTATTTTAAAACTTGCAATACTCCGCTCACACCCGGCTGGCAACATTAGTAATGGAGGTATTATTTTTTGAGTTGTAGTTTTTCAGAAAAAACATATTGGTAAAGAAAATTCTAGAGGAAAAATGATATTATTAAAAAATTAAATTTTCCGAGACATGTAATGTAAGATCCATTCTATTTCATTTAATAAAAAACTATAAACAAGCAAACTAGTATAACTTCTCGGTGGATATCCTGATTAAAAAGAAAAGTGCTGACAAATTATTCATAACAAACATTTACCACACAAATGTCATCAGTAAATAAACCTTCCCATAAACAAGCTATTAATAATTTTTATTCTGACTGAAATTTAAATATATTTAGATATTTTTCTCAAGTATTGCTAACATTATTATTTCTTTATGTTTCTTTCTTCTATTTAATGAAAATCAAGCACGATATAAAATTCTTCGATTTTTATCATTTTATAAATTTGCAGACAAAGGGTTTGGCTGCAAGGACAATTTGTATAAATTAGAGTATTTTCCGCTTGTCACATGTCATTTCAACAACAAATAGATTAGTGTCTTTCGTAACTGGGGGGGGGGGGGGGGGGGGCTTAAATAAATCTGCAGAGACAAAAAAGGATAATAATGTTTTTTTCTACGTTTTGCTTTTTATTTGCTTCCGTTTAAAATTTGCATGTGTATGAAAGAAATTAAACTTTATCTTAAATTCAATATTTTTTTTTTTATTTCATTTTTCTTACTCTATGCTTATTGTGATTCTTTCATTCATTTTCTTATTTCTGTAATTTATGCACCTGACATTTTTTCTATATCTCAGCTTTATACTGTGAGCGTGTAATTTTCCATGGTTTTTTGTGTGGCTGATATTTTAATTTAAACTTTCACTTAAACGAGGTGTTTGTTGTTCGGCATATTTCTTTGTGTTTTTTTTTTTTTTAGATGTTTTCTCAAGTATTAATGTTGCTTAAAGAAAGTCACGTATGATTTTTGCTGAACCTTGTCATATCATTCCGCAAAAATTATTTGCCTTTTTAATTTGCATTCTATTTGCAAATTAAATTTTGATTGAAGTTGGCTGTATAACATAAGCAAATTGCTTAATTCTCCAAAGGAAATGTCTAGCCAAAATTCAAATATATTAGACCTATTATATTCAAAGTTAATTTTGAACACTAGTTTGTGGTAATAATTGTTTGAATATTTGTTTGTTATTGAAATAGGAATTATTTAAAAAAGCACAATTTATGATGAAATAAATTCAAGCATTTAGAAGCCAAATATATTTTTTATTAAGAAAAGCATTAACAAATGAACTACTTCTGTACTGATAACATTCTTTTTCCAAATATAACTCACCCTTTTTACGGAAACCATACCGTTTATTTCACTTTCCCACAGAAAAGCTGGCAAAAAAAAATACTTTTTCTATTGAAAATATATCGATAATATTACTTTTTGAGAAAAAAAAATTATCGATAACTTCACTTTTTTATAAAACAAAGTTATCAATAACTTCATTTTTCTATAGAAAAGTTGTCAATAACTTCAATTTTCGATAATAAAAAAAAGTTATCGATTAGAAATTATACTTTTCGACTAAAAAAGCTATCGATAACTTCATTTTTCTGTAGCAAAGTTATTGATAACTTTATTTACGTATAAAAGTTATCGCTACCTTTACATTTCTCTAAACAAGCTATCGATAGCTTCACTTTTCTATAGAAAACTTGGCGATTACTTCACATTTCAATAACCTCATTTATCTATAGAAAAGTTGTCGATAACTTCACTTTTCTATAGAAAATTTATCAGTAGCTGGACTTTTCTAGAGAAAAACTATCCATAACTTTCTTTTCAATAGAAAAATTATCGATCACTTCCCCTTTCTCTGCAAGAATTATCGATAATTTAAATTTTCTATCGAAAAGTTACCGATGGCTTTACTGTTTTATATTGTAAAGTGTCAATAACATTACAATTCTATAAAAGAGTTATCGATAACTCACTTACCTAAAGTAAAGTTTTCGATAACTTCACTTTTCTATATAAAAGGTATCAATAACTTCATTTTTCCTCAAAAAAGTTATCGATAAGAAGTTAAAGACCATTTAACTTTCTGTAGAAAAGTTATCAATTTATATCGAAAAGTTCAGTTTAACACAGAAAATTAATCAATAGCTTCACTTTTCTATAGAAAAGCTGTTCATAACTTTAGTTTTCAATAGAAAAATTATCGATCGCTTCACTTTCCTGTGAAATAATTATCGATAGTATAATTTTTCTATAGACAAGTTTTCGATAACTGTACTGTTTTATATGAAAATTCTCAATAAATTTACTTTTTTATAGAAAAGTTATCTTCAACTTTACTTTTCGTTAGAAAAGTTGTCGATTACTTTATTTTTGTATAAAAAAATTTTGCTCGCCTTAACTTTTATTCTATTTTCAGAAAATGTTCCATATTTGATATTTCTATAAAAAAAAAGTCAAATTATAGATAAATTTTATGTGTCAAACGATTACTTTTCTGTGAAATTTTAATCTATTATTTCCTTTTTTTGATGGCCTATAGACAAATTTTACCAAAAAAAAAAAAAACAAACTTGTCAATAGCAATCAAAAAATCTATTCTTTTCACTTTTCCTTAGAAAAGTTTTCTACAGTCCTATTCTTAGAAAAAAAAAGTTTCGCATACTTTTTTACGAGTAGCTTTAAATTTCCTTTGGTATATGTATGTCCTTTCTTTGAATCATATAAGAATCAATTTTTGACGTCACTAGAAACTAAACAAAATGCTGATGTTGTCATTCAATTTAAACATAAAATATTAAATAAAAAATGCCTTTATTTATTTATTTATTTGTGTTCACATTCATTGGGGTACGTTTTGTAAAAGTTAGCAAAATCAACAATGAGAACTAAACAATAAAAGCCTTAGCTGTATGTAGTTAAGAAAAACTGGGGAATTCTATGGTGTGCACAAGTTTGCTGATACACATGTATGTATGTATGTCTCCCATATACATATGCATACATACATATGGACATTAAATATTGTGTTGTACGTATGGAAAAAGTATTTGTTCTATTTTGCTCCTTCTTGCGATAAGTAATCGTTGTTATTATTTGTTCGATTGCAAATAAAAATATTTTTATATCAAGCCAGAGAATGTGAGAAGGGCCAAAGTATGAAAGTTGAGTGAGTTCGGAGCAGGGGCAAACACAAACACAAACATTCACTCACAGCCACAATCACCCACATTCAACGGCACAAAACACTGTAATAAAATCAGCAATTACATACAATTTGGCATGATTATATGGCATACATAAAGCATGTGTCATGATGATATGATGATTTGACAAAAAACAAAAAAATCTTAAATGTCTATTTAGAATGGTTTATGCCGCTTAAGTTTGGACAACATTCAGGGTGGTCAATCGAAGTTGGCTGTTACTTTCATAAGTTGTTGTAAATTTTTTTTTTACAAATAAGCGATTTATGGTAATGAATGTATATGAATGTATATGTAATGAATGTATATGTATACATATATGTGTGTACTCTTTTCCATATACAATATTAAGTTGTCGATTGCTCAGTAAAATTATTTAAGCAAAAAAACTTGAATATTCCGTAGAAAAATTGTTCTATTTCATGTGGAAGCTATGCATGATTGGTTTATGTAGAAATATTACCAATTTTAACTTTATATTCGAACTATATAATATACAATTGTTAATAATTTAATCAGTCTTGAGTTAGATTTTTATTTCTTTAAAATTGAGAAAGATTTTGGATCAAATGCAAAGTTGATCAATATGATTAAACACAGACAGACAGTGGAAGAGCTCAGTTGGTAGGATGACTATGTGCTGCTGCCTAATAGTATACAATTAGTCATGGCCTGGTCCTCTTTAAAAGTGATGATCACTCCAATTTTATCACCAAAAAGCTTTTCCAATTTCGGGGAAGTAAAAATCGAACTCAAGCCCGATAAAAGTACTAACAGTTAAAAATATTAACTTAACGCATCTACAAAACTATGAACTACTTCTGCCTAAAATTTATAGAAAACCGGAAAAAAAAAATTATCAATGAGCAACAAAAATCATTGCAAACTATTTGTTGATTTATTCTCGAACTCAGAAATTTAAAAAAAAGTAAAAATAAATTTGACTTTGTTACTAAATGAAACCATTTTAATATTGTTTTGCAATAAAAGGCAAGATATCAGGTATCTTTATTACAACGTCTTCTTTTGATCTTAATTTGCTGAAACCAAAACACGCAAAGAGAAACACATACACATCTTATAAAAAAAAAACGCCATTTTAAGCCCTCAGTTTTCTTATCAGTCGTATGGTAAAATAATAAATTATCTCCATGAAACTCAAGGCACTGCAGCCTAAAAAGAATCCTGCCAGACCACCAATATAAACTGAACAAAAAATTTAAAACAAAATTATTTTATATTTTTACAATTCCATCGTCTCATCTTAACTCTAACCAAAAACGTCAGCAAACGAAAATATAACAACACGCCGCAATTGCATTTTAGGATATTCGATTATGCCCCATTGGAAATTTCCACCCAGGAACCAAATGCGTGAGCGCTGGAATACAGTAAAATATTTTTTCAGTTTCAACGAAAAATTTTTAATTGCAAAACTCACATGAGATTGAACAAAGAAATTGGAATTATCGCAATTGGCTAAACACTTGCAATCGATTTTATAACGATTGGATTGTAAGGAAATCATCTCCTCTTTGAAAGATACAATTATTGAAATCGTTTTTTATCGTTTTTTAAATCCCAAATAAAACTTACTTTTCAGTTTAGCAATGCAAGTCAAGCCCCTCAAGTCGCATATGGGTAAAATGCGTCCATTGCGTACTTCCATTGAAAGCAGTAACAAGATTTACACAAATATTTTCCAATACCCATACATTTTCAAACTTACATGTATTCCTATAGAAATGAGGTACACATTTGCACACCTTCAAAGCCAAAAATAAACGACACTCAGCCAAACACAAGCCAAAACCGTAAATCGGAGCCGTTAGCATCTCCTCGGCTTCATGTCTAAAGCGACATTGCCGTTGTTTGGGAGAAAAACTGCAAAAAAAAATCACATTTGTTGGCATTAAAAGTCTTATTAATTAAAAAATAATTTTACGCCTTGGCCGCATCATCAGCATAAATTTCCAAAGCGGTCAGCTCCACGGTCGTGTAATCGGTTTCGGTGAAAGTGTAACGTTGCTTTGTTATACTTGGTATATCGCCTGAACTGTGGAAATATATATCATATGCCGTCGATAAATTTATTATTTGCGCATAAATTTCACCATCCAAAGGATGAACAGTTACACGCTCTCCATGATCCAACAGATGCCATTCATTGCTTTTCCAGTAGTCGTACGAATTGTAGCGCGCTACCAAACTATTGACTGAATGGCAAGTGCCGAACTCGGTGAGAGTTTCGAAGGCAAACATTCTTGTTGCAGCACCACTGCTTATTTCGGGCTCATACTTCCATTTGAAAGCATTCAATAAATCCAAGTATTTGTCGCTCGTTATGCCATAACTTTTATTCACAGGTAAATGCTCAATATTTTCATATGACAAGCGAGCCAATTTATCAATGAAATCTTTAAAATCTTCCCTGTCACTGGGGGTAGGAAAGTCATCGGTATGCGACCTTTTTAAACGAAAAAATTATTTCTGTTTAAATAAAAAGAAATTGGTAATTAACACTCCTGAGAAAATAAAACTATTGCCTACTATTCTACTGAATAATTTTTCTGTGCAAAAGCAAATTTATCGATAATTTGCGCTTGAAAAAGTACAATCATCGACTAGTCTTCTATAGAAAAGTAAAGCTATTGGTGTATTTTATGTATCCGTTTATATATCTAAAACTAGCTATCAGTAACAAGGCAATTCGATACCAGGTAGCCTGACAAGCCCATCCAAAGCTATCGATAACTTTACTTTGCTATAGAAACATGTGTGATGTCTTTATCGATAACACTACTTTTCTCTAATATAACAATATCGATAACTTTGGTTTGCCATATAAAAGTTATTGACAGCTTTACTTTTGTATAAAAAAGTGAAAAATGGCCCTATTTTTTTGCTATGGAAAAGTTATCGATTGCTTAAGTTTTCCATAGAAAAGATATCGATAATTTGAATTTTCTATGGAAAAGTTATCCTCAGCTTTTCTTTTTTACAGAAAAGTTAAGAAAAACACTGCTTTTCTGCAGAAAAGTTAACAATGACTCAAATTTTCTGTAAAGAATTTATTGAAAACTTGACTTTTCTATAAAAAAAACTAATCGATAACTTTTTTTAAAGAAAATTTGTCGGTAACCTTACTTTTGTATAGAAAGGTTGTCTATAACTTTACTGTCGATAGCTTTACTTTTCTGTTATAAAATTATCGATAACTTTACTTTCTGTAGAAAACTGATCAATAAATTCAATTTTCAGTTACAAATTTATCGATAACACTTAATGCCTTTCTATGGTACATTTCTCTAATCATTTTACAGCATTTGTACATCAAAGCAAAGCTATCAATAGTTGTTCAAATGAAAAACAAAGCTATCGATAACTTTTCAACAGAAAAATAAAGTTATCACTAGTTTTATATGTACAAGTAAAGCTATCGATAACTTTATAACAGAAAAACAAAGTTATTGATAACTTTTGTAGAGTACACTTTACTCCATAGAACTTCTGTCGGCAATTTATTTTAATTTCTGAAGAGTGTAATCAAAACAAGTGTTCAGTGTGGCCTCAGATGGTTGTAATAAAAGTAACAATTTGTGTAATTTGGATTTAATTAATTCCTGTTAAAATCCTTTTGTCTTTTGTGGGCAGCAATTGTATTGATTGCTATGGTTTGCAATAAATCGGAGTACTTTTTTTTTAAATATATGAAATTCCTTTTTATGTTTATGCATATGTATATATCTCTTTTATTTTGCCAAATAGTCCTCACAAAAAGGAGCAAAGAGCTGCAATCTACTACAAATCAATCTACTCGTTTTGTGGTTATAACAGCTGTGTATGTGTGTGTGTGTGTGTGTGCATCTGTGTGTGTTTGTGTGCAGGTGCTGGCTAAAATTTATCTTTGACTACAAACAAATTGCAGCCATCTATTGCACAGTAAATAAAGTTAATACGTACTTACATAATATATTCCTCAACTTTGAGCTCATCGATGCGTTTATGAAGACACACAGTCAATGACGGAAAGCTGGTGTTCCAAACCAATTTATTACGATCCATTGAAATGACCATTGGTGAGGTTTGAAAACGTTGCCAGGTGCGATGACTGAGCGAAATAATGCTAAACATGGCCACGCAAATGAAAGCAAACCACAATGTTCTAAAAACAACAGAACAGCACAAGATATAAAAAAGTATATACATATGTATGTAAATATGGCACAGGCTTAAAAATAAATATTACAAATAAATCATCACAACTAAAGGTATTAAACGCATATAGATACATATTTTTATTAGATATTCTATTTATTTTCCTCTTGTTTTTTTTTTTGTGATGATTTATCTCAACTTCTCAAAAGCAATTATTATACAAAATGAATTTGCTAAATATTGTATGGCAATGGAAAAAATTAAGAGGGCAATTATTTTCTTAAAAAAAAAATATGTACACATATCGTCACATGAATTCATTAAAGCCCTGACATTGAACAAATTTGATTGAAGAGGCGAAAATCTGGCAAATTTCATGGCTGCTGGTCTGGAACATGGTGGTTTTAAAACAGCTAGATGTACCCCAGCTAAAAGCTTATTTTTCTTTCCTTAATCAATATTAAATATGAACAGTAGCTTATGAAATTATACTGGCACCTAATTAACAATATAAGAATAAATGAAAATATTTTCTTACACGAAAGTTTTTATGTGCGTCTTCAAAAGAAAATGAATATGTGTTTTTACTGGATATTAAGAAAACTACACATAAAAAATTTGATTTAAAACATATTTTAAATGTTTATTTGAGCTTAAGGTCTTTTGTAATTTGAGTATTTATTTTTGTCGATATTTCGCTCTCCTTCGGATAGCTTCTTCAGGACAATGATAATGAAAAATGTTTTGAAAAAAACCAATCAAAACATTTTTCATTATTATTGTCCTGAAGAAGCTATCCGAAGGAGAGCGAAATATCGACAAAAATAAATACTCAAATTACAAAAGACCTTAAGCTCAAATAAATAGAAAAAAAACCAATCAAAACATATTTTAAATGTTAATAACTTTTTTTTTTGGATTGTGCCTCTTAAATTTTGTTAATATTAAAATATTCTGTTTTCTTTCCTGGGCCCCGTTTCTCAAAACTTACAAGCAAAATACCCACTTCTAAAAATATAGCTGTTTAGTTTTTTTTTTGATTAGAAAACGAAAGACGACAATACCTGTATCATATTTTTTAGGAATGCCTATATTACTTGTATCAAACATTTGTAAGTTCAGGAAGAGGTCAAGAATGTCTACAGTAAATTTTTTTTTAGTACAATGGCTGTAGGTTGCTGGTTAAAAACAGTATTCAATTTAACCATGACCTAGGTTCGAAACCACTTGGGTGGTGATGATTGTCGTGGTGGAAGTGAAACAGCCATGGTATGTTACCCCAACAATAAGTCTTCAATTCATGTTTACTTTTCTTGTCTGGTTTAAAAATGTTGATCGCTACAATTTCACTACAGAAACATCTTTCTTAATTTTGAGGAAACAAAATTGAATCAAAACTCAGGGAGGGAGGTGTAAATTAGGCTATCAGAGTATTTTATTCAGGATTGCTGCAGCAAATTGTCGTTTTCAAGTTTAGCGAGTTATTTTTAGGCCCGTGTTTACAACTTAAAAATAAGATTTTATCGGCCAAACAAACCAATTGCATTATCTGAATTCGCCTTCAACATAAAAGTGAGCGATGACTGATCGGGAAGATAGTCATATGTGTAATATAAAGAGAAGTTTGGTTTCCCATTTACCATATTTTGTTATGTATCTGTTTTATAAAATTTAAATGGTTGAATTATTTAATAAGTTTCTTAGAAACCAATAAGTTTTTATTGCATTTTCTCCTTCCTCAAACTTAACTTAACTTTCTGTGGTGTGACCGCACATTAAGAAAAATATATCGTTTAGCTCTGAAAATGAAAAATTGTTACCGCAAAGCAAACATCTCACCTATGCCAAGGCTATTTTTACCTAACATCAAGTTTATCGACAAGTCGTGAAAATAGCTTCTGATGAGCTTGACTTCACACGGTGGCTATGGCTGATATTAATTAAGAAGCACAACTAAAACAAAACTAAGCCTGCAGCTGGGCTGCAACAAGCTGTTTCCAAGCCGCCACGATTCTCATCATTAGCCATTTGGGTTGTAAATGTTTACTTTATGTAAAAAGTAGGTAAAAATTTACACCTAAAACGGCTGTGAATGAGACGGCTAATACATGCGTTCATATTTTTTTCTTTCAAATGGCTTTTTCCTCCTGATTATGATATCAGTCAAAAAATCAAGTCCAAATTTTCTGTAACTTGGGCTTTTTTTTAAATCATATAACCATATAAAAATCCAAAAAAAAATTGTTTGAATATTTTTTCTACATGCATATTTATCTCTTTAGCAACCAACGGCATGACAATAAATCAGCCTTAACTAGATTTACTTTTCAGCACAATTTGTTTGTTTTCGATCAAGTATTTCGTTTGTGTTTATGATACATTGCCAGTAGATTATAACAGACCTACAATTTTTTATTAACAAAAGCTTTTAGTAGTTTAATTAAAATACCTCTCTATTAAACTCAAGCCAACTCTGGCCAAATATTCTAAGCCATGTATAGAGGAACCCCGCAGAAACTCAATAACAAACTCTTTTAGTTTTCTGCCTATTTTAGCTCGGCTGGAGCTTCTCAGTGGTATTGAAGCGCGGCATTCGCTTTTTTTATTCAAGTTCTTGGCATCATAATTTGAGTATTTATTTGTAAAACATGTTTTTCGTTGTGATTTTCTAACAGTGTCCAATTGATATTTCCGTTTTACTGTTACTAAATTACTGCCATTGAAATTAATTGAATAAATTCCACGAGCTGAAATACATTTGATGGCTTTTGTAGATAAGTTATTAGCACGGAATTGCTGATTAATATTTTGTCTTTGCAACTGCGAAGACATTTCGTTTGGTTTGTATTCCGCAATATCGTTTTTTAAAGCAAAAGAAACACTAAGAGGTTGAGAGCTGTCCGCCGTTAATCGGTATGGAAATTGATGATGCTTGAAGCCCAACAACTGATTTGGTGGATATTGTTGTAAGGCATAAATTTTTTGATTTATATTTTTTTTCATAATTTTTAGTATTTTATTCCATAAAATAATATGTAATATTTTATGAAACATAAAACTTTATTAAATACATTTACACATATAATTTTTTCTCAGCATTTCGAACCATTGAAATGCTACTGAAACTATATACTCTCTGAAATACACTTTAAAGTATATATTTTTTGTGTTATGCAACTTTGTTTGCCAATAGTCAAAATGCTACTAAAACTTTTTCATTGTGGCTTTCATTCTCAGAATTTTTATTTTTCGCCAAAAAAAAAAAAGGTTAGAGTTTTTTATTTCTATTATTACAACCGTAACAAAGCAGAAAGTTCATAGTCAGGTCAAAAAGCAAACAAAAAATTATTATTATTTTTTTTTTTCGTAAAAAAAGTTTCAAAACCTCCAATTGCTGTCTTTGCCTGTGAAATCAAACACTTGCTGAAAATCATAAAACAATAATTAATCTGCTCATATTCTAGTCAGGAAGGATAATAACTTTTATATAAAAGATAAAGAGAGCTGCCTGAATAAACGCCCAAAGTACAAAACATCCACAAACATCAAAATCTGATATGATAATGTTCTAACAACTAAAAGAGAAATAGTATTATCCAGTCATGCCACAGAGTTCGGAACGAAACTCGAAAGCTATAAAAAAACAAAAAACTAAAACAATTCTCGAAATCACATCAATTTGAACTTGCTGAACGGAACTACGAGCTCAAATATGAAATTTATTTTTGAGCGTTATCATATTATATTTTCCTGCATAATTGTTCAACATTTTTATATTGACAGCACACAAAACAGTATAGTATGGAAAAGCCAAAACAATAAAATTTTAAGTCCCCCAAAAGTATGCAACGGTGTTCAGATTAGGTGTTTTTAGTGCCATATTATTGATATATCAGTTTTATAATATATATAATAAAGCATTAAAAGTCTCAATAAAATTAACGTAACTTAACTTAACTTAATATAATAAAGCATGGTATATTTGAGTCAATATTCTGTTTATTGACGCAATTATTTTTCTGCTCACACGTAAGAAATTAAACCAACCTTTGGCCAGTTGAGAAGAAAAAACTTTCCAAATAGGTCGGAAAAATAAACAATTAATCACACTTTGAAAGAGTCTGTAGGCGAAATAAGAAAATAAAAAAGGAACTTGGGAATTAACAGAACTTTAGTTGTCATCGTAGCAGATATTGGCGCCCTAAGGAATGCTAAGCTCACTTTTTACAGTGTTGCATTTTAATTTAACTAAGTATTTGAAATAATTTTGTACTAGTGGAGCAACAAATTATTGACTTTTTGTATGGAATACTGAGCTCAATAATGCCATCTATTACGATCATCGCAATAAACACGTTATTACTCCCGATCGATTTGTATAGACAAAAATTTGTCAATAATGTTCCACAGATTTTTCGTTAGCTTATGACATGAACAAAAATGAGTTCCACTACGACATATCAAAGAATTAATTTTCGAGGCGTCCGATTTTCGATTTTTAATTTAAAAATTTTTTTTTTGTATGGGAAATGATATGAGAAACGAAGTCCCCGCTGTACGCGTTCGTCTCACAATTTCTTTTTTTTTTTTGGAAGAAATGAAATTAGTTAAGCCACTTATACAGCCCGTACGGAATCCATGCTATATGAGTTCGTTTCGTATTTGCCTGATTTTGTAAAAAATTTGTTCCAGCCATATTCATAAGAATTCACTCCAAATGGTTTTTAAAGAGCAATATTCAATGTTAATTTATTTTTAATTAAGCTTTTATAGATTATCATTACAGTGACTGCTGGCATTAAAAAATATTTAAACGTTGCTTAAAGATAAGATAAGAGCGTTTAAAAATAAAAACAATACAATGCATTGAAAGAAAATTACCAGCAGTGGCAGTGAATTTTCTGTTTAAGCTACATTTAATACGAGCACCATTATCGTTTTCATGTAACCGTTAAGCCACTTCATTATTATTATTATTATTTCATTAACATAAAAATGAATATGCAGTAGTACAACGAGCACATGCTTACAGACACACATGCCAAATTTTCAAAGCTTAAAAGGCGAAAATACACATGCAAGTTTGTTTTCATGTACATACAAAAGAAGTGAGCTCGAAAGAAATTGCAAATAAAAAGTTCAGTGTTAAAGGATTATAATGAGAAATCAAAGAGAAAAAGAAGAAAAAATATGGCATACACAAACACACACACACACACAAACTGTTAACATTATGTGAAAATCATGCTGTTGGGTAAATATGTATGTTTAACAGTTTCTTACCCACCTGACTTTTACAAACAAAACTGTGCATTTGTACAAATTTAAATATGATTTTTAATGAGTCTCGAAATGGTCATGTTGTCCATATCAAGGTTTGTGTGCGGGTTTCTCTTTTGAAAAAGAATTAAACAAATAACACACTATTATTAAAAATTTAATCCAATGCACTTACAGGATATTAATACTGCCGTTTAATAAAGACACTTTCATATATTTACTCAAACACACACACACACACACACACACACACACGCAAGCATTTCACTATCTGCCCACAAACGAGTTCGTGGTACTTCATTTACTACATTCTCTGTAGGAGTTGAAGAGAAATAAATAAATAAAAAAATAAAAAAATAAACCTTAAATGGCCTTTGATGGGCGGTGAGCATCTGTTGATGAGCATGCGAAAGAAAAACCCCAGTTCAAATGAAATTAAAAAAAAATAACGAAAAGTGGGGGCAAAAAACGTTGTTACATATAAAAAAGTTGATTTTCCCTAAATATTTCCCATAAAAGAACAGTGCAATTAAATGGCGATATAAAGAAGCCAACATGAAAACAGGAAAAAAGCAAAAACCGAGTACTTCATGCTCTTAAAGACAAGAGCATGGTCGTGTGGCAAGTAAATGACAACAGAAAGGTGAGTGCTGTAAATTAGACCGGGGCCATCTATTTTTGAATTCTTTAAATATAAATGGAACTGAAAGAAGTTTTTTCTTGCTTACGACAAAGTTCTCAATGCTGAGGAAGTAAATTCTAACCAAATCCCTATAAAGTAGCCAAAAATTATTAAATAAATTATTCAAGCTTAAGATATTGCTTTATTAAAAAATAATTGAACACAATTATATTTTTTTGATTTCGATATTTCGCCAACAATTACGCAACAAGCTTCAATAATTTATTTAATAATCTCAAGAACAAATAATATAAAAAATAATTAATTTCTATTATTCGAACTTTTTTTTATATAATTATTTATGTATTTAAGTTTATCAGGCTCAAGTTCTTTCTCTATTATCTTTGTGATTGATATTATTGATATTTGATGTTTTCTTTGTCTAATTTAATTAATATCAACCACAAAGATAATATAGAAAGAACTTGAGCCTGATAAACTTAATACATAAATAATAATATAAAAAATAAGTAGCGAAAAATTGTGAATCAAAAAGTTCGTCTGTAGAAGTTAAATTAATCTCTGGACCCAATGCAAAGTTTGAAAGCGTTCTCATAACTTGATACAATAGATACAAACAATGCATCTTAGTACCAGGTAGCCACATAATACCTACAACAATCACAAGAACAACAACAAATATTTCATGTATTTTATTGGTAGAAATATTTTAAATTCTGTCACCAACTTGATGGCGTTTGTGTGTCTGTGTTGTGTATTTTGACAGTTCTTCAAGCCAGAAGCAGCAGTCAGCTGGGCTTGTACGGCTACCTGGTAGCGAGAAACCGTGAGCAACAAAGGCAAACATCAATGGGAGATCAATTGGATGTGGGTAAGGGCATATAAAATATATTCCAATCGACAGAAAACCACAGCTTTGAAGTTGACAAATGATCAATAGATCTAATATAGACAGTCGGTAACGAGGAACTTACAGTCCAACCTAAATCAGAGCGTCAAGCGTCTAAGCCACCGATTTTGTATGTAAATGGGTGATTTACACAGCAAAAATACGCTTGACGCGCTAATTCAGGTTGGCCTATTAGTTGTAGGATGGCGAAGCGCTGCTGCTTCAAATACTGTGTGCAATCAGTTATACGTGGCCTCGAAGGCATTTGGCTGCTGCTGATCGTCATGGTGGACGTGGAACAGCCTATGAGTTTTCCACTTCACTTTTACTACCTTCTTTATAAAATGTCAGATATAAATGTTGCCTCCTCCCAGTTAAATTGTAGTGCTACAATTTAACTGGGAGGAGACAATTTGTGGCACAGATAGGATCGTGCGGCTGAAGAAAGAGTTTTCGCAAATACATTACATGATTCACTGGCTAATAGACAGTGAATGAATGATGCCCTGATGCTGCAAAATAATGTACATACTTGAGTAAAATTCAAAAGGGCATATTGATTTAAAAAAATCTCTTCTTTTTGAGGCAATATTCTATAAATATGTATTACATCTCAGAAAACACATTTAACAGCCTTGAACATGGCCCTCATTTTAACTGTGAGGTTATCTTACCCAGCTATTTACTTTAACTATACAAACTGATACTTTTATGGTCACTCCATCAATGTTGTGTAATAATAAGTATTGGGACTGTAAGCGAAAAGTATGTGATCTTTTTTCTTTATTATTTTGTTTCAACCCACATAATGTGGTGCTATTTGGCTGTAGCATCATTTTTATATTTGTGCGATACGCGATTGTATAGAAAAACTGTTTGGTCAGTGTAACGCTGGGCCAACGATTCTGTACACCAAACCACACGTTTGGTCTATGGGCAAACCGAACGAACAACAGAACATCATTGAACAAGAATGAAGCTTTTTTGTGTTCTCTGGTCTTTTTGGTTGTTATTATTGCATTCGTGTGTATGTGTGTGTGTGTGTGTGTTTGATTTTTCGTTAGTGTTTTACAGTATTATACATTAAATAACAACTTTTTATTGGATGGTATATATGCATGGCTATCGGCTGCATATATGTTGTTGTTGGTATTCTCATTTACTTTTATTATTTTTGCTATTAACCTCATTTAAATGCAAATTTAAATAAAATTGTTATACGGTTTGAGTCGTCGGGGTATGGAATGGAAAGCAAGAGCGTTGCCTTAAGAGCCGTGATGGCATGTAATGCATCAGCAATTATATTGCAAATTGAGGCTTCTATTTTCTTGCGATATTATTCTATATCTTCTGAGAGCCCAGCTTAGGCTGATTCAGAAGATACTATTAAAGTTTGCCTAAAACTATGCTCTATTTCCGCCGCCTTTTGCTAGATTTGAGTAACGATTTAAAATTCACTAAAATCGTTATATATGTATATGTTTTGTAAGCGGAAACACAATTTATATATATCCTCAAAGTGTGAAACACCCGTTATTTTTGTTAACTTTGTATTCAGTACTTTTTTGCATTTCTTTTCATCTTTTGAAAAAAAAAAAAACACCTGAAACTTGCTGCATATTTTCAATTCAGTTCGTTCATTAAGCTTGTAATGGCCATGGCTTGTACGAGTATATGTGTAGCAATTAAGGTGCTACTTTTTATGATCATTATTGTGGAACATTTTGGCTGACAGGACAACAACCGCCAAACACGTTTATATGCATACATATAAATGCACATAATATCAATTATAGTTTATATTACATTTTTATAACGTACTCGTATACTGCAAATTGTATTTATTATTTTGTATTTTGCTTTGCGTTTGTTTTATATTATTTTATTAAATTTTCTTTTAATGAATATATGGTTATAATTTCGCACATGAAATAATCTACATACGTTAAAAATGTGTGGGTTTTTTTTTGCAATTTAATAGTGACTTTTAAATGATAATGGAAATGTATATTAAAATAATAATAATAATATAAAAAACCCAATTTGAAAGCGTAGCTATAAACGTAAAAATTTACTAATAGCAACGATTGGATATTTTTGTAAAACCAAATTATTAAAAATTCTTATTGTTTTGAGTATTACGCCAAGGATATACATACATATATGTAGAACAGACATCTCCTCCCAGTTGGTTAGCACAGCTGTTTTCCAAAACCATATTATAACAACCACCCCGTATTAGGATGCCGGTTTCAAGACCGGTGAAAGACAGATGATATCAGGTAGTCAGCAATGAAGAGCTCAGTATGCAATAAGTTAGGGTCTGCTTTTGAAGCTACTTGGGTGCTTATGATCGCAGCCAGTAAGCCTTTTAGTTTATCTGTTTTTGCCCTCCTTATAAAATTTCGATCATTACAATTTTACCGCAAAAAAATCTTTCTCGCTTCAGAAGAAGCAAAATTAAACTAAAAAGCACAATACAATTGAAAGTCATAAAGTTCGACCATTAAGAAACTACATTAGCTAAATATTTCTTTGCTATTGCTAAAACTATACTCTTAACAATGGCAAGTAACGCCAGCAAGAGCATTTGTCTAGTTTTGTAGCCTTGCGTTTTTCAATACGACTGCTACATACAAAAACTAGAAACAGAAAATTATGCAGCAGCAGTAAAAAAATAAAAATTAAGTAGTAGCTTCAAAAACTGCATGATGTACTACTGGTTTAATGGGAGTTTTTGTTTTATAGCTTCTGCTATATTCGAAACTTTATGTTTTGTGACTACCAAAGTCTGAGGTAGAAGATTATTAAAACTGAAATTGTAGCAGAGAATAACATTGATGTAGTATGTCTTATAATAATATTGAAGTAGCAGTTATCGTTTGAATTCTCTATAGACAAGGTATTCAAATCGTCAATATTTTGGTGGTTTGTTTTTTAAAACCCCACAGAAATATGTTAACATTGATAACAAACTCACAAAAGACACACATTTCATAATACTGGCATTAGTTTTAATGTTATTGGGCCCCTACCTCCATGTTATTAAAAATTATGTACTACGTAATTGTTATAGTTAAGCTACGTCAAATGCTACATTATCTGCTCCTTTTATAACTATTTAGAATTGTACTAGTAACAATTACAATAATAAAACTTCTTCTGCTGCTGCTAAGATTTGAGGATTGCAATAAAGCTGCTTCAATTTATTCTTTTTCGTCCTACTACTACCTCTAGCGCAATATCACGTTAGCGGTGATGGGCACCGAATTTCAAAAAACTGTCATCTATTTGATGGCCATTCCTTAATGGACACTTGTATCAATGAAGATCCAGAATAGCTATTTTTTATGAGATTTTTATTGTTCACAACAATGAATGTAAAATGCTATAAGAAAAGAAAATTAACTGTAATTTTTGATTGGTTAATAATAGCAAAATGTCCACAGAATGTTTACAGATATATAAGTTGTAGGTCTGCTAAGTGAAATAGGTTAAGCATAATGCTTGGTTGGCAATATTACAGCGTGAATATATTCAATGTTTATAATGCTAAATGTACTTTTTACCCATCCAGAGTCAACATCTGTTTTTTTTTTATGTCACAATGACTGACATTATTTGGTATTTTTTTTTGTTTTTTTATGATGGAATGATGGAGCATGCAAAGTATGCTCCATAATGATATTGAAATTACTCGCCTGCACTTAATATACTTCAGCGCTTACATTTTCTATTCTTCATACACTTTTTAATTACTCTAAAGAAAAAAGAAAACAAAATCCTCATTTTCGTTTTATTTGTCAAATTTTAATCATTTCAACTTCAGCAAATGTTTGAGAGTTTTTGTATAAACACAGTTCACCTCGGTATGTTATTACTTGCATGCAAGCGAGAATTTTTCTGGTCTCTCTTATTTTGTTGCATAAAACGAACAGGGTTATTGGAAAAACTGTGTAATGAAAGCATAAAAGCAAAGCGAATAAAATTGAAATGTTGAATTTAATTGACGGTGACTGTGTGGCGTATGATTGTTATTTGGAAATTAGCTATGCATCACATATGTTACGTATACGCCTGAGTGCACTTATACATTATTCCTGATCGACTTGTAGGGACGACACTTTTTAGATATTGTGCCATAGATTTTTCGATAGCTTTTGTCAGGCACAAAAAAATTCCTTCACAACATAAAAAAAAGCATGTTTGCAGCTCGCGATTTAAAATTTCTTTTTCAGTGTTTTTGTATGGGAGGGCGCCTGAGGAGGAGGGGTGGTGGCAAGAGGTAGGAGAAGAAACAATTGGGGGTTGTTCAAATATATGAATTCTCTGCTGATACCTGTTTTTATTAGGCTTTGGCAAAAGTATAAATAACAAATAATTAAAAACGTTCTCTTTTGTTCGTTAATTTGCTCTACGCTAGTTCTTTTAACAAATACAATATACTACATATATTTCTCTTATGAGAAAAATTCTCAACAGATGGTATATTCTTTACAAATAAAATAATGATTGTCTCACACAGAATTGGTTTTGTGAATTGCTCCCAGGGTGCCTCTGTATAGGCTTATTTCCTTATAGCTCTTTAGAGCAGAAGAGTGTACTTTCTTGTTGTAAATTTAATCAAATGCCGTATTAACATCAGGTCTTTACTACTCCATCATATTTTAAATTGAAACCAAATTCGCCCTTTTTATCAAACCCTTTTCAAAAATCTAATATGGAAATCCCAGCTCATGAATATAGAGGATGGATGATATGCTTGCAACGATTTTGGTTTTATCATGTGCGATTGTGTGGAAGTGTGCGTGCGTGTGTGTGTGTGTGTGTGTGTGTTTATGCTTGAATGTAACACAATCATGGACGTGCAATATGTGTCTTATTGAAGTGCATCATTATGATAATAAAGTCCGCATAATAACTTCAAACATTTTTATTTCTCTCTTAGAGATGCCACCAAACAAAAAAAAAAAAAGAAGTACTCGTATAAAAACACTTCATAGACTTTTTTGCATAAATCGGGCTGCAATATACGAAAGGATATGTGAATATTAAATATGCATAGATGTGTGTGTGTGTGTGTGTGTGTGCGTGTGCTCGTAGTTGAGTTGTTGTTTTGTTTTCATTTCTTCCACTTTAAATGTTATATAGACTTTTTGCGCTTTATTAAAAATGTTACGTATGGTTGGGCTGTTGCAACGTTTAAAAATTCATTTGTATTCATTTAACAACAGAAGAGTTCATAACGTTTCAATTTTTATTTTTATCCTGCTGTGGCGCCCTCTGTTGTACACATGCCTGTATGCATGTATGATGTATGTAATTTGTATGCGTACATATAAATGGATATAAAATAGAAACGTGCATGTGCGGCAATAACAGCAATATCAGGTTGGTTCTATGCAACAGCGACCTGAATGAAAGTGCCAAAGGATTCATAAAGGTTGTAAAGCTCTCCAGTGTCTTAACACGCATACACATTCAAATACCTATCAGGAGTTTGGTTTGTGCATAAATGTGTGTGGGTGTGTGTGTGTTTGTACTCCGGCATAAACATCTAGTGGAAGCTGCAGGGCACCGCTTTCATACGAGTAATTGTTTGTGTGCGAATTATCTTTGCGCGCAGGCAAGGATTTAAGGCATTCTTTAAGGTTATAAGTTTCGAGGGTCTTTTCTTTTCCTCTAAATGCCTTTTTTTTTTTTGCTCTCGCTCTATAACAGCTTGTTGCAACTTTTTTTGAATGCTGTTGATGATGATGATGATGATGATGACGTTGGCTTATGCAGTTTATTGTCATTGTTTGGAGCTTGTTTTTATTTTCAATTTTGGCAGACGCTTTTATGAATTTTGTTGAAGAGCTTTCAAGTATTTTAGAAGAGTTTTAGTGTTTAAGCATTGAATAGAACGTGCCTTAGAAATAAAAAGATAAAGACGATATCTTTTTCATAAGCAATTGAAAAATAAATTAATTGAGATTCAAGGTTGCTGAAGCTATTGCCACTAAAGGTCATGGTCAAAATAGATGTTTACAAATGAAGCAGTTTATCAAGAGAGAGAGCGAAAATATTAAATTAAAAGAAAACTATGAATGAACTTTCTTGCAAACTGGCATAAAATAAGTCGCATAACATGGCAAGAATAATGTGATTCTAATGGGAAAAAATTAATATTCGAAGCTGATTTTAAATTTGCTATAAGAGCCAAGCAAAACTTATTATTTTTGAATCTTGAAAATAATGTTTGAGCTCGAGGTCCTTTTTTCTATACTAAAAGCAAGAATTAGCAAATTTGTATTCAATATTTTGTTTTCCTTTGAAAAACTTCTTCAGCAATGTTTTTGTTAATTCTGAAATCAAAAAAAAAATGTATGACAGGAAATAAAATAAAGACCTCTTCTACTAACGAGAGACATCCACAGAATTTCGACGGAAAAGTTGTCCACAAAGAATTAGACTTTAGTTGTCTGCTTTGAAAATGTTGACCACTACAATTCTAATACAAAAAAATCTTTCTCCACTCTGAATTAGTAAAATCTTATTAAAAGTCCGAAAATGTAATTATTAATTTATTTTAATAATAAATTAAATTTTTTTTAAGGCTTAAGATCTTTTTATAAAAATGTTTGTAACAAAATAAATATGTATATTTTTTGTTTATTTATTTCAATATTTCGCCCATAATTTGTTGGCTTCTTCAGGAATATTTTTTTTTTTTTTCAATATTAAAAAAAAATATTCCTGAAAAGCCAACAAATTGTGGGCGAAGTAATGAAATAAATAAATAAAAAATATATTTGTTTTGTTACAAACATTTTTATAAAAAGATCTTAAGCCTTAAAAATTTAATTTATTATTAAAATAAAAGAAAAGATCAAATAAACTCTACGTTATAATATTAATTAATTTATTTTTTTTTTTTTCATTTATTTCTATTTCTAATGTATTCCTTTTAATACTTTTTGTTTACTGAATTTTAGTACTACAAAGTAGTTCTTTACTCGATTCGAACCGCAAACCTCACGACTTCTAAGTGGAAATAATGAAGCAACAAAAATATATATATAATCAATTACTCTATAGGACTATAGCTCTCAGACTGTATTTCCTCATAATTGAGAGAGTTTATTTTTTGTGGTGAAATTGTAGTGACACCTTCAAAGCAGACAAGAAAAGTAAAGTTTAACGGTTATTGGCTGGGGAACATAACAGGGTCCTTTTTTTATTTTCTAGTTTTCTTTGCCCATTTTGAATAGATACTCAATTAAAGTAAATTTTTTAGCTGTTAACAAGATTTTCTGGGCATATTTTTGTAACTCAGAGCGCAACGCCAGAATTTGTATGAAAAACAATAACAAATTTTCAAAAATGTTTCATAATTGTTATGGGCTTGCACACAAGTCTAAAAATTCAAACTTCATTTACGAACGGCTCTCTCTTAGTGGCCTAGATACCTTGATACCAGTTAGCCTTACAATTTCAGCGGACTACTGCTTTTAGCCTGAAGAACTGTCAAAATACGCAGCACACAACAAGCTCGGACAAATGGGTGACAGAACCTAAAGATTTCTACCAACAAAATATGTATATGAAATATTTGTTGGTGTTGTGTTGTATGCGGTTATACGGCTACCTGGTATACAGGTACCTTGTTGGTGGCATTGAGAATTTCAAAGTTTTTGTACAAAGCAACAACAAATTTAAAAAAAAAAATTTTTTAATTTGTTGTTGTGTTTTGCATAAATTCTAGCGTTGCTTTGTGAATAACAATAACAAAATAAAATCTATGCACTTCCGATTGTCACTTAACGTTGAATTCTTACTTTTTTACAGGTTCTTTGAATAGAAACCAATCAGCTGATAGATAATCGAAAGTAATGTGTAAACTAAATCTACCTTAAGTAGATGTAAGTACTCTGTGCAAAACTTCACAAAATTTTTCATATGGAATATTTTACATGTAGTCCGTGTGGCCTACTCCACAAATTTACTGAATTGAACTGGAGGTGTGTTTCATCAATAAATATGGAAAAAAGTAAATTAAAGGGGTTTGGTCATATATTTGATACATGCACAGTGGAACGAAACAAAGAAAATGTATAAAAATAATATATTTGTAAGGGATCTCTTCTAATGAGTAGAGCTACAAAATTCTCATGTTTGAACAAAATGTTGGAGAAAAAATTAAAGGGGGCGCGGTGTCACATTTTATCCCATTAGACATCTTGTGAATTTTTGCACATTTTCTTTTAGCTGGCCTTTCCTTGATTCTGCATTTCTGCATTAAATTGTCTATAATGTATTTTTTTCCGGGGTGAACATTTTGGGTGAACACATTTTAGCATTTTTAAAAAATATAAGGACTACCTAATACACATACTCTTATATGTAGGAGGCGGAAGAAGGTCCATTTCTTCGCTTCTAGCCCTTAGACTACCATTTAGTTTTTTTTGATTAATTTAAGTATTCTGTTTTATAAAAAATTTATTTATATTTTTGTAGCACTATTTATAATGTTGATACTTTTTGCTTGGCAAAAACAATCAATTTTATTAATAGTTGTTCTATTTACAAACTAAACAAAGCGCGCTACTTTGGCGTCCAATTGGCTTTTTCGCAACAAATAGTCTGTCCACAAGTTGATAGAGAAAGCGTTTTTTGCCCATGTTCGGCTCTTGTTTTTTTTTTTTTTTTTTTTTTTTTTTTTTTTTTTGATAAATTAATCAATTGAGTTACAGCTTCGAATGCGTCAGTTACACAAACTCCAATGTTTATCTGAGTGGAAACATTGTTGTGTGTACGTGTGTGTGTGTGTATGTATGTGTGTGTTGCTAAGTGTGTTTGAACAGTGTCAGCGATTTTTTTAGCCTGATTATTGAATAGTTTTCAATGAATTGAATAAAAAGAATACAATAAAGAAATAGGAAAAAAAATTAGAACAAAATAGTTATTTAGAACCAATACAAATTCATGGAAGTGGTGAACACAAATATGCTAACCTTAATACATACATACACAAAAAAAAATCGGCTAATGGGGACAGAAAGGAGCCAATTTGATTAAAAATAAAAGTCAAATCTCTATAATAGAAAGCACAGTTATAATAAAAATGAAAGAAAATAACATATTAATTTGCTTAGTAGGGAATAAAGTGTATGTGTGTGTATGTGTGTAGATTACTGTACCACAGAGCAGGGTTGCGAAACTGCTGCAAGTCGATAATCAATTTTTTTTTTTTTTGCCATCGATCATTGCCAACTTTATGCTGAAATTGATTTTTGGTGCCGATTAATCGAAATAAATCGGAGAGAACATGCTTTTTTAGGACTCCGTACTCAAAGAGTGAAAACGGAAATAGACCTGATATAAATTTTTCCTTTAGTAACTAAAACACACAAAATTTTGTTTTTATTTTGTTTTATTTAAAAATTTTTTTTTTCTTCAACAGAAAATTTTTTTTATTATTTTTAATACATTTTTCTTGGCTCTTAAATCAAGTAGATAATTAAGTTCATGTTTTTTTAATAAAAATAAAAACTTGGGGGATATATTATACATTGTTAACAAAACAGCTTAGCTTTCATTTGAAAATGTTGAATATGTAAGTGCTTTTATTTGATTTTCTTGTAGTTTGATAGTGAATTTACTTTTTACAGCTCAAGATCGTTTTTTTTTTTTTCTAATAATAAGAAATTTATCGGCTTTATTTTCAGTATATCACCAACGATTTGTTGGCATTGTTAGGAAATTTTTGTCTTTTTCAGCTGTCTACATGAAAACATTTTGAGAAGGTTCATTTTTGGACCTGAATCAATACATTTCAATTGGCTCTTAAAGCAAATAAATAGTTAAGTTCATATTTGAAATTAATTATAAACAATTTAAATTTTGAAATATGAACTTAATTATTTATTTGCTTTAAGAGCCAATTGAAATGTATTAATTCAGGTCCACAAATGAACCTTTTCAAAAAATATTTGCTGTATTTTTCAGCTGTCTATATGCCGACGACATTTCTTTGGTGCTAATCAACTCATCAGTAGACTTGAAAAATTCTTAAAAGTTTGTTTGAAACTTAACTACTTATTCCATAATTCCCATGAACAGAATAAGTAGTTAAGTTTCAAACAAACTTTTAAGAATTTTTCAAGTCTACTGATGAGTTGATTAGCACCAACGAAATGTCGTCGGCATATACACAGCTGAAAAATACAGCAAATATTTTTTGAAAAGGTTCATTTTTGGACCTGAATTAATAAATTTAAATTTTGTGTAAAAAGAGAAATTGTTGTGTGAGCTGTAAAAATCAAATTCACTGTAAAAATAAAATCAAAAAGTGAAGTGGTTTTCAAATATTAAAATGCGGCCTCTGATCATAATTTTATTTAGGGAAAACATAAATAAATGAAATATTAAAATAACTATAAAAGCAATTTGGGTTCTGATGAGCGTCGTGGTGGATTTATGTACCCCAGATAGTCAGTTTTCAACTTTTTTTTTTCTTGTCTTCTTTAAAAATGTTTATCACTCCAGTTTTATTATAAAAACTCTTTCTCATATTTTGAGTAAGTGTAATCGACAAAATTCACAAAAAAAATCTCTCTTAATTTTGGGGCATTAAAATCGAACTCTAGCCAATTAATAATATTAACAAATATAAAATTTTAAAAACTCAACTGTTTGCGTTTAGATTCGTGTCTTGGCTAAAAACTGCTTACACGCACAACATATGCAATTGCTGGTGGTTACGAAATGTCACCTCACCTCGTGGTGTATATAAATGTCAAAATTGTTGTTTGCTTGTTTTGTTGTATCTTTCTTCATTTTCATATTTTGTTTCACTTGAAATTTTGCAAAAAGCAAATTGCTGTGTGTTTCTTGTTTTGTGCAAAAAAAAAAAAGAAATAAAAAATAATTGTATTTTAGCTAAAAATTTATAGAGTTTAAGGATGTTTTTCTTTTGACAAATTAATAACTCGAAATAGCAACAAATGTTTAGAAAAAGAAAGAAACATAAAACTTCTTGAACATTTGCACACCCCACAAAAAGAAAAAATCCACCAGTTATAGTGTTTTTTTTTTTTTAATGTACTAACAAATTGTTATTGTTTCCAACAATAAGCCAAACACAGACAAGTTGGCACATTCATTAAAGTGGAAGTAAAATACACAGAAAAAAAGTAAAAGTATTTTTTGCAAGGAAATTAAACTTGCCATAATTGATGCATAATTAAAATTCATGAGTAATAAAACACACATTGACAAAGAAGAAAACTAAAAGAAGGAAACGAATAGTTAAGTGGAAAAAACATGACTTTAAAAGGCAGTACCCTGTTAAAGATACTCCTACAGCTTGTGCTGGCCCTTCTTTTAAGCGGTCACCATTGCATGATCACAGCCACTCATCTTAAGGGCACCTTTAATACCCAAGATTTTTTCAAATTTATCGTAAAGTTCGGCTTCCAAAAGGCTGAATTGCATCGACCACGAGAATCGTTTGGCTATATATATGGTAATATAACATCAGCACAAGAATTCCATCAACCCGTCACACTGGTTGTATTGGATAAATCTACTTTTGTGGATTTCTATAAAAATCTTACGCTTAGTATTTGGGCTCGCGAATATGCCTGTCAGCATATGTTCCAGCGTGTTCAGTTATTGGCATACGATGTCGATTGCAATGCTCATGGCAAGAGAGACTTTCTAAGACGTATACCTTGTCCGGTGGGGAAATTGTGTGTGGACGAAGATGCTCCGAGCAATGTTATATATGGCAATCAATTTACCTATGTTATTAGCGAGGTAGCACAGCCAAGGTAAGTTTGTTTACCATTTTTTTTTAAGTTTTTCCTCAGTCGCTCTTATTTAGCACAAAAGCAAAGAAATAAAACGAAAAATATCACAAATGTTTTGTGGCACAATTACAAGTGGCATCTGCATCTGTTACAGCAATGCCAATTTGGCAAAGCAATGTTTTAAGGTTCATAATCAGGGTCATCATTTATGTATGTGTATGAGGAGGAATTCTTTTTTCTTTTTTATTTCTCATGCTAACTAAACTTTTCGAAGAAAAAATACATATTTTAGCATTTTGCAACAACAATATTTTTATATGCACACGTGTCCATCTCCTTCAACCCAGGCATATGTATGTATGTGTACATACATTGCAGGTTTAAACATACATATACCTACATATGTATGATATTTAGAATGCTGTTATGTATGTAGATACATAGAGCAGAAAATCACAGAAGTGTTCGCTAGATAAGATAATATCTCTGCTATTTGCTCAAATGTGTTTTTTTTTTTGTTCTGTTTTTGTTGTAGGTATTTAGGTATCTATTTTAACAATTATTTGCTTTTTTAATAAACTGTTTAACAAATTTAATTGATTGCACGTTCTGTTTCAAACTTAGGGGTAGTGGGAGGCTTCCTATGACAAGTCAATATAAAGACAGCTGTGAAATAGGTGCACAAAACAAAGTCGTCTTACCGCTACATGTGTGCATAGGTGTTTTGATTTAAATAGTTCTTTCTAGCTTTAATAAATTTTGTTAAGCTATTTTACTTGCATTGTATTTAATGCAACAAAGAGATGTTGTTAGATCTCTCTTTTTCTCAATTTTTTATGTTTTTGCAAATCATTGCCAGCAATAGATCTTTTTTTACCCTTTTCGCTAAAGCTCTTACAAATGGGAACAAGCATAAAACTAACTCAAAATCTAATGCATTTTACCAAAATTTCGAAAACGAAAAAATTGTTTTTTCAGCATGACGAAAAAAAAGAATCTTCCCCATATTACTCACATTTTAAGGAGATTTTAATATAAAATCACTGAAATTCTTGTTATTTGGTTTGTTTCAAAGCTACTAATGAATGCAATCAAATGCTTCAAATGAACTAATTCACGATTTTAAAGAAATATTTTAGAATCTCGTGCAGAGATTGCGCAAACGATGTTAATTTAAAATTATTTAAATTTTTGTTATTCATAAGTATATTCAAATCTACTTAACCGTGGCTTCAAACAAACTGCTTCACTCGTCAGTAGTCTCGAAACTCCTGGAAAACTATTTTTAATGTTCTATTATTTTTAGAATAATTTGCAATTGCAATTCAAAAACTGTTCAAAGAAATATTTATAACTGAAAACATTTTAACCGTATTGCTACACATTTCACCTGCCTTAACAATTTTCAAACGACAAGCAACCGTTGGGCGCTCCAATTTCTTGGTTATCATCTGTAGGAATATTTTTTTTTCCTGAAGAAGATACACAGCGGCTTATAAAAATATTGAAAATTTAATAATAAAAAATAGGTTTATTAGAACTAAAGTGAACTCAAGCTCAATTTATTAATCCAAAGAAAATTAAATAGAAAATGTCAAAAACTAGCATCCAGAACAATAAGAAAAACTTTAAACCAACCACAGAGAACAATTATGCTTTTTTTTCTGCCATTTGTCCAAGTTTTTAGATTTATTTCAGATTTTTCATTTGCTTTTTCCCAATGAACTTAAAAAATATTCAAATAAATAATGAAATAAATAAATCAAATAATTGCTTTAATTCGAAATATTAAAGTTCCAACTTCGAGTAAAATGAAATTAGTCTTTGTTTTATTAGTTGCTTGAAAGAAACGACTCTGCTTAGAGAGAGAGAGAGAAAATATTCAGCATCATCCTAAACATCACTTGAATCAATATAAGTCCTCTCTTTCCATACACAAAATTTCCATTTTCGCAGTATGTTTTAACTAGTAGCCGCTATTATTTTCTTATAAAAATTTCTCTTTTCATTATTGTCATTGATATTTTTTTATTGTCCTTTCAATATTAACTAATTAAATATTTAACTATTTTTCCCTTTCCCTTTTTGAACATCAAAATGCTGTTTAGATTCTGGTATGTGGCGATGGTGGCTTGTTATCGCAATCGCACTACCTGCAAGTGGCATGCATACGATACTCTAACAGCGCCTGCTTCATTTCTAAATAACAGTATTTCCCAAATACAATATGATATACATGTAGTGAATGGGCATCCAAATAATTCGGCAGCTCATCCTTTAACCTATGAATTTTCATTTGATCGCCAAAATCTTTTAGAAATGTATTTAATATTTTTACTAGTCTACGTGATACTGTTGCCAATGCAAATTTATGCTGTGCGCTTACAAAAACATCCGGTTACAAGACTTTTCACTTTGAGTCTGTTGAGTGAGTTTGTGAGTTTAGTATTGATAGCAGCACATTTAATTAAGTTTGCTCTGAATGGAGTGGGAATGCCAAATTTACAAACATCGGGTGACATTTTAGATATATTTAGTAGGGTAAGTGAAGATGTGTGAATTTTTTTCAAATTGATCTACTCAAACAATTCTGTATGTATATGTATATTTTCTTGTGCTCCTTTAGACTACATTTATGCTAATTTTATTGTTATTGGCCAAAGGTTGGGCAGTGACTCGGCAGCAAATAAGCCGCACCGGCTGGATAATCCTAATGAGTATATGGGTACCTTATTGTGCTTTTCATGTGTTCCTCTATTACTGGGATAGAGTATGTTTTTGCTTTTGGAAAATTAACATAGCAATTGTATACCTGATATACTTCTTTTACAGACTGAAGTTGATATTATTTCCGACATTGATGAATATCAAACTTGGCCTGGCTGGATTGTTCTAATATTGCGGTATTTGATTAGTCTTATTATTGTTAATATTTTTGCCACTTTTTTAAATTTTATTATAATTATTACTTTTATTTTCAGCACTACGTTCATGTTGTGGTTTTTGTATGAGCTGCGCAACACCATGAAATATGAGCATTCAAGCAAGAAATTAGACTTTCTTTTACATTTGGGCGCTTCAAGTCTTGTTTGGTTTATTTATTTGCCCATTGTGGCAGTAGTGGCTTTACAAGTCAGCCCCATGTGGCGTTATAAGTTATTGCTGGGCATAACTAATTCAGCAGATTGTTTGGCATATTGTGTTATGACTGGTTTATTGTGGCCAAACCGATCTGGACAATATTTACTTTTAACGGGTACAAAATATGCTGGTAAGTAGTGCCAAAAAAAAACTAGTTAAATTGTACCCAAGTTTCAGTATTAATTTCACGTCCAACAATGTGCCAATTTAGCATAAACCCATTTAACAAAATAATTTAAGATATTGGCAAATACATATCTTAAAGCTTAAATTCATAGAGAATATTAATTTAATTAAAAATCTTGGAATTAAAATGCGTGTGTGCTTTTTTTCATTACTCCTCAAGGCATGGACGAGTTAGACGAATTTAATGAAGCGCCTCATATAGTGAGAGAACGAGAACGTCGTCAGAACTCTTTGGACAACAATATTATTGTAGTAACAAATAGCAGCAGCATGCCAAGACCTAATTTACCAAACGGCGATGCCTGTCCCGATTTGCTGGAGGCTGAAGACTTACATTCAGAACTGTTAACTGATCTTAATAAAAATAGTCACATTGTCGCATAAATCAGTTATTATCTTTGCAAAACTCACGCAAACATATGTATAGAAACAAAAAACGTCACAATACAATTAAAAACTCAACAAAAAGTTTTACATAAATTTGCGCAATTACTGATAGTGCTTATGATAACTACAAGGTTTTTTAATTGTGGAAAAGTTACAATCAACCCATAAACAACACATGAAAATATTAGCCAAAAAAAAAAAAAAACAAATGATTCATCTTGACTAATTTTTCAGTTCAGTTTTTGTAAACGGGTAATAATCATTTGCTAACTGCAAAGAAAAATTCTACCACGTGATAATTTTGTTTAAGAGAAAACTTTCCAAATTTTTATTTAAAAAACAAATATACATACACATATTTACTAACTGAAACAAACCTTCATTAAGCAACGAAAGAATTTGTTAGAATTTCTATTTACTAAACAACATGCAACAATTTCACTGCATACTGTCTTTATTATACACATACATATATACATACATATTTGTATTTTTATTTTTTCATTTAAGTTTTTGTTATACTCATTTCCTCTTCTACTCTCATAAAACTTCTTCATTTAATTTAATTAAAAGAAAGCATGCCATTTTTTGTGATTTGTAAACAAAAACCTAAAAAACAAAATCTTACAAACAAGCAAAAAAAAATTAAGATATTGTTATCTGTATTATAACAAAATATTTTTTTTTTCTAAGAAAATATCAAATATGTTTACAACATATTAGTTTTTAACGAACATTATTTTATAAGACCTTTAAAATTTAAATGATAAATATTTTAACAAAAACAAACATCATTCACAATAATTTTGTTTTACCATTAGAACAACAACAAAAAAGAAGAAAATATTTTAAAAAACCACAAATGAAAAACAAATTTAATACATTAAGATTATGTGAACAATTAAACGTAGTATATTGTTTTTAATCAATTAGTTAAAGAAAAAGTTGGCAAGCTTAAGGCTTAACAATAAGCTAAACAAACACAGCAACCGCTGTGCAAAAAAAAAATTGTACGGCGGCCAGAAGAAAACTCTATTCAAAGAGAGCGAGAGAGTGAGAGGGGGAGCAGCTACACAGCAGGCGGCTGGCCTTTTGTTGCTGGGATCACAACAACCGCTATGTATAATCGTCGTTCTGTAAGGACGAAAATTTGCTGATATTAAGTTTTGGTCCCGTTCTTTTTGGGCCAAGTTCGGTAAAATGAGAACAATACAAAAAGTACAGGAGCACCAAAAACCACATATCAACTCCGAAAAATAACATCTGGTGTATTTTGATGCTGTAATGAAAATTGAAACATACATTTTGGGAAAATTAAATGTTTTTCTGGATGTATTTAGATTTTAAAGCTTTTTAGGTTCTTTTATATAAAACACTAATTCAAAAACATCACCATTGTTGTTATGTTGGCTGATTCAGTGGAATTGTTTTGTTGGTTATGGCTGCAATAATGTTTTCTCCAATAGGGAGACTCCCATATGATAGTGCTTTTAAAACTGTTGGTGATTTTAAGTGATGTGAGTTTTCTCTTTATTATGCTTACAAATTGGAAAATGTTTCTTAAATAGATTGCACAAGATACAAAAAATTCGTAACTAATGAATTAAAAAATACCACACACATACGGTTTCTTAAGTTGAAAAGGCCACAAACGTTTAAATTTAGTCCCCGGTATTTGTTTTGTAGCATAAGATCGCCCAGCTGAAAGTAAAAAGCAAAGGAAATAAAATTATTATGTAATAAGTAGTGATTGGAATCGTTGGTGCCAAGGATTCCAATGTTATTGGAATCAGATTTTTGTTTTGTTCGAACTTGGTACTAATTCTAAGTCGTACTTTTTTTTTACTTCCTCAAAATTGAGAAAGATATTTTTTTTGTGATAAAATTCAAGTGATTAAAAGTTTTAAAGAAGGCAAGAAAAGTTAAGTTTAAGGTTTGTTTCACGACCACCACAACTCTCATCAGCACAAAAATTGCTTCGAACCCAGGTCCACCCTTCGAAAGTACTTCTTTTTGTCGGTTGCAATCTGGTTCCGATAAGATCAGATTCTATGACACCCCGATTCAATAAAAAAGAAGGAATTGAAAAACATAAAATCTTTAAAGCGAAGCGCAATTTTCTAATAAGCTTTTTGTCTTATGATTTCAAAAACGAGAAATCATCCGCAAGTTACAAAAAGTTCACAATTTTTCTTTTTGACCGTTTTGTGATGAATCGTATCAAATTATTTGCTGTTGCAAGATATTAAAATCCAATTAAGAATACTGATTATTGCTCTTATGCATGAACAAAAAACCTCCATTTGAAGTGCGCGTTAAAAAACGTTTGCATGAAAACCCGGTTTTTACTCGAAGTGCACAAGTAGACATTGCATTTTTTTCTTGAGTGTATTTATCAACCAGGTTCTAAAAGCCTAAAGTATGGTCACCTATAACCACGACGGGACCTTCCAGGACCCAAGTGGCCTGGTGTCACGACTGGAAATTCGTGAAACATAACATGGTTACATATAAACAAATATTTTCCAATTTTTGCAAAAAAACAAAAAGAAACGTGACCACTACTTTCTTGTTTTGACCAGGCACATAGATACAAATAACTTAAAATGCAATAAGAATGCAAGAGCACCAAACATCAAGAAACCGAAAAAAGCGAAAAATTGTAAATTTTATGAGAGCATATTTTAAGGTTATGTTTGCTCAATGAGCAAATACAACATTTAAATGGAATTTGTATTTGTTCTGGCAAAGTTTTGTTTAGGATTACGTAATTATTCGCTGTGAATTTTGCATTTGCTCCTTGGGCAAACATAACCTTAAAATATATTATTTTCAATTTTCTTGGTAATTGTTGTATATAAATAACGTATATATATGCATTTTTAGCTGTTTGTACTTTGCCCAAATAAGGCCAACAAGGGAGTAGTGGTCACGTTGTTTGTGGGCTAATATATGTATGTCAAAAGTCAAAGTGACTGCGCCTTTTATTATGCCTAATTCTCAAGACAAACTTGTTGTTACACATACTCATGACTTTTTCAGGGAAATATACTTTTTGCTTCTCCTGTAAAATTTTTTTAGTGGAACTCACGGACTTTATATGTCTTAAGATTTTCTTTTCGAAATTGCAATTTTCTTACTTACACTGAAATCAAATGAGTCGCAATAAAATATTTTTGTGGACCCCAGAGTGGCGTAAATATTAATTTCATAAACCAACTGGCTGAGCTGTTGAAAACTTTTTGTCAGTAACTCACACATATTGAAGAACAGCACTAAACTACCGATCTGACTTAGAATGATGAAAACAAAAATAAGGAAATCACTCAATTTAACAGACTCGAATTTGTAACAAAATTCCAACACTATGTACGTAAGAAAAACCAAACAAAAAAAGTAACTGATCAGCAAAAATAATATTTGTAATTGAAAGTATTGGAAAACTTCTTCGGCTAAATTTTTCAGCTCACAGATATTTTGTTGCACACTTTGTATTTCGTTTCTTAAAATTTCACGCCACATTTGATGAATGAAAAGCTTCTCACGCTTCAAACTTTGGTTACTCTGCAGATAATGCATTAATTTCACATCCTTTTTGATCCTTTTCAATCTTTCTATTGCCATCTGTACAAACATGTAGATCAACAGTAAGCTTAAGTAAATATTTATTGCTAAAAAGGCTGCCTTTAAGTGATAAATGAGCAAATAAAACCAGGAACTGTTGACGAGCGAATTGCTTATATAACTGCAAGTGTTAAAGGGGGCCAATAAGAAAAAAAATAAATATAAAATTATTATTTCACAAAAGGATATTATACATTTTCTTAGCAAGAGATTACGTATCGCTTTCACTAGCAGTGGGTATTTGTTAATGTTTTCGACAGATACATTAATGTCACAAAGATTTTTAAATTTTCGGCAAAGTTTAAAAGCTGCTTGTCTCTTCCACCAACTTTCTACAATACTGACCGCAAATAGTATGTAATTGGCAATAAGTAAAAAGACTTCAATCATTTGAAAAGGTGTAAATGGAACACATTTCGTTAATATATTCCACAAAGCAAAGGCTGCTGCTTGTTGCAGAACAACAGAAGTCACATGTGAGCACACACAGCAGAACCAGGTAGGCCAGTGATATAATTCATAATTATTTTCGCTGGCATTATAGTGTATATTTGTTATGCCAAGAAGTATGTTGAGATAATGATAAACAGTGTAAATATGCATTTCAATCAATTTAAATTTGTCTTTTCTTTTTTTATGGTATTCTTTTTTAGCCGTTTACACGCCGTTTTGCGGCCTATTGAATTTTAACTGGCCGAACAACTTCGATTAATATTATAATTAGCTTAACTTTTATTGGTTTTCTATCCACCAATTTTCTTAATTTCCCTTCAATTCCCTTAAGTCATTTTATGGAAAGAGAAAAAAAAATTCTTTTTTCTAAAGCAGAGGTGTCCCACACTCGTTTTGTTTCTGAGCCCTCAAAATGTCATAGCCCAGCGATGTCGAAGGTCATCACTTTTCAAGAGCAGAGGAGAACTTCATAGCTGTACTCAAAATCAGGAAAAATATAAATAATAAAATAAGTATTACTAAAAATAATATGAACGAAAGTAAGTCCATAGGGTTCACACTGAAATGGTTAAAACAAAGTAAAGACATGTCGTCATATCTTAGTATTTCTGGAAAACAATGTTATGAAAAATGACTCGGTATTGTCAGCTATAGAACTTTAAGGCCACAACATGACCAACAGTGTCTTGCATGATACTAAAATTTGTATATTTGAAAGTATCAAAAAGTTATATATGCATGCTGGAAAACTAAGCACCGAAAAGAGCTCTGAATTTTTTTGTATTTTCAGCATTTACTCTGGCTTTAATAGCACATAATAAAATTTTATTTGAGTTACGCATTTATTTTGCACTTTTTTCTTAAAACGTGAGCTTAAATATTTCAATTAAAAGAAAACATCAGAATGACTTCAAAAAAAGAGAACTCTCATTTATTTTTATGGTTTTTTTAAATGAACTTAATTATTTATTTGCTATAGGAGCCAATCGAAATGTAGACCTTATTAATGTTTTGTGTCATTTTCAGCCGTCTCTACACCGCCAACAATACGTTGATGCTAATCAACTGATCAGTAGGCTCGAAAAATCTTGGGATAGTAGTTGGGTTTCAAACATCCTGTTAAGATTTTTTGAGTCTACTGATGTGAGTTGATTAGCATCAGTGAAATGTCGGTGGCATATAGACAGCTGAAAAAGGGGGAAGACATTAATAAGGTGTATTTTTAGACCAACAATATTTTCTTTTAATTAATAAAAAAAGGTAGAAAAGAAAACGGCTTTAATCCTATTGAAGTCAAAATTACAATAAAATTTATTAAATGTCTCACAAATTCTAAGAAAATAATCTGCACAGTCGATGCAGTAGTGAGGATTACACAAGAATTTATGAAACTTTGTAAGACAATTCCGTATGTTGAAGCAAATTCTGCTCAGAAGAAATAATCGGACAAATGAATCCATTTCAAGGTTTTAAAAGCAAAGTTACTTTGAGCTCAGTTCTGCTCTATTTTAATGTATTCACCATTTAGCCATTTCAATCACCGCATATAAGACGCACAACATTTGGCCGAAAACAAAGCTAAAAATGTTCCATTATCAATATCGAAAAATCCACAAACATTCAATTTCAATTCCTGGTGTTGGGTCCTCAGTAAAATTAAATCCAACTGAAATTACAAAAATATTACATACATATGTAAATATTAGGGTGGTTTCATTTAGCAGTCAATGATTTTTCAATTAGGTCAATGATTTTTCAATAACTTTTGGCAAAAGGAAGAAGAAGCTCCACAACGGCATGTGATTTTTGAGGTGTACGGTGTTCATTTTTTTTCTTGCATGGCAGCTCCCCTAAGGAAACGCGGTACGCTATCCATATACGGGAAAAAATATTGGGGACTAATCAGTCCCAGGGGGCCGTATTTGGGCGCCTCAAGAATGAAATTTTCTCCCTATCACACTAACTTGCCCCAGGGTGCCCGTAGAGCAGTCAAATGTATGACCAATCCGCAATAATTTTTACTCCCAATATTTTTTAAGCACTGGTACGGAGTCGTTAGTAGCACGCCTCCTCAAGGGAACTCCCATAGAAAAATACAAAAAAAAGTAAGACCCCTCGAAAATGATTTGTTTGATATATCGTAGTGAAATTTTTTTATCCTCATGTTATGAAAAAATCGATGGCACAATGTCGACACAGCTTTGTCCATATACACATCGACCCTGCCTAGTATATTAAAAACTTGGGACCTTATCCACCAAAAAAAAAATCCTTTGCTAACTATCTACCAGCTAAGTTTTTTGTGTGCAAATTCCCATACGGAAAAGATAGCAGGAAAAAAGGTTTCTATGAAATACTTACACTTTTTCCAAATTCATCGTGACATACGACTGCTTGACTGCCCAACGAAGCATAAATATCAATTGTATGAACTGTACGACTGATGGACTTAAAGCTTTTTGTTACTAATTCACAAATGTTGAAAAATAGGAACATATTAATGCCCTGCGATATGGACTTGAAGACAAAAAAGAATACAAATCTTCCCTCCAAACCATCAAAGAAGAGCGCCAAAAATATTGTAAAAAACAAAATGAAGATTATGCTGAAAAAGAAATTGGCAGTGAACAGCAGCAATTGGTGTTGAAAGGTGGCGAACACTTCTAAAGTTAAACGTCGCAAAAGTTGTTCATCTCTGCTTATTTGAATAACAGCCTGATGCAATTGTTTACGCCGGTTTTTGTGTTCGTTATGTGGCAGGTCCCGCTGCAAATGATGCATAAGCAATTTGCATAGTAATAAATTGCGTGCACGTTTAAGGAGTGGACGATTTTCTGAAGCGGCCAGAGCTGGTGCAAAATATTTCACTAGACTTTTGTACGAAATATATATATGGAAAATCCTGTTCCTTCTCCACCAGGCCGCCAACAAAACACTCATTATAAGGGCATAGTCCGATAACAGTTGGCACATATCTATGATTTGTGCCAGTATAAATTCCTCACAGATTATGGTAAACTTAATGCAGATATAAGTAGCGAGACTGATGCCAATGAGGTACAACACACTCAACACAGCACTGACCAGCAGGGTGGGCCCGTGGTTTAATTTGTAAACCTGTGTAGCAGGATTGTAGTGAATATTAACAACACCTAGCAATATGTTTAAGTAATGATGTACACATAATGTTGCACGCACGGTCCAAGAAGTCATAGTCCAGCGTTTGGATATTAAAACTAATATTCAAAGTCTGTAGCTTAAAATTGTTAATGCTTTGGCGGCCTTTGTTAAACTGTTAAAGAGTTTAGTTGTGAAAAAGTAATATTTTGCTGTGAAATATTTAAAATATGTATAATTTATTCCCCCATGGCACATCAAGCTAGTCACACAATTTCACAGCGAAGGATATTAACAAAAAAAAAAAATAGTCAGTGTGTCATAAAGTTTATTTATTATTAAAAAACGGAAAGAAAAAAATTGATTTTTCTTAAATTACATCGAATAGGTTTCATGGCAAATGCAGTAATTCAAATGAAATTGAACACAAGATAAAATGGATTAGTTTTCTGAAGCAACCAGGAGCCTAAAATTACTTTTTCCCATCTACATTCTATTCTACAAACTTTAAAGATGGGTGTCACAAGCGGGTCTACCCATGTTATCAGGTTTTTCGAATATTTTTTTATTTCCTTACCGTCTAATTCATAAAAATTATAACAGGTTTTTAAAGCGCTTATTTGACAGATTTTCCATACAAATGTGTCAAATAACAGTCTTCTAAGCCTGTTATAATTTTTATGAATTAGGGGGTTAGTATTTATTTCACAGCCAGAGCCACTACGAAGATAAAATGTTCCTTAAAATCCTGAAGAACATTCCACACAAATGTTTTATTGAAGTGATTTTTGTTTTTAAAAAAACATTTTTAAATGGATCAACAAATACTTTTACATCATAATATACAATTTTAACAAATGTGCTGCTGTATACCACATAAACGTGTTTCTGTGGTTATTTCATTTACTGCTGCCCACAAAAACAGCATATTGTATTGCTCATTTCTAGCATGAACAACGGCAGCCCCAAATAAAATTATCGAACATAAAAACCATTAAATTTGTCTTAGTAAATAAGTGGATATTAATAAAGTGAATTTTAACAAAGCAGGAGTGTTACATCAATATTGTATCTATACATGCTACATTTCAGCCAAAATTTGTATTAAACTTATGACACTGGTCAAACTCGACTCCAGCAAAAGCAGGGCGGTGCTGTTGTTGATGTCGAAAAGGCCGCAGATATTCATACAAAACTGTTGCGACTGAGTTTGCAGCATTAACAGCTCTAGCTACAATTTAAAATAAAATTCTGTTATTGAGGCGAGAAAAATAATCTAAATTTCACTTACATTCTTTTCAAAGTCATCTCGAGTACGCAGCCTGTTTGTTGTCACAGACGCGTAAATATCAACTTTATGCACCAGCTCACCCATATCATCAAAACTATTCGCCAACAATTCATACATGCCAAAAAATATAAAAACATTTAATATTTTCATGGCTGAGGTAATAACAAAAATAATTATATATTGCATGTCCAGTTGGTCGAAATTAGCTAAATTCAAATATGCAAAAACCATTAAATATATTAAGTTTATAAAGAAACTCATGCAAAACAATAGAAAATGTAATTGGAAGGTATGAAAAATTCTATCGCACAAGTTTCTCAATTTGCTGTGAAGCAGGCTTATTTCCATAACAGAGCGCGCCAGTGTTTTACGCCATTTGCCAAAAAAGCCTTGCAGCAACTCCTCGCCATCTTTTCTAGTTGCCTGCAGGTAAAACATCAGCTTGGCATCCTTCGCCACTTGTCGTAAACGTTGTTTCAGAATCTCCTGCCACAAGTATATAAAAGTCCAGCTGAGATAAATATTCATGTCAAGCAAATACACACAGAAGAACACAAGTTCATCAAAAAAATGACTGGCTTCAAGATGTTGGCGATTGATGGCCTCACACTGCGGCACTTCATTTATCTGATAGAGTTGATAGCATATAATGGAAAATAAACACACACATTTCCTTAACAATATGTTTCTTAAAATTTTGCGTAGACGGCGGTTTTCGTCAGCTCTTAGGGCCTGTGAAAACTGTTGATGCAATGTTTGCAAATCATTGAAAATAGCAAAAATTTGTTGTCTTTTTCGCCAACTTTCCACAAAAAAGACCACCATGACCCAGTGATCAATGAGTATTAAAATGATGTCCAAAATTTGTGTGAGTTCAAAGTCCTGACAAATCAGTGAAAATTTTAAAAATATGTAATTGGCGCCATGTAGACAAGTGATACAAAACAAATTTACTACGCCACAATAGATGATGGTGGGCCAGTGATATAAATTGTAACGATTCGCTGAATGACTGTAGTGAATATTTACAACGCCTAACAACACGTTTATATAATGATAGACGGCTAAAAGCACAGACATTTTTTTGTTTAGTTTTGCTATATAAAATGTTATCTATTTGTTTATGAATGCCACCCGTACAGTTTAAGTTTCTCTATATTAATGTGCGCCATTAATATAAAGTTTATTTAGAAATGTAATTATTTAAATTTCTACAAATTGCTTTTTTTTTTCTTCGCAAAACACTGAAACATTTGCGGTGTACAATGTTAAATTTCTGATTGGTCCCTGGGGTCTTTAAAGTTGAAAGTTACGCAAAAAAGTATCACAAAGCTTGCAGCGACAAGCCAAACAGTGTATTGTTTCTGCAGTAATATTAATAATAGTTGTGTTTTAATAGAAATATATAGAAATTAAATAAGCAGACAATATTAATATGTGTACATTTGTAATCTCTTTACATAAAAAAGATTACTAAAATGCTATACACTATTTACTGCCAGGCATATATCATTTTGGTGTTATTTATCCCACTCTGCTGTTGTGCAAATTTATATTCTCAGTTTTTAAGTCCTTAATCAGCTCAAGCTCAAATTTGTAAATATAATTTTTTAATCGAAACTATCAGAAAACTTTTAAAACCAATAAACTGTAAAAAAAAATTTTATAATAATTAAACGTTGTACTTGGACCTACAATGTTTCTTGTGTATCATTATTGCTATTGTGTTTTGATTTTGTGTATACCATAAGCCTTATTTTTAAATAAAATTTACAAAATATTTGCGCACAGCGACATAAAAGAAACATTCAGCAATATATTGCGAGTAAAATTTTTAGAGTTTATTAGCAAACAAAAAAGTTTGCCATATATCCTGTTTGCTAGTAACCAAATATGTTGCCAGAATTTGCTTTTAGAAATATCTACTATAGTGCCAAATTCCCATCTCCGATAAACATAAACCTACTCCTAAGTATTACAACCGTAGCATACACTACTACTTTTTATAAAAATGTATATATCCGAAGAAATGAATAAAATTGAGAGGATTCTTATTTATTTTACGCACACTACTATTGCCTCTGCAGACGTTTTTTGATCATGATACAATATTTTTTTTTTTAATTTTGTATCTATTTATTCTTAATAATTTGATATTTTTTGACTATTAACTAGTTTTTACAAAATATATTCTTACAGCGACACAAGAAAAACCCTCAGAAATGCACTGCAATTAAATCGTAGAGAGTTTATTTGTTAATAAAAAAAAAGTTTGCCGTAAATCCTTTTTGCAATCTAAAAATATTTTAGCAGAATTTATTTTTAAAAGCATACAAGATACATATGTATATGCTATGGTTTTTTTCAAAAAACTATTTTTTAGTGGTTTTATATACATATTTACGTATTTCTGTTTTTTGTTTTGACAAAATCTATTTCTAACTAACTTTTCTGAAATTTTTTTCTACGGCAATATATGAGAAACACCCAGAAATACAGTGCGCTTAGAATTTTTAAAGTTTTTTCATTAATAAAAAAGTTTGCTATATAACCTGTTTTTTAATATCAACAAACTTTTTTTCCAAAAAAAAAATCCTTTGACTCTGAAAGCATTTAACTCTGTCAGCAATAGCATATTAAAAGCTTTTTTTAGAAATGATAAACTTTTTATTAAATTCTTCTATATGCTTATTTCTTTTTGAGATGTTTTTTTGGTAATAAAACTTGTAAAAATTTTCTTTTACAAAATATTTTTTTATGACGATACATAAGAATTGCACACGAAAAAATTGCGAATATTTTTTTTTAAATATATTTGTATATAAAAAAGTTTTCCATATATCCTTTTTTTAAGTCTTCTAATATTTTCTTAGAATTTGCCTTTTTAACCAATTAAGATCTTTGCAATGGCTTTTCTACACACAATTTTGAAACAGTTTTCATAATATTCTGACACCGGTATTCATAATAAATAAAATATTGTTGAAACACATTTTACGACAAATTTTTCATATAAAATTTTTTTTTAAATGTATTTGAGCAACGTTTTATTTTTTATGAATACCGGTATGAGAATTTGCTTTCTCAAACGTTTTAGTTGCTTTCAATTTATTTTTTAGACCTGAGTGTTGCCGGTAGTAGTCCGCGATGGCCCTTTGAATAACAACACAGGTTTTGTCAAATTCAATTTTTTATTAATTAATTCAAATGACCTAGTGTTTTAATTCTTTTTGGTTTTAGGACCATCAGTTTTTTAATCTTCAAAATAATTTTTTTTACATGTCATCTCCTCGACACTCACACGTGGATTCTGACATGACTTTTCTCTTTTTTCTGTATAATAAAATTCATTTATATGTGTATAATAAATCAAGCTTTTCGATAACAGCCAGAGCTGCATTTCTTGGTGTCCAGCAAGAGTGGCGGTTACACTGAGTTTGAGCTATTTTTCACAAAATGTTTCGATTCTTCTTAAACATACTTCCTTTTCCCGTAATCCGTTTTTTATTAGAAATATTTTTATCATACAACATGTCATTTATGTCCAAGACTGAAAAACAAGCGTAATCTTCTTCTTTAGTTCTTTAATAAAAAAAACTTTGGTGTATATCCTTTTTTCAAAATTCTTAAAAGTTGGTTTAGCAAATATCTGTTGGCATTGTACTTTTTTAATGGTTTCTGGTTCTGGTTAATTTATTTAAAATAAATACAGCTGTTTTGTTATAGAATTTTTTTCTTATTTATTTATTTCTATTAGATATTTTTTTACTAGAAAACCCTTCCAGTTAATAGAGTTTACAAAATATTTCTTTATAGCGATAGATCAGAAATATTAAGGAATGCATTGGAAATATATAATTTCTTATATGTTTCTTTGGGAAAAAGTATTGGTCTTAAGCCTTCCAATTTTTTTTAAATTTATTTTTGATCTTTATGATGGCCTCTGAAACTGTTCAGTTTTCTTTTGTATTTTTTAATAGTTGTTATTAAATATTAAAAAAATAAAAAAAAAATTTTATTAAATTTAATTTAATTAAATTTAAAAAAATGTATTAAAAGAAAAATTAAATTTGATCTAAAGTCATCATTACTTATAACAGAAACGTTTTTAGTATTTCAAAAATACTTTACGAAATTAGAGTTATATTATATAACGTTTGATTTGTCTGGCCTGCAGGCAATAAAATACCTCTGTTTGTGTTGTTCTTATAACTTTTACATTTCTGCCAAAATTTGTATCATACTTATAACACTTGTGAAACTCGATTCCAGTAAATCCAGAGCAGTGCTATTGTTCATATCGAACAAGCCAAAAATACTCATACAAAAGTGATGCGCCTGAATTTGCAGCATTAACGACTCCAACTGAATATTTGAAAGAATTTCATTTACTTATTAGACTCAAAGAGAAACTTTGCAAAAACCACTCACATTGTTTTCGAATTCATCTCGGAAACGAAACTGTCTGCTTGTCAAAGAAGCGTAGATATCAATTTTATGCACCAAACGAGCCATGCCATTAAAACTTTTCGACAATACCTCACACATGCCAAAGAATATGAAAACATTTAATATTTTCATGGTAGAGGTGAGGACAAATATAATTAAGTATTGCGTGTCCGATTGATCGAAATTTGCGAACACTAAATAGGCAAAAACCATTAAATGTATTAAGTCGATGAAACAACTTGAACAAAATAGCAGGTATTGCAATTGAAAGGTATTAAAAATTCTTTCTGCCAACTTTCTCAATTTGCTGTGAAGAATGCATATTTCCAGGATGGAGTGAGCCAGCTTTTTACGCCATTGCGCGAAAATCCCGTGCATCAGGTCAATGTTGTCTTCTCTAGTTGTCTGCACATAAAACATCAGCTTGACCTCCTGTGCCATTTGTTTTAGGCGTTGCTTCAATATTTCCTCACACATGTAAATAAAAGTCCAGCTGAGATATATATTTATGTCAACAAAATAAGCAGAGAAAAATAAGATTTCAGCAAAAAAGTGACTGACTTCGAGATATTGGCGATCCACAGCCTCACACTGGGGCACTTCGTTTATATGATACAGCTGATAACAAGTAGTGGAAAATATGTACAAAAACTTTCTAATCAACATATTTCTTACAACTTTGCGTATATGGCGATTTTCGTAGTCTTTTATGGCCTGTTCAAATTGTTGGTGTAGTATTTGCAGTTCGTTGCAAATGGCAAAGATGTCCTGCCTTTTGAGCCAACTCTCCACAAACAAAACCGCTATTACAAAATGATAAATAAGCAGTGAAATTATATCCAAAATTTGCGTCAGCTCAAATGCTTGACAAGTCACCGAAAATTTCAGAAACATATAAGTGGCGCCGTGGAAACAAGTCAGACAAAATAAATTTACTAAAGCACAATAGATCATGGTGGGCCAGTGATATAAATTGTAACAGTTTTTCGAAGGACTGTAGTGAATATTTATAACGCCCAAAAATACGTTCATATAGTGATAGACAGTCAAGAGCACAGACATTTCTTTCCTTTTATATAAATGTAAACCGTGCTATTTAAGCTTCTCAGTGCTACTGTTTGTTGCTTGTGCATTTCAGATTGTATTTTCCTGCTTTCCAAAAACTATAAACAATCCATTGCTTATATTTTTTTATTGTGTTAAACTTCTGATTTGTCCCTGGGGTCTTTAAAATTGTTGCACAATTCTACAGGCAGGCAGAACAACGTTTTGTAGCCCTGTTTTAAAAGGGCAAGTTCACAATCTGCTTGTATCGTTGTACCACAAATACTATTGAGCCTGAATACTTTTATTTTGAACATTGCAAACAAATTTATTTGAACTAAATATTATCGCTCGAATTCACAAAAGTTTCTCTCGGCTAAACTTTAGAATAAAGAGGCAGGTTTTATAGGTTTATAGAGGGGGTCCTGGACCTACCAAAACTGAAGTCAACGTCTGCTGGAGTTTCTTAATAATTCCACGTTGAAGTGGCGGCACTTACTAAGGAAAATATGAAAATGTTGGTAAAACAGTGCTGCCAGAGGAAAGTTTTAGCACAAAATGCCTTTCTGGCGCTGAGGCCAAATTTAAATATGTAAAAATGAATTTTGTTCAAATAAAGTACGCAGCTACATTCATATGGATGTCTATGTAGCTGAAAACTTAAAAAAAACGTAAAATCGCGAATTCCTAAACGGTCTTAGGCATCCAAAATCTTATTTCTTTAATTTAATTTATTTTTTTAAATAAATTTTTTCATAGATATGAAAAATTTGTTCTTGACAACCGGCCTTCGGTCGGGCTAAGGGATTTTCTCCCCCATGGTGTAACCAACACCTGCTTTGCGTACAACATCTGTAAGCGTCTGGCAGCACACTTTTTCATTTTACGGTAATTGATACCATTAAACTAAAGCCGACCCACCCCTCTGTTCTAAACTGGGGAAAATCTTTATTTGGCTAGAAGCAGCAATCAGCTGCTCTTGATATAAACATACCTCGACTCCTGCTTTATTAAAAATTTGATTTTTTTTTTTTGTAAAACTCTCGGATATAAACATACCTTAACTCCGGCTTTCTTACAGATTTACCGTCTAATTCATAAAAATTATAACAGGTCCTTAAAGCTCTTATTTGACAGATTTTCCATATAAAAATGTCAAATAACAGTCTTATAAGCCTGTAATAATTTTTATGAATTAGGGGGTTAGTGTTTTTTATTTTTGAAAGGCTGCCGTTGTTAAATTCATTTTTGAATAATCAAAAAGCTTTTACTTTACGCTACTTTCTAGAATACAAATCGTAGTAAATTGTTGTCTGAAGGTTGTGAAAAAAGTAAAAGTTTTACAAAGCGATAAAAACTCCGCGCAATCAATAAATATTTCAGAACGTAATCAACAATCTTGGCAAGCCATCTCGTGGCCATCAAAGCTACAGCCGCGAGCCTGTGTCCTTGATTACTTCTCTCAACTCACTTATCAAAAAATGCTGTTAACGAGTGTACTTTTAAGGTATTTTTTTTTTAAATAAAAAGGAGTTTTGCTTGAATTGAAGTTTGTTATTTGCTTAATGTGTATGTAATTAAATATATTTACTAAATAATTCCCAGCGCGCTTATGTAAGTGTCATCAATAACCATTTAATTAATTCTTAAACGCTAATAAGCAGGTTCAATTAAAGGCTTGAAAGGGCTTGCTTATTGAATACTTCTACAGTCATGTCGCAGGCCTCGTTGACACAAAGCCGCTTTATTGTCGGCACGTTCTATGTGGCCATAAGCATTGCTCGTCTTGTGGGTGCCACCAGTTACGCGTTCGATTTTAAACGAAAAAAATTTATACTACAATCAATATGGCAGCAATTTTATTGTGCTACTTTGCATTTGATATATCTGCTCGTGTTGCCGTTCGCTCTCAGCTCATCGTACGTGAGAGAGTCGGCGTTTGAGCAAACAGCTTTTCACATCATCATCAATTGCGTCATAACGTTGCTGCGTCTGCCGGCTTTTTTCCTGGCTCTCTGCAGCACCTGGTTGTGGAGAAAAGACATGCTTGAAATCTTTGATCGCTTCGAAGTTTTACGCTTAAGTTTCTTCTATGCTCTGAGTGAGGAAAAACGTATGCAAATTTTAAAGCATAACGATTCCATGTTGTATTTAAAATTGCTCTCATCGGCCAGCCTGATTTTTACTTTCTTTTTACGTGCATTTGCATTCGTTGAAAATCCTTCCCCAACATTCATTTGCTGTGCACTATACTTTGGTATTTTGGAAGTGGTTTGCATATTTAAAATGGATTTCTTTTATGTGGGCATATGTTATGCCAATTGTGTTATGCGCTCTTTATGTGCGGAATTGCATGAATGCCGGCAGCATTTAAGTGCCGGAAAGGTGCGAGAATTGTCGCACGCTTACATGGAAGTTGGCGCTTTGGTAAGAGAATTGCAAAAGATTTTCCAGTGGGAAATACTAAGCATTGCGCTGGCCACAGAAGTGGGTCTGATAGCATTGTTCTTCAATTTCGTTGTAAAAAATCAGCACTTCCCTGAAGAGGATAAAAATCTTTGGAATTTGTTAATGTTCCTTTTTAGCTTAAGCGCCTCGTTCGTGAATATCTTCGATACGCTTCTAGATGCTTTTGTGTGCGGCGACATCATTAATTTTGCAAAGCGAATACGAGATGTATTATTGGTGTTACACATACAACCGGAATTACAAAAACGATTAGAGTTGCAAAAAGAGGTACATGCACAGGGAATCAGGTACAGAGGCCAAATCGTCGCATTCGATGTCAAATGAATTATCGAATAAAAATAATGTAAAACAAAAATAAAATAATTTAATTTTACAGTAACTTATATGATCTACAATTGTTTATAAATTTCTCGGGCTTTCTAGTTCGATTATAAATAAACGGAATTCGGTCAATCACGAAGGCGACGAGTTGGCCCCAGTACTATACAGACCCAATGCAGGAATCAATTTCGATCGATAATTATTTGCAGCGTGCTAAAGATTTGTTTTACCTTATCCTTAACTAGTATTAAAAGCCTTTAAAAAAAAATATTTTAAAATATAAAAGGCTTGCTGAAAAGTTAGGTAAATAAAAAAGTAATGTAAAAATATTATGCCAGTGGTTATGACCTGGTCTTGAAGTAACATGTGTATTGAAGATCTTCGTGCTGGACGGGAAATTGCCATGTCAAGTTCCCCAGCCAATAAGTCTGCAATTTTACTTTTATTGTCTGTTTAAAAATAAGATTTTGATCGCTAGCTACCACAAAAAAAAAACCTTTCTGCCATGACTAGGACTAAAGTGGGTGCTGATGAGAAACAGCTAACTCTTCCCCAACTAAATTCATATTTTTACTATTTATTATTTACTGTGCAACCTGTTATACTAATAGCCTGTCTACATTTATAATAAAACTCGAACTACCTTATTGATTAGAATCTTAATTTTTTAATTGAACTGTTTGTTGTAAAAATACCTGTCGTCTTATTCAAAATTTCGATATTCAGTTGCATATCTTCTTCAGGGAAATTTTTTTGCGGTCATGTTTTTTTTTTCGTAAGGAAGATACACAACGGCGTCACCCTGTTACTCGGTGTAGTTTTTTTTTTTTTTTTTAATTTCCATTTCTTTTCTTGCTCTTTTGCAGCTTAATTTTTTGGCCTTACAGCTCTCGATAAACCCGCCTTATGTTAATATTTGTGGCTTTTTCAATTTGACTTCTGCTGTAACGTTTGCCATACTAAAGGGCACTTTGTCGTGCTTTGTGGTTTTAGTACAAATGGATTATAGAAATTGGTGAAGGAAGAAGGATGACTGAAAGATTGAAAATGATGAAATAATGGCATATACACTTTTTCCACAAATATAGTGTACACTACTTTGTTCAACAACCTGTTTTATGTTCTGTTTTATAGCATAAGATGTTAATATATACTGAGCTATAAGTATTCCATGTTATGGATTTGAATATTTTATTTTATAGCTTCTGCCGTTTTATAATTTTTAGTACATGACATGCTTATTGTTATAGCATTTCATTTGAGTTTGCAACCTTTAGCACATGCTATGTTTTTTTTTTCAAGTCCTTTTTATAGCACACAGACACCGGAAGGGGGTGCTTTAAAATGTGTACATAATATTGGGTGGTTTTTCTTCTTATTGGTTTGGCAAAAGACTTGTGTGTATAACACTTAACGTTATTTCTACTGTTAAGCTTTTTTTTAAATACTGGGAACTAAAATGGTTTGCCATTTTTCAGTATAAGGATACATGGCAAGAAGTCATATCCTTGCCTATATTTATAGCGCATGGTTAAATTTTAAGGGGCGATGTTGAATGTGAACCAGACCTAAATCATCTAGTTGTTTACTGCATATTATTTGACATTTTTCAATTTCAAACTGACTCAATTTGAACCAATGAAAGATACGCAATCGTTTTTCAGGCTAAATATGAAAATAGGCATTCAAATCAAAACATGTATCCTGATTTTTCCGGTCAATGTAATCGGCCAAATGTGCCTACAATGAGAAAAATCGTGCGAAAATTTGAGCAGACCGCGTCTGTATGAGATTTGGAAGCACTAGTTCATGCTCGTACAGCTAGTACTGTAGAAAATATTGGTGCTGTTCGCGATAGTGTGGATGGAGAGCCGTTCACCTCAACTCGTCTTCGTGCCTAACAATTGCACCTCTCACGCTAGTCGTTCATGAACATTATGCATAAAGACTTGCTTTTACACGCTTAAAGGGCGCAATTGACTCAACAACTAAAGCCTCCTGACCATTCTAAGTAACGACAATGGTCAAAATGGTGGCAACCGTGGATGATAAATTTTCGAAGAAAATCATATTCAGTGATGAGACGCATTTTCAACTCAGTGGATTTGTCAATAAGCAGAATTGCCGTATTTAGGCGAATGATAATCTCAGAGTGGTTGTCGAAAACCCCATACACCCACAAAGAGTGACTGCTTGATGCGGTTTATGGGCTGGCGATTTACGATTCGAACATACCTTATGCAATCGTATATGTTTATATGTAAATTTTTTTAGTTTTTATAATTGAATTTGGTTTTGTTATTTTTTATGCTAGAGTACATACAGCCGAGTTTATCTCTCTAATTGGCAGCTGTATCCCTAAAGCTTCATTAAGTCGTAATATTTAAAATTTTAATATTTCATAATAGTTTTTTTTTTCTTTCTCTTTATAAATATTACTATTGCTAAGTTCTTGTTGTTTTAGTTAGTTTTGTGTCGTTTTTGTTTTTTGTGTCTTCTAAATTAAACAAAATTCATGCAACATTTTTTGGCAATTAGATAAAACTGCATACACAATATGAATACAAGTTTTAATGTAATCAACAATTAAAATTTGTTGTTATTTTAGTTGTATAGCATACAGTTTTGCCAACTTGTACAAACGGTTTTTAGCCAGACACTTTGACTACGGGCAGACCCAAAAGTATTTCAAATTAATAATGTTGTACAAGTTGTGTAAGAGCTGAAATCGAGTTTAAAATATTTTAAAATCTCCTTTCGTAGATACAAATTGTTATTTAACAAACACTCACAACATTCACACCAACACATACTCGTGTAGGGGCATTTTTAAAGTTGTGTTATCAAACTCCCCAGTCATGTTGAAAACTATAGTTGTGTGCATGTGTGTGTGTGTGTGTGTGTGAGAGAGTCAATGTATTTTTCTTGCTTTTATGGATTTACTAGAGACAGCGTTGGTTTGCTTGTTGCTGTTGGTGTAAAATATATTAAATATAATATTTTTTTATGTATTCTTGTATTTGAATATTTGGCAGTTTGAGTATTTGTAGTGGCATGTTGTTATACAACTTGAATATTAGATGCAGCTCAAAGTTTTCTATTTTTTTCCAACATTTGTGTTGTTCCACTTATTCACTATCCTTTTCGATTTTGTACACTGTAATTTGTATTATTATTAGATTTTGCACGTGTAAAGCATAAAACTTTCTTGTTATTCTCAAGCAGAATTGCAATGTTTAAGCTATTTCAGCTAATGACAAATATAATTCTTCTTTTGTTTTTGCATTATCTTAGTAATAGTTATCAAGTTGTGCAATGAAGTGAGCAAAACTGTTATTAAAATATCCAAATTGAAAAAATATGGCAGGTAATCATGCCCTTGCATCGTATATAGAGATAAGTAATAATTTTTGTTTTTTGTGAAATACTTTTCGGACAAAGTACGCTAAAGTGAGAACAATCAAGAATTTCTCTCCATAATACACAAAAAACCACAAAAGTACGGGAACACCAAAAACCTCATTTCTATCCCAAAAAAAAAACAACAAATGGTATATTTTGTAATGAAAATTGAAGCGAAAAAGTGTAAGAAGAATAGGAATATTTCTCTCTTAAAAGCAATCTCACGTGCACGAATTTTGGGTACAGGAACAGCTTTCCCAAAAATTGGGAAACTTTGGTGGTAGGAGTCCCCAGAAATAGTTCCGCAAACAGTGAAGCTGGTGGTAAAGCCTCGATGCCAGATATCAACAATGCATGAGATTGGTTGTTTATAGTCATGCGGCAACGGTGAACATTACATCCCGAAAAAATAGTGATTGGAAGCTAGTTAGTTCAATAAAATTTTAGTTGAATTAACTATATCTAATGTTAAAGGATCAGTTGTAGTTAAACTCTAGTTTAAGAAAACTTTTCTGTGATTTAGTTGCAGTTTAAACTTGTCAGAGGGAGAATGAAATATTCAAAGCATGGAATGGAAATGAATGAGAAAGAGCTGTAATTAAAAACAAAGCATTTATAAAATAATATTGTCATAAAAAACATATTGAATTACAAACAATTTATGGGCTGTTGCAGTTATTGAATTGATGGTAGCAATTAACAAAATGGTGCTCGCTATATATTACTATAATCGACAAAATTCGCTTGTGAACACATTCGGTTGTTATCATTTTTGTTTAGTTTCAGTTGCGAAAAGGTAAAAATCCAACTCACCATCTACACAATATTTTTGGTAAATGATTTATTTGCACACACCTCTTCGTAGCCCTTGCCAGCATAACTTAATGGTCTTTATTTAAATGAAACACGTTTCATTATGTTGAAATTCTGCTTCACAAGTTTGAAGTGACACAAATGTTTGCATTAAATATTATTTCGTCTTTTTCAGTCCTAAACAAATCAATTGTAGAAATTATCCTTCTAAAAACACTATAACGCCAATTAATATGTATGCGTTAACTTTGTGCTCAGGTTGTGTTTGTAAGCGGCTAAAATACGCACGCACACACGTGCAAAAGTACATGTAAATACAAGTTAGTTCATTTTCCTTTTGTATGAATTCCAATTATACGCACGGCTGGGAATTTTCTTTAGATACAATTATTGATCGACAAAGAAAGGACCAAAGAGCGCAAAACAGACCCAGTAACAATGTAAAAGCGCATAATAGTAGTAAACTTTCAAAAGCGATACATTTAATGAGGGCATCCAGTAGGAAACTTTGAAGTAAGAAGAAGAAAAACATTAAAAAGCAATACATTTATTAAGGATACCCAGTAGGAAATTGCAAAATAAGAAAATGTCTTTATTATAGGCCTAAATTGACCCATTTTTCGTTAAATGTGTGGGGAGTATGGTGCCTGCTTTTAGGCTAATTATATATTTTTTGAGTTGTTATTCTCTAGAGTATTTATTTATTCAGTTATTTTTATTTTAGATATTTTATAGCCCATGAAATTATTTTATGTATCACATAGAAAATGCGTAATTGGTTTTTCAGAAAACATTTTCAACCTCTTCAATACAAACTAGAGATTTACTTAAAGTTTTTGCGTTTGAAATTTTTTGCTGGTTTTTTTTTATAACTACTTGTCTTTGGCTTCGTGGAACAAGTCTCTCTGGTGCTTTGAAAACATAATTCAAGGTTGTACTTTAATGAAAATAATTTGCTTTTAACTTTAAAATTAGTTTTGGATTTTTTCTTTTCTATAATGGTGCACTGATTTGTCTGGGGAATTCGTTTGAGTTTAGAAATTAAAAATTTAAAAACATTATTTCTATGAATTTTATAATTTAATGTATACATTTTCAAATTTCGTTAGCTGCTTTAATTGCAAAATTTACAAACTTTATCACTTGGCTTTTATTTATAAAACACTAATGAAATATTTACTGTCATTTTTCGAAACATTGTTGTAAAAAAAAAAAAATCTATCTAAAAATTTTCCATACATTTGCTAAATTCACATACATACATTGTTTGCTTATAATTGAGTTATTAAAACTTGTTTGGAAAACTTTCGTAAAGCATATCATGGTAGGGATTTTGTGGTAATATAAATCTGGTAAAAGGTTTGCAACCACTTTGCTTTGGCCATAAAATGGAACTACATAAAGGGAACACAGACAAACAATGTCAAGCATGAACAGAAAATTATAGAGCAAACGAAAAGATCCAGGAATCACTCACTGAATCAAATCAATCTATCAAAATACTGCTGCCAACAATAATTAACTAGCTATTAGACTAACCAATTGCCATAATTCAAGACATTAATACATGAATATCTCAAGTAATCAAAGAAAGTTTGGTAACGGCACGTTACAAATAAACATTAGTTAGTGGTTTATTAGCACATCATTAATAACTTAATTTGTAAATAAAAAATAAATGAAATGTCAATTATTATTTAATCTAATAGCTAGTTAATTGTGTGGTAAATCGATTAACCAGTCAAGCAACTATTCAATTAATCAAACAATCCATAAGAGAATTTTTTTTTTTTTTCAATGAATACAAATCTGCCAATTTCCTGGTTTGTGTCCTGGCAAAAAGAAAACATCTACAACCTCGAGGTTATGGGTCCTCCTGTCAACCAACTCATCCTTCAGGGCTTTCAAATTAGTTCCTCAGTCCATCATTTATGTGCACAGAATCAATAAAAGTTCATCTTCGGGCTTAGTTTAATTTACGAAGAAAGTCATTCATTCATTTTATTTATTTACGATCTTCTTACATTTGGTTTTAACTATAATTTACATAGTAAAGAGTTCAAGATTTTTCTCTTTCAGCTTAATAATTATAAATTCTTATATTATTTTGACTACGTACATAAATGATCAAAGGAATTGCGCAGGCAAAAAGTTCACAAAAACCTATTTGATTTTTTTTATATATTTTAATTAAGCGAAGAAAGTTTGGCATTTAAACTTAAGTCGCGAAGCAGTAGGAGGGTTGCCTTCTATGTTTCGGGATTTGGCAACCCTACACAGAGCGAAAACTTCCTAATAGATTCAATAAGATTTTCTCTTTGAAACGTTTTAGGCTGAGGGGTATCCTAGCAGAGAGAAAAGAAGATTTTTCTATGAGTATTTCTTATTATTTCCATGTTGCAAATCTTACTAATTGTCTCAACAAGAAAAACACATAAAACCAAGAAGAAAACTTGTTACTCACGTTTGTTTTTACTCAGTTTCCGATTTGTATGGTACCAAAAAAATTCTATAAAGAAGAACTTATTGATTCTATTAGGTTTTCTTGAAAATTGTATACAATAAGGATTTCTTATTGACTTTATTAGGTTATCCTATTAATTTTTCCCCATTGGTTTTATTATTTTTCTATATAAACACATGTAAATCATCTTTAAAATTTCTTTAATTGTTGTTTTTTCAATAAGTTTTCCCATTTAAAATAATAAGGAATCCTTCTTGAAAAAAAACCATAGAGATATCTTATTGATTTTGTTCTACCTTATTAGGTGCTTTTTTCTCTGTGTAGTGTTGCAATCTGGCAAAACTGACAGTACTTTCGGTAAGTTGGACATTTTTGTCCAACTCAGAATATTTTGACTTACAAACTCTAATTCTGTTGATTACAGTAACTTAAAAGATTCATCTTGGCTCAAAAATAGAATTAAATCTTCGTGCATTTAGTTTTTACAACTATCGACGTGGATTGGCTTGAAAATAGCGCATGGATGAACTTAATTCAATTTTTGGCGATGACGCTGCATCAAGGACTAGCGTTTATTGATGGTATGGTGAATTCAATCATGGTCTTAGCCCACTCAGAACTCATGTTTGGGAGATACATACCTCGATCAGAGCGGCAAAAGTGCTTCAGCAATTGACTCAAACGCATGAAAAAAAAAATAGATCTTCATGGTGAATAGTTTGAAAAGCAATAAAGTGATTTGCTATGATTAATATTTGTTTTTGTTCTGTAATCCCGAAATACAAATGGCAACCGCTGTACCAAACATCAGCTGTTGGACATTTTTGACAACGTTACCAAATTTCTATTTTTCAGAAAAAAAAAGCAGTAATAAATAAATAAATAAATAAATTCGGTACAGTCAAGTTTAAGGTGCAATTTAAACACAGAAAAGTTTGATTTTTTGGGCATTAGAAATTTTTAGTTCCTTTCGTAGTATGTTTTAGAATTCCCTGCATGCCGCTCCAACAACTTTCAGTGGCTTAGTTTATTTCTCTATTTTTTCCTTTAATTTTATAATTCTGTTTTGTTTTGCTTTGTTTTGGCGTAAAATTTAATATTTAATTTTTTCTTCATTCATTTGGTGTTGCTTGTGTGTATAAAAAGCCTCGTCAACTCTCATTTTCATACCGAAACACAACAAGCGCTCAGATTAAATTAAAAACCAATAAACGAAAAATCGAAATTTCTTAAATATCGCATGGAATATCATCGTCCTTTGTTACCAAATGGCCGCAAAGCGCCAATTGCCTGGGAAATACAGTTATTTTTTCTCAATGTTAACTGGCCCATTAAGAAGAATGCTCGAAAATTTATGGTGTTTTATGAAAAGTTCATAATTGTTGCCGGCTGGATAATGTTTTGCTATTTAAATGAAGCGGAAATGTATTATATGGTGCAAAATATCAATGACATTGGCTTAACCTTGGAGGGTTTGGCCACTTACTTAATACTCATTGAATGTCACATGCGCATCTATAACATGGCGCTTAATAAGTCAGAATTTACAACTATGCTAGATGATTTTTTCTTGAAAATTTTTATTGAAAAGTAAGTCTAAAAAAATTAACAATAAAGGCTTAAAACAACATTTCCTTGCAGCTCTGCTTCAAACAAGCACACTTACCGCGACATCCAGCGCAAGTTGCTGCCCACAAAGTTGTGCTCGTATTTTTACATTTTAACATTGTTCAGCTTTTGCTCAGCTGTAATCAGAGGTTTTTTTCAAAATGCTCGCTTAGTGCCCTTTAAGAGCTCTTATCATTATACTTTCGATGTATGGTACTACTATTTTCCTACTTTGCTGGTAACGCTGTGGATTGGTGTGGCCGTGGTTTCACATTTATCCGCCGAATCAAATTTATTGGCAACCATTATTTTGCATTTGAATGCAAAATATGTATTGTTGCAACGCGACCTAAAGGAGTTGCATGGTAAGCTGCTGCAAAATAAAAATATTACCCGGGCCAATGAATTAAAGGCGTTTCGTTGTGGTTTGATTGACATCATAAAACGTAATATTGAGTATAATGAATTCGCTGGCAAATTTCAGAACTGCTATTCTTTTACGATTTTTGTGATGATGGCCTTAAGTGCTGTATTGCTGTGTGTTTTAGGATTTTTAGCAGCAACGGTAAGAAAAACGCAGAGCTAAAATATTTCTAACAAAATATTTTAAAATCTTTCTACTAATATTTTTTTGCATATTAACACTCTGCTATGGAAAATTTTAGCATATCGAATTATTTATAAAATTTTTTTTGTACTAAAATTCTTTTATACATGATTTTTTAGTACCAAAAAGTTTTCAATTAGTAATTTTTTTTTGGTATGTACTTATACTTTTCTGTAGTTTTTCTAAAAATTTTCGATATGCTTATATTTTTCTGTAGAATATTTTTCGGTGCTAAAACTTTTCTAAACTTTAGTACTAAACTGAAATGCTAAAATGTTTCTATGGAAAAATTTTTTTGCACTAACATATTTGAAAATATTTAAAACACGATACTAAAATTTTTCTATCAAACATTTTTGTTACTAAAATTAAATCCCTAGAAAATCTTTTGTTATTAAATTATGAAATAATTGTGTTACACAAACTTTTCAAAACTTAAATGTATTTCAGTACTTCAAACTTTCTTTAGAAAATTTCTAATACCAATTTTTTTTTAATTTTTCTGATGGAACATTTTTCGACACTAAATTTGTTCTATGTAATATTTTGTGGTACCAAAACGTTTTTGTAATAAAATTTTTTTCTACTAAAATGATTTTTTATGCAAATTAGCAACATTAAAATTTTTCTATAGAAAATTTTTAATTACCAACATTTTTCTACAGATTTAATTTTTATAGAAAACATTTCGCTCCGTAAATTTTTATGCAGATGATTTTTGCCAGAAAGGCTTTGAATATAAAGTTTTCTAGAGAAGGTTTCCTAAAGAAAACTCTGTGAACCAAAATTTTCCTATAAAAATATGCTAAAACTAAATTATTTCAGTGGAAAACTTGTTGATTTTAAAATTGTTCTATGAAATGTATTCCGGTGACAAAATACATTTTGGAAATTTTTTTAGTACTCATATGTGTTACAAGAAACTTTTCATTACTCAAGCTTTTCTCTAGAAAATGTGTCGCTTCTAAAATGTTGTATAGATATCTTTTAGTGTTCAAATGTTTCTATAAAAAATTTTTTCGCTACTAATGTTCTATCGGATATTCGTAGCAGAAAAATCTAAAAAAAATTCAGATATAGACCCCGGTATTTATAAAAAATAACATGTTGTTGAAATACATTTTAGAAGAAACGTTTCATAAAAACTTGTTCTTAAACATATTTTAAACACATTTTGTTTGTTATGAATACCGGTATAGTTTTTATTTGTACAAAGAAAGATAAACCAAGGACCCTGCCAGCCCGAAGTGATTTGACTCCAAAAAAATAAAAATACTTAATTGATTTTAGAAAGAAACTTTTTGAAAAAAAATTTTTGATACTAAAATTATTCTACATATAGTACTTTTTTGTAGCAATTAATCCCTTTTTTGATAGCAAAATATTTCTAAAAAAAAATTGTTTCCAACAAAATTTTTTTTCGATATCTCTATTATCGTAATTGTTATTATTATGACTACTTCCATGTCCTGAAATTGAATTTCGGCAACATGTTCTTTTATTACTAAAATTTTTTTTTGAAATGCAGGGTGTCCGACAGAAAGGTATACTGCTTTGGTTTGCCCCCATTTTAATACACATTAATCCTGATAGTTCATATTTGGCAGTCGTGAAGTTGAGACTTGGCAAATTTATTGTGCGAAAACATTCGGTGAGCCAAAGTGTTTTACTCGTTAAAACTTTTTTTGCAAAATCAATCATCGATTACTGTGAAGATGAGAATGTTACGTGTAAATTTCGGGAGAAACAATGTGCCATGTGAATGATTTCGAAAAAAGAAGGAATGTACCTGATAGGCCCAATCATGTATCACAATGTACTGCAAGATAATCTGCTCAACAAAGTGTTCAAACCAACCCATCAACGCCGTGCTCAGGAGCTTGGTCTTCAAAGAATTATTTTGGCCACAATTTTGCACAAAGATTTGCGAGGCTTCCAGAGGCGGACATTTATGTTATATTGTGTTATGTATTAAACACAATATAACATAAATGTCCGTCATTAAATAAAACATTTATTATTAAATAAAACATTAATATAAGATACATTCCCTTTCAATTGGTCAAAAATTGCGAACCAACAATGTAGTATACCTTCACGACGGATAGCCTGTTTTGCTGTTATGTTTGCATAATTTTTGAATACTATATTTAATAAAAATATCAAGATTTTTTTTCAATATGCTTCATTCGAATTTTGCAATACGTGATTATTCATATAGATATTTTTCTTTTGACTTTTGTTTTCTTTAGCTTGGCATGACTACCACCAATATTACCTTCGTCAGCTGGATAATAGGAAAAATTGTGGAATTATTGGTTTTTGGCACTCTGGGCTCAAATATTATTGAAACTGTTTGTTTTTTGTTTTTCTGAAATAAAAACAACAACAAATCATCAGTTTCTTATATGTTTTTCTTATACTTTTAGACCAACAACTTGAGTACTTCGTACTACAGCTGTGACTGGGAAAATGTTGTTTTCAACTCTGAGAATGCAAACGACAATAGGGACTTGATGAAACTAATAGCTTTAGCCATTGAGCTGAACAAAAATCCTTTTTCGATAACAGGCTTTAATTATTTTAGTGTCAGTCTGGAGACAGTTGTCACAGTAAGTTCGTCTAACAAAAGTTGTTTTTATCTACATCTTTGCTTTGTACGATGCAAAAGGACAAGTTGAAAATTTTGTTTTGTAAAGCAAAAACCTCAAACTATTGTTATCTAACTTTTCTTGTGTTTTGCTTTTTTTCTTTTCTTTTTACAGATTTTGCAAGGAGCAGGTTCATATTTCACCTTTTTGTATGCCTTTCGTTAAGACAATTATGTGGTTGAATTTGAAATGAGAAAAGTAAAATAATATTTTGAAGATTTGGGCCTTTAGCTTATTTTTGTAGTTGTTCAATTTATGTAGTTGTAGCTTATTCATCTTATATTTGTGTAGCAGATGATTTAGATATTGTAAGCAAACACAAGAGTTATTGAAAATTAAATAAGAACAACACCGTAAAAAAAAATCCCAGCAAAAAATGTTGTTTGGCTCAAGGAATTCATTTACAATTTATACATTATGGCCTACAAGGAATCGATTGTGTGTATGTATGTATGTATGTATGTATGTATGTATGTATGTATAATACTTACTTGCCTTTTTTGCCGGCACTGGCTAAATTTTTCCATAACAAACATATTTTATGGCATTCAGAAGTAATGTAAAACATTTCGGCGGTTCTTTCCAGTATTTCCGATTGTATGAGACATTTACCATAAATTGCTTGTCTCTTCTAACTTAATCCCTCAGCAATATTTTGTGATATAAATTTTGTGCTGCACTGCTGTAAAATTTGAAGAAATTTGCGTACTTAAGCTTAAGTTGAATGTTGCTGGGTCATTCACATCCTTGAACTCTCTTTCTCTTTGCACTGCCTTGTATGCTTGATTATAAATTAACTCCGCTGTATGTAGTAAACTTGCTTGCCCTTTCGTATTGATACTTGTGTTGGTTTGTGCTGTATTGAAACCCTTTAAATTTATATTCGTTATGCGTAGATCATGTTATCAACTTATTTATGAACGTATCTTATTTTTATTTGTTTGCAAGAATCCTTTCAATTCTGCCATAGACTTTATAACTGACTGTTCATAAATATAAGAAAAAGTAATCTAGAACAAAGTTAAGAAAACTAAATATGTATGTAATCTACAAAAAGAAAACGTTGTACTATATAAAACTTCTTATCCAGTTGAGCTAAAGAGTGAGTTCACATTTTTGTAGCTTGATTCGATAAATCTGTTAATTTTTGATAAGTTTGCATTAAAAAATATGGCATTCTTCAGGAAATTCTTCAAGCATGTGATTTATCTTTGGATAATTTTCATTAACAAAATGTGTTCACTATTTGTTTTATGCAGATCTATTTTATTATAACGGATTTGAAGGGTACCAAATAAAACAGATAAAATTCGATAGAAGTTTTTGGTTTAAATAAATAATCTTTTACTTGCAATGATTATATTTATTTTATGATTATTTTTCAATATTTTCATTTTAAATGCAAGCAAAGGAATCAATGATATTTTAAAGGAATAACTTTACTGAGTTTATTACTCAAAGACAGAGTAAATTTTCGAAAATCAGAATTTTTTAGAGCTGCTTTTTGTCTTTAAGTTTTTATCAGGTCTGTAGGCTGCTGATATTTTGTTGGTTGATCGATGCCATTGAGCTGTATTGTGGTTTATTGTCAAATTGTATTCCTTTATTTTTGGAATTCTCATTAACTGTTTAATAAGAATATGAGAATATGAAGTAAAATAAAATATATTAATAGAATATGAAGTAAAATATTTCAACATATTTTCAAAAGGGTTTTCAAGTCTACTACTGACGAGTTGGTTGGCACCATGATACAACTAATAAGGTAACCTTTTCCCTACAATAGGAACAATTTCAATAAAAATAACATGCATTTTGTTTTTGTACAATTTCTGTAAGCTGTCAAAAAGACGCCGCTTCTACATTTATAGAAGAGAGATGAGCGGAGATTATATTGATGTGCTGTCTCGTTCTGACTGCCTTTCATCTCTGCATTCTCTTGACAACCTAAAGTAGTCAGATGATTAACGGTTTAGCTGACGAGGCTATCGTATTAGTTCTATCATGGTTGGCACTAACAAAATGTCGAGATGAAAAAAGTGACTTTTACAAATAGCCCAAATCAGCACGATCTAGCACGTCGGTTGAAAAGAGATAGATATAATATCTTTTTTTTACCGCATAAAAAGAACTTTAAAATTTTTTTCCTTCACTGTTGCTCACAAATATTCAACGACTTAATGAATATTCTGATTTTCAATTTTGCCTTATACTTTATACATATCCACGCATGTTTTGTTTCCTAATGAAAATAAAAGCTCAAAAGAAAAAAAAACTATTTTTCTGCACTTTCATTTTTAAAAGTTTTGCTGTTATTAAGTTTGTTTTCACTTGTGTATTATAAACCTAGTTTTAATTTCTTTGTTTGTTGTGGTTTTATTATTATATCGCTAAAGTTGTTTTTGTTTTTGAAATTTAGTGTTGTTGCTATATTTGTTTTTGCCTTAATCCAGCACACAATCTGGGTCAAGTAATTTCCTACTCAAATGATACTATATATATATATATAAATGTATATGTACGTGCACACATGCAGGCAGCTATTTTTTTTATTTTGCTCTTTTGAAAATTTTTTTGTTTGCGAGGTTACCGTTTGCCGACTAAAGCCGTCACAACAAAAGGGCACATCACAGTTGTCCGTTGTGTGCTCCTTGCCATAATCATTTTTCTTGTATCCGGTACAATGCAATGCATAACTTACATATGTAGTGGTCGCATAGTGATTTGAATCTACATAGAGAGGACAGTTTTAATTATAGTACAAATAATAATGTACTTTTGGTGCCAATTTAAAGTATGGCTGTGAGATATTTTTATTTAAAATGCCATAAGCATTTTTTCATTGCTATAAACAAATTTCTTTATTCCAGCTTTTGATGATTTTGCTGTTACGATCTATTAAAATTTGAATATTAAAAAAAAAGTTGTTAATAATTTTATTGGGCTTGAGTTCCTCAGAATTTTTTTATTTTTTATTATTAACCCATTTTTATTACACCTGTCAGCAAAGTGACAATAAGTAATTGTACTCAGTTGGGGAGTTAATTATCATAAATCAATACTTAGGATAACTTATATCGCATGTTAATAAAAATATGATATAAAAATCATTTTCTTTTTTAAAACAACAACTTGACCCTTCTAGTAACGGCTAACTATTTCCCATTGTGCATATCGCTTAAGTCTTCTGGGTGCCAGGGTTTTGTTCGTTGGCAGCTGTCTGTGTTCCGTATTGGAATGTTGTGTTAAACGAGTTGTATGTTTATCCTGGAAAAAATGCTGTCACTGACGACGCCCATCAGCTTCCACTGACCATCTCTGTGGCTTGTGATTTAAGTAATGGTGCAAGATATAAAAAAATGAATCCTAGAATCCTTGACATTACGTTTTGAAAAGGATGCAATTTTTTCCAAGGCCACAAGTATTTCATAAACTAAATCGAAAGTACTAAAAAGAGCCAAATCTGAAAATCACACTATTAGAAATAACATGATTTCTGGAAACAAATGATGTCAGACAAGAACTTTATGCTGCTCTTTTCTAATTTGTCTAAAGTAAAAACGCTTGAAATGCTTTTGTGGAACTTGATTTATTCGCTGAAATGTTGTGTAAATGAAAGCATATCGTTTTTGGTTTCTGTTATCACCTGATTTGAAAACACGTTATTTAAAGAAGACGAGCGATATTCGCAAAAGAAAGTCTCCATTTTTGGTCTAGCCCAAAAACTGCTGCAACGGCAGAACTGCCTGTGGAAGATACGTGATGTCCAGCTTGATTTCCTCTCCTCTATAAGCTGTTTTTCCATGATTTATAAAAGCTCTTAAATTATAACTTGTAAACCTCAGTTTTTTGCCAAACTTCTCTCGGTAGCCCTGGTGCTTCTTCGCGTTTGACTCACGTGTTTTGTTTTCATATGCTTTTCAACTTAGACTCGGTTTCTATATGTGAGTGTGCTGCACTTGGTTTGTGTTTTCGCTTCTAATTGCTTTAGATGTGAGTTTGTTTTAAAGTTTTTCCTTCGTTTGGGCGCGAATTAATGCTCATTTCCGTGTATCTCTAAGTGTTTATTGCATTGTTTTTTTACAACTGAGACTTCAAGCCATGGAACAAAAATTTATGGCAAATAAAATTTATACAAAATACACAAAGATTTTAGCAGAAAAACATTAAAATTATAAACCACGTTAGCAGAAGATATTTTGGTAGGGTTTATTAAAGAATCATCTCCTTCTTTGTCAAACTCTTTCGCACCATAAAAACTAAATTTAAATCAATTGATTGAACATGTTTTGATATCTCAATGTTTTTTTTATTTATCACACACTTTCTATAATCACACACAGCTTCACATTTAAAAATTATTCAATCAAATTATATTTTTGCAAAAGCCACAAAAAAAATTTTTATTAAAAAGAAAGAAATTCTATCAAAGTGTGAATATACATATGAAAATATGAAACTTCTGTACAAAGTCTGACTCAAATCGAATTAGAAACATTATTTAACTATCCCAAATAATACTAAACTTTTGAAAAGTTTAGTACTATTTTTTGAATTATTTGCACAGAAAAATATTAAATAAAATGTCTATAATTTGTGAATTGTGGCTTGCAAGTTCTTGATCTGTGTGTGTGTGTTTTTTTTTTTTTTTTTTTTTGGAGTAAAGGTAAAAGTCACCGAAGTGTAAAATATTCTTGATTATTCATTTAAATTTAATTGGAGATTTAAAGTAAATAGAGTCGATATTCTCAAAGTTGGTTTAAGAAATACATATTAGAAATAAGTTTACACTACGACAGAGATTCATTGAAAATTTGCAAACAAAAAACTGCATTGTAAGTAAATTGTTTTGGTTTGTAAAATTTTTCGAAGTTTTTTTTGAAATAAAGTGAATTTCAAATTTATTTTATTTACACCAATGTTAATGTTGAAATAATATTTATTTTTAATAGCAAAATTTTTTATAAAGTAATTTAACAGCAACCAAATTTTTACGCTTAAGTGAATGCTACAGAGTCCTTAACAAAACGAACCTTTTACTTAACATCCTTGAGAGTTTGCCATAAATCATTGCCATTTAATTAAACTGAACTCAGCGTGACATTCTTTGGCAAAATGTTGTAACTGTGACCTCTACCTCTCTTTCTTGAAACACACTTTTGCCACTCTGCGCAATGCTTTTGTGAAATTTCAAGTGTGTGCAAATGAATGTTTTCCTGCAAAAGCAACAAAATTGTAAATGAAGAAATGGTTACAGTCAGTCTTTGGCCTTTACTATTTCCATTTAGCATTAAGACAAGAATGTATGTATGTTTTATGAAATTTTATTAATGCAAAGCAAAATGTTTCTAAACGTCTGCATATTTTTACGTTTTACGTTTTTCTTATTTTGCGCCCAGTTGTACAAGAATGTAGTCGCACAGTCCAAGCGGCCATCCCACCACCTGAAGTTAATGATTCTGTGCTGTTGTTGCTGCTGCTGCGTTTCGTTACCTATAAATTTGTCAAATTGTAAAATGACTTGCAGCAGCAGCAGCAGCTGGCACAGAAATTGATTTATTTGAGAATAATTAAAGTTCTGATTAATTTAAGTTTAACAGTTTTTTTTTTGTTGTTGCCTAAACCACCTGAGCATATTTACCTATTCATTTGTGCTTTGTGTGTCTGCAGGTTTTGCCGAAAGTAATTTTTTTTTTCATCGTTCGCCCAACACTAAAGAGGACGAAAATAAAAATTAAGGCTGTGTCCATCACACTCCAACTCAATGGAATTATACATTTATTTATTCATTTATCAAGGTGTCGGCCTGGCCAATAATTAACACAGTTTATTAATTAAGCATAATGAGGTTTTGTTTTATGCCGGTGATTTTTTTTTTTATTATGTACTTTAATTCCACACAAAATAAAATACGTAATTAGAGTATTAAACGAAAGAAAAAAACCAAATCAAATGCTTAACCAAGCTGAAAAAAAGCTGACAAAAAAAGCCGTAAACAAACAAAAGTTAAGTCTTTAATTAGTTAAGCTTATTTGCGGCTGTTGAAGACAGGTTAATTAAGATTGTGTCCTTAGATTGTAAAACTGCATGCAGAAATGAGTTGAGGGTTGATTTAATAAAAGGAAAGATATTTTTTATGAGGAATTTAAGACAGAATATACGTCTTTGTACGTTAGTGATCTTCTAAGTATTATTCTAGCTAAGTGGAATGATTTTAGAATTTAAAATTTTTGTGTTTTTAGCACATAAGTGTGAGTTACACCCTAATGCCCAGCATTTTGTCCACCATAATTTGCCAATACCTTGTTTCATAGTCTGACAAATTCAAGCTGCACATTAACATTGTTAAAGCCTTTTACGAAAACAGGCAGGCATTCAAAACAAAATACATTTTGTGCGCTTTGCGCTTTTTTTCCCCGAATAATAGATCAAATAAGTGAGTAAGGCGAGTCTGTGGGAAATGTTGAATCTCTTGAGCACAGAGTGCATAGAGGTCAGCAAAAATGACTTTTGGAAGTTACCCAACCAGCTGCTAAAACGCCTGCTAATTTAATGATGAACCATAAACAAAAGTGAAGGCCGGGTTTGTTGTGATGATCGGGTTTTTTAATCTGGACCACTTTTGTTAAAACCTTTTCTTATAAGATCAAAAGTATGGGTGAGAAATAGGGGTTCTTAGAAGAAGAGATTTATGGCAAGCTCGTGGTGAGAATTACAATATGGATGAGGAAAGAAAAATGGACAATCATAAGAATTTTCTCTCAATTCAAATATTTTATTTTACATGTTACCTCATGTTATCCTCATAGGATTATGTGTGAATCGTGCTAAGGTTGAAAGTGAAGTGAATTAATTCGGCCTTGATATTTGGAAGGTCTTCAAATATCCCGTTAACAGTGTGCGGACAACTCAAATTTGCTTTGTGATTTGAATTAAATGGGTAAATGGTAAGTGTACAAACAAATGGTGTTGGTAAATAAAATTTTGAATGCATTGGCGAATCTAAATTAGAATTCATGTGATTCAATGGTAAATGAAGTTTTAATACAATAGCTAATTCATATTAATTTTAGCTAAAACTACGATCCACAACAAATTCGGTTGCCACATTTTTCTGTCTTACAAATTTTAGACACAGGTGTATGTATAGATTCGGTTACTTTACTTGATCGAATAGAAGTGATTTATTAGTACTGGCGCAAGTGACATCTGTTAAGCGCTGCCAAGTTGTGGATCGATTGACCTCACAGGTTCTTGAAAATGCTGTGACATATCGAAAGCCTTAAGGTGGGATTACACGATTACCGCCCTGCACCAATTTTACACAATTTTTATTGGGCTGAATTGGAGCACAACAAAACTTTTGTCCCAATCCAATTCTCTGCCATCACATGATTGTCACTTTTTACTGAAATTTTATTGTCGCAAATTGGAGCAAAACAATTTAGTACCAATAATTGCCGCGTTATATTATGCGCCAACTCTGAGAAACAGCTGTTGTAGCTGATGACAAATTTTGCTTAGCAAAAATAAAAAAAGCAGTTAAAAATATAGTTTGTTGCTTAAAAAGAACGACAATTGCTTCGACTATTATTATAATGTTGTGCATGATAAAAATAGCAAAAAGTGAAAAGCGGAAAAATATAATCTAAAAGAAATACGAGGGTGAGAGAATTTTGCAATTATTATAATATTAACACAACTGAATTTAACCTACTGAAAAACAAAACTTAAGTGTGGCAGACGCGTTTAAACATTTTTGAAACTAAATAAATGGTGTGTATTGTCTTCTTTGGTTGCCACATGAGAACACAATAAATATTTATGCAGTCTTAGCACTTTTATTGATGAATGGTAGTATATAAAATGTTCACACGGTTGTCGCATCAGGGTTGTATTTGATTGGGATAAATGGGAAAAACATTTGTTTTGGTTGCCGCATGAACCAATAAATTGTTCTATCACACGATTGGCATTCAAAATATAACAAAAATGGGTGCATTGCAGCAATCGTGTGATCCCACCCTTAGGACAAAAAAAACCGAGGTTCCTGTCTTAGAATTTCCTAGATTAGTTACTCCATTAACTACTACAATTACCACAGTGCCAAAGTCGTTAGTGCTGTTATTAGGTGTTTTGGATGGTTCTCGACTTAAAAGTCTGGAAGCTAAGTCGGAGTATAGCTTATGGCATGCACTAGAGCAAGTGAGCACTATTGTCTCGACTGTGATACTGTGAACAAAAAGCTCATAAGCTCAGTGTTTTTGTTTTTGCAGTCATAGTGTAGCAATGTTAAAAGTGTTCAAATAAAATATTTCTAACAGTGTTCTAATAGTTCATATTTATTTATTAACTGTAAATTGCGGTAAATAAAATAACTGAGTGTTTTTTTATTTTTATTTGCAATTGCACAACCAGCAAAACCGTTTTTATTAAAGGACAAAAACGTAACAAATCGCATATTAAGTGGCATAAGAGCCCAAATGTGTCTGTGGTCCATGCATCTAACAATTTCTGGAATATATGGCCAATCATTAAATAATTTTATTCTCCCTTTTTTTATGGGCTTGTAACTTTGTGATCTCACGTTGCAGATTCAATTCTGTTTCATCACTGACACTTAAAATTTGTAAATACCTACAATATCGAATTCAACTAATAATTCATTGCTCACTTATCACAGAGTACATTTACTTTATTTCATGCCAAAATATTATTAATTTTTACAAATGAAATTGTTTTAAACAAGCTCTAAGCACCACTCATCTAAAAGTGCTACCAAATAACACAAGTCAGTAAATAAACACAAAATTAACATTCCAATACGCAAACCATTTATTGGAATATAACATTACAAATACAATAAAATAACAATAGCAGAACAATGGCAAAGCCAGAACTAATAACTACAACAAATAAATAAATAAATAATAATAATAATAATTAAAATGATGGGCTTCTAATGTACAATTATGTCGATAGAGATTTTGTTATTTAAATTAATTGTTTTTAATGCGTTGTGAAATGAGTGGCCGGCCAACAGAAATGGCAACCAACACATAAATTAATTTTAATTATTTAAATGTATTTATATTCAATGGCAAAAGTACATGGTAATTTTATGGGTAATTATTGAGAGTTAAGTAAATGACTTGCGGCGACAAGGTGGGGTTAAACAAATTTTCAATACAGACATCTCAAGGAGCTCAATATAGAATTGAATGCATAATTCTTTTTTCGAAAAGTCAACATTAATTATCGTTATGGCAATATGATAATATTTAATGCAAAATTTCGAAATGACATTTAATTCCCTATCAGTAAAATAAATCTATTAACGGTATTGTAAATCAAACTGCACTAAAATGATGAGATGTAAAATTGCAGCCACAAAATATTGGAAACTGGCGGCCTTGTTGAAATTCACTAAACCATAGATGCAGAACTTGAGTTTATGGCAGGCCAAGTAATCGCTGAACTGGTCGAGCTGAAAGTAGGAAAAATTTAAAAATTTTTAATTTTTTTCGACTCTCAAGGGGCAAAATAAAAAACTAAGACTGTGTTTGCAACTGCCTGGAGTTAATTGTGATGAAGGGTGATTTTCTTTGGCCCGATCTAGTAAAAAACTAAATTCGAAATTCGGCAATACAGTAATCTTCAAATTCTTTCAATATCAGATATACTACACAAATTAACCAGCAAAATTAAAAACATTTATGACAAATTTCTTAGGTTTTGTTTCAAATTTTGTATCTACTATTATAGATTTAGCAACTTTAAAATTAATTTGCTTTGATTAATTTAGACTACTAAATATTTTTCTTACCACTTGCGTTACATGTGTGAATAGCCCCACATCTTCGAACTCCTCCATTTCAAGCCAGGTGGCTTTCAAAATACTCGCTGTCTGATTTGCTAAGCCGAGTGCCTTGTCAGTTGCCAAAGTGTTTAAAAAATTATCACAATAAAATATTGCTATGCAGCAAATGCACACTGAAATCATGAGTTTATCGGCAGGTAATATGCCCGTGGCCATCAATACAGCATGATATAAAATAATTATATTGGTAGTAAACATTTTCATCAACATAAACAGCATAACAGCGTTACAGGCTCCAAGCCAAGCGCACGCCAGCTGCTGGCCATCCACATGCATTTTATAAATTGTGGTGTAAATGTAACATAAGAAATGTTTGGGAAATCTGTGATCTGTTGCAATTTCAAGAGTTTTATTGAGACGATAAAAGTACCATTGAATTTCGCACAACACCAGCGTCAACTGCAAGCAGGCCACCACCAGATGCAACATCTGCAGGAAATTGACTAAAACTAAAATGTAATAATTCCAGCCAGGAGTTTTTTCAAAGCTTAAATAAATTATTTGTATTATTAAAGGATTGAGCTGTAGAGTTAGAAATTTAAGAAACACAAACTGCTGCAAACGCCGCTTTTCCGCAGCAAACTCATGGGAAAAGTTATTGGTAAAGTATAAGTGAAACCACTGATACTTCCGTAAAAGTTCTTGATACGTTTTTAAAAGTGTTTTTAGGTGCTCGCGTTTAAGCCAAGTTTTACCGCTTATAACCACTATTGTTAAAATTCTAACCGTTTTACCCACCAAGTAGGACCACTGTAAAATGGGTTTGTTATCCATGAAATTTTTCTGATGCTTAAAAAATGGCGAAGATAAGGGAGTAATTAATAAATATGCTATTTGCACTAAGGCACTGTAGTAAAGATAATATTTGTTCACTATAAATGTTTGTGACTGCGAGTCGTATTGAGCTGGCAAAAGCCCCAGGACAAGGGAATAATAATAAGCCGCTTTAGTAACAAATTTGTGCAAATTTTCCGGCTGTGACATGCTCAAGAGCCAAGTAATAACTTATAGTTATTCAGTTATTACTGCCGTCATGCGCTGCTCAAACGATTATTGATAATATCAAGCTAATTGATTTTTAATTTATTGCAAGCAAGAAGTCATTATTCAGTTGTGTAAAATTCATTATATTTAAAAGTGCAATCAGCTAAAGTTGGTGTTAATTTATTTAATGTGTTCAATTGCCTGAGGCCACTTCTATTTCATAGCAAACGTTTATTGGCTTAGTTCCACGAGATTTAGACTCACCTTTTTGTATCTTCTTTACAAAATATATTGATTGTTGTGCTTAAGACACAAAATGCATCATTTTGGCACGAATTAAATCGTACGTATACGCAATGTTCTATAGAACACTCTCTCTCTCTCTCTATGGGCGCATCAATCATACGACTTACAATATCTGCTACTGGAAAGTAATTTTCGGTGCGGCCACATAGAGTTTGCTTTATGTTCCCAAATCGAGGAATCTCAAAAGGAAAGACTCCCAGCTTTGTGCTGCGAAAGAAATTCCTTCATAATTACTACACAGAAAGAAAAAGCTCGTTCTAAATTTAAGTTTTTTCTTTTTGATTTTAGTACAAAGCGTACTAGAAAATTTAAGTACGCATAACACTTAAGTGTACTTAAAACAAGCCGAATAGGGATTATTAAAGAAAATCAATCCTGTTATGGCTTAACACAAGCACGAAAGTCTTGCGTGTGCTTGCTTAAGTATTCAATTTTATTTCATTTTTTTATTGCTTCGTTTGCTGGATTGGTAGAGTGGCTGAACTGGCAGTAGTTATGCTCCAAGTTTAAAGCAACAAATTATTATTAAGGAAATATGGCAGATTATTTAATTCACGAATTTAGGATTAAATAAGCATAAAATTGGATCACATCTAAAGAAGCTTCAATCCTTCCGTACTTAAATCAATCCCAAACAGTGACAAAAGTATGATAGTAGCAATGTTCTTAAATCAAGTAGCGCGTGCTTGTTTTTAAGTACAGAGTTTAGCTATATTCTTTCCAAAATCAGGAGTGAATATGGCTAAGATCAATCCGAAACTAGGAATGAATATGGCTCAAATTGAGTAGCAACACCAACGTACTTGGTTTAAGGAATTTCCTGCTTACCAAACTGCTAACACCGCTTGGGATTGATTTAAGTACAAATGGCTTGAATTGTTTGTTCAGTGTATTTGCTGAGAATTTGTTGTTTTTCTTTTTTGTTTCTTATTGCATTGTGCTAAAAAGATTGTATGGTCATGGCAGTGAGTAGTGTACGAATATATTTTCATGTGACAAGTTGTGCATTCAGAAATGTTGTTACGCTTTCTTACCTCATATAAAATTTCTTGCTTTGATTTAGAAATTCTTACTTTGAATCTTGTTTAAATTTCCTGCTCAATAAAATAAAACATATTTGTTTTTCTTTTGTTCAGGTATTTATTATTTTTTATATATTTCTTTTTATTATTTTTCTTTTTAGTTTGTTTTATATCCAATACTTAATATATGTATCTGCTGTTGTCTCTCTAAATGCATACAATCTTAAATTTACATCAAAATGTTTTATTTGTTTTACTTTATTTAATTAGTTTGTTTGCATTATTTTCTACAAGGTAAATATTTATGTTTTTAAAACTACAATTTTTTTGTTTTTGTTCTTGTTTAAGACTAAGTGTACAATTCTTCCCGCTAATTTTATATTTAAATATTTTGTTTTATTTATTTTTTCTTTGCTGCTTAAATTAAAGAATTTCATTTCATTTTTGTTTTTTACATACATACCAGTATTGATGCTGTGTTTGTGTGTGAGAAAAAAGTTTCGTCACCATTTTTGTTTCTTCTTTTAATACTAAATTTTGCATTGTTTTTCTTAAGGGTTTGTTTTGTTTAGAATTTTGGTTTTGCCTTATTACATGTTGCTTTTATTTCTTAATTAATTTTCATAAAAACTATTTATTAAAATATTTTTCATTTCTTGTTTGGGGTTTTTTTTTTAGTTATTTTGTGCAAAAAATATTAATTATTCTTGTTTTCTTAATATTTTATATAACGAGCTTTAGCTACGAAAATATTGCAGCCGACAATAGGCAAGCGATTTAATGCCAATCTTAAAGTGAATTTAAATTTTGTTATTAATAATCTGTTATTTAAGCTGAACGAATTTTTTTCATTACCAACAATTGGTTTATTTTTGACTTTATATATCGAATTATGTGACTTATTTAATAAGTTAATAATTTTATCTGGCTTGAGTTTCAGTTTTACTTCCTGAAAATTGAAAAAGATTTTAATTTTGGCTGTAAAAATCTTTCACTATTTTGGGGGAATAAAAGTGGAACTCAAGCGAGATAAAATTTGTAATAATTGTTAATTAATTTATTTTTTAATTATAAAAATAAACTACTGAATAAATTTCGCTGTCATCCACGAATAGCTTCTTCAGACTAATAACATTTATTAATAAATTCTAAAGCTCTAAAGAAGCTAGCCGAAGGAAAACAGAAAACTGGTAAAAATACAAATGAAAAGTATAAACTAGAGGAGACTTGCAGCTAGCTCATGTGCTGGAATAATGTAAAAGAAAGGTAAAACGGACAGCACAAACTAAACAGGAACCATAAAATTAAATATTCATAAAAATAAATCCAAAATAATCCCCCATTATCCAATTGTTGTCATGTCATAGTGGTGACATTACATTGGTACAGAAAATTTGCCAGTGATGTCCTTGCTTGGGTGTCCTTGCTTGCAATAACAACTCAAGGTGATAAGTAGACTTTATTCAGCCCTTATATCCGCAGAATGCGAAATGTCCAAAAACAATCCAACAATTCTTGGCGAAGAGCAGTGATCAAGTGCCCGTTATTCGACGTCGACTAGATGATGATGACAACCATTGGAATATATTGGGAATTATTAAAGTTATTTAGGAATTCGATCCCATAAAAGTTGCTTTTTGTTGGTGGCGCTATTTTCGCAGTTAGTGCTCGCTGTTAGGTTTAGTATATTATTTTTATTTATTGATTAAATTTATTTCTCTTCGAAATCAATTTGCCAAAAAAAACCATTCTTGGTTACTTTATGAATTTATATTAAACTTTCAGTTAGAAAGAGCATATTCATATGCAGGCCTTGCAGCCGAAATGGAAATTTTTGCAAGTCCAACAAGACGCTATTTTCAATTTCATTTAAAAACTTAAACTAAAAGAAGATGCTTATCTTTAATTAGTACCTTTCTACGTATAAGTTCCTTTTTAAGGTAAATGTACATACATTTTTAAGACGAAAAAACCTTTTTTAAAAAAGTACCTTTTAAACAAGATACCTTTTTAAGACCTTCGTAAAATAGTAGCGCTATGAAAAGTTTCTTTTTAGAAAAAGAACCTTCTCAAAAAAATAACCTTTTTGAAAAAGTGCCTTTTTAATTGAAGTAACTTTTTAGTAAAAGTACCTTTTAAAAAAAAGTATTTAAAAAAAATACCTTATTAAAACGAGAAACTTTTTCCAGAAAAAGTAAATTTTAAACAAGATACCTTCTAAGGACCTTCGTAAAATAGTAGCTCTACGAAAGGTTTCTTTTTGGAAAAAGGACCTTCTCAAAAAAGCTCCTCTTTGAAAAAGTAGCTCTTTAATAAAAGTACATTTAAAAAAAATCCGTTTTTTAAAACAACTACTTTTTTCAAAAAAGTACATTTGAAGAATAGTACTTTTTAAAAAATTTCTTTTTCAATAAATTACTTTTTAAAACAAGTACCGTTTTAAAACGAAAAAAAAACTACCTTTTAAACAAGATACCTTCTAAAGACCTTCGTCAATAAGTAGATCTATGAAAAGTTTCTTTTTGAAAAAAGGACCTTCTGAAAAAAAGAACCTTTTGAAAAAGTACCTTATTAAGAAAAGTGCTTTTCCGAAGAAGTACCTTTTTTAAGAAAAGTACTTTTCCGAAAAAGTACCTTTTTAAAACGAAAACCCTTTTTAAAAAAAAGTACCTCTTAAACCTCTTTTTTACGAAAGTCTTTAAAAAGGTATTGAAGACTTTCGTAAAAAAGTAGCTCTATTAAAAAAATTTATTTTTGGAAAAAGGACCTTCTCAAAAAAAACCTTTTTCTAAAAAAATACGCCTTTTTCTAAAAAAAAGTACGTCTTAAAAAAAATACTTTTCCGAAAAGGTGCCATTTAATTTAAAATTTTGTTCTATTATTTTTGTGGAGCTGAATTTCGTGATTGGAAATGTGTAAACCAATTTGGTACTATAATATTATTTTCGGCTAAATATGCTTTCCATTAAACTGAAATTCACTGAAAGTACCTTGTACCTTCTAAATATTTACAGTCCCTACAGGCCTTCATTTCGAAAGTGAGCCAACCCAATTTCGGCTAAAGAAAGATATAAAAATCGCTCCAGTTTGTAGATAAATCTTATTGTTAAGGTATTGTTATCAGAAATTTATTTTTATGTTTTATATATTTTGCTAATAATATTTTTAATTACTTAGAAATTTTGAGCTGACTCGCTTGTAAAATAAAGCACTCATATATCCTGAAATAAATGATTTTAGATGAAGAGAGACTCCCATTTGGAATGTAAATTATCAAAAAGAACATAAAGCCCTTTTTCCACCTTTTTCATTCTTCTTAACATAACGCCAGATCAGTAGCGCTCATACCACTAAATGAATTTTGTAGCTTCTACCTCTTATCATCCTCTGAACATTATCTCTGATCCATCAAGGTTTAGTATGTCCCTGGTGGATACAAGCTTGGCATATGCATATATGTATGTTAATGAAGAAAACATTGTTTTGAGATGAAATTATATGCTTGCAAAACTATTTTATTTTATTATAGACTCATTCGAATTGCTTGTTGACAAAAACTGAAAATTTTGGTAGATTTTTTGTTTGTTTTTAAGTGTTTTTCTTTTAATAGTAAAACTGTGGCTGAAATTCAAACAATTTGTGTCGAGTAAGATTTGCTTTCAAATATTTTTCTCTTTAAAAAAAGAAACACTGCAAGTATTTTTTACTTTATTATTTACTAAATAACTTTTATTTTAAGAAAATTTTCAACAGATTCATAAAACGTGGTTGTGTGTATGTTCCTGTGTTTTGTGTTTGTGTGTTGCTGCTCAATAACTTATGGAAGTGTCTTTGGGCTGAAAACTTTTACACATAAGACGTAAAATCAAAATGAATAAGATTACTATCGCCAGCGAGATGGTAGTAAAGAAAATAATTTCAGTATATGTTAATTTTCGTCTGACGGTTTTCATACAAATCAAAGGGGACTCATCATCAACAATGGCATTCATTAAATGTTCTTTGTGCTTAAGATCATGCCACAGATCAAATTGTTCGAGGTTCCATTGCGTGTGCTGTGTCAGGTCTTCCAGTGAGCCGGAGTGTGAGATGTTGGGACAGTTTTGTATGCCATCACACACCAGATGGCGGGGCAGGCAAATGTGTGCATTACCTGGACACTTGAAATTGCAGTCGTTGTCTTGCAGCAGGGAGGCAGCCAGACTGCCATCAGGATTGCGTGGTAAATGAAACAGTTCCGTCCACACCAAACGGAAAATATTCTTACCCGGCTGGCCGTCCCCAGTGTATTGGATGAGCACTGGCAGAGGTTCTTGATCGGCTCCCAAAGCCCCCAAATCAGCCGTCGATAGTATGGGTAGATCTCTGGCTAGAGAAATATTTTCCGGGCAAATAATGAAACGGGGTTCCAGCCTGCCTGCCAGATATACTTCGATTTTGGCACTTTCACAGGTACGATCGCCAAAACGAGCCTTTTCCAAATTAAGCCACAGGTCTCGCTGAGAGGCCACCTTCAATTCCCAAATGCATTTTTCCCGTCTGTAGTGATGCTCGGGCTGGGCGCCCATGGGTCCGGTTACCAAAGCCAAGGCTTTTTTAAAAGGATACACTAGTTCACCATCTGGAGAAGGTCCCAAGGTAATGGGCCCACATAAGGGACCATGAGCAAACTCATACGAGGCCTCGAACAAGGGATTGGGATTTTTGAAATACGATGTTATGGCATGTTGTCCTTGTACTATCATTTCCAAATTCATTTGATCGGCCGAAGAAATCACTCTCACCGGCCGCGGTATATTGTCACAAAAACAGGCCAAATTGTTTTGGAACTTTTCCCTTTCCTCCCAGATAACCAGCTTATCCACGCGTTCCTCATGACAGCGGGTGCAGGCATTACTATTGTAGGGCAGTTCCTTAAACATCACGGAGTTCACTTCAATAACTGCTCGTGCATACAAACGGCGATCGGTAACGAATTTGTACTGACAGCGCACATCTGAGCCTCCTGTACGTTTAAAGATTAAAGAATTCATGGGTGAACGTATTTTGCCACCAGGATGCTTCCAAGCAAACATGACCTCATCACACAACGTATTCGGCACCGGATCACCGAAACGGGTGTTATTGAAGAAATCGTAATGGGCCCAATAATACAAAGAACTGCCACTGTAGGAGCCTGTCTTCGATTCGAATTGCACGAACAGCGAAGGACTGGTGCTGACGAAATCCACTTTCTCCATGGGCCTGGAAAAAGTGTCACAAAAAGTTTTAATTATGCGCGCCGGGTCTGCATGATCCGAGTCGTAAATAGTCAAAGACTCGCCGCAATCTCCGTCGTACTTTAAAATAGGCGACTCTATGCGATTTATGCGAAAACTGCAAAGACAAGAAATGAAAATACTTTAATTAAAATTTCACAAAAATTCTATTATCTTATATTTTATGCGTTGTAATTCTGCAGTTTCAAATCTTTGCGCCTAAAATACCACAAAGCTATTACCACATTCTCGTTTATTTCCTTTAATAAAATTTGCTACAAATCTCAGTGTTAGTAACTGGCACACAGCCAACATAATTCCTCGGCTCAAAGGACGAACGGGAAACCAACAAGAAAAAAATCATATTTTCTCAGAGCCATAAAAACTAAAAAACCAAAAAAATAATCTCATCCTTTGCCTACTTATTACTCATCCTGTGTAGTATTAGAGAAAGAAGTGCCAAAATAAAAATACTGACTACACGAAATGAAAACATACCTTAGAAAACCAAAAAAGAAAAAAAATGGTTTTAAATGGCTGTAAAAAGAAAAACACATACAAATAAGAACGGCAACTACGGGAAAACAGGGCCGTTAAAAGGGGAGTAAGAAAATGTTTATACAACAGTAATTTACTTTATTCTGGCCTTTTTGGTTTCTTGTTTAACAATTCTTAATTATTATTCGAGCTTGAGGTCCTTTTCCACCAGGGGGAGGTCAACATTTAGATCAAATGATTTCCTTCGTTCCTCCGTCCGTCTGTCACAGAGCCCATTCTCTGAAACGGTAAGAGCTGGAGAGTTTAAAACTTGACAGGAAATGAAATAGAGATGAGCGCATGAGTGGTTTTTGACTCACATCACTCAAAATTGAGCGGCTTAACAAATCTGTTCAGGCTCATTTTTCGTTTTGTTTTTTGGTTGCGAAAATAATCTATAAACTATGCTTACATACATTGTGCATGTCTCAAAACTAGAGCTGTTGCAAAAAAAATATAGCTCAGTTTTGAAATCAGTGACTTCAAAATTTGATTACAGAAAATACCATGCAACAGCAAAAGGATCTGAGTTAAGGTCTAGTGTTTTACCAAATTTACATTTTTGTTTACATAAAGTTTTATTTCGTAAAATATTATGAGTTTAAAAACTTAAATCTAAAGAAAAAAATTAGATGCTGGCTCAATACAAGGGGCCAACCATACAGTCGAAAAGGATAGCTACTTGAGACTTGCTCAGGACATGCAGTTGCCTGGCCTCTTCAATCGCAAACACTAAAATTAACACAAAAAAACTTTTAAAACGTAAACGTTTTAGGTGGTAGCTCAATATATGGGAGCACTCTTTAGTTTGAAAATTAGCTCCAACTTTTGACCCGTAAGAGATAGAGATTTGAAACTTGTATGTCATATCTAGTTGCGTGGCTTCTACAACAGAAAATACCAAAAGTGGGGACTTACAATTTTTACAGAGTATAAAGTTGCCGGCCCTGTACAAGAAGAAATACCAAAACTATCACGTAAAATAGCATTCAAAGTGCTATTTATTGGTTCGGGTTTGAATTGTACCCTTTGCAACTACGTTTTTCTTAAAATGTATTTGTTTTCATCACACATCAAATGTATTGCAAATCCAAATGCCAGCAGTATGCAAGAAAACCAAAAACATTTCAAACGAAATGAAATTTCTTGTGTGTTATGATTTGATTTTTTTTTTTTTTTAACAAACTATTTTACTATTTCCATATCAGGCTGTTGTTAAGCACACAGTTTAGTCCATTACAACATTTTTACAAACTCATCACATACGTGAAATCTAAGTACAAAACTATAAATTGCAAAAGAAAATTTAATACAATTGCGAGAGTAGTAAAATTGTAAAAATCCTCTCTAAATGTGAGACATTTTATAGAATTTCATACTTTAAGCATTTCTATAATTGGGCACAGGTAAGCTTCATTTTTTATGCTTTAAGAATTTAATTTTTGTTTTTTCTAAAATAAAATAAACTCTTCTGCTTAATCATTTCAGCAGAGTAAGACAAAAAGTCCACTAGTTATATGTGTGCCTCTAGAAGCAGTTAAGCCCAAGTGATCATTATTGTCAGCGTTAAACTATAAAGTTTCTATTTTTTTCTTATGTTGTTTCAAATCTGGATATAACGAGCTTACAGTTATGAAACCTGAAGTACATTTGTAAACAGTCACTGAAAAAATATGGGCTTATGTGCCTCCAAGCAAAAGAAAAACCATTTATTTACATACTTTTTTTTTATAAATAAACTTTTAACTCCCTTCACACATACATACATATAACGATGACAAGGCTTAAAATGTGTTAGTAAATGTTGAGCCAACAGCCGTGGTAAAACTCATCCTGTACAAGAGAGTTCATAACAACATTGTCGTAAGTGTGTCATCATTTCTTGTTATAGGTTTTTTTTTTTTTTCATTTTAGTACAGTGTTGTGGGCTGCTTCTAAGCCTGCTATATAACTATATACATATACATATTTACTAAAAGGACATGTCGCAAGGTATGTCAACGAATTCCTATTTATTTGCAACTTTTTTCTGTCTGTTATATTATTACATTCAGTAGGGAAGATTTTCTGTGCGAGCAGCAAAAATTACTGATATTTATTAAGCATTAATAAACATCTGTAACTAATGATATTTATTAAGCACTCTAAAATAAGAATAATACTAAAAATGGCCTCTTTCCAAAACTGTATTTATTTATGTGATATCTACCATGAACCTTAACCCCTTATGAAAAAATTAGCTTAAAATGTCAACTTTCTGCAATTTGCATAGTTTTTAACATTGTTTTAAAGAAAATTTACTCCTGTTTAACATGCTGTACATGGTTTTGTGATATCTCGATCGGTTTAGAAGATATAGCCAATTTTTCAAAGGAAGCTTTAAGCTAACATTTACCATGGACTAACTCCTTATGAAAAAATTAGCTAAAAATGTCAAGTTACTCCAATTTACATAATTTTTACATCGTTTTAAGAAAATTTACTCCTCTTTCGAATGCTTTATACGGTTTTGTTATATCTCTACCGGCTTAGAAGATATGGCCAATTTTTCAAAGGAAGCTTTCAAGCTAAAATTTACCATGAACTAACCCCTTATGAAAAAATAAACTTAAAATGTAAAAAATAGCAGTTCACTGTGTGATAAAATCGTTGCCTCCCTAATTTCATTTTATTCTATTCCGGCGACACACAAACATAGAAACATTTTGGTGCACGTTCATATCGTAAATACAATTTTAGTACAAAAATTCTTACTTCCATTTATTTGTTGCTTTTTTGTCTGTTTTTATCAAAAATATTATCTTCTTTTTCGGCAAATAGAGTGGAGCGAGCGTAGAGCAAATAAAATTGTAATGAAATTGTGCTGTAACAGCATAATTTTTGTTACGTTTCTTTATCAAGAAAATGCTGACTTAATGCTTCTCCAATTTCCTTCGGCATCCTTTGCCATTTAAGATGCTTGTGTTGAAGTTTTGTAGGCGTGAGGCATAAAAAACCTTTTTATTAGCCTCAGTTTACTTGTTCTTTTATTAATATTAATTTGAACTTAGAGAAAAGCTGAGTGCATAAAGTTAAGTAAGGATTTTGTTACATTGGCCATACAGCAAAGCCACTTAGACATTAAAGAGATTGAAGAACAGGTTGTTGGAAAATGTCGAGTATTTATTACAAAATAAAAACTATTTGCGTTTAGATTTGAAGAAACATGAGTATTCTAATAATTTGGAATTCTTTATGCGTTGATTTAAAAGCTGAAAATAAAATGATTGTGCAACTTTTAATTGCTGTCACAGCCGGTCGAACAAACTTTTGTGTACAATGAGACCATTTTTTTTTTTTTTGTTTTTTTGTTTTGATAAAAGCGATGTAAATTAGCGACATTAGTCTAAATTAAGTATTTAATTACTCAAAATTAATGTTTCCACTCCACACTACTCTGCCGAGAGCGAAGTTGCATGCGATAAAAATTTCGCTGTGCAACAAAACTTACATCAGTGCTATGAAGTCATGAAACCAATTTTTATATGCTGATGATCGATCTGCGAACATCGCAGATCAAATGTTTTCAGGCTCATGCTAAACCTTTACTATTTTTTTTTTTTGCAAGTATGCTACTCTATCCGCTGATATTTTTTATTTTCTATTTGCATTTATTTTATCAATCCCTAAAAAATCTGGTATTGATAAGGAGACAGTTCCTTATGAATATTTTCGTTGACTATATGACAATTTCCATCCCTGACAGCAATTACTATTTGTCTTATCACTTTTTCTTTAGTATTATTTGCAGTAATAGTTATATGCGTATAAGTCTCAAGGAACTGAACATCACAAAGACAAAATTTGTTGCGTTACGAGCATTGGATAAATATTCTCTATTTTTATAGCAAAAAATATTCAACATTTTATCGAAGACATACTGAAATCTGTAGCAGAGATTTTGTGGTCACTGATTTGGTATAACTGTATATAATTTGAGCTTGTTTCCTCGAGCTAAAGGTGATTCTGCATATATATTTTATATATATAACATTTTTATTTTGTATATATGTATGTATGTGCGTATAATTCGCTCTACTTTGGATAACTTCTTCATTTCAGAAAAATTAACACAAATTGGTCGAGTAAACCAAATATTGAATACGGCAATAATATCAAGTTGTAAAAAGCCTGTTGGAAAGCCAAAAATTAACATTCGCAAAAAGACGTAGATTAGGTTTTAAACAAAAAACCAAACAACTGCCAAAAGCACATCACAAATTTACCAAAAAAGTGTTTTGTTACTGTTTTTTCTTTTTTAAAAACTATTACTATTTTATTGCTTTTAATCGAACTTTATAATTTTTAATTCCACATTTAGTGGGCTTAAGCTCAGTCTTACTTCCTCAAAATTAAGAATGATTTTTAGGGCGAAAAAATTGTGGGAGCAATTTTTCCAAGGAATTTAAGAGAAGTAAACTTAAAGGTGAAACGTTTGATGTTTCACGCTTGCCACTACCACCATCAGTACAGTAGAAATGAGTTTTATGGGTGTGTAGAGGGGGTAGTGCACCTCCCAAAATTTACGTCTGAAATCAAAATTGAAGTCTGCCAGATTCTTTTAGTTTCTTAATAATTCGATCTCGATGTAGCTGAATTTGCTATGGAAATTATGAATATGTTGGTAAAACAGTGCTGCCAGAGAGAAGTTTCTAGGCAGAACGTAAGATCGCGAATTTGTTTTTGAAGCATGACAAATTCTATTTTTTAATTTAATTTCAGACATTTTTTTATAGGTATGCAGAAGTTGTTCTTGAAAATGGGCCTCCGGCCGAGATATAAGGTTTTCTCCACTATGGTCTGGCCAACAACAGCTTCGCGTATAAAATCTGTAATGATATGACAGCACACTCTTTCATTTTATGGCAATTGGTACCATTATACTAAACTCCACCCAAGTTTTGCTTTCTCTTGTCAGCTTTGTTCCGTTTCTGTGTCTTAAAGATTTCATGCTTATATCAGTTGCTGCTGTTGTATAAATTATTCACACTATCAATTAATTTTACATATTTGTTCAATAAAACGTTTTAAAGAGATATCAACTTGATACACATTTAATAAAGTTAAACATAGTAGAGTACTACAACAATGCATCTGGTACAGTCTTCATTAATTTATATAGAGTTCAATGCAAATATTTTTTCAATATTTTTTTAATATATAATTTTATTTCTTGACCCATAAATCTTTTTATATAATTATTCTGCATTAAGTTTATCGGGCTCAAGTTATTTCTATGCCATGCATGTCGCCTTAGAAACATAAGCCTATGAGTCCAAGAAAGAGAGGTGTGCTGACGAGAAGAGTGGCGGCTTCAAAACAGCTAGTTGTAACTGTTGCTAAATGTCTTTGACGTTTTCTTTGTCTTATTTAATTAATATCAATTCCGAAAATAATATAGAAAGAACTTGAGCCCCATAATCTTAATACAAAAAAAAAAAGAAATGCGATCGGGGGACCCCCGATAGGAACGAAGTTCCTTACGTTGCTTCTTCATCTTCGAATGTAATACAAGGTGAAATCTGTATGTTTTATTTTGTGTTGTTTTTGAAATTTTATATGCTTTTTAAAATTTTTGGAACGTATTATTTTTTTACTTTTGACACATGCAGTATTTTTTTTTTGTCAATCTGCTACAAAACGAAAAAAATTTTTCAATATTGCTGTTTTTTGTTGTGACATACTTTACTTTAGCAACATCTAGCAACTGATAGTATCCGTTTTCACAACTAATTAATATTTATTGGTAGGTGTCTCCGCTGACAGTAGTGGAGACACCTACACAATTGTTTGTTTTGCACCAATACATATAAACAGCTCACACGCTTTCATGACGATTTCTACTAATTTCCACTACCAGCAAGCCGCGTTAAGGAACTTCGTTCCAATAATTATATAAGAAAAAGTTGGAATAATAAAACTTAATCAATTTATCTTTTAGACATTTTTTTATACTAAAATATTTCTTTTCTAATTTATTTATTTTTTTTTTTTTTGTTAGCCCTATAAAATGTACTATAACACTCACATATTTCCATATTATATATAAGCCAATTTTGTGATTATTTTTGTACTTGTTTCGTGTTTAAAAAATTCTATGTTTTCATTTATGCCAACCTGTAAACAAAAAAGACAGACAATAACAATTTCTGCAGCAGTAAGAAGACAGCTTGAAAATAATGTTTGTCGGTAGTTTTATTTTAAGTCAAGCAAACGTGTAGGTATTAAAGTTAGAGAAGACATGCTGAAAATGTATTCTTACATACAGATGCATGTATCCATGCATGTACAGGGTCTTCCGTTTAACACTTATTATTTTTCAATTCACATAAAATGCAATTGATGTCAGTGATGTGGACATTTAAGAGTCCTACTAGCGGCACAATATATTATTGTAAAATGCTTTCAGGACTCTTCTTGTTTCAAATGAGATGACCGCACATTAAATTGTCTTTTCTAGGTATAAAAGTTATAGAAGAAAATTGTTAGGCCAACTGAAAACTTACGACATTGTATACGTGTATGCACACTGTACATTGTACTCGTACAAGGTCTTTCATTAAACGTTTATGCATCCAAAACTTCTACTGTATTTCTACAAAAACACATTAAGGACTCTTCTAATTGCAAGCCAGACGACTGCACATTATATTCTCCTTTCTTCAAAAATATGACAGGTCTATTTAGTTTGATAGCAATTATGTCTGTTCTGGCTTTGAAGATCACTTGAATTCAAAAAATATATGAAAGAATTAAAGTTTATAATCTAGTTTTATGAATCACAACTGCTAACAATTTTATCGGGCTTTAAGTTCGTCTTAATTTCTCAGAATTGAGAAAAAAATTTTGTGGTTTAATTGTAGCAATATTTTTATTAAGGACCAGAAAAGTAAAGTTGAAGACTTATTGGCTGGGGAACATACCACGACTGTTTCGCGCACACCACGACAAAGCATTTTAAATGATCATGATCGTTGTGGCGGATGTAAAAAGTCAGATAAAAGCTTATTGTGTAAAATATATGGTCGCTCAGATCACTGCTATTCGTAAGTGATTGTGCACTGAAACATGCAACGCATTGCAGAGAGACTACAGATTTCAGTCATGCCATCAGTCTGTGGAACAAACTGACTACAGACATATTTCTTGCTACTGGCAATGTGACAGGTTCCAGAAATACATCTTTCCTTTTTTTCCAGGGCTAGTTTCATAGCTTTAATGCAATGGACTACACAAGAAGAGCTCATTCCGAACACAGGCCGAAGGTAAAAAAAAAATACAACATCTAGCAAGACAAATGACGTGCAACGTTTCCCGCACTGAATATGTATCTCATTTGATAATAAAATTTCACTGCTTTGTTTTGTATGTATTTTCTATTGTATTGTAAATGAATTACAACTTTTTCGACAAAATGTCCACTATCTGCCGCCAAAGCTTAAACGTTCCCCTTGGTAGACCCTGTGCATATGAAATTCCTGCGGATATCCTGCAAATTAAATTTCTTTATGTTTGTGAGAGCTCAAAAGTTTTTCATGGCACTCATATGACACAATTACAGTTGCATTTATTTTATTATTGTGAAAAATTTATTTTTTTATATGCAGAAATATATACACACACACACACACACACACACATGCTTGTGGTCTTTAAAACATGTAAAAGCATTTTTGTATTCATATTTTGTGTTGTTGGTGCCCTGGCTGCTTTTGTCTGCGTTCAATCCAGTTTTATTATTACTTTTACGGCTGGTTTTTGTTCGTCATTTATTATTACTCGTATCATTTTTTATTTTTTTTTTTTTTATTTTAATACTTTTTTATGATATGCAGAGTTGTTCTTTTTTTCTCTTTTCTATTTCATTTTATATAATAATGATGATTTTGTGCAAAAGTAATTGAAAAAGTTTTTCTATTAATTTTATTAAATTCTATGTTGTCAAATCAAAAAAGAAAAAAAAATTGGTATTATTTGTGTGGCAGCATAATTTTTTTTTTTTTTTGAAGGAGGGTAGTATGTTTATCATAAAATGACTTAATGTATATGAGGTTTTATTCAATTCATAATTCCATAAAGCACTATTTTATTCTTCCTTTGAAAATTATCCCTTTTGAGAAAAAATTTAAAAAAAAAAAAAAATTCTGCTTACCAAGCAAAGCATTTATAAGAGTATATTTTTAAGAAAAGTTAAAATTTTAGAGAAAGCAGTATATTAAAAGAATAAATTGTTATCTGAATAAGCCAAGACCACTTTAAGAGCTAAAGGATGAGCCAATTCATTATATTAACAGTATATGATCTCAATTATGTGTCACAGTCACTGAAAATATGAAGCAACCTATAGAAGTGTGCTCTTTGGTTTTATTTACAATTAACATCGTTTAATGTGGCTGCTTTCAAATAAGGTATTAAACAGAATCATTTGGCAAATCATCGTATTCGTAAATGAATGAATTTCGTCTCGTAAGCTGGGTGTTGCTTATTTGGCTTGCATTTTACATTATTTTTACTCGATACTTCATTCGATCACGAATAGCACAGTCTGACCATTAACTAGTATTGAAATACAAAACAAAAACTTTGATTACAATTTAAGCTAACAACTCTATCTCACCAACATTTAATTTGCAATTCGAAATCAATTAATTATTGGTGAATAAGTAAATAAAAGGTATATTACAACCAACAGAAAGACCAACGGCAAAAATTTTAAGACTGCTAAAAACAGCAATCAGTAATGAAGAGCACAAATATTGGGTTGGACATACGCGGCTGTCATACGCAATTTAGTTATGATCTGCTTTCGAAACACTCAAGCTGATGATTGTTGTGATAGATGTGAAACATCCATGGCATGTACCCCAGCTAATAACTTTTCAAACATTAATATTCGTGTCTTCATTGAAAATGTGGATCACTACACTTGCATCACTAAAAAAGTTCGTCAATTGGAAAAAAAATAAAACCGAACCAAAAAGGCCAAAAAATAATCATCAACTGCAAGTAGTTGTAAAGTGGTACAAATTATAAGTGCAAGCAAGATAAAGTAGAAATAATTTATAAGCCAAATAAATAATTATCAATTGTAAATTATGAAAGTTCAACCATAAAGCAAAATTAAAATTATTTTTGTACATGACACAACTAAGAAGGTCACCTTTTCTCTACAATAAGAACAACTTCAAGATAAGTAGCAGGTATTTTGTTATGTACAACCTCTGAAAATTGTCAAGCGGTTACGCGGATTTGCCACCGCGTTTTGGCTGCCTTTCATCTCTGTACGCTCATGACAGTTAGATGATTAACGGTTCAGCGAAAGAGGCTACCTTATTAGTTGTATCATGTTTTTTCATAGTTTTCTTCGCACATTTGTCTTTTGTTAGTATTGTTCCATGTGTAAACGAAAAATATCTGTACTTCTTCAGAAGACTTGGCAGCACTAATTCGAGCTTTGTTTAAGTAGCTGGTAGCACTGCCATAGAATTCGTCGGAATTCATTATGGCATTTTAAAAATTACTTGCAAGCGGCTCCGATTACGAATGGAGTGAGTTCGTAAGCCATGCTCATAACGTATATTAGACAGGGTCGATTTGTATGGAAAAAACTTTGTCCATATTGTGTTATCAATTTTCTGCTAAGACATATCAAAAACATAATTTTCGTGGCGTTCCATTCTTCACTTTTTTTTGTAGTTTTGTATGGCATTGCCCCTGAGAAAGTCCCATAGCAGCTAATGCACTTGAAAAAAACTTCATGAAGGAGAAAATATTATTGGCGCTCGATTACACATTTGACTCCTCAATGGGCACGCTGGGTCAAGTTGGTGTGATGGGGCGGATATTTAATTTTCAAGTACTTCCACTTGGAGATAATCAGTCCCACGATGCTCGTAGAAGAGTCAAATGAATGACCAACACCAAGTAATATTTCCTCCCCAATGTTTTTTTTCGAACACACCACACAATACCACACCTTCTTAGAGGGACTGCGATACAAAAATAAAAAAATTACACCCCGAAAATGATTTTCTTGATATGTCCTAGAGCGAAATGTTTTGCCTTCTTCCAAAAGCTATGGAAAACTAAATAGCTTAACATGGATTAGAAAATTGGCCCACTCTAGTGTGTATGAATGAAGCCATTTTGAACGCCCAGTTTTATTTCCTTCTTTCCTCCCCAAGAATTGCTGACAGATTCCTGTTATTTTTTTCTTCGTTATACACAATACATTTCAAGTCTTTTTTTATTTCTTATAATTTCAAAAATGTATCTAGTCCCAATTTGAAATTTTTTAAGTATTATATTCGTAATTTTTCTTTTATAATTTTTAAAATGCATGGCATTAACTTCAATTCAAATTATTATAATTTAAAATTATTTTGCCAAGCAACTTTTGTATGAAGCTTAAAAAAAAAAAAAAAAAAAAAAAAAGAACAAGCACAGAATTTACGAAGAAGACCATAATCAAGAGTATTTCTTTCTATTATAAGTTTTACCACTTAAGCATTAACTTTGACATGCAACAACATTGTGCTTCAAGTGTAACATATTTTTGTGGCTGTTAAGTTTTACAACCAGCATGCCATTTCTCTGGTACTTCTATTTCACACAGCAAGCAAAAAAACAAATCCCCAGACTTACACACACACGCGCGCGCGCATACACACATACAGTGTTAAAAGAAAATTTTCTGGAGTTCGTCTCAAACGACGGGAACACAAACCCACAAGCAACTGCAGACTTAACCGACAAAATGAACAGTTACTGCTTAAAATGTAAGCAAGTGTAAATATGTGTGTGCTCGTAACTGAAAACGTGAGGAATCTTTAAGCGAAAACTATTGTTGTTTCCATTTTTCTTAGTGCTTTAACGTTTCAGTTTTGCGCCACTTAAATATTTTAATGAAAATTCTAGTAAAGATTTATGTGACGTTTTAATTTAACCTGTCATTTGGGTTAAAGTGCCGCCTCGTCTGTCTGTACATTTGTACATGTATGCGTGGTACACATATACATAAATAAATATCCTGCCATTATGCGAGTAGATATTTTTAAACATTGCTTGCTGCAAATGGGTGCGTGTGTGTGTGTAAGTTTATATGTTATATATCATTTTGCATTATATTTGTATACACTTTAAAGCAAAATGGCATCAACAAATGTTGAAAATAAGTCATAAACAATATATGCAATACATAAAAAATATGTCGCAGTTAAACCCTGGCAACGGCAATAAAACTAAGATAATGAAATATTCTACAAAATGATTTTTAAGAGAGCAAAATTATGAAATGCTTATGAAAACTATTTTTTTTCCTCTTTGATAGAAAATAATATATTATTAAGACCACTGCATAGCGAAGAGCATTTTTGATTTCTCGACTATAAAATTTTTATGCTTTTTAAAACTAAAATGAAACATAAACTGAACTCAAATCTAATTTGCGTGATAAGTCTCATGGTGGGTACAGAACAGCTAGTGGTCGCCCAGCTAATAAAGCTTGAAAATCCACATTTAATTCACGCTCCCTCTTAAGTTAAGCGTAAAACATAACTGTGTCTATAACGAATAAAAAACATATTTCTTTGCATAACGTGCCTCAAATATCGCCACAAAATAACTACAAGCTACATAGTAGCCTTATTAAAAAATTTTTGCTGAAAAGACATTTTGGGTAATAAATCTATCCCACCATATCACTCAGCGTAGTTATATTTCGCTTTATAGTGTGCCGAATTGATTCAGTTACAAAATATTCGAAGTAATCTAAATTCAGCCAAGCTAAAGACATTTTTTGGTGCACCAGGTTCTGTCCTACAGCTCAAAGAGTTATAGACTGTATTATTAAATATCTATGGAATTCACAGCTGCGATGAAATTTAATAAAAATAAAATGAAGGCAAACAACGACTGTGGGGAATACTGTTTATGATGAAAGTTCTTCTTTATCTTCCAAACCTTTGAAGGACATCTAATTGCAGCAGTTTTTTGAATATGTTTTTCTTTAAGTCTCAGAGGCGTCGCTAACACTCCTGATGCGCTGCTTTAGGTTGCGCTGTAAATCAAAGGGTTAACTTTGAGCTTCTGCAAAGCGTATTTAAAATGTTGTTCATTCGGATGGGAAAAATTACATTTTAGCATTTGTATGGCCCATTTAAATTTATATATAAAAAATTTTTTTAAATATTGCTGTTATTTTGATAAATATTTTGGTCAAGCAAAGGAAACATCATTTACACAAGCTTACACATCCACACACATGTGTTCATATGAAATCAAATGCATACGATTGTATGTATATGTTTTGTATACATGGTAAAGCTTTATTTTGTATTTTATTGTTCTCTTCAATTTTTTGGTTTTTTTTTTTTTTTTGTTATTATTATTTTCGCCATGGTCCTTGTTTATATTTCATTTCGCAAAGAGAAAAAACAAATAAAATGCATTTTTTTTCTTTTCACTTAATGCGGGTGTTTTTCAAAACTTAAGTAAGTGTGTGAAAACAGAAATGTACGCGGTGGCTTTGCTGGTCATATAAACTCTGTTTCAGACCATAAATAAATGTGTGAGGCAAATTTTTTTGACTGTGAATTTCTGCTGCTGACAATTCTGCACATGCATATGTATGAATATACAACACAAAAAAATATATATAAATAAAAACTCTTAACTTTCAGCATACATATTGTCTAGACACTGTCAACATTGTTGATGGTGGAAAACAAAAACTATTTGTTCGCTGGCTATTGTTATGTGTGTATATTTTTTCACCTCCTTTTAAAGTTGTGAAATTTTTATTATTCCATTTTTTTCTTTCTTTAAATCTCATTAAGTTTTGTATGCATGTTCGTGCACACATTTCCGTATTTTATATTGTTACAAGTGATTTTTAATTTCTGACAAATATATATGTTAACAATTGTTCCGGACATAAATTGGATTGCAGGTAAAAAATACAAAGTTAAAACTTGCTGCTGTATAATTTTTATTGAGGCTACAGCTTGCCAACAGGCGGCATTATTTTAGTAATGACTTTCAAGTGATATTTAAATGAAAAACACGTAGAGGCTGCTTGGGGAGACCAATAAGGAATAATTCATATTGAAGCGACCTGATTACGTATGCGTAATATTTAATTAGTTCCCAGCAAATTGGTATGAAGGGTGGGGCGTATGAGCGATAAATATGTAAATGCTTAAGACATTAAGTAAACAGCACACCGATTAAATTTCTTTAAAGCAACAGGTGCTACTTGGGTACATCAAAATCACCATATGAATATAAAATCTGTTTTACATACAATATTTTGTTTTTGCTACTTAACTAAGATCCCTAGAAATTCACTATATGTTGCATTCTGTCTTTGTGCGTAACCGTCTGACCGTTTGCCAAATAATCAAATTTTTACCGGATGAAAGAATTATTTTCGTACGATAGCAAACTTTTGCTATGTTTACGACTGTTTCACGAATAACTAATCTTTGCCGTAAAGTTTATTTGCTGATATGGCTCAAGTTGCCAGAAACACCACTTCTGTCTTACAAGTGTGCAGGAAAAATAAAAATACAGCTAACCAAAAATAGTTAAAATGTATTCATCAATTTCGCAATTGGCAATATTTGCTATCGAAAAATTATAAAATACTAAAGAATGAGCCATAATGCTTAATAGTAATTAGACACACCTTGATATTAGGATTTTTGCCAAACTTAATTTTTTAATTTTTAATTTTTTAAGGTTTTTTCCAGAGGAAGTTGCAATTGGCAAAATATTTCATCAAATTTTTTTAGCTGCCTATTTTAAGTATCTCCCCTGGCCAGTTTATAGTCATAAATTAAAATATTTCATAAGTCTTAACAGCTACGGTAAATTATATGACTCAAATTAAATGTTGCTTCCTTTAGCTGCCTTTTTTTCCTTAGCAAAAATTTCTATTTATTATTTTTTGCCATTAACAAAAGTCCGTAAAGCCTTTTTTATTATATGCTGCACTTGTGACGTAGGATTAGTGCTAGATTTTAAAATAACATATAATTCAGATGAGCAATTCACTCAAGTTAAATAATATTCTTTTATGTTTCAATATTGAGTTCATGACTGGAATAATCCTAATGAACAAAAGCATCTGATTGTATGAATTAAACAACTTACCTGGGAAAATACAAACGCACAATTTCGCCTAAACGTCCTTTGATGTGATAGCTGCACGAAGTATTGGGTGGATACCAATGAGCAATACTCAAAAATATACCCTCACTGGCACTGCTGTCCTTTAGCGAATCGGAACTAAGTAACCAATCACAAATGCCATGTTTAATGCCAGCTGTTTCCACATGTCCTGGCCAATTGCCAACATTAAAATGAAAGCCAGTATTTAATAAAGGTCCGGCCGGTGATGTAACAAATTCAACATACATATACTGTGAGGTACCTACAATGGCAGCACAAAAAATAATGATAAAGGGAAATGTAAATATAAAGATATACATAAATGTATATTTGAATATGTGTTGTCAACTGCATGGCAATTGTATATTGAATTATAACATTATTTAGATTAAAGGTTACAGTTTATCACTCTGCTGCATTCAATGACTACAGACAACTCCCTCTTGATGTCGTTGTGTTGTAGATTTTAAAATGTTTGACATATAAACATTTAATAAATATTAATTACATTAGCATTTCACATCCTTTTATATGACATATTTGTATTGAATAACGTTGTAAATAAGGGGCACATGAAACACAAATAACCCAGCAAACATACTTAATTCACAAATGTATATTAAATCAAGAAATTGGCATCAACTAAGCAAATAGATAATTGGGTTCACTACCTTGGCAAATATTAGTAAAGCCTGTGAATGAAAGCTCAAGTTGTGGCTACCAAGAGCAGCTTAGGCGGAAGCACTAAAATTGTAAAATATAGCGTGTCTGAAGGTCATAGAGGTAATGATGAAAAGCGTAGCGGCTTCGAAACAACTGGTGGCCAAACTTGCCCAGACCTTATACTCTTCCTTTTACTAATCAATCCAATCAATAAAAAAAAACTTAGATCGTCCACCAGTTAAACTTGAGTTCATTCAGAAGTATATAAATAAACATAATGCAGACTGTCACATATGATTCACACGACAACGTTAATTATTTTGAACAACTTAATTCGACATCTTCTTTCTCAATTTCATATATTGAATTATAGAAAACCTTGGGAAATGCATTTCGTGCATAACTTTCTTCAGCGAAAAGTCACATTTTCACCTCAGTGCTACACAGCGAATGTAATCAAGGCTCTTTTGCACGACAAGTTCAATGGCCATATTATCTTTAGTTGTTACGATGCCACTTAGCAGCTGCAATCATGTATTTTGACGCCATTGGATTTTTTCTTTGAAGACATTTAAGAGTATAAGCAAACAAACCAAGAACAAGCCATGGGCTTTGATATGGGCTAGTTCACACCATTGAACCTCAATTAAATTTCAGAGTCATTAAATATATGTATGCTCGAATAGAGATGCTTATCGAAGCCGTAGCAAGCATTGGAAATGAGCTGGTAGAGTGCCCTACTAAGAGTCCCTGAGGTAGCAGGTTCGAGCCCTGACGAAGGTTCTAGTTGTTTCTGCAAACAAGCAAAAAGGTTCCTGTCAGGAAAAGAGTGCTAAGATTACAACAAAAACGAAACAAACAAAAAAACATAATTGACATAAATGTTTCTGCCATTACAAAAAATTATTTCATTTGCAATTAACAGCATGCACTTGGTTGCTGCAACTGTTCTAGCTGAGAAACATAATAATTTATATCAACGTTTGTAAGTATTGGGCTTACAGATAATTTTTTAAGATTTTCTAAGAAAAGATTATTTATAAAAGAACATTTTTGTTTACTGTCAAAAATTTTTATAATCTTTACCATCCAATATGTTTGCTGGCTTATAGCTGTAAGATCCTTGCAATGATTTCTACTTCACCACACTTAATTTTTAAAAACGTTCTATTTTCTTGCACAAGAGCAGCCAACAGGCTGCAACATTGGAACGTTGTTGCCTATTGCTGTATTTACCAAATTAACATTTCATAATATTGGGGACATCGAGGTCACATCCAAATGAATATTTGTATGCGGGCTGTTGTACACTTCAACATGTAAGTATACAAAAAGTTTTTTTATTTTACTTTTCATTTTATGTCATTCCATATTTTCACTTATTTTCGGTTACAAAACTAAATAATGCATTATACAATTGGCAGTTTTGGGTGGGGAATAAAAAAAATGTAATTATTTTAAAGCCAATATACAGATTTTTAAAACTGATTTATGGTTTCGATTTCAACTTACCAATTATACTAAATGGAAATTTTCCAAGGCCACAAAACTTTCCAATTAATGGTGAGTGTTCATCTCGACCATCATAAACGGCCAGCCAATCGTAAGGACAGTGCTCATTGCCCGAGCCAATCGGTCGTATGGGACAAGTCATGACATTTTCACATCTAAAAATAAATTGCAACAGAAAATATTTTGAAAAGGGTATTTTCATTTTACAAATGTACAAAAAAAATTCAAACTAATTTGCAACATCTTCGCTGGGAGTGATTAGATTAATAAATGAAAATATTAAAAAAATTTTTTTTATATTTAGCACGAGTTAGCAAGAAGAAGCTCAGGAGCGGCTTTTAAGCCGGTTCAGCCCTTAAGCCCAATTCACTCAGTCATCGGTGGCTGGTGTATGAGTGTAAGCTTAACAACGGCGGCCAGTGGTAATTTCATGCCATCTGGCTGAGCTTTTAGCTGGCAGATAAGTGTTGCAGGTGTAGAATAAATAAAAATTTTTGCACACAACCATAATACTGTCAATCTATTTATTACTGTCGATTTGATTATTAATATTAAGCAAAAGATTTTTGGGCAAATTACATTATTATGCCTTTGAATAAAGTTACTATAAATATTCATTCTGAAAATGTATGTACGTATGTATGCAGCGAATAAAGATTGGTCAATCAATCATGATTCAATTCAACTAATTGCGTTATAGTGTTTTACGGTTTAACTTTATACCAATAAAGCTGCAAGCAAAATGTTTTTTTTTTTTTCAAAAATGTTTGCAATGTCCATAATTTACCATCATCATCAATTATTTAAATGAAATTTAGATATAAGCAAACTATGTAGTAAAATAAAACAAACAAAAAAAAAACAAAGCCTAAAGTTGAAATTCGTTTTAATAAAAGTGTGCGTTAGCAAACTTTTTTCGAGGCCAAGTAATAAAGTCCAGCGGAACTATTCTCAACATCATCATCATCATCAGTATTTCTGCGAGCACCATCAGCAATAAACCAACCAACAGCAAACCGAAATTCGAATGAAAAAAAGTTATAATCATCATCTGCACAGTTCATCCTCAACCAGCCATTATCATTAACGTTATCATTAGAATCACAGGCAAACATAACAACGAAATGTTGCTACACAAAACAAATATGCAGATACAACTACAACCAACAACACACAACAAACAGCAAAAGCTACAATCATATAAATTGTTCCGTCAACTCGATTCATTCGTTCGTTCGTTCGTTCGTTCGTTCTCATTTTGTCCATTGTCAGTAACAGGAGGTCAAATTGCCACCATTACAGCTGCCATCATTGATGTGATGATGTTTTCTGCTGTTGCCCTCTGCCTGCAACTGATTTGAGCAAAATTTCTGCCGCAAAATGAAAATCATCTCTTCCTCGTTATTGCTGCTGTAGTGGTGCACTGCCGACAGTGGCGTTATTTTTGCTGCTGGCCCTGATACAGCTTTATGCGGGTTTTTTATGTACATATGTATATATGTATTGACTGTGATAATGGTAACGATGATGATGCTGCGATTGCGAATGCGAAAGTCGCTGTCAAAGATAGATGAAGGTTAAGGGATAATTATTATTTCCAAAATCGCCAACTCAGCACAATTTAATCACTTGAATTTCTTTTTTTTTTCCTTTTTTCCTTAAATTGTATTTCATGGTTGCTAATGAGTAGAGAAATTCGTCAAGCAACGACAATGGCAAAAAACTATTAAATTACTTTAAACACTTATTGTAGCTTTAGTAAAGGAAAATGTGTAAAAATTTACATTAAAAGCGAAAAACTAATTTTTAATCACTACATCACTCTGGAAATGTTCTACAATTACTGACAGCTGTTTTGCCAGTCATTTTATAAGCTTGAATTAAATGGTATGAGCTTTTAAAGTTTTTTTTTCATACAAATTTCTCTCTGGAAATAATTTCTATCGAAAATATTCATTATTGTTAAACTTTATAGAGAATAATTTTATTATTTATATATTTTCTGTAAACAATTTTTCCAAAAACTTTTTATACACAATATTTGTTATCGATACATTTCTCCTAGAAAAATGTCGACATTGTGAGACTTCCTCTTTTTTTCTCACATTTTGTTATCGATATATTTTCTATGCATAATTTATTTTCTTCTGAATTTTTGTGGTTTTTTTCGAAATTCTTTGCTATCGATGTATTTATTATTTAACTTCCTACAGACTATATTTGATATCGATAAATTTTCCTAAAAAAATGTTGGTCTCAAGTAATTTTGTTGAGTAAATTTTTGCTATCAGCATATGAAATTACTATGAGAAATTTTCACAGCCGATAAGCTGCCTCGATGGTATTTCTGCAATCGATAAATTTTCTGTGAAAGAGTTTTTTATCGACAGTTTTTAAAAGAAAGTAACGTTGCCGTTACATTTGCTATGGAAAATGTTTGCTATTGTGAAGCACGCTGGAGAATATGTTTGATATGGATAAATTTTTCATGAGAAATTTTTGTTACCGATTAATTTTTGTTAGTAACTTTTTGCTAGCAACACATATATTTACTACGTAAACTTATTGCTATCGATAAAAAGCTTACAGAGTATTTGTGATATCGTTAAATTTTTTATTGAAAATATTTGTCATCGATAAACTTTTCACAGCAAATATTTGCTATCGATATCTTTTTGTCAAAAATATTTGGTATCGATACCATTTCCATAGAAAAAAATTGTTTATCGAATAATGTTTTAAGGAAACGATTTGCTATCGATGATGCTCTGTAAAAGTTTGTTGTTGCAAACATTGTTATTTATTAATTTATGTTCATTTATTTGCATTCATTTATTTATAATAAATTTTTTCTCGAAAATGTTTGTTGGCGATATACATATATACATATGCATATATATATTTTTTTTAATTTTTTGACATCAATAATTTCTCCATAAAATATATTCATTATCGATACATTTCTTATAGAAACTTTTTCTACTGTCAAATCTTCTTTCAAAGTGCTTAGTATCGGCATACTATCAAGAAAATAATTCTGATATCAATAAAATTTTTTAAAAACTTATTGCTATCGGTCTATAATAGCGATAGCGAAACATTCCTACAGACAATTTGTTGAGGACCACAATTTTGTATAAAAGTGTTTTGCTACCGAGTATTCAATGTTGAAAATGTTTAACATCGATAAATTTGCTGTATAATATTTTTACTATCGATAGAATGGCTATAGAAAATTTTGCTGACCTTTATTGACTTGGAAAAATATATTTGTCAGTATAAATTCTGCAGACATTTTTCATATCGAAAAATTTCTTACAAAAAATATTTGTTGTCGATATGTTTAAAGTGACAAGTTTTTGCTTTGCATAATCTTACTGTAGAATAGTTTTGACGTCGAAAAACTTCTTATAAATAATTTTTGCAGTCGATAAACTTCTGTTTGTTATCGATATATTATTTATAGAAAACTGTTTAACATCGATTAACAAAATGATTGTAGGCTTTATTGCAGCCAAAAAAACACGCACTTTTAAATGGCTGCATTAACCAATTTTATTTTCGTTGGTGATAAATCAAAAGGTATTGTACGTACGCGAAACAAAATTTACAATTTCATGGGGAGTTCACATTTGTGCTTAAATTAACTCAATTTCAAGATTTAAGGATTATGCAAATGATGTGTTTTAGTCTGTTTGCTTTTCATTAAATTATATTTGCTGTTTTCTGTATACCCAAAGAGAAAGTTATGAGCAGATTCCTTAAAAGCCTGATTATAAATATTTTATTTCATTAAGTTATCACCTTTATTTCTGCCAAAAGACTTGAACTGGCGTTACTTTAATTTGTGTTTTTTTAATTTAAGTGAATTTCTCTACACAAAATAATATTGCTTTAGCAAAAAAAAAAAAAAGAGTCCTTTCTTAACCATCAGCAACACCAGTTTTTGCCAGTGGCCTGTTATTAGTACTCAGCAGAAATATAAATTACAGTCCAGTGAATTCTGTAGTAAAAGGAAAAAAAAGCAACAAATTAACATCAAAGCAAAAATATTTCTATTGCAGCCTAAAAATATGCTTTTGAAAAATGCGTGACCAATAAAACTGAGCAACAGCATGTTTCTGGAATAACTTCATGCCCAACACACACACAGTATCCCAGCGGTCAATTTTTAGCAACAAAATCGTACAGTACAGGAGTGTATTTGCTTTTCCATATTTTTTAAAATATCCAAAATAGTTGCCTGCTTTTAGGCATTTTAGGTTCTCATGATTTTAAATTGGCTTAATGAGTTTCATTTGCGAACGATATTACATTCCCTTTTCTTGGAAAATGTCATGCAACAATATGCAATCCACAAGCTTAAGCTACTACAGAGTCTGAAAATTTATGGAAAACTGAAGCACCGAATATAATACAATTCTATCGAAATCTAACTCAGATCTAAGTATAGCTCATATAAAAAAAAATTTGTTAGTTAGTCTTTTCGAATCGTATTGCATAGAAATAATTCAAATAAGATCATAGAGGCCTAAAGTATTTTATATAAATAAATAAATTATTGGATCTTTAGATTGTTAAATTAGTTATTCCAGCTTTTGATTTTTGGTTTTTTATAAAAAACCAAAGATCAAAAGCTTGAATAATTAATTTCATAAATAAATAAAGTGCTTGAAAACTTAGCAAAAAAAATACCCTCTTGTTAATTTCTTGCTTTTTAAATCACATGCGTTTGCAGGGCTCTCAAAGAACCGAAAAAAAAAATTGTTGCTTTTCTTTCTGCGCGTACGAAAACCTTTTGACAGGAAATCCTTTTTAATTGGTGTTTTGATTTTTTTCCCTTTTTGCCTGCTTGACTGAGCAAATTTATAAAAAAAAACCGGAAAAGGCTTTAAAACAAAAAACAAAAAGAAATAAAATTTAGAAATAACAACAATGTTCATTTTCTTATTTTTTTGTGAAATAATCGAAACAAGAAGGCCCTTTGTGTGTCCTTCAAGTATGAGTGAGTTTTATTTAAAAAACAAAATGCTTAGTAAAGATATTTCGAATTTAACGTTTTACTAACTTGAGTTTGAAGTAGAAAAATGTTATTTGATTTCATTTCTTTTTATGGCTTTGACCTTTACGTTTTATTTAACATTTACGGTGTGTTTACAAGCTTTCTTGGGCATTTGTTTTGCATTTAATTGCAGTTTTATGTTAGAACATTTGTTTCTACATTAAATTTTAAAAACAAATTCGCATAAAGGCAGTTTTTAATTAATACGAAAAACGTGTTCGGAATAAGAGTATTTTTTAAAGTATTTCAAGAAAAAGATTACTTCACTAGAATTAAAGCTAACAACTGTTCGGTGCACATGCCTTAATAAACCCAGTTTCCTAACAGTTAAAATAGCTTACAAATTAATTAACTTGACATTGATTGGCTCAGTTCAATTAGATAAATTATCTTGTTTTCCAAGAAGAGATTCTTGCCAACTTCTATTCCAACTAGTTTTCTTTTTTAATTTTTACTCTTCCAAGCAATCATTCAAAATTCAAGTAATTGTTGCTGGCAATCATTCGTAGTTAGCTGTCAATCTTGCAACAAATCGCACTTATTCTTTTTAACTATTGAATATATCCTTAACAAAGAAACAACAAGTTAAAAGTGTAAAACTTTAAAAGTATTTCTATAAAGGTACATTAATTTCAAGCTGAACTAAATCAAGCAAAAAAAAATTTAACAACTACAGTGGAAACGGAAAGGACGACCCTTTAATATAAATGCTGTTTCCTTTTTTAAGTTAAACCTTTAAGCTAGCTGCTCTAACAAATATGTGTTGAGGATGAAATAAAATTAAAAGAAAAACAACAATATTGGAAATTCAGCATCAAACAAATGACCTGCCTTTCCCCATCATTTGTATTCGATTTACTTTTCTTACACTGTCTGTACCGAGTCAGACAGACCACTTACACGTACTTCTGTTCATGTCCATTCATTTGTTTGGAGCATAAGAGTTTCCTGCGCTTAGCTATTTTTTGCTTCTTGTTGTGTACAACCCCTTGCATAACGTGTTTATTGGAAATAAAAGTCAAGAAAATTACTAGAAGCAATTGTTTAAGGGGGGAAAAGAAAAATGATCAATTAAACGGCAACAAAAAAACATCGGAATTTAAGTTGTAAGAGCAAAATAATTGTGTGTTTTAGTTTTATCTTATGTATATAACAAGTAAAATATATATACATTAGGGTGGGCGGATTTAATAATTAATATTGTGCCAACCAATTTCCAATAGCCCCAAGAGAAAAAGATATCTACTAAGATATGTATGTATATCAAAAAAGATTTTACGTGACGTCCGAGTTTCAAATTTTGATCTTTTTTTTTTTTTTTTTTTTTTTTTTTTTAATGGGAGCCCCCTAAGGAGGCGTGGTATGTGGTCGGAGTTTTCGAGAAACGCTTCGGGGGAAATATGATTGGGTGTCGGTCAAACACTTTTATTTTTGCTGATTTATCGCTCTCCTTCGATCAGCTTCTTATTGATATAAAAATTAATTAAAAAACAAACACATATTATTTCATTGGTCCATCATTAATTAAACTTTTTCAGTGAAAGGAAATTTTACGTTCAGCTTGGTAGCAGCGTATCAGGTTGTAATGATGTTTTTTGTGAAGTACCAGAGGGTTTTGTGTTGCCACTCCATCTTTATAATAATTTCATTAACGATTTTCCCCATGATTTCGGTCTCTCCCAAGGCATTCTTTACGCTGATGACTCACTTCTATACGCGCACGATGAGTCTGCTGGGGTGGCACTACAAGGCTGTCTTTTCATCTTCAAAAAGTTGACGAGTTTTATTACCATTGGGATATAAAAATAAAGCTTTGCTATATGTTTACGCAATGCATTCGGAAAATGTGAGTACACCGTTGTACCAGAAAGCAAAAGTCTTAAGCCGTTAATAATGACGTTAAATGGTAATGAAATAAAATTTAAAAATAACATTAAACTATCTGGGTGTCCAATTCAGAAAACTTATGATATTTAATAACCCCGCAATGTAAAATGTATAACTAGAACAAAACTGCTCTTGTATACAGTTAGTATTAGGCCAATTCTTCTCTAATCGTTTCCAATATGGTTCAGCATCTCGAAGACAGTTATGAAAACGATGAAGATTTTCGAATGTCACATAGTCCGGAAATGCATAGGGAAGAATTATAGATGGCCAAATGAAGATTTCCTAATACATATATCTATGTAAACTCTAAGTTAATTTCCTTGTCTTGTTACGCTCTTGATTTGATGAGTAGACTAGTGGAGAGTTTCTCTTTGAAGGCAATATTATTCAAGATGTTTTATCAAGTCAATATGATTTATCAGTAGCAATCTTTATCTCATTAATAATCGTGTTTTAAAGAAAAACTGCAAAATAAATGCAATTCTTGGAAAAGAAGAAGCCACTAGTTTCAATTATGTTGCCCATTTGTAGGGACATTCTAAATCTTCGCCTTTTCCATGCTATTTTCTGCTGAGTATAGTAATATGGCAGCACTTTAAAGTTTACTTCCTCCACAATATAAAATTAAATTCGTTCCTCAAGGCTTTCTCATTGTTCAATTTTAATTTTAATTTAAAGGTCTGAATTGACCTTTTAATTGGATTTGAACTGTGTGCTACGATTGAATATAATAAAAATATTTCCGTTTTAACGAAACTAAAATAAACTTACATTTTCATTGAGATGGATTGCCAGAAACCTGTTAATAAAAACTTATCATAGATTTTTCTAAGCCAACATTTTTATTATATTTTTCTTCAAACATTTAACAAGTCTATTTTACTCACTTTATAGCCTTCCTTCCTTATAAAGCAAAAACTTTATTTTTCTTAAGCAAACACTAATAATCAATCAAACTTTACATCAAACAAGAAATTATCTGTTTTTTATAAGACATTAAAAAAGTTTTTGTTACTATTTGTTTTAGTTCTTTTCTTAACAATGCGAAATAAAAAGCAAAAAACTTTTTACCTCACTTTATGAATTCGTTTGGCATCTTAATAATGAAGAAAGGCTAAGGTATATTTTTGCGTCATTTTTCTATTGATTTTGAAGGGACAAAGCAAATGAGGGCATCAGATACCAGACTCACAGGAAAAAAACAGAAGGTTAAACCAACACATGTTTGCCCTAAATCAAGTCGCCACTAAGTATTGAGCAAGAAAATATCTCCCAGCTCCGACGCCAACCTCGTTTGCACCAGCATTTAAATTCTCAAATATGAAAGAGCTTATAATATCATCACCCTTTCAAAGAGTGAAAATCTGCTAACTGCCTTTTATAAACTTTTAAATTCATAAAATAGGCGTTAATGTCTATGCAGAAAAGAAATTTATTGGAAACCTTTTGTAGTGGCTGATATTGCCACAAATCAATTATGAGTATAAGATTTTTCAAAATCTTCACAAACAGAGATATCAGTTTTACACTCCAAGCCCACAATATAAATATAATACTTCTGCCAACCAGTATTTGCTTGCTTGTCTCTGCTTGTTCGTCTGTCTGTCAGTTTTGTTTCTGTGTTTGTTTGTTTGCTTTTTCTCGTTATGATTGTCAGATTATTCACCCATCTGTCATTTGTTTCGTGTGTATCTTTGAGTGGATGTACGAATGAATGAATGTGTCTGAGTTTATTGGATGCATTAAAAACTTTTAAATAACTGTTTATTGAAATTGATGCTTCATAAAAGTTTTATAATATTCTTTTTTCATTTGCAAGGGTTCGCACTCTTGTGTAGTTAGAATTATGTAAATATAAAGAGTTTGAAGAGAGTGTTCTGGGCATTAGATTTAAAGTGTTATTTGTTATATTTTAAGCTACAGAGTTATACATATGTTACTGATCACGATTTCGATCTAGAGGCGCATAATGTTTTGGAATTGAGACAATTATGAATGTCATACTATGTTCTGTTTCGCGAGCTGCCAATCATGAGACCGGCCCACGTTTGTCAGAGGAAGGTACCATTGTGCTACGCGAAGAGCCCTACACACTTGCCGCTGTTTCCACCCTGAACCAGCCAGATGTACGGATGAAAGACTCCACCCTGTTCAATCCACATTCCGACACTTCCACCAGCCCCTTGCCAGAGAGAACCGGGCTTAAACAACTGTGGTCCGTACATTAGCCACAGTCCCTCTTTCTTCGAAATCATTCACTAGTCGATAAATAACGCGCCTGGTTGGTGCGTTGTTTCTCCTAAAAACTACAAGTAACTTTCCCAACATCACTGCAATCGATTACTGATTTTAATAAAACGTTTTATGGATTATAGCACATTGGTTTTCCGTTTATTTTCCCACAATAAATTTGCCACGTCTCTGCTTCACGACTGCCAAGTAACAATTTTCAAGACTAATGTTTACCAAAATGGCGGCTAAACAAAATAGTATACTATACCTTCCTGCCGCCCTCTACATAGCCTTGCCATGTCGGGAAATAAATTTTCGTATTACTGGCATAAAATACATAATTGAAAATCCATCGAAAGGGCCCGAAAATAGACGAAATTATACATTGACGCTGACTCTGCTGCAAAATCAGCAGCACCTCAGGTTGAAATGGAAATGAAATCCCTTCCAATGGAAATCCGTGACATGACTGTTTATATTTAATTGAAATTTAGAGAAAATAAATATTATAATTTTGAGCTTTATTGAAAAATATTATAAAATGTTGCTGCTTTACTTGAAACCTAAACGAAAAGAAACGAAAACAGAAACTGCAATAAAATTTATATAAAAATTTATTGCCAAAAATAATCTAGGCAAAAAACAAAAAGAACTTTAAACATTGCTGTTTGTTAATACTACTATTGTCAAAGTGCCATTGACAATTTGCCAGAAAAAAGCAAATTTCCATAACTTTAAAAATACATTCCACACGTACACACACACACACACACACACCCTTAAATTCAATATATACACATATATCATACACTTGTGTATATTGTTTTATAACAGATACTATTTTAGCAAATGCTTTATGCTCCTAGAAAAATGTATGTATGTACATAACTTTTATTTTATATTCAGTTAAATATTCCTTCCTTTTTTTTTGCCCCAAAACTTTCTTAGTGTTGAAGATGTGACATAAGCAGTTGCTTGTTAAAACAAAGACGTGCCAAAATGACAAATTACTGTGAACAACTAAATAAACGCTAATTTCTCGAGAAAAAAACACTACAACTCTTATTCATTCACTCATGTTCTTTAAAAGCCTGTGCCAGTTGTCTGCCAGTTACATGGACTTGAGTATGTAGTTATGTGTCCTTCAGCCCTTTTTCTCTCGGCTTGTTTTCTTGCTGTTTGTGTCATTAAAGTGCCAAAAAGTTAAAAGGTCTTTAAAAAGGGAGATTTTTCTTCTGTTTTCTGGCTTATGCCATGTTTTGTAAAAGAAAAAAAAAACAACAGCGAGAGCAAAACTTACCTTTGGCCATCGACCGCAAACTGTTCATTTTGCAGATACAATTTGATGTATGGTTGTCTCGTATGTAATTTATAGCGGCAATTTAAGGCTCTCGGATACAGGCCGGGATAAGCAGGTGACTGAACGTAGCATGTTTGTAAACGACAATCGCGATATTCACGTTCACAATATGAACTGGAAAATAAAATGAGAAAAAATTATTTTGCAGAAAAAAAAAATACAAGTAAAAATCGAATTGGCGCAATAAAAAAATCCCATTATCTTATTGCTTGATACAGCTGCAATGGGATGGACTGCCAATGTTAATGTCTAAAGGTCCTCTTAGAAATTAAAAATTATTTTCCCATTAAGAAGCAATCAACTAAGGCTCACTATTAAAACTTAGGATTTTGTTGGCTGCTTTTCGCAACAATGCTTTAGAGCTTTACCGTCTAATTCATAAAAACTATAACAGATTTATAAAGCTCTTATTTGACAGATTTTCCATACAAATATGTCAAACAACAATCTTATAAGCCTGTAATATTTTTTATGAATTAGGGGGTTAAACTTTAGGAAACTCTAAGCATGACGGTGATTTTTGTATAACCAAAATCTTTTGTTTTTTGGGAAAATTTTAATTTATGAAAACTAATTATGAAATGAAATTCTACTTTTAACTATCGGCGATAACGGGCCTAACTATCGGTTTGGCTAACAGTAACTTTTTAACTGATGTTGCGTTTTACCAACTTTTAAAACAAAAACTTTTTTAAAATTGTTTTTGAAGAACTTTTTCTAAAAAGCTTTTATGTTATGTTTTACGGGCTGCTAGTCATGAGACCGGCCCACCTGGGTCCTACAAGGTGGGCCGGTGATGCTACCATTTATCTAAATTTGGCTCACAACCCTCATAAGCAATGAATTCAACGCTTGTTACAACGCAGATTTCTGCATTCTAAATTCTTAGAAGATATTAATTGGAGAAAAAACACATGTTTTCAAAACTTATTTAAAAATTCAAATTACACATTCCCTGAACATATAATACACAAAAAAACACCTTTCAAATCAAATTATGCTATGGTAAAATACTTTTGAAAGCTCCCAAAAGTAGGCATTTAAAATTTCACAATTCTTTGCTGCAAGATTGTTGCTCGCAAACAAATCGTCTTAAGAGGGGCTGACTTTTCTTCTTTCAGCAGCCGGGAGTGTTTGCAGGCAGATATAATTGTATTATTTTGCTCTGGCAAATATAATTTTATTACTTTACTTTCATAAAGCAATAAAATTTTCTTATTTATATTCTCAATTGCCTTTTGTTATTGACTTGCAGGATTTTTTTTTTTTATTTTAAATTTTATTATATTGTTGTTTGTGGTGCGTGTATTATTGAGTTAAAAGTTGATTAGGTTAAACATTTTTTTTTTTTGTTGGCATAAAGACAAGCAAACCCAAATGTTTTTCTAAGTAACGATAAAAAGCAGAGAAAAGAAGGCAATAACATAAAATTCAATTATTGACATAACATTAAAATATAGCACATGTACAGTAAACAATTTACATTTGGCCTTTGTTGTTTGTATTATTGGTTTTATAATGATGATAATTTTGTTGGGAAATTTGAAGAGTAAACTTACCCCTGAACGACTTCACCGCGTCTGTTTGGATACAATTCGGGATGTTGGCCATAACGTAAATAAACTTCTGTTTGTTGTTCAGCACGTGAATCGAAAGTGAAATAAGTCTGTAAGAAAGGAAAGGAAAAATAACGAAAATCAATAAAATACAAAAGTAAATTACAATAATTTAGACAATAAAAGAAAGTGAAATTTTTTTTAAAGGGAGGTCAGATTTATCGTAATAATATGGAGGTATTAAAAAGTTTTAAAAATGTAGTAAAAGAAGCTTGAACCATACTCAACTCTAAGGCTTTCATACTGTGTGTTTTACCCATAGATGAATTAAATAAATAAAGTTTTAAATACTTTCATGACTTTGCAGTCAAAATTGTCTGAAAAATATTCATAATCTTTATCATTTTCGTAATTATCATAATTATGTTGTCTCTTATAATCTTTTTAATTTTCATTTTATGTTTTTATGCGCAGTTCCTTTTTTATGGGATCATTAACCTTTTTTGTTGAATAAACAAATTCTTTAGTTTTATTTACCAGCTCTTTTCAAGTTTTATGCAGAAGCAAATATCATATTTTTTACAACAGCTCTTCATTGCGCTCATAAAAAAACACGGTTGTCTTTAGCCCTATAAACTAAAGTTTATTTTTCTCAAACATTTCGTTTATACCTTGCAAATAAGTTATTTGCAAATGCACTAAGCCTTAACGGGTTTCGCTATAACAGATGGTTGCATCCAGTAGCTGGCCTTCGCAAATATACTACTAGTGTTTGAAAAAAAAAAGCTTTTAACTTTTTATTAGGCTTTACCGCAGAAAGTAACTAAACAACCCAGTAGAAGATCCACTTATATAATTCATATACCCACAATTAACAAGTGCTGTACATTCAGCAGACAATTAAAATTTGGTCGCTCATAAAAATTGCTTTAAAAAGCTTACAGGGCTCAGATAGACATTTGACTGTTTATTGACAAAATTATTTTTTTTTTTCACATATATAAAACTTAATTAAGGCAAAATGAGCATTGAAAAGGTAAGAAAAAATCTGCCCTCACTTTAGCTGTCAAAATTTAAAAGAGTCTTTATATAGAAAGCGAGAATAAAAAAAGTTTGGGAATTATCTGAGCTTCAGTTGCCATCACGGTAAATTTTTGCTCCTTAAGGTATGCTAAAGTATCGAAAGGTTCACTTTTTATAGTGTTGCACTTTAATTTTACTTAATTTATTTGAAACAATTTTGTACTAACTATGCATTAATTTACTGACTTTTTGAATATAATATTGAGCTCAGTAATGGTATTTATGGAGATAATCGCACTAAAGCAGTCTGCATCCAAGTTTTGCTTCGAACCCAGGCCATCACTAATTGCATACTATTTTGGAGCAGCAGCTCTAAGTCATCCCACTTCCTGGGCTCTCCATTACTGCCTGCCTACATTTAATTTTATTGATCAACTTTCCACTTTATCACTATATTTATCTGTTGATTGCAATATCTTTTTATATTCTCTCACCAACATACAATTGCTTTTTGCGTTCGCTGCTATTGTATTAGTGATAACAACGGTTTCAAACTTTTCGCCAGGCCCAATAATTTTCAAGCTCAATTAAAGTGAATCCTCAATTGATACTGATGCTGTTTTCTATAAAACCTCTAGCGCCTTTCAAACAAGTACTCTAGTAGATTTCGTTCAGTTGCTGCCTGATCTGCTCAAGGATACTTTTAAGAAAATTTAAAAAAATATATTACCGCTTTGACTAGTCGTTTTGACCCAATTTTTTAACTTAATTTGTTTTCATATTTTCCGTTGACATTTTTTAGCTGTTACTTCTTCTGCTTTTATTCTCGTTTGCCGTTGTTTTCGCTTATATTTACTATCATTTAAACAACTATAAACAGGAAGAACTTATGGCTTGATGAGCAACAGCTAACTCATTATAATGGCTTTTTTAAGAGTTCGTTTTTTCTATTCTTTAATATTTTCTGTTCCTTGTGCTGCTTTCAACTACTTGTCTCTCATACCAGATTCTTGTCAGCTCTTTGCCGGCCTTTAACCCTCTTAGACTGATAAGTGCACTGTTTAGTTTCATAAAATCGTTGGAAAAAGAAAACTTAAAAATAAAAACACAAGAAAGAAGTAAAGTTTTTCATAAATATTTATGACTTTATTAAAGGTGGTTTGGAAACTGTGAAACAAACAAGAACTACAGACAGCCGCACACACGCACACAGACGGAAGTAGTTTCCAACTTAATGTTGTATAGTTGCAGTTGCAAACGATGAGCATGTCAAATGAGTGAATGAACGTAAGGATAAGGAAAAGAGGAAAACTTAAGTCTCAGCTTTCTGTATTTTTGTAAATAAATTTTCAAAACATTTGTGTAGTTGTCATGAGTTAAAGTTGAATAGCTTTTCACAAAGAGGCATTTGTAGAATTTAACGAACATTTGATTACACAATGAGAAGTATATCAAGAAGAAAAACAAGGATTTGCTACAGACACAGAGTCATGTTTTATTGAAACAGCAAAAACATTTAAGGATTATCATGTTTAAAACAGACTGATAAATCGAAAATAAAATGCAAACTAGTTGAAAAACAAACTCAAGCACAAGACTGCAAAGTCTTAATAAAGTTTTGAAAAACCAGAAGAAAATATTTTTGAGACCCTTTCAACTTTCCTTTAGCAAAAAGTAAAAAAAAAACTGTGAAAAGTGAAAAAACCCCTAGAAGGATTTATTGATTATTAAACAAATAAACGGATTAAATTGTATACTAAGCTATTATAGAGGTAAATTTAAACAAAAATGCTGAGGGGTTGAAAAATGTCGCCCTTACAATGGCCTCAAACTCACTTTCTCCCACCACTCTTATTTAATAAAACAAATATTGTAAATATAATCTAATAATTAATTAATATGATTATAATATAAATTAAATGTATTGCAAACTCATATTATTTTATTTTATTTAATTTTTTTTTTTCAGTTTAATCCCTGTATAATTTGCAACTGCATAAAATGTGCCACAATTTAATTAATCATATAACAAATTAGTTTACAACACATATCATACTATAATAATGCCAACAACAGCACTAATAATGAAATTATAAATTTTAAGTAATTGATAAATAATAAAAAAAAAAATATTCACACTTCACGTTACAAGCCACAAAATTATATGCACTTTGCCGAAGCCCGGCAGTTAATCCGGCGAAAGTGTCAGTCGCTTAATGTAATAAGGATCAAAAATTAAAAGTTTAAAAAATCAAAAAAATAATTATCATATAAAACTTAAACAATAATAAAATCTATGTGTAAAAATGAATTGAGAGTTTTTGTAGCTGAAAGTCCCGGCAGCAGCATCAACAACATAATATTCGATTACATGAGCGACAGCAATGGCAGGTGTCGTAGAGATATTAACAGGCTTATAGTAAATACGAATACACGCATACACCCTCCCAGTGTATTAAAATATTTATTAACAATCAGGACACTAGGGACATACAGTAGGGTGGAGCTACTAATAAGTTTACAAATTTACTTGTCTTACCCGGTTTTCTTTCGAAATACTGATCAGTTCATTTTAGGGCAATAAGTCTTTCTCAATTTTAAGGGATTTGGAACAAAACTTAAGCTTTTTTAATATGTATTAAAGACTTATTAAGTTATAAAAATTCTATGGAAAAATATGTGGCCCATGTAGAAGAAGAAGAAGAAGAAGAAGGTTTGTGGTTGCCTTAAAAACAGGCAAAGAAAACTGTAAAAGTGTAATCCCCCACCAAAAATCAGTTGCACTCAAAAGTTATTTTTTTAGATGGGGACAAGTATCCTATGGTTATCCCCTGACTACTTGAATATGCATTGCATTGCACTAGAACTAGGAAAATAGGAAAGAGGGATTGGTGGGTGAAGAAAGGAAAATAAGGAGTGTCAGCGGACATTTAATTAAGCAAAAAAAAATCATAGTATAAAAGCAAAACATTTCTTTTTTTTTTTTTTTGCAAAGCTGAATAAGTCAGGATTAACTGTTGCTAATTTGTCCTTCGACAATATCCATTTAACAACATTTAACGAAACCTCTTCAGCATTGCAAAACGTTGACTATACAGAACGAAAAGATCACACGATAAAACCTATTACGAATGTTTACTGTGACGGAGTCATATTTAAAAATATATCAAGTTTATTAAAATTTTATTAAGCAAATATCTCTATACATAATTTGCCAAATAAACGTTTAATAAACATGGAATATTTTTCTAAATAAGCCATGGGCAAAAAGAACGCATTCACCTATTACGACTACACATCACAAAAACACGACCACTCTGATCAAAAGTTCACAAACAGTTAGTTAGTTTTGGACAAGGGAACAGTGGCCTTATACTGAAAATAAATGAAAAAAGAAGAAAAGAATGTTTAGGATGAAAGGGTGACCTCACGCAATCTGAGAGCTAAAACTACTTAATAGAATCCATAAGATTTACTCCTTGAAACTCTCTTAGGCTGAGAAAGAAACAAAGGTTTCAAACAAACCTTATTAATTGACTCAATCAGGAAAAACATATAAAATCAAGGAAAAAATATATATTTTACTCAGTTTTCGTTATTATTGTTACGAAAAAAAATATCACAATACAGAAGATCCATAAGCTTTTCCGGTAAATTATATGCAATAAGGATTTGTTATTGATTTCATTATTTTTTAATGGTCCACTTCGCCAAAGACACCATTATTCCACATTCTTGGGGAGTGCAACGCTCCATGGCCTATTCAGTTGTATTCTACAGCTGTCTAGTTTACAAATGTGAAAATAGATTTGACATTGACCGTCATTTGCAAAAATAAGAGCAACTTCCAATAGGGGGATTTCTTTTGGCCTACCTGAATAAGCCTGAATACAAATTGTAAAATATGTTTATGGCCTCTCACTCACAGAAAAGCCCTTTTGCAGGATTATTTGTTAAGATGCTTAATCGCACAAAATCATTGGACCTAGCATGCCTAACCATATCATATTTATACAAAATAATAATTCAACTGTATGCCCTATACAAGGCAAATATTTTGAACAGCTTTTTCCACGTCAACATCGCAAATACTTGTGGTAGCTGTCTCCCTAATGAAGGCAACAAATGAACAATTATGCATGCAAATACAACGTAAATACATCGTAAATACATAAATGAATGACTACAAACTTAATATAAACCATGTAAATAGAATATGAAAATATTTTGTTCCATGAAATGCAGAAAGTTTGATTCCAGGAATTTTCATAAAATGCAAAACTGTGCGAGTGTGTGTGTGCTAGTGAATAAAATTGTCAATATTTAATACGCATTGACTGCGTAAAATGATATTTACGCTTAAAACTCTTTGCCAATATAATGTAATTTTACACTTTTGCATTCATTTCCACATACATAATGATATTCATGCAAACAGCCCACAGCCAATGATGACTACATACAAGGATACATTTCTGATGAATGTATTGAAAACGTATGACACTATTTCAGGGATGTCATGTGTAGCGAAAATTGATATGTACTTTTATAATTAAATATTTAAAATTTTTTATGCATACACGTTCGCATTTGCACATACACAAATACACATCTATTTATGTTTTCCTGTTGTCCCAGCAAACATAAAGGTTTGATGTCAATACAAAGTTAACTTAATAAAAAAATATTTTTTTGGAAAGCAAGGCAGCTTTTCTACTAAGAAAGATAAATGATGTTCGGGGTGAGAAATTTAGTTTGGAACTTATCCCAGGATATCGAACGTTGCTAGTCGCCATTGTGTAAAGTCTCAGTAAGCTAATTAAAATCAAACTCACCAACACAATCGCTACAAGCGAGAATTCTTTAACAAAAGTGACACTGGATGGGCTGACTGGTTTGAAATGCTTATATTTTCTTAGATTTTTACACTTTTTAGTTTAGTTTTATTTCTTTTGTCTGCAGATAATAACGAAATTGCTTAATGCCTCTGTACTCAAAGCCAGAAATATCTCTTCTTTAAAAATTTTGATTATTCCAACTTTCTCAATTTCGAGGCAATAAAAAATTATTAACAATTGTGAATCAGAAAATTCGAAAATTTATAAATGTTTTTGATTCCAAACCATAAAAGAAAAATACTGGAAGTTTTCTGGATCCATAAAAATCCCATGGAATCTCGAAAAAAGCTGCGATTTTCAATTTTAAAATCATGAAGCCTGGCATCAAAAAATCTTGTCTCTTTCAGCATCCCTAACGATAATTAGAGTGGAGACTGCTCTTGTTCTTTCGCAAATATTTTATCTATAGTCAAACAAGTCATTGTAAATTTGAGCTCAAAACTCAAACCTCTATTTTCATGTAAAAGCCCGTTGATGGATTTCGCCTGACATCATGTTTTAGAAAATTTTTTTCAATCCCTGGACTTTCTGTTTGCTGGGTATGAATATACACGTGTCGTATATAAACCTTAAACGTGCAGAATATAAAGTATTTTTAAAATAGTATAGTTTATAGATTTTTTTTTTTCAACATTATGATTTTTGTTAAAGCTCATTATTAAATATAAAACATGCATATCACGCCGTCAAAATTATTTAAATTATAAAATAAAATTGTATATAAGAAATATTAAAGATTTGAAGGAACGTGTGCTGGAGTTGGTTAACAGACAAAATTTTGATATTGAATCAAATGCATTTTTATAAGCTGTATTATTACTTGGCTCAAAACAAACCAGAAAGGAAAACTAAAGAAAATGTTGTTCTAGAAAATATTTCGTTAAAGATGTTCCGGCAGTGTATGACTAATATTATTTTTTATCAATTTTTTTTTCTAATTCCTACCGCTTTAGCCTATTCGAGCAATAATTTTTAATTATTTTTTGGAAGCCTTACCTGGTCTGTGAAGTTGTCCGTGTGAAACATAACCTTAACATAACTCGTTTCACTAATAAATGTTTGAGGTTGTTCGGCTTCGCCACAAAACATGCCAGGCTCTCGACGATTGGAGACATCAGTTTTGGCATTGCCGTCCACAATCTGCAAGTAGAGAAAAGCAAGAAGAAAAAATTTTTTTAGGAAAAATAACAAACTCCATGTAATAAAAATTTTAAATTCATTACACGCCACCAGCAACACGAGCAACATGTTGGAAAATAAATAAAAAAAAATACTTATTGACTAGAGACATTATTTTTCAGTTCTAAAAAAATATCAATACATAAAGAATAAAGCAAAAACTGTATACTTTGAACTTCACGTTTGATTTTGTCTATTGGTTATTTCAACGAAAATAAATATGAAGCTGTCAACTGGGGCAATGATTATTCCCATATGTCAGCCTTTATGCTACAGCGTTAATGCCCAAAATTTATGGAAAAAAATGGAAAAATGAAGGTTATTTTGCTACACAAGGGAAATGTATAGGAAAGCCATCAACTTGAACAGACTGTTAAACAAATGGAACAGGAAATCAAACACATTCATTCCATTTAAAATACAAACACACACTTACTATGGCTTTTTATGGAAAATATAAATGAAAGAATTATTCAATCTTAGCAGCAACATTAGTATGACATCCATATGTTGAGCTCCTGTCAAACATTTATCTTACAAGAAACAAAACTCACTCGTACTCATACTTAAAAAATGGTGTCCACAGTGCGTCTGCAAGCAGAGTGTCTGCGTGTGTTTGTGTGTGTGCATATTTGGCCTGAGCACGTGTATTTTGTACGTCTCGGTAGTGGTTTTGTTAAGCAATAAATTTAATTTGATATCTTTATATTTTTCTTTTCTTTTTTCTTTTATTTGCAACTTGATGTATTGACGTGTAGGCCTGTGTATGTGTAAAGGACATAAATCACAATTCCCTTGAGACTTAATTCTTGGCAAACAATAAATGTTAACAAATTATATTAAGCTTTAAATGTGCCTAATAAAGAAATAAAAAAGTAAAGCTTTAAAGTTAGCACCTAAAGATTTAGGAGAAAATTTGGAAAGAAGATAAAAACTACGGCTATAAAAATCTATAATAAAAAAAATTTTAACAAGTAAATTTCTAAAGATGCTGCTATTTAATGAGGCCTTTTAAAATGTAAGTTTATTTAAACGGTAGGTTGGCGAAAGATAATTTTTAAAAAAGTTTTTTTTTTAAAGATATTTTTTTTGAATAGGTAATGGACTGTAAAAAAGCGATATTCTTCAACATGGTCCTTCCTTGAAAAAGATACTGCTTTTAAAAGGTACTTTTCTTATTATTACTTCAATAAATTTTGAAACTACTCATCGTAAAAAGTAGTGTTTTTAAAAGTACTTTTTAAAGGGCTCTTTTAAAAGGTGCTTTTGTAAAAAGGAAATATGTACTTAATTATTTATTTGCTTTAAGATCCAATTGAAAAAATGTTTGTTGTATTTTTTTAAAAGGTTCATTTTTGGACCTGAATTAGTGAAAAGGAATTTTTTTTTAAATGAACTTTTTTCAAAAGATTTTTTTTCAAAAGGTATTTGTTGCAAAAGGTAGTTTTTAAAAGCATTCTTTATCTAGAGGAATATTTTTATTTTTTTAAAGGTACATTTTTCAAACATACCTTTTTAAAAAGGTACTTTTTAAAAGCACTTTTTTGAAAGGTAGGTACTTGCTTGAAGGTGTTTTACAAAGGTTTTTTACAGCTACTTTTTTGAAAGGGTACTTTTTTACAATACTTTTTTTTAACATGCATTTTTAAAAAGTATTTTTTAAATGACGTGGACAAAGGTACTTTTTTAAGTTAATTTTTTAATATTGCTTTTTCAAGAGGCATACATTTTTGAAGTTTATCATTTAAAATGTTTCTTTTAATTACTTTTCGAAAGCTCTTTTTAAGAGATATACTCTACAAAGTATATTACAAAGCATTTATATTACTATTACTTTCTAAAAAGATATTTAAAAAAAATACTTTAAATACTTTCATTAGAAGGACATGTTAAAAGCACTACTCTTTTGGCAAAAATTATTTTTCGTAAGATATTGTAATATTAATTAAGAATGAATGCTTTCTTTATGAGGATATTTTAATAGCACTACTGTTTTGGCTAAAATAATTTTTCTCAAGGCATTGTAACACTAACTAAGAATGCTTAGTAAGCCACACTTTTCTGCAGCAGCAATTATGACGTTCAAAATATTTTTTCATAAAAAATGTTTACTCACCTGCAAAAATCCCCCCTCGCAGTATGTGGCATTCATAAGTGTACCAATTTTGAACTTTTTAAATCTTAATCTAAGCACAAAATCCCTGGGAGCACCCTTAAGAGTACGGAATCGATACCAGCAGGTGAGGGGTCTGCCAACGTTTTGATTCGTCACCTCGGGCGAACTGACATCCTCAAATATATCCACCGTTTTGTTGCACTGGTCCTTAGAAATATCAGCTCCTCCTAAAATAAAAACGATTTTTATTTTTACCAGAAGTTAAAACATATTTCTCTGAGTAGTGTTTATGTTATTGAAAAAAAAAAAAAAACTAATATATATTTTAATTGAATATATTGCTTTCAATGTAGGCTTCTTTCTTTGTCTTCTTTATCTTTCAAAGAGTTTAAAGATTTCTTGAACCCTAATGTTGCATTGTCTTGGCTTAATTGAAATGGAGAAGTATTTTTGTTTCATTAAATTCTTTTAAAATAAAAACAAAATGAAACCATAGTTTGCAATATTCCTTTTTGAAACAACAAAGAACTCTAACATAATGTCGAAGGCAATAGCTGAAACCAATCAAAAACACAAACGCAATAGCCCCTCGCTGGGACTATTGGGTGTGAAATTCATAAAGAGGCACCATACCAAAAAAAAAAGCAAGCAAAAATTATACATATTGCATTTATATTAAAGGATAAAATTTTATATATAAAACAAAAATAAATCAGGCAAATTTAAGCGAAAAACATGGCTGTCACGTTTCAGTTAACAAATATTTATGGAAAAAAAAATGTCTGACAGTAAATTTTAAGGATGTGGATGGAATATGAATGAATGTGGGGAAAATACTTAAATTCACTCACCCCAAGACAATGATTAAGCAAGTAACAGTGAACCGGGAAGTGAGAAAAGTGAGTAAAGAAACAACAAAAGAAACACTACAAATGGGATTCTGAGGGAGTTTTTTTTTTTTTCTTTAATAAAAAGGGAATGTTTTTCATATTAAACTTTACGATCAATAGAAAAACAATATAAGGCCTGAAATTGAACTAAAATGGTAACAACTGAAATATTTATGGCTTAAGCAAATTCAGAAGGTAAACCAAAAATTTTAGCTCACATTTATTTTACATGAAAAAAATATCCTTTATCCGAAAGTCGGATAAAAAATTTTTGGTTTTTAAAATCATATTTTGACAATTTTTTCGGCAAATATAAAAATTAACTCAAGCTTTTGCATCTTAAGGTTACTGCCTTCTATAGGGTATCCCCCAGCTTCATTTGACACAGAAGTAAGAAAACAACGACTTAATATCATGCAGTCCAACAGTTATAATGGCCCTTTTGCCAAAACAAAATAAAAAAAGGAATATAAATAGCAGCCAAAAAATATGCTAAATTTAGAAATTAAAGTGTGAAAGAAAAAACACGCCATGTCACATTATCTGCAACTTCTGTTAGAAGTTTTCAACATTTGCTTTTATTTTTCTTTTTCATTTTGATTTCTTTTATTTTTCAAATAAAATTTTTGCAGGAGCATACAAAATAAATGGCAAGAAAAAAAGCGAGAAATTTCGTTCACAAGTTTTCAAGTTTCGCTGCAATAAAGGGCGGCAACGTGAATTACAAATTCAGCACAATGTTCAGCACTATTGTTCCCTGAAATGTGAAAAATAAATTTTAGCGAAAAAACTACATAAAACTAAAAATAAAACCCCAAAAAATATATTAGGGACAATAACGACCATGATAAAATGAAAGCAGACAAAAAAAGGGACACAGTGAATGTAAGTAGGAATATAAATTGCTATAAGTGTAAAAGAAAAAATATAAACAGATAGTTTTATTTGCTTCTGTTGTTGCTTTTGAATTATCATGTCCATTTAAGTCTTGTTCATCACTACTGTGGCAGACATTAGAGTGGGTCCACTTAGAAATCGAAATTGTGCCAATGTTGTTTGAAAATTAGTGAATTTTTTCATTAGACTAATGTCGGAATTCATGGACGACTTGTGAACGAAATTCTTTCAGTGTACTAAAGGCATAACGCTTATATTCTTTAACCTTGATTTTCTTCCTCATCATGCTAACCAGTCCAAGGGAGCCTGTAAGGGAGTCATATATATGACCACTAATTTTTCTCTCCAATATCTTTTTCGAATACACCGAACCAATTCGTAGGGGGACTTTCATGCAAAACTATAAAAGAAATTTGAATGCTGTTGCTCTGGCACGTTATCGAAAAGTGTTTGTCCTTACAAATTTACCCACTCTTGCAGACTTTAAGTTTTTCAAGCGATTTTTTTTTATTTGCTTTTAATTTTTTTATGCTCGGAGCAGTGTATTCAATTTGCTTTATTTTAATTAAACTCTCACGGACAATAATGTTTTGAAAAAACTTGGTTTTTCTATTACCAAAGCCAACGAAATAATAAGAAAATGAAAAATATAATCAGAGTATAAAAATACAAATCAAACATTATCTATTTTTTGTAGATAAAGTTTAATCAATGGTTATTTAAAACTGGTTAGGAAAACACAAAAATAAATTTTTCCCAGCCATTGTCTGACAAATACTGCCAGACTACATCACGAAATTAAACTTTGTAATTTTCTGTGGCAAAACTTGACAATATATTCTTTCTTTTTTTCTAGAGGCAGCTGATGAAAATACAAAAAGTGTATTTAAAGAAAAACTGACAGCAAAAAAAGTATGTTTTAATAAGTTTTTAAGTAAACATCGAACAGCTCTAAAAGAGCTAAAATCTTACTCGTTCCATTTAAGGATAGCTTGGTAATGTTACAAACTCCTGCAGGTCCCATCCTTGAGGAACAAATTATTTCTCATATGGATACCGGGAGACGAAACGGACTGCTTGACCAAAGGAGGCGCAGTGAGGTGTTTTATAGAACCTAAATCATTCTGCTAGGCAAACAACAGCTATAAAGACAATATTCTACGCCAACGAGAGGAGGAAAGCCTGGCTGACTAGTAGAGAGCCCTAAAGGGCTCTGGCTGCCGAGTAATGGCAGAGTGAAGTCCAAACGTGCTATAAACATCAGTAAAAAAGATATGCGATGGGGCATTGTAAACTAAATTACTATCTAAAAAAAAGCTAAAATTGGTAATCAGCGGTTCCTGCAGACTCTGTAATGAGAAGAAGGAAGCGGTGGAACTTATTCTTTGCAATTTTGAAGCAAATTTTATTCTTCCTTTTTTCTTTTAACGTCAGCCTCCAGATATAAAAATCACCCCGAATTTGTTTTTCAATACAGCAGCTTTTTTAAATTTATTTTTGTGTAATGAAAAAAAAAATTGGTTTCATTTTTATTAGTTTGCCAACACCCTTGCTGGTTTTTTTTTTTTTCTTAACTTTTTCACAACCAAGTTTACATTGCTTTTCTAAATTAATGTAAACAAGTTTTTAATAAAAAACCATAAAACAAAAGATATGTAAATAATACAAGACAAGTTGTTAAATTAAAACAAAATGATAAAAAATGGTATAAAATAATAGACTTGAAAGAAGCAAATAAAAGAAAAAGAAAACAATAAATTGATATGCAAACACAAAAGCAAGCAAAAAAGTAAGACAAACTTAATGCTTAAAATTAACAAAACACCCACATAAATGGGCCAGAAGATTGAATAGAGGAGCAAAAAAAGCCAAAAGGAGGTGAACCAAGCAAATGAAAGACTAAACAAAGCAGACCGTCAAACCAACGAGAACAAATCACACCAGCACAAACAAAAACGCAAAAAAAGAAGTTAAAAGGACAATGATACTTTTCGCTAGACTTACAATGTGAAAATAAATTAAATAAAAGCCATCAACTGAATGTTCATTCAGACTTGTAATAACAATGTCTTTTGAAAATAGATGCCAACGACCGAATGCAGAAATAAACTGTAAAGAAACAAATGAAAATAAACATGCAACCATAGTAACTTACTTACTACTCAGACTGGTCATTGAAAAAACCAGTTCGGTTTTAATTCTTTATACAGACCACCAACGACGTACGAGTTTGAAACAAACAAAAGGCAAAAAAAAAACAAAATGAAACAGTTAAGTAATAAATCTGTTTAATTTATCAAAGTTTTATAGTTTAATTCCATCTCAGTCTTTGCCAGAGTATTAGTCAACCTAAAGGCATAATGTCACTATGTGTCCTTTTTAAACACCCGTAAAGGAGTGCAGGTACAAAAAAACAATGTATAGGGTGGCTTAACCTGACCTAAAGGATATGAATTATTTATAAGTTTCTATTATTATTATTTCTTTTTAATGTTTTGAAAAGAAACCTTGGGCATTTTAAAGGTAATACTCTACAAGCGAAAAGCATGTCCAAATTGCTGAATTTTATTACTCAAAAAAAATCATTATTTTTCGTTCTGCTCTGAAATCGTATGATTTCCAAAAAACTTTATTTCATTTAAAGGCTTGCACCCTGCAAAAATCAAGACCACTCTTTACACGTTTGTAGAAAGTACTCCACAAGGGACCAGAACTAATCCAAAAGTAATTGAAATATATGGAAAAAACATGCTCCAATGATACATTACAATGTTCTAGGAGAGGGCCATGTAATCCCCAAAAACATTACATCATCGTAATCCAAAAACTAGTAAAAGCAACTACTCCGCATATTATTAATACAGGGTTAGTCTTGAAATTACTTCAAGTCACTACTTCATATGGATTACCATATGGTAATCATGTGCGGCGAGTATTGCAAAATAATTTTTTTGATTCTTAAAATTGATTTTTTGATTTTTACTTAAAACGGACCATGTACTCCAATCATTTCTGCAAGGACTCCCCGATATATAGTATATAAATTTTCATAATTTAACTAAATATATTCCCCAGTAATGTCCTACATAAAAAGCTAAACATAAGAACTCAACTTCATGCAATATTTTCGGGTCACCCTGTGCTTATGCCTGAATAAAAACCCTACAAAACGAAGACACATACAAAGTGTTATTTTATGACCATCATTAAAAGCCAAGCGAAAAAGAAATAAAATATTTTCGAATAAAATCAGCATTGAAAGCTCAATTTGCTGCAGGCATCTCATACATTTTTATTGCCCGCACTTTCGCTAACTTTATCAAATGTTCATATTTGTTGGGCTTTGTTTGTTTTTAATGTCAAGAGTCTTGTCTCTTGATGCCTGGTAAATTTCATTAACATGTTTATGTTTAAATTTTATGGCCAAAAAATGTATGAACTAAAAACAATTTATATATTTTCTCTTACTGCTGTGACTTTGTAGCCATATGCTTATTGTAAGCGAATGTTGATTTTGTAGCACTAAACATTACTTGTGTTTGGCAAACGCTTAAAATAAGACTTTGGTTTTTCTTTTTTCACTTGTAACACTTTAACGGCCTTAAGATGGAACGAACATTCTTTTGAATTCACAAACGAAATGTATGGAAATAAATTGAGTATTTACAAAACAGTTTTCAAAACAAAAATTGTTCGCTACTTAAAAGAGTATGTTGGAAAAACTAGTGCAGGAGCTTCGTTCACAATCGAAATTTTCAAAATCGAAAGTAGTGCTATTTGAGTAATTCGGTGAATTATACACAGATTTTTAAAATGGATTTTCTAAATTCCGTTCGTTTTTTGAAAGTATCGATAAGTTGGTTACATAAAATTTTTTTCGAAACCGAAAAAATTGCTATTTGAATAACTCCGCCAATTGTAAGCAAATTTTGAAAATTATTTTTTGCTTTCCGAATTACAAACATTTTTTTCAAATTAATAATTTTGCGAATTCAAAAATAAATGCTTTTGTGAATAACTCTGTAATTTATAAAGAGATTTTCTAAATAGTGTTTGTTAGTAAAATGAGTACACAAACTTCTTTCGACATTGAAATTTCTCGAAATCGAAAAAATTTAATTTTAAATAAATTGATCACATTTATAAAGCGATCTTCGAAATTCTTCATGCTTTCTTTTGGGAGGGTGTGTCAGTATAATTATACAAATATTTTTCGAAATTAGCATTTTACGTAATTGAAAAAAATTCTTACTCGTAAAATAATAGCATGTAATGTAATAATAAATGTATGTAATAAATGTAATTGGAAGTACTCATGTACAATAAAATTAACTTCATTTAAATATTTATAAATTAAAATAATAGTATATATGTAACTGGAAGTGCTCATCATGTACAATAAAATTAACTTCATTTAAATATTATTGATTGAAAATTTATTACACACTCCAAGGATGATTTGGCCATAAAATCGAAATCAAAAAATTATATACTTTTGTATTCAGTTTAAATAAGCAGCAGCCAAAATTTTTCTTAGAAAAATCACATTCTCTTAATAAAGAAAAAAGGGTAAGTAAGCAAAATATAACTTGGCGTAGTTTGGTTAGCAAAGATGTTTTTATTGCCATAAGTCCCTTTCGAGTTTTTTTTTTTTTTTTTTTTTTTTAGTAGAAAGCCAGTAAAAAGGTCTTGCATTTGCGGCTAAAAAGACTATTTTTAACTTAAAATCTCTTAAAATAAATATTGTTTGATATACTTTGCAGAAAATTTATTTTTCTTGTTGAAATGCTTTTTTGATCTTCCAGCACAAGCATTAAACAGTGTTTATTTAAGCTGTAGCGGAGGAGGAAGGGAAAGAAATAGGATAGAAAGTTGTAAAAAATCAAATACATTTGACTTAAAGGGACTTGAGGGCTTTTTGGTTTAAGTTTTGAAAAAGGGATACAATGTAACAAGGAACGCACACACACACACACACACACACACTGAGCTAGACACACCATGCATAGAACAATTCATTTTCAAACCAACTTATTTTATCTGAATATTCGAGATTGTTTCTCCCCCCCTCCAACATGACAGACAAAAAATGGTTAAGTTAAAAGGGTTTTTTGTTTATGTTTGCAAAGAGCAAAAAACAGAAGAGTTATATTGATTTAAGAACTGATATACTGAATGCGAGGGTGGGTATAGAGCACAGATATTAAAGAGAAGATTGGCAAACATAATTTATTGAAAAATACATTCTGTTGTTCAAAACATGGGCTCTGAGCGAAATAGAAACTTTCTTTGGAATTAAGTACTACCACCCTCGCATATCATGTTTTTTCTTGAATAAACCCCATAAACAACTTTTTATCACTAGACTATCCAAAAAAAAAAAAAATCGTTACAAATTTATCTATTTTTCAGTCAGTAACTTGTCCATATAGTGTCATTATGTGGCCAAGGTCTGAACATAAACTACAGCCAAAGACAAATAGTGATGAGTTCATAAGAGTTCATTCACACAAACACACGCACACGCACACACACACAGACACGCATGCACATTCACATCTAAAATTTGTAACAAAAGCTTTTGTGCATTCAACAAAATGTGGCTAAATGTTAAAGCCATGAATACTAAACGGAAGTGGCCAAGGATTCTTTAATGTGTGTATAAGTTTATTGAAAGAGTTTGTTTTGAATGGCTGTTAAAAATTGATGATGGCAATAATGATGAGCCCATGAAACCCAGAAACAAATACCAAAAAAAAAAAAAAAATAACTCTTGAAGACACAAGTCAGGGCCAATTTAGTAAACATTGTATGCAAGTGACTAGGATACTGATAAAAGGGTTGGATTTTTGTAAACAAATTCTGTTAACATTTAAGCGAAACGGAACATTGTTTAAGTGTTTTCGACACTTTGAACACATTTATCTGCCAAGAAAGAAAAAAACACTTTTCAGGCACAACTTCATAGTCATTGGTTACCTGCTGGCAGGGTTTCAGGGGTAATATTAATTTGAATGGACTTTAGCTAACCATTGTTTGACTAATGGCTGGGAATTGAAGCCTTAGGATATTATCATCTGCTGAATAGAGCACCCAAGAGGACTCAGAAAATAGACGGTACAAAAGAAATCTGCCAATTCTAAGAGCATAATTTGATAGATATTAAATTCTACTGAACTATAGCTTGGATTATAAAGAGCTTAAGTCTGAAAGTGGATCCCTTTAAGAATAAAAATATATAAATTTTTAAGCAATACAACTTTTTTACTTTTCAATTATTAACTATACAAGGTGAACCGAAAGGAATTACCCAATTGGAGGTCGCTCTTATATTTGCAAATGGCGGCCAATGTCAATTCTGGTTTTACACTTGTGAACTACACAGCTGTAGAATACAAGTGAATAAGCCATGGAGCGATACACTGCCCAAGAGTGCGCCATAATCGTGTCTGTGAATGACGAAGTGGCCAATTTTTCAACCAAAATCACAATGAGAGATGAGGCTCATTACCAGCTCAGGGGGTACATTAACAAGCAAAACTATCGCCGCTTCTGGGGCACCGAAAATCCACGATGGTGATGCACGAGGAGCCATCATACCCACTCAAAGTGACTGCATGCTGCGCTGTTCATGCTGGAGGAGTCATTGGGAAATTTTTTCCACGACACCGCTGGGCAAACTACATCGCGCTATAGGGCCATATTAACCGAGTTTTTTCTGTCACAATTGAACGAATTAGGTGTAGAGGACATGTGGTTCCCACAGGATGGAGCAACGGCACACACTGCGAGAGTCACAACCGATATTCTGAAAGCCAAACAACAACGGATGTCTTCTTTTGGTCCACTTGTTATTGTCGGGCCTTAAGGCCGGTATGGAGGTCTTGAGGAAATTTACGTTGCCATAAGAATTCCGCGTAAAAAATTTTTCCAAATTTTACGTTGTTAAATTCCTTAAGTAAATTTCTGCACACCGGTACGGATTTCAAAAGAAATGTAAACGGAAGTTGTGCTACAACAGGTATATTTTCACTTTTAGTCTAGACATTTTTCCTTCAGCTCAAATGCTAATTAATGTTCATACATTTATTTGGCTGCGAACTTTTAGACATTTAGGAGCTTATTCATAATAAATATTTTAGGTTTATTAAACTCTTATTTGACAAATTTTCCATACAAATATGTCAAATAAGAGTCCTATAAGCCTGAAATAATTTTTATGAATTAGGGGGTTAACTTATTGCTGTTAAATACATTTTATTTTAATTGACTGAATATTTACAAAATGATGAGATTGGTTTTGCATTTGAAACTAACTTTTACACATAAATCTACACAATTATGTCATATTGTAGAGATAATTGTTATTTTTTAAACACAAATTTCCTTGAGATCTCCGTACCGTTCGATTTTTACTTGCTCAAAATTGAAAAAAAATTTTGTTTTTTTTTTTTTTTTTTTGGTAGAATTGTAGTGATCAAAAGAAAGACGGGAAAAGCAAAAATGAAGATTCATTGTTGGATTTCTTTTGGGGAAACTATTAAATGGACAAAAAAATACTCAAACATTTATATGCTGGATATCTTGGCTCGACTAACGCAGTCTGCGTAAAAATCTACATCGCTGCCATTTCGTGGCTTAAAATCCAATATAAATAGATTAGAAAATTGAAGAAGGGAAAGAACTTTTCCCTGTGGAACTCCAACAGGGATCGAAAATTCGTCTCATCTTGACACTTTTATATGGATGAAAAATGGTTTTTTCCATTTCGTTTGTATGCAGGCTTTTAAAAATATATATAAAGTATTTTAGAATCCTTTGCTCTTATGTATCTCTTCCTGTCAGGCAGTAATTGCAAATCGATTAAATATTCCATCCAAAATGTGAAAAGGATCTGAATTTCCTTCTTCAAAATTATTTTAAATGGCACACCTTTTTAATGCATTCAAACATTTAAAATTTCATCCCTTTGCCAGTTTCTCATTTGAGTAACTCACAAAGAATTAAATTTATAAATTCTTTGCGTCACATTTGGTTAAAAGTAATTTTTTTTTATTTTGTGCTCCCAAAGTTTTTTGCTACATCTACTTAAACAAGAGTGTCCTGTCACATACTTGTCAATCCTTTATCAAATTTCTAAACATGACTGCGGAGCTAAAAAAAAACAACAGAAAGTATAAATATACAAACCATCCTCATCCTGCAAAAAAAAAAAAAAACAAGCAATCCATAGAGAAATATTGTTACACTTTATCAAGAGACCATGGGAAATGGGGAAAGAGAGTATGTCTGTGTGAGTGATTCTGGATTTGAGTTAGGTGTCTCCGCTAGGATTAACATTTCAAGTTTTAAATGTTGCAAAAATAAAGATTTTTTTAAACGAAAAAAAAAAAAAATAAAATACATGGTCTGCAACGGAAATGTTAAATATTGCTTAGACAAACATGTTGACATGTTGTCAGTGTGTTTAAATATTTTTTGTTTTTATTTATTTATTACTTCACAGAAAAAGTATTGGTTTTTATGGGGGAGTTTATAGAAAAAACCATTTTATTTTATGATATCAGACATCAAGTCTATAACGTCAATACCAGCTTTTTTCACTCTGTTTTGTTTCACTGAAAGGGAGTTTAAATGATTTGTCAGTATTGGAAAAAATTGGATGGAACAAAATGATAAATTGAGGTTTAGAAAAATTGACAGGTTTAAAGTAGAGATGTGTGCACAATATTCTAAAACTAACTTATTAAAAATTTAATAATTTACTTGCTTAAGGGTACATTTTTATGGGTTAATTTAGATAATTTACTCAAACGACATAAGTATTTTTTCTTCAGATATTATTAAAAAAAAGCACTGCCTAATTACTTTTAATGCTGTTTTTTTAAAAGGTACTTTTTTCAAAGAAGTATCTTTGACTTGAGAAAAATATGTCTTAAAAGGTTCATCTTTTTTGAAATGTGCTTCTTATAAAAGGAACTTTTTCGAAACGCACCTTTTTAAAAGTTGCTTTTTCTAAAAAGTACTATTTCACACTGTTATGTTACAAAGGTACATACCACTTAAAGGTAAGTTTTTTTTAAAATCAATAAAACTATTTTTTAAAGCTTCAGGTCTTTTATTTATCTTTATTAATTTTTTCCGATATTTCGCTAACAATTTGTTAGCATCGTCAGGGATCTTTGATTGTTTTTATTTTTTATTATTTTGTATAAAAAATTTTTTATACAATTTTTGTTAGCGAAATATCGGAAAAAATTAATAAAGATAAATAAAAGACCTTAAGCTTTAACAAATAGTTTTATTCATTTTAACAATAAAGGTCAAAAATTATAGATAAAATAATAAGTAAGTTTTTTTAAAATATTGTTTTAAAACGTCTTTTTCATGAAAGGTACTTTTTTCAGAAAGTACTTTCTTTTCTAAAACTTATTTTTTTAATAAGTCTTTTTTTTCACAAATGTAGTCTGTAGTAAAAAAAAAAGTAAGCGAGGTAGCATGCCAAAAAAAAATACTTTTTGAAAATGTACTCTCCATATAAGGTACCTTTTTCATAAGTTCCCTTTCTTGCACGTTACTTTTCCAAAGTAACGATTTTTCAAAATCACTTTTTAAAGGCAACGACTGTTACAGTACCCTCTAAAAAATTTTTGCTTTAAATTTCATGTTTTCTGTTGTTTATATATTTTAAATTTTTCCGAGAAACAATTATATTTAAAAACAGAATTATTTTAAGGGTGCCGCTGGCAAAAAAAAATTAATGAAAGTCTTTTTCTTTGCTGCACTGAATTCAAAACAAAACTTTCGTACGGATACATGGCAAGGACCTTTAAATAAAATTTGCTTATTTATAAGTACAAAGGGAACAGACCCAACAACAACCAAAAAAGTTTATGGAATTACATCAACAGACATAAAAGTAAAAAATCAACACTACAATAATGTGTATTAATAAAAGAAAATGATTTAACAAAGTTCTTGAAAGAAAAATTAATTTACATCATATTTAATACATTCAATTTAATTGCAACGAAAAATCTCCTTAAAATTGTTTAGTTTAATTTTTGCTTCAAAACTAAGTACCCGCCTCATTTGTCAAACACAAATATAAAGACGAAAAAACCGGAGAATTGAAACTATACGAGTAAACGAAAATCACTACAATCCCGACAAAACAAACAAAGCATTTATAAAGCCGCATTACAAAGATCCTTTCTCTGCCATGTGAATCCCTTCATATCGAATTTTCAAATGGACAGCTGGTATTTGTTGTTTGCGTTTGCGTTTGTCTCGCCCCAAGAGACAGCTGTGCCTCATAGACACCCACACTTAATAAAAATGCTTGCAACAGCATGTTACACAGCCATGTGGTAGGGGTAGTGACGGCAGCTGCATTTATGGCGTTTGTAGCAACACTCATGTTGCTGACTTTCTATCACAGTGCAGAATTTGCCACACAGAACGCAATAACGCAAATCCCAGGTCATGGAACATTGTTTTTTTTTTTTTTAATATTTTCCACAATGAAATGCACCCGCTTAAAGGGCTTCAGGAAGAGTTTTTTTCTTTCTTTTCTTTTTTTTGTCTTGATAATAATAACCCAACTATTACACAAAGGGAGTTAGAAACCGTTAAATTAATAAAAACATTTTTAAGTCCTTTATAGCTTAATTTTTTACATGGAAAAGAATTAATTTCAAAGTTTTAAGATCCGGCGAAACGAATTTTAAGCAAAAACTTTGGAAAAAAAATAAGCTCTTCTAAAGCTGCTTCAAGGTATAGGCACATTTTTTAAAATATAATTTTGTTTATAGGTAATTTTTTCAAAGGACGATTTCTCTAAAATCTAAATCTTCATTTTAGAAAACGATTATTCAGTATTACATGTTTTCAAAAGGAAACTTTTTCAAAAGCTTCTTTTTTTGAAAATCACACTTTTATGGAAAAGTTTTTTTCAAGAGGCAAATAGAAGTGCCTTGCTCAAACAGTAAGTATTGTTTTAAAAGGAGATTTCATAAAAAAGGGAACTATTTTAAAATGGACGTATTCTTAGAAATGTAATTTTTTCAAACATAGATTATTATTAACTCCCTTAAAGTTTTCTAGAACCATGGCTTTGAAAAATTACTCATTTTAAACAGTACTTTTAAAACAGGTGGTTCATTGCAGGGCGTCTTCTTTAAAAGGGCACTTTTCTATAAAGTTAATTTCGTTGAAAAGTTTTGTTTAAAGGACTTTTTGCGAAAACTTGTTCGAAGCAGGTACTTTTTTGAAACAGATATCTGTTCCAAAAACAAAAGTTTTTAAAAGTATTTCGTACTTACTTAAAAAGTACTTTTTGAAAGAATATTTTTTTTAAAAAGTACCTTTTCAAAAAAGACCTTTTAAAATAATACCTTTTATTATTTTAAAAGGCACTTTTTTAAGGGAACTTTTTCAATAGATATTTCTTTTAAGACATTTAAAAAAAATGTCTCTTATGAAGAGCTGCTTTCTTTAAAAGCTACTTTTTAAAATATACCTTTTCAAAAGATAATTTTCAAAAAAAAAAAATGCAGCTTTTAGAAAGTACTGATACGCATCAGATAAGATGCGTATTCAAATGGTACTTTTTACAAGGTTACTTTTTAAAAGGGTACCTTTGTAGCAAGTACTTTTCGAAAAGGCAAACAATACTTTTCAGAAGGTACGTCTTTTTAAAAAGTACTAGTCTATAAGATTGTCATTCAAAAGTTACTTTTTTAAAAGTACTCTTTAAGAGGTACTTTTCGGAGAAGCATTTTTTTAAAAGTTTCTTTTGAAAACGTACTTTTAATATCTCTCTTGAAATAAATTTTTTTTTTCTTTTTAAAAAAAATACCTAAAATGTACATAGAGTGTGAAGTGCGACTGCCATTTAAGGACCGTTTGGTACTGTCATTTTCTAAAACCAGAGCTACAAAATTTAATTTTATTAAACACGTAAAATATCAATTTAAATTGTTGTTATTTATTTGGCATTAAATTTCTTTTCTTTTTTTTTTTTGGATCATAAAAAAAATTTTATTTTGATTGTTTTTTAAATATCAATTTCCAAACAGTTTTCTATTCTGAAAGTCTGTGGTAAATTTAAACATTTAAGGCACGTACAAACAGACTCAACAAAGTCAAAATCTAATTAACTGAGAAGAAATTGAAATTTTTAATTTTATAGACATAACAATTCTGCTACGAAGACACAAAAAATAATCATGGCACATTAAAAATGCGCAGCGATAAAATGAGATTGTATTCACAGTAGAAAATAAACAAAACTAGACAACGAAAGCAGTCAGAAAACAAATCAAATAATGCAAAGCAATAGATATCAAGCGATTAAAAGTTTGAGTTCGAAGAGGTTGATCTTGCGGGATAAAGCGTAACAATGGTTTGTACCACTTACATCAAGGTGACCAATTTTTCTACTGCTGATATATTTTTTTTTATATTAAAATTTAATAATTTTGGTCTGGACAACTTTGGCACAAAATTGTACACAAATATCTTTGCTTATTTTATAATCCAATAAGTATGAAATTTACGATTTTAAATTTTAATAAAATTCGGTGTATTTTTATTTCGTTCAAATCAGTGAAAGTTTTGGTTTTATTTGCACTCTAATGAAACTGAGTTTGCCATATTTTAGATTTTAGTAGTAAATTATGAAATGATTAGTCAAAATATGTTTCTCCCAACGTTCCTTCATTTTGACTAAAGTAACTTTTGCTGCCCAATTTACCATATACATATGTAGTATGTATGTACATTCGTACAGTTTTCAAATGAGCCACCCTAGGCTTTCTAACTTATTTTGCAATTCAAATATGTACCGGTTGGTTTTCCTTGCAATGGTCTTAATTTATTTCTCATGTTTAATTACAAATACTTGGAACAGTTTGCGGTTTTCATAAATATTAAGTCAATTTAAATGAATTTTGTAATGATAAATACATGTCAATATGAAAGTTCATGATTCCTCAACTTATGAAATCAAACATGAGATAAATATGAACCTTAATATTAATTATAAATCAAGGAAACAATGGCTTTTTATCTATTTTCTTTTTTCACTTAAACATGCCCTACAAAGTAAATTTTCCAAGTAAAGCTGCAAAATGCGGTTGTTATAGAAAGGAGCATATGATTTCCTTTGACTGACTGCCAACGACATATGCCTTTATATAGAACGTGGCAGCGTGGTTAGCAAACGAAATATCTCAAAAGAACCGCATAACAATGGAATTACTCAGGGCAACTAAATTAACCAGTGCGAGTGAGAGGCAAAACTCTATAAGACCAGACATCATACCTGAAAGCCTAATTGACACAAAGTTTAATACCAGGATTTCCAAGAATTTTTTGCTGCATTTCTTAAAACCCATAGAATTTTGGCTTATGAAGAAGTAAAACACATTCTTCTATTAATTAGCGAAAATATTTGTCATAGCAATCAAGAAATGAATTCAATACAGCTCATACTTTTCATTTTCAATTCAATTGGAAAAATGTTCAAAAAAAGGATATATGGGAAACTAGGACACACTTACAAACATACAGGTAAAATTAAGAAGAGAACTAAAAGGCACAATTTTCTAGCCACATCAAAGCTTTCGCCATAAAAAAGAATATAAAATATGTAGACTAATTTTTGTAAATAATGAAATAGTATAAATAGCAGCTATTACAAATTTATCACGAAATGTTGATCACTTCAGAACGAAACCTAAAAAAAGGATATATGAGGTGCGAGCATATCTTTGAACATATTGCAGCAAATTTTTCAGCAGGCCTAAGCTGCACAGTTTCCCAACTATTTTCAAGCTTTCACTAAATTTTGATCATTTTTAAAAATGAAATACAAATATATACAGCCTTGTGGGCATATTCTTGCAGATATTAAAACGAAACTTACAACAGAGGTAGACTGCAAAACCACACAAATATTTCTTAGCTTATAATTTTTAAAACTAAATATGTATTTAAAAAAAGAATATCCTGCGGGCGGCAGGTGTAGTCCTAAATTTGCATCAGACCCCAGACAGTGGTATATCTTATCAGTTCTCCAATTTTGTACACATATTTACTAATTTTGAAAGGCTCAAACTGTTAAAGAAATTATGAATTTATGTTACCAGCACTGTTACAAGCGAAGTTCTATAAAATAGATTTTATAAATCTTATAAATGCTATCAAAAAGGATATATGAAATACAGACATATGTTTCTAAATATTCAAACAATATTTCATACTAAACCAAACAGCACTATTTCGCAACAATTTACAAACTTTCACTCATTGTTTTGTTATTTTTTTTTTTTTAACAAAGTAAAAAAGGATATATGTGGGGCAGGCACATCCCAGAAAATATCGAAGCAAAGTTTGCAACACAGCTTCGCTACAGAGCTACGCAACTGTTTTCGAACTTTCAATGAATAGTGATCATTTGAAAAAATATAATAAAAAAGGATACAAGGTAGGTAGACACATGCTTGTAAGTATTAAGACAGTATTTACAACAAGGCTGGATAGTACTATTTTACAGCCATTTACAAACTTTCATTTTGATCATTTCTAGCACACGAATAAAAAAATGAGAAGGGGTACAAGCTTATCCTTACAAATATCGAGACAACATTCATAGCGGCACTGGACAGCACTATTTTCTAGCTATTTCCAAATTTTCAGCTCATTTTGAAACCTTTTAGGAATTAAGTTAAAAAAGGATATATGCAGTGTAGGCGTGTCCTTGCAAATGCCGAGACAATATATACGACAGAGCTAAGCAGCAATATTTCAAACTATTAATAAACTTTTATGATATTTTGATTGTTCTTCAAAATTAGGAGAAAAAAGGATATATGAGGTGACGGCGTATCCTTGTAAATATTGAGACAATATTTGCAACAGCACTAAGCAGCACTGATTCGCCTCATTTCATTTATTTTTTATCAAAGCACAGAAAAAAGGTTATGTAGGGTTGAGGCGCACCGTTGCATATACCGAAATGCTATTTACGATAGATGTGGACAATACTATTTCTCATTCATTTCCAAAATTTCTGCTCAGTTTGAACCTTTTTAAAAATGTTCAAAAATAGTGCATATGGAAAGACAGACTATCCCTGTTCGTATCGAAGTCAAACTTACAACAGAGCTAAATAGCAGAATTTGGAAATAGTTTCCCAACGGTCGGCTAATACTAACAGTTAGCAAAAGGTATTTCCAAAAAAGGGGCATATGGGCGGCAATTTTATTCCTGTAAATTTCGGGGTAAAATTTGCATCACACTCCAACAGCAGCACATCTCAACCCTTTTCGAGATTTTAACGCATATCGATGGTCTTAAAATATTTTGCATTCTTTTCAGATTTCGAAATTAAATTGCAAAATGAGAGACGACTTTCAGGTTATATTCTAACCAACAATCAATATTTCCATATTTTTTTTTCTTTCAACTCTTTACAAAAACTATTGCAGATAGTTTTTTCTTGGCGTCTTTAAAAACTGTATATTGTAAATTTTATCTTTTTTTATTTCTTTTTCAATTCATTTCCTTTATTCATGCGCTTCTCTGGCAATTAGCACTAATTTAAACTCATAATTCATGTTGTAGTCAGTCATTATTTAAATTCCATGCTGAAAGAGTAAATTGCCCCCTTTTGTTAAATAAATTTGTGTGTGTGTGTGTGTGTGTGTGTGCAATTTTACGCATGTACATAAAAGTTTTAACTAATAAATTGCTTAAATTAACGTCTATTTATCGTATTCGACACACATTTTTTCAACCTCTTTGGCTGTTGTTGCTGCTTTGTTCGCTTGATTTTTCTCACACTTTTGCTTCGGATCCACAGAGGGGAATTGCCTGTATGTAATTTACACAATGTACAGTAAAGTTTTTTTTTATTTTTATTATTTTTTATTTTTATGTCTGAAATGCAAGAGTTGATTTCACTTGTGATGACGATGATGACGATGATGATGATGATGATGATGATGAGTTCAGCTATAAAACATAACAAATTATATGTGATTTTCAGACAGACAAAAAACATCATGTTACATTAGAGAAAAAAGCAACAAAGTATGTATATACATGTGTATTGAGCTTAAAAGTACAAAAAAAGTGTTTTTCATAAAAATCTATGTTTTACTCATGTAGCACAAAGTATATTTCGAAATGCACATGTTTAAGAGGCGTCAGTTGTTTGCTTGTAAAATACGGATATAAATAAGAAAATAAATTTCAAATTTATTCACTTTTTTTTTAAGTGATTGACAGTGACTGGAAAAAAATTCAAACAATAACCGAAAATTGTAATTTGGTGTTGTGAAAGAGAATGAAAAACAAGTGACAGTTTTTAATGAACAAAAAAAATTTATCACATTTTTTTAAAAGGAAGTTTTTAGGTATGTACATATATACTTATGTACATTTATGTTTCATTTCTGTTTTTGTGCATTTTTACTAAGAAAAACATTTTGTAGGCTAATTGCTGAAAACAAAGAAATAATAATAAAAAACGTATTCTACAGAGTATCATACTCGATACTCGGCGAAGTCCATGCCAGTATCGTGAAGGCAACACAAAGTTTATTATTAACTACAATATTTCCTGCAACAAACGAAAATGTCCGTCAGCCACACGGTGTCTATTCACAAAAGTTGAAAAAGAAAAAAAAGAGCTGAGTTTTCTTTCCTTAAATTTGACTAACCTCAGCAATGTCCAGTGAAGAGTTGGAGAGGCAAACAGAATCGATTCCTTAAAAATTGTAAGAGCTGAGCTCAAACGATAGATAAGCGATGGAAAATCCAGCACTTTAGTTCTTGTTCAATGCCATTTTTTATTTGGATATTGTAGTGATACTTACATATTTCGAACAGGACATTAGTAAACTAGGTGGATACAAACTTTATAACAACCTTTTATATTTAGAAACTTTTTAAAACTCTAACACCGGTATTCATAAAAAATATCACTATCATACATAATGGCATGGATAACTCTGGATAACGAATTAAAAATTTGGCTTTAATCCACTTCGTACAATTTATTTTAGGAAACTTCAAAGATATGAATATATAACAGAAATTTTAGATAGATACTTTTCTTAGCACAAAAGTCTTATCGAAAATTTCTTTCAATTTCCTTCTTTTTAAATAAAAGAAATATGTACATTTATTTAGTGAAATTTAAGTGACCATAAATTAATATCATTTTTTAATTTCTTTAATGTCATCTTTTCCATATTTTTTTTTTTGCTTAAGAATTTAATCATTGAACCGCATACTGCTTGCTCAATTTATTTTCAAAAAAGAAACTTCCTTTTTCATGCTATTTCCTTGGTTTGTGTTGCTCTTTTGTCCCACTACTTGCCCTCCTCGAGCTTGCTACAGCCATATCAGCCACCAATTATGTTGGGCCCCCTATAAATATGCTACAATTTATTAAATTAAAGTTTTCTTCACTGGCATTTATATAAATTCGTATATAAATCAAAAATTTCCTCTTAGTTTTCTTTCCATTATTATCATTTTTCACCCAATTTGTTATGATGGCCATGAAAATTTGTTTTTTTTGTTTTTTTTGCTTCTCTGTTGTATTTACTTTTTAGCGCTTGTGTTTTGGTATACATTTCATTATTTATCAAAATAAATAATAAAAACTTTTTGGGGCGGAAAAAGACTCTGACTGTTATTTCCACCTTCTAAAATGTTTTAACTTAAGCTCCCCAAAAGCAGAGAAAATAAGCATTTGAAATATTAACAGAAAATAGAAAAAAAGATGCTGTTACGCTTGATTTGTACAATCACCAGGCAAAAAAAATTTTTTTAACATACTTATGGCAACCAAAACATTTTCTGATAAAATCATTGTTATTTTTTGCTGTAAGGATATACAGGCAAAGTTTATGTCCAACACCCAGCAAACCATGAGAATGGAGCGAAACTTTATTTTATAATTAACACCAAATTAACAAATTGTGCACAATTTTGTTAATACTCATAAGAAGAACAAATGAGATATAGAAAATTTTAAAGGCCATAAACTGAGTCGATACGGCTAAAATTATACTAATTATTTGATTTCCTATTGGTTCATTTAATACTGGTGTTTCAGTTTTGTTCAGAGTTGCTAAAAATTTTTGACTTTCTGATTTGTAGGTCAAAGGTAAATATTATGTAAACGTTCAACTGCATACTAAGAACTGCACAAGATACATAGTTTAGCGAGGCTATCTGTAGTACATAAAGCTGGCCCACCCTCTTCCACCTCGGGAGTAAAATATGCATATTGATGATTATACCCAGTTTGATGGCATTTTCTTGTTTGAAATTGTAGCATAACTCGGCCATTTTAGTAACCAACAACTGTGCATAGATCTCTTAGAACAGCGCCTGCATATCATCCCAAGGAACCTGCCGAGACCTCCACGGACGGGCAACCAATAATAAGGTATCAGGAACTCCAGGATAACTTCGCGAAGTGGCTGAGCCTTATAATTTTCCAGTGATCCTCCCTCGGGTAAAAAACAGAATTAGTGCATGTTAACTCTTGATTATAGGGATTTCAGGGCCTGTACTCGAGGGTACATCAGCGCTTCGAGGTGCTGTTACCTTGCAGCAGCACCTTTGTGATAAACTAGATTTGGAGAAAGGTTCTTTTGGGTATCATATTACCAACCCTAGCTGTGAGTCTCAAGCAATCTGGGGAGCTAAGCTGTGGGAGATCATACCTAGCTCAATCCTGCCAGCAAGGGATTGTATGGATGATCATGATACATGGCACTGAAACTGCCACAGAAACACTCAAACTAGCTGCTCGGAAAGGGCGGTTTAACATTTCCATTGTAGCATATCTACTGTCAGGTTGGGGTCTTCAACCATGTACTGAGGTAAGTCACTGCCCATCTGTAGTACGAAGCACCAGGGCGGGCAAGGTGAAACCTTGTTGGTATATCGCAAAGCAACGTTCTGCTTTCAGCGATAAGGAGGATTAGCATGCTAATATCTTAAGTTAATGGCTATTTGGGTCATAAAGTCTTAGAAGTCATACATATGTATTTTCCATTGTAGTTTAATCGACGCTAGGGGAACTCTTTGGACCCACAACTTATTACCCAAATAACGCTTGAGAAACGTACCGAGGTGCTGTTATCCAGCAACAGGCTCTATACTTGTCGAGAGTCATTGATTATTTCTCTAGAGGACTTTGGGCTGAGTTTCTTGAGTCTCTTGCGGAAAGAAGGATTTCGATACAGAGGGTCGGAAGGGCTCAAACTCTTTAGCAGGTAGCGTGACAAGATATCAGAGCATGTCAACTACCACCCATATACATAGCAAATAACTGTTTACCCATCATTCAAGTAACAGTGGTATGGCGTCTAGCTTTCATCAACTGCTTTAAGCCACCAGCATCTGGTACGTCCACAATGGCAGGTATTGACGTAAATTACTCCACGTGCGCAGTGCATACCATAACAAAACTAGGCTAGCGTAGTTCACGTATGAGTTTTACGGGGCCTTTTACAGGGTCTTAGCGGAGCTTACCTTTTTTGCATGAACTCTATCACATGGGATACAAACAAGGAGATTATATTGTCCTTATGACTTTTACACAAGTTACAAAAAGATGAGAAAAATATTGAACTCTTGTGTTTTCATTAACTAGCTCTAACCCATTAAAGAGCAAAATATCGAGACGCACAATAGCACAAGCCACACATTGGGGCCAATAAGGATCCAAATGCTCTAATTTCATTACACAACTTTATTTGCTATTTCAATCATCCAAATGCTTGTTGGGCATAAATATGTATGTTCTTCTATTTCTAAGTTCCTTATCATATGCTTTCGCATTATTATGTTGCCTGCCTCAAATCTTGTTAGATCCATTTCAACACTCCATAACAAAATGATAGATTTACTATAATGTTGATGGATCATTAAGTTAAACAATTTTTCTTTCGACTTTAGTGCCTAAACACAAATAAAATAAAATAACAACAACAAAAATTTTATTAAATTTAAAAAAGCATCCCTCACATAAATTTCTAACATTTCCATTATCTACCACTGGTCAGATTATGGCCCTTGTGTTCCCATTCTCAAGTCAAATTATACACAAGCCATTTACGACTCATTTTTTTTTTTTTTTTTTTAATTTAAAGGCAAAATACAAGTTGACAGTTTATTTAGGTATGTTGTTATTTTTGTAAAAGACATTAAGTGTGAAAGTGTAGCGAATGCTTTGTCGTCCTTTTTTAAAGTTCCGCTTTAGTAGTTTTATTTGCTTGCCAAAGAGGTTGTCTGAAATTTCATTTCATCTGCAAGCATTAGCTTTAAGCAGTTAAGATTTTCATCTCTTTTGAAGGATATTGTTAACAGAAATATATATATTTATTTAGAGAGCAGCATATCAATTTGACTTTAAAACGATTTTTAATTGCAGCAACATGAAAATCCCTTAAGAAGTGTACATAGAGAAAAAAAAAGGAAGGTTCTTATTTTGTTACGAACTTTTGATGTATTCGGTTTTGCCAAAGAATAAACGACCACAATTTTCATCTTCACATTGATGTTTTAGCTTAGAGCATTTCTTGAGTTATAGCTCTATATGTTCGATATTTTCCGCTCGGAGGACTATACAAAGCCCATTGGTTTAAGGCACAGGTTCACTGGTACTATTAAGGTGATAGTGATGAACTAATCAACAAAATACTGCTTCAGAGGTGACAGTGAGCTGCATTTTTACACTAAAATAATTTATTGAAATAGTAAAATTCTATTATTCTGCTAAATTTTTTCCCCACTTTAGTTTTTACAACATTTAATCTCTCCACAATAAAATCAAATAAAAAACCAGGGGCCAAATCGTCGCATTCGATATCGAATGAACTATCGATCAAAAATAATGTAAAACAAGAGCAAAATAAACAACAAATACACAGCATAAGTGACGGAATTCGTTCGATATCGAATTCGACGTTTTGGCCCCAGGAAGTTTTTTATTTGATTTGATTTTCAACTAAAAAACAAGGAGAAACAAAAGCAGCCAATTAAATAAATAAAAATTTCCAATTCGGTCATATTCAATTTCTTTGAATTCTATACTTATCTGCGATCTGTTTCTTTCGGTGTATTATTGTACAAATTGTTATTAGCTTAAGCTAGTGAAACACCTTGAACTTTTCTTATTCAACTTTTTCTGACATTTGACATTTTTATGGGCATAGAATTTATGGGGTATTTAATTTTATTAAAAAAAATTCTTTTGAATATAAATTAAACACGGATTAAATTACTTGAGTTAAAAGTAAAACACTTGGAAGTAAAATTTCTTGCGGAAGTTTTCAAAGGTATTAAGTTTTCTAGCATAAAATATTTAATACTTATGAAAATAAATAGAAATTTGAACTTAATATCGCAAAGGAAAAGGAAATGGTAAATTGCGACGCTTGTTAAACGTAGTTAACGCTGAGCAGAACTGAACTGCGGTAGAATTTCTAAGCACCTTAAAGTCATAATCTTATGAGACTCATAAAATCTTTTTCATTGATTATTTGAATTTTGGAGAACAGTGAAAATACAACTTAATAGATACATATACTAAGTACCAAGATCAAAGCTATATTCATATAAATACCAAACTATCAGCACTTTTATTGGTGTTAGCGACACAAACTGAAGATATGTCAAAAAAGTATTAAAAGTTTTCAATTTACAATTAACATTTCAATTGGTTAAAAAAAAAAAAAAAAACAATCAAAACATGTTTCATTATTATTGTCCTAAAGAAGCTTTCAGAAGGAGAGCGAAATATTGACAAAAATACTCAAATTCTCTAATAAAAAGACCTTAAGCTCAAATAAATATATAAGATATAAGAAATTATAAATATATTGTAAAATTAAGGAAATAGAGCGAAATATTTCAGGCACGAGTTTGGGATTAAATGGGCTTCAGAAACATTGAATTAAGTGCGTAATCCGTCATCACACCAAAAACAATTTCAATCCTTCCGTACGTAAAGCAATACCAAACGGTTTCAAAAGTATGGTAAGTACCAATGTTCTTAACTCAAGATCGGCGTTTTTGTTTTTAAACAAGGATTTGAGCTGTACTTAATCCAAAACCAGGATTGGATGTGACTAACATGAATCCGCAACTGTGATTGTATATGTCTAAAATGAAGTATTTAGCGTCTGAACAATCCGTACTTAAAACAAATACAAAGTATTTGAATCAAGGAAATCCATACATACCGCACGTCTGACCCCGCTTGTGATTGATTTAAATTCAAATGGATTGAATTGTTTTTTTTTTCAGGGTATCAATAATAAACAATTAGGGTGTTATTCATAATAAATAGTTTAGATTTATCAAACTCTTATTTCACAAATTTTCTATACAAATATGTCAAATAAGAGTCTTAAAAGCCTGAAATATTTTTTATGAATTAGGGGGTTAAAGTATTAATAAATATTAATAACAAATAACAACAACAGTAGTAAAAAATAGTTATAAAAATAATGGTTAATAATTATTAATTATAAATAATTATTAATTATAAACAACAACAAAAAAAATCATAAACTTAAAAAAATTGGCGCTGATGAGAAGTGTAGCGGCTTCGAAACAGTTAGTTATTTCCCGGTCAAAGCCATAATTTTAGCCTTTTCTAATTGCTCTTATTTTATTGTTTACATCAGTTATACCAATATTCTCCACTAAAGCCTGTCTAGAAGTACATTAAAAATCGTTTTAACCAAAAAATGTTTTTCATTGCTTACTACGACTACGGATGTGGTGTTACCTTTTCTTTAAATTGCCATATCATACTCAGAGCCCCATCTCTCAAGTATTTAAATTATAAAGTTTTTAATAATAAAAAAAAAATTATAGATATGACAAAAAGCTTGCTGATGAGCAGCGTAGTGGCTTCGAAATAGTTAGAAGTTTCCCAGTCAAAGCCACGCTTTTAGCTTTTTCTAATTATAATTACAATTTTTCTTGTTTATATCAATTATAGCAATCACTTGAACTAAAAACCTGTTCAAATACACTAAAAATCGTAATGCAAAAAAAGGGTGACACTACGTCCCCAGTAGTAGTCACCCTTTCTTTAAATTACCATATCATACTCAGAACACCATCTCTTAAATATTTAAATTTTATTAAATTTAATGTCTCCTAAGCACATATACATTCACTTATATTTACAACAAATATTATTGTTTTTGTATTCTGCCGAATATGTTGGCATAATTGTAAGACAAACATGATAATGATGCCATGGAAAATAATGTTTTCATACGTACATACTACATGTGTATATCATGGCCTGTATATGTCAGTTTGACTGGCTGGTTGGCTGGTAGGCAGGCAGTCTAACATGCTGGCAGACATTTGAACAGACTTATTTTTGAAACTAAATCTTGTCTGCCCTGAAATGTTGCATAATATTGAAACTAAAATGTAATACTTTGTTCCCTCAGCCTGTTTCTATGCAATGAATTGCAATTTCGTATGTTAAAGTGATTTGTCACTAACACACCTACAATTTTTAGGAGAACAAAAAATAAAACAAAAACAAAAATTAAAGAAATAGATTTAACAGCAAGTCTTGCCTGTCTCCTGCCTTCAACTGAATAAAATTATCTACTATATTGTTGCCAACAAGCAATAGACACGAAAAAAAATATAGCACAAAGTGTATAAAATATTTAAAACATGACAAGGCAGTAAATTTTAAAATTGCATAGAAGTGATATGCATTTAAGACATTATTTATTCATACCTCGTGTTAAACTCCCCATACAAACAAATGAATTTTATTGTCTGCTCGTGTATGGTACGTAGGTGAGTGTGCAAGAAAAGTAATTTAGTAATCACTGCCTTGAAAACGACATTTGAATTTAAAATGTAATGAATTTGTTTTAATGTGATATTTATTGTTTGCATTTCAATAATTAGATACGAGTAACAATTGAAAGCATACTTCACGGCAAATGTAATGTGGAACGATATAAATTTGCTTGGTTGTCAACCAGGCACACAACAGGTGAGAAGCATATGCAAGTAAAAAGCAATTAATTAAAACAAAAGGCAAAACAAATGCAAAATGCTAAGCAATTGCCAACTATGTAGATGTGGTGAAGTATTTAAAATTAAAAGCATAGTTTTAGGGAATTTAATTAAACTAAGTACTACATATAGCACAGGGGGGGGGGGGGGGGTGGTTTTGCTGCAGTAGCTGCATTGAATACTTGATACTAAACAAATTTTTTTTTAAACATCAGAGTTATTTTCCTTTAAATGACAAGTGTCAATAAAACTGGAAAGAACATCACCAGCAGAAATGCAGAAAACGAATGCAGTTTTTTGCAGATACTTCATTATATACATTTATATTGTTTTTTTTTTTCTTACAGAAAAAATCTCTACTGCTGTTGAAAACTTTCTTCATTAGTTATCTCTAGCACCTTAAATGGAGTTAAATATAAAGGTTTGCCATCACTAATTATTGCAAATATTCGCAGACTCCATTAATAGCAACTTTTCTTTTCATCCATCATATATAACCATAAATGTTAAAAACCATTCCAAACAAACACACACTCCCGCAACTGATAAACTAAAACCAAAGGCATGCAGCTTAACTGCAACGTCATCCAGCCATCATTCCACCTCAGTAGGGCGAAATCAGAAAAGCAAGTGTATGGCAAAGCCATAAAAGGAAACCAACGTAATAACTGTAAGTGCAGCCTTTGGCATGTTTTGGTTTGCTGATTCATGTTACGCACAATCAAAAGCCTGATTAAAGTCAATGTTAAAGTAAGTATTTTTGTAGGATTTTATTCATACCATAAGGGCGCAACGAGAAGAAATATTTTAAAACCCATTTGTATGGCTAACAGGGTTTTTTTTTAATTTTTCATGTACAGTGGGCTGGATTGATTTAGCAATCGATATTGTGCCCTCGATTTTTCAAAAGCTTTTGGCATATCAATAAAGTATGTTTTTTATTTATCTATGAGAACCCCTTAGAGGAGGTGTGACACAGGATCGGTGTGTTTGAAAAAAAATAAATAAAAAAAATATTGGGGAGAAAAATTAATTGAGGCTGGATAATATATTTCATTCATTTGACGGCAGTTTCTCTGTCAAAATAATTGTTTTGTATATTTCTAAGCTGTTATTTTATTTATTTAATTTTAAGCCCTTCAAAGTGTCAAAATTAATTTTTATTTGTTTTTTTTTGCACGTATGTATGTATTAAAACAAATATATCCCCTTTATAGACAAAAGACTGTTATTTATAACATAAGCTCACAATATTCCATTTGTATTTACACAAAATTTATTTAAACTTCAAAACACAAAAACTAAATATTTATAACGTGTATTATATATTTTAAAATATACCTCGTCACTGCCTTTTTCTAATGTTTTATGCAAATACCTGCAACCTTTCTTAACCATCATTATTTATATTTTTCTTTCAAATAAAATAGAAACGCCTTTAACATTTCCGTCACAATACAATTACAGCTAAAGCAATTCATATTACACCACACCTTCCTTGTCGTAGAAATACTTTTTCGTTTTCTTGGAAAGTCATAGTTAGTGTCTTTCTTTAGAATCTGTTTGCTTTTTGGTTTGTTGCCTGCTCTTAGGCGCTTGAATGCTTGGTTAGCGATAACAACAAAAGCAGCAACAGCAACAACCCACTGTGTACACAATTTAAGCTATTTCAGCTGAATGCCATGCAATTCATCAACGCCAGCAACATTAAATCAACATGATTTCTAGACGAATTTACAGAACACGGCAACAAAACGTTGCGACATAGAAAAATTATACGTGATGCTATTTAAACTTAATACTCTCTGACTTCTCCTACCGCAACGCCAAGAAAATATAATAAGAACAAAAATTTCATAGAAATAAATAAAAACACTGGCACATAGAAAATATTTTACGAGACTTTTGTTTAAGCAGCAAAACCATTAATAAAACTACCATAAAAAACACATACAAATTCCTTTTTTTAAGTATCTTTATAACATTCGTTTGTGCAGCAACAAAAAATCGGATTATGTACAGCATATAAAATATCAGGTTGAAAACAACAAAAAAAAGCAGTCAACTCACAAAATTCAAGAGGGCGAGAAAGGTTATTGAACGTGTTTACGTTAAAGTTATGCAAATTTATAGGAAAACAAAACAAAAAAGCAAACTTTCCAAGATGAATGGAAGGTGAAAAAGTAAATGGAGTCTGTTTCAAGAACGTCAAATAAATGCATTTTATTTTTCTCGCATTCGAAGAACATTTAAGAACAAAACAAAAAAAACACACACACACACACATACACACAAACAGGAAGTAAGTGGAAAAAAGTATTGAAAAGAAATTTATTCTGTAAAGTCATTAAGGTGTCAAATATCAAAGTTTTAAAACAACAGCTTTAGGTTAAAAATAAAGCACAATACACGAGCTATGTGGAAACATTGAACTTAGGAAAATAGTGTTTATTTCTGTTAGATGGCGCTTAATCCATGTTGATAATACCCACAATCTGGGGCTCTGATTCCGTGGTGCCAGAGCCACTCCACTTCTCTGGGTACCCAAACTCTAGGCAGACACTTTGGGCATAGCACATTTGGCGGGGCTAAGCACAAAAACCCAGCCAAAGGATATTAATTTCAGATTTCTTTCTAAAATAATTTGTGTCTTCCGACACATTTGTAAGCTCTTTAGAACACAGAAACAGACTGATACCAGGTAGCTGCACTACTACAAAGAAATGTCAGCGTTTGCGTGGCTGTGAACAGCAGGGCAGTAAAAACCAGACAATAGTCCCACCTGACTTGCAGCAGAGTATACGATATGTTACAAGTATTCCCGGTTTTATGTGTGACATATTTAGAAAAGAACACGATGCCCTTTGTAAGTGTATCATATTTTTTAGAAAAGAACAAGATTATCAGATTGTCAGAAGAGAAAACAGCCTAAGTATTTATAAAACCACACACAAAAACAATTCGAGCTTAAAGAAAGTGAAAGAACACTTTTTCCGGGGAAAAAAAATATTAATTGCACACCTTTCGTAGCTCTTCATACCTCCTGCTGTTCTCTCTCTCTCTCTCTCTCTCCCTCTATCTCTTTGCATTTACAAGGCATAAACTTAACTTGGAAAAAAATTAATAAAAATATAAAATTGCAAATTTATTTGTCCAGACATCCTGACAACGAACAAATATTTAAACGTTTCTCGCAAACAAACAAGAAAACAGAGACGACTTTTACCATAAAAAAAAAGTCTTATTATATTACGGCAAACAGGAAGCAGTTGTTAATTTAGGTCTTTAAAGTGTTTGTTAAGGGAATGATTTATAAGCCAGCTGTTAAATAAGGGCCAAAGCAATTACTTTCTTTTATTTATTTGCTCCTTTAGCTGTAGGAATTTTAAATATTCCAATTGTTCTCCATGGGAAAAGTTATGAAAAATGGTGGTAAGACGATTCATTTCAATTAAATGTATTGTGGCTTATAGCAAAAGCTCTTCGCTGCTATTGCTTCTTCTTGGGAAACTTAATTTGCTTAAGGGGGGAAAAAGTATGGAAGTCTTAAATGAGCTCAAATCATGGAAACAAAGCCTAGTACATATACATATGTATATATACATATGTACGTATTGTTAAAATTATCTTAGTTACTGGTAATTAACAGTTTGTTTTATTTGAAACAGTATTTTAGTACACGTCTTGTTTAGTTCTAATATATATCTTATCTATGTCTTGTTTATGACATGGCTGTTATCAATGTCTGACCCATCACTTGTCTACTAACCCAATCACGTGAGAACTCGTTTATCATTCCTACTATTTATTATGAAAAAAAAAACTGTGCTTAAGAAAAAAGTTCCACGGCAAAATGTCAGCAGCTTTTATAGTAAAAAAAAAGGTTAGAACTAATATTGGATTTCCTTTTCAGGTTGATTGTAAAAAACAATTTTATTGATCAACAAACGTAAGGATGTAACTACTCATAAAGAGGTGATATAAAGTGGCCAGGACATGTGTAAAAAAATTTTCTGATAGTGTGCGTGTCGTTTATTTCATTATTTCAATAAAAATATCAAAACCTTTTAATTTTTGCTGCAAGCAGAGCCGTTTAGCCGAAGAAGCACGACCGCATATACAAACCAAAGGAGTGACGAGTTTTTTGCACATAATCTGAGCATTGAAAATTAACTTTTTAATATATTGCACATAGAAACAGAGTAAATCAAATGGCAACCAACAAGCAAAATTGTTGGCTTACATTTTTTGCTCCCTAGAAATGTCTGCCTGGAGAAATCTTTTCTCGAGAAAGACATTTTGTTTAAGAAAGCAATTACGTGAAAATATTCTTAACTGCGCTGTATTTCTTGTCTATACTTTGTCTCTGTATTGTGTATGCCTTGCTTATGTCTTACCTACATTATTTGTCATGCTTATTCAGCTGCCTCGATTTAGCAATTGTGTAAATCGGGATGACAAAAAAAGTTATACCAACCCATTTCAAAACAAGCATTCACAATGCTCCCTAATTTAAATATTTAAAACTTTTGTTTTTAAAACAAAAGAATTATTGGTGATTGGTTACACATTTGATTCGTTTACAAAAAAAAATTAAATTTGGACCCCACCCCAAGTTTTGTCGTAGTGGAAAATTTTTTTCCTCATTTCCTGCAAAAACTATCGAGAAATCAATGTCACAATAAAAAATAAAAATTATGTCTTTACATATCGACCCACCCTAATGCTTATACACTGTCCTTTCATTATTCATATCTCGTCTACATATATCTTTTGTATATCTTGTATATGCCTTGTCTTGTCCATATCTTTTCTGTGTCCTGTTTATGTCTTGTGTGTTTTATGTATATCTTGTTTAAGCCTTGTCTTTGTCTTGTCTATTTGATATAACTCTCATTTATCTCTCATTAATTCCTTGGCTAATTCTTGTCTGTGCCTTGTCTAGGGCTTGACTATGTCTCGTATATGTCTTGTCTTTATTTTGTCTATGTCTTGTCTATGATATGTCTATGCCTTGACTATGTCTTGTCTATGTTTTGTTTTTATCTATTCTATGTATTGCCTATGTCTATATCTTGTTGATTTCTTGCCTATGTATTTTCTATATCTTGTCTATGTCTTGTCGGTGTCTTTCGTACACCTTGTGTATGTCTTCTTTATCTCTTGTCTATGTCTTGTCCATTTATTACCTATATCTTGTCTATATCAAGTCTATAGCTTGTCTACATTTCCTGTCATTTTCCTTAGACCTATTTTTGTTTCATCTGTTCCCTATCTTTTTTCCTCTTTTTTACCTTGTATATTTCATGCCTATATCTTATCTAGTTTTCTTCCAAATAATAATACTTCTATTCGTTTCGCAGCTCAACTAGTGAAACAATTTTTAAGGCAAATCAATTTTTTATGCCAGAAAGAGATGCACATATTCATTTGTGCATTTATCCCACAAGCGTTTAAAGGATTAAATTAAGCAATCTTTTAGCAATTTGCCAGCAGTTCCCAGCGTTGGATATTATTTATTTCCTTTTCTTCTATAGTTCATTACTTCTTGTAAAGTGTTGGCATGTGCCATGATGATGTTTGTGCATGTTAAACCCGTACATGTTTTAACTATTGTCTGCATATTGATAGTGTAAATATGATTTTAATCTTGTTCATTTTTCTTTCTGCTACTACTACTTTACTTGATTGTATTTTGTACAATCAATGAACATGAAAATTTCCATTTTGCTTCCATTTTCTCTGCCTTAGATACTTTGTAACTTGCTACAAAAACATTTACATACATTTAAATTTCAGAAATGGATTGAAAAAAAAAATTCCAATATAAACAGAGAAATTTGTTCAATAAAAATCATACATTTATATAGATGCAAGAGTCAAGTGCAATTTCAATAAGGACATTTGCAATAAAAGCTAAAAGCAAAAGCGTTAATCAATAGAAGTAAAGTATGTATGTATGTATGTATGTATATGAACAACAATTCTGTTGATAAAGTTAAAATCATCACCAAAACTAGAATTAATTAAGTTCACAACACGTACTCTACTCTTTGTTGAATTTGAAGGGCTCTTCAAAAAACAATTTTTTTAAATCATTAGAAATTTTAAAATTTATTCAAATAGCCCGGCCACCCCTCGCATATATTTTCACTCTATTTCGTTTATACTTAAAAGCATTTTGAATATGCTGCCCTCCTCCATTTGCCTTTTTGCATAAATGGTAATTTTTACTCGTTTCCATGGCAGCTGCAATCATGCCACACATATTTATTGCAAGATTTGTTTGCCATACGACTACATATGAGTATTTGTAATAGAGTCTAGGCAAATATAAAAGTTATAAAATATCCTTGATTGGCTAGACTTTATTTTATATTTTATTTTCATAAATATTTTTCTTTCAATGAGAACTTACAGCTAAAATTGCACAAGTTACTACTGTTCATGAATATTATTTACCTGCAAATAGAAAGAAAAAGAAAAATAAATAAATTGATATTGAGTAAACGATTAAAAACTTTTCCAATTAGTACAATAAAATTTACTTAAAATTTACAATTATTGGCATAGAAGATTTAAATCAAAAATCTAAGTAAGGATTCCTTAATCATAAATAGATGAAAGGAAATAAAGTTATTTTATATTACACATATACGTACATATTTAAAGTTTTTTTTTTCTTATGCCTAAAAAACACAACGAACTAACAAACCACTACCTCCATACCTCTTGTATGCAAATAAATTTATTATGTTTCATCTTCTAGCTCAGCTTTCCCGATATGCATCAAATTCGTACGCAAAAAGTAAAAACTGCATGAAAGCCAAAAAAGAAAGCTTCCATCTCTAACGTATGCATCCTTTAGGCTGCTTGCATGTTTTCTTTGTGCAAATGTGCTAAGAGTTTGTGTGTACTACTCTGTGCTTGTGCTACCATAAACAAGTCAAAAAGTCTAACCATAATTTACAAAAATATTTACCCACCATATAAAGCCAATATATAGGCCAAATATACATTTAAAATTTTTTATTTTTTTTTTTTTTGCTATGGAAAAATAAACAAACAATAACAAAAACAAGCAATCTAGCAACTTTTTCAATATTTCTACCAATACAAGTTTAAATGCAAAAAGATGTGGTGTATGCTGTACCAAAGGAAGCACTTACATATGTATAAGAAAAATTTGCTGAAAACCTCTTTTAGTTAGTGTTTTTGTTTGTATTAAATTTTGTTTTCGTTGGCAAGAAAATATTTGTTTTTGTTCAATATATAGTGATTTTTGTACACATGGTGTTATAGACAAAATACATTGGTTATTAATAAATATTCCTCTTAAGACAAAATATCGCCAAGCAAAATAGAAATGGCTGAAGTCTTTTAGTTGGACAGAATATGATAAAACTCGTAGGCAGAGAGTGAGAGAGAGGGAGTGAGACAAGAGGAAAAAAATACATAGACACGACTTGAGCCAGACACAGACCGAGTAAACACAAAACAAATATAACAAATATATAAAAATATATTGTACGCGTAAGCAGGACATAGACAAGTAAGACTTATATAACATATGTACAGGACTTAGACAATATATCGACAGCACAAAGAGAACACAGAGACAAGCCGCAGGACAAATCCAGACAGAATATAAGCACAGCATAGACAAAACAAGAATAAGAGATAACCAAGATACAAACGGAAGTAGAGAAAGCAGAGATCAGACATATAATAGACATGGACAAGATGCAGACAAAAGCCAGACAAGATATATAGACCAGGCATATAAGACGTATACAAGATTTTTACAACACCTAGATAACAATTAAATAGATAAAGACAAAACATGGAATAGAATAGGCATGGACAAGATATTGCAAGGCACAGATAAGACATGGATAAAACAAGCACGGACATGGAAAACACATAGACAAGACATGTACAGGACATACACAAGACATAGACAAGACATAAACATGACATAAACAAAATATAGACAAGCCATAGACAACACATAGGCAAGACAAGAGCAAGACATCTAGAAGTTACCGACACGAGAAAGACAGGCCATGTAACTAACATGGACCGGACATAGACAAAACATATGTAGATATAGGTAATACATAAACAAAACTTAGACAAGACATAGACAGGAAGACTGTGACCTTGCTGAACTTTCCGAGGCATGGCTTCACACAGTTGTGGCTGTTCTAACGGGACATTGTCACATGTGAGTACATGCGAGAAAGCTAAATCTTCCGTATAATGATTTCTGCAGAGGCTGCAGAGACGAGGAGGAGGAGGAGAGTGTCGAACACTTTCTCTGTCGATGACAAGAGAGCAGTTTATTTGGGCAAACCAACCGTCGGAATGCGTTTTGGATAGGGTGGACTTGTTTATCCGTTCATGGGGTTTGGTTCAGGTCGGAACTGGTAGAGAGAGAGAGAGCTCTCCCTACAGTTTACTCGGGTATTACAATGGGACCTTTCTAGGACCCAAGCGGGCCGGTTTCACTACCGGCGGCCTGCATAACATAACATAGACATAGACAAGACACATGCAAAACATAAGCAAGACACAGACAAGACATAGCGAAGAGATAGGCTAGAGGGAGAAGACGTGGATAAGATATAAACAAAACATAGACAAGAGATGCACAAGACATTAAGAAGACAAAGGCAAGACAGGACAGTTAAACATGTTTACATTGTTTACATAGACAAGACACAGTAAAGACGAAACATAACCAAGATGTGTGCATAACCAAGATATTGCTACGTTTTTACCCTTCTGCGCACATGCTTTAATTGCAAGCGGAAATAAAACACACTTTTTATTATTCAACTGGGTTAAAACACTTTTCACACAGTTACACCACCGCTGTAAAAATTCGGACTCACTGCTTATTGTTGACAGCAGTGATCACAGCTAAAATAAGTTGTTTAAATCTTTAATTATTAAGTTTCATAACTGAATCTAGTTGATGGGCTTGCTGAAGTCAAATGCCTGAGATTAACACCGGTATTAAAAAAAACTCAATTCCAAAGAAATTTTTTCTTTTATAACTACCACTCAAAAGGCAGCATCAATATAAAAACATATACATACATATTAATTTTTAATTTTAAAAAATACTTGTTCATATTTTCTTACTGCTTCTCAGTTTTTCTATTGTTTCAGTGTATCTTTAAGGGATTTAAATTAAGACTGCTTCGAAAATCGTTGCGTCCAATACCAGTCTCTTTTTTTTTATTTCTTATGCCTCTTCCTTCAGAGCCTTTTCGTTGCTTTTGTTGTGGTTTGTCTTTATTAAATTTTGCTAGCTTTTATTCCTGTTATTACATGCTGTTCATTTCATGCTGCTCATCGGGTTCAATTTTTTTCTTCATTTTCCTCGCTGGTATGGTGTCTTAAGAAAAGTTTGAAAACTGTAATTTTGTTGTTCTTTAACTGCTTGAGTTTCTTTTTTCGTTTCGCCTTTTACTCTATTATTTACTGGTTACTAAAGTTACATTTATATTAAAATGTTAACGTTGACTTTAGTTATTGAAAGTTTTTTATATTAAAATCATAAATTTTGTTGCAAGAAGGAAAAGAAAATAAAAAGCAAAACATGTATAGGAAAATTTCTTAATAAAAAGTTTTCGACAAAAATTATGCAACAGAATTTTTGTTATAGTTTTATTTAAACATATACATTTATTTTTTCAGAGCCAATAAATAAAAAGTCTAGAAAGTATATTGAAACAGAGCTGCAAAGTTATAGATGTTTTTTTATTAGATATGACAGTCAATATAAGTACGATTCTTTTTTGTTTTAATGACATGGTATTTGATTTTTTTTTTCTTAAGCACTATTTAAAATTACGTTTTGTTGAAAAATGTTTTCTCTTTTATAAAAAGGGAATAATTTTTGAGTTTTTCTTTATAACAAGTCTCAAGACAATTCAATGGTCACTTTAAATCTCGTATATGTGTCCCATATATAAAAAGTAAAAGTTTAAAATCCTGTGGCCTGCTTTTACAGCAACTGTTTTTGTTTGGATTTTGTTCTCTAACGAAACTGAAAAATAAAGCAAACAAAAAAGTATCCTTATTTTTTCATTCTTTAAATCTTGTAAACAATGGTAGTTAACATAAGGTTTTCAACCAAAAACAATAACCGGCTGTCAGACTAGTTAAATTTTTTGTGTATGGGAGCTGCAACTCATGCAGGATATTTCGTTTTTTTTTTTGTATTGTGAACTTTTGAATTTTTTTATTTTCTTCTCTTTTTCAACTGGAGACAAAAGTGTTGTCTGTGCAGTTTTATTTACTTTTTTTTGTACTGGTTTCTACTTTTCTTTTATGGTTTCGTTCTTGTTATTGTTTTAAATTTTTATTTACTAGATGATGTTGTGTCAACTTTATTATTATCATTTTTTTTTCTACTTCTCAACTTCTGCCACTGGTTCGTTTTTATTTTGTAGAGACTCTTGAACAAGTATAGAAAACCATGTATGGTCTATGGTTGCTTGTCTTTGTGTGATGACTAAACTTATGTCAACCGGCAAAGTTGTGTTATTGTGTGAACAACACACATAAAACTGATAGAATTTTTATGAATAAAACTTCCGGAGAAGAATTTTTTTTTTTTATTTGCTGTAAAGTCATCTGCCCCCGAAAGAAAAGCAGTTATTAATTTTTAAAAAATGAAAATGCTTTAGTCATGCATAAACATACAAAGTAAAGAAGAAGGATTTAATTTGTGCATGATGCTTCCTACCTTTCAATTTGTATAAAACAATATGTATGTATATGAGATAGCAGCAACATGTTTCACACAATAAATATCTGCGTTCAATACAACTTGGTATTGAGATTTTTTCTTTTGTTTCAACTACTTATGAGAGTTGACACAATGCAAATCTGTTTCCGGTAAAAATATAACTTTAAATCATATGATCTGCTGGAAAACTTTTCCGGCAAAAAAACAAAGAGATGTTGAATAAAAATTTAGCTTTTTCGTTAAAAAAAATGACCTTAAACTCGAATTTTACTTAAATAAAATAATTATGAAAGAAAACAAGATGCAAGAAAATTGGGTCAAGAAAACTTATTCACCCAATCCTAATACCAATCACGAATCGTTATATATGTAACTCAATTTTCTTCGTGACACAATGACCGCATTTTTCCACCACTTAAACATTCTTAATGTACTACATGTTAAAATAAATTCATAAGTTTTTTTTTTTCTTTTTTATTATTACCGCTATTACTGTTTCACATACAAATTATACAAATTATAAATTACATATTAATTATATAAAAATATTATGCATTTCAGCGCAGCAGTTTACATTTATTTATCTTTTTTTATTTTTATTAACCTAATTTTTTTATCATGAACTCAAAAAAATGTTTATTCACTGAATTGGCTTAAAGCTGTATAATGAAATTTACCACAACCTTCAACAAAATCAGTTACTAAAAATAAGCTTATTTACAGCAAGAGCGGGCGAAACAGGAAAATTACACATAACAATGACATTTTGTTAAGCAAATTAAAAATCGTAAAATATCATGTTATTTTTAATTATGCGGAAATAAAAACCATAATAATGTACATTATATTTCTGTAGGTTTTTTCTTGCTTGGAATTTAAATCAATTTTATAAATTTAAACAGTTATTAAATTGTATGTTGTTTAAAAAATATGTTTTTTTACTTTACAAAAAATTCTATTAAAGCAAAAAGCGTATGATTAGATAATAAAAAATAAATATATGTGTGTGCCTTAAGTTCATAGCAAGTTAAAGCAATAAGCTAAGCAAATAAAATGAGTAAATAAAATTAGGAAGGCTGTCTACAAACTCCTTTTTCGGAAAATGTTTTAATGAAACAAATCTATGCCAACATTTGCTAACTGCCAATGTATAAAATCCTAAATAAACATTATACTTAAAGATTTTATTTATTATCAATAAAATTATGTTTGTGTGTATGTACAGGTAAATAGTATATTTGAAACTAAAACAAGAAGCGATAAATATGAGAACAAACAGCTATTTCAATTGTACAGTGAGTTTGGCACAAAAAAAAAATTTTTTTTTTTTTTTTTTTTTTTGGTCACACAGTGTAATAATCAATACTTTGCAGTCTGATGCCCCTACGATATACCATTTGAGTCTAAAATTGAAATGTATGTTAGTTTTTTAAATTTTGGTTTTAAATAAAAAAGTTTTTCATATATCCTTTTTTGAGACCTCAAAAATAGGCCTCCACGAAGAAAAATTTTTTTTGGTTTAAAATCAGTTTTTTTGCACTACCAGTCTTTAAAAGCAAAAATTAAGAACAAAAAATTCTTAATTATTTGTGTAGTAATAAATAATATTTTTAAAAATGTTCATTGCCGTGTCAATTAAATCCAGAATTCAGAAGCAACTTACATTTAAATACTAACACCGGTATTCATAAAAAATAAAATGTTGCTCAAATACATTTTAGAACGAATTTGATATGGAAAATTTCTTCTAAAATGTATTTCAACAATGTTTTATATTTTATGAATACCGGTGTGTATTTAAATAAATAATCTCTCCATATACCCTTTTAGGGACTTAAAAACCATATTACAAAACTCAATCAATTTTAATTTCACAGCGAATTCTATTCTTTAAGTTCACAAACTGTGATGACGACTTTTTTAAATATTTTGCCCTACCACGACTCATTTCAACTGGAAATTCTAACACAACTGTATTTTTTCTTTTTTTGGTATTCTGTTTTCAAATTAAAAAGTTGTCCAGATATCCTTTTACTCTCAAAAAATATGCATGTCGAAAAAGTGTTTGATGCCAAAATGAGTTTCAGTTTTGGTGGGGTTTTCGTCTCCTTTGATATATGGAATAGAGCATATTTTGCCTCATAGCCAGCTCCATTTTCTTAACAATTTCATTTAAACTAAAATAAAGATTACTGATGGATTTGGCCACAGAATTTTACTTTTCACTGAACTCTTGAATACAAATAAAAGACTTTCACCGGTATTCATAAAAAATAAAACGTTGCTCAAATACATTTTAGAAAAAATTTTATATGAAAAGTTTTTCGTAAAATGTGTTTCAACAATGTTTTATTTTTTATGAATACCGGTGTTTAAGTTTTAGGGGCAGAAATTTTTTTTTTTTTTTTTTGTCTTTATTTCGTAATATTTAATTAAATACAAATATTATTTTGCTGTCATTTTTTTTTCATTTAAATTTTTCTGCTCTTTTATTTGAAATAGATTTGTTATCATTTGCTAATTTAAAACAAACAAATATTTTAAATTTAGTTTATATGCGAATATTTGTAAATTTATGCATGTTTAGCATAAAATATACAACTGAATGCAATTGTTTAAACTTTCATTTAAATTAATTTATTAACAACAACAACAACAAAATCATTTGACCATAAATGAACAGTTTTGAAGGATTTTTTGCTGATAAATATTATCTGTATTCAGGCATATCAAAAAAAAAAACATGTTTTTTTAAGTTCGTTTTTTAATAAAATGTGCCATATTTAGAAATCATTTGCAGAATAATTGTTTATTTTGGTATGACAAAATAAATTTAATTTAATTTTTTTGCGAGTATATTTTACACTGACAGAAACCCGTAACAAGAAAATTCTTCGCTAAATCTCATCTAACGCAAGTAGCAAAAACTAAATAAGATTTTATATAAAAAAAAAACATATGTTTTAGTCTAAGCATAACAAATATATTAGTTGTCTCATTCAAAAAATTTAATTTTTCTTTATTAGGCACCTCAAGCACACACATTTTTTTTTTTTTTTTTTTTTTTTTTTAAATTATCCTTTTCTTAAAAGCAAATGTTTGTCTTAGCTCAAACTTAAGGTTAGACAAATATTGCAATCATAAATGCACACAAAACAAGCTCAAAAAAAAAAAGAAAATGCTGCCTTAGCTACAAGTAAAGAATAATAAAAACTTAAAATATTTTGTTAAAACCACAAAAATGTTCTTCCTTCTTGAGTCTTGTTTTTCTTATTTAAATATTTGAAATTTGATAACAACCCATAGAAGCAGTTGTTTAGAGTCTAAACAAACAAAACAAACAAAAATTATACTAACTTCTATGCATAAGCATCAAAATTTTACACACACACACACACACACATGCACGCAAAATAGGAAAAGTTTAAGTAAATATTTGCTTTTCATTTATACCTCTAGCATTCAAGTAAGCAAGTTTTATATTGCAAAAGAAAGTACGAGGATGGTGAAAACTTTGACTCATTTCCGTCAAGAAATATTTAGGTTTTCGTTTAAGAATAAAATGTAGAACAAAAGCGAAATGACCACTAGAGGTGCAGTGCGGGAAGCTGTTTTAAAGAAAGTACATATCTAGCAGTTTCTAAATTTTTTGCTTTCGCTGCGAATTAAAAAAGATTTTCATATATCCTTTTTACACATAAATCAAAGATTTCGTCTCTTTGTGTCTTACAAATTTCAAAATGCTCAAATGTTTTATTTTTCTTAACCCTCAAATTCATAATTTATTCTAAGAATCACAAGAAAAAAAATTTTTCAAACCAGCTTTCAAAATAAAAAGGTTTTCCTTGTATCCTATTTCGAACATATAAGAAGTTAAAGGACAAGAGCTCAAGTGTGGGTAACTGGAGTAAGATTTTGTTGTCCCTACCTATTGTCCTATTTATTTTTACCTACTTTTTAGGCTCTTAAATCATTTTTTATTCATTTTTAGCTTATACGCCGTGGCCTCTGCAACATAAAAAGTTTTACGTTTTGTTGCTATATGAAAATATTTTTGATATATCCTGTTTGCTGCTATGCTAAGAATGCGGCTCAGTATTAAGATACAAAACATAATTTAAGTAAGGTTTTTGAGACCACAACCTGTTGTTGTTAGTTCTATAAAATCTAGCACCCACAAGAACTTGGAAGTAGTTCATTTTAGTATTGTGTAAAACTAAGTTTGAGAGAGGGTAGAAAAAATATGGCAGATCTAAAACGAAGTCCTTACAAAAATAATACAAAACAATATTATGACTACAGTTATTGTACATGTTAACACATATTATACTGATTTTTCACAGCATGCTCATGGCAATAAACTTGAAAAATGTTTTTTTATATTTACAATTGTTAATAATTTTATTGGGCTTTCCAGTTCAATTTTTACTTCCTCAAAATTGAGAAAGATTGTTTTGTGATAAAATTGGAGTGATCAGCATCCAAGTTTGCTTCTAACCCAGGTCATGACTAATTGTATACTGTTTAAGTAGAGGGCATAGCCATTCCTCCAGCTAAGCTCTTCACTACTGACTGTCTACATTTAATCTTACTGATCAACTTTCCATTTTAGCACTGTTTTTTTTTCATTTGGTTGCAATATATTTTTGTATTTCAATTTAATTTCAAATTTGTTCGCTATAAAACTGAATTAAAGTTTTTTATATTTCTAATCCTTCGAACAGAATTTTCTTACATGAAGTTCTTTTTTCCTCTCTAAACCACTCTCGTTTAGTTTTAAGTATTCCCAATCTCTTTTTCTTTACATCAATAAACAAAAAAAAGTCTTAAAAGTCTAAAATTATAAGTTTGTTTAAGCATTTCCCTGAAATTTTTTTTCCAAACAAAGCCATTGTCTTCTCCAAAAAAAAAAAAAAAAACACTGTAATAAAATTGTTCATATTGCAAACCCAAAATTATCTAGGCTCATATGAAGTCCTTACAAAAATAATACAAAACAATATTATGACTACAGTTATTGTACATGTTAACACAACAACAAAAATATTATGTCCGGTACATAATGCTCCATTTCCTTAAGCCTAAGGACATAAAAAATTGTAAGAATAAAATGAAAAATAATACAAAAACACTAAATGAAATAGTATTTTACATTTCTCGTTCTCTTGCTGTGCTGCTTCTAATAGAAAATAAAATGCCCTTTAAGGGGAAATGGGAAAAAAATAAGTAAGAGTTATTGTGAGCAAGTAAACAACGACTGAAAATAACCACAGGGTTTAACGAAGATTTAATGAAATTTCATAAAATACAAAATTGAAATCTCAATATAAAAGATAACGAACTTTTAAAGCAGAAGAACACAAAACATTAAGTGTTGAATTTATTTCTTCTGGGAAAAAGGATTCCTGCGTAATATTTCTTTTAAATAAGTTCTCTGAAGCCTAACAATGTTTTTGTATTCAAATTATTTTTATTAAAAACTTTTAATAGAACCTTGAGGGTTGGAAAACTTGTTTCAGAATATTTTTCACTAAATGAAGCAACAAAACAAGTGAATAATGGCTTCTTTAAATAGATTTGACAGAAAAAACTTTGCAAGGATATATGACAATTTCGAATGATGAATATTATAAAATTTTAATAATTACAAAAAACAAAATCTCAAGCAAAAATATATATCTGTTTTTAATATTAAAAGCAAACCAATACAGATCTGTTCTGAAAATCACTTTGCTTGAAACCACATCAATTCCAAAAACTGCTCTTTTGTGATTTTTGTAAGATCAAGACATTAAACATGTTATTCAAGCCTTTACTTTAGCATTGAATTTTATTTTAACCAGGTTAATGGTCATTTCGATTTTAGAAATCATGTGATAAATAATGTTTAAATAATTTTAAATAAACTACGAAGTTAACAAAATAATATTGTTTCAGAAAATAAAATTCTATAATTTTTAAAAATTACATATGAAAGGATTCTTCTTTTGACGACCTGGAAACAAAAAATTCACCTAATTTTAGTCATTCTGTAATAGAATATGAAAAATAGTTTTAGGGATTAAAAGGCCTTCTGAAAGATATTTTTCAAAAACAAAACTCAACTCAGCAGGTTATTACCATTATCTTTAGCAAATTCGATTAGAAACTATCCTTAAAAAAGGATATATGCAGAGTTTCTTTATTTGAAAGGCCACCTAGAAAATGTTTACAATATCTGAGGTGTCATCAGCGGACATAAGTTGTGGCAAAAAAAATTGTTTTAAATCCTCTTCAAGATCAAAACATATTTTAAAAATAATTTAAAGTACACATGGAAATTCATTGAAATTTGTTTTAAAATATTTCTTGTCAAAAGTCGTTTGTAAAAAGTTGTTTTAGCAATCTTAATGAAAAAATTATATTAGGCTTTGAAAAAGGATATATGAAGTGATCCTTTCATTGAAATGCTAGAAAGAAAAATTTTACTAAGTCTTAAACATAAATAAACAACACGTTGTGACAAAAAAAATGTCTAAGCATCTCTCACAAAAAAATATCCAAAAAATTAAGGGTTAAAACCTTGTTAAAAGATATTTTTCAAAAAAATAAATCCCTTCAATACGTTATAAGCACTTTCTATAATAATTTGAATTGCACATTTTTGAAACCCTTAAAAAAAGGATATATGAAAAGCACATATCTTTGAATGTCCAGCTGCAAGACTTTTACAATATTTTAAGAGTTATAAATGTTTACAAGTTGTAGCAACAAATTTTGATAGAAAAATATTATTAAGTTTTAAAACAGGATATGTGAAGAGATCTTTTTTTTTCAAATACTAGAAGGAAAAACTTTACTACGTTTTCAACATAACAAAATACCACAAGTTGTGGCAAAAAAAATATATAAGCTTCTCTTACAAAAAAAAAATGTAAAAACCAAAACAAAATTCAGCAAAATATTTTAAAAATAACTTATAGGCTTAAGACTTGTTGAAAGAGAGTTTTCAAAAAATAAATCCCTTCAGCATCTTTCATGTATTCAGCATTTTCCTTAATAATTTTGATTACAAATTTTTTAAACCCTTAGAAAAGGATATATGAAAAGGAAATATCTCCGAAAGACCAGCAATAAAACTATTGCAATATTTCAAGAGTTATAAAGAAAGTTGGTATAAAAGAAATTTTGTTCAAATAATTTTTTACGATTAATAAATATTTCAAAAATAGTTTTAAGTATTGGCGAAAATGTAAATGTAAAATTGTCCAAAAATTTTTTCTGTTACACAAAAAACAGCAAGCGTTTGTTAAAATTTCGTTATTGATGAAAAAATTCTATCGCATATTGAAAAAAATGTCCTTTGCCTTAAAATATACACCTCAAAATTTTACTCTAATTGGGTCTTGGAGCACAAATATCAAGTTTTTTGCACAAAAAAATTATAAAAACAAGTAGTTTTTACAAGAATATATACTTATTTAAAATATGAAACCGTTTCAAAGAAATTGCTGTAAAAGTAAAAACAGCAGAAGTTCGTGTTCAACTTCTTCAATAATTTCAGTAAAAAAGTATATACCTAAAGTTTCCCTTTTTTCTTAAAAAATTTAATAGAAAAATATTTTTATCAGAAAAAAACCCAGTAAAGCAGTTTCTTTAGCAATTTACATTGAACATTTTGAAAGACCTTGAAAAAGGATATATAAAGAGCTTCTTTTTTTTTAAATGTGGGAATAAAATTTGTTGTAACATTTTATTTACCACAAAAAAGTACAAGCTGTAGCAAAGAAATACTCAATCCTTTCTCTCAATAATTAAAGAAAACACTTCTTCAAAGAAAAAAGTTTATTGTGCCACCCAAAAAGTATTCCAAATCAAGCTGAATACTTTGGTGAGTCTTATTTAAATTTTAAATTTTGAAGACCTTGAAAAAGTCTATATGAAGAGTTCTTTTTTGAAAAGTTAGGAAGAAAAAGTTTATAATATTTTATTTACGACGAAAAAAGAACAAGCTGTGAAAAAAAAAATTCAATATTTTCTCTCGAAAGTTAAAAAAAAATGTTAACAAAAAATTTGTTGTGCTTTACTTGATGTAAATGCTTTACTCTTTTTTTTATTTATTTACCAAATCCAAAAAGCCACTCAATTAGTATTCCAAATCAAACTGAATACTTTTGTAAATCTCATTGAAAAAAGTCAAAGCATACAAAAACCTTTTGAAGTATTACATTTTTCTAATTTTCATAGGAAAAAGCAAAAAACCAACATCATCAAAATCTAACTTACTTAGCATTTTTATTATTAAAGGCCTACAAAATTGTGAAGTGTTTGTGTACTCAGAATACAAACAAGCATAAACATCTAACAGAATGTGAGTGTGCATTTTGTTATTCATATGAGCTAATGACGTACAGACATACATATGTATAAGGTCAGTAATTTGTGACAGCAAATTCTTCTTGGAAAGATATATAGATAGTTTTGTTTTTCCAGGGCTTTTGTTGTTTTTGAAGTGTTTTGGCTACAACCAAAAAAAAAATAAATAATAACAAAACTTAAGTGTACAAAAATAAACCTACTTACTTAAATTCAAAATTGATGACACAAACATTTGCTCATTTTCTTCACTCACCCGACCACGCTGTGCCCTCAGGCAGCAATATGAATATATTTAAATCCTACAGACTCATTTCAAATGATCTACATGTAAATGTACACTATAAATAAATAAAAGCCACAACAACATTTGCAAAAAGCTGAACAAAACAAGAACAAATAAAACAACACAAAGATTACTTGGCAATTTTTTAAGAGATTTCAAAAGATTTTTACTTAGAAATCGTAACATTTATTTAGATTAGTTTAAACATGAACGTGCAGCAAGTACATACAATTTTGTTTATATTTGTGTGATGTTCAGCACAAGGTTTGCTTTCATGTGTGTGTCTCTGTGTGAGTATGTGCTAGATGGCTTCTTACATTAAGCTTCATGTCATTGTCCTTAGAAAATGCTTGCAAGCCTTAGCAGCAGGAAGCAAGAAGGAAAAATAGAAATAACAAAAAACTTAACACGTGTTTTTCAAATGAAATGATTTTAAAAGATTTATATGTGATTACTTCATTTCTCATTATTTTGTTAACAAGCACAGCAAAAAAAAAAAACAAACAACCGGAAATAAATGTTTTTATTTTCATAGCAAAAGCCCAGTCGTTAGCTTTATCAAATTACAAGAAATCTTCTTATAGAACTCGCAATTAGTGACATTAAACAAAACGTACTCATAAGGTAATATATTTGATATTAGAAATAAAATCTTTAATTACATTTTGCGACAATACAGCAAATTCATATTCCAAAATTGTTCAAATAAAATGTTACTGCCAGTAAGTCCATCACGACCAAAATAAGGATCTTAGGAAATCTTTTTAATTTTTAAAACTATTTAAAAATGTTTAGTGTCTGATTACAAATACAAACTGTGATATTTTTTTTTAAGGACAAAGGAGCAACTTTTTTATTCCAAACAGTATCTTTCCATTTGCGGTTGCATTTCATAGCTTCAATTGAAAAATAAATTGTAGTGGAGTACGACACTTAAATTTAGATCAGAGGCCAGAAGAAATATAAATATACGTGCATATATACATAGATACATATGTATGTATATTAAGATGTTACAAGAAATAAAACTATATATATTCACAGCTTATTATACACTAAACCTTAAAAATATAAGTTAAAGAGGAAAAAATCGTATGCCAAAAAAGGATCTTAGAAAAACTTTTCTATTTTAAAAATTATTCCAGATTACTTGGCGCCTTATAAACGTCGGCCTAAAAACACAAGTTGTAGAGATACAAAAAATTTTTGGAAAAAAAGGATATATGAGCAGCTTGTCTATTCGAAACAAATTTTTTCCAATCATAGGCGCCTTTTTTAGCTTAATTCAAGAGACAAGTTGTAGAGCCATAAAACTTTTAAATTTCATCAAAAAAAAATTCTAATACCAAAAAAAGGATCTAAGAAAAACTTTTATATTTATAAAAATATTCAAAATTTGTGAGCATCTTAGAAAGTGCTGGTTAAAAACACATGTTTTAAAGGCGAAAAAAATTTTGGAATTTGGAACAGATTGTTTATTTTCAAAAACTTTTCCAATCGCATTTTGTAGCGATATAAAACAATTTTATTTATTTCTAAAAGGCAGAAAAAATAAATGTACACTGTTAATATGTGTACAGTCAGAAAAAAGGCAACGCAAAAAAAGTCTGATAAAAGAAAAATGTCTTTTTTTTGTTTCCAAAAATTATTCAAAAATATTTAATGCCCTAGAAACGCCTTCTACATGGAATATTAAAAAAAAAGATCTAAGAATGATTCTTTTATTCCAAGCAATATTTTCCCAATTTTAATCTCATTCTACAGCTTAAGCTAATAAGCAAATTATGGTGATGTAAAAGACTAAAATTTAAATTAAAGGCCACAGAAAAAACGCCGTAAATATAAGCAACGTTTTAAAAAAAATTAAATTTTCGAACATTTTTCATTAAAGCTAAATTATTAGTTACTTGATTGAAATGTGTTAACAGGTAGGCTGCAATTTACTGCTTCGCAAGTAATTAAAATTTATGCTGCATTTTTAAGAATCTTAACAAGAAAAACAATTTGTATTTGTATATTTAAAATAAAAAACTTAATTCACTAAAAACTTCAGATATTTAAGGCATTTAAATTATTAGATAAATTTATTAAATTAAATTTAAATTATTAGGTAAATTTTTTTTTGTTGATTTCTGATTTGAACATAATTCTCACCAAATACAAAATTCTTATTGTTGGTGAAAAGAAATGCATGCAATACATTCACATGCATATTCCTGTCATTATTGCAGCAATTTAACACATGATTTTATCAATACCATTCAGAAAAGGAAAAAAATCTAATTTATGCGAAAATATTTTTAACACAAGTTAAACATAAATTGTTGGCAAAAAGGAAATTGAAATGCAATTTCAAACAAAAATCAAAACGATCTTAATGTTTGAGAAAAAAATAAAAAAAATATTTGTCTAAAGGCAACAGCTTCATTAAACAAGAAAATTTACTCGTCAAAATATTTAAACCCCAGAAAAAAGGATTGTCTTGATAAGAAAATATTTCATTAATTAAAAACCAGCATCCTCCATTGGCTTAGTGGCAAAAGAAAAAAAAACAAAAGTAATAATAAAACCGTATTGTAATGCCTGAAAACAATGACATTTTCCCCAAAGGTATAAAAAATTTACGATATCGTTATGATGAACAGTATAAGAATCTACTTGATTCCTTTTTTTATTTAGAACCTTTTTTGTTATTTTACAGCTTAGTCATGATGATGATTTTTTTGCACTAACATTGTCTCATACTAATCTAAAGCATATGCTAAAGGGCAAAAGGATAATGGCGAGAAACAAAAACACGCAATGACAGCAGAACAGAAAGCAACAACAGAAATAAAACAAGTTATGTACAATACAACAATGGCAGTGCGAAAAGGAGTACAACAATACAAAAAAGTGAAAAAGGAAAATAATATAAAATTAAAAAATACCATATAAATGAATGACAGCAAACAGAGGTCGACTTGAGATGGGGTTCACCAAAAATGTTTTCCATGTGCTGATATTTTATTTATGAATCAGTTGCTTGATAACAAATTGCAATAAAACGAAATATTAAAATAAAAATGAAACAAGGGTGTAAAATATTTCGGCAGTTTTTTATATTTATCTTGAGTGTCTTATAAATGTCTATAAACGAAAGAGCAAGAAAATCACATTTTTATTGATATTTAAGCAGCATTTCAACGTATTTGAAACGTAAATAAATTTAAACAAAAATTAATAAAAAAAAAAAGGGCAAAAAAAAGACCTCACTGTAGCAAGTAATGACTCTGTACTTCTCAAACAGACAAACAAAACAAAGTTATATTTGTGCTGTGGCAGTCTTTTCTTTCTAACACAACACATAAGCAAGCAGCAAGAGAAAAATCTATTAAAATTATGTGAAAATACTAAGCAATTTTCAATCCCTTACTATTTTGATACAGTCACTTACCAGGAAAACAGATAAAGAAATAAATATGCAAATCACTTTGCACTTCAATTAAAAATCAATGCTGATTTTTATTTTTGCACATTCCATTTTAAGCTGATATAAAAACTCATCAAAAATATAATTAATGAGCTTATGTGGCAAACGAAGAGAAATTTATGTGTGAAATAAACAGTCATCAAAAAAAAAACTGAATTACTTTTTTCAGAATGCAAAGAATGTTTATAAATATGAGGAATAAATTTTGTACGAAATGTTTGAAAGGCAAAATAGCATGAAACATTTGCCAGCTTTTAATTAAAAAGCTTATGAAAAGCAGGCTTGAAAAACTCGGTTTTCCGAAATTAGTTTCTACAGGCAAAAGGATTTTTCTTTTAACAATACACACAGCAACTTCTTCTGGCTTGAAATGAATTTGAAAGGCTTATTAAATTTGTTCCTAACTCCGACCTTTTTGTATCCATTTAAATATTGTTATCTTTGCAGGTGTCAAACCAACCGGGCTTTCACCGGTCATTTGTTTATGCTCATTAAGACAATACTACATTTTTATGTTTAAATTGAATGCTTTTTTACCTAAACATGAAAATAAAAAGTTATTTTTTATTTTCAGGCTGTTAATCTAATTCAAATTCGATTTTCTAGGCTAGTACTTATGATTAATAATATTAATCAAAAGAGGAAAAGTAAAATTTTAGCTGGAGTAGAGCTGGCTGTTTTATCTCATCAGACCAGGGGCCGAATTCCGGCATTCGTGATTGAATAAACTCGATAGTGAAAATAATGTAAAGCAAAAACAAAACAAGCAACAAACACACAGCATTCGATCATGAATTCTTTCGCTCACGAATGCCGGAATCCGGCCTCTGATTTTGTATTTTGTTTTTTTTTTTTTTTTTTTTTTGTTTTGGCGCTGAGGCTTCAGAAACAGGTTCTTTCAATTTGACTCTCCATTCACAGCATAAGTTATTATTAAGCACATGTAATCATTTACTGTCTGTTTCTTTTTCATTATCGTTAATATCTATATTAATTGCAACTTCGCTAGCACATCACTATTTTATTTTTCTTTTTTACAAAAGAAAAGTTTTTACAAATTTTTTTCTATTTTGCTTCAAGCCCCTTACAGTTGTGCTACATTTTTATTTATTTATTTTAAAACAATTCATTCAAGCGCTTAATAGAATAAAAATACATGTTTTTAATACCAACACTAATGGCTGCAAAACCACACATTGTGAGTTTAGTGTAAAAAGGATTGAGAAACAAATTAATAAAACCACACAAAATTATTACAAAGCAAAAAAACCAGAAAAAACGTATAAAAGAGAAATAGAACAACTTCAAATCAGTTTAAATTGTAGAACACAATTACTCATACGCCTCGGTAAGCAATATAAATTGAAATTGTTTTTTAGAAAACTAAAATCCAGTTCGCCATCATATTGTCACCCGAACTGTATTCTTGTGTAAAAAGGATATTCCATAATATTTTATAGGCTTTTTGGAAATAGTTTAATGCAAAAAAAAACTGCAAATATTAGCAAATAAATTTCTAAATTGAAAATATTGTTTTAAAAAAGATACATAAGAATACAAGTTATTTCGAAAGAAAAACAAGAATACTAGGAATTACCATTTCGGAGCTAATTTTGCAACTAGAATTTGTAAGGCCTTTATTCTACAAAAAGAGCTAGAAATTGTAACGAAGAAACTGGAAAAAATTAATTTTTCTTGGAAAAAGGACACGTATTTAAGTTTCATTTTGAAAATCTTTTCAATAAAACAGTACTCTTATTATTATTTTAGGTAAAACTATAAACACTTTATTTCGAGAGAAATGTGTAATTCTTAAAAAAAGATATAAAGGAAAATTTTTCTACAATAAATATTCTGCCTAAAATTTAGACGATTTTTATTCTGCAAATAAACCTACATGTTGTAGCGAGGAAATCAAACAAAAAAATGCCTTTATTTGAAAAAGGACATAGAGCCACACATCATATGAGCAAAAATGTTAAATAAAACTGTCCTCTAATCATTAAAACAGACGCAACAACATGTTGTAGCACTGTATTTAGAGACGAAAATTTAATTCTGGCAAAAAGGATATAAAGAAAAATTTGTTCACAGAAACAAATTTTTCTAACTAAAGTTTCAACGGATTTTATTCTGCAATGAAAACTATTTATTGTAATCAAAAAATCGGAAGAAAATTTCACATATTATAAAAAAGACATATCACCATGCACTATGCAAGCAAAACTTTAATCATTAAAGCAGATAAAACTACATGTTATAGAGCAGCATTTCGAGAAAAAAATTTTCAATTCAATTCTTTATTTATAAATATCTTCCAAGGTTTTACAAGTTCAATAATTTTCTTAAAGAGTTTAGGATGCTTTATCCTTTTCTACTTAGATATTAGATAACAAACATTTTGTATTTATCTGAGCTTAAATTATTTTTAATGTAAAGGAGAAAATTTTCAAAAACCTTTGTGTGAAATTTTTTTGGGGGGTATATGATAAAATCTTAATACTAAAGGTAAAAATTATGATGAGATTATCTCATTGATGTGGTTAAACTCAGAACTGAGGCATCTGCAATCGAGAAAAAAATTTAATTTTAGAAAAAAGGATATAAAGAAAAGTTTTTTTACAGAAGCAATTCCAACTAGGAATTTAATGATTATAATTTCGCCATGAAAACTGCATATTGTAATGAAGAAACTGGAAGTAAAAAAATGAAAAAAGAAAGGACATAGCACAATGTATCATGCAAGCAAAAATTTTAAATAAAACTCTGGTTATATTTTTACAACAAATAAATCTAGACATTGTGTCACAGCATTTCGAAAGAAATTTTCGATTCTTCAAAAAGGACATGAGGCAAAATTATTATTCGTTATTATTCGGCAATAAAAACTAAATTTTTTATTTAATAAGCTGGAAAAAATTTGTAAAAAAAATTTTACTGTGAAAGAATTATACATAAGACTGTGTCAAGCCAATATATGTGTAGCAAAATTTTTAAACAAAATCTAACTACTACGAATTCCTTATTTTAAACCATCTATCTTTTTTTTCCTCTAATAAAAACTAAAAACAATTATTTTCCTGCCAGCGAGATTCACATTTCTTGGCTATCAAACAATGTTTGAATACATTTTGGAGCAGCTTGTTATTAAAATTATAAGCTTTTGCCATGTATTCACCCAGAAGTCATGTGATTCGTTGTTGTTCTAACTTTTTTTAAGACCAGTTATCACCCCCACCGACACCAAGCGGCATTGTTATAAATTTTTCAAACAATATTTAATGTTTCAATCTTATGTTTAAAAACTTTTGTATGCCAAACTTTGTTTCTCCATTAGAAACTCTTTTTTTTGTGCTCAGGTGTTGGTTACACATTAAAACATATGTACAGCTTTGTTGTCAAAAATGTGCACACATTTTAACCAAATGCTGTGTCATTAAGCTGCGCTATCATTTTTATTGCACCCTTCACAACAAGAGTCACTAATATAAGTTTGTTCATCCGTTTGGATGAACAAGAGTTACTAACATAAGTTTGTTCTTCCGTTTGGAATTTCCACAACTTTCATCTCTATAAAGCATATAAATGTCCGACCACCTTCGTGGTCTTCGTGTCCTACCGCTCTTCGTTACTAACAGTCTATATTTAATCATATTGATCAACTTTCCATTTTATCACAGTGTTTTTCTGTTGACTGGCATATATTTAATATTATTTCCAAAACATCCAATGCGCTTCCAATTGATTTTTGTGTTTGTTGCTATTTTATCTGTGATAACAAAGTCCTTACTCACTGATAAATAAGAGATAAAAAAAAAATAAAACTTTCGATTTCGGTCCATATATAGCTGAGAGTTCCATTTAATATATTTTCCTCTGTCTACTTGTCTTCTACATAATTAAGACATAACCACGTTTTTATCATCCCTCTTACGCTCGTTTTCCTGTACCGATTTTCAAGATCTTAAGGCTTGTGCAAATCGGATGTGCACAATGCGGCCCAGTCGATTTGTGTGCATAAAAATGCGCACGATGTTGTGCCGTCGATTTTTCGATAGTTATTTGCGCAATGTTTTTGACAACAGCTCTTAATCATCCTACTGCCTGAGCTCATTACTACTGACTGTCTATATTTAATCATATTGAACTATTTTCGATTTTATCACTATGGTTTTCTGCTGATTAGAATATATTTTACGTTCTCTCACCCACATCCAATTGTTCTCAAATTGATTTTCGTGTTTATTGCTATTGTATCCAGTGATGCCTACGCTTTCAAATTTAGCGCCGGAACCAGCGAATTTTTAGACATTAATTTAAGTTACGAACGAACTTTATGATTTACATTAATCCGGCTTTAATTCGATTTTTATTTTCTCGGAATGGAGAAAGATTTTTTGAGGTACTAAAAAATAACATGTTTTCTAATTAAAACCCTAATTACAGCTCTGCAAGTTCAGGTGCCAATAAATGGTAACGCAAAAACTAGTTAATATGTACAAAAATATTTTTGTCAAACTTCTTAAAAACTTTTGTCTTTTTTATTTCATGGACATTGCAGAATTATTAAATAGACTAGAATACTAAAAAGCATAAGGCTCACAGCTAAAATAATATAATTCAAAACAGAAATAAATTTAATAAAGGAAAGACCCAAGATCAAGAAAAAGATATTTAAACAATTCATTTATTTCATAGATCTACAAAAAACAAAACTTTACTCAAAAGTTACCGCTAGACACAAAAGTCTCTACATATGTATTTGAAAATTTGCATGTTATCATAATTGTAAATAACAAAAACAAATAAAAACAGAGAGATAAGAAAGAAGCACCATAATTTTGTAAAATGTCAAAAGGAAGGAACATTCAGTGAAATATTTTTTCAGACTTAAAAGTAGCATACAGAACTACAAATCGTGATATGAAAAACTCTAAAAAATCGGAAAATTAAAAATATTTTTTAAATGTATTTTTAAAGCAGAAATCTAAGATAAAACTTTTTTTGTTGTTTCACTTTCAGAGAAAATAGATACCGAACTTTGCAAAATGTTTCCATATTTTACAAACATTTTTTCCAGCTTTTTGAGTTAATCCTTCAATCTACGAAGTTTTTTTCGCCTTCAAAAAAGATAAGCATGTGCATATGTTCGTTTAGATGGGAAATAAAAAAATTGTTTACAACTTTAGCATTCAAATCGCACACAGTTTTTTATTGTGGGATTTAACGCTGCTATTTCACGTTTTTAAGCAAACACACAAAAACAACAATTTAATAAACAAAATTGTATATGCAAATTTTGTGTCATTATTTTATCCTTATGACAATAGCATTGCGCAGCAACTTCAGCTTTTCAAGTACAGACGAAATTCATTTTAATGACATACAACGCGTTTTATAAACATTTCAAAGAGGATATAAAAAATTTAGCAGACTTTATTTATAATTAAAAATTTTTTTTCCACAAAATGTTCATTATAAATGGAAATTTTGAAAGAGCTTAAAATAAACTGAAACAAGAAAAAAGATTACAGAATAAAAAGCTAACATTTTTCCTTTAGAATAAATAGCAGCAGTCATAAAAAAGTAATCCTTTAAAAAATTTAATGAGCAAATACGGCTACAGATTGAAAACTGAAAAATTTTATATATCACAGGAAAAGGATATTAGCAAAATGTTCTTGTATAACTTTTAAACACTCAGTTTTGTTTTTATTTAGCAGCTGCCATACATGCGCAAACTTTTTATACTGATTATTCGAAAAGGATATATGAAAGGATCACCCAGGATAGCAATATTTTTGCAATTTTTCGGCTAAAAACTAAAAATTAAATCCAAACAAGTGTTGTGGTATATTTTATTTAGAAAAAAAAAACCTAAGGTGTATGAAAAAAGGATGTGTGGTGATGATTGAAATAGTGAACATTTCTCGCAAAATTTAGAAATGAAGTTAAGCACAATTTGTGCTCAAAAAAATAAGTTTATATCAAGAAAGCCACAAAAAAATTTTTTAAAATTTAATTTTTATCTGATTTATTATAATAAACTAACCTAAAGCGCAACGTAATTTAAAAAAGAAATACTTTAAAAATATTAAATGGTAATTTTTAAGCAGTGAAGGCATATTATCGATCTCGGCAAGAAGTATTATTCACATTTTCAAGCTCACAGGACACTAGCAACCAACTCAGAATTTTGATGTTTACAGAAAATTCTATTTTTTTAAAGCATAGAATGCTTTTACTTCGCTTAAAACATTTTTTTTCGATTTTAGAAAAAGGGATACAATATAGTAAAAGGATAAAGATTACTTTGAAAATTTTGCCGTGACTCAAATACTGAAAAAATATTTTATATTTCTATCCCCCACTGGCAGTAATAAACATCAAATATTAGTTTTACTTGCTTTTGTAATACGTATTTCTACATTTTCTAAAAAAGGATATGTGACGAATATGGTAAAGAACAAATATTTTTCAAAAATTTTAGTGCAACTCTCCTAAAGGACACAAAACACAAGTTGTAAGCACAAAAAATCATTTGTTTTTCAAATTTAGCTTTACGCTCTGTTGAAAAAATATTTTCAATATCTCATTGCTACTGGTAGCAAACAGCATAAAGAATTGCTTGTTTTTTATTATTAACTTATTGTCTGCACTTATTGACTTAAAACTTTTTCATCACTAACTAGCACACATAATAATCAAGTTTGTTGAATTTAATTAACTAAAGCTCACTGTTTCGAGAAAAACACATTTACTTAAGTGAAAAATCCCATTTGCATTTCAACTTCAAGTTTATAAAATTTTATAGAAAGCTTTTAACGGAAGAAAAAAACACAAAATTAAACCCTTTTTTGTTTAAAAACAAACCATAACCAGATCTTAAAATGAAATTATATTAACAAGCAATGTTAGAGAACTTTTTGGGCAATAAAACATTATTATCCTTTTTAGAATACAGAATCCACATTCCATTTCAATTGATAGTTTTCCTTAGGAATTAAATCAAAATGGTTTAAAGTGCCTGTGTGTTTGTGAGTCTGCATAAGTGTATTGTGAAGAGCAAATAATCTTTACTAATGTAAAAGTCTCGTTTTTTTTTTTTTTTGATTTGCAAGCGCAAAATGTAAAACACAGACGACCGAGAAAAGACCTTAAAATGAAACATATAAAATCATTTTCGAGTTCCATTAACTGGACGCATGTAACAAGCCAAGTAATTGTATTTTCCAACAAACCAAATAACATGGTTAAATTACTCAGTGTTAGCTTTGTTGTTCAAGAAGAAGTAGAGATAGAAAAGACAAAGAAAGAGAACGAGGGGAGCCGAAGAAGATGATTTACTAACAAACACTCACTCACAATGTGTGTAAATGTATCCAGTTAAGTGCAAATTAGTAACAACTTGAAGGGAAGAAAAAGCCAAAAAGTTGAGGCCTACTGTTCTAGTTGAAAAAGGACCGTAGGCACAAAATCTAATTTAGGCCCAACATGATACTGAAGCAAACATAAGTAAGAAACAACACAAAATGTTATATGTACATTTGAAGGGCAGTTAAATATTGTCAGTTCCACAATATATGAAACAAATTTTTCTCAATAGCCTCTTTATTGTAAAAAAAGAGGAAAAAAATATTACAATCACATGTATGACAGACTTTGCTAATCAATCAATCATATATAATCCAAAAATAGACAAATTCCTTTTTATGTACGTCAACATTTATTTGCTTCTAACAAATAACAATGTCTCAGCAACAGATCACTCTCAACAACAGTTTAGCTCATGTTTATTGTATTTTATAGACTGCCGTCTAAATTAAAGTTCAAACCAGTAAACGACCCGCTAACGACAAATAAATAAAACATGTAACAAATTTTTGAGACTCAAGCACTCTTAAGTCCATAAAAAAGCTTAAAAGAGTTCAGAATAATAAAGAATAAAGTTAAAGGGAAATGCAAAGTTAATAGAAAATTAATTTTTATTTGTACACCAAAATCAAACGGATTTTTTATAACCAAAACTGACAACTTTTTAAGCAAACTTTATACATAACAGAGCAAACAAAAAACTCAATTACAAGGGTTAAGCCTTAATGCCATACTCACAAAGAAATTAAACAAAAGAGGACAACAGCCAAGAGTTTTTCTCTTACCAAAGCAGACTAAAAGCGCTGTAAATACCATCAATGATTAATGTAATTTCACACGCCACTTAACATTATCCTTGCAAGGACATATTACTTAATTGGAAAGCTTACACTGAGCAACCAACCAAATTTTAACAACAATCTCACCATATACTTTGTGCCTCAGTCAGGCCAAGTAAATACTGTTAACCAACTACATTTATTTTCTAGAGCCATAACAACCAGTACAAAATGCATGATAAAGAGTAAAAATGCTGGCAACTTGTTGTAACAGTAACTAAAGTAGGGCACATGGCTGATTTTATTTTTGCTCCTTTTCGAATGTTCCAGCGCGTGGTCGTGGGAGATGGATGCTTCGCTTATTTCATTAATATAACAAGTTTAAGCTATTTGGTATACAGCCCGCATGCATGTGTCTGCATACAAACTTTAAGTAATTTCTTTGTTGGCAGAAATCATTGGGAGCAATTTATATGCTCGAGGTTATTCAATAAGCGAATGAAATATTAAAATATCAAGAATTTTATACACATCATCTGGTACCGGTTTTTGTTAGTGTTTATAAAATAAACATGTTATGGTTATGAAAATTAAAGTAAACAACTTTTGGTAGTGTAGGAGAAAAATATACACACTATATAGGTATATATGTATATAGAAAACTTTCAAAACAAGGATATGGAGACAGCTGGTGAAACAATCACGGTTAAAAGAATATATATGTATATATGTTAATGAACGTTAGTCACGTTTTTTTTTTTTTTACTTGGGTACCGCAATAATTTTTTCTCCCCAATATTTTGTTCAAACACACGGTGCCGAGCCTCCTCAGGGTACACCCATTCAAAAAATACAAAAAAGAAAATTAAAATCGAATGCCTCGAAAACGATCTTTTATATAGTCATAGTGGCAGTGTTTTTTAATGATGGCAAAAACTATCGACAAATCGAAGGAGCAGTATCAACAAAAGTCGGTCCATACATATCCACACAAATCTTCAAATCATAACTTCCTTAAGAAATACTTAAAATCTTCTCCTGCAGGCAATAATTTTTGAAGAATTTTGAGGAAAAAAAAATTTTTTTTAAGTTCAAGCCAGGATATATGAAAAGCATACAGCAATATTTCTTAAAACAGATTTATTTTCATCTATATTACAAAAGACAAGTAATTCACGAGTCCTAGTAAAAGAAAGTTGTCAAATTTGCAAAATTTTAAAAAAGGATATTAGGACAGCTTGCTTAATTTTTGAACTATCAAAAAATTTTTTATAAAGTTTCAAAAATGAACGCATACTACGTCCCGTAATAAAAAAAAACTATAAACATTTTTTTGATTTTTAAATTTTAGGTGCACTTTTGCCGGACAACTTTAAAAAAAAAATTTTAAGCCAACAAGTCTTTTTTACAATATTTTTGCAAAAAAAAAAGACATCACATTTTCAACTTTGAAAGAAATATCGAAAATGTTTGTAAAATTAATGAAAAAGGATATGAGAAAACCATTGAAATAAACAGCTAATTATATATATTTCAGAAGCTTAGAGACAATGAAATTATTATAAGAAAAAAATCATAAAATTCACAAATTTCAAAACAAGGATATTAGAAGAGCTTGCTGGATTGTAGCATTTTCAAAAAACATTTTTGGAAATCAATAGACAAATGTAAGTTACGAACTGTAATAAGAAAAATACAATTTTTCCAACTTTTCATTTTTAAAATACATCCATACATACATACATATTATGTATGTTTGTAATAACCAAAAAAAAAGTTCTTAAATCTTTGCAATTTAATGTTAAATATATTTTTTCAGGCCTATAAGTTTTCGCTTATGCATACGTTTTTACAAAATGATGGCATAGAAAACATAAAATTTGCTTGATATACAGCGACAAGGATATCTAAGTATTTCGCATTGCAACTAGAAAAACTTCAAAATTTAATCTGATTATTAAGTTTTAGCTCAATTTTGATTTAACCAGCCAACAGTAAGAGAAAATTTTTATGAACAGCACCAAAATGTTCAAAATGACAAAAAAAAAAAATATGTGGTGATTGCTAAAAAAAAAAATGCAAGATTTTGAAAAAAAATTTACGCTTAAAATATTTGTTATTTGAGGCTCCAAATGGCTGGCCACAAAAAATTGCAGATCGGCGTATGAAAAAGTTAACCAATTTATTTTTAAGGTGTTTTAACTGCAATTTATTTTAACAAGCAGTGTTTTGTTTTTTGTAAACACCAGACTAGGTTTCTTTAGTAACCTCAAATTAAATATTTCTTTCACAAAATAATCGTGTTTTATGAAATAATTAAAAAAAGGACATATAGGCCACTCTTTCAAAATCAATTGTTTTGAAAATAAATTTCAGAACAATTACTGGTTATAAAAATTTACCTATTGCTGGTGTATAAATATTTAGATATCCGGCCTGTTCTAAAAATTACGTGAATTCGAAACTCAACATAAGGATTACTAAAATAAGATAAAATTTTATATTATTAATGAAGTCTGGAATAACATTTTTACCGACTAAACTGCACTAAAATGTCATAAAAGATTTGCTCACAGTCAAGGTTTTAATGTTAATTGTTTTTAGAAATCAGGTGACTTCAAGCAAAGTGATTTTCAGAACAGTACTGGATGATTACCATTCACAATATTAAGCCTTGATTAAAATGTTTGTCATTTAGGCAGTTATACATGTTAAAAAGGAGGACTTTAAATTTTTGAAAATAATCTATTATACAAAACTCCATTTACAATTACCAATGGCGTTTTAAGTCTAATATAATAAATATCAATTATCCTTAATTACAAAATAATTTGGCTTTATTTATAAGTTAATAATGAGACTAAACTAATTATGCTGAAAATTCATCAATTATTAACATTTGTTTAAGCAATTTCAAGCCATTTACTTCATTCTTAAATGTCACAAAAATTCTTCCAAAACATTCTTTAAACTTGTTTAAGGAACTAATTAAAATGAGCAGCTAAAAATTTTTGTTTCCTGCCATATGCATGCGACTTAATTTCTGTAGCAACAATATTATCTCAGTATCTTGTTTGTATATTGTTACACAATATTTGCTTATTCATAAGCAAACATTAACTTAATTTCCGTGGTTGTTGCACACACACATACACAAACATACACGCACACACATACAACTTTTCATAACAATGTTTAAATACAAACTTGTATGTGCTGCTCGTATTACAAGTACCATTGCTACAGCTAAACATCAGATGATATCCTTGATGTTGTGTTTATGATTCTTTTGCAAATGTGTACACGTATGCGTGTGTGTGTGTGTGTGTGTGTGTGTGTGTGTGTGTGTGTGTGTATTTCACTTAATTTTTTTCTTGTGTTTCGCAATGAATAAAGTGATGATGGTAATGAGTTTGATGTGCAGAAATATGCAACTGCAACTGCTGATGATGAACATGTATCTAAAATACAGTTATGGTTTTCTAAGTTCCCAAATGCACTACGAAAACTATTAGGCCTTGAAACAAGACTTGAACTTTTGCTTTTAGGTTTTTAAATTTTTTTCCTAATTTAAATTTGAAATAAATTCCAATTAAAGTTTTCACCGAAACTTTTAAATGCCTCCGGCAGACTTCGACTTTAGTTTTGGGAGGTCCACGATGCCCTCTACAAACCTATAACACTCATTTCTTTCAAAGCCTGGCTCCTTATTCTAAAGCTTAACGTTTATTAGTTATTGCAAAATTTACAAATTTGACCAAATTTTTCTCACATTTCGTTTGCCTTGCAGCAATTAATTTTTTATTTTAACACAAAAATTGAACTCTTTTTGACTGCAAAGCAAAACCATAAAATACCTTTAAAGTAATCACTAACAAAAGATTTTTATAAAAATTAAGTTATCAAAAATTGTGATGCATTTTAACGAGTAAATCCCTCTCCTGTGTGTAGAGGCTGCAAAATTGCTGTTTATGCAACTATGGCCAGAAAAAGTTTGCAAAAGAAACAGAGAAATGCTAACAAAACATTTTTATACATATGTATATAAAATGTAAAACACTTTTTGCTCGTTTTACCCCAAAAAGTAGGCTACAAAAATAATAATAAACGTATTTGTTATACCCGCAGGAAAAAGATTTTCATTTAAAATTCTTTTTTTTATGTGTTTTTTAACGTGCCTTTTTTACATTCACACACACACACGCAAAACGGATTGTGGTCATTTTTGTTTCTTTATTATTTTGTTCTTATTCAGGCAGTGTAGTGCAATACGTGTGTACGGGCAGCTGGAGAGGCGTGAGTGAGTGAATGAATATGTGGGTAGTTGGGACCTTGTTTACGTGTTTCGTTTATAGTTTATATGCCTTGTGAAAATAGTTACACTCAACTTTGTGTTTTAACAAATTTTTCAGTTTATTTCCACCTAACGCCTTCACAGATTGTACAGTCTCTCGATCAGCACTAACGTTTAGCTATGCAACACACTTGCATATTAATTCATACGTGTATGCATGTATGTATGTGTAAGTATGTGTGCTTGAGTTTGACTATACACAAATATTTGTATATGTTGGCTTTTATGCACTTCACTTTTCATTTTTATTTATACAAGTATTACATTTTATTTAGGTTAATTCCCAATTACTGTGTAAATTGCTTAAAAAACAATTTATACATACAAAGTGTGGCGTTTAAACAAAAAAAAAATAAAAATAAAAACATCAAAACAAGACCTGACACTATACAATTTTCACTTCACACAAACACACATTCACACTCATTTAGAAAGCAGTAGTCTGTTGGCAAAAAAAAACTATAACTAAGTTGTAAAACGAGGTAGAAAAGAGCAAGAAAATTATAAATAGAAACTTATTTTTTCGTTGTGACGGAATAAACAAGTTTTAAATCTTGTTTATTCTAAGATAATCACATTAAATTGACACATTTTTCACATAAACTGCTAGTAATTGAATGAGTTTTTTTTTATTAAATTTTTTAAGCTTTTGCATTTTTAATCATCCATAAAAGAAAAGAAACCTCTAAGGATAAGTCTTTTATAGAAAGAAAATAATTTCACAAGGACACAAATATTTATTTCAAAAGATCTTTTAAAAGCTTTGCGAGCCAATGGAGACTAAAATTGTTTTCTTGTTTTCTTAATATGCACACATACATATTTAAATGAGCTGCAATAAAAGCTATTTGACTTACTTAATAAACCATAAAAGAGCAGCAAATTCTTACCTGAAAATATAGAAAAAATATATTTTATTAGAATTTTAATATTTCAACGGAAGTTTATATAAAATTTATTAGATTATTTGCTAAAACAAGAAAGAGTTTTTAAAATTTCAAAAAAAAATATTAAACAAATAAAATTTCTTTAAAAATAAAAGCCGGTATTCATAAAATACAAAGTTAGCTTATGATCGTTACTGTGGAAACACCCATATGTGTAGAAGGGAAACACGTTCAAGTTATTCAGCAATGGCTGTGGCGCAGACAGCCGTTGCGTGCTACAAGTTGTTGTGAGTACATTTTACAAACAATTTTTTGTAGAACACGGTATGGAGGGCATTTGCTAAGAAATTCTTGCAAAAAGGATATAAAGGTATCAAATTAACTCTTTTAGGTTTTCTTAAAAATAAAAAAAACTGTTGATCACTACAATTTTATTGCAGGGAAATCTTTCTTAATTCTGAGGTAGTAAAATCAAACTCAAGCCCGATAAAATAATCAACATTTGTATGGAATACAATTCTCTTGTTCTTGTTAATAATTTAGAATTTCTTTTCCCTACTAAACTTCTAAAAAAGAAGGATATATGTGCAGTTAGTAGGCCAATTGATTTATGGTTAGAATTTTTTGAAATTCTTCAATCTGCTTCAAGACCACAAGTTGTGTGATAAAAATTTTTTGAAAAATTAAGTGTTTTTTACAGCACATAAAAGTTTTTATGTTTTAGAAAAGAATACTCATTTATAAATCATTACAGGAGAAAAAAAAAAACCCAGTTAACGGCACCATAAATTTTCAACTACAACTCCTTGACTGCCAGTTTCGTTTTATGATTATTAGAATTATTTCTGTCTGTTTGCTCATAACACTTGTTTTGCAACATTTATAATCCTGTTTTTTCCATACCCTCAACAACATGTTGGCAGCCAAAGTAAAATTTTGTTTTATTACTCTAACACCTCTTAAACTGAAAAATGAAATTTACACTTAAAATTCACATTCACTAGCACTTGGTGTTGCAGACAATTTTAAAAGCACACATGCGAAAAGACACAATAAAGTTTAGTTTTCACTACTATTCCCAACACGTTTGTAAATAAAATTGCCATAAATTTCAGTTTTTCCACACACACACATGCATATTTGCACTATAGTTTGCACTTTAGAGCAAATAATAACAATAAAAAGAAAAAGCAAACAACTTAAAAATCACAAAAACTGGGATTTAGTTTTAAATAAAATTACAAAAAGTGAAAGAAAGAATGCAAATGTTTCAACTATCCAGGGAGCTTGAAATTTAAACGAATGAAAAGCTTTTTACAAAAATTATTATATGAAATGCAGAAAAGGAGCAAAAGATAACACTAAGCATATCAACAAAAATAATCTTGGTTATATCCCAAGTGGTCGTAAATAAATTCAAAAATAGTTAAGTCGCGTACGTTGCTTGTTATTTAAGCCCAGACACCGCCAACTACCCACCTAAAAGGACTTAGAAGCTAAAAGCACCACATAAAAGCCAGAACAAAAAAAAAAGAATCCACAGCATATGATGCTTACAATAAAATGCAACAAAGCTTAAAACAATACTAAATAAACCAAGAACATTTTTTTTTTAAATAAACAAAGCATATTTTATTTGCATAAAATCACACATTTACCCTCACTTGAACACAAAGTCATACAAAGAGTCGTTTGCATATACATATGTATAAGCCATATAAACAAATAACAGTGGAATGAATATCCTCAAAAAAAAAAAAAAAAGAATACTAAAGGCTGTAAAATCGTGTGGGACAACCATCCGCCCCCAACTCATTTGAAGGCTTCATAAATCTGGCTGGCTGGCTATTGTTTGCTGAAAACGCCAAAGGGGATTTTCGTCTATACTATTGGCTTGATAATATGCATGCATGTGCATGCCATAAAATGAGTGTGATATTCGTAGTCTTTTTTGTTGTTTTTGCACAGGCAAAAAACTTTTTCAAGTTTTGTTTGCTTAAAACGGAGAGTTTCGAATTAAGCATGTGTATTTAAAGACTTAATAGAGTACAAAATAAATACATTATTATTAAAGATGGGGGTATTAAAAAGGGAATATTTTAACGTATTTTCAAGCTGAAAATTTAATTTAAAATACAAACCAGGCAACCACAGATTTAAATAAACAAAAAGCTGTTAATGATGAAAAGGTTAAAAGATACTTTAATCAACTAAAACAACAGGAATTAATTTTTTTTATCAATTGTTTTGCAATTCCAATTTAAGTTCATTTACTTGGTAAAAATGTATCTTGTGTTATTTATCACGCTTCCTTTTTTTATAAGATAATAAAACTCGTTTTATAAATAATTATTATTTATTTTTATTTATTTTTAATATTTCGAATTCCTTTTGGTATTCTTCTTCAGAAACTACAAAATAATTTACATTTTTCTTAACGAAAAAAAAAAATTCCTAAAAATTCCACTACCTAAATCAGAAAGGCTCTTACTACTTAAGGTAGTAAATTTAGGCAAGTTATTTCATTTTACTGTAAATTTTAGTTTTATTGAACTTCTGTATTGTAATACATTTATATTAAATTACTTTTTCAGGCAAGTTATTTCTTAATATCGTGAAGGCTTATCTCAGTTTACGAATTTCTATGAAAATTTTTTTCGTTGAAAAAAATAAGAAGAAGATCGCTGGTCATGGCGAAAAGCTGTAATTATTTTTATAAATGAAAACAGGCCTGTCAGTTTTAAATCAAATTTTTTTATCGATCATATGCTTTCAAATCGCTTTTTTGTGGGAAAATTACATGTGATTTTTAGTTCCAAGTAATTCGAAAATCTTGTGGTCTTAAATTACATGTGATTTGAAATTCTATTGATTTTTCCTTGCAAGCCATTTCGAAATCTTTTGATCTTAAAGAGCGTGCTTAAAAACCACTTGGTTTCAAATCACATTTAATGTAAATGTCATAACGGCGTTTTTATTATGTTTTACTTATTAATTATAAGTAATTTCCAAACCACATGTGCATTGAAAACCACTGAAACCATATGAAAGCAATGTGATTTGAAAGTAACTTAATTTTTAATTATGAAGTAACTTAAATTTTAATTATGCCATGTAAAAGTGACGTTTCATTACACGTGATTTAAAAATCACATAATTTTCAATTCAATGTGATTTTAAAATCGCATGATTTTATTCACATGCATTACATTAAAAATGCATAAAACAAAAGTAATAACATCTAGTAGAACATATGTTTTTTTTTGCGAACTAATAAAACAATTTTCGAACTGAAGGTATAAAAAGGATATATGACAAAATTTTACATTTCTCCAATAATCGAAAGTATTCTTTTACCATTTGAAGCTTCTAGCATAAGCACATATTGTAAAGTATATAGCACCTACAGGATATCTTTTGTTAAATGAAAAAAATTCTAATGCTTGCAGAAACCTGGATGATAGCAAATACAAATAATTGTTTTTTTTTTTTTTAATTTAAAAAAAAGAAGCTTAATCCTTGTTTAGTTAAAAAAAAAATTTTTTGCCAAATGTGTTATGTAAAACAAAACTATTTTCAATAGCGAAATAATTTGTTTAGAGTGAGAAAGAGTATTTGAGAAATATTTTCAATTCAACAAAAATTTGAACAAGTGAAATAACAAATAATTTTTTTTCACAACATTCTTGTAAAAAAGGACATACGAGCCACTCGAACAAAATTCATCGAATTCAAGAAATTTTTATTTAACACAAAACATCTACCAAGAGCACGAATTGCTGGCTAGAAAAAGTTGATTAAAATGGTTTCCTAGGCGATATAAAAATGATTTTAAAAGAATTAAATTGAAAAATTAAGCCCTAAGACATAAATTTTATGACTAAGCCATTTTTCCACATGTTGACAGTTGCTTTATTTTGTTAGCCATAAAACAAAGCACACACGTACACAAACATAATGGCACGGTCTTACAAATATAATTACTTTAGCTTGAGTTTTCTAATTACTGGAAATGCCAAAGGCAGTTTTATAACACACACAGCATGTATTTAACCAAACACAACTTCAAACAAACATTTTTCACAAAAACCATATGATTTTTTTTTCAAACATGGAATAAATGGATTAAATAAAGCGTTTTAAAAGAAATACTCTCCGGCAAAAAAAAAACATCACAAGTACTTAAAAGTATTATAGAATTAAATTAAAGCATACGGCAGAAAAAAATCTCTTTAAGCGATGAAATCTTTGAAAAAGAGCAAATCGTTTCACAAATGATAAGAATCTTTAGATAAGCAACAACTTATTTTAAATTTTGCTTTTCCGAATCAAGTAGAGTACTTATGTATATTAGAAGGGAAAAGGATGTATGACCAACTTTTTGCAGAATAACTTAATCGAAAAAATCTTTAACAATTCTTAAGGTGCTTTGAAAAACAGAAATCGTAGTGATGATATTTTAAAATTAAAACATTTTATAGAAAAAAAAAAACCACAAAAAAGTTGCTGAATGACTGACTGGCTTGAAGATTTATGAGCTAAAAAGGAAAAAACCTGTTTTGAAGCTCAGCATCTTTTTGTCAAAGGACTTCAATTCTCTTCTTTCAAAATCTCTGAGGGCACTCTTTAAACCCCATTAATCACATGAATTATTTTACAAGATCTTTTCAAATTTCAACTTCGAGTAGCTAAATTTAAGAAGGTCACCAAAAAACTTTCAACTTTTTTTTGGCAAATCCTTATATAGGAGATGTTAAATAACTTAATTAACTACAATCAATTGGTTTACGAAAGGAAACAGCAATCATTCCTTTTAAACCTTTTAAATCCTTATTTTAGACAAAGTCAGTGGCTAAAATGGCAATTTTGGCATATACAATGAAAACTTAAGCTTCTGAAAAAAGGATATATGACTAGCTGTTCCATGAACAACTGCAGTGCATATATGTTTGCCGATTCTGAAATCCCTTTGCAAAGTACAAGTTGTGTTAGAAATGTTGGTCATGTAGCAGCCACGGGATGGATGTACCCCCACCAATAACTCTTTAACTGAACTTTTCTTATCTTCTTTAACAGTTTTGATCACTACAATTTTATCAAAAAAAAGTCTCTGAGGGAGTAAACATCGAACTCAAGCACGTTGAAATAATTTAAAAAAAGTTTATTTTGAAAAGGAAAAAATATGTTTAAGTAATTTGTTTTTTCTTTTTTTTAATTTACAATTATTCTATTCCTGTCCTGAATTAATTAGATATTAGCTATGGCATAGATAAATTAAATACGAGAGGCATTTCAAATTTCAATAGTTCTTTTTATTATATAAATATATTCAAGACATGTGGGAATTCAACTAATTCATAGCGTTAAGTATTACTTTACCTCAAGCCATTAAAAGAGTACAAATTATTATACCAAAGTTTGTTATTAAATTTGATTCTAATAAAAAGGACATATGAATAGTTCTTTAATAATCATTGTATTCAGAAAAGTTTTCGCATTCATTGATTTTTATAGCGGAGTACAAGCTGTGGTATAAATATTTTATTTTTATTTATATTATTTTTTGTACTATAAAGTTTACCTAAATTAAAGAAACTTTAATCACTAAATTCGAGGTTTTTTCAAACCCCAAAATATTTGCTTAAAATTTTTTAAGCTGCTTAAAACCTTATTATACAATATACATTCTTAAAATTGATATTTTAATTCAAATTAATATTTTAATTTAAACAGTTTAAAAAAAGGATATAATTCAAGCTTTCAATTAAATGTCTGTATTCAAAATGCACATGACAATTATTGAAGCCCTTTAAATAACATAAATTGCTGAAACAAACTTTAGGAAAAAAAAGGGAAAACTTTTCCCAAAAAAAAAAAAAAAAAAATAAACAACATATGTTAGATTTAACTTTTTAACAGATTCTTGTTAACCACAATATGTTTTTTGCCAACTCGTTATCATTAAGTTTATGTAAATTTTAATTTACGGTGGAAGACCGGAAAAACAGGGAATACAAATATGAAAATAAAATTTTTCTAACATCAAATTTTCACGCCGCAATTTAAATAATAAAACATTTTGTTGTTGCATTTGTAGTTGTGTTTTGTGCCTCTGCCAAGACATTTAGCAGAACAACAAGAAATATCCTTGACAGAAAATGGGGGAAACAAAAGAGTTGGTGTATCAAGAACAGCAGGAGAATGGTAGAATACTTGGGTTAAATAGTTTCAGCATTTGCTTTTAAAATATGCAAATGAGATTTTTATCACTGTCATATATGTGACATTACAAGGACTCTTTACATTTCTGTTTAGTCTTTTTTGTTTTATTATTTCTTATTTATTTATAACAGTGTGTGTTGAGTTTTTTTTTTCCCCGGCCTCCTATTGTTTTTAATACATTTGGCAAAGAGTTTTGATTGCGAGTTCATATGGGTGTGTGTGAGTGTGTGTGTGTACATTTGCGTAAGTGTAAACTTTCACTTAACAATGTTAATGGCATTATAACCTTCTCCCTCCACAGAGACAAATATTAAAAACAGACATGAATTCTGTAGAAGTATTTTACATGCATGTAAGTGTATTTGGGTATTCAGTTCTTATTTTTTATTTTATTTTTTAAAGGTTAAAGCTTTTATGTAGGCTAAGGATGTGAACACTTAAATTGGATTTTTGTTGTCAGCATGGTAGACATTATATTCCAACAAATCATAAAGGTTATGAGAATGACATGAAATTTTGCATAATGTTGTGTATAAAATCATTTGGGTTTTTTTTTTTTGTCCTTCTCGTGTGTACGAGGTTGGTGGCAAAACTTGCTTTATTTAAGGCTTAGAAATGCTATGAAGATCTCTCTTTTGTTAGTGGAATAAAATAGGACCGTTTTCGATGCAATCCAGCGATTTTCTTAAGAAATTTTTTTTTTTTTTTTTTTTGCAAAATTTTCCATATCTATTGTTTTTTTCTAGCCTTTAACTTTTTCTGCTTTTTCAAAGCGTTTTATTCATATACAATTTTATTAAAAAGTATCCTGTCTCTCTATATATCCTTTTTTAACTAATCACTTTGTATGACGTTAGTCGGGCTTGATTTCATCATATTTTATTATTGTGATTGATGTCAAAGAAAAATAAAAAATCAAAAACCCCAAGCCCCGAAGTTTATGGAACATAATAAATTAGCAAAAACATTAAAACAAACAGGATCAAGAAAACTGACCAAATATTTCTTGCAGCACAACTCTTTTATTGCTCATAAATTCATTTTAATTTTCTTTACTTCTTGTATTCTTCCTAGTCTTGGCAAAAATTATTTCGCATCTACCCTCGCACATCAAAATGTGTTATAATCTTAACAAAGCAGTTTACACTTTAATTAAATTTCAAATGAGTTTATAAAAATCTCTTGAAACAACAGCGTGTCTCAGTAAAAACAAAACCATAATACGACTTTAGGTTTAATAAAATTAAATCAAGAAAATAGCAAAATTTTAAAGCACCCCAACTGCCAGCAGAGCCATTAATAACGAAGCGTAAACTCCTTTCCTTTTTCTATATGGTTGTTAAACGTTTTAAAGCTCGACTTTTATAAAATTTCTCTCTGTTTTATAACTTTTACACTTTCATTTTAAAAGTAATAATTTTGCTTTTTACCAAACGATGTAAAAGAGTTTAATTAAAAAAAAAATAACGCGCGTTGATTTTGGGCGGAATTTTAATTTCATTGCACACACACACACACACGCAGACAAACATCTTAATGTAGCACTTTTATTGCTGGCAGTTATTTTCTGAAAGTATGCAATTAAAAGTTATTATTTTATGCTTCAGGTATTATACAAACGCAAACGGTTTGTCTTTGTGTGCTGAAAAGTTAATTTCAAAAATTAAAACAAAAGAAAATCTTTTCATGCGTTCCCTTGCATTGCTTGGATGGCGCCACAATAGCAGAAAAAAGAAACAGAAATAAGAGATTTTCGTTAATTTTTATTACATAGTAATTTATGATTTTAATAATTATGGTGTGCAGCAATAAATAATCATTGTTATTGAAGAGATTTAAGAGAGTTGAAAAATATATTAATTATAATATATAAAATTAAGAAAAAAAATTTCTCGGGGAGGCTTTTTCATAAACAAAACTAGTTCAAAACTTATATTTAAAGTCCTGGTGTAAAACAAAATCTGCCTGACTAAGAAATTTCGTCATTTTCGGGCCCCTGCCGAATATCCTTTTTTTAGCCCCAATTAGAAATTTAGTTTTTTCCCAAATTTTCATTTCACTATTTTTTATATTTGTATACCCTTTTGACCTGCCATAAAATCTCGGCTACACATTCCTTAACCTTGAAATTTTGCCACATAAGAATTTTCGAATTGTTGAAAATTACTGCTCAGCTGATTATTTCAAGACAAATAACATAAATTTAAATTACCAATTTTAATATATTTTTTTTTCACTTTGTTAAACACACAAATTATTATGCCACACTTGACTTAATTTGAACACTTTATTGGCAAAAAAAATGTTTGGGACAGAGTTGCAATGCCTCTGCTCAATTTCTGTTTAAAAATAAATGAAAGTAAAAATAATCAGTAAAAAATTAAAACACAAATCTGTGCCGAGTTCCAAAAACACATACATAAATACAGCTTTTCAAATGAACATTTGCTCAATAAGGACACAAAAAAGTGCGAATATTTCATATACATATATTGCAAAACATTCGTGTATCGATAAATATTTAAACATTTCTGTTGTTCTTGTTGTTAAGACTTACAAATATTTAAAGAGATTTGTTGTTGATGAATTGTACATGAATTTGTATTTGAAATTAAATTCAATGAAATATTTAAATTGCAAGTTTATGGAGTATTTTATGAAAAACAATTTTTTTTCAAATTTAAATTCAAATTGAGCATTAGTTTTAGTTTTAAGGCCATATTCATAATAACTATTGTAAATTTATTAAGCTCTTATTTGACGTATTTCTACGGAATATTTGTCAAATAAAAGTGTAATAAACCTTCAATAGTTTTTATGAATATGGGTGTAAGAGTTTAGTTTTAGTTTTATAGTGCGACGAATATTTTTAAGTCTCTGTAATACAAGGCTCTCCATCTGGCCTTTACGGATTCAAAACAATAGTATGTGAAAGAATTAGAAGCACTTAGCAGAAGTGCAGTCTGTCAAGCGCATGTCCTCTATGCTTATTGAGCAATTACTGAATCATAATTTAAGCTAAATCATAACTGTAGATTTATTGGTATTATTTTTAATTTAATGCCTACATAATAAGCATGTGTATTTGTTTAAGTGTAACGATTATATCAAATCACTTTCTTTTCACACATCAAATGCACACACACACACACACACAGGCGAGCTTACAAACACTGATACATAAAACACTTTGTTGGATAGAATGTCTTGTTTCCAAACCCATTTCATTGCACACCCTAAAGCAACAATAATAAACAACTACAACAAATATAAAAGAAGAAAAATATGTTCATTACAATTGTGTGGATGTGTGTGTGTGTGTGTGTGTGTGTGTGAAAGAGTGTTTGTTAGACAGGTGTTTTGTTAAATGTGTTGCTTTTAATACTGAAATAAATCTTTTTATTTCTTTTTTGCCTTTTTTTTGCCTCATCATGTTCGTCTAAAACACAACTGAAGAGTTTTGTTAAAAGGTTTTTTTGTTGCTGTGGCTGTGTGCAGTTTTTCTTCATTTTCTATGCATATTTCTCAATAAAACTTCTTGTAAAATAAATATTTCATGCAAAAAAAAAAAGCAAATATATATAAAAAAAATGTTTTCAAAAAGAAGCAAAAAAAAAATAACTAGTAAAATAGTTTTTCCAGCTACTTTACGTATTAAATTAGAATAAAATATGTAGAGCAATAATTTAAGCTGAAAATTTAAATTTCTAGTAAAAGTTCTCTAAAGAAAATTGTTTCAGCAATTTATCAAACAGTGTTTGATAAATTATGCTTAAATTCATTTATTTTATTTAGTTTTATTTTATTTATTTACTGAGTTCCATACCAAGAAAGTCTGCAATGCTATTTTTATAGTTTTTATAGGCATAATTTTTGCTCAAACTCTTTCAGATTTATTACTAAGCTGAACTGTATGGAAAAAATATAACATTAAAATTTTCTCTCAACATTTCTTATAACAAAAGTTAAGCTTCACATGATGCAATCTTGCCGAAAGACAACAAGGACATTGTGTCAGCAAGGTCAGCACTATTTAAATACATTAGTGTTTTTCTTTATGTAAAATAGAAAACATTTTCACTTTTTTATTGAACAAGGTCATGAAAAATTTCACATTAAAAACATGATAAAAGCTTTTAATGATAAGTGGAGATTTTCTTTGGAAAATAATAAAAATTTGGCATCAAAAAATATTTGGAGGATGTAGATTTTTCTTTTTTTTAGTTAAAACCTTGAAACAAAGAAGATGAAATAGGAATTTTTGTTGTTTGTATTAGAAAATATCTTTTTTTTCAAATTACTGCTATAAAAATAACATAAAAAAATTATTATTCAAAATCTTTTCAAAAAATATATGTATATCATGTGCAGAGTTATGCCTGCAACATTCTTTGCCAGCTGAAGTTTATGGAGGTATTTCTTTTCCAAGAATTGTGTTTCTTTTTTTAATACGCCAGTATCATGAAACCGTTCATGTTGTACTTCCTTCCATTCACCGACTGTGGCAAAACGAAAAATAAGCAACAGAAATACAATACACTTTGCATGTATTAAAGTGTCTTTTTGCGTGTCGGAGTGAGTGTGTATGTGTTTGCATGTGTATTTAAAACATTTCATTGTAATGCTTGGATCTAAATAAACAAATACACTATGAGACACGCACATATTTATGTGAATGAATGTCATTTTTGCTCATGTTTCTTTTTTTCCTTCTTCTTCTTCTTCTTTTGCTTTCTTTTCATCTTTGCAGTCTCAAAACAAATATTGCTTTCTCAGTGGTGCTCCCAGCCACAATAAGCCATAAAATTCCAAATGGAAAACTGTATGGCAACATAAACCTAAGTAAGCATAATAATGTAACTCTTATAAATAATTGACAAGCCAAACAAATATGAGCATGTTCAAGTAATAGCAAATAACAAAGAATTTAAATCTTGTATTTTCACAAAAACTTATTCAGATGAAAATTTTAATTCAATATTAGAACACATGTTGGCTTTTTTCAAGATTCAAAACAAACCCTTATCTAGGCCACAAAATTTATTTTCAATACAATAACTACTCTAATTTAGACTGCAAAATCTAAGCCTACAAAAGCAATTGTCATGTATTATGTTGTGCCGAAGTGTGTGCTTTTGTTTTGGTCCCCAAAAAATATGTTACCAAAACAATGTTGTTTTGCGAAATTGTTTTGTTGTTCGAAAACCTATTATTTTTTAGCAAAAACCAAAAAAAAAAACAAAACACAAACACACAAAAGGAAAGGAAATGTTCAGCATATTTATTTAAAATGAAAATAATACCAGAACTTGTTTAAGCATGTATTAAAACTTTCGTTCACTTAAATACAGCCTGCTGGTAGGCAACAGAAAAACATGAAAACAAAAAGTGTTTTAGTTTTAGTTTCAAATGCTTGACACAGATAAACTTAATTAAGGACTAGGAAAATTGAAAGTTGGCAATCAATAAAAAAAAATTGAAAACATGAAACTGATTTTTTTTTTTTATTTATTAAAACCATTTTATACTGGTTTAAGCACTGAGGTGCTGCTAATAAACAATAAAATGCTCTAAGTTAAATTGATTTTTGAAATCAATATAAAATTTATTTTTACTGTATAATTTTTAGTATAATATTAGACTCAAAATATTTTTAATTATCTGGGACCAGATGAAGATCAACAAATTAAATGGAAAAAATTGTTGAAACATAACTTTGGAAAAAGTTAAGTTTGGAAAACGAACATAACGAATCAGAAGTCGATTATTTATTGTATTACTTTTCATTTGCATGACACACTGCACTCACACCGTAAGAGCTGAACGTATTATTTGAGTTTTTGACAAGTATTAATACAGAATAGTATACTCTGAAAACGCTTCAAGCAACATCTTTTCACAGTGTCCGTCCTTTTTATCTTGTTTATCGTTCTTATTTCAGCTTCATGTTGCATAACAAAAGTATCGTGTTTTTTTTTTTTTTTTTTTTTTTGTCTAATCCAGCAATTAATTTTTCTGCCAACTTTACTGTTTTGCTACAAATGATAACGAATCATGTTAATTAATAACAAGTTTTTGTTTTTGAAACAAATAGAATTTCTTAATCAACCAAAAGAATAATGAAACATACACATCTATTAAAGTTAACTTTTAGGAAAGTCTGGTTTTTAATTAATGATCTTGATTTATGTTATAAAATTTATGTGTCAAAATAATTGAAGCGAACAGTAAAATGTATAAACTTCTGTATACGAAACTATGGATTTTACGGCCATTTTCAGGAGTTCAAATAGATGTGTGCATATGATTAAACTGAATAATAGAAAATAAGATAAAGGGCAAAATTAATTTCAGCAGAGCGATAACATGTTTATGACAGATATTCGTACATGCCTACAACTGGAGGTAGGTACTTCAAAGTGAAAGATATTATGAAACAAAACTTAATGACAACACTACGTCTCTGCGGGAGAAGTTAAACAAACAAATTTTCTAAGTAGGGGAAACATTAACACTGTTGTGAGTACTAAATACGCCTTAAAATATGCCACACTTTAACAATCTGTTAAAAACATAGTATAGCTATAATCTACACTTTAAAAAAAAGAGATATTTTTGAAATTGAAAAAAACATGCTCCAAGTCAAAAACAATAAAAAAAAATATGAATTTATGTTTTTTTAATCAATATCCAATAATTCACAAAGTCTATTTCCAACTCACTCTTAAATTTACTTGCACGACTCAATCTAATGATAAGAATAAAGTCGAGGAAACAAAAACTCCCTACCACATCGTTGGAGAACTGCAGCAGCAAAAAGAAAAAAAGAAGTAGTTATCTGCGGCAAGTGAAACGAATGGCAATGGAAACTAGAAAGCAGAAGGAGGCAGAAAATATGATTTCAAAGCATACTCAAACATCTTATTCACTACTCATAAATTCAAGATGCGTAGCAAGCCGTACCTTTCAAAAGGAAAAAAAGAAAATATGCATACATTCGTATGAATATTGGAATGTTAGAAATTAATGTAGGGTAAAAATTTAGGGGTTGTTTGGCAGGGTAAGATGGCAGCAAATGAAATATAGCACCACAGCATACAAGGACCAAACGTTCTTATCGCCACACTGCTGCTATCGAAAATGTTGTTAGGCAAATTGATGTTGCTGGAATGGGATGGGGTAGAGTAGGGTGGCTGCAGTATAACATTCTTAATGTCCTTGAGCACGAACACATTTCACACTTAAAGCTAAAATGGCATGGCATTATACAACGTAAGCAAAAGGTTTGTCGGGCCAAAAGTGTTATGACTCAAGTTAAAGTACCACACAGCATTCACAAGGAAATACTTGAATTTGAGAAACATGCTCGTTAAGATACTATTGCTAGCAAATATACTCAGCAAATGGTTTCAAAAAAAAAAAATAAGAAGAGGTTATTAAAAGAATAAATAGTTTTCAAAAGTTTAAAGCAAGTTCTCCATAAACATCTTTAATTTTCAGCAATTAATCATTGAAAAGTTTTTAGGGAGTATTAAGAAAATTATAACAAGCAAAGTAAATATGAAGCTTTTAAAGGATACACACAGCAAAAAACCAGTTAATTCTTTAGTTTTTGGTGGTGAAAATTAAAAAAAATATTGATTCACCATTTTAATTCAAGCTGGTTTTGTATTTAAGAACAAATATGAAAATTCATATTTTGCTTAATTGTATTTCTATCTATTGTATTTATTTTTGTACCGCAAAACCACTCGTTTTAACTGATGCTTAACACAGTATACAGTTTGTGACAAAAACGTACATAAGAACGTGTTCGACACAGGCGGTGTTACCTCCTTCTTGAACAGGCCTTCTAGAAGACTTCCCAGGTATTGGAAGGCCATGGCTTCCTGGGACATTGCGTGTAAAAAATATATAAATATGAAATAGAATAGTAGGGCATTGTGTATGCGAAATAAAAGCTTCTCCGCCGCTGGAATCTTGTAAACGTTCTTTCATTCTGCTGACCAATTCCAGGGTACCTCTAGAAAGGTCAAATGTATGCTCGATCTCTATTAATTTTCTCTCAAATAATTAATTCATCTTCACTAGTATTTTTAAAAGCAAACGTGAGTGCATTTTTTTCAGGCCAAAAACCAACCATTTTTCGTGTCAAATTTTCTTAGAACATGTCATGTCAAAGCAAGTTAAAGCTGTCAATGTTGGCAAATTTCTGACTTTGAACTATTCTGTTTCTTAACTTTACTAAAACAAACTTTTCAATATGTTCCTCTTCAGGTTACAGTAAAGCCAGAATAAACAAAATGATAAAGAACAATAAACACGAAAAGTGAAGAAGTTAAATAAAAAAAAGTTTTTTAGTTCTAACCAGGAAGAATTAAAGCATACATTTTGGAGTTTTTTTTTCCAAAAAAAAAAAACATCAAGAATTAATTCAATGCATGGAATTAAAAGCCAATATCTAGAGAAGACAAATTTGTAAACAGATCTCAATTTCATTACTAGTTTTAATATAAATTAATTAAATATTAATTTAAAAAATTTTCTAAAAAAATAATGATATTAAAAAAAATTTGTTGTTTAACAAATATAGCCCGTATTATCAAGACGATGATTGAGCACTTTTCCCCTGCTTTCTTTTAGTTCCTATAAACACCCTCTAATAAATGCTGTATTTTTTTTTTTTTATTGGATAAATATTTGCCTTGATGTAGGCAATATTTTTCAACTCTTTTGAATAAATTTGCTTTTGTTAACCTATTTATATAAATTATTTTCATTTCAGCTCAAGTGAAACTTAAAACATAAAAAGGAAATCGAAATAAATTTCTTTTCAATTGTAACAAACAAACATTTCATTGAATATAAACTTTGCATTTTAATACAATGGGATCCCTTCTACGTTTCTCTAATTCATTTGTCTTGTTAAGTGAAATTTAAGTCACGTTTTTGTGAAATTACTTTCTTGGTTTTTGGGTTTGATTTGATTTCAATTTCTGTTTTGCAAAAATACACAACTTTCTTCGTGTTGCCGTAGAACAACTTTTGATTTTATTTCCCCATAGAGAAAAAAAAACTTCTGTTATTTTGGTTTTTTTTTTTTTGCTACCTGCTAAATAAACTCAAAAAACAACTGTTTGTAAACCTACTTTTACCCATATAGACATTTTTTTTTTCAGCCAGCCTTTTGCTAACAAAATACAATGCTTTTAAGTATGTATGATTATTTGTGCCAAGTATTTGTATGAGGAAATACAGAATAGTAAAAGAAACATAAACTTTGCTAGAAATAACTTTTCGTAAGATTGTCGTAAATAAAAATTGTTGTTTTATTAAGATTTAAGTTATAAAAATAAAAACAAGATGTAAAAGTTAGAAAGAAAAAAACATAAAATCTTGAAGTTTATTTGCTGCCAAACAACAAAACATTTTGAACAAAATGTGATATAGCAACCAGCAAAAAACAAAGAAAACTCAAAAGCACAAGCATACTTTTAGGCGGGTTTAAATACAGCAACAGAAAATCAAAAACCATTCAAAGCTATTCCTAAACACCAGTAATGTATACATACTTAAAAAGTATTTTAAGTTTAAAAGTTGTTTAAGGAGTTTTTCATGTTCGTGTAAAATGATAAACAGCTTAAATTATTGCCTACTTAAAGGATTTGAAAAATGTTTAGAGAAAATAAGGATCAAAGTATTAAAATTATACGTGATAAATATTTACTAAGCCAAAGAATATAATAAGAGCTCATTTCAGGACTTCAAGAACATAAGTCCGTATAAATAATGCTTAAAAATAGCTAACATTTCTTGTGTGTACTTGAGAGAATGAAATATTTTAAAGTCTACTTGAAGGCATATTTATGAAAATCTATTTCATTCATACTATTTCAATGAGAAAAGTTTTCTAAATAAATTTTTTATACATAATTTGAAAGGAATCAATTAAGTAGCTTAATATCTTATAAATTTTAATTCATGAAAATTTTATATTCTTACCGTCTAATTCATAAAAATTATAACAGGTTTATAAAGCTCTTATTTGACAGATTTTCCATACAAATATGTCAAATAACAGTCTTATAAGCCTGTAATAATTTTTATGAATTAGGGGGTTATATTTTTGTTGAAGATAAATAAAAAATACTAGTACTTGAAAAAATCAATTAATATTTGTTCAAGGTATTTATTTAAAACTAGTCTCGCAAATTGAAATTTTTTCTGTGCCACATTTCTACTAAAACCTTTAAAAAATTTTTTGTACAAGTAATTACAACTAAATTTTATTTATAAAAGTTAAACGAATGTTGCAGCAAAATGTGGCCCAAAAAATTTTTCCCGAGTATCTTATCAGCAAAAATTTTAAGACCGCTCACTTTTTTGTACTACTGTGATATATTAAAATATTAAAAACGTTGTTACAGCACACGATTTTACAAATTTATGTGTTTAGGTTTATGAACAAAAATAGACATTTTTAAGCAGCAGTTTCATAAAATAACAACAGTTTTCGTTGCGTTTATAAGGATTTGGCAACCAGGGATGGAAAAGTCGAATATTATTTTTATGTCAGAACTAAAAAATATTTACAGACATTCATAAGAAAAATTTGGTTTAGAAACAGTTTTTTTTAGCTCTATGAAGGCAAAACAAAATAACAGTTTTCTTCTAAGGGGAAATAAAATCAAGTTATTCTACAGCAGCACGAAAAAAATTTTAGTTTTGAAGGCCAAAATTTGTCACTATTATCTAATCGATTGTTCACGCCACTTTAAAAATAAATAAAGAAAATGTATGTGAAAATGTGGAATAAATAAAGAAAATGAGTTCAAACAAACGTTTATAAAGCTGCGGGCGTATTTTTGTATGGAAAAACGGTTGACGCTCTAGCTCAGATTATTGAACTGTAAATTTATACTTTTGTTTTTAATTAATTGGTAATTTTTTATTCTGTAAAAGACATTTGCTTCAAATTATATTTGTGTTTGAAAGAGACACAATTTAATTATAATCCCTCTAACTTTTGTATACTTTTTGCCTAAAACTATGCAATGCTGTTAGGCTATTTTGGGTAAATTAAATTGCTTAACCAATAACGACACTTTCTCACTACCATTTCCTTTTTTTCTCCTTCGCCTTACAACTAATAAACTTAGAAGCATTAAAAAATGCAGAAAACTTTAGCCATTCAGCCATAGTGTTGCTTCAAGAAATAAACATTAAATAAAGTTTTCTTCCTCTTCGTCACTTTCTTTCAGCAACCACACTGCAAACATTGCCGACAAACTGTTTTCGTTCGTTTGCAAGTCTTTCTTATGCTAAAGAAGTTGGCTTTTTGAGCCTCTTGTTTATTTTCGCCACTGTATGCGGTTGCATATTATTTTGAGAAATGGCAGAGTAATAAATAAATTAATTTGGCTAGTTGTTGCCAAGAAATTTCGACCATTTTTACCACCACAAATGCCGCTGTAACCGAAGAACTTTGGTTAGAAACAGTACCAGCAGTAGTCAACACTATGGACAATTTATCAACCCAAAAGGGAAAAAAATCAACTGATGCCAAACAAGCAAAAAAAAAAAAAATTCGCAACTCTCTTCAACGATATAAAGAAAATGGCAAAAAGTTTTGATTTTTTTTTTTTCGTTTTACGTCTTTTTTTTAAGAAAACGGAATGGTAATGATGACTGTAACAATTTTTTAACTTTTTCTGGAAAGCAAAAAAAAAACTTTTTCAGCAAATGGGATTCTTTTTCTTTTTTGCCTGTAAATAACTTTTGCTAACTTTAATTGTTTTTCCAGGATTCTCTAGAAATGAACTATTTGAAAGTTATATTTACAGTTTAAAGCAACTATGGCTAATATTTATGCAAAAAAAAAAAAAAAAAACTATGGCAAAAACGAATTTAGTGCACAAAACCAGAATAATATTTTACAGTTGTAAATCTTTTGTTAAAATTACAAAAGTTTGAAACGTCTAAGTATATAGAAGAACAGGGATAAATTTAAGCAATTTCAATTTATGCAAAACGGAAAAAGGTAATAAAAATGAAACAGCACACTTGGCAAATAAAACAAAACTTAATGCCTTAAATTAAATACTGAAATACTAACTGCATGAAAGCGTTCAACACAACTAAGAGTACAACTAAAAAAACAAAAATTAAATTCTTAAATTAAATATTAATTTACTGCCTTGAAAAAAATCACAAATGCATTTTGCTAAATAGCAGCCTACAAATTTAAATTGAATTCAATAATTCAAACAAGCCAACAAAAATATTAACAATTCTTGAATGCTTGACAACTTAAGAGCTGATTGTTTAGTCTACTTTAGAGCTACAAAAAAAACCAAAAATATTTCAGAATTTATAAATAATTTATAAGCCAAAGAAAAACATTTTTCTTGTCACAATTCTATTTTGTAGTGAGTCAATTACAAAGTGTGTGGCAAGAAAAGAAAAATCAAACTGTAAAAAATAGAACTATTGTGCCTCAGTGTTGTAATTAAAAAGTTTAAGATAAAAAACAAATTCTATAAAAACAGAGAGCAGCATTTTGAAAGGATATAGTAAGATTATGTGAGGTTTATTAGAAAGGTATGTTTGCCCATGTCGTGCAACATACACTTAAGCCAGTATAGGCAAAATGTTTGATGCATAAATCCATAGGAACTCCTTGTCATTCGCAAGGTTTCTTAATTTCCTGCCTCATATTGAGAAAGATTTTTTTGGGATGAAATTGCAGTCATCAACATTTTTGAAGGAGACAAGAAAAGTAAAGTTGAAGAATTATTGGCTGGGGTACAATCACCACGTCACTCATCAGCACCCAAGTCATAATCAATTGCATACTGAATGTAAGTAACAGCCAAAATTAAGCAAAAAACAATTTGTGTTGCCTACTTTATGGCTGCTTTGACTAAAACAACATTTTCCTCTTGATTAATATTAAAGATAATTCGTTAAGGCTGATAAAATTAAATAACGATGTTATAATATAATTCATCTTTTACTGCTAATTTTATAAAATAATACCTGGCCAATGTTGATAATTTATAGAAATTATAATTATTTTTGTTTTTGAGTTTTTTTTTACAATTTTATTAAATAACCAAAATTAAACGTAATTACCTTTTGATTTATTTTACCAAATTCAATACAATAAGTAAATCAAAGCACACAAGTACTGATTTTTGTATCGGATTAATTAAAATCCAAAACAAATTTATATTTCTAAACTGAAACCAAATAAAACAAAAATTTTGCCAATTTTCAATAACATAAACTATTTATGCTGTAAAGCAAGTTGGAAACTAATTTTAAATTGAGAAGAAAAAAATATATAAGCATAAGCATACATGGAAACCAATAATTGCACTAATAAATCCTTTCATAATTTCAACGCATTTATTTGGGGTTTTCCACTTTTTTTCTTTGTTTTTAATGAAACAAACAAACAAATAAGAGCATTTAATTTTAGCAAAACAACAGTGTTTAAGGACAAAAATAATTAACAATGATATTTATTAGAAGCAAATAATTCAAAATATTCACTAAAAGCTATATTTTATTTTGATAGCAAAAATTTTTATTCCAAATGCAACACATTGCGAGTGTGACATATTCCCAACGTTACAAATTCAAAAGCGTACTTCTTTGATATGCATTTTCGGTTTTATATGCCTGTTGAAATTATATTTTATTTCGAAAAGATTTTTGGTAGAATAAACTAGGTCGAACGTGACATATCACAAACGTGACATATTCTAAATACGTCTTATAGTGCTGGTTAATTCTGCTATTTTTCGTTGATCAATGTTACTCAATACTTTTCATGTGGGTACTATTTGGAATACAATATGGAACGGAGAAACTGCTACGACTTATCAAGCCCGAATTAAGTAGAATGGGAGTTATGACAGGTCACTCTCAACTACTGGCACATCTTAGTTAGCCGTATAGGAATAGCAGGAGGAGATAAATGTAGAGCATGTGGGGAGGAGAGCGAAAACATTAGAGCATTGAAGCATATAAATAATTAAGTTAATTTTTATATGTTAATAAGAATATGATATACATATGTATATAAATCTTTCATGCAACCACTTGACCCTTCAATAAGAACTTAATGAGCTTAAAATAATTTTTATAAATAAGACTAGCAAAATTTATCAAAATCAGAAGGTTTTGCTCAATGAAGAACTGGCCAATTTCATGCCCACTGTAAAAAAATAATTGTGAAATTTTTTTCAACTTGTTTTAAACATATACGCATGTATATTCATTACAAATTATACCGTAAATATTAATTTTCTTCATTATGCCATATTGTGGAGAATGAAAAATTGTTGCCTGCTTTAAGGCGTTTGATTAAATAAACATAATAAATAAGTGTATATGGACATATTATTATTTTATTTTTAAACAAAACACTCTATATTCAGTTTGCCCAACAGCGTTTAAGCATTTTGTAATTTTATTATCGAATAAAAAAAATTATGATATGATATAATTTTTTTGTGCCTCCACTTTATGCAAACAAGTAATTTAATTAGTTTAAAATTAATACTTAACAATGAATATAATTAAAATAAATAATACAATTGTTCGTGGACACAAATTTAAAATACACATTAATAAATTTAATCAAATAATAAAATCCTTTTTTTTATTGTTTTTCATAAATAAAAGAAATTTATAATAATAGAGCTTCAATAATTTATTAGTGTTTTAAATAGTGATTAGTTATTGTAAGCAATTGAAATTCTAATCGACAATACCGCAATTATTTTAAAAGTATAACTGACACGTGGTGGCAAAAACTGAGATTATAGCAAAATTTTTTGGCAAAAAAATAAACATTTCAAGAGAATAACCGAAAGTTAAGCCAAGATCTATTGATTTATGATTCAAAAATTATAATTATTTTATATGACTTATTTTAAATTAATAATGAACTATTTTCTATTTTATTTAAAAGGTAAGAAAGTGGGTATACGTAAAAAGAAAATTTGGCATAAAAAATTTGTACATAAATTACATTTGAAGTTGGTTGGATGCTGACGATCATCGTAGTAAACATGAAACAGCCACGCTATGTTCCCCAGAAAAACAAGTCTTTAACTCTACTTTTCCTGTCTTCTTTAAAAAAAATTTACCACTACAAAATCTTTTTTAATTCTGGGGAAGTAAAATCGAACTAAAGAACGATAAAATAATAAACAATTGTAAATAAAATTTCACTATAATTGCAAATAAAATTCGCTGGTACCGGCGCAAGATTTGAAAGCGTTGTCATGACCCAACATAAGTGTTACATAAACTAATCTCTCTTTTATAACTTAACCATTCCTTGATTAAGTTTTACTTTCTGTTAAATTATAGAAAAATATTAAACAAATTTTCTTGCCTTAAATATGTCAGTTCTTTTAAACAAAAGCGTAGCTGCAATTAAATGAAATCTAATTAAGAAATTTCGGGCCGCCATTTCTTTTTTAATAACTTTGTTTTTGGTAGTTAATCATGTTTTTTATCTTTTCGTTCGAGACAAAAGTTGTCTCTTACTTCTCGATAGAAGCACTATTATTAACTTTTTATCTAATCAAATAAAGTTTGGGAAAAGTTTTCTAATAAAAGTAAAAACAAAAAAACTGTAATTAGCTACAAAAATATGAGCTGCCATTAATTTCTCCTCAGAAAATTTTAAATTATTCCTGAACTTTTTCTTATTAATAAGAAATCAATAAAACTTGTTGTTAAATTTACCCGTTCCCAACTTCAAAGAAGTTAATTAAATACAATTAATTAATGGCTGTTTAATAATATTGTTGTTATGTATGTATTTGCATTTGTTTTTTGTTTTTCTCTTGCTCTCAGTTAGAACAGTTACAAAACAGTCTCGTAAATGTGTAAGGGAGTGCGTGTGCATAACAGTGTTGCCATTTTGGCACTTTCGCTGTTAGTTTTAGAAAAATTCCTTTGGGTTAAAGAAATGCCAAAAAAATGCAGCTGTAATCAAAAAAAAAGGTTTTTTTCTTTGTTCTTAATAGCTTCAGAAGTAATGGTTATACCAAGATATGATATTACAAAGGCTGAAAGCTATTATAATTTAAAACTTTCTGAATTTTCTGAAATGCAACGGCCTCCTCAGCATTCTAAGAAAAAACTTATGTATGGTATTTCGAACTGATGATTTTTAGGCTCATTAAATTAAATAATAATTAAAGTTAGGATTTTGTTCACCACGTTTCGCAACAAAACTTTGTAATTGAACTTTGTAATTGAATCATAAAAATTATTACAGACTTATAAGACTGTTATTTGACATATTTGTATGGAAAATCTGTCAAATAGGAGCTTTATAAATCTGTTATAATTTTTATGAATTAGACGGGAAAGCTATAACCATAAGAGCGATTCTTGAATAAGCAAAACCTTTTATTTTCAGGAATCTAAAGTCTTAAGTTTTGAAATGTAATTGTGAAATAAGACCCGTATAATCCCACCTTTAGCTTTAAGCAATTTAAAAAACCGGCCTTAGAGTTAAAAGACCACAAAGTTGTATAAAAACATGGTGGTTGTTCATGGTTTTTTTAACTATTTACTGCTTACTACTCTATAAAGGATAATTATAAAGAATAACTATAAAGATTCAAACTCGTTCGAACTGAGTTTTCCGGCAACACTGTGTATTCAGCTAAAGTAAGTAAGTTTTCTCAGTTAATTATTGTTTTTCTTTTTTCTACTTTCATCATTTCTTAAATACCGTTATATGTCAAGCATGAGTTGGAAGAAGTGTTTGTTTTTGTATGGAATAGTGTGTGTGTGTGTGTTTGTGTGTAGCAACCCAGTCAGCGTGATTGTTTCTGTAAAAATCACACAAATGACACTTTAACGACTGCCCCAGGTGAAAAAGAAAATAAAATAAACTGAATTAATTTTGGTACACTGAAAAAAAAATGCTCGCAAATATTGAGGAAAATTGTTTTAGCCACCTGTCGTCACACGTTCAAGTTTTGATTATCAATTTGCAATATGCTCATGTTTTTCGCGCAGAAACACTCTCTTTTTCTGAATTGACGTCTAGATTGCGTTCAATATTGAACTTCCATCCATCTGGCGATACAACGTTCAATTTAAATAGCTGATCACAGATTAATTTAAATTTTTCGAACTCAAAGAGTGAAAACGGAGTCATATTACTGAGACTTCTACGACGTCCGTCCGCCCGTCCGTTCGCCACCGGCCCCATTCTCCCAAACAGTAAGAGCTAGAATGCTAAAAACTAAAAGCTGAAAGAGGTTTCCATACCAGAAACTGTGAAAATTAGATTAAATTAGCTGCAACTTTTGAACCATTAGAGCTAACGAGCTAAAATTCTCACAGGATACATGAATACATTGGCCCTACATAATACAACTATTAAGAGATAGAGACTTGAAATTCGCCCAGGATATGCAGTTACCATACCAGATGGTGGAAATTTAAAAGAAAAAGTGTACGTCGATAAACAACAATTCTGCAGCTAAAGAATGAGGCACATTAACGGCATAGAACTTCAATTATGTCTCAGCGTCATCAAAAATTTGCAGCGAGGTGTGTAGCCCAGGCCGTGGCATATTTTGTTCCATGCATAACTGAACCAAGCCCATATTATCATAATAAAAATAAATTACAAAATTTCCTAAATAATTTGTGTTTTGTTCAAAATCAACAGCGGCTCTAAAATTTAGCCATCCTTTATCACTAAAAAAAAAAAACAATAAAACAGTTCTTTTTTGTTTAATATTGATAAAGTAAAAAGGAAAAATAAAATTGACTGAGCTGTGCTAAGTTCATTTCGGTGCTGACTACAAGCGTGGCGGCTTCGAAACATCTGGATGTCCACCGTGCTAAAATTTATTGTACTGTCATTGTTTAATATTAAGCAAAATAGCAGTGTTTTATTAAAAGGAATTTAAAACTTCGAAAACGAGACTATTTCTTAATAATAATAAAAAGTTTCAAAAATCTCCCAAACAAATGGCCTGACTTCGAAGCGATTTGAGTGCTGATGAGCAACGTGCTGGTGGTGAAACAGTCATGATATATACCCCAGCCCGTAAGTCTTCAATTTTACTTTTCTTCTTTAAAAATGGAGTGATCACAGTTTTATCACAAAAGAAAAATCTTTCTCAATTTTCAAGAAGCAAAAATCCAACACTAAAAGCCGGATAACAACTGTAAATCACATAGTTTGACTATAAAGTCAAAATTAATGCCAAAAAGTATAAATAATAACTTTTGTTTTAAAGACCAGACTATTAAAAACAAAGTTTCGAAAATCCTGCAAATTGCTGGCTGGGATGTTTCGAGATGAATGAGCAACGTTTTAATGTTGCCAGCTACTTGCTTCTCTTCAATATTTACAACTGTAGTTTTGTAGATTGTGGCAACTTATTAAGTGTATGTTAAGAAAATATAAATTATTTAATTGGCACAAAGTAAAACAAGACATATTTTCTCATATACACCACGATTCTGTGTAGCAAGATTCAGTTAAAGTTGTTGTGGAAGGCTGAGGCAGAGTTTTTTGTAACAATTCTCGGAACAAGCAGAGAAAGTTGTTTAACAAAAGTATGAAATAAAATATGTAAAAGAAATTAATTGAAACTTGATGACTTGTTAAATACAATGTTATTTATAAAAAGTCTTACTCATACTTAACAAAAAAAAAATTAAAAGAAAGGCAAAATGTTAATGAAAGGAAAGAAAGTCAAACAATAAAATAAAAAAAAGTTTTAAGTTTTACTATTGTAAATCTTATGTAGGGAAATTTGAAACATAATTAAAACAAAGTGTAGTTAATACTTTAAAAAAACAGTGTTATTCCTGTTGAAAAATCAACGACCCCCTAAAGTATACCACATTATTTGAATTTCCAGCAATGCCTTAATATACTCTTGCAATTTTTATTGCATTGTATTATTAAGGAAAGCCCCCCTTAATGTCTATTTGTTTTATAAGACAACAAAGGCAGTAAAACAAAGGCATTTAAAAAGGCAATAAAATCTATAAAAATAAACTCTATTTACCTCTTTTCTGTAGCTGTTGTATCGATGAAGATGGTGATGGTAGACAATGAACAAAGGCCAAAGATGAAATTGCTATACATAACCAAAGGCAGTATGTCCAGAAACACGATGAAGCTAGCGGTAATGTGAGTGCTGATGTTGAGGCTGATGAGGACAATGGCGCTGACGATGGTGATGGTGACGGTGATAACAAGGACCAACATCGATGTGACTGTTTTTTTTGTTTGATGACATTTTCACAGCAACTTGTACTATTCTTTTTATTGCCACAAATGTTTTTGTTTTCGTTGTCGGTATAGTTTTTATTGGCCTTAAGTGTTGTTAGCTTATAAAAATGTTGCTGATGTTTACTCTCTGGCAAAGATGCTGAAGCTGTTCCTGCTTTTGAATTTCTTTTATACTTAATACTGTGGCCGCTTTTGAGGGTGGCAGTTTTTATTTTTGTTGCATGCCTTAAATTGCTACTTTGCTGCAGCGTTATGCTTGTTTTTTCTAATTTGGTTATTGTTGATGGTGCTGTTGTTGGCTTTGCGTTGAAAGGTGAATTTTGTTGGCATAATGGCCATAATTTTGTTGTTGCTAAGGATGTTGTTAAAATTGATTTGGATGACAATGAGGTTTTTGTTTTATTTGCTAATGGCATTATTGTTGTTGTTGTTGTTGTTGTTGATGTAGAAAAAGGCAACATTGTTGCAATTTATTATTGTTATTATTATTTCAATTTTACTTATTGTTATTTAAATTATTTCAAAATCATTTAATTATTCAAATTCACTTTATTTTTATTTTTTATTTTTTGTTTCCTAAAAATAATTATGGAAATTTTATTGATAAAATTATTTTCAGCACTTTCGAAAACGTTGAATATTGAAAATGATCAAGGGTGTTATATGGAATGGAGAACGGAGGACGATTTTAGTAGTGGTCGGTTTGTCAAATCAATATTGCTTTCAATTGGTTTCACGAAATCAGACCGATTTTGCTATTTTAAAATTACAATAACACCGATATTTGAATCATGTTGTTCACATACTTTTATATAAATTTTATGCAGAAAATTTGTGGAAAATTGACCAAAGGCATAACACTTCTTATTTACACATTATGGAGTATTTTTATTAAGTATTAGTATTTTCTTGAGCTAAAGGTCCTTTGTCATATACATACATATTTTTCATATTTCTTCATGTATTTTGGCAAAATTATATGCAGAAATAAAAAAATATATGAGCTCCTATATATTGCTAAAATTAAATTAAAAAACGCGTCGAATAAAATCAAATATTAAATATTTTTACTTAGTACTATTTTAGGTATAGAAATAGACCTTACAATATGTTCTGTCTTTTTGTAGAAAAGAAAACGGTATAAATTTTCTATAAAATACACTTTTCATAATTTAAATACTGTGAAATTCTATAAGAAATTGTTGAGAAATTAATTCATTTTTAGCACATTTATCACAAATTTTCAATATTCAAAAATAAGTCTTTACTCTCAATGTTTTACTTTTCTATAAATTTCGTTTAGAGCTAAAAAAAATCATTTTATCTCTATATCAAATTACATAATTTCTTTGCTATGGTTTGTTTTTCTTATACTCTGCTCAAAGTTGTGCTACAAAAATTATTTATAAGCCATCGCCTAAAGGTATGCTTGCACCTAAAACCTCATCATTATTCAATTTTCTACTAGCCTTAATAATGAATTCATAACATTTGAAATGGTTTCAATCAACCTCCAGAAAAGCTACAATTAGTTTACACAAATTTGTACAATTTATGTTATTCTAGCGAACAAATTAAACAAATTTGTGGCTAGTTAGTTGAAAACGAATACATAAAGATGTCAAACAAAAATAATAAAAAAAATCTTTGCGCCTTAAGAGATGCTTTGAACTCAGCAGCAAACTTTGATGACATCTGCAAAAGTATGCTTTTGAGTTTATGCTTTATGTTTCGACCTTTTTGGTTTCTGAAGTCGTGTTAGTCTTAAGTTATTTTGCCTAAAAGTAGGATTTTTCATAATTAACATTTTTGCTTTAACATGAAACTCTTCAGTATTGAAAAGGCAAAATAAGGGGACTAGTTCAAGTGAAGACTTCAAACAAATTAAGAGATGAAAAAAGAGTAGGAAAAAAGCTGTTTAAGGACTTGCGGCAAAATATGCTTTGGGCTTATCATAAGAAGCGAAAACAACTAAAGAACTAAATAGAAATGATACACGGCTTATTTAAGGTATGCAAATAAATGCAAAAAAGGCTTTTGTTCTTTTTTTCTTTTAAAGTTCTGCTTTGAGATCGAGTGACGCATTAATCAAAAGTCTGGTGAAGACATACATATTTTTTAATTAAAATTAAAGGGCCTGATTTTCTCTTTTATTCTATTTTTCAAAAATTTTAACGACAAAAAGCAGCAGTATTAGGAGTTATATTACAAGTACTCTATTGACTCTGCGCTAAGTGCCTGTGTCGCAATTTCAGGCCGATTTCTTTTCTCGAGAAAATTATGCATTTCTTCGCACTTTTTTCTTAAAATCTTAGCTTTCTTACCTTAGCGAGCTAAGGATGCAAAGAAACCAAAAGGTATTCAAAACTATGAATAAGTAAAAAAAGTTAATAAAAACCAGGCTCATCTACATATTTTTTTTTATAGAAATTAAGTTTTTACAAAACTAACTGTTGGAATGCAAAAGAAAATTGGTAACTACTTGAGAAATAATGCTTTTAAGAGCCATTTGAAATTTCAGCTCAATTTGTACAAGGACAACCCCACCTCTCTAATGTCCTTTATTTTCAAAACGAAAATGGAAGTGAAAATTATGCGCAATCTGAGCATAACTCAAATTTAAACTACCCCTAGACTCAGAAAGTATTAAATACCAATAAGAATCTTAGGTTTTAGGCTGAGACTATGCGTTATCATAAGGATATATTTTTGCCAATTGTGTACTTCATTTAAAATATATAATTTTTACAGCTCAAAATTGCATTACAACTATTGACTTTGTCAAAACCCTGACTCAAAGCTTTGTATTGAGTTTTCGTATCGGCAAAGTATCCTTCAAGGACAATTTTTACATGAAATTGCATTTTTCCAAAAAAGAGTTGGTAACTATTTGAGGTATAATAACAGTATGATTTGTTTTCAGTTTCAGCTCAATTGGTGCAAGTACAAAACTATTTCCCTAATGTCCTTTATTTTCAAAGTTTGAATGGAAGTAAAAATTATGTTCAAACTGTTGAGATTCAAGTTTAAGTAGTTGCTATGATCAGAAAATCGCAGGCAAAGCCTTGAATTTTGTGCTAAAAGTGTGAATAATCACAAGGTCCAAATATGCTTTGTTTCAAAAATGTAATTTTTTCGGCATTAACATGCATCAGAGCTAAGAGTTATATAGAAAATATGATCCCTCAGTGAACTTTTTTGCGATTCAGCAAAGGATATTGCATGTACATACATACATATGTATGCGTATACATACATATGTAATTGTTTTAAAAGTTTAGTTTTTCCTAAATTAGTGGCAGGAATGCAGAGGAAAGTTGACAGCTATTTCAGGAATAGTGCCAACATGATTTGTATTAAATTTCAACTCAATCAGTTTAAGAACAAAACTATCTCTCTAATGTCCTTTATTTTGAAAAACAGTTGTGGAATGCAGACAAAGTTAGTATTTATTTCGGAGAAAAAAGTTGGCTTAAAATTATTTCGATTGAAGCAAAAATATGGTGTTCCATCAATTATTCTTAGTTTTCAAAGAACTGAACTGAAAATTATCCTTTAGCAGATTCTGAAATAGTTCATAGTATCTAGTTTTTTTTTTTATTTACACACAAATTGCTTAAAAATTTTGTAATAGAAATCACGCTGAGAATGCAGTGCCTTTCGTACAAAATTTCTGGACAAATCGATTGCCTGTAATGTGAAAATACCTATAAATGTATTTCAATTATTTATGCTCTTTAACGATTTATAATGAATATTTTTTTTTTCTGCGGTAATGTTTTAATAAAATCGACAAATGTCGGTAACAATGAGATTGACAAAACAAAACCAGTGCCGTTTTAATATGGTTATATTTTATTATCTGCCAAATAAATTTCTTTTCTCTTACATGGCAATTAAGTTTGCTTCAAATAACCAGTTTCGCAGAAGGATAATTATAATTTCTGTGATAACTTGCGAAATTTAAAATTTAGTTTGCTTTTTAAGATTAATGACGTAAACGCGTTTTTGAAAAATTTTAACACAGTAAAAATTATTTTCTTATTGCACTTTCTACTAAATTAATTGAATGTTTTTCCAGATGCGAACGGATTTTTCATTCGCGTAGTTGTATTGAAAGCAATAAAAAAAATTTTAGTTTTTATTGCAAAGGAAACTGAGTTTGCACTTAGAAAAACAGGCAGTAATTTTTATTTCCAAATCAATTTTTTTAATTTGTTTATTCGTATTTATTTTTAATACCATACGCTAAAATACACTTTTTTTACTATTGATTTTGTTGTGAACTTTATTTATTTATTTTTTTTTTATTACTTTATTAAAAACAATTTTTTTTTAATTCACTTTTAATATCTACTTTTTATATTGGGTAAAATCCTTTGAAACGTTTTTCAAAGTTAATTTTCATTTAAAACACGTTTTCTTATGTTTACACGCTCATACAACAATTACTTTTGCTACTTTTCAACTTTTCGTGATGTGTTTCACTTTTAAAAGTTCGAACATAACTAATGAAATTATAGAAATAACTTATTCATCAAGGCTTAACGCATTTGCTCCGTTGTGTGGGTGTGTGTGTGTGTGTGTATTAATTTCTGTAGCGTTTGTCCCAGTGGCGGCCGGATATTAAAAGAAAAATCCGAAAGTAACAAATCATAAACACAACATCAACGAAACATAACGAAAGCTCCTCTTTAAAGTTATGTATGTATTTGTGTCGACCGTTAAGCACACTTTGTTTGATATATTTTTGATGCCGTAAAGTATTTGGTTTTCCACACTTCTTAATTCAATTATTTAAACCGTCATCCTTTGATATTGTATGTAAAGCAATTGCAAAGAAACAAAACCACACCGTACGCGAGTTTACATTAAACTAAATTTGATGCTTCAAAATCATCCCATATAAATACATAATAAACTTTATGCATTAACGGTTCATTTCTAACGGTAAAGCTTTTACGATGGTTTTTTCTCCGTCGTTAAAAATCTCCACAAAATCTCTCTTGTTCTCTTTTCAGTATGATTCTCTGTTTATCATTTGTTTGTTTTCTTGTGGTGCAAACAAATGTATGCCTGCATGTGTAGGGGGTTTGTTTACACTTTTTTCTGTCACAAAAACAGCTGTTTGGCAGAGTGTGTTGAAGGGGAAATGTGGAATTTCAGTGTATCGTAATTTCGTTCAATTGTTCATGGCCGTGAACAAAACATACTGTTTAACACAAGGCGAATCAAGTATAGGTGGTCGCAATTCAATTCGCTTCAACATTTTCTCTCGAGACGTCACAAGTTTTGTTGTCGTTTCCTATCGGCTTTGACAACTTAGAAAATAAAATCGTGGAAAAATGTTGAAGCGAATTGGTATGCGGGCACCTGTAATAGATTCGCCTTGGTTTAACATACTGTAACAACTGTTTTTCAGCTTTTTGTTTTGTTATTAATTTTTTTTTTGCACTGTTTTTCTCTTTTATGCGTAGTGAGTTGAAAAGTACAAGCAAGCCCAATTATAAAGTAAACTGGAAGGAGCACAAGTACCAATGGCAAATTGCTACCACAAAACATTTACATGTAGGTAACTAACATAAAAAAAGTTAAAGTATTAATGACAGCTGTTACGGTATATGATATTTTTGCAGTATGTTTTGTTCACTTTGGTCAATTGTCCAGGGGTAGACAACATTAGTACTAAGAAAGGAGGGGAATTGATCCGCCACTTACCGGGGATGATTGCTGTAAGCAAGTAACCAGTTGAAAAAGTTTGCTATTATTTTACTCTTTACTGTGTACATATGTTCGAATGAACGAAACAAGGAATGAACATAAACAAATAGTCTGTTTTGCAACATTTTCGACTAATGGCCCCGGAATGCGACAAAAATTACGCTTTCAATACATTTATTTTTAATTGGGTGAAAAATTACGAGAAACAAATAATTATTCTAAAAGATGCATTGGAAGGTCTACAAAATAAAGTACAAATTTACAATCATTTGTCTTATCAACAACTGAATAAGGTCGTAGAGGAGTGTGAGTATTGAAATGTACGCCAAAGTTGCCAAATAAACAAAAATTGTTTTAGCAAAAGTTTGTCAAAATCTCTCGGGTTTTTTTTCGTTCTTAAAAAATAACTTTTCATTTAAAATGTTCTCTTTCTACTTTGCAGTGAGCCGTGCCAATTTCGAATTGTATAATTATATTGTGGTTGTCATTTTGGACAATGAATGTCAATTCGAAGGAGTTGTTAGAACAGCTGATAATCAATTTATATTCTTGCATTCCGAAATTCTAACACGTTTACAAACAAATTCGAGTTTGAAGGATGTTAGTAGGTTATTTGTTATACAAAAACTTTTGGACTGCACAGATATGGATGATGAGAATATTCATAGAATCCACGAAATAGTAAAAGAGCGACGTATAAAATTTAAAGAAACCAATCATTTATATTCTGGCTTGACAATTTCCATAAGAGCCGACGAATTAAATAGTAGTTTCTACAAAAGTCCTTTCATCAAAGTATTTGCGAGAAATTTTCGTAATTACGCAAAAATATTGCCAATGAATATGATACACAGGGGAATTTTAAAGGAGGTTAAATATCAGTATTGTCATAAGTAAGTGGATCTTACAAAATTTTAGTATTTATAAATGTATTAATTCAGGTCCAAAAATGAACCTGAATTAATACATTTCAATTGGCTCTTAAAGCAAATAAATAATTAAGTTCATATTTGATTATTTATAAATTTATTTTTAATTTTTTTCCAGGATAAATATTGAGTTTGGCAGTAATGAAACTAGCAAAAGTCATCTTGTGCTGGGCAATGGTATATGCGACGATGTATTGAGGGGCTTTTTTTAAGAATGTAAAATAAAGAATATTTAAAATTATTTATATTTTTACAAAATCAAATGAAACAGCACTATCACAGAAATCAATTTCGGTCGAAAGTTGTTTCAATTCCGGAAAAACTTCTTTAAAAGATTAAAAACGATTAATTTCCTCAGAATAAAATCATCAAAAATAAGCATTTTAAAATGTAAAGAAATAAAGTAAATCGATCAAAAGCCTGAAGAAGGTAAAACAAAATCGAACGAATTCAAAATTCGTTATCGAAACCATTTCGAATAATAGCTCACAGTTTTGAAAGGCTATTATTGTTTTAACAACAATTCATTTGAATTTAATGTTTCATTTCTCAAATCACTGGTATGATATATTTCTCTCTCCATCCAATAAACTAGTTCTTTACGTTCCTTTTCGTTGCATTCGGTAGAGCATTCCAAGTTTCGAATATCTTTCAAACAATTTTTTTTCATAAAACGTTTAATAATCGGCATCGCTCCCATTGCGCGAAGACTCTAAAAAGATCAAAAGTTGTACAAGTTGCTTTTGGAAAAAGATTTTGTTTTATAAGCACATGTTTTACCTGTAAGCAATATAGTTGCTGCTCACTCTTTGACCGATCCTTAGCCAGGTTGGTCAAAAGCAAAGGAAAATTGGTGAATTCTCTACACCTCCATAAACAAATTTTCACTAAGAGACCCTGCATCAAAGCAAATACCACATTTTCAAAGTTATCTAAAGTTTCTTCATTTAATATTGTATGCAATAGTTTAATGCCATCAACTTGCACGAAACGCTGTTGTCCCGCAGGGCAACGTAAAACCAATGCAAAGCATTTCATATCCCACATATGATATTGAGACAAACGGCCGTTGATTCTCTTAAGCAGAATTTCAAAGAACCCCCTACGAACGCCCTCCTGGGGCTGCTGTTCCAAAATGTGGGTCAAATGCAGCCATAAATCATGGGGGTAATAAGAAACGCAATGGTCTCTATTCCATATATCATATAGTTTGTCAAAAACTTGATAATCATCGATAAGTTTTAAGCAATTTTCGTTGTTCGCACTCAAGAGAAATAAAATTTTTGAAGTTATTTCCATGTGCTTTTCACGCTCGTATAAAATCTTATAAAACTGATCTAAAAGATGATCATAGTCTAGAATTTGTTGAGCACCTTTTCGATGTAAGGCAAAATAATCTAAAGGGATGTGTGGATTAAAGGAAATTTTTTTTCAAACTTCTATGAATTGTAGGCAGTGTAAATATAAATAAAATACATACAAAATATAACCAATAAACGCTCAGTTTCTCTAAACTTGACTCTAGGAAACAAATTTCGTATGCGCAAAAATAAATTTTGACATCTAAAAAACATGAAATCCTCAAACACAAAAACTCAACAATTCTGAAATTAAAATTTTACCTCCTTACAACTGTCATTGTTTTTTGGGCCAACGCTGTTTGAGCAAACAGTGGATTAATTACACATTCGGAAAGTGAATTTATAGCCCTCCACTGCCGCATATGATTGTCACTGTTCAACTCTTCCATTAATTTCGGTAGAGCCCAAAAGCCATAAGCTAAAGCAGCCCGATCTTCGAAATAAAACGAACTTTTGCAATTGTCTTTGGTATGTTGCTGTTTATGACAATATTTGCGTTTATTTTGGGTTTTAATTATTTCTAAACAATATTTTTTTTTAATTATTGTATCAATTGATGTGCGGAGTTTATCTTCCAAAACTTTGTCTTACCTGTGGTGACCATTTCATTGATTTGCTGTGGTTTCAAATGTTTTAATTGCATTTGTAAGAAATTATTTTTATAACGTTCTTGGTCGGACCACATTTTGAAGCAAAAAATAATTGTCAAAAAGATAATTTCCAAAAAAAAAAAAAATAATAGTAAAAGGCCCCTTAATCTTTCAGCTAATACAAAAAAAAAAAACAAACAATAATAAATACAAATACGAGGTTTAAAATTTTTGAACAAAGTAGATACTTACGTATTGATGAGAACCTGCGCTCCATAAATAGCGAAAAATCCGTAATTTTTTACTCAAAAGGACACTCAATAATACCTGTTTAAATATCATATAACAAATTTGTTGTATCTCAAGCGTATTTAACTTTATTAAAATGCTATTTTTAGGAGCTGTGTTAATCATACACACACAGCGAATGTATTCCAGTATAATAAAGTATAGAAAAATCAAATTTGTGACCCTTTAACCAATATACATATATGTACATATATACATACATATGTACATACATACATTGTCCATTAGGAAAGAAAAAGGCATATTAAACTTAATATGCTTTAATTTCTGCCTGGCAATGGTAAATACCTATTGTATGTAACAAGGTTTCTAATTAATGCAGCAACTGAAATAATACAAATCATGCCGGCTGGCATTAATTTGCCCGAACGATTCCATCTAGCACCCATCATGCCAGCCAAAGCCAATGATGTACTTAACTGCAATAACGGACGTGGTGGTTCTTGAGAATTTAAGTGAGCTCCAAATCCAAGAATGGCACCAAAAGCTAAGCCGGCACCCAATGAAGGCAATGAACCTTTAAATATGTATGTACAAATAAAATATTTTCAAAAATACATGTATATTGCACAATTATAAACAAATTCGATAAAAATTGGAATACATATGTATGTACCTGCCTTCACGTAACCCATAACACCACCGGCTGCAACAGTGGCTGCATAAAGGTAACCAATGAGATCAGCAGGCATTTTTAATTAGTTTAGACTTTTTAGTAAAAAAAATTAACAACAATTGAACTTTCACTTGATAAATTTATGTATGTGCATAGATACATACATACATATGTATGCAAATACGCAATTCACTTTGACATGGACATGGCCAACACAAAACACGGCGAATTAGACGTGCATCGAAAACTAAACACAGACGAAAACACAAGCGTTAAGCCGATCAAAATTTAAACTAGTTTTGATTTGAAACTTGTATTAAACAATGCAAAACATACATACATATGTATATATGTAGGTATGTAAAAAAGCTCACTTACCTGTTTTTTCTTCTTTTTTTTCCAAAAACATAGTGGCAGTTGCAGGGCGAATCCATAGTTGATCTGCCTTGTGCAGTTGTATCAAAATACAGCCCTTGGCATGACCAACAAGAAACTTCAACCAGATCAAGTTTTTTCTCACAATAATTCATTTACTTTTATAGTCACACAAAATTAATTGAATACAACACTTCAACATTTAAAAAAAATCACTGGTCAATGTGGCTGGTACTAGTAAACGATCTTTTTTTTACATATAGAAATACAAAGCCAATTGGCCAAATATGTATGTATATGTATTACAAAGTAAAAACAGAATTTACACACAAAATATTAGCAATGCGAGAAGTTTTTAAAACTAGCCGGACTTTATACATCAAATTATTATTTTAGATTTCCGTTTCTTAATTACATAGATATTGAGTTAATTCAAAAATAAAACTTTGTTAGAAATAGAAATACTCTAACTATTGATCAGTGCTGTAAAACGCCACATTTTTCTATATCAACTACTTTCAACTTTCACAAACACTACTCTTTAGATGTTATTTAACAACTCTGTTTTCCCTTTTGGGATATTTTCTTGTAACATTTTCTCGAATCCGCCATTTGTATTTTTTCATGCCGCATTTGTAGAAAATTTGGTAAAGTGCTGTGAAAAATTGTAAATTTTTATACAAAATACAGAAAAATTGAAACCAATTTTGGAAAATATTGCAATTTATTACAAATACAGCAACATACAAGAGAAATTCTGTGAATTTTCTAGATATTTAATGTGGAAAATAGCATAGAAGTTTTATGTTAAAAGTCTTCCGCCCTTTTCAGTATAGAACCTTGTGAAAATTTTACACTGATCCAGAAAATAAACGTGGACGTTAATAAAACACATAATTGAGAAAAAATATGGGTGATTTTGGTGGTTCAACAGCAGCACAAAATAATATAAATCAGTCGCAAGCATTTGCAGCAGCTTTACAACGAGCTAAACAGGTAAAAATTATGAATTTTAGGCTAGAATTAGAAAAAAATCAATAAATTTGCATATGTATGTATATGAGAAAGAAAAAAATGTGAAAAGAGATAGAATGAGAGATAATGGTAATTTTGTCTTGTTATTTTATTCGTGTTTCGTTGCAAAAGATTGCCGCTAAAATACAGCCGAATTCACAACAACCAGGCGGTAACGTTGGAGGAGCAGCAGGTTTCAAACGATCTTTAGACGATTGTGATTCGGGACCAGAGACTAAACGTTTCACTAGTCCAGACGCTAATGACTATAGCCATAATAGCAATTCCAATATGAGTGGCTGTGGTGGATCGAATTCTGGCGGTGGACCTGCAAACATGTCACAAGCCATTGCACAAGCTGCAGCTGTCGCAGCACGTTTAGCTGCTACTGCAGGTAACACTTGCGAAGAACAAGTACGCATACCCGATTGTCTTATGAACGCATTTTATGGACGTGGAAGTAACGACACCATATCTCATATACAAGGCGATTCTGGGTGCAAAGTTCAAATGGGTCAATCCGAAGGTGATCGCGTTATAACACTGAGTGGTTCTCGCGAATCTGTGACTAAAGGTCGCGAAGTAATGCAACAGTTGGCCAATCGCAATGGTGGTGGCAACGTTGAAGTAGTACTGACTATAAATATGCCGCCACCAGGTCCTACAGGATACCCTCCGTATCAAGAAATCATGATACCTGGTACCAAAGTAGGCTTAGTCATTGGCAAGGGGGGTGACACCATTAAGCAACTGCAAGAAAAAACCGGAGCTAAAATGGTTATTATACAGGATGGTCCCAATCAAGAAGTTATAGTAAGTGTTAAATCTTTAATCACATATGTATGTAGTGGGCTGAAATTAAATACGAGACTGTATTTCCTTCATATTAATTTATATAGAAACCCCTGCGTATATCTGGTGATCCCCAAAAAATTGAGCATGCTAAGCAATTAGTTTTAGATCTTATTGCTCAAAAGGATGCTCAGCAACAGCAGCAGCAACAAAATAATCGACCTAGTATGGGTGGCAACAGTGGTGTTGGAATGGGTACCAACAACGGCCCAAATAGCGGTGGAGGAAATTACAATAATTTCGGTGGCAATAATGGTGGCGAACAATGTGAAGTATTTGTGCCCAAACTCGCTGTTGGTGTTGTTATTGGCAAAGGCGGTGATATGATACGAAAAATTCAACAGGAATGTGGTTGTAAATTGCAGTTCTTACAAGGCAAAAATGACGAACCCGGCGACCGTAGATGCATTATACAAGGTACAAGACAGCAGGTTGACGACGCAAAGCGTATGATTGATGGACTAATTGATAATGTTATGGTAGGCATGATCCTCAGATTATTCAAGTGAACATGAGAATGAGATTCATGGTTTTTAACAATTATAGCAAAGAAATCGGAACGGCAATGGACCCAACAGTGGCAATAGCACCGACAATGGCAATTCAAATTATGGTTATGGCTACGGTGTTAATCATGCTCAACAACCAGCACGTGAAGAAATAACGTTCATGGTACCAGCATCAAAATGTGGAGTAAGTCAAACATTATTGAATTTTGAAAATAACAAAAATAAAGTTAAACATACATATAAAATTGGATGTATGAATAATTTTTCTACTTATTGGCAAAAACTACGTACAAATGTTTAAATTACTCATTCATTGACTTATATGCATGTATAATTTAGATTGTCATTGGAAGAGGTGGCGAAACTATAAAATTGATTAATCAACAATCCGGCGCTTATTGTGAAATGGACCGTAATGCAGTTAACCCGCCATCAGAAAAACTTTTTAAATGCAAAGGCACGGCGGAACAAGTTGAAGCCGCACGACAAATGATTGCCGAAAAGATTAATATGGAACTGCCGGTTATAAATCGTAAATCTATTAATGGCGGCCCACCAAATCAACAAGGCGGAGCTGGAGGCTATAATCCGAATGATCCAAACGCTGCGGCGGCTGCTTATCAACAGCAATGGGCTGCTGGTTATGGTCAGACTGGTGGTTGGGGAGATCAGTCACAACAACAAGCGGCTGGTATGGGTCAAGGAGCACCTACTGCGGGAGCACAATCTGCAGATTATTCACAACAATGGATTGAGTATTATAAGTAAGTCGCTTTTGACACCTATTACTCTGTAATCCAAAACTTGTTATATCATCTTGTTTTTGTTATTTTTAGATCAATGGGAATGCATCGAGAGGCTGAAATGATTGAACAACAGCTTAAAGCTAAGCAAGCGTCTGCTGCACCCCAACCTCAAGTCCAACCTGCTGTGCAACCAGCTGCTCAATCTGCCGCTCAGCAGTCCCAAGATTACAGCGCACAGTGGGCTGAGTACTATCGAAGTATAGGAAAAATTGAAGAAGCCGAAGCAATTGAAAAACAAATGAAGGTAAGTAAGATTTACTCAACAATACTCTCTGAAACTCCTACATGCATATAGCTTTTGTCGTGTCCTCTTCACTTTAAAACAATGTTTGGTTTTCAAAATAAAGCAAAAAAGAAAAAAAAAATCATAAAGATAAAATGCTTCACAAAGTTTTAGTTTAGGCAAATAATATTGCGTTTTTTCAAGTAGTTTGTTATTTTTTAAATGTTTTTTGTACGTTTAGATGTTTTATAACCAATATAAAACTACTGCAATTAACTTTGAAAAACAAAAAAACTGAATTACTTTTTAAAACGTTTTTGTTTGTTAATAATAAATAGGCTTTGCCATCATCGGCCTCAACAGCAGCATCATCATCATCTGCCTCTGCTGCTGCTAGTGGTGCTGGTAGTCATACACCATCTGGTGTTAGTAGTGGTGGTACTTCGTCGGCTGTTGCTGTTGCTGGTCAACAATCTAAAGACTATAGTGCACAGTGGGCTGAATATTATCGTAGTATAGGTAAAATTGAAGAAGCTGAAGCTCTTGAAAAACAATTGAAGGTACGTTGTGTATTTTTTTTAAATAAAAAAATAGGCAACACACAAAACTTTGAGAAAATTTGAAAAAAAACTTAACATATGAATACATACATATACATAAGTCAATTATAAAATAGAATTGCGATATATATTAAGTTATTTGTTATGTAATGTGAAGTTTGTATACGCTCAAGCATTTCTTACGTATTTCAGTTACATATTTTATATTAATTACACACAAAAATATGTATTTGCAGTTCTTGCTTTTAGGGAACAATGGAAGATATAAAATAGAAATTTGCCTAATTTTTCCACTAACCCAAGATTTTTAGAACTATGGGGGCCGATTGTCACATCACATCGTGGCAATCACAACTATCAAAAAATTACAAAATTCTCATCTGTGGAACTGCCTGACAGAATACAACCTTTCGTTTCGTAGCTGTTACGATTCCTGGGTGTAAGGATTCTGCAGGGGGATGATTTTTTTTTTTGTTAAATTTTCAAATGCAGTAGTTGTATAAAGGGTGTCCCGTAACTTAACATCCAAACGAAAACTGGGCAAAGTTCAAGTGGTGGCTGCTGCCAGAAAAATTATAAAAAAATTATATGTCGTTACGGGACACCCTGTATAGAGAACTACGAAAACTTGGCATGACTTTTTACATCACGACTATTTTTGTACATCTTCGGTAATGAATATTCTTGCAAATAGTCCAACATTAATTCTCCTCGTAATAAATTTCGATGCAAACTATTAAATAATATGTTTGGATTTTTTTTAATACACTACTACTCGTATACATATTTTTCTTTTTCTTGTGGGTAGTGAAATGAAAGATGTGATGTATCTGCCCTCGTCTATTTAAGAAATCTTGAACTTATTGCTCTCAAACGTGTTTTGGTAGAACGTTCGAATATGCAATATTTGGCAGTACAGTAGAATCACGAAAATGTTTAACTTTAGGGGTTAATGATGTATCAGCATATACATGTCGCTCCAAAAAGTTACCTTTTCAGAATGTATGTGTAAATTTTTTAATATAAGGATTTTTTCGCTCAAAAGTAGTCATACTTCAATTTCAGCAGTGTTTGATAAATTATAATATTCAACGAACTTTATTTAGGTATGTACGGTATTGCGAAAACCCTCACCATCGAGTTATAAGGTTTGCAGTTTTGACTGCTTCCGTGAAGCACTCCGTACAAGGTAATATAAAATTTCTACGACTGATCTATAAACTAAGTGCTACAAACTAAATTTTAGCTTCTTTGTTTGTAGTGATGAGAAAGAAGTCAATAAAATATATTTTGTATAAAATTTTCAAGGTAATCCAGGTTTATTGCTTTAATTCTTATTCAATTTATTAACCGTTTAGAAAAGTTAAAACTTGGAAAAAGTTAATGACCTCTTGAACATATCGGTTAACTGCCTCCACTGTTTTTATGAAATTACACTACTTGCAGAAAGTAAAAATTGAACAATTTGGCGATAAAGGAACCGAAGGGAATCGTTATTTTTAAACGTAATTGTACCACATATTATTGCTAACAATTATGTATGTACATATATAACAATAACCACACTTTGTTCATAAATTTATTGTTTAAGCAAATGTTCGCGCAAACAAACGTTCTCAGCAAATCATTTGTGGTAAATTATGATTAGAAAAAAAAATTGTTTTTTTTTGCTTGCTGAGCATTTATTTTAAATGAATTTACTGATGCAATAGTCGCTGGACAGAAACCTTATTTTTCGTTCGCGCTTGTGCCTCAGACACTAAGATGGTAAAATAAAATGTGCGTCTTTTATTTTTAGGGAGGTCAATCGACTAGTTCTGGAAATTCTGGTGCCGCTGGTAGTAGTGGTCTTGGAGGTGCACCTGCAGCCCCTGGCTCTAATCCTGGCGGTCCAGCCGCCCCTGGAGGTGGTTATCCACAAGGTATGACCCCTAGCCAATATGCTCAATATTCACAATATTATGCCGCAGCTGCTGCCCAAGCGGGAGGATATCCCCAGCCTGGTGGTTACGGTGGCCCCGGACCAGCTGGTGGCTATGGAGCTCCAGGAGGCTATCCCGGAGCTCCACAACCACCAGGCAGTGGTCCCAATCAAGGCAACAATCAGAAGAAGGGAGACAAACATTAAAAAGCTTAGTTATTAGAAAATATATATATATAGTCGGACGGGCCATTAATGGAGATGTCAACATAAATGGACTTTCAAACCTCATTATTGGTAAGTTAAAGTTCAATTGGTAAATATTTATTTAGATTCTTTTTTTCTTCATTGATTGATTTATTGTTTTCCTGAAACATATTTACTATATAAAAGAAACCAAAAAAAAAATTTTTAAATTGAGAATTTCTTGTTATAAAAAAAACATTTTTGAAGCAAATTTTTTATATACATACTTGAAATGTTGGGTGCTTATTCATATTGTTTGAACAACATATTTTTAGAATAAACCTTTAAAATGCATTTATTTTTAACAATTTATTTTTCAAGTAAACTTTATTTCAAATATATATTATATATATTTTTATACAAAAATTATTTTGCAGCAATCAAACTGCCGATATGTGTATATTCGATTGCTTCGTTTCCAATTATATACATCTGATTATGTATATTAATCTACCTACCTTTTTATTTCTATTTTATTCGTTTAGTAGTGTTTTATACATATATAATTTTTTAGTTAAAATATTTAAATTTTTAATGTTTTGATATCTTTAATTATTTTCATTGATATCATTTTCATTTTTTTAGTTTCTTAATTTCTTTTTATTTATTAAAAACTCTAACATAACAAAACCATATTTCTTTTTTCCTTCCATAAAATGTGTTTTCTTGCAGCTTTCAGTTTTCATAAAAAAGACCTTCTATACAAAAAACAGTCTCTCTCTAAACAAAATATGAAATATAATTACATATATAAATGAATTGTTTTGTAATTCTGCGTAAGAGTTTATTGAGTGTGTGGACGTGTTTGGTTTGATGTATAACAATAAGAAATAAGAATACTTAATTGCATTATCAAGTTACTTTGATTTTACTCTTAGTTTTTAAGTGTAATTTTCTCTTTATTATAATTTTTTTATTATTATTATTAACCATAACAAACAATGATGAGGTGTAATAAGAGTGCGTTAAATATAACAACAAGTAACATTTTACGCAATTTATAAGAAATATCAATTATAAACATTATAATTTTACAATAACTTATTAGGAATGTTTATATGAAAGTAAAACAAAATCACAGAAGTGAAATTTTCTAAAAACGGCCGTTTTTAAGTTAGTTTTATAAATCACATATTGTAGTTTAGTGTTAAAAATGATTTCTTTAATTACTGTAAAGAAATCTAGTTGAAAAAATAAAAACGCTTCCTTTTTATTTAATTTTTTTTCTATAACAAAAACAATTTAAAAAATACACATTTGGGTAGCTTTAAATATCTAATTGATTTAATGTTTACGTTTTACAAAAATTTTATAAAAAAAAATAAAAAAAAAAAAATCATAAACATTACTCATTTATAGTTATCACTGCAGACAGCTCTTAAAAGTACTCGTAATATGTAGCGAGTTTCTTCGATTTTTATGTTTTATTACCCTTTTTTCTTTTTTTAAATTTTTTTTTAAAGTGACCTTTTATGTAGATGAATTTACTCAACTATTTAAGATCAAAAGGAAACCCAAAATTGTGGTATTAATAAAACAACAACAAAAATTTATACATATATAAATAATGTGGATTTTTTCAAAATTCCTTGGAAGTGTTTAATGACGAAATTTATTTCGATGATACTTTTAATTCAAAAACAAATTGATTCCTTGAGACGTTTTTTTTTAACATTTGCATAGAATAAACGTGTATACAAAAACTGCAGGTCTATTAGTGTGAAATAAAAGTTGAGATATTTGGAATATCGAACCATTTAAAAACGTCTTAAAAAAATTGTAGTTTCTATTGCTATTTCCACTAGAATTTAATAGACATTAAGTAGTGTACGCGGCCAAAAATAAACACATTAAACTCATTTTTATGCTGTCGATGCTTACTGTATGAGTTCCGGAGTTAAGGAATTGCCAGTTTTTACCAGTTTGATTTTTATTAATTTGTATACAATACACGTACTGCACTAAAATGTGTGTGGAAAAGCCTTCTACGCGAACTGTAAATAGAAAAATGTTTGAGACATAACATATAGTTTTCTCTTTCCTAACAAGTCTACACATATATTTTGTCCTGTTATTTGCTTTAATATTTAGAAAAGGAACAATTATGCTGCTCTAGATGCTTACAACAAAATTTAAGGTTTTCGCTTCAAAAACCTTCCAGATATTTTTCTTTTTAATAATTGACCTATTCCTCTTTCTATTTATTACATTCTTGTTCATTCCAGTTAGCAGCCAAATGTGTAAAAATCGAGAAAAAAAAACTAGTTAGTTTTCCCCCTTGTCAGGACTTATTACAAAATTGTATATTTAGGCACATATTCATAACAAGAAAACATTTACTGTCTGCTTACTAAGATTTTTGTGTACAAATTCCCATAAGGAAAAGACAACAGGAAGATAATAAGCCTAAAGTTTTTTTTATGAATAATGCCATTATTTTTTAATCCCAATATAGGATACATATATTTGAAACTAAAATATTAATGTTTATTCGTTTAAAGAGCTGTCAGAAAAAAACAACGCAAATTATCGACATTTTCAATTTCCATATTAAAATTTATACATACATAAAATATTTTAAAGTTTAATTTCAAGTTTTTAGCATTAAATGACCATTTTGCAATATGTTTTTCTGACTAGAAAAGAAAGTACCACAATTAAAACTACATATTTTAAAATCACATCAAACCCTACTTTATTATTAAGTGTTGTTCTTTAGACAGAGAGTTTTGAGACTAAAAGAGATGTTTGTTGGCGCGCTCTAAAGATAATTCCGATGACTGTGGACAGTAAGAGGATAACAACTTTGTTTCAAACTAAATCAGCTGCTTCAATTTTGTCTTCAGGGAAATATGTTACTGGTAAGGAAAATATTGTATGTGTAAAATGAAATTTGTACTTATTTACATATGTATATTGAATTGTAAATTAATTGAATGGTAAACAAATTGCCTAACTATTTTATTCGCCTACTTTTTTTTAATTTTAACAAAAACATACATAAGCATATTTTTTCAAGGTTTCCTAATTCCTAATAGTGAAACGAAAAAAAGAAAAACGTTTTTATAAGAAGTAAACCCAATATTTATACAACATGGCCGTTCATACACATACACACATATTTCTATGACATTTCACAGTTTTAGTCTACTAAAGATGTTTTGAATCATTCATTAAAGGACAACATCTTATGTCTTGATGAAATATTTTTCCATAAAAATTTTACAAAGTTTTACATAACATAAAAGGTGTCATAACATAAGTATGTACTTCATGTGTGCTTATTTGTTCTTAGCACACTATTATTTATATATAAATATGTATATTTATTCCGTTAATTGGGTAAGATATAAATTTATTTAAATTTCAGTAATTTTGATTTTGTGTGAGTTCTCAATATGTATATGAATATTTCTTACAATTTTGAGGCACAGAATTTGTAAATAATTACTTTTCGTCAGTTTGTGAGACTTAATTTTATTTTTATTACAGATTGAATACCGCAAATTTAAGTCCGATCGAATGCATTTTTTTAATACTCCAGATTGTCAAACGTTTTTAAAACACTTGCATACCTTTGGAAAGCTTAAAATGGTTTGCTATAGACACCACCATGGTTTTCATTGTATCTTTTTTGTTTGTGCTGCCTATATATCCTGGTAGAGCTAAATAATAAATAAAATCCGAACATGATACGTGATAAACTTGTTTTCCGAGGAAAAGAATGTAAGGATTTAATTGTGTGTTCGGTATAATATGAATATACAGACCTGTCACAGAAATCGAAATCGAAAATTATTTCAATTCCAAAAAGGCATCTTCAGACCATACAAATCGATCAAATTACACTGATTGAAATCACTTACTTTTAATGATCGAACTACTAGTTTCTGTAGCTGTTGGTATAAAACTAAACTTAAATCGTTTTATAGCGACTTTTTACTGTGGTTTAGGCTTTTCTTTAACAATCATAATTGTGATCCCGTACTCAACAACATTGGGATCAAGCGGGATCTCAATTTGCACGAAAACTGTTCCCGTACTCAAAGTTCGTGCAAGTGAGAGAGCTTCAATTTGTATTTCATATAAAAGTAACTGCAAAGCACCTTAAAATATGAACGCGTCTAGAAAAACATTTAAGTAACAAAACAAACCATTAGTTATTTTTTGGAATTGAAATATGTTTTTTAGTGCTCCGTACTTTTGTTCATTTTTTTCTAATGCTGAGATAAATTCATTGTTGTTCTTATCATACCGAATTTTGCTCAAAAAGTACGGAATCAAACTTAATATATGTAACTTAAAGTAGATAAGTGAAAAAGTTCTCGCATATATTCCTCACAAATAAAAAGCGTTAAGAAAATGTATAACCTCAAATTTCTTTCCAGAAATCATAAAACAAACTTTTCATTAAGAAACTCTTCTGTTTGCGATGATAAAATAACAAACATGGCACATAAAATAGTATTGTTCTTGATACTAGTTTTCTAGTTTTGTTATTAATAAAATAATATTATGAGCCTGATTCCCATTTGTCTCGTGCTACTGGGACAATCGTCACAATTATTTTCTCTACCAATTTTTCATGACAATTGTCAATTGAGCGAACCGTAGAATCCAACACCTTGAGTGTCAACGTCACTGCGAACAAGTGACTTGAATATTTATTTTAAAAAAATGTTTAAAATAAAGACAAAAAATTTGTTTTTGTCAATTTTTCTCTGCAGAAAACTGACAAATCTAATGCAAAGCAAAAATATTTTTCAAGAAAGTGTAAACGTGTTTGCCAGTTGTATGCTATTAAAAATTCGATTTGAAAACGATCAAATTGTTCTTCGATATGAGAAAATGAAATCTTTTTCACACATCCTCTATATGTTCCTTCTTTTCATTACCTTTGGATATTGAGATACTTACTGCTTATATAATTGGATTAATTAAATTGAGATCGAAATTTTTTACACGTCCGCCGATCACAAACCCAAAAAAAAAAAAAAAAATAAGTCAGTTATCTACTTATTTAAATGAGTTTCAAACTTAAACTAGGTATATGTAAATTTATTGTCTTTTTCCAAAATTTTACTCGATTGTAAAACCCGAAATTGTTGCCCATTATGGTTTGTACATACATATAAGAAAAATATGTATGTAATTAATTGCGGTAAGATTTGGTCAAACTTAATAAAATATGTATTTAATATTTCTAATATAAACATTTCTAATACATATAATAAACATATTACCATATATTGCCATATCCATACCTACATATACCAAGATATCCATGTATCAAATCTATTTCCAGCTTAAAATCACTCCCTCTCTCTCTCAAACTTAAGCCTTTGATTGAAATGATACATATGAACATTATAACTGCATAAAGAACTTAGCATTCTGGTTAATGATTTCATTTGTGGTAAGATTTACTTCTTGAAAAGGTGAATTATTTGAAATTTTTTGAAGAATAAAAATACATGAATTTTATTTAAAATCAAACATAAACCAATTACATACATATGTAGTAAATTTAATATTCAATGAACTTTTTAAAATCAATAGCAATACGTCTTATTTGAATTAAATAAGTAGTTGATAAGTTAAGTATCTCAAATATTTAATAACCCATAAAAAATGTTGCAACATTTTTTTCTAACAACCATATTTAAAAAAAAAATTATACTTGAAAAATTAATGAAAAGTTATTAAAAAAAAATTAAATAAATCTTTAATAATATTCAATATAAACTACCATACATACATGTATTTCATATCTTATTACTTAAGAAATATGAAATATCTTGTTGCGTTTTATTTTATTTTGTTTCAAAAACCACTACTTCCAGCACAAGTGTTATAAGATGCCGAGCAGTTGTCACTGACAAAATACAGTTTAAAATACTTTTTACCTTCAGTGGTATGTATGGTTGAAAAAAAACAACAACAAATTGCTTTAAAAAGATTTCCACGAACATTTCTAAATTATACTACAAACGTTTATTTATGATTTCATTATTATATAAAAATACTTTCGATATCAATTATGAATATATATGTATATAAGTTTTGATAAGATATAGTTTTTTTTTATTAAATATTTATTTTTATATTTTTGATATTTCTTTAGTGTTGAAAGTTGTTGGTTGGCTTTTTACAAATGTAAGTGCGGGATTTAGGATGAATGGTGGTGGGAGGAGTAAGAAAAGCAGCAGGGACATCATACTGACATTTATTGAATCTTAAGCCTTGAGTGCCTTTTAAAATACTGCTTCAACTTTAGTTAAAGTAATCATTGATGGAAATGAAAAGTAATTTCGATTTTTTTAAATCATTTATTATGTAAATATGTTATGTATTATTTCAAATTGTTTCATATGATTGCGATATTAGTTTTCTTACTACAGACCTACATAAATATATTCAATATATATACATGTGTCTTTGCCATATTTTTAATCATTATCCTTATATAAAAAGTCGTTGTTGATGTCTCGTCAAATGAGCGCAAAAAAATTATTTTTAATATAACAATATTTTGAGTCTGGTCCACGATGTCGAATACTAAGATTCGCCAACATTTGGACAACAGCAAACTTCCTAAGAGCCAACTGACTACGATTCCACGTGCGATAATTATTTCCGAAGATGAGCAATCAAAAGTATGTTCATGTTCAAGCTTATGTTTTGGGGTATAGAACGCATTCGTGAGTGGTTATACGAAATTCTTTGCTTTTATAGGCCTTTAGTCTTTTATTTTCTTTAAAAATGTATTTGTTCTAAACCCTTTAATTTAATTAAAACGCATTACATTTTTCTATAAAAAAATAAACATCACAGAAAATACCAATAAAGTTCAATATAATTTTCTGAAAATAAGCTTGACTAACTTTTTCGCAATATACATATATGCAAATAAATGTTTTTGCGGTCCACACGTGAACATAAATAACGTATTGGCAATAGAATTTGTTTCCTAGTTTATTTGCCGTGGAGAACATAAGTAATTGCGTTATTTCGGAAGTTATTAATGCAAGTGATAGGGGATCCTGCCAAAGAAATCTCAATAATCGTTTCTACTCGTAAATTGAGTTTAACTTCAAAATGATGGCGAAGATTACCGTTCGGCACCGTGAAACAGAACAATTACAGATGTATTGATGAAGCGTCGACAAATACTTTAATTGGAAGGGGTCATATTAAATAGAAACATTTTTTAAAATTTAAAATATTAAAGAAAATACAATTTACAACTGATTGGTGTATGGTGAGGAGTATGTATTTCTAGTAATCGCTAGACTGCAGATGCAAACGAAACCTGGCCTAAGTTTTACCCTAAAATCCGTTTATGTGTTATATTGATATTATTATAAAAGTATTACTTTAAATAATTCCTGATAGAAACCATAAGGTGAGCGAAAAGAAGTCATCCGATGTTGTTTAGCTTTTAGAATATCGGTTGTGGCTCGCGCAGTGTGTGCCGTTCTCCGTCCTGTTAGAACCATATATCCTCCAGACCCAACTCGTTCAATTGCGGCAGAAGAAATTCGGCTAACATGGCTCTAATCGTTTAACGTTGTCGTTTGACCAACAGCGTCCTCGAAAAAAAATGGCCCGATGACTCCAGCGGGAGCAGCACACCATGCAGTCATTTCGAGCAGGTGTATGGCTTCTCGTGGATTTTCGGGGTGCCCAGAAGCGATAGTTTTGCTTGTTCCCGTATCCGCTGAGGTGGAAATGAACCTCATCGTTTATTATGATTTTGGTCGAAAAATCGTCCACTTCGTCATAGACACTATTATTCCACTTGAACTTGAAAGTTCATACATATGTACATAATATGTACACATAACCTGTATACGAATGCAATCATGTAAGAAGATATACTTATCTTGATTAATTACATTCTAACCAATAAAAAAAAAGTATGTTGGATTTTATCTCTTACGGACTTTAGATGACGAAATATTTAATATAAAGTTGTTTTATGTGATAGAAAAATGAATCACTGATGTCATATGTATATAATAAAGAAAGGCCAAAACTCGATTTTTTTCTTTTTTTTTTTTTGTAAATTTCAATACAAAATCATTTCATTACATCAAAATATAACAACAACAGAAATTATGCTTGGGCAAAATTGACTTCGGGCCATTTTATATTAAGCTAAAGGGTATCTAGGTGTGATGCTCCACTCTAGGTAAGTACATACATTTATTTTATCTTCTATGTACGTACATGCATAAGTATTTTATTTCTCTATAAATTCGCAATCAAAAAACAATTTTGAAATAAAAACTTGTTTTATATACAAACAATGTACTTTTCTATCATGTGGATATATTCTCTATTTGCAGGACAACTTATTTTCTTTTTTTTTATATACATATAAATATGTGATTTAATTGAATGTTTACTCATTTGTAAATAAATGTACTAGAACAAATAATTTCAATTATTAATATTCAAATGTAGGACTCTGCTATAAATATTAACAAAAATACAAAATACTGCAAAAAGAAAATTTAAATGCATTCTAGACTTTACTCTAAAATTTTCATTTCCTATGGGTATAATATGTGTGTATGTATGTTGGGGTGGGTCGATAGAACTATCGATATTGTGCCATAAATTTCTCGTTAGCTTTGCACATGAATTTTAATTTTTTTTTTTTTTTGTATGGAAACGGCCCTAAGGAGTCTTAGTGCAGGGTCGGTGTGCTCGAAAAAATTGGTAGTTGGTCATAATTTCGAGTATTCTACTGGACTAGAACAGTCGTCGGCCGCACGTATTTGGGTGCCTCGAAAATTAAATGTTCCTGCCGGCACGAGCACTAAAGTGCCCGTAGAGGAGTCAAATGTATGAACAATCTCAAATATTTTGTTCGTGCACACCGACCCTGTACCGTGCCTACTTAGGAAGGGCTCTCATACAAAAAATGTAAAGTCTGATGCTTCGAAAATTAACTTTTTGACATGTCGTAGTGAACTTTTTTCCCTCATGCCAAAAACAATCGATGTCACAATGTTTTTCCATACACATCGACCCGACCTAATTTATGTAAATAACACAGAAAAAATTTATTTAAATTCACAAAATGTTACCCAAAACGCTCTAACCTAAAATTCAAAGCCGAATTTTTATTGATCTCAGCGCTTAAAAACAAAAGTCTTAAAATCCGCATTGAATTTTATTTTGCAACAAATGCATTAAATTAACAGCTAGTTGAAACGAACAGGTGCTTCGGATGTCGATGAGTTGCCAATAAATGCTTGAAAAAGGATATGGCGACTGCCGTTAATTTCTCGTCATCCGCCGCCGCCGACTGTTCTTGGTGCGGCATCGTTATCTTAGCATGCAGGAAGAAAGAGAAATATTAAACGTACTTTGTAGTAAAATCATATACATATGTAAATGTGTATGTAAAAATACACCTGCTTCATATGACTTATAAAGCCTTGCCTTTTGTATTATATGTGTGTATGGATTTTCCCTGTCGGACATTGAGTAGTCGACTACTAAAATAGTTAACTTTTATACACTGTCTTCAAGTTAGCTACAAGACAATCAATTTGCAATTCGCTTTTTGCGGACTGACTATAAGCTAATTGAAAAGTAGTGCAGAATTGACCCAAAATTCAAACAATAATCTACACACACATGCGATTAACTACTTAAATTGCTTGTTGTCGCATTCGTTCTAACTGTTGCCATGTCTGAGTGGGTATGTTGGCTGCTCGCCAGTCGTGTTGTTTAGTGGTTCGATTCCAGCCAGAGGCTAACAAAAGAGCTTGGCTGTGCAAAAATATAATGTGGAATAAAATAACATAAAAAGAAAAACTAGACGAAATTTAATTTAATAAAATATCACCACCAGCCTTGGCTTGTTAATTTTTATTGTGGGCACTAACTTTTAGTTAGGTGAAAAGTAACGCAGCGTCGGACGATTGACTACTGCCTGAGACATCACAATGTTAAAATAGTCAGTTGTTTGCATTGAGAAGGAATTCAGGCGTTAACCAGTACCTGTTATGAAATAGTTTAAAGATAGCTTCGTTTCCGACAGGGTTCTTTTTCAAATCAATCGAGCTTTTGCTTAAAGAATGCGGATTTTTATAAATATTTTTTTTGGGTAGTCTCAATTCGCCTCCTTAATCCTCACCCTTTTGTACTATTCTAATACTCCTGCTATTATTATTTATGATTGTCAAAGATTGTGCAGATGTTAATAATAAACAACTTGGTGTTATTAATTTTACAATATTTATTGTTAAAGAACATCGAATAAAACATAATTTACAATGAATAAATTTGAGTTTGTTTCATTTACTTGGTTTTGTTTATTCTGTATTTGATGTAAGAAAGAAATGCCTAAACATTTCATTCATTGTATGTGTGGTATATTTTTTTGTTTTGGGATATTGACACAACTATTTTGAATAAATCTTTATTTCGCATTACTGTAAATGTGTATTACTTAACTATTTATGTTTTGAAAAAAAATTGCTTGATTTTTTAATAAGTTGAAGTAAAGTTTTGGATCAATTCATTAAGATTTATTAAGAACTACGTTTTTCGTTTTCTTTTTTTCGAATATAGAAACCGATCAATTAGGAGAATGGTTGAAATTAAAAAGTTAGTGGCGACTTTGTATTTCGATTCGAAAACATAGCTGCAAAACTGGCATATAAATAGTTCAAAAAAATTTTTATACCGAAACAAGTTTCACATGAGCTCCCTTCTACTTTATTTGGTTCATTTGCAGTATTTTTTTTTTTTTTGTATAGTTTAGGGACTAGTGTTTTTTTTTTCTTTTTTTTTTAATGGAATGGCATTTCAAAAAAAATTATTTATTCATTCTCATAAAAATGTTTGTGATTTGAAGAAAATTAGTCACCATTTTAGAAAATCAACTTCATTTCAAAGCTAATATTGTATAGACGCTTCTTGTGTCATATCCATTTCAGTTTGAAAATGAAAATAAAAAGTTAAAGTATCGATTTTGACTTTAGTTTGTATTAAGATTAGCTTCCATTTTATTTCTCTTTAGATTTTATGCTTTAATATACATATTCATCAATGTAGAATATATCAGACAGGCAACTAAAGTATATTAAACTGTTAACTCATAAATTTAAACAATATCGAAAACAAAATTTTAAAAAAGTTGTATGACAAAAACTCTACGTTTACGGTTTAACTAACCTAAATTGTAAGTTGTTTTAAAGATATTATTTATATAATGTAATGTATCATTTTCAAAATAATAAGACAACATTTTGTTGTAGACTTGCACACGTACACAATAGTTGTAGGTTATAAACTAAAAAAAAGAAAACATACAAAAATGTTTGTTGGTTCTTTTGAAAAGGATTAAAAATAAACAGGATTCAGTTTTTGAAAGAAAAATTAGATGCGTGGGTTTTCTATTTTAAGCGGCAATCAGCTGAAAAATAAAAAAAGATAATTTTAAAATATAGTTTTTTTTTTCGAGAGAGAGAGAGAGTTGCACACACCGCTTTTACTGTAGCTTTAATAAAGTCCTTTTTATCTGTTAAATCAAAATCTGGATATTTTGCGTAAACTTGTTTGCAAACAGTTTTCATAGTTATTTCTTCCAGATTGGCCTTATCCAAAATTTCTTTAACATAAGCACGAATTTGTTCATCCTTTAAAGAAAATAGAAATACAAAATTTTTAAGCACAAAATTTTGGCAAAAATAGAAAATCAAACAGAACGACTAGAAGACAGAACTTTGCCATCTCTGAGATAGGAAGTTGTCAACAGAGTTGCCACTTTTTTACATGTACTGTTGTAAAACTGAAAGCACAAACTCAAATTTATTGTTGACGATTTATAAAAAATAAGTTTTGTTCATTTATTAGGATTTGAACTCGGATCCTAAGGTATGAGTCGTTTGCTCGAGTATACAATTTCTTACTAAGCAACTTTTTTTTTTTGTTTGCTTACCGTGGGGAATAAGGCTTTGCCCTTTTTGTTTAATGGCTCATCTTCATCGCTGTCATCTTTTTCATCTTCCGAGGAAGCTTTCTTAGATTTTTTAGTACGTCCAGCAACAGCTGCTGTAAAAAGTTGTTTTTATATAATTTGAATTATCCCTAAGCATTTAAAACTCTTCAACACTTACGTTTTGCGGGAGTTTTATTGTTGGATTTGTTATTTTTCGCAGGTGTGACAGGTTTCTTATTCTTTTTCGATTTATCTTCCTCCTTAAAACACAAAATCAAAGAAAACTCATTAACTACATTTCAAACATTAATTACATTTCCAGCAGAATTTACATACATTGCTATATATGTATGTATATACAATGAAAAGATTTGCATACAGGCTTACCTCAGATTTCTCAGTTCCAACATCAGACATTTCTTCCTCCTCATCTTCTGAGACCTCTTCATCTTCACTTTCAGAATCTTTTCCTTTACGTTTATTTTTGGAAGGCTTGACAGCGGCAGCACGACCCCTTCCACGAGGTGAAGCAGCAGGCCGACCGCGCTTACCGACGCCAGTCGATGGACGCTTACGTTTAGGAGCCGCCTGAAAAAAAAAATATATATATACATATAATAAATATCTGCAGTATAGTAAAGTTATGTTTATTACATAAACAATTGAATATTTATTCAGTAAATGGAATATACCTATGTATATATGTATATATATACATATCTATATACATATATGCATGTACATAAGTTTATTGTTTAAAAATGTAAAATTGACCAAAATATCTAACAGAAAAACCAATTGAGCTGTTACAGTAACGATAGATAGAGAAACGTTACATTTACAATATTATACTTACATCACTTTCGGCTTCCGAGAGCTCAGATTCTTCTTCGGAATCAGAATTTCTTCTACGTGATTTTCGTGCAGGACGACCACGGGCACCCCGAGCTGCAGCAGCCGCTGCCTTTCGTCCCTTGCCACCATCAGAGTCCGAATTGCCGGAAGGATTGTACTAAAAAAAATATTTTAACTATTATATGCAAATGGTACAAGATTTTAATTACTACATCAGAGCCAGACTCAGATTCATCGTTTCGTCTCCGTTTAGCTGGTATTACTTTGCGTGCATCTTCATCAGAGCTAGAAAAATCAACATATGCTGACATTTCTATAAAAAAAAGATACAACGTTTAAACAATATTATTTTAGCGATGTTGCTTGAAAATTACTTTTGCCGGCTGTAGCGCGACGTGGACGACCAGATGTCCTACCGCCAGATCTACCGCTAGATTTACTTTTACGTTTGTCATCCTCACTAGGTTCTTCTTCCATATCATCATCTTCTTCTGGTATTTCGTCCTCCATTTCTTCATCTTCTGGAGATGGCTCTACACATAAGGATTCATCAGGTTCCATAAGGAATTTTAGAATGCGATTTGCAGTATCTTCCTTTGAACCTTTACGTTCTAGTGATAGAATGTCACAAATATGTTTCAACTGTTTTAAATCAACTTTTTTAATTGATTCAAATTTCTTTTTGTATTCCGAAGAATCTTTTTCGAATTCAAAACCCGCAAAGGAGCGTAGATTTTTCTTAACGACATTGTTTTTGCCTTGAGATCCAAAGCATATCTAAAGAAAATATGCAATATTAAAAACCACAGCTTACAGGTGTGTAAATAAATTGTGATGGGCTTACCGCGTGCAATGTTTGCAAAGCATCCACTCTAGTTTTGTTAATGTTTTCATTAATTTTATCAATTTCAGCTAAGGCTACAACATTTTCGTCATCATCTGCAACTTCGGTATTTTCTTTCTTTTTGTCATCAGCCTTAGCTTCTTTGTCATCTCCATCATCTTTCGTTTCGGTTTTGCTTTCAACATCACCATTTGTAGCAGAATCATTTTCATCCGATTCATCTTTTTTAACATCATTTGGCTTTTTATCTTCTTCTTTCGACTCCTCCTCTGTATCATTTTTGTCTTCATCAACCTCTTCGGATTTCTCTAAAATTTTTAAAATGATAAGTGTAAAATATTTATGCAAGTAGGTAACATTTTTCAAGTAAAAAAAAAAATAAAAAATATTTTCACTTTGGAAAGTCTATTTGCCAGGCACTGACGAATAAACTATGAAAACCGTGAAATTTTTATATACCTTAGATCTTACTGAACTTAACCTCTGAATTTTAGATTAAGCATGAACAAACACCAAGGCGGAGTTGTGCAATAGAATATTTTTATATTTATTAGTTTCTGCGAGATAGTACTGGGATACGAACCCATATCACATATACAAAAATCACAATGAATTATCGAGCGCTTAGCCAACTCAGCTAAAGTGCGGCCACAAACCATGTGTTAAAATTTACTTTACAAAAACTTTTTTTTATTATTGACATCAATATGAAAAATTTACTTCGGGAAACTCCGCAACTTCTTAACATCAAAATAGCCTATAATAATTTAATTTAAACGATTACCTTCATCTTCTTTAGATTTTGTATCCTTTTCTTCCGTTTTTTGTGCACCTGTTTCCTCTTTAGTTTTTTCTTCCACAGCCTCATTTTCAGCAGCAGGTTCCTCACCGCCACCTTCGTCATTGGATATCTTATCATTTTCAACAGATTTCTTCTCTTCTGTTACATCGGAAACTTTTGCTTCTTCACTTTTTTCCGTTTCCTAAAATAAAAATAATCAGGAAATTTTGTTATTCTGGCAGCCCTATTTAATTCACAATGTGTGGCAGTTTAGTTGTCTATAAATAGACGACTAAAATGCAACACTGCTTTGTAAATAGATGTATGTATGTACATATGTCTGTAGATGTGTGTTTTTCCTAAATTGTGCTTATTAGGTTTTTGTTTTTACTTGTCGTTCTTTTTAGCCACAATTAAATGAAACTAATCCCTAGTTTTCATTTCCTATAAGAATCTATACACGAATAACACACCATTTTATACATGAAGCAAAATCAGATACATAGGTTTTTATTTGCCCAAACAGTTCTATTAATCACTTGGCAACACCGACACGCATGCAAATTTTACTATTCGCGAAATTCAACCAACTTCAACGGCGCACTTATATTCTTCTTTTTTTTTTTATTTAAATCCAATCGCCCAATACCGCGCTCTTCCTAAACTTGGAATCACATACACTAATACATATTTTCATGGTGAGGAGAAAAAGAACGAACAAAAACATTAAAAAACACGGTGGAAAAATGGACCGACGCCATGTTTATATACAACGAAAAAAGATGAAAAGGAAAAAGGTAATAATGCAAAGATGAACCGAAAAAACGTCGTTGTGTAAAATTTTTGGAAGATTCCTTTTTAGCAATGTGACGCGCTCGAAATTTTTCCTTATCCATTTCTATGTTTCTCATAATAATTGTAACAAAATTTGCACTTCCATCGATTGGTTACACTTTTTTCTACATTTTCTGCAATATTTTTACTAATTACATACCATATTTTCAATGGTTTTTTCTTTTTCACCGTCAGCCGACATGCTTATGGAAAATACTCAACTAAATAAAAAATTCACTACTCTTTTTAGTCTTATTTTCTTTTTCTGTACCTTTTGTCCTCAATGAAGAGTTGTAGTTTTAGGTACCAAAAAAAAGGGATGAATTTAGTATCTAGTGAAAATTAGCCAATATGTGTACATATGTCAATAAAGACTCGTATTCTACTCAAAGCCAAAAATAAATTACTTGCCAAGGTTCATTTAAAAGGTCTTTAAATTTCTCCATTAGATTGCATGAAAACATCCTGAAACTCTCAAAAGTTATACATATGTTTGTGGATTGTTGTAGTATTTTGACAATCTCTTCCTTTTTATTACACAAACAAAATAAAAGCAAATTTTTGTAGAAATGAACTGACCTAATATATGGACACTTTGACATATTTACTTTTAAAAAATAATAACAGGTGTGAAATATTTTTGTTACCTGGATTAGGAATCGATTTATACTAATTGAGAGAAAAGTTTTACATAGTCACGATAATTGTGAAGTGCATGTAAAAATTTCAAATAAGAACTATTATCGACATAAACGAAGTGCTACGTCAGAACTAATTTGTGATATATTAATTAATTTTTTTTTAAATCTAATAAGCATAAAATGCACAAAAGGGAATACACTGTATTGCAAACATCTGGCAGCACTAGCTAGTAAAAAAATTTATGCCGCCTTTATTGCATACGGGACGCGAGTATTTTTTAAAATCGATTTCGGGAAAAAGTTATTTTATGTGTGTTTTTTGTGTATTTAACCATGGGAATTTTAGGGTTATCAAAACTAATAGCCGATGTGTGCCCACAAGCAATTAAGGAAGGCGAGATTAAACACTATTTCGGACGTAAAGTTGCTATTGATGCATCCATGTGTTTGTACCAATTTTTGATAGCAGTGCGAGCAGAAGGCGCGCAACTGACTTCAGTGGATGGTGAGACAACCTCACATTTAATGGGTATTTTTTATCGTACCATACGGCTTTTGGATAATGGCATAAAGCCTTTATATGTGTTTGATGGTAAGCCACCAGATATGAAATCGGGTGAACTAGCTAAGAGAGCCGAAAGGCGCGAGGAAGCACAAAAAGCTCTTCAAGCGGCCACCGAAGCCGGCAATGAGGCTGACATGGATAAATTCAACAGACGTTTAGTCCGTGTTACTAAAGAGCATGCCACTGAGGCCAAAGAACTCCTAAAGCTTATGGGCGTACCCTATGTTGATGCACCATGCGAAGCCGAAGCTCAATGTGCTGCTCTGGTCAAAGCTGGAAAAGTTTACGCTACGGCAACTGAGGATATGGATGCTTTGACATTTGGTTCGACAGTATTATTACGGCATTTGACTTTCAGTGAAGCACGGAAAATGCCGGTAAAAGAAATAAACTACAATAAAGTGTTGGATGGATTCGGTTTAACAAGTAGAGAATTTATTGATCTTTGTATATTGTTGGGTTGTGATTATTGTGAGGGTATTAAGGGCATAGGACCTAAACGTGCTATCGAGCTAATGAACAGCTATCGCGATATAGAAACGATATTGGAAAAAATTGATCGCAAAAAATATACTATCCCAGAAAATTGGAATTTTGAAGTGGCCCGGGAACTTTTTATAAAGCCAGAAGTACAGGATCCCACTGAATTGGAAGTGTGTTGAGCATATGTATAAAATTCGGTGCTTTTGGTAATTGAACTAATTTTTTCTTTTCTTTTTTAGTTTAAATGGTCGGAACCTGATGAAGAGGGTTTGGTCAAATTTTTATGTGGTGACCGGCAGTTTAATGAAGACCGAGTTAGATCGGGGGCCAAAAAAATACTTAAATCCAAACAAACACAAACTCAAGGACGTCTGGACAGTTTCTTTAAAGTTTTACCTTCCACGAATACACCAAAACGAAAAGCCGAAGAAGATAAAAAGAATGCCAGCCAGAAAAAGACAAAGGCCGGTGGTGGCGGCAATAGAGGCAGACGTCCCAAATAAATTTTAAGAAAGCTAGAAAAGGTTATAATAATTTTTAGTTTTTTTCATTTATTTAAATTTTTACTTGTTGGTATTATTCCTTTGTAAGCAAAACCTAAAACAATATAAATTTGTATGCATATTAAAGCAAATACTGTTTTGCCAAAGCTCTAAGAAATCGAGATTTTCTTATGGAAGCTGCTTCACGTTTAATTTCGTCATTATTATTGGCGTTCAATTCCAAAGTACCCATTATTGAAATCTAAAAATTGTAAAAAGAAACAATTGTAAACATGTAATTTTGTTTTTAAGCACCAACTTACAGCTTCTAGTTTTCTGCTATGTTCTCCCCTTTTGGCATGCAAATTTATTATAAATTCCAAAAGAGTTGTATCCCAAATACAATTGTAATATGCATCCATGGCGTCCGTAAAATTGGCACATTTCTCCGAGAGATTTTTAAACACTATGCCATAATCAATTTCTTCTAAGAACTGCAAAAGTTGAATGTTAGGTTATGATCTCCCCTTTTGTTTTTTTTTTTGTTATTAACAAACCTGACACAGAACAGTAGCCTGCATATGGCAACCCAAGTTAGAGGAACATCTAATCATTTTTCGTATGATGTAATCGTCAGCAACATTACGTTGCAAAGGTATGCTACAATAATCGGTGCCGGTTACTAAAGCATTGACGTAGCATCGCATGGCGGCTTCATTGTTTCCAATCGCTGGAAAATCAAATGTAAATGCATATGAACAATTTAAATACCCACTTACATATATGTATATATTTAGAAAAAGTTTATCTGCAACACATCACTTGTTATTGAGATTTGAGTTTAATGAATTACTTTCATGTTCTTTTCATAGATAACCAACATTTTATCAAGACTCAAGAAACATATTAAAATTTTAAAGAAAACTCACCTAATTCAAGATCTCCCTTCATTTTGAGCCAGGGTATAGTCTGAGGATAATAACTTAAGGCTTCGGTAAGTAACCAATGTAAAGTTTCACAAACAGACCTAATGCTGTAACCGATAGGACTAAATGGAAACGATGCGAAATGTTTAAGAAACAGCAATTTTTTTTTCTCAATACAAAAAAAAAACCTACTTGCTTATACTGGTAGGCCATAACTGCATATATTCCCCATTTAAATCATGGTTGGCGTCGTCCTTTAAGATATTATGTATTTTGCCCAACATGGAGATCGCCAAATTGAATAACATTTGGTGACGTATACGTTTTAAAAATGGATGCAAGCCAGTAGAGACGGCTAAGCAGGGTGAATTTCGAGAACTACCGCCACCACTGCAAGAACCAGCGCCGGCACTACTGCCTCTTTTAGTAGAGGTATTAAGAAACATAGACAAAACCAAGTCCCAAGCATCACGGCAAATCTTTTTGGGACCTTTCATTTTTTCCATATCCAAAAATGTAGCCGCAAAAGCTATTGGCAATTCTAATTGCGGCAGCCTTTTGTCCAAAAGCATTATGGTATTCCAGTCATTCAAATTGAGCAACATCAGAGCACAACTTTCAATAATCTAAAAGTAAAATACATTCAAATTTTTTCTGCTGCACCTAAAGCAACGACACTTACTTCTATGCGCGGTATGATATTGTCATTTGTTTGCAGAGATTGTAGACATTGTTTGCAACGACTGCCTAGAGATTGTAAATCCAAAGATTTATTATTCCATTCATCTAGACATTGGGTGATTTGTATTAGCAAAATCTCCCAGTTTACTAACTTCCCCAATTTGGAAATAATGGTAGCATTGGACAGTTCTGGCCTTTGAGTTTCTGATTTTAAAATGCTTAACATCGACACAGCACCCTCATAATTCTATGAAAATGAAATCTAAACACAAATTCAAAAGAGATACTAAAATCAACTTACTCCTTTGGCTGTTAATTCTCTCGCCTTGCCTAATAAAACGTAAGCAAAATCTTGCAGAAATCCTCTTTGCATAGCCATTAAAACCGTTTTGATGGGAGTGGCTATTTCCCAGCTGGGATTAACCGTCCATAATGGCTTAGAAGGATTGGTGGCCGCTAATTTGACCAATAATTTTCTTACGGTATTGGCATTTGTACACGATATTAGTTGCCTTTCCAAAGAACCAATTTCAATGCGAGGCATTTTAGAACTGAATTTCCACTCGTTAAGCATGGCTAGAGTAGCATGGGGCAACTCGGGATCTTGTATTTGTTGCAGCAGATCTTTAAGCTCTACGGCAGAAAATATATTCAAGTGCATTAACTCTTGCAGCCACTGCTTGTTTTTATACTTGAGAATACACTCATTTAGAAATTGTTTCAGTACATTGCGTTCATTTGCCGAACAAACAGGCATAACATCCATTACGCCCTATAAGAAAAAAATGTTCTTATTAGAGCGACAAATAAGATGTGCTTTGTCTTACCTCTATTATAGCAGAAAAGCAGTTCAGTTGTGCATACTTTTCAAAATAATCGACACTGGCAAATATATTGCCTTCCTCGAATTTACTGCGTATCAAATTTAAAGCAGACACTTGCATTTCTAATTGTTTAGTTTCCTTCAAGATGCCCTGCGAAATGGCACCTTCTATGTCCAATTCCAAAATGCGTCTGTTCACCAAAGGAATCTCGCGCGTACGATTGTCTAATTTTAAAATTTCAACAATATCCTGGAAGAAAAAAGTTTTTGTTTGCAGTTGAAAATTCTTTTTTTTATACTTTAATAAGTTCTGTTGCCAGAGAACTGATTATTCTCCATAACGAAACCACAAGTAACCAGTTGATATGTATTTAGTATTGTTTACAATTTCTCTTACCTTATACTGACTCAATTGCGACATATTGAAACGTTCTGTCAGTGTTTGCGACTGTGCACTTACACCGCAGGCCAGCAAGTAGCCCTCTAATTCATCCTCATTAACATGACAGAAAACAAACTGAGAGGGCACTTTGCCAATCATTTCATATTCACTTTTTGTTAAATTCAAATAGTGGCGACATTCATTAACAGCATCTCTGGCCAACAGATATTGTTTGGTATACAGATAGAAATTAACCAAATCGAAATAAATTTGTGTTCTCAATTCCGCGGGCGATATTTGCAGTAAAGCATCAAAATTTTGTGGTGGGTTTACATCATTGCTGGGATGTAGTGGTATAAATGTTTCATAAGAAAACACATGAAAAGGCTCTTTTGACTTGCATAACTCTTGTAAATAGTCTATGCTGGGTTGAGGATTTATTTCGGGAGCAAAAAACTGATGCATAGGCTCAAGCGGTACGAACCTAAATGAAAACGTATTTTTTACATAAGCTAGATAATAATAAATTTAATTCTTACATATTGCCCATATTGGGGCGGGCAGCTTTAATAGCTATATCTTTGAGAATTTGTAGTCTTAATACCCAACGATGGTAGAAAGTTAAAGCAAATTTAGCGGCGTTTTCATTGCCTTCCGGAGCTAAAAAAAAATTAGGTTTTAAAATAATTCTACGAAGCTATTAAATCTTTTAATCTCACTTATTTTAGGCTGAAAATCATTGGTTAAGGGTATAACAACACGTTTGCCAAAGCTTATGGTGCATAGATCTCTTAATAAAAACATTTGCTTGGCTATGGGAAGATTTTTCTCAAACAAATCCAGATTCCACTTAAGCCAAGTGGCCACCTTTAGTGCTAATATTTTTAAAGCCAATTGTTTTCGTGTTAAACGCCAATTTTCGCCATTGGGTGCAAGCACAGGTGGCGGCATAGGCATGGCCGTGGGTTCAGCACTGGTCAAGTCGAATTGCGGCACAACCATATTATCTGGTGCCATGGAAATAAACTGCGACAATAGTTCCAAAGCTGAGGGATCTAATTTAACAAACATTTTAAACGGTGGTTTTTTATAAACAGCTTTATTTCTTGCTTCTTACCCGGATTAATTTTCTTTAAATGTTTAGTTATTAGCTCAGGATCTAACAAGAACTCGAACCATAATACGGTCTCAGCGGCTAAAGGAACGGGTTTTGGTTTAAGAGGATCATCCATTACGACAATTTAATAAATTTATTGAAAAAAAAAACTAACAAATTATTTGAAAACACGACCTTTTTGTTTACGTTCCTGGTCCTATTTGTTGTTTTAAGCGGTCTTCTTCTTTTTCCAGAAGGTTTGTGCTGTCGGACTGGAATTAATGTTTCGTGTATATATATGCAAGCTTGTTGTTTTGTGCAGAGAGATGCCATACTAATTTGAGAGTTGATGTTTAGGAAGACAATTCTAGCACTTTGGTTGTGGTCTATGCTAATAAAAATGGTGCAGATTTTGCTTAAGCGGAAACTGCTATTGTAACTGCAACGCAGGGAAACAAGGAAGGTTGTGAAAATAGATATATAATACAACCGGAAGTGTCAGGATTGCTTTAAAGTGTCAGAAGTATTAAACAAATTACAAAAAATTTTGAAATAAATTCAAATTGTACATTAATGCAATTTATGGTTTTCAATTTTCGCTAACTAAAATTTTAGAAGCTATAGATATTGCAATCACATTTTCAGTATTTTTCGCCATGCTGTTTTGTTGTTGTTGATAAAAGTATCAATCAGCATATCGTTGCCCGCATTTTTTTCCATCCCGACCTTTTTGTGCATTTGGCATATTTGAAGGTGCTTATATTGGCATATGCGAAATAATTGCAATTGAAAAAATGGGAATTAGGGCCTTTCTACATGACACCAACGACGTATGTATATGTTTGAAAAGCAATACTCCAAATTTCGTTTCTCCTGAAGTTGTTGCCTTGCAAAGTTCATATTGTTGGTCTCATACATTTTTTTTTTTTTTTGCAATTTCGGGGTTTTTGTCATATTTGATTATATCAAGGATCTTGTCTGGGGATTGAAAAAAATACGAGTTAGGACTTTTCTACATGCGACCAAGGACATATACATATTTGCTCATAATTTATATGTATTTTTGATTCTCTACTAAGTATTAACTTAAGCTGAAGGAAAAGTGGGAAAATCTCAGATTTTTTTTTATTTACTTTCGCTTTTTCTGAAACGTAGACGAATTTTCATGCTTAAATTTACAGGGCGTTGCAGTGCACTTTTTTTGATTTTAAAATAAAAACAAGTATTTTATGACAGAGTTGTGATATTTTTAGTGTATTGTAAAGAAGACATGTTCCGATTAAGTATGGAATAAAATAACCGGCAAATGACCCTCACTGCTCCGATGACAGGCCATTACTCTTTTCATGAAATTTCCCATGACCTTACAATAGAGATGTGGCTATATCACACCTATGGCCTGTTGGATTTCCAATTTGAGTCCAAGAATTGTGTCGGGTTTATTCGCATAAAACCGAGATTTCACAAAATCCCAAAGAAAAAAATCGCACGGCCTTCAATCGCACCATATTGGTGTCCAGTTGACATCAGAATTTCGTGAAATGTGTTCTGTAATAAGTCGATTGTTTCAGGTTGCGCTGTCCTGCTGATACCACGCTTCATCTTTAATAATCAGAATAAACAGAGTTGGCAACTGTTAAATTTCGGAGTTGCCACCTAAATTGAAAAAAAAAAATAATATTTCAGTTTTAAAAAGTGCACTCTTGCTGAGACATAAAGAAGGGTGGTGTCTTCGAAACAATAACAAAATGTGAAAATTTGTTTTTGTTTTCAACACAAAACAAAATGCATGTACGTTTTAGAAAAACTGGCAGTTGAAGTCATTGTCATGGATTCTATCAGTTTTCATGTACATATTCAAAAAATAAATAAAATTTAAATACATAAAATCAAATTAGGAAATGAGATAAGTAATTTGGAACAAATTTCGTTTATTAATTAACATATTTGCATTAATTTTAAATGTGTATATGAAACAATTTTAATTACCCGCTCTATTATACCTTTCAGTTTATGCACTTGTTTCAACATTTTATTGAAAAAAAGAAAAATATCATTAAATATTTAAATTATGTAGTTTAAAGCTGCTGAGACGACAATATGGTTTCTTAGTTTTAACTAAATTATAAAAAAAAAAAACCCCAACCAGTTTTTTGTTTGAAATTTCACTATTTTGCTACGCGGCTAATACGAGGGTGGCCTTTTATATTTTATAAATATTAATCATTCAAAATCATTCAGGCCCATCATGAATATTCTCAAGGAATTTTATTCCTAAGGAAAATACGTTTCTCGAGAAAAAAAATTCCTCTGAGAAACAAAAAAATAGAAGTTGGTAATATCGAAATTTTTTATAGGAAAAAGCAAAAAACGTATGCTTTTAAAATACCTATTTTTTCCTTCGCCGATTATTTTTTCCCTCGATGGGGCTAAAACAGGGAAGGTTAAAAAAAAATGTCCTAAGGAATTTATCAACATAATAAGAGGAATGGGAAAAGAGAAAAAACTCTCACGGAATTATCATTCACGATTGAGCTGATTTTATTGATTTTCAAAATATTTGCCATTGAAAATTAAACAGCTCTGATTGAAACAAATAAGTTTATTATAAATAATACAAAAAAACAAAAAAAAAATGTTAATGTTTTCAGAACATTTTGTTTAACGAAGGAAGGAAGGAAGGCTTGCGTTGAAAAACTCCTTTCAATGTCAATGTGAAATGAATGGCTGTACGCAATTGCTTTTTCTTTTCTTAATTTTGTGGGTCAGAGAACAAAAACCAACCAATAAATCACACAATTTGTCTGATTAGTATTTTTCGTTTTTATAAATTCATTTAATTCACAATGCTCTTAATAATATTTTTTTTCCTCTATACCTTTCCGTACAAAAAAAAAAAAAAAAAGGAAAAAAACCTGTTGCAATGCCATTGTCTTTTTTTTTTTGTTTCTTGGTGTATTGTTTGTTTTCTGACCACCTTTTTTTGCGAAATCTTTGTATTAAGTTCATAACTTTCCTAAAACGCACATGCAATAATGAACACAAACCAATTGCCAATTTGTGCGATGCCCGCAAAATTAAAAACAAAAAAAGAGCAAACAAAAAAAAATTTTAACAAAAATTGTTGTTGGTAGTGTGAGTCTCGAAAGGAAATTTTCTTGACTGACTACAGAATTTAACAAAATAGAGTTGAAATTTTGATATTTTTTTTTCAACCCATATTTTATTACACCTGTCAGCAAATTGACAATAAGTAATTGGATGTGTTTAATTGGGGTGTTAATTATTTTAAATTAATACTTTATGGATAATTTATATCATATGTTAATAAAGAAAAAATGTGATATATGTACATAAATATATATAAAAATCATTTCTTTTTGAAACAGCAGCTTGACCCTTCTACTAACGGCTAACTAGTTCTGATGGCGCATATCGCTTATAGCCTTTTTACTTTGACTGACATCCACATGAAACGCATGGAAGATGTTGAAAATGTGAAACAGTCGTTCCTTTCATCTTTCATTTATTTAACTGGCAAAAAAAAAGAAAGACGCAAAATTTGTGTGAAAAATAAAAAAAATTTAGAATGGACTTGGGGGAGGACCTTTGGACTTTTTTCTTCCCATAGGTCAAGCATTATGTTCTCCATATTGGTTGATCATACAATGCACTGCAATTAAAATGAATTTCTCTGTAATTGATTAAAAATTATAACAAAATTCTTACATGTTCCGCTCATTTTCTTATGTTAAATTTGCTTTGTGTTTATTTTCCGAAATGTCAGTTTGCTAGTGATGGTACAAAATCAATCGATTTTCTGCATTTTTTTTTTAGTGATGGCACTAAAAAAATCGAAAGTTGTAAGATGGAACAAAATGAGAAAGGATTATATTTTGCTGATGTATGTTATGCGGGCCACCGGTAGTGAAACCGGCCCACTTGGGTCCTAGAAAGGTCCCATTGTAATAATTAGCTTTTGGATTTAGGATTATCTTTTGCTGATATAGAGAGAGATGTAGAATTTTCGCCCTGTATAATTCTTTGCAAATTGATGAAAGATGTAAGATGAACGTCAGTGTAAAAAGGCTATTAAATCTTCTGTGTGCCAGCGTTTCGTTCGCGGGCAACTGTCTGAGTTCCGTGCTGGAATGCTGTGTTAAACGAGTTGTATGTTTAAAGCTGTTGATATGGATGACTTCTTTCACTCTCTTGACATTCAGATCTCGATGTATATCCTTGTCTCTAATATACCATTCAGCATTGACAATAGTTTGCAATATTTTTTGGACTGGATTCGTTTCAGTTTTGATTTTGAGGATGTTCTATTGTATATGGAAACTTGTTTTGTTTCCATGAAGTGCTTTGACTTGCATTAGACATTAACACCCCTATTCACAAAAAATATTTCAGGCTAATAAGGCTCTTATTTGACATATTTGTATGGAAAATTTGTCAAATAAGAGTTTAATAAACCTAAAATATTTATTATGAATAAGACCCTAAGGCCTTAAGCCAGAAACTATATTTTCTGGTTGCCTCATTTGCACTCGTTTTTCTGAGTCTTTGCTTAAACATCAAATCGTTACGGGGAAGCAGTTGGGCTGGACTCAAGTTATTGCTACCAATCTGTGTATGAAGCACATAAAAAGTTGAGTTAAACTCGACATTTTTGGTGCAAAGTTTCTTTGAAATATACAATTTACACGTTTTTAATTTTTAAAACAAAAAAAAAATTTTTTTTTGTTTCATCAAATTTTTATTTCAAAAAGAATATTTTTGCAGCTCATATACATACATACATAAATACATACATACATATTTAGTTTTTTTCTTCTTCTTTTTTTTTTTTTTTTTTTGAATGATTGACACAAGTGTTTTTTAACATTTTTTATTTTGAAACAATGATGACATATTTTCGATACACATACCTACACAGATACATACGAGTACGTTCATACGCAAACAATTGAGGAGACAATCACCAAATATCGTTTTAAACAAATAAAGGGTAATCAAGTTTTGTGTGACAATTTCCAGCCAACAAAAAAAAAATCGTTTTTTAAAACTGATGTCTAAGAGAACAATTTCCCTTGAAGACAACCTTTAGCAGTGAAAAATATAAATAAAAATAATAATTGGATGAAAAATCTAGAACAACACATACCCAAGAACTTTGGTGGCTGGGTGGCCTGAGTGCCGCTTTAGAAATATGAGTTTTTTAAGTTGAGAGACGGGGGTGCTGACGAGCAGTGCGGCGACTTCGAAACAGCTAGTCGTCCTTAGAGATGTGCGCGTGAGTATTTTTGTTTTAGTTCACGCTACTCACGCTCACGATCAGAATAATTTCCCTCATGCACTTTCACGCATGACAGATTTTTTTTGGGTTTCACGTCACGCACGCACGCACGCTCACGAGCAAACTTTTTTTAATCACACATTCTCACGCAGGACAAACTTAAAGAATTCTCGCGATCAATTACAAAATATAAACGTAACAAAATATAAACGTAACAAAATATAAACGTAACAAAATATAAACGTAAAAAAATTTAATTTTATTTATAATACATACATCTGTGTGGTCGGAATGGTAATCACAAACGAAAATTTTAATTTCAAATCACTCACGCGTAATGTTTCTAAAATTTAACCACGATCACGCGTGAAGCACGCTTGACACGACATTTTTACGGCAACCGCACCTCTCTAGTTGTCCCCCAGCTAAAAGGTCTTTGTGGTTTTCTTTGTCTTGGTTAATTAATATCATTCGCAACCTTAATATATAGAATAAACTTGAAAAATAAAAGAAAACGTTAATTTGTTGTAATATTTATGTACACTGAAAAAAAAAAATTCAATCCATTTGTAATTACCTAAATCAATCTTAAGCGGTGTCAGAAGTTTGGTGAGTACGAATTCTCTTAAATCCAATACATTGTGCTTAATTTAAGTAAAATAAGTGTAATTTAATTTTAGCCATATTCGATACCAATTTTGGTTTGATTTTAGCCATATTCAATTCTGATTTCGGATTGAATTTAGCAAAAATTGGTACTTAAAAACAAGCAGGCGGCACTTGGCTTAAGAATATTTGTACTTACCAAACTTTTGACACTGATTCGGATTGATTTAAGCATGGAAGGATTGAATTTGTCTTGAGTATGACAATTATGCACTTGATTGGATGTTTCTGAAGTCTATTTAATCCTAAATTCGCACACGAAACTATCTGCTCTCTACTCGCTTAATTCAATAACAATTTATTATTTTTTCTCTTTGCTGATTTGAACTTGGGGTAGCCAAATTTATAACCAACATCCAATAATTTTTTCTCCCCAATTTCTTTTTTCGAACACTTCGTTCCTGTACGACGCCTCCTTAAAGCGGCTTCCATATAAGAATACAAAGAGAAAATAATGTTGGATGCCTCTAAAATGCTTTATTTTGATTTGTTGTAGTGGAACGAAAAATCGATGACCCAATACCGACAAATTTCTTACCATACAAATCGACCGGCCCTAATGTGCAGTACGTTTTCGTAATACATCGTGTGTTCCTATTACGAGTTGAATCGCCCGCTTCGCTCTCTCAATTACATTTATGAATCACACGTGTTTACACGACTCGTCTATGTGCTTCGATTTAATTTTAGTTTTATTTTGATAAGCCTACATAAAGTTTCTACTAATTTGGTGAAGCAATTTTTTTGGTAAATGGACAAAAGAAGTAAGTGACTGAAGTGTTGTCCACATTCATATGGAAATGTCTTCGGAGTTGGCATTGCAGGCCATTAAATACAACACAGAACTTAATTTTTAATTTTATTAGACAATTACACTTTCTTTGTTTGTATTTTTTATTTATATTTTTTTTGTTTTGATAAAATTGCGATATAAATTAGAGAAGACAGGAATTTTTCGTGCTTCGCATGTATGTAGCTTCAATATGACGCTACTTCAATCGTTCTCAAAATTTTGTATGGCGGGGCACGTTGCTTCGCTCCTGGTTAGTGTGTTAAGCACAAATAGACAGCGAAGCACATGCATGCTTGGAGACATGCTATAACATACAAATATATTTTTTCTTAAATAAATTTTTTTTTAAGAAAATACACTTTTTGCTAAATTTAAAAGAAAGTAGCAACGTATTTCTTAATCCTATTTGCTTGGCTATATTGCCTTTTTTCTTTCTTCTTCAGCAACAAGAAATTTTCCAAAGCAAAACGAAATATTGAAAATAAAAAAAATAAAAAGTAAACAAGGACCTCAAGCTTGAAATCAAAAAAAAAATCAGATAATTAGAAAGTAGAAACCGGTCTTTAGTTTGTTTTCACTTTCTCAGAATAGAGAGAAGATTTTCTTTTTGTGTTGAAATTGCATTGATCACAAGTTGAAGTCATACTGGTTTAAGTGGTATCCAAAGATTTTTATCAGAATCTGGCTTTGAAGGGAAATTTGAAGTCACTCGGAGTCCCTGGCACTGTATGATCTTTAAACATCATCGCCATTAAACACCCATTCCTTTGTGCTCTTATCTGAAATTAATATTTTAATAATGTTAATTTGAAGCCTTATATACACAAATATGTATCGGCAAGCATACATATGTAAATGTAGTTTTTTTTTTTTTTTGATTAATACATTTTGTATTGTCGAACATCGAAAAACAATTTAATCAGTTTGATTATGCAAATTTTTGCATAATTTAGAGCGCGTGTGTTTTTGCCTTTTTATGCTCGACATGATCAAAAGCATTTTTACCCCCTTTTTGTCTTTTTTCAACACTTCTTTGTGTTTGTTTGAAACTAAGACGGAATCAATTAAAATATGATTAAAAAATTAAATATTAATTTATATTCATTTATTAAGTTTGCGCTTAGAAATCATTCAATGATTTTTCTGTGAAAATCACCTGTTTCGCTATTGATTATGCAAATAAGAATATAAATATTTGCATAAAATTAATTGACGGTCTTTGGCATACCAACATAAATATTTCCTAACGGTGTATTTGAAAGCAACTCAATTCATTTAACTTTTACTTTTCCGCGCACCGCCATGAAATGACAATATACAATAAGACAATGACCTCGCTAGTTTATTGCTAAATTTGACCTCCTCGGAGAAATCGAGCAAACAAAACACAATTTATAGATGTCCTTTCAGCTCAATTCCTCCAAACGCCATTTTTTCCGCCAACATGTTTTGCAATAAGTTTGAAATAAATTTTTGCCCAATAGACACAAAAAAAAGAAATAAATAAGAAAAAAAAAGCGGTGAAAGTTTTGAAATTTTACTGGCATAGACTTTTTTTTAAGATTTTTCCCTTTTCCTTGAATATTAACACTGACAGGCAGCCATAAAATTTTATTTTTTATTTTTTGAAGCGTCAAAAATATTACTTAAATATTTATTACCAACTCTTTAATAGTCGTCAAATTCGTAAAGTCCATTTTTGGGTAAACTTTTACTTAAATCAAGTCCTAATTATTTTGTATTAATGTTATCGAAAGCACCTCAGGTGCTTTCAGTATTATTTTTGTGATTGATATTAATTAAATAAGACAAAGAAAACATCAAAGACATTTAGTAGGGTGGAAAACTAGCTGTTTCGAAGCCGCTACACTTCTCGTCAGCCCCCGTCCTAAACAGATATCACTACCCAACAGCAAAAAAAAAAAAAAGAACCATGGATGACCTCTATATTTTTTTTTTTTTTTTGATGTGCTATGCCTATCTAAGTACAAAAATCATAAAAATTTCAAATTCTATGGATCAGTTTTTTTTTAGAATATTTTTTTTCATAAAGGTTGATCCAGACCTCTAGTCATAACTTAAAAATGGCGTGTCCGTTTTTATCATGCAATATGTTAAAAAATTATAAATTATGCCAGCTTTAAGTTTTGCTAAAAATATTTTTGGGTGTCGTTAATAATTTTAGAGTTATTAGGAAAAAATTACAAAAAAATCTTTTTTTTGAGAAATTGTAAAATTTTTGATTTTGGAAAATTTATAAAAAATATAAATTTGCCAATATTTACCAGTTTTTTTATTTATTCATATAGCTGCATGTAATAGCAATAAAATGAGCGCTCATTTATTAAAATCTGTGTGTTAATGTTTATTTTATTCCCGATAAAGCAAAAATATCCATTTTGGCTAAAAAAAAAAAAACACGTTTTTACTGTCATTGCCCAAAACTGAAGCGACTGCTCTTCGCAGTAGCATGCTATAGATACATATAAAAAAAAAATAATGAAAATGAAAGATACATATAAAAAAATAATGAAAGTCGCATAACTACAACAAACACTTCATGTATTTTGTTGGTAGAAATCTTGAACTACTGTCACCCATTTGTTCGCGTATGTGTGTTTGTGTTGTGTATTTTGAGAGTTCTACAAGCTAATAACAGCAGTCAGCTGGGCTTGTAAGGCTACCTGGTATCGGGCTGCCTTGGTTATGTTTGTTATAAGCTAACCAATAATCAAATGTAAACATTTATAGTTATCACTATATGACTCTCTCTGCCTAAACAACAGAGATAATATAAATATTTTCATATTTTCTGTCCTTCACGGGATGCTGCAACACCCCAAGACTGTCACTTTCATGAAATTTCACAGAAAAATTGGTAATTTTTCTAGTCCGGTATAACTGGTGACCCTTCTGTTTAGTCTGCGCTTTGAACTCAGGGGCAGTAAAATATCAGTGAAATATCTGCGATGTTAAAAGCATTATGGCAAATATAAGTTTATATTTGATAGTCTGCTCAAGGTGTAGAACATTTTGGGTGCAAGCGTATCGAAATCTCTATCAAAATTTGTGTTTGTGGTCAATTGCAACCATACAAACACTTACAACTTTCCCTAAACTTCATACCGGTGCCATTTATGCAAACCTTAAATCAATATTTTGAGAATTTCCAAATGTTGAGCATTAACATTTGTTTAAATTAATATTAAAATTGTTTAATTAACATCATGTTTTTTACGTATGTAGAAAAAAAAGGAGCTCGAGCTTAAATATTATTTTCAAGATTGATTCTTCTTGTTTATTGATTGCGTGGCGAAAAACGTGTTCTTCTTTGGCCCTGCAGCTGGCAACACCAAACGTAAAACAATGTTGCCAACCAGTTGAATAAACACTTTGTCAACTTGATGCTGTGCAAATCGGTTGCCATCCACAATTCTACTTTTAAAAACTGCGGGCGGAAAAAACCACGTATTTTATAACTTTATTAATATAGTTTATTTATTAATAAAATTATACAACTGTTTAAATTTTTTTTTCATATTTGAATGCGGATGTCTGTCTATTGAGCAAATAATAATTCTATATGATTTTAATTAAGTTCAACAAAATAACAAATATTTGAGCTTTCAGTGGAAAAGAAAGCAACAAAAAGAATAGACACATTTCAGATAACCTTTCGTTTAAAGAACACGATGATTATTTAGTGGCAATTTAACAAATAAACTGAAAACATAAAAACAAATAAAATGTAGAAAAATCTACATCATGAATTATTATTTCTGTTTCTTGGTCAAAGGAATTTGGAAAAATTATGTTTTAAAAAATTAACTTCCAAGGTGATTTTTTTACGCAAACAATTCTGTCGTTTTTTTTTATTGGTTTTCTTTTCAGACTGTTGCCAAGTTTAAGAAATCATTTTAGGTTGAAGTATGCCCGCTCGTTCACATTTATATATAGAAAAGTCGAAAATTATATATTTAAAGTGTCACTAATATGCCATAAATTAACAAAATTCATTGCTATTGCTAAATCCAGCAGCAGCGGCGGCACCACCAGCAGAAATGATCGCTTAAAGAATTTGAACATTTCACTTCTTGCGTCGTTTTTTTGCTTTCGCTCTGGTGAGATGTTTTAAAAAGATATTAAAAAAAAACATGAAATTTTTTTGCTTAAATCGCAATAAATAACTTTTGCCACACAGTGATGGAGATGCTGAAAATTATCACCAAGAACAGAAAAAAATTTTATATGGAACTTTTCCTATTTGAAGAAAATAAAACAAAACAAATTAAATGCAACTTTTCTTTTTTCGAGAAAGTAAAGCGCAAAACTCCAAGGAATAATAAAAAGTGCTTAAAAAGCTTAAAAGTGCTATGCCGTAATTTAACTTTACAGTCCAATGATATGATTTACAATTGTAAATGCCTTTTATTGGGCTTTAGTTCGATTTTATTTCTTCACATATGTATGAGAAAGTCTTTTTTGTAATGAAACTCTAAGGCATTTGAAGAAACTTTTCTCATTTTCGCTAAAGTTGATGCTACCCAGCGAAAACCACTGCTTCGCTTACTCACTTACTTACGTAACTGAAAAAATAATTCAATCCATTTGTGCTTTTACACTGCATTTAGATGGGAAAGTACTTTCATTAAATTTTTGTATACGTATCATCGAATAAAACTTCGATGAAATCTGTGACTTTCATGAAAATTTTATGCTCAATGCCAAAGGAACGTGAAAGTTCATTTTAAAAATGTCGTCCAAGCGAAGAATTGCAAGTATTATAGTTTTGTTTTTTACTGCGATAGAGTTGCCAAGACTACTGCAAACATATTCGAAAATAATTTTTATTTCTCAACTTTTATTAACTAATTTTATAATTATCACCATAAATACACTTCATTTGTGATCTTTATTCATATTTGCTGTTCAATATTTGTCGAAGCCAAATTGGTAAATAAAGCAGCGTTGTATTGCAGCGATGCCTGAATTGAATCTTTAAATTACATTCGGTCCATTTTTGACTTATTAATCGTTTCTCATTTTTTCCTCTTAATTGCATGGAATTTTTCATTTCTCACAACAACCATAATTTAAAATTTAATTTTGGCCCAAAAAATTTAGCAAAATTGCGAATAACATAAAACGGATATTTATTTTTTTTGATATTTAAGTTCGCCTCGAATTTTCTTTGATTTTTTCACTCCCTCCCCAAACCACTGTGCCATGACACATAAACCAAATCCGTTGTGACAAGGACTAGAGTAACTTTTCTTAAAAGTGCCATTTATTAAAGAAAACTTTGTCCAAAGAAAAATAAACTTAAAAAATGATTTGAGAGATTTAAAAGAACATTATTTTTGTGTTGCTCGTGTTGAGTTTTCCGTGTTGCGCCCACCTAAATTTTTGCCTTTTTATATTTTGCGCCATAAAGTGTTATTAAAAATTTAAATTCTTTTAAATGATGAGACACGGATTACAAACAAATGGATAGTGAAAATCATATTAAAATAATTAAAAATATGTAGTCGTCAACAGAAGTGAAGAAATAAAATTTAAGTGGAAAGCCTGCTAAAATCATGAGTGTAATTAACATTAATTTCCTGATAACGGGCACATATGTACACGCATGTAAAATGCGTGCGTCTAGAAAAAAAAGAAAAACTTTCGTAACATTTCATTTCGTTTGGAAAATGGTTGCGTTTCAAAACGACATTTTAGCGAGAAGAAAATGGTTTTAGCGGGCCCTTAAAAGAATGGAGTATTGAAAAGAAATCACCAGATTGGAAGTTGCTCTTATTTTTGCAAATGGCGGCCAATCACACTTGTGAACTAGACAGCTGTAGAATACAAGTGAACAAGCCTTTAAGCGATGCATTCCGCAGGAATGCGCAATAATTGTGTCTATTACAAAGTGGACGATTTTTCGACCAAAATCATAATAAGCGATGAAGCTCATTTCCACCTCAGCGGGTACATGAACAAGCAAAACTATCGCTTCTGGGGCACCCTGAAAAAACACGAGTGATGCATGAGGAGCCATTACACTCGCTCAAAGTGACTGCATGGTGCGCTGTTCACGCTGGAGAAGTCATCGGGCTATTTTTTTTTTTCGCAAACGCCGCTGGTCAAATGACACCGAGTTTTTTCTGCCGTAATTGAACAAATTAGGTCTGCAGGACATATGGCGCCAATAGGCGCCATATGCGCAAACCACAACCGATATTCCGATAGCCAAACCACATCGGATGACTCCTTTTGGCCCAACTTTTAGTTCCAAAACGGCCAGAATTTAGAATTTCAACAAATATGAGCGAACTCAAAGAAATTCCTTGTTCAGCTTAGTCCCTTTTTTCTAATATTTTATGCGAAATCCAATTTTCTTTATTGTTGTTTAAAAAAATATGTTCATTAACGCGTAAAAAATTAAGCTTAATTGTTGAAGTTACAATCATTTTTTTTGGAATGGTGAGTGCCATGCATGCATATATAAAATGTTAATGTTTTAAATTTCCCCCCGATCTCTCGGTCGTGTGCAGGAAAGAGCAAAGAAGCCTATTGTTGAAGGTGGGGTTTTCAACTCTATTGACTCACTGGAGCATCGTCGCAGTGTGTTGTGTGTCATGCTGCTTTTTCGCTGCTATAATGGCTTCTGCTCTGCTGAAATTGGGGACCTTGTTCCCGAAAATCAAAAGTCTGTCTGAATCGTTCGTAGCCTTGAAAGTATTTAAATATTTCATTAATTTTATTACTTTTGAACGAACGTTAGCATCATATAATTATTTCATTCTATTAAAGCTCTGATTTCTCACTAAATTTAAACTGTCTCGTCACATCTCAGAATTGTGTTACCGAAAATAAAATAATAAAAAACATGAAAAAAAATTAAAATACTTTTTCCTTAAAATTTTCATTTTTTCCGTGATTTGTTGTTATTGTTGTTGTTACAATACTTTTTCGCTAAATGTTGAAGAATAAGTTAAGTTGTCTGTGGAGGTGTTGATGAAGGAAGATTCGGTGTTCTCTACTCTCGCTGTAAAGATCTTGTGACGTTTTGTCGCCTAATTTAGTTGTTGCTACAAAAATTTAATGTTCTGTTTTCGTGTATCCATCCTCAACATTTCCATTGTCGTCTCATTTAGCTGGTTGGTTGCTTTTCTGATCTCTGTCATTATCATCAACACCAGCATCATTATTATTACATTTGAAATAATGTTTTTGTTTCTTATTTTTTTTGGTAAAAATAACGCATGCATATTTTCTATTTTTTTTATTTCGTTGTCATATTTAGCCCGTTTTTGTTTGCTCCAAAATTTTTTGAGGAAGAGTCTCTTTTTTTTTGGTTTTGTTGCAATGCTTTGTGTGTGGGTTTTAAATGGCTTCGGAAAGTGTTGAGAAAAAGTCTAATGTTGTTGTCTTTTTCTCTTGAATTTGTTTTCCTAATAAAAGCTGTATATTTTTATTAGAAAGGAAAAGTCTTTCGAAATTGGGTTATACAATAAAAGTTGAAAACGATCAAGTTGGGAAAAGGCGTTCTATTCCATTAATATTCTTAAATGATGCTGACAATACTTTTAGTTATAATTTTTTTTTGTTTGGACGCTTTAAATTAGATCTATGTTATTTCACATAAAAAGCGAATTGAAAATAGAAAAACATAAAATAGTTTAGCCATTTTCGAATGGAATTTTTAATTTTGCTGATTGCCCATTAGAAAATAAAACTTAAATAAAGAATTTATTATTTGGTTTTTTTTCTGACCCCGTTTTTTATATTTTATCCGTCTAATTCATAAAAATTATAACAGGCTTATAAAGCTCTTATTTGACAGATTTTTCATACAAATATGTCAAATAACAGTCTTATAAGCCTGTAATAATTTTTATGAACTAGGGGGTATATATTTATTTTCTTGAGCTAAAGGTCTTTTATTAAAATTATTTCATTATTTTTGTCGCTATTTCGCTCTCCATCGGATAGCTTCTTCAAGACAATAATAATGTTTTGATTAGTTTTTTTCAAAAAATACAGAATTTTCATTTCGGATTTTATTAGTCGCTTATTTTATTTGGTTTTATATAATTTTAACGTTTTGGAAAATACCAACGTGTTTTAGCAATTTTTGTAAATTTCGATTACAAAATATATCGATCTTCAACTTACAAGTGTGGCATTCGATTCTTTTTGTCATTCAATTATGACATTCAAAATTAATCAACTGAACAAATTTAAGAACATTTTTCTTTTAAATAATAAATTAAACAAATTGCTTAGCTACTCAAGACTTGTGCGCACCATTCCCTATCAACATTATAGGCAGCTGTTGACAATATATTTTTTGTACATACGCATATATCACATATACACCTAGTATGTATATATATTTTTAATATTTGTATTTGTATTTGTTTTTTATTTCTTTTTTTTTTAACAAAAAGAATTAAAAAAATCAAGTTTTACCTCAGAGAAAGAGCAAACATCATTTAAACATGCGTCTGAAGGTCGTTGGCATCAACAGCACACAGACAGACACTGTCAATCCTGTGACTTTTGGTTTCAGCCATAAATAAAAGGTTATCCAGTTATGAGCCACAAACCGATCTACTACATGTGTCACTAAGCGAGACATTTTAAATATAATAAAATTTTTAGTTAAACACAAGCGACAGCAGCAAGAACTGAGATCAGAAAGATCAAAACACATGTTGTCTAAAAGAAATTCTATTTTTCCTTAATCCTATTCATTTATTTTAATTTGAAAAGTAAATGAATTATGTTTTAGATCACATGAGTTTCGTTCATACTTCTGCAAACAAACTTTTAATACAGCAAACAATTTCATCGCTTTGCAACTTTTACTTTTCTTAACAAAATGCATGCGGTAACTCCGTTAAATACTATGATTTCTATTCTTGAAAGTATTAAAAAAGTAAAAGTTTTTTTTTCTTCTAAATATTAAGGAAAGGAATTTAATTTTTTATTTGTTCTAAAAGAAATGTATTATTTTAGGCCTCATTGTGTTGTCTATGTTTTTTAACCCTCCATATGCCGCCGACGTTTCGTTGATGCTACTCAACTCGTCAGTCGGCGGCATATAGAAAGCTGAAAATTGCCAATGCCATTGCTGCGTTCTATTGGAAGCACATATCTATCTTCCAGACCTAATTCGTTCAATTGCGTCAGGAAGAGCTCGGTTAACATGGTCCTATAGCGCGTTGTGGTTTGACCAGCGGCGTCCTCGAAAAAAATGGCCCGATGACTTCTCCACTTTTTGCGTGCCCCAGAAACGATAGTTCTGTTTGTACACGTACCCGCTGAGATGGAAATGAGCCTCATCGCACATTGTGATTTTGGTCGAAAAATCCTACACTTCGCCATAGACACGATTATTCCGCGTTCTTGGCGATTGCATAGCTCCATTCTACAGCTGTCTAGTTCAGAAATGTAAAAACGCTCTTATTTTTGCCGCCATTTGTAAAAATAAGAGCAACTTTCAATGGGGTGATTTCTTTTGGCCCACCTTGTACAAAAAAAAGACTTAATTCATATTTTGAGAAAATTTTGTGTAAACTTTTGTCGTCAGCTCTACTCCGAATTTTTGGCATTTGCGCCAAACCAATAGTGCAGTGACGAGATGATAAATTTAAATAATTTCATGGAAACTCTTTTGTTCATTTTGTATACTTTTGAAAACGTTTGTATCAAATTTTTGTATTTTAATTTTAATGTGACTTTATTTGGTTTGTTTTCATTTCAAGTATGGTATAGATATATTTTTTCAAAATTAAAAAAAAAAAAACTGTTTAAATATTTATATAAGAAACATGTTCTTTAGCCAAAACACAAGACATTTTATGGGTTTAAAAGGTAATAAAAAAATAAATAAATAAAAAAAAACAATGCTTAAAATATCTACATAAGTTTTATTACATAATCATTATTTTTAAACTCTATTTAGGTCATGTGGCAACCGGTGGCTACATTTTCTACAAATGTATTTTTGTCTCCATATTTTTCACATCCTCATTAAAAAATATAAATATTTCGTTTCCAAACTTCCAAAAAATCTCACGCCATTGACTGGCCATTCATGCTTTCAGCAACAACTTCTCTAGTTAAAGTTTTCTTTTTCTTTTAGTTTTTTAATTAATACAATATATAAATTATTTAAATAATAATACGACGAATATGCTAGAATTAAGTGTTATCACTGAAAAGGTTATTAAAATGAAAAGTCTTTAAACTATTGACCTAAAAACACACACACACGCACTCACACACGGTTTGAAAAACACTTTAATGAATGCAATAATCCATTTTGTTTTTAAATGATAAAGAGTATTGAAAAAAAAAATTATAGCACATGTCATTAATGGTGGCACTCTGTTAATTTGCAAATGCAATGAAAAAAAAAAAAAAATGAAATATATTTATTTAAACATTATGAAAATGTAAATATTCATAAGTTATTTATTTAGGTTACTTAGAGCCGTTTTACATCGTGATTTTTTTGGAGATTTTTTAAAAATTTTTTTTTATCACAAACCAAACCAACCTCCAGCAAACTGACAATCGTGGACATGAGCCAGGATTCGATAATGAAAATTGTGTCAAACTGTAAATGGAATCACCAGCTTCTTACAAAGGGTATGAACAATATATCGGTAGCAAAACTTATTTACGAAATGATATAGATAGCAAAAATGTTTTCCACAAAATATTTATCGATTATATATTTTTACAGGGATGGATGTTATGAAAAATATATCGCCCGTAAAACTTGTGAAAAAAAATTTCGATACCAATTTTTTGTACAAAAATTTGACTGCCTCTTCCTCCATGGCTGCAGACAAGCTAAAAGCTTCGCAGTTTTGTGTTTGTTAAAAAAAAAAAATAATAACATTTTTTACATTTACTTCACTGACATACCAGCTCAGTAAATTAAAGTTTTGGTTGATTTTTCTATTGAAGTATTGACCAAAAACCACTAAATTGTTCTTGTGTAAAATCAAGCCCTTCTTAAAACTGGTCAGCTGTATCTGACGAATCAAAGTAAACATATACATAAATAAGTACAAAATAAAAAAGAAAATATTTTGAATGTGCGCAAATAGTTTTTGTGGTATTTTGAAATTTAATTGAATTTAAATTAATAAATTAATAAAAAAATTTTTTTTTTTATAAAAACTGAAGTAAATTTCATAGAAACTGAGGAAAAAAAGTACAGATTGTTGCAAGGCTGTTGCCACTCCTCTTCCATTGACCTCTGATGCATTGAACACTAGTATTCCTCTGCCAAATTCACAAAACAATCGCCCGACATTGACATTGAGGAACAGGCGGTTAATGATTGCCATATTTTTTTTAACGAAAATGTACTCTTAATCTCATGGATGAGGAATATATGGTTAGCAAAACTTTTGTATAAAACATTTTGCAATGAATATTTATCGATTATAATTTTCTATATGCAGCTATAAATAATATATTGTTGGCAAAAATTGTCTATAAAAGAAAATATCGATAACAAATTTTTCTGCCAAAAGTTTATCGGCTTCAAGTTTTTCAACGAAATTGTATCATCATCAGCACCCACATTGCTTGGTACCCAGGTTATGACTTATTGCTTACTGTTTTTAAGCAGTGAGACGCTTAACCCCGTCCTACTTTATATTTAGTCCCATTGTTCAACGAAAATCTAACAAATTTGGCTTTGATGTAAAAAACTCTGATATGTATCTGCTCACAACAGCAACGCTTTATTCAAGTGTGTGTCATTCGAAATATTTGTTTAAGCCAAAAACTGGCCACTTACATTTATAATCCTATTTATGACTTTGACCTATTTTCCCATTATCTTAAAAGCAGCTCCACCAGCCACGAGAAGATCTTTTCACTTAATTGAAAGTTTCACTAACCGCATGCATATTAGACTTTAATTAATGTCTGATTAAAAAAGCAAATTAGATTTTGTAAGTTTTAAAATTGATCGAAAAAGAATTTTTTTTAATGAAAACTATTCCCTGCCGCGCCAAGATTTTCATTTCGATTGTTGCTGTCGCCTCACTTGAAAACTGCAATAAATTCTAATTAAAATCGAAAACAAAAAGAAACCAACATGTGCTCCCTTTAAGACTTTAAGGGCACAGAAATATTATAAAAAGACACATTAAAACTAAAAATACCTGCCTATTTGCCACTAACTGGTGTATGTAAATTAGTTTTTCAAAACCAAATTTCTTTGCACTGCCTTCTTAAACCTTATTTCCACTTGTAAAATGATAAACATGGATTTGACACAAAAACGAAAAAAACTCAAGATCATTAAGTTTTTGTTTAGCATAAATTAACATAAACTAGTAATTAGAAATACCAATTTTTTCATACTCCGCTGTAACAGTTTCTAAAGTTTATTTTTCTTTCATCATATTTTTCACTTAAGATGTCATAAATTTCAATTATGGCCACAAGATCTTTGGAAAAAATTAAAATGAAGAAATAATTTAAAGTGTAACCTTTAACAAGAAGTGTAACGACAAATGCTTTTAAAAGTTTTACAGTTAGAAGTCGATTTGGGACAGCTACACTGCAGTGCATTTGAGTGTGGTCATTTTGAAATTTAGTTGATTAAAAAAGCACTTTACAGGGAAAAATAAAATTTAGTAAACAAGATTTTGAAGCATAAATGAAGAAAATTATTTTAGGCATAAATCTAAGATTAAGTTCGGGAATATGTACAGATCGAAAAGCTGCTTCAATTCTGTTGATAATGATTGCTTAAATGATAAAAACGTGTTTGCCACTGAGTAAATTTTTTTTAAGAGAGCAAAACTGCTTAAGAGAAATTGAAGTGTAAACTCAAACATTATAATAGCGGTTCTCACTCTTGATAGTAAACTCGGTTGCACATTTGGTTAAAGTAGCAGATTTGATTAAAGTACTAGTGTTTACATCACTGCAACAACAATATGTACTGAACTTTTATTTACTACGCTGTGATTAAAAAATCAAACAAAAAGCTTTAGTTAACATTGTAAAAAAATTACTGGGAATCACAGATATTCTGTGCTGTGAATCGTTTTGCCGGCAAAACTTAATTTTGTGTTGAGAAAATAAAAAATATGGAAAAAACAAATAAAAATATACTGGTGAAGAGAAAACGTGACAAAATTCACAACAAAAGGTGGGCAGATAAAGAAATTCAGCAAGTTTTAGAATATATGCAAGAACATGCAGACTTTGAGGTAAGAAAGTCACTCGAGCTTTGTGGTAAAAATCGTAGTGAATATAGCAGAGTGGTAAAATTAGTATCAAGAGTGAAAACCGCTAATGTTTCATCTACGAGTAGCAAAGACCGAGTCACCTAGAAGCCGTCTTTGCCCGTTGCATTTTTCATTTGCAAGCAGTGTTGCCAGATTAGGGAATTTATCCCCAAATCTGGCATATATTTTTCTAAGTGAAGATGAACAATTTTGTGTGGGTTTTGGGGAATTCATTCAGGAGGACTTTAATGCTTTCGAGGTTTTTGCCAAGTTTTGGGCACTTTCTGTTTATATTATACATATTTAGGCTGCTTGGGATTGTATCAGTTTCACTATATCACAAAATAGCGAACAACTTAAATATGTTTTGGACAGAGATTTTATTCATATCAAGTTGCTATTGCGTTAACACCTACAAATAAAATGCTTTTCGAGTTGCTGTAATCTTCTCATGGAATTAATATTCATTTAGGCTTCAAAGAAGTGGAATTTACAATTCTTAATTATTTTATAGGGCGTTAGTTCGATTTTACTTTCTCGGAATTGAGAAATATTTTTTTGCAGTAAAATTGTATTGATGAAAATTTTTTTTTAAAAAAGACAAAAGTAATGGTGAATACTTATTGGCTGGGGTACATATCATGGCTGTTTCACGTCCACTACGGCACGAAATCCATATCACGCAATATTTCAGCGTGCGAGGAATAGTATCTTATTTCATTTGATGCATTACGCGATATGGGAATTTGTTCAGATAATTGGTATGACTGAATTGACTTAATAAAATTGTTCATTGATGCGATGACATTTTTTTCATAAATTCAGTGATATTTTTCCACGAAATTATTAAAACTAATGAACAGTTTGTAATGAAATTTATTCGTTAGATCTATGAAAATTCATTGCCGCAATGAACATTTCCATTGGATTAATGAAATATTAAATAAATACTACTTAAGTATTAAATAAATATTAAATAAACATTATTTAATATTATATTAATGAAATAAATTCACTATGAATGAAAATTCTTTCAGTGTGGAAGGTGAACTTGGCGCACAAGGTTATTATGTTTTGCTTCTTGCTTCAAATAGCTCTTACATGTCAATTTCTTTTTGTTTAATTAACAAAAACTTGATGCCGTTTTATTCTAAAGAGTTTTGGTGGTCGAAAAATTTTGTGACAATAATTGTTTTTGTTTTCATAGTGTTTTTAAAGCACAAATATAACTTTTTTTTTAAATGTTTAGCAAATAAATAGACCTTGACAACAAAAATCACTTTACACTAACAAAAGCAAGTGTTCGGCGGCGAATTCTAATGCACCTACCTGGTAATGGATCTGCCTTGGTTTGACGGTTAAATGTGGTTTAGGTACTCACTGATTTGAAGATTTACTAGTTTAGCAAAAGATTAAATCAAACTCGGAGATGAACTTGAACTGATTTTTTGGTTTGAATGATTTTTTTCGTTTGAATAATAAAATAATTTGAAAATAAATTAAGCTGCTATTGAGTAAAAATACTTCAATTAGATGATCATTTGAAAAATTTCCAAAACATTTACAAACATTATTTTTAAATATCTTAAAATTAACAATTTTAAAATACTTATTATTTTATGTGTGTGGCATAAAAATTCGATAAAAAATTGTATATTTTCAGTTGTTTGTCGAACTAGTGAAATTTGAGACTAGAACTAGAAAAAGGAAAATTGTTTAAGACTTTCTTATCTCTGTGATGACAGCTACTTATAAATATCAACTGTTCTTCGGCTCGTCGATGTTTGTTTGACATTGTTTGCACTTAATCAATACAACCTGTTTAATTCTTTAACACTTCAAACTCCATCGTTACTCTTCCCCCTGTTTATACGCATCACACAAAAAAAAGTCTATAAAATTTATTAGTATTTTTAGAATTGGTGTTAAAAAAGCTTTTAACTAGCAGTTTTGTTATTTGTTTTCGGAAATCTTATCTTCAAACGAGATGAACAAAAGAATGTGTGAAAAACTAACACACAGAAAAAAACAATAATTTTCTTTTTAGTCCATTTTTTTTTATAAACTAAAATTGTTAATTATTTTATCTTGAGCAAGATTTTTCTGTGATAAAATTGTAGCGATCAAAATTATTTGAAAAAGACAAGAAATATAGAGTTGAAGGCTTATTGGCTGGGTTACATGTCATGGCTGTTTCGAGTTTACCACATCGCTCATCAGCGCCGAGATTGCTTTGAACCCAGGTCATGATTAATTGTATACTTTTTTAAGCAGCAGCTCTAAGTCTTCCCATTATCTAATTGTCTATATTTAATCTTATTGATCAACTTTCAATTTTATCACTATCTATCAATTGGAATGTATTTTTTCATTCAATTGGTTTTTGTATTTGCTGCTATTGTATCAGCGATAACAAAAGGTTCGACTATAAAGTTAAATAAATAAATTGTTATGTTTGTTCTTGGGTATACTTCTCCTTCGCATGTGTAATAAATACGCTTCTTTCTTGACGCAGGTCTTTTTATGTAAATTCATTTATAATTAATTCCATTTTTATGAAATTAAATTTTTAACGATTTTGAAGCATAAAATGTTAATGATTTAAAAGAAGTAACTTTGAATACTTTGATGGTTGTACATTTGTTTTTTTTTTGCTGAGATTTAGTATAATAACTTTCTTCTGACTTGAACACAAGAAATACACATTTGAAATTTGGTTTTAATCAATAATTTATGGCTTTGAAATATAATATGGCTTGGAGTTGAAAAAATACATACTAATTCCTAACATAAACTAAATTTACTTTTATAAAGGAATTCCCCATATTAAAACAAAAACTATGGCTAATAAAACAAAGTAAAAATCAAATGAAAGTTAGGCAAATTCAGTTCGAAAAGAATTTTGATACTAAAGTGGCCCAGAGACGCGGAACTAACTTTTCAAACAGTTTGCTTGTGTTAGCGTTAATTATGTTAATAATTTGCAGCCGACGTACCATGACAGACAGCATTTATAAGGCAGCAGGAAGTCACCTCTTTTGTCGAATATTGTAATGAATTGTCCATGAAACAAGAAATCCACATTTTTCTTATTACAAATGGCAATAGTCGACGTTCAATAACACCCACATTTAAAATTTTTATAGTAAATATTATTTTCAGGAATTGTCAGTGGCACAACTGACTCAATCATAAATCACTGCAGTCACATTTATTGCAGGATATAAACAAATTTCAAGGGAATGCAAGAAGAACCAAAAAGAAGCAAAAATTACACATACTGCTTCTGTGTTTTCATCCGCTTATTTATGTATCTAGCCACCAAGATATTTCAAACAAAGTGAGGTTTTTTTTTGTCAAACAAGACCAGAGACGTACAGATAGAATGGCTTCAACAAACATATCAAACAGAGCTGATCGCTTATAGGGGTAGCCGAACCACCAAACGCACACAATTAAACTGTGTGAAGAGTTAGCTACGCGTCTCTAGCTCACTGAAGAGTTAGATGAATGAGCATTTTTTTCGTAGGCTTTTCAAAATTTTTCTACAAAATCAACTGTGATTATGAGAATCCCCGGCTTAGCAATATTACGACTGAGCGACATTATGTCATATCACCAGACCACATAAATGTCCATGGACATTAGATCCGTGTGGTTCATGGCATGCCGCTGCATGTCATTTGCAAGGGCAAAATTTTATTTTCCCAAAACTTAAAATTTTTTTCAACACATTGTGATTATTGCAATGATACATTGAAATTGTGTTTCCTCTTCTTTTTCTTAACGTCTAATTAAATGTTCATTAGCTGCAGGAATTAGAAAACAAAATTAATGTCTCTCTTCATTAAAGATGTCATAAAAATTTATTTCTTCGATCAATAAGAATTATAAATTCATTTCAACTCAGCTTACAATAGTTTTGAGATAATAAAATTAGTGGTATAAAAAAAACGCCATAAAAGCCAAAAACTTGGTATACAACGCCGTTGATAACGGTTAATACTTTGACTGAAAGTAGTGAAAAAAGCTTTGTATGTGTGTATGTGTGTATAGAACTCGTCACACCATAAAATACGATGCACCTTTATTTTAGAAAAAAACAAAATTAACAAAATAAAAAATTAACGTGCATTTTCAATGATCATAAAAGAAATATTAAAACAAAATTTAAACCCATAAAAAAGATAAATTCATTCAGAAAAACATTTTAGAAATAAAATAAAAAAAAGCAAAAATAACTACCAACTATAAATGGTGACGATGACCACAAATTACGTGGCAGCCTTCACTTCATCTTAACATTCGTTGCAATGCCAGGTATAAAAGAACCTGTACATTTTTGTAGAAGTTGCGGTTCAAAGCAGAAAATTGTAATATTTCTTTCATTTCTTTTGTTTTTGCAGTCTGCAAACTTTTTTTTCTTCGCGAATTTTTAAGAAAACTACTTTTTAACGGATAACACCCAATTGCCCATAGTGTTTTTTTCACTTTTTCTTTTTATGGCCAAAAACATGCAACAAGTGTTAAAAGTATTATAATATTATTAAAGCCTAGACCTAAAGAAAGGTTAGATAATAGCGACTTATGAGGCCAGTACTTCTGACAATGTTTGTAATAAAGCTAGAGTGTAATCCTTAAGGTATTTTTCAATGCATGATGCTGCATGTGATGAAGCCATAATTTTGGCACTTCACTATACCGTTCACCTCCCCTTAGAAGCTTGAAAATAATTTTGGATTCAGCCTCAGGTATCTTGTAATACATAATAGCAAAAATATGTAATGGTTATTTTTGCTATTTTTACAGGATGGACTCTTTATGGAACAGAATAAAAAATACATCAGGCAAAATAAATATCAAGCAGTTGACCACTTATACTTGGAATCTTTGAAATGGCCGCATAATCTCTTAACAAGCTAATGGAGGCTTCCCCTAAAAGGGTGTGGCACGGGGTAAATGAGCTGGAAAAAAATATTGGAAAGAAAAAATTATTGGGGATTGGTCATATATTTGACTTCTCAGCGGGCACCCTGGGACCTGGAACGTTCAGTTTCGAATGCCGCCGGAGGTAAACAGAAGACTTTGCAGTACGAACTTAACATAAAACGCTAAACAGATCGATTTTGCAATTTTGTAGCGCCAACGAACAAGTAACGAAACTATTTTCGTAACCCGAATAATGTAGTCTTAATGTAAAAAATCCATCTTTTTTCTGTCAGTGTAGGAAATTACTTTTGGTCTCGGAAATGCCTATTTCCAGCCAGGCAACAGTCTGGTCCAACTTAATTTTCTACCAGCTGCCTGTTGCCGCAACACTACTTAATGATTCGTTTTCCTTCTGGCTGGCACATAACATTTAATAAAACCTTGACTGCAACTAAAGAATTCATTTAAAAATTTATATTAGAAGGTCTTGCTTTAAAATTGAACTGCATAATCTTTTTTTATTTTGCATGGTGGCGAACCAAATACTAAATTATTGCTGCTGGTTTATTTTCCTACTCCTGAATTTTAAAATTTATAGCTTAGTGGCATGTTAAGGCGTGGAAAGATAGACGAATGACTGGAGATAAATGGTTGGATGGCATACGATACTCTGCCTCTGCTTGTACTGCAATTGCATGCCCAACCAATATTCATACTTGTACTACGCATGCATCACTGATCTCTCTCCCTCTCCCTCTCACTCTCACTCTCTCGCTCTCCTCTTCTGTAAATACATATTTATTTGCCTCTAATACGTGTTGCATGTTTGTTGTTGCTTTATTGTTAAGCGTTGCTAATATTATTGTTATTGTTATTGCTATTGCTATTTTTGTTTTAAGAACACCAGGAAAAGCTACCGGTTCCTAAAGTAAAGAAAGAAGTAGAGAAAAATACAGGGAAAAAGGAAAACAATTCAAGAAATTTGCTACGACAACATCTTTTAGAGTAAAATCAAATAGAAATGCAGGTATAGCAAGCGCAGCATTACAGCTGTTGCCATAAAACAACTTACAACTTTACTTTTGCCACTCTTCATAAATCTAACGTGTGTGCAGTGCCAAACAAACGCTGCGACCGCCGGTCGACCATCTGCCTGTTTTCAGATGCAATAATGTGTCTAAATATGATTTTAAAAGCTCTGGGCCACTACCTTGTCTAATGTAAAACACTTGTTATAAACATGATAGACTGGCTCAACTGTGCAAGCGCAGATGAAACCAACAACCGCAGGCTAAAAAAGTAACGACTTGGAAGAGTTGTAGGTTATTGAGTGTGTGTGTGTGTAGCTTATGCAATCTTGTGGGAGTGTGCGTTGGATTGATGAGGAGAATCGGTGGGGCTGTCGAGTTCTTTGATTGAGTAATAATTGAGAGTAAGAAATTTTATTTTTCAAGTTGTTTTCAAAACAAAGTTTTAGCAGATTCTTGTAGATTCGTGAAGACGTAAAACTATGAAATTCATTGAAGACTAGTAATTTGCTCCTTACTTGTATCCCTTGCTGATAATCTTCTGCTTCTTCGCCGGGCTTCTGGGTTCATAGCAATAAAACGTGGTGGACATGAAACAGCCATGGTCATGGTTCCCCAGCCAATAAGTCCTGAACTTTACTTTGCTTTGTTTGTCTTTTTTAGCATTACTCACATTAATCATTATAATGTTATTGCCAAAAAGAAAGTCTTTCTCAATTCTGAGAAATGCACTGAAAGAAACAGTCTTTGTTACGGGAATGAAAACGTTTCGCTTAAAATTTATTAATACGGCTTTATAGATGACTCTATAATTTCGAATAATGCCACTTTGTTGTCTCCCCAACTTGATTAAAATTACGTAAAATATTTACTGAGTGCTGGGAAAAACTTTTGAATAACAAATTTAAAATAAGCTGCATTTGAGGATGACACTGGCATTTAAGAGTTTGCGCAAAACAAGAACTTTTTGTTTAGTTCTAAATTATCGCTGGTTATTTAAATTTTTCAATCAAAAATACCATCGTTCTCTGCACGAAATATTTTCGTTAGTGTAACGACAGATTTTTTGTTTTTTGCCATATAATTCATTATCACTGCAAGCCAGGGGGCCCGAGCTCGAATCCCTGCTGAGCCAAATATGGGGAAAATAGATTTAATGTTTTAAAAATGAACTTCATTATTTATTTGCTTGAAGAGCTAATTGAAATGTATTACTTCAGGTCCAAAAATAGACGCTATTAATGTTCTCTGTCTTTTTCAACTGTCTATATGCCGCCGACATTTTGTTGATGCTAATCAACTCATCAGAAGACCCGAAAAATCTTAAGGGAAAAATCTTGAAACTCAACTACTTGGTATTTTTGAATAAGGTTTGAAACATTCCGTTAAGATTTTTTGAGTCTACTGCAGAGTGGATTAGCATCAACGAAATGTTGGCGGCATATAGAGGACTGAAAAAGACAGAAAACATTAAGAGGGTCTAATTTTAAGACCTAAAATAATGTAAACATTTTTTTTTATTGTGCTTAGCAACTGTTTTTATTTATTTGTTGATCAATATCAATTCATATGCATATGTATATTTGAAGCCAAAAAGCAGTTTAATAAACTAACCACCTAATTCATAAAAAATATTTCAGGCTTATAGACTCTTATTTGACATATTTGTATGGAAAATCTGTCAAATAAGAGTTTAATAAACCTAAAATATTTATTATGAATAAGATCATAAGTGTGTGAAAAGTTTTTGGGGAATTTAAATAACATTTTGGTAGGAAAGTGTTTGTCTTTGTAGCAGCTCTTGTTGTTTTGAATTAAACACGAAGGGAATAAGAAAATACCTGAAGAACTTTGTAATCTGGCGGAAACGGTGCCCGACAATGATTTACAGCATTACGACTGCAGGCGCGATCACTTTCGTCCAGTGCGTAATGTTGGCTGCAAGGCAGGACATACAGTCGTATTATAGAATTTCTTCCTGGTTTTCCTGTCCTCAATCCATCATTCCTCTTCATTGTTAAGAGATGTGGACCTTTTTTGTGCGACGTTGCAATTTATGTATCTAGATCTGGATTGCAATTTACATATACATATGTATATATTCTTTTTTTTTTTTGGTCTCTTCCTGTGGACTGCATTGGCACCAACTTTAGCGTGTTCTGCCGTATAATCATAGTAATAATCATTAAAAAAACATTTTAATTACTATTGTCCCGTTGCTGATGTCAAGCTGAGACGATGATAATAATGGTTTTTAGGTTTTTAATATTGCTTTTTTTTCCATATTGCTTGTAAGAAAAAAAGTTTTCTCTTAAAGCAAAACTTGCTTGCTGACTGACTGACTACCTGATTCTTAAACGGTTCAACCTGTTTTTCATTAAACTTAATAAATAAAATCTAAAGAAGAAATATTTATACAAGAACTGTAATAAAAAAAAAAGATAAAAAAGGTTGCAAAAGGAACACTAACAACAATTTGCTGGTGGTGGAGAAAATAAACACAGCGCAACAGGCATGATTTGATTAGTTTTTTCTTTGCAATTTTTCCCCCATTCTTGAAATTGCTCCCATTTTATATCAAATCATATGTGGCTACACGCAGAAAATTTTAAATTTCTGCTTGATATGAGCAGTTTTATTACCAACTTAGCTCTAGGAAATTTCAAATCATGTGTAGCTGCTACACTGTGAAAATTTGTAAGTCCTAAGTGAACTCTCACTCTCTCTTTTTGGCTGCATTTTTCTAGAAAGTTGGTCCAGGTGTAGCACTGATAAAATGGTTGAATATTGTCTTTGGCAGCATTTGCCCTTCCAACACAGCTCTAGAAAATTTGTTCAGGTGTAGCGGTGATAAAATGGTTGCAGATTAGGTTTCTATTTATCCAGCTCTATCGGTGTGTCTGCTGTTTGTTTTTGGCGTGCGTTTGGCTGACCATTGGTTTCTAAAAGTTTATTCAAGCTGTTTTTTTTTTATATTTATTTTTTGCTTTTGTTTGTGGTGCTGTTTTCTTCCCTTGGTCTTTAAACTTGCTTATTATGAAGTTTTTAGCTTAAGTGGTCAATTAACATTTGCATGACTGAAACTGAATTGGAAATTAGTGTTTAACTAATTTAAGTTTTAAGTTTTGTTGTAGTTTATGGTGGCTGTTTCAGGTGGAAGTTTGATTTTGTTTTAATTTTTCTACTAAACAAAGCAAAAAAAAAAAAAAAAACTAAAAACTTGATACGTTAAAATAGTTTTTTTTTTGTTTAAAACTTGTGTATGGAATCATCTCATGCTCAGATCGAAGCACACACTTTGTTTGGTTATTAACCTTTTTAAAGCGGAATAAACAGATAAAAATGTAATCAGATAATATTTTTGAAGTTTCTTAAAAATAAAAAAAAAAATTTTTTTTTAAACATCTTTACGGGGCAAATACATGTATCTATATATTTCTTTTCAGCCTGCGGGAGATCATGACCTTTTTATAAATCCGTTTTTTGAATTTCTATGACTCATAATAATTCTACAAAAATTCTCTATTTTTGTTTTCATAACTTAACTATTTCCGACTGCCAGTCACAACACCAGCCCGTCTGTGCCCTTTATTGGTCCCGTTGTGCTTCAAAATTAAACAAAAATATAAAATAATGCAGCATCTTTGTGGTTTGGAGTGCGTCACACAGTTTTATCGCTAACATAATGGCTTCTGCTCTGACGAAATCAGGGAGTTTGTTTCCTTAATATTTCTATGCAGTACGCGTATATCGTCCAGGACCGTTTGAACATTGATAGTTCGTGGGCCAACAATGCATTACAGAGAGATTGGGCCTTACGATTGGTTTGTGGAATAAACTGCCACTCTGCTGTAAGTGGGACGATTCAAATCAAATCTACACAAGCACTACTGCCTCTTTCTTTCTCCGTACAATAATTTTTCCTAGTTCCGGTACAATGCACTGCATATATAGAGGTTGCCCCCTGAATACCGGTCCCAATTAAAAATCAAAAATATTTGATTAGCTTTTCTCGTTACCTTTCGTTGGTTGCTCTTCATGCTTTGTTTTTTTTTCTTTTCCCTACGTAGCAGGTCTTGTCTGACATTTTAATGCCAGAGTGACCTGCTTTCCGGTACCTGGTGCCTGAATTTATTTATAAGATATCTTAGACTGTGACTAAGGGGAAAAATATCCCGGACTGTTAAACTGAGGAGAATGAATAAATAAATTTTGAAAGAATATATCAGAATGGTGTTAAATATTTTTGTTGTTGTTACGCTGTGTTGTGAAGCAGCATCTAAAACTAGTTCGAAATGCCTCCCGAATGTGCCGTTTACAACATATCCTGGACTGAGTATCTTTAAAACATTCTAGTTGTAATTGAAGACCAAAATTTGGTACTAGAAGGCCTGCCACCTTAAGCTGATTAGAAAAACTACATAAGCCTCAGTCACCCAGAAACTGCTAAACACTTAATCAAAAGATATTTTTCTACACTTTCTCTGAACAATTTTCCTTCTTCTCTTCTCTCCCCGTATCACTATCGTTTTTGGTTATCGCAGAGGAAATACCGTATGATGGACATCTTTCACTTCCCAGTAGCCTGCCTACGTAACGTAATCAAAAGTAGATTACCGAATTGGACAACAACCTTTTCAAACCTCAAATTTAGAGATACATAAAAGTTATTTTTAATTTTTCTATATTTCTCAAAAATATTCGTGTTGTCAGTCAGGTCAACAATCTGTGTTTTTGCATGGCAAGAGAAGTGTTACGGGATCGGAGTGCTCAAAAAAGATATTGGAGATGAAAAACTATTGGGTGTTGATCATACATTTGACTCCTCAACGGGCAGTGGGCTCCTCTAAAAAATTTTCGTCTACGGCTGAGAAGCAAACGATTTTAGCGCCGCTGACTTTATGTCTCTGCGGCTTTGTACATATTTTGAAAATATAAATGTGGCAAAGTTTGTTTCAATCCAAACGAAAAAACAAGTAGTTTAATAACTTGACTAAACGTTGAGCCGCCAACGATTTTAGCATTTAAGCTGGCTAGGCGGCTAGCCAGCTGCCACCCCGAATACGACTTGCTTCTCTGCAACCCAGGTTACTTAAAACAATGATCTCTAATTCTTTTCACTACATTCTTCGAAAGAGTTACTTGTGGTAGTAACTTGCTATTAGTTTTTCAACAAGCTCCAAAGTTTTCCTTAAAAAGGAAATATTAAAAAAATTATTTCATATAACGTTTGCTACGAAAATAACATTAAAATGCAAATGATCATGTTATAACAATCTACTGATATAATGACGCTTATTAGTCAATGTTTTTTTTTTTTTTACTATTTTTTTAATGACAGCTGTTGTGTTTTTGTTTTTCTTTTAATTATGATTACAACGTTTAAAATATTAATATTAAACAAAATCTAACACTGGATTGCGGCAATAATTTCCACTAAAGCTCATTAATTAATGTCATAGATCAAAGTCTTAAGTCTTGAGAAATATATTGACTTTTTGTAATTTGTAAAAAAAAGAATTCCAAGAAATTAATCGATCATTGCTTCAGTTAAGGTTGCTCAGATTTAAACATTAAGTACCAGCAAATTTTTAGAGCCGTGGAGGTTATTATTTAAACGATAGTTGCCTTGAATGTCAAACTTCGTTTTGGGTAGACTTTGTGCTGTTTAGTTAAATACGTAGAAAAAAAAAATAAAAATCACTTTCTTATTAGATTTCTTGAAAGAAATATGTACCAGCAATCAGGAATTGAGTCTCTGCATTTGCAGTTAAAAAAAAATCCAGTCACTTAATTGCCGCATCATCTGGCAACACTTGTTGCTACAAGGTATTAAATGGCGCCCAAGTTTATTATTGTTTATAACTTCTTCCACTAAATACTTTAATTTTCTTTTACTTACCTAAAGTTGTTTAATTTTTCATTCTCGCCACTGCAATTTATTACACTTTTTCTTTGTTCTTTTCCCTCTTTTTTTTTTTTTTGCTCTGGTAATACTTAATGACTTTTGATTTAAACAAAAATGTTTATTATAACAACAGCAGTTGAAGTAGTGATAGCAAAGAAAGACAGAAACAAAAAACAAAATGAATAAAGTATAATAGTCATTGATAGTTAAACTGTCATTGCACTTTTGAACCTACTTTGCGCAAAGGGATGGATACAGGGAGGGAGAGAGGGAGAGAGAGGTGTGCGAAGAACAAGATCAATTCATACTCATCAAGAAAGTAATGCAAATCTGGTTATAAAAAGCTTCTGACTTATTATTATAATAATATGTTTGGGATGCTGTTGTGTGTGTGTGTGTTTTTTTTTTAATTCTTGATATTAACTAGCTGAAATGCATTTGACTTTTAAGTGTCAAGAGCAAATAGCTAAAGGAATGAAAACTTTGTTTTTTTTTAACTAAAAGTGAAGAATTTCTAAACTAGGGCTAAAGTAGAGCACTTTACAACAATTTCTACAGAGAAGGTGTTGTTTATTGTTTGGTTGTTTTAACCTCGAAACTATTACAGTCATGTAGGAGTGCCATTTCTTATTTTCCGCGTAGTGGCGACAAATGAATCTCGGCTGATTTCAGTGACCAAACTCCTCAAAGAGAAATCCTTTCAGAACTTCTGACCTACCCATCGAAGCTTAATCGGTACAGTGGTCAAAGGCTCACTCCTGCGTTCATTCTGACTGTTAGTAGTTGAAGAGGAAGCTCTGTTTATCGATGCCTGGCCAGATAGTCGAATCCACAACTCAACTTTTATCTTCATGGCAGAAGTTTTCTTATTTGCTTTTTGCGAAAAATTTCTTTGGAATTTAGGTTTCAAATGAGGCTCTCAGCCAGCTAATAAAGGAGATAAATTGGTGGTACGGGAATTAGTGAGGTCTAGGAAGATCCTTCGGTAATATTATATAATATTATATTGTGGTACCTGGTGCTCCACTAGGAGGGGGTGTTGGTCCTTAACACACATAAAGCCATGTTTTCTATGTTATGATTTCATGGTCAGGCACTGATGCAAATCAAATGCACAACTCAACTTTTCTCCTAATCGCAGAGCAGGTTAAAGCTCTGTTTTTTTTTTATTTGGTTTCTTAATGAAAAATTCCTCTGGAGCTTACTTTCAACCTTTCTCGAACGAAGATGCCGCATAATTGAAAATTCTGTTAAGCCAACCTAAGATATAAATTGGCAGCAGGTTAATCAGTGAGCTCCAAAGTAATCCTTTGAAACATTCGCAATTAAAGTGACTAAAACGTATTGCTTGTGGTTTGCATTCAAAGTCTCGAGGAGGGAGAGTTGGTCTTTAACATACATAAAGTCACACCTCACTATCATGTACGAAATACAAGTACGGCCTTGCCAGATCGGCGATTTTGAAAGCACGAAATTCTTTAACCGATATATTGCTGCATAATATATGATTGGGGTATAATAGTGATTATATTTTACAGTAATCATAAGGACAGCACATCTCTTCTCTGCTCAAGAACATTTCAAATGTATGTAGTTCATAAAGTAGACGACTCATCTTGGGGATTAAACTCATGTAATTGCTATCAAAGTTTTCAAGATTATTTTTCTGATTATTAGGTCATATGTTGAATTAATGATAACTTTTCTGTAATAAATTCGCCTCCTTCGCTTATTAGATGATCCATGTTCTCAAATAGGAACGCTGTCAGTATAGATGCCTGTTAATTAACAGCTGACTGGATTGCCATATCGGCGGTTTTCAAGCCACTGAATGGATAATCTGAAATGTTTGTGAAATGATAGCGATTATGTTCTCTTGTTGTTATAAACATAGTCCACAGCGGCCTCCAGATCGATTAGCATTTAGTTCATAAAGCAGGGGGTCGACTGGTGGATTACAAGAGCGCTTTGTCGTTTGGCTACAGCTGTTGTAAATTACAAATGCTAGCTTTTCTGTAACAAAACTCACATTAAATTTAGTTTTCTCTTAAAATAGAAAAATAACTTTTAAATACCATGAATTTAAATGAAGAGCTAGATCTGCTTAAGAATAGTATGTAGGTATACAGTTATATAGCCACGATATGTTTCCCAACTCACAAGTCACCACTAAAAATCGTTCCCAATTCTAAGGAAATAAAATCGAACTAAAGCCCGATAAAGTATAAAAAATGGTATATTATAAATCTATTTTTGTCCCATCGTTATATGTTATTTTTTATGGGATCAAAATACTGTGCCTCGTATACTTTCTCACAAGCTGTAGCTTTCTTCTTCGAAACCAAGTAACAATTTTCAAATACCTTTATTAGTTCACTCTTTCAAGTGTCTGCGAAACTTTATCTGCATACAATATAATTTACTTAAAATGTATTTAAAAAATCTAAGCTTGAGTTGAGCAATTGGAAGAATGATAAAACGCACACACACACACACACACACACAGTGAAAAACTTGCTTGTCCTTACACTTGAAAAGAAAATTAATAATCATCCATCTTCTGACATCTCTCTTGCTGGCTTCATTCTCTTGCTGTCTGCAAGCATTCAGCTTCCCTTCTACTTATTATTATATTTTTTTTTTACCTGCCTATCGAAACTCCACAGAACAAGTTTTATTTCCGCAGATTCCAAAGGGGCTGGCTGGCGTGTGCATATGCCATTGCAATATGTATGCAAGTGCTTCAAAGAGATGTTAATAGCTGTCTTGACTTATCGTCTAAGGTAAATTTACAAGTTCGCATAAACAGGATCTAAATTTAAATACTTATTTGTAATGCTGGTCTCTCATTCAAACCTGTGTTGTGTTAAATTCCTGGCAAAAATCTGAAGTTAACATTGTAACGTACTAAATTAAAGTTTAATACTTCTCATGCCACATCAAGTTATGTGGCAGACGACAGGTGTTTATAAAGCAATCCTTATTTAATTCAAACTTCTCTGCGGTGTCTCTGACCATATACCGAAATCAACGTGTTTGAAATATTTTGCAGCATTTTTTTTTCTGTGCACTTTCTGCATGGTGCATTAATAAAGAGCACTTGCATTAAAAAGTGTTTAGAGATTTGATTATTTATTTTGTTTGCTTTTAATTTAGTGGTTTTCTTACGTTTTTAATAATATCAGTTGGCGGCAACTTGTTGGTCTTAACACGGCTGCGTTTTAACCTTATCCGGCTCAAATTTATGTTGTTAAGGCAGTTTAGTTTATTATGTGAAATTAAAGTGGGTGATTTATGAAGCGGACACGTGAGTTTTCTGGTCATTAAAAATAATTATTAAGGTTGCGCTAGAAAAAATCGATCTGTTTCGAGGGAAAACTAATTTTGTAGAGTATGTGAGGCTGGGGAGAACAAGGATAGGAAAATGTAACGTTTTCCATTGATCTCTCAAATGGAAGAGAATGGAAGAATATGGAAGAGAAAGTAAGCAGAATCTTTTAAGGCATAAGAGAGAAAAAATGAAAGATGACGGGTGCTGACGATTAGTGTGGCGGTTGTGTAACAGCTAGTTGTCCCCCAGCTAAAGGTCTTTGATGTTTTCTTTGCCTTGCCTAATTACTATCAATTACCATAAAAATATAGAATGAACGTAGGCCGCCATCAACATAGTACAAGAATAATGTTTTTGTGATTTTCTGTATTTTTGAGTAACTGAGAGCCATATGGTTGTGTGAGAAGTTTTCATAAGGGAACACCATTCAAAAGCAGGAGCAGCAAAATTTCCCCGCTATATTTAAGCAGTTTGGAAGAAGAAGAAGGAGTCAACAGACTGTTGTTTTACTGTCCTTAACGAGCAGCTTGGGTGGGGGCTCCCAAAACCCTCACACAGATATGAATAATTGGCAGCATACGCGAATGCCTTGGTGTTCCATGTTCTTCTGCAGGGGCTTTTCAGTGCCAGCTGGAAAAAAAAGTATAACATGTTTTGTCTTGATGTATCCCTGTGCTGGTGTATTCAAACTCTAGATTCTGGGTCTCCTTTCGTTGCGCCAGTGAAATTGCGTCTAGGCTTCATATAATCGATTGCCGACTCAAGTATGTTCCCGATTAAAGATTAAAAAGCAATCCTTGGCATCATTATTCTCACTGTACGCGGTTTTTGTGTTTCTTTGAGGATTTGTTATTCCACTGTCCCTTCAATTCCTTTTGCCTTGTTAAGGACACTTGATTAACATTTCTCCAAATTTTTAAATTAAAGAAAGTTGGGCTGACACCTACGGAATGTGGACGCAGTAACGTTTTTATATTTAGATCAGGCACATGCTGCAGTGTATCGTGTGGGAACTGTTGAAAATGGTTATAAATAAGGAGAAGGTAAAAGGACATGCTAGAAACCACACCAATAATGCTCCATAGTGATGATTGATGATCAATAAAGTTACCTGTTGAAAGTGAAGGGCTTTCTATTAATACTTTTTTAAGATCTTTTTGTGAAAAGAAACAAATGATCTCGCTGCTTAGAAAGTACACGCTCCCTTTAAATTAATTCTCATTTCAAAAACTTTAAATTTCAACAGACTAGAGTGGCAGTGCCTGTTTAGCATTTATAACAGCAATCGTTTACCCAACGCACCAAAAAAAAAAAAAAAATAAGTATAATAGAAACCCATACAAATGAGAAATATAATCTTAACATTATGACTATAAAATATTCTAAAATCTAATTCATAATTTTAACCGAATAACAAGATTATGACAGTAACTAACAATAGTGGAAATATACATCTTTTTATGGCCCAACACGCGCTTTTTTTATATATATATATTTTTTTTTTTCACTTGAACGAAGACGAAAATGTTTTTCCACAAAACAATTAAAAAGTTGATAAACTGAAAAAAAATTAAGCCATTTACAACCATCTAAATCTTTTAAAAGAGATTAAAAACCACAAGTTACAAATCAAAACTAAAAATAACAAACCTAACAGTTGTCACCAAGTGACTTCGTTGAGTGTGACAGTTATTAAAAAAGAAAAAAGCAGTAAATAGATTTTGATATTAAAATAACGCCGTCTATTACAGCTGGAGGGAGAAAGCCAATGGCTTAAAGTACATACGCATTTCATAGTTGATAGGAAAAAAAGTAAATGAATTTTGCTGACGTTGTCAATTATTACGTCAAGTATTATACTTAAATAATGAATTTAAAGTCAATTTACGGCCAATCAAGTTTTTTGATTATACATACATATCTGCTGTAGATATAAGTGGCTAGTTTGTGATTACAGTTCTCTTATACATATGGGCATTTCCACGCCAACATGTGGGTATCTTAAGTGCAAAATAAATGGGTTTTAATTAGGAGCACTCCAGTGCTGGGCAAAATACCCGAAAATTGTGTATTTGAAATACAAAATACAAATACTTTTTATTCCATGTATGTATGTATTTAAAGTACAAAATACTGCATTCAAAAAGCAAGCATTTGAAATACAAAATATGTATTTAAAATAGAAAATACAAAATAATTTTAATCCAAAAAGTTTTTATTTCCTTCCATAAACATCCGCTTTTTAAATGTGGTATCAGACAAGCAACCTCATTTTTTGATGGAACATTTTTTTTACTACATTTGACTACAAGAAGTTTAAAAAAAAATGTTTAAAAACTAATTATTAAATTAATTTTTAAAAATTCCAAAAAAAAAAAATTTATTCGTAGTAACCAACGGTGGTAACTCGTTGTATGAAGGCTGTAAAAATGGGTTGCGAAGCAATAAAACAGTTTTCTGTATTAAAGGTATGTTTGAAAATTTCTGATTCTCATTGCGCTCATGGGAATAATAGAATATGTACTCAAGTTCCAAACATTATTTTTTAAGTGTTTTTTGACCCTACTGACAAATTGAGTAGCATCAGCGAAATGTCGGCTGAAAATGACAGAATACAATTAATAAAGCCTATTTTTAGACCCAAAGTAATATATTTTGGCAGCTTCAAAACATTTTTTTAAATTGCTATTTTCATAATTTTCGTCGAATATCGACTTGCTTTCATTCGAAATTAAAGAGAACTTTTTGTCTCATTTATAATTTCTCTTAATCCCATAAAAAGAAAGTTCTAATTTGCCCCAATCGGAAAGCTGTGCTCTCTCTCTCTCTCACACACTTGAATATAATATTAATACACTTTTGTGAAATTTCAATCGCTTTTTTTTATTAATTTATAAAAATAAGGTATTCGATTCTAAATTTAATTTTTAAGTTTCCAAGTACAACTTATTATATCTTGATAAATTATTAAAGAATTAATAAAAGACATAAAACTTGTCATAATAATTAAAATTTTTTATGCAACATTTTTGCCAAAGTTGAATAATAATTTATTACAAGAACTTCACAAACATAATTTGCTGCATTCCTTCAACATATTAAATAATTCAAGTTTGTCGAAGTTTTGTCTGGCTTCGAATGTCGTAAATTAAAATTTACGTACAAAAAAATTCAATTAAAATGTTTGTAAAACAATATTTAAGTACAAAGTTAAAAATTATTATTTAAAGTGTTTATTTCTCGTTTTCATGCGAATTTATTTCGTTTATGTTTGCATCATACTTAAGTGTTTTGTCAATATGGGTCATAAAAAAAATCTTTTTTTAATTTGTTATTTTCAAAATTCGAGTACAACTTGTCTTCTTCTTTCATTCAACTTAAAAATTATATGCATATGATTTTTTGTGAAATATTGTCTTTATTTTTTTTTGAACTTAAACTAAATTGTCAAAAACATGTGTATTTTTAATGGTTTTTCTTCAGCAAAAAAAAAAAATAAAAATAAATAAATAAAAAAAATATTGAACTCCTGACATTTCGTAGATAAGACATCACATGAGTTTGTGTCATAGTGGCACTTAAAGTTTTCATTGGGGACTTAATTATTTTCTGTTTTTGTTGTTGTTTTGGTTTTTATAACAACAATCTATGCAACATTTGAATGACTTCATATCGTCACTGTAACTGAAAAAACATCAATATCGTTGAAAATTTTTAAGCAGCTGCATTTTGGGATGTCAGTATCTCTTGCAGCCAAAATTCGATTTGATGAGTACTTTTTGTCAGTTACTTAGCTTTTCATTTGAGGTGACACCAGACACAAGTACTCGTGCTTCATTGCTGCCCATTGTGCCAGATTGCTTGTCGTCAAAAATTGTTTATCTTATATGTCATTATAAATTATATTTTAAAAGTTTCTTGACCAATATTTTGTCGGAAATTTCTACACGTCACAATCTTCAGCTTCATGTTTTATTTGCCTTTATTTTCTGACCCGCTCACTGGGCATTTCTTTGTATATAGTTTATAGATGGCAGAAATCTACAGCAAAAGGGAAGCCAAGGAGACCGGCCAACTCCATCTTTTCGTTTCAATGTAGGCCTCCTTGAAGAGGAGTTTGTTAATTGCAAAATATCCATCGAGGAGTAACATTCGAACTAGTGGCCTAGAAGTTTTCGAACCGTTTATGAGCTAAAAGGGCGCAAGGACACTGTTGGAGGGACTTTCCGGCCACTAAAATTAAACAAATTAAAATCGCCATGAAAAATTTGTTTGTTCACAAGCGTAGGTTTTGTTAAAACTCCGTACCATTTTGGCTTCTAGTGCTTCTGATCTTTCTATTCTGTGACTTGCTCTGCGGAGTCCAATTCAGACCTGAGTGTCTAATATGATAATGAAGTTTCTTCAGGCTACGGCTAATACATTTCCAATTGCGCCCAGCTGCTGGATGGGTCATAGAGGAGCTGCATTGATGATGATGCTAGACCAGCAGACTTAGTAAGAAGTGCTTGGCAAATGGTAGCCAAGACTGCATTTGTTTGTTCGTTGAGTCTTGCCGCCCGTGGAATGGACAGCTGGAAGGCCAAGCTGGCTCTTTCAACCTTATGGTAGTGTGGAAGTTTCTGTTGGATTGCTTAGACGAATATATTACTTCACGAGGTTGCTAAAGCATAATCTGAGCAATTCTTTTCGGTTGAATTGCTGCCATATCGTTCGAGAACGCTAGTCAGTACTCATCTAGGACTCTGTTGTTTCTACAGGAAACAAAAGGCTCCTTCAGCCGTCTGCTATGTAGGTATATAAATTCATATGAGTATATTTTGAATTAGTTCTCATTAAGATCTTAGAGATTTAACCAATTCTTCTTAATTTATCTATGCCAAGTCTGTGATTTAAATTTCTTGTAAAGCATGTCCTACTTCTAGCGCTTATGCGCCCACAAGTCGCTTCAACGCTTTTGCCGGGCTTCTCATACTGCAAGTATTCTACGCTTGTCAATTAAGAGCTAATCATCCAATATCATCTTCTAACTTTCAGAGAATATAGTCTTTGCGTATCCTACTGCAGCATCGCATTTCTGAAGCTATTAGTTCGACCGAACTTTTTCCTCTTCTTTGAAATTTTCCTGTATCTGAACTGTTCTCTACTTACTATCTTTTTAAGTTATCAAAAAGAGCTCGTCAAGTGTGATGGACCCACGGTGGCTTTACATCTGGGAAGTGAATTCCCAGCGGCCTGTCTAGCTAACCTAGTTCCCGGTGAGCGGTAGACCTCAGAGCTGTGTTCGCGTAGTTTTCGCATGATTACCCGTAATCGTTGCTGGAAAAAGTTTGGCTTAGCAGCCCACTTTGCTCACTACGGCTTGTTGGGCGATTGTTGATACAATATTCGTACCTGAGCTCTATCGACTGACATGCCATGCTGGTTCTTTCATCTTTACATTAGTGTAGAAAATCCTGTCTTATATCTGAAATGTATATTCTGCTTTTTAGAGCTTGTTAGATCAGTTTATGGGGCATGTGATTTACCTCCTGCTTATGCTTCCTCTGTAGGGCTGAAAGCTGTTAACAGATAACAGGTATTGTTTTACAAACTACAAACTATAAACAATATTGTGATACAAGATTATATTTCCTGGTTTGAGTTTTAAAGAGGTCTTAAACCACCGACATTGTTTAGCTGTCACGCATTGCCCAGTTTCTTTTTCTTATGATTATTAAAATTTGTATATTCCCTTATCTGATCCCGCCATATGAAATTTTTATTTTAACCTTTTCCAAAACATATGTACATCTATGTCATCGAATAGAAATATTTTTCTTATTGAAATTTCCATTCACATGAACTGGTTCTTAAATTTTAGTTCTTTTGAACTTAAATGAGTTGTTGCTCACGAGTTGAAACAACAATGTTGCTGAATGTTTGAAGAACACGTATGAAATGAACCTAAAATTGGTAGTTTAATTAAATAAACACATTTAAAAATTTTTTACACTTAAAAAAAATATTTGTTATTTCTATATACTTCTCTTCTTGTTATTGCTAATTTAAAATGCACAATTAATTGTTTTGAGTTGATTAATTGGTTGGACTGCCTTTGCTGGATAAGGACCCGGACGACATCTTTACCTGACAGTATTAGAAAAATTTCAAATATAATCTAATGCTGCTCGGTAAGATGTGAACAGATGTCCTTTGGGTAGACATGAAGTTTAAGCACAGTTTTTCTTAATTTGTTTTGAGTGTTAAGTGCTTTGGATTTTGTTACATATTTTTTTTACACATAGCACACATTTATTTATTTTTTATTAATCGCTGGTTCAATATTTACACAAAATTATAGTTTCAACTTTTGTTTATTTTTTTAAATATCTTTTTTATTATTTATTTTTATGACGTTTTAGTTGTTTAAATATTTGTTTAATTTTTATTTTGCAGTTGCATCTCTGGACTGTTTGTGTTCAAAATTAAATATTTATTTTTTCTGTTTGACAAGTAATTGCAGAAGCGTGTGGTAAGTGCTAAGATTTTTATTATTTTTTTTTTTTTTTAATTTTAAGAAAAAAAATTTTTGTTCAATAACCTTTTAAGAGCTTGACACTCAGTTCAATAAAATTTTCTATTAGTTTTTTACGTTTTATTTTTAATAATTTAATGTGACTGCTTAAGCTTTTGCGATTAAATTGTCATTTAATTTATGCCATGTCTGATTGAGTTCTTTTTTTGAAACATCACAAGTTAAACACTGTTAATGGCAAATAATTTTAAAAACAGGAACTGAAAAAAAAATATTTAACAAACACGCCAGTGACAAATTGGTATTAACTATAACACACGACTGGTGATTTTGCAGGTAGTTACGAAGGCGACTACCGTTTACCGACTGAAAAGCGCCTCTGAATGATATCAATACAAATCCGTTCAAGCGCCACTGTCTAACTGAAACAAGAATAGGCGGGCTTCACTTCAAAATTCCAATCAAACCTAAACCAGCTAGCAACAAATGCTTTACACAACAACAACATGACGCCACTAGATAATAAAAAAAACCAACAAAAGCAAAAACCCCACAAACTCTATTACACACATGTTTATAGCACATCAAACGTTTTGTTCAATTCATACCACAACCGGGAGACAGAGAACCTGAAAATATTATTTCGATCTCTTTTGTTTCTTTCTGGCTCATTAAAAGCTACGGCTCTCTTCATACATGAAAACGATCGAACTTGTTCCGCATACACATTTGCCAAAAGTTCCTTTGTGTTTGGTCGGTCTAGAAGCGATAAGCGCACTTTGCTGAGATCATTAGATTTTTTTTCAATATTGTGTATAGATTAGCTCAGTTCAAAGCAATCCTAAATTTTAAAATTATTTTTGAAGCATTGGTATCAATCGTATTACTTATTTTAGCCCACTTCAAGCGGCATACGACATGTTTTTGCGCAATAGATTACTTTTTCGTTTCTATGCATTCTGACATTTGAAGTTACATACATACATACATACCTGGCGTATGTGTGGCTAACACAAGCCTTAAGCGATGCTTATAAAATTAGAAAGTGGTAGATTTACTTTTCCACGTGGTTTACACACTAAATCTGTTTTTTTTTTTTTGTTTTTGACAGCCATGTGAAAAGTGACGAAACATGCGTTGCGTGTTATGAGCTTTCACCTTCAAATCTGCGTGGTTTGATGAGACGCTTAAAATGATTGAGTTATGCAGGTCTTTCGAAATGTGATAAATTTTAAATCCAATCTTTAAGATTTCAGTATTTGTTTTCGTCACAATGACAGGCTGATTTTGTACTTTTGAGAAGAATTTCTTATTTTGAGAAGAATTTCTATTCTTATTACAAGATGAATGACATTTTAAACTGTATTCTACAAGTAACTTTAAAACACGTTTAAGTATACCATGCTTCGATGTTGACAGCGGGGATGCAAAAGTGCTCGCCCCACCAACCCACTCATGGTTGCAGGAATACCAAGTTAGGCTATAACCTACGTTAGTCTGAAAACGCTCCCATTGTAAGAGCTTGTGCTGCTGTTTCTGGTAAAATGGAGGCAAAACGGATCAATAACGGTCCCAGTGCAAGTGTTTTTTGATCTTGAGTTTGACCCCATTGAAGGAATTGGTGCTGTTACAAGGCGAAAATCACCCATATAAAACTTTATCCTACAAGTAACTTTAAAAATGTTTAAGTATAAAATGCCTTATTGTCTGGAGCAGGGATGGAAAATTGTGCTCAATCTGAGCCATCTCCAAGCTGCAAGTTCGATTTTTGTTGAAGACTTTGCGTGTGAAATAGCAAGTTAGGCTGCAAATCTGTCTTCGATTTAACGTTATTTTGACGATTTCCCGCAATGAAAATGACTTCGTTGATAATTTTTACCCCAGATTTGTATTAGTGACTTGAGTGTAGCTAGCAACACTTATAAAGAACGTTTTTGGATTAAAGCAATTTCCAAATATTAACCAGGTTCTAACACATAGATATTATTGATTCAATCGACTCAACAAATTCTATCATTAGTATTCATAAAATTCGCTTGGTCCGGTATTGCAGGGTCTGATAAAAAAAATCTATTTGCTATACACTAGATTTTACATTTATTTCAATTAGTTCGTAGCTTCGTGCACCTTGACATCTTTAATTATTTGTTTGGCTAATCAAACTTAGTTTTCCGGTAACAAAATCTTGTATAAAGAAAAAGAACTCTTTTTTATTATTGAGACTCCAAATTATTCGATCGATAACATATCAAAGTACAAAATTCTTGTTGATTAGACGTTAAATAATAGAGAACTTTGACTTATAATAAGATATTAAGTTCAAGCAGAAAGTAATTCATTTGCTTATCACATCAACCAACTAAAAAATTTTCTGATTAAGGATTTCAAGTGGTTTGAGTGATACTACTAGATACGGTACACATATTTTTTTTTGTGAAAGCAGAGCAGAGTTATCTTATTTAGATTATTCCAAATGCAAAAGTTTCTTAACACTTTTCGTGGTGAAATGTTTAACGTAGTCACTATAAAGAATGATAATGGTGTGCTTTATAATCTTAGTTTGCTTTTTGAGCAATTTTTTCTTTGTCTTTTAAAATATTCTACTGAAAATGGCGGCGCCTATATGCTATAAGTATTTTCTGATTAAATATTTTCTAAGCTGAATTTGTGTTCATTAAATATTTGGATAATAAGTTGTTAATGTTATTTAAATTAATTTGGTAGTTTTTTTGATTATCATTTGCATAAATTCGTTAGAACCTATTCCATATGTAAGTATGCATGTGTATGCGATACGAAAAATATATTTAGCATTTTACAAAATGTGAAAAAATTTAAATGTGAACTTCATTAGTTAAAAATTTTAAAACTTGCCTTGAATGAGCAGTTTGTAATCTTCAGGCAAACGAAAACGAAAAGTGTACCAAAAAACATTAATCTCATGTTTTTTTGCTTGCTATCTTATGAAAGCTTAATATTTTTGTCATTCGTTACCTTACTTTAGAAGATCAGCCTTACATAAAACTTCATTAAATCAAAGCCAAAATATAAATATGTTGCATTTGTAAATTATATCCTGTACCTTTTCCTTGTCTTTTTCTTGTATACTGCATATCATTATTCGTTTAGTTTAAATTTTTTTCTTCTATTTTTTAGGATTTCTATCCTGATTTATTTCGTTTTTTAATATTCTTAAATATTAAAACATTAGAAACATCAAACATATAATATATGCTCGAAACTTGCGCCACAAAATCCATACAAACAAATAAGTCACGAATTAAACATTTTTACATGAATTTTTTCCTGCCATAAGCAAGTGATCTAATATAATGGAAGTATTTCTTTATTTTTTAAAATAAATATAACTGCAAAGGGTTTTGTTTGCCTGTAGAAACACTCAGAGCCTTTGGCTGGAATCGAACCTGAGACCTCAGAGACTTTTAGCGCTTACATTCGGTGCTAAACAAATTCAACATACAAACTTATGTTTTGTTACAAAAATCCTGAAACCTGCCCAAATTACAATTGAAAAAAAAAAAAATAATTTGTTCTTTTGAAAAAAAAAAAAAAAAAAAAATGAGTAGTAGCGAATTGGTGAATTTTATAAGTTTTCAATAAATATTTCTAAGTCACGTAATCTTAATAAATTTTTTTTTAACATTGCAATCACTCCATTATTTAAATATTAATGTAATTTTGTTTAATTAGGAAAAAATAATTAATTAAAAAAAAGTCACGAATGCCAATTAGGAATTCCTTATGTTTATGGAAAGACCTTTAATTTTGAAAGCCAATGCTCCAATCTGTTTGATACAATTAGAATCGTATGACGTGTAGCTATAAATGTATTAGTGAGACTTGCTGCAATGTTTAGGTTCGATTCGAACTTGTTTGTGGGCTAAAGGCATTCTCAGCGCTGCTCGCTACTTTCAGTGAGTTGTGTCAAAAAATATGCTTGTTTGAACTTTTTGCCTGAAATTTCTCATACATTTCTATATATTTTTTCTCTGTAGCAAAAATTAATTAAGCATGTGCTAATATTCAACGCATATCAGTTGACACAATCAAAATGTTTGAATCAACCAAATGATCATCTTAAACAAATTTCATATGATTTGATCTTAATTTGAAAAGACAACAAATCAACACAAGGAACAAAAAAATTAAACGTTAAGGCAGGCCTGCAGCAATTAGGGGCTGGTTGAGTTTCTTTTTTTTTTTGTCTTGTTATCAAAAGAAGTAATTGAAATATTTTTTATTTTAATTAAAGTGTCATAAACAAACACTAAAAGCTTATTACTTTTAGCATTTTTCTGTTGATAAAAAACATGATATGTTGGAAGCCCAGATAACAAACAGTTACTTTAACTGTTTTATGGCCACAATAGAAATTTGTTGAGAAAACGCGTTTAAATTTTATATGCATGCGTACATGTAGATATATAAAACACATTTTTTTTATTATACATATTTTTGCTAGATACTCAAAAATAATGAAACTGATTGTGTGAGTAATAAAATTTATTTTATAAAAAAAAAAAAAAAAAAAAATAGTCACTGTAATCCGTTACAAAACATTCTATAATTCCTCTCTAGATAAAAAAATATGCGTTAACTCTCAGCCTGTTTACATCTTCGCAAAATCTAGTACATACGGAATTTCAAGCGAAATCTGGTAGCAATTCTGACGAGCTGGCCAATATAAAAGAAAATCTACTATCAGCATAGATTTTGACAAAATCTCCTGAAATCTACTCAGTGCCTTGATGATGCACCTGAATTTGTTGTACATTTTCGAAAATTCAGAACTATTATTAAAATGAAATCCCAAAAGGGAAAGAAGCAGAAATTTGGTTAGCCACTAGTTGTTTGTTATGAACTATGGCGTTGAAATTTAGTCTGTTTTAATTTTTTTTTTTAATTTCTTTCGAAATATTATTTTTATGCTGGAAGACTTTCTGATTGAACATTTCATGGTATACAAAGGTTTTGAACGAAATTTCAAGTCTCCCTTCTTGGTTCAATCGTGGCAAATGATTTTATGTAAGAATTTAAAGCATTTTGGCGCGATTTTGAAAATTCGTAGTTAAGTTCGAAAATTCGAAGCCAAGTTCGAAAATTCGAAATTGATATCCAAGTGTTTTTATTTACAAACATTAACCAGTGGTTAGCAAAAAATACAAAATTTCTCACTTTCTTTCGCTTACTTTGTATTTATTTGTTTTTTTGTTTGCATACCTTTAAAATTTAACTATGACAAGCCCTAATGCTTAGCTAAATCTGTTAAACCAAGTACATACACACATAAAACTTTTTTAGGTATTGATTTCCTACACAAAATTTTATTTGATTAATTTACATAAATGACAAAGAGGTCTTCTTAATTTTTTTCTTTCCAGTTTTCTTTCCAAATATTTATTTGTAAAAGTAGTGAATACTGCTAAAAAATATTTTTTTACAAGTATTAAGTGTATGCATGTTGATTAGCAATTATTTGTGTTTATTATTTAGTCGGTATTGTTGTTGGCTTGTTTTTGTTATTTATTAACATTTTTATAGGAGAGGCGTATTTGTTGTTACTATTTATATACACAAATATATGTTTGTATATAAAATATTTGTATTGACTGGCCATAATTTAAAAAGCCAACAAAATTTTACAATTAAACGAAAACAAAAAATAAAGATTAATGAGACAAATCAATTTATTAAGCCTTCTAAGAATTGCGGAGGGGTTAATAATGAACAACTGCATATTTAATTTATTAAATACAGCAAAGTTTTGAAACTTTGTAAATAAATTCAACAAATTTGCATTTCGTAACGTATCAAAATCACAACAACTTGGGGAAAAAAAATGTTTATATTCTTATAATTCTGTTTGCAATTCGCAATCAAGACACTTCAGAGATTTTTATAAATTGATAATCTTTTAAAAACAATTGCAAAGATAACATTTGTATTTAGATAGAAACATGTATATTTTGAATTTGCTTTCAAGTATATATGTATATTATTTCTATTGGTTTTCAGGAGCGCTGATTACGTTTAATCCCCTAATAGTTGTAATTGTGGTTTTGCCTTTATATTGTTGCCATGTCATGACCGAGAGGTACTTATAGATATCGTATTAAATGTTGCAAGATACAGAATTATAATAAAAATACGATAGGGGTTTATTGGCTATACCATAAGTAGTGTTCCTTTTTTTTCAATTTGGAGACGTTTTGTTTAGCCCTGTCTAGGCCGAATTGATACTTTGTTAACAGAAACAGTTGTTAACGTTCTGTATCTAAAATGCCCAATGAATTCAATCGAAATGTTTTTATTATCTACAATATTCTCTTAAAAGGTAAAGTGGGGTTAAAAGGGTTGGTAGGTTAAACCTTGTGGATGTACCTTAACTTTGTGTTCTGCTTTCCGAGGTAAAGAGGTCGATAATATTTCTGTCATTTTGACTAAAATCCTAGTCATGTGAGTCCTAGCCTGTAAGTCAAAAGACCTGTAGGGCTATGTATACCCAGCCTAGTCATGGGTTGAGGACCCTTCCTCGGCTGAAACGTAATGGCGGTAACTGACACCAAAAAAGAAGTTACCAGATATAAACATATTGAGGTGTTGCTATTCAGCATCTCACTCTGCTTAAAATAAACTATACTTATCGGCAGTCATTGGGTCTGACTAGAGAGATTTCTAGGGAGCACTTCCTGTTACCAGAGGTAGGAAGAGTCTTTTGGAGTATAGTGCAATGTAGAAAAGTTGCATGGTTCAATATTCTTCAATCGTAGCAAATGAATTGTCTTTTAAATAGCTATTTAAACCCTGTTCGGGTGGAACACGTGGTTTAATTCACATTCAGGTCACAATGGCAACTGCTGAAGTAAATTTATTTATCCCCCATATTCCAACTGTCGTCAACGTCATTCATTACATCAAATCGATATTGTACGCTTGTTCCTCTTTGACAACAAATTTGTATATGTATGTTGGTTAGACATTTTCTAATTTTCTCGAGCTAAGTGCCATATAAAGTCTATTCATCGCCTTCAATTGCAAGTTCTTTACGACGATATAATGTCAAGAAGATGACGAGACCCGGAATATGTTGGAACATCTGTCGCTGATGAGCGCCTTCGTTCTCTTCTTCGATACATAAGGTCCAGCAATCGTAAAAGGGACTTTAAAGCAGCGGGTCAAACCTGTTATATTCTTTAAAAGTAGTAAAGAGATCAGAAATATATCTTCACCGTTTCAAACATACAGCACACTTCAATGTTGTTTTTGAGACAGGTAAAATGCACTTGGAATTTTCCTGCCAAGATGACCAGGAGTTTACGACTAGCCAATATTTATAGTATCTACTTGTAGATGAAGCAACATTGGTGGTCATATTTAGAACAGGCAAACTCGCGTCAGCAAACTCTTAAGCCTGCTACCACCGCGCCTCTATTGTGGACACGCAAAGTCTAATGAACAAATGAAACATGGATAGTCAGAATTTTCATATATCATCTATGCCAATGATCACAACTTCACAACTCTAATCCTTTACTATACTTAACTGGAAGAGGTATGAGAGTTTTGCGCTTCGTTCATTAGATGAACTAGTAAAAGTGCTCCACCAACAACCTGGAGATTGCAGGTTCGATTCCTGCTTATGAGTTGTTTACATGCGAAATACTGATTTAAGAAAAATTCGTGAATGAAAACACAGGCGTTTCCACAAAAATTTGATTAAAAATTTTGTAAAAAAAAGTGTTGTATAGTCAAATATAAATGTTCAGATAACCAATTTTGTGTTAAGTCCGATTGTAGCCTGCAAGATTCCTTAGAATTTTTTTAAACAAATTTGCGAAAAATTCAAGCGATTTGAAACCGCCAACTTCAATGCGGTTTATTATTATGTAAACCTTCAATGATTTAATTCTTTTTGTTGCTTGAGTAATATTTTTCACATCTGCAGTGAAGCGTTTTTAGTAATTTTCAGAACAGGTCTGTTATATTCCTTTTATTTCACAACCTTGTAAATTACACATGATCGAGCATGTTCTGCAAAACGTTGCGATTTGAAGCATTTTTATTTAAAAAAGAGTACCTATTATTCCAAATTTACTTAAATTTAAATATAATAAAATACATAGAAGATAGGTATTTAGAAAAAAAAAACAAACTGGCGATTTTAAATTCTAACGTTTTGCAAAACGTGGCCGTCTTTTATAAAAAAAAATTTTAAAAAATTGTTGAAAACTTTAAAGAGTTTATTTACCTGGTCAAAGGCCAAATCCTTTTCATTAAACAAAGTGAAACCATTTTTGAAATGCTGCTAATTTTGTTTTGCTAAACTATTTCACATGTAGGCACATGTTTTTTTATTATTAATATTTTTTACTAATTATAAAATTAGTCACATAACCGACGCTTTAAATATTTGCATTGAGAGTTCCTTGTTTTTGTTGTTAAAAGACACTTTGTTCATTTCAAGATGGAGTAAAAAAAAATATTTTTAAAAATTAAAAAAACAAAAAAAAACTAAGTAGGTTTTGAAGTTCTTGTTAATTTATAAGCACGATTTGAAAGTTCATTTAATTGTTTTTTTTTCTGTTCAGCCACAATTAATTGTTTTTTTAAACAAACTGGTTTGTTTTTTCTTCAATAGATACTGTAGGTATGTATGTAGGTGTTCTTTTTTTAGAAAAAAAATTTTTTTATTAAAAATATTTTTGTTGAACTAACAACAGGCGTGTAGAGGTCTGTTAACGAACACAGAGCACGATCAACTGTAACGGAATATACAAATCCGAACACTGACTTAAGAAAGTGTGAACGCGTTACTGGCAGGCTCGTTGTTTGGCGCAACGCAACTATTTCTTTTTTACACAGCCAACGTAAACGTCAGCGTTTGAAAAAGCAAAGCAAAAAAAAAAAAACGAGCCATACACGTTATTTCATAAAAAAAAACTTGTATGTGTTGGCATGTTGTTGTAAAACTTAAATATTTAATTTACACTTATCACACATTTGCTTTTTTTTAAACAGCTTGGTTGGTTTTTGTTTGTCACTTACGTATGTAGGTATATAAAAACAAATAAAAAAAATGCCTCAAGACATTCTGCTTATAAAGTACAAACATTTTTCGAAGTTTGTTTGTATAACAACTTGTTATAACCTAAATACAACAACAACAACTTTGAATGTATATTTCTAACTGCAGTTTTCAACAAATATTGTTTTATGCGATATGGTTATGTTTGTGTGTGTATGTGTGTATGTATGTGTTATATTTGAATAAGTAGCTCCACTTAATTTCTTTCGTTCTTCTTTTTTTTTTTGCCCATTTCGTTCTGTTGGCTTTTGAGGTCTAATATAGTTTAGTTTTATTGTTATATGTAGTTATCTCTTTTTAACGTACACTTGCTACAGCAAAAAGTAGTCTGCACTGTTCTGCAACTCATACCTAAACTCTGAACACATCATCATTTTGCTTTAAAACATGTTGTAACCTCGTGTTTAATGTATGATCTTTGATAAGACCAAATCAAACTTAAAAAAAAACTAGCAACAAAATTATAAAAGAAAAAATAATAGGTAACTATTTAAATCCTATTTTGATTTAGTTATTATGTACATGCATTTCGTCTTAACAATGTACGTATGTAATATTATTCCAAACTTATTCACGCATTTGAATAATTCTCGCAAAATCATTACTCTTGCTCCCTTATTTTATGCTCCACAATACAACAAAACCCCAGCTACTCAAAATACTCACACGCACTTACACCACCACTTACCACTCACTAACTGTATTGGCTCTTTGCTTGTGTTTGCTTGTGTTGTGCAAGAAAACAACAAACATTTGTGTTTGCTAAGGAAAGAGAAAAGCAAAAACATTTACATGGCAAAAACAAAACGAACTTTGCGTTTGTTTGCACGTGTGTGTGGTTTTATGCTGTCATCTTCGTGCTTATTTTTTTAAATAAACATTTTTGTGACCATTCATTCCGATTACCATATTAAACATTTTCATATTTCCTTATACATACATATGTACATATGTATGTATGGATGTGTACACATATGCACATGCATATGTAAGTATGTTCGTTTATTCCCTCCCCGACTCTGACAACTACTGATGAGAAAAAAACGTGTGCATTTTTGCTGTTGGTTCTATCATGGTTGGATCATCGTCTTCGTTTGAGGCAGTTCATTAACACTTTTTATGCTTGTGTATCCTTACATTAATTATAAACACATGCAAATACACATACACATCAACAACATTCTTTTATACCTACATACATACTATAATGTTGTGAGTGCGAGACTTTAGCATGCTGAAACGACCTCATTTCTCTTGATAACTGCTGATAAAAAACCTTTCGAATGTTTTATTCAACTCAGTTGTACAACTAGTTGCAACATGTAGGGGCCACATAACAGCTTCGTCTTGACATATTCGCATTTACATACATACGTATGCACTTCACAGCCCCATACTCCGAAACGGTAAGACCTAGAGATCTGAAATTTTAACAGGGCGTGTAATTACACAACAACAGACACTAAAAGCAACATAAAGTCGAAAACTAAAAAGTTACCCCATACAATAGACTGAAAATTAACTGTAGCTGTAAGAGGTAGACACTTAAAATCTGCACAGGATATTTAGTTGCCTGTCCTCTAGAATAGCAGCCAGCAAATATAACAACAAGTTGAAATTTAAATGGTGTTTAATACATGGGGGCACCCTTTAGTTTAAAAATTAGCTATAACTTTTCAACCGTAAGAGATAGGGACTGGCTAAGGCTGAAAACTAAAGGGTGCCCCTTGCCACTAGGTACTACAAAACCCTTGCAGTACAAGTCAGTCTTGTAATTGGCTGAACTTTTTTTTTAACATTTGTGACTGCATGTTTGTGAAATGATTGTCTCAAAATACATACATACATATATTGTTTTGATTGTATTTCAAAACATTTTATTTTGATACCTATGAGGAAAGAACATCAGCTATTTTTAATTATTTAATTTGTTCAAATTTAAATTTAAATTCTAAAGCAAAACAATTTACCATATTTTGAATTTCGATTATTCATTTGTTAACTGATGGTTTGTCTGTTTGGTATATTGACATTATAATGCAAATTGCAAAAACAATACACTCCTTGCAAAAATTGTTTTTTTTTTTGTTTTTATTACACGAGTGCAAGTAAACACTTACAACACACAATTACACACCTTTTTTACGCCGGCAGCCTCAAAAGCAGTTGTATGAAGTCGACAACAACAAGGACTGAACAATAACAAGGTATGAAGTCGACATCATAAGCAAATGTGTAACTTAAAAAATGTGTTTTTAATCAATTTTAATTAACTGCCATACTTAAAGTATTTATGCCTTTAAATCAATATAATAAAAGACCAACTATTTGGAGCCTTTCGAAAAGCGGTTTACAAGGCGAGGATTCTGTGGAGACATTTATTCTGAAATCATCACTTGGTGGCGTGCTTTATATTTTAGAAATGAGGAAAACTCTTTGGTGTTCAGACCATTACGAAACTTAAGAATATATTGTATACTATTAGAATATCTTACACTGAAAGAAACCATTCAATCCATTTGCGGTGGCATCCCAAGCGGTGGCAGAAGTTCGGTAAGCACGGATTTCCGTAAACCAAGTACGTTGTGCTTGTTTTAAGTACGGATTTTTCAAGAGTTAAATATGTACTTAGTTTTAGCCATATTGAAGCCTGATTTCACATTGAATATAGCAAAAATCTGTGCTTTAAAACAAGCACGGGGTACTCGATTTAAGAACTTTTGACACTGTTTGCGATTGATTTGAGTACGAAAGGATTGCATCTTTTTTGAGGGTGATTCGATGTTCTGACCTCTAGTTAATAATGAAATATTCCGCTCTACTTCTTCAATTTACTAATAATTTATAAATTATTTTGTGTCTTTGCCGATGTGAACTTGAACCCTAGCCACTTTAGCAATTCAGCTATCGAAGCAATTAAAAAGAAATAAAACAAAATTCAATACTTAACCAAGCCACACAAGTGCTGGTTATAAATACGCACAAAAATTTCGTACATATTTTAAGTCATAAAAGGATTGAATCTCTTTAATAATACCTATTCGGCTTATTTTAAGTACACTTCTGTGTTATACGTACATAAATTTTCAAGTACGCTTCGTACTAAAACTAAGTATGTTAGAAAAAACTTAAATTTAGGTTTTTCTTTCTGTGTATAGACTATATCGCTTTGAGGCCGAATTAATTTCTCCACGTAGGCTGTGTACTTGTTACCTATTTTGTTTTTGTTTTATATTTTCACTACACTCTTAAAATCTTACATAATTTTCTCTACTCTTCTGTCACTTAAACTACCGCTGTGTTTCTCTTTATGATATAAGAGTAGAGTAAAAGAGTTTCCTCTACTGAAAACTCATAAATTTTGAACCTACTTCCTGTGGAGAAAACACACTGATTGTTTAAATTTTATTGTTCCTTGAGAGAAATTTTATTTAGCGATTTAAAGGAAACTTTAAAGCCTACCTCATTCTCTCTGATAGCAAAATTAATTTTCAGCTCGCCCTTGTATTTTTATGCTTGCCAGTAATTTTGCACATGCATTTTTTTCTGTACATGTTGTTATTGGTTTTTTTTTCTGGCAGCGTCTGAATAAATAAAACAACAAACATTATTTGCAAATACCTCAAAAAGTTGCTGTATTTATTGGTGTAAGAGCATTTCATTTACATATGTATGTATGCTGGCTTTATTTGTTGTTTTCTTATGTAAGTAAGTGACAAAGTGATAGAAAATAATCGACACTTGCAGTTTTGGGTAAAAACTTTTAAGTCTATAATCTTTTTTAATTTTTCTATTGGTTACTATGTACTAGTATAAGCAAAATTTAATTATTCTTTATTTTTGTGTGTTGCTTATATACAAATTTCTCTTAAAAATGTTATCCTTGATAAATTGTTAGTTTATTATCTGAAGAAAAAAATTTCTGCGCTATCAATGGATATTGCGTACAAGGTTTATGTTGTCGATGAATTTTTTAATTTTTTTATAAAAGATTTTTATTACAGATGAATTTTCTCTATAAAATGTGTGCTATTGATAAATAAAAAAAAAAAACGTTTTTTTGTCAATGTATTTTTTATAAAAGATTTTTGTTATAGATAAATTTTCTTTATAAAATATTTGGTATCGATCAATTTTCTAGAGCAAACTTTTTGTCGATGGCTGTTTTATATTATTTTCTATAGACAATGTTTTGTTATCGATAAATTTCCTACAAAACATTAATTGTGGATGCATATTTTATAAAGCAAATTTCTTTATCGATCGATTTTCTATTGACAATTTTGTATTATCGATATAAATTTCTTTTAGAATATTTTCTATAGTAAGTTATGCTATTGTCTATAGAAAGTTCTTGCTATCAGTGGGGGTTCTGTAAAAGAGTTTTGTAATTAACAAACTAATTTTATACCATCTTTGTTATCGATAAAATTCATATACATATAACATTTTCGTTACAGAGTAAATTTTATTATCAATTAATTAATTTCTATTATTCGAACTTTTTCTTATATAATTATTTCTGTATTAAGTTTATCAGGCTCAAGTTCTTTCTATATTATCCTTGTGATTTAATTAATATCAATCACAAGGATAATATAGAATGAACTTGAGCCTGATAAACTTAATACAGAAATAATTTTATTATCAATGTATTTTCTGTGGAATGTATTTTCTGTGGAAGATATTTTTGTTAATCATAAACTTGCTATTGGAATTTTTATTAATGATAAAGTTATTGCTTCCAATGGATATTTCATAGAAGAATTTTGGAATCGATAAAATATCTCTATATAATTCTTCTTATCTATAGACTTTCTATTGAACATTTTTATTTTCAATAGATTTCTTATTATTTCATGAATAGGGTTTCTATAAAAATATTTTGTAATTAATAAAGTTTCTGTCGAAAACTTGTTATCGATACGTTTTCTATAGAATTTCTCGTTATCGATAAATTTTTTCGCTCGCTTAGTTGCATGCAAAACATTAACAAATTTTAAAATTAGTTATTGCTTTCTGTGGTTTTGTGCGAGCGAACATGGTGATCCTGCCAGTTAATTCAAGAATTCCCTACACATTTTTCTTTTGCATTTTCAATTCATATTTAATTTATTTTTTTTTTGCGATGAATACACCCTTTTATGTTTGCTGATGAATCTCCTTTAAATAAATTTTGTTATCGATTAATGTTTTACTGAAAAATTTTTGCTATTAATACATTTTATCCCGAATATTTTGACTTGCTATAAAAAGATATTCGCTGATGGTAAAGCTCGTGATGGTTTTGTTTATTTATCGTTTTCAGATACCTGTTGTTTTTAGTTATCCTTTGCGGCTCATTTGAAAGACATTTAATTCTGAGTTCAACACCAACGGTTTCCTAATTTAAATTTTCATTTAATAAAATGTTGCAAATATTTTTAGTATTTAATACATGTTTGAAATTTATTTAAATGCCGGGCGCATCACTGTCACATTGACTTGGCTTTTCTGCTGCAAGTACTTACTTGCACCCCATTGCCGCAATTGAGGATGATATACACAACCTATAAGAATGTTTTCTTTATTTTTTAATTTAATTTCGTTCTTGCTTATTTATTTACTTATTTATTTTTTATATGCTGCTGCTGGCAATTGCAAGCGAAAAAAAAATCTTATTTCAACAGAATTGAATAAAATAAGTTAAATTAAAATGAAATCACTGCAAGCGAAACAAACAACTGAAAGGCAGGCATTCATGACTAAAAATAAAAATATAAATAAATAGTTAAATCAATACAAATATGGAGTTTTGTTTTGTTACATTTCTGCCAAGAAAAAAAGTTATTTTTTATTTATAACAGAATTCATATGCAGTAGGCATGCAACAAACGAGCATACATGCAGATACACAGTGAAAAAAGTGCTTAAAGTTTGTAAAACAGGGGCTTTTATTTTGTATTGTCAATTAAATTGAAAGAACCTTTGTTGAAAAGATTTCAGTACTGGAGGTTTGCTATTGATTATTGACACTCAAAATAATATTTCAAAGAAAATTTCTGTTATCGATAAAATGTTTCCAATTTTATCATAAAAAATCTTTCAATTTTGAGAAAGTTAAAATCGAACTAGAAAGCCCGATAACATTTCCAACAATTGTACATATAATAGTTCGTCTAAAAAAATTAAAAATTAATAATGAATTTTTAATTTTCCGCAAAAATCATAGAAACTGTGCCATAGAAACCGTTGTTATCGGAATTGGATTTTAAACCGACCAAAAAAAGTTATTTTTGTGGAAATACGAATTATTGGCTATTCATGACACAAAAGTAATTTGCTTTTTTTTGCCGGTTTCCAATCCAAGTCCAATAATTGTAAATAATATTTTCGGGCTGGAGTTCGATTTTAAATCGTCAAAATTGAGAAAGATTTTTTTTTTGTGATAAAACTGGAGAGATCAACATTTTTAAAGAAGTAAAGTTGAAGACTTGCTGGATGGGATACGTGCCATGGCATATCGTCTTTATAAGGCAACGCTGTTTTTGCTTTTTGTCATTGTAAAAAAAAGTAACAAAAACAAAAAATTACTGGCAATCAAAATCTCTTGCATGTGAGCTCACAACTTGCCGAAGTATTAGAGTTACTTGCACTTGCATGTGTAACTGGGAGGCAAGCTCTGTTCATTTTTTTTTTTTTTTTTTTTTGTGAATGCAGTGGCATTAAGATAATTTAGTCAACGAAGTCAGCTGTTTTAATGTCGATTTGATCCTACGACTGGGGGAATATTGCTGAACATTTGCCTCCAAATTAAATGATAAAATATATTTAAAAACTTTTTCCTTTGGCACAGAAACTTTTACTAGAAACTCTTTTCTGCATGTATTAACTTTTAGATAAAAAGAAAACAGCAGCAACAGCAATGTTTTACACAACATTGTTAATGTTTCCATCATGTCTGCTACCTGGATGGCTTCCCAGTTCGTCTTAATGTAAACAATTCTTAATTCTTGTAATAAGCTTGCATTTTTTTGTTGTTGTCATTTGTACGACAAGTTGTTGTTGTTGTTGTTGCTGTTGGTTGTTCTTGTTATATTAACTATTTATAACAAATAATTTCTTGCTTTGTTTGTGTGCTTCTTAGGAAGTAGAAAAATTCTTGTGGAAAACTTCGTTTATGGGTTTGTTTTCATTTGTAAAATGACTTTGTCAACATACAAACCTCCATAAACGGGAGTCCCCTCTATTGTGTGTGTGTGTGTGTGAGTGCATTCTCATCTCATTTTACCACAAACTAAGAAAAGAGGAAACAACCAGATCAAACCAAATGAAAATATGTGTAAGTGTGTCGTTGGTTGCACTCCCAGATATGGGTTTTTGTTTCGAGTTGAATTTCTTTGAAGAGTTCAATTCTTAGGCTTGATTGAGTTCTTGTTCGTTTTGGTATTTAAAAAAAAAAAAAAAAATCTGTGCAAGCAGCCAAAAGAAACAGAGTGAAAAATATGTGCTCGTACTCTGGTCAAACAATCATGTAACCAAGTCAGCATGATGTTGCCAGTTTTAGTGTTTAATTACACTTCTTGTGGCCTGCATAACAATGTTTCAGTCTGCAATGAGAACGTTTGGAATTTCAGTTACATTTTAATGAATTTTGTTAAAAGCGTTAAAATTTTAACACTTTCTACAAACATTTTTGCAAAAACTAATTAGCCAATGCCACGCTCTCGTGTGTTTTAATCTGCCACATCAACTCCTTAAAATTGAAAATAATTAAAGAATAACCCAAAACATGCCAGTAAATTTCTATAAAGAAAAACTTTTGAATAAAAAAATTGTATACCTGGATATTTTCATCAGTAGTAAATTAAATTTATGAAACATGGTTGTTATCGATACATTTTCTAAAGCTCCCTATTCACATTGATCAACTTTTGTTGAAGAACCTTTTGCCAGTTTGGGGACAATTTAGAATAAGGAGCCAGGCTTTGAAATAAATGAATTTTGCAGGCTTCTAGAGGGGCTGGTGAACCTACCAAAACTCAAGTAAAAATCTGCCCGAGGAGTTTTATTTATTAATAATTTACTGTTAAAGTTGTGGAATTTACTAAGTAAAATATGAGAATATTGGTAAAACAGCGTTGCCAGAGGAAATTTTCTTGCACAGAATGTATTGTAGCGAATTTATAAACGGTTTTGAGAGTCCAAAATTGTATTTTTTGTTAAATTTTTTTTTCATAAACTCTGAAAGCATGCGAAAATTTTTATGCAAAATTTGTTCTGGACAACCGCTTTTCGGCCGGGCTAAGGGATCTTGCCCTCCATGGTACAGGCAACACTGGCTTCGCGTACAAGATCTGTTAGCATTTGGCAGCACACTTTTTCATTTTATGGCAACTGGTACCATAACACTGTGGAACAAATTCAAATTAGCAAAAGTTAGGTCGATTCTGAGAGTGAGGGGTGAAAATAGAGGCTAAATTAGAAGACCTGTATCGCGGCGTTTGTGTATGTTAGTTCGATTTTTTTTAATCGACCTTCGAACTTTGCAGTGAAATGCCGATTCTCAGCATATTGTTTATGTGGTTGTTTGGCTATAACTCGTCGACTCACGATCCGAATAATTTTCTTCACGTACCCCAATTATTTTGGGGCCTCACATCTTAGCACGCTTGCAAACAAAATTTTTTCAGTCACTCAATTTTGCGCATTGAAATGCAGTACACAATACAAGGAAAATACCAAATAGCCGTAACTGGGGGACAACTATATGTTTCGCCTACCACCGGTTTGGAAATTCTAAAAAGATCATACGAGTCAAAAATTCTGCCACCCGATGCAATATGATGAACATGTCCCCAAAAAGATGGACTGCCACTCCAAATATCTTTTTCCTCAGCAACAATTTGGCAAATTAGTTCGTATTGTGCTTTGTTCATTATGCGCTTACTTCATACCACCAATTGTTCTATAAACACTTTTGACAAACAATGAATTTCAATTGACCCACATATTTATTTGTCTTTGTCTCTCTGTTTGATATTTTAAGGAAGCGCCTCTAAAATTAATTTATAAATTGTTTTCATCCATAAACAATTTGATAAGTCTTGTTTCTAAGTGAGGCTGCTGCTGGTAATATAAACTAAAATACTTCCAAAGCAAAATTAATTTATTTACTCTTATCTCTTGCTTGTTGTTGTAATTTATTTATTTATTTTTTTTTTTTTTTTTATTTAATGCCAAACATATCAATCTGTGTTTGCTTTCAAAAATCCATGTCAAAGTTCAACATCATCATTTAATATTTTTATTTCATGATTTTTTTTTCCTCAAGACATTATTTTTAAGCTGCACATTTTTTACTGCTGTTATCAGCTTGAAGCACATTTTATTTTTTATTTAAAATTAACAGTATTTTTCCTTTTTTTCTTAATGGTTTTTTTTTGCCTTTGAAACAATCATTAAAAAAATGAGAATACTGAGGGCATAAAAAGATGTTTATTCCACTTTTTAGACAGCAGCAACAGTAACAGATTAGAAAAAAAGGTTGCCAAAGGCTATCTATCGATTTCAAAACTATGAAAAAACAAAAACGAAAACAATAATTATAACGCAAGCGTTCGAAAGTCATTAAAAGATATCTCGTTTTCAAATATAGATCATTAGCTACGAACTTGCGTAATCAGTTTTAAAAATATACACTTTATTTTAACACTTCATTAGTTTATTATTTATGCCACATTTTGCCATTTAGAAGTTTTAACAGGCGGGGTTTTTACCATGCAAAATACCTTAAAGCTCTACTTGAATTAAGCAGACTTAAGTCTGTGATAGTTTAAAAAATAGAAAAATGCCAATTTTCAAATCATTAAAAATAAATTTGAATCTGGGTAATTCTTTACAACACATATTACAAAATTCAAAAAATTTGAAGAAAGTCGTTGAGAAAATATTTTCAATCTCTTGGCGGTGAAACGACGGCTGACCGTCGAATTGTGTATTGGCAATAAAACTTTTGATTATATCATAATTGTAGTAGTTGGCAATTACTATTTTTAAAATGTCTTTAAAGGAGGCTTCAAGTACTGGACAACTTTTGGCAGCCTTAAAACTAATTCGCACACAGATTCGAAAATTTTTCAATTATTTTTTTTAGCTCTTGGTTAATCCAAAAAATATTAGTACTAGTACAAAAATTTATTTTAACCTCCAGTTCGAATATTCGAAAAATATTTTCCCACACCTAGGCCAACATTAGTCCTTAATACCAGCATAAAAATATTAATTCGAACTGAAGTTCGAATGCTAACAAATGATACTCGTATTGTGCTAAAACACACATAAAATAATTTGAAATTGATTTTTTTTTTAGAACAAGCCTAACACCGGTATTCATAAAAAATAAAACGTTGTTGAAGTACATTTTAGAACAAATTTTATATGAAAAATTTGTTCTAAAATGTGTTTCAACAATGTTTTATTTTTTATGAATACCGGTGTAAAACTTTTACTTTTCTTTAATAAAAAGACTGCTGTCAGTTCAGTTCAGTTCAATGATTGGGACTTTTCCATTTGTATGTTCTATAAGACAATATTAAACGGGTTAAATGATGTTCATTTTCGCAGCGTGGAATGGCGAAAACTGTAAAATTTTGCTGGTTGGCAACAAACAAATTGAGCAATAATATCTGCTTTATTTAATCAGCTGTTGTAAAATTCGCTTATAAATAAGTTTTGTTCAACGTTTGGCTTGTGGTTGGTCATTTTGAAATATCTTTATAATGAGTTCTTATCAGTACCTGCAGCCGGCATACTAGAAATTTTTCACACCAATTTTTAATTAAAATAACTTTGCGGCTTTATTTTTATTTCAAGTGAAAAAAGTTGTTCTTTCTGGTTCTTTCTTATTGTATTTTCTCCCATCTATTGGCTGGCCACAGTGAATTGAGGTGGTGCCTGCTTGATTTTCTTGTATACGATTTTACTTTTTAAATCAGTTGCTGGCAATTAAATTTAAATAATAAGACACTTTACATTAGTTAGTTCATGATTTATAATACAAAAATTAGTTTTCAATATCCATTAGAAATTTATTCCATTTTATTCCAATTTAATTAATATTTAAATTGAAACAATCGCCGGAGATTTTTCATAATTGCAATTTATTATTCGTAATTACAATTTATGTCCATTTAATGTGGAGATAAAACTGGTTTCCTGCACTTTAAGCAAACAAATTGTTAAATTAAAATACGCTAATTTTATAATAAAAAGAATGTTTTGTTTTTCTTTGCTACGTATGATTTTTTGAATAATAACCACAGTGAGCACTAGGTTAACGGCCTAACGTCTATTTGCCTTCAAAAAAAAAAAAAAAAAACCGCTCAAAAAATACCTTTATAACTTTTTGTTGTATGCCTGCTTTACAACTTCAAAGTTGTTTATTTTTCAGCCGTCAAAAGTGTGCAAGCTGTCAATTTCAATACCTTTTAAATTCACTTAATTTCTGCATAAATATTTTTTATTTTTACTCTTAAAATTTACAACACAGATTAGTGGAAAAAAGCATAACACCTGTTTGTTGTGTGCTCTTGTTATTGTGCATTTCGTTCATTAATTGAATTTTTTTTTTACAAACATCTGGACATTGTTGTTATTATTTTAATACTTTTGCAAAATAGTGTGGTGGTGCTATCAGGTATTTCTGGAAACGATCGTTGTTTTCTGTTAACGTCATAAGAACTACTAATTGGTTTCAACTTAACTGGTAAATATAAAAATAGTAATAATAAATATCAAACATAAGCAAGTATAATTTAAATATTCAAAAAAAAAAAAAAACAGCTTATTTGCAAAGTTTCTGGCTTAAGAACCTGCACATTTTTCTAGCACTTATGAATACGTAAACGTTGTATATTTAAGTGAATACCTATCTTGGGGGTTACACGATCAAGTTTTGCCTTTTTTACTAATACACTCACAATTTTGAAAATTGCTGCAAACTTGATGACAAATTTTGCTTTCTATAGAGCGCATCAAGTCACAATCAAGAAAACAGCTGACAATTTTTTTTCGTTCTGTCTGCAAATATTTTTTGTTTTGTTTGAAAGTTGCATTAAAAGTGATAAAAATTAAACAGATTCAAGCTTAAAAATAGAAATAAAAAATGTTTACATTTTACTTTTATTTTTACATTGATTTCCATTAAATTTATTAATTTTCTGGGGCTTAATGTAGAATATAGAAGAGGAGGTTTTGCTTTAATTTTTTTTAGCAGAATATGCAACAAGCTATTTTTAATTTTTTTTTCTTGATGGCATCTTGAAAACGAATTGTTATAAAATTGCGTGCAGCCTACGTGACAGCTATCAATTTTATTGAATTTTAACGACCAGTATGTGAAAAAAACTTGATAGCAAAACTTGATCGTGTAACTGCTGTGTAAGTTATTGATGAAAAGATCATTCAAAACATTATTACAATATTATTATACGAGTTTTGCCTTTTATGTTACGGGATTTGGCCAGCCAAAGTTGGACATTTTTGAGGTTAAACGTACTCAGTACACGTTTTGACATACGAGCGCTATTTGTGTTGTATACAGCAACTTAAAAGACTCATCTCGGTCCAAAAATTAAAAAGAAAAAAAAAAAACCGTGAACATTTTCGTAGGATTATTTTTTTAGAGCAACAGTGCATGGAAAAAATTAATTAAATTTTTGGCAAAGATGCTCCATCAAAATATAAAATACAAAATACAAAATATGAACTAAATTATTTATTTGCTTTAAGAGCTATTAGAAATGTATTAATTCATATAGACGGCCGAAAAAGACAGAAAAGATTTGAAAGGTATATTTTTGGACCTGAATTGATACGTTGAAAGTTTACGTTCAAACTCGTTCCTTGACTTTAGGCTGGCTCTGAAACTCCTTTCACATAGAAAAATTATAAAACTATTCGTAAGTCGTAAACTGTTCTCTTCAATTCTTTTTGGCAATTAAATTTTTATAAATATTATTCCATGTAAACATAAAATTTGCCCAAAACAACTTTAAAAGCCAGAATACAAAAAAAGTTTGTGCTGATCGTTAATTTTTCGTTCCTAGTAAATTTTTTCAATTCCAGCAACTTTGGATTTAAACAAATGTATGTATGCTTGCGTAGTTATTTTTTTTTTAATTTTTTATTTATACATTATTTGAATACAAAATGCACTTGTCATTGTCACATCATTAAAAAAGTTCGAACAGACACAATTAATGCAATTCGAAACGCAGCCATAAACCCAGTATGGACAAACAAGTTCAGCATGAACATAATTTTATACGCTGCTTGTTGCAATTGCCTCAAATCAAGGCTTGTACTTTTATTTAAAAAAAGACAAGGTCTTGTTGTTTTTGAGCCACATTTTTCACTTTTTTTCACATATATTTTTGTTCGTTTTTTTTTTGAACCAAAAATGGCCATAAAAATTTCAAATGTTTTAAAGGTATTTAAAATAGTTTTAAGTTGTAGTCAGATGACTTGGAGTTTTGCACACAAAAAGCGTGACCGAATGAAAGAAAACTATTCTTAAAAATATCTCATGGACAACGTGTTAGTTTTTTGAGTGGAAAAAAATATATCAACATGCATTTTTAAGGCCTGTTTTTACAGCTTAGCGATACGGTGGCAATAAAAAAAAAACACTTTGTTTCTTCGAAAACCCTATTTTAAATTTGAAAACTTTTGTCCAGCAACATTTTCTAAAAACACAATTAAAATAATCTTAAAGAATTCAGTCAAAATGTTATGTCTAAATTTCCACCAATTCCAATTTTGTTTGGGGTTGTCTTAGATTTTGCGTTGGGTTTGAATATCGAACTTAAAAAAATGAATAACCAATTTGAAATTTGCAGTGCAATACATGGTTTTCTCAAAGTAGATCAAAAAACCTAAATATTTTTGCATGTTCGAAAATTCGAACTTGTGTTCGAACATATTTCAAAAATGTCTACTGGCATATTTTTTAAATATAATTAAAAAAAAAAAAATAAGAATCCAGTTAAATTTGAAAAGTTGAAATTTTTTGGCTGTTCGAAAATTTAAACTTATTTTCGAAAATTTGCCAAGTTATATATTTACCCCCTAATTCATAAAAATTATTAGAGGGGCTTATAAGACTGTTATTTGACATATTTGTATGGAAAATCTGTCAAATAAGAGCTTTATAAACCTGTTATAATTTTTATGAATTAGACGGTTAAAAAATAATTGTAAAAATCTAAAAGAATTCAGTCAAACAGCTATCAAATATTTTCACTTTTTTTATATGTTACATGATTCTTATCTGGCTCAAGTTCAACCGCACACTAATTTTGTTTGCAATTTTCTCAGATTTTAATGGGGTTTTAAATTCGAATATTAAAATAAAAAAAAATCATAAAATTTGAAATTTATATTGCCTTGTACGGGTTTATGAAAGTAGACCGAAAAACTTAAGTAGTTTTTCATGTTCAAAAATTCGTACTTATGTTGGAAAAATTCGAACTTATGTTCGAAAATGTAAAAAAATCAATTAGCATATTTTTAAAGTATAACTAAAGAAAATTGAAAAAATTCAGTCAAAATTGAACTTTTGCAGAGTAATGTATACAAATAAATTATTAAAATTAAATTTTTTGTATGCTCACAAACTCGAAATTATTTTCGAGAAAGCAATAAATATGCCAACAAATTTAAAAAAAGCATCGAAAGAACTCCAATAATGCAATCGACTTTCGCAAGTTTTGGGTATTTCGAGACCCTTAGAATTTGTTTTAATGTCTTTGTTGACTATAATTTATATTTTTATTTAGGTACATATGTATTATTTTTAAGTGACGATCTTGTATTAAGATGATCTTGTATGTTTAAGACAAAATCATTAATTATATATTTTTATGAAGAGCAAAATATTTTGCTGTATATAGCAAAGTTTTCCCGTACTTTTTGTTCTCATTATACTTTTGTTGCCAAGGTCCCAGCCGTTTGTGTTAATTGGTAAAATTAAAAAAAATTCAAGTTCTTAATTAAGAGAGTAACTCTTCCTTTTCTTAAAAAATTCTCAGAAAATAACATCAAATGTGTGAAAATGTCTAAAAACCATTTTCCTTTTTAAATAATGTTGACGGCCTTATGCGGCAAACATGTCATTAAGCCAACAAGTGAAATGTTCTGTTTGCATTTTCCAAGAAAGTAAATCTGAGTAAGTGTTAACATACTGATAGAAATTTTAATAAGAACTTGTCTGATTTTCATAATATCTATCAATTAAATATTAATGCAGAAAATAAAAAAATAATATGCGAGCATGTTGTCTGTGGTAAAATGTAATTAAAACGTTGCTTGTGTAGAGTAATAGTGGCCTAGACATGACTCTCCACTTGCTGTTGTGTGTTGCTGCCAAACAAAAATAGGAGGTGGCACATAAAAATACGGAAACTCAAACATGCCAACTAGAAAAAATATAAATAAAATTCTTAAAAAACACTTTTTTTTTTAAGAAAGCAAATAAATTAGAAAAATCTCTACACATGAGAATGTAAAACGTTTGTATGTGTATGTGTACACAATTGAAAGTGCTAAAGTGTATAATCAAATAAAATATAAAGATATTTCCAAATCTTGAGGCCAGACAGCGTTACAAAAAATCTTCAAATACTTTTGTAGAACTGCAGCAACAGAAGGAGTGTGATCGAGAAAAATGTTTATGAAAAAAACTAAGCGCCAAATAAGAGCAATGCAAAATTTGAAAATGAAACATTTCTTATAGATTTTTTAAGCAGAATAGAATTATTTCGTCAAAATCTTATTTGTTTTCAAAAAACTTAGGATTTCTCAAAATTTTTATCACTTATCCGAAAATGAAATTTTTCCCCCGTCCCATTAACTTGTTCCAGGTTGACCGCAGAAAAGTCAAATGTATGACAAAGTTATAAAACTTTTTACATTTCTAAATTTCGAACATAGAAATTTGTAGAGTCACGTTATATAAGCCATTCTTTTAAGCTATTTCTCAGAGTCGGGTACAAAAAACATATATTTGGTAACTTCGAATATTCGTAGATGAGTTCAAAGATTTGGTTGAAGGAGTTACTGCTCTGCTAGCAGTTTATTTTTGAAAAAAAGGGATTGAAACTTGTTATATATTTTTATATTTTCGACCATGGATATTTAATAAATTCTATCAGTTCAGTTTTAGAGTAAGGTACACGAGAGAATTCGCACGTTTTTGTATCTTCGAAATTGCCAATTTTAGTTCAAAAATTACTATTTCATTGTTTCGTGAGAAAAAAAAAATCTAAACTTTCTTAAATTTTCTGCAATTTAAATTTTCAAAGTTTAAAAATTATCAGAGCTGCACCATATATATCGTGCTTTTAAACCATTTCGTAGAGCAGGCCACATGAATCACATTTTTGGTAACTTCGAAAATTCGAACATAAGCTCGAAAAGTTCGAAAAATTTGATTAATGCGCCTACAGAACCACGGAAGTTTCACAAATATTTTATTTATGTTTTTGAATTTCTAATATACAAATTAAAAAAACTCTTTAAAATATGTATGTACATATGTATGTATTTTTTTAAACTTATTTTAGAGTAGAGCTTAAAAACATACACACTTTTGCTTACCTGCAAAATTTGAGTTCGAAAGTTACTTTTTAAATTTTATTGAATTTTCCGCTTTTTTTAATTTCGAATATCGACATTTTTAGAACCGCCTCATATATGCCATTCTTTTAAACCATTTTTTAAGCAGGAGTGCACAAGGAACACATTTTTGGTGACTTTGAAAATTCGAACATAACTTCGAAAACTTGCTGAAGATGCCCACTGCATTGCGGAAGTAGTATAATTGGAAAAACGGAAATTGTTCAGTATTTTTATATAAGTTTCGAAAAAAGAAGTACATTTTAGTTATTTTTTAAACCAGTTTTAGAACAGACCGAATTTTTGTGTGTTCGAAAATTTCATCTCAAGTTCGAAATGTTGTTGAAACCGGTTTTTACATTTTTTTGTTTTTAAGAATTAAACGAGTTTTTAAGTTTCTCTTGAAATTAGCAAACCAAATCTAGTTTTTCTATTGTTAATAATATTATCGGGCCTTGAGAGAGTTCGATTTTACTTCCTCTGAGTTGAGAAAATATTTTTCGCGATAAAACTGGAGTAATCGACATTTTTAAAACAGCTTGGAAAGTAGAGTTTAAGACTAACTGAATTTTCTGTTTTTCTGATTTGTTTTTGACCTGAATTCTTTTTCGGAAAGTAAACTTTTTTCGTTTACATTTCTTTTTTAGAAATTACTATATAAAAAAAATAATGCGATTTGCTGACGTTTTAAGCGATTTTGTTGGCTTTTTTTTTCCACCGAAACTGACAAATCACCCAGTCACACTAGTTTTGTAAATGAATGACACTTGGTTAAGAAAAAAAAGAAGAAAAATTAAGTCTAATCTAAAACACATGTTATAGATTCTTAGAAAATTATTTTTGTGAATTTTTGTTTAGGAGAAAATCAGTTCAAAACATTGTTTGGTAAAATTAATGACTCATAAAAATTATTTGTAAACTAATTTAAAATAAATACGAGTTGTTCCAGACTTTGTTGTAACACATACCCAGCCATTAAAATGAAGCGGTTTGATTATCAACAAACTAATAAAACAAAAGAAAATAATCAGAAGTCTGCCTAAAATAATAAAGAGAAAGAAAAAGTAGAATTGCAAGCCATTAAACTTAACAACAATCAGTCAACCGTTTGAAAAAATTAGATGCAGACACAAATCCCAAAAGACAGACACAACAAACAAAACATAAAATAAATTTGTAATTTTATAAATTATTTCATACTTCGTCATCACAATATAAAAATACCAAATTATTTTACTCATTTGTTGCAAATGCCAAAAACGAACAGGCATATTGTCATTTTTCTTAAATTTAGAAGAAGAAACAAATATGTAAAACAATAAATTTTTGTTGTTTGCTTTATTTTTGATCATGTATTTTTAATTTGGTCTAGATGTCTGTTTTATAGTTTATAAATGCAATTTTCGGTTACAATAGAAAAGAGCAAAAAAAAAAAAAAAAAATGCAGAAAAAAATGACTTGCATCTAAAGCCATATGGAAACATTTCGTTCGTGCTTTTTTTTCGCTAGAAATCCATTTGCTATCATTTGTTTGACCATCGAAATAATTTTGAGAAAATTTATTTTTTAACATATAACATGTATAATTTGCCTCTTAAACGAAAATAAAAATGATGTCTACATGTCTGTTCCTTTTGGGTGACAATATGTACATACATATGTACTTTCCTTTTGTTTCTTCCTCAATTCAAGATACATACAGAAAAAAATGTCAAAATATTTGTTTGCTTAGAAATGATATGCACCCCAAACGCAAGGAGAATAAGAAGAAGAAGAGGGGGGGGGGGGGGTAAATAACTAAAATTGCGTTGATATTTTTGCTTTTATAGTTCCTCTCGCTTATAAACAACGTCACGCCATACAATGGCAAATCCCCAAAATTTTTTCATTACACGCATAAAATATTTAACGCCGCCGCTTTAAAACAAAACAAACACAAAACCAAAGAGAAAAATAATGTACTTCGCCAGAATCAAAACATTATAATACGTACGTATGTATGTATGTGTGTAGTATTTGAAAATGATCATTATTGTTGGTAGTGTTGCATGTTCTTAAACATGTCCACATCATCTCTCAGCTCATACTGATCATCACCGTCAGCGAAGACATTTGGATTAATTTCTATATTCTTTTCCCCAGCCGGCTCAGGGTGGTGGCTGTCAAATGAAATGAAAGGGTATAGATATTTCGAAATGGAAAGTTCCAACACACGAAAAGAGAATAACAACAATTTTATATGATTTAAAAATGGTATTAACAATTAACGGCTTTTCTAGTTCGATTTTTTACTTCCTCAAAACTGAGAAAGATTTTTTGTGACAAAACTGGAGTGATTAACATTTTTAAAGGAGCCAAGAAAAGTAAAATTGAAGACTTACTGGCTGGGGTACACACCACGGCTGTTTCACGGCCACCTCATCGCTCATCAACACCCCAATTGCTTCGAACCCAGGTCATGACTACTTGTACTCGTATACTGCTTTTAGGCAGCAGCGCATAACCGTCATATTTATAAAATAACAGCATCTGTTTTCATTTTAATTTGATTGATTGTGTATCTAATAATATCGAACACACACACACATACATTCTTAATTTTTTCTTTTAATTATGCCAATTGCACATCAGATATTTTGCCTTTTTGTGTGTGATAAAATAAGTATTTAACCATCGATTTTCCTAAATGAAGACTCATTTTATTTCTTATGTATGCAGGCTTGAATAAACAATAAAACTGTGAAGTATTTGGGGTTTTCTATTTTTTCTGAATTTTTAGAAACCAAAAATTTCAAATTTGTTTAAGAAAAAATTTTTTTAATTACTTCTTTTGAAATACGAGGGCTACCTCGTCCCACACAATTCGAGGCTTGACAACCGTAGTGTTGCAATCTCGCAACTGCCAGCTTCATCGTAAAGTTGGACATATGTATTTGAGGTTATAAAAGGTGGTCCAAAAGAAGTCATCCGGTGGTTCGAAATACGTCTATGACATCGTGGCGGGTGATGAATCGTGGACTTACGCGTATGATCCTGAAAGTAAACTGCGATTGTATGTATGTTTCAAGACACAAGACACAACTATTTGTTTGTCAGTTGTCTTCCAGGAAATCAGGAAAAGCAACCGCCGAAGATGGATCACTTTTCCCCACGACAATGCGAGCTCTCACACATCAACTCAGACACCTGCATTTTTGAGCACCCAAAACATCGATTTGATAAGTCATGCGCCGTATAGTCCTGACTTGGCAGCGAATGACTTTTTCTATTGCCGTAGGTAATAATCAAACGGAGAGGTCAACGTTTTTCGATACCTGAAGAAGCGGTTGCTGCCTCCAGAATGCATGTGACCATCAGAGTGGCAAAAGTACTTCAGCAATTGCTTCAAATACATGCAAAAGTGTATAGATCTTCATGGAGAATATTTTGAGAGACGTGGTGGTCGTGAAACAGTCATGGCACGTACCCCAGCCAATAAGTTTTCAACTTTACTTTTCTTGTCTTCTTTGGAAATGTTTATCACTTGCATTTTATCACAAAAAATCTTTCTCAACTTTGAGGAAGCAAAAATCGAACTCAAGCCCGATAAAATTATGTATTAACAATTGTATTAACAATACATTTAATGCTACACATCCCTACAAAGAATTTTTTTTATATATTATTTTATCTATAATTTTTGACCTTTATTGTTAAAATTAATAAAACTATTTTTTAAAGTTTTAGGTCTTTTAATTTTCTTTATTAATTTTTCGATATTTCGCTAACAATTTGTTAGCATCGTCAGGAATCTTTAAATAAAAACAATTAAAGATGCCCGACGATGCTAACAAATTGTTAGCGAAATATCGAAAAATTAATAAAGAAAATTAAAAGACCTAAAGCTTTAAAAAATAGTTTTATACATTTTTTTTATAACAAAAATTTTTTTTTAATTAAAAATTGTTTTCACTTTTTTTTCTGTGTAGCGCGTTTCAAAAATTTCGTTTAAGTTTACTTTTTAAACAGCTTTAAAAAAGTTGTCAAATATACCGAAATAAACTGTTTTATTTTTTCAATTGTTGTTTACTTATAAAATTTGTTTGTTTGATAACTTGTTTTACTGCTATTTCAACGTTTTATACGCGTATACTTTTTAGTGAAGCTTGTTTCTCTGTTCAAGTTTTATTTAGAAAACTTGCAAACAATTTGTAAAAATAAAATGTTTTTGTAGTCTAAGAAAAATTAGAAATTTTACCACGTGTCTGGTTTTTTTGTTCAAATTTTAGTAGGTTTGTCTGTCTCCAACGTGCCAAGTTCAAAAAATTTATGCGTTTATGTCGACTGTCTGCCAATCTTTCGTTTTTCGATTTTCTTTTCTATGCCCGTATGTATGTTTGCATGCGTGTACATTGTTTAAAGATACCGATAGTTTTAGCGGTAAATACAAAAATGTTTATATTTTAACTTAAAGCTAAGAAAGCATTTAGTATGTAGTTTCGTTATACAAAATCTAGGGTGGTTTAGGAAAAACAAACATGTACCGTGTACAGTATTTTAGTACAAAAATAGTTTTATGTCCAACAATTTTTGATTTTTTGGAATTCAATAACTTTTAGAGTTTTACCACAAATTTCTTTTGATTGATCTGGTTGATCATGAATCATTCTTTTTTTTGTCCTTTTCGATCTAAATGGATAATTTTTAAATTTTTTTGCTCCTTTTAAGTGAAAATTTTCAAACAGCACCAAATCTTAAAATGATATCTCTTCAAACAACTTTGATTAAAAGAAAAATGTGACAATTGAAGTGTTATAACAAGTCTTTTAATACGCAATCCTTCAATTCCTGATCTTACGTAACAGTTGGACCAAAAGAAGTCATCCAATGTTGTTTATCTTTCAGAATATCGGTTGTGGCTCGCGCAGTGTGTGCCGTTGCTTGGCAGAAAAAAATCGGTTTACATGGCGGCGTCCTCGAAAAAAAGGCCCAGTGACTGGGCCTCTAGCGTGAATAGCGCACCATGCAGTCACTTTGAGCAGGTGTAATGGCTCCTTGTGTATCACTCGTGGATTTTCAGTGCCCCAAAAGCGATAGTTTTGCTTGTTCACGTACCCGCTGAGTTGGATTATGATTTGGTCCAAAAATTGTCTACTTCGTTATAGACACTATTAATCCACGTTCTTGGGGGAACAAACCATAATTTTGTTTGTTCTCTGGTATGGTTCAGCTGTGTAGTTTCCAAATGTAAAAACTGATTTGACATTATCATCATAAATAAGAGCAACTTACGCATCCATGAAATCAAAGAAATTTAAAGCTTCTGAGCCTGTTAAATCATACCGGGAGGGTGCTGGAACCCTGTTTGTTTCACCTGTAGCTTAAATTGAAATTCCATTTAAAATTTAAAAATAAGTTTAAATTGAAATTCCATTTTAAATTCTTCTAAAACATGTTGCCTTCCAATTGAGTTGCTTAAAAAATTTATTTTCTTAAACTTCTTTTAAATAAACATTTTTTATCCACTTATTGTTCATATTTTATGTGAATCATTGATCAAATTAACAGCACAATTTGTAAATGCAAAAAAAGAAAAAAGTTTTTAAACAATGAAAAGCTCATAAACATAAACGAATTATTCTCCTCATTAAGATACAATGTAATTTTGGCTCTGTTTGTCTTGGTGAACAACGGCGGTGTTCACACCGGCCATAATTTAAAAGAAATTAAAGTTAATGGGAATTGCAAGAATTTTTAATATTGATATGGCTGTATTTTCAAACATTCTACTTGGAAATTTCTTACAAAAAATGTATTTAAAATTTTTTGACATTAATTTTATTTTATAGCTGAGCTCTTGTGATTTACAATTGTTATTTTATTGGGATTTTAGTTCGGGTTTAATTCTTCAGAATTGAGAAAATTTTTTTGTTGTGGTAAAATTGTAAAGATCAACATTTTTAGAGAAGGCAAGCAAATTAATGGCTGTTCCCCAGTCAATAAATCTGCATCTTAGCCTTTCTTGTCTTCTTTAAAAATGTTTATTACTACATTTTACAATTTTACCTCTAAAGTCCTTTAAAGTAGTCAAAAATATTTTGATTTCTTCTTTCTGTGAATAATGGATTTTTCCTTTTTGCTCGAAAATACGAAATTTAATTGGAAAATTAGTTGGTGATAGATTTAATATAAATGTGTTAACACCTGCCATACACTAAAAGAAGTTTATTCATAAATCCGATGAATTGCGACATTAATTTAATAGTGTTTTTCAACCAACCTTGAGGTTCATTGAATCAATGAACCTCATTGATTCATTAAATTTATATTAATGATCGTTTCATTAAATACATGAATTTTAGTCGTAGATCTAATGAAGTAGTTCATTGGCTGGTGGCAAGAAAACCTTAACTGAATGCAACGAATCATTAAGTATAGGAATTTGTTCATTGATCTAATGTAAAGACAACATAATTTTTAATAATTAATTAATAATTTAGGTTACGGATAATCTTATACTTTTGTAAACAAACGAAGATTGTTTTTGAAAATTTTCAAAAGATTAGCAAATCGGACAGACTTGTCAAAAAGTCTTTTACACACATACACTTTTCGTCCAGACTATCACACTTTTTGGACACACAAAACATTTTTAACAGAACGTACGATTCAGCAGGATATTCAATAACAGATATTCCAAAAAAAAATCAAAAAAAGTTCAATTTTATGTGTGATGGCAATTTTTAAATGTTACTCGGAGTACACGCTTCAAAACCTTTGCGAAATATTAAAATATGCTACCATATATCCAAAGTTCTTTACAAATCAAATGAGAATTGAAAACTCAATAAACGAATACATTGACTCAATGAAATTGTTCATTGATTTGAGGACAGTTTTTCATAAATCCAATTATATTTTTATTATAAAAACTAATGAACAGTTTTTAGTGAAATTTATTCCTTAAATCTATGAAAATGCATTGTCGCAATGAACATTTTCATTAGATTAATGAAAGAAATTCATTAGAACTATGAGTGAAAATTTTTTCAGTGTAATTTGAAGAAAATTGCAAATTAACAAAATGTTTGTGTTTTATATTGGGGTTTAGAAGAAAATTACAGAAATTTCTTTTCACAGTGTTCATTTTATGGGCCAGAAGCAAAAAAAAAAAAAAAAACAATCACTTCCTCTATTGTTAGAAACATGATTAAGCATGTCAATTGCATTAGAGGTGAGGCTAAACTGTGATAATAGTCATCCCCTTACACTATAGAACCAGCCATCTAGAACACTAATTTTTTTTTGGTTCGTTGCTAAGAAAAAAACTCCTTGCTTTCGTTCACTGTAACGAACTGCACTGCGCTTATGGCCAGTGTAAACCTAATTTATCTCAGTGTAAAGCTAATTTATCTCAAAAATTGTTCAAATGATAGTTTTGCAGTAGCCCACGAGTGCAAAGTACCAGTCGTTAATAAGTTAATGCTGCTTGCGGGCCATTCTGTACGTACGGTAAGTACGTCTATGTGTGTGTGTGTGTGTATGTATAGAAATTGCAAATTTCCTTTCATGCTTATTAATTACAATTTTCACATAAAATCAACAAGAATTTATGGCGCCACACGTTATACAAGTTGTATTTAATGTTGTACATTTAAATCAAACATCTGATTCTGCATGAAAGCGAACAACAGCTAAATAAACTGCACATTTGTACTTTAAACCATTAAAAACAACTTAAATGCATTCGAACATAGAATTTTTTACATAAATACATAAATCTCTATATGTACGTTTTCAAAACGTATGGAAGACACAAATACACTGATAAACTCGCACTCGTTTGCATACATTTATTTTGTTCGATATGAATTTATATCAGTTTCTGTTTGTTTTTTACTTTTTGATTTGTGTTTTTTTCGTTGTTGTTGTTGTTTTTTTTTGCATTTAAAATAAAACTTATTAACGACATACTTTGCATAAGAATTTTTGCTTGATTTCATTTTATGTGATTTCTTTTTTATTTATTTTTTAAATGCATACAATTTTAGGCAGGCAATCAAATGCATATAAAAGAAGCATGTGTAAGTGTGTGAGTACTTTTCAAGTTAAGATGCCACTTCGAGTCCTACCGACAACTTCTCAGCGATAAAAATTAGCATAAATTATTTTATTCGCCTTTCACCTGGACTTTTTTTTAAGTATGGAATATTTTTATGAGTAGAACTCCCAAACTTTTTTTTTCTGTGTACTTGCTGTTGCTATTAACGCTTGTATTTGGAGTCCTGTAAAAAAGTTTTAATTTTTATAATTTATCAGAAAATACGAATGTATTCTGTGAGTACCCTTAATTTTGCTTACATGTGTAACATATCGCCGAATAGTTCTTTGATTAAAGTCTTAATATTTCAATTAAACTGCTACAATTTGTTTTCCTAAATTTGAGAAAATTAATTTCGTTTTCACTTCTTTTTTCCTTCCTCTGTTTTTTTTTTGTTTGAAAAATATAAAATTACTAATAAGTTTTCATGTCAACTGACAGCTGAAATAAATTTTAACCGAAAAGAAATGAGACAAATTTCCCAGCGGTTGTATCGAGAAGGGCCACATTAAAATGCAATGTATTATCCGCAGCCAAAGCGAATGATAAATTTGTAAGAGATTAAAAACTCTGAAGAAAAAAAAAAACGTGAAAATAAAGAAAATTTGCAGAAAGGTGTGCAGCATTCAAAAAACTTGTGAGAAAAAGAAGTTTGCATTTTTATAGCGAAGCTAATTTTTGTGATCGCGCAAAGTGAGCGCACAATTGGACAGAAGTTTCGTTTACTTTTCTCTAAAGAAGGTAAAATTTGTCAACTTTTCTACCAAAAAAAAAAAAAAAAAAATGAATTCACTTAAGTACGCGACTGTCTCGTCCAGGAAGGGTTCCGTACTACCCTGCCATTACAGTCACGCAGATGAAGAGTGCCTCTTGTATGTGGCACTCTTAAGTTTTTAGTTTTTTGTACGTTTTACGGGAAGAACTTGTTAATTTTGAATATCGGTGATGCAAACAAATACACAAATTTAAATTAATACAGTTTTATTACTTTTATTCCCGGTTGACTAAAGCCCCGATTATGGTTTACAACACCTAATAATCCAATATGAACTTAATTATTTAATGTTGCTGTAAAGGATAGGCGATACTGTTCAAACTTCAGGTTTCTGCTGCTCAAAGGTTTCAGCTAATTATTCAACTAAAGGCTGCTCTCTTGTATTGGTCATAATTTAAATTTAATATTTTTGTTAAATAAACATTTTCAAAGTGAGGATAGTGATTTAACGTAGAACAATGCGAAGATAATGCTGTTCTTTGTGAATTAATATGACTATTCTTTTGGTCTGATTTATGCCCTGCGATTCTTGTCCTTAATTTATTCTTTGTAGTACCTATATAAACTTTATTGCAATGCTGTTGATCATTTTTTAAATGTTTATTAATAAAATTTTTTCAACAATTTGGTTTTGTTGAATATTGAAAATAAATATAATAATTGTTTAATATTATTTTTTATAAAAAACCAAAGATCAAGAGCTTGAATAATTAATTTAACAATATAAAGATCAAATAATATAAAGATAAATTTAATATTTCTTTTTTGGTACTTTTTTTTTGTTGATACTAGACATATGTATATGTATGTATACTGTGCAAAAAGTTACAGTTAAGTTCAGTTTCTTGTTTGGCAGCACCCTTTAGTTTTTAACTGAGAAAAAGTCTTGGGCAACTATATTTTGAATATTAATTTTAACTTTCAAATAATTTTTAATAATTTTAAAAAATTTACTAATTACAGAATGGCTAAAATAAATAACAAAAAAAAAAAAAATTGCACTCACTTTTAATAAATAACATAGTTTAAAGTCGAAAACTTACTCTAAATCTCAGCAATTATATACCAGTTCATGGTATCAGAGTCTCTTGGAACATTCTTCTTTTGGTATTTTCTGGCTACATGTAAATATGTACATACATACATATGTGTGCAGTTATAGAATATGTTTTTTTATTTTCTTAAGTAAATTAAATATTTTCCCACATTTAAAAGAAACGTTTAATGCAGTTTAAGCATATTTTTGTTTTCGCTACACATTTAATCGCCCCAGTTTTTTGTTTTTGTAATTGAAGCCTTTAAGCGAAAACGGCACCAAATTCCTTTCGTTCAACATGTGAGAACCATAAGGTGGCAAACTGACACTGCAGACAGCATATAAAGAAAATAAAAATCCAAATCCAAAAAAAAAAAATGTTTTGCTATTAAATTGAAATTTATTTTATTTAATCAAAAAATGTTTTTTTTTCTTCCTCTAAATAATGTTTAAGTGACAAATTGTTTAACAAAAACGTAAGCCATAAAAATTTACGCTTAATCAATATATGAATGAAATTTGTTTTTTTCGTTTTATTTTTGTTTTTTGCAAAAGCACAAAAACATATTTATTTGATTGTGCTGAATAGTTATGTATTTATAAACATTTGGGCTGTATAAATATTGCTTTATTTATGAAAGAAAAGCAATTTATTTAAAAAAATTAAATAAATGCAAGTTAGTAGAATATTTTATCAAAAATTTGCTGGTTTTCAGTTTCAGAACACAAAAAAAAAAACAAAAAAATTAACGCATTTGTTTGCCATGACACTTAAAAGAACGATTTCATACCAAAATTTAATTTACTCGAGGGCAATTCAGACTATATCACTGTGCATTAATACTTGTGAAAAAATCAAATAATACGTGCAAGTGTGACAGTGTGAATGTCGATATGATAAAAATTATGACATGTCAGCTCAAATATTCTTCGTTTTTTGGAATTTTCCAAAACGATAATACTTTTTTTGTATGGGATCAGGGTATCGTTTTATAGCAGCACATACAAAATAGCTTCACTATGCCGAGAGCTTTACCGCCGATAGCGAGCCGTTGCTGATAGTCTTATTCTTGCTTATACAATGGCTCAAAATTTGGATTTTAGTAATCATATAGAATTATATCTCGTTCACACCATGCCTGGCAGATAATGGAATTTGTTTATAGACATTTTTGTGCTCTCAAACATAACGATTACTAAAGTTGAATATTTCTAGTGGGCGGCACGACTTCCGCCTACATAAAACTGCTCATATGCCGTCAATGAAGATTTTAGCATGGCGTGTACTATTTGCCATTTTAATTGAAGCGTGGCAGTGTGATTGCAAAAGTTAATTTATGTTAGATTTTTTGACAGTCGCAAGAAATGTATTTAGACTTTTGTCTCGTCTAGTGCAATGATAAGATGACATCTCCGTTTTTGCTTTTCGTCATTTTACCGAAAAACTTACTGACAACCAAAATCTCTGGCAAGTGAGCTCACAACTTGCAGAAGTATGATGGTATTAGTAAAAAAAATGTCAATGCATTGAGTTACTTGCACTTTCACTTGCATGTGTAAATGGGTAGGCGTAACTTTTCTATTTCTGTTTGTAGGTATTTTGAAGAGTTGTTATGAAAAACGACGCTAATTCTTACTACTGACTTCAATTGCTAGGCGGAGGAGACTACGGCAGTTTTAACAAATATGTTTATGACCACACAGTCAGCTAGTTTCTGGAAATTTTATGAAATAAAAGCAGTTATCAGTAGACTCTGTAGAAAATCATGTTGAAGGCCATAAACTCAAACACTTTATAATACAGGTTAAGTCGGCTGTAAATCTTTTTAGACAAACAACTCTGAGTAGCACCTCTAGGTGATGTCATTCGTTTTGAATTCTGCTGATTTACATACACGTATGTACGTTCTTGTGTATTCTTAGTGATGATGAATTTGACTGCAAAAGTTTTCCTTTCATTCTTGATTATGTTTCTTGTTTGGCTCTTTTTCTTTTTTTTTTTGGTTCTTTTTGCTCGTGTAAATTGAGTCATGTGAGTTTTAAGAAGAAAAAAAAAAAAATGTACGATAACTACAAGTTTATTGTAAGCAGATATACGAGTAAGAGTTTTGAATGCATATTAATGACAAAAAATATGTACATGAATATGTGTATTTGAAGCAAAATCTAAAACCTTAGCGGATACAGTGCAATTCGGTAGTGATATACATACATATATTTGTTTCTCAGTTTTAAGCTAAAAATTTTAAGGTTTTATAATTCATTGATTTCCGGAAGAAAAAACGAACTAATGTAAAACGTTTTATAATTGGGGGACAACTTAACTGCAGATTTTGCTAAAACGTTTCTTCTATTTGTTTTCATATTGTGTTATTGGTTTGTAAACAAATTGAAAAATGAAAACGTGTGTGTATGTGCTTTAGAAAAGGAGCTTGTCCTTTCGTTGCTTAAAATCACATGATTTCCAAAAATGAATTGGATCGAACTTCTAATTTCATCGTTACTTATTGTGATTTTTCTAATGTTATTTGGTTTTAAATATTATTCCAGACTTTACTTATACTTCAGAACTGTATGCTGTTGTAGCAATGCTCATTTAGAGTTTAGAAATCACATGATTTAAAAGTTTGTGATTTTCAAAAAAGCTACAAATTTCATGGTACAAATACGTAAATTTAATTTGATGGGAATAATTTTAAACTTTTTATCTAATATTTAAGTTTAGTTCTCACCAAAAACGAAAAAAATGCGATTAAAATGTGGTATCTTTCATTTTTTGTTGAATGTCCACTTAAAAAGGGCAGCTACAAAATTTACTTATCTAATATTTTGTTTAAATGAAATTTAAGTTTTAATGACCACAATGATCAAAGAATGATAATTTTCAAAACAATACATATTTCATAATTCTGTGCTTTGCGGCTTGTGTAGATTTGCTTGCATGTGTTGCAAAACTAAATTAAACCACAGAATGTATAAGTCCCCTTTTTATCGCTCTTTATATTAAAATCCCACAGTTTTTCACCGGTACTCATGGCAAAAAAGAACGCCACAAATTTTGTGTTAAAAGGTTTAAAAAGTAATAATAAAATATGTAACGAATTTAATAAATTTTTATTTAGTTATTTCCAGTTCCATATGACGGCAATTAGTCTTGGCCTGCAAATTTTTGCGATTTGAAATCACAAAATTTTTTTAGCTAAATTGCCTTTTGTGTATAACTTGTTTTTACACGGTTAGTTTAGTGGTTGTTTTTAAATCAACGTGGCATTAAACTGTTTTTTTTTTTTCAACAAGTACTATTAAATTTTGATTTTTCTACAGATAAGATCTAATCTCGGGCCAAAAATAAAATATATGCCTACGCTCTCGAATTTGTTAATGAGTCCCTTCTACCCTTTAGTACATCGCACAACTTCATGTATCATTTTATAAAATGCTGACATACACGATTTAAAGATAAATAAAAAACAAATCCAAATTGGTGGGGCACAGAAGTTTCATATTGTTCTCTTGTCTCCTTTCCATTTGCTGGCATATATATATATAAACATATATTAATGTCTCTATGTATTTAAATGAGATACAATAAAATTGAAGATCCCTCCAAAACGTTTTACAATCGTCGTCAGTGGTATAAGATTTGCTATCTTAAAATATGCTTTAAAATTTATGGTCTTAACTTCTGTAGCCTTTTTCATCTTCTTTGCGCTTATTTTCGTTTTACTCATTAGATTTGTGATAAGTCTTTTGAGCACTAAACTGTAGGGGAATTTAGCTGGCAGGCTTAACTCTAGTCAGGACTCTAAAAGGTTACGAAATGCCGGTGGGCAGACCGGCAAATACTGGCTAGCTTCCGTTCCGGCGTCTGATTGTTAAAATACAATACTAATATTTTTGATGCTAATTTTTCAAACTTTGTTGTTTAGTATTTTAATTGTTCGAGCCTTAAGGTCACTTGTTTTTTTTATAAGTGTTTATTGAATTCGATATTACAATGGATATCTTCTTCAGGAATGTTTTGATGTTTTTTTTTAAATTTTTTTATTTTTTTTTTATTTTTGAAAAAACATCAAAACATTCCTGAAGAAGATATCCATTGTGATATCGAAATATCGAATTCAATAAACACTTATAAAAAAAACAAGTGACCTTAAGGCTCGAAGAATTAAAATGCTATACAATACTAATGTATGCAGAGAGAAATTAATTCATAGAATTTGTAATATCAATTAAAAAATTTGTTGTTTTAACTAAAACTTGTTTGAACTTGCACTAATTAACTATGTTTTAGTTGAACTAATTAAAAGCTTGATTGCATTAATTAAAAATTTAATTCAGGAGCAAAATTGTTTTTCTGTGTGATGCCACAACATTGAAACAGCGTTGAGTGCATAGACCTGTTTAAGATAAGAGCTGCAGCAGTTATGAAATTCGCCTGTCAAGGCCGCTTTTGTCAATCCAACACCGCCTGAAGCAAATGCTGATCCAAATTTTTTAATTGGGGTTTTTATAATGCGATATTAATGAACTGGCAGCAAATCATTAATGGTGCCCAATTTGCTCCATGGTGGCTGGGCAACTTTGAATTGGGTCCTTGAATACAGAACCAACGCCGACGATATGCCTTTCAGCCGTCATCACTTCTTTGATGCCGCTCAACAAAAAGCGGCACAGAGGAAACAAGCAACGAACTTTTTCAAACCTAAAGTAATAAAATAGCAAATGTTTTTGAGATGTTTTAAGAGTATTTATCTAAATTAAACAAGTGTTATGGAGGTATTTTAAATTTCTACCCAAAAACAAAAGAAAAATGTGTTCTTTTTCTTTTTGTTAAGAATTTAAAATGAAATTTTGAAATAATGTCATTTTTTTTTTTGTTAACAGCTAACATGTGTCAACTCTATTATTTTTTAGGCCATTATCTTAACAGTTAGTGTAAACATGAAAACAATAAGTGACGATCTAATCATAAGGTTGTAACATAAAAAACATAATTATTAAATACAAAGAAAAGAGGGTAGTCACAGTTTAGGAAATTTATTTTTATAATTTAAGAAAAAAAAAAAAAATTAGTAAATCATTTGGTGTTTTCAATTCAGCATGCTTAATATCAGCTGCACGCTGCTGCTTAAAACCATTGCTACTTGGGCCACTTCAGCCATTCGTGATCGGACTATTGAGTAAAAATAGTGTAGAACAAAATCAATAAAGTAACCAACAAACACACAGCATGCGTGCCGGAATTCATTCGATCCTGCGTGCGATTTAGTTACAACCTGTATTTGAAGCGTTGCCGGTGCCATGGATGTCCCCCAGCAAATAAGACTTCAACTAATTTCTTCTTGTCGTCTTTAAAGATATTGATCACTACAATTTCACCCGAAAAAAAATCTTTCCCAATTTTGAACAAGTACAAATGAAACTAAAGTTAAAGTAAATTACAAAAAAATAGCTTTAGGAAAAGAGCAAAATTAATGCAATATATACATATGTTCTTGATGGCATCAAAATTTAATGGAAATAAATTTAGGGCCCATTTTCCAATTGCGAACGTTGTCGTTTGCTCGCAAAAAGAATATTATAGACCCTCAATAGTCGCGCACCCCATACAGTGTATGTCGCACGACATGGGCAAACATATCCTCCCAATTAACTTAACCTAGTAAAACCATCAAGACAATGCAGAGATGATTTTGGACAGCCAAAATGAGATGGCAAATCAGCGTAAACTTTATTCATCTCTCTTCTGCCAATGCTGTAAAGTTTGCGGCACTGGTGTCTTGTTGACAGTTTTCTGAAGTTGTGCAAAAACAAAATGCCTGTAATTTCTCTGGAAGTGGTTCTTGTTGCAGGGAAAAAGTTACCTTATTTTTTGTATACTGATTTACGGTGTGTTGTTGTAGTTTTCTTTTACTTTACAATAAATCAATCATTAGAGGGCATCGCAGACTGTGATTGCACCCATTGTTGCTTCATTTTATTCTTGTTTTTTATTTGCTTCACACCGTTTACTCTCGCTAATCATATAATAAACTAAGTTTTGTTGTTTGCTCTATTGTTATTGACACAATTTTTATAGTAATAATTTGAAAGAACATGATATGTCGCATGATAAGTAGGTAGCTTAAACAGTTGTCAGTGATCATAAACATTTCTTAATAGTAATAATACAATTAGTATTTTCAAACCACATTTTTCTTTTCTTCTTTTTTTTTTTTTTGTTTGATAAATTGAGTTGTTGCGTCCTTCAAATATGATAACAGATGTGATAAAATTGCTTTTTTTGTGCTTCAAAGTATTTGAGTTTCAATTATGAAACCGCCGAAAATTGTGAAACGAAAAATTCGTAAAAAAAATTTACAATTGTTAATTACTTTATGGGAATTTAGTTCAGTTTTACTTCCTTACAAAGATCTTTCGAAATTATTTCAAAATTGAGGAAGATATTTCAATTAAATACATTTTTAAAGAGTATAAGCAAAGTTAATTCGAAGACTTAGGAGCTGGGGAACATAGCATGGCTGTTTCACGTCCCCCACAGTCATCACCAGTAGCTAAATCGATTCGAACTTGGGTCATAAATAAACTGCATACTGTTTTTATATATAAAATAATAAAAAAGTAAAGTTGTTTGAAACAAAATAAAGAACTCTAACAACGAAAGGGAAGATGAGTGGTTCGGTGCTGTTTCGCAGGATCAAACCAAAAACATCATATAAAATAAAATTTAATTCTTGTTTCTCTTCACGCGCTTTCTAAATCCAAAATGAACCATACAATTCTACAACGTCAGTCTCTTTAGACTATAAATGTAGTCTGGAACAGCAAATAGTTTTTGGAAATCACGGAATTTCAAGCAAAGTGATTTTACGGCTGATAATTTATTTTCTTTAAATGTAGACCAAAAGTAAAAATAAGTTTATGGACAAAATGGTTGCTGACAAGAAGCATGGTGGCTTCCTAACAGCTAGTTGTACCCCAGCTCAAGTCATAATTTTTCTATAATATGATTAGTTATGACTGTAATATGGATAATAATTTCAAATTCAAAAAAGGCGAACGAAATGATTGCTGTACCCCAGCTCAAGTCATAATTTTTCTATATTGTTATAAGTTTCGGCCATCAGTTAAGCTAAAGGCCATGTGGACAAATTTCGAATTGGAAAAGACAAATTCGGCTGCTAAAAACAAGAAAAACCTCAGGTCCAGCTAATTTCAGTCGCGCATTAAATAAATGTTTTAACGCTATGCGAAGATTTCCAAACTACGAAGATTCTACGGAGATAAACGCTTTTTAATCATACCAAAATGTACAAGCTGGGCCAAAATAAATCATCCTATTGGAGATTGCTGTAATTTTTGCAAATGGCGGCCAATGTCAAATCTGTTTTTACATTTGTGAACTAGACAGCTGTGTAATACAAGTGGACAAGTCACAAGACGCGGATTAGTCATGTCATAGACATGAAGTGGACGATTTTTAGACCAAATTAATAAGGAGCGAGGAGGCTTATTTCTACCTTAGCTGGTGCGGGCACCGATTCACCGAAATTCACTAGTGATGCATGACGTGCCATTACACCCGGTCGGAGTGACTGAATGATGCGCTGGTCACGCTGGAGGAGAATTTTTTTGTTCCAGAATGACGCTGGTCAAACGGCAACACGCTGTAGGGCCATGTTAACCGAGTTTTTTCTGCTGCAATTCAACGAATTAGGTCTGGAAAACATGTAGTTCCAAAAGCGCGAGCCACAACCGATATTCTGAAAGCTAAACAATATCGTATGACTTCGTTTGGCCCACCTTTTATTAACATTAAATCATTTGAGTCTTTTTATAAATAAAGATAAGTTGTACCCCAGCTCAAGTCATGATTTTGCTGTATGATTATCGGCTATCATTAGATGTAAAGCGGGAAAGTTCCGAAAATTTCGAATTCGAAAAAGGCAGTATTTAAGTGCCAAATTGCTGGTTTTTTTTCTAAAAAAAACCTGAATTCCGCTTAATTTCCGCCAGCATTAAATGATCTTCCCTTGTGAACTGTTTTGTTTTGTCTCATGTAAATAAGAAAAAAAAAATTTTTTTTTGGTGTTTGGAGTTTTAGTTTCTTGAAAGTTCCATGACCTGTACGAATTTAATTATTACAAATTTCTAACACGTTTTTTTTAATTCTTCTTGGTCACTTACACTGGCGTCTTGATGAGACAATAGCACACATTTTTTGTTTTTATATTCCCCACTTCTTCATTGGGTATTGAACAAATTTTATTTTGTACTAATATGAAAGAATTCAACATCCGCAATTAAATTATTTTACAATTTCGAATTCCAATGACTACAACGAAAATCATACCAAACCCAAATAAGAACAAAAAAAAAAAAAAAATAGAAATAAAATATGTCGTCACTTGAGAATTTAAAGAATGAATTTTGTTGATTTTTTTCCGCTCTTCGTTCGGTGAAAAATAATTGAAAAAGAAATTAAAATCAAAATTGGCAAACAATACAATGAATAACAACATCAGCGAGTGGTACAATCAAGAAATTGTCTAAATTGACACATCAAACGTCGCGTCTAACAATTGACAATAGGTCGATTCGAATAGACATAATATGTACAATCGAAAAAAAGAAAAGAAGAAATAGAAAACATCGAGACAAATACACAACAACAAACGCAACATCAACAGCAGTAGCAAATCTGAAAGGCAACAACTCAAATAATTTCTTAGTTTTCAAATATTTTATTCAGTTTTTTTTTACTTATTTTTCATTTTTCTTAAATTGAATTTTGTTTTAAATCACCAAATAGAATTAAGAGGACAAAAAAAAAATTGATGAAGAAATAAAATGTGGAGTGCTGCTCTGAAGAAGTGTATTATTGTGAATTGAGTTCAATGACCAATATTTGTAATTTAAATTGCATCAATGCATGGGCCAAGTTTTATTTAGTTTTCCTAGTCTATTTTTTTTTTTTTATATAACAGAGTATGTGCTTTATTTTGTTCTTATGATTTTTCGCCTTTACGATTTCAAATCGTTATTCAAAACAAATAATTTCTTTTTGGCTTTAATTCAGTAAAACAAATTTAGGGAGGGAGGTACAGCTAGACAGATAATAGAACCTGTGAGCTGTTTCTCACATTTTGCGTTGCTTTGCCTTCCAAAACTTCGGCATCAAATGCGAATATTGTGTAGAAACTTAAATTTAGCAAAACTAGATTTTTATATAACAATTTGTGTAAGAATTATTCAAATGAAATGGCATACAATTTTTGGCAGAAGTTCGAAGTTTTCGAAGTATCCCAAAATTATTTAGATCAATTAAAAATTGCAATAGTATTTTGAAGTCTTAAAAAACGAAAGGAGTTGTCATAAAATATACATGTGTACTATTTTTCATATAAATCAGAAATTATGTTCGAATTTTCGAAGTCTTCAAATATTCTATCAAGCCCTAAAAAAGCTGTGGAAAAAACTCTAGTGTTTGGAATTTTTTAAAAAATAGATCTTCTACATATGTATGTATATATATTTCTAGTTTTAAAAAAATGCGAGAAAAAATTTGTGTTTGAAATTTTTTTTAAAAAATAGAAATAAATTAAAAAGAAATTTCTGTGAAAAGCACTGATATACATATATTTTTATGCATGTACATAAGCTAAAATTGTGTAAATTTTCCAAAGAGTACGAAATTGCTCATTTCTCGTATACACAACAAACTTCGAAATTATTTTCGAATTTTCGAACTTATCCAAATTAGTGAATTTTGTAATTAAAAAAAATCCGCCAAATCCTAATGTTAGCATTTATAATGAATTCCGAATATATGTTCGTATTTTCAAACTTTTCATAAATGAGCAACTCTTATTTATAATAAATTTTTTTTTTCAAATCACTGTCATCACTTGTCATTTTAATATGTACAACAATTTTCGAAATTTCATAATTCGAACAAAATTTTTCACCCAAATTATAACATTTGCATTTTTGCTGCATGTAACGAATTTCGAATTTTCGAACTTTTCCCATATATGTGAATCTTTTTGTTTTAATAAAAACATTTTTTATTCAAATGATTACTTTCGCATTTTTACTGCATTCATGTCCGAATTTTCGAACTTTTCCTAAATGAGTGCAAGTTGTGATTTGCACAAAAATGTTTATCCAAATGATAACGTTTGCACTTTTGCTACATATAACCAATATCGAATTTATGTTCAAATTTTCGAACTTTTCCCAAACCAGTTAATCTTTCCATTTGAAAAAAAAAATTCATCCTTATCACAACACTTGTCATTTTTACTATATATACCAAAGTTTCGAATTAATGTTTCAGTTTTCGAACTTCTTTTCAAGTAGTAGGTTTTTAGTTTAAAAATAATTTTTTTTTGATATGAATTTTTGATATGAGCAAAGTTACACTATCTACTTAAATATTTTGGCAGAAAACAAAATTCATCAATTGTTTTTCTCTTAGTCCTGGTGAATTTCGAAACTAAGCTCGAATGTTTGAGTCACTTTATTTCGAAGATTAAGAAAATGTTTTTGGAAAATAATGTTGCAAACTTTTCTAAAATCTTGCTGGTCTGTTTTTCCTGTAGCGTACCGATAGTCAAATTATTGCTGTTTTATTCATTTATTTTTCTGTGCTTTGCTTGAAAAGGTTGCAATTCAATTAAGATCTTGTTTTTAATCAATAATAGACATCAAATAGATTTTTCTCGTGCTTGCTCTTTTTTCAACGTCTGCCTGAGAGTTGTCGTTTTAGAAATGTGTTGACTGGATGTCAGACGTTTTAAAATTACGGTTTTTTTTTTGTTTGTTTTGCATTTTGGCTCAATGAAAAAGGGAAGTGATTTGTGTTTTTATGGCAAATATTTTGTTATTTTAGTTACTTTTTTTTCTTCTATGAATTTAAGACTTCAAAGAGGCGATTGCATTAAAATTTCCACTCTTTTGTATCTGATCAACTATTCTCTGACTAAAGTTTTTTTTTGATAATAATTCTTTTCTTTTCCACCACTACTTATTACCGCTGTTGTTGTGTTGCCATGACAAGCGTATTTATTTATTGTTGTAAAATATTTTCAGAAACGTCAAATTCAAATAAGGCAACACACCTACTTTAGTTTTTCAATACCATCATTAAAATGACGCAAATTCAATAAAATAAAATATGAGTACTTCTAAATAAGACGATAAAATAGAATGACAGAACAGTTTTTTTTTTGAACTTAAAACTAAAGTGAAGTAAACAAATAATCAGCTGTTTAATTTATATTACAAAAAAGTAAAGAAAAACTTGGCATGACAACTTAAAATGAATTTGCATTAAACTTTAGCAAACCATAAATGGCCAATTGATTATTTCATATTTCTAATAGAAAATTATGAAATCAATGACAATTCGACTTTAGTTTTGCATAAATAAATAAATGGAATGACTGATGATTAAGTAATGAAATATTCAAAAGAAAAGAATATTTTTATTTGTAATACTAAATTATTACGTAGTAAAAGTTTCAAAAGAAATTTTTGCTTTAGTAATTGAAACATAGCAATAAAAAATATATATTTATTCATTAAACTGGAAATAACAAACATTTCAGCTTTTAGCAATTTCGAAATTAAGTTCGAATTTTCGAAACTACTTGACCATTTTCGAAATGACTAGGAAAAGGAAAAAAAAGTAAATACAGCAGCAAATATTAACGGTCTGATTCACAAACTTATCTTGTCTCCTTTCAAAATGTTGGTCACTTCAGTTTTATCACAACAGAATCTTTCTCAATTTTGATTAAGTCGAACTGAAATTTATGCCTGAAAAAATTATTAACGATTGTAATCTCGAAAATCAACTTTCGTTGATGATTTGATTTCGGTGTTGAGGTATTGCGGCCATGGCACGTTAGAAACAACAAAGTAGAGAACCTGAAACGTACACAGCCGTACCCCAGCTGGTAACTATTCAAATTCACTTTTCTTGGCTTCTTTCAAAATGTTGATCGATATGGAGGAGCTAAAACCGAATTTAAGCCCTTTCAATGAGTAATTAGCAATAGTAAATTATCAAGTTCTAGCAAAAAAAAAGTAAAAATAATGTTATTCTTTCACTGTTTATTTGGTTTCAGCATAAATTTTTAGTTTTTTTTTCTAGCAAATGCTTGCATCATATTTTTTGTTATATGTTTGATATTTATAACAGATAAATGTATTAATTTTTCTTACCCTTCAGTTTGCCATCAAGTTGAACACGAATTATTTCAAAACTTAAATACCCATTAACTTTCCTGAACACGATACTCATTTATTTCAAACGCTTAAATATTCACAACTACCACTAGACTTGAAACCTTTAAAATTATAAAAAAAAATTTTAGCAGTGTATAGAGCAACTAAACAAAAATTAATGTATTTTTTTTTTCGTTTTTCGTAAGTCTGGTATAACTTATTTTCTAGTTTGAAATATTTAAAAGAAAACGCAAGAATAAATTATTACAAAACCCTTTTAACACACGCAGCCCTTCAAGCCTCGTAGTGCTTAAAAATGCATACAAATTGTCATATAAACATAATTTTCGTATGAATGCATGTCCATAAAAATAGTATTCACTCAATATCCACGGTATTTACATAAATGTATTAGGCAGCAAGAAAGCATGGACGGAAAAAGTTGTAACAAAATGAACTGAAAATATTAATTCATCCAAATATATTCAATATCTTTTTCTTTTGCTTATCATTTGAGGAAATGTTGTAATTTGAAAATTAAAAAAAAAAAAAAAACATTTTTCAATGTGAAGAAAGCTCAAGCCAGTACTTTGTTTTTTATTTAATAAATAATATGCCATTCTTGCCTCTTCCTTTAGATGTATTCACAAATTCGAAAATTTATCATTTACGAATAGTTTCTTACTTCTTGCGCCAACAAGTGTTGAAGTTATAAGTTACAAAGTTGGGGTGATGAAAAGTTACCAAAAAAAAGGTGTGCTGGGAGTTTTCGCAAAATAAAATTTTTTTCCTTAGAAATATTCTTTAGAAATTTTCAACAAAATTATAAATTAATATTGGAAGTTAAACTTATTTTATGCAAACTCAAAAGTATTGTTTTGGGCCGCAAATGCCATTTTTCACAATTTAACTGCCTGTTTTTCTAAAGGCGAAAGAAATTTTCCTATGAGCAACTGAACACATTTTGTTAATAACTGAGAAAGATTTTTTGTGATAAAACTGGTGTGATCAACATTTCTAAAGAAGAAGACAGGAAAAGTAAAGTTGAAGTCTTACCGGCTGGGGTACCTGCCAAGGCTGTTTCACGAGCCCCACATCGCTCATCAGCACTCAAATTGTTACGAACCCAGGTCATGACTAATTGCACACTGTTCTTAAGCAGCAGCTCTAAATCATCCCACTTCCTGGGCTCTTCATAACTGCCTGTCTACATTTAATCTTATTGATCAACTTTCCATTTTCTCACTGTGTGTTTTCTGTTGATAGGAATATATTTCATATTCCCTCACCAACGTTCAATTGATTTCCAATTATTTTTGTGTTTGTAGTAAAAATAGAATTAAAAAACCTGATAAAATTATTAACAATTGTAAATCGTATGGTTCGTTCCTAAAAATGAAATTACCAAATTTTTTTTAACTATTTTAAAAACGTAATTTTTAACTGTTTAATGCTAAAAAAAAAAAAAATTTTTTTTAGTCTCCATATTTTTCCCCGCTTTGCGCCTGAAAATCATGAAATTTTTTTCAGGAAAAAAAATTCCCGTGACAAAAAAATTTTTTTTTTCAAAACTGATGAAAATTGTAAAATATTTTCTAAAAAAAAGATAGGTCAAAAAATTCGTACCTAACTATGTACTGTACAATTTTACAATAAATTTTGGCGATGAAAATTTGAAAATCTTATATTTTTGCACGAAGGTCATAGAAATCATGTCTACAGAAAATGTGGCGATATGGCACCCAGCTTATATTTTCTTCAATCTTGATTTCTCTCATCTGTCACATCTAGCGGCCATATAGCTCAGACCGAATGCGATTGACAAACGAATTAAAACAAAATCCGTACAACCCACAAAATAGCATGATCATTGGCCAGTAGTACGATTCTGTACTTAATTTTAACGCTAATAAAATTATTTAAATAATTTAACATATATATAAATTAGCGCTTTTGGTAGTCAGTACAACTTTATTATAAAGACATTTGCAGGCGTTTAAAATCAGCTGTTTTTAAACGCCTGCTGATTGGTGCCAATTCCATTTATGGTGTTTACTTTAACTTTAAAATTTTTATTGAAAATTTGGCTTACGATTTATTCGAAGATTAGAATTTTATCGCTCTTTATTAAATATGCACGTACTTTAATTCATACATATTACTTCAGTTTACTTACTTAGCGCATAATATTAGGAAATTGTTGTTTTGTTTTTTTTTTTTTGCATTCTGCTTGTGTTTTTCGCCATTTTCAAATTATTTTGACATGCACTCGTAGGTGTTAAAAGGTAGTTAATGAATCATATACGCGTTAGTGCAAATCACAATACTTGGCCACAAGTTAAACACTTTTAAAATCCTTATAAAATAATGAATAGGGCTACAGGTCGATATTACCATCGGGCCATCGATTTTTCGACTGTTTTTGGTATGAGCAAAAAACAAGTTCCACTATGACTTATCACAAAAATTATTTTCGAGGCGTCAGATTTTCAAAATTTTTTTTCTATTCGAAAAAAAAATTTTAAAGAAAAAAAAATTACTGTTGGTTGGTCATACATTTGGCTACTTTACGGGTCTCTGGGGCAAGTTAGTGTGGAGGGGGAAAATTTCATTTTCGAGGTGCCCAAATAAGGGCTCCACTCTCAATGATGTTCCGTCCCCAATATATTTTTTCGAACCAACGGACACCGTACCACACCTCCATAGGAGGGCTCCCATATAAAAACACAAAGGGCAGAAGACAGAAGAAATTAACTGGTACGCACTCTGTCAAGGTTGTTGGCAAACAGTTGGTTTGTTGGGAGGGCATTATATAGCACCATTGGCTTCAGCTCTTGCCAATACTGGGTTCGGTTGCTACTACGTAATAATGTAAGACAATATTTTCTTTTACTAAAATATACTCTATAATATTTTGCAGCCAAGGAGTATTTTTTATTTGATTATGCGTACGAAAACTGGGTTAAGAACCAATTATACCGAGCCAGCCAAATATCTCTGATTTTGCCTTTTAACTTACTTAATATGTATTGCAACAGTAGTCTACGTTTATATAAGATTGAATTGCCAACAAATTTTGAAACTGAAATTGAAAATCGGACGCCTCGAAAATGCTGTTTTTGACTTGTTATATTGGAATTATTTTTCCTCATGCCAACAGCTATCAAAAAATCGATGGCACAGTATCGCTTACTCCGTCCACCGCCCCACCCTAATGCTCGTATTGTAAAGGGTACTTAAGATTCGGCCCAGCCAACTTGTTGAATTAAAAATTCCATTCTTAACGACTAAAGAAAAGAAAAAGCACACAACTTTTAATTTGAATTGTTAAACTGAACTTCTATCAGTGAATTCATTTTATTGATTTTATAAGTGTTTAAAAATAACATATGTAAATATTGTATGTAAATTATGTATGCAATATGTTAATAATGCTCACTAGATAAATTTAATGTTTTATATTGTGTTGAATTTAAAATATGTTTTTTTTTTCTTGCTGTTTGTTCATCGTTTAAAAATGCTAAAATGGTGTTAAAATGTTCAGTTGGTGTTTTTTTTGTGTGTGTTTTTTTGCATTTAAAAAAACGCTTTCTTGAACTATTTTAGGCCTAAAAGTTCATTTAGTTCTTCTTTTTCTTCCACAATACTTTTTTTCCAGTATATTAATTCAGTTTGAAGCAATAAATCGTTTTGGATCATTGACAATGCATAAACGTCAACGGTGGAGTAGTGTTTTTTGTTTATTTCTTTTTCGCTTTGCATATCGTATGACATTTGAACATTTTTATGGTTCTTTTTGCTTTTGTCAGAAGGGGGCCACAACACAAATTGGAACATTTGGAACGTAAATATTCTGCGGAGGCAAAAACGTACCTGAACATTTTTTTTTCACAAGACCAACAAATAGCAAACAAATGGACTACAGTGAAAGGCAAAAGAGAAAGTAAAGCTGCATAAGCATGTTAAGCATGACATATTTGTTGAAGGTGGTTCTTTTCGGGCTGATGGCTTGAGACTCGTAGAGAAATTTATGCAAGAATTTTACTTTTACCTCACAATCACAGAACAAAAACAAACTTTTTTTATTATTAAAATCAATCACATTGATATTTTACGCTTTAATCTGAATTTTGAGCTTTTGATTTGCCATAAAACCCAGATATTTTGTCAACTAAACGCAAAAAATTAACTACGTTTTTTTTCTAAAAAAATTAAGCAGTCAAGGCAAACAAAAAGTGTCGTAACAATTACAACAATTATTGAAAAAGATCTATAAGTAATCTAAAATTCAAACATTAACATGTTTGGTATTGCCATCGAAAATGTAATAAGGAAACGATTACGAAATTAGGCAGACCTGAAGCTTAAATACATCAGCGTCACGTGGAATTTTAAGCACCAGGAAGTAATTAAAAGTAACCAAGTTTTCAAATATTTGCTTAAGTGCGTCACATAATTCCATAAATTATGCCAAGAATGGATGGTTTTTAAGACATTAATACATAAATTTTTCCTTGAAATTCAATAAACTTATAGCAATAATTTTCTTTATGAAAATTACCCCGTTTTCTAAAAAAAATATTTTGTTAGAAAATTTTAGAATGAATAGCGTTAAATTTTGTATTTACAATTTTTAAGTCAAAATTTCTCTGCAAAATATTTTGCCATAGAAATCGTTAAATATTTTATAGAATTTTTTCCTTAAAAATTCTATAAATTAAAGTCAATCAAATTTCTGTATAAACAATATATTTTAAAAACCAATATTTTAAAAAAAATTTTGCGCTAAAAATCGTAAAAATTTATATTAAAAAATATTCCTCGAAAATCGTCTAATTTGCTGAACGCAATGTTTCCCGTTAAAATTTTTCTTTAAAACCCCTCAAACATGCCAGAATTCGTCATGAAAATTTATTGGGATAAAAAACGTTAAATTCTGTTTATAACGTTTTATTTTGAAATTGTGCTCTGAAAATCGGTAAATTCTTCGGAGAAAAATTTCACATAAATATTATGAAAAAATTTGATTAAAAGAATGCATGTGAAAAAAGTATTTTTTTAGCTGGAATTTATAAAAAAATCTTAGGATGTTTTGTAGAAGTTTTAAGAGATAAAAATCGTCTAAAAATTTATTTTCACACATACTATGGGTGAAATTGTACGATTTTTTTTATCGGTTCTAAAGAAACATTTCATCGCAGACAATAGGCATAGACAATAATATTTATAGGCAATTTTTAGGACTCAAATCCTTGAATTTGTCATAGAAAACTTTTTCGGTGAAAATGGTTTTTGTCTGCGATTAAATGTTTCTTTAGAAACGATACAAATTTTAAAACTTTTCACCGAGGAATTTGTGGAATAAAAATAAAAAAATAATTTTGGCGATGAAAATCGCCAAACATTTATCTTATCTTCATTCACACTTAAATATGTCGCGTTTCGTTCTTGATACTTTGTACTTTGAATTAAATCTCAGTTCGTAAAAATTAAATTAAACCGTAATCTTATCGTTCGCTTTACTACCTATGAAAATCGTAAAAACTGTTTAGTATAAAAATACTAAAATTTTTTGTAGAAAAAATTTCAAACTCGTTAAATTAAATTTTGTATAATTTTATATATTTTTAATTTTTTATAGAAATATTCTTAAATGTTTGAGGCTACGTATTTGCGATAAAAATAGTCAAAATTTCTATAAAAATTTTTTTGAGTGCAATTGTGGAATTTTCTATTAAAACTTAATAATTAATGTAATAAAGATTATAAAAAAAAATTTTTCGAAGTCATTGACGGCAATCGTCAAATTTTCCGTGGAATATTTTTCCTTAAAAATAGTAAAATCTTTTGCCGTGAAAATTGTAAGATTTTTGAAAGAATTTCAATTTAAAATTTTTCAATTTAAAATTTTTCAATTAAAAATTGAAAAATTAAAAATTAAACTCTTCAGAATTTCAAGAGTTTAATTTTTTCAGGAATTTTCCACATTGAATTTTGTTGAATCTTTAACAGAAAAAAATATTTTAGTTTGTTTCGTTTTTTTATAGAAATATGCTCCGATTTATATAAATATTTTGCGATGAAAATATAATGTAATAAAGCTTAGTAAATTTTTTTTAAGAAGTCTTTGATGGCAATACTCAAATTTTCTGTAGAAGACTTTGTGCATTGAGGTTACTGGGGTCAAAGATATTTTGCAAAAAAAAAAAAAAAAAAAAATCTACAAAATGCCATACGATATAAGATATCATTATTCTCTTCGGCCACAATATTCCGGTCAAATGGTCAATAGTTGAATTTAATGGTACAGTGATCCTTTCTGTATTTTTTTAAACTAGTAGTAAACTTCCCTGAACTCCAAATAAACAGACGACTTCTTAATATATAAAAATTTTGAAATTTTCTACCCAACAATTTGTATTAATTGTTTACAAAATTATTGGCTCGGCTCTAATTTCGATTTTTTCAAGTGACCTTAAAACTTCAATGTGATATTATTTATTGAAATTAGAAAATTTATAACAAACATTTTCTTAAGTTTTTAACTAAATAAAAAAATCGTTAAACTAAATAAAACATTTGAGACTTTTTTGTATTTTGAATTAAAAAAAAAATTGTACTGGCCATAAACCAAAAAGAACAAGAATAACGACCATTATTTCATTGACTTCTTGTTCAGAAATTTTATTCCAATAATTTTGTTTTATTTTTATTATGTGCTGGTTGTCATTTTTCAAAATATAAAACAAGTCCTTCCTGTTTCAAGCTGGCCAACAATACCAAAACAATTTCAACAAACAAGTCAAGGTGTTGTTGTTATATAACTGGAGATGGTCGGAGACTTTGAAATGAGCTAGTGTAAGAAAAAAAAAAAAATACTCGGCACAAAATTTGCACAAATGCCAAAACAATTCTGCTGCGGCCGCAAGCTGGAACTAAAATTGTGGAATGTGAGTTTGAAAATACTGTAGGGGGTTCGTTGAGTCAGAAATACAGAAATACCTCTAATGTTATTAACAAAAAAATATGACAACACTGAAAAAATTTAAAAAAAAATCCACAAATAATTTGTTATCAATATAAAAAAAAAAAAAAATTCACAGCATTAAAAAAAGCAGGTTCTTAAGGTTGGAGTAGCTAGATATATACATGTTTTTATTTTCTTTTCCTTTTTTTTCTACAAATATTTGATGTGACACCTGCTTTAAGGTTGTCCACTGGAAGTATTCATTCATACGCAAACTGACTGGTCAGAGTTTTATGGACGAAAATTAACTGGGAGTTGCACCAGGACAACCGTATCGTACCGTAAGACAACAACATACCAGTTTGCAACAAAAAAGTAAAAAATATATAAATAAGTGGCACCACAAACAAGATGTTGCAAGAAGTTGTTGATTGAACATGAACATTGTGTGGTTGTCTGTGCACTTACTGCAGCAACAAAATTCCTGTTGCATATGAGAATTAAAAAATTGTTGCAATAATATTGTTAAAAAGAAGAAAGAAAAAAAAAATAACGCGAGTATGAGTTTGGTGGCACTGTTGTTTAATATGCAGATTGTGTTCTTGTAATATTCAGTCGATTGTTAAATTTGTTTTTTATGGTTTGTTGCTGCCAGCACTCTACTTCAGGCCTCATCAACAAACCAAGTTGAAAATGAATTAGTTCTGCCGAAATAATATTATGCTAAACGAACAAAATTGAATAACTTAATGACAGAAAAAAAATTAGCTAAATAAAGAAAACCAATATCGGTGTAGAGAAATTTATCTATAACAAAAAAATTCTGTCAAAATATTAGGCGATAACCAAAAATGTCTATGAAAAATAATTGTTAACAAAAAAATGTTCTATAGAGCAAAAAAACTACCTCAATATTATTTTCTGAAGAAGCTTTTCAGCGGACTTCAAAATATTGAAGAGAGTAATAATAAGAACACCAAATTTTTATTAAAAAAAAAACTTTAGCTAGAAAAATAGCAAGCAGGTGGTAGAATTTAATCGAAAAATGTCAAAAGCTTAGAATTATCCCTTAGAAGGGATAGATTTTATGACGTAAAAATAAAACCATATTGTTAATAATTTTATCGGGCATCCCAGTTCGATTTTTACTTCCGCAGTAGAGTGATCAACATTTTTAAAGAAGACAAGAAAAATAAAGTTGAAGATTTACTCGCTAGAATATATACCATGGAACAGCCAGCCACCACGTCGCTCACCAGCATCCAAGTTTGCTTCCAGCCAAGGCCATAACTAATTGTATACTGTTTATGAATAAGAATACTTTCGATTTCACATTTCAAAAGTTTTTTTTATTGGTAGTTGATTTATTTGCTTTTGAGAATTAGCAGTGTGTCTAAATCTTATTACAATTCGCTTAAGTATTTGACAGCTTCAGCCAGCTTAAGCATTTTACAACTGGTCCGTGTTAGACCAATTCAAAAGTATTTCTGAATAGTATTTATTTAATTTATAATTTTTGCAACCCGAAGGGTTTCTTGGCTGTCGCATATGACCTCATAACAATTTTTTTTTTTTATTTTTTATTTTTTTTTTTTTTTGTTAAATTAAAATATAATAAATGAATACTCGTATTTAGAACAAGTATCCTCTCATCTAAACTGATCACCAACATTGCGTTTGTCATTTATATTTTCGCTTTTAGCAACCAAAAGCATAAAACTCCCCAGTAACAACAAACATTTTTGCTGAACAGAATATCATGACCAAAAGAGTTTTCTTTCATTTTATTATTTTGTTTTTTTATATTCCTTTTCTTATTTTGTCCATCAACAAATGTTTTTTAATTAAAAATTACATGCAACATTCATGCAAGTTGTGTAATACATTTTAAAGCGAAAAGACAAGAGAAGAAATAAATATAAAAAAAAAAAAAATTCGTCTTTATGTATAATAAATTGGAGATGAAATTTAGCGAATAATCGGTTGCAAGCAGGACGAGAATGATTACTTTTAATTGTTAAATTGTGATTGTTAAGCGAATTTCATAATTAACAATTGCTAGTTACTTATTTATGAGAAAAAAAAAACAAGTACAAGTTCATCTTCAAGTTTGATTTAAATTACATTTAAACTAGTAACTCTTTAATCAGTGAACCACCTTCAAACGAAGAAAATTTTGCGTTTAAACTCCATTCACCCAACAGTCCAAATCTTCATTTGAGGGACCTTTTTCGCAACACTGGCAAATTTTCATTTCTAAAAATATTCAATAACAACTGTTTTACATGGTTCACTAAAGTCAAGTTTAAGCTGCAATTAAATTACAACAAAGTTTAATTAAGCTAGAATTTTAACTCTAGCTGATTTTTTTGGGCATTAATGGCCTGAAAATTCCTGAAAATTTATGTTTTCAGAATTGTGAAGCAGACATTAATTAATAGAGAAGGTTTTATTTTTTTTTTTTATTAATTATACAAGGTGGGTTAAAAGAAATCACCCGATTGTTTAACATTATTTCCATGTGATTTTCCACGTGATTGAGGTTTCCTTGATTTTCTTTATCCTTAATTTTCTGGTGTGTATGTTCTGTTTGTTGAACATATATTCGGTTTAGTGTTATTGCATCACTAACGTTTATAAAATAAATGCTTGTACGTTAACCTTAGTTTGTTTTTTCATGCATTTCTTGAGTTATTTTAAAATCTTTAAATGAGTTTATATTGCAAACTTTTCAAACCGAAAAAAAGAGTACATTTTTATTTGGGCGTGTTGGGAATTTATAATTTTTTTTTCTTCTAAAAAATGTTTACGCTACGAATATGAATTGCACTCAGGATTAAATCATACGCTGGTCAGATCAAATGATTGTTGTCAGGGGTTTAATCAAAAGTAACGGACATTAAGTTAATACTGCTCAAAGAAACTCAAGGAAATGTTACAAGCCAACAAAAAATACTTCTAGAGAATTAATTCAAATCTTTTTCACATGCCGCCAATTAATCACTCGTATCACTCCTTTCCTTATGTGTGTATGGCTATTAAAATACATATTCGGACTATGCTTAGTGAGCATTGAATTTTATTTCATTGCCAGGAGTTCAGCACTTCAAATTTAGTTGTCTTTACACTTATAGGAATTGATTTGCGAAAAAATTCCATTTCGTGCCACTGTGCAGCGGTAGTATTTTGCTGTATAGCTGATGAAATTATGAAAAAGCTGTTTAAAAGTGTTAAAAAGTTGCCAGCAACATAAGAATTGTTGAATGCTCCTTGGGGTGCAAAAGCGCGAAAATCCGCGAAAAATTTGTAAAGTGCGAAAACTGCTGTTCATATTATTTCGCAGCTGGAAAACATGTTGTCGCAAAATTTCGATATTTGAAGAGAGTATTGCAAGTACATTATTTGGTATTTGCTTTGCATGAAGATTTTTTCTGTCAGAAACCAAACCTTTAGAAAGAACTGAACCGCGAAAATTCGCAATAAATTAGAAAAATTCAAAAAAGGCTTAAAGTGGGCTGTGTTTTTTATAGATGTCTGAGATAATGTTTTTTTTTTATTTTTTCGCGATTTAACGCGTTGCTTTTGCTAATCTTCCGCTAATTTTTGCATATTTTTAACCCATTGTATATCTTTTCGTCGACTGCTTTGCGCGATACTCATTTATGCTCTTGCTTTTGAGTTGAAAATGAAGTTGTGGTCTCTCTGTCTCTCTCTCTCTCTCTCTCTTCTGGAAGAGTCTTTTATGACTCGCTTCTCTGAACTGTTACAACTCAATTTCGATCTTTTTTAAGGTGGCCAACTCATTAAGTACAATTAAAATTCTAAGATTTGGTTTTTTTGGCTGCTTTGTTTCAAATATTTGTTGAACATTCAAAAGCAAACAAATATTCAGCAACTTTAAAGCACGCAAAATATTAGACACACATTATTTGAAAAAGGCCATTTAAATTCAAATCTTTGGTTCGTTAACAGATTTTTAAATCGAAGAGAAACAATTTCAAACTAGTTTCATTAACAAACAATTCAAATTGAAAAAAAAGCAAAAAAAAAAAAACGAAATAATATCGATCAAATTAGAATAATTTAAACAGGTTGAAACACCAAAAGCAATTCAAATATTTGAATTGTTGAAAGCAGATTGTTTGCTGGCCAAAAGGCAGGCAGGTTAATTTGAAGTCCATTTAAATCTGGTGTCTCAAGTGTTTTTTTTTTATTTATTTGTATTTTTATTTTACAACAATAAAATGAAAATTAAGGTGTATCTTTCTAGTTTGACTTGTGTCTATTTTTTTCTAACATTGAAGTTTAACATGAACTTTTTTGTTGTCATAAAACGTCAGCCGATTGAATTGAAATGACCACCAGCAAAACAGAGCAAAAGCAAAGAAAAATAAAATAAAAGAATTGTGACCAAAATTGATTTCATTATTTTGTATCTTTAACAATTTTGTGTTCAACAGGTTCTTGAAATATTCAAGCCAGTGCGCTACAGCTTTAAAACAGAAATATGGGCAACATTCGTTCATTTGGAACTTGTTCTCCGCTGGAACAACCTGAGCACAAATTTTGTGCAGAAAACATGAGCTAAAATCTGATCGTTAACACTTCAGGGTCCTGTTTCTCAAAACTTACAAATGTGTATTACAAGTGAAATGAGCACAATATAATAAAATTTTATAAATGCGTATTGTAGCGCGGTCAAACACATTCAAAAGTTTTGAGAAATAGGGCCCAGGTCCAAAAGATCTATTAAATTACTTGCTGTTAAACTTTTCAACTGTCTTTTCGCCGTCGATATTTGATTAAGGCCACCCAACTCCTCCTTAGACTGAAAAATCTAATCGTTGTCGTTGCTTAATTTTCTAGAAAGATCTTAACTTTTCCTAAAACTTTCTTTAGAACATTTTTGTTAGTGATGAATTTTTCACCAAAAACATTTATTATCGATGAACTGCCCGTACAAAAATTTAGGTATTGAATAATTTGCCGGAGAAAATTTTCACTATCGGTAGATGTTCTATCTAATCATGTTGCACTTTTTTACAAAAGATTTGTAATCGATATATTTTTTATAGAACATTTTATTTATCGATATAGCAGGTGAGCCAAAAGAAGTCATCCGATGTTGTTTGGTTCTCAGTTTTTTCTAAACAAAAACCTTCGATTCTGTTTTTTGACCTTTCGAATTCGCGTTATATTCCTTTGAAAATGTTTTGCGTTAAATAAGTTTATGTTCTTTAGGTCATTGTAAAGTCGCCTAAATGGGGCCTTCGTATTATATTTTCTTTTCATTTTGATCTACAATTTTAATTTACTTGAAATTTTTGTTGGTAGATTTGTATGTAAAATAAAATTATTTATGTCTGTTAATTTTTGTTATTGTGTCCCAAAGCTTGAAGGAGACTTTCTGGTTTTTTTTTGAAAATTAATTTAATTGTTTGGTTTTTTATTATATTTTTAAGGCGCTTTTTTGCGCTTTACGTCGCAATCTGATACAAAGGCTTTTCGATGGCAAAAAAAAAATAACAGATTTCAGCCAAATCACATATTTTGATATGTATTTGTTTTTGTTGGCCTCATGTTAATTTTCAAGTCAGAAACTACTGAGCTCTTATTATTGGCCATAGAAACGCGATCATGATTCATTGAATGGGGTGGATTACAGAGCATTTGAATTAAGAAATTTTCAGACAAACAAAATTTTAACAAAAGGTTTCAGAACAGTGTGGAAGATAATAGAATTAACGGAGGCTTAGATCTGTTAAAGGTCAGTTCAGATACAGTCGTTCTTGAGTTTAACACTTGTAAAGAATTTTGTAAAGAAATTTTACTTCCTATTACCATCGGCACCAGCTTATTTTGTTTACTACCAACTTAGTCAATGCAGTGATAAAATATATTTGATAGACGATAGTGATAAAATATATTTTTATGGAAAATCTATTTAGAAACATTTATATAAAATATTAAACGATAAAAAATTTTACAATGGAAAGCTTTTCTATATATAAAAATGTGTAGAAATTTTATTAACCACAAAGTTTTCTTCACTAACTTCTGGATAACAAAATTATTATTTTTTAATTAATCGATATTGTTTTTTTTTTCACAGAAAAGTTATCGATAGCAATTTTTTCATTGCTTTATTTTCAGTTTATCGATATTCTATTGGCCCGACTTTATCTATGTTCAGTTTTCTTTTAAATGATCAATACAAATATTTTGTGAAAAAAGGTAAAGGTTTTGAATTAACTATTCTTCACTTCATTGATATTGATTTTCTTTTATTTTTTTTGCTTAAAATTTTCGATGTTGAACATTTTCCACAGAAAAGTTCTAAAGAATTTTCTTAAACCCATTGATATTGAAAATTTCTTGTAGAACATTTATCGATAGCAAAAATTTCCATACAGTTGTTGTGCAACATTTATCGATAATTTCTGTACAACATTAATCGATAACAAAACTTTTTTGTGCATCTGTCGATAAGTTATCGATAACAAACATTTTCTGTGCAACATAAATCGATAACAAAACTTTTATGTACAACATCTGTCGATAATTTATCGATAACAAATATTTTCTGTGCAACATCTGTCGATAACCAAAATTTTCTCTGCAACATTTATCGGTAATTTATCGATAACAAATATTTTCCATGCAACATATAAATCGATAACAAAACTTTTCTGCATAACAGCTATCGATAATTTATCGATAACAGACATTTTCTGTGCAACTTTAATCGATAACAATACTTTTCTGTGCTTCATTTATCGATAACGAACTTTTAATAAAGTTTTTTGTTTTTATAAAATTATAGTTGATGAGTTATCTTAGAGCAAATTTTGTAATAACAATAACTCGTATAGTATATGTATGTATCATGTGTATAGTAACATGTGTAGAGTATATGTAATAGCATAAAAAATTATCGATTTTCTACCGGAAATACGCTTTAGAGTTTCCCTTATTTAGAGAAATTATGGTACATAAGTTTATAGATCTCCAAACATTTTTTTTCTTCAATATTTGTCAAAAATTTATTGCTAATAATTGTTTGTTTCTACAGTACATTTTTTGATAACAAAAATATATTAAATGAGGTCGGACAACAGTAAACATTTTGTTTTGAAGATTGTAGGTTATCAATATGCTCTACAAAACAATATTATCGTGGTGGACATACAACTGAATTTTCAAACATTTCTGTTTGAGTCAAATTTCTACATAAACAGTCGAAAAATGATTAGATTTAAAAGGAAAAATATTAAGTTTTACTGGAATACTTTAAGTTGTTGAATATTTTTAATTTATATGACTGAGAACCTAAACCGCAATATTTTAATTATTGCCATAATATTTCTAAAAAAAAAAGAAAAAAATTTGACGTAATTTATGCTCGTTTGCAAACAACTTTTCAACAAATTATCTATATTTTTTTGTTTTTCGAACAAAAGTTCAATGTATTTGGAGCACAAAAAGTTTAAAGCCAAGAAAAAATAAAAAAGGAAAAATAAAATGTAATAATAAAATAAGTTTCGATATTTATAAATAAACAGATCAAATTTCAACACCAAAAGATTATTGAACAACAACGACAACAACCAGCAACTGTTACGCCCAGTATGAATAAATGCCAGCGATACATTTTACAAGAATTTACGTTAATTTCCAATTCAAGTGTTCACGTCGACTTAAAGAGAGACATAATAATCATTATTACAAACGTACATACGCATTTGCCAGTATTTTTTTTAATACAAAGTTGTTGTGTGTCAATGTGTTGAGGTGTACCCGGCAGTTTGTGAAACCATTTGCGGGGACAACAAAAAGGGGCTGCTGTGGTTAAACGATTTTTCTGTCGCCACTGAAGTTGTGAAGTGGTGGAGATTTTGCATTAACAAAATAAGGAAAATATCGAAATTTTTCAGTATTTTACAAAGTATTATGTGAAGAAGACCTGTTGGTCTGTCTTTAAGTATTACTTGGTATTTAAGATTATTTTTCTCATTACATTTTTTCAAGAGGATTCCTTCAACCAATTTAAGAATTATGGGGTAACGAAATGCAAATGCATATTTGTTATTTGTAGTACTAGCAAACGTTTCATGTGTGCTAGTGTATGTGCCCCAGCCCAGCCCAGGCTAACTATTATTTGTACGTCTGCTGCTTAAGCTTAGAGAATAGAAGAGAAAAACAAAACCACCAGCAAAGTGTTAAAAAATAATAAGAAGACAATTGTCAACATGCGGAGAGATACTTATCTGTAACGCAAACATAAATTCAAAAACACTTTTAAAGATAAAATATAATACCCAGGCGGACAGATATGACCAGCCAACCCAATTCAATGCGTTGAACAATTTGTAATTTAATTTTTCTTTTTTTAAGTCTTTAAGATTTTTTTATTTTAAGCAGATGTGCTTTAAAGTGAACATGAATGGAATTTTTTATAAAAAAAAAAGAAAAATGGATTTTCTAAGGGAAATATGATTTTAGCTCAATTTATTAACAAATAATTATTGTGAAAGTTAGTAATGGCATTACAAAATGGTTTATACCCTTAACATTTACTGCGCAGGATATAGTAACGAGTTGGGTTCCCCTTTTATACCTTATCTGCAGTAAGATTTCATTTGGGAAAGATTTTTTTTTTCAATAGAAAATTATCAGTTGCGCCAATTTGTTTTGTACCATTTTCACCCTCAATATTTCTCTATACATGTGTTTAGTTGTGTGTGCGCAGCAATAAAACATGACTTGTTATAATGTTTGTGAATTCCTTTTTTTTTTGTTTTCTTTAATGGATCTTAAGAAAGACTTGAACATAATTTTTGTATTATAATTTAATTTATGCATTATAAAGTGGTTTGGTTTTTCACAAACGTGTTTTTTGTTTGTTTTTATATCAATTCAACGAGTTAATTTACATATTTAATAGTTTAAACAGCAAGTGTTTGCTCAAGATATTTATGCAACAACAGCAACAATCATGTACTACACACTTTGTTAAATATTGAATTTGAAATTTTGAGGCGGAAACTGCCAACGATTCGCTGTTTTAAGTCACATTCCAATAATTTTGTCATCTGGTTTTGGGGTTAAGGAATTTAGAAAAATAACTGACATAAAGAGCACCTGAAATTATTTAACAAACAAACAAAAAATTACTTTAGTTAAGGTTTTTTCTTAAGAGAAGTTTAAGCAAGTTGATTATCAGTCTAAAGCAAATACGAATTCAAATACCATGTTTTGTAAAATGCATATCGCTTAAAATTGGCGCTTGCGATATGAAAACGCTAAAAAGTCATTAGTTGGATAAAATAATAATAAGCTCCCATCGTGGGTCCAAAAATGAACGTTTTCAAAAAATATTTGCTGTATTCTTCAGCTGTCTATATGCCGACGACATTTCGAATGAATTCTCATTCTGTTCATGGGAATTATGAAATAAGTAGTTAAGTTTCAAACAAACTTTTAAGAATTTTTCAAGTCTACTGATGAGTTGATTAGCACCAACGAAATATCGTCGGCATATAGACAGCTGAAGAATACAGCAAATATTTTTTGAAAAGGTTCATTTTTGGACCTGAATTAATACATTTCAATTGGCTCTTAAGCAAATAAATAATTAAGTTCATGTTTGCATATTTTATTATATTAATAATTTTATAAGAAAGCTGATTTAATAATTTTTAGAATTACTATAAATTTAAGTCGAAAGGCTTGATGGTTCGTAATTAGTGTTAACCGGAGGGTTATAATTGGGGCATTCAGCTTGAGCCACTTGATTTTGAAAAATAATTTTTTTTTTTTTTTTTTTGTTCCTGGTCTGTAGTCTCATGTTCAGGGGACTATAAATATTACAAGTAATTAAAACATTTTAATTTCTGTCACTTTGCTTCTTAAAGAATATTTTAGTTTTGAAATCAAATCAAAGTTCAGTAAATAAAAAATCTTTATTTTTTTCATTTATGGCATGAGTTGTGTGCTTGAGCTCCTTATAAATAATTGACCTCTTTTATTTGCATTCAAAGTTGTATTTAATGTTGTGCAAATATTTTTGTTTTTGACTTTTTAATTAAAACTGCAAAATTATTCAAAACAATTCGTTACACATTTCAAAATTTGAATTGAAATTCAAACATCCGGCAAAAATGTTTAAAGACGCTCGTATGCCTGAATTAATATCCTGTGCTGCAATTGGCATCAATTTTTTGTTTCAAGTTTTCGTTGCATAAAATTTGCTTTTAAGCCTGTTTTCCCGGCTGCTCTAACCAGACAGCCGAGAGGGCATTGCACCGCCCTTTTTTCGTCTAGTTTGTCGATTTGTGTGCTGCGGAAAAAAGCACGAAAACTGCAACGGATATCTTGTGTTGTAAGTGCATGTGTGTGTTGTTGAGTTTGGAACATAATTTTCAGTGGTCGCTCGTTGTTTGGTATTGAATGTGTTTCTTCTTATGGGTTTTAAAGTCAGAAAGGTCGTATATATTTGTATAAAATTTTATTGTTGTAGCTCGTGTTGTTTTGTTTTCCAAAGTGTTGTTTACATAAATTTATTTTTGGTGTCTTTTTCTAAATGTTTGGCATACGTAAGTGGAGCAAAAATACTGCATTATTAATTTGTATTTTTTTTTCCTTCAGGTTTTCATGCAAAACGATTTTAAATAGTGCACACATTTGCATTATATAAGTTTTGTTTTTTAAAGTGTAAGAAAATTAAATAGTCGATAAAATAAAATAAGCAGCAGTTATTCTTTAGAAAAATAAAGTTATCGATAACATTTCTGTAGAAGAAATTATCGATAAATCGTTTGTGAAAAATTAGAGAAAACTAATAAATTTTATTTAGAAAAATGAAGTTATCGATAACTGTTGTGTGGAAAAATAAAGCTAACGACAATTATTCTATAAAACAATAAAGTTATCGAAAACTTTTGTGTTAAAAGTTATTCTAAAAATTCGGGGGAAATTAAAATTATCGATAGCTGTTGTACAGTAAAATAATAATTTTTGTATAGAAAAAGAAAGTTATCGAAAAATCATCTCTGGCAAAGAAAAGTTATCGCTAAATTTTGAGGAAAAATTAAATTATCGATAACTGTTGTACAGAAAAGTAATAAATTTTATATAGAAAAAAAAGTTAGCGCTATGTTTTGTATGGAAAAATAAAATAAACTACAATTATTTTTTAAAGTAATAAAGTTATCGAAAACTTGTTTGTAGTTGTCTTAACATTTTCTTGAAAATAAAGTTATCGATAACTTTTTTTACAGAGAAATAATATTTTTTTTTTTATAGAAAAAGGAAGTTAATGCCAATTATTCTAAAATTATCGAAAATGTTATCGAAAAATCTCTTGTGGAAAAGAAAAACTATCGAAAGCTATTGCATAGAAAAATTAAGTCATCGAAAAGCTATCGATGACTTCATAGAAAACAATATTTTTTTATGACATTTTAGTAAAACAGTAGTTATCGATATCTTTTTGTATAGTTATCGACAACTACGGTGTATCGAACAATAAAGTAATCGAAAACTTTTCTATAGAAAAGAATAGATTTATATGACTTTTTGGTGAAAAAGTAGAGTTATCATTTTAGGTTTAAAAATAGTAACTTCAGCTGTGATATGGGAATGATGACAATTTGTTTTAACTGTGATATTTTATTTATTTATTCATTTTATTTGACCATCTAAAGTATATGTTTTATGTCGTGTGTTTGATGTCGAACTAAAACATATTTTTCGTCAAAAATGAAATGAAAAAAGGATAAGATTATTTCAAATATAAATAAATCCCTGATGAAGTTGGAAAAATACCAACGAAACGTCAGATAATAAATGAAATAAAATAAATCTTTTATTTATTTAATTAGAATAACGGACCTTGGAAGCCCGAATAGACATAATTGCTATTAAAAACGGATAGACCTTAATGTTTGCTGCCTTTTCAGCCGTCTATATGCCGCCGACATTTCGTTGTTGCTACACAACTCATCAGTAGACTCGAAAAATCTAAAAAGAATGTTTAAAGCCCAACTACGTGTTCCAAAATCCTCATGAACAAAATGCGAATCAGAACATTTGACGTCTTGCAACACCTTTACTCTTCTTAGCACTTTTGAGTAAAGTTATCGATAACTTCAGACCGGGTGCTGCCATAAAATTTTCGGAAAGCAATGTCTCTCTTGAATTTGCTGGGTCATGTTCGGAAGTTTTTTCAACTTGCCATTAAAAATAAAATTTTTATTAAAATCCATTTCAGACATGTTTGATTTTTTATGAATTCTTTCATTAACTTATCCCAACTAATTAATTAAATGTTAAACTTGTTATTGTTTTAATTTTCTTGTCATCAAAAAAAAGTTTACTTACCAAAAACTCTCAGAAGTTTTTTTTCTTCATTTCATTTCTTTTTTTGCTCTGTCGCATATATTAATTTAAAACAAAAATTTGTAAATAAAAAAGAAACTCGTAGGTGTTTTCTCTTTTATTAAATTATTGGGTTGAATAATGGGCTGCTGGCGTGTTCTTTTTTAGTCACTTATATTTAATGCACCAAAAATATAAATTTTCTTTATCACAACCAACCACAACAGAGATTTCTTTTTTTTTTTTCCTATTATATACATATTTTATTTATTTTTTTGTGTGTTTTATAATGGTTCTTAAACATTGCATTAATTAATGATATGAGACGCATAAATTTATATAAATGTTTTAAATAGATTGAGAAATATTGTTTCATTTCCATAATGAATCATTTTATTTGGAAATTTTAAAAATATACTCTTTTATATCTAGTTTTTACATTTGCATTGTAATTATTGTATTATTTTATGTTCTTCGTTGTGTTATTTTTGTGTTAAACCTGGTTGTTTTAGATCCTGCGAGCAACTGTTTTCAGAATTTTATATTCACTCAGCTGGTAAGCCAAAAAGTATGCTTCGTTTTGTTGCTTTGCAAACAAGAACGTTTGTGTTTTTATTACACCTGTAAGTTGTTATAATTTAATGCCTGCTTTTGGCTTTTGCCTGTGAGCCCGCAAGTAGACACCAACATATAGTTTTTTTGCTTCCTTTTTGTTGTTTTTAAAATAAACAACAATTTAAGTATAAGTGTGTATAAAAATTTTTCAAAATGTCCGACTAAATACATTCCTGTATGTTTGTGCAGCTGTAGTCGTTTTTGTTTTGACTTTTTTTGCATTTTATTTTAAATGTATTGCTTTAGCAGCTTGGCAGCTTTGACATATTTGTGTGTCTACCAAATATTAAAATGAATATGTATCCAAACGAAATATGTGTGTGTGCTAGAAAGGGACATAAAACCTAGACCAAGTTAATAATACTATACCAAAAAAAAAAAAAAAAAAAAAAAAATTGCTAATGTGCAGTCTTTTGACAAATCATATAAATTAAATAGATGAGTTTAAATTTCCTTGCACATCAATTAGTAAAATCTTAAATAATTTTTGTCCAAACATTTGTGTTCAACTAAAAACTTTGTATGATTTAAATAAACTTTCTACACAAAATTATAAAATTTAGTTTGCTTTATTTTTCAAAGAAATATCTGCCATAAATTTTGTTAAAAACATTTCTTGTAAATAAATTTTTTTTGTTTTGAAAAATTTCTTTCCTTAATTTCATTAAAAAGTTTTTTTCTGCCCAAGTAAAGTTTTCGTATCTATGAGCAACATCCTTCCCCTTCCTTCGTCAAATACACAATTTTAAGCACTTTTAAATTATTGTTATATGTACATATGTATGTATATTTCAGCGACAAATTTTTCCTCCAAATCGTGTTTGAAAGTTGACGACAATCAAAATGAAATTTTCTGGCAAAAAAAGAAACAAATCTAAATTTTTCGTTTGTATTTCTTTCACCTGTCTCATACACAGGCTTGCAATCCCATACAATTCACAGTTTATTCTCTTTACCAACAAACCAACTTTAACTTTGGTTTGTTTCAGCGTATTATTTTCATTTTAACCATACATTCACTGCTAAAATGCAACCAACAAAATAGTACAGAATATGTAAATATATATTTTGAATTTTCCGCATTTTCCTTTTTGCTTAAATAAAAATCGCCTGAAAGCACGCAACAATTATGTTTACTGAACTGTAACAGTGTGCGTGCGTGTGCTCATTCAATTTTTGGTTTCGTTTTAACTTTCAAAACAGTTTATTGGCTTGCACGGTTTACTCTGCAGGACTTCAACGTGCAGGAAATACTGTTGGGAAAAATAATTGGTGGTGAACTTAGAAATAGGAAAAAAAAGTGTGCAAATAAATGACAAATATTTTGTGCAACACGGTGCTGAAATGTGTAAACGCCTTCATCTATATTAAATTTTGATTGTCGAAAAATTTTCGACAATTAGTTATTGTTAGCGGACAATTTTCAAGAACAATTTTTTAATAGAAAATATGTATTATCGATAAGTTTTTTTAAAACAAAATATATGTTATCGATAAATTTTTATACAAATTGTTCATTGAAACATGTTATACTATAAATTTTGATTGCCACGCATTTTTCTAAGGTAAATATTGTTGTTATATGTTATCGTTAAATTTTCAAAGAAACTATCTGTTATCGAACAATTTTCTAAGAAAAATATTTGTTATCGAAAAATATTTGGTAGATATTTTATTTCTAGTAGATTTCGTTATCGATCAATTTCTGTGATCGACCATTTTTATGCCATTTATGCAGTCGGTAATGTTTTTTAAGGTAGCTTTTGTATTTGTTATAGATAAATATCTAAAAAACTGTTATCGAAATCTTTTCTCAAAATATTATTTTTATTGTTATTTTTTTTTTTAAATTTTTGTTTTCAATAAACTTTAAAAAAACTATTTGTTATCGAAAAATTTTTCTAAAAATATGATTTTTGTTGTTAATTTTTTTCTAATTTTTGTTATCATTAAACTTTATAAAAAAAAAATTTTGCTGTTATTTTTTGTTATCGGAAATTTTCGAACAAAATATATTCTTATCGATTAATTTTAATGGACTCTTTTTATGCCATGTTTGCTGTCGCCAGTGTTTGTTAAGGTAGTTTTTGTTATTTGTTATCGATAAATATTGAAAAATTTTCTACAAATATATTCTTTAATGTTCATACTTTTCTACAGAGTTTCTTGTCGCTAGTTTTTCTATACTAAGTTATGTTACTTGTTATCGATAAATTTTCCGATAAATTTTTATGGACAGTTTGTGTTATTGATACATTTTTTATAAACTATTTTAGTTGTTCTTCTATGATAGTTTTTGTTATTTCTTATCGATAGATACTCCGAAAAACGCATGTTATCGATAAGTATTAAAATGCTCAATTTTCGTTATCAATACATTTTTGTAGCGAAGTGGGTTGTGACCGCTAATTTGTCTCTGACAGATTTTATTACCTGTTACGATACATTTTCCCAAAGGATATCTGTTATCATACATTTTGCGACAGTGATATCTGTTATCGATAAAATTGTATAGATAATTTTCGTCATCGATAAATTTTTTCTCAAACATGTTTGTCCATAATTTTTCTGTGGCAGATTTTTTAATTTCTGTGGATAATTCGCTAATGATGGTAATTCCCAAAATTTTTAGAGATACTTTGCATTATCGATAAATTTTGTAGAAAACATTTCTATTTTTGATAAGTTTTCCAAAAACAGTTGTTATCGTATCATGTAAATTTTATAATAAAGGTTTTTTTGCTATCGATCATTTTTCTCTTTTTTGGTTTTGTTATCTGTTGTGTAAAATTTCCAAAAAAAAAAAAAAATTTTTTTATGGATAAATTGTATGGATAATTTTGTTATAAGAAACTTGATTGTCGATAACTAATAAAATGTCTAGAAACTATTAAAATGTGTGCTATTGTCAAGTCTTTCCATAAATATTTTCTGAACAAAAAGGATTTTTTTTTATAAATTTTTCAAAAACAAAAAAAAGATGGTAAGAATACATTTTCTTTGCGAAAAAATTTTCTATATCCACATAAATTCCTATGAAAAGCTTGCTTTTGATAAATTTTCTACAATAGATTTGTATAATTAATAAATTACTGGGGATAGTATTGGAGTAGTATTCGAAGACGGATTATGGTTTTACGTGAGGCCAGGTTTCAAATGAATTTCGAACAAATTAAAAAAAAAAATTTCTTATTATTTTTTTAGAACAATTAGAATTTTTAGTTAATATTTTCTAGTTCTGCATATTTTAAATCTGGTTTTTCAGATTCCACTTCGTGCAGTGAGGTTTCCCTATTAACTATTAATAACTTTTTATTAAAAACTTTATTTAACTGTTGTTGAGACATTTTGTTTTTTAGTTTATGAAAGCTGAAATTCCTTTATTGTCGCAGTATTTTTTCCCATTTTAATTCTGCTTTAGACCTTGTTTGTGGATAATTAATTTTTTATGCCTCTATTACAGGCAACGTGCAGCACGCAGTTTTTAATTATGGGTTTCTTTATTTATTTTTGGGGCACAACAGTTTCTTGTGTGTAATAGAGCCGAACGAAATAATTGAAATGAGCAGGAGCTGCTTAAAAAATGATTATTTTAATGAAGTAGTAAAAACCAGTGCAAGTGTGTTTGGTGTATATTGTAAAGCAGCTTTTCAGGAGAATATTTGTTATTTAAGGAAAGATGGCAACAAAATATTTTTCTACATTCATTCATCGGAAGTTGCAATAATATGAGCCTATTTTCTTAGGCGTTTGTATTAATATCCGGCTAATTGAACTTGCATTGGATTCTTCACGTCTGAATGATACGATAAAAATATTTTAGTTATATGTCGAGCTGTCGAATCATAATTTAGTTCTTGAAACTGTGTTGTAGAAAAAATAAACTCAGTTGAGGAGGTTGTGTGTTGTTGAGTTAATGAATATTTATTAGAAAAATTGTCTTGTTCAATATTATTATAATATGTGAATCAAAGTTTGATTTTAATGATTTTTAAATTCCGTTATAATTACACATAAAAATTACTTGAATAATTAAGTCAATAACTATCTATGAGTGATTAAATATTTGCTGGAAATAAAACGAAAACTCCCTGAAAATAATTAAAGGAAAACTAAAACAGTGATTCCAAAAGTAACTTGACTTTTTAAACCATGGAAATGGAAGAAATTTTCAAAATCAAAACGTTTTTAATGACTTAAACGAGTTTGAAATACCCAAGTGCTTCTCTTAGCATTTCCATATTTATACGTTCTTTTCAATTTATCAAAATTTTCATGCAGGCTTGTGTGCTGCCAAAAAACCAAATAGTTTTCTTATTTTACTAAAAACGAACACAAAACTTGTTTTGTCTCCAGAATGACCCACAGCGAAGTTGTGACCTCAGAGACCTGTTAGTAGGGCCCCTACCAATTCATCCCTCGAGGCGACTGTGGAAAAACATTAACAAACAATTTTGAATTGCCTAAAAGTATGCAGTATTATACAAAGTGCTTGTCTATTGTGGCACGTTTTTATGTCTTAGGCATTTTAAGATCTCTTTATTTGGCGGCACCCAGAATAAATTAGTTTGGTATGCAAATTACGCTATCGAATCCATTCCGTTCGAATTCGTATAAGATCGAATTCGTATAAGATATTTTGTGTTTTTATTATTTATTACGTGTGCGATTTATTGTATAATTCGATTCGAACGGAAAACCTTTTGAACGATTGCATTCAAATGCGAACAAATTCGAGTCAGTGCTTAAACAATTTGACATATTTGTCGTGATCGGGAGCATCAGGAAAAATCGTTTTGTATGGAAATTGGGCAACCGAATCTACTCCCTTCAAAATCAGCCATATTCGTACAACTGGGCTTGCAAATCACATTGCATGATAATTTTCCATGGTAAACAGCAATAAGATATATAATATATGTACATAGCTATTCATTTCAGTTTTTTTCTACAACGAAGAAAAAGAAATAAGTAAAATGTATTTATTTTACTATTTTGACAACAAGTTTGTGAAACACATTTTTTTTTGGGAAATTTTTGTTTCATGTGTTTGTTTGTTGCATACAAAAAACCAAATTTTGGTCTTTTTCATTTTGCCAACAAGACTAAAATTGTGGTTTACTTGGCAAACATTTGGGCTTAAGTTCTAGAAAGAAAACTAAGGCATACTTTCGGGTGCTTAGCTGTGTTGCATTTTATTAAATATTTAAGCGCAGCACTCATCTCATGTTAATGAGTACTGAATATGAAACAAGTACATTAGCTTCTTTTAGTTTAATTAAATTTTATATAACATAAAAATATTATCTTTATAACTTTTTATTTAATTAGACTGCGCCTATCATAACGAGCTTAACACTTAATTGCAGTCCAAATGCATTCTTGTTGTTAAAAAATCATTAAAACTTTGAACTCGCCAATCTAAAGTTGCGTCCTCGCACATTCACAATTTTACACCCCCTGACGGCACCACGATTAAACTAAGGGCTATGACAGTTTTTACTTTTGCTCTGTGCTTGGCCAAATCGGTTTCCTTTTAGCATCAACTCAAGTGTAAAAGTAACTAAAAAGTAATGAGCACAGTTTTAGGCGCTTAAAACTCCTGCATGTATACAAACAAACATATGTAATGAGTTTAACAAACCCAAAAGTCGTTAAACGAAACCCAAAAGACTAGAAACACCTTAAGGAAACGTTTCTGTGTCAAAAACGGCTGTAATTGTTTTTGGTATACAAAATAATTGTAATACAGCGTAATAAACACAAATGCCTAAAGTGTATGTGTGTGTGTATTTGTAATGTGGGGAAAAAAGAGAAAAGAAACTATTACGCGAACAATCCTAGGGGAAATTTATTTGAGTAAAAAATACAAATTTTAATGAAACCAACTGGTTAAAAAAATATAACAAGTCAAGTAATTAGTTATTTTGAAAAAATAATTAGTGAAAAAAATTGCAAATAAACTTTTGACTTCATTTAGGAGTTAAAAAAGAATGGCAAACTTGGCATACTTTAAGGATGACCAAAACTTAAATTAGAAATGAATTAGTAATTCAGATATACTCCTTCATTGCCATTATTGAGCTCAATGTTCCTTGCAAAAAGTCAGTGAATACAAAATTGTTTCAAATATTGTGTTAAAAGGCAATGCTGTAAAACACCGATTCTCCAACTCTAGTAATTGCCAAGTTCTTTTTATTATATTTGTTTTTTATATAAAAGTTCTTTGAAATTTGTAAACTTAGAGTGAAAGTAGATTTCCTTCAAAACTGCTACAAATGCTTATTGTGTCTTAAATTTTGTATGTCTAAAGGGAAAATTTATTGTATCATTGAGGTGAATAATTTTTATCTGGCTTGGGTTCGATTTTATTTCCATCCTATTGAAAGCACTTGTGTGAAGGCGGATGAAAAAGGATGAGCTCGCAGGTTTGGCAAAAACAATTCCATCGATAATTTTCACCGTTGACATTCGTCGCTGGACCTTTGACATTGCCAAATTATCTCATGTGTAGATGAGATAATTTTGGACAATTCAAGGAGTTTCGATGTTTCAATCGACGGTTGCGGGCTCTTGGAGACCAGTAACGGAAGTTTTGCTTGTTGAGATGGCCGTTCAAGTGCAAATGAGTCTCGTCGCTCTAAAAAATGGGATTTACAGAGCGAAATGGCTCCAACATCGCTTCTCAAAAATTTTTGCTTAAATTAAAGTCGCTTGCTTTCCTTCAGTTCTAGAGCGATTTGAATTTTAAAATGATGAAACTTCAAATTCTTTTTTAAAATATCATGAATAACAGCTCTTGAACGTCCCAGTGTGGCTGCTCTTTTCCGCATTAAAAGTTGTGACTTTTCACGTAAACTGCTTTCAACCAGTTCAATGCTTTCAAGAGCAGTCCCTGAAAATCGACTGGTCCCTGACCATGAGACATTCGTAGCCCAAGCAGCTGAGCGTCAGCTCTGGACCCACAAACGAATTAAATTTACACGCCAATCATCACGTATTCGCCGAATACCGAACTTAATTACCGAATTACTTAAGAAGCACTACTCTTGAAAAATGTCTCCACAGCGAACACGCAATGCTCACTCGACCACTGCGACTTTGTGAGTGACAAGTCCGCACAATCGACAATTCCAATGGCGTCACCCTCTCGCTGCATCGTTTATTATTATTTTAAATAATTGTATTTAAAATTAAGAATTTGCCCGTATTATTTGATTTTTAGACAGCTGTCAAGACACAGTATAATAGTCTGAACTGGCCGTAAGGGCAGTACAGCTAATGTACAACCCTGTTATAGCTGCGTATCGAAATGGTTTAGCTGCCCTAATGTGTCTTCTTCATTCAGTGACCCAGCACACTTTGCCTGTAGTGCCCCGTATAAGCTTCAAAAAAGAGAAGTCTTCACAAATCGAAAATAAAATTAATTTTTAAGCAAATATTTAAAAAGAAATTTTTGTGGGATAAGCCATAAAAAAAGAGATCATTAAAATGTATAATTTATTAATATTTAAATCTAAATGCAGAAACACAACAAAAAACTGTTTTTCTCCTTTTGAAAAAACTTGAAACATTTTTCGAAATTTATTTTGTGCCATTGTCATAGAAAACTTAAAAAAAACTCATGCCATTTTTGTTGTTGCTGTTGAATAAAGTGTTTATGTTTTTTGTTCTTTTGTATGGGGGAAAAGTAATAAATATATTTGAATTTTATTTTATTGTCTCGCAGCTCTTTCACATTGATTCAGGTGATAATTTATGAGTGAATCATGTTTTTTTTTGTACGTCTATTTAATTTTGCAATTTCTTATGAGAGTCCACAAGAGACGTGTTTTAATTGCATATAAAAATCATGCTGTATTTTTTTTTTTTTTTGATCCTACGCCCTGTGGTGTTTTGGGGGGAAAATAAAATTTTTTCTTTGACAACTAATGGTTAAAGATCTAATGGCGCAACTCTGTTGGAAAGTGTTTGTTCTAACTAAAAAAATAAAAATACAATTAGTCACGAACTGGGTTCGAAGCAATTTGGGTGTTGATGAGCGACGTGGTGGTTGTGAAACAGCCACGGTATATGCCTCTTGTCTTCTTCCGAACTGTTCCGAACACTTTCAAACTGTTATCACAAAAAATCTTTTTCAATTCTGAGGAAGTTGTCGATCATATAGTACGACTGTACAGCTAAAATTAAAACTGTATTAGTTTTGTTATTTTCGGTTGTTTTTATAAAAATTATTCCAGGCTTAGAAATTTCTATACAACTTTCAATAAACATTGGGCCTGGCCGATTTTGCATGGATTTTTCATCAAAAGCTCGGTGGATGTAATGGCTCTTCGTGCGTTACTAGTTCGTGTTGTACTTGTTCATGTACCCACTGAAATGGAAATGAGAGTCATCGCTCATTATGAGCGTCCAATTTGAAAAATCGTCCACTTCATCATGGACACGATTATTCCCCGTTCTTGGGGAGTGCGATACACTCCATGGCTTGTTCACTTGTATTCTACAGCTGTCTAGTTCAGAAATGTAGAAACAGATGTGACATTCACAAAAATAAGAAGAGCAACCAGGTGATTTCTTTTGGCCCACCTGCTTGTAGATTTAGTTATAATTTTTATTTATTCACATATAATTGTATGTGAACATCAAATACAATAATTTCTTTATTATTTTTTATAACAAGCTCACTTCACAAGAAGTGAATAGCAAACTTTCTTTACTCCCATTAAATTCCTACTTTTATTTATATTTATTTATATACTTCCCCCCCACAAAAATGTTCAAGGAGTTTAATTGCCAAGCCAACATATCCAAATTAAACATATCCTTGAGAAAATATGCCAGGCGAACGAACACCGCCTGTGACTGACTTCTTTCAACCACTTAATTATAACCAGCTTGTTGCCTGTTGAAGTAAATAATTTCATTAATTTAATTGTATACCCCAGTTTGTAAGCATATCCTTTGAAAGAAACAAAAAAAAAAAAATTCTTACATCATTTGCTGGCGCTCAGTCTTACAAACAACTCCCACAATTGCACTAAGTAGTGTTACAGGCATAAATGTGCAAACACATACCCACATGCATTAACTCGCAAATGTGTGGCAACATTGAAGGCATTTTTTCGCTCTTTTTATTCACAAGTTACAATAAGTTTTATTTGTACAATTTTGTAAATCAAAAAATGTGAAATAAAACCACAAAAAGAAAAATTTTAACACTTCTGCTCATAATGATGGATATTTCCATCTCAATACAAAAATTCGAAAAATCTCTCAACAGCAGGCCAGAAAGAGAGACTCAAAATTCAATCGTTTTTCAAAAGAAATGCAGGTGTGATGTATTTCAATAGATTTTCTATTCTATCTTTTCATGTTATCCAGCTATTGGATGGACTTCAAACGATTTCTATAGCTCATCGTTCGATTTCACTTTCACATTCTCTCTCCCTAGCAAATTAATTAATTTTTCCATCAAATGTGTCATGCGAAAACCACTTTGAAAATAATTTATTTTAATAGAGCAACAGAGAGGCATGATGAAATTATTTTCAGCCATTCATAAAAAATATTCTGCCATAATGATGCATATTTCTATCACAACAATAATTCAAAAAATTCCTCCATACAAATAATTTTTGCTGCAAGATGCACAATTACATCGTTTTTCAAAAGAAATGCAGGTGCAATGTATTTCAATAGATTTTCTATTCCATCTTTTCAAATTATCAGCTATAGTCCATTCAATCAAACGATTTCTATAGCTCATCGTTCGATTTCACTTTCACATTCTCTTCCCCTAGTAAATTAAGTGATTATTAAATGATATTGTGTGACAGGAAACCACTTTGAAAACGATTTATTTTAAAAAAGCAACACAAGCATGATGGCATCATTTTCAGCCTTTCGAAAATATTCCGCTCATAATGATGGACATTTCCAACACAACATAAATTCCATAAATTCCTCAATACAAATAATTTTGCTGCAACGCAAAAGGAGAAAAAAAAGATCCATTGAGCGCCTCGATGGATGAATTGGTAGAGTGTCCTACTAAAAGTCCCCGAGGTCGCAGTTTCGATTCCTGCCGAAGGCTTTGGGTGTTTCTGCAGACAAGCCAAAAGCTTCGCAGTTTTGTGTTTGTATAAAAAAAAAGAAAGAAAAAAGTTTTTCGAAAGAAATGCAGGTGTGATGGATTTCAAACAATTTCTATAGCTCATCGTGCGATTTTAATTCCACATTCTCATACCTTAGCATTTTAAGTGATTCACTATCTACTGAATCTTAGGAGCTGTTAAAAATGTCATGTGTGTCCAAAAAGTGTATGCGTATCAAAGAATTTTTGACAAGTCTGGCCGATTTGCTAATCTTTTGAAAAATTTTCAAAAACTATCATTTTCTATGAGACGAGAGTTGCCTTTTCGAAGTTGTTTGCAAACGTATAATCACTGTGTGACCGTTTTGATGCGACTTTTTAAAGATTTATCTAGCAATTTTCAGTGAATGAATCGTACGATTGACTGGGATAGTGTATCACGGCCTTAAATGAAATCCACTTTGAAAACGATTTATTTTAAAAGAGCAACACAGGCGTGATGAAATCATTTTCAGTCAAGCAAAAATATTTAAAAATTGTAAATTTGGTTTTTTTATTTCGATTTCTTATGGTGTGCTGCGAATCGATTTTCAAAATGATAAAATCAAAATCCACGGTGACTTTAAAAAAAAAATTGCATAGAAATCACTCAAAAGATTTAATCCTTTTTTTTCATACAAAATTTTTTTTTTGGCAAGTTTTTAGCTGGTGTTGTGTTATTTTCCTCTATAAACTGTTGGGTTCTAAAAGGGCCAGACTACAAAAAAAAAGACATGAGAATTCATTTCACTAAATTAAACTCTTTTTAATTCAAGTTTTTGCTCCTTGTACACATTATTTTTATATATGTACATACATACATATTGTTTTATGTCATTGAACATGTGTGCACTTGTATGTGTGCGTTACATGGCAGACATTTTCATCATTATTGTTTTCAACGTCATCGAGTTTTCACATTTACATGCTCTATTACAACTGTTACCATGTAGAGTTTTTTTTATTTTTTATAAAACAATGTCGGCATGTGTGTATGTGTGTCTCCATGTATGTATGTGTTGCTTGTAGTTTCGTTGCTGTTCGTTCCTGAAAGGACAATTTATCTATTCATATTCAAGTGTTTATAATAGCTTTTATTAAAAACTAAACAAATGTATGGTTTCCTTGGTTGTTTGGCACAGAAAAAGAAAACTCATAATAAAAATATCTAATTTCAAAGTACAAAGACAGAAAAAAAAGAATTAAATAACGGCAACTAGAGACTTTGTAATAAATGTGTGCTTTAAAATAGTATAGTAGTAGTGGCAGAATGGCTAATTGAAACTTAAATTGATTTATTAATAAACATCAATAAGCAGCGAGAAATCGTTTTAAGGCATCTGTTAATTTATATTATTAGAGAATATCAACTCTGCGTCAACGCCGGCCGCAGTGGGAAATAAAGTTTAAATTTCTTTTTTATTAAAGAATTTATCTCTAATGAAAATCTCAATTAAACATGTAGGCAGCACAAAAATCTCCAGTAAATAAAAAGATAAACAATTCTTAAGCTTTTATCAATAAATATAATATTTGGGGCCAAATCGTCGTATTCGTGATCGAACGAATATCATATGGCGATTCCAAGTCTCATACAAGGAATCACAACAACAACAAAAAAAACATCCGTTCAGCAAATTTTGCGTAAAAAAAATTTGTCAATAACACATTTTGTTTACCAATTCCATTGATAACTTTCTTCAAAAGAAATTTATAGAGAACAAAAATTTATCGATAAAATACTTTATATATAGAAGATTTATCGATGACACTGATTCGCTATACGACATTGACATGGCATATTTAGAGAAGAAGACTACAAATCGATCAGCATTTGCAGATTTGTCAGACTTTTAACGTAACGTAAGTTGCAATTTGACAAATATGTCATACCAAAAAACTGCTTAGAAAACACCCCAGGGATGCACTTGTTTCTTCTGTATTTTCTAAAATATTTTTTCTAAAAAAATATTTTTTAGAAAATGGCATTTGCTGCTTCACAAAGTTGTCGCATTAAGTTTATCACTTTAACTGCTGGTAGGAAAAGAACGCAAGGAAACATGACAGAAAACTTGTTGATAACAGTGTAAAGTGGCAGGCAAAGACATGCAAAACTAACAAACAACCACAAGTAAACGAGTGTACGCGCTCGCACAGTGCTTTGTCTCTCGTACAAAAATACCCAAGAAATTATTTTCTGTTTTTTGTTTTTTTTTGTTTTGAAGAGTTACCTGGTTTGATAAATAACAATGCAATTTTACTATTTAAGGTCTAAAAATAGACCTTATTAATGTTTTCCGTCTTTTTTGTTGATGCTAATCAACTCATCAGAAGAGTCGAAAAATCCTAAAAGAATATTTGAAACACAACATAATTAGGCCATGTCTGGTAAGATGTACCTTCCGAGATATCGCAACCGTATTTGTGAGAAAGCGGAGGCACTGGCATAAATACTGCTCTCCTCCCCACATGCTCTACATTTATCTCCTCGCGCTATTCCTATGCGGTTAAGATGTGCCAGTTGCTGAGAGTGACCTGTCATAACTCGCATTATTCTACTTAATTCGTCGTAGCAGGTCGCCCTGTTTTTTCTCATCTGGATCCCCCATAGAATTCTTGCATTGATTCCCATGATTTCGTTATTCGAGAGAATTAAATGGGCTGTGTGTGCACAATTCTTTAGCTCGAGATTTAACTGCATTGAAAAGTTTCGCGCAGATTGCATATAAGTGAATCGTTCTTTCTCCTTCCGAACGGTTCAGTGAATTAATTCTTTCGTTCTTGTTTATGGGATGTCCTAGATCTTGGCTTTGATTTGACCTTGTGTGTGTATGTGTGGAAAACATTGAAAACTAAATTTCATATAAATCAGCGGTAGGCGTGTCTTTTGTTAATGATTACATTTCTCTTAATTTTAAGTCTGATCATGATGCAATTAATAAGCTAAACTTATTAGCTGAACCGGTAACCAACTGACTTTGCAAACTTTTACGAGTTTACCGGGATGAAGGGCTGCCGAAACGAGTTAGCAAAACAGCGTAGACGCTAGTCACCTCGCTTTTGTTCGATCTAAAGTTTGTGGCAGTTTTGTGCTTTCCACAATTTTCTGAAGTTGTCCATTTATTATTTTTATTCTAAGGAAGAGGCTGCCAGGGGTCCGAGTACTAAATTTTAAATCTCTTCAACAGCTGTTACTATTTTTGTTTAACTTTTATGTGGCCTCAAAGCACTGTGATTCGCCTTGAACAACGTATCCAAATTCTTACCGCATACAACCAACAAGTACTGCAGAGAAAGCAATAAAATACAAAGAAAAAAAAAAGATGTAAGGAAATCTATTTAACAAGTGACCTAAAAAACTGAAATGAAAGAAAGAAAGAAATTTTCGTTCTGTATTTAACGCTATTTGCGTAGACCACTGACTGACTCCTTTTGCTCTGAAAGGACGAGTCGCGGTGCAGAAATATTTTAACAAGTTACTTTTGTAATATTTGTAAGGCTTCAAATAGTTGCTGTGTTGTTTGGCTGTGTAAATGCGAACATGTTTGTGGAATGAAAATGTGTAACACATTTTCTAAATTATTTTGCTGCCACACATTATTTTTTTCTTTCTTGTTTGCACTGGCACATAGTCTTCTATTTATACATAAGTATGGACATTAAGTGTGTACTTTTAATCTTTATTAACAAATTTGAGTGAGTAGCTCGTTTAAATCTATTGTTGACATGCAAATCCTTGTTGGCTCGTTACTGAAATGTATGACTACAAAGATGGCCTACATGTATGGCAAATATGTATGTATGTATGTGTGTGCGCAAATGAAAAACTTTGACCTCAGAGAGCCATTTGCCATTTGTTTTTGCAAAAAACAAAAACATTTTGTTTTAATTCAAATATAAATCAAAACAGCAATGGAGTAGTGCTTAGCAACCCTTAAAAACAGCATCCCTTGATTTTGTTTTGGCACAAAAAATGGATGCTGCAAAAATAATTTGCTCAAAGATTTGATGGGTACATGCGTACAAAAACCATGAATGAGGTGGCTGAGTTAATCAGTGGGGTAAATAATGGTTTCTATAATACGAGCAAAAGGGAAACCATTTTGTTTTTCGTTTTGCCCAATGAAAAAGCGCCTAAAACATTGTCGGATACCAGTTCACCCAGGTTGCGAAGTTGTTCGGGTATTTTCTTATATTCTGCTACCAAAATTTTAGGGCGGCTATAATGGTACTAATTGCCGTAAAATGAAAAAGTGTGCTGCCAGATGCTTACAGATTTTGTACGCGAAGCCGGTGTTGGATTTGTTATCAAGCACAAATTTTGCATACCTATAAAAAAATATTAGCGCAGTTCATTATTTGGTGCAAATGTCTTGCGTAAGTGCGAATGCAAGAAATCGTTGCTTTTTCTTTGCAACCCAACAACAAAATATACAAGGTTGCACTCGCAATATTTTTGCATTTACGCACCGCTAATTATATGTTGCTTTTTTCGCATGAGTATTGCGTTTGCAACACTGACACTCGAACAGCTGACATTTTAAAACGAAGCGAACAAAAAATTGTAGAGATGGAGCCAACAGCAATTACCAAAAAAAAAAAAAAAAATAAAACGTGAAAAATTAAAAATTGTGTACTAATTTATCAGCTGTTATTTGGAATGCAATAAAATTTGCAAAGTTGTTAAAAAGGGTGCTCAATATCAGTTGCAATATAATCGCAAATGCAATCAGTCGCAACCAAAAACGCACCAAACGCTGAGTACCGCTATTATTTATTTTGAATGCTTGAAACCGTTATGAATTCGCGATTTTATGTTCTGTGCAAATACGTTCCTCTGGCAGCACTGTTTTTGTCAACATATTTTCATATTTTTCTTAGTAAATTTCGCATTTCAACAATCGAATTATTAATAAACTAAAAACCTCCGGCAGACTTTGGCTTCAGTTTTGGCAGGTCCACGACCCCTTCTACAAACCTATAAAACTTATTTCTTTCAAAGACTGGCTCTTTATTGTAAAGTTTGCCCAATTTTATAGCACACATTTTTGGAACCACCCTGTTATGAGTGTTTTCCAAAAATAAATTTAAACTTAAAATTTATTGCTTTGGTTTCTTCTTGAATAAAAACTACTTTTTCTTTGATAAAAGTTACAAAATCCCTGGTACATTTCTTAGAAAAAGAGCACTTTAAGCGGCTGGTAAACAAAGTTTTGACACTAGTCTACTATTAAATAACAAGTTGATGCATTAGTGATTTTACCCGGTAGACCGGCCTTGCAAAAATTACTCCTTTGGATCACGTAGCTTAATAATTATTTGTAGAAAAGTTTCCCAGCTTGCGTTTCAAAATTGGAAAAAAACTGCCTTACCTCATAACTTTTTTCGTCTATCACACTGTTTACCACTACGAAGAACCGCACAACAGTAAAAACTGCATGTATGGCAATGCCAAGTACAGCAATACTTTGATTGGCCATCTGTTTGTCAAAACCTGCTCTAAAAAAATAAAGTCGTTAATGCCGTGTAGAATATGTTTTACGCATGGTAAAGCAGGGTATTAATAGAGTGTCATACCTGCCTTATCATGTGTTGGAAAACGACCCGTTGCCATTAAAACGCATTCAAATTTTGTTTTTGTGTTTTTTTTTATTCATCCAACATGAAATTGTGGAAGATTTTTTTTAAATCTTTTTTTTTTATGTTTTTGTGTGGTATTTTTCGTATGGTTTTTCTTATTCCTCCCGTTTTTATTATATGCATTATGTATATAAGTATGTATGTAGTTTTATGTATGTATATAATGGTTGATTTTGTTTTGTTTTGTTCATTATTTTGTTACGTTTGAATAAAAGTTATTTATGTATGTATATATTTTATTTTTTTCTCTTTAATGCATGTATTTGAATATTAATCAATATGGTATTTAATAATGTTCAATGAGTTTTTACTTCCTCCTCTTCTGCTTCTGCTTCGTCTTTGAATACATATGTTTTTAATAATTATTTTAATTTTTGATATTGATAATGTGTTTATGGGGGGGGGGGGGGGGGACTTTTTACTTGGTATTCTATAGAATTATTGAGAGATGGTAAATTGTAATTGTTTATGTTTATATTAAATATGTTTGTTTAATATGTTTTGAAATAATTTGTTTATTGCATTTTATTTATTTATTTTTTCAACATTTACTTTAATAATGCTTTAAATATTATGAGATTTTTAAAATTTTGTAACCTGACTTTTTAAATGAAGAATTTTTTATTTTTGTTCACAACTAATTTTTTGTTTGCTTAATTTTCTTTTCAGCTTAAAATTAATTGGGGTAAGTTTTTTATTTAATTTTTTTTTTTTAATATTTAGTATAAAAATGGGGGTCTTTTTGGTATGTTATTAATTTAATGGAATGAAATTTTCTTAATTGTGCGAAAGTGTGTATTGTATATTTTAAAGAATTTTTTTATTCATATATTTTAAAAGTTGTATGTGTTTTTTATTTATATTATGAGTTAGGGAATAGAGATTTTAAATGCGGCGTTTATTTTTATTATTGATGAATGAATGAATGATATATGATTTAATCAATGATGAAGATGAGATTTTGATTTTAATGTTCTTGTTTTTTTATGGCATAAATAATTTTTAAAATTGTTTATGATTTAATATATGCAATGAAATGCTGTTAACACAGTTTTCAACAAAAAAATTTTAGAAAGCATAATTGGAAACAAAAGAAATTGCTTGCTAAAAAAGGATATATGCTGCCTTTGCACCTGCTTGCGTTAAAGGTAAAAAAAAACTTCTGGAACTGCTTAAAAACTAAAATTTACAAATTGTTAAATGAAATGCATCACATTTTTGTGAATATATACAAAAAGGACATATGGAAACTTTGAGTATCCTTCAACCACTTGGAGCCATAATTTTAATCTGCCTCTGAAATGACTATTTACAAGTAGTAACGAGATTTCAAATCATTTTCATAAGAAATATGAAATTTGCATAAACAAGGATAATTTGTAAAGTTTATATACATATCCTTAAATCGCAATTTAAAATGTTAAAAAACAAATAATAACAAGTTTTTAATGTAATTCATGCCCAACTTTGAATAGTATCAGATAAAAAAAACAGGATATAAGGAAGTAGAAAACATTCTCACACTGGTTGGAACGCAAATATGCATAAAGCTTATATAAATTGCAATTGCATTGAAAAAAAAACTAGAATTTTATTCTTAAAATATTAAAAAAAATTTTTTTTCTCAACACAAATTAAAAAAGGATATAGGAGAAAATGCCTGGTTCTTGCCTCATGAAAAATACAACTTTGCACAAGCATAAAGCACATGATATAACGAGTTGTTATCAGGCGATTAAGAATTTTATTCTTAAAATATTTAAAAAAAAATTTTTTCTCAAAAATTTTTTTTCTTAAAATAAAGGATATATGGGAAGTAGCCTTGTTCCAACCTCATTAAAAATAAAACTTTGCGCAAGGATTAAGCACACAGCTATACGAGTTGTTATCAGATTTTAGTCAAATTGGAACTATTTTCGAAACCATAAATTGACTGTATTAGCAGTGTATTTTGGTGCCATTGTCACTAAAATAAAAATGTTTAAAGAAATGATATATTGAAATAATCAATATCCTTGCAGCGTTAAGAATGAAATCAAGCATAAAGCATTCATAAATTGTTATTAAATCAGAATACAATTTTAAATTTAATTTTTAGAGTATAGATTTCCAAATATAACATGTTTCCAAAAAAAGGATATATGGAAGAAGGTTTTATTTCGGCACCCTTTGAATTGAAATTCGTCACAGGTATAAAAAACTCGGTATTACGAGTAGTTATCAGTTTTCTCGGAAATTCGAATCAGCTTTGTAGGCAGAAATTAGTTTTTCTTTAAAGGCAAACAAGTCCTTATTTCGTTTGATATCTGCAAAAAACTTAACGTATTGTATAAATGCAATAACAAGCAAATCTTATTGTATTTCGTTAATATTGTTAACAGTTTGTAAATGTTTGAATAAAGGATATTAATAATTTTTGTATCCATGACGGATGAAATTGCGATTTGAGCAACTAAACTTAATAACATAATATTTTAAATATAGAAAAATTTGTTCAAAATATTAAAAAAAAAAAATTAAAAAAAGGATATATGAGAGCAAGTCATATCCTTAAGCCAATTGCACTGCAGTTAAGCATATGACGTAGCAGCCTTAGTTTATATGTTGTGCTGTACTGTTTGTTGCAAAAATTCGCTTTATAAAATTTCAAATTACAAAATATGAAAAAGGATCTATGGGAGCAGGCCGAATCCTTGCGTTAATTGAACTGAAATTTCGCCACTGACTTAATGGCGTTGGCTTATTAGTTGCTGTCTAATATTTTATGCAAAATAATGCACTATAAATTTTTTGTGAAAAAAGGATATATGAGAGCAAGTCATAAGCTTGCATTAATTGAACTTAAATTAAGCTCATAGCATTAATAGCACTAAATTATAAATTGTTAAGTAGTTTTGGGTCCGTATCCATTGCTTTCTAAAATTTCAAGTTAAACTGTGTGAAGGGTTTATTATTTATTATTAAATTTTGCGATAGGTGATTTTAATGAGAATTTCTTGGACAAATTGTATTGGTTTTTCTTTTCTCAATATTGAATATTTTTCAATGCTAAATTTATTTTGAAGCCGAAACTTGTTTAAGATAATTTTTAACTTTAAACGATCGTATATGCCGAAATTGTATATTGTTTATTGATACTTGTTGAGTAAATTTTAAAGTATTTTTAATTTTGATTTTCAATTTCTATAATAAAACTGGTTTCCAAAACGTGGGACTATAAATTTTTAAAAATCAGATAATTTTTTTTAGCTTTTTTTTTTAATTAAGAAAGTTTTTAAATGCCATGAAACTCTTTCTTAATGCAAGTTTTCAATTCTTAATACTAATTTTTATATTTCATATATTTTAAATTGGAAATTTTTTTTATTTTGTATATTTTCTTCTCTTTTTTTTTTTTTTTTTTGTTTAAGCAATATAAATAGTTAATGTTCACAACACTACATTTATAATTAAAAATTTCGGTTTTTTCAATTATTTTATTTTATATTTTTTTTTTTTTGTAAAAAATTTGTTCAAAAAGTTGTCAGAATATTTTTGGTTTTTATTAATTATAAATTATTACTATTTAGTTAGTTTTGGTTTTTGTCCTTCTCTAAAGTAAATTAACTATAAAAAGCCTCTGAATTCCAGTTTATTTAAAGCAACTTATATTAAAGAGCAAAATCATATCTTAATGCTGTACCTAGAGTAATCGGAATGTTTCTAATAGAGCGTAAATTATGTAAGTCTTTGAACGAGCTTGATTTTCTTTTAGCATATTTTTGGAGTGGCGGAATAAGTAAATAGGTCGGTGATTTTAAAATCCTAACAACGTTTTTGGCCAGGGAAATAAAATGGCTACAATTTTGGTTGATTGGTGGGGAAATTTTGCAGGAGAAAAATTTGGCAATAAATTTTTGTTTCGTAAAATTTTAGCAGTATTTAGGATAAATAAAAATTTTTATATTTTGGTGATTCGCAAATCTCTTAAATTGTATTTTCCTTCAAATGGTGTATCAAGTATTTTTTGGGTCAATCCTTTTTGATTGAGTTGCATGAAATTTAATCTGTTTTTGTTGTCCTCAATCATAATGCCTTGTTGCAGCAACAAGCTGCTGCAATAATTTTGCCCACAAAAATTTAATTTATTTATTGTTCATACACAGCTGATTTAAGCTTTTGCATGACGACACGTTGCTTGAATATTGGGTTTATGCTCGTGACGTTTCAAAGGCATCGCAGGCTTCTCGGTTTTGCTTCTTGTGGGAATATTTTGTATGAGGTTTACCTGAACTATAATGTTGCGGCAATTTAAGAAGGTTCACCAGACTAATAAAAATTTATACATAGATTTAGTTGGTATAAAAAATTGCATTTACAAATATAAAATATATGTAGCTTTCATGGGCTGCTGGTCATGAGACCGACCCTTTTGGGTTCTAGAAGGTCCCGACAAATTTTTATATAATGTTTTAATGCAATATTTCTCTAACGAAATTTTGTTCGCAACATGTTGCTTAAGCGGCTGACATATGATACATGGTTTTGTGGCTGCATAGAAATTTTGAAAATGTGTAAATAAATATTTTTGATTCATACACATTCGTGCTAAATGAGGCCAACATTTTGTGAACCCGGTTCTCTTTAAAACATTAACGAAACTGCAGCAGTTTATTTATGTGTCATTTTTTTTTGGCAACATGTTGCCACAATAATGTATATAATAAAAATGAAATGAAACCTATAATTCCTGCAACAATTTCTATGAACTTGCGAAAAAGCTTGTAAAACTTTTCAAAAATTTTGAGCAGTTTATAGATATAAATTAATATTCAGTCTTTTAATTTTTGTTAAGGGTTGTTGTTGTTGTTGTTGTTGCAAGCTTCAAAGAGTTCATAGAAATTTTTGTAGGGAAAAATAAAGAAAAATCATAAAACAATTGAAAATACTTACCATTTTTTTTTTCCAAAATAATCAAAATGAAAACCAAAAATGGTATTTGAAATTATAATTTTTAATTAAAGGAAGTATAATAAAAGTAAATAATTTTCTCGTCTTTATAATAAATATATAAATAATTTTTTTCCTGTATGAATCAGAAAAGTATACAGTTTTTGTGTTTGTCATTAAAAATACAAATAAAATGTTAAAGCTTTGTTTATTTGATAAAATGTAAGGGGCAAAATAAAATTATAAATTAATAATTTTTGTATAATACAAGTAAAAGTGATGCATGAGAAATAAAATGAAAAAATTGACAAATAGAGGAAGCACTTGTGAAAGAAAATAGAAAAAAAAAATATTTAAAAGAATTTTATAGCTAAAATTTTTTTTTAGTATGATGCTGCTGCAACTTTTTCAAGTGGCCATAATTTGAATTTAAAAAGATTTTATCATCCAGGCAGGCGCAAAGCAATTCTTTGTGACAATAAATCTTGATTAGGCTTAGCAACAAGTTGCTAAACATGTTCATGAAATCCTATTGCTTGGCAATGTGGCCTCAAATTTTCATGCATCAAATATCAAATATGCAAAACAAGTTGACAACATTTTTATATTCGCAGATATTTCTTTTTTTCTTCCTATTAAATGCTTAAAGGTTGAGATATGTGTGTTAAATGCTAAAGAATATTTGTTGACTTGTTCTTTCGTGTTGATATTTCTTTCCAAAATTTTAGCTTTCAAAATATTAAATATTTATATTTAATTTTAAATTACACCTGACTTTTGTAAACATCACACCTCGGCACCCACACTTTTAGCTAAAAAAAACCAAAAGTGTTTGTGAAAAATTTTGTTTTCCTACATTTTCTTATGGTTGTGTTAATATTAATAGGATTCATTGTTAAATGATAATTAAAAATACTTACTAAACTATAATTATTAAACATTTATATCATTTCCTAAGAAACCTATGAATATATTTTCAAAATAATGGCAAATTATTCAATGACTTTTTTTATGAGATTCTCTTAAGCATAAATTTAATCGAAATTAAAACTAAAATTTTGGGTGTTCGTCGTTAAGATTTTTTTCTCTTAATGCAAAAAAAAACAAAAAGATTTGTGCTGAAGTTTTACATAAACTAAAAAGCTATTTAATAACTGAGAGTTTGAGAGAAAAAAGTAGCTCTAAAGTAATTGAAATGTTTAGGACCTGCTGCTGCTTAAAACTGCTTACAAGAGGAATTCTTAAGAAAGTGAGTGCAAAAGATGGCGTGACTGAGCCAACATGTTGAGGGACTTTGTTTAAGGAACTCTTTTTTGTTTTTTGCCCAGTAGTCAAGCAGAATTGCTGCTTATCGCAGTCTTCAATGTCGTCTTTTAAAATGAGATTCATGGAGCTGGTACTGGGAAAGTAGAATTATAACAAGTTCTTATACGTCTTAATGTCCAGCTAAATGTTGCCAGAAAAAGTGCTCCAAAGTGTAACTCAGAGTTTAACTCATAACAAATTTTTCTAGCAGTTTGATGTCTTGATGTCATTCAACATGTGGAGAAAAGTTCATTATATAATCTTAATGAGTTTTTAATAGATTATTAAGCTGCGTAGATTGAATGCGTAGTCAGGCAACATGTTGCCGTGATGCAAAAACACTTGATTTAAATACGGCATGATGAAACAGGGAAATTGCTGACCGCAGGTGAAACATGCAGTTTTTAAACACTTCGTTTAAAAACTGCATTATAAAACGGGAAAGTTGCAGGTACCCAGCTGAAACCTGGATACATTTGAAAAGCTAAACACAAAGTTGATGAAAATTCTACTAAAACAGCAACACTTCTGAAGCTGCTAAACTTACAGAGTTTGGCATTGACGGCTAACCTTTGAAGCAACATGCTGCTGATGGCATAAGGGATCTGCTGTTTAATATCTTTTAACTTGGTGTAGAGAAACTCCTGAATTTGACGAGGATTTTATTATTTTCAAATTGTGCAACATGCTGCTGAAGGTTTTTTAGCGAAGCAGTTCCATATCTTTTGACTAGGTTTAAGGAAACTCATGAATTTTATTAGGAGTTTCGCACACATGTTGCTGAAGGATTTTGTAGAGAAGGGTCCTGCTTCTTCTGTCAACTGTATGCAAACATATTGTTTTCTATGTTATATTTACTTGAAAAAATATTATCTTAGATTTGAATTCAACACATTTTGTGATAAGTTTTATTTCAAAAGACAGAATGATTTAAAAATATCCAGTTGCCAACCATAATTTCGCCACAAGAATAAGTATGTATCTCAACATGCTGAGCCACATTTTTACATTTTTCTAGATGTTTAAAAATGATAGAAGCATGAAAGAAAATGTTTCTGAGCTTTCATTTGTAAGAAATTGTTGCATGGTATTGTAGGAATCAACTCGTAACACAAATCAACATGTTGCCGAAAAAACTTGTAAACATTTTTATTTCTGTAGTGATTTATGTCGGGCAACAGCCATATGCTGCGACCTGGCAGCACCGTACTAGAAACTAGAACTTGGTGTTGGCAACCATGTATTAAAAAAAAAGGCAAGCAATCGTAGCCAACGTTATCATATCCGTTTTTCATTATTAATTAATATTTGTAGCCGTAAGGAACTATTTATGTAAAATAAAAGTCTTCCTATTGAAAAAAACGAAAAGCTTCAATTATCTATTATAAAAATCAGGTGTGGGGTACACCGGATGCACAAAGAACAAAAAACAACAGAAGCTTACGAGTTGAACTACGAAAATAATTGAAATGGATGATATAATGGGGCGTCGTCCAAATCGTCAAGAAATGTTGGCAGAACTCGCCGCAGCCGCAATCGAGGTACCTGATTCAGCTTCTATTGCCCAAATTCGCACGTTGCATGATAGTTTACGTCAAAAACAAGGAAAATTTTCAAAACAAAATGAAGCTGAAAATAAAATTTCTGGTACAGACGACGAGACCGAGGGCTTTGCCGCTGAAGAAAATTTTGCCGCCGACAATGTGCTCGTCGTATCTAAAGTGATTGCCAGTACCATAACAAAGACTAATTTTAGTGATGCTGATGTAAACATAGTTGATGATGTTTCTGAGGTCTCTGCTATTCCTGCTGTTATTGATGCCCGAGTATTAAGTAAACAAAAAAGGAGCTTGCTACCTGCTGCTCGCCCAAATGCTCAAGAATATTTTACTGACGCTAACGAATCAATGCATTTTGGAAATGCCTTGGAAGCTATCCAACCAGTGGCAGGCCTGAGGTCCAACTTGTCCCTAGAAGAGGAGGTCAAGAACTTGAGAATGAAGATGGAACTCTTGCAACTGCAAAATCAAATAAATTTATTGCAGGAAAAGGGGCAACATCATATCCGCCACATAGATTTGGCAGAGTTAGATGCAGCAGTACCAACATTTAGCGGAGATGATTACTATGATATCGCTAAATGGTTTATGCAGTTTGAGGACTATGTGGAATTGTGCGAATATTCCGATAAGGAAAAATGTGTGGGCGTCCGGCGTCGCTTGGAGGGAACGGCAAAGAGGTATGCAAATAATTTGGGGGTGCTTGTATACGCGGAGCTGAAGGAGAAACTAGTTGTGATGTTTAAGCGTACTGTATCTCGTCAGGATGTTTATCGCCAGCTACGCCTGCGTACCTTGAAACCAGGCGAGTCTTGTTTGAGTTATGTCATTTCAATGCAGTCTATTGCTGCTCAGACCGACATAGACGAACGTGAGCTGGTGGATTTTGTTGTGGACGGGATTTCAGATACTAGTAATGCCATTGCGTTCCTTTACGGCGCCGACACTATTGATGAGCTCGTTAAAAGGCTGGACCGATATGAACACCGACGTCAACAGATCCGAACCATAGCCACAAAACCAGTGAATACGGCCATTACCAGTAAGGCAAAGATGCCCAACATGATGACTGGTGCTATTAAGAAACCGGATGCAGAGATCAGATGCTTTAACTGTTCCAACTTTGGGCACTTTCAGAGTCAATGCCCAAAGCCAAAGCGGCCTCCAAATTCTTGCTTCATTTGCGCTGAGGTTGGCCATTATCATCATAACTGCCCGAGGAAGAAAAATTCTGTTGCTGCCGTGATGGAGGACGAGTCCTTAGATGTCCATCAAATGGTAGGTGTTGCCTTCATTCATAAGCTTAAGCGCACTAAGGTACTAAACTGTCTTTCTCTATTTGACACGGGCAGCCCTATTAGCTGCATACGTCGTTCATTAATACCATTCTTTACAGCAAATAGAAAGATAGTGACGTCATATCGGGGCATCGGTAACCACAGGATAAGTATATACGGTCGTGTTGAATGCAAGATTATATTTAGAGGTAGGAGGGTGACTCATAAAATTTTTATTCTGCCAGATGAGGAGACTGTGGTGCCGCTGCTGATAGGACGTGACATCATGCAGAAATTGAACATTCATTTATGTAGAATTAAAGAGAAAGGCATTAAATTTGAGAAAGACGAGCTGTTGCATTTAAATTCACAAAATAAAATGCCAGATAAAAATACTATTAGTGCGCTTATGACTTTTGATTTATATAGGGGGTCTCAGGGACAAGAAGGGGTTCCATCCAGCAGGGCTAGCAATGATTTATTTGTTAATTTACCGTTTAGGATAGGGTATGATACGTATGATGGTCTGGGAGGTGTAAGGGATGTGAGGGATTTGAACGCAATTGCTTCCGGAACGGAGACCCCTGACGTATCCATTTTGGATATAGTTTATGAAAATGAAGAGTGTGCGGAGTCGATGCAGAGAGTTTGGGCAATTGGAACCTCAGAGGATATTGACGTGGATGGGAGAATTGACTCGGTTGGGGCATATAGACTCAGGACTGTAATAGATACCAACTATTTAGGAACAATGAGCGGCACGTTGAAGCCGGAGGACTATTTCATGGAAATTAGATTGACAAACGATACTCCCATATACAGTGCCCCCAGGCGACTATCGTATCGGGAACGGTGTGAGGTAAAATTGAGACTCGCTGAATTGTTGGAGGAGGGGATAATCCGGCCAAGTGAGTCTCCTTATGCATCACCCATAGTGTTGGTGAGAAAAAAAAACGGTGACCTCAGAATGTGTGTTGATTACCGCGCACTGAACAGGATAACTCTGAAAGATAATTATCCACTTCCCGTCATTGAGGATTGTTTGGATTACATGGGGAACAAGAAATTTTTCTCTGTTTTGGATTTGGAGAATAGCTTTCATCAAGTGCCGATGCATAGAGACTCGATTCAATATACGGCATTTGTCACTCCTATAGGTCAGTTTGAATACTGTTACATGCCATTTGGCCTTAAGAATTCAGGGTCAGTGTTTCAACGTTTTATTAACAGGGTTTTGAGGAAATTTATAGACGAAGGAAAAATCGTGGTCTACTTAGATGACATTAGTATTGCGACGGAGACATTTGAGGAACACTTAACCATCTTAGGAAATGTATTGCGAGTATTAAGAGATGCTGGGTTGAGATTAAATTTGGGAAAATGTAAGTTTGCATATAGTGAACTGGACTATCTGGGCTATAGGGTGAATGCAGAAGGCATACGGCCAAACAATGACCATATCAAAACGATTGAAAATTATCCGATGCCATCTGACAGTAATGAACTGGAAAAATGTTTAGGGCTTTTTTCTTTTTTCCGCCGATTTGTATACAACTTCTCAAGGATAGCGAGACCTTTGACTAATTTAAGGAACAGGGAATTTAATTGGACCGACGAGTGTAAGGAGGCGTTTTTGACTTTGAAAGACAGGTTGATTAATTCTCCGGTATTGGCGGTCTATGATCCTGTACGGGAGACCGAATTGCATACGGACGCCAGCATTAAGGGGTATGGTGCAGTTCTGTTGCAAAAACAGTCCGATGGTAAATTCCACCCAGTGGCCTATTATTCTAAGTGCACTTCTCCGGCAGAGACCAAGTACCACAGCTTTGAGTTGGAGACACTGGCAATAATATACGCCCTTAGGAGATTCCGTATATACCTGGAAGGTATGAAATTCATGATTGTAACTGATTGTAACTCGCTCGCGTTGACATTGGGTAAAAAATTGATTAACCCAAGGATAGCACGGTGGGCGCTGGAGCTAGAAAACTACGATTATACCATTCGACACCGGAGGGGCGAACTGATGACTCATGTGGATGCGTTGAGCCGTGCACCCTTGCTGGCTGCTATTGAGCCGAATGATGTAGATACAAACATACAGATTGCTCAATCTGCAGATGAATCGATTCAGAACATTCGTAGAAGGCTAGAAATGGAAGATATTGAAGGTTATGAATTGGATAACGGGCTAGTGTTTCGTGGTGGAACACAAGGACAGAGACAATTGTATGTGCCTGCGGCAATGGAAGACAGTATAATGCGAATGATTCATGAGAAGTATGGACATGTAGGGATAGAGAAATGCATCGGTCGTATCCAGAGATACTACTGGTTCCCAAATATGAGGGATAAACTAGGGCGATTCATTAGGAATTGTTTAAAGTGTATTTATTACTCGGCGCCGCGGGGGAAGAATGAAAGAAATCTACACAGCATTGAAAAGAAACCCATACCTTTTGACACCCTACATATTGACCATTTTGGCCCTCTACCTTCAGTTAGGTCTAAACGAAAACACATACTAGTAGTGGTAGATGCGTTCACCAAATTCACGAAGCTGTATGCTGTAAACTCCCCTGGCACCAAGGAGGCATGCTGTGCCTTGCAAAAATACTTTGAATATTACAGCCGGCCAAGGCGAATAATTAGTGATAGGGGGACATGCTTCACATCGAGTGAGTTCGCAAGATTTGTGAATGAAAGAAATATTGTGCATGTTAAAGTTTCGGTAGCATCCCCACAGTCGAATGGGCAGGTGGAGCGGGTAAATAGGGACATTAAGGCCATGTTGGCTAAACTTTCGGAGCCACTAGAACATGCTGATTGGACTGATAAATTGAGGAAAGTAGAATTCGCGATTAACAACACAATTCAGTGTACTACGAAACAGTCACCGAGTAGGGTACTGTTTGGCGTTGAACAGAAGGGTGAACTGATAGATGAACTGACGGAATACTTGCAGGAAAAGTACTCTAAGAACGAAAGTAGTTTAGATGATATAAGGAATGAAGCGGCATTAAATATAAAGAGGTCTCAATTGTACAACTCAATGTATTTTGATCGGCATCATAGACCTGCCCGCTTATTTGAAATAGGGGATTTGGTGGTGTTGGAGAATGTTGATACCACCGTTGGAAGAAATAAGAAATTTGTACCAAAATATAGAGGACCATACGTAATTCGGAAGCAGTTGGGTAATGATCGATATCAAATTTCGGACGTAGAAAACTATCAGGTTACTCAGATGCCATACGTGGGTATAGTTGATTCGACTCGGTTGAGGAAATGGATGGATGTTAAGAACAATGTAGATAATATGTCAATAAATCCTGAAGGCAACACCGATGGAATTGAATGTACTGATTACGGATTTGTAGATGATGAAGGTTTAGATGATAAGTTAGCAGATGATAATATTTGACAATCGAGGTCGATTGTGTTGTCAGGTCGGCCGAAATTGTAGTGATTTATGTCGGGCAACAGCCATATGCTGCGACCTGGCAGCACCGTACTAGAAACTAGAACTTGGTGTTGGCAACCATGTATTAAAAAAAAAGGCAAGCAATCGTAGCCAACGTTATCATATCCGTTTTTCATTATTAATTAATATTTGTAGCCGTAAGGAACTATTTATGTAAAATAAAAGTCTTCCTATTGAAAAAAACGAAAAGCTTCAATTATCTATTATATTTCAAAAACTGTTGCTAAACATGTGTTGTCTCGAACACTTCATTCTTTAAGCAGTTCTGCAGCCCCTCCAATTTATTTACTTTTTTTCGTACTTTTTTTTTGTTACAAAATTTCTCAGTTTTCTTTTATATTTTTTGTTTGTTGGTTTGTTTTTAAATAACTAATTTCTTTTGTGGTGTTTTAATTACTTTTCCTGAATTCTATGTTGTTTTTTTCTTGCTCTTGATTATTTCTTCGGTAGTTACTTAAATTATTTACTTTAAAAAAATTTAAGTTATGAATATTTTTTGTTTTTTTTTTGTTTCTTTCTTTTGTTGTTGTTAAATGTATAATAATATTTACCTTCAAAATACACTTAAACGTTAAAAAAAAAATTGTTCTTTGTTTTAATATGTTTTGTTTGCTTAAAAATGCATAAATTACTTTTTCGTTAAACTGATTTTTTGTTGTTGTTGCTAAGCTTTCGCACAATTTCGAAGCCTTAAAGAGACCTGAAAATACTTTCATGTTTCAAAGGAAAATATTCAGGTTCCAGTGTCTTCTAGGAGTCTTAGAAGATGTAAGGATTCATTCCGAATGATGTTTTCTGTTCTTTTTTTGTTTTTTGTTATGATAAGGATGAGGAAGAAATTACATTTTTTTTTTTCATAAAGATACGTATGCGTAGATGTAAATGACTTAATATTAAATAGTTTTTGTTCGTATTATTCACTCAATCTGTGTTGTTGTTGTTGTTTGGTTCTGCAGTTTTTACTTTTGATAATTTTTTTTTTTTTTTTAAGTGAGTGATTTATTTTGAAGTCGTTTTGTGTGTGGCTTTCAATTCACAAGTTTACAAATTACACTGCCATAGTATCGTAGGCTGTGAATCCTGCGCCACTTTGTTGTTGGAGTTGTTTTGGGCCGGCTTCGTTTCTAGAGAGGGAGGGAGGGGGATGTAGAATAAAGCAAATGTTAGAGGTTTTGGGTTTTTGTTTATTTTTCTTGTTAAATATTATTTTTATATTCAGATTTTTTTACAGTTTAGCAAATTAAACAAGCTTCTGTGTAATGATTAGTGTAGCAAATTTTATTGTAAAACACGGCAATATTAACACATCTGACAAAATCAGTAAAAAGTTTAAGCAATTTATACCGTTGGCCTACAACAGCTAATTTGTGGTTTTAGCTCTTTAAAAAATGTACTGCTTTGCCACAAAAAAGAACTAGTTAGAGGACTGGTTGTTCGGTGACCACTGCCATATCAATTTGTATTTTTTTGATAGATTAGTAAAACTATTGTAATTGCAGGCAGACCTGTGCTGAAATGTTGATAATATGATTCAGCTTTGAGATGTAAATAAATTTAGACTTTTGTCCCGGAAAATAATTGTATGTTTGTTGTTTGTATTTAACATTTGTTATGCTTTAAAGCTTTATATAATTTGGGGTTAATATATGTTTAAATATTTTTATTTAAAAATTTATTTTATAAAATCATTTCAAAACTGTGATTGCTTAAGTAAAATGTTTAAAAACTAATCAACAAATTGAAGAAACAAAACTCAAGCCTAAATTCATAAACAAATTTATAAAAGCTTTAAAAAAGTCATGCAATAAAATAAAATAAATTAAAAAAACACATGCATCAAAACCAAAACAAAACACTCGACATACACACATGTTTTCACACAACATTTGACTGACCCATTTCAAAGCACAATAACTGACAATAATTCATGTAAAAATGTAATTTCTTTTTCGTACATTAACAACTTTAAATATAAAAAAAAATAATTTAAAAATTAAATTCAATATGATCATTATTAGCAAAATTTTCTTAAAAAACATTTGCTGGCGTAATTTTGCCCAGAAAGTATAAAAAAAAAAAATTCCTTGAAATTGTTGTGCAACATGTTGCTAAACAATTTGCTAAAATTTCAGTTTTGTAGCAAAATAATCATAAATACTTTCTTTTTTTGCTTTTCTTTTAGTACTCTCTTCAAAACGTTGAGGCAACATTTATTTTTTCATACGAAAACTTTGACCTGTATCCAATCTTGTCAAGCCGCTATATACACGCAGATGTTGCAAAAGGTTTTTCAAATTTTGAGGAATTAGATTCGAACTTAAATTTGCAATTAATAGTTTCTACTTGCTTCATGAATAGACAATTTTTATACATCTAACTATTTTGTTGCTAAAGATTCTTTGCGATATAGTACCGAAATAAATTTCTAGTAAAGGATTAAAGGATTGTTTGTATATTTTGTAAAGAAAACCCGTTTTTTATAGAAAAAAAAAAATTTTTTTAAAATTTCAAATGAAAAACATTAATTACGAAAAACTACGAAGCGCAAGAAAATCTTTCACATCTTTATACTTCGCACTGTTGATTTTTAAACTAGAAATAACTTGTCAGTTGATATCTCTTAAAATGGGAAAGTCCTGCATAATAATAATTTATAGTTTTGCTATTGAATACATTCTACTGCTACGAAACCAAATAAAATAATAACAACTTACAAATGTCTTCGACTGTTATGGAATTAGGGGTTACAATTGATTGAGATTAGTGGCAAAGTTTTGAGCATTTTCAAATCAAAAGAATTTACAAAGAAAATAGAAGAAAAATAAAATAAAATTATATAAATATAGTGAGTGGTACAAATGAACGGATGAAAAGTACATTTTTTTTTTTAGTATTTTAATACGAAATATAAAAGATCAGTTGTTGTTTTAAAGGCAAAAGAGTTGAATTTTTAATAAAACTTTCGGAAAATATTTTGATAGCAAATTTTCTTTTTGGAATGAAGTTCCTTAACGCGGCTTGCTGGTAGTGGAAATTAGTAGAAATCGTCACGAAAGCGTGTGAGCTATTTATATGTATTGGTGTACTATCGACAAACAATTGTGTATGATGGGCGGTGTCTCCACTGACAGCAGCGGAGACACCTACCAATAAATATTAATTAGTTGGAAAACGTTCCAAAAATTTAAAGAATCATAAAATTTCAAAATTTCAAAAACAACACAAAATAAAACATACAGATTTCACCTTGTATTACATTCAAAGATGAAAAAAAAAAAAACGTAAGGAACTTCGTTCCTAACGGGGGTCCCCCGACCGCATTTCTTTTTTTTTTTTAGATAACTTTTGTTATCGATTTTTTTTAGTTTTTCAAAAATTGTATGTACAACATTTTTGCTATTATTATTTATTTGTTTTTTGAAAGTATTTTACAAAGATTAATTTATTAAATACAAATTTAAAATTAGTGTGGACTACTTGGTCATTACACTATTTGCTATTATTATATTTTTTCTAAAAAATTGTTCTATAAGAAATTTTCGCTTTTGATAAATTTTCTTTAGAAAATATTTATTGTCGATGAATTTTTCGCAACAATTTTTGTTGTTAATAATTTTGCTTAAGTAAATTTTTCTTATCGAAAACTTTTGCTGGATCGATAATGTTCTGCATGAAATGTTTGTTATCGATCAATTTTTTGAAGAAAATTTTTGAAAAATTTTTATTGCTGATAATTTTTCTACATTTTTATCATTAAATTGTTTTATAATTTTTTTTAAGAAGTTGTCTCCATCTAATTTTGTTTTTTTTAATGGAATTTTTTTTTTTTTAATTTTCAGTTGAAAGTGGTCTTATTTATAAAAAAAAAAATATTCATCATTATTATGCATTTCTTGTACAACTTTTGTACAGAAATTTGTGCCCTAAATGCTTGATAAACCTAAAATGATTTTTATAAATAAAACCAGAAGCATTAAACAAAAATTTGTTGTTAATAAATTTTCGACGAAAGTATATTAAAACCTATCGATAACATGATGTTATCGATTAATTTGTTATCGAATAATCAATCAGTGTATTTTTAGAAAATATTTGCCATTGTTAAATATTCTTTGAAAAGTATTTGTTATTAATAGATTTTCCATATATTGTTTTTATCGATGTTTTTTGTGTAGTAAATTCAAAAAAAATTTCTTCTGACAAATTATTATACTTTTCTCTGAGTTTTATTAAGAATTACGTTGAAGAGCCTTTAACTGACCTTTTATTTATACTGCTGTTTTAGTTCTTACTTTATTAGTTAACAACTTTTACAGTAATTTCTTGTTTTTTTTTCTTAATGCAATGACCATAACATTTAATTTTTACTGGTTATTAATATGTTGCTTTTTTTATCGTTTATTTACTTTACCTTTCGATCAATTTACGCATCTCTTCTGTTGTACGTTGATCCTTGTGCAAAGGAGATCTTTTAACAGCTATTTTTATTTTCGACCACAAAGTTAGTTAAACAATTTCAGGTTTTTATAAGTCACACCCAGGTTTAATTTTATTTATTTTTTTTTTTTTATATTTATAAATCCATTAAATATTAAGAAAATGAAAAGAAATAAAAAATTATAATAATTAGGAAATAATAGATCAAAATTTCTAAAATGTGACCTGATTTTGTGGTCATAAATTAACTAAGGATTAAAAATGACAACTGGTTAGAACACGAAGCCTTGGCTTTTATGAAAGATAACTTAAGACGATAGATGTTGAGCATTCATTTTAAAAAAATGGATATTTTCTGTGTGGCAGAAGGATGAATTGATTCGTTTGAGGGTCGTAAACCATAATTAAAAAAAAAAAAAAAATATATTTACAGGCATTTTTATGTAACAAACAAATAATGTATGTATGACTATGGAATTATAAAAAAATAATAATGTACCCTAATAATACATGCATTAGTCACATTTATTTTAAATGATAAAAAAAAAGATATATGAAAATTAAATGACCAAAAACCCCACTAGTTTTTAACAGATTTAATAAATCAGTGTTGTTTTTACGCATTCCCAGGTTTAATTAGACATGACCGAAATATAATAAATAAAATTTATTACTCTTAATCTTAGCGGGGATATGAATCCTTGCAAAAAAAAATTTTACAAGGGAAGTAATTTCGAAATGGAAAGCTAAACTTGATTTCGAGAGATTTTTCTTTAGAGCTGTTTTACAGACTAGACGTCCACCCGTGGATTTACTTCGTTGCAAATTTGTTCATGCAATTTTTCTTTCTAGTAATTAATTTGCATTTTTGTTTTTTTTTTGTTTTGGCCATTTAATTTTGTTTTTTCAAATCAATTTTCATTTCAATAATTAAAAAATCAGCATTTTAGTCACAAATAATTATGGATGGTTTTAATTACTTTATGTGCAGTATGATATAAAAGTGCATGGAATAAAAATAAATAAAATTTTTATTTAAAATAAAATTTTTATTTAAAATAAAATTTTTATTTAAAATATGTATTGAAACCAAAAGAGAAAGGCATATTTTAACCGACTTCAAAAAGAGGGCACTTTATTAACAGTACTTTTTTAATGTTGGTTCTAGATCAACTCCTATTACTTACTTTAAATAATTCCTAATAGGTTGAAAAGGAGTTTTTGTTTTTTAATATTTGTGTTTACCACTAGTGTGAGTTCATAGGTAATTGGCTGCTGATGGTTAATGTGTTTAATACAATACAGCTAGTTGTCCCCCAGCTTAATTCTTTTTTACATTTGCTCTTTTTGTTTTCTGTAGAAGTCTTAAACACTGCAATTTTGTAAATTTTAATTGAATTTCAGCGCATGAAAAAAAAAATTGTACAGATATTTTTTCTTTAACCAGCACTCCATGGGCGACCACTAAAACACGTTATGAGGAAAATCCTTTTCATTACTTCATGCTTAAGGCCACTTAAAATGTATTTAAAAATTAATATCTTTTAATTTTTTTCTTTCAATATTTTGACATTCCCTTGTGTGTTTTCTTTAGGAAAAGTTTTTGATTTTTATAAAAATAAAACACAAATTATAAAGTGTAGCCAAGCTTGAAATAAGGAGAAGGATTATCTTAATCGTAAAGAATTTGTAGCTCAAGGAAAGTTTTGTTGGAGCTCTAATGGCCAGGTCTCCAGTCCATTGCTAAGTTGGTGAAATGTCACAAGGTTGAAGCTTTGAATACTGGAAAATACTTTTTTTCCAAATTAATTTAAACAAAAAAATTATTTAAGCATTAATTTTAACTTTATAGTTGAACTATATGATATACAATTTTTTTTTTTGAACCAATCTGATTGCTACTCAACCTGTTTTATTATAAGCTTCAGTATTGAAGTCGGTTTTTCTCTTTCCCTATGTGAAACAAAAATTTCGAAAAAAAAATAAAGAAATATATTGCAAAACACAGTATGATTTTTTTATGATAAAATAAATATTTTTGTTAGAAACGTTATTATGCAAAGGACTTTGCAAAATGACTTTTAAAATAATTCGTGTAAATGAGCCCTTATATAACTATAAAATAAAAACCTCCATGTGAAACAGAGATCAGCAATGAATCGTTTTTTCTTAGCATATCTTTTGCTACGTTTTAAACTCTGATGTATTGAATTCTGTCTAATAAGTACAGCCTGCGATACGGCTAATTGCAACTTCAGCATCATACTTATACCAGGTTTGACTTGTATTTCTTAGAAAATTTCTTCTTTTAAGAATAATTGATTGAAATTATATTTCTCATAAACGCCATCAGGCTTCATATGCGACCATATTTTACTGCTCATTTCAACCACTCACATGCCCATTCAATGAAGTAGTTTGGAGTAGTTGACAGAATCTCAACAGCAATATACATTAGGCCGGCGCGATTTGTATGAACAAAAATTTTTCACCAGGTTTTTGCATTCAGAAAAAAAGTTCCACCAAAAAATATTAAAACAAATCATTTTTGAGGCCTACGACTTTCATTTTATATTTTGGATCTATGGGCACCCTGGAGCAAGTAAGTATTTATGATAGCGGCTAAAATTGTATGTGCGATGGTTGCAAATACGGGCCCCAGTTCCACGGTTTAGAGGAGTCATATGTATAACCCATCCCCAATATTTTTCTCTCTAATAATTTCTTCGAGCACGCTGAGCCCGTACCACGCCTCTTTAGAACTATCAAAAAAATTTTAAATCGGACGCCTCGAAAATTTTTGTTTTCTTCCTCATGCCGAAAGCTATAGAAATATCTATGACTCAATATCGATTGCTAAATCGACCCGCCTTCGTATACATGCTCTCAGCAGAACTGGCGCTGTGGGATGAACCAAACGTAATGCTACGGTGCCCAAATTAACAATATAATTACTAAATCGACATCATATCAATTTGATGTTGGATAACATTGAACTGAATATGAGTGCATGCACGTGCATGAAAGTCCGCAGCCTGTTTTGGCTCATTTACAGTACTCAAAGCGGATCTCTGTTGTAAAATTAACCTGCCTGATGGCTGTTATGAAGTGGGTGGTAAATTTTGTTTAATCATTGTTTAATCGACAAAAAAAAAATAGTTCATTAAAAATGAATCATATTTGAGTGTCTAGAACTTGTAGATGCTTTAGGCTCATCATTACAACTTGCCGATAGCTAAAAATATGATTTTATGTGTATCATTTCGCCACGAGCTTTCATAATTTCAAACTTTAGATTCCTTAAAACAAAAGATTTTGATTATTCGACACTCATTTCCGTATCTAAAGTTTCCACTTTAATCCCACCTTTAGCTATCGGTAGGTTGTAATAATGATCCTAAAAGCAATAAGTAAAATTATTAAAATAATAATTTCATAACATTTTGTAGCTGATTATGAAAGAACAAAAAAAAAAAAAAGGAATTTAAAAGAGAAAAATGTTTTTTTGAACGAGTGATTTGTGTTTTTGGAATGATCGAATTTTGGCGTAAAATGACTGACAAATGATTGGAATGGTAAAGAAAATGTCAAGATGGTTAAATACAAATATTTATACAGATTTTTTTTAATTCTTTCCATTAACACACTCACCCTCCTTAGTATTATCTTCTGTTAAAATATAAAATTATATTCACAACAAAAAGGAAATATATTTTGCCAAGAAAAAAAAAAGAAAAGAATTTGGAAAATTTTCAAAACAAACCAAAATATGAGTTAGACAATTGTCAGAATTTTGTTGAATTTAATTAAGTATGGCTAGAAATAAAACAGTTTATATAGTCTTAAGCCCTGTTCAAACAATACAGACTTAACGTCCTGATCAGAAAGTTTATAGTTTTCATACACTCTTTCTAGACCAATTGCTTGTCTGTGTTCTGTGAACCGGAGAGTAATTTTCAAGATTAGATTATTTTGATAGGAGTTGTATAATAGCCCATGTCTTACGACACACACATGAGCCAGTGTAGGCTTAATTTGCGCTCCGTGAAACGCAAAGTTCAAAAAAACCTAATTATGTACTATATGTCTAAAATGAAATTTAAAGAAATTTCAAAACTTACCGCCATAATTGCCGCGTGGTCCATGATCACGATCACATTCGGCTTCGGAAATTTCATTGCTTTCCTTAGAGTCATTAAATGAGGAATTGCTCATGTCATGATTGCGTGGTGGGGGTGGTGGTGGTTCAGGTGAGCCATTGCCAGGATTGCGAGTAGAACCTGGTTTTCGGGAAAAAAAATTGAAGTTGTTAAATTAATATGAATCAAGGACTCCACCTCAGATTGTGCAATGTAAAAAACCAACTAACAAAACCTTTCTTTTAATTGGAATTGGAAAAACCGTACAAAATTAAATTAAAATCCGCAAATGTTGTATGTAATATAACATATGCTCGTGCTATAAAACATATATTTTCTTATCGCATTCACGAAATTTTACTTACCAACACTGCGTCTGCCCATGGAGCCACGTGAACCATAATGATCATAGGGCGTGCCATAGGGACCGCCGTATTGAGAGCCATATTGATCTTCCTCAGGAGCACAATTGGCAGGATCATCATATTCGGGACCGGGTCCAGAATACAAACTACCACCCTGGGAATTGACACGGGTGTAACGGCGCTAAAATGTATGGCAAATTTGTAAATCAAGAGCTGTTCTGTTTTTTTTTTCTCACTGGTTCTCTTCTACTCACATATTGATCTTCTTCGGCACAATTGGCGGGATCATCATATTCAGGAGCTGGAGTATAAATTGATGATTGACCTCCTTGACTATTTTTACGAGCATAACGATTGGCGCGTGGCATAGACTGAGAGCCGGAACGTGAATGCATATGACCAGGGTGGCCGGGTGGTCCCATGGTGCCGGCATGACCGGGTGGAGCGTGTCCATTTTGGTGGGGGAAGGTTTGGAAATTCATGGCCTTGGTAGGATCCATTTCTTCGCGGAAGCCCAACAGATGGAAAGTGGCATAGGGGCAGATTTCATCTTCCATGCCTTGTTGTTGCATTTTATAAAAAAGAAACAACTATCAAAGTCTGGCAATATTCACAGCTTCAAGTGTAAAATGTGGCTGTGTACAAAGTATTTGACTGGCGTTTCTTGTGTTACAGTTCAAAGAATTAGAGTGAGACAACAATAGTGAGGGATGACTAAGAGGCATGCATTTTACTAAATAGCAATATTTCGTTTAAATAACTTAATTTTTAGACCTGAGTTTACTTACAATTATTTTGATGTGTTAGAATCTTGTTAGGAACGACCATTCTTTGTTTTGTTTTTTTTTTTTAGTAATTTTTAGTAAAATTAAGTGGAAAAAATTAATGTTAACAGTTATGGAAAGAAAATAAGAAAAATGTACATATGTGTGTGGAATATAACAACATGGTTTTGCTTAAAAATATTTAGCACAAGTCGCACGATATCATTTGCTCGCTCAATAACGCAAAATAAGAGCAAAATTTAAAATTGTTTCTGTTGTTTTCAGTGCATTTGTGCAAGCGACCGATATCGATCGATTTCGGGATACTGGTGCTTATTCAGTTTCTAACTAAAAATCGGCATTTCGCATAACTTTCGATTTCCAATAATTGTGTTTGCATAACTTTATTCGAATATTTTATTCGAATATTTTAGTCGGATGTTTTGTTGAATATTTGTATTTATTTATTGAAACTTTAGTGTTTTTTGTGTATTTACCTTCTTATTCGAATATTTTGTTATCAATACTACGATTAAATCAAAAGAATACGGCAAATCACAACACCTCGAATATTTTCATTGAAATATTTAAACATTTACAGCGGTATTCATAAACAATAAAACTTTGTTGAAACACATTTTACGACAAATTTTTTATATAAAATTTTTTCTGAAATGTATTTGAGCAACGTTTTATTTTTTATGAATACCGATGCTAATATTTTAATTTAATAATTCGAGCTTGAGGTCATTTGTTTTATTTTTAAATGCTTATTAAATTTAATATTTCGATACTTCAATGGGTACCTTCTTCTTTATTTTTTTTAAGTCTTAAAAAAATTCCTGAGGTATCGAAATATTGAATTTAATAAGCATTTAAAAATAAAAAAACAAGTGACCTCAAGTTGGAACTATTAAGTTAAAATATTAAACGACAAAGTACGAAAAATTAGCATCAAGAATATATTTGAACATTTTATTTGTATTTAGTCACATGAATTCTTATGTTTTTTTTTTTATTAAATATATTTTTAATAATTTTTATTCGAATATTTTGGTTTGAATGTTGTATAATTCCAATAATCGATGTAGACATTTGATGAAATAATAAAAATCTTGAATATTTTCATTTCGTTATTTGAATCCTGGTGTATGAATAAATTTATGAAATTTTTTTATTCGATTATGTTGACTCAAATATTATATCATGTATTCTGAGCCAATATAATATGTTCAACCACAACATCTCGACCAGTTTCATTGTAACACATATTTTAATCAAAATATATTCGAAAAATTGTATTCGAATAATCTAATTTGATTATAATTTTTTTGACTCTTTGATTCCAATAATCATTGATATTTAATGAAATATATAAATATTTTGAAATTTCGGATTCCGTTATTTTAACTCTGGTGTTTTTTTTTTGTCGACAATTTATTATATTATTCGAATAGTGCATTCGATTCGATACAGTTATTTGAGGCATAGCCAAATATCATTTTTAGTAGCTGGCTACTCAACTGGAGATCGAATACCATTTAAAACAGGGATACATTCGAAGAAATAAATAATTTTCTTTATCAAAAAAAAAAAAAAAAAAAAATTTAATTTGTGACTTTTAAAGAGGAAGAAGAAGAAGCCACAGTTACTTCAGGCATTACCAACATTCTAACTATGTTATCTTTGTGCTGGACTGCTTTATCATTTTTGCTCAAATGCCATTTACAGCACACTAACCACCACTCTTTATAAATAAAAAAAAAATAATTCTTGCAAAATCTTTTTTCCAGTTCGAATAATTTAAATCTTGATTATCCAAAAACCATGTTATCTTTTAAACAAAAATACTTAAACCAAATAATATTAATAAAATAAAGATAATAACATTAATGCCCAAAAAATCAGTTGGAGTTAAAACTGTAGTTTAATAAAATATTTTTGTGATTTGATTCCAAATCGAACTTGACTTAATCAAATCAGTGAATCATTTATTATTGCTAGTTTTTAGAAATAGGAAACAGCTAATGTTTTGACCAGTTCCATGACTGAAGTTTGAACGTTAAATTTTAACTGACTCAATGATTTACTAGCTTAAAAGTAAATCAAACCAAAGTCAAAGATGAACTTCCACTGATTTATTGGGCATAAGTGAATAAATGAAAGAAAGAAAAAACTTAATATTATTTTAAAACTGAAGAAACTGAAAAATTCTTTGCCATAACTAAACCCACCTGGATGTCTGTAGCCACATTCATTAACTACATGTGCAGTAGTATGACCATAATGATTGCCATGAGCTGGCACTGGTGGTGGTTTCAGTTCTTCATATAAATTGGGTCTTCTGGGATCCCAAGTAGAGTGATTTGAACGCATGCCACCACGAGCTGATTAGTTTTTGTTTATTTTTTTTTTACAAAATTTATACGTAACATTTTTCACAGATAATTGTAGATGTGAGTGGTGTATGTATGTATATAAAGGTTTTGGGGATTTTAGAGTACCGTTGTGGTTTAATTTTTGTTTACGTATTTACAATATTTTATTATTATTTCCAAACAAATTTTTAGAAAATCAAATAATACCGCAACACAAAAATTATGAGAATGTGTTCAATACACACAAACATAAGCCAGAGTTATATGTAAATAATAAAATAAAACATTTATATAATTCAAATATTAGATTTTAAAAAAGTCGCTTAAATAGTAAAAGAAAAAACTGGTAGATAGATATTTAAGCGATTATTACAATTAAGACTTAGCATGAACTTTAACGGCAAGCTCTGCAGGCCAAACTTGGCATTGAAGTCCATGTTAATTTTTGATCGTACATTATGTATTGCTCATGTTTGATGACAAAATTTTCTAGTACAGACACAAACCACTTGAACCAAAATCGCTTAATTTTTACCAGTTTTTTTTTTAATAAAATTTTTATATATGTATATTAAATTTAAACTACTGATCTAAATTTTCAACAACATTTATAATAAATACTTATCATGCAAATGAAAAATATTAAAAAAAATTAAAAATGTATGCACAGCCTCTCGATTCATAGCAATTTTTTAATATTTTAAAATTTTTTGCTAAAAATATTGGCTCATTTTTAATTTTACAATCAAAAATCTTCGTATAATTTTCATTTATTCAAATTTAAATAAATGAATTACTGAAATTGAAGAGCTATTCAGTTTTCTAGAAATTTACTCAATTTACCGTATTTAATGTTTTACTTTTTCATGGAACTTTTTGTGCAGACTTCTGCAAAAAATATGTTGCCTTCGGTTGAACACCATATACAAGGTGGGCCAAAGGAAATCACTCTATTGAAAGTTGGTCTTATTTTTGCAAATGGCGGCCAAGGTCAAATCTGTTTTTACATTTGTGAACTAGACAGCTGTATAATACAAGTGGACTAGTCATGGAGCGATACATTCCCCAAGAACTTATAATAATCGTGTCTATGACGAAGTGGGCAATTTTTCGTCCAAAATCACAATGAGCGATGAGGCTCATTTCCATCTCAGCGGATAGGGAAACAAGCAAAACTATCGCACCGAAAATTCACTTGTGATGCGCGAGGAGCCATTAGGCGCGCCGAGAGTGACTATATGTTGCGCTAATCGCTCTAGAGTAGTCATCGGGACATTTTTTTTTTTCAAAGACGTCGCTAATCAATCTATAAAAGTGGACGACGCGCGTTGTAGGGCCATGTTAACCGAGTTTTTTCTGCTGCAGTTGAACGAACTAGGTCTGAAGGACATGTGGTTCCAACAGGACGGAGCAACGGTACACACTGCTTGAGGCACAACCGATATTCTGAAGGAGGTGTTCCCGGGTCGCCGCATCTCTCGCTTTAGCGATTTGCACTGGTCCGATTTAACGGTTTCAAATTTTTTTGCGTGACGGATTCTTGGAAGTCCCGTGTTTACGTGGACAATCCCGAGACTCTGGAAGCCTTCAAGGAAAATATTCGACACGAGTGCGAGAATCTGACGCCCGAAGTTCTAGCCTAAGTGATGAAAAAAAACGAGCCCGTATAGCAATCAATTGTGTTGGCGCCCAATTGTTCGATTTCATCTTCGTGATTTGACCAATATTAAAATGTTAAAGGTTCAAATAAACATAATCAAGAAACAGAATCGAAGTTTTTCATTTAGACAAAAAAATGAGAGCCAAACAACATCGGGTGACTTCTTGTATAAAATATATATTTCAGAAAACATGTTCCACTTCATACCTTCCCCGGATGTGACCCAGATTGATAGATTTGCTTCCAAGAAAAAAATCCACCTGTATAACATTGTCTGTTAAGCAGTTAACAGAACTCTGTTAACCATAAAATTTGCAAAGTGGTGCAGATCTCGGCTGGCTAAAGTTAACTTGATCTTCACACACATGTTTTCAATTATTGTAATAATTATAAAATTTGTTTGAATATTTCATTTCAAGAAAGAGTACATTTACTGCCAGTCCCACGATCTCACTGAACATCGCTTAGTACAAAACAATAACTAAATTTAAAACTATTTTCAGTTCCGCAGGCCTGGCACTAAAATTTCATTTAAGATCCCTTTCTGTGCATACAATTTTTTCTTTAAACAAAATTTTGTAACAACTTTACTAATGAATGACAGTGTTTTATAAAAGAAAAAAATTTATTGCAAAAAAAAGCTGAAGCTTTTCGTGTGGATTTCATTCAAAAAGAGAATCCTGTGACTCAAACTCATGTAACACTTTTCCTCTCTTTTACATTCTCTGCTCTCTATTCGAGCATTGTTTTTATGTTTTTTGTATGCTATTAAATATTTTGCAACTCAAATTCAAAACGAAACAGTGATCATGGAAATCGAATTTGTCATGAATTTTGAAAAGAAAAATTCCAAGAAAAAACAAAACGATGTATTAATTAATGTTGTTTTGGAAAATTTAGATGCTTACTTATAACTGTACCTCGCTTAATCCGGTCACAGGTGTTGTAGTTGGAGCCGGGTACTGGGGGCAGCTTGCGGTTGGGTGGTGCAATGTAGCCCAATTCATCACGCAAGTCGGGTCGTCTTTTGTCCAGAGTGGCGCCGGGTCCCATAGTCTGATTATAAACTACATCATCTAGAATTAATATTTGATGTTCCGAAAAACAAAAATGTTGTTTTTAAATACTGAAGATGCTTTTACCAGGGATTTGTTTTTAATTTCAAAAAGATTTTCTTCCGTTTGGGAAAAAAACTCTTGAATTCTTTCTTACTTTATTTCTGTTTCTTAAAAAGGATTTTATTTGAATTTTTTGGTGCAGTTAAACAAATAAACAAACTGTGCCATTTTCTTTTTTTTAAGATTTTTTTGTTTAAATACTTTCAACAAGTCACTCACAATCCAGTCGTACGCAAACTTTTTACTGAAAAAAATTACTGGGTGCTTAAAAACATGGTTTTTTTTTTGGAAATTTTTTCAAAATTTTATAGCAAACATGAAGCAAAAATACCAAAAACACTTGAAGAAAAAGTTTGAAATGTTTTTTAATGCATGATTTGAATGATTTCAATTTGAAAAAAATCAATAATTTTTGCGATTTTCTCAGAGGTTTCATAATTCATAAAAAGCATCTTAGTTTTTAAACATGAAAATGGAAACAAATGGAAAGGGGAGCAAAATTGAAATAAAAACAAAGAATTTGTAACAAACGGGTAGAAAAACAGAAAGAGTTACTTAAACTAAAGGCAGTTGAGACAGTGAGGAATAAATAGTACTGCTTACGGAAAAAATGAAGAAAAAATCAGGAAATATTTTACTTGATTTAGACTCTAGATTGAATTTAGAGAAACATATTTACACAATATTTATTTGAGTATTGACTAGATATTTAACAGTTAAAGTTTATAGGGTAGATACACACAGAGATCGAGAGCTGCAGATTAAATAATTTTTCTGAAGTTTTGCTAAAAAAAAAAAAAATGATTTCAAAATATTGTCCCCTGAGTTGTTGTGCTTGATACTATTTTTAAAAAAACTATTTGGAATTTATATTAAGGAAAGTCCAATCTTTGGACATTTTGGCTCTTATAGCAAATAAATAATTAAGTTCAATTTTGAATGTGCAAAAAAAAACTTTTACTTTATGATACTTTCAAGCATACAAATCGTAGTAGTCAATAGTAACTCGTTGTATAGTGGTTGTTAAGAAAATAATAAAAGTGTTGCAAGACGAAAACATGTTTTCTGTATTAAAAGTTTGTCTGAACATTTCTAATTCTCATTTTGTTCATGGTTGCGTTTCCAACATTCCTTAAAGATTTTTCGAGTCTACTGATGAGTTGATTAGCATCAACGAACTGGCGGCGGCATATGGACGGCAGAAAAAGACAGAAAACAATGATAAGGTAAATTTTTAGAAAATTTTTAACAATGGAATTGAAAGTCGCTTTGGGGACATCCCATGGCCATGGATCGAGGTCGCTCGATCTGGCTAACATGGACTTGTTTTATGGGGCTACCTCAAAGAGAGAACATTTCCACTTCATTCATAACTTCCCAGAATGTGACTCAGATTGGTAGATTTCGCTCCTAGAAAAAAATCCACCTATTCAACATTGTCTGTTAAGGAGTTAACAGAGCTTCGTTAAGCAGTTAACAGAACTCTGTTAACCATAAAATTTGGAAGTCGGTGTATGGCACCGCTAGCTAAAGTTAACTTTAAAATTAGCTTAAATATTTCCCGCCATGTCACTCGACAATTCCCAATCTCTTACAGCCTTAAAAGAAAATAATTCGTCGAGAAATCAGCTCAATTGAACTAAGTTTATTGCAGCAAGTGGCGCAGGACACAAGGCTCCGGTTTGAACAGTGGGTTCAACTAGAGGGAAGACATCTGAATGACATATTCTTTAAAAAATAAAATCCGCTTGTCCATTCTGCAGTTTAATGCTCTTAATAAAACTTTGTGTCAATTATTACGTTTTTTATTTACGTTTGGAAACATAAATCTGCTACCAGACACCCTGTATTTTTATTTTTTAAGCGACAAATTTTTAAAGAAATAATATTTTAAGTTTTCTGCTTTTATACAAAAAAAAAAAAAAAAAATAAAATTCGAATTCTTTTAGTTCATGTTTAAAGTTCTTTAGGATTTTTTGAGTGAAAGAGAAATTTGATTTTTTTTTTTTTTTTTGATGACAACATTTTTTCAAAAGCACTTGCTGGCTGGCAGTCGTGAAATCAGCCCGCTTGGCTGCTAACACTGCAGTTACACGACCAAGTTTTGCTATCAAGTTTTTTTCACATACTGCTTGTCAAAATTCAATAAAATTGATAGCTGTGACGTAGGCTGCACGCAATTTCATAACAATTCGTTTTCAAGATGCCGCCAAGAAGAAAATTAAAAATAGCTGCTTCATTAAAAGTACTATCAGAAATAAAGAAAATAAAAGAAGAAGAAAAAAACCAGATTATATTTGTTGGTTTTGTATGTAAACATTTTTATTTCTATTTTTAAGCTTGAATCTGTTTAATTTTTATCACTTTTAATTGCAACTTTCAAACAAAACAAAAAAATATTTGCAGACAGAACGACAAAAAAATTGTTGGCAGCTGTTTTGTTGATTGTGACTTAGAGCATCAAGCATATGGAAAGCAAAAATTGTCATCAAGTTTGCATCAATTTTCAAAATTGTGTAAAAAAGTGTGAATGTCTTAAAACTTGAAAGGCAAAACTTGATCGTGTAACCCCCAAGTAAGAGGTTCCGTTGCACGATTGCAGTCAATTACAAGAGAGAATAATTTCTCATCGACTGCCAACATTTCTATTCTGCGTCTTGATTTTCGACGAAAATTTTGTTATCAATATTCCTCGTATATAGAATATTGATAACAAAATTTTCGTCGAAAATCAAGAAGTAGAATAGAAATGTTGGCATTCCATTTAACAGCTTTTAAAAGCCATACATATGTAGAATATGTTTTTTTTTTCTTTTCTTAAAATATCAATATTTTGAAACCATTTTTTTTTTGTGTGGGCTTTTCACAGCCAGTATTTATAAATATTTGAAATATCTAGCTTTTAAATTTACAACATTTACAATACAGGGTTGGAGGGTGGGGTGGTGTAACAGTTATTTACATTTATTATAAATAAATACTTTCTGTGTGGTGGAGGAGGGAGTGCTAAAATAACATTAACGGCTCTTTTCATAATGTATGAGTAAAAACACATTAATGTGGAGATATAAGATAAAGCTGTCGTCAAAATAAACCCTAAATCTTAATCATACATTGTGAAAATGGCCATGAGAAGCTTTATTTAAATCAAAACGAAATTTTAATAAAAATTGTAAATTATTTAGGCTTAAAATTTATATTGCTGAAATTGAAAATTTCTATCGCAAAAATTTTTCAAGTAACGTTTCCAATAACAAACCGAAAAAAATGGTGGATGAACGAAGGGGCTGAGAGTGAAATAAAATATGAATTGTTGTTACAAATATGACTAAAGATGTATGAGTGTAAACGATGAGGAAATAAATTCACAGCTTCATTTTCATTGCGATATCACTCGACTTGGCTCGCTGGCCCAAAAACACTGCAAACATCAACAAAATTTTGAAACTTGTTATTGTTTTGCATGTATTTGCAAACAAGCCAAAAGCGATAACACGTGGCATCCATCGTACAATTGATGGGAAATCTCTCCCGCTTACAAAGCTGTTAACAAGGCAGATTGATACCAGGTAATCGCATAAATACAACAAACACTGCATGTATTTTGTTGATAGAAAAACTGCATTACTGCATCACCCATTTGTTTGCGTATGTGTATTTTGTCAGTAGTAGCTGGGCTTGTAAGGTTACCTGGTATCGAGCTGCCTTCGCTGTGAATCTTAAGGAAGTTGTTTTGAAATGTTTGTTGTGTTTTTCAGTTGGGAATTTTGAATTTTCTTTACACATATTTGTATATACATATAAGTGTGTGCTCCTGGAATTTTTCCAATTTGTATCCTGTTTAAACATGATGTATTTCTCTGTCTGGTGTGTTTACGTTCGTGTGCATGAAATGTTGAAGTATTTGCTTAAAATATTTTAATTATTTAACTAGTCATGCTTTATAACACATATAAAATTGCTAAACATTTATTTGAAAAATGAAATTTAAAGATCTAAAACTTGATTGGAAAAATTGAATCAATTTTAAATAAATAATGAGTGACCTTTGAAATGAAAACTTTCCGCTGTTAATCCGTAAAGTTATTTTTTTTTTTCGTTTTCGAATAAAACAGAAATAAAATAAATGTAAATGAAAAATGAAGTGAAATTAATTGCTAAAGAGCTGGAAGAATAATAATCTTTTAGTAAGAAAACGGAGAACTTGCACAAAAAAATAATTGCGCAAACATAAGTAAACAGCTTTCGAAACTAAGCAATTCCTTTGTAAGTTGATTCGAAAATCGACATTATCAACTATTTTCGTTTGCTTAGATCCAAATTTTGAAATTCAAATCCTCGCCATATCATAATTTTTGCAATGCTAATGCGCTGGCCACCGAGCAAGTTTTCCGTTTTCTTTTGTTAGTAGGAAAATTTCATTTATTGAAAAAAAAGTTATTAAAACTAAAAGTTTTTAAGTTTGCAATTGTTGTTAGTTTAGCTGAATTTTTAAAGGCATTCTTAAATCAACCTACAGTACACATCCTTTTGTCCACCGCGTAAATCGTCAGAGCGGCGTCTTGACAGGGCAACACATACAACCAATATGCCCACAAATACCACAATAACGGTGGCAATTAGTGGTACCATAAAGTTCAAGTCTAACCATTCTGGCATCCAGGCTGGCAGGCGTATGCGTGTATGTAAGTTGCCAGAACCTCTGCCATCGTCCAAAGGAGCGATTGTGCCTGTTTAATATTGTTTGTTTTTTTTTTTTTGGCGATTTTGTGTTTTTACGATTGTTTCATACAAACCATAATGATTATTGGACAATAAGTTTATTTGCATGCATTTCAATTATTAAATTATTCGAATTTTTCGAATTTAAATTCACATTTTCGTAATTTAAATTCAAATTTTTGAAACATAATTTTCCGTATTCGAAATTCAAAACCATAACGTAGTAGCAAAGTTTGAAAATAAATTTAAACAAAAAATAGATTTTTATTCAAATATAAATTTTAATACGAAATTTATTTAATTTGGCGAATGGAAGCAAAATGTTGGAATAGCAAAGAAATTATGAAAATTATTTATGCAGCCGTAAAGTTCGAAAATTTTTAAATTTGAGTTTATGATTTTTCAATTTCATATTTCGAATTAAAATCAAAATTTTTCAATATAAAAATAAATGTTGATATTATTTTGAGCATCAAATTTGTGGCATTAGAAATTTAAAATATTTTTATATATACATATGTGAATTTTGAAATTCGTATTTCAGTTTTCGAATTAAAGTCAATTTTAAAATTAATTGAAATTATTATTAAAATAAAAAAAATTAAAATTAAAAAATTTTTTTAAATTATTTTCAGTATCAATTTAGAGTTTTTACATATTCGAAAATTCATAATTCGTGTATCCGACCCGGATTTTAAGTGAGGTTTTTGTTTTCGAAATTCGAGTACAATTTTTTTTTACCAAAATCGAATTTAGTGCAGAATTGTGAAATGTTCCAAATTTCACAAATTCATTAAATGAAATTTCAAAGCGAGTATATAGAGTTCGGAATTCAAATTCAAAGTAATTGTTGTCGGGAAGCGAGTATAAAAATTTAATTTTTAAGTACAAATTTGTAGAATTCGGAGTTTTAATTATTGTTGTTTTCGATTTTACAAAATACGAATTTTGAGTGTAAAAAATTCCAACATAAAATTCGAAAATCATAATTCCAAGTTTCAGTGCGAATTTATGGATTTTGGATTTTGAATTGGAGTTGTTGGTTTGCAAATTCGAAAAAAAGAATGTTGTTTTACGAAGTTCGAATTTAGTTTACATTTTGTGCGAGTTCGAAATAAGTTTTGAGTTTTAAAGTACAATTTCAATGAGAATTATTTTACCAAGTTCGAATTTTACAATTTGAATTAATAATTTGAAATTCCAATGCGAGTTTATAGAATTCGGAATTTGAATTGAAGTTGTGTTTGCCGAGATTCGAATATAAAAATTTTATTTTTTAGTACGAATTTGTAGGATTCGAAATTTCAATTTTTGTTGTCGTTTTTGAAATTCGACAATAAAAATTTCGAGTATAAAAAAGATTCGAATATATGTTTTATTTTTTATTACGAATTTGTAGGATTCGGAGTTTCAATTTTTATTGTCGGTTTTTGAAATTCGATCATAAACATTTTTTTTCCAAAGTTCGAATTTAGTGAGGGTTCGAAATTTAAACAAAAATTTCGAAAATTTATAATTTGAAGTTTCAGTGCGAATTAAAAAAAATTGTATTTTGAATTGAAGTTATCGGTTTCGAAATTCAAGTACAAAAAAAATTTTTTTGCGTAGTTCCAATTTAGTTTACATTTTGTGTGAGTCCGAAATTCAAATATAAATTTTTAAAAATAATTTTGAAAAATTGTAATGTAATTTCAATGAGAATTTATTGAATTAGAAAAAAATGATTTTTTTGCAAGGTTTGAATTAAGTTTCGAATTTTTTTTAAATGTTTGAAATGCAAACATAAATTTTGACAATTATATTTAAATTTTTAATTAATTGAAATTTCAATGAGAATTTATAGAATTGGGGTTTTAAATTCGAGTTGTGTTATTGAATTGAATTCCAGTACAAAACAATTTTTTCAAATTGTTCAAATTTAGTTTGGATTTTGCATCAATAGAAATTTGAAAGAAAGCAATTTTAGTTTGGAATTTTCCAATAATTTAAATTCAAAGTTGATTTTATAGGATCCGGAATTCAAGTTGAATTTGTTTTCGCAAAGTTCGAAAACAAAACCATTTTTTTTTGTTTTTACAAAGTATGAATTTGAACATTTTGTTTATTTAATATTTTTGTTTTTTAGGCCAGAAATTTCAAAATTTAAATTTATTGGTTTTGAAAGGGATGGTTCATATTTTAAATTCGAATATCAGAAATTTAGTTTCAAAGTTTTCGAAGTTATTAGAATAAACGTATAAGCCATATTTTTTAAAACACCATTAAACAAATAAGCAAGCAATTTTGTGTCAGCAATTTTCAAAGAAATCATAAACCATTATGTAAATGATGAGGTAACGGAAAATAAAATATTTAAAACAGAGTTGTATGGACAGTCAAAAAAAAATGGAAAAAAGAGAGAAAGAAAAACAAAATATTTGAATTAGTTTGATTTGCTGTATACCTTTGTGATGATTGCCTTTGCTACGCAGTATACAAATAACAATTATAGCAATAATTATGACAAGTAAAGCTGCGACCACGGGTACGACTAAATTTAAGTTCGATAAAATGATGCGAATTGTATCCTCAGCTGTTAGTTCGGGCAATTCGCGCGATGGGGCAATAGTTCCTGTAACAACCAAATATTAACCAAACATCATTTATGTCAAAGAGCAGGCGCCATCAAGACACAATATTATACACACACAAAAAGATGAGAGACAGACAAAAAAGATACAGAGACATAGAGAGAGAAAAAAGTAGCAAATTGTTTCGTTTTTATTTTCAGCACTTATTTCGTTTTCTTTTTGTTCTTTTCATTTGCTCTATTTAAACGAACTACCAGAAAACTTTGGTTTTCGAACATTACCTTTGTACCTCTAATATACAAATACACAAACATTTAAATTTAACAAACAAAGAAATAAAACGTTAAAAGTTTTTGAAAAAAATTGGACTAAATTTTAAAAAACGTTTTCAATAGAAAAATATATGGAAAAACACGCTAAATTCAAAGATGTAGAAACATGATGAGAACACAACAAAATGGAAAATTTGGTAAAACAAATCAAGTCTAGAAAAATGGTAAAATATCGCTAAGAAAATAATTTAGAAATTTTGATGGCTTTTTACAATTCAGCTGGTTTTGAGAGGCCTTAATTCTATGGATGTGTAAATTTTTGTAAAGTTAAAAAAACGCTTAAATGCAATTTGTTTTTTTTTTTTTTTGTTGTAGACTTGTTTAGATTTTTGTTTTTTGTTTAAGCAATAATTTTTAGCATTTAAAAACGTTAACAGCATTCCGTTTAACTAAGAAAATAATTAAACATAACACTAGTTATTTAAATATAAATTTTTTTTAAGGTAATAGGCTAAAACAAGGTTTAAAGTGAAGCCAAAAACAAGTAACACATTTAACAAAAAAACATTTTTGGAAGATCATCAGCACACTTTCAGATTAAAATAGTCTTAGGAAAAAGTTTGTTTTCATACATTTTCTTTTTCTGCTTAGACTTTCATTCATAAACAAAAACTATTCAACCCTAAAGTATGCTTTATATTGCGAATCCTTAAAATATGCTTGCACATTTGAATTTAAACCTTGCTTACCTGTGTTTTAATTTATTCAACGCACAAAATATTAGTATAAATTTTCAAATGAAGTTTTAATAGTAATTATTGAATAGATTAAATATATTATGGTAATGAATGGAAAATAAACTATAAAACTTGTTTAACAAAGTAAATCATGTAAAACTGAATGAATTTGGTTTGAAAAAGAAAAACGAAATAAACTGCATTTTTTTCTCATTTGATGTTGCATAATGTTTCTTTTAGATTAATTTAAAAATGATGAAGATTTTTGATGATTATTTTTTGGTTGTTGCAGGTAGAACTTTTAGTTATTTTTTCTCAAATATAATTTTTTTTTTTTACTTAAACCCCATTGATTTAAATGATTATTTTTAAAATTCATTTTATTATATTATGGTTCTCGGGAGAACTAAATATGATTTTTTGATAATATTACTTTAAAATAAAAATGATTTTGTTACAATTAAAGAAACATAAATATGCTTTAACTAAAAATGTAACGTTTTAATGAAAATTTCAAATTAACAATTAAGAAACTAAAATAGATATGTGTTGTAAAAAATGAAGATTTCTTTTTTCTTCAAACCTGCTTTGAAATGTACTCAGCTTTTAATACATATGTATATGTGATTTGGGCTCGAGATAATTTGTATCTTCTTTGTAAGATGAGAATGCCAAATTTCTCTTCTTTCTTAAGGATTTTCAGCTTCACAATTATGTGGGAACCGAAATGTATACTGAAATTTTTGTTTTTGTTTTCAATTTAATTGCGCAAGACAACGAAAATGTTTGCTTATTTTCGTATTTTTTTGTACCAAATCATATTGTGTGAAGACTGGTGTAGTAAATTCAGCGAACGAAATATTTTTACTCATTGATCATAAAGCATTGCATATCTTAGGGCGTATTGTTTGTTGTGTGGCAAAATGGTCTGAAAATCGTTTAAATTAGAGAAGAAAATCAACAAACCAGCTTACACAAACGTTAAAATAATACGGACTATTTGTCTGGACTTTTCCAAACAAAACGCAATATTTTCAAGCTAACACTTCTTATTACCAGAATTAAATTTCCTCACAAGAGAAATCTGGAGGATTATTAGCCTGTTTTGCTTTATAGTTAATGTCGCCAGTAATAAGGGGGGTACAACCTTATGGCGCCGCTTGGGTCGACAGTAGGAAGTCCATATAACAAATTTTCAATTCAAAAACTTGCACCGATGTTAATAAAAAATATAATCTCTTTAAAATACATAAGTACATTTTATTTGAAAAAAAATGTGCCCCAAGGTGATGCTGATTTTGCAGCAGCAGCAGCAGCGCTAATATATAGTGTGTATAATACTGCATATTCTTGGACACATGGGAATGATTTTTGATTATGTTTTGTATGCCCATAATACGAAAATTTCTATGGATTTCCAGGCATGGCAAGAAGGCTATGTAGAGGGTGTACTTTATATTGCCGCCATTTTAGCAAACATTGGTCTTGACAATTCATTTTTGGCAGTCGTAAAGTAGAGACGTGGCAAGTTTGTTGCGGGAAAGTATTCGGTAAAGCAATGTGTTTTAATCGATAAAATATTTTATCAAAATCAATCATCGATTACTGTGACATTGAGAAAGTGCCGTATAAGTTTTGGGAGAAGCAACCTGCCAACAAGACGCTCTATTTATCGCGTACTGAATGATTGCGAAGAAAGAGGGACTGTAGCTGATAGGCCCAGGCACGGACCATAACGTACTGCAAGACTGGCTGAAAGCATTACTGCTGCTCAAAACAACCCATCAAACTCAATGCGACGCCGTGCTCGGGAGCTTGCTCTTCAAAAAACAACTTTGGTCATAATTTTGCACAAAGATTTGCATTTAAGTTTTCACTGACACAAGAGCTTCTTCCAGAAAACCAGTTACTTCGCCGTACATATGATAATAAGATGCTATAGTTCGCAGATTTTCATGAAAAAATCACAATGAGCGACGAGGCACATTTTCATTTGACTGGGTGTGTGAATAAATAGAATAGTCGATTCTGGACAATGGAAAACCCTCAAATTATTCATCAGTCACCTTTGCATGCAATAAAAGTGACAGTCTGGTGTGCAATTTGACCTTACTTCTTAGAAACTCAAAACGGCACAACGGTAACTAACAATGGGGAGCGATATCGTGATATGATTGAAAACTTTTTAACATCACAACCGCATGCTTTGGTCTTGATTAACATGTGGTATCAACAAAACGGTGCCATATCTCATACAGCCAGGATTAAAAAATTAAAAGGCCTACTAAATCTCCTGCCCAGTTGTCAGAAAATGGCTGCAGAAAAAAAGACAACAGGAAAAAATTGCGTGTAGAGGAAATTCTAGAGGAGAAAAAAATCAATCAGCTGTTGATTTGTAAAGACTTCATAACAGCTGACTTTGCATGTGAATTAATTTTTTTTTTGTATTTTCTTACAAATCAACGTATCTATATATGAATTTCAATTCATACAATTTGATTCTTCTTACTTTCTGATTAAAATTTCAAAAGCTACAATAATTTTGTGCTTTTGAAATTTGACATTTTGGGCAGAATTGAAATTGACTTTTGAAACCATCCACAATTTTTGAAATCGGCCGATTTTTAATAAATAGCGTATCAAAAGTTCATTCCGATCTAGTCATGCTTGCTTGGCCTGCATCTTGTAAAATGGTCCATTGTGCTTCGCTTAGCTGAATGTTTTCAAAATGATCAACAAATTGTTTTTGTTTCTCTTACAAAAGAGAGAGTTGTGGATACTCTATACTAACATAGAATTTATAGTGCTTGGTCAGAAAATTTAATATATATCAATTTGAAAGGCATTTTAATTTAACATTTTCATATCAATTTTTTTTTAAATCCTTTTCAAACTTACATTTCTGCTGACTAAAATCAGTTTTTCATGTCTTGTGTTTTTATTTTTCACCTCACATAACAATGTCAATACTTTAATACAACATTTAGCCACATGCTAAATAAAAGACATTTAAAATGTCACACATGGGAAGGGCGGGGAGCAGTCAAATTCACAAAATGCTTTTATGATGATAATAAAAGTTATAAAAAAAACTTGCAGAATTTATTTTGAAATTTGAGCAAATTTTTTTTTTATATAATAATGTAATAAATGGCTGGATTATGCAAGACCATCAATTTACAGTTGTGTTGCCAGTTACAGAAAATGATAATGCAGTCCAGTAAAATGATAACACAGTTCACAAGGCAAACTATTAAACGTTTTGTACTGAAATTCAGTTGCTTTCCATAATACAGCCATTAACTTAAGCTAAAGCACACACACACACACACATCAAAACGAGTACATTTTCTTTACACAGGGTTTGAAAGAAAAAATAATAATGAAAACTATAAAATCTCTTTCACAAATCAAAAGTCTACTAAACATTCTTTACTTTTTTTTTCTAAAATGAAAAAGAACGGTGTTGTGTACCAAACAAAATTTTATAGTGATTTTCTATTAAGCAAAATTTTGATATTCAATACACTACCAAAAATGTTCACAATTTTTACTATTTTTTTTTTTTAATCAACAACAAGGGGAGGAAAAACAAATTGCATTTACGCAATAGATTTTTTTTAATTTTACATTCTTTTTTTTTACTAGCAGCTAATTGATAATAAATAAAAACATTTTTAACTAAACAAATTTTTTACACTGAAAGAATTTAAAACAAAAAATTAGGGCAAATTTTTAGAAACTTAAAATCAAGCTTTTTTTTGTAATTAAAATCAAAAAGTGCTTTTAAATTGAAATTAAAAGAAAAACTTAAAACAGTTTTTACCATTAAAAAGCTAAAATTAACTGAAGAATTTTTTATTATTTATAGTTTTTACATTTAAGCAGGTGTGGCTTAAAATATTTTATATAATTGTTATTCTTTGTTATTTGTATATTTGATTTAAGATTTTTATTAAAACAAAAAAAAATGTTTTTTTTTTGCCAGACAATAATAAAAATCTTAAAACAACGTAGTTCTGGTGGTATGTACAAAAGCAATGTTTTTTTTTGTTTTTTCATTTATCAAAAATATTTATTGCAATTGGCAAACAGAATTGACTTACCGCCAGTCACCGTCAAGGTGGCAAAATCGTACTCAGCCACAGTAAAACCAGCCGAATTATGGGCAGTGATGCGTAAATTATACCAGGTGGCAGGTTCCAAATCCAACACCACATAATTATTGTCGGGCTTGACATTGTTGGAAATTTGATTCCATTCAATTTGATCACTGTTAAAAATAGCATATTCCAAAATATGATTGGCTTGAAAATTTTGTGAAAAAAATATACCCACCGTTTCTTATTTTCTACCACGAAATGAGACATGGGACAGCCGCCATCTTTCCAGGCCTTGAAATGCAATGAAACCGAATTGGAGGAGACTTCAATGAAACGAGATTTCTCGGGCAGTTTGGGTTTGTAGCCTTTTGTGCGGGTATTCAAGATGTCAGAGGCCTCACCAGCACCAATGCTAAAGAATTAGGGAAGAAGTATTTTAGTGACCAAAAATATAAATATATGTATATAGTCAAGCTTTAGTAAAGTACTTGTTAAATCCAGTAGCATAAACTTGATAGCGTGAACCACACAAGAGATTTTCAATGGTGTATTTTTGAGCATCCACCGAAACTTCAGCTGTCTCCCATTCACCAAATTCTGTAAAGCGAAAAAATGTTCGATAGCGTCATTCATGAATGCAATAATTCAACCGAACGAATTAATTCAATTTTTAAATGAATGAATTACTTCTGTATTTGTTTTATATACCTTTTACCTTTCTATTTACTTTCTTTTTGCTGGCATCATACAATGATATTTTTAATTTAATTTTGAGCATTTACTCCCATATTCATACACCCATATTTTACAAATATTCCATAGAAATACGTCAAATAAGAGCTTCATAAACTTACAATAATTATTATGAATATGGCCTTTAAACTTTACTAAATTTTATTTAATAAAAATAGTTTTATGTTTCTTAATTCTCACTTTCAAAAATGTTCATGTTATTTTTAATGTTTTAGTTTTGATGCTGCGCTATTTATACAAATAATTAATGCCTGGAGCATGTTTCTAAAAACATTATTTTTATTATTATTTTTTTTTAATAAAAAAGAAAAAAACAAAATGATTAGATTTAGCAATTGTTGGTTTTACGAAGCAAAACATTGGTATGAATGAAACATTTTCAGTTTCTTCGTTGTGAATTATGTGTAACATTCGTTCGGAATGAATGCATGAATGATGAATTAAAAGACAGAATTAATTCACATTAATTTTCTATAAGAGAAGGAAACATTCACTGAAACAAAACATCTTGCCCAATACCAAAAAAAAAAAAAGTATTAAAAAATTATTTCTAAATAATAAAAATTTTACGGTTTGAGCTTTTTTAAATTCTAGCTCATTTATTAATAAATAATATCAATTTAGCCAGGAAATTTGAAGCTCTAGCTGGGGTACAACCCAGTAAAGTTTCACTTTTTCTACTTTAATTCGTTCTAATGATAAGGAATTGTTTTGCAAATTAACTTTGAACCTAAAAAAAAATTTACAAATAATCTCAGTATTCAGAAACGTTGAAAAAGGGGGCTACCCTTTTTTTGTTTTCGAGTTGAAGATCTTATGTTCTATAAATTAATAATAGTAATATTTTCCCCCCACTTCCGTACTCACCTGGCTTGTAGTGCAATGTATAACCATGTAATGGAGCTATATCACCCTCATGAGGCTTCAATTTAACAGTCAAGGAGTCAGTGGTTGTGGCCGACAGCGTAACTTGTGGTGACATGGGTGGTGCCAATACAATTAATTTATGAGTGATGGAATCTTTGGCAATTGAATTTTCAGCATGACAAGTGTAATCGCCGGCATCTTGACGATTGACCGATTTAATTAACAAGGAACCATCGGGCAGCACACGCATGCGATCGTTGCCGGTGAATTCAACACCCTTGATTTTCCAAGTAATTTCTGGTTGTGGAGCACCAACAGCCAGGCAGGGCATTTTAGCGTCTTCCTTAAACGTGGCAGTGAAAGTATCATCAAAAGAGGCAATTTTAGCAGGAACCTGATCGCTGGGCATGGCCACAATACTCTTTGAGGGTTGGCCTTCTCCAATGTTTGTGCTGGCAGTAACCCAGAATTCGTAGGGTTTATTCTTTTCCAATTCGGTGGCTTCGTAACTCATTTGATAGTGGGGTATTTTTTGGCTCTTGGGTTCACCTTCGGCGCCTTCGACTTTTGTATAAACGGTGTATTGTTGTATAATGCCGTTGGGTTGTGCTGGTGGACGCCATGATACCAAAATGGCAGCATGACCCATAACGAGAGCCTTAACATCGGTGGGAGCTTCAGGTACTGTGGAAAGAGGTTTCATTATGAGATTGGTCAATTAAAACCTATAAACATTGTTTTCTCTAAACTGAATTTATTTATTTATTTTCTTTTGAAATCAAAAAAAAAAATCCAACGTACCATCTGGTTCAGTCTGGCAGTGAATAGGAGCGCTTCGTACACCATCACCTCCGGCCGTGGTGGCTAAAACTTGCATGGTGTAGTTGGTGTATTTCTTCAAGCCATGCAAAACGGTGTCCGAGGAGGCAGTCTTCTTGTAATGGCGTTTGGTTTCATCTAAAGAAATTTGTATAAAAACACAGTTCAGTATGAAAGGCCGGCCACTTTCTAAAATAACTTTTGGCTTGAAAATAATTTCCATACCATAGAGAATGGCGGGCTATTTAGAATCCCATGCAGGCGATTACAAACTCCAACTTCGCTCTCTGCTGTTTTCTAAACAGCCGTTATTTTTTTTTTTTTTTTTTTTTGTATATTTTAAGGAAACTATTCTGTTCCAGGCTTGGTATCTTCGCTACTTACCATACCACTCTTCACTGGGGGCATAGACAACCTTGTAGGTCTTGATGACACCATTTGCCGACTCTAGTGGTGGACTAACCCAGCTAACGCGTATTGTTTGTGATGTCAGGGTAGTGCAGGAAGTATCACTGGGTGGTTGACTGGGTGTGCCTTCAGCGGTGAATTGTTTTTCTTCATCAGACAAGGGACCAGCACCAATCTTATTGAAGGCTTGTATTACCACCGAATACTGGGTATACACTCTCAAGTTGTTCAATTCCAAATTATGTTCTTTGCCTTCTTCGGTAACGAAATTAACAGTTTCAAAGACATATGATGAATTAGTGTTCGATAGTTTGTAGCCCACATAATAGCCTAAAATTTCGCCGTTCCATTCAGTTCTTGCTGGTGGCTTCCAGGTGACTCGCAAGGTGGTTTGATTGACGGGTTCCACTTTGATGTTTTGAGGTTTGCCAGAAGGTGCCTCTTCGGCCGTTATGATGGTAACAGCTTCGGAAGACTGTGAGGTGCCAATAGTATTTTCAGCAACAATGCGTATATTGTAAGTAGTGGCAGGATTTAGCTTTTGTACTTGAGCCTCTGTGGTATCGCCAGGCACCATGACACGATCAATTTCATCCCAAGAGGCACGTGAGCGCTTGAATTCAATAATGTAGCGTGTGATGGGTGAATTGCCGTCGTAGGGTTGGGCCCAGCTCAATTGTACCGAACGGCCAGATTTATCTAAAACTTTCAAGGCATATGGCATTTCTGGTACTTCCTGGATAATCATATTGATGCTGGCATCATCAGAACCAAAGGCATTTGTGGCCACACAGGTGAACAGGGCAGAATCCGAACGCTCAGTACGTTTTATGGAGAGACTAGACATGACACCAGTTGAGAGGATTTCTTCGCGTATGGTATAACGATTATCATTCTTGGGATCCAGACGCATATTGTTCATGTTCCATAAAATGCCAATGGGCTTTTCGCCTTTAGCTTCGCATTGCAGGACAGCTGGTTCACCACGGCGGGCAGTTTGGTTGCGTAATTTTTCGGTAAACTCAGGAGGAGCCTGTACGCTTACCATAATCACAGCCGAGAGGCCAGAGCCAATGCCATTTATAGCCTCACACAAATAATAGCCTTCGTTGGTCTTTTGTATATTGTCGATGTGTAAAGTGCCTTCTTCAACGCGGATATTGTCGTTTTTCTTCAGGTCCTTGTACTCACCAGGGCTGTTACCTAAAACATTAAGATTAAATATTGAAATTGTTTGCTCTGTTGTAAAATTTTTCTTTGAACAATAGCTGGCTTATAGCATATTGTGGATGGCAGTACAACTCCAACTGAGAGGCCATTTATTGAAAATGATAATGCAGGCGAATGAAATGATAACACAGTTAACAAAATGGTACCTTTTGATTTGGAACCTTTCTGGCAATAGAAATGCCAGGCAAAAGTTTAATTACAACTGAATATGCAGTGAAAATGAAAATAAAAAGGGTATTTGTTGCTTTACACCTCTTCTGGCGATAGAAATGCCAAGCCGAAGTTTGATTGTAATATAGTAGCGTAAAATTCTACTGCTATTCATTGTCTAGCAAATTTATTTATTCTACTTACCCACTGCTTTCTTCCATGTTACTTGTGGCTTAGGGAATCCATCAGCTTTGCATTCAACTTTGGCATCGGATCCTTGGGCGAAGGCTTTGTCGGTGGGTTCTAAAATCCATCTTGGTGGTACTGTTTAGTTTCATTGAGATTTTCATTGAAGAATAGCAGAAAGAAAAAATATGTTAAAACAAAATTCACAAGTTTTAAACAAATTTTAATGCTATATTTTAAGCATGCGGTATTAAAATACTTGCGCAGACGGACTAAAGGACTAAAAGAGAAAAAGGTTTTATAAAACTAATGTAATTTTTTTTAATGAGAGTTTTTTTTGTATTAAAACCGATACAAAGTTGAAAGACCGCTTGCTTTTGTGATGAAAAAATTCAATCGAGCAATAGAGACCGTAAAATGCTTTTTTTATATAATTGAAATTAAATTACTTATTGTCATTTTGTTGACAAGTGTAATAAAAATATAAATTGAAGAGATAACTAGAAAGAAGACAAGAATATGGGAATGGCTCTGCAGTTTAAGGGTGACTGCAAAAAAAGTACATTTAACATCAGTCTTAAACTCAAGACCGAGTGAAGGCAGACAAGAAGCGTTGCAGCTCCCAAAACAGGCTCTTTTTTAGCTTCGTTCTTAATTTTATGTCGCTTGCTTAATTTTATCGCAGTTAGTAACATAAAATTGAGCCTAATTATGACGATATCATGTTATTTAAGACTAATATCATCAGGCAAAAAATAGTATTTTTTGTGAAAAAATTACTTCTGCCTCAAAAAAAGAGACTGAAAAAACTGAAACATTTTTCAACCCTGATCTTTTAGCATTTAACGTATTTTTTAACAAATTCATTTTATAAAACCTTTTTCTTTTTTTACAAAACAGCATTGAACTATTTCCGACTTCGTAACGAGCCTTGGCCTCGAAAATTATGTAACCGACAAACAGCAGATTTTGATGAAGCAGTTTCTTTTTTTCCTTCATGTCGACATGGGAAAGCGAAATTGGCCAATTTGCTTGGTTAATTTGACGGTGAAAAAAAAATTGCGCAAAAAGAAACACAATTAGTAGTTAAAACAAAATTAGGACGATATCTCTCTTTTATATACACGCCAAAAACTAAAATTATATTCTTAAATTCAGCTTTCTACGGTGTACAGTTTTTAGTTTTTAGTACAATTTTAATTTTTTTTTAATTAAAATTTTTACTTGGCCAATATCTGAAGTTCATGTATTTTCCTTCTTTGTTAAGCTACTTAGAACAGAAGTTCTTCCATATAATTAAAACTTCATTTAATTAATATTTTTCCCGACGTTTCGTAGATATTTTGTCTACTTTATGAAGAGATCTTCTATTTCTGAAGACTAATCGTTTATGAATACAACATTTTACTTAACAGCTATCAGGCTTCCATCAGAGTTTAACGTATAATAAAGTGAATAAAATATTTTTATGAAAAAGACGGGTTATGTTGTGGGGCTTGTAGTATATCCGTTTTCCCATGTCGATTTTTTTTTGAGGAAAATTTAAGCTTTAATTTTATTTTTAGATTAAATTTAAATGTTTTCAAAAAATAAAGAAAACAACAAACTGTTTAAAAAATTTACTTGTACAAAATTTGCTTTTTGTTGGTTACGGTATTTTCGCAGTATAGGCTTAGTAATAAGCGTATATGTATTAATTTTCGTACAACAGGTTTGTGTCTTAAGTCTTAATAGTTATGAACATGAAAATTTTTGCAATGGAAATGTGTCTTAAGTCTTTTCAATTCAAGTTCGTATCTTAAGTCTTTTTTCCCAGATCTTTCAGGCAGCTTTCTTAAGTCTTTTTATCTTACATCAGTAATATTTTAACATAAATTGCTCGGGATTCAAGTATTTCGAACAAATTTTTGTTGATTATGCGTATAATATCATAATATGCATAAAGTAGCTGTCTTAAGTCTTTCGTTTCAATGCTGTTAAGCTTCTTGTTTACAAGCACATACTTACATACTAATACAAATTATAAAGCCAAACAAAAAAAGCTTAAAAACTAATTTAATTAATTAACTCAAGCATAAAAGGACAACAGAAAAGTGTTTAGTGGAAAAGTGTTTGTGTGAGTGTTAAAAGAAATCAAAAGTTAATGAAATCAAAACGTTAAATTTTTTCATAAGACATGCAAGAAAACGAAATGTTTAAGAAGAGTTGGTTTTTTTCCTTTTGTAGTAATTTGGTAACAATTTCCAAAACTCTTGAACATTCGTTTTATATACAAATTAAAATTTAAAAAATAAATAAAAAGATAAATGAATAGGAAGAAGGGATTAAAAAGGTCAGAGGATGAGCTTGTTTAAAGTGTTAGGACGAAGTTATGAGGCGGGAGGGATGGCTGGTTTTTCTTGAGGAGTTTCTTTTATTCAAGTTGTTGTATTTGCAGTTTACAGCTTAAAGGCTGCATTATATTGTTTGTATATGCAAATGAAGTTTGTTGGTTTTCGTATAGTTTTAGTTAAGATTTAGTTAAGTCCTGGGTGATTTTTTTATAAATTGTATAAGATTTGCTGCGCACATTTATAGTTTTATAATTACACATAGAAAATGAGTTCATATCACTGGTTAAAGAAAAGCTGAATTCTATTTATACGAATAAAAAATTTTAATAACAAATCAAGAAAATTATTAAAGCCACAAAAACTAAAAAAAAAATATATACAAATGTATATAAAAAACAAATTAATAGAAAGTAAGCATTTTAATGAAAGCCATATCAGTTATTTTAGTTTCGAGTATTTGTTTTAATTTTTAAATTGTTTTTATTTCTGTGGCTTGTTTTGTGCTTATTTTTTGGGTGTTTAAAGTTGCGTGTGTGTGTGTCAAAGTGCTGGGGAACTGGTATTTTCTTTACACTCTTGGGCGTGATAGTGTTGACTTGTGCTATAAGTGCTGTTTTTCTTGGGGGCTTGTGAGATTTCAGTGTGCATATGTTGAGCTGTTTTATTGTTGCTGATTTTTATTTTGTACAATATATTTTTTTCATATTATTATGTGATAAAAAAAATCTTAAGTACCACAAATTATAACTGGCCTATTCATAAAAACACATTTCGTAACAATAAAAAGTAAATGTGTTTCAATTAAAAATTCTATACAAAATGGTTTTTGAAACTCTTTTCGATCATATACTATTCTTTATGAATATACCTTTTTATGTTCACTTAACGTTTAATGTACAAATATTGTATAAGAATTTGTCAAATAAGTGCTAAAAAAAACATAAAATGACTTCTTTTCATAAATAAAGCCATAAATATTCACATTTGTTCGATGATATATAAAATAATAATGTACGCTTTACATATGTTTAAAGATAAATGATCGATATAGAAAAGAAAAAATGTGTATACACCTACATATACATATACATTTGGCTGGGTCGATTTGTATGGACAAAACTGTTTGGCGATATGGTAGCCACGATTTTTCAATAGCTTTCGGCATGATAAAAAAAAACTCCTCTCTACCACATATCAAAAAAATCGTTTTCGAGGCATTTGATTTTCATTTATTCTATTTTTGTATTGGAGGTCACCTAAAGAGATGTATACGTGGACAGTGCATTGGACAAAATACTGTGGAGAAAAAATTATTGGGAGTTGGTCATACAATTAACTTCTCTAACGGCCCCCGAAGGCAAACTGTTGTAGTGGATGTAAAATATAATACTCCAGATGAACAAATACGGGTGACTGGTATTGCTTTACACCTACAGAGGAATTGAATGTACGACCCACCTCTGGTATTTTCCTCAAACATATCGCGGCCGTGGGAAGCCTCCCATACAAAAAAAAAACAATTCAGAATCGGCCGCTTCGAATATGACTTTTTTGATTTCTCATGGCAGAACTCTTTTTCCTCATGCCAGAAGTGATCGAAAAATCGATGATAGAATATCGATTGCTAAATCGACCCATGCATATATTTGCAATGACCAAGCGAAAAATATCACAATGAACTTATTACAACTCCAATGACGCTGGCTGGGTTCACTTAAAAAAGGTATCTCCATTAAATAAAAAACATTGTGTGGGAATTTACAAAACAAATTATTTCAAGTGAAATCGAAATAAATGACAAAAATGGTGCTTGGAAAATTTTACGAAGCCAATATTTCTCTAAAAGCGTTGTCAACCTGAAATACAAAGTGGACAAAAAGGAATCATCCTATTGGAAGTAGCGCTTAGTTTTGCAAATGGCGGCCAATGTCAAATTTGTTTTTACATTTATACACAAGACAGTTATGGAACACAAGTGAACCAGCCATGGAGCGATGCACTCCCCAAGAACGTGAAATAATCGTGTCTTTGACGAAGTGGACGGGTTTTCGATCAAAATCATAATGAGCGACGAGGCTAATTTCCATCTCAGCGGGTATGTGAACAAGCAAAGCTAACGCTTCTGGAGAACCGTAAATAGACGAGTGATGTACTATGAGCTGTTACAGCTGCTCGAAGTGAGCGCATGGTGCGCTGTTCAAGTTGAGGGTTTCATCGGGCCTATGTTTTTCGTAGGACGCCGCTGGTTAAACAACAACCCGCTATTAGGCCATGTTAACCGAGTTTTTTTTCGATAACAGAAATTTCGTAAATATTTTACGAAATTTCTGTTATACAGCAAATCTGCTCATAGACAAAATGTTGCATAGAAAATTTAATAACAGCTTAAATGGCCTGGGAAAAATTCATCGATAGCAAAACATCTTATATAAGAACATTTGCAAATTTTGTTATAGGACCTAAATAAAACAAAAATGCATTTAATTAAGCTACCATTGAATTTGAGTGAAAAAAAAATTGTCTTCGCCTGTCTGTTAGTTTTCATTTCATTGGGATTTAAAAAAAAAAACCTAAATAAACAAAGAACTTAAGAGAAATTAACAAAAAAAAAAAAAAAAAAAGAGAGCTCGAAACTTAAGAGACCAACGCTTTACCCTTGACCTTCAAAGTAGACCATTTTCTGGCCTCGCCGGCCTTATTGCTGGCCACACAGGTGTAATTGCCTGTATCCCCTATATTCGTTTGACGCAATGACAAAATCAATGTATACTCATCTATTTTATGATATATGGACCGTAACAAAGGTTGGCCATCTTTAAGCCAATAAATATCAATGGGCAAATCTCCCGAAGTTACCATACACATGACACGTACCGCTTGGCCACCATTTACGCCATTGGGATTAAATTGAAATTGTTCGATTTGTGGTAGTTCTAGTAAAAACATAAATTAAATGCTTAAAAGTAAATATTCATAACAACTAAGGAGAAGTATAAAACATATGAATATGAATTTTAATGTTATTGAATGTATACTTATAGGCTGTTCCAACAATTAATTACAAAAACACAGACCTGCTTATATGATCTTTTATTTTTTTTTATTTTTTGGTGTCAGGCACTTTAAATGTTTAAAATTTACACTGATTTCTTGAAAGCATTATGAAGATTTTCAAAAAGCCATTTACAATTTTAGTTAAGCCAACACCCCTGAAAGTATGCTAATCATTTTAATTGCTTCAATCTGCTACTGACATGGAAAACAAAGAGAGTGTATTATATATCATACATTGCAGTGTTGCACTTAGACTAAAAGCAAAATAAAAACAAAACCACAAACCCCTTATAGTTAGATTGGTGGACACTTCCATGAAACCCGCTTGATTGGCACCCACACAAGAGTATTTGCCCACATGTTCAGCTAAAACTGTTTCTATGCTCAGAGAACTGCTACGTTTGCTTTGCATTAGCACCATTATGCCTGGCATATTATTATTTCTAATCGGTTCATCGTTATAATACCAGGTTATATTATACGGTGCATCACCATGCAAAACTGCACAGTTCAATTGAAAATAATCGCCCAAAAATAAAGGATTGTCCACACTAGAGGGTAAAGGTGTCAACTTGGGGGGAACTTAAATACAATTAAATAAAAAAGCAAAAAAAAAAACTGAATATGTTATTAAAGCAAAGAAAATGCGTGTCAAACTAATGAAAACGTTAGAATTTATAATCCTCAATACCATTCACTATCAAAGCAGCCGTGTAGTTGCTTAAACCAGCTGCGTTTTTGCCATAACAAGTATAATTGCCAGCATGCTGAGCTTGAACGGATTCGATGGTCAACACCGAACTTCTCGAGCCCATTTTTGCTATTTGTATACCCATTTGCAGAGCCTGACTGTCATTAAGTGTTTGCTGATTAAAATGCCAATAGACCAGTAAGGGATGATCGCCATGTATAATGGAACATTGCAAAGTAAAATAGTCACCCGGATAGAAAGCATCAGCTCCGGCAGTAAATGGGGCAATTTTGGGCAAAACTTCGAAACAAATCGAAAGAGAAAACAAATATGGCAGAAAATATGTAGATATGAACATTTTCAATAAAAAAATTTTTTTTTCGAAAAATTAAATGCGATTCGAAAATGTTTTCGATTTTAAAACCGAAAAAGTTTGTTTGTAGCATCCGTCTCTTTATTTAGCTTTTCCTGACATTCATATTCACATTATTTGAATTCAGCTTTGAGTGATTTTGGTCTTGGGAATAAATATAACAGAATACGCACAGTTAAAAATTTTCTACTTTAAAACTTATGGGTAAAAGACAACCGGAAGTTATTATGTAATCGGATATGAAATCATACGGTTAAAATTTTGTACGTTTTTGACACAGCTATTTCAAAGTTTTTTTTTCGAACCGGATGACTTTCAATCAAATGCTTTAAAGAGATGGCCCTAAATTCAATTTAAATTTTCACGGAATATATTTTTCCCGTGATAAATTATCCATAAAACTCGGAAATACTTGTCATACTATCGTCTTAAAGTATTGGGCTGACAACAGAGTTTTAGCTTCTTTCAAATCGTGGAATCTTCAATCACATATTTTCGCCAGCAAGCAGAACAGTCACAACAAAGTTTTGCTTCGTTTCAAACTACAGAAATTTAAATCATGTGTTAAATAAAAAACTACAGTTTTATTTTATTTCAAACCATGCAATCTCAAATCACATGTCTGAATCAGTGGACCCAACATGTAAAGAAAGCTCTAAAAAGTCATGAAGAGCAATCTGTATCAAGGAAGCTTAGATTTTTACGTTTGAATTGAGTTGAGATGAAACTTAATCACCCCTATTTTATATTTCGAATGCCCTAATGCATTCAGTTATGTTCAAATCGAAAAAGGCTATTCTGAAAAAAACATAATCGAAAGAAAACCTAGAAGAGAAGAGTATTCAATGCATTTTTTTTAACTACAAAAAGCGCGTAAAAGAAAAAAAAATAACAAATTTTTTAAACATTTCGACAAAAAATGGAAACAGTTAAAAATTGGGTCAAGTGCGTAAAAATCTAACTCTAACAATTTCTAAACAGCGTTAAATATTCCTGCAAAAAAAATAGCGAAAAATTTGCTACCTCCAAAAATAATATACTTTTGCAAAATCAAACAATTCGCGAAATATGTCAATTACAAAAAAAAAAAAAAAAAAAATAACTTGCAATGACTTAAAAATTTTTAAAATTGCAAAAATGCGATTGCTGCCAAAGCAAAATACCAAAACGGGAGAATTGTGTTACTTTTTTTCAACAAACAAATCCAAACGGAATGGAAGAACACTAAAAATGTAAAACGAGAAAGGTGGTCGAATGAGATCACCTGTTGAATATCAGGGCTCACGTAGCCCAGCCATTATTATAAGAGAACTTTGGCTTTGTTGGACTTTGCGAGACAAAAGCTACACACCCTAGCGGCTGTTCTGATAGAACCCTGTCACATGGGAGTACATGCGAGAAGACTAAATCTTCCATACAAAGACTTCGAGGTTGCTGAGAAGAACAGGAGGAGGAGGAGAGTGTCGAACACTTCCTCTGTCGATGTCCGGCTCTCTCTCTAACAAGAGAGCAAATTACTTGGGCAGGACGACATTGCATGGCCTGGCGGGTGTGCCAGCAACCCGCGAAACATAACATAATAGCGAAACGTGAGATAAGGGTGAATTCTCTTTATTTTAAGAGGAGTTACATAAAACCATTTATTATCTGTGTTATCGCTTTAAACGTTCCTCTGTGTCTAATTTCAATCAAATTACGAGCAATAACGATGAAGCGGATTACGAATCCCTGCTTAAATCAGTAGTATGTTACTGCAGGTTTTGGCACACATACAAACATTTCTTCATACAAAAACGTTTATATTTGATACAAAACTTTTTACAGATACCTGATACCAAGTAACATCTGGTAGTTGATATTGGATGCCAACTATTCAAATACCATATTTATTCAATTTTAAAATCGTTTGAGAACCGTTTCAGAACCGCACTCTTGGGCAAAATTTTTCAATAATATGTAATTGAATCCTCTATAAAATTATTTAGTATTAAAAATTTAAATATATTTTAAGTGCTCTGCATGCAAAATCTTCAAGTTTTAAGTAAAATTTGCACCCACTCTTTTTTAGCATGCATTCACTATTAAATAGTTTTCTACTTCATGGAATATATAACCCATTAAGAGGCGCAGCAGCAAAATGAGACCAGTAAATAGATTTATTAGAAAAAAAGAAAGAAAAATGTTATATCTGTTTTTTAGTAAATTTAACTTATATAAAATTAGTTTTGTTATAAAATTTGATAGCCAAGCTAACCATAAATATTTAATTGTGTGGTGAAGGTCTGTAAACCGGCCCGGTTACGAGCCAGACAAGTGTAATTGCCAGCATGATGATCCTCTACCGAATCTATGGTCAAAACACTGGTACGTTTATTGACCATCATGGCAGATATGCCCGAATTTTGTTCTTCCACATCTTGTTCATTTAAAAGCCAAGAAATGTTCAAGGGCAAATCGCCAAAAGATACCGAACAGTAGAGAGTTAAATATTGGCCCGTTTGGGCAGGGCCCTCTTCAAAGGTAAAAGGTCTAATGCGAGGCAAAACTAAAAACATTTTTATTGGTAGGAAAAATCATAAAAAATAACAAATTATTAAAAAATAATGATTAAAATAATGTTTAGTTAAAAAGCTTAAAATAATTTTGTTTTTTTTTTTTTTTTGATAAATTAAATACCTATGACTTTAAGTTGGGTGGTAAAACTGGCCCTGCCAGCCTGATTCGAACCCTGACAAGTGTAATTACCGGCATTTTTTGCTTCAACACTTTCTATGGTCAAAACACTACTGCGTCTACCCAACTTTGAGATCACAATATCTTGATTATCCTCATTTACTAAAGGTTGCTTATTAAAAGTCCATAAAATATTTAAAGGCAAATCACCCTCAGTTATGGTACACTGATAAGTTATATATTGAGCCAAATGCACTGCTTCAGTGCCACCCGTTGAAAAGGGTGAGATTTTGGGAGGAACTTTTTTTTTTGAGAGGTAAAGACAGAATAAGAAGACAGAGAGCGCAAAAAAGAGGAAAGAGCAAGGATTTTTTTAGTTAAAAAACAAAACTAGTAAACATAAATTTAAAAAAAATATATATATAATTAAATTAATGATTCATTTTCTTAACCATTCACTATCAGTTCAGCTGTATACTCTGTGGTCTGGGCCCGATTGCTTGCTATGCAGGTATAGTTGCCCGCATTATGGCCATTCACCGAGTCTATGGTCATAACACTGACTTTCTTGCCTATTTTTGAGGTTGCCGCACCCAGATAGTCATTCAAGGCATAACCATTAAACAACCAATTAATATCAACGGGCAAATCACCCTTGGATATGGTACATTGTACAGTCACCGAATCACCAAAATTAGCTGGCACATCACCAAAATCGAAAGGTGTTATGTGGGGAGGAACTTTGAAATTGAAATAGGAGATGTAGTTTTGTTGCAGTTAAGAAAAAACTTTGGTAATAAATTATAAATAAATAAATATAAAAAAACATTAGACTTAAAATAAATTTGTATGTTTAGACAAGACAAACTATGCTGCACCATTAACATTTAATTCCGCTGTATGATTAGCTTTGCCCGCTCTATTTTCTGCCATACAGGTGTATTCGCCCACATGTCCCGCGTGTACGGCATCAATGGTCAAAACACTGGCGCGTTTGCCACTTTTTAATATTGTTATGCCGGTGCCAAAGGTTTGCATGATCACATTATTATGCAGCCAAGTTATATTGACTGGCATATCGCCTGACGAAATCAAACAATTGACAGAAACCGAGTCTTCAAAATTTGTGGGCTCATCGCCAAAATCGAAGGGCACCACTTTGGGGGGTACTGCGAGAAATAAAGGCAATATTAAAGTCATGAGAGGGAAAAAATTTGCTTAATTAAAAAGGAAACTTTTCTCAAACTCATGAGTAGTACGCTAATGTATGTTCTGGAACACAGATTTAATAAAACCCATTTACTACATGAAATACTTTTCTTCTTTTTACAAATCCTTTTGATGCTCAAAAAATCAATGCAAGTTCATCTTCAAGTTTGGTTTGATGAACTTTTAAACTAGTAAAAATCCTTAAATCAGTGAATACCTGAACATAGAAACTTTTGTGTCTAAACATTAGCCATCAAAAAGTGGCCAAATTTATGTTTCTAAAAATTATTAATAATAATTAGTCCATTGATTTACTACAGTCAAGCCTAAAAGGTAATTAAATCAAAGACAATTTTTATTAAACTAGAGTTTTAATGGAAAAACTAATTTATGCAGCTTGAGATCGTTTTTGTTTTTTGTATAAAATTTATTAACAATATTATTCAATATTTCGCTAACAGTTTATTAGTGTCTTGAGGATAATATTTGTAATTAATTAATTAATTAATTACAAATAATATTTGTAATTAATTAATTAATTTGCAATTAATTAATTAATTAATTAATTACAAATATTGAGTAACATTGCTAATAAATGTTGCATAAGAAAGAGATCTGCAGCTACATAAATTAGTTTTTTCAGAAATTAAAAAGATCAAATAAGAATCATATATCTTGACTTATATTAAAAAAAAATTTTTATCTATTTCATATCCACATTAAAAAATTTTTGTATGGAAATTTTCAAATAAAACACATACATATAATAGAGACTTTAATTTGTTTGAATACGAGCACTAGAGTTTTAATTGCAACCGATTCTTTAGATTTAGTTTTACTTTAATTTTTTTTTTTTTTGAGGAATAATAAACAAAACCGAACTAGTAAATTGATTAACAATTTTTTTATTACCTGTGTTTTGTTTTCCAAAATTTTTATTTATTACAATAATTATTTTTTTATATAAATTTATTTTAGCAGCAGTGTCCATATCACAAGCAATCGACTAGCCAAAAGCTATACGAAAAGCATTCAAATTTTATTTTAGCTATTTCAATACAACAAATGGATTGATCAGTCGCTTGCTTGTGCTACGGCAACGTGTCGCAAATTTCACTTAATAAACTTAATTGCCAGCCTTGTTGCACACAAAAAGCTCAATCCAATAAAAAGCCAATAAAAGCAAAAAAAAATAAAAAGGACTCAACAAAGCAAATCGTGTTAAAAAAATTATAATATATATTCTAAAAAAAAGTCTGTTAAATCATGAACATCAAACATAATCGTTGCGTGAATAAAATCCAGCACTATTTGCCAGGTGATAAAATTTGCATTTAAAAAAAATTAAATCATTGTAATGGCAGAATAATTCAAACTCCTGGTGTTGATGCTTCAAAGATTGCCACTTGGCTATAAATCGTTTAAGCGTGACACTAAAGTTTATCATGCGGTTGTGAAAATTGTTTTAAAAACCAAATCTCTCATTGGCAGAACTGCATAGAAAACCCCCCGAGCTGCACAACTTGTTTCTACTGTATTTTCTAAAATAGTTCTTGTGTATAAAACTTGAAAACGGAAATATTTAGAGCAGAAGACTACAAAACGATCTGCATTTGCAGCTCTATCAAAACTATACCGTAAAACTAAAGTTTGTCATTCGTGATTGAAATGTTTTTAGACCAAATTTCTAATATTGATTTGCTTATGCCAGATGGTAGTGGTAAACTACTGCTGATTTTTGTAAGACTACCAAAACGAATGTTTGTCATTCGGAATTCACAATTTTTTTTTTTTCAAAAACAAATCCCTCAATGAAAAGTTCTGATGTCAGCCACTTTAAGGGTTAACTACAGTCAAAGCCCGGTATAGCGAATACTCAGTTTAACGAATATCCGATATAACGAATGCCGAAATTTTTACATTAACTGCCTTATATAGCGAATGGCAAAAAAAAGAATCTCGATTTAACGAATGACAAAGCAAAATACATTTAAAACTCATTACAGAATCGTAAGATTGTGGGTGTTTTTGGCTTCTTTGCTTTGTATTGAAAGAACGCGTGTGATGCGTTGCTTTTTTCCTTAAAATTTCAGTAGTTTTGGTAGGTTCATTGTGAAAACGAGATGTCGATTTCTTAAGAAACTAATAATATGAATGAAATGTAATAATAAACCTACACATGTTAATAGCATCCAAATATAAGTAAATATGTAGATGCACCTATGTACATTTATGATTTTTAATGAATTTTCATATTAGAAATTAAACAAATCTTAAATACACATCAAAATATCAATTAAAGTTTTAAGTTATTAATACAATTAAATTTTGATGTTTTTAAAACTGCGGACCACCGTCTTTTATTAAATTTTAAGATAAAAAATTATTGTTCGATATAACGAATATCTCGGTATAACGAAAGGTCTGAACATTATATCATTCGTTAAACCGGGATTTTACTGTACTTAAAACTGCTCATTTTTTTCAAAAACCAAAACTTATGTTTCTCATTCAGAATTAAAATTTTTATAAAAGAGCAAATTTCTAATATTGATTTGCTTATGCCAGCTTTTATAATAGTAATCCACTTAACACTGCTGATTTTTGTAAGACCACCAAAATCTAATGTTTGTCTTTCAGGACTGAAAAAATTTTGAAGAGCAAATCCAAGGTTGTAATTTGCTTCTACCAGCTATTATAATAGTAAACTAATTAAAACTGCTATTTTTGTTTTTTTTTTTACAAACTAAAGTAAATGTTTGTAATTCGGGAATGAAATTTTTCGCAAAGAGCATATTTCAAATATTAATTTTATTATGCCAGCTGTTATAATGATAATAAAGTTAAAACTGCTGATTTTTTTCACATATTAAACCTAATTTTTGTCTTTCAGGACTGAAAAAAATTTTGAAGAGCAAATCCAGAGTTCAGAGTTTGCTTACGCCAGCTATTATAATAATAAACTAATTAAAATTGCAATTTTTTTTACAAACTAAAGTTAATGTTTGTCACTCGGAACTGAAATTTTGTTCGAAAGAGCAAATTTCAAAGAATAATTGACGTATGCCAGCTTTTACAATAATAAATCACTTAAAGCTCATGGTTTTTTTAAGCAAACTAAAACTGAAGTTCAATTGTAATTCGCTTATCTTAGCTATTGCATTGGTAAATCAATTATTTGGAATTTCTGTTTTAGCCATTTAGATTAATGTGTGCCCTTCGGGGAATTGAAGTTTTCCTAAGCAAATTTCTTTCATCAATAACTAAATTTCGCCATAAGTCGTCCTATAAGCGTATTTGTTTTATTATGGTTTATTGTTGCTGGGAATTTGTAACTTCATTATTTAACAGACTTTTTATAAAACTGATTTTAAAGCTGATTTTAAAGCCTTCTAAATATAGTCATGCATATTAAGTTTATAATTTGAAAGGACTTTGAACAAGTGTTTAGAAAATTTAATTTTTTTTGCGGGAAATTTTCACAAGGAAAGAATCTAAAAAACAGTAAATTTAAACAATAAAACTAATAACAAAAGAAAAGTACAAATATATAATAGTTTTTTTTTTTTTTTTGCAAACAATCACCATTAACTACTAATTGTGCGGTATATGACGACGAGGCCCACAGATTACGGGCCTTGCAAGTATAATTTCCCACATGCCGTGCATTCACGGCATCAATCATTAAGACACTTAAACGTTTGCCCATTTTCGAAACAGTGATGCCCGAATACGAATTAATGGGACTGTCATTGAAAAGCCATTCAATGTCTAGAGGTAAATCACCAGACGATACTAAGCAATTGACAGAAACAGAGTCCTCGAAATTGGCAGCAACTTGACCAAAATCAAAATGAGCGATTTTAGGAGCGACTTAAAAAGAAATCGGGTGGTGAAAATTAGGGGTAAAAAATTAAAAGTGAAATAAGGGGTTCTACTTTATATGTACATGTGTGTTTGGTTTTTTTCTTTTGAGCTTTAAAAAATGTTCAACAGTTTTTTAAATTTTTTAGTTTTTTAACGTTAGTTCCATCTCTGCTAAGCCTTGTCTACTATCTTTATTGGAAATTGTTCATGCTGTTTTTACTTAAAATTGGCAATTCGTTAGGATATTAAACTAGACTATCAGTAGTTTGGCTGTAGAAATGTTTTCAGCTTAAAAGGTGGCCAACCATTTGGAAATTACGATATTAGTGAAATCAGTAAGAATTTCGAATTAAATTTTAATAGAAATTTTGTTGTGCTTTATAGCACAAACTTCTTTATAATTGAAGACATTCCCTACAAATGTTTGCATAATCCAAAATCAGGAACAAATAAATGTGAATTGCAAAAGTTCTGCCTTTGAAAATTTACAAAATTGAGTCTTGAAAATTAACACTGATATTCATAAAAAATAAAATATGGTTGAGAGACCTTTTTGTTTAGATAATGTGTATGTGTATGTGAAGATAAAAAATAGAGTTTAAGTCTTTGATAATAAAACTGAATAACTTGTGAACATTATTCTTGTGTATATCTCTGCATGATGAAATTGTAAACACTGCTGAATACAATGAAAAACAAATGACAGTTCATGACATATTACCAATGGCCGAAACGTCACTTCAAAATCATATCATCCCTATTGGGAAACCCGTTATTTCAACAATATTTTAGTTTTTTTTTTTTTTGAATTTTTATAACCCCTGTTTCTAGAACGCAAACAAGTGTTTCGTCTGGGTAATTTTTGTAAAAATCACTCAGCTAAGGGCCTTCCATATAAAATTTCTACACAGGGCTCCCCCCTTTTTTAAAGCTCAAATGTGTATGTTTAAGTATTGAATATTATAAAATTACATTTTCTAAATTGTAAATTTTAAGCCAAACTACCATTAACTATCAACTCGGCTGTGTAATTAACAGAGGCAGCATGATTTTTTGCTTTACAGCTGTACTGGCCCGCATGACGGGCACTTACATTGTCTATGGTCAAAATACTGGTGCGTTTACCACCCTTCACCACTGTCATGCCGGAATACGAACTTATGCCGTAGTCATTAAACAACCACTCAATATCTATGGGCTGATCACCCGACGATATGAGACAGGTAATCGAAACAGAATCTTCCACATTGGCCGGTTCTTCACCAAAATCGAAGGGCACAATTTTCGGTGGAACTTGTTGAGCGGGAAGGAAAGTGACAATGAAATTGAAATTAATAAAAATAAAATTAAAAAAAAGATATTTTTCATAGAACTTAGAACTACAAACAAAGACCAACTACCATTAACAACTAATTCAGCTGAATAATTAACAGCAGCCGCATAATTCTTGGCCTTGCAGGTGTAATTGCCCGCATGATGGGCCTTAACGCTATCGATGGTCAAAATACTGGTGCGTTTGCCACCTTTTATAACTGATACACCCGAATAGGAGCTTATGCCATAGTCATTAAATAGCCACTCAATATCTATGGGCTGATCGCCCAGGGAAATAATACAAGTCACAGAAACAGTCTCCTCAAAATTGGCAGGATCTTCGCCGAACACAAAGGGAGTAATTTTGGGGGGAACTTTTTTAAAAAGAAATGTAAGAAAAATTAAATTAAAAAAAAATACTATAATATAATAATTTAAAAATTTAAAAGCATTGCCTCAAAAACAATACCATTAACTATTAATTCAGCGGTATGATTTACGGCCTGGGCATGATTTTTGGCCTTGCAGGTGTAATTGCCCGCATGGTGGGCCTTAACATTTTCTATGGTCAATAAACTGGTGCGTTTGCCGCCCTTCATAACACTTATGCCCGAATAAGAACTTATGCCGTAGTCATTAAACAGCCATTCAATATCGATGGGCTGATCGCCCAAAGAAATGATACAAGTCACAGAAACAGTTTCCTCAAAATTGGCGGGCTCATCACCAAAATCAAATGGGGTTATCTTAGGTGGAACTTAAGTGTTTTTTTTTTGTGTAACAAAACAAAAAAAAAAAAAAAAGAAAAAAAAAATAAAGTATTCATATTAATTATTAAAGTTGAAAAATTCTTAAAAGAGTACCATTCACAATCAACTCAACCGTATGATTAACAGCAGCAGCATGATTTTTGGCCTTGCAGGTGTAAAAGCCTGCATGGCGTCCCTGTACACTGTCTATGGTCAACATACTGCTGCGCTTGCCACCCTTAACCACCGTAATACCCGAATACGAACTAATGCCATAGTCATTGAACAGCCACTCAATGTCTATGGGCTGATCACCCGATGATATAATGCAGCTTATGGATACAGTCTCTTCGAAATTGGCCGGCTCCTCGCCAAAGTCGAAGGGTGTAATTTTGGGAGGAACTTGCGAAAACAAAACAAGAAAACAATAACCAACCCATGAAACAGACAAAAACATATTCCTTAAATAACTTAAACACTAATAAAAGTTGACAACCAAATACCATTAACTATTAAATCGGTGGTATAATTGTTAGCAGCAGCATGATTTTTGGCTTTACAGGTATATTTGCCAGCATGATGGGCCTTGACATTGTCAATGGTCAACATGCTGGTGCGTTTGCCACCCTTCACAATCTGTATGCCCGAATAGGAGCTGATGCCGTAGTCGTTAAATAACCATTCAATATCAATGGGCAGGTCACCGGTTGATATCAGGCATGTAATGGAAACCGAGTCCTCAACATTGGCTGGCTCTTCGCCAAAGTCAAAGGGTGTAATTTTGGGAGGAACTTAAAAAATAAAATTAAGCTTTTACACACCACAAAAACTGTAACGTGTTTTAACATAAAAATTATCAAAGAAAAATATTTAGGTGATATTTTTAAAAACAAATAAGCAAGCACCATTAACTATTAATTCCGCAGAATATGAATCAAAACCGGCACGATTTTTCGCTTTGCAGGTGTAATTGCCAGCATGGCCGGCATGCACCGCATCTATGGTTAATAAGCTGGTGCGTTTGCCACCTTTTACAACCGAAACGCCAGCGAATATGTTGACAGCTTCATTATTAAATAACCACTCAATATCGATGGGCATATCACCGGAGGAGATTAAGCAATTTATTGATACTGAATCTTCGAAGTTGGCTGGTATTTCGCCAAAATCAAAGGCTACAATTTTGGGGGGAGCTAAAGAATTTATTAAAAAAAAAATTAAAAGCAGAGGAAAATTATTTAAAATAAATATATGTATACTATATTATAGATTAGTAATCTTAGCAATTTCTTGAGCTCAAGGTCCTTTCTTATATAAATTTTTAAAGCAGATCGAAAATTTGCATTAACATAGCAGTTCTTTTAGTTCCTATGAGTCAAACTGTTTATGGTTAAATCAAATCCATGGAGCGCACAACAAGCCTCCTTAGTGGTTTAAGTGCATATCGCAAGACATGGGCAAACATGCAGGGGTATGTCGACTTAACTTCTTCACCAATCTATTGCTTTTCCAACTTTTTGGCGAACAGTAATTTGTGGTTGCCAGATGGGCGAGCCACCAGAACTTCCCCTGCTTAATAAGAACTTAATACTGTTGTGTTTTTTGAAAATCCTTTGTGGATTCTTTAATTGCAAAGGGCATTAAACCCCACTCAGCTTTGAACACTTTTGACACTGTTAACACCTTAGCAGTGAAAACCAGACTGATTGACGGTTAAACAGCTTTAAACACACACTACTATCTCAAACATGAAAGAGTGCCACTATTTATACGCAAAATACGCTTCCAGCAATTTCTAACACAACAAGCCAGTACCATCGACTTTTCCGCAGCAGTATTTATGCCCACCTATAGAGAAACTAATCTAGAAATTTCTAAGACAAGAATCTTCGTTACTTCTGTTATTGTCGTTGAGAGCATACTTTTAGGCATTTGATACCAGAACTAAATTTAACTTGGAGGTTATGAGAACATCATGAACAATACCAATTTCAAATGTTCATTCAAATTTTTCACACATGATTTTTTATATTTTTTTGTAAGCATTTCAAATGCAAATAAATTTTTTTTACTAAACTTCTACAATTTGAAAATAAAGAATTTTATAAAATTTTATTTGGTTTATTAATTTAAGCTCAAGGTCACTTTAAAAATAATTAAAATTAAATTAAAAAAAGGTCGGAAAACTAGTATCCAGAACAATTTTATAAAAAAAAAGAAATGCGGTCGGGGGACCCCCGTTAGGAACGAAGTTCCTGACTTTTTTTTTCATCTTTGAATGTAATGCAAGGTGAAATCTGTATGTTTTATTTTGTGTTGTTTTTGAAATTTTGAAATTTTATGATTCTTTAAATTTTTGGAACGTTTTCCAACTAATTAATATTTATTGGTAGGTGTCTCCGCTGCTGTCAGTGGAGACACCGCCAATCATACACATAAGCTTTTCGACAGTACACCAATACATATAAACAGCTCACACGCTTTCGTGACGATTTCTACTAATTTCCACTACCAGCAAGCCGCGTTAAGGAACTTCGTTCCAAAAAAATATTTTTCGGGGCTTGATGAAGGCTGCGTAATTTTTTTGTAAGCATTTCAAATGCAAGTAAATTTTTTTTAACAAACTCATTAATCTACAATTTGATAATAAGCAATATTATAAAAAAAAAAAATATTTTTTGGGGGCTTGGTTTGGCTGGGAATCAAAAGAAAATTACAAAATAAAAAAGAACTATAACAAAATTAAGCCGAAAATTGGAAAAAAAACCGAAAAATTCAAAAATAACTTCTACCATTCACAACTAGTTCAGCGGTATATTCAGCTGCATCCGCATCATTGCGCGCCTTGCAGGTATAATTGCCAGCATGGCCACCATGTACAGAATCTATAGTTAAAATGCTGGCCTTTTTGCCTCCCTTAACTATTGAAATGCCAGTGTAGGCATTAATGGGTTCACCATTAAACAGCCAGTAAATGTCCATGGGCAAATCACCCAAATAAATTAAACAATTAACGGAAACAGATTCTTCAAAATTCACCGCATGATCACCAAAATCAAAAGCCGCTATTTTAGGAGGGACTGGAAAAATCATAAACAAAATATTGTAAAAAACTTAAAAATTAAAAATTAAATAGCAATAATTTGTTCTTATAGAAGAATATTGAACACAAAAACTACCATTCACTATCAATTCGGCGGTATGATTGGCCGTTGTTGCTTTGTTCACCGCTACACAAGTGTAATTGCCAGCATGATGAGCTCTCACAATATCAATCGAAAGAGCCGAGATTTTTTTACCCAACTTACTTTACCATGGATACATCATACACATCGTCTGATATTTTGCGACCATTAAATAACCAGGAAAATGTTACTGGAAAATCACCCGTTGTCACCAAACATTGAACACTGGCCGATTCACCAAAATTGGCCGGCTCATCACCGAAATCAAAATGGGCTATTTTGGGAGGTACTTTAGGGTTTTGCCAGGTGGATGAAAATAAGAGAAGAAACAAACAAAAAAATAAAAATAGTTTTTTTTCCCCCCACAACTAAAACACACCATTAACTTTAAATTGCGCGGTATGATTTACATGACCCGCAAAATTTTCAGCCACACAAGAATAGTTGCCCATGTGTTTTGCCGCCACCGATTCAATGGTCAGTTCCAGAATGCGTTTGCCACGTTTGGTGGTATAGATTTCTAAATATTCCGCAAATGGTTGACCATTTAAGAGCCAGGTTATGTTCACTGGCATATCGCCACCGGTGACAATACACTGTACATTTATGAATTCGCCGTAACTCATGGGCTCATCGCCGAATGTGAATTGATTCATTTTTGGTGGCACTAAAGGTGTTTAATATAATTTTTAATTTTTTTTTTATCATGAAGAAACTCAAATCAGTTGTTTGGTTGCCCCGAATAAATTCCTCAATGTTAGTTTAATTTTTCAAGATTTCATTAGGTTCTTTTTTTTTTTTGAAGAAAAGGACTTCAGAACTAAATTTTTGTTAAAGAATATTTTAAATACAGGTATTAAAAACTGGCTTTTAAATCCAATGCCGTTTTCGTTTCGTACAGCAAAGGGCAACATTTTTAATTTTGTATGGCAACCAAAATTCTGAAGGGCATGATTTCTTAATTTTTTTTTTTCATTGTTTATGGTTATGATGACATTTTCTTTTGATCTTAGTTTTACTCAGGCGCGGATCCAGGGGGGTGGTATATTCCCCCCCCCCCTCCAAAATAATAAATACATTTATTTCGCTAATAAGCGATTTACCAATAATAAGACTTTATTTTATGCCATACAAAATTTCCCCCTGGATCCGTGCCTGGTTTCACTAAACCCTTAAAAGCGGCATTTAAGGAAAAAAAAAGTACAAAATAAATACGTAATTTTGTGTAGAGCATTTTTGAGTTTGTTTTAAGAAAATACTTCCAAAAAAGGCAGCTTTTTAAAAGCAAGCACTGTATCGTAGTAAAAAAAGGCACTTCTTGAAAAAGAACTTTTGAAAAATTCACTTCTTTAAAAAACTGTCACTTTATAACAAAGAAATATAAAAAAACTCTTTCAAAAAAAGTTCTTTTAGAAAGTATTTTTTTTTAACTACAAATATTTTTGTATTAAGTTTATCAAGCTCAAGTTCTTTCTATATGATTTTTCTGATTGATATTAATTAAATAAGACAAAGTCATTTAGAAAGAACTTGAGCCTGATAAATTTAATACAAAAATAATTACACAAGAAAAACTTCGAATAATAAAAAAATTAATTAACTTAAAAAAGTACTTTTTGCAAAAATCTTTTTTTAAAAAGGTGCTTTATGCATATAAAAAAAAGGAGATTAGAAAAATTACTTTTTTTTCAATAAAATTTTTTGTGAAATAAGATTTTTTTTAAATACTTTTTACAAAAATCGTTTTCGAGGCATCCGCATGTATGTATATTTTTTTTGTAATTTTGTATGGGTGAGCAAGGCACGGGATTACAGGGTTCACAAAAAATATTGGAGGAGAAAAGTTGTTTCATACATTTCGCTGCTCTAGGGTCAACCTGGAACTGATTAGTGTGATGGAGATAAAAATCAATGTTGATATCCGTATCAGAGAGCCCATAAGGGAGGTGAATATGTGACCAACGGGACCTTTCTAGGCACAACGGGATCTTTCTAGGAACCAAGGGAGTCGGTCTCAGGACCGGTGGCCCGCGTAACATAACACAACCACTGCTAATGTTTGCTTTACAATAATTTTTTCAAATACACCGACCCACGTATCCCCAAAGGAGGACTCCCATGCAAAAATAAAAAAAGACGTACTTGCGGACGCCTCGAAAATTATTTTTTTGCTGTGTTGCGGTGAAACTATTTTTTCCTGATGCTAAAAGTAATCGAAAAATCTATGGCGCAATATCGATTACTAAATCAGCACACTCTTATGTCTATACTTTATGGGGCTGGGAATTCAAATTTTGGCAATTGCAAGCAGAACAACAATCATGCATACATATACCCTTAACACTTGTTGTGCAGAGCATAAAAAAGCTGCTATTAAAAAGATTATATTGAACTTGTTGGAAGAAAAGATTTCTTAGATTTCGAGCTTGCGGTCGTAGTTTGTTATTTTTATGTTCAATATTTCGTTTTCCTTTGGAAAACTTCTTGAGGAAATAATGTTTTTCTAAATGTGTTTTTTTTTTAATATTTGCAAAACCAAAAACATTTAGAAAAACTCAGGTCCAAAAATCGACCTTACAAATGTGTTTTCTGTCTTTTTCAGCCGTCTATATGCCGCCAACAGTTCATTGATGCTAATCAACTCATCAATAGTATCAATGAAATGTCGGCGGTATATAGAGAGAAAATATTTGTAAGGTCTTTTTTTTTGGACCTGAATTAATACATTTCAATTGACTGTTAAAGCAAATAAATGACAATGACATTTAGAAAAACTTTATTTCCTGGAGAAGTTTTCCAAATTAAAACGAAATATTAAAATTTTATTTTTAAAATTTCTTTGTTTTTAATAACAAGCACCTCAAGCTCGCAACGTAAGAAATCTTATAACTAAAAAGGAAAAACGTCGAAGCAAATAGGATAATGTAAAGGTTTTCGCTCAATAAAGATTTCAAAGGGTTTTTAGGAATATTTTCGCAGGATTAAATCCTAAAATTAAACAAAACTAAAATAAAAAAGTAATGTCATAACAGAAAATGTATTTTCCTCTAAATTTATTTTTAACACACCATTAACTTTCAATTCGGCCGTATAATTGACGCATCCCGCTTTATTTTCCGCTATACAGGAATAATTACCTGCATGCTTCGCAGCCACTGATTCTATGGTCAATTCATTGATACGTTTGCCGCGTTTCGTGGTATAGATTTCCAAATAATCTTCAAAAGGTTTGCCATTTAAAATCCAAGAAATATTAACTGGCAAATCACCGTCCGATATGATGCATTGGACATTTATAAATTCGCCATAACTCATGGGTTCATCGTTGCCGAAGGAGAAATAATTTATTTTAGGCGGCACTAAATTTTCAAAGGAATTTGCAAGTCAACACATGGAAAAGAAATTTATTGTATTCAGCAAAAATCATCGCACTTCAGTTGCATATGCACACTTCAACAGCACAACTTGTGAGCACTTGAGCGAATAATAAAACCAGTTGAGAAATATTGAGCAGGAAACTTAACGCCCAGCGTAAGTGAGAGCGCCCAACGTTGGTGTGCTATCTAAACCTGCCATTTACATACAAAATGTTTGGTTCAGAGGGCAGACGCTTTCATTTACCTTGGACTGTTTTGTTTGGGGACAGGAAAACATTTAAAATAATGCCAGATTTATTCCACATAATTCAGCAAAATTAAAAGTTTACTTAACCACTAACCATTTACCACCAATTCAGCTGAATGTTCGGTTCTTCCAGCTGCATTGTTGGCAATACATGTGTAAATGCCGGCATGTTTCGCCTCAATGGCATCAATCATTAAATTATTGATACGTTTGCCCCGTTTTTCGGTTAAAATTTCCAGGTCTGGCATCAAGGGATGTCTATTCAGGGTCCACATCACAGAGACGGGCAGATCACCACCGGATATGGTACAGTGGACAGATACCGGCTCGCCAAAATTCAAGGGCTCCTCACCAAATGAAAAGGGAGTAATTTTGGGTGGCACTTTATACGAATCATGAATGTGGGTGGAGTGGAGGCGGGGGTGGGAAAGGGTAACAAGAGAAATAAAAAAAGAGTAATTAATAAATGCATTCCAATTTAAACAAACCATTAACAATCAGACGGGCGAAATGCTCGGTTAGACCGGCTTTGTTTTGGGCCCGACACGAATAATTGCCAGCATGATGGGCGGCCACCGATTCTATGGTCAAGACATTGACTCTCTTGCCAATACGCGACAGCGATATGTCATGGAAACTGTCTATGGCTTTGCCATTTAACAGCCAGGTAACATTTATGGGCAAATCACCGCCCAAAATGGTGCACTGTACCGAGGCAGGTTCGCCATAATTCAAGGGCTCCTCACCAAAATCAAAAGGAGCAATTTTGGGAGAAACTTAAGAGAAAATGTAGACGCCATTAATATTTTTTGAATGAATTAAATAGTTTCGTTAAACACTAGAAATTTTCAAACAACAATGATTGTGTGCCGATTTTTTCGACTTCTTTGCTTGCCTGGATGGAGCAAACCATTTCAAGCTCATTTTCCACCTGCTAATGCAATATCTCAAGCTGATGCAAAATATGGCAGCTCAGATTTGAAATAAATAAAGAACAGTGATCAAGCGTCAGCAGCAGGCCCAAAAACGTTCAAACCCTCAAACATTTTGCTATTGTAGAGAAAATATGATTTTAATCAATTGAGATCTTTCCCTTAAAAATTTGAACTCAGTCAAAAGTTGTGAACCAATTGTGCTAAAATGCGACTAATTTTATAAATTTATTTTATTAATTAAAATAAATTAATAAAATTAATTTAAATAAAAAATTAAATTTAAAATTTATTTTATTAATTGTTGAAAGTAGTTGCTGAGTTACATGGTAGTAGACAAAAAATGGGATATTTGTTGTTTTGGTATTTTTTATGAATTTTTAGCAAACAAAAACTAAAAAAAAAAGAAATTTTTATAATTTTTTTTTTTTTTTTATTTTCGCTAGAGAATTTTGTGCGATATTTCTGAATTTAATAAGCAAATTTAAAATCAGTGTTACTAGGTATTGAAGAGTATTTTGTTGGCGAATTTCGAATTTATTTTATTACTAGTCAAGACTAGCCTTTCACAAGTTATGCGCATCCTGCAAATGTCCTAATTTATAATATAACGCTTTAACATTCAAAACTGAATTTAATTACTTTTCGAGAAACGATGAAATAATCTGTTTCACTTTGCGCTAAAGTGACAGAACACCACCATAGATTTGAAATCAGTGGCCTCAAGTTAATTTGTGTTGGTCACAAAATTTCACAACTTTATATTCTTTCCTTGCATAATATATGGAAAAAATTGTAGATATCATTTGCCTCGTTAACTATAAAAGTAATTTTAGCAAAATATATTTTTATTAATTTTTTTTAATATATTTTAACGTCTAGTTTATTTATTTGATCTTTTCTTTTATTTTAATAATAAATTAAATTTTAAGGCTTAAGATCTTTTTATAAAAATGTTTCTAACAAAACAATTATATTTTTTAATTATTTATTTCAATATTTCACCCACAATTTCTTGGCTTCTTCAGGAATATTTTTTCAATATTGTGGCGAAATATTGAAATAAATCAATAAAAAAATACATAATTGTTTTGTTACAAATATTTTTATAAAAAGATCTTAAGCCTTAAAATTTAATATATTATTAAAAAATTTTTAATACATTTTTTTGGAGGATATGTTTTTTAATTTTTTTGTATCTTGTGTTCGGCAGGAGGAAAAAAAAGCAAAAATAAATTAACCATAAAAATGTTCTATATATTTTTTTGTACAAAAATCTATTCCAAACCATTCACAATTAAAGCAGCCGTAAATGAAGCTTTGCCAGCTTCATTTTTAGCCACGCACGTGTAGTTGCCAGCATGATTTCCAGTCACACTTTCAATACCCAAGGCATGCGTGTGGCGGGTGAATTTCGAAGTGGCGATTTCCAAATGTGCCGGTATATGATAGCCATTGAAAAACCACTCAACACTTATGGGCCAATCACCGCCCGATATGGTGCACTGCAAAGAAGCGGGTTCACCAAAATTCAAAGGCTCTTCACCAAATTGAAACGGTGTTATGCGTGGTGGTACTTTAAAGTGGCGCAACAAAGAGAGAAAAAATGAGAGCGAGAGGGAGAGTGAGACACATGATCAGTGTTTTAGTACCAGAGTTTAGAAAAGAGATGTTAGTGATGAAAGCTTACGAATTGTTATATAAAAGTACATTGAAAAAAAATTAACTTTAGAGTAAAGCTTTAACACACTAAGTTTAAGGGGTTAATTTGTGTTTAGTTACTCGTTTATAAGGCGTAATTCTTTTTCAAATTTTTTAAATACCATTTACTGTTAAATTTGTACTATAAGTTGTATAGCCAGCCAGGTTACTGGCTGTGCATGTATATGTTCCGGTATGAGCAGGAGTAGCATTCGGTATGGAGAGTATGCTGGATTTAGCGCTGATACGATTTGTGCGCATGACCGGTTGTTGAGGGCCAAAACGTAAATCGTCCGAATTTCGTTCAAAACTCCAGTGAATCTTAATGGGCCGATCGCCCTTTTGTATTTGACAGAGCAAATCCAATGAATCGCCGGTATTGACGATGTCGTCATAAGAAAAGGGCATTATTTGAGGCAAAACTAAATTAAATAATTTATTTTTTTAAATCAACAGGTTTGTCTTATAAATTAATTCCGAATTAAAGATATAAACCTGTAGAAACTCAGTAAAGCAACGGATCCAAAGCGGAAGAAAGTGAAACAAATTTGTTCGGATTGAAAATTCGAAATAATTTCTGCATTAGATCTGTAACTTGTTTCCATAATCTTCGACACTCCTTTTATGAGTTTAGTTTGTACTTGAGGAAAAACTAAATTGTTACACCGGTATTCATAAAAAATAAAACGTTGCTCAAATACATTTTAGAAAAAATTTTATATGAAAAATTTGTTGTAAAATGTGTTTCAACAATGTTTTATTTTAGTTATGAATACCGGTGTTATTCTTTACTTAATTGATATTGATAAAAAATAGTGGCCAACCCAGGGTTGAATTTGAGCCAGTCAAAAGTCATTTAATATAAATGTAAATTGAATAAAATTCTCTTAATGAGCAGTCAGTCCTGGCAATGAAATTAATTTTAATCAGCTGTGGTCTCAGTTATGAAACTTCGAAAGCTTAAAATCTATTCATTTCCCCGGAATGCAACCACTTACTTTATGGGACTTTAGTTCCGTTTCACTTTCTCTTAATCTTATTCTCACAGATTTTTTTGTGGTAAAATTATGAAACAGCTGAAATCACTTGTTAATTTTTTAAGGGGCTTTAGTTGTATTTTACTTTCTCTTAAGTGAGGCAAATTTTTTTTTTTTTTTTGTTGTGGAAAAATTGTAGTGCTCAACATTTTTACAGAAGACAAGATACCTAAAGTTGAAGGCTTATTGGCTCTGGCTCTGTCACGTTCCCACGGTGATCGTTGGAACTCAAAAGGCTTCGAGCCCAGGTCATAACTAATTTTATTGTCAATAATTTTATCAGGCTTGACTTTGATTTTACCTGCTCAAAATTGAGAAAGGTTTTTTTGTGATAAAATTGTGATCGAATTGATTAACTTTCAATATTATTACTCGGTTTTTGTATTGATTTTAAAATATATTTTATTCTCTGGCCAACCTGCCATTGATTGCTATTGTATCAAATGATAATAATACTTTCAAATTTAGCGCCATATCCAGCGATTCTTAAACTCTAATTTCTTAGGCTAATTTTATGATCACATAATGCTTATAAATAATATGATCGCATAATGATCATATTATTTATTAAGTTAAATAACTCATTTAGTTCTCTTCTCTGATAACCACTAACTTTTCTTTTAATAAACTGCTCAGTCTTGTCGCATTCCACTTAAAAATAATTAAACCTGAAATTTTTCAAAATCTTGGGAAGGCAAAACAAAATCGCTCGAATTGCAAATTCTTAATCAAAACCATTTAGCATAGTTTCTATAGGACAGGTCTGAAAATTTTGCTACAATTTGTTATGTTTCTTCTTTTTTCATTTTTGTCTGTAGTTCCAGGGATAAGTGTATTTGCAGGGGTGGATAAAGCAAAAAAATAAATAAATAAATAAAAATGAAACAAACAAATTAAATTAAAAATTATTCAACTCAGCTTAAGTGTTTTTCTTTGCGTTGTTTTAATCACCATTTATAAACAACTCGGAGGTATATGAGCTCTGGCCCGCTTTATTATTGGCCATGCAAGTATAATTGCCCACATTGGCCGCCTTTACCGATTCAATGGTCAACAAACTGATGCGATCACCAATTTTACTTGTCAACACACCCAAATGTGAAAATAATGGCAAATCGTTGTGCAGCCAACGAATTTTCAGCGGCAGATCACCTTTGGCTACATGACAAGTTAATTGCACGCTGTCGCCTTCGTTGGCCTCGTTGTCAAAACTAAAGGGATGTATAGAGGGCAGGACTACAAAAGGATAACGAAGGAGAAAAACATATAAAATAAAATAGCTTATTAAAAAAAATCATTGAAACAGCAGTAAATGCTTTTTGTGAAATAAATATTTTTGTTTTATAACCATTAACTTTAAGCTCTGCTTGATAGGAGCTTACGCCCGCTGCATTGCTGGCCCTGCATGTGTACAAGCCCCGATGATCTGCTGTTATATAATCGATATTTAAAGTGCTGGATTTTGTGGACATACGGCCGATAACAATTTCAAAATCACCGCTGCTTAGCGTTTGATTGTTCAGCGACCATTCGATGATGATGGGCAGATCACCTTTGGAAACAGAGCATTGTATGCCCACCGAATCGCCGGAATTGGAGGCCTCATCGCCAAAAGAAAATGGCTTAATTTGGGGCGGTACTTCAAAATAATTCAAAATAATATTCAAAAATGAGTTTAACAGTGGCTATAAGAGCCATTTAAAATTTATTATAATACATCTAAAAAGATCTATGAAATTGCTTAGTTTTGCATATGCCGCCATCATTTCGTTGATGCCACTCAACACTTAAAAAGAAATGAGTTGCAAAACAACTCTCTTGAGTTCTCTTGAATGAAGGTTTGTTTTAACATTTAATTTTGCAATTCCCATTATAAATTATAAAAATAATGAAATAAGTTGTAAAGTTTAAAATGGTCTTGCAAGTTTTTTTTTTTTTTTGAGACCCTGGTGAAATGTCGGCGGCCTATACAGAGACGGCTGAAAAACTAGTTAGTAAACAACTTAAGAGCTCTTTTTAGTTTTAAAATTATGACTTAAAAAAATAGTCAAATATGTACTCGCGTTACAAAACAAAAAGTTTTCAAATAGCTTAAAAATATGCTGCAGCAATCTATTGAATTCCGCTTAAACAATTTATCCAGCAGTTAACTTGAATTATTTATTCAAAAGTTTTTTTTTATGTTCTTAAAATCAGCAGGGAAGGAAAATAAACCAAAAAATTGTAAAATGTTTAAATATTTTCTAATATATAAAATCAATCGATCAGTCTCTTCTCTTTAAGTCTGTCTGTTTACCATTAACACTCAATTCGGCCATTTGTTCTGCGCTGCCTGCTGCATTGGTGGCTATACATTTGAATAGGCCACGGTGTTGACCATTTATGGCATCTATACTTAAGGAACTTAATTTCGGTGACATTTTTATAATCCTTATGCCTGAATGTTCATTGGTAATGGGCTGACCATTTAAAGTCCAATGCATTTGCAGTGGCAAATCACCTTTAAAGACCATACATTGGACGGCCGTGCTGTCACCATAATTTGAGGGCTCATCACCAAAAACAAAGGGCATTACTTGAGGGGGCACTAAGAATAAATGATTAAGTGGTTATTACACAAATTCAGCTCAGCTGAATAGCAGCATAATTTCACAACAAGTACCAAAGTGAAGCTAAATTTGGTCATATGGAGAAATAAAATATTTATAGCACTAATTCAGCTCAGCTGAATAGCAAGATAACTTTACAATAAGTGTCAAAGTGAAGCTAAATTTGGTCATATGGAAAGATAAAATATTTATAGCACTAATTCAGCTCAGCTGAATAACAAGATAACTTTACAATAAGTGTGAAAGTGAAGCTAAGCTTGGTCCTATGGGCAAAGAAATAAACAACAGTAGCCATTGTACAAATTCAGCTCAGTTCAATAACAAGATAACTTCACAATAAGTCTCAAAGTGAATTTAAAATAATGAATTCAGCTGGTTCAATTTTAGCTAAATGCAATTTTAAGAAAAATACGACGATGTCTACTTACATTCCCTACTCATTATTTTATATTACGTTTATCGCTTTTAAGTTCATGCTATGTTATTATTGTGATTGAGGTCACTTGAACAACACAAAGAAAATAACCAAAACTTTAGCTGGGGGACAACTAGCTGTTCCGAAACCGACACAGCTCTTAAATTCATTACATGGTATTGTTTTGATTGATATCACTTGGACAAGACAAATAAAATATCAACACTATTTAGCTGGGGGACAACTAGCTGTTCCGAAGCCACCGCGCAGCTCTCGTCAGATCACGTCCTTGAACTCAAGGGCTCATGTTTCTGAAGCGACATTCTTGCCTCCCAATCCCTAAAGTTGTTGTATATCTTCTTTCTCAATTTCAGCCAGTACATATGCCATGACAAAAATATAAATTTAAATAATAATTTGTGCGTTCGTTAGAAATTTAACTCAAACAGAAGATACATGTACAACAACTGGGGGTGGTTGAGTGGCGGGCGCAATTGTCGCTTTAGAAACGTCAGCCTGTGAGCTCAAGAGCGGGTGCTGGCAAGAAGTGTGGCGGTTTCGAAACAGCTAGTTGTACCCCAGCTGAAAGTCTTTGGTGGTTTCTTTAATGTCAATCACAACAACAATATGCATACAAAGATTTTCATTCCTTCAAACGTAATATAATACAAAGAGAACAGAAAAGTTCTATTAATAAAAAAGAATTTATTGATTTTACATTCTCTAATTCTATATTTTACGTTTTTTTACTTTTTCAACAATTTTTAATTACACTCCTAAGAAATTTAATCTAGTCTTACTATACTATGATTTACATTAAAGCAACACTTAGTTTTAATACAAATAATTTGCATATAATTCAGCTTGCCGAATAGATGACAAAGTCGAGTAAAACAGCGCATATTGTCGACCCGAGTAAAACAGCTCAACTTTTCCACCACTTTCGTAAACATCAAACTCAGCACTTTTTTGTTTGTTTGTTTAGTATTTCTACTCGCATTTAGCAAGACTGTTTAAACGTGCACAGAAATCATAAACAATATTTGGCAAATAATAATTTTAAGCTAAAATAGTTCTCATCCTACCACCAACCATTAACTTGCAATTCCGCAGTATATTCACTAGATCCGGCCTTATTTGTTGCTATACATTTGTAAGTGCCACGATGAAACGATGCTAACGAACCAATATTTAAAGAACTGGTGCGTTTATTTAAACGTAAAATGCTAAAATCATTTTCACCATCAACGATGACAGCTGAATTCAAAGACCAATGTATTTCCAAAGGTAAATCGCCTTTGGGCACTACACAAGTGGCGCTAGCGATTTCGCCCACATCGGCAGCAACTTCGCCGAAACTAAAGGGTAATACTTGAGGAGGCACTACAGAGGTTTAAAAGAATTATAATATAAAACAACAAAAGTAATAATAGTAATAGTTTAAAAAAAAAAAAAAAATATTAAAGAAAAAATAGCAAATGTGTTGAAATGGTTGACCAACCATTAACTTGCAATTCAGCGCTATACTCGTCAGTTCCAGCTTTATTGGAAGCTATACATTTATAAACGCCACGATGATGAGCTTCTAAAGCATCAATATTCAAAGAACTGGTACGAGCATTCATGCGAGATAGAGAAAAACCATGTTCGCCGGTTATAACAGGAGCTGAATTTAAAGTCCAACGGATTTCCAAGGGCAAATCACCCTTTAGAACCAGACAAAAAGCCCCCGCCATTTCACCAGTATTGGCAATTTCATCACCAAAATTAAACGCTTGTATTTGAGGTGGTACTTGGGAAAGTTAAAATTAAAGAGAGGATCATAAACAGCCAACAAAATATTTTTAATAAATCAAAACTATAATATCTAAGTTCATTTTTATCAATAATCTTAACCATTAACTTCCAAAACGGTAACGTATTCAGCATAGCCGGCTGAATTATTGGCTATACATTTATAAGTGCCACGATGAAATGCCTCCAAGGTTTCTATGTTTAACGAGCTTGTGCGTTTGTTCATTTTGAAGATATTAAAACCATTTTCTCCGGTAACAATTAGAGCAGAATTCAAAGTCCAATAGATATCTAAGGGCAAGTCACCCTTGGGAACGACACAAACAACACTGGCTACTTCACCGCGATTCAAGGGTTCCTCGCCAAAGCCAAAGGGGCTTATTTGAGGGGGTACTGTGTAGCGAAAAAAAAGGTGCAATGTTTTATAATTTTTCTCTTGCAGAAAGATGAAAAGCAACACAAGTGCACAAAACATACAAATTCCAGTTGTATATTTGCGAGAGTTCTGGGCCACTTTCTGCATACATTTTTAAAAGTGATAATTTAAGTACATTGTTGGTTGGTTCTTAATTGGCAGGACACAGCTTTTAGTTCCGGTATATCGTCAAAAGCGGTGTTGTTGGCTGTCAGCGATGGTTAACGCCGACCATCGACTGTAGCTTAGATATGGCTTACATGCATATATGTATGTATGTATGTATGTATGAAAATTGTGATCTAGAACCCGCATCAACGTAGTACTTGCTAATTTGCGAATTTTCAGAAAATTTTTGTTTCTCAGCACATTTTTGAAAGAAATTTTAGATTTCAGCAAAAAATCTATCTGCAGCTAACAGTATTCAAGTGAAATTGTGTAGTGAAACGTACATATGTAGTACTTAGCAGGAATGACATTCATACATGCATAAGCAAGTGTTTGTTTGAATGGTTGTTATAGTATTTTGAATCTTCTATTGGAAAATTAAAGAATTTTCAGAAAAAAAGGTTTTTATTTGGTTTTTTTATATCAAGCTCAAAGAGATACTTTCTTTTCCCCCAAAATGACGTTTGTTTCGCATTTACTTTTATTGTTTTAATTTTATCAAATTTTTTGATTGCCTTTCATGTTTTAAAGGATATTTTTCATGGAACGTAGCTTTTTGGTTAATACTAATTGAGACAGCTAAAACACTATCATTAGCACCGCAATGACCTTGTTAAATCCCACTCAGATTATTTTACCTTCAAAATCAACTATTTGCTTGTCTTTTGGCTAAGTTTTGTTTGTCTCACAAATTTAAAATAGTTTAGTCAACACCAGCTTGACGCAACTTTAAGCATTCAATAAAATTCAGCCTTTCAAAACCAAAATTTTTTTTTAATTTTGATTATTCCTTAAGGAATTTGAAATGTTTAGGGAGAGAAGGAAATCAAGGACTTGGTAGAAATACAACCTTTACTAAACTAGAAATAATAAATAAAATTATATGCATTAACCATTCACTTCCAAGACGGTCACATGCTCTGCATAACCAGCTGAATTGTTGGCTATACATTTGTAGGTGCCACGATGATTTGCTTCCAAAGAGTCAATGCTTAACGAACTTGTACGCTTGTTCATTTTAAACAAATTGAAACCATTTTCTCCATTCACAATTAAGGCCGAGTTAAGAGTCCAATAAATATCTAAAGGCAAGTCGCCTTTGGGGACAATACAATTGACACTGGTCACTTCGCCGCGATTCAAAGCTTCTTCACCAAAATCAAATGGACTTATTTGGGGAGGAACTAAATAAATTCAGCAAAAAGAAAAAAGTAAATCCTTCATATGACCTCTTGTTTCCGCTACGAAAAATGTTGTATTTTATTGCAAAGAAGTGGAGTGGCCGAGGATAGAGGAGTTTTTAACAAAAGCAAAAAATTATGCAAATAAAAAAATATGATAATTGTCTAAAATATTTCTTAACCATTAACTTCCAAAACTGCCACTTGCTCGGCAAAACCAGCCGAATTATTGGCTATACATTTGTAGGTACCACGATGATGAGCTTCTAGTGCATCTATATTCAATGAACTGGTGCGTTTGTTCATTTTAAAAAGATTAAAACCATGTTCGCCATTGACAATCAGGGCCGAATTAAGAGTCCAGTAAATATCTAAAGGCAAATCGCCTTTGGTGACTATACAGGGCACGCTGGTCACTTCGCCGCGATTTAAGGCTTCTTCGCCGAAATCAAAAGGTGAAATTTGGGGAGGTACTAAACGGTAATCATATTAAGATGTAATTTATTTTTCAAAGGCTAAATAAATCTAAATTTAAATAAGTATATTCAACTAACAGCAATTACAAAAACAACAGATTTTGGGCAAACTTATAATTTCTATATAAAAAAACTAAAGGGAAAAACTTTCTTCAGCTTTATAGAATTGCAATTCATTACAGGGGGTGCTTTTTTTGTGTGTTAATTATCTTGTTGTATATTTACTGAGTTTTATTATTTCTTAGTTTCCTACAAATCGCCTGGGGACAGAATGTGAGAGGACTGAAAACCAAAATCAAAATTAAGAGAATATAATTTGAAATTTAAAAATAAATTAAAATAATTTTTTTTTTTAGTTTTTAATGGCCAACCATTAACATGTAACTCTGTGGCGTACGTGGCTGCTCCCGCTTTGTTATTTGCTATGCACTGATACAGACCGCGATGTTTGCCCTCCAAAGCATTTATGTTTAAGGAACTGGTGCGCGGATTGGTTCTAATTAGCGTTATACCCACTTCACCATTAATGATGGGTTGTGCATTTAAGGTCCAATAAATATCGATAGGTAAATCGCCTTTGCTCACCATACACTGAGCACCAAACCAGTCACCCACATTTAGGGGTTCATCACCAAAAGAAAAGGCTGTTATCTGAGGAGGAACTAAAAGAACGATTTATAGGAATATCAGGTAGGAAACTAATATTTTCCTTGTGCATTGGAAGTGGAATAAACAAAACGATTTTCGTTTACGAAAATACCATTTTCCAGCATCCCAGAGCTTTGGAACTTTGATTTTAAGCCAAAATAAAGCTCGCACATTTTTGAAAATTAATAAATAATTTTAATATAATGGCAATTCAAACTAGAACTCAAGAACTTGAAGGCCAAGAAACTAAAAAAAACACTCCAGGAAATTGTTGTTGGGGCTAATTTAAATTACTTTTTGTTTAGTTATAGTGTTTGTTGAAGTTAATTTTTATATATAGAAAACAAAAACAAAATCTTAAAAAAAGTCATCAATTTGTTTGCTTTTCCTATTAAATTACCAAATTTTCCCTTTGATATTATGATTATAGTGTTTGAAAAGCAATAAGTAATTTCTCAAAATATTGTTTTTGTTCTCCCTACAAAAATTACACTTCCCCGCAACGTTATTCAGGATGGTCATGAAAGTTGAGTAGTAGTGTAGAGTAAAGATTTTAAATTTAGTAGTTCACAGTAAATACCAAAAAGTTACAAAGAATTCAGTTGAAAATTAGTGTTTAATTTTTGATGTGCTCAGTACCCACACTGAAAGAATTTTTGTTCACAATTCTCGTGAAATGATTGCTAGAGCAATATTTTAATAACTTTCCGCCAATTCTCTCAGTGTTTATTGACAAAATATTGAATTTATTCACTACTCTTGGCATTTTCACATGCCACACCCACCATTGACTTGCAATTCAGCAGCATACTCAGCCAGTCCTGCTAAATTTCCTGCTATACAACGATAAATGCCTCGGTGTTTGGCCTCCAAAGAATCCACACTCAAATAACTGGTGCGGGCATTTAGTTGCGCCACAAAAAACCCATCTTGACCCGTTTGTATGGGTTTCGAATTTAAAGTCCAATGTATACGTAGGGGCAGATCGCCCTTAAGGACCACACAATTTACACTCAACATATCACCCATGTTATAAACTTCTTCACCGAAATTAAAGGATAAAACTTGGGGAGGCACTACAATTATTTTTTTCAAATGAAAATAATAAAATAAATTCACAAAATAATATTTCGAAAATTAAAAACAATAAAATTATGCACGTGTGCTTAAAATCCTTCTATATTTTCTAACCATTAACTTGCAATTCGGCTGAATATGAGATAAAGCCGGCTTTGTTATTGGCTATGCACTGATACACGCCCCGGTGTTTGCCCTCTAAGGCATTGATGTTTAAAGAACTTGTGCGCGGATTCATTCTCATTAAGGTGAATCCTTCTTCGCCATTTACTATGGGCTGTGAATTTAAAGTCCAGTAGATGTTCAGTGGCACATCGCCTTTGCTCACCATACACTGAGCGCCAAACATGTCACCCACATTCATGGGCTCGTCACCAAAAAAGAAAGGCATTATCTGGGGAGGAACTGTGACAATGACGGAAAGAATGTCAAATAATAATTGCAATAAAATAAAAGCTCTTAACAAGTGTTAAGTGTTAACAGAAAAAAAATACTTTTTGTAAGAAAACTTGTTTCTTCTTGTTTTTTTTTTTTTTTTTTTTTTTTTTTTTTGTAACTACCATTAACATTTAATTCGGAAGCATAAAGGGCCATGCCGGCCTTGTTCTCTGCTATACATTTAAATAGACCTCTATGGTTTTCCGCCACACTGGCAATATTTAAGACACTTGATTTGGCCGACATTTTCATAATGGTTATGCCTTCTTCGTTGTTTATTAGAGGTCGCGAATTGAGAGTCCATTTAATGCTGATGGGGGTGTCACCTTTTTGTATCATACACTGAACTCCGGCACTTTCGCCTGTGTTCACAGGCTCGTCTCCAAAGCTGAAGGGTACAATTTGAGGTGGTACTAAGCGCAAGGAGCGAAGCAAGAACATTGGAGCCAATTATGTATAGTTTTTTATAAAATGTATTTAAAAGAAAAAATAGCCTTTTAAAAAATGTGTATTTAAAAAAAAAATATTTTCCTGAGGAGTAATTTTAACAGCCAGCTCAGCAATATTGTACCTGTTTTTTTCACATAAATACATTTAAAACAAAATTCTAAAATTGTTTTTGTCTTAAAAGTATTTACGCAAACGCACGAACACGTTCGATATCGACGAACTGGTAGAAAAAGCAGCGATCTGCGAAAAAGTTTCCTTTTAAAAAAAGGAAGTATTTACAAGAATTATCATTAAAAACGGACCTTTAAAAAAGCTTCTTTTTAAAAACGAACACCTTTTAAATCAAGTACCTTTAAAACAGTTATCATAAAAAAAGTGCTTTTTCCAGAAAATTGACTTGAAAAAGTACCTTTAAAAAAGGGCCAGTTAAAAAAGTACATTTCAATGAATTAACTTTCAAAGGAAGTGCCTTTTAAACAAACTACCTTCAAGAAAAGTACCTTTTACAGAAAGTCCTTTTAAAAAAAATTAACCCTTTAAAAAAGTAACTTTGAAAATGTATTTTTCAGGAAAAATTCTTGTTAAAAAGGTACCCTTTTAAATGGTGTATCAGTCTCAAAAGTATATTTTTAAAATTTACTTTTGTTTTACCACAAGTACCTTTTAAAGGACAAGTTTGGAAAAAATAGTACATTTTAAAAAAAGTAGTTTTTTTTGAAAAATACCTAAATAAGAAAAATAAATGTTTAAAAACAACATTTAATAAATACTACCTTTAAAAAAGTACATTTTATATATGTATATTAGCTTAAAAAAATACCTTTCAAAAAAGTATCTCAAAAAATGCCTTTTATGTAAAGTGCCCTATAAAAAATACCTTCTGAAGGTACCTTTTGAAAGGCACTTTTTCCAAGTACTTTTTAAAAAATTACGTATTGAAAAAGGACACGTAATAATAAAAAGAAAATTGCAGTTCTAAAGGAGTAAATATTAAATAAAAATAACTTTTAAGAACGCTTTTTAAATAAAGTACGTGTTAAAAGGACCTCTTCTTCTGAAAATCATGTTTTCCAAAAGGTGTACTTTATAAAAACAGTACCTTTTGCAAAAGGTTCGCTGAAAACTGCTTTTAAAAAAATTATTATTTTAAAAAGGACCTAAGAAATGTTTTACGAAGAAAGAACAATGGTAAAAAACTTTGGTAGATTTTTTTTAAATTAAAATACTTGAAAAGAGAATTGTAAATGGAAATACAGTGAAGTGAAAATACTTCTTAAAAAATTTGTTTCTAAAAAAAATTTTTTTTTAACAAATGCCTTAAATTTTTAAACCTACAAAATATGGATTTCGGGAGTGAGTTTGGGAAGCTAAAAATAATTTATAAACAGCAAATAAAAAAATCATTTAAGACATTAATATTGCAAAACTGAGTTGCCAACCAACCCTTAACCGCGAGAATGGCCCACTGTAAAGTAGCACCCGCATTATTTGTAGCCACACAAGTGTAATTACCCGAGTGGCGGGCGTGCACCGATTCTATATTCAAAACACTTATACGTTGACTATTGCGAGTCACAATTATGCCATCGTTGGTGAACACACGACCACCATTGCGAGTCCAATAAATATCCATAGGCAAATCGCCCTTGTTCACCGTGCAGTAAGCCGAAACCATATCAAGTTCATTTATACTTTCCTCACCAAAATTGAAGGGTAAAATTTGGGGTAGAACTTGATCGGGAAAGGAAAATCAAAAGGTAACAGAACACAAGTCGCAAGTAAAAATTAAAATGTTCATTAAAAATCTGAAAGAAAAAATTTTCTAAGCGAACCATTAACCCTTAACAAAGCCGAGGAGATTGTGACCCCACCACCATTCGTAGCCACACAGGTGTAATTTCCGGCATGACGGGCACGTACCGATTCAATGCTCAAAACGCTTAAACGTTGATTATTGCGCATGACCACTAAACCATCGTTGGTGTAAATACGGCCATCATTTCTCAGCCAATAAATATCCAAAGGTAAATCCCCTTTATTAACAGTACACGAAGTAGAAACCATTTCCAATTCATTAACACTCTCCTCGCCGAAATCAAATGACACAATTTGAGGCGGAACTAAAGAAAATTTTATGGGCAATGAAAGGATTTAACAAAAAAAAATTTAATCAACTTAATAGAGTAAAGAAGAAAATTTTAAAAATAAGGGATGGCATATAAGATATTATCTTAACCATTGACTCTTAATATGGCCCAATGTTTGGTAACACCTGCATTATTGGTGGCCACACAGCTGTAGTTGCCCGCATGGCGGGCTCTCACCGATTCAATACTCAAGACACTCATGCGCTGACTAGTTTTGGTAACAACCATGCCATCATTGGTGTAAACACGGCCGCCATTTTTCAGCCAGGCCACATCTACCGGCAAATCGCCCTTGTTAACGGTACACGAAGCCGACACCATGTCCAACTCATTTATACTCTCCTCGCCAAAATCAAAGGGGACAATTTGGGGCAACACTTTTTGTTCAGGCGGGAAGAAGGTTGGAAATCAATTATTTAATAACAACTCAAAATAACTACAAACATATTCAGCTAATTTGCCAATTAAGAAACAAATATTCCAAATTTTGTCTTTTCACCATTAACTCTTAACTCGGCCGTATGATATGCCACTCCTGCTGCATTACGCGCCACACATGTATAATTGGCCCGATGCCGGGCATGTACCGATTCTATGCTCAACATACTAATACGCTGGGTAGTTTTTGTTATCAATATGCCATCGTTGGTCATTAGACGACCAGCACCCAAGGTAGGATCGGGCGCTGTGGTCCAGTGCAAATCCAAGGGTGTGTCACCCTTATTTATGGTACATGTAGCCGATACCATATCGTTCATATTAATAATATCGGAACCAAAGTCAAATGGTACTATTTGTGGGGGTACTGATGACAGATGACACAAAGTTATGAGACATTACGATGATGACAATAATAAATTTGTTTTTTTTTCGCAGATGATTTTAGGGACTACAAAAAGTTTGATATTTCAGAGTATTGAATTGAGTAAAATGTTCATATAATGACGAAGATCTCGGAAGATTGTCAGCAAATTTATAGAATATTATTGGCCAAACGTGAGAACTTTCCAGCAATTTCTTGCTGGCAATACTCCAAGAAAAATCGTTAGCAGACTGCCTACTGCCCAACAATTAATTGCCAGTCAGCTGCTAATCGTGTGATCAGTCTGCGCTGTGATTGCCAGTACATTGCTAAGCATTGTCACATTGTAAGATGCATGAATTGTCAACATCTTCCGGTGGCCTCATTGTCAGGAAAATAACAAAGAAAAGCAAAAGCACGCACTCTTCTTCTCTTCTGTACGTAATGGAGCAAAGAGAATAATAAAACAGTGAGTACTAGAGAACAAAAGATGCAAAATATTAATAAATTGAGAGCATCTTTTTTGAGCAAGATAAATAAAGAATGAAGAGCGACAAATGTATGACGAAGGCACAGCGTAACCGTCAGGGTCACCAGAGTATCAATTGCCACTTTTACCAACCACTTTGGTCCTGTTTAAGGATATGGTTATGAACGGTTTTTATATGTAAAATGATTTCTTTGTATAAAGAAAATATTTAAGTTTAAACAAATTTCCCCATGATTTTTTTTTCTCCTGCTAAGAGAGCTTTTTACGACTACAGAGAAATATCAAACTTTTTGTGGTCTACCCAAACAAAGTTTTAGTTTTTCTGATGTAGTTAAAAAGTATCCTGAAAAAAATCATTTTCCCCCCAAAATCAATAACCACAATTTATAGAAGACAACAAAACAGCCAACGTTGATTTGGAGGGCAAACCTCAGAAAAAAAAATATATTTTTTTAAGAAAAGATGACTGGTTTCAAAAGTTGCTGGTCTCAGAGTTGTATGAGAAGCAAAAGACGGACGGACTGGACGTAACATTTTACTTAACGCATTGTGATACCAAAAGGGATGGCAACAAAACTCACATTTTTCTCGGTTCACACGATTAAGCATTTTCACTACAGCTCGAGAAAATAAAAACTGTAGCAGGAGTTTTAATTCCAGCGCGGGAATTGAGTTTCACAGATTTCTGAATATATAATTAACAGGAATAGTATCTGTAATTCCATTCGATGGGAAGAGCTTTCCGAAAGCTGTGCTATAAGACTAAATACTTTCGAAAAGGATTTTCAACAAATCACTCATTTAAATGATGAAACAGAATAAAACCGTAAATGCCAAGAAAAATCGCTGACAAATTGATCAGGCCCTTGATTAAATTTAGGCCGATACTTATATTTTTATGTTCTACAAAAAAAATATTTAAAAAATAATTCAATTAACGCAGAATTATATAAACTCCAATTTGTTTGTTTTTTTGTTTTATATTGATGAACAAATGTATTTGTACGACTTCAACTTGTTATTTATTAGCTTTTAATATTAATTTTCTGTGCATTTAAGAAAGAGTATCCATTTCTGAGAGCGCAGACAAAAATACATGCCCGCAACAAAATATACTCTATCTCGCGATCGCTCTAACGTTCTAAATGTCCCAACTCTCTAAATTTTCTCTTTAAGCCAAGTGCTGTAAATCGTGGTTACTTCGAGCAGCGCTTTTGCCAACCATAAATTTGTATTTGTGAGTTGGTAATGCAGCTAAAGTTTCGTTGCCAACCATTATTGGGCCATTAACGTAATTCCTCCACAGTTCATCTTCCCTTTTCAAGTTCATTTTTTTTTTTTGCAAACCAATTCATGATCAGCATTTGTCTTGCAATGCTAATCCTGAAACAGAACTTTGAAAACTTACCCATAACTTGAACTTCCAGAGAGCCGCGTGCAGAGAAACCTTCGGCATTTTTAGCGACACAAGTGTAGGTGGCCTGATCGGAGTTGCGTTCAACATTTTCAATGATTAAGGTGCCATTGGGGAAGACTTTTTGTTTGCGATTAATGGGCAGAGCACGGTTGTCTAAAAGGAGAAAAAATTCAGCAACAATTTGCAAAGCAGTATTTCAAAAAAATATATTTTACCTCTTTCCCACACAATCGAATCAATTGGATAGCCAGCAACGGGACAGGTGACCATCAAAGTTTCGCCAGCCACAATAGCTTTCTTTTCCATTTGTCTGATGTAGGGTAAACCGTAAACATTTAATTTGGCTGAGTGCTCAGCCACACCCACTTTGCTCTTAGCAATACACTTGTACAGACCGCCATCGTTTGCATGCACCGAAGTAATATTCAAATATGACACCACATCACCATTCACTGTCACATACTGTCCCACTTGATAACGATCATTGTTTGCAATCTTTTTGCCATCTAATTCCCAGGAGATTTCAGGAGTAGGATTGCCGCCAGCCACACACTTAAGAAAAACACTGGGTCCAGGTTCCATGGTTTCTTCTTGGAAAGCTTGTCTGATGACGGGAGGATCGAAACGGCCGCCCAATTTCAATTCAGCACTCGCCTCAGCCGATTCTTGGTCGTTGCGCACAAAACACTGATACATGCCTTTGTCTTCTTTCTTAACGGACTCAATGCGCAAAATAGGATCACTATGGCCCATGGCTTTGCCATCTTTTAACCAGCTGATAGTCTTAATGGGATTACCGGTATATTGACAGGTAAAAACGGCAGGACGTCCGAAGTCAACAGTTTGGGTGGGAGGATCGATTTTGGCCGACAGGGGAGCGGTAACAGTCAATACAGTCTCGACAGACTCACCGCCCACCGAATTGTTAACAACACACAAATATTTGCCAGAATCGTCCACAACAGCATCTTTGATGATCAAAGTTCCGGATACTTGCTTGACGCGATCGTTTAAAACCACAGCTTGTTTGCGGGTGGTGCCTTCAATGAATTTGTACCATCTGGAAAAGGAGTCGAAATAAAATATGATTAGTTAAAATGTCTTTCTGCAAACTGGTTTGAAAACGACAAAAGGTCTCTAACAGTGATCTTGAAAATGTTTGGTGCCGAAAAGCGCTCTCTCGGAGAGCAATTAAAGTTCTGTTTGGTTGTGAAATGCTTTATACTTTTTATTGAATCTTCCAAACTCTCTTAGAGAGAGCAATTAAAGTCGTGGCTGACAACCACAAGTTTCCTGTTGCCAGAAAAATGAGAACAGAATATGGAAGCTTTTCTATATGTTTACGAATACTTTTTTAAAATTTTTTAGAAAATTGTGCAACTCTAATATGGAAAATTTTAAAGAGTATATTCATGAAAATATTAAATGTTTTTTTAAATGATTTAAAAAAAACATTTTAACAGAATTTTCAATTTAAAACTCATTTTAATTCGCTTCATATTTCAATAGGCCGAAATAAGTTTTATGTTGTAATATTTTGAATATTGGGGTTTTTTTTTTTTTGAAATTTTTGGCGATTATATAATAAATTTTTTGGGACTTATTTTATAATTTTTAAAATTGTGGTAGCTTTTTTAAAGTTTTAAAATTTTAGCAATTTTCAAATATTTTAATTTTCACGCGTTTCCTTAATCTTAAATTCTTAACGATTTTCTTTAGTTTACAAATTTCCTGCGATTTTTTTAGGTGTTTAAATTTTACCGATTTTATTAAGTTTCCAGGGATTTTTTTTTAGTTTTTTAAATCCTTGACAATTTGTGGTAACTCTTTCCACTCATCTCGATTTGTTTACTTTAAAATTTTTTTGGCGATTTTTTTAAGTTTTAACTTTTTTGGCATATTTTGTTAATTTTTGGTGATTTTGTGATTTACAAATTTTCTGCAATTTTTTTACATTACGTCTATGGCGATCTATTAGTTTTTGTGTTTTTTTTTATTTTGTAAAATTTTGGCGAATTCTTTGATCAGAAAATTTTTATTAAAATATTTTCGCAATTTTTTTAATATTTAAAATTTTAGCATTTTATTTTTTATTTTCAAGTTTTTGTCGACTTATTTTTAGCTTATAAATATTTTGCAATTTTTTTTAATATATTAATTTATATATAATTTAACAATTTTTTGGATTTTTTAAAATTTGTCGATTTTGTTAAAATGCAAGTTTTGGCTGTGTTTCTAATCTTTGACGTTTTTTTTTCATTTTTAAAATTTTTGTATTCTTTTAAATGTTGAAACTTTTGGCGATTATTTTCGACTTGAAATTTGTTGCTATTTACCATTTCGATTGAAATAGTTTTAAAAACTGACGCGCTACAGAGTTCAGCCCTTCCAAACTCACACTTTCACGTTTACAGTAACGATTGCGGCTACGCATTCTATTCACACGTTTCTAATTTTTGACTACGCATCACGTTGTTCTGTTTGGCAACGATGTACTCTAGACCTCACCTTTTGAAATGATGGCACATAAAGTAAAACTATGACGTTAGCAGGGGTACAACTAGCTGTTTCGAAGCCGCTACGCCTCTCATCAGCACCCATTAGATCGTAAACTTATTACATTATTAACATTTTCCCGTTTTTACGCATTTAACAAATTAAAACTCTGTTTCCTTCATATTTTTATTGAAAAGCTTGAAAAGAGCTTCTAAAATTGAGATTTAACATTTCTAGAGTATATCATTAATTTTACAGCATCTCATTTTCATTTCAAGATCACTTTTAGTTCCTTTCCTTAGATCCCTGATGCCCTAAAAAATAATTAACAGCAGTTCCAAAAAGCTACTGATAGAAATTGCTGAACGAAAAAAGAATGTTTGGCAAAGAGGGATTTTAATTTCAAAATTAAAATTTGCCACAGACAAATCCTATTACGCTGTCTGGGTATGAATGGTATAAATGTATCCTTTCCAAAGAAAATATTTCAATAAACTCTGAACGAAGTGGCTTTGATTTCACCTATTCTGCTGAGCTTTCGTTAGCCAGCAGAAAAAATATAAAATATAACAGTTTTTTGCTGGCGATTTTTGCTATCGTTGATTTTTTTTTTTTTTTTTGAATCATCATGACTAATTTTTTTGCACAAAAATATCGTTATGTCTACCTATAAACTGGCACCGGATATGCTTGGCCTGGACAATGTCCTACATAAGTTTCGCCTACAGCGACATCGGAAAACTCAATGCTCTTGGTGGCCACTTTAGGTTTAACATGACCCACAGGCTCTGAAATTATATTATACTTGCTTAACTTGACCAACTGCCTGCTTGAAGTTAGATTTCAAACAACTTGTTATTACCTAAAAAACGGCATAGGATAAGCTTGAGCTTGACACAAGATGGCAAAACTATCATTTAATGTCATGGTATGTTCCTGCAAACGATCACCAGAGACACGAGGAGCAACACTGCCAATGGGTTCTAAAAATGTTAAAATTTTTTTTTTCATAAAAGCTTAAAATGGGAAAACTGCCTTTTATTTAATACCTAAATAAAGGTGTGGGATAGGATTGGCCCAGACACAAAATTGCGATATCATCTAGAGCTTTTTTAGTAGCCTCTTGCAAACGTCCACCAGAAATTTTCGGGGCCACACTGCCCATTGGTTCTAGGATGAAATGAATTATCTTACAAATAGTTAAATGCCAGTTGCACGATTTCACACCTGCTCGAGCATTTGCAATTTCAATTAAGACAACGCTCGAACAGTTTTGAAATGGTGAAACTGGCAGTTAAATTGCCTGAATATTGTGCGCGAGGGAAACTAACCTTATTATGGGCACAGGAAATGCTTGAGCTTGACAGAGTAAAGCAAAGCTGTGACCAATTTCTTTGATAAATGTAAAACTTTTGGATTCACCGGAAAATGTCGGAGCTTTAGCACCAACGGGCTCTAAAAAAGTAAGAAATAAAAAAAAGTCACAAACTATAGATTACAACTTTAAGCTTCCATTTTATTATTTACAGCAGACTTAAAATTATTTTGAAAAGTTTAGCTCTAACAAGGCTAAGCTTTCAAGTTTCTTAATTTTTTTTTTCTAAAAAGCTTTTGTGCTGGCCGTAATGAACTTCAGTTTGTGGTGAAGAGAACAAATAAAAACCAAGAAATGTTTTCTTTTCAGACAGTAAAATTGTTTCTTTACCTAATTATAGGTACTGGATAAGCTTGAGCTTGGCATAGCAAAGCAAAACTTTGACCATAAAAACGTATAATAGTGGAACTGGCCACATCGCTTGAAAACGTAGGAGCTTTGGCACCCATGGGCTCTACAATTAATTAAGAAATTAACTAATTTAAAATAAGTTTAATTGTAAGTTTAATTGATATAAATATGTATTGCATTTTAACTTATTAAAGCTTTGCACAAAGCTTTTGACTTTTTTTTTTGATATCTTGAAAGCATTATGTGAAACTGAAATTTTCGAAGCAAAATAAGAATATTAAAAACAAATAACAAAGGCCACAAAATATATCATATTTTTCTTTAACTGCGAAAATAAATATTCCATTTAGAACCAGTTGACAGCGTAGACCCGTAGCCTGACGCCTCTCAGTATTAATGTATTGAAATTTTACCTAAAATAGGGTACTGGATAAGCTTGAGCCTGACAGAGTAAAACCAAATCTTGGCCCTGCTCTTGCCAAAATGTGCTGCTTTTCATGGCAGAGGGAAAATTAGGAGCTTTAGCTCCCAAAGGTTCTGCAAGGAAAAACGAAATATACTTCACATTTAAAAATCACAGGCTAATTTCATATTGAAAACTGCTTGTTATTTCTTAGGTTGATAAAAAAAAATTCACCTAAATATTGGCACTGGATAGGCCTGAGCTTGACACAATAAAACCAAATCTTGTTTTGCGTGCTCAATAAAAGAGCTGGTCTTAGATGTAGAGGAAAACGCCGGAGCTTTGGCTCCCAAAGGTTCTGCAAGTGAAAGCTTTAAGTGTAATTATGACTATCGCTAATAGTATTATTAAGGAAAACTGTCGGACTTGATGTTTTTCTATTTAAGTATTAAATTACCTATAAACTGGCACAGGATACGCCTGAGCAGGACAAAGTAAAACTATATCTTCGCCCAAAGCTTGCCAGAATATGCTACCCTTCGAAAGAGAAGCAAAGGCAGGAGCTTTGGCACCCAAGGGTTCTTAAAAAATTTCAAAAAATAGATATATATGATGAATCTGGGTTAAAAGGAAATTATTTCTATTTTATACGTATGTATGTGTGTTCTAAATATCGAAAACTTTAGCCTTTTTGTGGGGTTAGAACTTAGTTGTAGTTGTAGCTTTATTAAAGCTTTTCTCAGTAATGCTTAGAAGAAAAAAATCATTAATGAAATTATTTTCCTTAGTTTAATTAAAAACAGAAATTGCCTTAAACTTTTCTTTGATATTTTCTTTTAAAAATTTAATTGTTTCGACCACAACAATTAAATTTTTAAAAGAAAACCTCAAAAATTAAGTTCTCAAAAGTTTTATCATGTATGTATTTATGTATGTATCAATGTAACACTCAACTAAGGACCAAGCAATTGCTTAACAAACAGAGCTTTTATTCATAGAAAAATATTCATTGGGAGAATTTGTAATATCAATTGAAATTTAGCAAATTTTGCACTAATTAGCTATGCCAATTAATTTTTTAATTAAACTTATCATTAACATTTCAATTGCTTCAATTAAATTTTTAGTTCTCTCAATCAAAATGTTTAATTAGTAATTGTTTTCTGTGTTTCAAGCCTTTTGAGAAGCTTTTGTTTAGCATTTTAACTTTTTTTTTGTAATCTTCACCTAAAAAATGGCACTGGAAAAGCTTGAGCTTGACACAGTAAAACCACTTCACTGGAGCTTTTGCCGAGCAAACTGCTTATCTTGGAAACGGTGTTGAAAGTAGGAGCTTTAGCACCCACTGGCTCTGAAAAAGTGAAATATATTATGTGGTACATAATAAAGCAGTGTATTATGTACAAGATTTTACTGACTGCCTGAATGTTTTTTTCAGATTTATCACAGACAAAATACAGTTTGATGGATCTCTTGGAATTAGAAGAAAAATATATTACCTTATTACAGGCACCGGAAAAGCTTGAGCTTGACAAAGTAATGCAAAACTTTGGGCAATATTTCGCACATAGGAAAATGTATTAGAGTCGGAATTGAAAGAAGGTGCTTTGGCACCCACCGGCTCTGAGAAAATAAATAAAATTATTTAAACGGTATGCTAAAGCTTTCAGTAGCACTAGTCTTGAAAACTGCCTAAATAAGTAAAAAAAAAAATTGCCAAAATATTAAAGGTTTACCTTGTGATTGGCACTGGAAAAGCTTGAGCTTGGCATAGTAAAGCAAAACTAGAATTTATGGCACGCACGAACATGCTTACTTTGGAATCGCTTGAAAATGTGGGAGCCTTAGCACCGACGGGCTCTAAAATTTAATTAGTTTTTTATTATTATTATTTTATTTGTTTTAATGCACAAAAAGTAAAAAATAAAAATCACTTAGAACCAGTTGCTAGGCAATATCCCTTTTAATAGAATTTTGAAATATATTTGAAAGCTTGAAAAGCTTTTTTTTCAACTTTGTAAATTTAAGCAATTTTGCAGAGTAGTACCGATGTAATTGAGTTAAGCAAATTGCTTACAGTTGCCACACCAAATATCACTTCATACGAAGCACGTCTTAATAGAATACTGAAATATAGTAAAAGCTTAAAAAAGCTTTTATAATTTTTTTTGCGTAATACAGGTATAATTATGTACTTTTTTACCTAAAGTATGGTACCGGATAAGCTTGAGCTTCACAGGTCAGGGCTATGGTGTAATTATGAGCTACAAAAATAGTGAATGTAGTTGCCACACTGGGAAACGAAGGAGCTTTATAACCTAAGGGTTCTGGAAATTTATGAAATTCATTAGCTATTTTTTTTTTTTCATAATAAAATGTTTTATAATTCGTCTTGAATGTAGAGTTTGGGGTGTTACTTTAAACTTAACTTGAGCTATTGGTGTGCATTTGCTTGTTCTACTTTCTATAAAGCTTTTATTGTAAGCTTTTAATTACTATTAATGGCTATTTTCACAACGTTTACTTTAACGACTACTTTTGTGTGGCAATCTTGCCGTCAAGGTCCACGTTAAATTTTAATCGTACATTGTGAAAAGGCCCCCTAATGAGTTTGAACACTTCCTAGTATTTGTTTGAGGTAACTGCTTTATAAAGTAAGCATTTCTTTTTTAATCAAGTAATATGCTGATCAAAGCTATTTGTGCTTATTATTGTTCTCGAATTATTGCAGAATTTGGCATAGACTAAGGAAAATTTAGACAATTTTTCTTTAGATTTTACAAACTGCCGAACTTTTGGAGAATTTGAAATAATTTAATTAAATGTAGTTGCAAGTTTCTTCTATGGTAAATCTTAGTTACTTTAACACGGTTTCATTCACCTAAAAAATGGCACGGGATAGGCTTGAGCTTCGCAGGTTAAAGCTATGGTAGCATTTGTGGCAACATAAGCTGTAAATCTAGAAGCAATGCTGGGAAATGTGGGTGCCTTGAAGCCCAAAGGCTCTGAAAAATAAAGAGAAATCAGCAAAAATTAGCCACTTAAAATACTACAAGAATTGTCTGAATGCTGGGAGTAGAAACTGTACCAAATGCTTCTGAAACTAATCGAGTATTTAGATAAAGAATGTACGTATGAACTTTAATGTTTGATCAGGGCATTCGGCAACGATAGAGGCAAGTTAAGAATTTTAAAGTGTACAATTTTTTTTTTCAAATTTCGATATTGAATAATTATGCCAACCACCAGACTAGTTGTAACGTTTGAAATTATATTTGAAGAGACTAGTGCAAACAGAACACAAACAAAAATTATTTTCAAATAATTAACTTGAGCTTTTGAGCTTTTTCTGGAAATACAATCAACCAGATCTGTGAATCCTTTTATTTAGATTCAAAATCTAAAGGGTTTTTTTTGCCATATAACGATTGGATGCATTATGTAACAAATCCATTCCTTTAGGAGCTTTAAAAGCTCTTACATTATTTAAAAAGCATTCATTTTACCTAAAAATAGGCACTGGAAAAGCTTGAGCTTGACAAGTTAAAGCCAATGTAGAATTAACAGCCGTCTCATAAGCAAATGTTTTGACACCACCAGGAAAAGCAGGTTTTTTCGATCCCATGGGCTCTAAAACGGAAATAAATTTGTTCATTTTTTTGCAAACAAAAGTACATGTAAAACAAACGGTTGAAATTTGCCTGAATGGTTAATTGATCCTAATAAAAAAAAATCTACTTCTCTGCAGCTCAATGGGCTCATTCTAATACTCACTACTCAAGCACTTGCCATCCCTGGAATAGACTCTAATTGAGTAAATGATTGAAATGGCTTAAAATATAATTCATATTTCGAATATACATAAGTAACCAATATGAGCCATTTATATTTCTCGTAATACGTTTACCTTATTTTAGGTACTGGATACGCTTGAGCTTGACAAAAGAGCGCAAAATTAGAACCTTGTGACTTTTTTACTTCTATCGAAGCATATTCCAGAGAAAATGAGGGAGCCTTAGCACCAATTGGTTCTAAAAAACAGATTTTTATTTAAAATATTTTATAATTCTCTACAAAACACAAACAAAACTGCCTGAATATATATTTTTCTTAACACTTGTAGGTACACATTTCCTCTTAAAAAGTTTTTGAACAAAGTATTTTAATTAATCGAAATTATCAAGTACCTGCTACATATTAATGCAACAAGTCATCGACTTTGATTAATAAAAACAATGGCCAAAACAGAGAAGGAAGCAAAAATGTGTGTAAAAATATATTAACACCAGCTAAAATGCCATCTTTTGCTACTACCCACTCTTATGGTGTTGACAAAAACAACAATCACAACCGATACCGGCATTCAGGTTGCAAAAGTAAACATGACCCAAAAACGTGTTCCATTCATACATTTTTAAGCAACATGTTTAACTCTCTTTAGCAAAGAAGGCCCAGAGACAGTTTTACCAGTTTTATTTTGCTCGCTCTTTTCTATACACGCTCCATTTAACCACACACTGCTTGCCTCGGTGTAACTGAGGAATAACGCCTTAAGAAGTATGAAAGAAAATAGATGCAACACGTTGTGGGGCATTAATATTTCAAAAGGGGCAATTGTTGTGGGAAGTTTTCTTGAAATAAACATGCGCTTTAGCAACAAGAGTGAGTGCAAGAGACTACATACAATAAAACGAGAGAGTTGACAATTAGAAAACAGCTGTTGAACGAAAGAACAAAAAACAAGAACCGCTATTTTTTTGTTTACTTCATAAATTGGCACTACTACAACAACAACAACAACAACAGCAACCAGGGGCAACTGGTACGAGTTGTTGATGGGGACTCACACACACACACACACCCATTCACACATATGTACATATGCTTCTCATCATACCATTAAGTAAACAATTTTGTATATGTACTTATTTGAAATTTATTTGTTTTCATGCATTTACTTTGTGTACAATCCCCCCCAGCCCCCTCAAACTCGTTTAAAATGTGTTTGCGTGAGTGCGTGTGTGTGAGTGTGTTGATTTTGATTTTGCCGGTGCTGACCACAAGATGGAGTACCCTGTTTTAAAACGTGATTTTCTTGTTAAACTGTGTGTTCAGTTTGTGTATTTGGGTGTCATACCCACTTAGTACATACATATGTACATATGTATTTTGAATATGCACTATTTGATTGAACTGAAAACAGGCAAATAAATTGCCTTTTAACAATTTTTTACTATTAAATGGTACAGCGTTTGCGTAGGAAATTGCAATGCAAAATTGTATGAATGAATGTCTGAATAGTTGAGTGTAAAATAAACTTGTTTGCTTAAGGAATTATTTATTGGCAGCAAATCTAGTTTAAATAAATGACCGAAGGTTTTGCACAGTTTAAGTAAAAAAAAAAAAAAACAGCCCAAGATAACAACGCCCAAATAGGTATATTTTTGAATGAAAAACTGTGGACCAATTTTGAAAATGTTTTGTATGAATTTGTGTTGGAAAAAAAATCAGTTATAACTGCATAAACTTACGTCAGATGAACAGCGTTATCGTTACAGTTATGAGAAAAATAGAACTAAGAAGTTTATTTGAAGGTAAATTACTAAGGTGCAACATCTTTTAGGTATAGAATCTGTTTCTCTTCAAATCTTTTCATCTTTTAAAAACGTTTAAAGTTTAGAAATTCGAACTACCTTCTTTGTTTTTAGGGCGATTCGAATTTCCGATTTATTTGAATTTCTGCAGTTTTTTTTTTATACCAAAATTTAGGTAAATAATGATCTTATGAAACCAGTCATGAAAGATCCCAGATGTCATCCAAGCATTTCTTGAAAAATCCTTTTGTAGTGGATTGTTAATTTTTTTTGCAGGTTTTCCCATAGAAATTCTTTCTTTTTGGGTTTTGTGTCCCGGAGCACTTTTTTCGGAAGCTGACACATACATACATATGTTTCTATTACGCCAGCCGCGGTAAAATAGCCCAGTTTCGTCGACATTATATATTTGAGATTCCCGAAAGCAATTCTCAGCTTTATATACTTGCCGGAAAATTACTTTAGCTTCCTCCATTTAATATCGCCTTTCTTAGGTTGTCTAAAGGTGGGATCATACGATTGCCGCAATGCACCAATTTTTGTTACATTTTGTATGCCAATCGTGTGACAGCACAATTTATTGGCTCATGCGGCAACCAAAACGAATGTTGTTCCTAGTTGTCCCAATCAAATACAACCCTGATGTGACAACCGTGTGAACACTTGACATACAACTAATCACCAATAAAAATTCTAAAAATGCACCAATATTTATTGTGTTCTCATGCGGCAACCAAAGAAGACAATGCCCGCCAATAATATACATACATATACATATATATACATATGTATGTATACATTTATTTAGTTTCAAAATTGTTTAAACTCGTCTTCCAAACATGATTTCTGCTTTTCAATCAGTAAAATTCAATTGTTGTTACTCATTTTTGTTGTTGTTATTCATTTTTTGCTTTTTCAGCCCGCACAACATTATAATAATAACCGAAGCAATTTTCTTTCTTTTTAATGAACAAACCACAGCTTTAACATTTAATTAATTTTTTTTCTTTTGGGAAAACAAAGTTTGTCATCAGCTACAACAGCTGTTTCTCAGAGTTGCCGTATAATATATTGGTACAATTGCAATTATTGGTACTAAATTGTTTTGCGACAATAAAATTTCAGTAAAATGTGACAATCATGTGATTGCAGAGAATTTGATTGGTATAAATTTTTTATTATGCTCCAATTCAGCCCAATAAAAATTGTGTAAAATTGGTGCATGGCGGCAATCGTGTGATCCCACCTTAAGAAACCACTCATGAAAACAACTTTCCTTTCTTGTATATAGATTTAAAAAAAACTGTCTTTTAAACACTAACAACATCAACAAGATCTGTAAATCATATATTAAAATGGGATTCCCATTTTTACTAGCAGTTGGCCAAACAAAATTGCCAAAATTTTAGTGTTTACCGCAAAAAGGAAAACAGCTCGAAAATTCGAATTTTAGACCGCCAAATGTAATGAAATTACTGATTCGAATTTCTGAACTGTTTAAAACACCTGTTTTGATTTTATTTTTTCTGCAATTTATTCTAAGTACCTAAACACGGGCACTGGATATGCCTGGGCTGGGCAAAGTATGGCAAAACTAATGCCACTTTTACGCTCAATACCGGACCACTTGATATCGCCCGACAATGTGGGCGCCTTGGCGCTCACCGGTTCTAAAAACAAATACAAATTTTTCAAAACAATCCAAATTTAAAATTAATATAAACCTGAATGCTGGCACTGGATAAGCTTGAGCGGGACAAAATACAGCCAAATTATGTGATTGTTGACGTTCGATCCACGAACGTTTTATGTCATGAGAGAGTAAAGTAGGCGCTTTGCCACCCACAGGTTCTAAACATGTATACGAAAAAGTTGTTTTAATTTAAATATTTTAAGGTTTATAATTGTTGCTATTGAAAACTGCTTGAATATAAAGGAGTCTAGTTGAAACAAACTTCTTACCTAAATACAGGGGCTGGATAACCCTGAGCGGGACATAACAAAGAAAGGTCTTTATTTTGCTTCAGCTCTAAAGGTTTTTGTTGCAGCGGGGGAGTTTTAGGAGGACTGCTAGAGATGGGCTCTGCAAAGCAAGGAAATTTGTGTGTGTGTGTTTTTTTTTACTAATGAAGTGGCAATTTCAAACAGCTGAATGTTGGCATATAACTTTTAAAATTTTTTCATTTAAAATTTATTTCAAACCAGTTGGTAGAGTTTTTTTTTTTTGGAAAGATGCTAGGAAATCCGTTAAAGAAAATATAGACAGCGAGAAAACATGCCGCATTTTTATAACTCCATTTAGCATCCCTGACTTCTAACAAATAAGCCCAACTAACGAATTTTTCTTATACATATATTTTTTTATAGCTGATGAGCCAAGAGTTAAAATAATTTTCTACCTGAAATTTGGCGCCGGATAACCTTGAGCTGGACACAAAAGCGATATGTCAGAGTTTTGTTTCAATTCAAAAGGTTTGCTCATTATCGAGGGTATACGAGGAGCGGTACTAGAAACAGGCTCTAAATAAAAAAGGTAATTGATTTGAAAATTAATTTAGTTGATATTTGCTATAATTCATTAAAAATGTTTTAGTCTAGATCTAAATACTAATTTTAATTATTAATTACCGTCTATAAGCCGTCGACGATTGAAACTAATACTTATTCTTTTATTCCCATGCAAACAATGAGAATCACAACCGTTCAAATAAACCTTTAATACGGCAAACTAAAAGTGTTGCAAAACAATGAAATTGTTTCAATGTCGCCACTCTCATTATCAACTGCGCAACGATCTTGTCAAAGCTCTCACAATTTTATTTCTCCTTTATACTTCAATATCAACATTTCAGTATTCAACAGTTTATTAGAGTGCTGATGATGAGTGTGCTGACTATGAAACATCTGGCTGTCTACCGCGCTAAAGGTTTATTATTCATCAGAAAGCAACGTTTTGTGAAAAAAAAACTTTAAAGCCCTAATTTTATGATTCTACGCCAGTGTTTATATGAAAAACAATAAGAAATTTGAAAATATTTCACAAATTTGTTGCTGATTTGTGCACGAATATAAAATTTGAACGCATAATTGTTTGTGGCGTTGAAAATTTGTACAGAAAGCAGCAAAAACTTGTTGAAAAAATTTCAAATTTATTATTGCTTTGTACAATGGGACCTTTCATCTCATGACCGGCAGTCCCCGAAACATATTGATGCGCATATAAATTCTGACGTTGCGTTGTGAATTACAAAACTAGGGCCAAAAGCCTATTCATAAACATTTAAAAATATATATTCTAATCCTTAATCAGGTAACAACGATTTTTTAATATAAATACGGCAGTGAATACATATTTTTTTTAAATGAAAACTGTCTGAGTGTTTGGACCAGCAATTGATTAAACAAGAAATTTATTTTACATAGAAAAATTTCTATAAATTTTAAATTGTATAAAATGTCTTTGCTAAATCTGTTTTCAATTGAGCTTAAGTATTTTGATGCTGAATAATCACAATTTCCTACCTAAAATTAGGCGCTGGATAACCCTGAGCTGGGCATAGTATCGCTGAGCTTTCATGCAAATCAACCACATTGGGTTTGTAGGTTAGAGAGTTAATTTTGGGAGGACTGCTGGAAATGGGTTCTTTGTGCAAAAAAAGCATATTAGATTTAATCAAGAAATAGCAAAGAAATATGTGAGTAATAAAATAGTTTGAAAACTGCCTGTTTTGCTAAGCAGCCTTACCGAAAATTAGGCGCGGGATAACCTTGAGCTGGGCACAACATCGAAACGTTTAAACTGTGTTTCATAGTCAAAAGTCGGGCACTTACAGGTGGTACTTTTGGAGCTGTGCTCGAGATGGGTTCTAAAGAAAGTTTATTTTTAATTTTTTTTTATAAGAAAGACATGTATATTTTTAGTTAGACAAAAAAAAAATACTTTTGTTTGCGTTTCGAAGTCCAAATCTTCTTTGCTGTTGCCTGAAGAAACTTTTTGCTTCATCCCACCATTCACGGTATCACGCGTGAATGGCTGGACGGATTTCTCCCATTATTGTTTTTTTTTTTTTCATTTATTATTGCCAGGAGAAGAATGACGTGCAAAAAAAAGTTGAGAAAAATGCGCGATGCATAATTGAATTTAAGAAAAGTATTGTACAGTCCAGCAACTGGCGCAGTCTTACTCTATTAATATATAGTTGCCGAATTCTCAAAATCCTGTATCCGTTGTACTATTTGCCCAATTATGAAATTCTTGTGGAATTTCTCTCTGAGGGAAACCATTTTTCTCGCGAAAAAAAATCCTCCAATTTCAATTTTCTTGGGAACAAAACCATCAAATAGTTGGCAACACTTCGTTTTGACACCAACCATTTTGCTGGCTGACACTCAATTGTTTGCTCCTTAGTATTTCTTTAAATGTGAAATTTTTCTTTTCTTTTTTCATTATAGTGTGTTTCACAACATTTTTAGTGGCAAGTATTAAAATTTTTGTATCTGTTAAGCAAGAAAATAATTCCTATTTATAATTGTCATAATTTTGACATGTCAAAATAGGCTGCAAAAAATTTCTAACCTTATTGTACGTATTATTCCCCGGAAATTTTCCCCCAAAGAAATTTTTACTCATAATAGAAGGGAAGGGGAAAAGAGAAAGAACTCTCACTTGGGATGTGTATGCTTATGTATATGTATTTATATGCCCGTGTGAATTTGTATTTTCGCATCAATATATTTTGCATTTAAACCTCAGCAATAAATATGAAGAAGATAAGATTTAATCAAGAGTAAATTTTCGCTGGAAATAAAAAATAACACTGAGAAAATGAAATACGTTGAGCTTTCATACGAAAACTATAATTCCCGAATAAATTGTTGCTGTCAAAAAAGAGTTGTGTATTTTTTTCTTCTGCTCTATAGAATGTAGCATTCATTCACACTGCATGGATAATATCGTCACTAATACAGCTCTTCAAAAACATGTAAACTAAAAATTTATGAATTGAATTTAATTTTTATATAAAAATTTCAACAGCAAACATACAATATTATGTCAATACAAGTATACAAGGCGTTTTGTGAATTCGGCAGATAATTTTATATGTAATAACTTTACGTTTTGTGTGAAAACCGCAAGAGTCTGTTATTAAAGCTCTGCGAATTCTTTTTAAAACATCTGTCTTAATGTTACCTAAAAATTGGCACTGGATAACCCTGAGCAGGACACAAAAGCGAGAATGTGGTGCGAGAAGCAAAAGTTTTTACATCGAATTTGGCAGTAGAAATGACTTTAGGTGCTGCACTGCTAATGGGTTCTAAAATTGCGCAAAAGAATAAATCAGAACGTTAAGAAAATATTGATATTTTGGTTAAGTAAAGGAAAAAACTGCCAGAATGTTTTAGCTAAAACTTTCTACATTTTGCTAATTCCTTTTTATTCACTCTTAGATTTCTAATTATAATGTCAAGTTAGCACCGGATATCCCTGGGCTGCATCCAGGGATACCATTTTATTGAGAGCTATAAACTCTAAGCCAATTGGGAGAGAAGTAACCCGTGGCTATGTTTAGGTTATGTTTGCTAACGTGACCGTAAAGATTCTATTTTAATTTCGACTACATGTAAATGTGTAGAGTCTTACCTAAAAATGGGCACTGGATATGACTGAGCTGGGCATAACAAAGTAATTGAACAGTTTTCTTTTGAACGCACCATAGTCAATTCATCTTGAGCACTAATTTTAGGACCAACACTGCCCAAGGGCTCTTAAAGAAATATTTACATACAAATGCACAAGTTATAATACTTAAATGTACTGAAGTAACTACATGATAAACTTTAACCTGAATGTTAGGGATAAAGTTCGCCCTTTTTAAATTAAAGTTATAAGCTTCAATAAATAATTTAAATAATTTTAAAAAATTGCTTTTTTCGCATGAGTATTGCGTTTGCAACACTGACACTCGAACAGCTGACATTTTAAAACAAAGCAAACAAAAAATTGTAGAGATGAAGCCAACAGCAATTACCAAAAAAATAAAACGTGAAAAATTAAAAATTGTGTACTAATTTATCAGCTGTTATTTGGAATGCAATAAAATTTGCAAAGTTGTTAAAAAGGGTGCTAAATATCAGTTTCAATATAATCGAAAATGCAATCAGTCGCAACCAAAAACGCACCAAACGCTGAGTACCGCTATTTTGTTTTCAAAAATTGCCGTTAATATTGCTACTGACGCCGTTATTTTTTTTTTCTGGCACTGTTGCTCGAGCATGCGATTCAGGGTTGGGAAAATTGGTACAGCTGTATTTTGATTCTTGATTTTTTATTTCCTGTTTTCCTTCTGTAAACATTGGAAAATGACAATTTAATAGAATGACTGAAAAAACTTAATTTTGAAAAAAATGACTTCTGTCAAAATTGCTATCCAGCGCACCAATGTGTGACTTCAAGTCTCAGTATATGGCTGTATCACACTTTCCCTTTGAGTATACCCGTCGTTTTTAACACATCCTCAGCCTGTGTAGAATTGTTAAATACAGCCTTTACCAGTACTTGAAAAGTATCACGGTGAATACAAAACATCTAATTGTTCCCCAGCCAACTTTACTTTGCATTCTTCAAATATTAATCACTAAATTTCGTTACAAAAATCTTTCTAAATTTGAAAATGAAGATCCCATTCATTGACAATAACGCATGCAAAACTCAACTTAGAAATGCAATGAAACAAAATTTACTGTACACATGTACTTAACTAATCTAATACTTTGAAAATGTGAAAAGCGTGGTCTCCTACCTAAAAACTGGCACTGGATACGATTGCGCTGGGCAAAAAATACTCAACGATGTATTCACCTCAGCTTCAGCATCTTTACGCCTCTCACCCACACTGATTTTGGGTGGCACACTACCAACCGGCTCTGGCAAATGCAAGCAAAAACAAAAAAAAAAGGAGACAATAGAAAAACAAAAACACAAAAGAGCATGAGGCACATTATTAGTGAGCAAGTTGAAAGAATCCCCATAATACTCATGGAAAATTAGTTTCTTAAGTAACAGTAAAATTATGATTTTATTTTATTGAAAACTTTTGTGCCTTTTGATGTTATTGTTATTGTTGTTGTTGAAGGGCTCAGCACAATATCAACATGCTTAAGCAGGATTACATTGAGTAAATGGTTCATATTTGAGATAGAAAAAAAAGAGAAAACAAATAAATCTTCGGAAAAGTTTGAAAAGAATGTCAGCTAATGGAACATATGGAATCAAATTGAACACAAATGGAAAGATTTTTTTTATTAAATTTGGGCACTATAAAAATTTATTTTACATGAAAACTTCTCGCCAAGTCTCTGTTTACATCATGAAGGTGTTTTTTTTTTTCCAGCAATTTCAAGTTCTCTGTGTGAACAATAGAGACGACGGGTGAGTCGACTTAGGAATCGAGAAATCGATGGCATTTAGCAGGAGAAAAAAGGTTCCACCATGACATATAAACAAAATCATCTTCGAGGCACTTATTTATTTAAGTATTTAGTTCCCCACTAAAAATGTCGTATTTAAACAAAAAACCCAAATAAATTGCATAAATCTCAAATTTTATAGAACAATGTCCTTGTACCAGTATATTTAGAACCCACCTGTAGGCCGGCACTGGATATGATTGGGCTGGACAAAACAAGGCCACTGTGGCATTTAAATTCACTCCAGATTTTTGCAATTGCTCGGACAAACTTACTTTGGGACCAACACTACCCAAAGGTTCTTAAAAACAATATAAAAAAACAACATACACTTTTTGATTAATAAACATAATGTGCATAGGCTGGGGGTAAACTACACCAAATGTTGGGAATTTCTTGAATAAATTTTTTATTTTTATTCTTTACCTATAAAATGGCACCGGATATGCTTGAGCTGGACAGAGTAGAGTGATTTCTCGGTCCTGGTGAACGCTGTCGGCTATTAAGCTTTCTTTTTTGTTAACGTGTGGTGCCACACTGCCGACAGGCTCTAAACGAACGGAGGAAAAAAGTGGTTTCGATTTAAGCAAACTCAGGAGCAGGAGTTTTCAAAATCGAATCTGAATGTTGGGATAAAAATGATTTTAATTAAAACCAGTAGCCAAATATACAATTTAATGGAATTTTTTTTTTTTTCATTAACTAAATTTTTCGTATCAACTAACCGTCTAATTCATAAAAATTGGAACAGGTTTATAAAGCTCTTATTTGACAGAGTTTCCATACAAATATGTCAAATAACAGTCTTATAAGCCTGTTATAATTTTTATGAATTAGGGGGTAAATGTTTATAAAGCTATAGAAAGGCGGCTCTGCAGCCGCTAGTTGTACTCCAGCTTAATTTACAGTTTTGTTTTATTTGTGTCATAGTAAGCATTTGAACTTAAATGTGCAAACGTTCGCAGTTAAAATTTTACAATCTTATTTACACTGAAAGAATTTTCGTTCATAATTCTAATGAATTTATTTCATTGATTCTATTTTAATCAAGCCAATGAAAATTTTTATTGCGTTAATGAATTTCCATAAATTGAACAAATTTAGTTCATTAAGAACGGTTCATTAGTTTTCACAATTTTATTTAAGAATATCATTGGAAAAACATTTCATTAAATCGATCAATGGTTTTATTGAATCAGTGAAGAATTTCATTAGATCATTCACATTTGATTGTAAAGAAAATTGAATATATAGCATAAAAGGACCTTCTAGGATCCAAGCGGGGCGGCCTCACGGCTACAGCCCGTGAACATAAAAGATGTTAACAATTCCCAAATGTCGAAACTCTTAATTCTTGGAGTATAAGAACTAATATCAACTAATGTTTTAATTAGAGTTATTGAAAATTTGTTTTCTTTTATCAGTAGCAAAATTTTCTGTATATTAAAATATATTTTTCTATCACAACTACGTATTTTACTAGCTATAAGTTGAGCTGGTATAGAATTTACCTGTAAAATGGTACCGGATAAGCTTGAGCCGGACAAAGCAGCGTTATTTCTTTACCTTGATAAATAGTATCGGAATTTAAGTTATCGTTCTTGTTAACACGAGGTCCTACACTGCCCACAGGCTCTAAAAAGGTTAAACATGTGATTTTTCGGTTCAATAGAAAATTAAGCGTTTTATTAACTGATCTGAATGTTGGTGTTTACTTATTTTATAATAGAAACAGTATGAAATTTTATATGAACTGGGTTCGTAGCGATTTGGGTGCTGGTGATCGTCGTGGTGGGCCTGAAACAGCCATGGTCTTGTTGGCTTTCTTGTTTTCTTTAAAAATTTAGATCATTACAATTTTACCACAAACATTTTTTCAATGCTGGTAAAATAAAAGCAAATAAAAGTCCAACAAAGTAGTTAACGATTGAAAAATAAAAGTTTTGTTTAACAAAATTTACCTAAAAATTGGCACAGGATACGCTTGTGCTGGACAAAGTACTGCTACACTTTTGCCGCTGGCGATCGTATCAAAATCAAAGCTATCCTTTTTATTCACTCTGGGACCCACACTACCCATGGGCTCTAAAATATAAGAGGAAGATCAGGAGATTTAAAAAACCAGGCCTGCTCGGTCAAGTATTTACAACAAAACGACCTGCATTTGCAGGTTTGTCCAAATTTTCACGTATAAGTTGTAATTTGACAAATATTTCATACCATAGAACTGCATAGAAAATCCCTCAAGATACGCAACTTGTTTCTACTGTATTTTCTAAAATACTTCTTCTACAACTGCTTTTGCCTTGTTGGATGTTAAACACTTCAACCCAAGGCCCATTTATTGGGTCAGTGCAACTCTACCAAATCAAAACCTGCTGGTTTTTTTTTTTTTTTGTTAATAATAGCGGTGAGACTGTCAAAACATCCAACAAATACAGACGCAATCATATGTATAAATTTTGCCAGTTCCGCCATGAGAACACACAAAATCATATGGAGGGATACGATTTTAAGTCATAAAATTTTAAAGTTTATCATCAGTTCATTTGCATAAATATATTTAGAGCAAAAATTGGTTTTTTTTTATTAAAATATATTTATGCGATTGATCGCTGAACTGTCATTTAAAAAAAACTGCCTGCTTTGGTGTCACTTTGTCTCTCACCTATAATTCGGTACTGGGTATGCTTGAGCTGGACATTGCAGAGCCATGGTGCCCTTAATTTTAACTTTTTCATGACTAAACTCATCTTTGTGATTGACACGAGGACCCACACTCCCTATAGGTTCTGATCAAGGAATTAAGTAATTGTTTTAAATCAATAAAGCACACAAAATAAAACTGCCTGAATACTATTGAAAGGAAATTTTACCTATAGTTTGGTACTGGATAAGCTTGAGCCGGGCACTGTATGGCTATGGTGCCATTAAGCACAATTTTGTCATGATTAAATTCATCTTTACGATTGACACGTGGTGCCACACTGCCAATCGGTTCTAAAGGCGAATGAAAAAAAATAATAATTTTTTTCATAAAAAAAAATTTAATTTAATTCTTTGGTATTATTACATACATAAATAAAACTGCCTGAATACTGAGTGCCAGGCTCACACAAACAAAAATAATGAAAACAACAAGTTGTTATTGTTTTACATGTAACTAAGCGAGCGATCGAATCGAAGTCGAGTGACAGCGTGGACCTGGCGGTAATTTTTTAAAAGTTTGAAGCTTAAACTTTTGTTTATTTCAGTTCACTAGATGCTTCTTTACAAAGCAGACTATTTTTGTAAGGTGGTCACACTGGCAAATTCAATTTGCCTTGTTTAACACTAATAACAGTTTAAAAATATATTTTAGAAATAACAAGCATAAACATCACTTTAATTGTGTATTAATTCAAATATATTTCACGCACCAAAATTTTCTAACCAAAAATATTTACAAAATGGCGCAAACATTTGTTGTAAATAAAGAGCAAAAAAGTAATAACAATGAGCGGTAAAATGCAAAAGACATCACTTGTGCTGCCAAGTTCGTCTGGGATAAAAACAGTTTGACCAGCTGTGACGATATTGCCACCTTGCGAAATTCATTAAACTTGGCGTTTTCAACGTTTGTGGGGAAAAACGCAGCAGTATTTTAGTTAATTGAAAAGAGAATAAAAAACCCTGAAGTTTAAAAATATATTGAAAAAAATATATTTAAAAAAAAAAAATTTTTTTTATTTATTCTGAAAGCAGGATAATAAACACTATCTAAGTTTTCTTTTTCCTGTTAAACTGGTTTTTTTTCTCGTTATTTTTTATTTCCAAATCGTTTTAAAGCTTTACCTAAAAACTGGCACCGGGTAAGATTGAGCTGGACAGAGTAGAGCCAAAGACTTGTCGCTATTGGCCAAAAATATTCCCATTTTATCTTTAATTTCGACCTTAGGAGCCACTGAAGCCACCGGTTCTTAAAAAATATATATTAATCAAATCAATTAAAAGCCAGAAATGGAATGTCTTTAAACTGCCTGATGCACAGCAATAAGGTTTCTAAGTATTCAAATTAATCTTAAAACAAAATGTTTGCCAGCATTTGTTATTTCGAACTGATTGATTTAGTAAATCTTTTTTGAAGATTTATTTTATCAACCATTTTGCCTCCGTTGTCTTGACTTTTAATCCATGATTTGCAAAGCACCTTTTTTATTATTGAAAATGTTCTTCAACTTAAAAAATGCAAGCAATTAATTAGTTTTTATGTTGCCTCAATTGCCAGGAGTTGTTCTCCAAACTTTGCTTGAAATCACATGATTTCCAAAAACAAATTGTCTCAAAAACCTGACCTTAGGCTGCTATTTTGTAATTTTTCTTCAGCTAAGGCTTTTAAAATACTACTACAGAGTCATCTGGAGGTTAGAAATCACTGCATGTGTACCTAAAAGCCGGCATTGGAAAACCTTGAGCTGGACACACCAAACTTAAAGCAGAGCTCTTCGAATTAAATGAGATTTTAACTTTATCCGCCAGATCCACTTTGGGAGCCACAGAACCCAAAGGTTCTTATGAAAAACAAAAGAAAGAAAATAAAAGACTTTACATATTTTACTGCCATAAAAAAAGAATCAAATTAATTTATAAAACTGCCTGAATGGGTTTATGATGATTTAAATTACCTAAATACAGGCTTGGGATAGGCCTGGCCCGGACAAGTAATGCTCAAGGAGGCATTCAATTTCCGTGAAACGAATTTCAATTTATCATCTGTATCAATTTTAGGAGCTACCGAGCCCAAGGGTTCTTAAAGGAAACAAAATTTATTAAAAAAAATATACATTTTATTTGCTTAGAACCGTAACGAAAACATGAAAATAAAATATATTTTGTATTTATTGAGGACGTATTTGAAATTAATTCTTATTTCTATTGCTTTTTATTTAAGAACTGCCTGAATCCGGGATTTGTTGTCTAAACTCTCTGATTTTTATTTGATAAATTACCTAAAAACAGGCATTGGATACGATTGAGCCGGACACAATAAATTAAAATCTTGGCCTTTTGGCTTGTTAGTCCAATTTATACGATCTTTCTCATCAATTCGGGGCGCCACACTACCCATGGGTTCTATAATAATTTTAAAAAAGTTACTTTTAAATGTTTCTGACAAAAAAAAAACTTCGAGTCTATTATTCAATTACAAACATTAAAATATTATACAAGTCAAACAAATTTTAGGTTATGAATAGGCTGTCAAAAATTAAATTCTCATCAGCTGTCAAACCGTGATTTTTTTGAGCAAACTTAGGTCAGAAAAACGAGAATTTCTTTCAATGGACCAACCAATGCCCAAAATTTTCAAATACTTTTCAATGAAAAAAATAATTTATATATTTAAAATTTTACATAATTATTTTCTTGAGCTGAAGGTCTTTTTTATTAAAATAGTATATATGTTTTTTGAATATTTTTATAAAATACTCAAATAAAAAAATATTCGTTTTAGTGATTTGAATAGAAAACTGACTGAATGTTTGAGTTCTCATTAATTTTATTTAACTTTGAGTGCTGATGGGCGACCACCGTGTCATGGTGGACGCGAAACAGTCATGGCACTAAGCAAATAACGTTTTCATTAATTTAATCCAGAAAGTTAAGCTCTTGGCTAATGGTTTATTTGAATTCTGCAGACCTAAGACTTTATTTCTTTTCACATATTTAGGGGGAAAATAATTTTTGTTTGCTCGTACCTATAAAATGGCATGGGATACGATTGTGCTGGGCATAATAAATTTACATCGCTGTGCCGGGACTTATCTAGCCAGGTAATGCGATCTTTGACATCAACTCGAGGAGCGACACTACCCATAGGTTCTGGGAAAGAATAAAAGAAATAAAAGTAGCATCATAACTCTTGTCATCTACGACAGTTTTGTAATAGAGCGAAGTAAACCTGTTTACAACTGGAATCATTAATCTATAACAAAACTTTCGTAAGACATATCTCGAACTCGCGAACTATGAATATTTATGAAGTTTTAAAGACTAGAAGAAACTACATATATTTTGCAATCCTGAATGCTGGGCATGCGGGTTTCTTGTTTGTCTGCGGCGTCATTTGTAACAAAAAACTTTTGACTTCCCGCCATCTTTCCTCTACGGATATTTCTACACAAAAAAATTTAACAATTAAATAAATAGTAAGCAAACATTTATTTGTTTTGTCTAAATCAGGCCCCTAAAATATTATATAAATTATATATGTATGTACCTATAAAATGGCACTGGATAAGCTTGCACAGGGCACTGTAGAGCCATACTTTGATTAACATCTGTGCGAGCATTGGTTATTTCATCTTTTATATTGACTTTGGGTGCCACTGAACCCATGGGTTCTTAGGAAAGATAAGTACATAGTTTAAAATATTAAGAAGTTTATTACGGCATTAGTATTAAACCTGAATGTGGAATAGGCAGAACGGGGCTCTTCAAAATTATGGAAAATATTGTCGTAAATTTAGTCCTAACAGGTTTTGTTTTCATTTAGAAAAATTTGCTTGACTTAATTAAAAAAAAAATAAAATTAAACAAATGTATTGTTGTGTATTTTTCTTTATCATAGAATCCTTATTAAGAAACTGTATTTAGAAACGAAATTGTTATGCTTAAATAGAATGAGTCCACAGCAAAAAATGCCATGAAATGAAAATTCCTTAATAAAATTTACTAGAGAGTACTCTAGGTCCACGATCTCACAATCTTGGTAAACGCAATTTTTTATAGTAATACCAAAGCTTTAGTTTTTTTTATGTTCTCTACTTAAAAAATTAGGAAATTATGTATTCGTGTGCATTACTGTTGTTTTAGACCAACAAACATGTAGTAAAACTGTATTAAAAAGTGCAGCCAAGTTTTTTTTGAGAACGAAACTCCATTGTTAGACTTCATTGCTTTGAGGAAGAAAAATCAAACTAAAAAAGTCCGATAAAGTAATAAAATAAAAAAAAATGTTTGGAACTATAAAAATAGACAAAATTCACCTTTTCCCATTCTGTGTACACCCAGTCATTGCTTTGAACTATCGAATAACAATAAAATATGAAAACACTCGAGTTGCCTAATGGCGACTCTGTTGAAAACGGTTCTTATAAATTTAATAAAATCCTTCATAGTTGAAGCTTGAAAATTATTGAATTTTATTTTTGTTTTCTAGTCCATGTGTTTTCACTGGCCTACTCTTACCTTACTCTGGGTACTGGATAGGCCTGGCCAGGGCATTTCATGGCATAACTTTCTTGGAGCTTAACTTGTAGTACTTGAAATTTATCATGAAGGCTGGTTATTTTGGGCGGAACCGAACCCAGGGGCTCTAAATTATATAAATCATTAGAAATAGGGGGTTTCAAGCAAATTACAAATTTCTAAAACAATTTAATTATTATCCTTAAAAACTGAACTGAATGTTGTAGGGACTGGGCACATTTGCAAGTATATTACCTTACTGTGGGTACTGGATACGCCTGTCCGGGGCATTGCATGGCAAATTCTAAGCCCTGCATCACAACTGTTTTCTGCAGCTGATCATTAAGATTAATTAGTTTTGGAGGCACTGAGCCTAAAGGTTCTGAATCACAAGTAAAATGAAAAAATATTTTTGACTCTCATTAAAAAAAAAAAATCTAGATTTCAAACCACCTGAATGTACGCAATGGGTATTAAAAAAATTTTTTTGTGATTTTGCTTGTGGATTTTTTTTTTTTTGTGCCACAAAGTGGTGTACGAACTCAGTTCTGGGGTAAATTCTTTTTTCAAATTTTTCTTGCTGAATATTTTTTCTTGTTATATATTCTATAAATTCTACTTGTCCGCGAACTCAGGTTCATATTAAATACATATTTTTTTTTCAATGGTACTTAAGCTCTAATTTTTATTGTTTTCTGAGCTTAAAAAAGTGCCAGAACGTGTTGTGGTAAAACTGTATCCAACAGTGCTGCCAAGTCTTTTGAATACACATGACAGGCATGGCGAGTGAAGTTCTCGAACGTTCGTATGCCTTCTGAAATAATTATAATAAAAACAGCTTAAGGCTTTAAACCTTGTTAAATGAATATCGAATTAAACCAAAAAGTGAATTTAGAAATAAAGTGACTTCGGTCAACCATCTGTGTTGAAATTAACAGTGAGTTGTAGAAATAAAGTCCCTTATTTAATAATCTGTTTAAACCTTAATTATTTCTAATTTCTAAAACACTCACGAAACAAAATGAAATTGATTTTTATTTTAGTCATGTGCTATTTCTCTTTACCTGACTCGGGGCACGGGAAAAGCTTGCCCTGGACACTGCATGGCATATTGCTGGCCTACCTGTACCTGCATGGTACGTACCTTTTCCAATAAATTCATTTTGGGAGGTACACTGCCCAAAGGTTCTGGTAAATTGATTAATAAAAATTTGTAAATAAAATATCTTCAAAAATTTTGGAACAAAAAAATACCTAAACTTAAATAATAACATCCATGTTAATGTTCTATTAAACTATACCTTTCAATTGATAGCTCATACGATCGTTATGATCTCGTAAGCCGTGAGCTCAAACCTGACTGAATGTTGTTTTCATGGGGCTTAAACTGTTAATTATTTACCTATAAACTGGTATGGGATATGCTTGACCTGGACATTTGAGACTTAAACTGGCGTTTAGTTGTACGCGTGCATTTTTAAATTCATCATCAATGCTGACCTTGGGCGGCACACTGCCAATGGGCTCTGCAAGAAATATACACTAAGATTTTCTTTTTGGAAACTCCCTAAAATTGTTTAGCTTCAAAACACCTGAATGCTGGGGTTTAGGTGGCTAATGAAAACAAAAATTATTTACCTATAAACTGGTATTGGATACGATTGAGCTGGACACTTAAGACTTAAACTTTTATTTAAATTTGCCCTGGCATTGGCTATTTCATCATCTATGCTTACTTTGGGCGGTACGCTGCCAATGGGTTCTGAAAAAATTGGAAAAGATAGAGGAAACAAAAGTTGAAAAAAGAACTGCTTGGGGATGATTGCCATGCGGCCTAATAACTTTACAAGCATTGAAACTGTTTTGAGACAGAGCAGCTGAATAACGCCGCTCTTTTCTAAGTGACATTTTGGTTTAAGAAATCTATTTTTTTTTTTTTTTTTTTTGTATTGTACATCTCAGCACAATTAAATATTATCCGAAAAAATATTCGCCGTTAAATAGAACAAAAACTGCCTAAATGTTTGTTGGGTTTATAAAAACTCGTTTGTTTTGGAAATTTACCTAAAAGCTGGCATTGGATACGATTGAGCTGGGCAGAGTAGAGCAAAATCTATATTTTTGGATATTTCACGAGTCTGCAGTTTATCCTGTACATTAATTTTAGGCTTAACGCTGCCCAAGGGCTCTAAAAAAAAATTTGAAAAAATAATAAAAACAATTCGTGGATTAAAGATTAAACTGCCTGAATTTTAATCCGAAATCGGGATAACCAAATTGAAGACAAGTCGCATAAGGAAATTAAAAAAAAAATGCTTGTATCCTGGAGGGGCTAGTTCAGTATTAGGATATATTTTTGCTGGGAAAAATGTACTACCGGGGAGAAAAAATTAACAATAAGCAACTCCACACCAGGGCGAATTTATACAGGTTGGCAACGCAGGTGATTGTTGTGTGCTGCGTTTTCCAATCCTGGTTGTGAATTTCCGCTCTTTTTTTCAGAAAAATGTGTGCGCTATTTTAAAATTTTTAAATATTCATTTACTTTTATAGTCGAAACTTCTGAGTTACAATTCTAAATTACTTTATAGACCGTTAGTGCGATTTTTATTCCCTCAAAACTGAGAAAAACTTTTTTGTGATAAAGTTGTAGTGATCAACATTTTTAGAGTAGACACGAAAAAGTGAAGATGAAGATTTACTTTATAGCTATTTCACGACCACCATGACGATCTTCAGCACCCGAATGGCTTCGATCATGATTAATTGCATGCGCTATTGAACAGCAGCACTTCACTATTGACTGCCTACGATCCTATTGATCTTGTGTCTTCTGTTGATTGGAAGATTTTCAGTCGAAACATTTTGGCTTGCAACATTTTTTTTTTTATTTAATTGTGTTTAACAAAGTGGTTTTTATGTCTTAGTTTGTATGGTGGCATTCAATTCGAGGGCACCCAATTCGTGTGAATTCGCCTTAAGGAAATGCAATCAGCAAAAACTTATCAGTTGAGCTGTCAAGACCAGCTGTCATTAGTTCGCATTATTGTTCATATAAGAGGTTATAGGAAAAAATCGACTACATTCTGCAACAAACTTTTATCTCAATTTGTATGAAATTTTCACGCCTCTTTTATGTTTATTTTAATTGATTTACCTAAATATTGGCATGGGATAGGACTGAGCCAAACAAAGCAGCGCATAATTTTGATGCATTTCCACATCAATAAATTGATGCTTATCCTGGACATTAACTTTGGGTCTAACGCTACCTACAGGTTCTAAAAATACAGAAATTGTGAACGAAAAATCAGGCAAAATAAAACGGAAATATGGGAAAGCAGCCTGAATGTTGGTGTATGGGTTTCTTAAAGATGAATTCAGTAACAGGTGGGGTGGATGCATCGCCAAATTCGATCCATTAAAACGCATACAAATTTAAATTTAGTGTAAATATGTTTGGTTGAAAGATTCAAGATTTTTGTGTTTAAAGTGAATTTACATATAAATTCCAGGGACGGAAAATCCTAAATATCAATCCCAAGAAACTTTATAGAAATTTCTGGGAATTTTTATTTCTCAGAAATAAAGTTACTTTTTGGTAAATTATATGACAGAGTAATATTTTTACCAGCATATGCATCCACCGTATGCTACCAGGCTTTCGTTTATTTGACTTTGCACTGCAAGCTCTTTCTTTTACCGCTGACGGGACTCGAATCGCTACCTCGCTACTAGTGATTACTGATCAGCCTTCCAATCCAGCCACCAATCGCAACAATTAGAACGTTTGAATAAATTTTACATTAGCTTATTACTTTTGTCTAAATTTAACATGATTCTCAACCAACAGTTTTTCATGTTAATTTTACCTTGCAGTTTTTTTTTTTTCTATTAAGAAAAATAATTATTTTTAAAATTTTTACCTGAAAAATGGTGTTGGATAAGCTTGAGCAGGACACAATAAACTCAAACTTTTTGCTGCTTTACTTTTTATATGTTTAAAATCCTCACCGGTGGTAATTTTGGGACTGACACTTCCCATGGGCTCTTCAATTATAAAAATTTTAGTAAACAAAATAAAACAAGACCCAACAACTAAACAAAAAAACTGCCTGAGTTTGGATAACAATATTGATAGGATTTGTGGCAAATTTCGAGAATCCAACTTTTCGATCTTTTCGCTTAACCGAAATTTTAACTCCCTTACCTAAAATATGGCGTTGGATACGCTTGAGCTGGACATATTAGACTGAGACTTTCGGCCTGCTTTACTTTGGTATGTTTAACATCTTCACCTGTGGAAACTTTAGGACTAACACTGCCCATGGGTTCTGAAGGCAAAAAAAAAAAAAAAAAAAATAATAACCTCAAAGAACCTGTAAAAACTACAAAAACTGAAAACTGCCTGAAATTATATTTTTCCCTCAAAATGCAAACGATTAATTTACCTGAACCTCAATACTGGATAAGCTTGAAAAGGGCATAAGAGTGTAACACTCTGGTTTTGTTTAGTTTTAACAGAACGAGAATCATCTCCCGAAGTCAGGCGGGGAGCAACGCTGGCAATGGGCTCTTGGAGAAAACACAAAGAAATCGTAATATATTTTAGTGGAAAATTTAAATAGCAAAAACTGCCTGACTTGGGTTTTTAGTGGAATCGAATTACCTAAAATAGGGCATCGGATAAGCTTGAGCGGGACACAAGAGTGTGGCTTTTTGATGTAGCATAACTTTAGGCGTTTTAATATTGTCATCACCTCCAGTAATTTTGGGGCTCACAGAGCCCAAAGGTTCTGTTAGAGAATTATTATGAATATTTATTCTTTATAATTTGTGTGCATGGCTTTATTTAACAGATATTGGAAATGCTGGTGAATGTTGATTTAAGCAATTTACCTAAAAAATGGCACTGGAAAGGCTTGGGCTGGGCACAATAAAGTGGCTTTATTTTTTAAATAGACTTTGACTATACGAGACTCATCACCGGAGGTTAACTTTGGTAAAACGCTAGCAACTGGCTCTAAACAAATACAGATAAATATTTTAAAAAAATCAAATGGCATTAAACTAAAAAAAAAACTAACCTGAATGTTGGCTTATACTATTTGGTTCGAAGGACCATTAATGAGTGAAAGAAAACCAACCATTTGCTTTTCCTGCTAATTAAAAATTCTTTTCGAATTGAACTTTATATTATATAAAAATATCTCCTTCATGGTCGAGCTTGAGAACTTTCACGTTTTGATAAAAAAAAATTTTTCTTTCTTTATAAACGGCAATTTCTAAAGAAGTTTGTGAACGTAAACTAAATATTGGAAATAATGTATTTGTTGTTGAATATTTTTTTATAAATAGAAAACAAAAACCTCAAGCGCGCTCTTTATATAAATCGGCCTAAGCAAAAATGATCAAGAAAATTATGTACAATATGAATCTATTTTTTTATTTCTGTTCGAATCTGTTTTCGGTTTCTACTCCAGTCTTTGATCTAGATGTCCCACTCTAGGTGTTTGTTTAATGTTCTGAAATTTTAATACTAAAAAGGTTATTATATAATTTACCTAAAAAATGGCACAGGATAAGCTTGAGCAGGACATAGTAGTGTTATGGTGAATGAGGTTGCCACAGCTATCACTTTAATATCATTGCCACTTAAAAGTCGGGGTCCTACACTGCCCACAGGTTCTACAGAACAGCAACAAAAAACGAAAACAGCATTTAAGATTAAAACAAAAAAAGTAAAAGTAACTCTCTCTCTCTCTCCCTCTCTCTCTCTCTAAAACAAAAGAAAACTGCCCGAATATTGCAAAGAATTTTTCGGTCCTTAGAAACAAATAATGTATTGAAAAAATGATATATTGATTGCTGATTCAGTTCCAAAGTAAGATTTTTTCTTAAAAGATTTCAATCAACAAAATTTTTTTTGCGTCGCTGCCAAAACATGATCCTCTAAGCTTAAAGAGACGAGATGGCGGCTAAAAGGTAAAATTAATGCTTAAATTCAGTTTTGCTAAAGAAAACATAAAAAAAGTCATAAAAGTTATTTAATTTTCCATTAAAAAGTGCTGCCAAGTTTATGGCTTATATCATAATGTAAATTTCTGGAATATTTTGCTGTATTTTGAGGGAATTTATTCAATTGAATATAGTTAGTTTCATGGTATTTACCCCAGCCAGTAAGTCTTCAACTATAATTTTCTTGTCTTCTTTAAAAATTTTGATCACTCCAAAGTAAAATCGAACGCAAGCCTGATTAAATTATCAATAATTTTAAAAATTAATTTAGTTACTTATTTGTTATAAGATGCAATTGAAATGTATTGTTTTAGTTATAAAAAGACCTTAATAATTTTTTTCTCTCTTTTTCAGCCGACATTTTGTTGATGCTACTCAATTAAATGTCGGTGGCATTTAGGTGGCTAAGAAAGATAGAAAACAATTCATGAATTGCTCTATTTGGACCTAAAATAATTGATTCTTTAGCATTAAGAAATATTTTTCCTTTTAACCCACCTAAAGACAGGCGCTGGATAGGCCTGAGCTGGACATAATAGTGTTAAGCCTTGGGTGGCGGCTGCGGTAAAACTACTGCTTGTTTGTTGGGAGGGAAATTTGGGTGAAACCCTACCAACTGGTTCTGTAAATTTTTATAATTATTTTTTTTTTTTCTTTTAATTTTGTCATACCAAATTTAGTCACAGAATTCGGTTTTAAGCTTAAAAATCATAAAGTATTTTAAACTTACCTTCTCTAGGATAAGGTTGTTTAAGAAAATTCTGGCAAAGGTTTGAAGTTTTTGAAATTTTATATTTAGTTTTTGGTTTCAATTTTTTGTTAAATTTTTTAAGCGCACCATTTACTCAAGCTCAAGTCAAGCACTTTTTACGATTGAACATTTTATTAAAATAGAAGATTTTAATACAAAAATGTTGCATAATTTGAAAATGTTTGTTAAAATTTAAAGTGCGCATTTTTAGGTTCATACCCTATCCCAACATTCAGGCAGTTTTCAATAATTAATAAAAGGCTAAAGAAGCAACAATGTTTTGAAATACGCGTGGAATTTAAAAAGAGGCCTTTAGTATCAATAGAATAATCATAACAATAATAAAAAAATATTTTATATTGACAATATATTAAAAGACGTCAAAGAAAAAGATTTTGATTTTCAAAACCTTTTTGATTGTAATTTCTATATAATCAAAAAATTGTTGCTTTTATGGTAGTGCATATAACTTATTAACTAAAAAAGAAAAGTGCTGTATATGGTTCGAACTAATATTTTGGTAGCAAAATAAATTGCTTTTTGTTTGCAATAAAATTCTTTTAATAGGTTTTTTAGTTTTCAATATTTTTTTTTTTTTTTAGTTTCAAAACACTTTTCTTTGCCAAGAACAAAAAACATTTCCCAAGTTTAATCTCTTTAGCAATACTTGAAAGTACTGAAAGAAAACTTTGTCGGAACAAACGTTTCATAACCATTTAAAATTTTTTTTGTTTGTTTTAATCATCAATTTCTTTAATTAATTTTGATTATCAACTTTTTTAGTTAATTGCATTTTATTACCAACCGAATTACAGTGATGAAAATGTTTAAAACGAAGAGACAAGTGCAGCCAAGTGCCAGTGCGGCCAAGTTGTAATTCAAATGCTTTATCGGCTGACTGCTTTGGATACTGCCAACAGTTAGGTTACACTCACACTTAAGCTTTTGTTTGTCCATTTTTGCTTAAAAAAACAGCACCACAACTTCCTTCGTTGCTGTTATTTTAGGCAAATACATTCATAGCAACATTTAAAAATGCATATACTTGACCAACCGCAATCTGGCTGGTTGATGTTATTTAATTGGTTACTCTATTCCAATATGACAGTCTTATGATACAAAGTTCTTGTTGACGGCGACGCCGTCAAATATCGTTCTTTGACGGCTTAAAACAAATTGCTTAAGAAAAACTGGTTGAGTTTAAACTTGGGAAATATTTTTTCTCCTTTTCTTAAAATTAAATCTAAATAATTTTAGAGCAAAAAGAAACAAACCACACTAAAGTATGACTTTACACAAAGTTTCGTCTCTCGCTTGGAATTTGAGCCAAGAAATGTTTGACAAGAATTTCTGAAAAACTGTATAGGAGTGGTTTTCTTTTATTATAAATTTTTATTTAGAGTGCCAATGGGACACAGCAAGAGAGTGGCAGAGAGAAAGAGCGAGAGGGAGATGATAATACAAAATGTATTTATATCACTCCCCAACAAAGTGCAAACTTTTACTTGAAAACTTTCTTAATGTAAAATCATTTACAATTTTTGTTTAAATTTAATTGTATCCTTAACAAATAAAACCACAATACGAGTACTTCCATAGAGCAAAACACTAATGGCAAATTTCAGCACTATGAAAACTTTCATTCTCTCGCTGAATCACATGAAAAACATAAATATTACTTAAAATTTTCTTATTGCTAAAATAAGAGTTAATGAAATTTATTGCTTGTCATCAAAAAAGACCTCTTCAAATGTTTTCCCTCTAGCTTTTTAGCCATTGGCAAAATAGAAATAAAAATATGTTCAAGGTTATGTTTTAGGGCATAGAAAACATATCGTGAATTGGACGGAAATAAAAAATATTCCTTGTACTTTTAAAAGCAATAAACTGAACGTCAAAAGCCCTGAGCCAAATAAGTGTATGAACATGTCTGTAAAAAATTCTGTTTACATTTCCCGGTGTGCCGAAATGTTCATGAGGAATTTATCAACATGAAGTTTTTTTTAAAACACGCAGTTTTTATGGCAACTTAAGTTTCCTTAAGAACTCCGTACCGGCCTTTCAATACCAATCAGCTCGTCAGTAAAGTTAAAAAACGATTAAATTTTGCTCTGTATTGAAGGGTCGTTTGAAAATTGTATTTTCTAATTTTTAGTATTTTTCTAAAAATAATGAAATAACTAGTAAAGTTTAAAATAGTCTTCAAGATTTTTCAGCGATATATAAATGACCGAAAAGCTAGACAGAAGTAATAAAATTGACAGTATTATTTTGTATGGCAAAATGTGGTTTGAGGAACGCTTGATGCGCTCATTTAAGTTGGCTTTTATGTCTCATAATCATGTTCCAGAGAGCGAAACAAATACTGTCTGAATATTGTATAAAGTTAATTTATTTCTTTTGAATCATCCTGTTTATAATGATTAGATTTTTGAACCATTTCTTCATAATTGTGGTTTTATTTCAAAATGTGGTTTGTTTCTGTTTCTCATCATAAAAAAAACAATCAACAATTATAGTATACATTTCAAAATCAAATAAGTGTTGATTCTTTTTTTTTAATTTCTAAACTATACTTTCATAACTTCATATAAAGGACAAATTCAACTTACCTGTAATTACCAAACGGCCTTTGGTAGCACTTAATCTGGTTTCGCCTGTCAGTCTGTGTTTGGTGCGGCACTGATATGATTTGTAACCATCTTCGGGGCCAACTTCGCGTATGTGTAATTCTCCCGAAGGTAAAACCAAATATTTGCCATCTTTATTTTATTGAACAAGAAAAGCAAAAGAAATTAAAAATTAGTTAACAATTTGTTGCACGTGATGAAATTTTATTAAGGCAAAAAACTACCAACACCAACACTAAAATAAAATTAAGAAAGTTCTTAGGTAAATATATATTTTTATTATCATTAAAACAAATGATTTTTATGAGCAGCAAATTCCGTGAGAATATTCTTCATGATTGGGGTGATAGTTTTCGGGTGAATTTGACAGCTGTGTTTGAAAATGTCTCTGGGCATTTGAGAACTGAGTAAATTTTTTCACAAAAATATGATTTAATTTCAAAGCAAAACGATTTGATTCTTTAAGAACTTTCTTATTTTTTTTTTTTGGTTTTTTTTTCTTCTTTTAACAAAAAACACCAGATTTTTGCCAAACCATATTGAGTTTTTAAACTGTATATACATATGTACATGTTAAAGTATTTAAATATTTTTTTTATATGAATAAATTTGTATGGCAATCATTGGTTGTAGCAAATTTGCAATTTCTATTTTGTTAGCAGCAGTAGTGTTTTTTGTTAAATATGATTTATAAATATTCTACAAAACATGCAAGTGTTAAATTTTAAAAAAAAAGTTGTTTAATACATTTTTACAAGCTCAAAAAGAAATCCACAAAAAGTTTTAGCTTGCTGTAAATAAAAATAAAATTTAAAAATTTTTGGCAAAGAAAACAATGACAAAATGTTTAATATGAATATTTTTGCAAATATGGTTATTTATTAGAAAAACGCTTTTAAGGCCGAATTATAAAAAAATTGCAGTTTTCCGGTTGATTTGATTTCTATAATGTTTATCAATCTCTTGTCTTATTTTCACTTTGTTCCATTACATATTGAGTTTACTGATCCTAGCCGGGTTCTGCTGCTGCACGTAAAGCGTCACCCTCTAAAACCCATTTAACAGTCCAACCTAAATTAGTGTTTAAACCACCCATTTCCATATAAAATTAGACAGCCCAAATATGCTTGACGTTGTAACTTAGGTTGTACTGTAATTGATCAAACGATTTTTGCGACAGATTTTGTTACGCGATTTTTTTTAAGCAGTCCAAAATTTTAATTAATACTTTGTCAAATTTTATTTCATTACAAAAACTTTAGGCAGATTTCTTTTTATTTACTTTAAGGATTTTTTAAACAAATTGCTTTTAAATTAAAAAAAATCCTTAAAAATTACCTTATGTACAAATATAAAAAAAACAGGCAGTTAATAAATGTTAAAAAATGTCTTAAAATTTAATAAACCTTTAAAATATATAATTCTTGCATCTTTTTTAATAATTTTTAATCTAAATTTTTATTTAAAAAAATGTAACCAAATAATTGCTTTAAAACAGCAATTGCAAAAAATACATAAAAACAGCAGTGCTGCCAAGTTGCAGACTCTGTTATCTTTTGAATTGGCCACATCACTAAAAATGTAAACAAAACGGCACACACAAATAAACATGTGTAACCCAGCTGCTACATATTAGACAGTTCTATTAAAACAATAACTAATCTATACAAGCTTTTTTCACTAATGGATTTACATATTCATGACCATAGAGATACAAAATCAGACAATAATTTGAGGTTTTATTAATGATTGCTCGAAAAAAACGAAATGCTGAAAGAAAAAAAGTTCAAAGTACCAAAATGCATTTTTAACTTAGTATCTAGCTCAAATAAAAACCTTATTGCGGCAATTTGTAACGCAATGTTCATGTTTAGCACTTTGTTTAAAATCAATTGTGATAAATACTGTGCAGAAGACAATTCTTATCGATTTTGACAATGAATACATATCAGTTACTGTCTGGACAGCACTGTCTAATGTAGAGGCAGCATAAACAACAACATCAGTGTTGTGTAAATACAGACTATTTGAATACTATCCTCCTAATTCATAAAAATTATGACAGGCTTATAATACTGCTATTTGACATATTTGTATGGAAAATCTGTCAAATAAGAGCTTTATAAGCCTGTTATAATTTTTATGAATTAGACGGTATATAAATAAGCACGCCAATATAAACTATTTTATTTTAGTTTTACTAAATTTTAAAACATTTTTTTATAGTAATTTTTACATAAATTATATACAAATAAAAGCAAAATATATAATTAATATGTATTTTGTTATAAAAGAAAATTTAACAAACGTTGCTACTCAACCACTACGTACTACTTAAAAATGAAGGGGGATTTATTAGGTACTAGGGCAGGCCGGGAATGGCCTATGGATATTTTTGGAGCAAAGGATTCCAAGGAGGGACTTAAAAAATAAAATAAAAAAACTTAAAAACAAAACATGAACCTAAAGGCCTAAGAAAACTTCTAACAAAACCTAAGCCAGCAATTTCAAAACCAAAAAAAAAACTACCTAATTTATTTTCTTAAATTCTTTAATTAAAATTTTGATTGAATAAATATATAGGGAAGGATTGTTTTAAAATGTATATTAAGCAGACATTTAGAAAAGAGTCTTGATTGTAAAAGGCAAATTTACCACTTTGTATGTTCGTAGAGGAAGTAGCAAAAATTTCTCTTTTTTCATCTTCTAACCAGGAAGCAACTTGTATGAAATCGGCCACAAAAGAGGGTATATGACATTTTAGAATGGCGCTATTGCCACGCAAAACCGCCTCATCCATAACATTAACCGTATAAGATTGGGGGACAACTGAAATTTGTTTAAACAAAAGTTAGGCACAAGAAGCAAAGCAAAATGGGAAAGTTTAATAAGAGAAATCAGGGAAAAAAGAAACACATCTTAAGGAACTTAAAATCCCCTTCATTTTGTCAACTACCATAAACCAACATAAACAAGATTAGCTCAAATACCGGTTTCATTTTTGGTGTAAACACCCCCTTCAGTATCTAACCAATCGGTTATTTCTAAATGATCGGCCACAAAGGAGGGAGTTTGACATTTAAATATGGCCGCATTGCCCTTAATGACATATTCATCATATACCTGGGACTCGAAAAATTGTTTAACAACTGCAATAAAATATAAAATAAATGAAATTATTTCATACCAAAAATAGTCGATTTTTTTTTTTTTTTTTTTTTTTTTTGAATAGGCCAGGGATTTCTTTTTAGTTAAAGGATGTTTAAGGATTAATTTTTGTACTTTGAAATGTAACACAAAAACACATACATATTTATGTAAATTTTTAAATAAATTTACCCATCTCTTCGTTTGTTTGTGATCTAAAAATTTCTTTGCCCTCTTCGTCCACCCAGGACTCAATCAAAATAAAATCGGCCACAAAAGAGGGCACTAAACATTTCAAAGTGGCCGAATTGCCTCTTAAAACAAATTCATCTATAACGCGAGTTTGATAAAACTGATGCACAACTGAATGAGAAAAAATAAAGAAAATGAATGAAAGTAAAAAGGCAACATGGAAGAAAGAGGGAAACAAAACCAGAAAACAAAGGACACAGGGAATTTTCGAAAGCGGGCAGAGGGGTAAAATTGTTTAGCAGAATTTTTTCCAATTTTAACAAACAATTGGAAGGAATTTTAAGTTTTAAAAACTTTTATAACAAAAGTATTTAAAAAAAAATGACAGACAGACACCTGCGCTGGCCATTTTTGTCAACGGTGTCTTACAATCACATTAAGCCGGCTGAAGCATTTTAATACAAAAAAATAATAATGAAACCAATTGATATTAAATCTTACAAAATTTATAAAAAAAAAAGTTGCGAAAAACTCCCACAACTGATTTCAACGCGCATATTATTTAATTCAATCGCCATGTAGGCAGTATTGAACGCAATCTAGTGATCAATTCGAAAAGTGAGAGTGTGTTAAAATATAAAAAGTGAGTGCCTTGCAAATTGCAAGTGAAAATTTGAACATGTGGCTGCAGCGTAAACTTTCGGAGGCTGCGCCTGTAAAATGATGCAACTGGTTGGCTCTGCCGGCTGAAGACTCAGTTGTCGGATGACAAATTTCAAATTTTACTTTTTAAATTCTATTCTTTTACCCCTCTGCTGGACATTGTTTAAAATTTAAAAAAAAATCAGCTACTCTTAAGAAAAACTTTCTTGTGATAAACAAGTTAAGCCTCTAACCAATTTCTTCACTGTGAGGATAATAATTTTGACCCTCCGAATCCATCCAAAGATCAACAAATACAAAATCGGCCACATACGAGGGTATTTCACATTTCATGACAACAGAGTTGCCACGTATAACATACTCATTATCAGCCTCAGATTCATAAGATTGGATGACAACTAAAACGTTTAAGAGAATATGAAAGCATTTGGAAATTTACAATTTATTACAAAACTAAAATTTAAAAAAACGGATTAAGATAATACAAGGATAAAAAGGATGTGAAAAATAGTTCGTATTAATTTACAGGGAATAGAAACCATTGAACATGACACTAGAAAAAAAGAGAGAGAGAGAGAGAGAGCGAAAGTACCATAAGCCTGAGTGGAGTTATTGCGCCACAACTCCACGCCCTCTTCATCGATCCAGGCCTCAATTTGCACAAAATCGGCCACAAACGAGGGAATTTTACATTTCAAAACTGCTGCATTACCCTTAATGACATATTCGTTTTCCGCCTCCGTTATATAGAATTGCGAAACAACTTTAAACAAAAAATGAATAAAAAAGAAAACGAATTTTAAACTAAAAAAAGGATTTGATTGCACAAAGAAAAAGGATGTTTTTTTTTACAAACTATATACAATTATAATAAAATAATGCTTGAAGGCCAACCGTAATTGTCAGAAAATGTCAGAACATTTCCCTCTTCATCGATCCAGGACTCAACGCGCACAAAATCGGCCACAAACGAGGGTATGGAACATTTCAAAACCGCTGCATTGCCTTTAATGACATATTCGGTCATAATTTCGGCCTCGTAGAACTGATTGACCACTACAAGGTTTATGAAAATAAAAAAATAAAACAGTTGCAATGTTAAGAGCCTGTGGAAATGGTTCTTTTACTTTGAGGCAGCGGCGGTCACTGCGGCTTTAATTTCCTCTATAAATTTTACTGCCTGTTCGTCTAAATACGATCGATATTTTCTTGCGCACATTTGTATTGGAAACAAGCCAAACAATAAAAAAGAATGTTGTTGCTTTTAATACAAATATGCGAGAAAAAAAAACTTTGTTCGCATTTAGTGGAACAGGCAACTAATATCAGTTTAATTGGAGAAACAATTTTAAATATCTCTAAGAAGGGAATTTTTCTTTTTCAAAAAGTGAAATTTTTCTTTTATGTCAAATTTCCCATTTGTTAAGATTCGCCATATTCTGGTTTAGATTGAAGTTGTACAGGGATGGAAAGTATACGGCATTTGCTAAAAAGGTCTAAAATTGATTTCGGCTCCAGAAATTTTAAATTAGCCTGTATAATACTAAAAAAAAATTAAACGAAAGTAAATACATTACGAAAATAATGTTAAGGTCGAAGAAAACAAACGTATTCCGATTATAAAAAATAAAAAATTATTTAAAAATTGTTGATAATTAAAACAAGGGAAGTGTTTGGGATTTTTGTAAAAATTTAAGCATTTGGTTACAAATCCCCTTCATTTCTGTTCTGCTACGGAAATTTAAAAAAGTACAACAAAATCCCACCATAGTTATCAGAAGGTCTCAGTTCGGTACCCTCCTCATCTATCCAAGACTCAACGCGCACAAAATCGGCCACAAACGAAGGTATGGAACATTTCAAAACCGCCGCATTGCCCTTAATAACATATTCCATCAAAATGTCGGCACCATAATATTGATTAACAACTAAATAAATAAGAAATTAAGAATTATTATGTGGGACATCAAAAAAAAAAAGAAAGGATGTTTACAGGACATTTTCCACATATTTTCAACAGCAACTTATTCTCTAACTTATTAGAAACTATGCAAAACTTTTAAACATCTAACCAAAATCTTCCGAGGGCAAGTATTCGCTGCCCTCGCTCGATAGCCAGGCCTCAACTTTAACGAAATCGGCCACAAAGGAGGGTATGGTACATTTCAAAACGGCGGTATTGCCTTTGATAACATACTCGGACACCACCTCAGCTTCGTAATACTGATTTACCACTGCAACATCATCAGGGCGAAAAGAAAAACAAAATAATAATTTGGTTAAAAAAAAACGCAGCTAAACTTAAACAAAAGGACTCAAGGAAATTGGGATAATGGTTTGTCGTTTATTATATACTAAACTCGAATACTGTTTTAAAGAGAATCGAAAAAATCTACAGTTGCATTTATACCCGTTGTCTTTTGTTCATCTAATGTGGCATACAATTCACCGCTTTCATCTTGCCACGATATGACTTGCACAAAATCAGCCACAAATGAGGGTATGGAACATTTCAAAACCGCTGCATTGCCTCTAATCACATACTCATTATTTACCTCAGATTCATAAAATTGCTGCACAACTGTAACAGGCCCAACAAGGAGTTGAGTTGGTGGGGGGAGAGGTGAGACAAAAGGACAAAAATATGGCATGAGAAATCGATGTTTAAAAAAAGAAATGGAACAGTAAAATCATTTTGAATAAAAATTAAGGTCAATGAAATGCTGTGGCCTTAATAAAATCCTAGTGTTTAAAGGATAATTACAACAATATCGCTGGCAGGAGGTTTTCATAAAACAGGGGCAGCACAAAGCCCACATATAAAACGGAAAAATTGTTGTGGTCTTAAAATACATGAAAATATCTATTAAAAGTTTTGAAAACTGCTCTTTATCTAAAGTGTAACTTCCAGTCATATGTCAGGGAATATTAAACATGATCGTGCATGTTTTAAAGCAAACCATTTCACATTTTTTTGTTTGTCTTAAAAGAAAAATTAATTCAATCGGTATACTTTCTCTCATCTGCAATTTGTAACTAAAATTTATAATAGAAAATAATATAAAATTTATAGTAGACTGTTTTACAAAAAATAGTGAACTACACTGAAAGAATTTTATTGATAAAGCCAATGAATTCCAACATTTGTTTAATGAAAAAAAATCTGTAAGTTCCAACCAACATTGGGGTTCATTGAATCAATCAATTCTATTTCATAAAATTTATGTTACTGATGGTGTCATTAAATATATGAATTTAGTTCATTAATTTAACAAAGCATTTCATTTGTTTTACTGAAAAAAAAATCATTCAATGAACGAAACGATTCATTAAATGTATGAGTTTTTTCTTTAAGTAAATGAAAACAGAACATTATGTTTATGAAGTATATCACTAAGGCTACAGTTATTCTAAAAATAAAAATTTTCCTTTGCAGAGAGGAAGTTTTATCCTTCAAGTATTTTGCAGGAAATTTTTGTTTTTTTTTTTAATATATTTTATATATTTTCCTTACTGGTTCCTACGATTGCTTTAAAATGTTAATTTTTTTAAGAAAAGAAAAATTTCCCTTCAAAGAGAAATATTAGGATTTTAGCATTTTAGGGAAAATGTTTCCTGTTTTCTTATATTTCATATCTTTTCTTTACTGAAATATTAATTTTTATAAGCAACCCAAAATTTCCCTTCATAGGGAAAAAAAATCCTAAAATCTCCCTATGAAGAGAAATTTTTGATTTTTCTATATTTTTCTTGATGTATCTTATTTGCTGGTTTTTGTAATTGATTTAAAATTAAAATTTTTTAAGAAAATAAAAATTTCCTTAAAAAGGGATTTTCTTTTTATTCTAGTATTTCTAGGGAATTAGTTGGTTTTTTATTACCTTTCACAAATTTTCAAGGCTAATTTTGCTTATTGACTTGCAAATTTAATTTTTCTGAAAAAATAAAAATTTCCCTCATAGGGAAATTTTATCCTTCAAGGAATATTTTTGTTTTTTCATTATATTTGACATATTTGCTTTGGAAAAGTTTTTTTTGCCTTACAAATTTTAGTTTTCTCAAATACAAATTACAATACAGAAGTTCAATGAAATTAAAATTTTCAGTAAAAATGTTTTCTCAAACAAATAAAAATGTTGCTTTGGAGGGAAATTTTATATTTCACAAGTTTTAAGGTAGCTTTTGGTTAAAAGGTAACCTTTGGTGGGAAAATAAAACGAATGTGGTGAAAATTCTTTATATTTTCTTGCTAGTTTTTATTATTGCTTCAGAATTTGAGTTCTATTAAGAAAACTAAATGTCTCTTGCAGGAGAAATTTTACATTTCAAAGGAAATTCTTTTCATAACATTTTACGCATTTTTTGCTGGTGTTTTCGTTATCCTAATATTGAAATTTTGCCAAGAAAATAAAAAAAATTCTCTTGAGGGAAATTTTTGTTTTTTTTTGTCATTCAAGGGAAATTTTTTTTCTTTTGTGGGAAATTTTTGTTTTTTATAAAATATAGCAGGCGTGTCTTTATAGCTTCACGTTTTTAAATTTCCCCAGTAAATAAAAATTTCTCTTTATGGACATTTTTTTGAACCCTAATTTTTTGAAGAATTAAACTCTTTGCTTGCATGGCTTTAATTTCTATGAAATTTCATAGATATTTATTTGTTCCTTTTACAGGTTTCTTCTAAAAAATATTACTTTTCCCGCACTTGATTATCGTAGCGAATTCGTTATCTCTAATATTTGTAATTACATGGTTCTTAATTATTGTTTTACATAATTGTGTTTACAAAATTTTCTCACCTTTTTTTCCAACTATTTTCTTCGATAAAATGCTATGGGAAAATATTAATTTCCCTTTGTTGCCTCTTTTATCAGTTTGCAAGAGCAAAAGTGGAAAATTCTCAATATTCTCGTTTAATACGAGTGGCTGTAGTAAATTTTTTTTAGTTGCAGTATTTATTAAACTGCATGCTTAGAGCCTGACACGCAAATAGAATACATAAATGTTTAAGAGCTGTAATTCTCTGGAGATTGCAGTTTAAAAATTGCCAAGAACTTTGGTTTAATTAACAGATTGTAGTCGTTCAGGCAACAATGAAATAAAAGAGCAGTGAACTTTGAACGTTAAGAAAAATATATATAAATGAATTTACAAATTTTTAGCAGAGTTTCTTTTTTGCCAGATAATTATTATAAATACAAAATAAACACATGAATTTTTAAATCAAAATAGAACCGAGGGGAAACATAAAATATAAGCATTTAAAATATTTATTGGGTGGGAAACAGAAAAATTAATGTTAAAATAGAAATTCAAGGAAATTTTGAGTTTAAATTATCTTTTTTAAAATCCCTCTTCATTTTCAATTTTAAAACTACTTCAAACTATTGAATCTATAAAATCGACACAACCAACCATATTCAGTGCCCGGCATGAAATCTTCATTTTGATCTGTATGCCAGGATACGACACTAACGAAATCGGCCACAAACGAGGGAATTTCACATTTCAAAACGGCCGCATTGCCACGTATAACATAAGCCTTATTCACATCGGTGTCATAATATTGGGCCACCACTAAATAAAAATATTTATTTATATATTAATATAAAAAAACAAACAAAACTAACAAAATTTTTACAGTATTCGAAAGAAATACACTTCCCCTGACAAACCTGGTGATGGACAGAACTTAAAAATTTATTTAAAATATTAACAAACAAAAAAGGCAATAGAGCACACAGGTACTTAGAAAAGGCACTTGAGCAGGAGCGCATGTACAGTATATATTGACTTTCTGTATATGTATAGGTATGTGTGTGTGTGTGTATGTGTATGTTGGACTGACATACAGAGCTATTGAGTTAGATTATTAATATTATTGGAGAAACCTGTGTCCTGCCACCGAGAAGTAAAAAACACAAAATTATAAGTGAAAAATTAGTGAAAAAAAAATTATTATTTCCATACGAAGACTTTGAAAAACTAGATTTTACAATCAAGTTATAACATATCGTTACCTTAATATAGAAAATCTTTTAATCATTATGTTTTTTTAAGTTGAAGTTTTGGCGTATTTTGATAAATTCCAAAATCTACAAAAAACCCAATTTTTAAAATTTGGCTCTCTGCCTCAATTAAAGTAACGATATTCAAAATTGCAGAGAAGAATATTCCTGAACACATTAGAAAAAATATATAATTGAAATTCCCCTAAAGAACTAATTTTTTGTCTTAGAAATGTTAATATTTGTTTAGTTTATGATCCTGTTATGTATTTCCAATTAAAATTTCTTAACTTCCTAAGCTAAAGAATTCTTTAAAAAGAAAGTTTTGCGAGAAAAGGAAACTTATAAATAATTTTAAAATAATTTCCCAAATAATACTTTATTTTCTTATTTTAGCCAAAAATTTGCCAAAGGCAAGCTAATACGTTTCTAAAAGAAAATTCGGTTTAAACCGATAATTTCCTATTAAGGGAAATTTCTTTACAATAGGAAATATTTTTAGAAATTTTCATTTAATACTCTTCTAAAAGAAAATTCGGTTTAAAACCGAAAACTTCCTTTTGAGGGAAATTTCTTTACAAAAGGAAATATTGTAAAAAAATTTATTTTATATTTTTTAAATTGTTCTGCCTAATACAATGCAAAGAAATTTTTTGGAAAAATTTTTAAACAAAAATTTCCCTTTTAGGAAAATTTTCGCAACTGAAAAATTTAAGGATAGAATGCGCGCAAAATAAGCTTATTTTTACCTGTACACCAGAGACAAAGAGGTGTTAGTGAAAAAGGTATATACATATTTCAAAATTTCCTTTTGAGGGAAATTTTTTTGTGTCAAAATTTTCAAAAAAAATATTTTGTATCGTTTATTTTGTAAGCCTAATTTAATGCAAAATAAATTCTTTTCAGAAGTTCAGGACTCACAATTTCCCATTTAGGGAAATTTTTTTAAGCTGCAAAGTAAATTTGAAGAAATAAGCCAATAAAAATCTATTTTGCAAGAAGAATAAATAAAATTTCCTTTCAAAGGAAATTTTTACGCAAAGTTTTTTCAAAAATGTATTGTTTTCGTTATGTATATAAAGTCTGATCCAATGTAAAAAAAAAAAAAATTTTAAACATCAGGCACAAAAATTTTCTCTTTGGGGAAATGTTGAACCTGCAAAGTAACTTGAGGAAATTCGGGTAAATAAACCTATAATAAGGTATACCCCAAAGCGAGAGCATTGTGGCTGAAAATTTTTAAATAGGTTTAAACATAAAAATTTCCTTCGAAGGGAAATTTTTTTGAAGTGCTAAAACTTGCTTTTTTTCGTTTTTTGTTTAAATCTGATCCAATGCAATAGAAATTGTGTTAAACAATTCAGGAACAAAAATTTCCCTTTTAAGGAAATTGTTTAAGATGCAAAATAAACGGAAGATTTTTGGCGAAATAAACCTATAATAATCTATATTTCATAGAAAAAGCGTTGTTGCTTCAAGAAAATCAAATATGTCTAAAAATAAAAATTTCCCATCACAGGGAAATTTTTTTAAAATTTAAATTTTTTTAGAAATTTTTATTATTTATGTTATTTTTTCCCCATCCAATGCAAAATAAGTTTTTTTTTTAAATTTTCATGAATAAAAACTTGACCTTCAAGGGAAAATTTTCAATACGAAAATAAATTACAGAATTTGGACAAACTAAGTTTATCTTCATCTGGCTTTTGTAGAGAAATTTATATATTTGAAAAAAAATATAAAATTGTGTGACTTATTATTCGTTTACGTTTATCTTTTTACGTAAAAAAATAACATTTTATATCACTGTCAAACTACTAAGCGTTATACTGTTTAAATCTTTGCTGTGTTTTCTTAAGTTGCCGTATTTGGTTATAAAATATTAATTTAATTGAAATATGTTATTGTTATATACAATTTGTATTGGCATAGATTTGCCTTTTTATATTTATTATATATATTATATCGGTGTCATAACAAACTGTTATAGTTACGTATGATACAACCAAATTGCATAAAGTTAAATAATTTTGATTATTTTTATTAAAATATTTACATATTTTGTGGGTATGTTTTTGCAATCGATAAGATCTGCTGACAGTTATAATTGTCAGAATTTTGTTAGACGCATTAATACACAAAAGTATTGTATAAATAGTGTTTGGTTGTCAGTGTTTGTGTGTTTTAATACTGTGTGCAGAGAGAGAGTGAGTGTGTTGAATCGACTCACATATTTGCAGGATTAAGGATTTGATAAAACAATAAAAGTAAAAAAAGAGATTAAATACTGTTATCAATATTAAACTGTTATACAAGTGTTATATGTAAATACGAATACGTTGTTTAGAGTGTATATGCCATTTAACACACCATATTCTGTGCCTGGGAAAAAGTTTTCTTCTTGATCTGTATGCCACGAGATGACACTAACGAAATCGGCCACGAACGAGGGTATATCGCATTTCAAAATGGCCGAATTGCCACGTATAACAAAAGCCTTATGAATATCCTCTTCGTAGTGTTGGGAAACGACTGGATTTTTTTTATGTTTTTGGTTTCAAGTTTCAAGAAGGAAATACAAAAAAGTGAAAGAAGTGTTAGAAATGAAAAATAAAAATTAAGGAAGAGACAAAATGACGATGATGATGGAGAAAAAAAGAATATGAAGTAAAAATTGTGGAACTTTTTTTTTGTGGGTGATACTTTTTCTGAGTGATAGTTTTCTAGTTGAAACTAACGTGCTTTTAGTACAGAATCAGGTGAGAAAAACATAATTAATCACTACACAAGGACATTGTCAGAACAAGCGCTAATCTGTAGTAGACAAAAGAGTGGTTCGCACCATATTCAGATCCTGGATAGAAATTCTCCTCACTGTCTGTATGCCAGGATACCACTTCAACAAAATCAGCCACAAAAGAGGGTATCAGGCATTTAATAACCGCTGAATTGCCACGTATAACATGTTCTTTATTCACATCGGCTTCGTAGTACTGGGCAACCACTGGGTATTGAATTAAAATACAACAACAAGGATTTCAAAATTATTGATAAAGCAGACTAAAAGTAACCAAATATGTATGACAAATAGCGGTCGTCGTTAGTTAATAGTTCAAATCTTATAAAAAAAAATTAAACCTTTTAAATTTGACTAGAAGCCCAAACTGGAATTGAAACATAATTTTATTATTTTAAGGCCCTACAAACGATTCAAAAAAACACATTTTAACATTAAGGAACATCTTCCGGAACGAGAGAACTGGGCGAACCCAGAGTTGTTTTAAATTTCATAGAAGCGATGTGGCAATTTCCTTTAATTTTCCCAGTTTTTTTTAAGAAGAATATTTTTCCCCTCCTTAATTTAACTTTATAGTCGAACTTTGTAATTTACCACTGAAATTCTGCTCAATTTTACTCCTTTAGATTTTGGAAAAAATTGTTGAAAAAAAAGTCTGAGAATTTACGGAGGTCCCTAGAAATTGGTCAGCAAAATCTACAAACTAAGTGGGTGTAGGGTTTTTCTATGCCCTAGCAAAACAATCTGTTCTTAAATTGTGTTGTTAATTTTTTCCAAAAGCCATACATGATTGCACATTCTCTTCTTTTAACACAGTATTTATTTCTAACAACTATAATATAAAACAACAAGTTCATTTCCATTGAATTAAATAAACTTCCGCTTTAATTAATATCACATTAAATTGTTTTAAACTTTTAAGAAAAATATATTTTATAATTAATTGACAATTGTAAAAATCTTGAACTTTCTCAGTTTTACGTCATCAATTCGGCCCCCTGCAGTTTAAACGGGTGAGCACGCTTCTAGAGGCATTCTTGCTCTCCTCTCTTTCTCGCTCTCTCGCTTTCTTCTCCTGCAATTGCTTCTTTAGAATTCATATTTCTACCAGCAAATGTTGATTAGAGATTGTGATAAAAAACGTAAAACTGCTTTGAGTTTTTATTAAAAGTATCTTTCTTTAGTGTTTCTTCTTTTTATGTTTTTTTTATATATTTTTTCCTCCTTTGAAAACTGCGGGAAGTGACATGTCGCAGAAGCTTAGTCGCAAATGTTCTTATGCCCGCACGTTTTCCGTCTGCTGCTGATGACGGCAATGGTGAAGACGATGACGATGACGTGACTTGACACGATTTGTGTTTGTAGGGTTTTTATTTTCATATTTTTATGAACTATGTACATATGTATGTATGTATGTATTTTCTCAGGCAAAGTTTCGATTTAATGTGTTCTTTATTTCTTGCTCTACCTTCTTGAGCAATAAAGTCAGGTCAGAGCATGTTTGATGGCTTTTTTCGTGTCGTTAAAGAAGCAACATGCTCATTTTGCTTCTATTTTTTTTTTTTATTGCTCGTCTCAAACTGTCACTTTTCATTTTTGGCATAATTTTGAAGCAAAATTTATGGTAAAAGAAGTCTTAGTTAAATGGTTCAAAAATGTTTGGGCGTTATAAAATAGGCTTGTTAACCATAAAAGATAACTAACAATTTGGTGGTTTTATGATTCATTAATGTCTTTGGCGAAAGTTACACCTTAAGTGATTAAATTAAGGCACAGTGGTGCCAAAAGGGTTTATTGGAAAGGAAGCATATTTTTATGTATTTATTACTCTAAATCTGAATTTACCTCATTATACTCAATTCGTTAGAGGAATCGAAAAAACTTAAAAGAATGTTTGAAACTTTACTACTTATTGGATTATTGTCAGTCATACACCATGGCAATCACAAATGTTCAAACAAACCATTTGCTTAGCTCAAGCCAGTGTAGCCTTGAGGGATTAATCATAAACAGTTTGACTTACAGGTCTATAAGAACTCCGTGTCATTCACAAAGCTCCCTAATTTCCTCCAGCATATTCCCCGTAATGCCTGCTGAGATGTCTCTCCCAAAATATCGGCATCGTATTTGTGAGAAGGCGGGGTACTGGCATAAATAGTTCTCTTATGCTGTGCTCTCCTCCCCACATACTCTACATGCATCTCCTCCAGCGATTCCTATGCGGCTAAGTAGTGAAAATGACCTATCTTAAGACCCCTTATTCTACTTAATTCGGGTTTGCTAAGTCTTAGCAGTATGCCCATTTTTTCCTCGTCTGAATCCCCCACAAAGAATTCTTGTATTGATTCTCCCGGTCTCGTTATTTCAGAGAGTTAAATTGACTCTATGTGGCCAATTCTCAATTAGCTCAGATTTAACTGCATCGAAAGGTTACTTAACTCTCTTGCTCTTGAAGCAAGTGAGTTTGCTGCTCTCTCTCTCTCTATCTCTCTCTGATTTCCCATATGATGAGCAGTTCACCATGAGTTGAGTAATTGTTAATATCAAATAAACCTTTAACACAGGCAACAAATTAATCGTGAAGAAAAGCAAAAAAAGTGTTGCAAAACGATTGAACTTTAAATTCTGTAAAAAATTTGAAAAGATAAAAAAACGTGTAATAAATTTTTTCTTTTTATTTAAGGTAAAATATAAACCTAAAAAATTTCTCAAGCCATCAGATCAGATAAATCTAATCAAATCATATAAATACTTGACTAAAAATCTCAGTTGCTTTTTATTGATTTTGTTTTAACACCAATGAAGAAGAAAACTTCTGTGAACTAAAAGTTCCCTTAAAGGGAAATTTTCGAAACTTCAATGTTTCACTGAGAAGCTTGAAAGTTTTATTTAATTATTTATAATTCGTGAAAGAAGCCTGCATTTACTTAATAATTTTCTACTTCGAAAATGCGAGTATTAAACAATTTAATTTGAGGGAAAAATTTTTTTAAAAATTCTTCAGAAATTCTACCTAATTAAATTTTTTCTTATTTTAGAGAAAATACAGTTCTAAAAAAATTTAAATTTGCTTCAATTGAAAGGCTCAATTAATTATAATAAATTAAACTTGATTTAAAAAACAAAATAAGTCATGTATTTTGAAGCACTTTGTGCCCTGAAGGAGTGCCTGCGAATTTTAATTCTTTTAGGAAATTCTTTCAGAAAACTTTCCTGTTAATCGTATAATTTAATTATATTGTTTTATTTTTATTTCCTTTTGAGTTCTTTTAGGGCAATACCTCCTCTTCTGTCATTTTTATTTATACATTACACGCTGCTTAATTAATGATTATTACTCTATTACGTTTTCAAATGTGAACATTTTTTTCGTGCTGTTAATTTAATGAAATCTAAAAGTTTAATTTTATTTCAGAGCTAAACGTGTTTTTTTCCCAGGGTAATGAAGTCTTGAACAAGATATAAAAAAAATTAATTTAAAGATTAAATTAAATATGTACATTGTATTCTGAGGGGCAAACGCAAACAATCTAAGAATGAATTTGGAAACGTCAATTAGGGTTTGAAAGAAATCTTTAAAAGCCAAGAAAATGTGTGCTTTTTAAATTTTAATAAGCTAGATTTATTTTAATTTCAAACAGCTCCCCTGCAACTTGTAAAATTCTAAAAATAAGTCATATTTTAGTTTCAATTCCAAAATGTTCTATACTGAGAAATTTTACGTTTACATAATCTCTGTGAAATATTTCACTTCCACTTCGTCTCTTAAATATAACACATGGTTTGTATGCTGCAATTTATAAATTTATGTTTAAGTGTGCTTTAGAAATATTGAAGAGCTTTACTTTCCTCTGGAATAAATAAAAACAAAAGACGTTTCAATTAAATAGAAAGAACTATTGAATAACAATTATTTAAACCAAATATGTGATAGAATTCATACGATCACTTATACACCAATTTAGCCCTTGTGCTGTTTCGTTTCTATTTGATTGGAAAGTTTTTTTTGCTCGCTTGCAGTAAATTCCATTTCGTTCAATTAACAACTCATCACAGCGACAGTTTTCGATGTGATTTGTATATCTGGTCTGTTGGCTTTCCTTAAAATTATTGTTGAGCCCGAGTGCAGTCATGTTTCCATTTCGTTTCCATCTTTTCATAATAATCTACATGTTTCGGTTTCTGCAACTTGTTTTTATATATGTACATAATTTGAATAATTTATTTGCCAAATATCTGTTTAATAGCGTTACAATTTTGTACTAAATTATTTTTTTTTTCTAATTTTTTCATTTCAGGTAAGCAAATTATTACCATGAATTCAGGTATGATTTTTATTATATGTAAATATTATTGCTTCTTAAATTCCGTTAATCCCGTTTTTTATGTGTTTCAATTCCATTTTATATTTTTCAATTACTTTTGCTCTTTTTCCTTAAAATGCGAATTTTAATAGTTCAACGAGCTTAAGATGAAAAACTATGAATAAGTAACAAAATTAATGAAAACCATATGCTCATCCATATTCTGTGCGCCAAACAATACAGAAAATGTTACACTTGTTGTAGAAAAGAAAACGGTTGAAGTAAAACTTAAATTTCTCTTATGCAATTTGCTTTATTCAAAAGTTTATAAAGTTTAAATGTCAAACTTATCATACACTTAAAATTTATTTCAATTTCATATTGTTGCTTTAACTACAACACTTTTATGCAACAACTAAAAAACTTGTCTCTTACAAATTTCTATTATTAAAAGACACTTTCTGCACAAATCCCATTATGTTGCTTTTAATTGTTGTGCCAAAGTTGTCTCTTTCAAAAACACAAAAACAATCATCTACTTACAAGGAATTATAATAACACGTTCAACAATGTGAAAAGTTCATCCATAAAAAGGTTGAAAAATTAACGTAAAAACTCAAAAATAAATAGACTTTAGTGTGTGCGTGTGTGTGTGTGTAAATAATTTTCTAACGATAATTTTCCTGAACCAACTTCGTTTTTATTCCTGTTTCTTTAAATTACACACATTTATTTTGGCTTTTTTACTTTGATCAACAATTGCAATTGTTTTATTGCAAACAGACAGCGCTGTAGGAATATTGTCTGAAGGCTTTTGCTAAGAAAATTTAATTAAAATTCCATTAAAATGAAGTTACAACGCAAGTGCCAGCTTTCGATAACACTTGACAACAAGACGCTTCAAATACACACAGCCTGCCTGCCTGCCTGTATTGTCTGTCATACATATTTGGTTTGCTTTTTTATGTATTTCTATTTAGTAAGTATAGCAAAGTCATTTAATACAAAATTAAGTGGAATGAACAATCCTAATTGAAAAATAGCAAATCTAGGCCGTTGAGTTCTGAGGACAAAAAATAGAATAATGCAATCCCACGCTGTTCAAAGGATTAACCAACGATGTAGTATCAGGAAAACAAAGCTGAAAATTGTTAAGATAAAAGAAAATAAAACGAGAGAGTAAGTAAGGCAATTAACAGACATACGGACAAACAGATTTTGGCATAAAAAACTGACATTTTCTCTATTTCCTTGAGTAAGTACTTAAAATAAATACCAAACTGACCAGAAAAAAATATTCCCAAAAATCTGTTATACTCAAAAAATGTACCTTTACAGTTTTATACTTGAAATAACTTACTTTAGCAAATCATAAGCCGTATTGTCTTTAAGATTCCTAAAATTAAAGCAAAAATTCCCTCCCCGGAAATATTTCCTCAGCAACTAATTGCACTTTTTCAACTGCTAAAAATTAATAACGTAATTTTTCAATTTAATTTTCAAATCTTCACTTTGTTTTTTATAAAAATGTATTTTCATTGAATTCCCAAAAAAAAAAATCGGAAATCCCCATTATGCCCATACTTTTAAAAACTATTAAAAACTATTTAAACCAGCTATTGAAAACCCAATTTATAAAATTTAAGCTTAATTAATATCGAAAACTTTGTTGCAAAATATTCCCAAATATTTTGCAAAAACTCCCAAAATACCCTGAAAGATTCCTAAAATTAAACCTAATTTTGTAAATTTTAGCTTAATTAATAATAAAAACTTTGACTCAAAGCACTTCCAAATAATTTTGAAAAAATCCCAAAATACCTTGACATATGCCCAGAAGTAATTCAATATTGTTTGCCGCCATAGCTAAATTTAAAAAATTTAAGCTATATTTATGATAAACATTTTAATAATGAAGACTCCCAGCATACCCCTAAAAAAAACCGCACTACATATTTTGCAGTTTTCATAACAATTTTCGGAAATTCCCCCAAGAATAGGATTTGTAAGAAACTCTTTTAAAAATGTTTTAAATGCCCAGAACGATAATTAGGATGTCTTAAAACGCCTTAAAATCTATACAGAAAACAATTGATTTTTAGGCTTAAAATAACTAATTTTCAAATTTTTAGCTTAGTTCATGCTAAAAATTCTGTTATAAAACATTCCCAAATACGTGTCGAAAATTCCCAAAATATACTAAAATATTCCTAAAACTAAACTAGAAACTCACTTGCCCTAATTTCAAACTATTTTTTATAATAGTTATTATAATATTCTAAATTTTCTTTTATAAATCTCCCACAAAGTCAACTTTATTGCTTTTCTCAACACCCTAACACTTGAGCGAGTTTGTGCGGACCTAATTTTTTTTAATAAATTTTCAATTTATGGCCAAAAAATTGCATAAAAATATTTTCAAATATTTTTTACAAAATTTCAAAGCATCCTGCAAGTTTCAATTCAACATAAAATTATTTTTCTCGCATTTAAAACAATGTAGATGTCAGTTTTTTTTCTTGAATGCCTCACAAACTGTTTAAAAATTCCCTATAAGCCCATATTGCTTTAAATTAGTTAAATAGAATTTCGTAAGATCTATTTTGCAGAATTTTGTCTCAATGTATAATAAAAACTTGAATTGTGAACGTTCCCAAATATGTTTGAAAAATTCCCAAAATCCCCAAAAAAAGAATTTGATAGCGAATTACGATTTTTTATAAAAAAAAATATTAAATTTACTTTACTTTACTGCGAAAGGGAATTTTAATAAATTTTTTACGAAATTTAAACATATATTTTTACGAAATTTAAATATATATAAAAATTTAAAAAAAAATGTTAATATCTAATCGTTTTTTATTGTAAGATTGTGCTCTTGTTTGAGCTGAAGGTCTCCTCCATTTTAATATTTAAACGATATTTTGCTGTCGTTTGGGCAGCTTATTCAGGACATTTGTAATATTTGTTATATCTAAAGAAAGTTCAAGATGTTTGCGCCTTTTTAATGTTTCATTGCTTTAAAAGACTACCGAATTTTTCGACTGAATTGTATAGAACTCTGTTTTACCAAAAGAAATTCCTACTTGCTAGTAGAGGCCACATCTTACTTTCTCTCTCGTTTTATTTTTTTTTTTTGCTGATAATGGAGAAATAAAAACTAACGTCAACTTACCGGCTCTGACATGAACATCGCGCGATATAATTGAACCAAATTGATTGCGAGCTAAACAGGCATAAACTTGAGCATGGACTTCTTGGCGATAATCTTCGGCACGGAAAGGAGGGAAAACGAGTTTGCCATCCGAAGAGATTTGCCGCAAACCGGGGACATCTCCTACAGCAGTGCCATCGCTACGAATCCAAATAATTTCAGGCATGGGATTACCGCTGGCTTTGCATTCGATTTCGGCGCCGGTGGAGTTAGAGAAGTCAATGCGATTAGTGGGCTCTTTTAGGAAGACGGGTCCTTTTTGGTCGGCATCAGGAGGATTGGCAGCCAAAACTGCCTGTGAAGCTAAAAAGAGAAATTACAAAACAAAAATTGATTCAGTAATTTTTTATGATTTTTTTTTATGATCTTTTTTTAAATGAAAACCAAAACGGATGTTGGCGTCATTTAGCGCGCATTTTATACGAAAAAAAATAGTAATAATAATGAAAACCATTAATTTGGAATTGTTTTGTTTTATTCTTGTATACAACAAAGAACTTTTTTACACAAAGGAATACAAATATATATGTATGGTTTATGGTAAATAGTTGCGGCTCACATTTCCCTCGTAATCAGAAACAGGGAGACAATAAAGAGACTGCACACACTTAAAAAAATTTATTTATTGTTTATTTCATTTATTACCATTACAAAACATAAAATGTTAAAATAATACTACTCAAATTCAAACCAATACAGTGTGACAGTCCTCTTTTATTCAGTCAGTCAGCCAGCCAGGCAGGCCATGACATGCCATCACACATCCAGACAAGTTTCATTACACGACTCTGTGACTGCCATGGATCAGTGACTTTAGAGGCATTTGTCATACATTTTTCGTTGTTCTTTATTCCAATAAAGCGAAGCGACACAAAGGAGTATGTAGTGTTTTATTAATTGTATGTTCCAAAATACTCCCTCTTTCTACATACATACAAACCAATATGTGTGTACGTAGTTGTTGGATTTAAACTTAGAAAAACGGAGGGCCAAACATCTCCTGCTTTTCAGAATACCAACAGAAAGGCAGAAACAGCGAAAGTGTGGCAATGGGAAAATATACATAATAAAGCACCAATGACGAAAAGGTGTCGATGACACTTTTATAATGTGTCGTTATAAAGAGAGAAAACAAGGCATTGGTAGTATATATTTTCATAAGGAAAGAGGACAAAATAAATAAATGGGGAAAACAACTTGAAGAATAAAGCGAAATGGAAAAGAAAATTATAGTTTTGCAGGTGAATTATACAGTAAACAGTTTTGCACAAGCATACATTTCAACCAAAATAGCAAAATACTTGTTAGTTGCCTAAACTTTAATCTTTTGTGTAAATTTTCCAGCTGTTAAAGTTTGTCAAATGACAAAAATGCTCTAAAATTTCACCTGCACTCCTCTTCCTTGGAGTAGGTTTTGTTGTAAGACATTTCAGCAAAATTATTGCAGGAAATTGCATGGGGTTTTCAAAAACTTGCTTTAAATAAATGCCAACATTTATTAACAAACTTAAAATAAATTCCCAACCCTTTTGGAAAAATCCCCAAAATACCCAAAAGCTATTTTTTACTAAATTTTTCAGCATATTTCCAATTTTTCTTCCAAATTTCTCTAAAAGCTCAGCTTTAAGTAAATTCTAATATTTGTTTTTTTGTAAATTTTCAATAAATTCTAAACAAATTTTAGAAAATATCCAAAACACCCAAAACTTATATTGAAGCAGCTTTAAGCAAATCCAACAGAATTAAAACAATTTTTTTCGAAAAATTCCCAAAATACCCTAAATTTAAGCATATTTCCAAGCATTTTTGTGAAATTCCTGGAAAAGCCCAAATTTATTTGAATCCATTTTGAGTAAACTCCAATATTTTTGAATAAATTCCCTTAAAGTTTAAATATAGGTAAATTTCCCAAAATCAATAAAATTGCAACAGAATATCTGAATATCCAATAAGATTTTCAAATAATTGAAAAAAACCGAATTCCCCTTCATTTCAGTTTAAATCCCCAAAATCTACTTTTGCCAATTTTTCAAAATTTATATTAGCCTATAAGAAATTTATGGAAACTGCATTACATAAATTGTATGAAATTTTTAAATATCAAGTGGAATCTTAAATTCCCAAAAATTTTGGGTAAATCGCCAAAATCTATCAATTTTTTTTTTTTTTTTTGAAAATTTCAGAAAATTTTCCCTTTATCTTAGAAGAATTTCAATGAATCTAATGATTTTTAAATCTAATTGATGTTTAAATCTAATTTTGCCTTATTTCTTAAGTGTATATCAGTTTATATAAAATGCAAGAAAATTGCACCAAGTTCTTTGAATTTTATCAGATTTATCAGAGCAATTTTAGGATTGAAATAAAACTGTAAGAAGAATTTTAATAGTATTTGGTGTAGCTTTTTTTTCATCCAAAGCGGGATGGAATAATAAAAAAAAAAAATAAGGAAAATAATAAACAAACATCTGCCACCGAAACCGCTTTTGCATTTGTGCACGAAAACCTGCGACAAACACCCTTTAAAACAAAAATTAGCTCAGTTGCAAAGAAGCTGTGCCATCACAACATTTTCGCACAAAATATTTTGAAATTCAGAGATTTGACTGAACACAAAAATATATCATATGGCACAAGGAGTTGGCGCTCATTAAAAAAATACGGCATGAAAAATGGTAGACAGCAAACGAAGGGTTTACGTTTTATGTAAACGGAATGAATGGTTAATCTGTAAAGCGCCTTAAAGAGTTAAAACAATATGTATAATTAAAAAATGTTTCAAATTAATTTCATCTTTAATGCTTAAGACATTTTTTTTTTGTATTCTTATTACTTCCTATTCCTATTCTTGTTTTTATTTTTCTTCTTCTGGGAATCTACAGGTTTAAACAAATTGACCTTGTGGTTTGAAACCAAACCTTTCTTACGCTTGTGGTGGTTCACTAAACTTGTTTGTCTTGTTTTTTTTTTGTGTGCATTGCTTTTCCATCCTTTTGTGTTCTTTTTGCCGTTTTTGTTTTCGATTTATTTTGGTTTTTTAATGTTTTGTTTATTATGGGTTACCGGCAGGTGTAACTTTGGCCATTAAAAAAAAAACTAGAAATTTCATTTTAAATAAAACACAGGCAGCTTACGGTCTTACGGTGCAGCAGGTAGACAACATACATAATTTTGTTTCGTCTGAAATGTTTCAAAAAAAAGGGGAGAAAATTTGAGAAAAGATGATAGATAGTACATCAAAAAAACACGACATTTATTTTACTAGAAACATTTAGGTATTTCCATGACTTATATCAATATAATTGAAAAATTGAAGAGAAAAAAGATCAAGGAAATATTTTTAGAAGTCCAACTCTGGCTGATTTTATTTTTGATCTCAGTTTTGTTTGCTGAAAGTAGAACTAGAACTTTTTAGTATTTTTTTTTTTTTAACAAATTCTTTATTTTAATAGGTTATGCTGTCGCGTACGTTATGTCAGGCTTGATATTAAAATTTGTATGTTAGATTGCTTTATATTTATTTAAATGCAATGGATTGTGAGGGAACAATATTTAGTTTACTTTAAGAAATTATGTTGAACCAGAAAAACAAAACATGAAGCTGCCATCTGTTTGGTTTCCCTGATGTTACTCTGGCTGTCATGGCCTGCACACCAACAAAACCACGTGCGTTGTTTTTCTGCTGTGGCCTCCAACATTTTTTCAATTTACTTTAAATACCATTTCATTTTGAAGAAATAATTAAATACTGAGTATTACTCATTTACAATGACACAGTTGCCATATTTAGCAAATCGCATAATTTAATAATTAAATGTTAAAACATAAATAGTCACTTGCACATACATATGTACATGCATAAGTATCTACATTGGAGTGGGTCGATTTATAAGCAGCAACATATTTTGATATTGTGCCATGGAATGTTCTAGAGTTTTTGGCCTGAGGAATAAAAAGTTCCACCACGACATAACAAAAAAAAAATCATCAGTATTTTTTGTATTTCTGCATGGAAGTGCCCCTAAGTGCGGCATGCCGCCTTAAAGGCACATACATACCTCGTACCTCTATGAATTATTATTATTAGTTTATTTAGTCTAAAGAAAGAAATAGACTAAATTGAGCGACTAAAGCACTGGCTACTTTGGCCATCGACTTTCTATACTATTAAAGAAAAAAATATTGCAGAGAAATAAATTTATAAGGGTTGATTATACATTTGACTCCTTTACGGGCACCCTGGGACAAGTCAGTGGTGTGTGACGGGAGAATATTTTCATTAACAAGGTGCATAAATATGAGCTCTTGGAATTGATTAGAAACGCATATTTGGGCGCCTCCATCACACTAACTCGCCCCAGGGTGCCTGTACATGAGTCGAATGTATGACGAACCAACAATAATTTCTTGTCTCCAATATTTTCTGCAAACACACCGACCACATACCGCTCTTCCTCAGGGAAACTCACATAGCAAAATACAAAAAATGTAAAATCGTGTCAAAGGATGGGCGAGCTTACCAAAATGTCTCTGCTCAAGTTCCTGATTAAAACACAAACTACATATAATAGACTATTCCAATTGAAAGATTGTGTATGTTGTCTCTGTTACGGTCGCTAAAGAACTAAACTTCGTAACAAATGTGCTGTTCACAGCGATGACAATGATTGCCATCTCTCTGATAAAAATCTAAAATTGTTGGATTACAAATATTTGGTGACATTTGGATGCCCCGAAAATAATGTGTTTTTTTATGTCGTATTGGATTATTTCATTTTCCCTCATAATAAAACCCAATCAAAGCCAAATGTTTGTGCCTACAAATCTACCCACCCTAATATACATACATCCACAACATGTGCTTTGTAAGAGTTACAAAATATTTAGAACGCTTCCGTTGATCAGTAAAACAAACACTGACTGAGTGACTGACTGACTTTGACAAAAAAAAAAAAAAAAACAAAAAAAAACTGAATAAATTTTTGTACACTTGTTTGTTCGTTCATTTATTAATTAATTCATTCAACAAATAAAGAAAAAACAATTATCATAATTATTGTTAATGGAATTGTGGATGAGTGCAGTTCGGACAGTTGATTGAAAGGCTGGTAAAAATAAATCATCAGCGAAGAATTAAAAAAAAAAAAACATACAAAAAATGAGGGGGAACCAAACAACAAACATTAAATGAAAACATGGCAAGATAAATAATATTATGTATGTATAACAATAGTTTTTAAAGCTAAACACAAAACAAAGACATTAAATAAAATACGCATTTTAAACAGAAGCTGATTTGTTGAGCGACAATGCAATAAAAATTGTCATGATGTCAGTTACTGGTTTTTCTTGTTTGCAGTTGCAGACAGACTTGCAGCAACTCGGGGCAGATGAAAATGCTCATTTTGGAGAGGCCAAACAGTCATACATAGTTTTAGTTTAAACATTAGGGCGGTGACTCATAAGAGCACTGAACCAACAAACATGATGGGGCACAAATTTTTTGTGATTTATCATGATCATTTCAACAATTACAGCTTAACAGCGCGAATAATGTTGTAATTTGCAAATCAGAACTTTTTTTTCAGGAGAGGAAACAAAAACATTTTTTTAGAGGCAGCCGCAGAAAAAAACTATTGTGTAAAATTAGCATGACAAAATGTTAAATTACTTTATGGGGCGATAGCACTTCCCAGAATTGAGAAATGTAATTAATATCAGTGTATTAAATTACTATTATTATTAGTTTGGTTAAACTGTGTAGTTTTTTCCAATTGGTTCTTCTAAAAGCACTTACAGCTTCTGATTTTCATTTTCATGTTTTTTTCCATCCACATGTGGCAGCTTAAAATTTTTTAAATTATGTCATAATTATTATTTAAAATTTGTTTTTATCATTTTTTTTTTTTTTTTTGTTTAATGTACAACATAAATTTAATTGGTACATTTAGTTTTTTTTTGCCAGTAAATACATACTTCTACACTTTTAAATGAAACAAAGAGAAGAAGGCCGGTCTTTGCTCTGCTTTTTTTCTCGCATTGCTTTTAATTAATTTTAGCTTGAAATGTGTTTTATGCGGGTGGAATTGTTTGTTGTATGTTGAAATAATGAATTGTTGACTCTCGCTTTTATCAGTTCTATTATTTCTTCCTTTTGTGTTTGTAAAAATAAACATGTCCGTTCTCAAATTGTTGTCATCAAACGAAAACAGTAGCAGTTTACTGTACAGTTGGAAGATTACGCTGTTTTTTGTACCCTACATACAAAACGTAGTGTATAAGTTTGTGACTCTGTTGGTAATTTCTAGAATTTTGAATTTTCTCACAAGTATTTATTGGAAATATCATTTGAAATACTGTTACTTAAGAAACATGTTCAGCTTAAACAAAGATTGGCTCAAGAAAACGTGACCACTACATTCGGACAAACAAAAATGCACATTTTGTTGCGAGTTTTATCGGGCTTGAGTTCGATGTTTACTTCCTCAGAATTGAGAAACACTTTTTCTCTTTTAATAAAACTGATACAATAGCAACAAACACAAAAATCAATTGGTGAGAGAACATAAAATATATTCTAATCGATTGAAAATTACAGTGATAAAATTGAAAGTTGATCAATAAGATTAAATAGGTATAGACAGTCAATAATCATGATATCAAGCGCTGCTGCTTAAACACAATAAACAATTAGCCATGACCTGGGTTGGTTCGAAGCGATTTGATTGCTGATGAACGACTTGGTGGTGGTGAAACAGCCATGGTATGTACCCCAGCCAGTAAGTCTTCAACTTTACTGTTCTTGTCTTCTTTCCACGAAAATTTGGACCTCAGTAATTTTATCACAAAAACAAGAATTTGTCTCAATGCTGGAGAAGTAAAAATCGAAATCTAGCTCGATAAAATAATTAACTATTAAAATTTTTTTGATTTATTTATGTTTTGCTGTTTAACTAATTGCCTGCTTATTTGAAATTTTCGATTTAGAGAATTTTGTGCAAAACTAAACTAGTTGCAGCCAACTTCATGCCATAACCTAAAAGCACGAACACCAAATTTGGCAACGTTGCCAAAATTATACAATAAATTTCTTTCAAATTCTATTTATCTCGGCTGCTTCTAATGCCTTGTTTTCCATATTCGACAGCAATTTCATTAATTTTAATAACTGCAACATACACACATACATATGTGTACATTTAATTAAAGAAATAAATGAAATTGCGTTCATATTTTTGTATATACATAAATACATAGTTATGTATGTATGTACATACATATGTAGGTATGTATAAATATCTCATACAAAAACTGGCAGAAACATGTGTAATTTATGCGTGTCAATAAATCAGCCAACACACATTTACAGCATAGATATACATATGTATGTTTATAATAACACACATAAAAAATAAACATAAAATACAATAAGAAGTAGATAATTAATAATAATAAAAAAACCAAACAAGTAAGAATTATGCAAAAAACAGCAAAAACAAAGTTGCAAAATTAATGCTGAAGCACGTTTTTCTGGCTGCAAATGTTTTGTGTTGTTTCTTTCCATTCTCTTCATTTTATTCTCCGCTCACGCAGATGTTTTTTTTTTCATTTTTCTCTTTGATGCAGGGAAAGTGTTCAATGAATGCACTGTTTAGACGAGACTGTAAATGACCGGTCTCTGAGCTGTCAGATTTCATATGTATGGGAAAAAAGTGACTGCAATTCTTAAGCATGTTGCGAGGTTAACAAAAAAATTAGTTTATTATTATTTTTTTTTTTTTTTTTTTTGAGATTGCAAACATAAAATCATCTATTTTTTATACGCTTACTTTTCCATTACTTCGTCAATTGCATACATCGCCCAAATTACCTTTTTCCGTCATGAAGGCTTCAAATAAAAAAAATTAAGAATTTCTTTCCCGGTCTCGATCGATTTTTTTATCCTGGAATGCATTTGTCCAAATTTTCAGTAGTAGAACTGACTACACCACTGAAGTCACATTTCTTGCAGGCTATAAACAAACTTGATATGTATGTAACTATATGTATGCGCAAAGAAACACCAAGAAGCAAAAATTACGCATTTTGCTTCTCCTTTTTCATCAGCACATTTATGTGTGGATGTGTTCAGCACCAAATTTTAAACTAAATGAGGATTTATTTTTTCTGCCACACAATAGTGCACACGTGAGGAAAAAATTGCTTCAATTAAAATATCAAAAACTTTGGGTTTTTGCTTCAAGCAGAACGAGTGAGGAGTTCATTGCATACAATTCAGCCACTTTTTGAATTTTGTTTGTTACCTGTAATAGGTACGGAGATATAGAATTACATACTTATCCCTTATTTACCCCCTAAATGATCAAATATAAAAAAAGTAGCAAAGTTATATTGGGAATTTTTCAATTGGTATTAAATTCAGTCTATAGTTTTTTCCTGTTTCTATTCTTTACATAAATATATGTCATGCAAAAAAGTACCAAAATTCAGTTTTTACCCATTTTATCCCCTTAGTACTGAAAATATCAAAAAAGTACCAGACACCTGTACGTTTAGTTTTATTATATTTTTGGGTGCTTTTTGAATTTTCGTGCTACCTGTTCAAGATCCGGAGACATACCGATTTTACCCTTCGTTTACCCGTTTTTACCCCTTTCCGGCGCGAATTTCCAAGAATCCCGTCTTAGTGGGTCCATACATCAGAAGGAATGCCCATATACGAAATTTCATCACTTTAGCCGTTAGGGCTGGGCGATGCTCCCCAAGTCAGTCAGTCCGTTACAATTTTATATATATAGATATATAAAAGTGTGTATAAAATGTCCAGTTCTAGATAGTAGCAATTTAATAAATGTATCTGCAATATGTTTATTGCAGTTGAGTACATTTATAAAATCCTAAAGCACCCTAAATTCTGAACAACTTAACATGCATTTGAGCATAAGTGAAACTTGGCAGCACTGACTGCTAAAAGAGAGCCGTCTTAAATTCTTTTAAGGCTTATTTTTTTTAGCTTATATAAAATAACTATGTATTAAATTTATAGTAATAAATGTTCCAATTTGTAAAAACCTACCGACTTAAGTGTGAAAAAATATGTTTGTACGTACATGTTTTTTGCAACGCGTTAAATAAAACACAATTGTGTGACCTTATCACCCAATTTATGGAAAGATTGTTTTGAAAGTAAACTTACAAGACGCACACACACACACACACACACAAATGAAATCATGCACATAAATACTAAATTATAACTAAAAGCAACTACATCTTCGTTATGATTTCAATTGTATTAATTTAAATAAATTGAAAATAATATTCATAAACATCATGCTCGCGCAAAAATGTGTGAACAACTTCTGTATGTTGTTTGATATTGTTACAGGCAAAAAATGTATAGTATATTTAAAAAAATGGTTTCACTTCTTATGCATTAACGTAAATATTTTTTACTTTAGCGATTGCCCCCACAAATTGCTGCATATTGACTTATTCTTTATCACAACAGCAAATAAAATAATTTTATCTAAATGCATACATTTGATTTTTTGATTATTTATACCACACAATCGATTTCAATGACTTCATGGTACAAAAAGCAGATGCCATAAACCGGTCGTACATGTTTCATTTTTTGTTTTTTTTTTTATCAAAATGTTAATATTATAAATTTTAGACTACGGTTGCTAAAAAACTAGAAAAAAAATTTTTCTTTTTAAGACATTCAATGTGTCATGAGAAGAAATTTGTCTAACACCTAAAATAGCATATAAAAAAGAAAGGCGTTAGAAAATTCAAGCGCAAGACATTAATAATTTTGTTCAATCGTGTATGTTCAAGTTCAATATCAGTCAGCACTCAATTCATTGTAAACGGAAATTCAAACACGCCATCAGAAGACAAAAAATTATAAATATTTGATGATAATTAAAACGTTTTCGTAGAACTTTCCTGTGTTTGTACATGTTTATAGTCCGAAAATAACTTCTAAATAAATTGTTTAAAGGAAGTTACTTGGGGTCGTTGAAACATGTGGAAATTAATATGTACATATGTTTGTGCCCTCATGCTTATGTAGAGGGTTGGGTGATTAGTTAAAAAAAACCTAATGCCAGGTTAGTTAAATTACATACAGTTGGTGTTAGAAAACTTACTCCCAGGAATATATAAATATAATTCAATAAACATTGGCGGACTAAGCGCTGAAATGATATACATAAGTGTATTTTTTATGGTCCTTCGAACCAGGAGCCGAATTCTGGCATTCGATTTGGAATACACTCGATAGTAAAAACAATGTCAAAACAAAATAAGCAACAAACGCACAGCATTCACGTATTCGTTCAATCACAATGGTTCGAATTTGGTCCCAGTCTCCAAAAATTAACTGCCTGTTCATCTAAATGCGAACGAAGTTTTCTTGCGCATATTTGTATTGGAAACATCAAAAACAATCAAAGAATCGTTGTTGCTTGTAATAAAAATTGCAAAAGAAAATTTCGTTGGCATTTAAAGCAACAAGCAGAGTAACTCGCGACCAGGTAGCCGATATTACTTTTCTGGAGTTTTTTGTGGCTAAATTTTCAAAATCTTAACACATTTTTACACTTCTGCTGCCCCACTAAATAAAGTTATTGCTAGCATATTTTTTTTCAAATATCCTTAAACAATTCCATTAAACGAAATTTGACAACGTTGCTTTTTTGCTTAATTCTTTTACCCAGGGATTTTTTATAATCCATTTCACATGTAATTGTCCTTTAGCATATCGACTTACATTGTACATAAGTATGTATGTATGTATTTTAATGAAATAGATATAGTATTTTGTTTTATTTAAAACAAATAAATTTAAGTGCACACTACTTGCATACTTGCAAGCCAAGTATGTATGTATGTATGTATACAACAATAATAATGTTCGAAGGATTTTCTAAAAGAAAAACCTTAAGGCTTTGAAAACCTGTTTGTTTTTTGTTTCCAACTAGGAAGTGTGCGTTAGAAATTGAGTGTATTTATTGTTGTACTTAATTATTAAGGGCAACAACATACAATAATTTTTTTTAACAAAACATAGATTTTCTTGCAACAAACAAAGAAATAAAAACCCAGGGTTTTTTTTTTGAGCAGAGGGACAGGGAAAATTAAACAATTTGTATTCGTATAACATCTGTTTGACTAGAGAGCTGCTTTTGAATAAAATAATCTGTGTCTGTGTGTGTGTGTGTGTAAGTGCTCAAGTATTAACAGGTCAGGGTATATATTTTTTTTAAACAAAAAACGAGGGTTTGTTTAAAAAACTTAAGCGGCACTAAGAAATTTTAAAATAAAAAGATTACGTATGGAAAATTTCAAATTCTGGTTAGTGATGAAAATTTCCATCGCCCAAGAACTCTAAAACCAACAAAATATAAGTACTTACCACCTGTCGTAGCTCCTTAGAGGGGTTCCCAAACAAAAAATTAGAGGCGTTCCCATACAAAAAAAAATTTATTGTAAATTTTGCTCTAGGTTGCCCTTGGAGAAATCAAATCTATGATTGAGCCCCATATGTTTGCTTCACAATATTTTTAGGGAACACTCCAACCTTCTAACTCTTTTCTCTAAGGATGGTCCCATACAAAAACCGCTTTATTTAAAATGTTTTTTTAACTCATCCCAGGATGCCTTTGGAGGAGTCATATGTATGACTGAACCCCATTTATTTCTTCTCCTCAACATTTTTGGGCAACGTAGTAACCCTCTATCTCTTTTTATTAGGGAGGCTCCCATACAAAACTGCTTAAATAAATTTTTCCCATAGTCCCAACTTGTTCCACGGTGCCTTTGGAGGAGTCAAATTTATGACTAACTCCCATTGATTTTTTTCTTTCCAACACTTTTGGGGAGCATACTGACCCTCTATATCTTTTCTTTAGGGAAGCTCCCATACAAAACTGCTTTCTTAAATTTTTCCCATAGTTCTAACTTGTCCCACGGTACCTTTGGAGGAGTCAAATGTATGACTGACCCCCATTGATTTTTTCTTGCCAACACTTTTGGGGAACATACTAATCCTCTATCTCTTTTCTCGAGAGAGGATCCCGTACAAAACCGTCTTATTTAATTTTTCTCATAATCCCAACCAGTTTCACGGTACCTTTGGACCAGTCAAATGTAGGACTGACACCAATTGACTTTTTCTTTCCAACATTTTTAGGGAAGATACCAATCCTCTATCTCTTTTCTAGAGGGAGGGTCCCATACATAACCGCCTTATTAAATCTTTCTCATGGTCCCAACTGGTCCCACGGTGCCCAATGTAGGGCCGACTGCCATTAGGTTTTTCTTCCCAACATTTTTAGGGAACTCTCTCTTTTCATAGTGAGAGCTATCATACAAAAATGCTTAATAAAATTTCCCCCTAGCTCCAACTAGTTGCAAAGGGCAACAGTTTTAATATTGTATGGCAATCAAATTTCTGAAGGGTTTATTAAATATTCTTATCTAAAACCTTAAAAGTGGCATTTTAGGAAACAAGTGCAAAATAAATACGTAATTTTGTTTCAAAACGAAAACGGCATCGCCCAAGTTGGTCCCAGGGTGCGTATGAAGTAGTTGAAATATCTTTGTAGCTTGTCGTGTAAATTCAAAAGGTACCCTCGTTTTTGTGGTTTGTGTACTTGTTGTATATGTACATACATAAAACAGACATGCACTCACTTGTGCTTGGGGGTACTTTTCCTTAAAGAATAAATAACATTTTCCTCAACCTGCCCTGTCCGTGTGTTTTGACATGTGCGTGTGTGTGTGTGTGTGTGTGTATATGTATATTTTTCTCTTTTCTAAACAAAACAATATTGCAGGGATGCTGTAAAAAGGGCACAAGCGAAAAATAAAGCAATTGCCAAAGTTTTTCTTTTCTAACTTACAAAGAGAATTTGAGTCAAATGTTAATGCAAAGCAAAAGAAAAAAAAAACACTGTTGCCACATTTCAAATAACCTAATAGAAACTTTAATTTAACGAAGTTTTGGATGACACCAAATACCTACAAAACAAAATGCAAATGTAAAGTTATTAGGATTATATGACATCTACTCAGTAACACACGTACATACATATGTAAATATGTACGTAAATTCAAACAAAAAGGTGTTCCTCAACTGAGGTTGTTGTGATAAAAGTGAATCATAAATGTGACACACATTTAACAAAAAAAAAAAATGTTTAAGCATTTAAGCAAACATTAAGAAATTTTCTGTCACTGCCAGAAATTATTTAAATTCTTATGAAGAGTTTAAGAGCAACTGTCTTTTATAATATTACATGTACTTATGTACATACATAAGTATGTATGTACATATTTACGTAGTATGTAAGTATGCAAAACCAACTTTAATATTTGTCAACAACCATTTTAGGAGGGACATAAACAAAGGCGCTGCTTATTAAAAAGTTAATAAAAAAATAAAATGTTTATTCAAAAAATCCAAAGAAAAAAGAACATTTTCGTTTGAAAAAGAGACTTAATTAAATAAAATAAACACGAAATGGTATTTATGTACATACATAAAACTTCATTTCTTGCTGTCTTTGAAAATGTAAGATAAGCACAAAAGGAATATCATTATTAATAAATAAGTATGTATAAAAAAATTTAAAGTGAATGCGGACTATTGTCACCGTTTGAGTACTTTAAATATTATGAGTTATTGGAATCCAACTTAGGAACATGGAACGCTACCACATGTGTGTTTATTTTGCAAAGTCCCAAAGGGTGGGAGATAAAGGAAAGGAGATTGACAGTGAGTGCAGACTTTGTTGTTTTAAATACGAAGGCAGTAGTTTTGAATGTAATGTTAACTCCACCGTGAAAGTACTTCGTACTTCTTTCTATATTATTTTGATGGTTGATATTAATTAAATAAGCCAAAGAAAACATCAAAGATATTTAGCAGAGTGGACAAAGAGCTGTTTCGAAGCCGCCACACTTCTCGTCAGCAAGGAAAGGTGCTGGCGAGAAGTGTGGCACCTTCGAAACAGCCAGTTGTTCACCCTGCTAAATGTCTTTGATGTTTTCTTTGGCTTATTTAATTAATTTTCTATTAAAAGATTCTGCTATTATATCATCATATAATAATTAATTAATAACAACCACTAAAATAATATACATATGTATGTAGAAAGAACTTGAGCCCAATAAACTTAATACAAAATAGTCAATATTCTTTTTTACGAAGTACTTTGACGCAAGGAGTTAACATTACATTCACAACTACTTTGCCGAAAAATTCACAAAGTCACATATTCATCATACTGTCTTCGTATTTAAAACAGAAAACGTGGTTCAGATTAATGATGAGATAAGACTTCGAATGATGCAATAAATACATGTTAAATATGCGACATCAATTTAACCAGATGCTCACACACAAAAGTCGGAAACCTCATTTGAACACTAATCGCAATAAATAACAACTTAAGTACCTGTAACAAGTTTTGTTCACAATGTTTAATCTGAGAAAATTGTGTTTTTTTCAAGTTAAATTCAAAAAAAAAAATGCCAGCAAAAAAAAAGAATTTTTATTTTGACAAACGCTATTTATCATCCCTGAGCCAAATACTCCAGTCGCAATTGTGATGCTGATGAAAATAGAAAAGTGTGAATAGGAAGATATTGCTAGCACTGTGACTTCTTTCTTCGCCAGCCAGCTCTTATTTGTTGTTGTTGCTGCTGGTATTTTAACGTTTTTACCTGTTATTTTCTTTTTGGTTTCCAACTACATACAAGTGCGTCAGTGATGCCAGAGATTTTAATGGAAGAATCTTGATTCGTCAAAGAAAAAATCTTAGAATCATCTCTTTTTATCATCTCTGGCACAATAGCAACCAACACAAAAATCAATTGGATGTTGGTGAGAGAATGCAAAATATATTCCAATCAACAGAATAACACAGAGATAAAATTTAAAGTTGATCAATAAGATTAAGTATACATAGACAGTCAGTAATGCAGAGCTCAATTAGTTAAATAACTAGCACTTTGTTTATAATAATGCTTACTCCCGATTTTTTACTTGGGATTTAAATACAAAATTAGTAAATTTTCCTTAAAATTTAAGTTGGATTTAAAATAGCTTTCTGTTTTACAGTCTAAAATTATTTTTGGTAATTAATTGTAATAAAAGTACGGCAGCACAATGTATGTATCAAAAAATTATCGATAACTCAATAAAAAACAGCTGTTTAAACAAATTTGGAAGCAAGTGAAATTGTGAAAAGTTTAGAAAATAATAAATTGTTTTGTAAAAATTATTAAAATGAGTAGCAAAAGTGATAAAAGGACTCCCAATTTCACTGCCACAGAAGTTGATTACCTTCTGGAAATAATAAAAAATCAAATTATGAAACAAACAAAAAAACATGTGCAATTTTCTTAATTTGCAAAACAAAACCAAACTGTCAAAATCATATGGCAGTACGAAAAACTTAAATCGATTTTAAATGGGCACGGCAGGCCGTTTAGGTTTGATTTAAATAGCAACTGTTTGACTCAATTTTGTATTAAATCAAATATAATTGAAATCTCAAAATCTAATTTAAAAAAAACTTAAATTAAGGTAAAACCTTCCTTCTGGCATCGCTCCTACATATGTGTGTGTGTGTGTGTATGTGCATTGCCATTAGTTTATGAGGTTTTTGCGGGTAATCTCTATGTGTTCCTGCTCTCTCCAGTGTCTTCTGTGTGTGTGTGTGTGTGTTTTTTTTTGTCAACGTGTTTCTGATACTTCGTTTTGTAACATGCTGGGTGTTGTTGACAGTCGTGCTGTCAGTCAGTTTGGCATTTGTTTTGGTGTATATTAAATGATGTTGTTTCTTTGCTGCTGTTGTTGTTGTCGCTCATATGCACTTTTATTCTCACTATCATTATTCAGCCAGTGAGTCAGTGTGGGTGAGAGATTTGTTGTCATATTTTATTAAAATGGATTTATTTTTAGTAAGTACTTACGAGTAAAACTGGGCAAACACAGGGAAAACAGATTCATGTTAAGAGTACATACATACATACATACATACATATGTACATAAGTTTGTTTATGGGTGGAAATGTGTTTAGGCTTTCGATGGCGATAAGGTGCATAAATATTAAATAAATTAAGAGGTTTGGTTTAGTTTTAAAATCAGGTGTATGTAATTTATTTGAATAATGATTACAAAAATTCCAAGAATCAGCATTAAAACGGCTGTAATGAGTGTCATTAAAATTCCAGGGAAATCTAACATAGATTTTAATAAAAAAAAATAAACGATATAAAATTAGAAGCCTCAACATAAGAAGACAACCAAAGTTACCCACAAGTTGCCATTAAGTTTGAAAATCAGCTGGATTTAAATAAATATTCAAAGTAGAAGAAATTGCAGATTGTTAGCTAAAAAGATAGTTTTTCACTTTTATGTTCAAAAGTTATTAATCCCCCATTTACACACGCAAGTGTTAGTGCAAGTAACTCAATACATTGACATTTATTGTACTAATACCATCATACTTCTGCAAGTTTTGAACTCACACGCAAGAGATTTTTATTTTACTTGCATGTCGGTAAAATGACAAAAAGCATAAACAGTGTTACCTTATAAAGTTCAAATTTTAATTTTAATAGATAACTTACAAGTACATTATTATTTGATTTTAAATACCGCAAAATAACATGAAAAAGTTAAAGTAAAATATGGCTTTTTTCAAATCCCATTTTCCATTCCATTTTTTTTTAGTGGTAACGCTGGGCATTATAAATAAAATTGTGTAAACAAATGACTAATGGAAAGAAAAATTTCCCAGGAATATAAAGTTGTTTATGAAAATTTTCAAACACATTAAATTTAGAAATATTTTAAATATTTCAATGGTGTTTTTTTTCGCAAAATTTTATCAAAACTTTTGCTTTTGCCTCTCTACGTCTGCAAATCTCTTTGTTCATAATATCGTATTGGCCGATTATTTTATTATGTTGTATATTTCATTTTTCACATTTCGCACGCATTTAAATTGTTTATTTCCTGTTTAGCTTCAAATGCTAGACGATGCACAAGTAACGAGATTCATACACTTTGCCACTGTCTCTGTCTGTTTGTCCGTCCAACTCTCTGATTGTTTGTCGTTGTTGCCGATCGTTAAAATTAACCAACCACACATTGTCGGCAAAAGAAAAAAAAACACATAATTTGTAACTTTAAACATGACCCCGCTTCCGTTTTGTTTTTGTGTGACCTGCCCCTGTTATCCGCACGATTATCTAGAAAATTTAAAAACGAGCCCCAGACAGCCTGAAATTTTATGAGCATTTTATTTGCAAGAAGATTATTGTATGGACGTTTAATGTTGTTTTCATATGCATGTGTTTTTAATTTCAAACAAATGTCTGCACATTTAGTTCAATTAAGTTTAGAATATACATATCTTTGAAATTTTCACAGTGCAGAGCTCGAAAAATGCAGCACAAAACTTGCAGTGGCGGGAAAGACAAGACCATGATTCAGCATCCTTCATTCACTGGAAACTGTTAGATAAATCTGATAAAATTTAAAATTGAAAAAGTCAAATTTTAACTATTATTTTTGACCAAAAAAATATCGGTCAAAAAATAATTATTATAAAATACCTTTTTGATAAAAGTCAGAAAAATTAAAGTCTTTTAGTTTATTATTCCTTAGCATAACAGCATCAATATGCTGTATTCAAATATCTGATAGACAAATTATATCCACCTGACTTTTTGATTTTAAATTTTGAAAATAAATGTTGTTTTCGGTCCCCGATTTATTTACATTTTATGGCAAAGTTTAACTGGTCACTTGGGTTGGTATTCTCTGGTGAAAACTAATTTTTTTAGTCTAAAAATACTAAAAAATTTATTGCTTTAGGCTGCTGTATATTCAATCAGCTTTTCCTGGACATTAATTCTGAATAATGACCATTTTTTTTTGTAAAAAAAAAAATTATGAAACTTAAATTTATTGAAATGAATTTAGTATGACATATTCGTTGCTGCTTCAGTTGCCTCAACAAGAAGTTTTGTCATAAATTGAAAGTGGCGGCATTAACAAAAAAAAAAAAAAAAAAAAAAAAAATTAGAAAAAACGGAAATATTACAAAAATCACCACCCACCCGCTTCTCCGCTGCTTTGCTGATCATCAGCCACCAAACTGATTGCTTCCTGCCCAGCAAACAAAAAAGTAATATTGGCCTATAACTACTGGGTTTTGTTTACCTGTACATACATATGTATGTATGTAGATATTTTTTAACAAAAGCTTTTCCATAAGCCATTTGTTTGTGTGTGTGTGTGTGTGTTGAAAATGCGTGACATGCGTGCTTGTTAAAATTTTTGAAAAAAAAATTATTTTTTTTTTTTAAAGCATTAATGATTATAAAATACATACTGACAACCGCAGAGTGTAAAAATATTTATAGCACATACTCGTTTACAATAAAGTGTTGCCTATACAAACAAAATTCTATTTCTAACGAAATGTGTAACAAATGGTTACAATGATATTTATCTTCTTGCACATAATTATTTGTATGCACACATTACAGCACACACACACACACACACACACATTTCAGTTCTAAATGGGGTCTTTTTGTAGTATTTAAAGTAAAAAAAAATTGTGGTTTTTTTTTCATGATAAAATTTTATCTTTTTAACGTGGAAAATTTATTGTAATTATTTTTTGAAATGAAACAAACTGCTATTGCCTTCGTTTTTCATTCAAAATTGGTATTGCGTAAAACAAATCTGGTCAAAGAAAGAAAAATATTGAAAATTTGGTCTTTGAAATATTAAAATTTTGTAAATTTTTAAATTTATGTACATATGTATATTTTTAGACATTTAAATCAAAACGACTCACGAATTATTTTTTTTTTCTTTGCTTTGCTTTTGTAGGCAAAATCTATTTCATAATCCCAACCATCTTAAATGTGGGCGCAAGGCAATGTAAGCCACAGAACACGGGTGATAAGGAAACTCAGTGTCCTGCAAAAGTAATGAATTTCACGACGCTGCATCCCGAGATCATCTACGATACAAAAATGGTGCTAAATTTATGGCAAATGAAAACCATCTAATTCGTACAGAAAAAGTGGTAAGTTTGAGTTTTATATCATTAAGTTCCCGAGAGTTTCGAAGCCATGGAAACACAAATTTGTTGCTCTCCCAATATTCAAATAAATTAGCTGACATATCGAAACGCTTTTCTTTGTAATTGTCTATTTCAAAATAAACTTTGCGAACATATTACCTATGTCACGAATTTTGAATTGATTTTTATTATCGATATAAAAGTCAAAAATAACTTTTGTTTTTCATTTAAAAATATAAAAATCAAAAATAACTTTTATTTTTCATTTGAAAAAATAAATATCAAAAATAACTCTTATTTTCTATCTAAAAATATAATAATCAAAAATAACTCTTATTTCTTGATTTTTTTTTTATAAAAGTCATAAGAGTTACGGTCCCTGGTACGAACACCACTATTTTTTCTTTTTATTTTTTTTACAATTTTACTTTTAAGCCACGCAGCGCACAACAAGCCTGCACTGGCACATGGGCTAGCATAACCCTCCTTCCAACCTATTCTAAACTACTTTTAAAACTCAAACATTTTCTTTTGTTGGAGTAAAAATACCAGGGACATGACTCATGTTCAAATGAAAATATTGCTGCCTTTCAAGTGCAAATAAGATTTTTGTTTTCTTAATAACAAAAAAAAAATTAATTGTAAATGTTTAAATCAGCATCTTGCAAGATGTTTCTCTCAATTGCATACATTAAACTTGAACTCGCCAAATAACTATATAGAGAATAACACGTGCATTCATTTGCTCAAAAGTAATTTGATAAAATTTTTCTTTACGAAATAAACAAACTACTTCAGTAAAATTTAATCCACTAAAGATTAAATAAAGAAGAAAACAAACAAAAAATATGAATCAACAGATTTCAAAGCTTGTTTGCAAACTTGTGTTAAGCTTTTTATTTGAAATGGACTTTTGTTTTTGTTTTTAATTAAAAATTCAAACAATGTCTCAACTATTATCGTTAAAAAGAACACGAAAAAACGACTACATATTTTAGTTTAGTAGTAGTTTTGCTTTTGTTTTATTTTATTCGCTTTTATTTTTTAAAGTTTTAAAGAAATAAATGTTATGAAAAGAATTTCAATTAGAAACAAAAGAAGAAAATGGAATTAAAATATCAAACTAAAGACAAACAGGAAGTTGGACTTAAAAGGTATTGGAAAAAATTTCCAGAAAAATATGGAATTTTAATTTCAAAGAAGGATTTCTCAGATAAGCAAAAATAGTTGATAGTTAGAAAATTTATTTTTGGCCAACAAATTAGTAAACGATTTGCGATGCCTTCGACAAACTGCTTTAAGTTAATGATCTTATTATGGAAGGCAACAATTAGTGAAAGTTGTTTGAACATTTCTAATTCTCATTGATTGTTCATGGGAACAATTATGGAATAAGTAGTTGGGTTTCAAACACACTTTCAAGTTTCTTTTTCGAGTCTACTGATGAGTTGATTAGCATCAACGAAATGTCGGCGGCATGTAGACGACTGGAAAAAAAAGTAGAAAATATTAATAACTTCTATTTTTAGACCTAAAATAAAACTTGATTAATTGTAACCTTAACTTTAAAGAGCCTCAAACATTATTTCGAGTATTGATCTCTTAACTGCGCTGAGAAAAAAAAATTATTTAGAACTGGTAATTAAACGTGAAAAGAAACCCGTTTAATATCCACGATTTTTTTTCTCGTTACATTTAAAGCAGAAAAACTGTTCCATTGACAATTCTATTTGTAGTGTCGGTTTGCCGTCAAAACATGTAGAACGTGTAGCTGGCAATAAATCACAATAACTACACCACACGCATACAAATGCAGATGTAGATTTTCAGAAAACATCATTTAATAAAATTTAATTGAATGATGGCCCTCTCAATAAATGATAACAATAGAGAACAAAAAAAAAACTATAAAAGTATATATTTTTATTAGAAAATTATATTGAATTTTCTGACTCTGACTCTTATTATGAATGAAGAATATTGTTGCGCTGTTTTGTAAAGGCGACGCAAAAGTCGTTCGTAACTCAACGTCTTTAGCACCCATCAACTTCCCAACAGGAACAGTGTTGATGGGTTCATACACCATCATCATTTTTTAAGGGCAAAATGAAAAAAAAAAACGAAAAACATTCGTGTGTGTGTGATTTCTTTTTTAAACCAGCGTTACCACATCGCCAAAGTGATCGTTCGAAATATTTTTTTCAAAATACCCACAAAACTACATTTAATGCTGTTAATTCTTTATTATTAAATATAAAAAAATTTCAAAAACAAGTCAAAGAGAATAGAATAAACTATTTTAGAGATACATTTTGATAAAATTAAAAGAAAAACAGTATTGAGTAGCTGTTTTAACAATAGAAAACTTCCACATCACCGTTTTTTTTTTTTTCGAAGAATAAACGACAAATAAACCTATAAATAAAACGTTAATGCACAAACGTAGTTCCAAATTAATTACCAAACTAATACGGGAAAGTCAAAATATTAAAAAAAAAATATTGTAATGGCAACGCTGAAAGCAATAAAATTTATTTGCATGTGTTAGTAATTAAGTTGTTATTGTGTTAGTTTCCATCAGCTATGTATTTCTTGCAGGGTTGAGCATGACTTGTACATGACGCCGGCAGAGCAACGGTATTAATTCGGTAATTTTTTTTTTTTTTTTTTTTTTGTACATGGAGAACACGTGTGTCCAAACTATTCATAATTTTTAATTTGTCATAGTGTATATTTCGTTCATATTTCATTATTTTATAAATACTGTATGTATATCCACTAAATTTTTGTATTTTTAAATCTGTAAAATGTTATTTTTGAATCACTTTTCTGTGATTATTTTCATGAGAGCTAAACTGTCAAACAGAAAATGACAATTCATGGCGAACTTGGATGCTCGGGCATATGCTCGAGCATGGCCGTAACATGAACATGAGCGATCTTCATTAGCCATGAGCAATGTTCGACATCATGTTCATACCAAGTTGATGGCTAGTGGAGACCCCTAGTAAAGAAGTGGCTGGTGTTTCACTATGGACACAGTAGCATTATAATAGATAGTGAAGCAGCTTTAACTGGAGCATACTGCCGTAACAAAACGGAACCTTTCTAGGACCCAAGTGAACCGATCTCATGACCGGCAGCCCGCGTAACATAACATAACATACTGCTGCCTAAATTTGTTCATGAAAATGAATCTAATTACATATGTCAATAACATCGACGATGTGTTGGGTAAAAAGGCAGTGTCTTTCTAGGATCAGTTTGCTGACAGAGTTTACTACTTTCCTTGTTGAAATGGGGTCACGAAAGATGCTGCTTGGCAACCACATGCTCTTACATCTTCCGAAATCCGAATCTGAGCATCATTCTATTAGTCACTGCTGACTAATCTGATCGTAATTTTAGGAACCATGTTAGATTTACCTCTCAATGGCTGCTATCGTAGTTCTCATAATGGAATGTAGAGGAGATTGATCTAGGTAGATAGTTTTCATAGACCACATTTATGATTTCAAAGAATCTATGGCCCCAGTTTGTACAAAAATAAACAACACCACTAAACACTGAAAAAGACAACACAAGAACTCTGGTTCTATTTTTAAACGCAATAACTCGTGAGCATTCTAATAAAGAATGTAAAAATGTGGCTTCATTTTCTTAAGCTTAAGCATTTCCAATAACCCAAATCCCACCGACTTGCACTAAATTCTTCAATTTCAAGGTCATTGCGCAGCATCTCTGTTTAAGTCACCCATATTTGTGAAAAGTACAAACAGTTGCTGTTAATTATTTAATTAAATATGGAAAAAAAAATAATTATAATGGGTACATAAAATGAAATAGATATTTAAATAATTAAATAATACTCACAGTAAGCTGTTACCACAGCCAACAACGTCAGCCATTTAATTATATTTGTAAATAGTCCCATCTTGGTTTGCAGCATGCGCTGTTTGCTTTCCGCTATCGAGGAGTACAAGCACAAATAGAATTCAAATACACTTGTCGTAAATGGCACGAAGGCTAAGATTTTTCTGTTCAGGTTGGTTGGTTGATTTGTTGTTGGTTTTTGTGAGCTGTTTACCACAGAATGTAGTGTAATTTGATTTGAATGAATTACACGTTAATTTGAATTATTTAACACGTTTCTATACAACACAATATCGATCGATGTCTGTTTTCTAAAACGCCAACTGATTTGGTGTGTTAATTTTCAACCTGTAAATTTAAGAATATAAAGCGTTAAGCAAAAAAATCGCGATGTGTTTTATAAAGGGCGGGCGGCAGAAAAAACCCAGAAGGCTGAAAAGAAATAAAAAATAAGAGATTAGTTAATTAATAAATTTTTGAGGTGGAAATAGAAAATTAAAAATTCATATAAATAAAAAGATAATTCTCAATATAATGCAAGTCCTCATCATGAAATCTACACAAAAAACCTGACTTTGGGCAACAATTTGCCGATTCTTTATGGGAATTCGCCATTTTCTATATAAAGACCCTTGAGTATTATTTGTGGCGAGAATATAAATGTCTAAACTTTTCCGCTCTTTTATTGTGAGGATGATGATGGTATTTGGGATATGGGAGATTTTCTTAATACAAGAAAATTGGGAGACAGAGAGAGAGAGTTGGAAAAATAACAGCATATTTAATAGACAACAAGAGAAGATTCTATTTTTTAGAATAGTACAGCCTTAAACAAACAAGATGTGAAGAAATACAAGCAAATACATGCATATATTTTTGGAATACAGGCCAAGCAAAACCCGTGACCTTTCACAAAATTATTTACCGCAATAATACTGATTTCAGAAAATTGTGAAATTTCTAAAAATGTTTGGTGACAAAGTACAGTAAATGCAAAATTATGACTCCGGTTTTTAATAAGATTTTTGTAGTAATCGAGCACATTCACAACCCTTAAACTACGAAAGCTTGGTGTATGTATGACAATACTTCGCCAAAAAAAAAAAAAAAATTATATACCGCTGCAATACACCAAACACAAAAATTGGATTTTAGTTTCTAACGCTATACATTTATATAGGTAATTCTTAATCAGAATCAAGTTCAACCCCTACACTGAAAAAAATTTCGCTCTAATGAATTTATTTCATTAATATGTTTTTATTAATCCAATGAAAATCTTCATTACAGCAATTATTTTTCATAAATCTAATGAATAAAATGAAAAACTGTTCATTAATTTGTATGATTTCCTTAAAAATTATTATTGAATTTATGGGGTCGGCTTTAGTTTAATGGTACCAATTGCCATAAACTGAAAAAAATGTGCTGCCAGACGCTTACACTTTTTGTACGCGAAGCCGGTTTTGGTTATACCATGGAGGAGAAAATCTCTCTCCAGCTGGCCGCATATCTATGAAAAATTTTATGAAATAAAAAAATACGATTTTAGATCTTTAATACCGTTTATGAATTCGCGATTTTATGTTCTGCGCAAAAACTTTTTTCTCTGGCAGCATTGTTTTACCAATATTTGCTTATTTTCCTTCTACATCGAATTATTAAGAAACTAAAAGCCTCCGGTAGACTTTGACTTCAGTTTTGGGAGGTCCACGACCCCCTCTACAAACCTATAAAACTAATTGCTTTCAAAGTCTGGCTCTTTAATCTAAAGTTTTCCTCAATGAACAATTTCATTAAGTCAATATATTCTTCTATCGAGTTTTCAATTCTTATTTGATTTGTAAGTATATATGGTAACATATTTTAATATTTCGCAAAGGTTTTGTAGTCTGCTGCGAGTAACACCTAAAAAATGGCATCACAAATTTTAGCTTTTCATCCCTCATGGTTCGAAAATTACTGCTAATTTTTACAATTCCTTATATGGGGTCACCCTTTAGTTTTTAACTTTTTGTTGTTTTTAGTAATTGTTATTGTAGCGTGGCAGACTAAAACAACTTCTTGTGAAAATTGCAGCTCTCTTGCTCTTTTCGTTTTGGCGAATGGAGGCTGTGACGGGTAGACGGACGGATGAGCGGTCAGTGAAGTCCCAGTAACAGGGTTCCATTTTCACTCGATGAGTAAGGAAGCCTAAAAACTATTGCTCAACGACAAAAGCTGGATAAAGTTCAAATTACCAAAAGCCAGAAATTTTTAAATAGACACTGATTAGACAGGGGAGACACTCAACTCAACGCAACTCCCCCACTCACTCACTTAGAACACTTAAGGAAATATAAATTCAAAAAATTATTTAAGCCACAACTTTGTGACTGAAAACTGTGAGACTTTCAAAGTTTCCACCCCTTTGAAAATCCTCATAACTGGCTTAACACTTCCTTGGCAAAATATGTGAAAGGGTTTATGTTGTTCTGTGGACGACGCTGTTGTTGTTGTTGTCGTTGGTCTGTCAAATACAAATATTGTTGTCACTTGAAGTGAAATGAATCTTTGCAGAATTTGCTTCGGGTTTCCCTTGACAAATTCACATGTACATACATACATACATACTTATACCTAAATATTTTGCTTAAACACAACACAATACAATATTGAGGAAGAAATACAAAATGATAAAACAAAAGTTTTGCTTAAAACAAACGACATGATGTTGATGATGATGATGATGAGGAGGATTTTTGTGAAACTCTAATAAAGTGGAAAATTAAGGGCATTTAAAACAGAAATGAACAATAAATACAACAACAACAAAAAGTGAATGAGTAAACGACGTTTAACTGTCAGCCATTCATTCGCTCGTTCGGTTGCCTTTTTAAGAACTTGATATGTATTTGAAATTGAGAGCAACTTTTGTGTTGTATTTAAAAGTATAAATTTTTAAAAGGATTATAAAAACAGCTAGTGAAGCAGAAATTCAAACTTTTCGCATTAAACTTCTCCTTTTCAATGACTTCCTGGGGGTTGTCTTTTGCCTCTATTATTTTACTAATTTTGAGTGCATACTCAAAATGTTTCCTGTTCATTTCTTTTTTTTTTTTTTTTTGTTGCAAATTTAATTTAATTAAATGCTCTAACATGCTACTTGGCTTGCAGTTGTTCAAATGTTGTATTTTAATTTATATACATATATATATTTCTTCATTTTCTTTTTTCCAGTTGGCCATTAAAATTTGTTTCACCAGCTCCCACTTTTTTTTTAACACACCAATTTTGAAAATCATCTGTTTAAGTTTATTTAAAATTTATGGCCCTTCAGCGAAAATGCAGTTTCATTTTACACAAATGTAGTGCTTTTTACAGATTGAGAGTTTTTTTTAAGGGCATTTTTATTTCAAATTTATTGAGCTGCTTAAGAGTTTATTGTTGAAATTTTATTTGATTTCTTAAACGGTCACGCCAAACACTACTAAAAAGACATAAACAATAATTTTCAAAGAAGATAGAAAACGAAAGAAACGAAAATATATAACAAATTCTTTTGAAGCATTTTAATTAGACATTTGGTCACATCAGTGGGAGTTGAAAAATTTATGACGTAAAAAAGATCAATGATCTCTAAAATAGAAAGAAAACAAACACCCCTTTTTATGTCAAAAACGTTGTTACAATTTGTGGAGTTTAAAATGCACTAATTTTAATCATAAAACGTTTCAATTGATTTAAACAAAATGCAACAGGGCTGTTGCAACGAAAACGAGACAAACACGTGACCAGCATTAAGTTTAATAAATGGCCTTTTGTCAATTGAAAAAGAAAGCACGTTTTAGAAAAAAAAAATAATAATGTGGGACTGAAAACCCCGCATGAAATCAATTAAGAAATTACATAATAAATTGACAAAAATTCTAAAAATATGTAAGTATGTGCTTTGAAAAATGTTTCTACTTTAAGAGAACTCTCTGAAAGTAAAGCTTTTTTGAGCTAAAAAAAATAAATAAATAAAATGTCTCTAAAAGAAACCGTGGAAAATATACATATATAAAAAAATCTAATATTTAGTTATTTTGACCCTTTTTTTCTTATATTTTATATATTTATATATACTCAAATACTCAAATTCTCTAATAAAAAGACCTTAAGCTCAAATAAATATATAAAATATAAAAAAAAAATGTATTGCCAGAAATGTTTATACCCTTCACAATTTTCATTTCGAACCAAAATAATATAGACCCTATTCTGGATCAGAATTAACACGAAAAAAATCGATTAATGCATTTTTCAAGTTTTGGGAAAAAGTGCAAATGCAACGGAATAGTGAAGTATAACATGTGCAAAGGGTTAAAGGCCGTGATACAACACTATCCTACTCAATCGTACTATTCATTTTCTGAAAACTGCTGGCTAAATCTGATAGAATTCCGTCCTACTTTAAAAAGTCGCATCAAAATGGCCACACAGTGATTATACTTTTGTAAACATCTTCGAAAGGGCAACCCTGATCGCATAGAAGAAGATAGTTTTTGAAAATTTTCAAAAAATTATCAAAACGGACAGACTTATCACTTATCACAAATTCTTTCACACACACACACACACACACTTTAAGTCCAGACTATCACATTTCCTGAGCACACATGTCATTTTCAACAGATGATACCAGATAAAGGCGCTTGTTTATACTAGGGGTTACCACCATTCAAATACATTTGCTTTTTCAAAATATACACAGTTTAAGTTTAAATAAAAAAAATGAACAGAAGAAGCAAAATTCAAAGAAAACAAAGGGCAATAAATAAATGTGGGACGCTCATACAATTGACTCCTCTAGAGGCAATCTCTTGTTTATAATTTTTTTTCTATAGAAGCGCCCCTAAAGGAAAGAAATAGCGGTTCAGCAAAAGTATTGACAGGGACAATTTAGTGGAAATCGGTTTAACCCCTCTAGGAGGGAACAACTAGCAGTTATGAAACTTTTCGTGGATTCGGTATTTTCTTCCATTTTTGGCTCCTATGATGAGCATGTTACAATAATAGGGGTTTTATCGTATGCTAATCTTTCTACTAAGGAAGTTAGTACAACGATATTCAAGTTTTAATGTACCTAATTTTATATACAAATTTTAATCAGCCAAATTTTATTAATTTATCACTTTTTGTTGTTCTTTTTAATTTTTTCCTATAAATTATTTTTACTCATAGACAATGTTTATAATTGTTTCCCTTCTTGCGGCATTAAAATTCTTACCAAAATTTATATCCAAAAATAAAAAATATGTATTCAAAAATTCATAAGAAATTTACCCCCCTTGAAATAACTTAATTAAATACATTTAAATGAAAAGAAAGAGGAAGGCAGTGATGATTGACGGTTAAAGTGTTTTTATGTGTTTTTTGTCAGGAATTTCGATACGTAAAAGGGAAACATATTGAAATAAAATTAAAAAATTTACTGCTTGCAAATTTTGAAAATACACATGGTCATAAAATGATTTTGAACAGGAGCGGAGGGAAATTTTTATTGGATTCTCTACATTATTGGCTTCAACAAAATCTTATTGAAGGAGAATTAGAAAGCAGCAATGGAACAACAGCAGCGAGTTGGAGCATTCAAAAAAGGTTCTAAGCTTTGATGCTAGTAGGGCGAAATTTGTTTTAAACTTAGATAGAAAGAATACTGGCACATGCAGACCCTCGTGGTGTCGAAGAGTAGTCAATGGAACACCTGATTACTGACTGCATGGCACTTGCACATATGTAGAAGAAATATAGTGTTGGGCCAACAGGATTTGCAAAGACTTCCACTGAAGGTGCTGCTGCAGTTCCTAGATGTATTAATTCCTTAGGGAATAAGGGATACAATATATGTAGATCAACCACTGGTCCTCATTACATTACATACATTTTGTCTTACATTATATTTACTCAAAGATAGTTCGTTCAATCACGAATGCCCTGATCGGCCCCTGGTTTAAATTAATTCATAATACCTACAAAAAGATAGGTAAATGTATTTCGATAAAAACAACATTCTTTGTTTTCTCAAACGATTTTGTAATTTAATATCAAGGTATAATTGTATTCTTTAGATTTGGAATGGAATTATTTTAAAGTATTGATTTGTTTTCATTTAACCTCAAAAACGTTTTTGCACTTGGCAACAAATACATACAGACAAGCATGTGTACACACGTGTGTGGAAAAACTTTTATATGAAAAATATTTGGAAATGTCAAGACTGTCACCAAAAAAAAAAAAAAAAAAAAAAAAAAAAAAAAAAAAATTTATGAAAAGGAAATGACAAAAAAAATGATATCCTCTATAAAAAAAACACTTGTGTCTATTTGTATAAATATGAGTGCATACATGCATAAGTACATATGTATGTAGTATATGTATGTGAAAAACATTCATCTTAAAAAGTTGTAGTGAGAGACAAAACTACACAGTGATTGGCATTGCGGTTCTTTGCGAGCCAGAGTTGCCCGCTAAGAAGTATTTCTATTTCATTTTACACACTATCAGTCGAAAAGTTTCTCGTGGCTTGAGTTACTGAACCGCCATCACTGAAAAGGAAAACCTATGTATGTGAGTTTCAATTTCTTCCAGCCTTTATAAAAAAAATTCTTGATTTTCAAATATCAACGAAATGATAAGACTGAATTTGTTGTCAAAAAAATTTGAGGAAAATGCTTCAAAAATATTCCAAGTAAAGTTTTTGGTACATGAGAGTATTTTTGTTTTAGTACTCCACTGTTGATTTCCAGCAGCATGACAAAGCACATCAAAAACAATTTAATATCAACACATGAGCATGAAAAGCAGCAACTGCATTCAAAAAAAAAAATTAGTATAGTACCAACAACTTTAAAAAGAAATAACAACAACTAAAACTATAAAAACAACTACATGTGATTAATAGAGAAGTAACTGCACATTTGAGCAAGAGGTTAATATCCTAAAACACAGTTGCATAAAAGGGGAGGGCAAGCCAAATGTGTAGAATATAAAAAAATAGTAGGTATGAAAGAAATAATAAAAAGAAGATTTAACAGTAAGGACCACAGCAACAACGACAACAACGATAAGAAGACAAGGCAGTAGTCTAAAACTGAGGAAAAAAACATAAAAAAAAATACAATTTCAAAAGAAAAGAAATAAAAATCCATTAAATAAGACATCATGCTTGTAAAACACCCCAGAGGAATAAACTTAATAAGGATGCTGTTACTAAAATGAAATAACAAGAATAAAGGAAGTATTAGAAAGAAGAAAAAAATCCACATATTTTGAGCAAAACAACAACTGAGTGATAGGCAAGTTTAACTGTGCAGCAAAATTTAAGTGAAAAAGGAACAAAGATCTAAAAAACACATGCCTACATACAACATATTTTGAAATTCGAGATAACCACTTAAAAAAATACCCTGCAACAAAATACAAGTTGCAAAGAAGCAAGCGCTTTCACATTGTATATTATATTTGAATGTTGTTTAGGCTTGACTATGTGTGTGTGTGTGTGTGTAGCGAACAGTGTTAATCCCAGCTGTGTAAAAAAATTAAAGGTACCTTCAAAGAGGAAAAACTTAAGTGATAGAACACATTACACAGCATAATTTCCTATCACCATTACTTCTTGTTCTTGTTTTCGTTGCCACAATTATCATCAGGTTCTTTTTAGTTTGACAGTTGTTACAATAATATTTGACAGCATTAAAGTGTACATATGTACATATGTATGTATGACCGTGACATGCGCATTAAATAATTGATACATTGCAACAAAAAAAAATATATTTTAAAACCAGAAAAACAACACCAGTGTTAGAGTAGATTATAATACTATAACAGAACGAATAAATTTTATGATGCTTTCAATGGAAACGTAATAATAAAAAATGTATCCAATTTTAATTCAATTACTTTAATTATTCGCACTTAATTGCACAATTAAAAACTAAAGAGGTGTTTTTGTTATACTTTTTTGTGACAGTTACGCAGAATTCATACAAAACTCAGGTTTCAAAAGTTTTAATACAGATGAGATCAATGACCACTGCCCATGTCACAGTGCAATATTAAGATTTTTTGCGTTTTTCTGTTATGAAAACTACAATTCTAAGGTAATCAATGTGTCAGTTTCTTGAATCAAATGTCCGATTAATCTTTGTTTAGCATTTTATTAATAATCAATTAGAAATAACAATTTATATAATAGTTTATTATTTGCTTTAAGGCCACAGGAAGTTTTCAGAAAACCATCAAGTCATTTCCGCCGACATTTCGTTGGTGCCATCGAACTCGTAGATAGTACACTTGAAAACACTTATGACAATATGTTCAAACATTCTACTCCATATTCTATTATTTGCAAACACTTAATGAGAATTCCAAATTCTGTGAAATTGTGTTCTTACAGTTTTGGAACTCTCATCTATCCTGTACTGGCTTAGGTGTATGTCGCGAGATATGGGCAAACAAACCCCTCCAATCAACCTAACCTAACCTAGAGAGTGTTTTCAAGTCTCCTGACGAGTTGGTTGGCACCAACGAAATGTCGGCGGCATACATAAAGTGGGCCAAAAGAAAACATCCCATAGGAAGTTGCTCTTATTTTTGCAAATGGTGGCCTGTTTTTACGTTTGTGAACTAGACAGCTGTAGAATACAAGTGAACAAGCCATCGTGCCATCATGACCCCAAGAACGCAGAATAATAGTGTCTGTGACGAAGTGGACGATTTTTCGATCAAAATCATAATGAGCGATGAGGCTCATTTCCACCTCAGCGAGTACCTGAACAAGCAAAACTATCGTTTCTGGGGCACCAAAAATCCACGAGTGATGCATGAGGTGCCTTTACACCTGCTCAAAGTGACTGCATGGTGCTCTGTGCACGCCGGAGCAGTCATTAAGCCATTTTTTCTGCTGCAATTGAACGAATTAGGTCTGGAGGACATGTGGTTTCAACAGGACGACGGAGCAACGGCACACACTGCGTGAGCCACAACCGATATTTTGAAAGCCAAACAATATCGGATAACTTCTTTTGGCCCACCTGTTAGACTTGCTGAAAACTTAGACAGAAAGCAGCTCTAAGATTTTATTTTAAGCTCTACACATAGAAAAACTAACAAATTAAAAAAGTAGAAAGCAAGCTGAATTTTATAATGTTCGTTGAGGATATGTGAAGTTAAGATCAAAGCCAGTTGCAATCATCTGCCACTATGCTATGTTTCAAAACAATTATTCGAAGTGGGTGAATCGTTTCCGAACGAACTTTCTCAGAACTAAACAAAGTGCTTGTTCCGAACCAGTGGGTGATTTCAGCTTAACTCTCGCAAATGAATGTACACGTATTCTCAATTTAACCGTTTACTGATTCTCTCTATCTCACCAAAAACACATACATATGTACATATTTGTTGTTTGATGGCATTAGTAGTAACTTGATGGGTGTATTACTGCTAAACTACTAAACCGATTTCAATCAAATTCAGATTGTGCACATCTGTACTGCAAAATATTTAAAACAGTTTCAAAAATCGGTGCCGAAATACGGACGTAAAAGCGATGAAGGCCTCATAGATTATTATCAGAAGAAGTTATCCAAAGGAAATCAAATTATTGGCAAAAAATATACAACTAAAGAATAAAATAGAGAAGCCCTCAAGCTCAAACTGAATCGAGTTTAAAATTTAAACAATTTTTAATAAAATAAAAAAAGTTTGCCAAGCCGCAAAAGTAGTTGCAACATTTTTAGCATTTCCTCTGAGCCCATCCATGCCGCCTCAATAAAAAAAAAAAAAAAAACAATTTCTAACAGCATGGCCGCTGAAAGAAATTTACTCCCCGGAGTCATGCTCTTCAGTCAATGAGCCACATGGACATGAATCATACAAAAACAAAAATTTTACGGTTTCCTTGTTTGAATAGAAATGAAATGATTTTATTGAGTACAATACACATACATACATGCGTATGTAAATAAAGCACTAGAAACAACAAAAATAACGGAATTTACATCAAAATACACAAACAAGAAAGTGAGTAGTGCAAAAGTGCCAGAGAACATGAAGGGTTCTCGCGCAGCGTAAAACGAAATACATACATACATAATATGTATGTTACAACAGCAACAAAGAGTTTATTTAATATGTACATACATACATATGTATGTATGTTCAGAAAAAAAAGTAACAAATTCTTCACCCAGTACACACCCTTTTGAACAGGGGTGGTGGGCGAACACATACACAGACGCACTACTGCCAACACGCATTTGAACAAACTTTAACGCAAATTTACACAAGAAAGTCAAAATAAGAGCATGAAAAACAAGGAAAAATCAATAAAGTGGTAGAAGATTTTAAGGATATTTTAACTAAAATCGTTGCAGGAGATTTTATTACATATTCATAAAAGAATTTGTTAATTAATTAAACCAACCAGCCAACAAGATGCAAATACATATGTATTTCAACCAATACATAAGCATTATGAATAAATGCCATACAAAATGCATTAAACAACAATAACAACAACGGCAGCAAGAAAATTAATAGTTAAATAGAGAAATAAGCAACTAACGGAAAACACCACCCTAAAAAATGAGTTGTTGTTGAATGAAACTTTTTGTACGGAAATTGAGGCAGTTAAAAAACGGAGTAGATAAAGTACTCAATTCAACTAGAAAAAGTACTGACTCAGGGTATATTAGTTAGTTCAAAGGACATTTAAATATCAATGGGTAAGTGGTCTTACTAGAGGGCTTGGAAATTATTATGTTCACTAATGGCAAATTCAAATTAGCCAAAAACAATTATTTGCAAACGTGTCCATTGCGAAATAATAGCTCAGACGTTATACAAGGTGGGTCAAATGAAATCACCTCATTGTAAGTTGCTCTTATTTTTGCAAATGGTGGCTAATGTCAAATCCGTTTTTACGTTTGTGCACTAGACAGCTGTAGAATATAAGTGAACAAGCCATGGAGCGATACGCTGCCCAAGAAAGCGGAATAATCGTGTCTATGACGAAGTGGACGATTTTTCGACAAACATCATAATGAGCGATGAGGCTCATTTCCACCTCAGCGGGAACGTGAACAAGCAAAGCCATCGCTTCTGGAGAACCGCAAATAGACTAGTGGTGTGCTATGAGCTGTTACAGCTGCTCAAAGTGACTGCATGGTGCACTGTTCACGCTGGAGGTGTCATGGGGACATTTTTTTTCGAGGACAACGCTCTATAGGGTCATGTTAACCAAGTTTTTTTTGCCGCAATTGAATGAATTAGGTCTGGAGGACATGTGGTTCTAACGGGACGGAGCAACGTCACACAGTGCGTGATTTACAATCGATATTCTGAAAGCCATACAATATCGGATGACTCCTTTTGGCCCACCTGTTATTTGGGTTTATTCGAATCCTTTTTTTTTATTTAATATTAGTATTTTCTTGAGCTAAAGGTACTTTGGTACATTATTTTATTTTTTCTCGAGCTATAAGTCCCTCTATTTATTTTATTTTCCGATATTGTACTCTCTTATCCGAAGTAGAGCGAAATATCGGCAAATGAAATCAATAAATAGAGGCATTTATAGCTCACAAAAAAGGGTCGAACCAGCTTTTACTTTTATTATTATATATTTTTTATATTTTTGCCGAACTCGACTTAAATTCCGTTGCAGTCTCTGGCCTACATTTAGACTGAGAACCCTAGAAACAACTTGAAATGCACACGCCTCATTGTTGTAACCAACCTCATGTAAATTAGATCGTCGTAAAGAGTGAACTATTTAGAAGGTTTGTGAATTAGTTCAACTGCAAGTTCTGGAAAACATGAGTGGGTCTTCATTTAATAATTTAAGATTATTTTAGTTATTCCCTGTACCAGAAGTCATAGATAGCCCTCCAGACCACCACTTCCTTGTAGTCACTACTTCTCAGAAGTTTTGATTTTTCCATAAAGCCATTTATCTTCCCCCGAAATTTCTTATATGAAACTCCAAAAATAATTTCAGATATCCCATGTACCAGGGGTTATAGTTTAACACTGTTGGTCCTTCAGACCAACATTTCTGTATGGTCACTTCTTAGCAGAGGTCCATATTTTTCCATAAAACCCACTCATCTTCTCCACAAATGTATTCTGTTAAACAAACCAGTGCTCCGTTAACTTCAGAATTGGTCTTCGCTAAAAGTTGTGGTTTGAGTCCGGGTACTAAAATTCGTATTTATCTTTACAAACATGAAAAACAATGACAAATTCGAAAATATTTCTAAAAATTATGCAAATGTAAACTTCATTTACAAACGCCTCCTTTTTTGTGGCGCTGAGAATTTCAAATTTTTTATACAAAGCCACAACAATTTTTTGAAAAACTTTCAAATTTGTTATTGTTTTTCATATGAATTCTGACGTTGCGCTGCAGTTTACAAACTTTTGGCCTGAATTATAAATTTTTTTCTAATCTACTTAACATCAGTTTGGAACTATTTTATAATCTACATTTTTTTTTTACAAATCCAGTTCCAGTCTTTAATAATCTCATGAATATTTTTCCTTCGTCAAAATATCTATCCATTCATGTTCCTGCATAAAAAGTACCTTTTTGTTAAACACAAGATTTAATCCTAAATAATTCATCCCTGCCACCCTTAAAAGAAGTTTAGTTACACAAAAGACCAACAACACAAAAAACACAACCAGCAGAGTACCGAAAAAAATGTTGTTGGAAAAAGATGAAACAAGAAGAGAAAAAATCCAACAAATTACAACAAAGCTGATGAGTTTTAACACTGTCTGGCTTACCTTTTTGCATAAAGTTGCTGTTTAGGGAAAAAAACTGTATTAAACCTTTAATTTTTTATACATTTCTTTATTTATTTGATAGATAAAAAGATACATATAAAATACATATGTATGTATATTCAAAACACAGACAGTTGAAAATTTTGCAAAATGAAAAAGAAAGAAACTGCCACTAATCCTGGGGGGTGGCTGGATTCTTATTTAATTATTTTGCAAAACTGCTGCACATATGCATATACATATTTCTGGCTCAATTAATTTATCACCTTTGCTTTTAATTATTTCTTTTTTTTTCGTATTTTTTAAAGTCTGCGCTTAAATGCAGCTTTAGACTTTTATTTCAACACAATAGTTGAATATATTAAAGCACTTGTTTGTATGCCATCTATTTTGGAGCACCCACGTTTAACCGACCGGTTTTCTTTGGTTTAACTATGGCAAATATTTTTTTACACAAATTTTGCTTAACGCTGGCCTAAGCGACGTGACTCTGCTTTCAGAAAAAAGCAAACGTACCGCACAACGTCTAAACGATGACTGTCTGCTAATGGGCCATTAAAATTTTAGTAAACCTTAAATTTCCCTGTTTTTGGTGATTGTTGTGGCTGCAGGGGAAATGTGGGATTTTTTAGTTGTTGTAGTTTTTATTTTGATTTTACACATTTAACATTAAGTTTGTTTTGGTTACGATTGCATTGCAGGGGGTGATTGCAACGAAAAATAAAGCACCTGTTGATTTTGAGGCTAAATAAAAAGGAATTGATATACATACATATTGCAAAAGGAAATCCAAAAATAGAATTTCATAAATTGTTGCTAGTTCGCCGATATCGAAACAGTTTGTTCGGTCGTTCGTTCGCTCGCATAAAAATCAGTTAAAATTAAAATTTAATTTTATTTTTTTTTTTATATAGTGAAGTAGGTATGTATGTATATGATTTACAACTGTTAATAATTTTATCGTGTTTTCTAGTTCAACTTTTACTTCCTTAAAATTGAGAAAAAAAATTTGTTGTGATCAATATTTTTAAAGAAGACAAGAAAAGTAAAGTTGAATACTTCTTGACTGCAGTACATATGATGGCTGTTTCATGACCACCACGATGCGTTCGTCAGCATCCACATTTGCTTCGAACCGAGGCCATGTCTATTTGTGTACTGTTCTTAAGCAGCAGTGCTTATCCATCCTACCACCTGAGCTCTTCATTACTGACCAAGCTACCTGGATACCAGGTAGCCGCATAACTACAACAAATACAACACCAACAAACACTTGATGTGTGTGAACTACTGTCACCCATTTTTTTAACGTTTGTGTTGTGTATTTTGACAGTTCTTCAGGCTAAAAGCAGTAGTCAGCTGGGCTTGTAAGACTAGTACCTGGTATCGAGCTACATACATATACATATTGTTATTGACTGTCTATATTTAATCTTATTGATCAACTTTCCACTTTATCACTCTGTCTTACTGTTGCCAAATATGAGCTGTCAAGTCTAATATTTACAAAAATGGCGGCAAAAGAAAGTAGTATGCCCTTCCGCCGGACACCCTGTGTAGAGGAATAAAAATAATAAGCAAAATTACCGCAGAAAGTTTTTTTTTTTTTTAATATTTTATTCCCAAATTTTTCCCCAAACACCAAAAATCAAACTTCATTTTTTACTGCTTAAATATGCGTTTTTCTTTTTATTTAATATATTGATATATGTATACGCAGATTTTACTTTTTTAAACATTGATAATATAAAATGTTTTTTTGGATTTATTTTATTATTAATAATACGCATGTTTTTAAATGTATCGTGTTGAAATTTTACGAAAACATAAAAATGGAAAAAACACTGCTTCTGATTGGTATTACAACATGAGGAGGGATTAACGTCTCAAAATATAAAAATAAATGTGTCGCTAGCAGACTGCTTACTATAGAAAATTTATTGAAAACAAGAGAAGTTTTCTATTTAAAATTTTTTATGCCGTGCCTTAATATCGAAAAGCCTTAAATGGCTTTTTCTCAAGTAGAATTTTTCAGCAGAATTCTTGAAGTAACCGTCTACTTACATATTTTGAAATCTGCAAAATAAACTACACTGAAAAATATCTTTCTTAATTAACGACATGTTCGCATGTCAATAAAAATATGTTTTTAAAAATATTCCCAACATCTGGTTGGCAACGACTGGCCAAATAGGCAATGACGACTATATGTATGTGACTACGGTGACGATTCCAATAATAGAAGAGATTAATAACGGTCTGCGAAAATTAACTCCATTAAAAAGTCTCTTCTTTATCAATATAAAAATTAAACAATAAGACTAAATAAAAGTATTTAAATGATTTTTAAATGTCCTAGTTAGTAAGGGTCTGGGTCAGTAAATTATTAAAAAAAAAATTTTTTTAACTTCGATTACAACCTTAAAGTCGATAAAACACAATTACAACCTTAAAATCGAAACCTTAAAGTCGATGAAACACAATTTATTGGGGCTGGGTTAGAAATTTTAGACGGCATTGTAAAGAGGAGTTTATAGGCTTCCCTATGGACTAATAAATATTTTAGAAAACAACACTTGACTCCTTCAGCAGAGCAGTGGTCTAATTAAAGAAGAAAAATTTATCGATAACGAAAATTAAAAAAAAAAATTCCAGGGAACATTTATGGATACAACAATTTTCAAATGAAAATGCAATGACAAAAATTTTTTATTTAGTAAATTCAACAATGACAACCTTTTTCTTTGAAAAAGTTATCGATAACAAAAATTGATAAAAAAAAATTATATTTTTTTAGAAAATTTATCGTTTACGAAAACTCATTGATAAAAATTTGATTTCTTTGAAAAATTTAGATTAAAAACATTTTCTGTGAAAAATTTATCGATGGCAAATATTGAGAAAGAAAATGACCTTCGAAAATATATCGATAGCAAATATTTTCAATTGAAAATTCATTGATAAAAATTGTTTTCTTAAGAAAACTCATCGGTGGCAAGAATTTTCTGTAAAAAATTTATCGATAGCAAATATTGATCGAAAAAATTATCGATAACAAAAATCGGCAATTATTGAGAAAGAAAATGACCTTAGAAAATATATAGATAGCAAACATTTTCAATTGAAAATTCATTGATAAAAATTTTTTTCTTAAGAAAACCTATCGGTGGCAAGAATTTTCTGTAAAAAATTTATCGATAGCAAATATTGATCGAAAAAATTGCCGGTATAAAATTTTCTGCAAAAAAAATTATCGAACAAAAATCGATAAAAAGAATTTTTCTTAGCAAATAGATCGGTAACAAAAATTTTCAATTGAAAATTCTCTAAAAAATTTGTCAATAGTAAAAATTGATAAAAACAATCTTCTTTAGATTAATTACCGATAGCAAAAATTTTCAGTTGAAAATTCAATGATAAAAATCGATATTGATTAAAAAGTGACAAACCAAGAGAACATGAACATGAGCCTGAAAAAGTAATTTAATAATAAATAGATTATGATAAAAAAAATTTATTTTAGAAAATTCATTCACCGATGAAAAAAAACGTTTGTAAAAAATTATCGATAGCAAAAATTTTTAATCAAAAATTCATTGATAAAAAGTGTTCCCTTTAGAAAAATTGCCAAAAATTTTGCTTTTTTTTACAACCAGAAATACTTTTGGAATAGCAATATTAAACGATAACAGAAATTGTCTTACAAAACTTACTATGAACAAAATGCTCTGTAGAAAGTTTAACAAAGAAAATTTATCGATAATGAAAATTTTCTGTGTAAAATATGGATTTCACCGATAACAATTTTGTTTCGGGGAAAATTTACTGAATAGCAAAAAATTGATTGAGAATTTATCGATAGCAAAAACTTTCTATATAAAAAAAAATGTTTTATCAAAAATAAAATTATCAATAGAACGGAAATAGAAAATCGGTCATGCCACAGAGTTCACTTGCGATCTAAACATCAGCATCCGTGTTGCTTTACAAACATGAGCTCCTGAGTTCAAGGACGGGTGTTGACTAGAAGAAGAAGCGGCTTCGACACAGCTAGTTGTCCATCTAGCTAAAGGTCTTTCGATGTCTTCTTTATCCCGTTTAATTAATATCGAGCACAAAAATAATATAAAACGATTTTGAGCCTGTTAAAGGTAATACAAAAAGGGAATGTGGGAATAAAACAAACAAAAGCAGGTTAAAAATTAAAATATTTATTACACACAAATTAAAACTAGGTGTATTCGAAAGACTAAACATTTTATATGAGGTACATAATGCAAAGTAAAGAAATTAAAATTATATTTATATCTATAGTTTTCTCGTGGGGTTGGCTACAATTGATATTTATTTGATGACTTGGCTTTTAACCGCTGTCATTATTTTGATATTGACTTGCACTAGATTTCTCAAACTTTTATGTCATCATTTGACACTGATTCAAATGATGCTAAGTCCAAATCGTCATGTCTATAGCATAATATAAAGAACGGATGACGACAAGCTGCATATAAATCGGTCTGTTCTGTAAAGCGAGCGCTTTTCAAAAACGAGAAAAATTTTAAAAACGCGCAAATGGCCATTTGGTGTTCTACAAATTGCTCGATTAGGCAAAATTTGAAATAAAGTTCGAATGAGATGGTTATCATTAAAGACTATTTAGTGCTCTATAAATTTAAAAAAAAAATTTTAATAAGATGTTTAACGTTAAAGTCAGCCGGTAAAACACAGCTCAACACGCTTGTAGAGTTGCCACACAACACATTGTTATTTTTTTCTTTTCTTCTTCATAGTGTTTTTCTAATAAAAGCGTATGAAACATGTGGGCCGTTTTCGTCTGTTCTGAAATTCACTTTGCTTGAAATCACGTGATTTCTAAAAACGAATTGCATTGAAAACCTGCCTTTATACATTCATTATATGATTTTTCTAAAGTTAAGTGGTTTGAAACGTTAATCCGGACTTCACTAATAATATAAAATTGCAGCTTATTGAAGTTAATACTTATGTTGAGCTTCGAAATCACGTGATTTGCAGAACAGGCCCTTTTTTTTCCTAAAATGCCGCTTTTAAAATTTTATACATAATTAAAAAATTTAATAAAACGAGAATTTTGGTTTCCATACAGTATTGAAAATGTTGACATTTGCTGTAGAAACGAAAACTACCTTAAATGCTATTTTATTTACTCAATATTTATAGCGTCGGCGGCATATAGACGTCTGAAAAAGATAGAAAACATTTGAAAGGTCTATTTTTGTGACCTGAATTAATACATTTCAATTGGTTCTTAAAGCAAATAAATAATCAAGTTCATATTTAAAAAGTGTTAAATTTAATTTTAAATTACCGTTTTTTACGTTTCTGCAGTGATTTATTACAATATTGGCTACTGATTTTTTTACTTTCGACGATTTCATCGATTTAAGAATAAGTAAAATTAGACGATATCGATTTACAAAAGACCAAAAACAAGAACTCGTTTTTAAAACCAGCAATTTGCTCGAATTCGGTTTACAGAACAAACACGAATGTATATTCTAATAAAATAAAAATACTTGAGTAATCTTATTGAAAACTTTTCAACTTAACCTTACAATTCAGATGAGTATTAAACAATTACAGATTACAAAACAAAATTGAAAATGAGTATTTAATATATAAAAAAAAAATACATAAAAAACATTTACATGTGTAAACTGAAGTCTTAAGAGATCGGAATATTATTAAATTACGAAATATATTAAAAAAATATATATATTTTGAGTTATTAAAACGTTCAATGGAAGCTTTAAAATAAACAAATTTTAATACTTATTGTTAAAATTTAAAACAAAAATTTTTCACTTAAACTATTGATTACTATTTGAAAACGTTTAAAACAAAATATAAAATTATTTCAATGCATATTTTAAAATTACACACATACTCAACTTGTTCAGTTCTCGTTATTTTTTTTTTTTTTTATTAAAAAAAATTTGGTATTCATTGCAGCTTTTTTCCTCGTTGGAATTTTATTTATTTCGCCAAATGCTTGGAAAATTTTTTTTCCAATTTCGTTTTAATGTCGTTTTGTCTGCTGTAAACAAAAACAAAATTTTGCTCTGTCCCACCATTCCAATAAGTGAAAAAGCTGAAATGAATACCTTTACTTTTTCAAAATATTAAAGGGGCATTTCAGCACCTTTTCTGGAAATTTACTAATTAATGTTTGTCTAAGCTTAACACGAAACATATAGTGAACAAACTTAAGTAGTGAAAATACATTTAAACAACTATTAAGTATTTTAAACCCATAAAAACTTGAAATTGTGTCACATTAAAGTGAAATTTTCACCACATTGCAATTTAAAATTTTTAAAATTTAATTTGAAACATGACTTATAGCTAAATATTTAAAATTAAAAAAAAAACTGTTATTTAATTACCTAAAAAAGAATCAAGTTCAAATTGGAGCATGTTTTTTAAAATTAATAGGAATTGGGCACATACATACGTTGGTTTCTTCGATCATAATACAAAAATATAAAATATTAACTGAAAAAGAAAGAAAAAATAAATACGTTAAAAATACAGTTCAAGAAAGTTGGTTTCAGAAATTATCAAATTGAGGTTAATAATGGGGTCCTGAAAACTCGGCGCACCTTCCTTTCATTATTCATAACTTGGCACAAAACTTCAAATACAAAAACTTTACATCTACATATATTCATTGAAATATTAATATTCATTTCAGCTTTTTTCTTGGTTGGAAAAGTGGAAAAAAAAGGAACAAAATTGTTTGACACAAACACATGAAAAAAAAAATAGTTTTTGTTGTGATTTTGTTTACAAAAGTTTTCACTTTTACACTTTTCCAACAAGGGGAAAAGCTGAAGTGAATAAAGACCTCTATTTTGTGGTGCAATAATGCTCAGTTGAAAATAAATAATGTAAACAACAATAGAAGGCGCCAGCAGATGACGAAGGCGAATAAAAATTTTCCGCGGTGTAGACAAAAAAAGCGGCGGTTTATAGCAATGTGTGTACATTTCCATAAAAATTTATTTTCAGTCAAACTTTCATGATTTTACTTTCTCAAAATTGAGAGATTTTTTGGCAATAAAATTGTAGTACTGAAAAAAATTTTTTTTTTAAAGAAGACCAAAAAAGTAAATTTAATGACTTATTTTAAACCCGCTTGTTTATTATTTTATCGAGCTTGAGATGGATTTTTACTTCCTCAGAATTGAGAAAGATTTTGTTTTGTGATGACAGTGCACTGATCAACATTTTGAAAGAAGACAAGAAAAGTGAAATTGAAGATAGTTGAAGGCTGGAGTATATACCACGGCTGTTTCACAGACACCACGACGCTCATCAGCACCCAAATGGGTTTGAACACAGGTTCGAACTTTTTGAGAAATTGTCACTTTCAAAAAAAAAATTTTTTTTTGGTTGCAACAATCTTTCGGAATCAATTTTTGGTTACGTTAAATGTTTAAAAATTCCGGGAAAAGTTTATAACCTAAAAATTTTTCTCACTGGTAAATTTTTATATTCAAAAAATAAAAAAATAGTAGCAGCAACCCTTTAGAATCAATTTTTGGTTACGTTAAATGTTTAAAAATTCCCGAAAAAATTTTGTAACCTGTAAAAATTTCTTTTACTGGGGAATTTTTATTTTCCGAAAAATTTATATCAACACACCGGTATTCATGAAAAATAAGATGCTATTGAAATACGTTTTACAATTAATATTATATGAAAATAACATTTGTGCCGAAAATGTATTTAAGCAGCATTTTATTTTTTATGAATATCGGCGTGTTAAATTTTGAAAATCCGGGTAAAAGTTGTAGCTGAAACGTTTCCCTCGCTGAGAAATTGAATTGAAAACAGAATTTCTTTTTCAAAATCAATTTTTTTTCAAAATCAATATATTGATATTAATTTTAGCTTTTTTCTTGGTTGGAAGAGTTGGAAATGGAACAATGTACTGCCTGTTTTTCTAAATGTCAACAAAGTTTTCATTCGCATACATTTGTTGAAAGCAACAATAAAAATTAAAAAAATTGTTTTTATTTTCAACATAAGTATGCGAAGGAAAGCTTCGTTCGCATTTAGAAATACAGGTAGATCATTTTTTTTCACAACAAACACTAAAAAACTTTTTTTTAATTTTTTAAAATTTTTTAGAATTTAAAAAAACAAATTTTATATTTTTTAAATTTTTTTTTTAAGTGTTTGTTGTATACGAAAACAAAAATGTTCTCTTTCCCTTTTTCCCAACAAGGGAAAAAATTGAAATGAATACCTTTAATATAGAAATTTATGAAAATAGTTTTCCAATTAAAATTCGAACAAAACTCGTTTAAAAAACCCTCAGTTCGAACATTTTGCTTTATCAAATTATGTGTATACTTGCAAAAAAGAATCAAAAGACGATACCTTTTCTTGCAGCTCGCTTAAGGACAAGAGTTAAAATTGTCTTTAATTTTTTCTGGAATTATCTTGTATGATAATTTTATTCTTTTGCCTGGTCACTTTAGTGTTTGGCGTACTGGTTGATAATTTCTTGAGATTCTCTTGAGGTATGACTGCCAACATGTGATCCTTGTCTTTGGCACGCTTACCGCTTCCCCCTCCCCCTCCACCGCCACCGCCACCGCCTTCACTTGTCAGTTGATGCGAAGCCGATGAAGTAGAGGGAGGTCCAGACGAGTCGTCTGCATGATTGTGATTGTGATGGCTGGCTGCATAACGTGTTAAAACTTGGAATTTGGCAAAAAGTTTATTTCTGGTTTCACGTTCTTTATCTTTGAACTTGTCCAAAGGCTTATATTTGCTGAGGGAAGAGGGATCGGTGAGAGGGCACATTTCCAGATCATTGAGTTTGTTGTTGGTAGGTTTTAGCAATTTGTTATTATGATGATTCGTTGGGCCAGCAGGCCACTCATATTCAGAGTCGGTAAAGCAACTGGTAGCCGAATTGACAGAATGCAAAGCCAAATGATTGTTAGAGGGTTTGAAAAAATTTGGTGGGACTTTGTGGAGGGTCTGATCGCTCAAAGAGTTCGAGCTATTGGAGGTTTCGTCGGCCAAATGTCTTAGCATTAGAGTTAATTTCATTTCATGCTGTCGCTGCAGCAGAACAGCATTACGTTCGCCCTCCAAACGCGCTTGACGCACTGCATTCGAAAGCACACGTTCTTTCCATTCCCAGGCATCTTTATCCCTTTCCAATTGCATCAATTGTATTTCCAGTTTGCGCGAGGAGTCTCTCAGATCTATTACTTTGGTGAAATATTTGTAAAGTAAAGTGCGCATTTCCTCTGTGGACAGTTTGTTAAGACGGGCCATCAGCATTTGTTCACCCTTTTCTCTTTGTATACGATCACTGGTATCAATGGATCTATGACCACAAATAAGCTCATTTTTGAATTCTATAGCCGCGTCAATGGCCTCTATGGCTTCATCACATTCTAATAGTTTACGTTCTTCTTTATGACTTAAAATTTTATCACGTTTCAGTTTGCGATCCAAAGAACATCTTTGCTCTAAAAGGTGATCGCGGGTTCTCCTTAAGTTGCGTATTTCGTGACGTAAACCCTCACGTTGCTCGTCGTCGCGAAAGAGATCTAGATTGTCTGACTTTTCTTTTAATACATGATCTAAGTGAGAAATGCGTGCCTGAACTTCTTTCAAATGTTTGCCCTTTTCCTCCGCAAAAGGTTTCTGCTCTATTTTAACCAGGGCCTTGGAGTTTTCTTTCTCCTTTAATGTTTTCAGTTCACTTTCTAAGGCTTCTTTTAGTTTGCGTTCTTTTTTGATTTTCTTTTGCAAATCATCAATCAGCTTTTTCGATTCATGCAGCGATTGCTGCAGCTTTTTAACTTTTTGGCCACTTTCTCCGGCAATATGCTTTATGGAAGTCAAATCATTGAGTCTTTGTTTTAGGTGTGTGATAACTGCCTTCAATCGTTCTACTTCTTGTTTGTCTTTCTGCTGGACCACTGCTTTGGCTAAAGATTTTTTAGTCTTTTCATATTCTGCCTCTAGTTTGGCTCTCTTTTTGTGAAACCTTTGTTTGGCCGTAGTGCGCGTGTCACTGTTTTTTATCAGTTCTGTTATAATGTTTTGTTTCAATTGCATGGTTTCCTCGACTTCTTTTATTTGACGAAGACGTGCTTCTATATCTGTGTCCAATTTACGTAATTTCTTTTGTATCATATCCAAAGGTGTATTGAGATTTTGCCTCAAGTTGTTGGCCATGTCCGTGGAAGAGTCGAGAAAATCATCATTTGTGGAGGGAAATTGTTGCTGTTGTTGCTGTTGCTGCTGCTGCTGCTTAACACCTGCCACTCGGTTAAGCATAGCAATTTCAGCACTTGATAAAGTGGCACCAGGTTGTATAGACCTTCTACGGCCCTGAGGGCCTACCGATTGTCTTCGCTCCTCCAATTCTTTATCTTCGTCTTTTTTCTTTGGCTGCTGAAAATTTTCTTCCGATTCCATTACAGCTTTGGGATGATTATCCATAAACTCTTGATACTTGCTTTTTACCAATTTGTCTGTTTTCAGCGTCAAGTCTTCCATAAGTAATTCAATTTTCTCCTCCAGATCGGGTCTTTGAGATTCTGAATCAGATTCGTTGTCAGAGTTTTGCTGACATGAAGTTTCTGGTTCACTATTGGTTTCCTCGGGCTCTTCAGCCTCTTGTATGGGTCCCAATTGTTTTTGACTGCGTATTACCTCGTTAGAGCTCAAGCAATCTTCGCACTCTTGTTTAAGAAATAACCACTCCTCAATTTGTTCCTTATCTGCATCGCTTATGGCATCAGAGGAAATTAGCCTGAATTAAAAATAGGAAATTAAATAGTACCAAGCAAGTGAAAATGTTTCAGTTCATTATAAACAATATTTGAAAAAAAAATGCTTCTTGCAAGATTTCACTCACTTGGAAAATAAACCCTCAGCATTTGACACTAATTTAAACCACTGACTGGCTGCAAATTGTAAACCAAAATTTGTTTCTGGCACTGGAGGTGTGAGGCCAGCTGTGGTCACCCCACCGCCACCCAGATCTGGCAGAATGCCCTCCGGCGACAAAGGGGTATTGTCATCGGAAAACGTGTTCATCACCACATAATTGCGCACACATTGCACTTTAAAAGCAAACTGAAGATTACACAAAGTTTCATTTATATCCCGTTCACAGGGTGAAACACACAAAATGACCAGAGTTTGAGCACGACCACCAAATGAATCTTTCAATAAGGTGGTAAGCGTGGTTTGATTATAAGGTATGTTGCCATTGGCATTATACATCAGAGCAGGATCAGTCAAAGTATTAACCACAAGCTCCAAAGATTGCAAACCCAAATCCTTGGGCAGACTGGATGGCTGATCATGAGAATTCAATATAAATAAACGTTCGGTGGCACAGAGATCTGAAAATGAGGCTGTCGATAGACGGTGTTGTATAAGGCCTTCCTTGGAAACCCATTGTTGTTCCAATGTTAAAGTAAATAATGTATGAGCCATTTCAATTTTAGATTTTGCTAACGACTGCAAGCCAACTTGTAGCCAATGAAAAACATCTGCAAAATTCATACAATGCACATTGCCCACTCCCAAGAGATCTCGTATAACTTCACCGCAAATCTCCACCCAACCAATATTAACGGCATATGTACGTTCTGGGTGGCTGCTCATGTGAGTAAAAATTTCCCTAACGCACCTTTGAACAATGCCTTGGTCTGCCTCATTGTAACTGCACTCAAAGCCATAGCCAAACAATGTGTAGGTCTTACCACAACCCTTTTGACCATATGTAACCACCGAAGCATCGAAGCCTTCCATAAATAGACTGATCAAAGGAAATACTGTTTGATGATAAACTTGATTTTGAGCACAATTCAAAGGCAGAGCATGTGTGACGGGAAATGAATGCGGTCCAACTTGCACAAGACCCGCTGTTATGCCCACACCATTATCCAACAACCCCATACCAGTTGTCATGCCATTATTGGCCATATAACCAGGTTGGGCGGCCGCCAATGGTATTGTTTGTATGCAGCATCTGCTGCCTTTCTCATCTTCTTTTTCTTGCTCAATACACTTGCCGTCCGAAGATGGTTCCCTCACATTACCATTATTGTCCTGTCTGTCGTCTAAATCTGGTGCTCCTTGTTGCTTTTGCAACCCCTTGGGGCAAACACGCACAGCAACTTGTATTGGTATTTCCATTATTATTTCATTAAGTCTCCATGACGAACATAATTTCAAATCTATTTTGCATTGTTATCTCTCAATATAAATCCATTTTATTTCGAATTTTCTTATTAGTAACAAGATTAATTTGTATTTAATTGATTTGCTAAATTTTCATTTGCTTGTTCTCGCGAAAACAATATTTTTTAGGTGTATTGAACACAGTTGCTGTAATTAGTACCTGCAACCGAAACGAGAAGGCAGCTTGAAAAGTCTTTCAAAATTGTCCAAAACCAAAAATCAAGATGAAACACGTAAAGTTGTCTAACGACATTTTCTATTTACTTATTGAGTGGTGGTGCTTTCAAAATGTCCGTACGTCCAAAGAATACATACGTATTGAGTTGTAAGGAGCAGAGTAAAGAACTTGCTGTTTCCCAACAAGAATCTAACATATCTATTTTCCTTATCCGCTCACACATTCACACTGAGTTTTCAAATAGGTTTTTAGAGCAAATGGAATAAATTAATCTTTTGTGGCTGCGAATTGCTAGGGAGTTTGGACACATTTTGATCTTCATTCATTAATTTCACTAATCTTTGACTATTTTAATTTGCCAATGTAAATATATATGTATGTATGTATTTAAGATAATTATGAAATAATATTTGGTTTTATTCCATCCCCCCTTTTTTTTAATACTAGTATTTTCTTGAGCTTATAGTCCTTCATTATATAAATTTTTTATTTCTTTGTATATTTTTACAAAATATATAAAAAATATAATGAAGGACCTTCAGCTCGCTTTGTATAAAAAAATTACAATTAATTATTTATTAGCAAACATTCCCCTAACGATTTCCCAGAATCCCTAATAAAATTTTTAAAGGATGTTAACAAACTGTTAGCGAAATATCAATGATAAACATATATTTAATATACATATATTTTTTTTTTTCAATATCTGAAGATGTATATGTTTATTTTAATCAGGTTATTTTATTTGCTTCATATATATTCACATGCATTATTTTTTGATATACTTGCAACATAACAAATTTTATATTTTGTTTTATTATATTAGTAAATTTTTCTAGGCAAAGGTATTTTTATTATATAACTTTTTTTATTATATATTTATTCAAAGCAAGCTATGCTGAAGAAGCTATCTGAAGCAGATCAAAATATGTACCGTCAAAAATGTAAAATTTTAATTTATCAAATAACCAGGAATTCGCCGCGATTAAAAAAATACTACTATGGCAATACTTACTATTAAAGAGTACGTACACGAGCAACTCTGTAAATATTTTCGTTTCTCAAAAGCGCCAGTGCATCGCGTGGAAACAACGCGTGTTTTTTTTAATAATTTTTGGTGATCATTTAAAGAAAATCTGGTGCAGACTGTGAAAATCTTGTGCAAACATCGTATTTTCTAATAATCCGTTTCAGTAAAATATTAAAACATGTCAAAAAGACGCATTGAAGTTGGCGAGACCTACACAAGCAAAGTGAAAAAGTAAGTACATGCAATGTAATTAAAACGACCCAAAAATGGCGACCCTAAATAAATTTTTGTTCCCACAGAGATGATGCAGCCACGACTTCAGTCGGTGCAACGGCTGGAATGTCAACCACTTTAGCAGTTGGCTCTTCTATGTCAAAGACCCCGGGCGCAATTAATCCTTTCAATCTGAAGCCCTATTCGGCACGTTTCCAAGATTTATATAAGAAACGTATAACTCTGCCGGTGTTTGAGTATCAAACCGATTTTATGCGTTTGTTAAATAACCATCAGTGTATAGTATTAGTGGGTGAAACGGGTTCTGGCAAAACAACTCAAATACCACAGTGGTGCGTGGAATATGCTGTGTCTAAAGGGAAGAAAGGTGTATCGTGTACCCAACCACGTCGTGTGGCTGCCATGTCTGTTGCACAGCGTGTTTCAGAAGAAATGGATGTTAATTTGGGTGAAGAGGTGGGATATTCCATACGTTTCGAAGATTGTTCATCGCCGAAAACTTTGCTGAAATATATGACAGACGGTATGTTGCTGCGTGAGGCCATGTCTGACCCAATGCTGGAACAATATCAAGTCATATTACTGGATGAAGCTCACGAAAGAACTTTGGCCACTGATATTTTGATGGGTGTTTTAAAAGAAGTGATTCGTCAAAGAAACGACTTGAAGTTGGTGGTGATGTCTGCCACTTTAGATGCCGGCAAATTTCAGCAATACTTTGATAACGCACCACTTATGAATGTGCCCGGCAGAACACACCCTGTGGAGATTTTCTATACACCAGAACCGGAACGTGATTACTTAGAAGCGGCTATACGTACTGTCATACAAATTCACATGTGTGAAGATATCGAGGGTGATATTCTAATGTTTTTGACGGGTCAGGAAGAAATTGAAGAAGCTTGCAAACGTATAAAGCGTGAGATAGATAATCTGGGCTCAGACATTGGTGAATTGAAGTGTATACCTTTATATTCGACCTTGCCACCAGCTATGCAACAGCGTATTTTTGAATCTGCGCCACCGCGCAATGCCAACGGTGCCATTGGTCGCAAAGTAGTGGTCTCCACTAATATTGCAGAAACTTCGCTAACCATTGATGGTGTGGTCTTCGTCATAGATCCTGGATTTGCTAAACAGAAGGTTTATAACCCTCGTATACGCGTTGAAAGTTTATTGGTATCACCTATCTCGAAGGCTTCGGCTCAACAGAGAGCTGGCCGTGCCGGTCGTACACGTCCTGGTAAATGTTTCCGTCTTTATACCGAAAAGGCATACAAAAATGAAATGCAAGACAACACATATCCGGAAATTTTGAGATCAAATTTGGGTAAGTATAATGCATATTTTTATTGATTGAATTTTAATTTTTAATTCAAATCCTAAAAGGCACCGTTGTTTTACAACTTAAAAAACTTGGTATCGATGATTTAGTTCATTTTGATTTTATGGACCCTCCAGCACCGGAGACCCTTATGCGTGCTCTGGAACTTTTGAATTATTTGGCCGCTTTAGATGATGATGGTAATTTGACCGATTTGGGTGCTGTCATGTCGGAGTTCCCCTTGGATCCACAATTGGCTAAAATGCTTATAGCCAGTTGTCAGCACAATTGTTCGAATGAAATTTTATCAATCACTGCTATGCTGTCGGGTGAGATTTTTAATATGTGTATTACCTATAAATTTTAATATTTTAAACGGATCTGGTGGTAAAAAATTGAGAGGGGGGAGGGTAATTATATAGTCATCCGTTAAGAAGATATTTATTGTATAAAATGTATGGATGCTTAAAACCGTTTATGAATTCACGATTTTACGTTCTGTGGAAACACTTTTCGCTGGTTGTAGCACTGTTTTACCAAAATTTTTCATATTTTCCTTAGTAAATGCCGCAATTTCAACATCGCATTATTAACAAACTAAAAGCCTCCGGCAGGCTTTGACTTCAGTTTTTAGAGGTCCACGACCCCCTCTACAAACCTATAAAACTCTGTTATTTCAAAACCTGACTCCTTATTCTAAAGTTTCCCCTAAATATTAAAGTACAAAATTAATTGAAATTCAATATGTAAAATGTTTATTATTCGTATCACGCATTATAATTTCTTAGGATAAAACTGTTACCAATTTCTAAATAACATTTAACAATAGCGCATACTTTACAAGGAAGAACTCTTATTTATATGTATATATTTCAAACAGAGTATTTCAATTATTTTGTAGGTAGTTTTGCTCAAAATCATTTTTATTACACTTTGTTGGGAAGCTGTCTTTAAAACTTAGTTTTAGTTGAAATGCAAAGGAAAAATATCAATTGAAAAATTTGTCTTTTGCATTCACCACTGAACCTTCAGTTTCAATAGCGTTTGTAGAGCACAAAAGTAAAGACTTTGAAAGAAAAAAGAAAAAAATTATCATAATAAAAAACTACCTTTGTGTCTGATAAAGAAAAACGTTCTTGAAACTTTTTGCTAAAAACCAAATCTTTACAACACCTTTCCTTTTATTGTGAATTTAGTCGACACTAGATGTGTTATTTCTAATGTTAATAATCAACACTTTATAAAAAATAATCCAAAAATCCATGAAAATATTCTTAAACGAAAAACAACTTGTGTCAACGGGTAAATGGTTGAAAAATATTGGTTTGTTCTTAAAATGCAAACTTTACCAAATACCCTCAAACACAAATACTCTTCTTTTGTTTTTGAAAATACAAAAAAAATGTACCAAAAAAAAAAAATTGTTATGACTACACTGATGACTGACTGCTGAATGTGCAGTATCGCAATGCTTTGTAAGGCCCAACGAAGCTAAAAAGGCAGCTGATGAGGCTAAAAAGAGATTTGCTCATGTTGAAGGAGACCATTTGACTTTGCTGAATGTCTATCACTCTTTCAAACAAAGTAAGTTTTTCACGCCTAAATGTTCATTATGAGTATGCGCATATTAATTTCTTTGCTCTTGACAGGCAACGAAGATCCGAATTGGTGTTATGAGAATTTCATAAACTTCCGGTCATTGAAACAAGCTGATAATGTGCGTCAACAATTAGCCCGAATCATGGATCGTTTCAATTTGAAACGCAGCAGCACAGACTTCATTTCCAGAGATTATTATATCAACATACGCAAAGCTTTAGTACAAGGCTTCTTTATGCAAGTAGCCCATTTAGAACGCACGGGTCATTATCTTACCATTAAGGATAACCAAATTGTACAATTGCATCCCTCTGCCTGTCTGGACCATAAACCCGATTGGGTTATCTACAATGAATTTGTGCTTACAACTAAAAATTACATACGTACAGTTACAGATATTAAACGTGAGTGTGTTTTTAATCTCTTCCGAACAAAAGCTAATTGATTTATTATTCTTTATAGCTGAATGGCTGCTGACTCTTGCACCTCAATACTACGATATGAATAACTTCCCCCAATGTGAGGCTAAACGTCAATTGGAAACGTTGCAGCAGCGTTTAGAATCCAAACAATATCAGACAGGTTTTTAAATAGTTTCATTTACTTTTACAATCTTAATCTAAAATATGGGTAATATTTTCATGTCATTTTTACACGTTTTACAAGCGTAAGTAATTTTTTTTTTTTTTGTATAAATTACAAACTAAGTTTTTTGATTGAATCATTTATTATGTAACATGTAACACAAAGGCAAAAAATGCTACAATTCCTTTAGACATATAATACAATTAACACATTTTTTTTCTGGAATACGAACAAGTATAGGAAAAAAAAATTAACTGAAATACCGACCATAATATGAAATTTAATCAATAATTACATGTTATTAACTTTAAAAAATGTACAATTTTTATTTGATTTGAAATTGAATTTTTCTCTTGCAGCTCTGAATAGTTTCTACATTTTACATCGAAATTCCCAGCGCTTTCATGAAGGCGCCACAATTTCTTTTTGTTTTCAATAAAAATTGTTCCTGCCATCAAAATAGTACACTAATAACATGCCACGTAGACATCCAGTTTTCGCAAGCAGAAAATATTTTTCTGCGTTAATTTTCAAAATTATTACATCACTAAGCCAGGTCTGATTCGTTTTCCATTCAGTTCCAATTTTTATTTATGTATTTTTTTCGACCTTATAAATTTGTTTCTTTGCATACAAAAGCATTGCTTTAGCCATTGCTTTTTTGAAACTGTATTAAAATAATCAAATAAGTAGCTATAGCTGAAGCTAGCTAGAAAAGTAGAAACAAAAAATGTGTATACATGTGAATGTAAGTATGTATATAAACATGTTATTTTCTTACCGAACTCAAAAGCTGACGGTTAACTTGACACAATCCACATGCCGAAAATCCACCTTCAAAGACCAGCAATTGTTGCCAAAATTTTTTCACCTGAAATTATATACGATATACATGATGTACTCTATGATAAGTGCACAAATTATGCTGAACCTCTACCTCCTCTGCCAATATGGGGTCATGAACTATGCGTTCGATTTCACACACAATGTGTATGGTTCGGGTTGAGGCCCGTGTGATACGGTGACAGGGCTCCACAACCATTAATAAACGACTTGAGTGAAATAAAATCCATAAAACTTGAAGCCAAACATAACCATTATCCTTTTTGCTAAGCAGCTCAATGAAAAGAAAATAGGATGTAGCCACCAGGTGAAGAAAGCAGGAAATTAATATGAATAAAACAGCCATACCGTAAGCACTGAAAGTAAAATTTCAATTGAGAGTTTTTGTGGAATCTATGCGATTGATATGCAAGTTCTGACACTGGTCTATTGATCACATGCAATTTGAAACGCGTCTCCATTAATTTTGAATATTGTGTTAATTTTGAGGTATTAAGCAAATCAATTTGTGAAATATTATATTTCTTTCAAATATTAATTTAACGTTGTCTGTCTTGCAATGCTAGCGAAGCTATTTTTGGAATCACAACCAACCTTGATATTATGTTGCGGCACTTTCCCAAAGTTTCGTGACACTCTGCTAAGACCTTCAATAGCATGGATTTATTTTTACCTATTTATAAGAAACTATGTGCAGAAAATAATCTTGTTGTAGTACAGATAAATAATTTACCAGAACTTTGATAGGTTTCTGCAGCCAATTTCGATAAACTGGCCTGCAACGTGGGCGTATTCGCAGCTGTAGTTTTAACGGTTGTAATCTTGACTTTCTCCTGATATTCTGAAGACCTATTGCGTTCAGCTGTAAAAAAAAAATCATAATACACGTTACAAACAACTTTTTCCTAATACGAAGATTTCCTAATTCTAATTACCGGGCAAATATGAAGTTTTCAACATTGAATTGACCCCTTCAAAACGTCGCGCTAGTCCCAGTGAAGTGTTGGCAAAACTGATGTGTAAAGCAGTCAGAATAAAATATAAACTGTAGAAGGGTATATACCACTGGACATTCAAATCTGTTTTAACGAAAATAAACATTTTTAATTTTGTTATTGAATAAACATTTTTAGCTAGTTGAAGCATTTTTTCCATATTGAAAAATATTTTCTGCAAAAATTTTGTATTAATTCAAAAATGTTTGCAACGTAACCGGGTAGTTATGACTGGTAGACCAGGGAACAACAAAATCGAAGTATATATGATGAATATATTGGGTTGTATTATTGATTACGCACGCAACGGAAAGAAATATCGAGCGATATGAAAATTGCAATTATCCATTCCTACGGTATATACTTCGACCCGCGAAGTAAATTTAACGACTCTGTTTTAATAATTTCAAGGTTAGTTTCGCAAAAGCTGTTAGTAGAAAAATACATTAAAGAAAAATGTTGCGCGTCATTTTATACGTGGGTGCTAATGAATTTGTTATTAGTGAAATATATAATTTAAATATGTATACTATTGCTTTTTTGAGGATCGTAGTGTTAGCCCTTGGACTAGCGGTTGGTCGGAAAGAAGAGTTTTGCGCTATAAATCTGAAGAGGTGCTACAAATGAAGGATAGAGAGCAAGTTAAAATAAAAAGTGTCGGACTCCTGGCAAATAAAAATGTATGCAAATATTTGCGTTTGAATATATTGTGGTTGAGCTAAATTCTGTAACTGAAAATCAAGCCCCGATGAACAAAATTTAAGAAACAGTGTTGTGATGCTTTTCTCCAACCACATGCATCTTTTATTGGTTGTCCGGAACCATTCAATGTTAGCGCCAAGTCTTATTGATGTCTGCTGGAGCGCGTTGAGTGAAACCATAGGCAATGTGTGTGTTTTTTTTTTCATTGAATCTACCATTGTTTCGATTGGTTTTGTTTCTTTTCTTTTATTCCTATAAAAATAGTTGTAAAGAAAAACAACTTTTGAAAAAAATATTACATTTTTGTTCGTTCCGTTGGGCTTGTGTTATAAATTTTGAGTGTAAGCAAAACTAAGAAAAATATCTACATTGCGGAATCAATGATATGGCTATACCACGACTGTAGAGATGATATCGCAACTGCGAGGGGATACCACAGCAACGGACGGAATGAATAATTGCGAATTTTGTTTCCACATAAAAAATGCTTTCCGGAGTCGCAGAAAGGAATCAATAATAAGACCCATTATTTTCCTTGTTTTTTTTTTTAATATTCTAGGAATTTTATTTACATTGCAACTATTTTGATCTCTCACCAGCATTTTCTTCTCCGTCCTGCATAGATTCAGCAAACCGTAGCCAGGTCCATACATCCAAAGCTAATATTTAAAAAAAGAAAGAAAGAGACAAAGCAAAAGTGTTTTTTGTATTCCAGATAAAGACATTGTGACGTTTCAGCAATGCGAAAACAATTTAAAACTGCTGACAGCACTTTAAACTTTCGTTTCTAAAATCACGGAAATCTGGCAGCAGCACTCAATTGCTGATAAAATACCAGAATAGTTATATGCATAAAAAAACGTATACCCACCCAATAGCACACTTATAGTTATCATGGGCAGTATAAGCATTAAAACCGCTTTTATACGTTCCATTTTGAAATTTGTTATCGCACCCAAAGAATCATCCACCTGTAACGATATTATCACTTTAAAATTTTGTCATTTATTTTGAATTCGTTATTACACCTGACCTTTTTTAATTTCGTATTTAATTCTCTTGTAGCACTTAAACCCACTATTCCACAAACAACACCCGCCGTTATGGCCATTACCACCACTGATACATCTAAAGCTGTGACCACCTTCGAAGTGGCCGATTTCATTCTAAAAGATGCTCTATATATGTATGTGAAATTTCAAGCAATTCCGAGAAAATTTTAAAGATTTTGTGATAAAGTTTTGCAAAGCCAGCGTAAAAAGAATTTTCGATTGTGTATGTGTTGTTGAGTTTGGTGGCGGTTACAGAAGAAAAGAGAAATTGTCAGAGAAAAGAACAGACAGAAATTTAGATGGAAATAGAGGAAAGTGGTAAAAGATTTAGAATATTGAGCATTGGTTAAAAGGGAAGTTGAAAAGATTTTTTTTTTTTATTTTACTTTTAATTAATAAAGAAGAGGTGATCAACTGTTTCTATAATATTTTTTTTCCAATCATTTAAAACAGCCAGTTCATGGTACCATGTTGTGGAGACTCGGCTTTAGCAAAAGTAGAAATACCAAATAGTTAAATACACTCTCTTTTTTTCTTTAATTTGCTCTACGCTATCTTCTCTTAACAAATACAATATTTGAACAAATGTTGTAAACCATAATCGGGGCCTTATTTTTTTTTTCTATACATTTTATTTATTTTTTGACTTGAAAAGCAAGAAAATAGGAAGTTCAAAGTGTGAAATGCAAAGTATGACTGTCATTTAAATGTAAATTAAGATGTATTCATTTACCTCACAGGAATTTTCGAATTGGCATCGAACAGCAAGCCCCGGTATGTTAGAAATACTAAAAACAAAGAAATAATAGTTTTGTGTTTTTAAAAAATTGTAAAAAAACTTTAGTAATTACTAGTCTATATGCATTTGTACAATATCGATAAGCCCTCATCAATAGCCAAATTGTTTCGCACCCAGGTAATGACTAACCCCTTAATTCATAAAAATTTATTATTTGACATATTTGTATGGGAAATCTGTCAAAATAGAGCTTTATAAACCTGTTATAATTTATATGAATTGGACGGTAATTGTATACGCCTGCTGCTTAAAAGAGAGAAAAAAAAACAGTGTGCAGTCACGACCTGGGTTCGACGCGTTTTGGATGCTGATGAGCGTCGTGGTGGCCGTGATGTACCGCAGCCAGTGAGTCTTCAACTTTATACTTTTCTTGTTTCCTTTAAAAATGTTGATCACTACAATTTTAGTACAAACAAATTTTTTCTCAATTACGGCGAAGTAAAAATCAGTAAAATAGTAACAACGGCAGCTCTGGCAGTTGAAGTTGAGTTCGCTCATTAGCTCTTCTAAGTGAGGACTCTTTTAGTTAAATTTGTCTCAGTTGGATTTGTGCTCATCCGCTCTTCTAAGTGAGAGCTCTTTTTAGTCCGGCTCTTTCCATTGAAGTGCTCTTTTAGTTCGTTAGTTCGAGATAGATTTGTGTAAACGAGCTGGACAGCTGAAACATCGTTCGCGACAGATACAATACAAATACATAACGTACTCTATGACATATAGTAAATGAGAGTTTGAGCATAGAGTGCTCAGTGGCTTGAGTTGTGTACTAAATAAAATTTATTTATTAACACCGGTATTCATAAAAAATAAAATGCTGCTCAAATACATTTTAGAACAAATTTGATATGAAAAATTTGTTCTAAAATGTATTTCAATAATGTTTTATTTCTTATGAATATCAGTGTAAAATTTGTTGAATTGAAACATGTGCAACTGTATTTGTTGTATGTAGTTAAGCAGACGTTTTTACTGCGTATAAATATTTTCAACAAGATTGTGTTATTTTCAGTTATTTATTTATTTTTTTTTTTTTTCTCTATTATCCCAGATTTTCTTAAATGATGCATTATATAGAAAGTCAGAGTTGTTTTCGTAAGCACTTTGCTGAAATATGGGCATATGCCTTTCTTTTAGTTCAGATAGAAATAATTTCAGCGGGCGACTCTGTCTCATTTTCACTGACGTAATTAGCAAATGTTTGAGAAAAATATGTAAAAGCTACACAACTTTTAATTTAAGCAGATGATCAGTGAAAAAAGCTCGTATAAATGAATAAATTTGTTTGTTTTGTAAATGAAATTTTCGCACAAAAATTTCAAAATTTGTACAGTCTTTCCAAATTGCAATTATGTATAAAGCATTACCAGAAAAATTCAATGTAAGTTATATATGTAAATATTATTACAACTATTAACATGTAACAACGAAGGGAATGTGAACAAACAGATGCCATAAAGAAAAAGCAAAGGGCAGAGACATGAGCTGTGGAGCTAAAAGAGTTCGGCTCTCACTGAGATGTCTCGTGTGTGTAGTTCAGTTGCACCAGGTCACGTTCATGAACTACCCACTTCTAAAGGCCGAGTCACATAGAACCCGTCATACGTTAACTGTCGCACAGACACACAGACAATCATTCCGAACTTCAATATGTATTCAGTCTTTTTTTGTAGATTTTTGTTATTATCGGCAAGAAAGTACTCTACTACACTTGAAACACTGAAAAAAGCCACTTTAAATGCAAGGATGAAAACGGCAAACTTTTCGATTTACTGGGCTGTAGGGGAAAAGTTTCAGTTATTGTTGACGCGTTTTGTTTGTGAGCTGATGGTTAACGAACGTTTAGCATAGCGCTGACTGGTTATTTGTTTCAAACTTAGAACAAATAGTTTTAATTAAATGCTCTTGAATAATATTAATATCAATCACTTTGCTTTCACTGATATGATCTCAAAATCGTGTTTCAAATAATATTGTTTATTTTTGGTGAATTCGTTTCGGTAGAGTTTATTCAAAATACTCATATCACTTAATGTGTGGTCATAATCGGGACTTATTTTATTATCCAACGGCCTTAAAAGTTTTTTTTTTTTGGCAGACTTGTTTAAAATTAGAGACCAGAAAGTAGTGGTCACGTCTTTGTTCGTCAAGTATTTTCTTAACGTGACCGTCTTTTTATAATAGCACTTTCTTTAATTACCCATTATTGTTGTTATTGACGAAGCGTAAAATAGAAATGGTATACTCTTTTTTATGATATAAACTCCTTTGGAATTTTTGTGCACGGAATAGGGGGCCAGAGCCAATATTTTGCTCATGAAAAATATACTTATTGAGGATTGCGAAATTTCCATTTTTCAAATACTTTCACTTTGGGTGTTCTAAAATTCCGTTACTCTGCAAACCTAGACACTTTAATATGCGATTAATAACTGATATTAAGTGAAAAGTGTTCTGCCGTTTATGAACGTTAAACGATTTGTTTTCGCATTTTGATGGTGTTCCTGCTCCTGCTCAAGTAGTCAAGTTTGTGTGCAAATTTTTAATAGCGTGCCTCACATATTGACATGTTTTATAAAAATCCTTTCCTTTTAATGCAAATAATAGACATAGTTTAAAAACAGCTTGTTGTCTGTCTAACTAAAAGACCGTGCGAACCAACATTAGGTACATGATTTAGAACTGAGAGTGTTTGCTGAACTCTTATTGAATCAAATAAATACAAGTGTACCGATATATACACATTTTTTTTTTTAACACTAAGTAACCCACATTGTTTCAACAATATATTGTATGTATGTTTGAGAATTTTATAAATTTCTTTCCACGTTGTCGGTAAAACATGAAAAAAGTCAAGGTTTCTTGTTGCGGGAAATACAGTGAAAGCCTCCCTGATGGCTGGCAGTTTGTTTCTTATAAGCGGATTCATCTAAACAAAATACATTCCCTGAAGCGGATGCTGTTGTTTCGTGTCGGGGGAATGAGGAAATCACTTTATTGGGGTAAAAATTTTTAATACGACAATACGTGGCAAAAAAAAAATTTCTAATGGAGCTCAAAAACGATAGCAAAATATTGTGACTTCGTAACAAGGCGAATCAAGTATAGGTGGTCGCAATGCAATTCGCTTCAACATTTTCTCTCGAGATCTCATAAGTTTTGCTTCGTAAAAATGTCATGAGGAAACAGAGAAAGGCTGCAAAAACGAGATGGCAAGTCAGTGAAAACTCTGTGCGTCTCTTCTCTACTGTAAATGCTGTAAAGTTTGTAGCAGTGGTGTCTTTTTGGCAGTTTTCAGCAGTTGTACAAAATCAAATTGCATGTTATTTTTCTTGAAGTTGTTCTTATTGTAGGGAACGGTTACCTTATTAGTTGTATCATGGTCCAGACTATCACACTTTTTGGACACACATGTCATTTTTAATAGATCGTACGATTCAGTAGGATAGTGAATCACCAGCCCTTAGTTGTATCATGGTGACGACAATTGGAATATGAAGAATTTTAATTTTGGATGGGACGGGATGGGCCCTTGTTTTGACACCTGTGCAAGTTTTAGCAAAGTAAATTATTACGGACAGGGAAAATGGCAAACATTTAAGCCTTCTCATTTTAAAGTAACAACAGTAGACTTTTGAAAAAAATCTATATATACATACATATATTATATATTAATAATAAATAATGTAAAAAAAGAAATTTATCGAAAACGTTTCTATAGCAAAATACAGTTATCGATTGGTCGGTCCCATCAGTGGCAACGCTGATGGAAACACCATTTTTTTAAGCCGTCATGTCTTCCACAACATCTCTTATTAAACATTTTTACCCCTTGTTATCACCTTTTTTTTGTGCATTTATTTATTTTTTAATATTGTAAATAATTATTAAATGTGAATTAAGTGCCAGTATTTTGCTTAAAATAACCGACCAACCACTCGAACGTAAATAAACATTTTGTTGAATATTTAAAATGTAAGTTTATTACGTTTAAAGAATCAAATGTTTGTTTATTCACCATTAAAAGTAACCACTATTTACCAAATTTGTGACAAGTAGGTTGAAAAATATTTACATATAATAATAATGCGTGAAGGATAGTAATTAGGAAAAGCTCAATAAACAAACACTTCGAACGAAAAACATGAAGCATTCAAGCGCTCATGCATGCATCCACATACATACATACATGCATGTGTATGTAAATATGTGCATACTATACAAATGTATGTACGTACAATGAGTGTACATGATTTTTATTCGCACTAAAAATGTGTTTTGTAGCAAAAAAGAAGTTCTGTAGAACTGTTCAACTGGTAGCAAGAGAAATTGAGACTATTAAAATATTCTTTTAAAATTTACATTGATGATAACATTGAATTTTAAATACTTATTGCCTTCTGTCATAATAAATATTTTAGGTTTATTAAACTCGTATTGGACAAATTTTCCATAGAAATTTGTCAAATTGAACACTACCTTGATCAGCATTTTGGAAGACGACAAGTGAAGTAAAGTTGCCAATAAGCCTTGGCTGGGGTACCTTAACATGGCTGTTTCACGTCCACCACGACGTTCATCAGCACCCAAATCGCATGCTGTTTCTAAGCAGCAGCACATAGCCATGCTCTTACTTGAGCTCTTCATTACTCACTTTCTATATTTAATGCTATTGATCAACTTTAAATTTCATCACTGTGTTTCCTGTTGATTGGAATTTTCTATAGGCAAATTTTACATAAATAATTACACCCATATTCATAAAAACTATTGAAGGTTGATTACACGTCTATTTGACAAATATTCCGTAGAAATGCGTCAAATAAGAGCTTAATAAACAATTACAATAATTATTATGAATATGGCCTTTAGTTTTTCAGGCTTGCGGGGGGTTACACCATATTCCGATGCGAAAGAAAAGTCTCACACTGCTCTGATTAAACCTAGAGATGCGCAATACAGAGCTGGGGGGCTACTCTGTTCTGCAAATCACGTCTTCTTAAATCACCCGATTTTTAAAGTCAAACTGAACAATATAAAACTCTACATTACAATTGAGGCACAGAGTACACAGAGATGTTAAAACTGACATTTGAAAATGGCTCAAATCAACTTCTAGACAGATTGTGTAAAGAGCTAGGCTATAGTATGCATTTTTTACGAAAAACAAATGTAAACAAAACAAAAAATAACACGTTTTTGTGAACAACGACCACCGAAACAGCAAAAATTTAATAATTTAAAGTAAATTAAAAGCAAAAAATTGATAAAAAGTGGTCAACTAAAAGTCCTCTTTGACTTAGGATTTGATTATACATATTTGAGTGTTTGAAAATTGATTACGAAGTGCATGTATTTTTTGCTCACAAAACCACCGCTACAAAGTAAAATTAAAGCAATATCTTTAAAGTTACAAAATAAAACACAATTAAATAATGTTTAGCACATTATAAACAGTGAATACTATAAATTTTTATATTATAAAAAACCATTTAATTTACTTTTTAAGCATTCATAAATTTATAACACAAAAAACCACCACTTTTTCTGTAGAAAATGCTTTTTGTTTTGTTTTGATTACAAGTTCTCGAGCGATTGTGAAAACGAGACGTACAGAGCTTTGCGCTGACTTGCTACCTCATTCTGGTGGCGTTTCAGCTCTGTTCTACTTTGTGATTGAGGTCTTGAATAATATTTGAAAAGACTTAACTTTAGAAAAATCTCAAAAGAAGAGCAGCATCAAATCAGGTGTTGATAAATTTTTTTTTTTTTTTTTGAAAATCATATGATTTGAAACAGAAATTAATTTTAGCAAACACCTCTGTATACCAATTTTAATATCAGAACATTTTCTTAAAAAAAAAATATTACAGGTATTCTCCTAACAGCTTCTTTTTTTTTGGGAAAATTTGAAAAAAAAAATAAATTTTTTGATAATTTTATCGGTTCGGTTTTTACTTCCTCGAAATTGAGAAAGAATTTTTGTGATTAAATTGGAGTGCGAGGTCGTGAAACAGCCATGGTATGTACCCCAGCCAGAAAGTCGTCAACTTATGTAACTTTCCTTGTCCCATTTAAAAAATGTTCGTCACTCCAATTTCTTCACAAAAAAAAAAAAATCTTTCTCAATTTTCAGGAAGTAACAACTGTAAATCATATAGTTCGATTATAAACGTATGAAAAAAAATTATAATTTTTTTCACGTGTTTGCGTACACAAATTTAAATTTTCCTCTTTACCAACAAAGAAAAAAGTTGAAAGGAATACCATTAATAATAATTAAATTAAAAAAAGCTAGAGACAATTTTATTGCATTTTTATAATGTATTTTGCGTGATGTGATCTGTTCCACAAAAAAGTGTAAATTGTTTCTCGCATTTCTAAATTAGTTCTATGCAAAAATAAATTAAAGGTTGATCAGGCGGGATGTGTATTAATTTATGTCACCTGAAAAACAAATGACAAGTTAATTGTTGTAAACATAAAAAAGGTATTTATTAAATCTGTAGCTGTTATAATTTTTATTCATCAAGCAAAAAGAATATTTAATAAAAGAGTCACATACAATTTAATAAATTTATTTCAATAAAACCATACATATTTTGCAGCTTTTAATTGTTCATCTCTGTCCTTTAGTGTTTGGCAAAAGCTTTTCATTATTAGCAAAAGCTTTTTTTAGCCAGTGCTGTAAATATTGAATGCAAACAAAAACGCTATAAATTAAAAAAAAAAAAATACCTTTGGTACACTTTTTAAAAAAGATAAACTCAGTTTTATGAAATGTCTTCGAAAAACAAAATTATTTTTGGTCTATGTGGTCCATGATACAATTAACAAGGTAGCCTCGTCAGCTAAACCGTTAATCAACTGACTACTTTAGGTTGTCAAGAGATTGCAGAGAGGAAAGGCAGCCAAAACGAGGTAGCAAGTCCGCGTAAGCTCAGTGCATCTCTCTTACGCAAATGTAGAAGTGGCGTCGTTTTGACAGTTTGCATAAGTTGTACAAAAACAAAATGCATGTTATTTTTATTGAAGTTGTTCTTATTGTAGCGAAAAGGCTACCTTGTTAGTTGTATCATGTATGTGGTCTAGGACTTGTTTGTTGTATCATGGGCCCGTAATGTGTGCTTAAATTGAGATATTAAATTAATCACTTTGAAAAGCGCTAGATTTAATAGAAAACCTCTCAATGACCGCCACTATTACTATGGCAATCATATGGTGAACTTTACTGATTCACACATTTTTTTATCTCATTTAGTTCATTCTGCTACTATTTTAATTCCAGAAGAGGTGAGCGGTCAGATACCTGAAATATATTTCAAATAAATAAAATTTTATTGCTTTTGTTTTCCATTTGAAAGATATTTCATTAAAGTTTCCCAACAAAATGGCTGAAGCCACCTGTTTATCCCACACAGAAGCTGATGAATTGTGCAAATCAGCAGCAGATGCCGCTACCAAGGTGCGATAAGAATTATTTGCATACATTGCAAAATATGTATTCACATGTGATCATACATACATACACATTTACATTATTAATAATATTTGTTTGCATCTTTATGTTTTTTTTTCTTCCAATTGACAGGATTTTCTTTTCCAACAAACCATGTACCGCATTAAAGATCCCCGCAAATCGCTGCCATTTTATACCGGCGTTTTGGGCATGACCTTGTTGGTCAAATTAGATTTTCCCGAAGCTAAATTCTCTTTATATTTCATGGGGTAAAACAAGTTAAGGAGGGTAATGGTAAAGTTCTGTTTTCTATTTTTTGTTTGTTTTGTTTTTTAAGGTATGAAAATCCAGCCGATATACCCAAAGATCAAAAGGAGCGCACCAAGTGGGCCATGAGCCGTAAAGCAACATTAGAATTAACCCAGTAAGTGGAAAAAAGAAAAATTGAATTACAATTTAATTCTGAAAATTCTATGCTGGCAATAATTATGGAATGTAGTTTGATATATTCAGCCTGGTTACACGGTCGGCGAAGTCGTATTTCGCCAGCTGTCGTAGTCGTAGACGTACAAAATATGTTTATGGTACCACGAAAAATAATCCACAATTAATAATTTCGGTTCGGTTTTAGTATAATCGTACCAATGAAAAGGCGGGCTGTCATATGCTTACAGATTTTGTACGCGAAGCCGGTTACATCGTAGAGGAGAAGTCAGAAAAGGCAAACGAAGATTTGGCAAAGATTTTCTTTTCTATATATGTACATATAGGTAGTTAATAACCAATTTTAATTGTTAAAGCTGCTATTAGAGATGTGCGCGTGAGTGTTTTTTTTTTGCTCACGTCACGGACGCACGCTCACAATCAACATAATTTTCCTCACGCACGAACATTCTTTTGGGCCTCACATCAGGCACGCTCACGAGCAACATTTTTTCAATCACATATTTTCAAGCACAAAAACGAAAAAAGCCTCACGAACAATCACGTTTGCATTGAAACCAAATAGAAACTGTGGCCGGAAGCGAAAACAGCCTAAGTCTTAAAAAACATAGTTTCGAGAAAGCTGTGTTCTCAATATAGAACAATTTCTTTGAGAAAAAATTAAAATTGGCAATATAGGGAGAGTTTTTTGATAAATTAAAAGTTATAGTATTAAAGAATTCATATAAGATTTGATAAAATCATGTCTTCCAGGACATTTTGGAGCTTATTGAAAGTGTTATAGGACTTTTAATAAGGATTACTTCAATTTATGTTTATTTTAGTTTTTTATTTTTTATTTTGTATAATTTTAACAAATTTTGTCAGTGATGTTAATTTGAAATTCACATGAATGTGAAATTCTGTTATTCTGCTATTGTAGCTCAGATAAATTGAGCTAAAATAATTTGCATTGAAAAATAATTCATGAAATAATGTGTGAGTTTTTCTTTCTAAACCAGAAAAGTCAGTGTTCTAACTTTTTCGTGAAACTTCGTGAACTGCCTTAAAATGGTAATCACGCACGAAATTTTATTTTATCACGCTCACGCGTGATTTTTCTAAAATTTGATCACAATCCCGCGTGATACGATATTTTCACAACAACCGCACATCTCTAGTTGCTGTGCTGTATTTTCAGTGTTTTTTTTTACATTTCATGCAAAAAAAAAACAAATTGATTTCATCTTTCTTCTCGGCGTTTCGTCGGCTTTTTTTTTCAAAAACATCAATAATGAGATTTTATTAAAAAGGTAATATTTTTGAATAGCAGGCGATTTATATATGGCGCACCCGATTAATAAGTGGCTGAAATGAAAAGTTTAATTTTTATATTTATAATCCTCAACAGAGTAAATTATCGGAAATTATAGAAAACCTTAAAAAAAATCAAAAATATACGATTATAATAAAAACGACCATTAGCTCGGGAAACATACTAATAATATACGAGAAAAGAGGGGCGAATAAAATAAAAACTATAAATAAAAATCGGGTGTTTTTTATGCAGTTCAAAAACAAATTCTTTTCGATTTCTGAAAATTTAAAACTTTCAGCTGAGTCACTTTTGAACTGTTATGCGATATGTTCTTATTGATGTATTTTCGTTTTCAGTAATTGGGGCACTGAAAGTGACCCTTCTCAATCATACCACAATGGTAATTCTGATCCTCGCGGCTTTGGCCATATTGGAATAATGGTGCCGGACGTTTATGCTGCCTGCAAAAGGTAAATCAATCCATTCTTCGAATGAAAACCGCACATGTGCTGTGTAATTTTGGCTATTGATAACTATAATGAATGAATGTATTTTTTTCAGATTCGAAGAACTGGGTGTTGATTTTGTTAAGAAACCTGATGATGGTCGCATGAGGGGTTTGGCTTTTCTTAAGGATCCCGATGGTTATTGGATTGAGATTTTTAATGCCAACACTGTTTGTTAAAAAACGCTTAAAAATTTAAATGAAAACGTTGTTTATTATTATTGCAAGCGAAAATCGTATGGATATTAAAAACTAAAAAATTTCAAAATTTATTTATTTTTTTCGAAATTATAAATAACTTTGGTTAAAAATAAAATAGAAAAAAATTATTTTTTTGCCTTTATTTTTATTATTATTATTACATAATATTAAACTTATATAGATATAAGATTAATATATAATAAAAAATAGCACCAGCAATGTTGGCCATCAGCTATTACATCATGCTATTTTTGAATTTTGGCCGACTTTTGAACCAAAAAAGATATCGAAAAGATTTTAATATTTCTGTAACGAGGAGCGAATACCCTTTCCAATGATACCAAATTCGACTACTTTAAAAAAAAAAATTATTTTTTTTGCCTTAATTTTTAATAATCATGCTATTTTTCAATTTTGGCCGACTGAAAAAAATCGCTATATCTTTTGAACCAATAGGGATATCGAAAAGATTTTAATATTTCTTATTGGCTTGAATTATTTTATTAGACTATTTTTTACAATGAAAAAATATGACAACCCATGCAATCAAATATATAAGATTGCTATATAAAAATTCTACAAGAATTTTTATAACCAAATGAACAATATTTAAACGTATATATAAAGTGCAGGAGTTACATATGTTGCATTCATTTCAATTTAACAACATTTCTGTAACGAGAGGCGAGTTCCCTTTCCATTGATACCAAATTCGACTACTTTAAAAAAAAATATTTTTTTGCCTTAATTTTTAATAATTTTTGAATTTTGGCCGACTGAAAAGAAATAGCTATATCTTTAGAACCAATAGAGATATCAAAAAGGTTTTAACATTTCTGTAACGAGAGGCGAATTCCCTTTCCATTGATACCAAATTCGACTACTTTTAAAAAAAATTATTTTTTTGCCTTAATTTTTAACAAGGGTATCATGCTATTTTTGAATTTTGGCCGACTGAAAAGAAATCGCTATATCTTTTGAAACAATAGGGATATCGAAAAGATTTTAATATTTCTGTAACGAGGAGCGAATTCCCTTTCCATTGATACCAAATTCGACTACTTTAAAATAACTGTTTTTCTTTCTTTTTTTCATTACTGCAAAAGTTTTATTATATTTGTTTGCAAAACAATTAATTAAAACCCCAGTTCTTTTTTGAATTTTTTTTATGTATAGATATATTTTATTTATTAGAATCATATGCAAAAAAATGTTTTTTTTTTTTTACTTTAATTTGTTTATCTGGTCTCATAAATTGTTAATTCCATTCTTGGGTTTCTTTGTAGAATTTTTCTCTTGGTTTTTTATGCTATTTATAATTGTAACTCTTAAATTTACTAAATTCAATGAATAAAAATAATAAACCTAAAAACATTTAAAATTAAAAACCAAACAATTAATTAATTTATTAATTATCGGCAATAGTCAAAAATGATAAAAAATATTTTAAAAAATATATAACAGTAAAACGTTGCTAAACAGAAGAAAATATTAAAAAGGAATCCAGCACATTTAAGAAATAAATTTTCACAAGAATTTCAGCTAATGTTTTATTTATTAATTTTAATTTAAATAGAGAAAAATTATTTTACTAAAATTACTGAAAACTATTTTTATTACAAAAATAAACAAAACAAAAAAAAAATAGTTTTATTATACATTTATGTATATGAAAAAATTACACCGTTTAATTGCTTAACGAAGTACTAGAATAGTAATTTAATCAGTAATCAGTAAGACAAAAGAAAAAAAGAGCAGTTTTATTTATAAAATGTGTACAATTTTAGTTGAAACAATTAGTTTTAGAACTTGTTGTTAATAATAGAAACAGGAAGTTACAGATGCATGCAAGGAAACGATTGATTACATCTTTGGACTTGAAGTGAGGGGGAGGGGTTTAAAAAATTTTGTTGAATTCTTTTTTTCAGCACAGGCTTGAAAATTATAAGAGTTTTAAGTTTATTTGCATTTGAGAATTTTGTAACCAGTAAGACATGGAAGTTTTCTATCGCACATTTGTATTGAAAACAAGAAAAACAAAAATTATAAAACTGTTAATGTTTTCAATGGAAATATGCGAAAGCAAACTTCGGTTGTATTTAGAGGACCAGACCGAATGTAAATGTTTAATTGTGTCCGGAAACGTCAATGAACAAGTGCCGGGATTATTGCAAAAATAATACAAAACTTTGTTCGCATTCCGAGAAATACAGACTGTAGAAGACTATTTGCTTTGTTTTACATTGGCACTATCACGCTGGTGACTGTTACTTCCTGTCTGCTTCTTAGAGGTAAGAAATTTATGCAAGCAGATCTGTCGCAGAAATCATGCATGTAAAATTGATTTAAAAGCAAAAGCAGTCAGCTTCTGCAAGTTGCTTTAAAAGCCGTGCATCCACCACCGCATAATGGTTTGACCAAAATCTAAGAATTACTTTAAAAATTATATGTATACATAGTTATTAAATAATAAAGTTCTAGAACTAATTGCTTACAGTTTCAACTGGGTTGACCTTTGTTTTTCGCTTTATTTTTTTATAATCATACATATCACGAATGAAACGGAAAAATCGATACATTGTGGCGCCTGCGTAACGATACATTTTAATCTACTTATATCAACCAAATTGAGAAGCCCTTACATACACATTTATTATTCAAAATACAGTTAAACCTCTATTAACTGGGCCTCTATTAACCGGCATGCAGATCTTTTTGATTTTTTACCTCTACTATCCGTGCTGTGGTTTTTTACCTCTATTAACCGTGCTTTACCTCTATTATCCGTGCAGCATTCATATGATTTTTTATTATGTTAATTTGAATCCGGTGATTCCCCTTTTTAATGTGTGGACACAATTGTATAAAAATGAAATTTTATACGTTTTAATAAAACCTCTATGAACCGTGTATTTCGATTATCCGTGCTAGTCCCGGTCCCGCGCGAGCCGGTCAATCGAGGTTTAACTGTATTTGAAGGCCTCTTCAATTTGGTAGTTAAATTTCGTTGATGTAAAGCAAAATGTATCGTTACGCAGGCGCTAGAAATTGTCAATTTTTCTGTGGATTTCTTGATTTACAAAAATGAAAAAAAAATTAAATATTTAAAAAAATTGATAACAAACAAAATAAATTCAGACAAGCATTGGATTTTTGTTTTTTTGTTTTTCACTTTCTAATAAAATCGTTAAAAATCTATAGGTATTCAATTCAGCTTTTTTCTTTTTTGGAAAAGTGGAAACACGAACACATGAAAAAAATGTGTAACAAGTTTGTCGGTCTTGAGAGTTCGATTCCTCAGAATTGAGAAAAAAATAACCTCTTTTTACTCTTTTTCACTTTTCCATCAGGGGAAAAAGCTGAAATTAATAACTTTTCTGTTTGTATTTAACAAAAGGGGTTTTTTTTTGTTTGTTTGTAATATTTTTATAATTATATATATAGATAATAATAAAAACTAATATTTAATGGTTGTTTGTTTGTCTCTTAATTATCGGTTTTGTTTATGCTTTACAAAGTGTTTTGTTGTTGTTGTTGTTTGTGTGTAGATATTTTCCTTTTGTTTCTATCAACTTTTGTGGGATTTTAATTACTAATTTCTTTTTAATATTAAATATATTTTAAATATATTTTAGTTATTTATGCTTTTTACAAAAATATACTATTAATTTGCTTTATTTTTATTCATTTATTTATTTATATATGTTTGTATGTGTATATAGAGCCAAGTGGTGTTGTGGTTGTTGAGTGTTTTTTTTTCTATTTCTTGAGTTTCTTTGTTTCTTATTTTTTTTTTTTTTTTTTTTTTTTTTTTGTATATGTATGTATGTTTTAGAAATCGGAATCATCATCGGACGAGTTTGATGATAATTGTAAATCATTTTGTAATAAATCATTAGGAAAACCATTATTACTTACAAAATTTCCACCACAACCAACGCCACCTCCGCCAGCTCCACCGCCACCGCCACTACCTCCACCACCCATTCCCGCACCAGTTGAATGCAGATGATGTTGGCTGTTGCTGAGCTGATGATTCGCTTGCTGTTGCTGTTGGTACTGCATCTGCGGTGAGGATGTTGTAATTGGTGCCATTCCCAAATTAGGCAGTTGATTCATTTGATTGATTGCAGCTCTTGAGGGTCTGTCGTCTTCTGTGCTGTCATCAGAATCTGAACCACTTTCACTGCCACTCGATTCTGAATCTGAGCTTGAGGAGGACGAACTTAATTCGGCAGCAATTTTCTGCAATAGAAATAGAAATACAATTTTGATTTTGTCATTCTGTGTTGGTATGCAAGAGTAGCCGCCCAAGTCGACATAAACGCATATTAAACTTGGAAACTTAGGAAATTAAAAACGTTGTCATCTCTTCTCGTACACAAAAATTAACTGGTCCAAGTTCAAGGTGGCCTCATAGCTACAATAAACACAACAACAAGAAACATTTCATGTATTTTGTTGGTATTTGAAATTCAATTCTACGAGTGCTGCACATTACACCCTCTCAAAGCGGGTCATTTTTTTTCGAGGATGCCGCTAGTCAAACGACAACGCGCTATAGGGCCAGGTAACCGCCACTCTTGCTGGACACCAAGAAATGCAGCTCTGGCTGTTATCGAAAAGCTTGATTTATTATACACATACATATAAATGAATTTTATTATACAGAAAAAAGAGAAAAGTCATGTCAGAATCCACGTGTGAGAGTCGAGGAGATGACATGTAAAAACAAATTTTTTGAAGATAAATAAAAAACTGATGGTCCTAAAACCAAAAAGAATTAAAACACTAGGTCATTTGAATTAATTAAAAATAAAAAAGAAATGCGGTCGGGGGACCCCCGTTAGGAACGAAGTTCCTTACGTTTTTTCTTCATCTTCGAATGTAATACAAGGTGAAATCTGTATGTTTTATTTTGTGTTGTTTTTGAAATTTTGAAATTTTATATGCTTCTTAAAATTTTTGGAACGTTTTATTTTTTTATTTTTGATACATGCAGTATTTTTTTGTCAATCTGCTACAAAACGAACTGTCCGTATAGTGTCCGTTTTCACAACTAATTAATATTTATTGGTAGGTGTCTCCACTGACAGCAGCGGAGACACCTACACAATTGTTTGAAGACACACCAATGCATATAAACAGCTCACACGCTTTCGTGACGATTTCTACTAATTTGCACTACCAGCAAGCCGCGTTAAGGAACTTCGTTCCAAAAAATTGAATTTGACTAAACCTGTGTTGTTAATCAAAGGGCCATCGCGGACTACTACCGTCAACAGGCCATGTTAACCGAGTTTTTTCTGGCGCAATTGAACGAATTAAATTTGAAAGACATGTGGTTCCGGCACCCATTGCGCGAGCCGCAGCCGATATTCTGAAAGCCAAACAACATCGGAAGACTTCGTTTGCTTCGACCTGTTATAAACAGTCAGTAGTGAAATTCTCAGCTAGTGATAGATATGTTCCCCAGCTAATAAGTCTTCAACTTTATTTTGCTTGTAGTCTTGAAAAATGTTCTTGTCACTATAATTTTATCACAAAAAAAAATCTTTCTCAATTCTGAGCAAGAAAGATGAAACTAAAGCCCGATAATGTAGAGCATTTATTTTTGCTCAAAATGGAATTCAATTACTATAAGAGCCACAGCAATGCGTGGCCGCATCAGCTAGCACACACATATACATACACACATACATTTTTAGCAACAAAAAATGTTGTTGGAATATAAAAACTATTACCTGTTCCAGGGCTGCTGCTTCACTGGCCAGTGTTGGCGATGAGGCAAGATCATTGTGATTGTTGTTGCTACTGCTGATGCTGCTATTGTTGGTGTTGTTGTTGGTGTTGCTATGATGATGGTGATTGCTATTGCGTATTGTGTTATTGTTGTTATGATTATTGCTAAGATTATTATTATTATGATGATTATAATTATTATTACTATATAACGATAAGGAAGTCGTGGAGGAATTGCCATTAGAGTTATAACGATTAAATTGATTTTGCTGTTGCTGTTGCTGCTGCTGTTGTTGTTGTTGCTGTTGCAATTGCTGTTGCCACTGTTGCACCTGTTGTTGTTGCGTTTGTAATGATATTGGCTGCTGTTGCTGCTGCTGTTGTTGATGAAGCAGCTGTTGTTGTTGTTGTTGCTGCTGCTGCTGCTGCTGCTGATGCCGTTGATGATTGTTGTGCCGCTTTTGATTACTATTATTGTGATGCTGTGATTGTTTTGATTGTTTCGTTGGAGGTGCTGTTGAATATTGAAGTTGTGGTAAATCATAATCATTGTGGTGTCCCGAATTATTATGATGATGACTGGATGTTGAGGAGGTGGATGAAGCTGATATATTGGCCATACCACTATGGCCGCCAGCGCCAGCACCGCCCCCACTACCACCACCACCAATACCAAATATTGAATCATCATCGTCAACAATCATGGGTATGCTTGGTAATGTGGCCTGTCCATTATTAGCGTTCCACCTAAACAGAAAAGAGAGAGAGAGAGAGAGAAAAAAATGAGTGTAATGCCATTTAGCTTTAATTTGCATTTAAGAACAAAATTTATTTTTTCACCACTTATTTGATTGGAACTAAAATGAACAACTCATTTAAGTTTTATAGATTAATCATAAGGTTTTTTGTGTAAGTTTTAGGAAAACCGACAGCAAAAATTGCAACATCTATGAACAGGCAGAAGATCCAAACATTTTTAATGCCAGTTCCTCGGCCTCTGATGCTTGATTTCATTTTTCTAAATTTGTTTTCTAAATTTATTCCCAATATTTCGTTCGATACTCCAATGCGTATCTTTTTCACTAAAATTTTTTTCGTTTTAATGTTTTATAAAATTTTATTACCGGAACAGCAAGCAGTTTTTCAAGAAAAAACTGGCCACAAGCATAGCAAAAATTTAATTTATTTGCTAAGGCGCGTACACACTTTAAAACAAAAGCATGCAAAAATAGTTTATTAAATTGAAAAAAAAAAAATCTACTATCGAGCAGCATTGAATATTTTCAGTTTCACTGGAAATATGCAATCAAAAGGTCGCCAAAGTTGAAAAGAAAATTACAGTTCTAGCGCCTACAAAATGCCGACATGAACATCAATTAAAAAAATAAAAACTTACGCTGGAGCAGATTGTGGACTTTTGTTGTTATGATGTCCCATACCCGCTGAGGGTGAGCCTTGCATGGGAGAGTTGCGAGTCTTTAATTCAACTGTAAAAGAAGTAAATCAAATAAATAAAAAATAAGTTGGAATATAAATAATGCCAGGATTTTAGAAGAAAAATATAATTATTTCTGTATTAAGTTTATCGGGCTCAAGTTCTTCCTATCACAAGAATAATATAGGATAGGAAGAACTTGTATTAGGAAGAACTTGAGCCTGATAAACTTAATACAGAAATAATTATATAAGAAAAAGTTCAAATAATAGAAATTAATTAATGAAAAATATAATTGTTAGTGATGTGAAGTTTGTGAGAAGAAATAGTGTTAATGTATGAAATCGGTTTGCGATAACGTTCAAATCGTGCTTATTCCGGTTCTCGAAATGTTCGAGAGTTAAAAGACCGAAGAAAAAGTAGTCGAATTTTCTTTAGTCTATTCCAAACTCTCTAACAATTCGAGAACGGTAGTGAGCACGAATATCAAATTGTGGATTAAAAAATACACATATGTAACACGTGGGCCGAAAGAAGTCATCCGATGTTGTTTGGCTTCCAGAATATCGGTTGTGGCCACAACCGTCCACAACGTCCTGTTGGAACCACATGTCCTCTAGACCTGATTCGTTCAATTGCAGCAGAAAATACTCGGTTAACATGGCCCCATAGCACGTTCTCGTTTGACCAGCGTGTCCTCGAAAAAAAAAAATGGCCTGAAGACACTTTGAGCGGATGTAATGGCTCCTCGTGGATTTTCGCTGGTCCAGAAGCGATAATTTGGCATATTCAAGTACCCGCTGAGGTGGAACTGAACCTCATCGCTCATTTTGATTTTGGTCGAAAAATCGTCCACTTCGTCACAGACACGATCATTCCGCATTCTTGTGGAGTGTATCGCTCCATGTTTTGGTCACTTATATTCTACAGCAGTCTAGTGCACAAACGTAAAAACAGACAGCCAATGTCAAGGCCTTGATTTGCAAATAAGAGCAACTTCCAATACGGTGATTTCTTTTGGCCCACCTTGTATGAGCGGTTCAAACAATGGCTGAATTTACAATCCCAGTCGTATCGTTTATCGATGTGTTTGGCAAGAGAATGTCAAATACAAAACATAAAATAAATCCCCAACAAATAGAGAGACTTGAATAAAGGAGAATAAATAAGTGCAATTAAATCAGCAACACGTCTGCTTTGTTGAAATCTAGTTTTTTGGTGATTGATTGTTTTATTTAGGGTTGCCGTTGTTACAATTTATACAAGAGACAAGGTATACAATATCCTCTCTCGTTGTGGACAGTAGCAAATGAGTGAAGTTAACATGACACAAACACGTCTATGAGGTATACAGCACATTTGTTAAAATGTGGAAAATTGCTGATGCTAATATCAGCAAAATTGGTCTTTTAAGACCCCCTTATACGACCAAACACTGATTAGTCAGTTGGACGATCAAAAAAAAAAAAATTATAAAACAAAAAAGAATATCATAATTGACAGAAAAAAAGATTAATAAATGACTCCCAGGTGATCGAAATTGTGTCGTAATAGTTCAGAGGGCCGAGTGATAAAAGGCTCCTCCAGAAGAGATCGCCGTATGATAACGTTTTCTCATACCAAAGTCTAATTTTCGACTCAAAAACGAGAGCATACGTGACGACTATTTTAATCACGCTAAACAATACAAGATTTCTCGTATTCGACTTAGAATTGCCAAAAATGCCAGCTGGGATGTACAATTTCAAGTTTTGTTATTGTGTGGTAATTGATAATTGCTTTTATTTATTTGTCGATCAATTCAGACTTTTTTTTTTTTTTTTTTTTAGCCCAAAAAGCAGTTTAATAAAACGAAAATGTGGAAAGTATTTGGGGAAATTAAAGAACATTTTGGAAGGAAAATGTTTGCTTTCGCAGCAGCTCTGGTTGTGAAATAAACACGAACATGAATTAAATGCTCGTTCCTCGCAATGCATCAAAATCACAAATAAATAATTTGCAACTTGTTTTTGTCTTGAGGTTTGGTGTTTCAAAACTAGCCTCTCCCTCTCTCTCTCTCTCTCTGATAAACAATACGACTGCGCTTGTGAATTCTGGCAATATTTTGTATGTCATATGATAAAATTTCACTTACTTATAGTATTTCTTCTATTGCCAGTGGAAACTTTTGTTTTTGAAGTTATTCTCATTGTACTGTTTTCTAATTTTGGTGCTGGTCCTGTTGAGGAAGCTGCTGATGGTGCAGCTATCGAAGCGGCCACAGCCGCCGGCATAGCTACAGGTGTAGGTACACTAGGTTTGTTTGTCATTTCACTGTTACTGAAATTAAAACGAACACATCAAATATGGAAGTAAATAAAATGCAAATAAATCACTCACCGTGTCTTCTTTACTTGTATATTGTGATTTAATTTCTCTAATGTAATATCACCAGTCCTTTTGTCAAAAATGAGTATACATTCTTTTGTGTATTTCTTTTGATTTCCTTTATAAATGGTATGAGGCACACCGGAACTAACTGAAAATATAAAAAAAAATAAATAAAATCTTGTTAAAAACAGAGCAGAGAAATTTCGCAGTCTTTGTCTTGGCCAGGCTTGAATCTTGCAATTTCCATCGGGGTTTTTGTGTTGGGACGCCATTTTTAATTTTCCCTCGAATAACTTAAAAGACGTAAAAGGACTTTTGCTGTCCATCATCTAATGCTGGAGATATTTTAACATAGTCCGTGGCTTCCTACGATACTACATGATCCCCTCCTTATGTGAAATTACGAGTATGAAGCATTAAGTAAATAACGGAAATATTTTTAACACCCACATCACACCTATTTTTCTGGCCACATCTGTATATCTGTCCATTTTCGGTGAAAATTTCAAGTCTCTTTCTCTTAAGGCTTGAAGTTACAGCAAATTTTTACAGTTTCTTTTATGGGAACACCCTTTAGTTGTTGCCAACTTTTTCTTTGTTTCGAAAATGGCATATCCTGTGCAAATTTCAAGTCTATCAGCCCCGGGAAATGAGTTCTCGGGGAATTTAGATTTCTCAAAAATACAATTCTCCTATTCTTAACAATTTGGGAGAGGAAATTTTAAATAATCGAAGTCAGCTGTTTTCGGTTAAGGGAAAAATTGTAAATCAAACTTGGAAAAAAATTTAATTTTAAGTAAAAAAAATAATAATATCAAAAGTGGACATTTTACTAACAATATTCGTCATCGCTTGTACACAATTCGACAAGAATTTTCTGCTTTTTTGTTGACATTGACAGTTGACATTTTCTAGACCTTGTGATAAATAGCTAAAGCCTATGTATTACTTTCAGTGTAATTGTTGTTGATAGCGAGAAAAGAAGTGCCAAATTGTTCATATCAATTTAATGCGACAACGATGACGACAATTGGAATATGGGCGATTAATTTCAAATCAAATTTTAGTCAAGACAAATTATTAAAAAAAATATATTTTTTTATGTATATTTTAATTAAAATTCCTTAAATACATCCGTTTGAGCTCATGCTTATTGCCTTGTCTATAAATGTGCATTAAAATTCAATTTATTTTTTGCTTTTAACAAAGTTTATCTTCAATGTGTTTAATTTATAAAAAGAAGAAAAAATATGCATGTACCTGCCTGCCGATAATAAATAAACTGGCATGCAAATTAAATTCGAAAAGTAAATGTATGATAAGAATAAAATATTTAAAGTAGAAAAGCGACTGGGGGCCAATACCGTCAGAAAAAAGCCAATTAAAAAAAAAGCTTCTTATCGGTCTCATAATTTCTGTTATGAAATTGAAATTGCATAGCAATCATAAAAGAATTACTTTCTTTTCATAAAAAAAAAAACACAAATACAAAATGCAATGAAGGAAAACAAAAAAATAAAAGAAAAATCAGACATAATACAAGTATCATATAAAATATCTTTTGAATACAAATTGTTGGTGATAAGAAATGGTGGCTTGTATGAAAATTAATTAACATTTCTTCAAATTTTTTTTCACGCTCGGCCGACTATTTGCTTTACAATTTTATATAAAAGTTTGTGGTGTTTAAACAGCTTTTTAAACACACGCATACACACACACACACCCCATATGTACATTTGTATGTATGCGAAAAAAAGAAAGAAAATAAACCGATAAAGTAGAATAGAAACATTTTGTTTATCTATTAAAAATTAAAATACTTTGGAACTTTTTGTTAAGATTGATTTATTTTGGTGGTGAGTGGGTGCTGGCATATTAAGACAGTTTCTAATGTTTTTCTTTTTTCACAGATCATCACCAATGTACATATATATCTATGCTTGTATGTATTCCTAAACGCAACCGCGTAAACTGTTGTCACCTGTTTTGCAGCTGTCGGGCAAATAAACGCAATTTGCTCATTATTTAAATTGCTCATGTTTTTTTTTTTCGTATAAACAATTCATTTGATTTGCCGTACGGTAAAGTATTGCACAGCTTGATTTGCAAAATACTGTGTTTACGTTGCATACAGACGTTTGGGCAGGCAGCCACTGTCATCTGATTTTCATTCAACATTCCTTCACGCACCTGCTGTTTCACTTGCTTACAGTTTTTCATCGCTACATGTGACACGTAATATTCCATTCAATGGATTCACTTTTTAATACACACGAGGTTTGTTCAAAAGAAAAGGTAAATTTTGAAGTTTTTTTTGTGTTAGTCATATTGTGTTGGAATTAGTAGTTTGTTGTTGACAACTGAAAAGGTCAATTACACTTGTGTGTGTGTGTGTGTGTGTGTTGAACAATGTTTCATTTGATCAACAATTATAAGCAAACAAAATAGTATACCTTCCCAGCGGACCCTCGGTTGGTTGGTTGGAAATAGTGACTATGCAGCACAGGTAGTAGGATGGCTACAAGTTACTGCTCTCAAAAACAGTAAGCGATTGAATTATGATTTGGATTTCGAAGCTGTTGGGTGCTGATGATCGTTGTAGTGAACGTGAAACAATACCCCATCCAGTAAGTTTTCAAATTTACTTATCTTAACTCCTTTAATAATGCCGATCACTAAAACTTTACCATGAAAACATTCGACACGAGAGCGGGATTCTGTCGTCCGAAATTCTAGCCATAAAAAGAGTCCGTATAACAAACAATTGTGGTGGCGCCCATTTGTCCGCTATCATCTTCTTCACTTGACCAATAAAATTCGAAAGTTTCAAATAAACATAATTAAAAACCACAATTGAAGTTTTCCATTTAGAAAAAAAAAATCGGAGTCAAACAACATCGGATGACTTCTTTTGGCCCAGCTTGTAAAAAACAAATTATTGCCGCATTAATTATTTCATAAAGTTGTAAAAATAATGTGAAGTAATGTAATTCAATTAGATTTAATAATCCAGCCAGCTGTAAAACATCTTGTTTTTAATTGCAGTGTGGCTTTTTTTTTAACTACAAACATTTTCAATCAGATTAAATTAAATGTTTGTTTTAACATACTATTTTTCAAATTAAAGCAATTGTTTTGAAAATAATGAAAAAACAATTGTTTTATTTAATAATATAGAAAAATGAGAGAGAAAATGTTAAATTGCAAATAAAAAATGATACACAAATAACAGCACGATTCATTCATTCATTTGATTTGCATAATCATTTGCACTGGAATTAAAAAGTAAAATAAAAAAGAAAAATGAAATATAAAAATGAAAAACAACAATACCAACAACAATGACAAACATAAGTATGTTTAAATAAAAGTGAAAGGGAATTGTTGTTATAAAAAATATTCACACTCGCTCATACTCACGTAACAAGAGATAACAACAAAAAAAAAATGAGAAAAAAATGCATACAAACAACAAACAGACAAACCTGAATGTACATACATACATACATATGTATGTACATACTCGTACAATAAATACCAAATAGAAACAAGTCACTAAAGTACAACAGCAAGCAATCAAGAAAAAATTAAAGCAATTTTTTTTAGGTCAAACTGCAAACTAAAAAGAATTGCCAAAAGATTATGACAATTTAAGCCACCACCACCAGCACCGCCAGCAATCAACCAACCAACCAACCAGCCAACTAAAATAACGTTTTGCAAAAGCTTTAATAAATGAAAAGAAATTCAATTAAAAACTTAAAACAAGTTTAACAGGGATTAAATAAAACCAACAAACAGACAAACACACACACACAGACGGACACAAGGCAGAACTTATAAGCACATATGTACATATGTATGTATGTGTGCGTTTGTTTGCACAGGAAATGGCAGACGCTTAAAGTAGATGACTGGCCATAAATCTGATATTGTACTTCATTTTGTTTTTTTTTTTTTTGCTGAGAGAGAATTCGCCGTTTTCCCAACCCTGGATACAACCGTATCAACATGTGCTTGAAGAAAATATAATTTCAACAACAAGTCAATAAACTATTAAATCACCACAAATACAAAGTAACAACGTACTTGAAAATTATTAAATCGAAACAAATAAAATAAACAACAAAATGTCTGTATGTCTGTAACTTTTCAATTAAATAAATGATGGCAGGCAGCAGTTTTGCTGCAGTCTTAAAAAAAAAATAAAAATAATAAAACATGGCGAAACACATAAACATAATTAAATAAATAGCGGGTAGGAGCAGTTTTTCTGCTCGCTTTTAGAAGTTTTTTAGGGTCTATAAAAAAAACATTTTTTTTTTAACTGACAAAACACAAATAATAAATTGTGAACTCCATACAATGTACAGTTAAAGCCATTAATATTTTTTTCTTCATAAGATTTTCTTAGCATTTGTTTGTTTGTTTTTGCAATAATTAACTACATACATATGTGATTAAAATAAATTGCAATCTCGCTTAAATAAAATGCTGTTTATTCTAAATTGCAAAGGCATTAAAAAAAAAACAAGAAAATAAACAAATTGCATGTGCTTAATGAAGTAAATATGTATGTACTTGTAAACAGAAAGTAAAAATAAAAACAAATTACTTAAGTGGTTGGTTGAATGGTTTCAGGCATCGCTGTAAATAGAACATATTTAAAAAAAAAAAAAAGAAAACACTGTAACTGACCAATTGCATGCTGATGACCATGAAACAGACATCTGTCCCCCACGCCTTAAAGTGTACCATGTAATGTTTTTGTCTTATTCTTCTCCTTCATCTTCAACAAGAAAAAAAAGTACTAGAAAACTCGATTACATGAAATGGCAAGACTTCCTCAACATGTCAAAATTGTTCGCCAAGTCCAATAAATTCAGGCAAGTACAAAAGGCTAAGCCCATTTCACCTACCAGATGCTGGAAGCTCTCCATATGGGGCACCCTTTGGATTTAGCGGCCAAGCAACTATCTATCTGGTAAACATTTCAATTATATTGTATGTTCCATAGTCAACAGCACTGAGCTGATTATTTACAATATTTACATAATTTCAATTAGTTATTATTTGAAAGTTAAAGTAAAATTATGATGCTGGCTGGGGGGCAACTTGTTCTAAAAGGATTAATTTATGATACATTATGTTTGCGCTTGACGTACCGATGTTTTATTTGTAACTTTAAAGGTATTTCGAATAGGCGAAAGCCAGCTGTTTGTATTTGATTAAAGTCCCAGTCTTTAGCCTGAGACTTTACTTCATAATTACTCATAACTATTCAATTTTATTCAACATACATTAAACTTATTGCGATGCTTAAAATCTCTTAAGTAATTTGTTTTTAGTTTAAAGTAAAAATATAACTTCAACTGGGGGACAACTGGGTTAAAAATTGATTACTTCTTGATAGTCATCACACATTAAACTCACAGCGATGCTTGAAATCTCTTAAGCGATTTGTTGTTAGTTTAAGGTAATAATATAACTTCAGCTGGGGGACAACTGGGTTTAAAATTGATTACTTCCTGATAGTTAGCATACACTAAACTTACAGCAACGCTTGAAATCTCTTAAGCAATTTGCTTTTAGTTCAAGATAAAAATATAACTCCAGCTGGGGGACAACTGGATTTAAAATTGATTACTTCTTGATAGTCATCATACATTACACTCACAGCGATGCTTGAAATCTCTTAAGCCATTTGTTTTTAGTTTAAGATAAAAATATAACTTTAGCTGGGGGAAAACTGATTTAAAAATTCACTATTTCTTGATAATCATCATTTTTAGACGTGGCGGACCGATTTTTTATTCATGACTCATGGAGGTGCTTCAAAAATTACAAAAATAGAATTTTCCCAATGTGTTGACTTTGCAGCAAGACCAAAAGAAATTTGAAAAAATAGCTGCCTTTCAATATACCAACTGTGAAAGAGCTCTAATGACGCCAAGATATTGTTAGAAATTGTAAATATTGTCATACTAATTTTTCGTTTAAAGTATGGCAATTTCGACTAGTTTAGCATTTCTTAAACTACCAACGAAAAATATATTAGTGTATTAAAATTTGACAAAAAAAAATAAAGTTTAACTAAGCGACAGTCAAACTAAGTTTCATCTTTATCCCAAAGACTTGCCCTAAATGTACATGTGTAATGAATAAAACAGAATATTTATGGCACTCACTGTATCATAACAGCGTTTGTTATTGAAAGGCATACATTTAAATATCTCTAGGCAATAAAAAAAAAAACACACGCACACGTTTACACAATTCAATTGTTGAATTTTTATCACACATTTAAAAACGAGGGTTACCTTGATATTATCAGGAGGTATGAACATTAAAGGAATTATAAAATGGTATTCGACTTGATGTGAAGTATTTAAAAAATATATATGTATATATAACTAGTACTACGAATTTTAAAGTGTACTTCTTGTAGAAGAACACTTAATGTAACTGATGACATTTGATGGACAGAGAGCATCATAATACAACTAATAAGGTAATCTTTTCCCTATAATAAGAACGACTTCAATAAAAATATTATGCATTTTGCTTTTGTACAACTTCTGAAAACTGTCAAAAAGACGACACTTCTACATTTACAGAGGAGAGATGAACAGAGCTTGCGCTGATTTGCTATCTCATTTAGGCTGCCTTTAATCTCTGTATTCTCTTGACAGTTTTAAGTAGTCAGATAATTAACGGTTCAGCTAATCAGGCTACCTTTTTCGTTGTATCATGGAGAGCATAAGATCCAGACAGAGTTGCCAAGTAGGCAGATTTATCTGTGCAATGTATTTTTTTAAAGCGCCAAACAGTTTTGTAGGGGTTTACTCCAAAAAACAATTTTTGAAAACAATATAATTTTCTATTTTTTTTTTTTATAAAACTAAGATGCATTTAATTGCAAACTGATTACCAAAAATATTTCCTAAGATATATATATAAAAAAAAATAGTCCCTAATTCCCTTGGTCACGGCATCACGCGTAAATGGCTGGACCAATTTCACCCATTCTTTTTTGTTGCACTTATTATTGCCTGCAGAGGAGTGATATGAAAGAAAAAATTGAGAAAAATATATGAAGCGTAATCAAATTTAAGAAAAGTATTGTAATGTCCAGCAACACGACCAGGGTTGCACTAGTAAATAATAAATGTAAGAGAAGCAAATTGCTACTACAACTTCGGCCTTAAATTTATTGAACTGACAAGCTTTTTCTTAAAAAATGTAAAGAAGAATTTTTGTAACTTATTAGCTGGGGTACAACTACAGCCGTTCCACATTCACTAAAATAATCATCAGAACACAATATGGGCACAACTACTTTCGGTTTAGCAAGCACAGTCACAGCAATTATTCAGAATGGTTTTCGTTCGATTTTATTATCATTCAATTGACTGTTTGAAGAAAGTAATTTTCAATTGCCCCTCGTATAAATTTGTATTTTCTTTTAATAACTGCTGAATTTACAAGATTTATAATTTTGTAGACTTTCAGACACACAGCGCACTGCAAGTTCATTAACAATATTCATTCCATGCTTTTAAGCCTTATCAACAATTTTATGAAGCACAAACAAATAAATATCAAAAAGGTATCAACAAAATGTGTGTCTGTGTTATTTGCAATAACAAAGAGAGTAGTAATAAAAAAATGAAATAACAAAATTACTAAGAGGTATCAGTTAGATTTTGTGCTTTGTCTAATGATACGAAAGAGAGCAACAACACAGAAATAGAAACGCGCTCGCTTGAGGAATAGGTCTTACCTAAATTTGGCACAGTAACAGTAACTTGATTGTTTGAGCCAACATCTACAGTAGCAACACGATTTTTATCCACACTTGCAGGCTTAAAATCATCTGAAAAGTAAGAAGAAAAAAAAAACAAAATAGAATTGTGTTAGAATTAAATTTTATGTATGTAGCTAATTAAAAAAAAAATTGTGTATGTATTTAAGGTTGCTCTCTGACATTATACCACATGAAATTGGGAATTACAAATTCAAATTGAGAAAATTCTAAATGAAATTGAGAGTTTCAATTTGAGAACTGAGAGGAATTGTGAAATTTCAACTTGAAATTGAGAAACCTTCGATAAGAATTGAGATGTGTTTAATTAAAATAATATCTGAAGAAAAATAGCACAACGGGACCCAGTCAGGACCCAACTGAACTGCTCTTAATGACTGGCAGCTCGAGAAACATAAACGTGATATTTAATTAGATAAATAAAACAACAATATGAATTTTCTTGTTATAAATAATTAAATATTTTGTCAGCAGAACTGTGAAACCTAAAGTAGAAGACTAGTTCTACAATATCCACGAGTAAAGTTGCGTCCGCATTGCACAAACATTTGATGAAAAACATATTTTCTTCTATTTGTTTCAATCAAAAACACATTTTGTTTTATGCTTGATTTGAGCTCAAATATTTGATCATTTTTGTTTGTTCAAATCAACAGGTGAATAGGGACGAAAAACATGTTTTTCATGCAATTAGACTTAAATAAATATTTGCATTATATAAATATTTAATACAAGACTTGAAAAATGTAAATATCTATTGCACAAAAAACAAAAAGCGTACGAATACAATTTGTTATTATTCCTAAACCAATAACTAAAAAAAAAAATTGCAAAAATATTACAAATTTAAAAATTACAAAAAAAAAAGTAAGTGTTGCAAAACGACAAAAATTCACAATAAGCAAAAATAGAACTTTTGGCTTTTACGAAAGCGCAAAATTCGCTGTATTAAATCTATTTCGTTCATGCGTAAGTTTTTGCACTTTTGCACCAGTTGCATTCTTTGCAACTATTTAAGGTTCTTATAAATTATTTTTAAAGCCAGTTTCATGATTTCGAATGAATTCATTCGTTCGGACAAACACATTTTTTGGATGTTGTTTTTGTCTGCCAATTAAATGTACGAAAATTTTCACGTTTTTGCAGCAATTGTGTACTATTTAAATGTTTACAATTTATGAAAATTCGATTAAAGTACAAATCGTTAAGCTTTTTATTATGTATAAATAAATATTTTGCCAATTTGTGGTCCAAAAAACGTGACCACTACTTTATTATTTGACTGTTAGAACAGCAAAAAGGAAAAGAAATATGAAATTTTATTCGATTGTTAAGTTAATAGCTTAGATAAACAAATATTTGTTCACTTTTGCAAGAAAAAAAACGTGACCACTACTTCTTGAATTTTATTTTGGGGTGAATACAACAAACAACATTTACAAGGATATAGTAACAAATAACAAGAAAATGCGAAAAAAAAACAGCGCAAAACGTTAAATTTCACAAGAGAATATGCTCAATACAAAATTTAGAGCAAATTTACATTCATTATTATTATATTGTCATTATTATAACTATTTTAGTTATGAATGTGCATTTCTGACACAGTATTGCTTTTTTAATTCGTTCTACTTAACGATGTCCATTGCCCTTTTGACACAGTACTCATTGAACGTATTATTTATTATTGGTAACGATTCTACTACAATGAGTTGGATTATATTTTGTATGTATTCCGTCAGAGGATGATATTTGGTTTCCATTATGGCTATGGAATCCTCTATCTATACTGTTGTCTGCCATTTATCTATCTATCTTATTATAGATCCGGTTTGTGACCACTAATTTCTTGTTGACCTTTATTTTGAACAAATACATGCATACAGACCGCTAAAAATATATGTATGTATATGCATTTACATGGATATAATGATAAATAATAGCGAAAAGAGAAAAAACATTGAATTTCACGAGAGCACATTTTAAGGTTACGTTTGCTCAAAAAATATTTCATTAGGTTCTACATGAAAAATGATGTTTAAAAAATAAATTTTAAATACTCTAAGCATTCGTTTCAGCTTTTTTCCTTGTTGGAAAATTGGAAAACAAATTTTTTTTACAAAAAATATATACATATATACATATGTATATTTATTTAATGTTTTTTTAAGCTTGAAATGAAAGAAAGTGTTTCAAAAATTAAATTTTAAATACTTCGTTTCAGCTTTTTTCTTTATTGGAAAATTGGAAAACAAATATTTTTTGACAACACAAATATTAAAAAATTTTTTTTTTATTTAATAAAAATATTCATTTCAGCCTTTCTCCTTAGTGGAAGTCTTAAAAAAAAGAAAAAAAATTTTACAATCAACAAATTTTCAATTTTATTATTTGGGTTTTTTCGACCCCCGTTTTTATATTTTATAGGCCATATTCATAATAATTATTGTAAGTTTATTAAGCTCTTATTTGACGTATTTCTACGGAATATTTGTCAAATAAACGTGTAATAAACGTTCAATAGTGTTTATGAATATGGGTGTATATATTTATTTTCTTGAGCTAAATGTTTTTTTTGTTAAAAATATTTAATTATTTTTGTTGATATTTCGCTCTCCCTCGGATAGCTGCTTCAGGACAATAATAATGAAAATAGTTTTTATTGTTTTTTTTTTCAAAAAATTTTAACAAAAAAAGACCTTTAACTCAAGAAAATAAATATACAAATTTAAAATTTTTTTCAATGTATTTGTTGTTTGCAGAAACAATATTTTTCTCCTTTCCACTTTTCCAACCAGAGAAAAAATGAACTGAAAACCTTTATAATTATATTTTTATTATACAATTGAGAAACTTCGAAATTTTTGTGGAAAAAGACTTACCACCCACTCACATGATACATACATACATTCTTTTTTTTTCAATTGTTTTTTATACCTTCCAACATCAAACGTTTAAGGCCAGCTTGTCTTCAAAACACAATAAAAAAATAATTAAAAATAAAAAGATTGTTTCATTATTTGCTTCCCATATTTCGCTGGCAATAATTCCATGATGAAGTTGATATCAACAACAACGAAAAGTCGGAAGTAAAAACAAAATAATCTTTTCATTTGATTGCAAGATAAGTTGACCTTAAAATTTGCCTGCTGATAAAAAACTTATTTGAATCATTTATGTAGAATGTATGTATGTGTGTATGCATGAAAAAACATAACAGGTCGAATATTATAAAACCTATTAACTTTTTTTTTTAATTCAGGCTTATTGCAACTCTCGCAATATTCGAGAGAGATCTTCATTAAACTTATGACAAGGCAGACTTTGAGAACCGAATTAACTGCCGGTTTTTCTTAAACGGATATACATACATACATTTTTTTTTGCGTATTTGTGTTGAAAATAAAAACAAAACTAAATTTTCATATTTTGTTATTGTTTTGAATACAAATTCAAGAATGAACATTTGTATTTGTTTTACAAAAAGCGGCAGTAAGTTTGATTTTAACTTGTTTTTTTTCTCTTGCTGGCTTTGTATTACTTGGATGAGTAAATAAATAAGAAAAGTGATAATTTAGAGTATATTGAAGTACAAGATTTAAGGAGATTTGTTTGCCTCAGTTGGCATTATTTGTCAAAGATTTAAAGAAAAACAAATTTTGTTAGAATTACATTAAAGATATAAATAGAATTTCAATATGTTTTTCACTTGAGTATTTCCTTGAATTAAAGGTCCTTTTCTTATTTCTTGAAATATTTCTGCCCTTATCCCGCTCTCATTTGAATAACTTCGTCAGGGCAAAAATAATAAGAAAAAGGTGTTGGAAGGAGAGCGACATATCGGTTTAAATATACTAAGAAATGTATGAAATATAGAAAAAAAAAAAAAAACGGTCGAAGAAACCAAATTTTAAATACATACATATATAAATTTTATGTGGTAAAATATACTAATGTAGTAGTATAGTATTTATGTAGTATAATATGTAATATAATATATACTTACATTTAATTGTATGAAATGCATTCGTTGTATTTTTATTATTAAATGTACATCCCAATTTTAGTTCACGCACCTCATCGCCAATGTTTATACGCTCGCCCAATGATGTCTTTTGTTTCATCATCATCGCTGGTTGGGACAAGGATGAGAAGTTTGTAAAATTGTTAATGTTGGCACTATTGGTGTGTGGAGGATTGCTATTGTGGTTGTGATTATTAATTTGATTATATTGCTGCTGCTGCTGTTGCTGTTGCTGATGATGGTGATGATGATATTGTTGATATGACGACGACGACGACGATGATGTATGATGAAATGATGGTAATAAAGATGAAGATTTTTGAGGTGTTGCTGTAGAGTTTGGAGAGAAGGTTGTTTTAGAAAAAGTTGAAGCAATGTCGTCACTTGCGGTCGCACCGCCACCAACACCGCCAAAAACAGTGTCGTTTTTAAAGACGCCACTGCGTTGTTGATAGCTATAACTGTGGCCTTGAGTATGATATTCTGTACCAACACTGCCACCACTGCCGCCGATGACTCCTTGAAAGGAGCCACCACTCTGATGAAATGCTGTTGGATTTGATGATGAAGCTGTTGCGTTAAATGCTAAATTTGATTGCTGCTGCTGCTGTTGTTGTTGCTGTTGAAATTGTTGTTGTTGTAGCTGTTGTTGCTGTTTCGTTGACTTTGTTGTTGCTGTTGTTGTTGATTTTTTGCTGCGTTTTACCGATGTACCTGTAGCTTTGGCTTTAAGCTTTTGTAGCGCTGAAGCAGAATTTGAGGATTTCGGAATTTTTTGGCTGTTGTAGGGTTTGGCGGAAGCAATTTTTAAAAAATTGCCCACCAATAACCACCGTTAATGAGTATAAAAATTATATTTTAATAGAGAATTTATATATTGTTGCGAATTAGGCTTTGTTGCTGGTGAGTGCGTCTCTTTTTGTTATTTTATATGCATTTTTGCGTATTTGATTTTTTTTTGGTTAAACGATTTTCTCTTTGTTGAGTACGTACGTAAGTTCCTTTAAAATATCATAGCTTCATTAATAAGGGTAAGGAATTAAGGAACACATGAGTCATTGACACTTAAAATAAGTTAGCATGTAACTTGTTCACATCGTGTTTTCTTATTAAGAGCCAAAGTAAAATGATTTGCTTTTTTTTAAATTAAAGTTGCTGTAAATGAAAACGCGTTACATTTGGAGTTTATTAAATATGCACATAAAACAAATGTGGAATTATTTGCCATATGAAACATTCAAAGCTAAAACTCACTGTTGTGTGTGTTAACCAATAGTATACTAAAATCCATTGCCTAAATACTTTGTCAGCAGTTAACTGAGGTCAATGAATTGAAGCTAAAAATGTGTTTTCCAACTTTTTACCAGTGTTGACTGATTGGAAAAAATATCATTCTTTGAAGAAACTCTAATCAGTTTCTTATATATTTCTCTTCACCCGCAATGCCGTTACGTTATTTCATTACGTCCAACATATTTAACTCGATATTTTTATCTTCACACACATTATAAGAAATTGCGCTGCGAATTTGATGAACAAAAAAATTTACGATTCCTGTGAAAATGATACCACCTTATGTGCAGACACAATGACATACATACCTACAGATTAAAATAAATGCAATAAACCAATGTGGGTCAAACTTTTATAAATCATATGATCGTTTGACTTTGATGTGAATGAATATATGTACATATGCATGCAAGCAAGCAAGCAATCATATGAGAGCAGCTAAGAACGCACCATATACCAAGTATTTAAAAAATTATGTAGGAATTTAGTTAAGAAAACACTAGAAAAAATATTGAGCTCATTCAATCAAATATAAAAGAAAAAAAATAACACATTGACTACGGGTTTTTATTTTCTCTCGTTTCAAGATGATGGGCATAAAGGAAAACAAATTTAATAGGTACGTAGGTAAAACAAAATCGTTTTTTTTCTTCGTTTTTCGATATTGCATGTAGAAAAAGACCAATAAAGAATTATAACCAACCCCACAGACAACTCCCACACATGCAGGTATAACCTTAAACAGCAAGAACTAACTACTATAACACAATAAACGACTTAATTAAAATAGAATGCATTTTCATACAAGTATGTGCACACATATGTATGTGCACACATATGTACGTACATACATATGTATGTATGTACATATGTATATAGCGAAAATTTTGATATGACTACCTATAGATGTTATTACTTCCACTACTGCCCTGCAATACATGCAGCAACATTGTCCATATATCCATATGCACATTTTCCTGCACATTCCTACTAACTATTATACCTATGTACATAGTATAAAGAACATTCATATTTAGGTTTGCATGTAACTGTGTACGTATGTAAGAAAAACATGTTTTTGTATTCGTTTTTATTTCACAACATCATACCTACATACATACATCAAGCACAACTGAACTAAAAACTCACGTCTAACATTCCCACTCTGCTTAAAACACCTGAGGATTTTTTAAATAAGAAGAAAAACTATTGGCACCTTTAAGATATTGCAGCAAAGAAAATGAGATATCAACCATATGTTTGGGAAAAAAGTGGAATATTAAAGAAATATTTAGGTATTCTCTACATACACAGGTATGATTGTTTCTCTATGCACAAAATTCCACACTTTTGCTTTTTTTTCTAGTGAATTGTCTTTTTTTTTATTTTCTTTTTTAACAAGTTCCTTTTATTTAAATGATACACTTATACGCACATACATGCATGTGTATGTATGCGTTTGTTCATATGTATTAAAAATTTTCTTAAACAATTAATAATAATTTTATAATGAAAAAAAAAACACACTTGATTTCACTATATTATATTTTTAAGATACACTTGTATGTTTACCGCGCCGTTCACAAGATAATTTGATGTGGTAATTTTTGTTGTTATTACACATAGAAAAATTTGACATTTCTTTTTGGGGGATTTTATTAAGTGTGAGAGAGCTAGCAGTGATGACAAATCGTGGTGTAAAGAGAGAATACTGGAAGAGAGTTGCCATAACCACCAAAATAAAGAAATCACAGAAAACCTAAAAATTTCAAATTCATTCTTACGGGATAAAATTATAATAATTTTTTTAATTATTGAAAATATCTTTTTTTCAGTTTTGTGTTAGCGAGCTGTCGCATATCGTATAGTGTCTTTCCGAATTTATGAAATTAAGAAACTATACTGCTATTGTACGTAAGGTACATCTTCGGCCTAAGGCATATTTTTTATGGACTTATTAAAAGCAAAACCTTTTTAATTCTAAAAAATACATGAACTTAATAATTTATTTGCTTTAAGAGCGAATTAAAAAATTACATTTTATATGTATTTTTTTTTAGTACAAAAACTTTTTACTCCCTTTTACGGGTTTTTGTACGCAATAATACAAAATATCATATTTTTGACAGTGCAACATCGTTAAGATTTTTGAAGCTTTCAAGATGTCTTAATAGCCGTGTTAGGACGGCAACAGCTTCTACACAATCCAGACAACAACAATTAACGCATTCTCTTCAATGCAGAAAAACTTCTAATATATAGAGAGGGAAAGCAGAGAACAAAAAAAGGACCACAACAAGACCTATTACGAATTTTGTTATAACGAATTTTTTTTATAAAAATATTTCATAGTTCTTAAGTTTTTATCTACCAAATATCTAAATATACAATATTTGTTTGCTAAGCGTTCAATAAATAAGAAATATTCTTTCAAATAAGCTGGTAAACAATCACTCACAGTCAACAGTTGAATAAAAATTTAGTTTTCCTTTAACTTTACTTCACATATTCAATGCTTATTAGAGTCTGGGTTTAGTAAATATAGCTTTGGGAAAAACAATGTATGTTATCACATTAAAAATACTAAAACTAAAATAGAAATTTTGTATCCGAACAAAACATCTCTAAAATTGGGAGTAATAAACTTGGGATTATGAAAGCAACTAGTTTTAGAAAGTTAATGTACATAAAATATCCGTAGAAACACTACCAAACATTTTCTGACGCTCATTTATTATTCAAATTAGTTATTATCCTACACATACATATGTTTCTTAATTAACGACAATCTTAGAGTATTGGCAACTCTCTTTACGAAAATTATTCCAAAGAGACAAAGAGTAGCGAATTTTACGCTTTGTTGTTTTTGTATACTTAAAGAAGCAAATTTCAAGGAGGAATAAAAAATTACCAAGGGGGGAGGCTATTAAAAAAAAAAAATACCAAAAGTAATGAACGTCAAAAAATCCAACAACAATGATACGTACGCAAGACAACACAGCTGGTTGGTTGTGTTGTTTCTTTTTCTTCTAAATGTGTGTGATCCACAGTGTGAAGCACAAAAAATTGTTGAATTTTTTCTTTCTTCATCAATTTTATGATGGAGCACAAGGGGTGATGCAACGCGTAAGAGGCCAGGAGATTTTTTTTATAAAGTGGCTCGACAACGTTAACGCAAGCATTTTACAACGTAACAAATCAACACAGGCTCAGAAACAGCTTAAAAATACATGTAAAAATCGAAAAAGAACTTTCACAAAATTTTTCATATTATTTTTTTTTTCATATCTGGTTAAATGAAACACATTGATAAAAAAAAGAACTTTTTGCTCAAACACATTTTTGCATAAATATATCTGTTGGCTTTTCTTTAGATTCCACTACATTTTCAATTTATTTCATTGATTTTCAACTATACATATTAGTAATCTTTTCACTTTTGTTCTTTGTGGACAAGAATTCGATTATTACATTCTTGAAAACTCTTTTACCGTAATAGTGGAGCATTTATTTTAGTCCATTTTAAATTAATATAATTTTAATATAATTTTTTTGCGACTTCACACAATTCTACCGTGAGCACTTTCGAATTTTTTTTATTTTTTTTCACGTCAGCTACTTAAATTTGACATTTCAACAGTGTATGCAATTGATGTTGCCAGACGAAGGAAATAGTGTGCGAATTATTGAGACGACAGTGGTGACAAAATATGATTCAAATCTGCGAGAAAAAATTTTATTTCATAAATAAGCAACAATAAAAATAGATCTAGAACTATTTTTGTTTTAATTTAAGATTCACTGAGGACCCAGGTATTACAGCATATGCCTAATTTTTGGAATGTATTCTAGAATGCAAATTCACACGTTTATTTTTTGTTACACATGCACATGTTTCTCTTTTATTTTCGTAATTAATGGCCGGTGAACTTATGACATGTTTAACATAAACAAAGCTTTGTGTTTTGGTTTCCATAGTTTTTTTATTCGATTTAGTCCAAAATAAATACATTTGTACATACTTTTACAGAGGTTTTATTTAGTATATTTTATGAAAAAAAATTTATATTTGACACCATTAATAGTTTTTTGAACAGCTGATTAAAAAAATTGTCTGCTTTTTAGGAAACTTTGAATACCACAAAACAAGCGCTTTGGAAAGCACCAAATTATGATTAAGGATTATAAAATATTTGCACTTTTAATACGAGAAAAAACTTTGAACGCACCGCTGTGCTTAAAAATATTTCACATTGTAGACATTTACCGCCAGTTGGCCGGTAGTTTTTCTAAAGCGTACAAATATGTTGTACGCTTGTTATCTCAAATTTATTGTTTTGGGTAAAAATTCAATGGTACGTTTTCCAAAAACCGGCAGCTAAAACAAATACAAAATTTTGAAATTTATTTCAAAGGTATTGCATACGAATGAACAGGTTCGATATCGATAAAACGTCAGTTAGTTTAATTTTAGCGCTATTATCTGAACAAAAAATTTAATGATAAGATTTTATTTTCCAACATTTTGCAATAAGTATGTTCTAATTCTGTTACCTCATCAAATCCGTCTTTCAAGCTGGTATATTTACGAACCATATAAATACACGTTATATATAAAATGATACTTGGAAGTCCAACTTACAAATCTATAGTAATAAATATAAATGGTTTTATTACCAAAGTTAAGTGTTCTCAGTTACTGCTCGTCAACTATACATTATGTAATAATACATTACATACATTAAATAAAATACATGTTACAATTAAATAAAGCGATTTTTTTTTCATAAATATTATTGTTATACAATTAAATTGTATATATGTAGATATAAAATAAAATAGCTTAATAATTATATATTCGTATAATACAAATCAATTGCGTTTTCTGTGATTTACATTTGATGCTGAGAACAAAGGAAGATTATTTAGTTACTAAGTAAGGTAAAAATTAAATAAAAAATAAACCCTTTCCTTATTTATGTGTTTTCTTATAAGCTAGGAAATTGCCAATTTTTTTTTAAACTGCTGTTTAATTTAAGCAGCAAAATTTGCGCTTAACCTTCCATTTTTTGGCTTTTTTGCATAACTTGCCTTAACTGAGGAAACGAAGATTTTGTCTGCGGAGGATGTAGCCTGGAGCAAAGATTTATAAACGGCTCATACAGTGACGGCCTTTCCATAGCATTGACCGTGTAGTGTTTAATACGTTCACGGGAACACCAAGAATTTGCACGATTTAATATAAGCTCTACTGGGTCTGCTAGATTTGGCTGCAACTGCTGGCGGGTAGGTGAGGGTGCAGTATCCTTACGTCTGGCACGCATATTGGCTAAAACAATAATATGCACTTCCTTTTTCTCTTTATTTTTGTCTATATCCTGTTTAATATCGGCTAACATATCCAGGCTTTGGGTATCAGTGGGATCATATACTAACACATAACCATCCGGAAAGTACAAATAATGTCGCGGTAATTGAACTTTTCCCTGCAAGCCTGCCGAGTCATAGAGACGTAGAGTTTCTCTTGTGCCACGGCCAGTATCCACGCTAGCCACATAAATATCCTCGATTGTAGGATGTATTTCCTGAAGAATATCACAATATTTTGACATCATATTTTGGGTGATTTGGAGTGCATTAATTAATAAAAAAAAATTTATTTAAATTGCTTTTCACTGTTAAGCAGCGAAGCAACTAAATTCGATCAGCTTTTAAGTAAATACTATGAAATAGGTTATTTATATTCTGATAGCAAGCAGTTTTACACTTTTGAAGCCTTAATATGCCTCATCTTTGAAAAATACTTACAGTTTCCAAATTGACATTGCCATAAATTAATTGTTCCAACAAAGCAGTTTTGCCCACACCTTTCATGCCACATATCAGCACTTTACCCACTTTGCCCATTTTAGCTGTTAGCATGGTTTTAGCTTGAATCGAATTCTTTAAAAAGAAAGTATGACTTCCATATATGTATCAATAATTTCTAATACATGTATTAATTCTTTTTTTTTAGAAAAGAGGTTTTTTTTGTTTATTTGGAAAATTAAGCCAGCTGATTAATATAAACACAGTGTTGGATAACGTAATGTATTTTCTGACTTTCAAACAGAGCTGCTATGCAAGGAAGTTGCGAATGATTGCAGTGCTGCCATATGTGGAAAATTGCAATATGATTTACGTAACGGAAACATTAGTGTTTAAATTTATTTAGGTTGGATTTGAATGTATATTAATAAAATGAACTATATACTTGCCACAAAAGAAGTATTTTTAGATTTTATTCCATGTAGAATCAATAAAAAAAACTTAGTTTAGTTTCAAACTTAGAAATATAAGTAAATCGACGGAAACTCTGTTCATCTCACTTGTGTATTTGCTGTGATGTATTTTTAACAATTTTCTGAAGTTGTACAAGAACAAATGCATGTTCCTGAAATGGTTCCTATTGCAGTGAAAAGGTTAAAACTGTTGTTGAATTTAATTTTTAAATTTACATTAAGATATTACATTATAGTATTAAGTTTTTTTTTCTCATTTATTGTTGCAATTTTACGCTTTTGCAGAAAGGATCAATAAATCAAAACTAAAATTAAATTAAATATTAATACCGCTATTCATTCAAAATAAAACAGGTTTTAGAAAAAAATATTTTATATAAAATTTTTTCTGAAATGTATTTCAACAACATTTTAAATTTTATGAATACCGGTGTAAAAAGTATCAGAAAATAAAATTTTTTTTTGCAATATTTAAAAATTTATTTTATTTTTGTGTTATATATAACAGGGCCGGAAAAGCCAGAAAACAATTAATAAGGTCTATTTAGACCCAGACTAATAAGTTTTATTTGGCTCAAAGTACACAAACAAACACAAACCAACAAACACCTCATGTATTTTGTTGGTCCAATCACTCAATATTCTGTGTCCCATTTTCGCAATTGCAGGGTGTATTTATGCAGTTTGTAAACAAACCTTTGACAGTTCAACGGTTAGAAACAGTAGTCGGCTGGTTTTGGAAGGTTACCTGGTATTATGACACCTTGAATTGAAGAGTCAATTCAAGGCAAATAATAATCAAATTCATTTTTCATTAATTCAATTCAATTTATTTTCTTTTATTTTTTAGTAGTATTTTGTTTAGTTTTTTTATATTTAAAGTTTTAAATTAAATTCATTGCTGTTGTTTTTTTTTGTATTTTAAATATGTGGTATTTATATACATAAATGCATTTTCAAACATTCACATGCCAGAGCTCTGACCAACCCAGTCGCTTATCATTTAGAAAAATCTTCTAAAGGATTTTAAAAAAAAGTATCAATTTCAGAAGAAAGAAAAAACACTTTATCTCAGATTCACAAACGAAACAAACACTCACAGCATTGCAATTAAAATTGCATTATGGAAAACAGAAAAACTTTTGAAGGATTAAAGTAATAAAAAAAAAACAATATACCTACCATGTCCTAATTAAATCAAGGCCAACCTCCTTAAACTGACAAATAAGATTTTTGAATAACAACTATTTGCCAGACCAACAAACACATGTATGTATGTGTGCGGTGTGTGTGTGTGTGGAAGCAGAAAAGGAAGTAAGTGAGAACAAAATAATACAAAAAGGATAAGATCACATCTTAATAACTTTCTTGTGCATGTTTGTAGGCATGTATATATGTACAGTGTAATTTAGAAACCAACTCATGCTGATGTGATCATCATTAAAATGTTAAAGTGCCGTTGAGAGAGTGATGATATCTGTGAATTGAAGACAGACACTCAGAGACTACTTGACTCTTCTTGATGTGTTTGGTTGTTTTGCTTACAGTTTTCTGGAGAAAACAACAAACGAGAATTTTGCTTTGCAGTCGGAAAGCGGATCAAAAGGCGCCTGTTACTTTCTGCTTTCATTCACTGCTTAGAAAATATTTACTTTGCATTGTCGGAGTTCTGCTTTGTCTCTTTAAGGGATTTTGTATTGCGTGATGTTTATCACTGTATTCCTGTTTTCTCGTCTTCTTTGTTAGACAAAAACTGAATGTATTTTTTGTTCCGTACCTGTTTAGACTTTATTTTGTTTAAAGATATTGATCACCGCTAAAAAGGAGTGTTTTCTTTTTGTTGCTCGCTATCTTTTTAGCCATGATCATTTAAATTTTTGCTTTAACTAAAAATACAGCAGCTGGAACAAATTTTTGGGGGTTCCGGCTTAGTTGATTTTATGCGTATAAAGTTTGCTTCTGAAAGAGGCGTTAATAAGAATTTTTCACTGCTGGGTTTTGCCGGTTTTCATTGGCCAAATGTGCTGATTTGTGCAAAATTTTCAACTGTTTCCTTAAACTAAACTTTTTTATTTTGGCGATATTTCATATAAATTTTATATTTTCGAAACACAAAACAAATGTTTTAAGCAAAAATTCTTTCTGATAAATTTATGCAAACTAACACAAGCATTTTGTTAGTGTAATAACACCTTTTGCATTTGCTGCAACATCTTCCCAGGAGTGTTTACTTCAAGGCGAATTCGTACAAGGTGAACTAGGTAACACAGGTGAACATATTACGGCTGTTTCTAGTTCCCAGATCATAGTCATAGGCCATCTTAGGTTTTCCCATGATACAATTAACAAGGTAGCCTCGTCAGCTAAACCGTTAATCAACTGACTACTTTAGGTTGTCAAGAGTTTGCAGAGATAAAAGGCAGCCAAAACGAGATAGCTAATCCGCGTAAGTTCAGTGCATCTCTCTTCTGTAAATGTAGAAGTGGCGTCTTTTTGACAGTTTGCATAAGTTGTACAAAAACAAAATGCATGTTATTTTTATTGAAGTTGTTCTTATTGTAGCGAAGAGGCTACCTTGCTAGTTGTATCATGGGTTTTCCCAAGTTGTTGTCGAGTTGTCACACATTTTGTTGTCGTTTGCCATCAGCTTCGACAACTCAGAAGATAAAATCGTGAAAAATGTTGAAGCGAATTGGGATGCAGGCACCTGTAATGGATTCGCCTTTGGTTTTAAGCAGCAGTGCCCAAGGCGAATCCATTACAGGTGCCCGCATACCAATTCGCTTCAGCATTTTTCCACGATTTTATCTTCTGAGTTGTCAAACCCGATAGAAAACGACAACAAAACTTGTGACGTCTCGAGAGAAAATATTGAAGCGAATTGAATTGCGACCACCTGTAGTTGATTCGCCTTGGCAGCGCCTAATCATCCCACTACTGGAGCCCTTCATCAGTGACTGACTGTCTATATTTTATTTATACATTTTTACCACAAAAAATATTTCTCAGTTCTGAGGAAATAAAATCGAACTGGAAGCCCGATAAATCAATTCAAAATTATAGATCATATATTTTGAATGTAAAGATAAATTAATGTTTAGAAATCTTTACATTTAAAGGCGGCAACATTTTTTGTAATTGAAGAGGAAAAATCGCAGCCAAGTCGAATTCATTAACGGGTGAACTTGGCAGCACTGCTGATTATATTTTCGTCCTAGTTTTTAATATTCATTATTGTTAAGGCGAATACATATAAAAAACTGTATGATTTTCAGTTGTTAATAATTTTATTGGGCTTCAGTTCGATTTGACTTCTTCAATATTAAGAAAAAAAATTTTTTTCTGATAAAATGGTAGAGATCAACGTTTCTAAAGATGGCAAGCAAAATTGAAAACTTACTGTCTGGGGAACAAACTATGGCTGTTTCACATCCACTACAACACCCAAATGGCTTCGGTTCCAGGGGCCAAATTCCGGCATTCGTGATTGAATAAACTCGATAGTGAAAATAATGTAAAATAAAAACAAAACAAGCAACAAACACACAGCATTCGATCATGAATTCTTTCGCTCACGAATGCCGGAATCCGGCCTCAGGTCATAGCCAATTGCATACAAATTGAAAATGAGCAACACATAATCGCCTGTGCTGCCAAGTTTACCTTGCATGAATTACCCTACAACTAATTAGTTGTATCATGCCCTACAGATGTTCCAACGTTTCTTTAAAAATACCAACCAAGAATTGTCCTGATATAAATTTTACATTATGTTAAAAATAATTTTACGAGATTATTATCAAGCATCATTTCACTTCAACTCATGTTGTATGTAAACATTTTCCAGTTCTAATGGGATCTTATCTGTGTACATTCGCATGCGTGTTTACACAAATTGTAACACCTTTACAGTGGCTCGCTCGCTCATGCTCATGCCCATAAGAAAACAATCTATTGAATTGAATATGCGTGTCCAAATGATGGTCAGTAACTGTCAAAAGACAAAGTTTTCTTAACTAATGATATGTAATTTTAAATGTGCAAGACAAAATTTTACGCTGACTTTTTATGACACTCATTTAAACAGTTGGCTGCTGATTTAAAACAAGAAAAACCGAGAGAAAAAAAAACAAACATTTTATTAGTCTCCATTTAAAACTTGTGTTTTTATGTCAGTCTGTAACCAGATCTGCATTTAATTTAACAGCAGGGTGTGGTGTTGTTGCAGGCAGTCGGACATGGCAGTGCAATAGCTGGAGGCAATCTTATAAAATTGTTGTTGTAAAACTTTTTATAGCTGCACGCGTACATGTGTACGTGCGTCTGTATGTACTGAAATGTATTTAACAAATAATAAAGGAAATGTTTAATTAAATAAAAAAATATTTTATTTTATATGTAGTAAGTCAAAATAAAAACCAAATACGCCAGCTAAAAAAAAGACGCCATGATCAAATTCAAATGCAAAAGTATTAAATTCACGAGATCGCTGCCAACTGAAGGAAAAAGTAAACCAACCATCTGTTGAGGGATTTTGTATGACAAAAAAAAAGTATCTTGGAATTAAATGCAGTGGGAAATGAGTGCCAGCAAAGCGTTTATTTTTGCGAGATTTACAAAAAACAAAAGAAAAAATACAACGCTGGTGGTATTTTAGCTTATATTTTCTTACTATTGGGTGGGGGAAAAAGTGTTATACTTAAACGCTGCTGCTTAAAAACTGTATACAATTGGTCATGGCCTGAGTTCGAAGCAAATTGGGGGCTGATGAGCGACGTGGTGGACGTGAAACAGCCAGTAAGTTTTCAGCTTTACTATGCTTGTCTTCCTTAAAATTGTTGATCCCTCCAGTGTTATCACAAAAAAAATCTTTTTCAACTTGGAGGAAATAAAAATTGAACTCAAGCATGATAAAATTATTAGAAATTGTATCGACTAGAACTGGAACATGTATACGTACATACATACAAACATACATTATTTTTAAGAGAATTTAATATAAAAAGCTAAAATTAAGAAGAAAAATTGACATTTGAAAGCTATTTGATGCAAGAAGCAAAAAATAGTCAGCTTGTATAAATTCGCCTTGGCTGTGAGATCGAGTGAGGATAGCTATCAAGACGAATTCAAATCTTGACACAACAAGAAGATTTTACATTTACATTGGGTCAAAACTGACTGCACGTGCAAGATGGTTACAAAAAAATCACAGCCTTAACCATATCAGAAATAATATTTCCTCCAACACAATAATCAATATCTATGGTATTTGTTGTATTTTGTGATATTGTATCAGCGCTTTATAATCTAAACTTTGCATCACGATCAGCAAATTCCAGCACCGCCACACAACTGCTTGCCAAGTTATACGATTAAGGTTTTTTGCTTCTCGCTGTTATGGAGGCTCTAGCTTTGTTGTTGTTATTGTTGTTGCTGTTATTGCAGTTCTTTATCATTTAAGACCATTGGAGAAGTCAGTCGGTCGTTTGTTCATACCTCTGTGCTGTGGCTGCGAACGAATGCGATTATTTATTGACACTTGAAACCCTTGGTGTTGTTGGAGAGAAATGATAGTGATGGCATGGCATTTTAGTTTTAGTCATGTGTATGTATGTATGTTGAATGCATGTTTGAGTGTGTGTGTGTTCCTGGTTGGTGCTTCATATTCGAACTTTTGATTTATGATCCAGTAATTGTTGGTTTTTTTTTGCAAACGAATTTTTTAGGGTATATTTTTCCACACAGCCACAACGCCAAAGAGTTAGTTATTATCAATGAAAAGAATAATAAAATTTTTCTTACATATAGAGTAGATTTGTATTTGTATGTACATACATATGTGCGTATTTAATAGCTTTTTTGCTGTTTTACTTTGGCATGGTGTCATTAAATTTATGTATTTATGGCAACCCTGTTAATCACATGTCAATTCATTGCAAACTTAACCCCAAATTTGTCTAAATCACTTATGGCTCGAGTTCAAACAGCAGTATGACTAAAATCATACACATACATATTTTATTAATTCAGTTTCATCGAAAGATTTAAGCATATAAAAGCAAAAGCAATAAAAAGTATAAAAACAGTAGAAAATCACAAAATCTCGCACACATTCATTGAAATGCTGGAGTTGGTGGAGAAAAAAACGCACCCGCTGTTGTTATTAATGTTTTCAAGCTTTTGTTTTTATTGGTGTTGTTCTTGTTGTTGTCATTATTATTATGAATACACCACATAAAGTTTACGGTGGAAGTTTAACGTGTTAAATTGATTTAAATGGCGCGTGAGCGAAGGAGATAATTTCCACATGTCAGGATGTTTGCAATATTTATGGGCCGCAATTTAAACTGCAAACGACCACAATTTATACAAGCCAACAACAGCAACACAAACTTAGTCACCGTCTCGAAAGTCGTAGAGTCTACGATTACACAGGAGGTGAACATTTTAGAGATGATGATGGCGGCAAAACGTTCAAAAAAGTACCAACCAAACGATCTGAACGCAAGCTCATTTTAGTACTTAATGTTTAATAGACTGAAAATTATACATATTTTATTCTTTGCCTTTTGTCTAGGGCCAGTTTTGAATGGAAATATTAAAACTGCTGAGAAAATATGGTTTTTATAAAAAAAAATGTACGCTCACACATTGCGAATCATTTAACTTGGCAGCACAGCGGCATAATTTTCGCTGTTGAGATTTTTTTCACTTTGTCTTTCGGTGGAAAAATGTTTGAAATTGGAAAAAATTTTTTCAATCGTTTTGTGTATCTGTACTCGCCTTAGTCTGTTCAGTATGGGCAAGAGAAAAAAAATGTTCTTTTCGACCCATGCGCATTTGTTAATATTATTGATTTGCTTCTAATAAACTATTTTATGAAAATCAAGTACCGAAATAACTTGAAACACAAATAATGTCAAACATTTTTTTCACAATTTAATGGCGTGAACATTTTTATTAGCAAAGAAAAAAAATTGACATGATCGCGGTTTAAAACCAAGAAGCTTGTGCTGCCAGGTTCTCCTGTTAATGAATTCTGTTTGGTATAACGAAACTGTTGATTGTAAGAATCTGAATTGACCTTGGGCTGCTCAGCTGGTCAACAGAAAAAAATCTCTTTGCACAATATCCCTTTGGTCATATTTTTAATTTCGTTTCAATGAGAACAGCTTTAATAAACTATTTTATAAAAACCAAATATAAAAATCACTTTAAATAGAAATAATCTAAAGAAAGGTATCACGAGTCAACATTTTCCAAGCAAAATTATTATCATAAGAACCCACTAAGTGCAAATTTACTTTTGTTGCCTTCTTTTCAAAATGTTGATCACACAATTTTCCGACAAAAAAACCTCTTTCTCAATTATGTGGAAGTGGAATCAAACTAAATTGAAATTAAATTAAAATTAAATCATAAAAGTTCGACCCAGAAATCAATTGGATAGTGGTGAGAGCATAAAAAATATATTCCAATCAACAGAAGAAAAAAACACAGTGATAAAATTGAAAATTGATCAATACATTAAATATAGACAGTTGGTAATGAAGGAGGGCTAAACGCCACTGTTTAAAAACAGTAAGTAATTAGCCATTATCTGGGTTCGAGGCAATTTGTGTGTTGATGGTGATGTGAAACAGCCATGGCATGTTCCAGTGGGTCTTCTACTTTACTTTTCATGTCTTCTTTAAAAATATTGATCACTACAACTTATCACAAGAAGTCTTTCTCCATTCTGTGGAAGTAAAATCGAACTAAATCATAAAATTTAGACCATATAGTAAAATTCAACCACGAAAATGTTTCTAAACAAAGAGAAAAAACGAAATTAGAAAGAACAAAATCTAGAGCTGAAAAGCACGAAGCAAAATTCATTATGTGTGCTGCCAAGTTTATTTTTTCATCGCTATGCTCTTTTAATATATTGGAGGGAAAAATATCAGTATTTAATTCTTTGCAACAAATGAAAATGGAAATAATAAGTTTTCAAGTCTCTATATTTCAATAATAAAGTGAATGGTGGCTTTTGCAAAATTTGCTCTTCGGCCAGAAAAATGTACAAATTGTTTCGGGGAGCTCAACACAGCGCTGCATTGTTTAAATCTTTTAGCAGATTTGAAAACTAACAACAGTAACTTTTAACTCGTTCGCTGTCGTATTATTTCCAGTCTTCGTGCTCAAATGCTGGTTGGTCTGTTTGTGTCCGCTGTCAGTGTTCCTCGTAGTACTTTTTGTATGTGCATTCTCTTCTTGCGTTTGCAGTTGAATTTTGCTTTATTGATAATTGCTACCAATTACATGCAATTGCAAAATCATTTCTGACACCTTGCTGTAGTTTATGAGTAACAAACTGTCATATATTTTACATCAAATAAACGCCATGATTATCACGATGTGCTCTCAACTTACAAACACACAGAGTCGTTGATACGAAGGCGGCAGGGAAAGCAACTTCATAATGATAATGCAATGAAATGTGAAAATGCTGATGCATCATTTCCGTTAGTTACATTTGTTCTAAAGACACTGCGTTTAAAGCGGTTTTGACTTCTAATACATATTAATAAATCGAATTTCTGAAGCAATGCAGTGCAATCAAGAGAACAAAATTTCAAAAAGTAGCTTTGCTCATATGGTTGATTTTGTTTTAATAAACACAGTTTTAATGAAATATTTAATAATTTAATTTATAAGACAAGACAACACTGGTCTTAACATGATACAACTAATAAGGTCTACTCATAAGCTGAACCGTCAATCATCTGACCACTTAAGACTGTCAAGAGAATACAGAGATGAAAGGCAGTCAAAATGGGATAGCAAATCAGCGTAAGCTCTCTTCATCTCTCTTCTGTAAATGTAGAAGTGGCCTCTTTTTTGACAGTTTTTAGAATGCATGTTATTTTTATTGAAGTTGTTCTTATTGTAAGGAAAAGGTTACCATATTAATTGCATCATGAGTTTTAGTGCCAAGGAACTGTATATATTTTTTAAACTAGGACAACAAGTTGGATTTCAATTATAATTGAAAAAAAAATGCAAAACAATATTTTACAATGAAAAATCTGCAGATTTTAAGTGGCTCCAAAATTTGCATAAGCCAAGAGAAAAGAAAAATTACAGCAAACAGCGCAGTAAATAAGAAGCAAAAAATAATCGCCAGTGCTGCCAAGTTGACCTGGTAACGATTAGGTGTAATCTTGTTTACACATGCTGTTTCAAAACGAACTCTTTGCTCAAGAAATAATTGAAGGAATCTCTGCTTTAGAAAACTATTTTCCTTACGAAAGATATTTCGTGAGAATATTCATGATTGAGTTGATAAACTATTGTGTGCAGAAAGAAGGGAGCTAAATTATAATTTGCCAAAGGCACTTGCTACACTTGTACACAGTTTGTGTGTTAAAAATATTTGCAAAGCAATTTTTAACGGCAAAGTTTCCCATAACGACTTCTGGGATTGCCTCCTTTTGTTGCGCGGTGATAAATGTTCCTTACCATATAATGATTACTTGGAAATTGAGGGCTCGTAAGTAATTTTTAATGTTCATGTAGGTTCTCGTTCATGCAAACGCGTTACATAAAAATTATATTAAAGCTAATAATTATTATTAGAGGGAGGTCTCTTGTTGTTGTTGTTGTTGGAGCTCCTTCAATGTCCGTTCTGCAAATGTTGAGACGTTGAAGCTGAATGGGTGTACATACTCGTATGTACATAAATATGATTGTGTAAAATAACGTTTAAAGAAAATGTATGTAGGAAATTAGTGTTTATTAATTTAAATGTTGGTAATTATGAAAAATAAGTGCCTCATATTCTTTGCATCCTACATTTAAATGAATTCAGTATCAAAAAGTTACATCGTTGCCTGAATTACGGGTGGGACTGATGCACAGTACAAAAATGTTGCCCTTAAAAAAATCAAAGAATTTTGTAGGTAATCAATATAATATAATTATAGAAAAAAAGCTTATTTGATAGATTTCCATGCAAATAATTATTATAAGAGCAACATTAAATACATTGACCTGGAAGTAGTGTTCTATACAAAGAGTTACTACCCTCGGTTACCATGATTTGTATTTTTGAAAGTATCAAAAAGTAACGAAATGTCGTCGGCATATAGACAGCTGAAAAAGACAGCAAATATTTTGTAAAAAGGGTTCATTTCTGGACCTGAATTAATACATACATTACAGTTGGCTCTTAAAGCAAATAAATAATTAAGTTCATATTTGAAGCATAGTAAATTTTATTTTTATTTTATTTATTTTTTAAAATAACATTGCCCTGAAGAAACTATCCAAAGGAGAGCAAAATATCGGCATACTATATACAAATTTTAACAATCTATATTTTTTTAATTGTATATTAAAAATGTGTAGTGCCAAGTTGTTTTTAATTTTTAAATTATAGTTTGTTTGCCTTTTAGAAAAAAACAAAACGAAAACAGTAGCTTGTTAATACAATTAAAAAAAAAACACACAAAACAAATGCCTGCCAGACCCTGTTTATTATTTAGCAAAAAGCTAAAATATCCATTACCAGCAATTAATAAACAATTTAGCAGCCATATTTTATTATGATAAATTGCACTTATTAACGGGCATATTTTTAGCTGACAAAAATCTTTTTATATGCTAATAAATCAAAGTTTGCAGAGTTTTCTTGTTTTCTTCTTTTATTTTGTTTTTTTATATGAATTCACTGCACTCCCAAACCCTGCCCATCGTCTGCGCCATAGCGGCTGCTTAACGAGCGAGTGGCCAGACAGACACACAGACACACACAAGCAGCCGGCAACGCCAAACAGGCAAATTTAAATTTCACCAGCAACACCCTTAAGCAGAATGACTGATAATTATTTTGTGCACAAAATCAGAATATTTATTTATGACTTTTTAAAACACTTTGAAGTAACAGAAATCAAAATCAAACAGTTTAGTGAGTGGCGATATAAAGAACACGATAGTGGCCATAAATCAGTATGTAAAGAAATACAGGATAATTTTTTTTTGTCGTTTTCTTTCTAATCATATTAAAATTGAAGACAAATTGTACGTACACCTTTTTTTGTGGAAAAAAGAAACGTATTTTAATTTAATTAAATTCTATTGTTTTGCGGAAAAATGTGTATGTATGTATATTTCAATTTTCTTTAATATTGTGCTGATTTAAAGCGCTGACAAATGTCATGTGCGTGTGACATGCTCTAATTATATTTGTAAGAATTTTATGACACCCAAGAAATGCTCAATAGTTGAGGAACTAGATTTATAACATTTTAAGAAAAAGCCTGGCCTTAATTAGTTGGGCTATTGTTTTTAAACGAACTCAAATTCTTCACACACAGTTTTTGGACTGGAAGACCGTGTTAGGAAACAAACCAAATGTTTGTTGACGATGTCTTTAACAGGGGTGAAATGAGAGCAGCCCAAAATAAAATTGTTACACTAATTTCGCTTGTAGCAACAACCATCGCATTTGATTTGAGAACAAAGAAAATGTCCTGAATATCTTTATTGATACATGGTTTGCCACGAAATTTAAAGGTAAAACCAACATCACTTATTCAAATTGCTTGCAAAGAAATAATTCATTTACCACTTATTCCATGCGATAACCAGATTTTTATATTTGTGTTTGAGGATTGTATTGAAAGTGCCACCCAAATGTTCTTGTGATTATTAATTTCTCATCATAAATCATCATCACAATTTAGTTACACTACAATTCAAATAATTCTCACTCACTTCCATTCCATTAGATATTTTAATTTATTTAAATTCTATTCAAACTGATTATCATTGGCGTATAAAAGGTTCATTTACAAATGCATGTTTCTGTTTATCAATCTTAAGGCGCCAGATCATTTGTTTTCACTGAAAACAAAAAATCTCTTTAACAATTCTTTTTTATTATCACATTCTAATCGATGAATATGAAAGCGAAAGATTAAATTTCAAATTAATTTCATATAGAAATTGTTAAGTGTTTAAAGAGTCAAAGTAAAAGTGTTAAGAAAGGGCTCCTCCAAATCTGCAAAATAATGCCTACACAAGTCCACAGCTGATTGACCTTTTTCTCGTCTCATACGAAATAACTATGAAATAATGTTGCTGTTGTGAAAACTTGCCAAATGTTTCTAGCAGCATGTTTAATTCAACCGCAACATTTTTCTAGCAACTTTTTTAATTTTTGGGTTACGAAATATTATGAACAGCATTTATTTGTACACAGAAAAAATTATTAAAGTAAAACGCAATGTTTAGCAAAAGTGAAGCTGAATGCACGTTTGTGTATTTGCTATGCTGCTTTCAATATTCGTTCAATAACTTAGCGACTGAACGCATAGTTTGCTTTTTACAATGAAAAGTTCAGCTTTTAGAAAAAAATTGTATCCTTCCTGAACGCAAACAGTACTCTACTTCATATATTAACTGAACGTGTTGTTCACTATTTTTGTAAATTTTTATTTTATTTTCCACTAAACTATCATTCAAAAAAACAGAATGTAATATTTTGTCAATTTCGTCATAGAAAATATAAAATAATTCGTTCACCTCTCAAAGTAAATACAAAAAAATTCTGAACATTTCATTTAAAAAACTTAAACGATGCATAGTAAAAATATTTTTGAGTAATTTCTGCCTTTTATAACAAGTGAACATTTTTTAAACACAAATCTAACGGGATCATAGAATTACCCAACAAGCAATATGAGAAGGAATGTGTCTTGGTAGAAGTACTTTCCTCAGATCTGATTAACACAGTTTTACTTGATTATATAAAATTTTAAAAAATATATAACACACACACACACACACACATATATATATATATATATATATATATATATATATATATATATATATATATATATATATATATATATATATATATATATATATATATATATATATATATATATATATATGTATTGTAAGTTTAAATAGCTTAAAATAATATTCAAATGTATGGAAGCAGGAAAAATATGAGACATACAATTTTTACAATCTTTTTATACAAGGAGTGTTCATTGGGTAATTCAAAGAAGATGCAAAACAGAAAGTGTTTCTGTTTCTTTGAGTTAACGTACATATGTAGATTTATTTGTTGTTTATCGGTGGAGTAAGTTGTCAGCATGGAAGAAATATTAGAAGAATTTAATTTGCAGTTTCTTTTACCAGAGTTGAAAGGTAAGTTATTTGTATTTTAATGTGTTTATTTTATTGTTGTAAAATATTGAAAAGTAATTAAATAAAAGTTTTTTAGAAGCAGGAATAGAATATCGGCACTTTTTTTATGATGCGTGATATTGCGGATGCAATAAAATCAGTTGGACCCAGAGCTGAATTCAGAGAAAAACTTTTCAATTGGAAACGCAAAACGGCAAGTACCTATTTAATAAATATGTTTATAGAAATTCATTCTTTAGTTATATCTTTAACAGCACGTAAACGTGATTGCTGCACAAACTAACATATTTTCGCAAAAGGTTTGTTTGTTTTTTGTCATATTACCTTTTATAAATACATATGTATGTAAATACACACTACATAACTTATTTTTTAACATTTATTTCAGAGTTTAACACAGTTTTTAGCATCAACAGACGTCGGCGTGAGCATTCAAAATTTTTATAAAAGGAACGAGTGTTTAACCTCTGAAATAAGGGATAAATTAATAAACATCATTCTAGAGAACACTTTTGCAAATAATAAGAAGCTTGCTCCTTCCGATTTCAAGCAAATTCTTGAAGAAATCTGCAACGAGTTTCCTAAAGAAGAACAAGTATCGCTAAGTAGTCAGTTAAAGAAAACTTTAAATTTAAAAATATGTTAACAATTTTACTTTAGGACTATTATTACTATCCCCGCAAAGGAAAGAACGCTCCGGGAGGAAAATTATTCCATCGCTATCACAACTACAGAGCAAAAAATAGGAAAATTGAGCGAGTGTCTTTAGACGAAACGTCTGGCGAAACAGAGGAATTCGATGAACATGTTAAACAATTGAAACAAGAATTGCTATGGCCATTACAAAGCTGGGATACTATATGTGATCGCTGGTCACGGACGTATTCTTTGAGAAAAGAAGATATAAACAATTTAACCAATGTTGCTTTTTTAAAGGAATGGCCAATTTTAAAGGATGCAAAAGCCATTGATTTGGTGAGTTTTCATTGTTAACAATGTTTTTTTTTATTATCAATCTAACATAATGTTTTTTAATTACAGATTAATATTGATTTTGAAATATTATACCCAGGGAAAAAGAACCAATTAATAGATAAGTGGCCTGAATTTAAGAAAAACATTATTAAATATTATTCAGCTAAGCAGTTGAACCAACATAGCAGAGATTTGTTAAAAAGCAGTTTGGAAAGTAAAAGTGAAGGTAGTATTGATACATATCTGAATTTTAGTTTACTTAAAATTGTTTGTGATTGTGATTGAAATGTATATCAAGTGCAAAGCAAAGTGAATAGTGATGAATTTCTAATTACAGATTTTCAAAACAGCGTTTTGCTAAATTTGTTGAATGCAGTACTGTTACCTATCGGATTTGGGGGAAAGGCGTTTACGATTTTGGATGCTCAACAATTCTTCATTGTTACTGTGCACAGCATTAATAACATACACCAAAAAATTGAAGAACTACAAGAAAAATGCAAAGCATTGGAAAATACTATGCAACCACTGGTAATTGTTGAAGGTTTGCTATCTGCTCAAAATTATTATGCATACTTTGATGGTACGTTTTTAAAATTTTTATCATTTTTGGAAGCCTTTGACTGTGTTTTTAAAATATTCTTTGTGCTAAATTTAAAGTACCCAGACCCATGCATTAAAGCGTGGACATTTGTTCAAAAATATTTTTACGAAATCACTACTGCCCAAGATATACGTTCTGCCTCTTTGGCCAGTTTCTTGAATCATATGGTTAGTTATAATTTGAAATAATGAAGTGCTTTAAGTGTCAAAAGGATTTCATAGATGTAAACATTTATCTATGTCACCTTAAGAGTTTTCATTTTTTGACAAATGGAAAAAAATATATTCGTTACCAAAATTTGTAAGCATTTTTACATTATTTAAGTATTATTAAATAACAGTATTATTTAAGCAAAGTTACTTTTATTCACAGAAATAAATTTATATGAAAAAAATAAAACAAAAGTCTTTTTATTTATTAACAAAACGGTATTGGTAAAAAATAAAACGCTCGTTTAGCAATAAAGACATTGAACAAGCGTAGGATTTTCTTGAATACATGTTTCGTTTACAAACAATTGAATGAGCATTTTTATATATTGAACATACATTTAGCAGTTCAGAAATTGAACGCACATAGTATTTTACCAAACGCACATCTACTTTTCGGTAAGCTGAACTCAACATAATTTAAAACTGAATGTGCGTTTGGTGTGACTCTGAACGGTTTATTTAGATTTTTACTACAAGCGTTTACGGTGCAGAATACGTAATAAATATTCAAAAAAACTAAACATTTGTTTGGTTTTCTACTACGTATTTTTTTCTGTGTACTTTTAAATTAATTATTCTTTATTATTCGAACTCTTTCTCACATTATTACTTTGTATTATGTTTATCAGTTCATTCTATATTATTTTTGTGATTTGTGGCATTAATTAAACAAGACAAAGAAAGCTAGCTGTTTCGAAGGCGCCACACTTTCCGTCAGCACCCATCCTTGAACCCAGGGGCGACACTCAAGCCCCTCAGTCCACCACCTCAGTTATTGCAAGTTTTCTGTCTGTTGTATGTTTTGTGACTTTTCTTGTTTTCTTTAAAAATGTTGATGACCCCAATTTCAGCACAAAAGATCTTTCTCAATTTAGAGGAAGTAATAATCGAACTCAAGCCCAATAAAATTCTTGACAATTGCACGTCATAAAGTTAAAATGAATGCTTAAAAATTGCTGGGAAACGGCGAAAAGTTCTTATTGCTGATACAATAGAAACAAAAATCAATGGGATTTTGTTAAGAGAGTATAAAGTATATTCCAATCAACAGAAAAACATAGTGATAAAATGGAAAGTTAATCAATATGATAAAATATAGAGAGTCAATAATGAAGAGCTCGAGCAGTAGAATGGCCATGTCCTGCTGCTTCAAAACAGCATACAATTGGTCATGGGGCTTGGGTTCGAAGCAATTTGTGTGCTGATGAGCGTCGTGGTGGTGGTGATACAGCCATGGTATTGTACCCCAGCCAATAAGTCTTCAACTTTACTTTTCTTGTCTTCCTGCAAAATGTTGATCACTCCAATTTTAGCACAAAAAATCCTTCTCAATTTTGAGGAACTAAAAATCGAACTCAGTTTTATATATGTATCATTTACAAAAACTGGCTGATTGAAAATGCATACATACATAAGGCAGCAATAAGCTTTTTTCTAATTTTGTTGCAAACAGTTATTTTTTCTAATAAATAAACAAAAATTTTTTTTTTGAAAATTATCACTTTTTCTCAACAAAAAAAATCATGTATGGCAACACTGGGTAAAAAGCACTGTGCGACATGACATGTTGGTCTTAATCGTGTACAGCAAGCAATTACTTACATACATATGTACATATGCATTGGCTTTCGAACAAAAGTCTCAGATTTCATAACCTCAAAACAATAAAACATTTAACTCTAAATTAATTAAGATTTTTCACGTTATAAATCATTTTCAAGCAACTATAATAACTGTTTGTTAATGGAGTTTTTACAGCCTCCATTGAATATTATTCCCCCCCAAAAACAAAACAAACATACATCACGAAACATGTTGGAGACCTTTTTGCCGTTAATGCAACCATTAAGAATCCTAAAGAACCATTCACCTGCTGTTTTTAAATTTACATTTTTTTTTCTAAGCACCTTTTATTGTGTAAGAAAGAATTAATGTGCTCTGGGTTTGATATTCTGGTATTATTATAGTTTTACCACAATAAAATGTGTTTGTTTTTATCATGAAGTTTGTTGTATGATTTGTTTATTATTGATTTAATGAAATGATTAGATGCTGGGTCACCCGCAGCATTAAAACCACACTCTTTATTTGTTTTGATTGTTTTTTTTTATACTTATTCAAATATGTACATATGTAGCTTGAGCACCAGGTACTCGTATTTTTCTTTTTTCTAAATTTGAGATATTGATCTGTTTATTGTGTGAACGAACGGGTGAAATGACCACATGTTTTTTTATTTTTATTTTGGCTTCTTCAAATGAATAAAAATGCATACCTACGAAAATTAGCAGATGTTACAAATAAGATTTTAGACACATTTTCAAGCAGATTTTAAATGAATATGTTAGTTTAAAAAAGAGAAGAAATGTTATGTTCTCCAAATTATAGCGGACGATAAGCTTGCTCAGCAATGTTGCAGCAACATTAGAATGTTCTCTACACCAATAGAGAAAAGAACCGTTTTTGTTTTGTCTCTCCGCTGAAATTGTAATTTTGCAGGTACATTTAAATGTTCGAACCTGCAATTTTTTTGTACAGCAACTTTTACTTATTTCATTTGAAAATGTTGCAATAAATGAGTGCTGCCAATAACGATATTACGAAGAACATTTTTGGCTGTTGGCAAATATTACGTGAAATAGGTGTCGTTCACATTAATACTATTATGAAGTTGTAGTTGAAGAAATGTTGCCAGAAAGACGTTACTGTCGCATGAACATGTTGCCAGAAACTTTTCTCAAGTTTTCACAAGATTAAATATACATAGACAGTCAGTAATGAAGCGATCAGGTGGTAGGATGAATATGCGCTGTATTACAGTAAACCAGTATACAATTAGTCATGGCCGAGTTCGAAGCAAAGTTGGATGCTGATGTGCGACGTGGTGGTCGTGAAACAGCCATGTTGTGCCCTCCAGCCTCCAGTAACTCTTCAACTTTACTTTTCTTAGCTTCTTTAAAAATGTTGATCACTCCAATTTTATCACACAAAAAATCTTTCTCAATTTTGAGCCAGTAAAAATCGAACTAGAAAGCCCAATAAAATTATTAACAATAATAAAAACAAACTTATGCACAACACTTCTGCTGTGCTGTAATCTAGACAACACAAATTTCATGTTTTTTAACCTTGATTGTTTTGTTTAGAGTTGTGGCTGTTACCATTTATACATAAAAACATAAACCCGTTAAATTTACCAAGAGTCTATTTTGAGGTTATGTTTGAATAACGAGCAAATACAACATTTACAGTGAACAATTATTAAATCTTACAAAATCTATTTGTGAATAGCAAATCTAAATTTCCTCTAAATTTTGTATTTGATCATTAATCAAACATAACCTTAAAATAAGCTGTTGGGAAGTTTAACATTTTTGCGTTTTTCTACTCTTCTTTTATGGTCACATGTAGACATGTGACATGTACATATATGCGTTTTCAGTTGCTTATATGCATGTATTTGCCCAAAATAAAGATCAACAGAAAGTAGTGGTCACGTTTTTTTTGGGGGCATATATTTGTTCATATATGACCGTACTTTAAGGAAACTTGAAATTAATACTGTGCATACGTTGGCTTATTTTCTTTCCTTCAACCATCATTTTTGCTTAAGACCCCTGTTTTGAGACTCTTTTTTTTTTGGAAATTTGTCAACGGCGACTCTGCCGATAGCAACCGGTATTTAAACCATATATTTTTACAACAAATTAATACATACAAATCAATAATTCCTTTACTTTGAATTGCTTTACGTTTGCCCAATTTTATTATACCCATCATTTATTCCCTTCCATTCTATTGAAACAAAACTTCCACAATAAAATAAAAAACTTTTTGCTTTTGCCATTTCATATTTCAAACTTTGTTAATATCGACAACTTGTTAGCAGTTTGTAAATTGTTTGTACACTTTTTTGTTGCCTTTCTATTTGGGAATGTTGTTCGTATTGTTGGCCATTAGTAAAACGCAACACAACCATTTGTGGAGGAGAAAATTTGCCAACATTAAAAACAGAGCAGCGGAAATGCAATTTTAGATTTCATCAAATGATAAGAAGTGAAACTAATAAATAAACAAATATTAACTTGGCAATATTTGTTTCGGTATTAAGTTGTTTTATGGGTCTTTTGAATTGAGTTTTGTGCATTTGATTTGAGGTTTTCAAACTGGGTCTGCAAAACTAATAATAACAATAATATTGGCAAAACAGGAAAAACTATTTTTTTCTTTATTGGAAAATATTTATTTTTTGGCAGCTTTAACATTGAAACAATTCATTGAACACTTTTTATGATATTCCTAAAGGAAGCCCGCAGGCAAGTGTCTCCAAGTCAGCAGTTTTGTTGGCTTTTCAGTCACCAATAACTGATCTATACTCATTGTTAATGGAAACTGCAGTTTTTTTTTTTTGCTTGATGCTTAGTCATACTAACTGCAGGTACAATTGTGTGTGGTCCCATAGAACCATCTAGTCACTAGTTCGCAAGTCATCAGTAATTATCTATGACAACTATATGCTAAACGTCAATAGAAAAAGTATTGTTTGGAGCGAGCATGTCTACAGATAAACGACCGCCTCGCGGTCATCAAATGGGGCCATTAGAACCTTCTAGTCAATAGTTCACAAGTCGCCAGTGGCAATTCAATGACAACACGATGTTATCTGTCAATATAAAAAAGTATTTTATGGAGTTTAATATGCCAGCAGAACTGGTGACCATGTCTACAGAGAAACGATAGTACCACAGACGTCATATGGTCCCACCCATTTAGTCACCAGTTTTTAAGCTACTAGTTGATTTTGAGCGACAAGATGTTAAATGTCAATAGAATAATATGTCAGTAGTACTGGTGACCATGTCAATAGTAAATCACTACTACTACATTTCTACTGATATTTGCTTCAGGGCTAAAACATGTAAAACTATACAAGTACACTCATACATACATACATACACACATACATATGTACATATATATTTATGTGTGTGTGTATCTGGCATCCATAAAACATTCTTGCCCCAAGCAGAAGCAATCACAACATCAATTGGTCAGCACCTGAGTAAATTCATAAGTCAGTTATCGTTAGTTAAACCATGACATTTTCAAGTTACTTCTGTATGCCAACCAACAAAACTGTATGACTGTTTAAGCAAAAGATTTAAGACCTCCTCTTCTACACTCCTGGCCAAAAGCGCTCAGATGTGTGAAACGGTGCTGTTGAAGAGGGAAATGAAACGAAAACAGGCGTAAACAAATTGAAATTGGCATTACTGCAGCTTGTTGACGCTTAATTTATTATGCGTAGGCCACCACATCGTCAGCCAGCAACGAGCCAGAGTTGTTTATGAGGCAGGCGTACACCGGAAAAAATAACATGTTAACCTGCAAACTTTCAAAACAAAGTTAGAAAGTGGGAACTTCCATTTACATAAATTTTTTAAAATAAGTTTCCTCTAAAAAAAATATTTTTTTTTTAAATTTTAACAACCACGATTTCTCTGCTCTAAATTTTAGCCATGTAACTCTGTTACCTGAAGCCAGCTGACCAAGCCAATCTTGGCTCTTTGGCCTTTGGCAATAAAGAAGAAAACAAAAAAATCTGCTAAACAGCATCTCCATTCGTTTGCAGGCAGCCTGAATAGTTGTGTGTTTAATTCGCAAATATATTAAATGAAAGCAATATCGTATTGTGCTGCATGGTGGGCTAAAAAAAGGCAAATTTTCTTATTATTACTTCTTATTTATTTTCATTCCACTTCTACAAATTACCATTTTAATTGAATATTAACACCTTTCAAAGCCTCGACTTCTTTTAAAGCGTGTGTGTGTGTGTGTTTTTATGTTGTTTGATTTGATAACAATTTCTCATTGCAGCCCCCTGTTTCATTATTGTTGATTGCAATACGAGAAATTGCTGCAGGGACTTAAGAAAATTGGCTTAAACCAGGAGATGCTAAGACAATTTATAAACAATTTTGTTTGTGACAATGATTTATGCAAAAGTTTTATTGAATTTTATTTGCACATTACATGAACATATTGATGTACATTAGGGCGGTCCTTAACAAAAAAAAAATAATAAAATTTTATTTGCATACATCTTACCTTCTAGGTGATCAGGATATCGTTAGGGGCTAAGATGTGTCTCATTAAGCTCAAAATTGACAAGAAAAGGGTTAAGAAATCATAAAAAGCTTCGCAACTGCCGTTGACTTGTTCTTAAGCCCGTACCATAAATTTTTGGAGAACAGTGCAAATATAATGTAATGGTGGAATTTAGTATGTGCAAAGAGTTTAGCTATATTAAGATAAATGCAAAACTGTCTATATTTTTGTTAAAGTTATCGATAAAAAATGAGGTTAATTTTTTGAACTTAAAATTGACATTTCAAACTTGAATGTTGCTGTGTCAGCGGTTTATGGACAATTTTTGCGATTTAACGCTGATTTTTGTGAACATTTTTATTTCTTAGCACTTTCTTGAAAATAAAAAGAACACAACACTTAAAAAAAAATAATGTCAGTTTTGTTTACGTTTTGTATATTTGGTTCTTTCTAGCAATTGCTGTTTCTTTCTATCAATCCTATACCAATTAATGAAAGAAAAATGCAGTATCATATGGGCTTTAGAAGGCTAAAGTGTATGTCCGACCACCAATAACTTTTTCTGGCCAACATTTTTCTGATCACGCCCACATATTCCCTCCCTTCATAGCTCGTCTCATATTGATTTAAAAAGTGACAAACCAACGGTTGAACTTGAGCCTAAATAACCAATTCAATATAAATGTATAGAAATATTTATGTTTTCTTGCTTAAAAATAGTTTGAATCATTTCTTTTCAAAATACCCTTTTCAAGACATCTTTTTTCTCAGAGGATGCCCCAACCGATTTACCTGAAATTTTTCAGGATAATTTTTGGCCACCCTAATGTACATACATATAAAATGTTTTTTTGTGTGGAGAAACTGGTGTTTTTTTTTTTTGTCGTAATATAAAATACAGAAGCTGGAAAATGCAAAGAAAAGAAATTAAATTCCTTTAAATTGTTTTTAAAGAAAACATTTTCAAATACTTTGCATTTTTCAAAATTTTGCACGCACTCAATACTTTCCTTCATATATTCTAGAACTTTTGCTCTATATGGCATAAGATATGTAATTATTTATAAATGAGGGCTGATTTCAGTTTTGAATTGGAAGCAATTTGGGTGCTGATGAGCGTTGTGGTGGACGTGAAACAGCCATGACAATAAGTCTTCAGCTTTACCCTGCTTGTCTTCTTTAAAAATGCTCATCACTACAAATTTACCACAAAAAGCATCTTTCTTAATTTTTAAGAAAGTAAAATCGAGCTTCAAGTCCGATAAAATTATTAACAATTGTAAATTCTTTGAGTTAATTTTTTTTCTATGTGAGTTTTGTGGCTGGGGAGCGATAACGCACGAAAAAAAGTTTTCACTGTTGCATAGTGTAGTTGATAAAAAAAAAAAATCTAGTTTAGTTGATTATGTGTTTCTTTTTCCAATTCTCAAATAACTATATAGGTACCTTATTAAATTTAATTTGAAATTTATTAAAAGTCTGCAATTTTAAAAAGAAACAATTTCAGCAAAACTATCATGACATTATTAAAAAAAAAAAAAACAAAAAAAAAACTAGAGGATCAAATGAATCTAAATTGATCTCGTGTTTGAAGTGAAAAAAGCAAAATTTTTGTCTTACGCATGTAAATTATCACCGCACCTTGTGTTCGTTCCTCAGTTCTATTTGCCTGCCTGGCCGACTGCCTGCCTGCCTCGTACACGGTGGACTTTAATTTTGTTTACAAAACAAAGACGTATAGACATTCATACACATGTGTGTTTGTATGTACATATGTATGTACATATGTATTAAAATAAGAATCCTTTTATGAAAAACTAACAATATCATGTTCATTTAATTTGTTGTTGTTGCGCCATCGAGAATGAAGATGATGCTGTTGCTGTTGCTGCTGCTGATGATGATGACGATGATACCACATGGTGTGTTTAAAGTGATAAATTTAACAAATTTTTTAGATAAAAATCTTGTTGTTTTTCTCTGGCTGTTTTGTGTCTGAATGAATGGTATCTTGTATTTTTAGTGTATTTTGTTACCAGCACAAATAAAAACAGCAGAAGTGCGTGTCTGTTTGTTTGCAATGTGTTCGTTCTTGTTGTACCTATTTAGCTTTTCTGTTAGTGTTTTGACATGGAGCTCGAGGTTGTTTGGATGAAGCCCCTCTCGTATTAATGTAGTGTCAAATTGGGTGTCTCTTTTGTTCGTTCGGTTGTAGCATTTCCCTGGTGTTGTATAACTTGCTTTTGTTGCTGTTGTGTTGTTTTCCTTATCATGGAAAAGTGAATGTCAAAAGTTCATTTGAAAATTTAAAACACAAAATGTTAGAATACAATAAAATAAAAACAAAGAAAAACCTGAGAAGTGACAAACAACAGATTAATATTTTTGTGAGAAAGTCAAGGTCAAGTGCTAAGCAGATCCTTACATATTTATTAGATATACTGGGTATACAATATGTATATACGTAAAAATGCATTTTAATTAGCATGTGACTGCTTACTTAATACATACATATGTAAGTATTCTTGTTGCTGAACTAATCATTTTTATGCCAACATTTTGCCAACACTTAAAGGCAATGACTTTTCTGGCTACAGGTAATTACTTTCTCCTAAAAATTTATTGCTAAATTCTTAAATCTTTCCTTTGAAGTAAATTTATCAATTCGTAATCCATTTAACCCATTTAAGTAGAAATATTATTGCCGAAAATTCCCAAGAAACCCTAAATTCCAGCAGACGATTTAACAATTCTAAATCTACTTTTACCTATTTGATAGTTCCACGAATCATATTGCTAGCAAATCATTAAAAAAGAAACAAAAATAAAGAAAAAATCATTAAAAAATTAAAAAAAAGAAATCTCCCCACCACGAAAAAACATAACAAAAGCAATAACAAATGAAATGAAATTTAATTGCGCTTAAACTCAATCAATTTCTCATTGATTTTATTTTACAAGTCTTCTTCTGTAATCTCAGATGGTATCACTGTTTCTGCACCAGCATTGACATTAACCAACCACCTTTATGGCAATACCACCACCAACACCAACAATACAACGTGTTACAACAAAAACAAACTCCACATGTGTATAAAGCATGGCCACATGCGGTCACAATTTACCAACAAAAGCAAAACAAACAGCAAGAGAAGACAACACTAACGGCTCACAAACACTCGCACATACACACACATCAACTCACTTATTAAATGAGTATGAATTCAAACAACAACTTGTTAAGCTATTTACAACACAGTGGGTTTTTTCGATACAAAAAAGGGGTGTATAAAAATTATTACACGCATAAATACCAACATATGTATGTACGTTGTACATACATATACTTATTCTAAGGTTTCTCGATTGTACGGGATTTCAATGGCAAACATAATATGGGTATAAATAGCTGGGCATAAGAAAGTTGTTTTTCTGAGTCAAGCAGAAATGGTATTTCAGCAGCCCACAGACGGACTTCACTTAAACGAATATTGCATGGTTATTGATGCAGAGTTGATATAAAAAATATACTTTATGGGGCGGCAGTTCAAATTGGGGATATGGCAAATGGAATTACAAACTTATACCACATTTACATCTCGGCAAAATCTAGCAAATTTGCATTGGAATCTTCCATAAAATCTTTCTCATTGAAAATGAGAAAGTTTATCTTTTTTCGAAATCTGGCAAGAATTTCTTTGTATAAATTTACTTATTGTGAGCTGTTTGACAAAGCAAATTGGTTTACGCGGCGAGTACACCATGTTTAGGTGCATTTTTCTCCACCAGATACTCTGTAGATTTGAGGAGATTTTGTCAAAATCTAGTCTGATAGTAGCTTTCATTTTGTATGGGCAATCTTGTAAAAATTACCAGATTTGGCTTGAATTCCCGTATGTACTGGATTTTGAGTAGATGCTATTAAAAATTTGTTGTGAAGAGTAAAAAAGAAAGCAATATTTTACTCCACTTAGACACTGTGCAATCTTCTTCAATCAGTTTTTTTTACAACACTGTTGTTTTATGATGTCAGGGCTTTGTTTTTTTTTATATCTTGTGGTTAACAGCGGATAGATAATGCTAAATAGCCATGTTATAACAACAACAACAACAACAAAAGTAATAGAATAGCAAAGAAATAACACTAAAGATTAAAGATTATTTGCTTAGATTGCAATGAATAGAAAATATAATATGCCGATATTTCACAACCTGCAGGTAGTTTTCAAAAGCCATCAAGGCTTCGACGTACACGTATACACATACATATGTATGTATGTAGGTATATTTGTTGTGTATGGATGTGTGTACAACTTCCAGTGGGGTTCATATGGCGACATAATTAATTACATTTCCCATTATTCTTTCCGTTCCAAAATCGAAAGATTTTACCAAGTAGACGGAACGAGTTCTCAAAAAAATCAATACATTTGGTTGGGTGGGAACTCTAGCAGCAATGATCAGGTATTCTTATAAGGATAACAGCAGTTAAACTGATAAGCCTATACATATCTACATATTTGCAACGAGTACACAAAATATTTGTTTTAAACCACATTACATTCATGCAAGTAGTTGCTTTATGATTGTGATGTTGAGTTAGTTTTATATATTTTTTTATAGGTATATTTTTTTATATATTTATTTAAGTCTGAAAACTTCAACCAATTATCCAAATAAACATTTAAACAAGAGTGATGGATTTTGTATGATGATATTGTAATGGGTGTGAAGACACGTTCATTATTTGTACTTGATCACACACACACATATATATGTATATGCTTGCATACACACAGAAAAAACCACAATGTAAATTACAATCAAGAAAAACTTAAAAAGACTTTTTATTTCTTTATCCTATTTGCTTCGACCTTTTCCCTTTTCAATTATATGATTTCTTCGATTTGCAGCTTGAAGTCCTTGTTTATTATTTTTATTTTTAATACCTAGGTATTTCGTTTTCCTTTGGAAAACTTCTTCAGGAAAGCATAAAACATTACTTGTTGAAAAAGTTTTCCCAAGGAAACCGAAGTACTGAAAATAAAAAAAAATAAGCAGCACCTCTTCCAACTGGAAATCGAAGATATGAATGTAATGAAAATATTGATTAATTTTATTATCATGCTAAATATTTACAAAAATAATGACCTAAATTAAAATCAACTCTGTACTTAAACGCCGTCTCATTCTACTTGATGCGCTGCTAAACAATCGTCAGGTTTGCGGTTCGATCCCGTTTGAGGTAAACGGAAGACTTTGCTGCAGTACAAAAATAAATAATATTTAGCAATGAAATTAAATAAAAGCACAAAAAAAAAAGAAAAAATATTAATTTTCATGTCGTCGGCATATAGACAGCTGAAAAAGGCAGAAAACATTTTTTAAAAAAAAGGTCTATATTTTTGGACCTGAATTAATACATATTGATTTTCATTTCAATTATTGAATACAAAATCAGTTAGAATTAAAATTAAAGTTCTATGGTGCAGAATCACCTTCGAGAAACATGCAATTCTATTTAGTTGCTGAGTTTTTAACTTGTTTTTCTCTGTGTGCACATAATGGGGAGACCGAACGGAACAAATTTTTTTGAATTGCGGGTTTTTAATATTTGAAATTTCGGGAGGCCGGATTTTTTAGTGTCTCAGTATTTTCGGTTAAATTTTTATCTCGCACTGAATGCCTATTTTTAATGTTTTTTTTTCCTTCTCGAAACAGAAAATTTTCAGGTACATTATTATTCTATTTATTAGCCTTATAATTAAAATTAATAGCCAACATTTCTAGGCAATGGCAGCTTAGGCCTTCAGCACTTTCAGGTACATATTTTATTCCATTTTGTTGCAATTTTAAAAAAGGAAATTTTTAGCAAAAATAAACTGAAATAAACTTAATTATATATTTGTTTTAAGAGCCTATTAAAAGGTATTATTTAAGGTCGAAAAATATACCTTATTAATGTTTTCTACATTTTTCAGCCGACATTTCGTTGATGCTAATCAACTAATCAGTAGACTCGAAGTATCTTAAAATAATGTTTGAAACCCAACTACCTAGTTATTGTAAAATTCTCATGAACAAAATGAGAATCGGAAATGCGGCATAGAGACAGCTGAAAAAGACAGAAAACATTGATAAGGTCTGTGACAAGAAGTGTAAGACCACAGAGACAACATTTTGGAATGCAAAAATATTTGCATTGCCTTACGAAAGTGCATACCTACAAAGAATCAATGGAGTATGGTAGTCAATTTATTTTAAATTAAACGAAGTGAAACGAGCATGGGAAAAGGAAAAATAACGAAATTTATGAAATTTAATAAGCACATGTATTGTATGGTTTCATAAAATAATTAAGACAGTGAAAAAAGTGCATACAGGTATGCAAATGCTCTAAGGTAAATTGGGACAACGCAGTTATACCATGACTCTGCCTTACAACCCGGGTAACAGCGAAGCAGTAGTTTTTGCTGGATACCTCACTAAATACCTACATACCTATGTCTGTAACTAAATTTTACGCATTTGTGCTAACAAAACTTGCTGTTTGTTGGAAATTATTTAAAGAAACCTAATTACATACATACCTACATATGTATGTACGTACATAGTTACTTATGTACAGGTATACATTTTCACAAGAAAAATTATTACTCAATTTCAACACATTTACCTATAGGATATAATGTCTGTTTCACTTTACTTTTGATGCAAAACTTATTAGGACTTTATTATCCTTATAACATAATAAGCCTAGAGTAAGCTTTCATTGACATAAACTTACACATACGAGTATGCACAACCATATGTAGTAGGTAGCTATTTTATTTATGAATTTTCTTCTCATCTCCTGGCAACGCTACAAACAAATGAAACGTTCACAAATTAAATGCTCATATTTCAGCATCTTAGTACATACACACATACATACATACATATGTACTTATGTATGTAGGTACGAAGGATTTTTCTCTTCAAAATCGCCTTAAGGAAAAATGCAAGCATCTCTGTCATGAAATAGTCAGCCATTTATTGTGTCAGCCTCTACAATATCATGTTGCAATATACCTACATACATACATACACACACACATATGTATGTAAATTTGTATACAACAGCACCTATTCCAATAACAACAAAAAAAACAAAATTTTCTTCACTGCTGAAAAAATATGGCGTCCATTTGCGCATGTTGAGCTTTTTGATTAAAAACCAACCAATAAGAAAATTGCAATCACAGCAAGCCTTCATTGTTGTTGATAATGAATGGCAAAAAAAAAAAGAAAAAGAAAACAACAACTAACTACAATGAAATGTATACACCTTTTTTATACACACACAAATGTAAGTGTGTTCTTGTTGTGTTAACAGGTATTAAAGAAAAAACAAAACAAGCCAGATGAATGGAGGGCGTATACATTTGGGCACCATTATCGAAAATAACTGGTTTTTTGAGCAGATAAATGTGTTAGTGTGCGCTCAATTTCTCTCGTTTGTAAATAATATTGCTCGCCAGCCAGAGGCTGTCAAACCTTTTAAAGTAGAAGTTTAAAGTGTTGCCACTTTCCGTGTTGTAATAGTGGAAAAATAGTACTATTGAAAATTCTTTACACTATATTTCTGTAAACTTTATTGAATATAACTTTTAAATTATTTATACAACAATTTCTTATATCTATATTTTGACTATTATATTCACTTTTTTTTCCTCAAAATTCAAGTTTTACCCCCTAATTCATAAAAATTATAACAGGCTTATAAGACTGCTATTTGACATGTTTGTATGGAAAATCTGTCAAATAAGAGCTTTATAAACCTGTTATAATTTTTATGAATTAGACGGTTAATATTTTAGTGAAATTAAGATGTTGTAATAATCATAATTCAGTAAATGAAAAAAAAAAAAATTATAATAATAGCAAAGAAATGCTTTCAGCATTTTTTTAAAATAAAATTGAAAATGTTGCCTTTCGCTGCAGAACGAAAACGGCATATGTATGTATATAAAAGCTTATTTTTGAAACATTATTTTCGTTTGACAGTTCATACAAATAAATATATTTTATGTAGACAAATTTTGTGTTGCTGAACAAAAAACGTATATTTTTGTGCACATAATTCTTAAATTTTCTAAATATTAATAGCGGCTCATAAAAATTCTCTAAAATTTTTAATTACACTTGTGATATAAATTACTATTTTGATATGAATTGAATACGGAAAATTTGTGCGTTTTGAGTTTTCTTTAAAATATAAATTAATTGTTTTACAATACGATCACTGGATATTTCCAAAACCAAAATCAATGAAATTACAATAGATTAAAATGATGTGATGATTTTCTAGGATTCCTTTTTTTTCAAACTATCCCTTATTACTTAGAATTTTTTTTTTTTGAGTTTAGTGGTTGATTTTGAAATTATCTCCTCAAATATAATAATGAAATTAATAAAAAAAAAAAAATTAAAAAGTTGTTTTGCATTTCAAAAAAGATTTTACTTTAGCACAGCACTGGTCACTCTGTTAGTTTTCATTCTCTCTTAGTTTTGTTAAAGATCCAATCAGAGTAGCAGAGTGCACAGTCTCTTAAATAATAAAGTTTGAGAGCCACAACAGGAACTACTTTTTTCTTCTACCGTTACTAGCACGCCTACCTGGTTGGGTAATTAGTGAGAGAAGAGCATGACAATAGGATAAAATGTTGTTAATAAAATAAATCCCTGATGATGGTTAGAAACAAATAAGAAAAAAATAACAACAATAAACATTTATATTACCAACACTTAACGCTGGATAAACGAATGAGGTTGTAACATGATAAAGATAATAGTGATGGTATTGGTAACATTAAAATAGTGGTGGAAGTTTTGTGTTTTTGTTTGTTATAACTTTTGCTTTGTTTATTTTCATTGCTTGCTCCTGCTGTCTGTTGCTGTTTCTTGTATTTTTTTTTTTCTTTTCATTCTCGATCGTATCATATGAGCCGATTTAGTTACACTAACACCACTGCACACCATTGTTCTTGCTCAATGTGGCACCGAATGAATTGAGAAGATATTCGAATTTTAGTTTAACGTTTCCTGTCTTTGCGTGTGGTTGCTTCAAAGCGTAACGAATGAAAAGCGAAATTTTTTTTTAAGACAACGGGAAAGAAACAAAATGATATACATACATATAAGTACCCATGTAGGTTTCGTTTTTTTAAGTGGCCAAAACGTGCGGATTAATTACTGTTCATAAATAATACGAAAAATTATTAAGAAGAAAAATATTTTCAATAAAAGAATTACTTATACAATAATTTGTAAAAAAAAATAATAAAAAATATATATAAAAAAAATAATGAAAATTTTAGTGTTTGATAAATTTATACACGAAGCACAATGTTTTTAAGGAAAAAAAATTGTTTTATATTTGAAATGAAGTGCAATAATCATTTGTGAAAACAATTTCGGAGGTATTCATTTTGTTTGGATTATTGAACACCGCAAATTGAAAGGTTTTTTTAAGGTAAATGCTTTTCTTTATTTAATGCTTCTCATGCCGACGGCTTTTAGTCACTTGACTTTGGGCAATTGTAATCGATTTTGTAAGGCCAATAAGAGAAGTGTTGCCTGACTTTTCAAGTTTACGTTTACTTTCTTGCTGGAGGTAATAAAATGAAAATTACTTCTTACAAAAAAACAAAAATCTCAATCACAACGATTTCAGTTTGGAAAATAGAAAAGCACCAAATACCTACTCAAAATCTATTTCAGAAAAGGAGTGCAATCTTTAAAATAGATATTTTGATGGCTTTAGCTTGGAGCATTGACGGTTTCGGGCAGCCAGAAAGTATCTAAGTCAGAACGGATAGCCGCGTTTAAAGACGGCATGTATAAAAGATTTCAAAATATAAATATTTTACAGACAATTGCGATAAAATAAAAATAATATAAGTAAATGTTAATGAAAGCGGAACGCAATTTGCCACTAAAATTAAGCCCCCCCCACTATCTACGCCAATGTTCTTCCTCTTGGCATTTACGCGGAACTGCCACATCTACACAAGAGCGGCAACACTTTTTACTGAAAGAAAAACTCTTCGTTACCTTCAATATTTTTTCAATAATACGGTGAAAAGTTTAATTCCTGCTATGAAAACATCATCATCGAGTACTGTCACTTTATTATTTTTTTACAACTTCATTCATTAATACTACAAATATTGTTCTGAAGATGCTAACAAATTGTTAGCGAAATATTGAATAATATTGTTAAAAAATTTTATTTTAAAAAACGATCTGAATGAAGCTGTATAAATTAGTTTTTTCAAGAATTAAAAAAATCGAATAAAAATTATATATTTACTACAGTAAGTGTTTCATTCGGGCTATGAGAAACGTTCGAATGAATTTTGAATAAAAAATTCAAAAATAAGCTGCTTTTGAGGATGATTATATACATATATGATAATAATTGGGAATTTGCGCAAACCCTGACTGTCTTATACTATTATTTTAGGTCTGAAAATATACCCAAGGCAAATCAAGTCGCAATTCAATTCGCTGCAACTTTTTCTCTCGAGACGTCATAAGTTTTTTGTTGTCGTTTGCTATCAGCTTTGACAACTCAGAAGATAAAATCGTGGAAAAATATAGAAGCGAATTGGGATGCGGGCACTTGTAATGGATTCGCCTTGAATATACCTTATTAATTGTTTTCTGTCTTTTTTAGCCGTCTATATGCCACCGACATTTCATTTATGCTTCCCAACTCGTCAGTAGACTTGAAAAAACTAAAAAAAAAAATGTTTGCAACTTGACTATATATTCTATTATACCCATCAACAAAATGAGAATCATAAACGTGGGAATAATAGATTGAATATGTACTCAAGTTCCAAACATTCTTTTAAATATTTTTCAAGTCTGCTGACGAGTTGAGTAGAATCCGCGAAATGGATGCGGCATATAGACGGCTGAAATAGACAGAAAACGATTAATAAGGCCTGTTTTTAGAGCCCAAAATAAATTAATGTGTGTGAAAGTTTGTGAGGAAAATTATTCTGATCGTGAGCCAAAAAACACTCACGCGCACATCTCTAAATGAAATGAATTGAACTTAAAACATTATTTTTGAAAAAATTTTAACCCGATTTTTAATCAATATTTTGTCATAATAGTTTTTCTTTATGTGTCCCGAAAGTTGGCAGGGTATGACGAATTTCTTTGGACTCCCTTATTGAGTATTTTATTTAGGACGAGAATTCATCGTTCATCCCAGTTGTTTTACTTGCCTATAAAACCGCCAAAACTGTACTACCACGTTTGTGGTCTTTTATTGATCAATTTTTGGCCTCTTTCACACTTCACTTCACTTTTCTGCATCATGCGTTTTTTTGTTTCGGTTTTGCTTTGCGTTTTTTTTTTTTTTTTCATTAAGATCATGGCAACAACATGATACAAATTTTACGCCCACTATATTAGCACGGTTCTACACATATTTTTCGCATTAAGAACATGCCAGATTTCATGTACTACAGAATGAAAATAAATTTAGAATATTATACACGAATATCACATTTTTTTTTTGCTTTCTCTCCCTCTTACGTCATGCATATTCATTCCAATGCAATTTGAGGAAAACTCAAAGGAAAAACGTACATACTTACACATAACTATATGTAGTTAAAAAACATAAATGTATGCATTAGGGCAGGTCGGTCGATTTAGCAATCGATTTTTCGATAGTTTTTGGCATGAGGACAAAAAAACTTTCACCATGACAATCAATAAAAAATCATTTTCGAGGCCTTCGAATCTCAATTTTTTTTTTATATTTTTGTATGGGAGTGCCCCCTAAAGAGGCGTGGTATGGGATCCGTGTGTTCGAAAAAAATATTGGAGGGAAAAATTTATGGGGGGTGGTCATACATTTGACTTCTCTACGGGAACCCTGTGGCAAGTTGGTGTAATGAGAGGAAAATTTAAGTGGCCCTGCGGTGATATTCTGTAAAACGCTAAAATTAGAGACATCGCCAAAAATCTCTAAACTCAACTAAGCGAGTTTTAGCGACGACCGTACAGTCCAGCCTAAATTAGCGCGACAAGCGTATTATTGCCATCTAAGCCAACCATTTTGTATGAAAATGGCTGGTTTACACAGCAAAAATACGCTTGACGCGCTAATTTTGGTTGGCCTGGTACTTGTATAGAATTTTGTGAGAGAAAATTGAATTTTAGCGCCGTTGCTAAAATCTTAATTTTTCGTATCAAAACGTAAAATTTTTAGCTTCAAAAAATATTTGTTGTTAAAATATTGTCCTTCTTGGAACAAAAAATTAAGATTTTAGCAATAGCGCTAAAATTCAATTATCGCCCACAAAAGTGAAGTCATCGCTAAGAATCGCTTAGTTCAGTTTGTCTCTAATTTTAGCGAGTTATGGAATAGGACCGCTGGAACTGATTACATGAATGACCAATTCCCAACAATTTATTCTTCCCAATATTTTTGTCAAACACACCGACCGCGTGCCACGCCTCTTTAGCGGGGCTGCCATACAAAACACTGAGAAAAAAAATTTTTAAATGCTTTTTTTGGCAACTTTTTTCCCTTCTGCCCAAAGCGGTCTAAATAATGATGGCACAATATCGTTTGCTAAGCCAACACCCACCCTAGTAGACATTTTTAAGACATGTACATATTTAAATGTACATACACTTCCATATCAAATAAAAATGATGAATGAACAGCAAATGTTGCTTAGAATTTCTTTAAATGTATTCAAAGATTTTTATGACACTGCTGCCGGCTGCTGCTTCTGCTGACAGCCGACCGCTTTTTATTTTTTTTTTGTATTTTTGGATAAAATCTAAGCAAAATTTATGGCCAAACAAATTTTGATACTCTTTACAGAAAGAATATTCTGTATGAAATTTTGCGTTGTTTGTTTTGCCATAAATTATACAATCAAACGAGCATTAAACAACTTGTAGTTGTTGTGTTCTTGTATAAAATTACAAAAACAAGTAGCAACAATTTTTAACAAATTTTTGAACAAATTTGTTTTATTTCTTTTTTCATGGCTTATTGAAATTTAAGAAAAACGAATATTTATTTTGGCAGTAAGTTTTTTTTTTTGCTTTCTGCTTTTTTAATAATATGCATAAAATATTTTTAGGAATTTCTCGAATATTTTTAGCAATGAAATATTAAACAAAAATAAATATGTACTTGATTTTAGGTGGTTTGCAAGCAATTAATATTTATTAAAAACGAAAGAAGAAAAATTCAAATTGCACAACAAAAATGTTCACCAATTTTCGTTAAAGAATTTCATCAACTCCGCAGGAATGGAACTGCTGATAAGAGAGGCGAACAGTGAAAGCTCCATTTGCGGAATATGTGTGCCAAATAGAGCGTCAATTCCTAAATCGTAAGAAGAACCGTGAATGAAATAAGTCTATTGCCCAAAACTGAGGCTCCGATAGCCGATGGCCATGATAAAATTATTATTTTGGAAACGTTTGCCATTTTTGTTGTGCGATATTAGAGATGAGCGATCACGTGACTTGAGAACAGTGAGCTTGATTTCAAAATCGGGATTCTGTAAAGCTGAGATCGTGATCAGATGGGGCGATTTTTAAACTTATTTGGCATTCAAATTTTCGCTTTGGGGACATGACTATTTCTGTGTTAAACGCAAAAAAGCTACAATGTAAAGTTATCACGACAAAGTGCTGAGGAATATACATATAGTGCATATATTTATATATCAGTGCACACAAAGAAAAACTTAAAATCATGATCTAATTAAAAGTTTGCACTCTAAAATTGCTAATAATTTTATTGGGCTTGAGCTCGAATTTATTTCCTCAAAATGGGGAAGTTTTTTTGTGATAAAAATGGAGTGAGCCAGCTTTTTAAAGAAAACAGGAAAAGTAAAGTTGAAGACATATTGGCTGGGGTACATACCATGGCCGTTTCACGTCTACCACGATGTTCATCAGCACCCAGCGCTGCTTTTGAGCAACAGCGCTTAGCCATCCTGCTACCTGAGCTCTTCATTAGGAACTATCCTATATTTAATTCTATTGATCAACTTTCCATTTTATCACTCTGTTTGGTTTATGGACTGGCAGCGTCATTGGGTCGCATTTCTTCGAAAATGAGGTCGGCAGTTACTGTGAATGGTGTTGCTTTCGCGAGATGATAGACCCCGACTTGCCACGCACAGTCAACGAAACAAGTAATGACCCCTTGCGTGAGAAATTCAACGTCAAATGCGAACAAAAGGACAATAAGTTTGTGAAGCCATGTATTGAAGAACACGGTTTTAGTCTTTAAGAGTAGCAAAATTGAAACCACCCAGTGGCAACACAGGGTGGTTTCTGTGACTTACAGGGCGTCAAGGCTGACTGACTTGGGTATAAAAAATATTGTTGGCATGATAACTTTCGCAAATATTAACTGATTTAAACAAATTTACACTTGTTGTAAGGCTTATTGACATATTAAAAAAATTATTTTTAATTTCAAAAAAATATCTTCAATATTTTGAATTTTTGGTTTTTGGACTTGACTTTGGTTTTAGTTTAATAAAGGATTAATGTACACATTAAAAAAAATTCAATCGAAAAAAAAATAGAAATCAAAGACAACTTCTTGAAAAAAGAGTGCATACAAAAAGAGCTTTCAAAATTTTTCGCATTGTAATAGCTTAACAGTCCTGCTTGATTATTATTATAAATAAAGTTATCATAAATCGGCTTGATAGTTTTTTGCTTGTTAAATTATTGCTTTTTAAGACAAATAAAAGGTATACGTGATTCATACATAAAGTTTTATATACTCGTTTGGCACAAGCCTTTTTAACAATTTCAAGGCTTGAAATACTAAAATACCGTCTCTGTTATTTTCAAATTTAATGAAAATACTTTAAAAAAAAGCTACGGATATGTAGCTTTGTTTTAAATTTTTTGTTTTTACTTAACTAAGCATAAATATGTCCTAGCAAAAATAGTTTCGAGGTGGCAACATTGTAATGTTCTCCATTTGTTTACCATTCGGTGCTGCCAATGTTGTTACACATATTTGACTCAGCCAGAGCTGACAAATAGTAATTATATAATTATGTTATATACAAACAAAAAATAATTTTATTTAGACCTTTTTCAATTGGCTCTTAAAGCAAATAAATAATTAAGTTCATATTTGAGTATTTCATTTATTTTAAAAGCTTTTCTGACAAATATTGTTTAGAAATTTGTCACTTTGAAAAACTTAATGAACATAAAATATTTTTTTTTTTAAATAACAACGAAAAGTTTTAACAAGCAACTACATACATATGTATATACCTAAAGCTAAGAAAAATATATTATTAAAAATTTATAAAAAATATTTGAAAAATATATACAAACTGCGAAAATATGAATAAACTATGATTTTTTCTCGCTATACATATGGATATACATAAATTCAAAAGGCCATTAACCGATTTCACTCTCACATATTTGTGTACATTCATAACACCATATCTATCATCATATAAGTTTTTTTTTAGTTGTTTGTAAAATCATATACATACATTTAAACATTTAAAAGTCTTAGCAATTTGTGTATTATTTCTTTTCTCTAATGTACTACATACATTTTCCTAAAGTTGATATGTGTCAGCGTTGTACAACATTTAACATAAGCATCTCTTAGCAGGTGTATAAGATATTTTATCACAGATTAAGTCACATACCACAGAATATTGTATGTTGTATTTATTTTTAAGCAAATGATGATTACATTTCTCCTTTATTTTTGCTTTAACATTTCTTGTGATCTTATTAAGAAAAAAAAAAATAAGGAAAAAACGAGCAAAGAAGCAAAACAGCATTATAGAAACAAATAGCAAAAATAAATTGTTAGTCAAAAGCCAAATGATACGTCAAGATAATAAAAGCATTTTGTATGTCGTTTCACAGAAAAAAACACTGCTTTATTTGTTTTGATTGCTTCTAGTTATTGCTTTCTAATAGGTATGTATGTATGTATGTATGTGTGCAGGTGTGTAATATACTACAGCCACGAGTATCGAATTTATAAAGCTGTTTTTCCTCAGTGTCGCAAATTTTGTTTATATAATTTTAAATTTTTTTTATTATTATGTTGCAAATGTTTCTGGATTGAAGAATTAAAATATCGGATTTGTATTAATCTTGTGCAGCTCAACAATTTGAGACGAAAAAATTTCCCTCGCCACTAGATGTCAGCATGGAAATTAAAAATCGATAATATCTAGGGTTTCGTTCCAATCACGAGTATTCTCATGTAACTCCTTTCTCAAGGAAAATAGTTTTCTCTAGAAAAAAAGTCTCCCATCATAAATTTCTTGGGAATAAGAAATATGAAAGAGTGGCATCTCCTCGCTTTGAGCCTGCCATTTTGTCTGTTGACATTTGATTGTTCTGTCTTTAGTTCTTGCTTCAAAGTACAAGAGTTTATTTTCAACTCTTACACCCATATTCATAAAAACTATTGAAGGTTTATTACACGTTTATATGACAAATATTCCATAGAAATACGTCAAATAAGAGCTTAATAAACTTACAATAATTATTATGAATATGGCCTATAATATTTGCATTTTGTATCACTTTTACGTAAATATTTATCTTTGGGTTTTTTGATCAATAAAATTAAGTTTCCTAATCATTTTCATGTGTTGCCATTATACAAATATATTTATTTTCATTACCTGGAAAAAAATCCAAGAGAAATTCGAAACTTTTCTCCCATGGAATTTTTTCTCAAAGAAATAAAAGGAGGCATGAGGAATGAAAAAAGCAAAAAAATTTTCGCGGAATTATCATTCAGAGGACAAATCGTCATATTCGATATCGAATTAACTATGGAGTAAAAAAATAAAGTAAAACAAAAACAAACACACATCATATGAAGGAATTCGTTCGATCACGAATGAGACGATTTGACTCGGCAGTAAAAAATGCGATCCTGTTGCTTCATCAGAGTGACTTTAAATTTCACCTTATTAGGAAAATGGTAAAAATTTATTTGCTGTGTGAACCGCACAATTATTGTGTCAATAAACTGAGTATTCGGGGGTGTCATAGAATATAAACTTATTGGAATCGAATTTGAAACCCACAAAAATAATTACTTTTGTGTTATGAAATCTAATGGTGTTGATTGTTTTTATGAATTGAAAGTATTGGCTGTTTTGGCTACAAAGACCGACATGACAACAAGATAACTTTTTTGTTGGTTTCAAATCCAATTCCAATAATACCAAATTCTACGACAACCCCAATTGACTCAATTAAAAATATCAATTTGCCCAATATTTTGCTTTACCTTTCGACCAAATTGCAAAAACTGGAATAATTTCGAAAAACATGCATGCATCAATGTGTAAGCACATACCTAGGCACGAATCTCTGTCTTGAAATGCTTTAAATAATTAATCACAAACATTTCTTTGTATGCTTTGACAAAAATAATTTCTCTTTCTTTTTTATTTTTTTTTTTAATTTTTCTGTTTTGCCTTCTTTTTAACTTTAATGAACCCTTGCAACACATTTGTACACTGTTTGCAAAAAAAAAAATTGGTTTTTGTATGCGTAAATTAATGATTTGCTTGCAAAAAAAACCACAATAATGAACAGACAACACAAATCTCAGCGCATTAGACGACAAAATTTTGCGAAAAGCAAAAATGTTTTGTGTGAAAATTTCATTCATTAAACAGAAATAAAAATAGCAAAAAAAAAAAAAAGAAATTATTTTAGTGTTTTACTTAACTTTTGTATTTCGGCCGATGTTATTTTAGCCGATTTTAATTCAAGTAAAACTGACAAATTTAATAACACGACACAGCGAAGAAAAAAAACTTAAAAAAAATTGTATGGCAATTAAGCATTTCGAGCAACAACAAACTTAAAGAAATACACTCAAAATGTTTTCATAAAAAAGATGAACTTAGCTGAATAAGAACAATACAAGTGACATCGACTAATCGCATACAACGCATACAATATTTATCACAAGCAGCAGTAACAACAACAACAGCAGCTGCAACATGAATATGTTTAAGCCAAATGAAGTGAATTGAGCAGAACAGAAAAAAAAGGAAAAACAACACAGAACCAAAGAAAACAACAAAAAGTTGCAACAAAACAACAGCAACAGCAGCTACAAAATATACAAACAACAAATTTATACACAACGCGCTGAAAACAATACAAAAAACAAAAGGAGAAAAAATCATCACACATGTTTGCCTGTGTGAATGTGTCATCACAATCTTCTTTGCATATTCACTGAACAGAACTGCTAGAGAGTTATTTCATAAAAATCGTAAACAATAACAAAATATGTTCAATTAGTGGGAAACATTCTCCAAATGAGAACTCTCAATAGAGCGTTGCAAAAATGCATCAATGGCTGTGTGAGTGTGTATGCATGCAAGTATGTATATAATATTGTGCTCATTAAATACCGTTACCCTAACTTCCATTCAAACCAGCGATGCCAGAATTGAAATTTCTTAATAGCAGCCTTTTCAAATGATTTTAATATAAAATGCTTTTTAACAAAAAATCTATTTTAAATATCAATCAGATGAGAAAAAATTCTTTTTTATAATACTTTTACTTAATTTCTTAAATCATGGCGATTGATTTATTCGGATGGAAACAAGGCTTAAGTTAACATTATTTCAATGCTCTGTACTGCAAGAACGAACTTTTCCTTGTTTAAATATTGAAAATACACATACATATCTGAAGATAAATCCATAATACTTTTGAGATCGCAGCAGGTTTTTTATTTTACGTCTTTTTATGTTCATTAATTTTGCGCGTAAATATTCAAGAAATTTCATATACAGGTTGAAATGATATTGAAAGTAATTTATAAAATATTTTTATTTCATAAATAAATCATTGAGTAAGAAACCTAAGCTAACGGCATATAAGCAAATGGAAGAAATAAATTATCATAATTTATTATTATTTTTTTGACAAATTATTGTATTTGTTTTAGCTGAATTAAGCACTCATTTCATCAACTTCAAATAAAAAAATTGTACCAAAATAAAAGTTAAAGAAAATTAAATACATTTCATAAATTCAAGATACCTAGTGTAATCTCAGCCTGACAGCAGCCCTTTTTACTGTCTATTCCTCTTCCGAATAGCTACTAATTTTCTCCTTTTAAAAATTTCGCTTTGTGTTTGCTGGGTTAACTCTCCAATATTTCCACTATTTTCAATTTGGGCATCACTGCTCTAAATGGGAATGAAATTTTCTTTGGAATGCATTTTGTATTGAAAACAACAACAATGTTTGAGTTTTTATTATTGTTTTCAATGCCAATATGTACATATGTATGAATGCGACAGAAAACTTCGTTCTCATTTAGGCGAACAAGCAGTTTTCATTACTTTCATTTCTTGCCAACATAACCGTTATTTTGTTGAGTGCTCAAAAACACAGTGATGCCAAGTTTCGTATTCTGCTGAATGCTGCTAATGACAATGACAAATGATCAAATTTAGGTTTAAATTGGTTTTAAACAATTTAAAGAGTTATGATTTCAATAACCAGAAATTTTACATTTTTAACTATCATTATAAGGTAAAGTAGGTAGGACAAGCGATTGCCAAAGTAATTTTCTTTTTTATTTAATTTTTTTTTCAATTACATACACACCTACATACATACATATGTGCCTACATGCATATTTATGTATGTGTGTATGTACATTTTTCTCTTTAATTTTTTACCTTTTGTCTCGTTACCAAAATTATTTAAGCATCTCTATCAAATTTTCTACATGAATAAATTTCGTATTTTTCTTTGGATTTTGTTTTATTTAGTTTTTATACCTAAACTGTTTTTCTACGTTTCTGCCAGTATTTCTTTTAACAAAATAAAAAGAGAGGAACAACAAAAACTATTTTTCTCTTTTCGTTTAGTTTTTCAAAAATAAACTTACCAAGTTACGAAGAAATCTAAAATTACACACGTCTCAAATAAAATACATATTTTCATTTCATTTTGATAGAGTGTGTATAGAAAGTTGGAAATGAAGGAACATTATGGGGAAATGTGCAAACATATACACACGCGAACATGTGCATACACATGTTCATATACATAAATAGTTCATTTATAAGTAATATATGTACATGGCTCTTTGATTACTCAAAATTTTCGTTTATATTTTTTAGGCAACATGATCTGTAACAAAATTAGGAGAGAAAAAAAAACAGAACTAAGCCCGTGCCATGGAACACAGAGCTTGAATTAGAAGAAGCGCTTTTGAGACAAGGCAGAGAAGATTTTGCTTTATTAAAATACACTTACATTTGTGTAAATATTTACTAAAACTGTTAAGAAATGAAGTTTGCTAAGTAAAGTCCAAGGCGAATTCATTACAAGTTGAACTTGGCAGCACAGGAGATTATTTTTTGCTTCTTGCTTTTGATCAATAATTGCTGCCAATTTTTTTTTTCTCTCTGTTTACAAAAATGTTGCCGCCTTTGTACTTTAAATAGTTTTGGCTGAACAATGTTGGATTGTGAAAATCTTGTTTGAATTATTTGTATTTAAAGTTACTTTTATACTTGCTTTTATATGTATAAAATATTTCATCAAAACTGATTTTACTTAAACAAAATCAACTGTATGAGCAAATTCTCATTACGGAAAAATAATTTTTTTTCTCTTGGTCAGCTGCAAGGCAGATTCATTCATAGTATAAAGTGATTTTTTGATTATTTGCTGAGCACTTTAAAAGCTATATTTGTGCTTTAAACACAATGAAAATAAAATAAAAACTTTTCTATAATCAAAAATTTTTAGAATAAAATAGTGTCAACTTTTTTGTGAGCAAAGAGAGAAAAAATTTGACATATAATAGCTATTTGACGTAAGAAGAGAAAAATAATCACCTGTGCTACCAAGTTCACCTTGTATGAATTCGCCTTGGCCAGCTAAGCAGTTCAAGACGTATCAAGGCGAATCCATTACAGGTGCCCGCATACCAATTCGATTCAGCATTTTTCCACGAATTTATCTTCTGAGTTGTCAAAGCCGATAGAAAACGACAACAAAACTTGTGACGTCTCGAGAGAAAATGTTGAAGCGAATTGAATTGCGACCACCTGTACTTGATTCGCCTTGAGACGAATTATGATTTTGATAGCCAGTAGTGTTTTTGCACGAACGAAATGTGTGTGCTAGTTTGCATGTTTTGTGTCGAGTTCAAGTGCACCCAGATGATGTAAAACGCCTTGGCATAATTAAAATATGAAAAAAGGCTTAACCAAGGAAAATCCATTACAGATGGCCGCGTTTCAATTCGCTTCAACATTTTGCGCGAAAGTTGTCATAATTTTTCTTGCAGTTCGCTATAAGTTTTAACAACTCAAGAGTATAAAATCATGGAAAAATGTTGAAGCGAATTGGGAGGTGGCCACCTGTAATGGATATTATGCATATTTCTAAGTATTGTAAAACGAAGGAAAAATAACAATGTGAATAAAGTTTGTCATGAATTCCTATGTAATTACGATACTGTATCAAAATTTTCCGAATTCGGAAAATTAGCACTATTGAGTTTCGAGCGAAACGTACTTGAAGCGTTTATTTTTCAAGAAAACTTCATATGAACTCTTGAATTGAAAATAAAAAAACAAACAGTATGCAATTAGTCGTACCCCAGCCAACTTTACTTTTCTGCCCTTCTTGAAAAATGTTGATCAGTAAAATTTTAGCAAAAACAAAATCTTTCTCACTTTTGAGGAAATAAAATCGAACTGAAAGAAATCGCTGAAGTGAATTCACATTATTTCTAATTTTTCTGCATTATAAATGATTCGATCTTTATATTTATTTTAATGTGGTATTCATATCTTTAGCTTGATATTATTATTGCCATTCTGCAATAATAATTTATTAAACGGCTCATTTTCATTCTTTTTCAGAAAGTGTATAAAACGAATACAATTTTCTTAGGAACATACGCAAGGCGGTATCAAAATATTGAGCATTCTAAAAAAGCAGATGTAACACATCTATACAAACGTCAATGTAAGACAGCCAAAACTTATTTGTCTCCAAAATTAAAAATATTCTATAAATGTATGTATAATGTATTTTTTTAAGAGAAAAAAATTTAAAAATAAATCAAAAATTATTTGTTTAGAATTTTGTAAAAACGCAAAAGCGCTAAAACATTAAGAAAAAGCAATAAAGAGAACATTAAAAAGAACAAAAAAAGATTTGGGAAAAAAAGAAACTCATGCGGTGATTTGAGATATTTTAAGATTTCATTTCACAACCAACGAAATATTCACACCACACTAGAGTATTGAAATTTAGTGTGCGCAAGTAATACAAAACCGAACGATTACAATTGGAAGAGATACACACAGAAATCTATACCCACGCAAAGTTGTAGTTTTCTTTTTGTTTGAGCAGAAAAACCATTTAAATACCAACCAAAACGATTTCAATACAATAAATTCTTGTTTTTTGTCTTTTACAGCTTCATACATACAAGTGAATAGAAAAAAATAGAAAACAAAAAATCAGTGATTATGTGGTGAATTGATTTAATCAAAGTGAAAACAAAAATAAAATTTTGTGAAGCACAAAAAGCAAAACAAACAAAATAAAAACAGGTGAATTTTTTGCCGTTTTAAAGCCAACATCATCATCAGCAGCAGCAGCAGCAGTAACATGTTACAGCATCCCGCCACAGATTTTTACGATTTGGCAGCAGCAAATGCCGCCGTTTTAAGTTCACGTCAAACGCCACCCTACAGTCCAACTGGCTTAGCGGCATCTGGTTTAACCAACAACAACAATAATAGCACAAGCAATAACAATAATTTGGATATATTGACGCATAATGGCAACCTCAACAGCGTGCCAGGCTCCACACATTTGGGTAATCAAAATACAAGTACAAATGGTGGCGCAAGTAATGGCGCCAACGGCCGAGAGTCGTTACCCAGTTTCGGTTTTACCCAGGAGCAGGTGGCATGTGTATGTGAGGTAAGTTGAAGAAAAAAAAAAACATTTGTTAAGCTGTTTTTTTTTTAAATGATATAGAAGATAAAGCCATATATAAAAGAGATTTGGAAATCCAACACCTTATAAACAGTTTCATATAATGAATGAGAATCTAAATAATTTTAAATTCACCAAGTAGTCGCAAATGATTTTATTTGCAACTACTTGCGACTATTTACTTTATTGTTATTGAAGCAAGCCACAACTTTCCCAGTTCTATTGTTCAATACATATGTCTGTACATTAGACATTATTATATGAAGTATTTCTGCTGGGCAGTTTCAAAAAATGAAAAGTATTCTTATGCCGAACGTAGGGGTTGACTTTTTAAATTTTTCGCTATAACTTTGGCAATAGCAGTCGGCTGTGTGATGTATCAATGCTTCTTTCTTTGTTTCTATTATTAAGTTCAAAGGATATGAAATTAATGCTGCCAATCAAGGCGAATTCATACAAGATGAACTTGGTAGCATAGCTGATTATTTTTCGCTTCTTGCATCAATTATTTTTTCTTTGCTTACAAAAGAGTTTTATTCTAAAGAATTTTGCGCTATTTTATTTTAAAAATTTTGTGATAATTGTTTTTGTTTGTTTTCATAGTATTTAAAACACAAGTATAACTTTTAAAGCCTAGCAAGTATTCAGACTTTGACAACTGAAATCACTTTACACTAATAAATAATAAAATAATAAATTCTTCTTGGCTCCCAACTACTTGACTAAAGTTAGAATTAGTGCTACCAAGTTATTAAAAGTTGTTCAATGAAATAGTTTTTTTTTTTTATTTTTGATTAGCAACAAATAAAAAATTGCATTACCTGTAATGTAAATTTGATTTAAAACATAGAGCGCTTTCACACCTTGGCAATGGAAGGGCAGAAGTTTTTTTTAATTTTCTTGTAGACTGTCCAAAACTGACACACTAGAGAAATTTACAGGCGCTGATGAGAACCACAAAACTACAGCTAACAGCATTTAAATGATGATGAAGCAACAGTATGAGAATGATAGCAACAAACAAAAAGTGTACTATACACTACGTCAAAAACGATATCAAAATATAAAGTTCTACATAGAAAATGGTTACTTTTTTTTTGTTAAAAAAAAAAAAAAAAAATAAAACAAACAGAAAAAAGTATATATTGAAAAGAGAAACAATAACCAAAACGGCCACTCTACTACAGGTACCATTAAATGGCTGTTTAGAAACTTTTCTATAGAAAAGAACGCATGGGATTGTCTAAATTCAGTATCAAAGCAAATCCATTACAGGTGACAGCATCTCAATTTTCTTAACATTTTTCCACGATTTTTTGCAGCTGAATTGTCAAAACTCACAGCAAATGACAAAAAAAACTTATGACAGCTCAAGGGAAAATATTGAAGAGTATTGATTGCGATCACCTGTAATTGATCCGGCTTGCTCAGTATGTAATGCAGAGAAATTTAGAGAAAATACGATTGAAAATATTTTTCGTAAATTTTCAAATAAGCATCACCCTTCAATATTTTTCATACAAGGTGAACTTGGTAGCACAGGTGATTATTTTTTGCTTCTTGCATTTTTTTCTCATAGTTATAAAGAAGTTGGCACCATTTTATTCTTTTATTCTATTTATTTTTATTCTTTTATTCTATTTATTTTTATTCTTTTATTCTATTTATTTTTATTCTTTAATTCTATTTATTTTTGGTGGTAGAAAATTATGTGATAATATTTTTTTTATTTCATAGTGTTTTTCATTCCTTCTAAAGAACAAGAATTAACATTTTTATACCTGTTTGTTAAAGGTTTTACAACAAGCTGGTAATATTGAAAGACTGGGCCGATTTCTATGGTCATTGCCACAATGTGATAAATTGCAATTGAACGAATCTGTGCTAAAAGCCAAGGCCGTTGTTGCATTCCATCGCGGTCAATACAAAGAGCTGTATCGATTGTTAGAACATCACCAGTTCTCGCCACACAATCATGCTAAATTACAAGCGCTGTGGTTGAAAGGTGAGCAAATAAGTTTTCCTTCTTTTTTCCAGTCTCAATTATTATTTTACATGCATTGATAACTTTATTTTTATTAATTTTTTTATTTTCTTAAAACAGCTCATTATGTGGAAGCCGAAAAACTGCGTGGAAGACCATTAGGTGCTGTGGGTAAATATCGTGTTCGTCGCAAGTTTCCACTGCCTCGCACAATTTGGGATGGAGAAGAAACAAGTTACTGTTTTAAGGTAAATTTTTGTTAATTCCAATAAACATACATTCCCCCTTTTTTTTTGCTTTTTGTGGAATCCTCATAAAATTGTTTGCCTCATATTGTTAAGGGTAAAAAATATTTATTGTAGCCAATGTTTTAAAAGAAATCATAGTAATGTAAATGAGTGTGCGTTGCACTACACATGAGCCAGTAAGTTTGTTACACACAACTTACTGATATGATGGGAACTTTCTTTTTTTGATCAAGTTTATACTGATTAATTCATTTATACTGTTCAGTTTCCATGACTTGTAATCGTTTTGTGTTAATAACACAAGGGTTGCAAGATGCAATCATATGTTGTGTGCAAGTTTCGCCAAAGTTTTACGCAACAAGGTTTCATTTGATTAAAATTGTAACAAATTTTGAAATGTATTTGCTTAAAATTTATTGTTGAGAGCTTGGAGCCAGAATAAATTCAATATTTTTACTCTACTTTAAGGAAAAATCTCGTTCAGTTTTAAGAGACTGGTATGCGCACAATCCTTATCCATCACCGCGTGAAAAACGTGAATTAGCAGAGGCTACGGGACTGACAACAACACAGGTATGTTTTGCTATGTTTGATTATGTTGAATTTTTAGTCTTCTCATTATAAAAAGGAAGAGTGAATAATTCGGTAACCTTTATTGAACTTAGAAAAAGCCGACTCTGGCAACACTTGTAGATAGATACTACATAAAATTCGCAATAAATAAAGTTCGTGGGTAAAAAAAAAAGAAAAAAATAATAATACATTTTATACCCTGAAAAATAGAATCTTAAGTGAAATAACAGAACTTGTTACGCTCACATGTGGCAAATTCTGCTGCCAACTTGGCATTACTTTTCGACGACAGCCCAGTGGTAGAAAGTAATTTTATACTCATCAAAAAATATGAAGGAACTGACTAAATAATAACTTTGGCTGTACTTTAGCAATGCTTAATTCAAAAAAAGGCAATACACTCAGAGAAAACAGTACCTAATAAATACTTAATAAATTAGAACAAAGTATAAAGTTATCTCTGCGGTTTTGTTAGAACTCTTATTATTTTAATAAGAAAACTCTATTGAAAAAATCAAGAAGAAAAATTCTAAATGTTAGGTATTATTGATATTAAAAAAAAAGAAAGCATCTTCTTGATGACTTCCAACTCACAACCTCCACTCAAAGAAATTCAAGCAAGCAAAGTACATGATCATTTTTTGAAAAAAATTAACAAAATAGCCTGAGGAAAGCAATAAGAAATCCAATACAAGAAATTAATAGAATCGGTGAGTTTTTCTCTACGGATTTTCTTTTTGGTGTCAAAAATAACGGAAAGTGAGCAGAAAATGTGAATATCAAGTTTTCTTTTTGATTTAAGGTATTTTTCCTCATTGATAAAATTAATGGGGTTAATTACATGAAAGTAAGGAAAATCTTCGTTTTCTTTCTGCTGGTACAATACCTCTCAGCCTGAAAAATTTTGCAATAAAATCAAGATTTAGCGCACAGCTTATGCAATAAACATGTTAAAAGTCTATTATAAAAAAAAAATAAGCGAGACCAAAATAATTAAAAATAGTTCAAATTAAGCACTTGAAAAAAAACTCAAAACAAAAGCTATTGTCACGGTGCTAAAAACATTTTCTTGGCAAACTGTATTTTTCATACACTGAAATAGAATTTTTGTAATAACTTTGAATTTCCATGTTTGTAATTATTTTAGAGATTCTCTTTGAAATTAAGACTTTTTTGTTGTAAAGCAATTGACAAGCAAAAATATCAATAAGAAGCAAATGTAACAAGTTCAAGAAAAAATTCTTTTGAAATACGATGATGACTTTTTTAAATAATTAAGAAAAATTTTAATTTTTCAATGAACACATGCTAAAATAAAATGTATAATTTTAAAATTTTTACAGGTTTCTAATTGGTTCAAAAATCGACGACAAAGAGATCGAGCTGCGGAACATAAAGAGTAAGTAAATGTACAAAATAAATTTAGTAAAAAAAAAAAAAAAATATTAAATAATGGTGTGTCAACTAAAAGGTTACCCCCACTAACTAATGCTGGGGTAATTAATCTTTTTCCTTTTTTTTCTTGTTTTTGCTTGGTAGCACTTAAGCAAACATTTAAATTTTTAATACATTTAGATGTTTTTGGCTATCAAAGAAATTACGTTTTTTGCTATTTAAAATACGAAAAACAATTTTAACAAGGTGAAAATTAATGATTTTACAAGAATGTATAAATATTTATATACATATATTAAAAAAATAAGTAAATATGTCAAGGTTATATTTCTTGTGAATATAGTATGCATTTTGAACAGAAGAAAAAAAGAAATTTAGCTGTTGCTTTAAAAATAAATTGCAAAATTATTTTATTTTTGCATGGAAATTTTGCACAAACAATTAAACAGCTTATATGTATTCATAAATACTTTTTAAACAAATGAAAATACTAAATAAATAAGATAAAAAATTTTGCCAAACATAAAGAGGCAGATATAATTTTTTTGCATCGTTTAGTTACATTTATACTTAATGGGGCATTAAAAAATCTAAAAAAAATAGTTTGTATTTTTCTATGATACGGCAACGCTGAGGAAAATTCTCAACCATTTGACCTCAAAAACTAAAACAGTTAAAATTGATAATTCGAGAAATCATTAAGGTTTACCTTCTGCTTAGAGTGTCTAGCATTTCCTTACATACTTATAGTACATATGTATACACGAGCATATGCTCATATCTCAAGTGTTTGCATGAAAGTATTTTTTTAAGGACTCGGTGTTATTTGAATAACTCCTTAAATATTTATTTAGTTTTCATAAAATGCTTTGTTTTTAAGCCGTTTACAGCTGTATCAACTTATTTTATCTCTCAGCGACAATCTTGCACACACACGCACACATGTGCGCAAACACATTCCCAAAATTTGCCTTTTTAAGAGCCCTGATTGAAAACAAACATCTTTATTTTACTATATGTAATTGTAAATGTTTATTTTGTCTACAAGTCCTTAAAGCACGCATGTTTTTATTTTGTTTTTCTATTAAAAAGTCAACTTTAAATAATTTTCCAATTGTTTTCGAAGCCTCACAAACACAAAAAAAAACAAACTGGAAAAAGGCGAAAAATAATGGTTTGAACTTTTTGACAAGTAGAGTAATAAAATGAATATTGTCTTGAACAAATAAATCGGATACATATTTGAATAGTTTTGTGGTCTAGCCCTTAAATTTATTATTTATATTTTTGCAGTTCAAGTTCTGCTTCTGTGGCAACACTATAAGTTGTTTGTGTTGAAATAGTACTTGGCAGCACTTTTTACATAAACAAATAAACCAACAAACATTTGAAAACATACTCCCATACTAGACAGCACCATTTAATTTGAAAATTAGTTGCAAATTTTGAACCGTAAGAGATAGAGACTTATAATATACCCAGTATATCTAATTGTCTGACCTCTACAGCAAGAAAAACCAAAAAGTCAAAGCGTAAACAGTATAAACTATAGGGGGGCACTCTTTCATTTAAAAACTTGATATAACTTTTGCACCGTAATAGATAACAAGAAAAACTTACACTCAAGAGTAAACATCTCCGTCTGCTAAGCCACTTGTACGGTAGTACCAAGGCGACTCAAGTACAGGTGGTCGCAATTCAATTCGCTTCAACATTTTCTCTCGAGACGTCACAAGTTTTGTTGTCGTTTTCTATCGGCTTTGACAACTCAGAAGATAAGATCGGGGAAAAATGCTGAAGCGAATTGGTATGCGGGCACCTGTAATGGATTCGCCTTGGGTAGTAGAGAACCCTTGCGGAACAAGTCAGTCTTGTACTTGTCTGAATTTATTTATTATTTACTTCCATTGACACTAGACAGGCAGGATCAGTGGCTAGACTTTAAATATTTTGCATTGTCCGCATATTCTTTTCCGTGGTTTCAAAAACTAAATAAAAATTAATAATATTATCATTAGTTTTAAATTTATAGTTTAACTATATGATTTACAGTTGTTAATAATTTTATCAGGTTTGAGTGCTAGGATGGTTAAGCGCTGCTGCATAAAAACAGTAGACAGTTAGTCATGGCCTGGGTTCGCAGCGAATTTGGGTGCTGATTAGCGACGTGGTGGTCGTGAAACAGCCAGATTATCTACCCCAGCCAGTAAGTCTTCAACTTTACTTTCCTTGTCTTCTCTAAAAATGTTGATCACTACAATTTTATCAAAAAAAAATTTTTTTGAGGAAGTAAAAATTGTACTAGAAAGCTCGATAAAACTATTAGCAGTTTTAAATCATATAGTTCACTATAAAATTAAATTAATGCAAACAAATTGTTTGTTTTGACATAAACACATCTACAAAATATTTTTGAAATTTTGTTTCCATATGTTTGTTGTAAACAAAAACAAAATTGTTTTCTTTTCTACTTTTCCAACAAGGGAAAATGCTAAAATGAATGCCTTTATTGTGTCAAATTTATAAACTTAACAAAAATTTTGCATAAAAAATGTATTGCGAATTATTATAAAAATTTATTTACATAAAAAAATTTATTGTATTGAAAGCAATAATAATTTTTTAATTTTTATTGTTGTTTTCAATACATGTAGAGGAATGAAAACTTCGTTCGTATTTAGAAAAACAGGCAGTTTTCCTGATTGAGTTCTTTTGTTTTCAACACGGATTTTTAATTTTGTTTTTTTTTTATAAGATTAAATAATGAATCTAAATATCAGCAGGAATTGTTACCACTAGCTAATAGATTTTTTAGTTACAAAAAAAATACGATAATTTCACATTTAACAATAGCCAGGATCTCCAAAAAGTTTAAGGCGTATGGCAACATTTTACTACTTGTTCAAAAATAGTTATGGACAGCACTTAAGGTGGGAAAACTAAAAATATAACTTGGCAGCACTGCTAAAGAAAATGAACACAAATTTGACTAAACCTTACGATAAGCCTTTTCCCTTTATTTTTCTGCTTCATTTGATAAATGTTTCCAATTGTAACTACAACATGTATAAATAAATCTAGATAAATCTAGGAAAATATTAGGTTTCTCGATTTCAGTTTTACTTGAATTGAAAAATTTAACATCTTATGGGTATTTTATATAAAACAGCGAGAAGTGGTGCGTAAAACTACAGTAATAGATCATGCAGCACATTTTTCGTTTTGCTATAATTTTTATTTCATTTTATTAATTTTCTTTTGGCGACAACAATACATTGTAGCAGTTCCGCCAAGTCTTTGGAAACCAATAATTTCTTCTTCATTGCATTTTGTATGAAATTTTCTCAAAAAATTGCTACAACATTGAACTTCAAAACTGCCTGAAATCTGACCACCCACATTGTCTTGATGGAGCTTGAATTTAAGGAACAAAAATCTTAAAGATGTTTTATTAATTTCATATGACACAAATAAGTTTTTCTACTTAATTTTAATGTTTATTATTTTGTCTCTGTTCTGCTTTCAAACTGTTCTGTTTTATATGACATACTTGTCACTTTTTTTTTGTTCGTTTAAAACTTGTCCTTGGATTTTTTGGTGTGGAACATTTAATATTATGTTTGGTTTTGGTTGGGTTTTTTTATACTTCAAACACACAAAAAAAAAACGAGTATTGGTTGGAAAACATTATTGAAAAACTGTTTCTTTGGTTAAGTTTTCATTTTTGAAAAAGGTCTTCTTCATCATCAGCTCTATTGATTATCTTTTGTATTTATTTTATTCTTTTTTTGTGTTTTTTTGTTTTAAGAAATTTGATTTTTTTTGTTTTTGTGTTTTTTTGTTTTAAGAAATTTGATATCTTTGTTTGGTTTCTGTCTTCATTCCTTTTTTTTTTTTTTGTTTATTATTTTTGTTCTTTGTGTTTCAATGTTTAATAAAGCCAGATTCTCTGAAAACTCCAAGAAACTCAATTCGTAGTATAGAAATCGATAAAGTTTTTAATTTTATGCCTAATGAGATTTTTTTTTTTAATGAAAATGTTTGTATTAAAACAGAAATTATAAATTTCTGAAATAAATTGTTATGAAAGATTCATGTTCCATTGTTGATAATATTTTGGTGAAAAAAATACAAATTTTTTAATTTAGAAAAAATTTTTTTTGTATTTTTCGTAAATTGCATGCTTTCAAATCACGTGGTTTCCATACACAAAATGAGCTTTACTTCGACAACATAAAATTCTTTAATATAAAGGAAGATTGGAGTAACATTTTAAACGACTTAATATTAGAGAAGTCATTACAGAGTCAGGCTTTTAATGCGATTTGCTTTTAGAAATCAAGTGATTTTCAGAACAGACCTGATTTCAATTTGACAGATTTTACAATTAACTAAATTTGTAACCTTCAACGGCACCCGACTGTGAATACAACTATTGTTGAAAAATGCGCTCATATTGCAAGTGCTAATCTGAATATTTATGCTTTTTATTCTCTTGGGGAGTTCTGAAAACTTCTAGTATGAATCTTTAAAATGCCAACAATTAATCGCCTTAAAATTCCAACATAATTTTAACACGTTTAACAGCGAAACGCAGACAAAAAGGTTTAACAAGATAAAAATCGCTTCAACGATAAACAGACGGAAAAAAGTAGTTAAAAATCCTGAAGAGAAACATACAAGCGCATACGAAACAATTTGTAATGAAACTTGTAGCAAAAAAAAAAACAACTTGATAAATAAAAATATGAGAAAAAACTTGTCGCCAAGCAGAAATACACTGAAAGAAAAAGGTCTTATTATAAACAACCAACCATATCAGGCATCAGCTGGCTTAAGTTTATATCGAATGTTAAATAAAAGTCTTCTAAAAAGTTTCAGCTGGCCATGATGTAAATAGGTGTATTTTTTTTTTGTAACCTGGACCGGTACTTAGCGGAAGACCCCTACATATTCAATGCAGTGTACTGGAACTAGAAAATTAGGTTTTGTGGATGAAGAAAAAGCCTCGCGCCCTCCCGCACTGAAAGTGACAGGAAATACGTCTGCAGGCAATTTATTCTACAGACGAACCATACGACTGAAGAGTGAGTTTTCACTGTAATGCACTGTGCGATCCACTGGCCAATCGGCCATGAGTGGATGAGCCCTGGATGATGTATGTGTGTTGCGTAAAAAGGTGTGGGTTTCGGAAACAATGTCCTTGGTATTTTCAGAGTCAAATTCATTTAGCGTTGCTGAGAATTCGTTGTCCGTCCGTCCGTTCGCTAGAGAGCTGAAATGTTCACAGGACGTGTGTTTAGCCGGCCGCTACAACCACATACTAAAACTAAAGGGTGCCCCCTGCACCATTACGGTTAGCAAAAAAGTAGGGGTCACGTTTATTACAAATCAGTGTTCCTTTATTAAAGAAAAAAAGCTTTAATATTTTTATCTTTATCTTCGTTTTTTCAAATTTCAATTTACATGAATTTTGTGTGTTTATTTGCATGTATTTGACCACAATAAAGGTTAGCAGGAAACTTGTGGTCACGTTTTTTATATATAAATGCAGGTTCTCTTGTAAAGGAGAAAAAGCACTACAAAACCATATTTTATACTGTAATTTGGTTGTTTATTTACATGTATTTGACGAAAATAAAGGTTAGTAAGAAAATAGTGGCCACGTTTTTTTTCACAAATAATTGTTCCTTTATGAAAGAAAAAAATATGAGCCCATGTTCCGCTTACTTTTCCACCCTCAACATAATTTAATTTAAATAACATGTTCGTAAGACCTCTCGAAATTCTGTTTCATTTAAATATTACATAAGTACAAATTTCAATTTAATTTTTTTGTGTGTAGCTGTTTTCACACCAAAAAAGTAAAACACGTATTAAACATGCAATAAAAAGAGCAAAAAGCGCTGCAGAAAAACATTTGGAAATACATTTTTATTTCCCACAAAACGATTTAAGACACATTTTAAGTCACCAGACAAACTGACGCAGACTAAAGCCCAATAAAATATAGATTGAACAAAAAATAAAAATCATTTTATTACGAGTTTTAATGCAACAGTTTGAAAAATATGTATGTATATGTATGCATATATTTTTGTGGAATAACAAATAGTAAACCAACAAACAAATTGTTGCAACATCATTTTTAATTTTTGCTGATTTGTAGCTAAATGAACAGAATTTTAGCTGTTGAGTTCATATCTTAAATAGTCTGCTGCTAACACACTAATATTCATAAAATAACAACATTTTTCCTTCTTTTCTATAAACAGCTGTTTATTTGGGAATGTGTTTTCACCAGTCTTTCATAAATATGCATTCATATTTAAATGTTGCTTGAAGATAAAAGCCACTTTTATATATTTATGTATAAACTATTATTATTCAGTAAACAGGTGAAAAAAATAATATTACAAAAAATATTATTTATTTTCTTTTTGTAATTTTGTCTATGGCACAGAACACTGTGCAGGGCTATAATATAGAGCCGAGGTTTGTTCAGGTGGAAAAGTTCGAAAGTTTTCAAACATGTGGAAATTTTCACAAATACAGTTGTGTTATGTAGACCAAACGCATTTTTAAACTTGTGCATTCGTGTTGCTAAAACTTGGCAGCACTTTTTGCAGAAAATATAACAGTGTGTCTATTCACAAATAAAGATTATTTGCAATTAAATAAATAACAATTTTATGCATTAATTTGGTTATCGTTGACTGGTGGTAAAAAAATATAACTGATTGGTAGCACTTTAAGTGTAAGATCAAAGTAGTAGTGGGTGACCACATCGACGAAAACTCTAGCACCATCTGGGGGGAAGTGGCCACTTTTAGCGTTTTATTTGCCAATAGTTGCAGTTTGTTAATCAGCAATTATTTTCTTTCAGAAAATTTTGCTGATTGTAATATTTTTATTCTCAAAACGACCGGCATGTAAAAACGCGATAATTTCGTAAATATTCATTGGGTTAGAACATGAGGTTTTTGTTTGCTTAAAAACTCTTGTTTAATTGAGGATTGTGTTGCAGCCATTTAAGCAGCAGACAGCACACACAGTGTATGTTTTTGTTATCGTTAAAATCATGGATAATTGTAAATTAGCAGACAGCCATAAGACACACATATGGTTTTTATTTTTTGTTTTTTCCTTTGTAAAACAAAAAAAAAAAAAACATATTCCAACATGTATAATGAGTTTTCTGGCGAGGAATAGTATATTTTTCAACGCATTCAAATGATCTTTAACAGATTATGACTCAGTTGATATGTGTAAATTGTAAAAGAAATAATTATGCTCTAAAAACAATACAGCGAATTGTTTAGAAGTTGCTGCAGACACGAAATATGCATACGAGTGCATATTTATTACAGCGCACACGAATTGTGGTGTGAAATTGTGAGAAAGCTTTCATTTATGAATTTTTAACTGGATTAGAAAAAAACAACAACAACAACAACAGCATTAGAATAAAAACAAATTGAGTAATAAATGATTGTTGTCTGGAAAAGAGACCTTAATTACTGTGAATATTAATGCAAGTAAATTAACATTTCCATCTAATAAAAGTCTATTTTTATAGGCATTCAATGTCTTTGTTGGAGGAAAATAAAATTAGAAAAAATTTACAGATGCGAAAAAGAAGTTCAAAATAGAAAAAAGCGGTTCAGAAAATGATATTGTATAATTTGAAGTAGAAAAAAAGGGAGGAAGGAATGATAAATCATCCGTTTTTTATCTTTTCCAGTTTCCTGTCGGACACTGAGTAGTAGACCATCACTTTAGATAACTTTAAGTAAAGTTGGATTCACCCTTGGTTTCGGAGCAAAATTTTTGTTCCGAACCAGTTCTTTCATATGTAGTGTGAGAGAGTTTCTTTATTTGAGACAGAGAGAGAGAGAGAGAGAGAGAGCTTGAATTGGTTTAATTTTAATTTTTGTACCCAACCAATTGAACTGTGCTGCCATATTAAATAATACGAGCTTACTGTTTTATCCAGGTGAATACAAATGGAATGCGTGTATTGGTCCAAAGTAAAGGTCAACAGGATAGTAGTGGTTACATTTTCTTTGAAAAATTGTAAAACATTGGTTTATATGTGAGCGTTGCTTTGAATCTTTTTGACACATCCATCATGTTTTATGTCATATTGCCAACTCTGCAAGCAGTACGACATGTTCACTGAATGTGAATTGTATTCCCCACTTTAGTAGTAAATGTTACCGCCATATTTCTTTCCTATGTAATGACTTAATTTGAAACGTATATTCTTTATCTGTGCCATACCACACTCTATTCTGATTTCCATTTGATCTCCAAAAACTCTTCTACTTTTTTGTTACAAAATGTGAAAATGTGTTACAAACTGTAAAACCCAAAAATTCATTAGAATTTCTCTGATTTTTATTGGTTTTTAATTTTTGTTTATTGCTTACAAGTGAAAAATGTTCTTTGAAATCGTTCGGACTTAAAACGCCTTACAGCACTACGTCGAAGAACATTTTAATCTAAAATCTGGCTTTGAACAAATAGACAGATGACTGCACATTATTAGATGACTTTGAAATGATAAGAAAATGTTTCGTCGCACACACACACACACTCACACATATAAAATGGCTTTTGTTTAAATGAAAAGTGTCATCAAATTGTGTTTCAAACATAAATTTCAATTAACAGAATGTAATAGTGTTAAGAAAAAGAAACATAAAGACAAATTTGTTTGACACAAAACACATGTGTACTTATGTGTAAAAATTTACACAAATTTTACTTGGGGACTATACAATTTTTAATACATAATTTATTGAAATAAATTTAAAATAAAATTTGTTTTTTGTTATAAAGAAACATTTACACAGCAATGTTGTGACATAATTGAAGTAAAGTGTAGACAGAGTGTGGCAGGGTGTAATTGGTGTGATGGGGGAAATTTTTCCCGAAACCATACTATGCCTCCCCTTAAGGGGACTTCCATACGAAAATGAAAAGAATTTAAATTCAGACGCCTGGAAAATTACTTTATTGTTAAGTCATAGTGAAACTTTCTTTTTCTCACGCCAAAAGCTATGAAAAAACCGATGACACAATATTGAAAAATAATGTTTCTGTCAGTAGTGCTGCCAAGTTTTTGTTGCTGTGACAGTTGGGGAACACTTAACGTTTGATCTGTTTGCATTGAAGCCATTACATAATTCTTGGCTTTCACTTCTTAATTAGTGATACTTTTTACTTTCATTCCCTACATTGTCCTTCATATTCTGTCACTACAAATTTTATTTTTGGATTTATTTGCACTTTTTCGTTCCATAGTTTTGTTTTTTCTTCTTTGATAATGATGGCGTTGTTTACTTTGTAATATTATTGCTCATTATTACCATTCTCCATATTATTTTGAAGAGCTTCTTTGGCAGCCAGTAAATTTTGAATTTTTACTCAGTTCAACAAAACATTTACATACATACAATCGAGAAGAACAAGAGCACTCCACCGCTTATACGCACATTTATTTAAGCATATGAACATAAAAAGGCCAAAAACCATTCATTATATGGAAAATGTGAATGCAAGCTTCAACAGAATAAAGCAAATGAATAATATTCACTCAAAAATTTGTCAGGTTCTCTTTCTTTTTTAGCAGGAAAAAAATAATATACGCTCTGACGACATCGTTTCATAAAACATTCCTTCTGAAGCAGATATTTAAAGGAATTCGTTTGATATTTTGGACAAATTTAAAAGGTTTTTCTTTCACTAAGGGTAGAATAACTAAAATTGTAGTGAAGAGTTACGTATCAGCTCCTCAATACTATTATATAACTAAAAATTGGTGCGAGCTAGACAAATAGTAGCGGCAACACTTAGAAAACAGATTTTTATAATGCGGAAATCAAAAAGAAGGAGAAAAAAGTGTGCAATATTTTTATATCCTTCAAAACAGCTGTTAAAGATCGTGATTCACTATCCTACACAATCGTACGATGAGCTCGCATTTTAACGATTTCACTAAATTACACAAAAAACTTAATGTTGCGATATTTTCTACATGAATGAGCACCATACGAGCTTAGTAATTGCGCCTTAAAACTTTAGTTCTATTCTGTGCTGCCATTGTATTTATAAATGAAAGTTTTCAATAGCTTGGCAGCACTTACTCAGCCGTCTAGCCGTCCTTAAAAGATTCAGTACCCTTAAAAGTCTGACAATTTGTACTTTTCCACATGCATATATTCATTTGGTTGTTCTTTTTTTGCGCTTTGTTTGCCATACATGTACTACTGCTGCCTGACTGCCTTCATTTGTGAAGTTTTATGGTTGGGTGGCGGGTATTTTATGAAAGTATCAAATTACCTTAGTCTTTTTAGTTGTTCTTGCATTTGTTTTATGGAAAAATCATTCGACAGCGTTAACATACTTAAATTGTGCGTGTGTTCTGGGTTCTTCTACTTCATACTCGTAATTTCCCTCTCTTTTTGAAATTATTTGTAGGTACAATTTTTTGTTGTGCTCCGGCGTTGTAGTTTCTGTTTGTTGCATTTGCTCAGAAAAGTAGGAAATATTTATTTTTATTTTGCTCTTTTTGTTGTCTTTATTTAACTGTATGCTATATACTACATAAGTTTCTGTCCTTTTTTTTTGCTTGCCATTAATGGATTGACAAAGTTAAAACACTCCCCTAAGAATTGTAGTGAAAGTTAAATGTATTATTTGATTTGGAACGCCTTAAGAATGGTAAGAGTTCTTTAATTCTTAACGTTTATTAAAGTTTACCATAGTGAATATAGATTGTGGTTTATTAAGTGCTATATTAATGCAATTAGCAGGGTCCTGGCCTTTTGCGCTATGACCATCATTGATTATCTCTCAGGGGTTTGATGTGCCAAGAAACAAGATCGACTACTTGCAGACCTTTTCACAAAAACAAAGCAACAAAGTTTTAAATTTTGTTACTGTTTTGAATTTAAACAAGCGACCGAGCGATGTCGAGTGACATCGTGGATCTGGCACTTAAATTTCTTGTTCGTTTAATAAAATAAATAATTGAGTAAATTATTTATTTTCATTATTTATTCAACAAATTTTGATCCTACATCGATCAAATACATAAATTGAAAAAAACCAATGATCAGTTTTTCTGCGCGTTAATTCAAGAGCTCAAGAAAACATGTTTGTAATGCGCAAAACTTACATAAGTATCCACGTAATACAAAAACGCATTAGTATTTTAGGGTTAACTGTGGTGGAGTTTTCGTCGATGTGGTAGCACTACTACTATTAGTGCTACCAATTCCTTTACTATGCTTTTACCAACTGACATCACCAAAAGGGATAAGAAAAATCCATAACTAAATTAAAGCTAAACAGTGAATTATTTATTTGCAAATAATATAGAATGTATAACACAGATTTCTGATTTAGTACTCTTTAGTGTCTCTTTTTTTACTTTTGAAGCTGAATCTTTAAGCAGCTCTCCTTGGCGCAATATACATATACATAAAAAATCCATTATTTGGACAGTAAAAGTGTAAATAAAGGTCGGTTTTGACCATAACTTAAACCCATTTAAACATATTTTTATGTTTAGTGTTCGTTTCGCAACAGAAAATGTTCCTTTTATTTTAATTTTAAATCGGCTTACGACACTTAAGCTCACACCATGAACTTCAACTTGATTTTATTAGCGTTGAATGTAGAGCTGGCCATACATTTTCTTCTTTCATTTTTTTTTTATATTTTACTGAAAGAAGCCTTATAAACAAATCTTTTTGAAATGTTATTATGAAAATAAACAACTAAAACAAGCTTTAGTAGCTATTCACAGACTATATGGGAAGTTTAAAACAAAATGTGTAAGTAAAAAAAAAAACAGTAACTTAAAAGAAAACTTTTATCAGAGGTGTGTAATGAGTAAAAAAAGTGAAAGGATGCTGATCTGCAGTGTAAAAAGTATGTAAATATACATACAAATAAATTAAAAATTGAGGCATAATAAACTGTATGATAACATAATAAGTAGAATACTGAAATATATATTTCAAAATTGCGTTTACATAAAACAGTAGTTTTGTGCATTAATCTGAACTGGAAGGGATATTGGGCCATTTAAGTAACGACATGTCGTTCCTAAGGCATATTCATACAAAGTGAGCTTGGCAGCACAGGTGATTTTTTTTTTCCTGTAGTGGGATTCTGTAACTATTGACAATAACGAAATTTTGTAAATGGTGTTAAAATCCAAAAAGCAAATAATGTCAAAGTATTGCTTACAAACTGCATAGATACACAACACAAATGGGAGAAATATTATAGAGCAGTTCTACCAACAAAATGCATGAAGTGTCCAGATTTTGAGAAATGGTTTGACAGTGAAGTTTATTTTAACTTGCATTCATCCTGCAGGAAGTCGTCTTTGGCAGGAAATTTTGCAATTTTCGCGAGTCCGGCAACCTTTACAGCTACTTATGTACATATTTTCCTTTTCCGTCGGCATTTCATTTTACTTCTTTGAAAATAAAGAACTAAAAACAACAGTTTAAAGTTTTATTACACAATTTTTTTTTCTTTTGTTTTTTTTTTTCCTTTTTACACCAACTCCCGTTAAATTCAAAGCCAGCCATTGCAATACTACACAAAAGAATATCACATTTCTTGAGAGTGAAAAAATTATAAAAAACAATTGAATCATTTTAATATTTATGTTTTTATTTGTTTATAAGCGTAAATAAAAAGAAACGCAAGGCTTTAAAAGTGGATAAGAGGGAAAATAAAGAAACAAAAAATTCAACAAAACATAATCCCGTAATTTGATAATGCCTCAACTTGTTTATGTTGAAGGCTCTTTTTTTCGTTTTGACGAAATGTGATGCTCAAACAGTAATAATTATGTATGTACAAAGAACTCAATAACATAAATGCGTACATACATATATAAACGCGATTTTAAAAACAAACAAACAAATTTCATTTAAAATGACCACCAATGAAGATTTTTTGTTGATTTAAAATTTGAGGATAATGACAGTATGGATGTGGACATGTATACGGTACAGTTTGGATTTTTTTCACATTCATTAATTAGTCATAGCAAAAATAAGCTAGCAGTTGCTTTAACCAATTTTAGAATGTTTCAACCAAAAATATTTACCCCCTAATTCATAAAAATTATTACAGGCTTATAAGACTGTTATTTGACATATTTGTATGGAAAATCTGTCAAATAAGAGCTTTATAAACCTGTTATAATTTTTATGAATTAGACGGTTAGTCTAAAATGGCGGAAACATTTTTGTATTCATCTGTGCTGCCAAGTTCATTTTGTGATGTAATCGCCTTGATACAGTACAAACACACATACATGTATGTAACACATGACAGGAACCCAGGAATTCTCAATTATATTATCCTAACGGAAAGTTATTTACGATTTAATTATATATAATCACTACATGAATAATTTAAAAAAACGTCAAATTTGTTCTGTTAAAAATTTAGTTCATTGAAAAAAGTTGAGCACAATTTTTGTTGTTGTATCTTTATGGACTTTACTTAAATGATTTAGGCTTAAACAGTTCGCTCTGTTCTTTTGAAATTTGTCAGCTTTCGCTTCCTATTTTTCTTTTTACAACTTTTAATTATTTTTCTTGAAAAGAAGTAAAATCTTTAGAAAATTATTCTTCCTTCCTTTACATCATTAGAATGTAGGTATACTTTTTTCCAGTTAATAGGTATACAGATACATAAATGAATACAAATACATCTGTATGCATGTATACATACATATATTTTTCTTCTTCTGTTCATGCTTTCAATAAACCATTGTTATGATAATTATCGTTGTACTCAACTCAGAGTTGTTGTAATTTGATATCTTTTTGCTGAACAAGACAGCAAAAATAACATTGAATGGTTGTTGCGGGTTGGTTCGTTCGTTGTTATTTTACTTACGGTCTGAATACAGAGGAACTTACTAACTCAAATGTAAATTTTATTGTGTGATGATTTAATAATGTACATACTATACTTATTTTTTTTTTTTTTGTAGTCTACTTTTTTCCACTACACCACGAATTACAAACAGAAGTACATCCATATCTACAGGAATATTTTAATTCATATTTAATACCAGTTATAAGGTTGTGTCGAAGATGTACGAAAAAAACTAGCAGAATATAATGAATGACAGATAAATAAATTTGTCATGCATTGCAACCAGTAAATTTTAATGGGCAGCCATAAGGACCCAGTTTTTGGGCAATTTCTTATATTTCAAATATACGTATTTATATTTCAAGTCAGTGCAAAGTTTATGTTTTCTAACATTTTAAGAACCAAACAGCTGATCGGGCACCATTTAGGGACGTTCGTTCTCCCACTAATAAATGTCCATATGTCTGTCTTGGTGCAAGCCATACAAACACCTTTAATTTACTTTTATTTATTTATTAATAAATTAAGAATCAATCCTACTCGTATAAGCTGATATACATATGTATGTATGTGCTCTTTTACCAAATTTATTCACTTTGAATTGAATTTTTGTTTAAAAAAAAGTCCAAAACTGATCAAAATGTTAGTGGCGCCATTCGCGTTCTCAGTGTATGTAAATACATACATACAATACATTTTATGCATATTTTTAAACTAACCATAATGCCTATGAAAAAGAAACATGTTTTAGCTTCCCAAAGAAATAATGTACCCAGTAGTTTTCTGTATTTATTGCTCATACAGACAAACATACATATCTATGTACATATGTATGTATGTACTACCTACATACCAATTGGTTTTTGCGGTTTTTTGGTTGTGCCAACCAAAACCAATACAGACATTGAAAAACACCTTGCATTCAAGATGAATGCAACAAAAAAGCCACTAACAACAACAATACAAACAACTACATATCATTCGTGGAAGTTATGATAAAAATAACTAACACACATGTGCAAAAATTCAAAAAATGAAAATGTAAAAAAATTATGTACTCTTTTTCGTATTGTGCGCTAAAATGGCATGAGGGATTTAAGTATTAAATTACCAACAACAATAAAAAATTATAACCACTAAAAAAATGTATAAAATAAACATCACATTTGCGCTTGAAATCATCACTGCCAGGGAAGATAAATGGCGTCTACTGAATTAAAAATTGTGAACTGGTGAATGAGACAGTACGAATGATAACAACAATTTTTACATAAAACAGTTGCACTGAAGATATACATACATATATACATATTTAAGTGTATACAAATACACTCAATTTATCAAGCCTGCATACAGCAAATGAGCAAAAAGCAAAAAATAAAACATATGTACATTTATTTGTATGTATGTACAAAATTTACACACTTTTTTCTCTGGATGTGTGCACCATACCTATAAATTGTACATATAAAATACATATGTATGTACATATGTATGTATGTATGCATGGATGAATGTACTTATACTACAACCTAATTCAAGAATAACTAAAAATGGCTGTTTGTTAATGCCATAAAACACAAATTATCCAGTTATGCACTACACTCTCATGTGCATGTGTTTGTATGGATGTACTCGTGCATTAACACCTTAAAGAGAAAGAGACATTTATTTCACCTTTCTCATTGAGAAATTATCGCAATTGCAAAGCTTCAATTAACGGTTGAGCCAAGCAAACAAAACTGTGTTACCAGAGTGTTTCAGTTAAGTACAAGCAACTATTATTAGCAAATAATAAAAATTTAAGGAAAATTTAATTACATATCGCTTAAAATAATTTTTCGAAAATAAAAAATAATAAACAAAGTCTTCAGGCTCGAAATCAAAGAAATTATATAATTAGACAAGTAAACAAGAGAGCGAGCAATGTCGTGGGCCTGGCAGTTAATAAATATTAGATACCAGAGAACTGCATATAAAACCCCCCAAGATCCACAACTTCTTTCTACTATATTTTCTAAAATAGTTCTTGTGTACAAAATTTGAAAACGAACACAAGAGAAGAAGACTACAAAACGATCTGCATTTGCAGCTTCTGATAATTTTTTATTAACAATCTTAACCATTGATTATTTATTAACTGTTATATTTATTAACTGTTATATTACTACACTAGTGAATTTCTATTCGTTCTTTTTACATCACATACCACAAAATGTATGTATGGCCTATGTATCACTATTTTATCAATTTGCTATTGTGCGTTTATGAATATAAATTTTTATTAAACACATATAAGGCTTCCATAGTGGGTAACAAAATCATTGATAATATATTTAATACAAAATTTTTATGAATTAGACGGTATGTATGTATTCATAGAAATTATTTCAGGTTTATAAAATTCTTATTTAAAAAATAGATATGAAAAATTAACCACATAAGAGTTCAATAGACATAAAATATTTGTTATGAATAGCGCCCTTCTTTTATATACAAAATATAAAATTCTGCTGTTGGCTGGCTTGCATTTAAGAGTGGCTTGCCGTGAGTGATAGCGTGAGCCACGCAGTAAATCATTTTTGCAACTAAAGTTTTTTTTTCAAAATGGATTTCTGTCAACATTTTCAGTGGTGAATAAAAGTTATGTAGAATAAGAAATTCTTAAATTTTTAAAAACATTTAAAAAATGCTTCTATTTGTTTTATACATTTTTTCAGGTTTCCATAAACTAATTGTACAATAAACACTTAATAAACATGCAATATTTTTTTTATAAATAATCCAGTAAATGTACATACATACCTGCAGCAAACTGATTTTCAGGAAATGGAAATTTTCAGGTCAAAAATTATTGCACTGCCTGTAGCAAAATTTCCTAATAGAGAAAGAAAAAAATTAATTGTAGACAATTACAAAAATATACATTTATTATAAATGAACTTGTGTTCAAATTAAAAAAAATGTGTGGAACTTGCAGTAATTAACATATTTAAAGAAAACAAGAAAAGTAAATTTTGAAAACCTATAAGCTGGGGGACAACTAGCCAATACGCCACGTTGCTCGTCCAGTCATAAGTTAGCTTTGCATTCAGCTCATGATGGATACGCACTGTTTATAGAAACAGTCAAATCGCATTGTGTTCAAATAAAAATATGTATGTTATCGTCAAGCTTTTTGTAGGAGTTGGAGAAATCGTAATAACGCAAGCAAAACTTGTAAAAAAACGCGGTATTGTTGCCGTTTAAGCCAAACAGTTTGTATGGAAAATCATGTCTAGAAAATAAGTGCAACAAATCATTGCATTATACTTCTTTGCACAACAAAAAAATAAAAAATCAACAATTTTCCTTTTTAATCTTGAGACAAAAAAGAAAAGAACACAGCTCTTAATACATAAGTAAGCAAAATTAAACCAACATATTTCTCACCACTTTGTTTAAAATATTTTCGCTCCATTCATAATTTATCAGCTGCTTACTCTTCAGACATTAAGTTGACAACTTCTGAAGACTCAATTTACAAATGACCTTTTAATAACGAAAACCTCAATATGAATACATACCCTCCCCATAAGCAATTCATACCAATTTCAACAATTCTTAGCGCTCTACCACCACAAGGAATAAGTAAAAATAAATAAAATAAAATAAAGAGGGGGGTGGGCGCTGAACAATAATGCAGAGAGTACTGAAATAACAGCTCCCCCTCCTGCACAAAAGGCATTCAAACTCAAGTATTATCATTAACATATTGCCACTTGAAAATTATACATAAATACATACATATTGTTGTACACAATTGAAATCAAACACCTAAAGTGCTTTTGTTTTTAAAACCCTCGAGAGTCTGTCTGTCTGTTTGACAAAAAATATTTTTGGTGCTGAAAGTCAAGAGTTGATTGTATACAGTATTTATGTATGTATGCTCACATGTATGTATGTATGAGCAGAGTCACAACTTTCCAACTCCCTGGAGAGAACAAATGATGGGCATAAATAGAGATCATATTATGGTGAATTTGAAACCGTTACAAGTCACCATTGCTTTTATTTTTAACCTAAAAAAAGCATCGTAAACAGGCCTTTTTTTTTACGGCAATACTTTAATTTATGTTCTACATGGAAAATAATCATTTGTTGTCAATTCTTTTTAGCACCCAACAATTTATAAGTCAATTACAAACATACTTGCACATATATGTACATATGTATGTACATATATAAGTATGTGGGTATGTATGGCATTAGGATTAGGATCCCTTGATTTTGTGAGGCTGGAAAAAAATGCATGAAGCCCAAAAATGTTTATAAATATTTATGCAAAACTGATATAAAACGCAAAAGAAACAGGGAAAATGGCTGCTTCAAAACGAGGATATGCCACCCTTTCATAATTTTTATTCCCGATAAAAATATTTTCCTTGAAAATTGAATTGCATGAGAATATTTATGATGGTGCTGAGAGTGTTGTTCAAATGGCCTTGAAAGGGTTAGAGCCTATTTATTTCTCAGCTTAAAACAAAAGTTCATTTTATATATAGCAATTTGGTTACTGATGCGAGTCGTGGTGGACGTGAAACAGCCATGTTATGTACCCCAGCCAATAAGCCTTCAACTTTGTCTTTCTTGTCTTCCTTAAAAATGTCAATCACTAAAATTTTTTTGTGATAAAATTTATCACAAAGAAATTTCTCAATTCAGAGGAACTAAAATCGAACTAAAGTCCGTTACAGTAATAAACAATTGTAAATAGATTTAAATTCGTTTTTTTGCTTAAATTTTATTAGCATTTTATTGGGATTTTTAATTACATTGAACTATGATGTTGTAATACATTTATTCAAAAATTAACTTAATTATTTATTCGCTATAAGAGCCAATGGAAATTGTATTAGTTTAGGTCTCAAAATATACCTTAATATTTGCTGTCTTTTTCAGCCGTCTACATGCCATTGAAATTTCTTTGATGCTATTCAACTCATCAGTAGACTCGAAAATTCTAAAGAAGAATGTTTGAAACCCAACTACTTATTCCAAAGTTCTCATTTTGGAATAAGTAGTTGGGTTTCCAACATTCTGAAATGTCGGCGGCATGTAGACGGCTGAAAAAGACAGAAAACATTAAGTTCTATTTATGAGGTAATACATTTATATTATATGATTCTTAACTGGCTCAAGTTCAACCCATGGGTTGGTCACTTTTTTAATTTAATTCTTCTTGCGTGTTTTTTATTATAAAAATGATTAATTGTACCGTTTTTTTTTAACAGTGGCAACTCGGACAAACAACACCTGGACTCATCAAGCGACTCCGAAATGGAAGGTGCTCTGATGCAACACCACAGCTCACTGTCCGGCAATAATAACACAACCAGCAGCAATAGTCATCATCATACAACCCAACATCATCATCACCATCAACAACAGACGCTGGCCCAACAACAACAGCAGCAGCAGCAACAACACTCATCCCAGCAATCACCCAATCACTCACTCAGCAATCACCATGCCCATCATCACCAGCAACATCAACAACAACAGCAGCAACAAAGTCATCACAGTTCGGCAAATGTTTCATCACACACCACCGTCGATCACTCATTAAGTGCTCAACTGGTTGGGGGACCAGCTTTAACGGCCGCAGCAGCTGCCGCCGCTGCCATTGGTTCTACAAAAAGTTCAGGTAATGGTGGCTCAGCACAAATGGCACCACTGCCCGCTGCCGTCGCCTATTCGCACCTGCACAATGTCATGAGTTCAATGCCCATCTACGATATGAGCGAGTATCAACATTTATGATTTTAGTTAGATGCCATTTGTACGGGCAAAAATGAATGGATGACAACGGCTGTAAGTGCAGCGAATGCAACAGCTGTTGCGGCAACTTCCACAGCGGCAGCAACCTTAACGTCCGCATCGTTGACACCAGCTGCAAACGAAATGGCAACACAGAGACAACAACCACATCATCATCACCACCACCATCATCATCTTCCCCTCCATCAGCAACATTATTATTTTTAAACAAAACTAGAGCACAATTATCAATCAAACAATTTTAAACGAATCTGATAAACTCAATCAAGATCGCACGAAATAAAAACTACCTACATACATATATAAAGCAAAAATGGTTTTTGAGGTGGAGAAAATGATAAAAACTTGGGAGTTGCAAATTTGCACAAAGCCCCAGAAAAATCTTTTACATATTTCGCTACAGAACTGTTTTTCTTCAGCTCCGCAGTTATTTTGTTGATGAATTTCAAAGAAAACCACCCAACAAATTATAATGTAAACAATATAGAGAAATAAGCAAAATAAGAAAGAAAAAAAACTAGAAAACCTCAAACCTGTTCTCTCCACTACAAGCTAAATAAATTTGAAATTCAGGTTATGTGTAATAAACCAAGGCGAATTCATTGCCACATGCACTTGGCAGCACAGATGATTATTTTTTTTCTATTGTTTTATTCTGTTTATTGGAAATTTTTTTTTTCCAGAAAAACCACGAAAGAGTAGTATAAAGTCGTTATCTGACGGAATTTGTGCCAGCAATCACGTGATGTCGAGTATTGTGCTGCTTTTCAAAGCAGACCTGTTTGTTTTCAGGGATTTTTGCTGAACAAAATGTTGGCTTGTGAAAATTCTTTTTGAAATATTTGTTTTGAGAGTGATTGTTGTACTAGCTTCATTTTAAAAATTTCACTGAACCCCAAGGCGAATTCATACAAGATGAACTTGGTAGCACAGGTGATTATTTTTTGCTTCTTGCATCAAAAAAAATCCTATATATCAAATGGTTTTTCTTTGCTTACAAAAAAATGTTGGTGCCACTTTTTACTAAACATTTTTGGTGGTAGAAAAGTTTTGTGACTATAATTTTTATATTTTCACAGTTTTTAATGCACAAACATAACTTTTAAAGTGTTTAGCGAATATTTAGACCCTGACACTTAACACCAACAAAAGCATGTGAGTTGTGCTGCGAATTCTAATGCACCTACCTGCTTTGAATTCGCCTTAATGGAAACCAAGGCGAATTTCAGTAGATGAAAATCCCGCAGATTTTATCAGAAATACACGGTAATAAAATTGAAAATTGATCAATAGATTAAATATAGACAGTCGGTAATAAAGAGCTCAGGTAGCAGGAGGGCTAGGCGCTGCTGCTTAAAAACAATATCAATTAGTTGTGGCCTGGTTTAGCAGCAATTTGACTGCTTATGCATGTTATAATGGACGTAAAAGAGCCTGGTATAAAGTCGCCTTGACACTAACAAAACGCAGGCAATTTTCTTTGTGTTCAGCAGCACCCAAGTGGTCATGAATTCGCTTTAATATTAAATGAATTGAATGTACATAAATATAAATAATGTATGTAAATTAATTTTAAAAAAAATGTGCAAAAATTTTTATTATTTTTTAAGTAGTGCTTAGAAATTTCGAATTCTTATGTATTCTAAATAATATTTTGTTAAAATATTTCTTAAATAAACGCTTAATTTAAAGAAATCAAATTCTTTGAAAAAAAAAATATTTATAAAAACACAAAGCAATTAAATAAATTGTACTGTAAATAAATTGAAAAAAAGCTTTTTATATTTTATGTGCGTACTATGTACACAAACAAATTGTCTCAGCAGACTTTACCCTGAAGCAAACATGGTGGCAAGTGTTGCCAAGGCACCAGTTTTGTCGACTACATTGGCAGCTCATTTATACAAACTGCCACTAGAAAGTCTACAGTTTTGTTCTTTATATAAAAAATATTAATTTCACCTTTTCTTTTTGTTGGAAAAGTGGAAAAGAGAAAAATTTATTTTTGTGCACAACAAAAACATGAAATAAATTAATATTTTCAGGTGTTGTCAAAACAAAAAAAACGTTTTTCAATTGTTAATTCAGTAAAGAGATTTAGTTCGATTTTACTTCCGCAGAATTGAGAAAGATTGTTTTGTGATGAAATTGCAGTGGTCAATATTTTTAAGAAGGACAAGAAATCTTCTTAGCTGGGGTACATGCGATCACTGTTTCACGACCACCACGACGACCGTCAGCAACGAAATTGCTTCAAACTCAGATCATAAATAATTGCATACTGTGTTTTTAAGCAGCAGCGTTTAGCCATTCCACTATTTTAGCTCTTCTTAGTTTTAATCTATTGTTCGACTTTTAATTTTATCACCGATTTTCTGGTAAACAGTATGCAATTAGTGCTGACCTGGTTGCGAAGCAATTCGGGTGTGTTCTGCAGCCAATAAGAATTTAACTTTGCTTTTCTAATCTTCTTTAAAAATGCTGAGCACTAAAATTTCATAACTGAAAAATTCTTTCAGTGCAATACTACTTTTGATTTCTGAATTCGTGTGATTTGAAAACATGTGATTTCCACAATAGGCCTAAATTTAAATATTTTTTTTTAAATATTTTAAGCTTGGCAAAAATAACAAGAGATCCGCATTTAAGTAATTTGTCTTTTGTGCAAATTTGCAGCAATTTGTTTTTTTTAATTACGCGATTTGAAGTAGAGTGATTTTCATCTAAAACCACCAGCAACACAACTAAACGATCTATCAGTCTGTGATTGTTCTCATAAATCGAATAAAGAAAATTTAACAAATTGCTATTCACTGGCATTTTCAGTTTGGCTTCAGTTGCGGCTTAAGCTGACAATTAACTCAAGATTAATTAGAAATTGAATTTAATTTTTCGAAATTGTAAGTACATTTATGAAATCAACAAAACACATGTGTGTGAATATATTCATGGTAAATGTTTAAATACTCCCTTTTCTTTCATTGCCACACAAAAAAGAACTCTTAAGCTGATTGTCTTTTCTTAAATCCATTTTTAGGTCATAAAAACCCATTGAAAATATTTTTAAAAATCAATTTAATAAATTTCTTTATGTTTTTTCTTTTGCAATTATTTAATCCTATTTTCATTTTAAAATTATCAGTATTTAAAAGGGGATTAAAATGTTAAAAGAAAAAGAACTTCCTCTTCATGAACCAACCACTCACTCACTCACTCACTCAACTCAGGCGACACCTTTGTAAAGTGGCAAATGTCCCATTGTCTACTTTTTTCTTTAAATCGATGTGTTTTATGCAGCATTTCAACACATATGTACATATGTACGTAAACCAGGAAAGGTACTTGTTCTATTCAAAACATGCATCGATTTTCAGAAAACCTTTCAAATTGTTGCCATTGAAGAGCACTCGTAAAAGGTGTATTTGAGTTCGCAGTTTCACTAAATTCTTTTGTGCTGAATGAGCACATTTTTAAGCTGCTATAAAAATTTATAATACTTCAGATGTTGTGTAAAAATTATTTAAAACAAAGAAATTTTATTAAATATTATCATTTTTTTTTTGGTGTCAAACCAACTGGGCTTTTAAGGTCATTTGGTTTGGCACCAAAAAAAGATAATATTCATTGGATATAAAAAGGTCGGAGGAGTTAAGAACAAATTTGTGTTAATATCCAAAAAAAATTTTATATTTCAGATCAGTATCTGTTCTTGGCTTGCAGGAAGTAGTAAAGAAAACAGAGAGGTTCAAGTGGACTATTCTGTTCAGTGTATTCACTAAACGTTTGCCAACAATTTGTTTAGTAATTCTTTTTAATTTTTAAATTGAAAAAAAAAAAACAGAAATAGGATTTAATTTTGGCTGTAGTATTTTTATACCCTTCACATAAATGTGTAAGGGTATATATAAGTTTGTGATTCCGTTTGTAACGCATTGAAATATCCATCTAAGACCCCATAAAGTATATATATTCTGGATCAGCATCAATAGCGATTACGATTGAGCGATGTCCGTCTGTCCGTCTGTCCGTCTGTCCGTCTGTCCGTCGGTCCGTCTGTCCGTCTGTCCGTCTGTCCGTCTGTAGTCGTTGAAATACCGTTTCTGAGAAAACGGTTTGAGATAGAAACCTCATTCTTTCGCTAAAACGTGTGAAACCCCGGTAGTGGGTCTGCTATTGAAATTCAGTAAGATAGGTCCACGGATAGCCGAGATATATTCAAAAAACCGGGTTTTGAGGGATATTTTGTGTAATTTTTGTATTCAGATTATTGAAAAAAAAATTTTTCTTAAAAACTAAACCATATCATTTTTAGTGCCCATTAAATCCTAAAAATGAAGGAATTTTTGAAATCGGCCCATATATATCCGAGATATAGCGTCTCCCGATTTTTAAAGAAATCGGCTTTATAAGCCAAATAAGACAACTTTTGGCACCGAAGATCAATCAAAATGGTATATATAGGCTATTTAGAGGCAAAAGTGGAAAATTTTTCCACATCGGCCCATATACACTCGAGATATAGCGCCTCCCGTTTTCTCAAGAAGTCGGCTCTAAAAGCCAAATAAAACAACTTTTGGTATCAAAAATCGATTAGAATGGAACATGTAAGGTGTTTAAAAGCAAAATTGGAAAATTTTTGAAATCGGTCCATATATATCTGAGATATAGCGACTCCTGATTTTTCAAGAAATCCGCTCTTTAAGCCAAATAAAGCAATTTTTGGCACTAAAAATCAATCAGAATGGTACATATAGACTATTTAGAGGCAAACGTGGAAAATTTTGGACATCGGCCCATATACACTCGAGATATAGCGCCACAAGTTTTCTCAAGAAGTCGGCTCTAAAAGCCAAATAAAACAACTTTTGGTACCAAAAATCGATCAGAATGGTACATATAAGGTGTTTAAAAGCAAAATTTGAAAATGTCTGCAATCGGTCTATATATACCTGAGATATAGCGTCTCCCGATTTTTCAAGAAATCGGCTCTATAAGCTAAATAAAACAACTTTTGGCACCAAAAATCAATCAAAACGATACATATAGGTTAGTCAGAAGCAAAACTGGAAATCTTTTTGTCATCGGCCCATATATGTTCGAGATATAGCGCCTCCCGATATCTCAAGAAGTCGGGCCTGGAAGCTAAACGAAACAGTTTTTTGCACTAAATATTTGTCGGAATGGTACATACAGGCTGTTTAGGGGCAAAATTAGAAAATTTTTGGACATCGGCCCATATGCACCCAACTTTTGGTACCAAAAATCGATCATAATGGTACATACATATGTATATAATATTATATACATATGTATATAATATTTGCGATCATGTATGAATGTATGTATGTATGTATGTATGTATGTATGTATGTATGTATGTATGTATGTATGTATGTATGTATGTATGTATGTATGTATGTATGTATGTATGTATGTATGTATGTATGTATGTATGTATGTATGTATGTATGTATGTATGTAGATACGTTTGTATGTATGTAGGTATGTATGTATCTACATATGTATGTATGCATGCAAGTATGTTAGCATAAACAATTTTTTTGCTTTGGTGTAAAAATGTGTATGTATATATACACGAGCTTGAAAATGAAAGTGATATAAAGAATTGTTGAAAAAAGGGTACGCAATGAAATTCTTTTAAACAATTGCGTCTTCAAATTCATTCACACAAAAAATCATTTTGCGTTTCCCTACGTACTTACATATGTACATACACACACACATGTGTATGATGATACGCAATAGATCATCAACAACGTGCACAAGAAAAAAATAATTTTGTAAAAGCAAGCAATGTAAATATGTATGTATGTATATATGTATGTATATAATCATTGTTTTATGGAACACACTGAAAATATTCAATAATAAAGAATTTATTTTAGAGTTTTCTATTATAGATACATACATACGTATGCATGTACCCACATATGTACGTAAGTAAATTGAAAAGCAAATCACACTTAATGGCAATGTTTAGCATTATAATTCAAAAATAATGCAATTATATGCAATTTTTTGTTAAATAAATTTTACTATAAAGTTAACTGATAAATAATTAAGAAATACATTTTGCTTTTCTTTATTTCATTGATATTAAAAAGAATTGGTGTCACCCAGTGGTTGAACTTGAGCATACATATTAGGAATTATTTAAATAAAAGTTTTGCAGCCTGTGTTAAATCCCGGTAGTGGATCTGATATTGAAATTCAGAAAAAATCGGCCCATTTAAAAGCCAAATAAAACAACTTTTCGCACCAAAAATCAATCGGAATGTATGTACCATTGTGAAGGGTATTTAAGATTCGGCCCAGCCGAATATAGCACTCTTACTTGTTTTTTTTTAATTTCTAATTTGGCAACGCTGCATAAGAGAACTGTACCAGAACAGTGATGCCAGAATTTTTAGCGGGAAAAAATGGTAAATTATGAAAGCTAAGCGTTAATTACTCCAAGAATTTTGTACGTTTGCAACCTTTAACGCATGGAAATAAGCAAGTTATACAACACGCGCTTAGAAGCTTGTATTGTCATCTGTTTTTCATTTGTTGGCTCGTTTCTGTATTAAAAACTTTAGTTTTTGTAGCCCTCGGCTTCATTTTTTATACAATTTTTAGCTTCATCAATAAGATGTTCCTCCATAATTCAAAAGTTTGTTTGATTTTTTTTTCATTTGTCAGCTGCTCAGTTGACAAAAAAGTACAGCGAGCGAAAAAGTTCAAAATTAACCAACTTTCAGCCACAGACGCGTCGAAAAGTTTTGTATGTGACTTGTTCTATGAAAAATAACTGGCTGAACTTCTTTGACAAAAGTCTACAGTGCGCATGCCCACAAACATGTCATGTATTCATTTTCATCTTAAGATATGGAGAAATAAAACGTGACCACTACTTTTTTGTGAACCTAAAAGCTATATTAACATGGATAATAACATGGACAATAAAAAGCATAAAAACATTAAATTTCACAAGAGCATATTTTTAGGTTATGTTTGTTCAACGAGCATATATTAATTATATTTTGATCAAATTTACTTTTGCTCCTGCAAAAGTTTTCCCAAAATGAAATAATTGTTTGCTGTAAATTTTACATTTGCTCGTTGAACAAACATAACCTTAAAATAGGTTTTTGTGAAATTTAACATTTTCAAGCTTTTTTCCCACATTTTCTTTTCGTTGTTGTTTGTTGCTGTATGCATATTAATATAGCTTTTAGCTGTTTTTATATATACTACACAAAAACAAAGATCATTAAGAGTGTAGTGGTTACGTTTTTTTGGGGACTAATATTTGAAAATGTGCTCAAACATATTTCTTAAAATTATTGTTGGACAATTAAACGATCACTGAATATGCGAATATATTTAGGGCTCAAAATAATGGCTAAATCCTCGACTTTTTTAGATTCAAATTGTATGCATGAATTGCACTTAGAGCTTCTAAACTGGACAACAGCTTCATTTAAAGTCTAAATTGTTGCAAAGAACAGCAACAACTCGGCTCGAAATATTGTGCAACAAAAAAAATAAATTGTTAATAATCTTATCAGGCTTGAGTGCGATTTTACTTCCTCAAAATTTGAACATGTTTAAAAAAGACAAGAAAAGTAAAGTTGAAGACTTATTGACTGTTTCACGTCCACCACGACACTCATCAGCACCCAAACTGCTTCGTGCCCACATCATGACTAATTGCATACTGTTTTTGACCAGCAGCTCTTAGTTATCCTGTTACTTAAGCTCTTCGCTACTGACTGTCTATATTTAATCCTAAATTAAATTATTGTATAAAAGAAAAACTAACAGTTTTTCTCTATATAAATAATTTGACCACGAGCTTGAAGAAAATAACAAAAAGTAAATATTTTAAAAACGATGATAGTGTGTGCACATCCTTGCAAATGCATTTTAGACAGGTAAGCAAACCAATAATACCCAAAAACCACGAAAGGACGCCTGCCAGACGATGAGCAAATGACAAGGCACGTGACTGACGCGCCAATAATAATGAAAACGTCGGCACATATAATAATGATGATGCTAATAATGTATCGACGTGGTTGAAATTAATTTGAATACGCACTTTCATAGACTCAACGTTACACATGTGCACATACATACGCTTATATGTACATTTTTTTAAATCTTGCTAAATATTGGTATAAAAAAACTATCCTGAAAAAAAACTGGTAAATTGGTAAAAGTGAAAGTTGGCAAAAAATGGTTAAAATTCACGAAAAGCTTCACAACTGCCCCTGATTCGTTCCTAAAAGGGTAAAATGTATGATCAACCACCACTAGCTTTTTCTTGCTAATATTTTTTCTGAACATGCCAACTTTGCTCTATTTCCCCTTCTTGGGATGCTCCCAGAATCAATCCCATTAATTCTGTCTCTTCCGCATTTTTTTGAAATCCTCTATCTCTCATCCTTAGGCGGGCTTCCATACAAAAGTTTCGCTGTCGCGGAATTATCATCAATTATTTGGTTTCGAGTAAACAGTTAAATATCAACAAACAAAATGGCTACCTCAAAAAGCAACGAGAAGCCACTCTTCCCTCGTTTTTCTTCCCCGGAAATTTCCAATTGGAGGAATCTTTTTTCGCGAAAAATATTTTCTTATTGTAGGTCTAAAAAAATAGACCTTATGCTTTCTGTCTCTTTCAGCCGTCTATATGCCGCCGACATTTCGTTGCTGCTAAACAACTCATCAGTAGACTTGAAAAAGCAAAAAGAATGTTTGAAGCCCAACTACTTATTCCAAAATTCTCATGAACAAAATGAGAATCAGAAATGCTCAAACAAACTTTTTTAAACAGAAAGCATTTTACGTCTTGCAACACCTTTTACCTTTTATAGCACTTCCTTACAACAGGTGACCTTTGGTTAGTTCATTGAAAAATATTTTCATTGGGCAAGAAATTCCGTTGAATTTAACTTTTTTTATTTTTACCAAACGAACGCCACAAGAGTAAATTTAAATGTGTGCTTGATGGGCCGTCGAGCTTGAAACTTTCAAGGCATCAAACATAAAAATATACGAACAGACAGACAGACAACTATCATATTGATGGCATCTAGAATTTTTTAATCCTTTTTGGAGGAATTTATCGTTGTTTGATGAATTTTGTTTGTTTCATTTTCCTGCAAAATCAACTCCACTTTTCTGCCTGTGTTAACGACCACTATTGTACACACTATCAATTTCACATAAAATCAGAAGGTACAAAGTAAAGATTTAATTGCATTCTACAATAGCGGTGGATATTAAATGAAAACAAAAATGGAATACGCATGTTCGTGCTTTTGCCTTGCGGAGCAAGCAGCAACAAGAATACTCCATTCAAAAGATTGGCAAAGAAAAAAAAAAACGAAATAAAGCAAAAGGAGGGTGGTGCTAAGCAACCAACCAATGCTGATTTGGGATTAAAATTGCATGCTGTGTAAGTGATACATTGACAAACGTGTGATAAACTGGTGGTTGAGATGCAGGCACACGTTGATAAATGGTGCTTTTGTGTTAATCCACTTAGAGATGTAAACACAACTTTTTGTTCTGTTTTTCATTTTCATAAAAATAAAGATAAATATTATAATGAACCTTGACAGTCGCCTGAGCTACAATAATTAAAAGCACGCGTCGCTCAAGATCACATTTCATAATATTTTGACAAGTTTACAAGTGAAAATTTGTTAAAAAGTAGTTATTAAAACTAAAACTTTTAATTTATATTTGTAAATATAAATTTCGCCCCTAAGGAGGCGAAATATGAATCTCGTAGTAAAACAAAGAAAACGTTTCTTGCAGTTCTTTTTATGAAGTAAGAAGAAATATGCAGATCTCTTTTTAACAAACGTTCTATCTGCTGATTTTGCGACTTTCAAGTCACTTTTTTCACCTGATTGTTGACAACCATGAAAAAATATTAAAAAATATAAATCAAGCGAAATCAATGCCACCGCCGGGCAAGCCAACGCCACATCTCAGTTTCATCTTATACATAGATTAAAAAATTTTTATTTTTAAAACAATTGTGTTGATTAAAAAATGTTACTGTGTAATTTACTGGGAAATTTTATTGCGAAATTTCAGTTTTTTGTTACTAAATCAATTTTGAATTACGCATATAGGTATGTATGTATATGTACATATGTATGTTGTAAGCTATGCGACCTCCTCCATTTGCGAAATAATAGAAAATTTCGAAAACACAAGCTGACATAGAAAAGAGATTAGCACCACTCGATTCAGCGTATTCAAACTACATTTAGTCACTGGGTGCCTTGTTGGTCGGTTTTTTTTTTTCAAATAGCAATGTGTGATTAATAATTAGTTTTAGGTTAATTAAGTGCATATGTATGTATATAAAAATTCATAATTTTTAATAATATAATTTGTTTCTAACTGCTACATTATGACGCTCAAATTTTAGTATTCTAATTTTATGTATGATTTGTGTTAACTTCTTATACATACAGTCAAAGCCCGGTTTAACGAATGATATAATGTTCAGACCTTTCGTTATTCCGAGATATTCGTTATATCGAACAGTAATTTTTTATCTTAAAATTTTATAAAAGACGGTGGTCCGCAGTTTTAAAAACATCAAAATTTAATTGTAATGGCAACTCAGTGTAGAAATAAAACTTTAATTGATATTTTAACGTTCATTTAAGAATTGTTTTTATTTCTAATATGTAAATTCATTAAAAATCATAAATGTACATAGAGGCATATACATATTTAGCTATGTTTGGATGCTATTAATATGTGTAGGTTTATCATTACATTTCATTCATATTATTCATTTCTTAAGAAATCGACATCTCGTTTTCACAATGAACCAAATAAAACTACTAAAATTTTAACGAAAAAAGCAACGCATCACACGTGTTCTTTCAATCCAAAGAAAGAAGCCAAAAACACACACAATCCAACGGTATTTGCATATATGGTTTCGAATATTTGTCAAATTACAACTTATACGGGAAAGTGCCGGCAAATCTGCAAATGCATTCGCAGATTCCTCGGCACTTTCCCGTATAACTCGTAATTTGACAAATACTCCAAAAACCACATAGAAAACCCCTCCCCACGGACGCACAATTTGTTTCTTCTGTATTTTCTAAAATCCTTCTCTCTCACAAAATTTGAAAACGGAAATATTTAGAGACAAAGACGAAGAAACGACCTGCATTCGCAAATTCCTCGGCACTTTCCCGTATAACTCGTAATTTGACAAATACTCCAAAAACCACATAGAAAACCCCTCCCCACGGACGCACAATTTGTTTCTTCTGTATTTTCTAAAATCCTTCTCTCTCACAAAATTTGAAAACGGAAATATTTAGAGACAAAGACGAAGAAACGACCTGCATTCGCAGATTCCTCGGCACTTTCCCGTATAACTCGTAATGTGACAAATACTCCAAAAACCACATAGAAAACCCCTCCCCACGGACGCACAACTTGTTTCTTCTGTATTTTCTAAAATCCTTCTCTCTCACAAAATTTGAAAACGGAAATATTTAGAGACAAAGACGAAAAAACGACCTGCATTCGCAGATTCCTCGGCACTTTCCCGTATAACTCGTAATTTGACAAATACTCCAAAAACCACAAAGAAAACCCCTCCCCACGGACGCACAACTTGTTTCTTCTGTATTTTCTAAAATCCTTCTTGCTCACAAAATTTGAAAACGGAAATATTTAGAGACAAAGACGAAGAAACGATTTGCATTCGCAGATTCCTCGGCACTTTTCCGTATAACTCGTAATTTGACAAATACTCCAAAAACCACATAGAAAACCCCTCCCCACGGACGCACAATTTGTTTCTTCTGTATTTTCTAAAATCCTTCTCTCTCACAAAATTTGAAAACGGAAATATTTAGAGACAAAGACGAAGAAACGACCTACATTCGCAGATTCCTCATCACTTTCCCGTATAACTCGTAATTTGACAAATACTCCAAAAACCACATAGAAAACCCCTCCCCACGGACGCACAACTTGTTTCTTCTGTATTTTCTAAAATCCTTCTCTCTCACAAAATTTGAAAACGGAAATATTTAGAGACAAAGACGAAGAAACGACCTGCATTCGCAGATTCCTCGGCACTTTCCCGTATAACTCGTAATGTGACAAATACTCCAAAAACCACATAGAAAACCCCTCCCCACGGACGCACAACTTGTTTCTTCTGTATTTTCTAAAATCCTTCTCTCTCACAAAATTTGAAAACGGAAATATTTAGAGACAAAGACGAAGAAACGACCTGCATTCGCAGATTCCTCGGCACTTTCCCGTATAACTCGTAATTTGACAAATACTCCAAAAACCACATAGAAAACCCCTCCCCACGGACGCACAATTTGTTTCTTCTGTATTTTCTAAAATCCTTCTCTCTCACAAAATTTGAAAACGGAAATATTTAGAGACAAAGACGAAGAAACGACCTGCATTCGCAGATTCCTCGGCACTTTCCCGTATAACTCGTAATGTGACAAATACTCCAAAAACCACATAGAAAACCCCTCCCCACGGACGCACAACTTGTTTCTTCTGTATTTTCTAAAATCCTTCTCTCTCACAAAATTTGAAAACGGAAATATTTAGAGACAAAGACGAAGAAACGACCTGCATTCGCAGATTCCTCGGCACTTTCCCGTATAACTCGTAATTTGACAAATACTCCAAAAACCACATAGAAAACCCCTCCCCACGGACGCACAACTTGTTTCTTCTGTATTTTCTAAAATCCTTCTTGCTCACAAAATTTGAAAACGGAAATATTTAGAGACAAAGACGAAGAAACGACCTGCATTCGCAGATTCCTCGGCACTTTCCCGTATAACTCGTAATTTGACAAATACTCCAAAAACCACATAGAAAACCCCTCCCCACGGACGCACAACTTGTTTCTTCTGTATTTTCTAAAATCCTTCTTGCTCACAAAATTTGAAAACGGAAATATTTAGAAACAAAGACGAAGAAACGACCTGTATTCGCAGATTCCTCGGCAATTTCCCGTATAACTCGTAATTTGACAAATACTCCAAAAACCACATAGAAAACCCCTCCCCACGGACGCACAACTTGTTTCTTCTGTATTTTCTAAAATCCTTCTTGCTCACAAAATTTGAAAACGGAAATATTTAGAGACAAAGACGAAGAAACGACCTGCATTCGCAGATTCCTCGGCACTTTCCCGTATAACTCGTAATTTGACAAATACTCCAAAAACCACATAGAAAACCCCTCCCCACGGACGCACAACTTGTTTCTTCTGTATTTTCTAAAATCCTTCTCGCTTCCAAAATTTGAAAACGGAAATATTTAGAGACAAAGACGAAGAAACGACCTGCATTCGCAGATTCCTCGGCACTTTCCCGTATAACTCGTAATTTGACAAATACTCCAAAAACCACATAGAAAACCCCTCCCCACGGACGCACAACTTGTTTCTTCTGTATTTTCTAAAATCCTTCTTGCTCACAAAATTTGAAAACGGAAATATTTAGAGACAAAGACGAAGAAACGACCTGCATTCGCAGATTCCTCGGCACTTTCCCGTATAACTCGTAATTTGACAAATACTCCAAAAACCACATAGAAAACCCCTCCCCACGGACGCACAACTTGTTTCTTCTGTATTTTCTAAAATCCTTCTCGCTCACAAAATTTGAAAACGGAAACATTTAGAGACAAAGACGAAGAAACGAACTGCATTCGCAGATTCCTCGGCACTTTCCCGTATAACTCGTAATTTGACAAATACTCCAAAAACCACAAAGAAAACCCCTCCCCACGGACGCACAACTTGTTTCTTCTGTATTTTCTAAAATCCTTCTTGCTCACAAAATTTGAAAACGGAAATATTTAGAGACAAAGACGAAGAAACGATTTGCATTCGCAGATTCCTCGGCACTTTTCCGTATAACTCGTAATTTGACAAATACTCCAAAAACCACATAGAAAACCCCTCCCCACGGACGCACAATTTGTTTCTTCTGTATTTTCTAAAATCCTTCTCTCTCACAAAATTTGAAAACGGAAATATTTAGAGACAAAGACGAAGAAACGACCTGCATTCGCAGATTCCTCGGCACTTTCCCGTATAACTCGTAATTTGACAAATACTCCAAAAACCACATAGAAAACCCCTCCCCACGGACGCACAACTTGTTTCTTCTGTATTTTCTAAAATCCTTCTCGCTTACAAAATTTGAAAACGGAAATATTTAGAGACAAAGACGAAGAAACGACCTGCATTCGCAGATTCCTCGGCACTTTCCCGTATAACTCGTAATTTGACAAATACTCCAAAAACCACATAGAAAACCCCTCCCCACGGACGCACAACTTGTTTCTTCTGTATTTTCTAAAATCCTTCTTGCTCACAAAATTTGAAAACGGAAATATTTAGAGACAAAGACGAAGAAACGACCTGCATTCGCAGATTCCTCGGCACTTTCCCGTATAACTCGTAATTTGACAAATACTCCAAAAACCACATAGAAAACCCCTCCCCACGGACGCACAACTTGTTTCTTCTGTATTTTCTAAAATCCTTCTCGCTCACAAAATTTGAAAACGGAAACATTTAGAGACAAAGACGAAGAAACGAACTGCATTCGCAGATTCCTCGGCACTTTCCCGTATAACTCGTAATTTGACAAATACTCCAAAAACCACAAAGAAAACCCCTCCCCACGGACGCACAACTTGTTTCTTCTGTATTTTCTAAAATCCTTCTTGCTCACAAAATTTGAAAACGGAAATATTTAGAGACAAAGACGAAGAAACGATTTGCATTCGCAGATTCCTCGGCACTTTTCCGTATAACTCGTAATTTGACAAATACTCCAAAAACCACATAGAAAACCCCTCCCCACGGACGCACAATTTGTTTCTTCTGTATTTTCTAAAATCCTTCTCTCTCACAAAATTTGAAAACGGAAATATTTAGAGACAAAGACGAAGAAACGACCTGCATTCGCAGATTCCTCGGCACTTTCCCGTATAACTCGTAATTTGACAAATACTCCAAAAACCACATAGAAAACCCCTCCCCACGGACGCACAACTTGTTTCTTCTGTATTTTCTAAAATCCTTCTCGCTTACAAAATTTGAAAACGGAAATATTTAGAGACAAAGACGAAGAAACGATTTGCATTCGCAGATTCCTCGGCACTTTTCCGTATAACTCGTAATGTGACAAATACTCCAAAAACCACATAGAAAACCCCTCCCCACGGACGCACAACTTGTTTCTTCTGTATTTTCTAAAATCCTTCTCTCTCACAAAATTTGAAAACGGAAATATTTAGAGACAAAGACGAAAAAACGACCTGCATTCGCAGATTCCTCGGCACTTTCCCGTATAACTCGTAATTTGACAAATACTCCAAAAACCACATAGAAAACCCCTCCCCACGGACGCACAACTTGTTTCTTCTGTATTTTCTAAAATCCTTCTTGCTCACAAAATTTGAAAACGGAAATATTTAGAGACAAAGACGAAGAAACGACCTGCATTCGCAGATTCCTCGGCACTTTCCCGTATAACTCGTAATTTGACAAATACTCCAAAAACCACATAGAAAACCCCTCCCCACGGACGCACAACTTGTTTCTTCTGTATTTTCTAAAATCCTTCTTGCTCACAAAATTTGAAAACGGAAATATTTAGAGACAAAGACGAAGAAACGACCTGCATTCGCAGATTCCTCGGCACTTTCCCGTATAACTCGTAATTTGACAAATACTCCAAAAACCACATAGAAAACCCCTCCCCACGGACGCACAACTTGTTTCTTCTGTATTTTCTAAAATCCTTCTCGCTTACAAAATTTGAAAACGGAAATATTTAGAGACAAAGACGAAGAAACGACCTGCATTCGCAGATTCCTCGGCACTTTCCCGTATAACTCGTAATTTGACAAATACTCCAAAAACCACATAGAAAACCCCTCCCCACGGACGCACAACTTGTTTCTTCTGTATTTTCTAAAATCCTTCTTGCTCACAAAATTTGAAAACGGAAATATTTAGAGACAAAGACGAAGAAACGACCTGCATTCGCAGATTCCTCGGCACTTTCCCGTATAACTCGTAATTTGACAAATACTCCAAAAACCACATAGAAAACCCCTCCCCACGGACGCACAACTTGTTTCTTCTGTATTTTCTAAAATCCTTCTCGTTCACAAAATTTGAAAACGGAAACATTTAGAGACAAAGACGAAGAAACGACCTGCATTCGCAGATTCCTCGGCACTTTCCCGTATAACTCGTAATTTGACAAATACTCCAAAAACCACAAAGAAAACCCCTCCCCACGGACGCACAATTTGTTTCTTCTGTATTTTCTAAAATCCTTCTCTCTCACAAAATTTGAAAACGGAAATATTTAGAGACAAAGACGAAGAAACGACCTACATTCGCAGATTCCTCATCACTTTCCCGTATAACTCGTAATTTGACAAATACTCCAAAAACCACATAGAAAACCCCTCCCCACGGACGCACAACTTGTTTCTTCTGTATTTTCTAAAATCCTTCTCTCTCACAAAATTTGAAAACGGAAATATTTAGAGACAAAGACGAAGAAACGACCTGCATTCGCAGATTCCTCGGCACTTTCCCGTATAACTCGTAATGTGACAAATACTCCAAAAACCACATAGAAAACCCCTCCCCACGGACGCACAACTTGTTTCTTCTGTATTTTCTAAAATCCTTCTCTCTCACAAAATTTGAAAACGGAAATATTTAGAGACAAAGACGAAGAAACGACCTGCATTCGCAGATTCCTCGGCACTTTCCCGTATAACTCGTAATTTGACAAATACTCCAAAAACCACATAGAAAACCCCTCCCCACGGACGCACAATTTGTTTCTTCTGTATTTTCTAAAATCCTTCTTGCTCACAAAATTTGAAAACGGAAATATTTAGAGACAAAGACGAAGAAACGACCTGCATTCGCAGATTCCTCGGCACTTTCCCGTATAACTCGTAATGTGACAAATACTCCAAAAACCACATAGAAAACCCCTCCCCACGGACGCACAACTTGTTTCTTCTGTATTTTCTAAAATCCTTCTCTCTCACAAAATTTGAAAACGGAAATATTTAGAGACAAAGACGAAGAAACGACCTGCATTCGCAGATTCCTCGGCACTTTCCCGTATAACTCGTAATGTGACAAATACTCCAAAAACCACATAGAAAACCCCTCCCCACGGACGCACAACTTGTTTCTTCTGTATTTTCTAAAATCCTTCTCTCTCACAAAATTTGAAAACGGAAATATTTAGAGACAAAGACGAAAAAACGACCTGCATTCGCAGATTCCTCGGCACTTTCCCGTATAACTCGTAATTTGACAAATACTCCAAAAACCACAAAGAAAACCCCTCCCCACGGACGCACAACTTGTTTCTTCTGTATTTTCTAAAATCCTTCTTGCTCACAAAATTTGAAAACGGAAATATTTAGAGACAAAGACGAAGAAACGATTTGCATTCGCAGATTCCTCGGCACTTTTCCGTATAACTCGTAATTTGACAAATACTCCAAAAACCACATAGAAAACCCCTCCCCACGGACGCACAATTTGTTTCTTCTGTATTTTCTAAAATCCTTCTCTCTCACAAAATTTGAAAACGGAAATATTTAGAGACAAAGACGAAGAAACGACCTACATTCGCAGATTCCTCATCACTTTCCCGTATAACTCGTAATTTGACAAATACTCCAAAAACCACATAGAAAACCCCTCCCCACGGACGCACAACTTGTTTCTTCTGTATTTTCTAAAATCCTTCTCTCTCACAAAATTTGAAAACGGAAATATTTAGAGACAAAGACGAAGAAACGACCTGCATTCGCAGATTCCTCGGCACTTTCCCGTATAACTCGTAATGTGACAAATACTCCAAAAACCACATAGAAAACCCCTCCCCACGGACGCACAACTTGTTTCTTCTGTATTTTCTAAAATCCTTCTCTCTCACAAAATTTGAAAACGGAAATATTTAGAGACAAAGACGAAGAAACGACCTGCATTCGCAGATTCCTCGGCACTTTCCCGTATAACTCGTAATTTGACAAATACTCCAAAAACCACATAGAAAACCCCTCCCCACGGACGCACAATTTGTTTCTTCTGTATTTTCTAAAATCCTTCTCTCTCACAAAATTTGAAAACGGAAATATTTAGAGACAAAGACGAAGAAACGACCTGCATTCGCAGATTCCTCGGCACTTTCCCGTATAACTCGTAATGTGACAAATACTCCAAAAACCACATAGAAAACCCCTCCCCACGGACGCACAACTTGTTTCTTCTGTATTTTCTAAAATCCTTCTCTCTCACAAAATTTGAAAACGGAAATATTTAGAGACAAAGACGAAGAAACGACCTGCATTCGCAGATTCCTCGGCACTTTCCCGTATAACTCGTAATTTGACAAATACTCCAAAAACCACATAGAAAACCCCTCCCCACGGACGCACAACTTGTTTCTTCTGTATTTTCTAAAATCCTTCTTGCTCACAAAATTTGAAAACGGAAATATTTAGAGACAAAGACGAAGAAACGACCTGCATTCGCAGATTCCTCGGCACTTTCCCGTATAACTCGTAATTTGACAAATACTCCAAAAACCACATAGAAAACCCCTCCCCACGGACGCACAACTTGTTTCTTCTGTATTTTCTAAAATCCTTCTTGCTCACAAAATTTGAAAACGGAAATATTTAGAAACAAAGACGAAGAAACGACCTGCATTCGCAGATTCCTCGGCAATTTCCCGTATAACTCGTAATTTGACAAATACTCCAAAAACCACATAGAAAACCCCTCCCCACGGACGCACAACTTGTTTCTTCTGTATTTTCTAAAATCCTTCTTGCTCACAAAATTTGAAAACGGAAATATTTAGAGACAAAGACGAAGAAACGACCTGCATTCGCAGATTCCTCGGCACTTTCCCGTATAACTCGTAATTTGACAAATACTCCAAAAACCACATAGAAAACCCCTCCCCACGGACGCACAACTTGTTTCTTCTGTATTTTCTAAAATCCTTCTCGCTTACAAAATTTGAAAACGGAAATATTTAGAGACAAAGACGAAGAAACGACCTGCATTCGCAGATTCCTCGGCACTTTCCCGTATAACTCGTAATTTGACAAATACTCCAAAAACCACATAGAAAACCCCTCCCCACGGACGCACAACTTGTTTCTTCTGTATTTTCTAAAATCCTTCTTGCTCACAAAATTTGAAAACGGAAATATTTAGAGACAAAGACGAAGAAACGACCTGCATTCGCAGATTCCTCGGCACTTTCCCGTATAACTCGTAATTTGACAAATACTCCAAAAACCACATAGAAAACCCCTCCCCACGGACGCACAACTTGTTTCTTCTGTATTTTCTAAAATCCTTCTCGCTCACAAAATTTGAAAACGGAAACATTTAGAGACAAAGACGAAGAAACGAACTGCATTCGCAGATTCCTCGGCACTTTCCCGTATAACTCGTAATTTGACAAATACTCCAAAAACCACAAAGAAAACCCCTCCCCACGGACGCACAACTTGTTTCTTCTGTATTTTCTAAAATCCTTCTTGCTCACAAAATTTGAAAACGGAAATATTTAGAGACAAAGACGAAGAAACGATTTGCATTCGCAGATTCCTCGGCACTTTTCCGTATAACTCGTAATTTGACAAATACTCCAAAAACCACATAGAAAACCCCTCCCCACGGACGCACAATTTGTTTCTTCTGTATTTTCTAAAATCCTTCTCTCTCACAAAATTTGAAAACGGAAATATTTAGAGACAAAGACGAAGAAACGACCTGCATTCGCAGATTCCTCGGCACTTTCCCGTATAACTCGTAATTTGACAAATACTCCAAAAACCACATAGAAAACCCCTCCCCACGGACGCACAACTTGTTTCTTCTGTATTTTCTAAAATCCTTCTCGCTTACAAAATTTGAAAACGGAAATATTTAGAGACAAAGACGAAGAAACGATTTGCATTCGCAGATTCCTCGGCACTTTTCCGTATAACTCGTAATTTGACAAATACTCCAAAAACCACATAGAAAACCCCTCCCCACGGACGCACAATTTGTTTCTTCTGTATTTTCTAAAATCCTTCTCTCTCACAAAATTTGAAAACGGAAATATTTAGAGACAAAGACGAAGAAACGACCTGCATTCGCAGATTCCTCGGCACTTTCCCGTATAACTCGTAATTTGACAAATACTCCAAAAACCACATAGAAAACCCCTCCCCACGGACGCACAACTTGTTTCTTCTGTATTTTCTAAAATCCTTCTCGCTTACAAAATTTGAAAACGGAAATATTTAGAGACAAAGACGAAGAAACGATTTGCATTCGCAGATTCCTCGGCACTTTTCCGTATAACTCGTAATGTGACAAATACTCCAAAAACCACATAGAAAACCCCTCCCCACGGACGCACAACTTGTTTCTTCTGTATTTTCTAAAATCCTTCTCTCTCACAAAATTTGAAAACGGAAATATTTAGAGACAAAGACGAAAAAACGACCTGCATTCGCAGATTCCTCGGCACTTTCCCGTATAACTCGTAATTTGACAAATACTCCAAAAACCACATAGAAAACCCCTCCCCACGGACGCACAACTTGTTTCTTCTGTATTTTCTAAAATCCTTCTTGCTCACAAAATTTGAAAACGGAAATATTTAGAGACAAAGACGAAGAAACGACCTGCATTCGCAGATTCCTCGGCACTTTCCCGTATAACTCGTAATTTGACAAATACTCCAAAAACCACATAGAAAACCCCTCCCCACGGACGCACAACTTGTTTCTTCTGTATTTTCTAAAATCCTTCTTGCTCACAAAATTTGAAAACGGAAATATTTAGAAACAAAGACGAAGAAACGACCTGCATTCGCAGATTCCTCGGCAATTTCCCGTATAACTCGTAATTTGACAAATACTCCAAAAACCACATAGAAAACCCCTCCCCACGGACGCACAACTTGTTTCTTCTGTATTTTCTAAAATCCTTCTTGCTCACAAAATTTGAAAACGGAAATATTTAGAGACAAAGACGAAGAAACGACCTGCATTCGCAGATTCCTCGGCACTTTCCCGTATAACTCGTAATTTGACAAATACTCCAAAAACCACATAGAAAACCCCTCCCCACGGACGCACAACTTGTTTCTTCTGTATTTTCTAAAATCCTTCTCGCTTACAAAATTTGAAAACGGAAATATTTAGAGACAAAGACGAAGAAACGACCTGCATTCGCAGATTCCTCGGCACTTTCCCGTATAACTCGTAATTTGACAAATACTCCAAAAACCACATAGAAAACCCCTCCCCACGGACGCACAACTTGTTTCTTCTGTATTTTCTAAAATCCTTCTCGCTCACAAAATTTGAAAACGGAAACATTTAGAGACAAAGACGAAGAAACGACCTGCATTCGCAGATTCCTCGGCACTTTCCCGTATAACTCGTAATTTGACAAATACTCCAAAAACCACAAAGAAAACCCCTCCCCACGGACGCACAATTTGTTTCTTCTGTATTTTCTAAAATCCTTCTCTCTCACAAAATTTGAAAACGGAAATATTTAGAGACAAAGACGAAGAAACGACCTACATTCGCAGATTCCTCATCACTTTCCCGTATAACTCGTAATTTGACAAATACTCCAAAAACCACATAGAAAACCCCTCCCCACGGACGCACAACTTGTTTCTTCTGTATTTTCTAAAATCCTTCTCTCTCACAAAATTTGAAAACGGAAATATTTAGAGACAAAGACGAAGAAACGACCTGCATTCGCAGATTCCTCGGCACTTTCCCGTATAACTCGTAATTTGACAAATACTCCAAAAACCACATAGAAAACCCCTCCCCACGGACGCACAATTTGTTTCTTCTGTATTTTCTAAAATCCTTCTCTCTCACAAAATTTGAAAACGGAAATATTTAGAGACAAAGACGAAGAAACGACCTGCATTCGCAGATTCCTCGGCACTTTCCCGTATAACTCGTAATTTGACAAATACTCCAAAAACCACATAGAAAACCCCTCCCCACGGACGCACAACTTGTTTCTTCTGTATTTTCTAAAATCCTTCTCTCTCACAAAATTTGAAAACGGAAATATTTAGAGACAAAGACGAAGAAACGACCTGCATTCGCAGATTCCTCGGCACTTTCCCGTATAACTCGTAATTTGACAAATACTCCAAAAACCACATAGAAAACCCCTCCCCACGGACGCACAACTTGTTTCTTCTGTATTTTCTAAAATCCTTCTTGCTCACAAAATTTGAAAACGGAAATATTTAGAGACAAAGACGAAGAAACGACCTGCATTCGCAGATTCCTCGGCACTTTCCCGTATAACTCGTAATTTGACAAATACTCCAAAAACCACATAGAAAACCCCTCCCCACGGACGCACAACTTGTTTCTTCTGTATTTTCTAAAATCCTTCTTGCTCACAAAATTTGAAAACGGAAATATTTAGAAACAAAGACGAAGAAACGACCTGCATTCGCAGATTCCTCGGCAATTTCCCGTATAACTCGTAATTTGACAAATACTCCAAAAACCACATAGAAAACCCCTCCCCACGGACGCACAACTTGTTTCTTCTGTATTTTCTAAAATCCTTCTTGCTCACAAAATTTGAAAACGGAAATATTTAGAGACAAAGACGAAGAAACGACCTGCATTCGCAGATTCCTCGGCACTTTCCCGTATAACTCGTAATTTGACAAATACTCCAAAAACCACATAGAAAACCCCTCCCCACGGACGCACAACTTGTTTCTTCTGTATTTTCTAAAATCCTTCTCGCTTACAAAATTTGAAAACGGAAATATTTAGAGACAAAGACGAAGAAACGACCTGCATTCGCAGATTCCTCGGCACTTTCCCGTATAACTCGTAATTTGACAAATACTCCAAAAACCACATAGAAAACCCCTCCCCACGGACGCACAACTTGTTTCTTCTGTATTTTCTAAAATCCTTCTTGCTCACAAAATTTGAAAACGGAAATATTTAGAGACAAAGACGAAGAAACGACCTGCATTCGCAGATTCCTCGGCACTTTCCCGTATAACTCGTAATTTGACAAATACTCCAAAAACCACATAGAAAACCCCTCCCCACGGACGCACAACTTGTTTCTTCTGTATTTTCTAAAATCCTTCTCGCTCACAAAATTTGAAAACGGAAACATTTAGAGACAAAGACGAAGAAACGACCTGCATTCGCAGATTCCTCGGCACTTTCCCGTATAACTCGTAATTTGACAAATACTCCAAAAACCACATAGAAAACCCCTCCCCACGGACGCACAACTTGTTTCTTCTGTATTTTCTAAAATCCTTCTTGCTCACAAAATTTGAAAATGGAAATATTTAGAGACAAAGACGAAGAAACGACCTGCATTCGCAGATTCCTCGGCACTTTCCCGTATAACTCGTAATTTGACAAATACTCCAAAAACCACATAGAAAACCCCTCCCCACGGACGCACAACTTGTTTCTTCTGTATTTTCTAAAATCCTTCTTGCTCACAAAATTTGAAAACGGAAATATTTAGAGACAAAGACGAAGAAACGACCTGCATTCGCAGATTCCTCGGCACTTTCCCGTATAACTCGTAATTTGACAAATACTCCAAAAACCACATAGAAAACCCCTCCCCACGGACGCACAACTTGTTTCTTCTGTATTTTCTAAAATCCTTCTTGCTCACAAAATTTGAAAACGGAAATATTTAGAGACAAAGACGAAGAAACGACCTGCATTCGCAGATTCCTCGGCACTTTCCCGTATAACTCGTAATTTGACAAATACTCCAAAATCCACATAGAAAACCCCACCCCACGGACGCACAACTTGTTTCTTCCGTATTTTCTAAAGTCCTTCTTGCTCACAAAATTTGAAAACGGAAATATTTAGAGACAAAGACGAAGAAACGACCTGCATTCGCAGATTCCTCGGCACTTTCCCGTATAACTCGTAATTTGACAAATACTCCAAAAACCACATAGAAAACCCCTCCCCACGGACGCACAACTTGTTTCTTCTGTATTTTCTAAAATCCTTCTTGCTCACAAAATTTGAAAACGGAAATATTTAGAGACAAAGACGAAGAAACGACCTGCATTCGCAGATTCCTCGGCACTTTCCCGTATAACTCGTAATTTGACAAATACTCCAAAATCCACATAGAAAACCCCACCCCACGGACGCACAACTTGTTTCTTCCGTATTTTCTAAAGTCCTTCTTGCTCACAAAATTTGAAAACGGAAATATTTAGAGACAAAGACGAAGAAACGACCTGCATTCGCAGATTCCTCGGCACTTTCCCGTATAACTCGTAATTTGACAAATACTCCAAAAACCACATAGAAAACCCCTCCCCACGGACGCACAACTTGTTTCTTCTGTATTTTCTAAAATCCTTCTTGCTCACAAAATTTGAAAACGGAAATATTTAGAGACAAAGACGAAGAAACGACCTGCATTCGCAGATTCCTCGGCACTTTCCCGTATAACTCGTAATTTGACAAATACTCCAAAAACCACATAGAAAACCCCTCCCCACGGACGCACAACTTGTTTCTTCTGTATTTTCTAAAATCCTTCTTGCTCACAAAATTTGAAAACGGAAATATTTAGAGACAAAGACGAAGAAACGACCTGCATTCGCAGATTCCTCGGCACTTTCCCGTATAACTCGTAATTTGACAAATACTCCAAAAACCACATAGAAAACCCCTCCCCACGGACGCACAACTTGTTTCTTCTGTATTTTCTAAAATCCTTCTTGCTCACAAAATTTGAAAACGGAAATATTTAGAGACAAAGACGAAGAAACGACCTGCATTCGCAGATTCCTCGGCACTTTCCCGTATAACTCGTAATTTGACAAATACTCCAAAAACCACATAGAAAACCCCTCCCCACGGACGCACAACTTGTTTCTTCTGTATTTTCTAAAATCCTTCTTGCTCACAAAATTTGAAAACGGAAATATTTAGAGACAAAGACGAAGAAACGACCTGCATTCGCAGATTCCTCGGCACTTTCCCGTATAACTCGTAATTTGACAAATACTCCAAAAACCACATAGAAAACCCCTCCCCACGGACGCACAACTTGTTTCTTCTGTATTTTCTAAAATCCTTCTTGCTCACAAAATTTGAAAACGGAAATATTTAGAGACAAAGACGAAGAAACGACCTGCATTCGCAGATTCCTCGGCACTTTCCCGTATAACTCGTAATTTGACAAATACTCCAAAAACCACATAGAAAACCCCTCCCCACGGACGCACAACTTGTTTCTTCTGTATTTTCTAAAATCCTTCTTGCTCACAAAATTTGAAAACGGAAATATTTAGAGACAAAGACGAAGAAACGACCTGCATTCGCAGATTCCTCGGCACTTTCCCGTATAACTCGTAATTTGACAAATACTCCAAAAACCACATAGAAAACCCCACCCCACGGACGCACAACTTGTTTCTTCTGTATTTTCTAAAATCCTTCTTGCTCACAAAATTTGAAAACGGAAATATTTAGAGACAAAGACGAAGAAACGACCTGCATTCGCAGATTCCTCGGCACTTTCCCGTATAACTCGTAATTTGACAAATACTCCAAAAACCACATAGAAAACCCCTCCCCACGGACGCACAACTTGTTTCTTCTGTATTTTCTAAAATCCTTCTTGCTCACAAAATTTGAAAACGGAAATATTTAGAGACAAAGACGAAGAAACGACCTGCATTCGCAGATTCCTCGGCACTTTCCCGTATAACTCGTAATTTGACAAATACTCCAAAAACCACATAGAAAACCCCTCCCCACGGACGCACAACTTGTTTCTTCTGTATTTTCTAAAATCCTTCTTGCTCACAAAATTTGAAAACGGAAATATTTAGAGACAAAGACGAAGAAACGACCTGCATTCGCAGATTCCTCGGCACTTTCCCGTATAACTCGTAATTTGACAAATACTCCAAAAACCACATAGAAAACCCCTCCCCACGGACGCACAACTTGTTTCTTCTGTATTTTCTAAAATCCTTCTTGCTCACAAAATTTGAAAACGGAAATATTTAGAGACAAAGACGAAGAAACGACCTGCATTCGCAGATTCCTCGGCACTTTCCCGTATAACTCGTAATTTGACAAATACTCCAAAAACCACATAGAAAACCCCTCCCCACGGACGCACAACTTGTTTCTTCTGTATTTTCTAAAATCCTTCTTGCTCACAAAATTTGAAAACGGAAATATTTAGAGACAAAGACGAAGAAACGACCTGCATTCGCAGATTCCTCGGCACTTTCCCGTATAACTCGTAATTTGACAAATACTCCAAAAACCACATAGAAAACCCCACCCCACGGACGCACAACTTGTTTCTTCTGTATTTTCTAAAATCCTTCTTGCTCACAAAATTTGAAAACGGAAATATTTAGAGACAAAGACGAAGAAACGACCTGCATTCGCAGATTCCTCGGCACTTTCCCGTATAACTCGTAATTTGACAAATACTCCAAAAACCACATAGAAAACCCCTCCCCACGGACGCACAACTTGTTTCTTCTGTATTTTCTAAAATCCTTCTTGCTCACAAAAATTTGAAAACGGAAATATTTAGAAACAAAGACGAAGAAACGACCTGCATTCGCAGATTCCTCGGCACTTTCCCGTATAACTCGTAATTTGACAAATACTCCAAAAACCACATAGAAAACCCCACCCCACGGACGCACAACTTGTTTCTTCTGTATTTTCTAAAATCCTTCTCTCTCACAAAATTTGAAAACGGAAATATTTAGAGACAAAGACGAAGAAACGACCTGCATTCGCAGATTCCTCGGCACTTTCCCGTATAACTCGTAATTTGACAAATACTCCAAAAACCACATAGAAAACCCCTCCCCACGGACGCACAATTTGTTTCTTCTGTATTTTCTAAAATCCTTCTTGCTCACAAAATTTGAAAACGGAAATATTTAGAGACAAAGACGAAGAAACGACCTGCATTCGCAGATTCCTCGGCACTTTCCCGTATAACTCGTAATTTGACAAATACTCCAAAAACCACATAGAAAACCCCTCCCCACGGACGCACAACTTGTTTCTTCTGTATTTTCTAAAATCCTTCTCTCTCACAAAATTTGAAAACGGAAATATTTAGAGACAAAGACGAAGAAACGACCTGCATTCGCAGATTCCTCGGCACTTTCCCGTATAACTCGTAATTTGACAAATACTCCAAAAACCACATAGAAAACCCCACCCCACGGACGCACAACTTGTTTCTTCTGTATTTTCTAAAATCCTTCTTGCTCACAAAATTTGAAAACGGAAATATTTAGAGACAAAGACGAAGAAACGACCTGCATTCGCAGATTCCTCGGCACTTTCCCGTATAACTCGTAATTTGACAAATACTCCAAAAACCACATAGAAAACCCCTCCCACGGACGCACAACTTGTTTCTTCTGTATTTTCTAAAATCCTTCTTGCTCACAAAATTTTAAAACGGAAATATTTAGAGACAAAGACGAAGAAACGACCTGCATTCGCAGATTCCTCGGCACTTTCCCGTATAACTCGTAATTTGACAAATACTCCAAAAACCACATAGAAAACCCCTCCCCACGGACGCACAACTTGTTTCTTCTGTATTTTCTAAAATCCTTCTTGCTCACAAAATTTGAAAACGGAAATATTTAGAGACAAAGACGAAGAAACGACCTGCATTCGCAGATTCCTCGGCACTTTCCCGTATAACTCGTAATTTGACAAATACTCCAAAAACCACATAGAAAACCCCTCCCCACGGACGCACAACTTGTTTCTTCTGTATTTTCTAAAATCCTTCTTGCTCACAAAATTTGAAAACGGAAATATTTAGAGACAAAGACGAAGAAACGACCTGCATTCGCAGATTCCTCGGCACTTTCCCGTATAACTCGTAATTTGACAAATACTCCAAAAACCACATAGAAAACCCCACCCCACGGACGCACAACTTGTTTCTTCTGTATTTTCTAAAATCCTTCTTGCTCACAAAATTTGAAAACGGAAATATTTAGAGACAAAGACGAAGAAACGACCTGCATTCGCAGATTCCTCGGCACTTTCCCGTATAACTCGTAATTTGACAAATACTCCAAAAACCACATAGAAAACCCCACCCCACGGACGCACAACTTGTTTCTTCTGTATTTTCTAAAATCCTTCTTGCTCACAAAATTTGAAAACGGAAATATTTAGAGACAAAGACGAAGAAACGACCTGCATTCGCAGATTCCTCGGCACTTTCCCGTATAACTCGTAATTTGACAAATACTCCAAAAACCACATAGAAAACCCCACCCCACGGACGCACAACTTGTTTCTTCTGTATTTTCTAAAATCCTTCTTGCTCACAAAATTTGAAAACGGAAATATTTAGAGACAAAGACGAAGAAACGACCTGCATTCGCAGATTCCTCGGCACTTTCCCGTATAACTCGTAATTTGACAAATACTCCAAAAACCACATAGAAAACCCCTCCCCACGGACGCACAACTTGTTTCTTCTGTATTTTCTAAAATCCTTCTTGCTCACAAAATTTGAAAACGGAAATATTTAGAAACAAAGACGAAGAAACGACCTGCATTCGCAGATTCCTCGGCACTTTCCCGTATAACTCGTAATTTGACAAATACTCCAAAAACCACATAGAAAACCCCACCCCACGGACGCACAACTTGTTTCTTCTGTATTTTCTATAATCCTTCTTGCTCACAAAATTTGAAAACGGAAATATTTAGAAACAAAGACGAAGAAACGACCTGCATTCGCAGATTCCTCGGCACTTTCCCGTATAACTCGTAATTTGACAAATACTCCAAAACCACATAGAAAACCCCACCCCACGACGCACAACTTGTTTCTTCTGTAT